>OX383973.1:7367056-10139427 GCA_947532105.1 Athrips mouffetella
AGTTAAAAAAAAAAAACACTAAAACAAAACAAAAATCACGTAGGTTTTTCGCCCGTGGTCTTCGGTGGCCTACAATGTGCAACATATATTGCGCAGCATATAATACGCAACGGGATAATGTGCAGCTGATAATTCGCGTCGTGACGTCAACTACCCGTTGCACATTATTTGCTGCGTAATACTTGGTGCACATTATTGTAGCGTTCGAATAATGCGCTACTTAAAAAATGCAGCAGATAATGAGCATCTGGTACTGTACAACACGTTAACTTGCATCAAATAATACGCAACTGGTAATTGAAGTCACGTTACATCAAATAAATGCTGCGTAATATCTGTCGCACATTAACAGCGCGCTCGGATAATATGCAGCTGATAGTTCACGTCACGTTTGATAAGGTCAAGTTTTTTTTTTATAGAGATGCCTAGCACCTTGCTCTTTTTGTTAAAATCGATTTTTAAATTTTATTGGGCAAAATCGTGGTACGGTGCTAAATTCAGAGCAGTCCGATCCGACCGTTTATTAGTACTATATAGATTATAGGTTGACTTTTGACTTTTTTCTTGATAGCAAAAGATATACTTGTACTCATGATACTGAACAACTTTTCCCAAGGAATATAGGAACTCCCATAGGTAAAAAATGAGCTATCAGCTGATGCAGTTTCTATGGTTGATTTTCGTATTTCGACCTATGTTCCTTGGGGAAAGTTGTTCAGTATCACGAATACATTCATACCTTTTTCTAAACGTCGTACAAAATAACTATGGCTATGTCATTGATGCACAGAAGTCAAAACTGACTTATTTTCGTAGGATTTGACTTCTGCGCATCAACTGACATAGCCAGTTATTTTGTTCGGCGTCTATCAAGAACTAATTTAAAGTCACTTGTTCATTCTCCGAGATATTTTAAATATCATCATTATTGGTGAGTTTACGTGCCAGCCATGTTTGATTTGTTTTGATATATATTATGATATGATAACAGTTCTGATACGGTGTTATTGTAAGCCAATGGGCGAAAGAAAGAGAAAGCTATAAGACCATAGACTTGGTGTATCTATGGTCATATAGCTTTCTCTTTCTTTCTTATAGCTGCATCTCTACCGTATCGCCGATTTAACAGTTAATCCGCGATCCGGTAGAGATGCAGCTATAAGAAAAAAGGAGAAAGCTATAGGACCATAGACTAGGTGTATACTACTATTTCTTTTTTCCCTATAGCTGCATCTCTACCGGATCGCAGATTTAACGTGTGCGGGCACCCATTTTCTTGCTGCCGTGCTGGCGGTGGGAAACTGAAACCCCAAAACAAAAACTTGTATAAAAAATGTTGGTGGCTGCACATCTAAATCAATCCTTAGATCTTAAAGGTCCACTACACTACTCGCGAAGTCGACTGAAGTTAATCGAATAGGATAGTGTAGTGAGGCACTTCGCTTTGTGCAACCTCACCTCGGGTGACTTCCGATCGTTGTCGGTTCCGACACGGTTTTCACTAATAGATAGATTAATTGAATAGGAAGGTTTGGGGTCATAACTTATAAATATTTTTTGCAAATTAACTGAACTATGATGATGTTTGTCGATCGAGTCGGAAAAAAACGTGCCTCTTGAGAGCTTTCTGGGCGTGAGCTGCGTAAATGGTTTCAATTATATGAAAGTTATGTATAAAAGAATTGTTGCTCTCTAAGAGCTCTAAAGAAAAGTCCGCGATAGTATTTGTCTACGTATCTATAAAGGATTACCCATAGTAACCAACTTTTTAAAGCAAAAAAAGTTGATTTTCAAAATAAGGTATTTTGAACGTATTTTTGCCCTTAAGGTACGGTTCCTTATCTAATTTAAAAGGTTAGTAATAATAAGCAATAAACATAGATCAAAATTGTCCTTGACACCATGTTATTAAAATGAATATCTTAGAAGATATCACAATATTAAAATCACTCTAATTAAAGTCCTAGAATGAGCTTCACACTCGATGCGCATTTCGGTTGAAAGCCGACCCGACGGGGCACGGGGGCACACACAAGACGGTAAGGGTCTTCTTAAGGAAGATGAGCAATGGAAACACAAATTAAAGTAATTAAACTGAGGACTTTATTATAAGATTCGTACAATCGGTGTCCATGTTGGTGAGAGAAGAGAGCGGGGCAGTGTTGCCACTATTCAAATTAAAATCCTAACACCCCCTCTCAATCTTAAAGTACTAACAGACGATCGGATCGGACTGCTCTGAGTCTAGCTCCGGACCACGATTTTGGTACGCGCCGACTTCAGACCGTACTAGTTTCAGACGTGTGGAGGGCTGTCCGCCGGACATTATTATTATTATTACCTTGTCTGGCGGTCCGATGGTTTTTCCCATCGGACTTCAGAACAAGTAATAATAATAATGGTACGGTCCGATCGTGTGTAGGGCGCACCGGACCATTTGACGTTTCGTTCCGAAATTGTAGTTTGCGCTGCGTTCCAAAACAGTAAAATATTATCCTGACAGCAGGATAGCTATTATAAGACCTCAATATGTGTGAACGAGACGAGACAGACTGCTGTCAAAGGTGATGGATTACTGTTAACCGATATGAAACGGCTTGTTGTTTGTATTTTCTTGTCATATCAAAACGTTCGTTGGTTCGCGCCGTAAACTTCAAAGACGGAAAATGGAGAAGTAGAAGGCTATTCAGATGAACCGGCAGAAAAACAATGTATTGTTGAATTGTTGGAGCTTTACAAAGAGCTTCCATGTTTGTAGGACATATCCGACAAGTTAGATGGTTATAAATAAATAGCCACAATTACCGCGATTTTAGTTTGTTTTGATAAAACTGGAGCCATAACGCGGAGAAGTGGGTTAACAACGGTAAAACATACTTTATCTTATCTGGTATACCTTGACAGCAGGATAGCTTTATATGACGTTCATATGTGTGATCGAGTAAAATAGACTGCTTGGTGCTGCCAGTGCCCATGTCATGTTTCGGAAAATTGGAAATCTGAGTCTGGAAAGGAACAATTTTTGGCCAAAAGGGACGATCACCATGAATATGAATAAATAAGAAAGTAAACCTAAACATGTTAACCGACATCTGAAGGGCGATCTGTTGCCAAAAGAGACAAAAATCGTTCTTTTCGGGACAACCAATCTGTCAATCTGGCAATACAATCGTATGTCCGGTGTACGGTCCGATCGTGTGTTGCGCAGAGCGGATCGGACGGTCGGTGGTCTGGAGCTAGATTCAGAGCAGTCCGATCCGATCGTCTGTTAGTACTTTTACATTTATTAGTAAAGATTGCTAACTTAATAAACAAATTACAGAAAATTACAAAATTGAAGTGGTTATAACAACTCTATATAAGTACTGATAAAATTACATTACAATCATGAAGGAAAAAAAATAACGCGCCCAGATGGAGTAGTAATCATGCCCATTTTGTATCGAAACCTATGCGGCCGCTCAGAGGGGTGGGAGGGTAGGTGGAAGCGGGAGACGGGGTTTGTCTTTTAACTCTATCACACATCTTTGAATACGTTACGTTAGAAAAAGATAGAGACATTTATGTTATGATATGCCCAATTAAAAACAAAATATCAATAAAGTACGACATTTGTTTGTCTTTATTTGGCATGTAAAAAACAAGAAACTTGGTTGCTGAATTTGAAAATAGTGATGTGATGTATATTTATCGATTATTTACTTACATTTTATCACATGGCTCCTGGACTTATTTATCGAACCTCTCATATACAATGGTGATCAATTTGCAACTTGCAATAATATTGGGAACTGCTTACTTCTTTGGGCATTTGGTATTTTGTCTTTTTGCTTCTCCATACAAATATATCTTTTATTTCCTAGAGTGAGTGAACTACCGAGAGAGGCACAGGGATAGACGGCCCACCTGATAGTAAGTGGTCACTGTCGTCTAGGACATCTTGCAACTTAGGGGAGCAGATACGGTGCAGGCCTTTGAGATGTCTGTAGACTTGCCTTTTGAAGGACCCTAAATTGTTGTGCAAAGGAAACACCTCGAGAGGGAATCATTCCACACCTTGCACGTGAGCGGTAAAAGCGTTATCCACGTACGTTAGTTCGAGATCAGACATCCAGGTGATGAGGATGAAATCTATCACTTATCGGAATTAGAAATAAAATTGCAAGGACCACGTCAAATTAAACATAAACAAATAATAATACATTACAAATTTTTAAACAATATTTTCAATTTATATTTTTAACTATTTAAATTATTGTATAACGTATTTACATTACGTGTAAAATAACTTTTGACCATCTATTTTTCTCTTAAATCACCATTGATATTGACATAACATTTATTACAATGTAAATTATTAACAATAAAAAGTAAAACAATGTTTTGTAGTCTAATTAAAAATGTAATAGAATTAGTAACACATGCCATAGTTGATTGTTTTATTTTCTTCCTTTGCTCTTCAATTTTGTATTTTAATCTTGTTTCTGACAATGAAGAGCTACCTTCGGAAGCATGTATCGTTGAGTTCTGAGGGGGAAGCACTTGTTCATCAACCTGAAAGAATGAAAATATATTATTTGGATAAAGAGATAATGCTGAAGCTAATAAAACACCAATACTTCGTTCAGTATGGTCTGTCTGCCTAACTGTTAAACGAAGCACAAAAGTCTTACAGTTCTTAGAATAACTGAAAAACTAGATCAGCAACTATTTGCCATCGTTACAAATAGTCAAATCTAGATATATAAAAGAAGAAACTGATTGACTGAATGAATAAATGAATGGCTGACTAAGAATCAACGCGCAGCCCAAACCACTGGGTCTAGAAACTCTAAATTTGGCACTTAGCTTCCTTGTGAGATCTAGGGCTGACTAAGAAAGAATTTTTCAAAATTCACCTCCTGAAGGGTGAAACGGGGGTCCAAAGTTTGTATGGGGCTAGTTAATAATATTAATAAGACACTGCACAGAGTTATAAACGTACATACAGCTGTTTTTCAGATGGGATAGCTGGTAGAGATTATGGATTTCTGAGGATGGAAAAAACTAGTTTTTCATTTACCTTGTGACATAGGTTCTCGGTTGAAATGGCATCTTTATGAAGTCTTTTTCTGAGGGCTTCAGTTAATTAATGAGCTGAGCAGATTCTGCTACATTTGGTTGGAATCCAATTTTGGTCTCTCCCGCATGTTGGCACCCATTGACGTTTTTGCGCCGGATCTTTTAGAAAACTGCGATAAATAAATGAAATAAAATTATAACGACGACTCGATTCTATATTATTTTTTATCGACTACTTCACATCACTAAAAATCAACAACACAATTTTCTACTAAAAATTTTACCACGAAAATTGTAAAAACCAAGCGGTTTACGACTCACCAGAAAAATGTGATACCAGCAAGCTTTGTAGTTTTGCTTGCGGCATGGTTTCGGCACAATTTCACCGCACAATTATTAATGTTTCGTGTTATATATTTTATTTCTGATATTTTATGACAGAGATGTTGTCCATGTCACATGCCGTGAACGACTATTTGGAAGAAAAGTGTGAATGTGTGTGTGAGTTACAAAATTGTATCACAGCCGGCACCCATAGTACGTTTTGATTACTACTCCATCTGGGCGCGTAATTTTTTTTTTCCTTCATGATTACAATGTATTACAAGTTTGGTAATATCAGCTCTATATATTTGTTGATAACAGAGCATGTTGAAAATGTCAAGTTCTTATCAGTAAACAAAGTGATCACAGGATTTTACAGTAAGTTACGAAATTATCATAGAATGTTAATAAACTTAGTTTATTTTAAGATTTTACATTTTATTTGTGTAGTTTATTAACATAATTATTTGAATAAAATAAGTTGTTTTACTTTATGTATGTATTATGTAATTAGAATATTTATCATCATAACAAATGTTTAGTTTTATTTATTTTAAATATCAATATTAAGTTTCTTTGTAAGATATGTATGTTTTACTGCGTTCAGTGGTTTTGTGAGTATGTCAGCTACATTATTATTGGTGGGTACATAAGAAATATTAAACATATGTTTTTGTAAGCAGTCTTTAATAAAGTGATATTTAATATCTATGTGTTTAGTGCGTTTACTATTTTCATTGCATTCAATCATTTTGATAGCACTCTGGTTGTCAACAAGTAGATAGATAGATAGATATTTATTTAATGGCGTCACATCTCAGATGTATTTTGCACAATGTCAAGTTAACAAATTATTATAAAATTATGGCGAGTTCGCCAATGTCAAGTGAAAGATTTACACAGGAATCCACATCACGAAGACGAGGGCCTGTGTACTATGATGACTCCGATAAGTTGATGGGGAAAATTATTGAAGTGTCGATGGGCCGCTTCTCTCCATCCAAAAATCTTGATAAATGCATGTATTCCAATCTTCTAATAGATGTTCATTTTCAAAGACGTTTACTGCATAACACCCAATCAAATTATTCATTAAACTCTTCAATAAACAAATAAAACTAAAATTGAAATATAAACACGACCGCCATCTTCAAATGTTGAAAAACGAACCTGTCAACAAGTAGGTATGAAACATTGTCTTTAGAATCTAAATTGTTGTTATGGAATATAGCGCATCCACTTACACTTTTTCTATCTTGTTTGTCTCCTGACCAATCGGCATCTGTGTATGCTAGTAGAGATGATTTCCCGCTGCTGTTGTCAGATCTGCGGCTCTACCGCCGAACTCAATCGTTTTCAGCTCTCTCGGCTTCCCTGATTCCAATTGAGTTGTAATCGTATTCAACGCATCGGTACCGCGTATTTCTATACCTTGCTTGAATCCAACTGATTGGTTTCGTGAATGATTAAAGTGAACTAAAACGTCTGCGTTATGTTTCGTCATCAAGAAAATATTTCAGAAACTAATTTTAAAGTCTTGAATTGACAAAAAATACTTTTGTGAACGTTATTTGTAGTTTGAAGTGATCAATACGAGTAATTATTATTTCTTTAAATTTGCAAACTAAAATAAGTAATTAATGTATCAAAGAAAAAATTTGTAACAAAACGCTCATACTTGTCATAAATTGACATTTTACACAGACAAAATATATTTTTGTTACAGAACTTAGATTATTATAATATAATACTAACGTTTACAGAAGCAATATACGGTTTTTCAAATATAAAAAGAGAAGTGAAGTGAAAAAGAAAATTTCTTAATAAATATACTATAGGAATTAACTATACTGGAATTATTTTCTTTTATTCCACTGCAAAAACGTAAGTACCTACCGATTATTCAAAGTGGATTAGTTGACTACAAGTCTTCTCTTTTTGTAGCAGTCTAATTTTAGAAATTTTCAGTAGCATGTGTAATTTTTGTCTGACATTTCAGAATGCCAGCGCCGCGAGCCGTGTCTCCAGAGCAAACGACCACACCACAACCACCAACCAACCGCTGCCGGATTGCTAACCAACCACTGTAGAAGTGAGTAGTTTAGGTTAAATTAAATTGATACAAAATATTCGTCATAATATCCTATTAGTCTTCCGCCGGGCTTTCCCTTAAAATGTCACAAAAATTTCTTTAAATCAATTTCTGAAATGTCTTTATTATATATAACAGTTGAACCATCTGCACCACACTGGGCGCTTGAACTTGAACAGCAACGTGTCCAGCCAGGCAGAGGCAAGCCACGCTTCGGCAGCTGAGCGCCAGATTGAAATATCTGAGAGGCAACTTGCTGCCCTTGAGACGCTAAGCACAGCTATTGCGCAGCCAACTACAGCCTTGCAGGATCTACTCAGGCGCCAACATCAGAAAAAAAATTACTGGCTGAGTACCTAGTCAGCCAGTAATTTTTTTACTTAATAATTTTTCAAAAATCCGGTCTAACTACATATTTATCAAGGAACCCATTTACCATGTAAAATATATCGAACTGTAGTTATAGATATGAAAGTTTGTTAAGATAGATGACAAATGTTTAAAACCAAGTTATGAACTTTGTCGAAGGTACACTATTGTTATCTATTTCGCAGGTTGCAGTGGCCTTTGGGAACTAAAAGCCTACTGCATTTACCCTCAACATATTACACCAACATTATCTAAATGTTTTAAACGTAAAACACTTTGTGTGTATATAACCACAGTGACATATATTTAGCTTCTAAATACGAGTAAACTACGGTGATCTAACATCAATCTGTTTGACCGGATTTTTGATAAATTTTTACTCTGCAAGTAATATTTATAGTTAAAGGTTGTGATTTAAATAAAATAATTACAAACATTTTTATAATCTTTTTGTATTATTATTTTAAATAACTTTCTACAGAAACCTTTAGCATGCATTACATAAATCAAATACAGCAAGTCTAAGTATTTTAAGTAATTATAATATTATATGTTAATTAACTAATTATAATATTATAAAAAGTCTAAAAATTTGTAATGTAGTTGAATTTCATTTAATTTTAATAGTAACTCTGATTGCAATTTTAAATCTTTTTAATTTAAATGTGATATGTACTGACAATATGGACTCCTAATGGATTTTATTTTATTTATTTATTTATAAGAAATGGGGGGTGATCGTGGTAATTTCAACGATTTTACCAAAACAAAAACGTTTGTCTCAAAAGTTTTGGTAAGTCTTAAATGAGTGTTTTAGACAAACGTTTTTGTTTTGGTAATATCGTTGAATTTACCACGATCACCCCCGTGCAAGAAACCACTCCAGCATGGCCTACTTTTAAGAGATTTTACATTATTGCTTCATTTTAAAAGCTTTTATTTAGTTTCACCTGTCGCGGTGTCCGTCTGTCTAACCAAATCTTGCAGGTTAAATTTAAACAAGCTTTAAATACATGTAGAAAAGAACTACAACGTTACCACAGTCTCAGGTTTTCAAATAAAGCGTGTTACAGCAAGAGAGAAATTTCAAAGAGGACGTAAACTCTTTTTATGAAAACCTGAGATTGGTAACATTTTAGTTATTTTTTACACGTCACAATCGTCGTTGATGAGGTTGTGAAGCACAATACACGCGTTCACAATCTTAGCGGCTTTGACAGGACCCTGTGGGCTAGTAGGCATCTGCAACGCTCCACTATACATTGCTACAATGTTTGGACGTGTAGTGGTCTTCCGGTGTCCCGGATTCAGCTCCTACGATTGGAGTCATCATCCATGGGCGTTGTGCATAGCCAGAATCACCTGAAATATAAAATTTTGTTACTTGCAATTAACTTTTTTAATCATGTAACTAAAATATCAAGTAAATACTTTTTGTGCTCTTATGAGTTAGCTTTAAACCCTTATAATGATTAATAATTATGCCACATCACCTGTCACTAGCCACCTATTACATTTACAATACACAGAAGGATGCTTAGTCACCTCTTATGACAACCACGGGTAGAGATGGGTTGGTACTATTCTTTGCCGGCACCACCCAGGCGCCGTGGACTTTTTAAGGACCTACCTCTGTCAAATAGCTTCACGTACATGTTGCATGTGTGGGAAATGAATGTATTTCCACAAAATATCTGGAACATTGAGGGCATTGGTGACATCCCGCAGACAATCAGACGTTGTTGTCTGGCACATGCTTATAAGCCTTTGGTTGCCAACATTTCGTTGGTATGACCCACTGCCATAAAATTGCAATGCAGCCAGAATCTGAAAGTCAAATGGACATATTATTAATTAATGGGCAGAACTCAAAATGAATATAAGGGAAGTGCAGTGTCAGCGTCGATCTTATTTGCCCATACTTGTATTTGGATATATTGTAACTAACGAGTTTACTTTCCAAGAGAAATATTAATGTTTAGTTATGCCAAGCCATAGGCCACAGTGACATGATAATTATTGTTATGAAAACAATACATATTAATATGTCATGGCATTGTGGTCGAAAAAGAACCTAACCCAATCTAACCAATCCCATTGTTAAAATATGTAGATAACATACCTTATCCGGATACACAGTGCTGGCCCTTTGGTCCTGTGGCAAAAGCGAAAAAACATCCTCGCAGAGTGGTAAAATTGGCCTTGGAGAGAAGAAAATTATCCACAAACGAGTGGTCCGGTAACAACAACGGCCTGCTTGTCTCTCGCAGCATCCTCCGCTCCAAGATTTCTCTTTTCGTTAACCGCTCTTGTTCTGCAGCAGCCAGCAACAGATAACGCGCCATCACGACATTCACGACTCGAAAACTCAAAAACACCGAAACCACAGACTACTTAGATGATGAGACCGAAACTCCGCTAACACTAATTACTCCGAAATCGTATAGAAAAAATGAATACGGGAAGCGGCGAGGTTCCACTTTCATTTGACGTTTAGCAATCGAAATCGAAATCAATGAATTGTGTTCGTTTTTTTTTTATAGATTTCGGCGGTACCAATTACGGTGTTCAAACGTCAAATAGTACTGAAATCATTCATTCAACGGGTGCAGTTACTATGCTCTTTGGTGATTCTAGACGGTTTGAACCGCTATCGGCTTCATGCCGATTACGATTGAGTTCGACGGTACGACGAATACAATGCATTGCCTTCAAGCCGAGAGAGGCGAAGACAATTGTGTTCGGCGGTAGAGCCGCTGGTGTACAGTAGAGCTTTGTGTGATGTGTGTTTTAAATATCTTACTGTTAAGATCAAAGGAGTTTTTACTACATTGAGAATCTTTTTTGTTAGTCTTTTCATATACGTCATGTGTCATTGCGTGTGTCTGTCTATCTTTCAATGTATCAAGTTGTTTGTCGAATATATTTTTACGATTTTCTTTAATTCACGCAGTTTACTTTTAACTCGAGCCACCGCTCTGCTATAGGTTTTGACGATTTTTCTACAGTCACCACAGCCAATGGAGACACTATTCGCGCCAAAGGCAAGGGATCTGTAATCATTGAAGCAAATGTTAATGGGAAGAAAGTACCGATTACCCTGCAAGATGTTTGGTATGTTCCATCAATCCAAAGAAACCTTTTCTCTATATTAGCTGCTCACGATAAGAATTCGAAAAGCATCTTCTCCTCAACCCCGAGACAATGCAGCTTGTCTATAGACGGAGAAATAAAAGTAAAAGGAAGTCGTTGCCTGAAAGGTGGACTTTACAAACTAGACGTAAAGAACGTGAAACCTAAGAAACGTTTAGAGGTTTTCATGGCAACAGAGACTCAGCTGTACCACGAGCGACTTGGTCACCAGAATAAGAACCACGTTAGAGCTTTCGTAAGACGTGAATTGGGAATCGATTTGCCTACCGACCACGACTTATGCGAAGGCTGTATCAATGGCAAAGCTCATCGTCTTAAGTTCGGTACGAGAACTAGAGCTTCTTCACTAGGTGAGTTGCTACACGCGGATGTATGTGGACCGTTTCCGTATTCCTTTGCGAAGTACCGATATTTCCTGCTTGTCAAAGATGATTATTCAAAATTTCGCTTCATCTATCTCTTGAAAGAGAAATCGGAGGTTCATGAAAAGGTCAAGCAACTAGTGGCTGAAGTAAAGAACACCGGTCACACAGTACGAGAGTTACTTAGTGACAACGGAGGCGAGTTCGATAATCAGAAGATGAGAGAAATTTTACAAAAGGAGGGAATAAAACAGAGACTCGTGTGTCCATACACTCCTGAACAAAACGGGTGTGCCGAACGTGAGAATAGAACAGTTGTAGAAGCCGCACGTTCAATGATGCATTCTCAAAAGCAGTTACCACAAGAACTGTGGGCAGAACTCGTTAATACTGCTGTTTACATTCTAAATCGAACCGGCCCGACACCTGTGGAAGGGAAAGCACCCTACGAACTTTGGTTTGGAAAGAAAGCGAGCATCAAGCACCTACGCATCATTGGCAGTATTTGCTATGCACACATTCCAAAACAAAAGCGCAAAAAATTACACAAGAAAGCTGTTAAAGGCTACTTAATCGGATATGATGAAGACGGATATCGTATCTGGGTAACTGAAGGCAAAAAGAGTCGCCTTATTCGATCTCGCGATGTAATTTTTGATGAAAAGCCTGTTGCATCAATTGAGGATGAAACGAAAGTGGAAGCGCAGGACACAAACTCCAACGTGAACGAGTTTACAGTGTCATTTGACCGCATACCTGTCGTCCAACCCACGCTGCAGAACACGCAACGTCGAATTACTGTTGATGACCCTATCGTAATAGAGAGAGACAATCGAGATAATCATGATTCGTTAGAAGAACCAGCGAACTTAGAATCGATCGAATTAGAGGGAGAAAATGAGTTTGAAGAATCTGATCTATACCAAGAAACACTCAACGAATTTATCGATAGAATCGAACAACCTATGGAAGAAATTCAAGACGCGAATGAGGACAGTGAACCTGAACCGAGATATAACTTGAGAAATAGATCGACCCTCAAACCACCAGTAAAATTCGATGATTATGTTATGGCAGTTCTTAACAATGATATACCCGAGCCTTTGTCATACAAAGAGACCATGCTTAGTAGCGACAAAGACAAATGGTTGAAAGCGATGGAAAGTGAAATATCGTCACTCCACGAAAACAAAACATGGACTTTGCAGGAACTACCTAGAGATCGTAAAGCGATACCATGCAAGTGGGTCTATAAAGTAAAGAAAAACCCAAACGGTACAATTGAGAGGTTTAAAGCCCGCCTAGTAGTTAAAGGTTTTCGCCAAAAGAAAGGAATTGACTACGAGGAAACTTTCAGTCCAGTGGCCCGAATGGCGACCATACGTACACTGATTAGTGTAGCTGCAAGCGAGCGAATGACACTCACACAGTTCGACGTTACTACAGCGTTCCTTCACGGTCATCTGAAAGAAGAAATTTATATGAAACAACCCGAAGGTTTCAATGACGGCTCTAACAAAGTCTGTAGACTTAACAGAAGTCTATATGGACTAAAGCAATCCCCAAGATGTTGGAATTACCGTTTCCACGAGATCTTAAAGGAACTTGAGTTTGTTCAGAGCACGGCAGACCCCTGCCTGTATACAAAGAAACTTGGAGACAAGAAGATACTTCTTACACTTTTTGTCGACGATGGATTGGTTGCAGCATCAGATCAGAAGCTAGCAGACGAGTTTCTTAGCACCTTGCGCGAAAAGCTAAAGATAACTACCAAACCAGCTACCTTCTATCTTGGCATGGAAATTCTGCAATGCAAAGGATCTATCGTACTGAAGCAAGAAGCCTATACGAGAAAGATCTTAGAGCGATTTGGGATGAGCGATTGTAATCCAATAACAACGCCAATCGACAAAGAATCATTTGAGTCAGGGAAAGTAATCGATTCCACTGATGAGACAGAAGTGAAGTCCTTCCCATATCGTGAAGCTGTTGGAGCATTAGCGTACCTGATGGTAGCCACGCGACCTGATTTAGCCTATGCAGTAGGAGTCGCATCTCGGAAACTAGAAGCACCGACAAAGAATGACTGGCTAAATGTGAAACGGATTATGCGATATCTTAAAGGCACGATGTCATACGGCTTGAGATATAAACCTGATCACCTAGTCGGAGTTTTAGAAGGTTTCAGCGACGCAGATCACGGTGGTGATGCTACAACGGGGAGATCAACGACTGGCGTCATATGCCGCTACGCAGGTGGTGCAATAGCCTGGCTTAGCCAAAGACAAGCATCAGTAGCTATATCGACTACAGAAGCAGAGTTAGGTGCTGCGAGCGAAGCTGCCAGGGAAATTGTTTGGCTTACGAGAGTATTGAAAGAACTCACGACACTGACATGTATCCCGACGTTGAACGTGGACAACGAAGCCGCTGTTCGACTAGCACACAATCCGGAGTTTCATAAACGGACGAAACACATACGGATTCGACATTTCTATGTCAGAGAACTAGTGTCAGAAGAGGCAATTGAAGTGAAGCGAGTTTCCTCGACGAATCAGATCGCTGACATTATGACGAAGGGACTACCAAGACCAGTATTTGTTCCTATGCGTGAAGAACTTGGCCTGGTGCTAATAAAAGTTTTCAATGAGGGAAAGTGTTAAGATCAAAGGAGTTTTTACTACATTGAGAATCTTTTTTGTTAGTCTTTTCATATACGTCATGTGTCATTGCGTGTGTCTGTCTATCTTTCAATGTATCAAGTTGTTTGTCGAATATATTTTTACGATTTTCTTTAATTCACGCAGTTTACTTTTAACTCGAGCCACCGCTCTGCTATACTTACCACTCGCTTTCCTGATACCCGTAGTGATTTGGTAGGTTTGTCTAAATACTTACTTAGGTATGACACTGCAAATGCAATATCTGGTCTTGATATGTGTGCTATGTAGACAAGACACCCTATAAGTTCTCTGTATGGTACATCTTTTATGATTTCTTGGTCGATGACTGGTAGTCCTTGCTCCATTGGAGTACAAACACCGTTACAATCTTTCATGCCAAATATTTCTGTTATTTTAGTTATTAGTTTCCTTTGACTTAATTTTAGTTTTCCTTCTTCTCTTGTTATTTCCATTCCTAAGTATTCCTTTATCTCTCCCAAATCTCTTACAGAAAATTCCTGTTTAAGTTTCTGAATTATTGTTGATCCTTTTCCCATAACAAGTATGTCGTCTACCCATATTAGAATCCATACATTTTCTTTCTTGTAGAGACAGTAGTCATATTTAGACTGTTCAAATCCTTGCTGTGTAATGTAATTGTGAAATCTGTCGTTCCAACATTTAGGTGCTTCCCGTAGCCCATATAAAGCTTTCTTTAGTTTAAGGACCTTACCTTTTGTTACTGTTACTCCATCGGGTACTTTAATATAGACTTCTTCATTTAGTCGGCCATTTAAAAAGGCTGTAGGTACATCTAGCTGACGCATAGGTAAATCTTCTTCTACTGCTTGGCTTAACATCATTCTAATGGTAGATACTCTAGCAACCGGTGAGTATACATTGTACTTGTTTTCTGTCTGAAAACCTTTTGCTACAAGTCTAGCTTTCTTCCTTCCATCTTGTTTAGTTTTAAATATCCATCTTGTATCTATTGCTTTCTTCCCTCCAGGTAAGTATTTTTCTTCCCATGTATTTAGTTCTTTTAATGATTGTATTTTCTTATTTATGGCTCCTTTCCATTCTTCTCCTTTGCTTATAGCTTCTTTATATGTTTGAGGGTCATCATTTCCACTGATTAGACAGTATGCTATGTTTACATCTTGTTGGTATTCATCATCATCATTGTTTAATTCATAGTCCTGTAGATAAGTAGGTATTTTCTTTGTTCTTTCTGACTTTCTTATATTTTCTTCATTATTACTTTCTCCATTTTCTTCTCTTTCCATATTATATTCTTCTCTCAATCTTCTTAAAATTTCTTTTCTTTCGTTCGTTTCTTCTCTCTGTCTTATTTCTTCTTGTTATTGTAATCTTATATTTTCTTCTCTTTTCTTTCTTTCTTCTTCTAGATTACTTCCTTTTTCTTCTTCTGTATGATCCTCATTTTCCTTTGTCAATTGTCCTTCCTTTTCTTTGTCTTCTTTTTTTTCAATTTCTGTGTCCTTGTTTTCTTCTAAAGTATAGTATTTTTCAACTTTAAAAATTTTAGTTTGTTACTGAGACCATTAAACCTACATCTCCTCCTAGAATACAGTTGTCACGGTTGCTAAAAAGAGATTGAGGCGCCAGTTAGTCTTCACGTGAGCCAAAATACATATTATGTCTTTTGTTCTTCACATGTTGTCCACAAATAAATAAAAACTTCTTGTTAACCAATCAGCCTTTTAAGTACACCGTCTCCCGAACTATTCTCAAATTACAAATAATCTACACGTGCGTCTACAGTACCTTTTAACTATAAGGATACAAGATTGATTTTTGAATGCTCTAACAGCAACATGTAGAGTTGCACAGAACGGCAACGTCGCACTTCACATCATGCATTCAAAATTTTCAGCGGGAAAATGATTTTTGTTTCTAGCACCGAAACCATAAGACCTAGGGACTCACTTTTCTTGGTGCTTATTGCATCAAATATGCACTCTCTATTGGTATATCCCTCAGCATTCTACGTGCAGTACTTTTTGAGTTACAGCATGGGCTTGCTGGCGAGACGTCTCCCCAGCAAGCCCATGAAAAAATACAAATATCTCAAAAGTTAGTGGAGCTAGGATTTTGAAATATTTGCTACCTACTGTTCCGAGTAGGTAGTAAATATTAAGCTTTGTTTCATCTTCCTACCTACTATATGTTCCGAGATATCACATGGGCTGGCTGGGAAAACGTCTCTCCAGCCACCCATAATTATTGATGAAGTGCTCCTACCATATGGACATTTTCGATTCGGCTTTTTTACAATCAATTGCACTAGACATGCAGTAAATGTGGAACTATTTTGCTTTTATGTAATCTTCGTGGTTTTCCCTGTATAGAATGGGCTGGCTGACGAGACGTCTCTACAGCCACCCAAAGTTTTCACCTCGTAGTGTCATCAGTTTTGATGCACTGAATCTGACACTTTACTGATGGAATGAACCAATTTCCACTAAATTTTGGTGTATGCCACTTGGCCATATCTCGCATGGGTTGCTGGGGAGACGGACACCAAAATCTTTGGGTAGGTTTGATCTAATGTTTGTGCTCTTGTCAACTAGACATTGGCAGTAATGGCTGTATCTTGAAACGG
This sequence comes from Athrips mouffetella, assembly GCA_947532105.1. Lineage (NCBI taxonomy): Eukaryota > Metazoa > Arthropoda > Insecta > Lepidoptera > Gelechiidae > Athrips > Athrips mouffetella. Next base: position 7,383,707 of record OX383973.1, read on the forward strand.
CCGATTGCCATCTTATTAAAAGTTGAAGTTGATTTGTCTACGATAGACAATGATTTTATATATGTTAACGATAGATTTTTGCGAAAATACCCGAAATTACCCTGCAGTAAACGTTACCCGAAAGAAACCCGCTGAAGACCTAAATTACCCAAAATCGGGTAAAAATACCCGTACCGGCAACGCTGCAGTTTACCGTCTAACAAAATTTGCCGATTTGGCCATATTTGCGTAAGGGGGGGGGGGTCGGGGGGGGGGGGGGTTGAGGGGGGGTGAGGGGGGGGGGGTGAGGGGGGGGTCGAGGGGAGGTGAGGGGGGGCCGGGGGAGTTGATGGGGGGTTGAGGGGGGGGTAGGGGGGCTGAGGGGGGGTGGGGAGGGTGGGCGTGCGGGTCGGGGGGGTGAGAGGGGGTCGGGGGGGGAAGAGGGGTTTCATGATATTGTAACTTTCATATTATGTGATGTAATGGTAAAAAATTACCTAAAAAAAAAAAAGGAAAATTTGAAGAGAAATTTTCAAGAATTTTTGGCTTAAAATATAGTAATCAAAAGTTTTTTTGGTCCATTCTCTAACTCGGTAACGGGGAGGGGGAGAAAAAAAAGGAAAAATACATTAGTGTAGCGCAAGTTACTAGTCTCCATTGGAGACTAAAAGTTCAAAAATGATGTTATTTTTGACGTATCTTTAGTCGTTTCGGATATATAAGCGTTTTTTTGGGTCATTCTCTAACTCGGTAACGGAGAAAGGGAGAAAAAAAAGGAAAAATACTTTAGTGTAGCACAAGTTACTAATCTCCACAGGAGACTAAAAGTTCAAAAATGATGTTATTTTTGACGTATCTTTAGTCGTTTCGGAGATATAAGCGTTTTTTTGGGTCATTCTCTAACTCGGTAACGGAGAGGGGGAGAAAAAAAAGGAAAAATACTTTAGTGTAGCACAAGTTACTAATCTTCAAAGGAGATTAAAAGATCAAAAATGATGTTATTTTTGACGTATCTTTAGTCGTTTCGGAGATATACGCGTTTTTTTGGGTCATTCTCTAACTCGGTAACGGAGAGGGGGAGAAAAAAAAAGAAAAATACCTTAGTGTGGCACAAGTTACTAGTCTCCAAAGGAAACTAAAAGTTCAAAAATGATGTTATTTTTGACGTATCTCTAGTCGTTTCGGAGATATAAGCGTTTTTCTGAAATGTTGTAAAACGTTGATATTTTCATTTTTTTGTATGAAAAGGTGACTTTTTTTTTATACAAATCTTCTTATTTTGATCCATCCTATATGTTCCAATTATAGTTTTTTTCATATTTTGGTCCATTCTCTAACTAGGTAACGGGGGGCGAGAGAGAAAAAAAAAAATACATTAGTGTAGCACTAGTTTTTAGTCTCCATAGGAGACTAAAAGTTCGAAAATGATGTTATTTTTGACGTATTTCTAGTGGTTTCGAAGATATAAGCGTTTATCTGAAATTTTTGTAAAACATTGAAATTGACGAAAAAATGCCCTTAGAACCTATATTTTATGAGCAGACTTTGGTTGATCAACTGTAACTTTTTCATTTTTCCAGATATCGATGTCAAGATTTTTGGTGAATATATGTATTTTTTCTCAGCTTTCTGATGGTGATGTATTTTTTCAGATTCAAGGTCATTTAAGATTATTTTTAAGGTCAAGGTCATTTTTTGGTATAAAAAGGTCACTTTTTTTTACACAAATCTTCATATTTTGACTTATTCTATACGTTCCAAAAAAAAAAAAACAAAAACAAAAAAAACAAGAAAAAACGAAAAACATGAAAAAACAAAAAAAACATAAAAACGAGAAAAAACAAGAAAAAACAAAAAAAAAAAAAAAAAAGTAAAAGTAAAAAAGGTATACATTAGGTATTTCCATTTACTCTCGATAAATAAATAGATGTACGTATTTACGTTCGATATTCTGGTTCCAACTGTCATCAAACATTGGTAGATACATATTAATATTTAAGTTTTAAGAAACTTAAGGTACAGTTAACGACAGATCAAGCTTGACACTCGCAGTGCGACTCGAGCCCGTGTGTCTATTGAAATAAGAACGGTACAAAGTCCAATGTGTCAAGCTTGATGTGCTCTTGACTGTACCTACATGCGAAAGGGTCAACAAAAATTTGATCTACATTTAGCCATTATGGTTTTAGAGCTATTTTTAGAGGACCTGAAATTCATAAAATGAGCAGGAGCGTAAGAATCCGTGGTAAGAATACATATAAAAGATAAGAAAGCCAGGAGGTAAGCTAAGTCAATCACGTTTTAACCACAGTGAACGTAAAACAGAATTGAAGTCTCTAAAATTACGTCTCCTTCATTAACATAATGCCATAAGCTGTGTCTCAATTTATTAGAAATGGTCGCGACAGTCTGTAAGATATATTTTTGAACCCAATTTTTTTAACTGTGCACTTCGAGGCTTCGAGCTGTCAAAGTCGTTATGTTGGCAGCACTGAACTCACCCGCCCACCAACTCCCTCACCCCTCCGCGGTCTCCCTTTTTAGGGTTCCGATACCAAAATGGTAAAAAAAGGAACCCTTATGGTGCCGCTCTGTCTGTCCGTCTGTCTGTCACACCTCTATATCTCAGCAACCACTTACGCTATCGAGCTGAAATTTGGAATAGTTTTAGAATATAGTTGCCCAACTTAATTGCACATGAAAATTTTTTGAAAAAAGTATGATTATTAATGTAAAGGGGGCCAAAATAGGGGGGGCCAAATTTCAAATTGTCGCTACTAGGTCGAGTGGGGTATCATATGAAAGGGCTTTACTTGTACATTTTAAAATATATTTTTGTATTTTTTTAAGTTTCTTAGTTTTCAAGTTATGATGAAAAATGTCAAAAAAAATACCATTCCCCCCCCCCTTATCTCCGAAGTTTGAGTAAGGGAAAATCTGAATTAATTACAGTTGACAGAGGTTTATGTAAACTTTACAGCAAAAATAAAACGATCTTTCTAAGTTGCACAGTTTTTCAGAAATCTGCAAAAAACCTTTACAAACAAATTTAGTTTTGCGGTCCTGAAAATGGACTTTATTGCTTCCAAAAATACTATAGGTATATCGGAACCCTCGGCGCGCGAGTCCGACTCGCACTTGACCGGTTTTTTTTCAGTACGGTCAGCACTCTCGTGTCGTTCGCAATTTCGCATTATTTTCGTTAGCTTTCGAGTATTGTTATTTGTGTTTTGTATTTCGTTTGTTTTTTTGTTGAATTTCTTATTGTTACGTTATTTAATTGTTGTGTTTTATTAGTTTTATTTTGTTGACTGTTTTTGACTTAGTGCGTGGGCGAGTTCTTGACGCAATTGTCGCAATTTCAGTCGCGCGGCGTGGCGAAGCCAGCGAACTGGCGAAGCCGAAGCCATGACCGGACGTGCAAAAAAACTGCGCGGCCAAGCCCGTAGCATCATATACAGTGTGATAAAATATTTTGAAGATGAAAAGTTTCACAGGAGATCGAAATTTTTATATCACCAAGTGAATAAAAAAGTAGCAGCGGCTACTGGGATAAGTGAGCGCATGTTAGTTAAAATTCGCAAGGAAGGTCGCCTCTAAATATTTTACATGCATTTGAGGTTATGATTTTGTTTACTAAACACCTGACCTGACCCTTTCATGGACTCTGGTATACGTAAAAGTACCGAAAAGCATGATCCCAAAAGCAAAAAGTCGATTTTATCATTAAAAATGTGGACTGATTTTTTTCATACAGTCAAGAGCAGAGTGTAGCTTGACACTCACAGCCCACAGCGCAGGCCCCCGTCACCCGCTCAAGGTCACGCGCTATGTGCCTACTATAGCGCGTTCAGAATAAGTTTGGTTATGACGGTTATTTTCTGCGCATGAGTGACAGGCGGAGAGTCAATGAACGATTCGCTCGCCTCCCTCCACATGCCGCGCTCACCCCTGCGACAAATTTTTCGACTTCTGCGTATTAACGGTCATAGCCCGAGTTATTTTGTACGTCATAGCCCTGAGAAACGCTAAAGTGGCAGTGGGCAGGGCACATCGCAAGAAGAACCGATGGCCAATGGGGCGTAAGGGATCTAGTAGTGGCGACCACGTACCGGAAGACGAAGCGTTGGCAGGCCCCCCAAAAGGTGGACCGACGATTTGGTCAAGGTCGCGGGAAGCCGCTGGATGCGAGCAGCGCAGGACCGGTCGTCATGGAGATCTTTAGGGGAGGCCTATGTCCAGCAGTGGACGTCTTTCGGCTGATATGATGATACTAAGTAGCTCGTAACCGAGCCGATCGGCAGTGGGCGGGCTACCGCACGCGAGACTGAGAGCGCGCACACTGGCGCACAGTGCGTTCCACATTTTATTCCACCTTGCCTGTGTTGTCGAAAGATTTTTTAAATAAAATTATTCACACGATTCACAATATTTTCGACAGTAAAATTTAATAACCGTGAGTTCTGTTCAAAGATGGAAATAATAAAATAGAGCATTTTATCAAATTATAGCACATTTAAGTCAACTGCTTTCCTCGCATTTACTCCATTGCATTCATTATCCTATACTATTAAACAATCTATTAATAAAATTAGGTCAAAAATTGTATAATTCCATTATAAAAATTATGATTTTAGGATTAAATAAAAATCCATTTGAAATTTTTGAAGTAAGAATTTTTTTTAAACAAAACAATATAAAACCAAAACCTATACTTGCAATAAATAAAATTATGGTTCTGCTGACCGTACCAATGCTGCCACCATGCAAATATTTTGACAGCTCGAAGTACACAGTTAAAAAAATTGGACCTACGCAGAGGGCGGTGCGGCTGGCTGGTCAGTAGCCGCAAGCTGTGCCGGCCAGTAATTATATCCTTACCATCCTTACATTTAATAGTAATTTAGTAATTATACCTTTACATTCAGCCCCTGCCACTGCTCCTCGCGCTACCGGCAATAATTCCCTGAATAATGCCGCAGCAGGATCGAGAGAAGTGCGTGTTTACATACTGCCCTACCACTCACAGGCTCACATCCACAGATTAGTATATATCACATCCATATATACTAATCTGTGATCACATCGCTTTGGACGTTCCATGATGGCAGACGTCGAAATAATTTCAGCCGCCGCTCTGTGTCTTTTTTACAATACATAATTATGTTCGATGTTTAAAAAAAATAAAGAAAATTCGTCGTAGAAGATGGTGGATGATATCTATTCATCGTAATAGAACTCTTTAAGTACCTACCAACCTTCTTAACAGATTTTTAATGCATATCCGAATTCGTAGGGGTTTTAAAGTTAAGGCTCCATTAAATCTATTAAAACAAAAAATGTTAGGTACAGCCTTTAAAGAGATTATGTGATAGATAAACAAAACACACACGTGTTTCTCCTCCAGGCGCTCGGCGAAAAGTGAGCGAGTCTCGTCCTGCCCACTTCCCTGCTCACTTCGGCTGAATGTAAACGTAGTATTATATTAGGTGCCGGCCGCGTTCCCCTCAAGCGCTCTCGTACTAATATAATATTGCTTCTACTTCCTTCATTATTACAACGTATAAAGATTAGATTAAAAATTATTGCTTACAGCTGATATAACTTAGCGTTGTTTTAAAAGGCACTTATTAAATAATTTTTTTTAAAGGTACTTTAAGTCCTCCTTTCGGTTTCATCGCCTCTGTTTGGTTTCGATTTCACGCCCACGTACCTGTCAGAATTAATTTAACCTACTTCAATATTTGAATTAATTTGAAATCATTGAAACAGTTGTTCAGGGATGATGCCTGGGTAAAAAACTTTTCACTTCTCATGCTCTGAAAGTGCTTTTGTGTGCAGGATATAGGCTGCACAAAATCGAATTTTGTGCACTAGGGCATGCAAGTAATCGCGGTGGTGTAGTGTACGCACTACGCGCGGACCTGCCGCACCCCCCCCGCGCCGCGCGCGCGTCAACATATTCTTCACTAAAGCAGAACAACTCATTCTTCAGTTACATTTAGAGAGTACTTTTACGTTTTATTTCCTCGCAATCAAAGTGAAAAGCAGAGTTTATAACTCGTCCACAAAACCATTTTATCCTCGACATTACTATCAGCCCTCGCCGAACTAAAAGTCTCGAAACAATGGTTCGTTTTGTGCACTTGTTGTAAAATCTACTTTTTCATCTCATCTATTCGAAAATCGCTGAACGGTTCGTCAATAAAGGCGAACAAAGTAGCTGTTTTCTCCAAGAGACTTTCGTAGCGGGTAAAATTGGGATTTAGAATTAGAATTTAGGTCCACCATAGGGATATTTTAGGTCAACCATAGAGGTCGAACCAAAATATTGTATGAAAAATAATACTGGCCGGTTGTACTATTAAAATTATTATAAATATAAAAAAAGAATAAATGTAATAATAGACGATCGGATCGGACTGCTGTGAATTTAGCTCCGTATCACGATTTTGCCCAATAGCAAAATTGTCGTTTGGGATAATCCGCAACGCTATTGGACAAAATCGTGGTCCGGAGCTAAACTCGGAGCAGTCCGATACGATCGTCTGTAAGTACTCTGTGAGCGGTCACCACCACCCATAAGCATAACGCCCACTGTCTTATTAATGGCATATTTTGACGTGTCTTATTAATGGTATGTCTCATGTGCCTGTAATTTAACTGGCTCCCTTGCCCTTCAAAACGAAACACAGCAGTTCAAACTCTGCTGTTTCACGGCAGAAAAAAGCAAGGGGGTGGTACTTCCCTAGACGCACTTTCCACAAAAGCCCTACCACCTACAAAAGAGTTTACTTTCTCGCTCGCACTTAATGGTGGTCTTTAATATCCTATGAATATGGGTTTAGGTAACTCTATATCGCTGTCGATTACTTTCTTCTCATGGGTGGCACGTGGAGGATTAAAGAACGATTCGCACTTCTTTCTCCACCTGCCTCGTGCGCGGGTAGGAAATGAATGTACTACCTCAGCTGGTTAGGGCGTAGTAATAAAAAAACTGAAAATAATAGAAATACCGGGTGTAAAGGACAGCCTTCCGAATACTGAAAGGGCATGATCAGTCAACGTAACTGAACAACCTTCAGCGAACAAAACTTTCAGGAAATGAAAAAAAAAAATCGGCCTCTCCATACAAAATTGCAAACAAGAAGAAAAGAGAGATTCGATAACGATTGAGTTCGGCGGTAGGGCCTCAGGTTTGCCTTTTATATATTTAGATCAAGGAATTTAGATAGATAAGACGACGTCACATTAAATTGAATGTGGCGCCCTCTAGAGAAGATTAAGTCATAAAAGAAAAAAAAATATCTATTAATGATATCGTGTCGAGTATCAAATGAAAGGGCACATTTCAAATATATTGTTAGCTTTCTTTTGTATTTATAAACCCAAAATAAAATAAAAATTTGATAAAAAACTAGAACCCAACTACTTATAAATCTTCCTCTAAAAAGTATGAAACAATGATGAAACAAGAAAATATTGTCATCTGTTATGTACAAACAATGGTATTTAATAAATATTCATAGCGATGTTCAAATAATAGCCATGGTCAGTCCCCTCAGACTGCAAGAAGCATGCTACCAGAGCGTTTCTGTGCTAGGTAGCTTATTAAAAGGAATATTAGGGGACATTTCACACAAGACCATCTGAACCCAAACTAGGCAAAGCCTGTACTATGGGTATCAGAGATTGATATACATAATTAGATAAATAAATAAATTAGATAAATAACACCCAGACACAGAAAAAACTACTCCGTGGAAAAAACACTTAAGTTCAACCAACTTGTCAAATAAATTTATTTCAAGTATTTAAATAAATTTATTTCAAGCAACTTAGCAGCTCATAGAATGCGTTAGTAGAATAAGTCAATAAATCTTGATCCTATGTGTTAGTGACGGCAGTGAAATCCCTCCGCTATCAGCTTAGCTTTGACCTGGAAATAATAAAAAAAATATATACTTAATAATGGTATTTTAGACAAAACAATTTCAATTGATTTGATTGTTTTTTTCTTTTCATGTTTATTACATTACATACAATAATATGCTATGTATTCTCTTTCCCTGCCAATTTCAGTCCCACCATTGGTTGTAAGAGCTATTTTGTAGGGTAGTCTTATATGAATGTTAAGCTAAATAACAGACTTCATAGACTCTAACCTTTTTTTCTAAAAAAGGTACCTAGTAAAATACATGTGTTCATCCAAACTAATATTATAAATGCGAAAGTAACTCTGTCTGTCTGTCTGTTTCGCTTTCACGGCTAAACCGCTGAACCGATTTTGATGAAATTTGGTATGAAGATAGTCTATGCCATGAGAAAGGACATAGGCTACTTTTTACTGAGACAAAAATGAGACTGGAAGGGGGTGAAATAGGGGATGAAAGTTTGTATGGGAAATCAATAAAATAATTTATGTTACGCTTTCACTGCTAAACTGCAGAACCTATTTTGACGAAATTTGGTATAAGGATAGTCTTAATCATAAGAAAGGACATAAGCTACTTTTTATTTAAAAAATGAGACTAGAAAGGGGTGAAATAGGGGGTGAAAGTTTGTATGGGAAAGGAACCAGAGAAGATAAATTTGTTTATAATTTACTTTTCACACACGGATATGGGTGGGGACAGGGATGGGGACAGGGGTGGGGACAGGGATGTGGACAGGAGTGGGGACAGCCGTGGTAACAGCGGTGGGGTCAGCAGTGGGGACAGCGGTGAGCAGAAAGGTGGGGACAGCGGTGGGAACAGCTGTAAGGACAGCGGTGGGGATAGGTGTAGAGAAATGGATACATGAGGATAGGTAGGGCTATACAGGAACAGAAAGGTATAGATACAGATAGATAGGGCAGGATAGGGATAGATAGGGATAAAAAGGATACATAGGTATAGAAAAGGATAGATATGGATGGATGGGAATAGATTGGAATGGATAGGGACTTTTTTGAATACCTCCTCGCTACCCATTCACTCCCTTTATTGCCATCTTATCTAAGGATCATCTAAGGTTCGCCTGTAACGATTGACAATGAAAATTCCTCACTACCCACCAGTTTAATGAATTTAAAAGATAGTTAAAGTTTTAGTAAGATAGCATTCAACCCGGATAAGTACAAATGCATCTTTTACGTAGGGATCAAGAAGGAGAAGCGTTCCGCAAAATATGTGTCAGTTAAGTTAGAGTTCTTTTTTTTTCATAAAATCCACGCAGACGAAGTCGCGGGTAACAGCTAGTATATTATAACTAATAAATAAATAAAATTCTTATTGTAGTCTTCAAACCATTTCAGTAAAATTGAGACAAATGGCCACTTTAACCTGATCTGATCACATGTAGTGTCTATGATCTTGAGTTTCCCCATAATAACAGGTGTAGCCACAAGCTTCATAACAGATTTGAAGTAGATAACATTGTTGTTACACTGTTGGCCTACTCAACAGCCAGTTGTCCAACCTACCTTGCTGGTTTCTAACACTATTACAGATCATGGTTACCATAACATCTGCTTGTACCAAGAGTTACTGAATTGCCGTCAGAAAATACAAAGAGTGCTCACATTCTGCCTGCTGGATTGCCAAGGCATTATCAAGAACAGGTCAAGTTAGGATCCCCCAGGGGGCCTTTTTAAAACTGCGTTACCTGTTCCAAGTAACTGACTGAATAACATTTTGTGGAAGAACTTCAACATAAATTATTAGGTACCTTTATAATCCAATGAATAGGTTTCAGATTATAATTTCTGTTGATGGAACACATCTCTGCTCATCACGCAGCCACATTTTCCAGTGAGCTATGGATGGATGAGCGTAGCTGTTGACATGTTTTTCATTGTTGAGTAGTTAGCACTTTGCAGAATACTAGCTCCAAAAGTAGCCTCAAGACTGAAATTTAGGTACTCCATAACCGGTGTCAAAACCTGTGATGAGAAGACGAAACCACATTGAATTAGTATATTTAAAAGGTGAAAATCTTTTTCTTACGTCAATGACAATGGCACAAGGACAAAATTGGTATTTTTTACAGACCATAAAATAACAAGACATCGACAAACAGAACAAGATTTAGCAAGTTTTACCTGGCGTAGTTTCCAAAATCTTTGGTTTTACTAAATAGAACGGATAAACAACTAAACTAGGCACTTAAAGAAAAAGAAAGACCTTTATATGGTTTATTATCCTCTTACAAATACATCGAATCAGACGACGGTATTTTTCATATGATTTGACGGAGTACACGTAAACACAGATTACTAAAAATCTTTTCGTATCGAATCGAAACGAAATCGATACGTCATATGCATAGGTAGACAGAAACTTTAGAGAGGCGCATCTCTAGTGAAAGTCAATGCTCCTCGGGTCAATGGCATGACGTCGATTATCAGTTGCACATTATTTGTGCGCTCGTTAATTCATGTCATGATTTTTTCTGTGAGACGCCAAATATCTGCTGCTTATTATTTGCTGCATAATATATGATGCATAAAATATGCTGCCAATTATTGAAGCGCATGGATAATACGCAGCAGAGTAGTACGCGACAAATATTGTGCAGCTGATATTTGGCTACACGTGACGTCAAATATCTGCTGCACATTATTCGATGCGTGTTATCTGTTGCACATTGTCGAGACGCACATTATTGCCTACCAACGGTTAATATGGAAACGTGGAAAAATATACAGTGCTTACCACCACATGAATATGAAGAATTTAAAAGAAAAACAACTAAGTTAGCTTTACAGGTTAACGAGAAGTAGTCAAAATACTGAAAACAATGGAAATTGCAATCAGGCGCTGAATCTCGCTGTTCGTTAGGAACCTGCTTAACAATAATCATTTCTAAGATAACTATGGAACCCTATGCGCGTGGTTCGACACGCATGTTAACTATACAAACATGATAAACTTACATTAAAGTGATCTTCACAACAATTTTAATAGGATATTGAAAATACTTCAGTTCTTCTCATCACCTTATACCATTTTTTTCGTGTTTTCACATCTCTCGGATCCGCAAAAACCACATTATCTGTAAACTTATCATAGTATTTGGGCACTTTGGCATAAGACAATACCCTATAAAATGTATTTCTAGCATTTTCCATCATCTAATAGCGATTAAAACTGAAGATCTTCAGGTTTTACCTTTACAAGCCTATAGTGAACAATACAGAACGCGGCATGTGACGTCATCCAAAACGCGCGAAAAATGGCGGCGTTTATCCATGTCAAATTTAATAGATTTTTAAAATATTACTTTATAAAAGTATTTGAACATTTCTAACAGTATTTATATATTTAACCATGGTATAACGATGTAAGAAGTAAATTAAACAAATAAAAAAAATAGATGAATATGCCCTATTCAGAAACTAATTCGGTTTATATTGTTCGGTGAAGTAAGGTTTTTGAATTAACGGAACTAAGCTTCCTAGCAATGAATGCTGAATTAGTCTTTGAATTTAGGAATTGCGGCTTTTACGCAACGTCTTTCTTCTATGAATCAAAGGTATTAATTACAGGGTATATTTTCCTCGCTTACCTACGCCTTGAACCATTTTGTACGTCATACATATTTATCTAAAGGCACTGACCTATCCCTCATTACATTGCCTATTTAAATTGCTTCCTAACTGCCCTTTAAAAGGTCCTTCTAATTAGTTAAAGTACAGTTAACGAAATGCAGTCGATCAGGATATTGTTTTTTCTAACTTTAGCCGCCATCTTCAAAGGTAGCGCCGCTTTTTGGTTTCCTTCAACTTCTTTGAGCAATGGCATAGAGGCCGTAAAGAAAGCACCTCGATGTAAGTTTTTTTTAAAGATTTTTATTAAGTTGAAACATTCATACCGTGCCCACGATAAGTTTGGCTATGACGGTTATTTTCTGCGCATGGGTGAGTGACAGGCGGAGAGCTCCTCCCCCCACCTGTCGTGCTCACCCCCGCGATTCATTTTTTGATTTCTGCGCATTAACGCTCATAGCCAGATTTATTTTGTATGAAGTATAGGTATAGTAAGTATAGTCATCAACATCATCATATCGTGTGGATTGTGAAATGCATGTTCGACCTCAGAAACCCTGGTGCAGGGGTGCCGACTCTGTGGATGCTCAGGGCTTCTGGCTCCAGCAGCCACGAGAGTTGAAATTGGGTACTCAACTAAAGTTGAAAGCATTTGCAAGCGTTGATGCGTGCAATGTCCGATCAATGTTATATGTTAAAGACACCTTACTAGTGTATAAAAATAATAGTTGACACTCTCGGTTTGCAGCTTGTATACATACCGTTAAGTTCACCGTCTGTTGTCAAAATAAAATAAAAATAAAATCCCAAGAGCCGTTTTCGAGAACCGATTACAAATATACTTATTTTTTATTTTAAAGAAAGTCGATTATTTTTACTTCGACCTCATAGGGGAAACTTCTCCAGTTTCATAGGTAGAAGGACGACAATGTAATTTAAGGATCGCAGACATTTACATCGTACTTATCAGACTGTTTTTGTATGAATTAAATGCGATTTCTTTAAATGGGTAGTTGTTTTCTAGGGAACATACCATGGCTGGGCTTTGGGATGTGGTGCAACGGCTGTCCTTCGAAGGGCTGCGAGGACGACGAGGCTATCATTCATGGATACTGCTGCGGGTGTGCCAAAGCATTAGGTACGTCGTCACCTACTCAGTAACTTTGCAGAGGTGGCACCATCATCATACGTGGGACACTCAGAAATATTTGCGACACTAAAAAAAATTGTTCTACAGGTACATATATTTTTATTAAATCTTTTCAAAGTACTCTCCACCAGCCTCTATACAAAGATTCATGCGTCTGAACCAGTTTTCAAAACACTTTTTCCAGTCCGCCGTAGACACCTCGTTTACAGCCTGCTCGAACGCAGCCAGCGCATCTTCCGGCGACGAAAATTGTATCCCCTTGAGCTGATTTTTTATTTTTGGAAATAAAAAGAAGTCACACGGTGCTAGATCAGGGCTGTAAGGAGGGTGACCCAGGAGTTTGACTGGTGTGCTGTCCAGGAAGTCCCTCGTTTTGAGCGCGGTGTGTGCAGGCGCATTGTCGTGGTGGAGCAGTAGTCCGCGGAGCCCTGTATTTGGTCGCTTGTTGCTCACAACAGAAAAAACTTCTGGTAAACATTTGGTAGTATACCATTCGGCGTTGATGCTTCTTTGATCTCGTAAGGGAATTGAGGCCAAGTGGCCAGTCAAATTAAAAAAGCTGGCGATCAAAATCTTCCCCCCGCTTCGAGATCGCTTCACTTTGGTAGGCGTTGGTTCATTTTGAAACACCCAAACTGTCGACTGGCGCTTGGTTTCTGGATCGTATTGATAAATCCAGGACTCATCACCTGTTACGATGTCGTAAACACGCCGAGACGAGCCTGCTTCAAATTTGTTCAGCATATCACGGCACCATTCCACCCGGGCCTGCTTCTGAGCGTCGGTGAGGTAGTGCGGCACCCAGCGCGATACTATCCTCCTCACGCGAAGATGCCCGTGTAGAATCTCGTGAACGCTTCCCGATCCAATCTTTAATATGTGCTGAATCTCCTGATATGTAATTCGCCTATTATCTTGGATTAAATTTTTCACTGCTAGCACGTTTTCTTCCGTAATAGCCGTCAAAGGGCGACCGCTTCTTTCTTCATCCCCCAAGGTTGGTCGACCGCGCCTAAATTCGTTATACCAACGATACACGGTTGCCTTGGAGGGGCCTTCATCCATAAATGCCATTTGAAGTCTATCGAACGATTCATCCGGTTTCAGGCGACACTTGAAATCGTAAAAAATCATAGCTCTAAAATGTTCCCGGCGCAGATCCATTTTTCCAGGGAAAAAAAAATTACGCGCCCTTTTTTTTTCCTTCATGCATTTTTCAGTAAGACACGATACTTTGAATTGGCTCGCAAAAAATGTGGAGGGAAATTTTGAAAATGGAACACACATATTTTTACTTACAAGTAATCATATTTTCGAAAAAGATTCTGACCGGCCAGTCTCCCATATATAAAAACTATTTTTCGCAATACTTTCTGAGTGGCCTGGTACATAACAGGGAGCTCCTTCCGCAACATAAACCCAAATCATATAATTTTTCAATCAGTTATAGCGTGCGTAGACTAACTCTGGCTCCGACGGTTATTTTCTGCGCATAGGTGACAGGCGGAGAGCCAATCAATGATAAGCTCGCCTCCCCCTACCTGTCGCGATATTTTTTTGAGTTCTGCGAATTAACGGTCAGAGCCAGACTTAGCCTTGCTTAGCCTACGCACGCTATAACATTTTAATTTTCGTAAAATATCTAATCCCATACGGCAGAACCAAAAAAAATCGAGGGGTGACTGTTTTTATTTTTAAATCTATAATAGGCATTCCATTCTGCAATAAGGGCATCGAATCGATATTTTACGAAAATGAAAAAAAAAAACGTTAACTGCGTTATTTGTCTTCGAATATTTTTTATAATAGCATAATGGGGGCGATTCTAGCGTGGCCGCTAAATTTATGAATGAAATTTGACAGGTCTAAAAGTGATTCTGTCTTTTTTCAGCATATGGACGGTAACAAAGATAGCAACATTTTAGACCTGTCAAATAATAGTCTTAAATTTAGCGGCCACGCTAGAATCGCCCCCAATGGCCGTGTCTCTATTAAGGCTAGCGCGCACCGGTGACTTTTGTCACCGTGACTGTTTCGTCACTCACATCAAGTCTATGAGTATGTATGGAGGTGCGCGCACGTTACGACGTGACAATTGGGTGACATTTTTGTCCGCCGACCAGCGGACAAGCCCGTGACGAAACTGTCACCACGCCGCTAGGTTTTTATAGCAGCGCGCGCACGGGCAACAAAATTGTCACTCAACACGTAGTTCTTCCGCCATTTGCATTCGGACCGTCGTCTTTAGCGAACGCAAAATGGCGTCAACGTCTACGCAAAACGTGAAAGTGCACGAAGATAATATCGATAATGATTTACTTATTGAAGAAGTTGAAAAAAGAGCATTAATTTACGATAAAAAGCTGAAAGAGTACTCAGATTCTAATTTGAAAATTAAAGCATGGGATGAAATCAGTCGTATAATATTTTCTACAGTTTGGGGTACGTTGTCGTCACAAGAAAAAACTGAAGCTGGTGAGTATCTTTTTATTTTTAGTATTTGTAGCTAAAACAACAGTTGTACAAAAAGGTGAAATTCAGATTTTGTCATATTGCCATGACACAGCCCCTTGTGGTGAAGTAAAGTAATTCGCAAAATAATTACGTATATTTGCTGCTGATATGGTTCTGTCTGATGGATTTGTTGCAATACCTTTTAATGGACAATCGTAAACAGTGTCAGTAAATTGAATGCCATCTCTGCACCGTACAAAATTATGTAAAATACAACATGTTTTTACTATTATATCAGCAAAATCAAGACTGACGTCAATCGGCCTGTGCAGAATTCGCCATTTGTTACAAAGTATACCAAAAGTGCATTCAACCATGCGTCGTGCCCTAGTGTGGCGATAGTTGTAAATTTTTTTCACAGCAGACAATGATTTTCTTGAATATGGTCGCAAAATATGCCTCGACAAGCCAAATGCCTCATCAGCGACCAAACAAAATGGCATTTTTTTTCCATTTTCATCATATGGCAAATTACGATCATCTGGTATGCTCAATTGATTTTGCTGCAATCTTTTGCCCATGCCAGAATTCTGAAATACATTGGAGTCGCTTGCTGCTCCATTAGCACCGACATCTATGTATACAAATTTATAATCTGCATCTACCCATGCCATGAGAACAGTAGAAAAGTACTTTTTGTAATTGAAACACTGCGTACCGGTGTTTTCCGGCTGAATTATTCTCACATGTTTGCCATCAATTGCGCCAATTATGTTCGGAAAATTTGTCCGTTGGTAAAACTGATTTGAAATAGTATACCAATCCTCTTCAGACTTTTCAGGCATGTATAGTGTATGTAAATTCCAGATCGCGGAACATGTAGATTTTACAATTTCTCGTGCAGTGGTGGCACCTATCAAATATTCAAATGATATGCTGTAAAAACTGTTGCCGGTTGCAAGATATCTGAAACAAAAGAAAATTAAATACATAATACAAAATTAAAGTTAAAAATACATAAATTAAATAAATGACCGACTGTTTTATACTAGTTAAATATTTATTTTCAGGTAAACTTGTACAAAAACGATGGAAGAATTTAAGGGCTTGTTTTTCACGTGAGCTACGTGAGCAAAAATGTACTAAGTCTGGCCAGGCCGCTACAAAAAGAAGAAAGTACAAACATTTTGACCAACTTTTATTTCTTATCCCAAGCATGGATACCCGAGAAACCTCAGGAAATGCTGATTCTGTAGAGGAAATTGCTTGCGAAGAAGATAGTCAGGATGCCAGTGTGGAAGCACTACAGCGAGAAGAATATTCCCGAAAGAAAAATAAGAATAAAATATGTTACGAAGAAAGGCTTCTAGAGATTTTAAACAACAAAAGAGTTGATGATAACAGGTTTATCGAGGCTATGAGAAATAACAAAAGTGACTGTAATGACGATGACAAGGAAAAGCATTTTGCGCTGTCTTTGGTGCCGTTGTTAAAAGCAGTCCCGGAGGAGAAAAAACTAGACGTACAGATCAAAATTTTACAAATTTTCCAGGAAGTTCAGAAACAAAACACTCAGCGCAATAATTATTCTCCTATGAATAGCCCATCCACAATTTATAGAGGTAGTCCTCAAAATTTCCAAATCAAGCCCAAATATTCTGTTTCTATACCATCGCAAAGTCCCCAAGGCCCACTCCACTTAGCAAGAAACACTCCACTGATTTTATCTCCTTCTCCTACATATATTCCATCTTCAAGCCCTCAAAATATGCAAATCAAACCCAAATATTCTGTCTCTCTACCATCGCAAAGTCCCGAAGGCCCACTCTACTTAGCAAGAAACACTCCACTGACTTTATCTCCTTCTCCTACATATATTCCATCTTCAAGCCCTCAAAATATGCAAATCAAACCCAAATATTCTGTCTCTCTTCCATCGCACATTCCTCAAAATCCGCTCCACTTAGCAAGAAACACTCAACTTGTTTTATCTCCTTCTCCTACTCATACATCTACAAGTTCCCAAAATTTGCTACCCTCTGCACACACTCCATCGCATTCATCTTCACAATCATCGCCTCCTAAGCAAGACCCTAAAAACTCCTCAGCCGCCTCATCGTCATCAATTCAAACCTATATTACAGAGTTTACAGAAGATTCCGAATTGTATGACATCTGCCAGGAGTACAATATCAACCAACATGAAGAATAATTAAAGAATATTACATTTCAATTACTTTTTTGATTTTTGATTATAGTTAAAAACTACTTACTTTAATTTGTATAACATTTTTGTATTTTCATTAAAATAAACAATTTAAAATTACATAATATTCTAATTACTTATATTTACCTCAAAGTAACAGCGAGTCTTTCTTCAGCCGGAACAGACAATCTCATGTTTGTATTTTCGTATGTCAACGCAGGTCCTAAATTGCGAAGTAATTCATCAAAACTTCTAACACTCATTCGAAAATACCCAAAAAATTTCTTTGGATGTTCCCGAAGTTTATGAAACATGGTGTAGAACTTTCCATTTATTAACCTGTCACTCCAAAGGGGGTGTACCCAGTATTCTTTTCGCTTTTTTTCTCTTTTGAGTTTCCTTATAAGCTCACAGATGACGACCGTCTCTTCGAAATCCATTTCGACAAATGAAGCTTTTTAAAAAAAAAAATTGTCACTGTCACCTTTCGTGAGCGCACCTCGCTTTGGAGGCGTGACGTGACAGCGACAAAAACTTTTTTGTCATGCTGACAAAAGTCACCGGTGCGCGCTAGGCCTTAATGGGCCAAGTTTGGATATTCCTTACATTTTGGTTTCTGTTGAGACGCTTGTTAGCGTTGCGGCCACCATCAGGACTGCGGTTGTTGGTGACCGCAGTAGGTAACTTGGTACGATACGCAGAAGGACGCTGCTGCCCAATCTACGGTTCAATATCTCTTAGTCGCCTTTTGCGACAGCTGCCGATAGAATCAAATCAAATCAAATCAAGTTTATTTCTCCCACAAGCTTACAATTAGTGACATAGCAGTGTTGTGAATACAAGTCATAGCTGTGTTGGGAGACTGGTGTCCAAGCTAGGTAAGAACCTGTGTTATGGATCACCAGGCTTCCACTCCGCGGGTTAGAAGTACATTAGTACAATAGTAAAAAAAACTGTGCAAAAAATCGCAAACAAGGAGAAATTTTAAAAGCTATGAATAACAAGAAAAATATATTTATAACTAAATAATCATAACTAAAATAACTATAATTAAATAATCAAAACGAAGCAAATTAATGGAAAGATTCAAATATAATATGTAATATGTAAGTGCATTGATGGAGTGTGTGTGTGAGGTAAGTGTAAATAATTAAAAAAGAAGAACGAATGTATGTAACAGTGTAGATGTGTATGTGTGGCAGTGTATACGTCAGTGTGTGACAGGTAGAATAAAGTTAGAACATGTAATAAGATAAATTAATACTTTAGCATACAACTGTGGACAATGAATAAACAATGTAAAATTAAAGGTCAGAATACACGAAGTAGGTTCACATGGCAACGTTAAGTAGTCGCTCCGTTGCATCATAATTAGGATAGAATAGAGATGGAGTGATACTGTCTGTAGTGTATGTAAATGGAAAATGGTTTCACTCGCTCTCTCCTTAATAGCAAAGAAATTGGACCTCCTTGCTTCATTGATCCTAACAGTAGAAAAAATTAATACAACAATGACAGCAGGACAAAGCTATGTGGGAAAAAAGGACGCTCCGCAATATCCAAGGAGGTTTTAACCCACGCTACGCTCTAAGCGAAGCGTAGTAAAACCTCCTTGGCAATATCTTATGCATCCCTCTATCCTGCTCTCACACTGCAGTCTTTCTAATCAAGAGCCACATAATTTCTTCTGTATAGACTTCAAGGGCACTGCATGTTATCCTCATTCGATCCGATCACATCCGACCACTAGCGAAACTACCCAGAGGATGCAAGGCAGACCTGTTGTGTTTTACTTATATAGGTACCTTCCATTTCTACGAATAGGTTTCATTCGTGTACTCTATCAAGAACCCACTTTTCGCTCCGACTGTACTAAACCAGCCAGGTTGCGGATTGGCAGACCAACGTTTTGTGTACCTAGTAGGCCACTACTATCGCTACAAAGTGGCAAATTTCGTGTACTTGATGATGTAGGATAACATGCAGTGCTCTTATAGTCTAGTAAGGATAGTATTGGATACGAGGGCGCGAGTTAAACCATTTCCCATTTACATACACTATATTCATTCCATATCTACCGGTGGCTGTAGTAAAAGGCGACTATGAGATTTTGAACCGGAGGTTGGGTTACAAATACTCCTAAACCATACCTACGATACAAAGCTTAGTTGTTGAAATAATGATAATTGGTTTATACCTACAACCACCCTACTTATTTCTGGGCCCACCCTTACATTGTTTTGTCACCGGAATGAAAACCACTTTACCTCTATAGGTTAATTGTTGTTTCAGATAGGCTTCCAGTGATGTGTCCAGACTTCCTCCAGTGCCCTCTCAACCTGCAAGGGCTCTGCCACGACTACGAGTATATGCTCCGGTGCTGTTGTTAGAACACAAATAGTTGCGTTCGTACGACTACATAAATAAGTTCCGTTCTTATTGCAATACTGTTGCTAGGGCTAGAGCCGCAGCTT
This sequence comes from Athrips mouffetella, assembly GCA_947532105.1. Classification (NCBI taxonomy): domain Eukaryota; kingdom Metazoa; phylum Arthropoda; class Insecta; order Lepidoptera; family Gelechiidae; genus Athrips; species Athrips mouffetella. The sequence continues at coordinate 7,403,497 of OX383973.1, forward strand.
GACCTGCTCTTGTCTGCCACTGCCCCCATTTCAAAATTCCATCCCACAGACGGCAATATCGTGTGAGCGATAGTGGCTGATTTACACGGGGCAAAATTTAGGCGCCTCTGAGGGATGCAGCTATACGAAAGAAAGAAATAGTCGAATAGCTTTCTCTTTCTTTCATGTAGCTGCATCCCTCAGAGGCGCCAAAATTTTGACGTCGTGTAAATCCGGCTTAGGAATTGCCACTGCGCTCAGTTTGGTATCTTTACCGCATTAGGGTCCGCGCATACCAAACGAGAGCAGAGCAGTTTTCGATAACATTGCGAAATAGACTTTATTTACATAGACATAAAAAATTGCCTGACAGGCATAAAAACTGCGTTTTGCCGTTCGGTTTGCGCGGACCCTTAGGGTGTGTAGGTAGTATAAGAGAGTTCACTAAAGAGTCGGGTGTTTTGTAAACAATCATTTTTCAATTAAGAAAAGATTTATCTTAAATTACCCGAGGTACATGGTTGTAACCACAATACAGACGCAGAAAAACGCTTCGGCCTTGTCCACCAGCAGGGGCGTTTTCGCGGCGATTCTGAGCGCGATTTCACGTACACTGCCGCTTTGTTTAGCAGTGAAAGTGATAAAATTGTTGACTACTTAAGCAATGTATGACAAAACGCGGCAAACTCGCGCGTACATCTGAACAGGGTCCAAGTCTATCCTTTACATACAGAAAGCTGGTACGAGTATATCTACATTTTTAACACATTTCACATGAATTAAAAGTTATGTTTTTGTTTCGACAACACTCACTCGCTTTTGTGAACTCCGGTATACACACCCTTATACCTGCAGTTGTTAGCTCTTAATGTTTAAGTATAGCATTACCTATGGCTACTAATAAAATAAAACATCTTCTTATTTATAGCATACTGTTTTAATTTCTAAGAAACCCTCAATACAGACTTACAGTGGGTTAGCGCATTGATTTAAGTAAACTTAACTCTCACATAATAGTACAAAAATAACCACATACTCGAGTAAGATATAAATAGATCGCCTGATATACAATTTATATGCATAATAATGTGCCTTACGCGCAAGTGAAACTAACAACTCACTATAATTCTCTTAAAAGTAAAAATAACGACGAAAAATAACTTATAATGAGGTATAGACTTACGCCTAAGACACATTTTAGGGCATCTGTTGTAAACGACATAGTGCGTTTAGTCGCATAATGTCACCTTCGCAAAATGACACACAAACCGCCAGTTTCAAAAAACGTATTTAAAGTTAAAGCTCCTTCATTACTAAAGGAATCTTAATAATCGAAATCCGATACGTCGCTCTTGTAAATGCGACGAGCTTTGTCAGCACACCCAGTGTTTTAAACGCATTTACAATTTCTATGGAACGAAAAGGGATAGGTGAACGTTGTTCCAGTAACATTCATTTCTGCAACAAATGGCTATACTTATTTATAAAAAAACAGAATAACAAAAAAAGAAAAAATTTCTTGGTAAGCTAACCTAACCTAAGAAATAATAAAAAAACCGGGTAAGTGCGAGTCGGACTCGCACTTGACCAGTTATTATTATTTGTTGTAATTCTATGGCTTACACAGATCAATTTTCATGCTCGTAAGTGTTCCCGTTTTTATTACGGTAGAGCTAAAGCAAAAAGTCCCAAAAAAACAAGTTCCCTTTTTTATTTCTTATTGTTTTTATTATTTGTTTGTTAATCTGCATAAACACGCTTTATTTAGCGCAGTTTAAGATAAGCTTATGATCTTTGTATGAATAAATTTTAAACCGCAGTATTAATCTTCCTTTCACCTTCCACTGTAAGTAAATAAACTCTCAGACCCCTTTAATTCTGCATAATGGATTTATTTTTAATTGCACTTAGTCTTTGTTTTGTCGACTAATAAAGTGACAGCAATAGAGTTTAAGGAGCTTTAACTTTAAAGACCCTATGTGCAACCGGCTGTAAGCTTTACAATTGCAAAACGCGTGACATTCTGCAAACGTGACATAGTGCGAAAGTTTCATTTTGCGAACACGCACGCTTGTAAGACTTGCAGATACTTGCCCGCACATAAAACAGATAATACATAATTACAATTTAAAATTATCACAATAATTCTTGTGATATCTCTATGAATGTCTTTTATTAAATTCTATGTTCCCGCTGGTTTGCTTGCAATCATGGCTACATACATTATTAACATTATCTGTCTAAATTATCTAAGGCCAACTTGCTATATCTACAATTTTGTGTTAAAGACGAAGTCGAGAAAACACAAAATTTTCCATACAGCACAGCCCCAGTTCCGCATCTCTATAGTTTTGTTTTGGGCCTCTAAATGCACATAAAACCTTCGACTGCTTCGAGTATATAAGTAGTAAGGGACGGTGTACCGAAAACTGAAAGAGCGTGCTCAGTCAACGAAACTGAACAACTTTCCCAAAGAAACATTTTTGGGAAATGAAATAATATTTTGACCTCTCCATACAAACTGTTCGACCAGAGTGAGCAAGTTGTATGAAGAGGTTAATTTTTTTTTCATTTCCCAGAAATTTTTCTTCGCCAAAGTTGTTCAGTTTCGATGACTGATCATGCCCTTTCAGTTTTCGGTACACCGTCCCTTACACTCTGTATTTGATCAGAAACATATTCAAAATATTCGACACTAAACTGAAACAAGATAAAAGCGCTCAATCTTTCAATTGGATCTAGTTTACGCTGTGGTTTGCAAAATTCTGATGGCAGTCGCTGTGTAAAACTAGTGCCGTCATCAACTATAGAAACGGAAAAACTCTAGGGCAATAACTTTATTCACAAAAGATGACATCTTTAGGACTCAAAAATAAGCAGTTAAAATCTTTACGCGAATTCACTAAGACCCTTTATAAATACATATTAATAGAATAATATAAACACCCAGTGCATACGTAGATTTATTAATTAGTACCTCAAGTGATAGAAATTAAGATTTAACATAAGCTGGAATAAAAACAAAATTAGCCTACATTTCAATAATGGACAGCATTGAGAGGATAAAAATTCGACTTAACTTTACATCTAGTTCTTACACTCCCAAGTATGATATAAGTCTCGCGAGTCGAGTAGTACTAGAATACAAACACCTTAAGCCGCATATAATCAATTTATTTTAATTATTCCAATGATTACCAACACATTTTGCAGCCATAACACTAAAACCACAGTACATTCGACGGAAAAAATAATATTGTTACAAACTTGTTTTTTTCTGACAATTTTAGCCGATTGCTTCTGAAAATGTGTTGGTAAGAATCGGAATAAATGAAAAAAATAGATCATACACTATGCAACATTTGTTGGGCAACATGTTGCCAAACATCATACGAACAAACCAGCAACTTCCTCGTAAAAATTATAGTTGGGACAATTTAGCTAAGCACAATGCGGTCGTTGCTCCCAACATTAACCCTATGATACTGATGTATTTCAACTTTTAAACGAATGTGGCAATCGGCCGCCTGGATAGTAAAACGGATTGGTAGCCGTAAAGGTGTGTTTGTGCCTATTTGATCAAATGAAAATAAAACTCAAGTAGACTTCCTGTGTTCGTTTTTCGTCAGAATTAGTTCACGGGACCCAGCCGGGGGGAGTTTCAAATTAGCACACAAACAGCCAGTACCCTTTAAAGTTTAAGCTCCTTTTAGTCTACTACAGTCACTTTCTTCATCAACAAAACAAAAAGGGTCAGAAATAGATTTAAAGGAGATTTTACTTTAAAGATGGTTTAGGTAACTGGCGGAAAATTAGATGTAATTTGTAATGAAATAGCAAATCTAAAGAGAATTTATTAAAAACCTGTGCTCTTTAAAGACGCGAAAGGAATTTTTACGTTATTTATACACAAATTTTATACTGAAGCGTGATCTGTGACCGTCATCACTTAATTTGGCCAGGTACCTAATACGGCCTAGCCGGCAGGTAGTGTTCCCTGGCCGAAATAAGTAAATACTTTGCTGTATGGAAATAGCTTTATGGCATTGCACTAATTTATTTCGCTATGTTATAGGATTTTTCGGAGCAGTGACCGTTATGGTCCTAACCTTTTTAAATGGTCCCAACTACAAAAACCTTGTTTTTTAAATAGCTGTAATTTATGCTATGTTCTGCAATGTTGCGCAACAAATGTTGCCTAGTGAACACATGGCTATCCTCACATACATTGCCTAGACCTGCATCGCATTTTAGAAACAGCACAAATTAACCTACGATATTCATTATATATATAAACATGTATAAACATACACCCATCGACTTACGGTTCAGTAGACCGGTAGTGGCAGACACGGTTAATAAAGATTTGTACTACGTGCATCAGAATTGACAAAATTTCCCGCGTCGTAAGCGCCATTTTTGAAACCGTTCGGTCTGATATTATATTAGATACGCACGTCAGCAAGTAAGTGGAAAGGAAACAAAGCCAGTATAAGCTGAACCAGTACTACGTTAGAAATGCCCGAAACCGGAGACCCGCTCAAGGTGAAAGTGTTACCACCGACGTGCAGTCGTGTGTACATTTCTGATTTTGTATCAAAAATATGAAGCACTGTTTTAGCATGACTAAGACTAAGAAACTCCCGCTTAAGGTGAAAGTGTTACCACCGACGTGCAGTCGTGTGTACATTTCTGATTTTGTATCAAAAATATGAAGAACTGTTTTAGCATGACTAAGACTAAGAAACTGAAAAACTTTCCATAATCAATACCTTTATTGATTATGGAAAGGTGTTCAGTATTTAAACCTATTTAAATACGAAAAATTTCAACTTCCCATAGAAACTGCATCAGCTGCAAATTTTATAAGGGCGGGGTATTTTTTTTTCATATTTCGACCTATGTTCCTAGGTAAAGTTGTCTCAGTTTCATGATCTACGTAACATGCTAAGATAATGCTTACAAATTTAGGTAATTTTAGGTACTAAAGACAAATATTACTAAATGAAACTTATGAAGTAGCCACCTGGCCATAATCGAAATCCGATACGTCGCTTTTGGAAATGACACGAGCTTGGTCAGCTCACCCAGTGTTTTGAAACACATTTACAAATTCTACATCATTTTCTTCGCTACAATGGTACCAAAAGGGATTGGTGAAAGTTGTTATAGTAACATTCATTTCTGCAACGAATGGCTATACTTATTTATGAAAAACAGAATAACAACAAAAAAAAAATAAGTTAGGCTAACCTAATCTAAGAAATAATAAAAAAACCAGATAAGTGCGAGTCGGACTCGCGCACCGAAGGTTCCGTATCATTAAGGTAAAAATGAATCTTAGGAACGCGCAGTCGCGTAAGTGTATTAAAAGTCCGACTCGCACTTGACCAGTTATTATTATTTGTTGCAATTCTATGGCTTACGCACGTCAATTTTCATGCTCGTAAGTGATCCCGTTTTTACAGTAGAGCTAAAGCAAAAAGTCCCAAAAAAACACGTCTCTTGTTTATACCCCCCCCATTTTTTACTTTTCATTGTTTTTATTGTTAGTCCGCACACACTTTATTTGGCGCAGTTTAAGATAAGGTATTTTAAACCGCAGCATTAATCTTCCTTTCACCTTACAGTAAGAAAATAATCACGCCCCTTTAATTCTGCTCATTTAATTTATTTTTAAATGCCCTAAGTGCTTGAGAAGAACAGATACAGGCAGTTTAATTTAGCTTTTCAATTAAACGCATTACTAAGTATATGAATGTTTTATTACTAGACAAAAAGCAACTTAATTCTGCTGCATATAGTACAATATTTATAGTGTCTGTTCAGAATGTAGCTTATGTAAAGTCAAAGAGGAGCCATCGTAGGAAGTCCATTTTGACGTTTCGTATCAACACATAGGGTTCATTTTTCTTTGCTAAACATAATTTTCCATACGTTTGATAGCTGTCAAAATGGACTTCTTACAGTAGCCTTACTTTAGTGCGACCTCGCCGCGGGAGTTTACTAGTGTTGTAGGTGTGTAGTGGTATGATGCGGTCGCGTGGTGATTGCATTTTAGTTGCGGGTGTGGCCGGCGCTTGTGTATCCCTCTCTTTCTTTATGCGTTTTGCCGCCAGCCTGCAAAACACCCAAATAAGTTATTTTCAGCTACACTAACCGCCAATGGGCTTAGGAAACTTTTGTTTTTTCGGGATAAGTTTAGGGCACAATCAATAACCGACAATTAAAAAGTAACTAAATTTTATTGCTTTATACAGCGTGAATTTTCCTTCCCGGCGCATAATGTCACGTTCGCAAAATGTCACACTAGGGTTTACCATAGCAAAATGTCACGTTCGCATAATGTCACACCTAAGCGTGACATTGTGCGAACGTCACATTGTGCCTAAGGACATTTTTACTGTACGAAAGAGTTAATAATACAAAAAACTAATGAAAATATAATGAAAAATTTCCACAAAGTCCCAAATCTATCGTAAAAAAATAAAATAAGACATCCATACAAATTGTAAGTCCCAAATCTATAGTAAAGTAATTCAAATTATTTCTAAGTCCCAAAAAACGTGACATTTTGCGAACGTGACATTTTGAGAAAGTGACATTTTGCGAACGTGACATTATGCGCCGGGAGGGAATTTTCATGGGTCTCCCTTCCGAAGCTCAGTGATGCTACTCGTGATAACAAACAACATTCGCGAAGATTTTTTTTAATGTGACTGGGAAAGGCAATGAAGTATGTCAAGATACTATGGTCAAGATAGTAGCAGGTGGGATGTACTCTGTCTACTTTAATGGGCAAGAGGCAGCGAACTACAATATTATGGAAATCTAACTCAGAAAGTCAGAACAAATTCCACACAAAAAGTGGCCCTACGTGAAACCAAAAGGACGTATATTCAAAATACGAATCAATTGGTTCAAATTCAGAACGAGAGCAGGGATTGGTTCGCGCGCGTGCTGCAATATCAGCTAGTGGGTAGTTGAGAGGTAACTATTTTAGCTCCGCCTACTTAGGTAACTATTTCGTGGGGTCAAGTTTGAAGCGTAATTATCGTTCTATAGTATTGTAGTTCGCTGGCAAGAGGCGTATAAAAATAAATCAGTTATCAGTCAACTAAATGACGTGGACTGTTTGTGAAGAATATCGGACGTTGACCCCTACACGCGATATCACGATGTTTAAACTCGTAAGTAGGTAAGTAATATCAAGCAGCCAGCTTTTTGAAGGTCGGCTGGTTTTGGCATCTGTTTATCTCTATACGAAGGGTAAAATAAGTGATACAAAAACGACAGACAGGTCTTCTTACGCGTTACTTTTTTGTCTGTTGTTCCATGAAAGGTTCTTTTAGGTATTCTCATTTTAGATTAGAACCAATTCTGGTTTTTGATGCGTTATCTTTCAAAAAAAGTTAATTATAACATTTTGTAAGTGTTTCTTTAAATAAGATGGAGTAACTAGCGCCGTGTTCCAAAATGTACAAACGCTGCTAAAAGCGTATACAGTACTGATGGACGGTCCAAATTGATTTTGCACGATCACAAAGCTATCACTGCTTTAGTGGCTGTAATCACTTGGAATGGATTTAAGCGCGCTCACGTGTTATCTGTCAAAGAGTCAGTTTTGTTTTTCTTTTCTTTAACAAAGCCTGAGCGTCAAAAATGTGCGCCAAATCCACTCTCATTTTCATTAGAGACAAACTCATTAAAATCAAAATCTGAAAAACGTCAGCTGGCTGCAAATGTGTGGGATTTTATATGTGTCGAATCGATTTTGACATTAGCGCTTTCACTGCTCCACCTATTTAACTAAAGCACTGATAGCAGAAACGATGACGTCATCAATGACGTAGGGCGGTGAACGAGCAAGTTCTTTAGAGCACGCTTTTGGTCAATTTGGACCGACTTAAGCGCGCTCACAGTGCTCTAAAGCAGTCTGTTAGCGCAAATTGGAACGCAGAGTAGTTTGATGCTTTGGAAATATTATATGACGCGTTGTTGCAAAATATTGATCAAATAAAATAGATGTTTTAACAGCGAACTACAATACTATAGAAGTATAGAACGATAACTACGCTTTAAACTTGATCCCACGAAATAGTTACCTAAGTAGGCGGAGCTAGCAAGTTACCTCTCAACTACCCACTAGCTGACTTTGCAGCACGCGCGCGAACCAATCCCTGCTCTCGTTCTGAATTTGAACCAATTGACTCGTATTTTGAATATACGTCCTTTTGGTTTCACGTAGGGCCACTTTTTGTGTGGAATTTGTTCTGACTTAGAGTTCCATAATATTGTAGTTCGCTGTGTTTTAAAGCGTAAGTCAGCAGAATACTTACCACCTGTGGCCTGTAAAAACTTGGCAAGAGCATAAGGAACAAAGAAAGGGAAGGTAGAGGTTATTGTTTATAATAACCCTCCTTATGGTCTCGCCGCAGTCGGGTAAAAAGGTAGTTGAATTTCGCGAGTTTGAACCTCGAGTATTTAGGGGTTATTATTATTATTTGTAATGGGGACGCCGCGGCTCGCGCATACGGGTGATCAGATCACGTGTATGGAGCTATTTCATCCACTATCCCAGCTGGAGACGGACGGCGTGGCCTGCTTCGCTTCAAGCCCCATCCAGGATGACGGCCAGTTATATGTGGCGAGCCGCTCTTTTGGCTTCATCAGGGGTGTCCTCATTTTCCATCCCCATTTAGGGGTTACATACATACATACATAACATCACGCCTTGTTCCCGTCGGGGTAGGCAGAGACCACAGTTCTCCACCTGCTACGATCTTGACATACTTCCATTGCTTCCTGAACCTTCATCAATCCTTTCATACATGCTCGTCGGTTTAGGGTACTTTTAAGGGTTAAGCGGTTTGAATTCCGAATAAACATATGTTTTCGAGGTTGAAGTTAATTCGCTAGTTATGAAATAATTAATTTAATTTTAATTATAACTTTATTTTTTATTTTAATTTCAAACTAGTTATTATTTATTATTATTATTAATTTTATGTGGCTTTTCTTTGTTAAGACTACACGGAATGGTAATAAAACGTTAGAACTCACCTGGCGGGTGGCATTCAGCAGCAGGACGACTTTCCAGTATCGATGGGGCGACCCTAAAAACAAATTTTTATTTTTAATATACAATAATAGCTGGGAAACTGAGCTTCATAATAGCCGTATAATGTCAGCCAAATGCCACCAATAGATGGGGATTTAGGGTTTTTGAGATCTACTTTTATGAAAAATACTAAAAAGACGAAGGTACCTTTTGGTAATAATATCCATTGGTTTGGGAAAATTCATATAAGGGGTGTTTTATACCATGTGTCCGATGACCGACTGCATAAACTTAAACGTTTAGTTTTACTTAAACTTTTAGTCGAGATCGAAATACGAAAAAATAAATTTCGACCTGCCATACGAAATGTGCTGTCAAATGATGCAGTTTGTATGGGAAGTCGAAATTTATTGATTGAGTGTTGTTGTTGTTTATGTGTGTGTGTCTGTAGACAAAATTCAATTCAATTCATTTATTGATAAAATATTACATTTTACAAGTCAGCAAATTGTATACAAAAATTATAATAGAAATGGAAATGGAATCAACATATATTAAATTTCATTCAAAATTATAAATTATTTGCCACATTTGTCATAATTTCCTTTACAGTTTGGGTTAGCAAATTCGCAGGTTTACAGACAAATTCGCGGATTGAGTAGTATGCTTCCAACGTTAGCATGCTTATAAGTTTATTAACAAACGAGACATCGGTCTTACTGTTTTTTATTTCACTTGGGATTTTATTATAAAGTTTAGGGCCCATTATATGTAGGCATTTCATTGATTTAGTAAGCCGAGAAGAGGGCAGGCGCAGATCGTAACGCCGCCTCGTGTTATAGCTTAAGGTATCACCGACCGTAGGGAACTGTTGGATGTTACGACGCATGTACTTAGCTATCTCCAGTATGTAGACACAGGGTAATGTTAAGATTTTATGCTTGATGAATAAACGAGTTATATATGTATCTATGAGCAGTAGCGGTCACCCATCCCCTCACCTGGTCGATCTTGACGGCGGCGCCCTGCGGCGCGGCGCCGGCGGAGGGCGGGCCCACGCGCGCTTTGATCTCGGCCGCCATCGTCATGAAGGCTTGCTCCACGTTCGTCGAGTTCTTCGCTGAAGTCTCCAGGAACGGGATGCCTAGCTGCTCCGCGTATTGCTGCAAATAAAAACATTTTTTTTTAGACCACAGATATCGAAAACTCTGGACCGACAGCCCCTAGTATGTCTTTCCATCAGGCTAGTAGCACAGCCCTGGAAAAATCTGTAAGCTTGGAAAAATCTAGCCAATAGGATTGCTCCATTTTCAACCTATAAGTTAGGGAAATAGAACGTATATCTAAATACTTTATTTACCTAGCTTATATCATTGTTATGTATTATATCATTATTTTGTATTTTTGCAGCTCACGAGTTACTTTTCTATAGTCTGACCGTAACCGCTGCTGTACCGCTGTGTATGCTCACGGCGACACGGGGGCCATCGCTCGTCATCGCTCCCGGCGGTAACTAGTTCTTGCTCTTTCCTTCCCACTCCCCCACCTCCCCGTGCCCTCCCCTTGGGTATCCAAGGCGCGGTACAGCAGCGGTTGCGGTCAGACTATAGCACAGCTCTGGTGGAAAGTCAACATAACTCCGATGCTGACGGTTATTTCGTGCCCAATGAACGATTCAGACGCGTGTCCCGCGCTCCACGCGACTCATTCCTTGAATTCTGCACATTAACGGTTAGCATCGGAGTTACATGCCTGAGTTATAATTTACACGTCACGGCGTGTAAGTCCAACAGTGACGGTAAATTTATTCACTCGCGACTTGAAAGATTCGGGTTATATAAACTCAGGAATAAAGACGCTGCTGTTCGAACAGATTGGGCAATTTGTATGGAGAGGTCAAAAATTTTTTTCATTTCCCCACATATGTTTCTTTGGGAAAGTTGTTCAGTTTCGTTGACTGAGCACGCCCTTTCAGTTTTCGGAACACCGTCCCTTACACCCTGTATAAGTCTCGCTCATCAAATCTGAACTCACGACAGGGTGTCAGCCAAGTTCCCGAAGGAAAAGGGCGACAACGAAGCGACGCAACGGCAGCCGTGCGTATATATTTAAACGAACAGTTTCAAACCAATTTCGACTAATATTGATGTTATCGAAAAATCTTTTCCGATGAACAGATCACACAAAATAAATGTACACTAACATAATAAACTGAATATGGTTGCCAACCCTGCAAAGGCAGGGCTGTTCAAAAACAAATCCTAACTGTAAAGTAAATAATCGGAAATTTGACCAATAAACGATATAGTACTGCACTAGTTTTGATATTTACCTAAATTCTATATAATCTAAGTATGGCATGTCATTTAAATGCGCAATTTGAATTGAGTCGATTATAATTTAGATTAGTTCAATAGGACATCTCAAAATTGTAATAATAATGACCTTTGATACAATCAAGAAAACCAAGAATTATTCCAATTCAATTTAAAACGCGCCCCAATGTGGCTACGTTATTGGCTATAGACACTTGAGAGCAGAAGGTTGACAGTACAGTATAGTACTAACTACTTACATTGGCGGTGGTGTAGTCGACGACTTTCTTGGTGGTCAAGTCGCACTTGTTGCCCACCAGAAGTTTGTTCACGTTGTCGCACGCGTAACGGTCGATCTCCTCAAGCCACTGTTTCACGTTGCTGAATGAGTCCTGTAATTATAAGTTAGAGATACACAATTAAAACATTTATTTGTAAAATTTTTCGTAAATCGTATGTACAGGCGGCGGCAGCGGTAAAATGACTCATCTCTTAAGAGGGTATCACAGTCCGAGAAATAGGTATTTGTACAAACTACATTGCTGTCGCGCTGCTCCCCAACAATCTTCGCGTAGTGTGCAACAGGGCAACCTACAGCTTTGAGCGATTTTACCTACAAAAGGAAGTTGCAATTTCCCCTGTTTTCTTTAAAAAAACGAGATATTTTTTTCAGGTCTTTGGACAGTCATTTTTTTGGATTTTTCCGTAAAAATAATTGATGGGGCATGCCTACCGTAGACCCTGATTTATAAACAAAATACTATCACTTTACAGGCATTATCCAGGGGGGAAATAGGGGAATACAAGCTTTTGTATTTATTTATATGGAAATGCAGCGAGGATACCCTTTTAATCAGAGTTTGAGAGTTCATTTACCTTAAGGGCTGGCCAGACAGAAGACGTAAGGTGAGGACGGGACGCGGACGGTTGTCATTCGCCTACGCTTATAGACGGTGTCTCCTGCACTCTGCATGTTTTGCCTTCGTTCGTTTCTATACTAGCGTATTTTTTTGGCCCTGATTTCCTTTTGCCCACTTATTAGTGAGGTCAAAAGCAACAACTTTTGTTCTACGACTTTGCTAACAACTCACGAAAAATTTTCAACTTCCCATACAAAATGGGTCGGTCACGTGACCACTTTAGTATGGACAGTCGAAAAATTTTTGTGCTTTGTTAGCAAAGTCCTAGAACAAAAGTTGTTGCTTTTGACCTCACTAATAAGTGGGCAAAAGGAAATCAGGTCCAAAAAAATAACTTTGTATACATTTTCTATGGAAAGGACATGGAAGAGTCATGTGTCCGCGTCCGGTCTTCGTCTCAAGTCCCTTCTGTCTAACCAGCCCCTAACAACCACAGGATATGATGATGATCATGTTTTACCAATGTTTATTATCTTTTCATGTTGTTCTACTTTCTAGTTCTTATGACTGCAGAATTTGGGGATTGCCAGACCAACAGTAGGCTGTAGCTAACGTAACAGCCTAAGGGCTCCCGCACACGACCGAGAATCGGTGGGCGATTATCGGCCAGGACAAGGACGGAAGATTCAGGTGATAACACGTCAGAGCGGGATGCCGATAAAAAATCGGCCACCGATTCTCGGTCGTGTGCGGGAGCCCTAAAACGGTGAACAGGGAAACTTTGGGATTGAGAGCTTAAGGTGATCCGTTTTCCATACAAAAATTCAAATGACTTGCATTCTTACGCGGGACATAAAATTCTGTTGAAAAACAAACGAATACTGCTATTTTTAGTTAAATTTTTCGCTTATTAATACAAAAATACAGTTAATGTACTGAAAGTACTATTTTTGTTAGCAATTTTTGGTTCAATATTACGATTCTGGGCGTGCGGTCAAAACTGTACGGTTGTGCTTTGTGTGCATGTGTGAGTGATCGTACTCATGTAAACACGGACTGACGAGAGTAATTGACTTTAGTGGACATATGGAGATATTTTTCTTATCGAAACTGTTGTTAGGCGTTGAAGTTGCACGATGAAATTTACGCGAATCAACTTTTTGCACATATATAGTTGGTACTTATTGCATTAAAAAATAAAACCTAATATTTGCAGCAGTGGCTCCATCTAGTTGCGTTCGGCGCTAAGCTGGCCGTCACAGATCCCCTTAACGGTCTTATAACCACTTGACCACGGAGGATGTTACTTCAGTCATAAGTAATGAACATTCAAGATTTTACACGCAACATTCATATTCAAATTTTCGGCTCGTGTAAACACCCACTATTGTTCGTTGGCAGGAAGCCAGCGTTAAGGAGCGGTTAGTTGAGTTTGTAAACATAGACATTGGGTTACTAGAGCTCTGACCTGGTTTTTAACAATAATTTATCAAGTACGTACACTCAACAGCACATCAGTAGAAACACTTTTGGACCTTATGGCGTGGTTATAGAGTTGAAAAAGTTTCTACCGACGTGCGGTTGACCGTACAGGCGACATAATGTAAACGAACATTTCATGCGAGTGCGGTTATTCCCTGCAGAGTACGGCCCACCATACATCCTGCCCCGCGTGCCCTAACACCTGCACGCGGGATGAACTGATGCGAGCTACACAAAATGCCGTTCTCGTAGCTGAGTACTTACTGGGCAAAATTCATTTACTTCTATTGGATTTGCGTCGACACGAAAAGAAGAATGTAGCTTGATAAGAATGAAAGCAGGACAGGGCTATGCGTGAGAAAAGGATGGAGCAATATGTGTCTCTGTTACTTCAAAATCTTACGCATCGCTTCGTCCAGCTGTCATTCTAATCAGGATACATTATTTCGTCTATAGGTAGTACTATCGATGAATCAGAATCACGAGATGAGCTACTCGAAAACAATTTAGTCCAGTTTCATATCGTGTGGGTTACGAGATCAACCTCACATACTCTAGTGTCAGAGTAATTGAGCTTCAAAGGCCTCTGTCAAGACTCATAAAGGACTACATCCGTAAAAAGCCTGGACTAAAGGCAGAAATTATGTCATATAAAACCGAAGAGGAAAAATGTTTGGTCTTATCATCAGGCACAACACATTAATAAAAATGATTGTAGAAGGAAAAAGAGCACGCGGCCGGCCTAGAATAGAGTACAACGGATGTAGGAGAGGTCGGGGGTGAATACTCGTACTTACGGAGAAGTGAAAAACTTCATACAAGACAGAGGCAGATGGAGAAAGCTACACCGACAAGAGCATGGCTCTTAAATACTGAATGAAACATCCATATAGGCGGCCTCCCAAAGCGCGGAAACATTTAACTTTTCGGATTATCAGGTGAATCATTATGCAAGGGTCATTGATGTGAACGTGAGGAGGGAACAGAACGAGGCCTTTGACTAGCAATGGGTCATTAATATCAACGAGTGCAGGGAACAGAGCTAGATATTGACTAATAGCAGTGGGTCATTATAGTGAACGTGTGGAGGGAACAGTACAAGGCCTTTGACTAGCAGTGGGTCATTGTTTTAAACGTGTGGAGGGAACAGAGCGAGGCATTGACTAATAGCAATAGGTCATTAATGTCAACATGTGGAGGGAACAGTACGAGGCCTATAACAAGCTGTGGGTCATTGATGTCAACGAGTGCAGGGAACAGAGCGAGGCATTGACTAATAGCGGTGGATCATTAATGTCAACAAGTGGAGGGAACAGTACGAGACCTTTGACTAGCAGTGGGTCATTGATGTCAACGAGTGGAGGAAACAGCGAGGCATTGACTAATAGCAATAGGTCATTAATGTCAACATGTGGAGGGAACAGAACGAGGCCTTTCACTAGCTGTAGGTCATTGATGTCAACGAGTGCAGGGAACAGAGCGAGGCATTGACTAATAGCAGTGGATCATTAATCTCAACGTGTGGAGGGAACAGAACGAGGCCTTTCACTAGCTGTGGGTCATTGATGTCAACGAGTGCAGGGAACAGAGCGAGGCATTGACCAATAGCAGTGGGTCATTAATGTCAACGTGTGAAGGGAACAGAGCAGGCATTGACTAATAGAATTGGATCATTAAAGTCAACGTGTGGAGCGAACAGTATGATGTCTTTGACTAGCAGTGTGTCATTGATGTCAACGAGTGGAGGGAACAGAGCTAGGCATTAACTAATAGAAGTGGGTCATTAGTGTCAACGTGTGGAGGAAACAGTACGAGACTAACAGTGGGTCATTGATGTCAATGAGTGGAGGGAAAAGAGCGAGGCATTTGACTAGCAGTAGGTCATTGATGTCAACGAGTGAAGGGAAAAGAGCGACGCATTAGACTAACAGACTTATTCTTTTCTTATCAATGGCAAATGATTTTATAGTAACTTAGCCCAAAATGTGGCTACAGCAATAGCTCTTTGATTGCCTTCAAAAAGGTCTTCCTTGGTGCAAGAAACTGAAGAGGTAGGGCACGAAAGCAAGTGTGTCATAGATTGCAAAATGCCGCATTCACACTTGTCGTAATCAGAGAAGCCCCACCTCTTCTTTAGTTCTCCGCACCTGCGAGCGCCCGATCGCAGTCTATTAAGTGACTTCCATATGAGCCAGGGAAGCTCATGTCCTGGTGGAAGATTAACAGTGGGTCATTGATGTCAATGAGTGGAGGGAAAAGGGCTAGGCATTTGACTAGCAGAGGGTCATTGATGTCAATCAGTAGTGAAAAAAGATATAAACACCATTCATAATACTAAACAAAAAACCGTGAAGCCGAAAGGGTGTTAATCTGTCCATTTAACAGAACAACTTTTTCCAAGGAACATTGATCGAAATACGAAAAAAGCATCCGAACTTCTGTACAAACCTGGTCTATTTGTATGGATTTTTTTTATTGAATTTCGTTCTTTAGGAAAAACTAAATAAATAAATATTATTTTTTGGTATTTTCTGTAAAGAAGTGTACATCTGTATGACCTACATAGTTTTTTCAACACTAGACTTAGTTTAAAATTTTTGGCACAGTCGACATTGTTGTAGAGGCCGCAAGGTCATAGCATTTTTCTGTACTCAACTCTTCAGTTTGATTGAGGTAGTTTTTGTAGGAATACCTAAAAAACTAACATCAAACTAAAAATAAAATAGCAGTCGAAACACTTGCACTACGAATATGAGCGCTATTGCAACGTAACTTTTTTTTTACTTTTGCATATTACACTTTATGCTGTAAATGCGCCGAGGGGGTTTCGAACCATTTTATTTTATTTCATTTTTTCTATGGTCTGAGTAACATCATCATATCAGCCGAAAGACGTCCACTGCTGCATAGTCTCCCCTAAAGATTTCCACGACGACCGGTCCTGAGCTGCTCGTAGCCAGCGGCTTCCCGCGACCTTGACTAGATAGTCTGTCTATCTTGTAGGAGGGCCTGCCCACGCTACGTCTTCCGGTACGTGGTCGCCACTCTAGAACCTTTACGCCCCATCGGCCATCGGTTCGTCTTGCGAACATACAGTAACAGTCTGGCCCACCTGCTCGTTTAGCCACTTTTGACATAAAAAATAAAACACACTAGGGTCATAAAAAACTCCCAGGCTAATTTTTGGACTATTTGTAGTCATTTTACATTATGCCTTGGCATTCTACAGAGAAATTATTAATTCGTCATTTTACATAATGCCGCGGTATTTCACACAACAGTGCGTATAAATCTACAAAGGCCGGATTCACAACCAAAGGCAGGATTCGAACCTGCGTCTTCTGCGTCAGTACCGCTGACGCTTTACCAACTAGGCTATTGTGGTCCTGCCCGATGTTGTGAATTTTTTTGGTTTTCTACTTTGTAGATTTACCCGAACATAGGAAGTGTTAAAATACAAATAATTTTCAAACGGTGCGCAATTCGATTCTGGCACTCGCCGGCGCCTGCCGCTTCGCATGCTCGGCGTTGTGGTCGTAAAATAACCTAAGCAATCCTTGCTCGGGACCGGTTAGTATATGTTTACCGTGGCTAACAAACCCAAAATGCACCATTCATCTAAACCCGTTTACAAACTGCCGCCGGCGCCGTTTTACAATTTGCCGATCGATTACAGTTTGCCCGCCGTTTCTAAACGGCGAATTATACGATTCGCCTGCGACATATCTAAGAAGGCTAGAGCTTTATCATTAGGCATTGCCGCATTGAGAATCAATGAATGAATGTTTAAAGTGTGACACATAGTTCAAGATAAGATCTAAATAAATTAACAGTCAATTGCAGGTCGCCATAACGACACTAGACTCATTACGAATTGATTGTATTTTAAATTTTATATCGATCTTGAATAATAAAACATGACTGAATTCAAAGCTTTTTTTTACTTAGTAATAATGATATGACCAAACAGACACTTTTCTTTCAAGCCCGTAAGGAAAACGTAGTTATTTACGCGATAAGGGATAATTTTGCATAAATTGCAATATTCTTTTTATGAATTTCCCATTTTCCGGGATGTCGAAATATTACAGAAGTTAACTTTTCAAACTATAAAAAAACCATAATTTCCACTACTCATGATTTAACCGGTCTGTTAAAGCAGTGGTAGACCTTTCCTTCTGCGCCTCAGGTCGCGAAATTTTGTATACAAGCTTCATCCCCTGAACTTTCTTAGGGGTTAAATTTCAAAAAATATTTTTTAGTACTCATCTACATAGTTTTATTTTTCTAAACCCAGGTCCAGGTTATTTATTGTAAGTTTTAGAGAGAGATAGAACTAATTGCAAAAGGGAATGCTGTATTCTGCTCATGTCCAAGTGCCCTTTTCATTTGTTACCAAAGTTAATAGTTTTGTAAATTTCTTTAACAAAGGGACAGTACTTATTTATTTACCTGTAAGCTTGGCATAAAATGAGTGATGAAATAAGACATCAGAACTAACTATAATGTAGAGGTCAAATATTCTAGACTAGATTATTTGACCTTTGGAATCTTAAGATGTTAAGGATAAGTTCTAGGTAAATACTCAATGTAAATAAAAACTGTTACATTGCAAGTAAGTGTTTTTCTCATGATTAAAATCAACTTACTAGGAAACCTTAAACATTCCTCAACAAAAAAAAGTTATCTGTTGAACACTTGATTAAAAAAATGCGCACAATATAAGTGGCTATGTCAGTTGATGCGCAGAAGTCGAAAATAAGTCATTTTTGACTTCTGCGCATCAACGACATAGCCGAGTTATTTTGTACGATTTTTTGAATCAAGTGTTCAACGGATGTCTAACTTTTTTGTTGTAAGATGGTAAATCTCACAAATAAGCTATTTTGTTTTATTTTCAACCTCAAATGTATGCAACATCTGATATTGGGTTGTGATTTGAGAGTTGGTCTGAAAGAACAAATTGTTGGTACAGTCCGTGCGACGAGTTAAGGCCGCTGGGCGGAGTGTAGGGGGTATGCGCAGTTGCAATATTTGCAAGAAAAATACTAACTGCACTTACCCCCTCCACTCCCGCCGAGAGGCCTTGACTCGTCACGCGGACTGTAGTAAAATAATGTGTAGACTTATTCTTTTCTACAATTGCAATTCCTAGATATTTTTAAATCATTTTTGACAGATCTTCCAAAATTCTGAACCAAAATGGTAAAAATGGAACTCTAGTGGTGCAACTTCATCTGCCAGACTGTCACACTTGTTTATCTCAGCAACCACTCACATCATCGACTTGAAATTTAGAATAATTTTAGGATTTGCTTACCCATTTTTATTGCAAACAAATAGTAAATTTTACAACAAGTGCACAAAACGTACCATTTTTCCGAGACTTTTAGCATTGATAGTAATGTCGAGGATAAAATGGTTTTGTGGACGAGTTATAAACTCTGCTTTTCACTTTGATTGCGAGGAAATAAAACGTAAAAGTACTCTCTAAATGTAACTGAAGAATGAGTTGTTCTGCTTTAGTGAAGAATATGTTGATGCATGGGGGGGTGCAGCAGGCCCGCGCGCAGGTCGTACACCAACGAGATTACTTTTTTGCCCTAGTGCACAAAATTCGACTTTGTGCAGCCTATATCCTGCACAAATAAGCACTTTCAGAACATGAGAAGTGAAAAGAATATTGTAAATGGGGCCCAAATAGGACAGGTATAATTTTAAATTGTCGTCACCAGTTCAAGTGGGGTATCATATGAAAGGGCTTTACTTGTATATTTCAAAATAGATTTTTGTATATTTTATTGTAGACTCAGTTTTCAAGTTTTGATGAAAAGTGTCTAAAAATTACTATTTCCCCCCTTATTTCTGAAGTTTGCCAAACAAAAAATTAGAATTAATTATAGTCAATAGAGGTTTATGCAAATATTACAGCAAAATTATACTTTCTGATAAAAAACTTTAACAAAGTTCCTTAAAATTTTATAAACTTTGCTATAATGGCAGAAATGGCTGTAATCTAAGACAGTTGATTGCCATTCTTAAAGTTGAATCTGGAAATGATAAGTACAAAGTAAACACACTCACCTGATCTGTGCAGTCATAAACAATGATAATGCCGTGTGCTCCTCTGTAGTATGAAGACGTGATTGTCCTAAACCTTTCCTGTCCCGCTGTGTCCCAAATCTGTAGCTTTATTGTCTTTCCATCTAATTCTACAGTCCTAATTTTAAAGTCCACTCCAATAGTACTGATGTAGCTTTCTGTGTAAGTGTCGTCTGCAAATCTGAGCAGTAAACATGACTTGCCCACACCGGAGTCACCGATCAGCAGTAGCTTGAATAAATAATCACTGAAAGGAAAATACAGATACATTCATAAATATATTTCACAAAGATGCTCGTAATCACACACTGTGCGTGCAGAGTTATGAGTCAGTAAATAGCAGATACAGGCATCTCCTAAAGGAGGCGTATCTTTGTTCCTCTAAGCTGAATAAACAAAGGAGCAACCTAGTTTCAAATGCGTCATATGAACACAAATCGAAGCTCCTCATTACGGAACGAGGAAGTAAGGAATGTGATACAACCGAATGATCATAAATACGCCATTCACGAACCATACGATTACGTTTTTACGTAGACTTTGGTAGTAAGTACCACGAACACACTATGAGTCACCAAGTCCATATTTAGTTGGTTTAACACTTTGTAAGTCCTACTAAACATAAGCTAATGATGTGTAAAAGTTGTGAACCCAAAAATCGAAAGATAAGACAATGAATTTGCGAAAAAAGAAGGAAATTATTGCCCATCCTTGTTTCAAGAGATGGTGGACATAAAGGATACTCACTATTCTGGATTCATTATTGTACTTTATATGTATTGTTTTGAAAGTAAAGAAGCTGACAAGTAAGTTGAAAACAGTTCAGTTCTTTGTTTCGAAGCACTAAACAGCAAAAAAATTAAAATTATACGTAGAATAATGGCCGCCGTACTGACTGAAACACCCTACACTGACGTAAGTGTCAGTTCGGTCGGCAGGAGTGCCACTTGGCAAAAATATTACTGCGTTCAAGAAAATTAAAAAATAACGTTATTACAAAATTAACGCTATATTTTTGTCACCCACCAGCTGGATAAAGCAGAAGTTATCCGAATGGCTAGCTCGTTTCGAATGCCGCCGGTGTTTGCTAGCTATTTAAATAGCTAACTAATAACTTAACAAATTAACTTGGGACAAAAATTTTTTGCTGAGGAATGCTTTGAAAGTTCCAAAATAATCCAATAGATGACGCCGTATCAATAATACTATTACTAACTTACATTTGCGTACGGTATACTAATAAGCCTTATGAATCTGAACAAAATTTCTATTCAAATGCTCATTATGGTGTAATTTCCGTAACGATTAACTATCTTTGTAATATGTTACTCGACTGATACATGAAAAAAAATCCAAAGTTATTACTCAAACGTGAAACGAGGGAAGGTTAAAATATACGAATAATTTGTGCACAAGCGAAAATAAGTTTGTAAGTTTTAACTCACGGTATTGAGATTTTTCCTGTTCGAATGACCCCCCTCAGAAGAGAATTATTAGGCATCGCTTCTCGGCCTTTTGGCTAAGATCAAAGTGTAGTATCTGTTCTTTTCAGCTTAATATCTGAAAGTTCCCTCACTGAGGGACCAGTATATTAAACTGATTTTTGTAAACTGACGGGATGTTCGGGGCTCGCTCCACTCCCGTCGCGGGTCGGCCCGGCATTGCAGTGCCGCCGGGATCGGCCCACTTTATACCCTTAGTACTGTAAAATTACCCCGTATTGGAAGTAATTAAAAGCACGAATAAAATGTTTTCTTTTTGCAGTATATGGCTTGAAAATCACCTTTCAAAATAATTTTTCACAAACTCAAAATTTGCAGAAGGATGAAATTTCAAATTTTTAATATCCGTAACTCAATGGGGGAAATTCTGACAATTGGTGCAATTGGACATATTCTTTAAACCATTGTTATCTACATTCGCACCAAGTATTTTTTTAAATCTGACTTACGGAACACCACAAAAAAATAATATGTATAATTTTTTTTTATATTTTGGCTCGGGGGTAATTATTGCACTCGGTGCAAATTGACAAGATGAATAGAAAAATAGTCCAAATATGTATGTTAGCACCTGCGAGAATCATATGGAAGTTATTTTTGCGTGTTATTTTGAAGTGTTCCGGTGTTCGCAGAAGGAGTGCAAAACTAACAAATGTTTATTATACCTATAGAAGGCTTGTGTAAGTTTGCACCAAGTGTCATAATTTTCCCCGAATCACAAATTAAATAAAAACGAATTGCTAATGATTCCTACCGTGCACGTGGTTTTAATTGAAACTCTTAATGCAGTAAGACAGTCTCAATATGCAGCAAAACTTGTATCAAGTACAACTTGTCTATTAAAAATTTACGCCGACTCAAAGTTTCAATCTAATATTAAGGAGCGTTCCTTATGCACCAGAAATGGTGCAAATCAGGCATGAACTCCTCTTTTTGTCCTTTATCGATTCCATAAGAATTTGCAACTGTCAGAATTAATTCCACACTTTTTCTTATTTTGACTGCCCTACTTGGGAATCAAGTCTATGTACTGTATTACTGGATACATACATTTCAGAAAAAGTGCCAAGCTTCAATCATCTGGCTGGCTGTAAAGCCCACATATACCTAGAGAATCAAGTCTTGTGTACCGCCGTATTACTGGATACATACATACATTTCAGAAAAAGTGCAAAGCTTACATCTGGCTGGCTGTAACAAGCTTGCTTGACACATTGGACTTTAGACCGTTCTTATTTCAATATATGTACGGGCTAGAGTCGCACTGCGAGTGTCAAGCTTGACCTGTCGTTGACTGTACAAACACTTACTCGAGGATTAAAGAAAAACAAATAATAAAGGCTTCAAAGAGATGCGGCAGGAGTATAATAAAATCTGAAATACGAAAAAATATACGTAACTTTTATGTCCCTGTTTTATTAAATGATCAGTAAAGTTGTAGTCTGACTATAGGAGCGCTGCTGTACGAAGGCTGATAAACTAACAATCACACTTTTTCATTCGAATCTTGAATGAGTGCGACTGTGTATCTGAAGCAAGGACGTCCAATTTCTTTGGTTTATCTATAGTCTGGCTCTGACCGTTAGTGCGCATAACTCAAAAAATTTCGTCTTGTCTCAGTAGTTCGGTTGTCTTGTCCGGGACCGAACTACTAAGACTTTTTTTGTCTCAGTAGTTCGGTTGTCAACATCAACCGGACTACTGAGACTCGTTCAGTAGTTCGGTTAGGGATGTCGGATTAAAAAAAATTCGTATGTCGACCATGAGAAAAGTTATTCAATTTCACGGGTATACGGGGTTTTCGTACCCTTTATGTTACACGTTGTACAGTCAAGAGCACGTCAATATTGAAATATTGGACTTTTTACAGTTCTTATTTCAATGGATGTACGGGCTAGAGTCGCACTGCGAGTGTCAACCTTGACCTGTCGTTGGCTGTACATAGTTTAAAAAACCGGCCAAGTGCGAGTGCGACCATATGATATACTAGGTGCTTTTGCCCTTTAATTTTAAAACTTGTTTATGTATAATGGGAAAAAATAAAGATTTCGTTGAGATCTTAATTTCGGTTGACAGCTGTCAAATTGTAAACCGCTATAACTTGGAAACTACTGACCCTAGACTACTCGTGTGCTGGGACAAATGATAGATCTCGTCGAGATCTTCATTTCGGTTGACAGCTGTCAAACTTAAAACCGCTATAACTCGGAAACTACAGACCCTAGACTGTTCGCGTGAAAATATCATTCCCCCCGCTATCTCCGAAGTTTGCAAATGGAAAAATCTGAATTAATTATTGTCTATAAAAGTTTATGTAAATATCACAGTAAAAATAAAACAATGTTTGTAAGTTGCACAGTTTTTTAGAAATCCGCAAAAAACCTTTACAAACAAATTTAGTTTTGCGGTCCTAAAAATGGACTCTATTGCTTGGATATATCAGAATTTTCAGCGCGCAAGTCCGACTCGCACTTGACCGATTTTTTTAAAGATAAATAGCCTCATCAGCTTTTTTTTCGTGTAGATACGCACGGCAGCAAGTACATAGAAACAAAACCAGTATAAGCTGAACCAGCGCTACGCTACAAACGCTTGAAACCAGAGACCCGCTCAAGGTCGAAGTATTTCCACCGACGAGCGGCCTAAACTTAATTTACAATCATATTTTTACGTAACATCTCTAACCGAACCGGTTGATGTTGACAACCGAACAGTCTCAGTAGTTCGGTCCCGGACAAAACAACCGAACTACTGAGACTAGACGAAAAATTTGTTTTGAAGGTGAGCGCGGCAGGCGGGCGAGGCGAGTGAATCGTTCACTGCTCTCCGCCGCCGCGCCGGTCACCCATGCGCAGAAAATAACCGTCAGAACCAGAGTTAGCCAGCGCACTCTATACCAACATGCATGATTGTAGGATAAACAACTTGAATGAATTAATGAAACAACTTTATTTTTTTATACAGAGTATAAACTAAAACATACTTATTCTTAGGAAAACAAAATACTATTAGTGAAAATAAAGATTATCTTAAGACACCCGATTAATTAAACTAAACCTATGGTGCATTTACAAAATCATTTCTTTCAAGATATTGTCTGGAATCTTCCATATGTACAAACTTCGGTCTTTGTAGCCAGCAATTATCTGTAACAAACAATAAATTTTTATTCACTGAAAATTGTTCAATTTCGAGGACTGATCTGTATATTATGCCATTTAAAATTTAAAAAGCTGTCCCTATACAACGTGTTAATGGAATAAGCGAAACCCTCATACCTAACTGATTTTTAATAAAATAAATCCATTACCGTAAAAAAAAAAAAATTAAATCGGACAAGTGCAAGTCGGACTCGCGCCCTAAGGGTTTCTTACCTATCTACCATCTGATATACTAAAAGCTTTTGCTCTTTGATTTGAACTTGACCCCTCTTTTATAGAAAAGTTCTTGAAACGGGAGCTCACCCTAATTGTTTACTATTAGATGTAAGAAAAATTGAAATATTTAATGATTTTAGACTTTTCCCTTTATTTGTACTGTGAGACCTAGCTTCTTGCCAAATTTCATAATTTTAGGTCAACGGGAAGTACCCTGTAGGTTTTGCTTTTTTGCATAAATGTATGGAGATGAGGACATAAAAAGCCATATCTTTTGATTGCGTCGTTGTAAAAAATTGAAATTTTCAGATCTTGTGTGGTTTATGGATCTTAATATTTGTTATCAATTTCAACCTGATACCTCTTCTCGTTCGTGAGAAAAAGCGTCTTGACAGACAGACAGACAGACGGACAACGTGATCCTATAAGGGTTCCGTTTTTTTATATTGAGGTACGGAACCCTAAAAAAGATCATTTTTTTTTAGATATTGTTATATTAAAGTTTCATAATAGTTCTAGTTTCATCGTTGTTCTATACCGCGCATTCCGCGCACGCCACGCCCACTTCCCTCTCATCCGCGCGGCCCGCTGCCAGCGCGCGTATCCACAGAAATATTTAGAATAGAAGCGGCAAAAATTTAAATAAAAAAATAAATAAAAATACCCCTATCAAAAACCCGTGAAATTGATTCTACTCTAGATTCTAAACAAACTATTTTCTCAGTTTCGCTTATTCCGTTAACACGTTGTGGGGAGCTATATGAGGTAAAGTAGGGCTAACATAAGAAGTCCGTTTTGACGTTTCCTTAACACCAACACATAGGGTCCATTTTTCTTTGCAGGTCATAATTTTTCATACCTTTGACAGCTGTCAGAACAGGGCTATTATGATAGTCTTAATTTAGTGGGCTTAATTTACGGGGAATCTATGCGCTAGTAGGCTGACCTTGAGGGCTATTATACCCTAGCGGGCTGACCTTGAGGGTGGCCTTCCACCTTAGTTTTGCTACGAGACTAACCTGTGAACTGGAAAATTTTCAACCAATAGGATTGTTCCATTTCCCTAGCTCCCTAGCACAGCTCCAGTAGAAAGCCACCCCTGAGGGTCGAAAATCTGTCCAGAGGGCTACATGAGCTTTCGGGCTGACCTTTAGGGACGATGACCTTGGCATGCTACGATGAAACTTGAAGTTATAGACCTTGGGGGCCTATAATAACCTTCAGCTTGTGACGAAGTGGGGGGCTCCCCGCCCAAACGCTATGAAAGCGCCGAGCCGCGCGCGCAGCGGCCGGTCAACGCTCCACCGCCGTTCCGTCGCGATCTCCTGACGAGCCGTTACCGCCAGCCCCGGTCCGCCGCGAACCCATCCACACTCCGTCCGAAAGCCCGTATCTCGGCGAGGAAACGGTAGGCTGATCGGAGCTTTGTTAGCCAGAGCCCTATCCGAGCGTCCCGCTCATCCCTCACGTGTCAGACCTGGCGCTCCCGTCCCGGGAGCGTCACCGGCACCTCTTCAGTGTCCGTTCGCCCCCTCGTCGCGAGCATATAATTGTAAATAGATCTCGTAGTTTTAAGTTAAACCTGTGTGTGTACGAAAATATAAATAAATAGCATGTAAACTCTCGTTGCTCGTCCGTGTTGTGATTTGATATCCGCCGCCCCCAACTTGCTCCCAGAGCGTATCACGCCTTTCCCGAGGGAGAGACGTGACAAGCTGCTATACTGCCCTTGTGGGACTATACTGACTTGACGTGCTAACCTTGCGGTGCTATGCTGAATGTGGGGGCAACCTTTGAGTGTTATACTGACCTTGGTGCTGCGGTACATGTAGACTGTATGAGCTGATGGGCTGACCTTGGGAACTATCTGACCTTGGGGCTGCACTGACCTTGGTGCCGGTGATGGCGAGGGACAGCAGCATGAGCGAGGGTCCCCGCGCGAGCGGCGTGGGGTCGGTCTCTAGACTGTATGAGCTGGTGGGCTGACCTTGGGAACTATCTGACCTTGGGGCTGCACTGACCTTGGTGCCGGTGATGGCGAGGGACAGCAGCATGAGCGAGGGTCCCCGCAGCTGCGCGAGCGGCGTGGGGTCGGTCTCGAGACTGTATGAGCTGGTGGGCTGACCTTGGGGGCTATCTGACCTTGGGGGCTGCACTGACCTTGGTGCCGGTGATGGCGAGGGACAGCAGCATGAGCGAGGGTCCCCGCAGCTGCGCGAGCGGCGTGGGGTCGGTCTCTAGCCTGTATGAGCTGGTGGGCTGACCTTGGGGGCTATCTGACCTTGGGGGCCGCACTGACCTTGGTGCCGGTGATGGCGAGGGACAGCAGCATGAGCGAGGGTCCCCGCAGCTGCGCGAGCGGCGTGGGGTCGGTCTCTAGCCTGTATGAGCTGGTGGGCTGACCTTGGGGGCTATCTGACCTTGGGGGCCGCACTGACCTTGGTGCCGGTGATGGCGAGGGACAGCAGCATGAGCGAGGGTCCCCGCAGCTGCGCGAGCGGCGTGGGGTCGGTCTCTAGCCTGTATGAGCTGGTGGGCTGACCTTGGGGGCTATCTGACCTTGGGGCTGCACTGACCTTGGTGCCGGTGATGGCGAGGGACAGCAGCATGAGCGAGGGTCCCCGCAGCTGCGCGAGCGGCGTGGGGTCGGTCTCTAGCCTGTATGAGCTGGTGGGCTGACCTTGGGGGCTATCTGACCTTGGGGGCCGCACTGACCTTGGTGCCGGTGATGGCGAGGGACAGCAGCATGAGCGAGGGTCCCCGCAGCTGCGCGAGCGGCGTGGGGTCGGTCTCTAGCCTGTATGAGCTGGTGGGCTGACCTTGGGGGCTATCTGACCTTGGGGGCCGCACTGACCTTGGTGCCGGTGATGGCGAGGGACAGCAGCATGAGCGAGGGTCCCCGCAGCTGCGCGAGCGGCGTGGGGTCGGTCTCTAGCCTGTATGAGCTGGTGGGCTGACCTTGGGGGCTATCTGACCTTGGGGACCGCACTGACCTTGGTGCCGGTGATGGCGAGGGACAGCAGCATGAGCGAGGGTCCCCGCAGCTGCGCGAGCGGCGTGGGGTCGGTCTCTAGCCTGTATGAGCTGGTGGGCTGACCTTGGGGGCTATCTGACCTTGGGGCTGCACTGACCTTGGTGCCGGTGATGGCGAGGGACAGCAGCATGAGCGAGGGTCCCCGCAGCTGCGCGAGCGGCGTGGGGTCGGTCTCTAGCCTGTATGAGCTGGTGGGCTGACCTTGGGGGCTATCTGACCTTGGGGGCCGCACTGACCTTGGTGCCGGTGATGGCGAGGGACAGCAGCATGAGCGAGGGTCCCCGCAGCTGCGCGAGCGGCGTGGGGTCGGTCTCTAGCCTGTATGAGCTGGTGGGCTGACCTTGGGGGCTATCTGACCTTGGGGGCCGCACTGACCTTGGTGCCGGTGATGGCGAGGGACAGCAGCATGAGCGAGGGTCCCCGCAGCTGCGCGAGCGGCGTGGGGTCGGTCTCTAGCCTGTATGAGCTGGTGGGCTGACCTTGGGGGCTATCTGACCTTGGGGGCCGCACTGACCTTGGTGCCGGTGATGGCGAGGGACAGCAGCATGAGCGAGGGTCCCCGCAGCTGCGCGAGCGGCGTGGGGTCGGTCTCTAGCCTGTATGAGCTGGTGGGCTGACCTTGGGGGCTATCTGACCTTGGGGGCCGCACTGACCTTGGTGCCGGTGATGGCGAGGGACAGCAGCATGAGCGAGGGTCCCCGCAGCTGCGCGAGCGGCGTGGGGTCGGTCTCGCGGTACACGTACACGCAGCCGTCGTAGCATCCCGCGAACACGAGCCCGCTCGCCGCGCGCAGACACACCGCGCCCTTACCGCCCGAGTGCGTGCCTATGTGAGTCCCGCTCTGGAAGAAACACAAGCGATTTTTTCTTAGTTTTAAATAATTCGAAAAAATACCCGAACGCCTTCTCCCACAGTATTACATATTCTTTATTGTGCACAACAAAACAAAACAGTAGTGATAGAAGAGGTTCACAATGGCGAGCTTATCTCTATGAAGAGATCTCTTCCAGCCAACCAGAGTTTAGTGTGAAAAAGTATATGACGGGGACAAGAATAAGTACTCATCAAATAAAAATAAGTACATATATAATGCTAAAACACACACGATCCCACTGACACTCATACACACACCCACATATACATACACACATTATTACTAACACATAATGTTTTAATATATTATTTATTTATTTATTTTTATTCTCATCCTATTATTTTCAATAACCTTTACCTGGTACGTACAATGGACATACTGGTCTCACTAACTGGACACTGTCCCCTAAGATACAGGCTATGCTTAGCTTAGTTTAGGTGGCAGAGTTTTACTATTTGCAAATGTATAAATTCATTTATTGTGCTTTTGTTGAAAAACAAGTGTAGAATGAATAAAAAAATAAATAATAATATTATAATAATCTATATATATAAAAGAAGAAGGTGACTGACTGACTGACTGACATATCAACGCACAGCCCAAACCACTGGGTCTAGAGATTCCAAATTTGGCATGTAGGTTCCTTATGAGGCCTAGGGGTGCACTAAGAAAGGGTTTTACAAAATTCCACCCCTAAGGGGGTAAAATAGGGGATGAAAGTTTGTATGAAAGTCCGTCAGTTTTGAAGTTAGGATCTTCAAAATTTGTATTTAGGCTGACGACTAAAAATTAATAATTACGTATCTCAGGGTTTTTGAAAATTCGACACCCTTAAGGGTGAAAAGGGGGATGAAGTTGAAAATTCTTTATTCTTAAAGTAAAATCCACATAATTTATTATTTAGGCATTAATGATGTAATTCTATGCAACGTTTATCACTGTTATTGAAATTCCACCCCAAATTCAACCCCTAAAAAAGGGAAATGGGGTGAAAAAGTCTAAAAACCAATATCGGGTATCGTTTGTATGGTTTATCGGGTCGCTGATTACGAAAACTACAACAATTTTGAAATCAAACGTGGTGGACGTGAAATACCATCATCCCCCTGGGGATGGAGTTGGGGTGCGATAGGTTTGAAATGTCTAAAAATCAATATGGGTGTCGTTTGTATGGTTTATCGGGTCGCTGATTACGAAAACTACAATAATTTTGAAATCCAACGTGGTGGACGTGAAATACCATCATCCCCCTGGGGATGGAGTTGGGGTGCGATAGGTTTGAAATGTCTAAAAATCAATATGGGTGTCGTTTGTATGGTTTATCGGGTCGCTGATTACGAAAACTACAACAATTTTAAAATCCAACGTGGTGGACGTGAAATACCATCATCCCCCTGGGGATGGAGTTGGGGTGCGATAGGTTTGAAATGTCTAAAAATCAATATGGGTGTCGTTTGTATGGTTTATCGGGTCGCTGATTACGAAAGCTACAACAACTTTGAAATCCAACGTGGTGGACGTGAAATACCATCGTCCCCTGGGGATGGCGTTGGGGTGCGATAGGTTTGAAATGTCTAAAAATAAATATGGGTGTCATTTCTATGTTAGGGATAGCGGTTAAATTGGCGTAAGGGGTAGGGATAGGGACAGGTAGAGGTAGTGGTAGAGAGGTAGAGAGGTAGAGATGTAGAGAGGTGGAGAGGTAGAGAGGTGGAGAGGTGGAGAGGTAGAGAGGTAGAGATGTAGAGAGGTAGAGAGGAAGAGAGATAGAGAGGTACAGGTACAGGTAGAGGGAGAGGGAGAAGGAGGGTAAGGGGGAGAGGGAGGGAGTGAGGGAGGGGGAGGGGGTGAGAGAGAGGGATAGGGAGGGGCAGTGGGAGAGGGAGGAGGGGAGGGGGAGAGACAGAGGGAGGGAGAGGGGGAGAGGGAGAGGAAGGGGGGAGAGGGAGAGGAAGGGGGGAGAGGGAGAGAGAGGGTTTCAGTTTTTCTCAATTACTTCTGCGAACTGGCTCTGTTTTGAAATATGACATAAAGGTGTCTCTCATCTCTCTCTTTACATTTGTTAGGATACTGCTGCTAAGTTCTTCTGTTCTGAGTAATTTATGAGTAACGTCTGTATATTATATAAAATTCAGCTGGATCTTGAATTATACTCATTGATTTGCGCAGGGTTAGCCCTGTTTTTCCTTAGTTTAAAATTACCCCGAAATGATGGGATAAATAATTATTTCCCTGGACTAAAATATCTCATTGCTTCGGAAAACCGGTAACAACCTAAATACGAAATCCACGCGTGCGAAGCCGCGGGCAACAGCTAGTACATAATAATAACTACATACTATAGACTACATATTTTAATTCTACCAGTAGCGCAACGTTTTTGATAAAGCACGATGCCGCCGCCGGCGTGGGTAGCAGCACTCACGTAAGCAGAAACGAAAGAGTTGTCAAATGTGGCCGCCATTATGAACTTTTTAAATAGTAGACTTTCCTAGTAGACTTTCCCTTCTTCGAGGTGTAGACAGTAAGTAATCTTGAGTACTTCCAAGATCTTTAGTAAGAATCTAGTTTGCACATTTTTTATCGTGATCGAGTCGCCACTAGCCACTAGGGGGCGAAGGGTCAAGAAGGATAGAATCCGGATAAAAAAGAAGTATCTTTGAGAAACTTGGACGTAGTGCCACCAACCAAAAAAAGACGACACGGGAAAACCAGACAAAAATGGGGCAATAATCTAGATGCTTTGCGAAGAAATAAGTCGGAGGAAGCACGAGATTGCGATTCGTGGAA
Organism: Athrips mouffetella; assembly: GCA_947532105.1. Classification (NCBI taxonomy): domain Eukaryota; kingdom Metazoa; phylum Arthropoda; class Insecta; order Lepidoptera; family Gelechiidae; genus Athrips; species Athrips mouffetella. The sequence continues at coordinate 7,434,874 of OX383973.1, forward strand.
AGACCAGATAAAATTGCTGTTTAGCAATAAGGCCGTCTTATTGTACACATGTTTTTAATATAAAATTTTTGTAACTATGTAAACTTACAGAATAATCAAACACGTGAATCTGATTACTGCTGGTCCCGCAGTAGACCTTCCCTTCCTCGTACAGCAAGGTGTAGACCGTCATCTTGGGTCCCTCCAAGGTCCTTAGTAGCAGTCCGGTCTGCGCGTCCTTGATCGTCACGTTCTCTGACCGAGCAGCCACCAGTAGAACCTTCAAATAAATAAATCAATTAGTTACTAACAATGCAGGGCACCCAACTCCCCAGCTACAATTTGATTTATTTTGATAAATGTTAGAGTAGCCCAAAATAAATTGAACAAATTTCAAAATTCAATTTTTGACCTCCCATAGAAACGGCACAGATATATAAACCTCCCATAAACCATCACAAACAGCTATAGAAACCTCCCATAAAACAGCTGATTTTTGAATGGGAGGTTAGGTATTTCGACCTATGTTCCTTGGGAAAAGTGGTTTAGTTTCATGCTCCAAGTAAGGTGCTAAAACTATGTTCACTATTTTAGTAGAACCCTATATACAAATATTGCAGAATCGGTTCCCTTTTCCAGGCACCCTCAATCTGCATACCTTTCTAACCAGAGCAGGGTAGTAGATAAAAAAAAACAGCGCGAGATATTTTTCGTTCTGTCTGATTTTACCCCTAAGCACAGAATAGGTAATAGTACTAGCGTACAGAAAGAGCACTCTCGAACAAACTGCAAGTTTAGGTATAAAAAATTACTTACGCCACCTGCCTGCAAGCGAAATTGACACTTATTGCGTTGTACGTGCGCTCATATTCCGTTGTGTACCGCTGACACGCTACCGGTCTAGCGGCTAGATCACACCTGCTTGCCTACTTGTTTACTTTCCTACTAATTTTGAATAGGAAAAACAAGTCTGTTACTGATATTGTTCCTGACTAACACCCATTTAACCAACCAAAAATTATCAAATAGGAAACTACGATGCGCGTAGGTAGGTACTTTACCACACTTTATTTACTAAGTTATTGTTGTATTTTGAACATAATCTCCTGTATGTGACAACTATTTACTACAACTACTAACTACAAACTCTTATTACCCACCTCATCATAACATCCCATGAAACGTCCACAACAGGACGTCCCTGTCCTGTAGTGGACTCCCTCTAGAATTCTAGCTTTGCTGGAAAAATGTAGAGGGTAAGTACCATAGTCACCTCGCTTGTTAGCGTTACGGCTGGCACCATGGACCGCGGTTGTATGTGACCACAGTAAGTAAGATGTTAGATACAAAGGAGGATGCTGCTGCCCATCCTCCAGTTCACAACCCTTAGTCGCCTCTTACGACACCCACGGGTATGTAAGGGTTGGTACTATTCTTTGCCGGCACCACAAGAGACATACAACAAGCGCAAATTTTAAATTGGAAGCCCACCTACTATATCAAAATAAATTTCAGTATTTTTCGGCACCCTAAAATATGATACTTCACAGTCAGATAATTTTGTAGTTTTGTTTAGGCAACCATGAACAGAACAATATGTAATAAATAGTATTTTTTAGTGGATGTCATTGTAAAGATTAACGTCAAAAATTGCGTTCGCAACAAAAATGCAGCGGGCGGCCGGGCGCGCAGTTGCCAGCCCTACTGCAATACTGCACCGAGTACAGGCGGCGGCGGCCGAACGTACCTAAAGTGCGGAGTGACACCCCCTGCCCTAAGCTAAGCGATAAGATAAAGTTAAACAACAAACCTTGCGGGGACCCTCCTTCATGGCCCGGAGAGACAGGATAGACTGGTCGGAGAATTTCACCGTGCTCACTGGAATCAGCATGTTGTTCTGAAAACGAACACAGATAACAAATGTTATTTGGCACGAGTCAATTCGCAAGACATCCAAATGTAAGGAACCTTGATACTTGGCCTAAAAATAGAGATAGGGTCATTATTTAAAAAAAAAAACCGGCCAAGTGCGAGTCGGACTCGCGCCCTAAGGGTTCCGTACCTATCTACCATATGATTTACTAAAAGCTTTTGCTCTTTGTTTTTAAAAACTCCGCAACCATCCAACTTGACCCCTCTTTTATAGAAAAGTTCTTGAAACGGGAGCTCACCTTAATTGGTTACTATTAGTTGTGAGAAAAATTGAAATATTTAATGATTTTAGACTTTTCCCTTTATTTGTACTGTGAGACCTAGCTTCTTGCCAAATTTTGCTTTTTTACATAAATGTATGGAGATGAGGACATAAAATGCCATATCTTTTGATTGCGTCGTTGTAAAAAATTTAAATTTTCAGATCTTGTGTGGTTCATGGACCCTAATATATGGTATCAATTTCAACCTGATACCTCTACCCGTTCGTGAGATAAAGGGTCTTGACAGACAGACAGACAGACAGACGGACAGACAGACGGACAACAAAGTGATCCTATAAGGGGTCCGTTTTTTTATTTTGAGGTACGGAACCCTAAAAATATCAAATTATTTCGAACACAAACAACGCAGTAATTTTTTTTTAATTTGTAAATCCTTTCTTAGTGGATGGTTTTAACGGGAACGACAATTTCACACCTGGAGCTATAGCGATTACGCTCGGAGTTGATGAACAGTCAGTCAGTCAGTTCATGTTCTTTATATAGAGTGTAAGGGATTTTTTCCGATTTTTCATTTCCCTGAAAGTGTAATTCACTGAAAGTTGTATCAGTTACGTTGACCGACCATATCCTTTCAGTTTTTTTCGAAAATCTGTCATTTACACTATTTAGGTATATACAGGGCCTAGAGCCAAGTGGCTTTCTACTATCGTAAACGCTAGTAGAATAGAATGAAAATGTATGGGATTGACATTAGCTAACGAAAAGTCACGTGACAGCTAATGTCAAACCCATAGAGTTTTATTCTATTATATTCTGCCACTTGTCTCAGGGCCCAGGTGGGTGAAAAAATACTTTGGAGCTGTGAAGGCTATTATGATATCTGCCCATGAAACTGAACAACTTTGCACAAGGGAACATCCGGGTTAAAATTTGAAAATAAAAGAATAAACTAACCAAGTTCCCATACACATGAATAATGTATTACATTAATTAAACAATTGCTGGAAGAAATTTTCGTGCAGAAATAAGCAGCACCTGTTGTGTCTTTTTTCTTAATTGTAATTTCTTTGTATTATCTTGTGTACAATAAACTGTAAATATTATTTCCTCGCATTTTGATATACGTTCTTTGAAGTTTCATGGGCAGATTAATATGAATCTGAATCTCCAGTCTTAATCTTCAACCTAAGTCATTCTTCTAACTCTCTATACTATGCCATACTCCGTTTTACAGACCACATTTGACGAGGGAACAAGCTTTTACACAGAATGATAGCAACTCCTGAAAACGCCGTTCCTTTTACACTTCAAGGCGATGCTAGATTCGGTTTATTTAGATGATATTCCTACCTTGCACTCGAACTGCAAGACGAAGCCAGTCCTGGTGCCTACAAACACGGTGTCCCACGCGCGGTCCATCGTCTGAATGGGACTCAGGACGTTGCATTCTGGGCCCTTCTCCATACCAGTCTGAAAACAATACAAGTACGATGCTAATTGCTGTTTGAGTTACACGAAAAAATAAAACTACCACAATGAGTCACAAAGAAAAGAACACATTCTAAGAAAGTTTCTTTAGTCACGCGGATTTGTGTCTGCGTACGGATCTGGTACGCATGCTTGCCGTCCGCATTTGATCATTTCACATATACTTCTATCTGCGCTGCTGGCCCGTGTCACGCATGCGGATGGCACGCAAGACAGGAGAAGCAATTGTGAAAGGCGCTTCTCCAGTCACGCGGATGACCAAATACGGACGGCACGCATGAGTACCTACCTGATCCGCGTGACTGGATTACCCTATTAGTAAAAATGCCATAATTATCTAAAATGCCGCAAAACCGGTTAAAAAAGTTGCTCGTTTTATATACATAAACCAATCACGCTAGAATTTGAACGTGTCTGGTGCGCTTATTTCGCTTCTGGCACAGAACAAGGTAATATCAGAATGGACACTCCGCCCACCGCCAATCCGCTATTTGACACCCTTGTCAAATCAGCAAATCTTTATTGCAAGTGAAAACGGAAATTTTGTATAAAGAACCTCTAGCTTATGACGTCATAAATTATAGTCATCATTTATGCACTTCATCATAACATCCCATGAAACGTCCACTACAGGACAGGGAGCTCCCTCCAGAATTCTAGCTTTTGCTGGAAAAATGTGGAGGGGAAGTACCATAGTCACCTCGCTTGTTAGCGTTACGGCTGGCACCATGGACCGCGGTTGTAGGTGACCGCAGTAAGTAAGATGTAAGATACAAAGGATGCTGCTGCCCATCCTCCAGTTAACCCTTAGTCGCCTCTTACGACACCCACGGGTATGTATGGGTTAGTACTATTCTTTGCCGGCACCAGGGTCCGGCACCGAGTCCCGCCATTTATGCACTTGTTACCACTAAATTAACGGTGAAAATGTAAAAATACACACTGAATGTAAAATAATTAGTTTTCATGTATTTTACGTTAATGTTTCTTTAATGCAAACCAAATTTAATTTTATAAAAAAAGAGTGTTTTTCTAGAGACATATTTTCTGACATTGTTTTTACTTTTGAGTAAGGTCTGTGTTGTTTACTTTTGTTCGTTTTATTATTATTTAATTTTATTAATGGCGGTTTCATCTCTATGCGAGTCGTATTTCGCCAATGTCAAAGTAAATAAATTGTTGCAAAATTATAGTTACTAATTACTTTTTAATTTTATTTTGACATATTTTGTACTTTTCACTACATTCATCATTGCACAGAAAAATAAAGGTACTTAGAAGGAGGATTGAAGAAATAATTCGTCACTAGGTGGTGTAGGCGTTGTTCTATGGATTTGACAGGTTATTTTGAATATTTCCTACGGATCATCGATGATGGGGTTGTGACATGTTGGCAGATGTCATCCCCTACTAAAATAAATTAGCAAGGTATCTATTCCGAGCGAAGAAAGGAGTTCCGAAATCTTTGATTTATTTTTACTTTTTTATGATAATTATTCTTTGACATTTGAATAATTCTATGTTAATCTAATTTCGATATTATGAATATTTTTTTCCTCACCTCTAAATCATAATAACGTATCCTGGAATCCAGAGAACCTGTATACACGGTGGTGCTATGATTCTCCTTTACAATAGTGAGGCAGGTGACGGCAAGGTTGGACCCTCGAAGTGTGGTCAGCAACTTGCCTTCACCACTGAAGTAGTATACGTTCCCGTCCAAGCAAGCTGCTATGAAGTTTCCGTCCACGCACTGCAGATAATATAGATATATCGTCGACGTATACAATGAATATTGTGATTCCACAAAATATTTTACTTAAAAACTTAAAACTGCAATCAGTACTTTAGATTAAAACTCAGTTACCTAGGTTTATTATAAGAAACGAGAAGTTAATTTTTATTGGATCATGTGAAAAAACCATAAGCGAAGTTTTTACGACGCTTTTAATTAATGTCCTAGATTGAAACTTTATGGAGGAATAGCTTTCCAACTGCGGTTTCACCCGCATTAAATGCGTTTTCCCGTGGGAATGAAGTGTTTTCCCGCGGTAAATAGTAGCCTATGTGCTATTACAGGACGTAACCTACATGTACGCTAAGTTGCATTAAAATCCATTCAGTAGTTTTTGCGTGAAAGAGTAACAAACATCCATCCATCAATCCATACTTACAAACTTTCGCATTTATAATATTAGTAGGACATAAAATGTAAATGTATATGAAATGTATAATAAGGTATATTATACTCACTTCTATGGCAAGCACAGCATCACCGTTTCCGGAAACTGTAATTGCATCACGTCTTAAATTCTCGTCTACAGAGTAATCGTACATTTTGCATTCGCTTCCTGACTCAGTCACGGCGCCACCATCCACTGACGGCTGGCTATTGTCAAGAATTACTTCTTCGCAAACAGCAGGCGGCGTACTATCAAGACTTGTCTCCTTCTCTTCCGATGACTTAACTTCGCAAACGTCACCGATAACGATGTCTTCAGACACGTCCAGCATGTCGAATTGTATATCATTTATAACAGCGTCCTCTTCGACTGTTTCCGATTTCTCGGAAGGTTCAGGTATTTCTACAGGTGACTCTGGCTGAGTATAATCGAGTTCAAGGGGTGTATCTGTACTTTCTATTTCAGGTATTGCTTGTGCATTAGATATTGCAGCTTTCCGTAATCTCTCCAAGAGACGATTTAAATCATCTCGTCTTATTACCACAGAACACTCTTTCAATTCTTCATAAATTGTAGGACATGATTTCGGCGTTTTCTTCTTGGAGGCTTTTTTCTTTGGTTCTTTTTTTGATTTATGAGATTTCTTGTTGGAAGGCGGGCTCTCGAGGTCGTCTAACGATATTATATCTTCTAAAGGCCTGTCATCAGTTATGATTTGTTCAATGAGAGATATGTTAGGGGTTTTATTAACACTTTTCCTATTTTTTCTACCAGGCGTGCTTGCATTAGTACTCTGAGAACTAGTTCGTCTTTCTCTTTTACTTTCTTGCACTTTCTTTTTACGATTTCTCTTCTCAGTTTGAGCAGTAAATTCGATCTGCTCCTCCTGAACTGTTTCTAAAGCGATTTGCTCTAATTCCTCCACTGGAATATTTGTAAACTCATCCACAATTATATCTTCAGATATGCTATGGTCGTCATTCTCTTCAGCAGCGGGTGCGACATTCAGGACTGCCATTCCCAATGATTGCATTGTGTTAGAACCAGACTCTTTTGATTCTAAAGAGTTGTATAGTTTGAATTTCTCTTGTAATAGAGCTTGTATTTCCATGTCTATTTCTTTCATCCTTTCAAATGCATCTGTTGATTTAGATGCTGGTTTGAAAGAGACGGGGTCAGTTTGAGCACCCCGAGTCATAAGTTTCTTTCTATCTGTTTGACAAAATCTCGAGCTGCTACTTTTACTTTCGATCGTTTGAATTTCTTTAGACAAACATTTCCTTGCAACTTGTGTGGCTATGTGTCTCTTAGTTATCTTTCGACTTAATACTACTGGTTTTAGTTCAACAGGGGTTGATTTGTTTGGAGTGGCGACGGGAACTGCGGTGTTTCTGTGCGCTTGATGCACGTTAGGCTTTTTGGGATTATCATTGAACATATCAATAGGTTTTAGTTTGGCCTGACTATCTGTTTTGCTTGAAGAATTAGCACTACTTGTATTGCTTATATCTGGACTTATAATGGAATGACTGGACGAGCTGGAATCATGCTTCTTTTTGTCACTGTCTCTGTCTTTTGACTTCTTAGATTTTTTATCTTTTTCTTTTCTTTTAACATATTTGTCTGAATATTTTTTGTCACTTGACTCAGATTTTTTGTTTTCTTTCACAGATTCTTTAGCATTGTTTTCTTTAGGAAAATATAAGTTGAAAAAAGACTTATCTGGAGTCTTTGCAGCACAGTCAGTCACATGTATGAAGATGTTCTTGTTTAATATTTGCTTGTTTGATTCTGGTTGATCAGATTCACTTTTTTTTCGTTTCTCCTTCCGGTGAGAAGGCTTTTGATCAGAAGAACGTTTCCGAGAATCTGTTGGGGTAGAAGGTTTAACAACACTTGTTGTATGTTCACCTTTTTCTGGGGTAGTTTCATTAATTTGAGGTTCTGGAGTATCTTGACTTATAGGTATACTTGGGGGTGTTTTATTATCATCAGCACTTTTTCTATGTTTAGTAGGAGTTTCATTATTCGAGTTGCTGCTAGATAATTCGTAAGTTGGTAGGACTTCACTTGCGCTAGTTTCTAACATATCCTGTTGAGTTTTACTTGGAGGTGATAAAAATTTCAAGGGTGACTTAGCGATATCATATAATTGAAAGTCAATTTCTTCCTTTACCTTACTGGGTGGTTTTTCAGTTTTAATTATGGCTGGTGCTTGTTCGAAATTTAGATTTTGATTTGCTTTTTCAGGTGTGCGCATTTGGCTGGGAATTTCTTTTTTAACAACAGGTGGTTGAGGTATGTTTGGAAGTTGTGGGCTGACTGTGCCTATATATTCTCTTTCGATAAAGTTATGATCAACAGCAACATGGTACTGCCGGTCCAATTCTGCAAAAGGATCTTCATCTTCCGATATCTGCTCAGCATTGGAGTCAAACAATGGCCTAGGAGTCCCACTTCGGCGTAAGTTTTCTTCTGCTCCTCTGTCCTCACTTCTCTCTTTTCTTCGCCTTTCTTCACTAAAGCGACGACTTTCACTACGCTCTCTGCTACTTCTTTGTTTACGGCGCTCAAACAGAGGTTTCGAGTTATATTCTTGCTCATAATTTTCATTAATTTCTTTTTCATAACCTGGAGTTTGAGGTCTCTCATAGTCAGTTGATGGCTTTGGTTCATAATAACTGTCATGTTCAACAGAAGGGTTGAAATCTACATAATTATTATAATTATCATAATCTTCATTTGTGTACTGTTCGTAATGTGACTGATCATCTCTCGAGTAAGATGCTTCTTCTTCTTGTCTTAGCTGCAGGTCATCAAGCTGAAGTACTTTGCTCAGCTCAGCCAGCACTATTGGCTTAATATCTTCAAGTAAAACTGTGTCTTGGGGATCTAATATACCTTCCATTTGTTTCATGAAAGTGTCCTCATAAATTGTATTGTTGTCATTGTGAACAAATTCACTGCTGCTTGGTCCACAGAGAGACTTTTCAGCAACAGACCTTAGGTGCCTATTAAAACTATTACGTGATTCAGTTACAAGGCTGCTTATGGCATATTCAAACTTAGAAGAGGAATTAGGGTTATCTATTAATTTGTGTATTTTATCCTTGTCCATCATGATTAGTTGATGAACAATTTTGTCTTTGATTTTATCACAATTTGATTTCATATTCTTGTGTTTATTGTGTTTCTTCTTAGCTGGTTGGTCTTGTTGGGGGTTAGAATATCTGCGTATTGGTTTTTTAGGTGTGTGTGTTTCATTTTGATCCATTGGGAGGTTTGGTTCTTCTAAAGGAGGCTGAGATTCTCGGCTCAAGAGTCTCTTTCTGACTATGTCTACAGTGTCATCTACAGATCGGCTAAAGGTATTTGAGTTATCCATAGTTGAGCCTTGATTGCTCCCATAGTGATCAGAAGCAGGTGGTCTGTGCCCGGTATAGTCTGGTTGAGGTATTTTATTTTGCTCTGTATGATCCTGGTGCCTATATGGCTTAGGCAAACCCTGGTCCTCATAACTGAAAGGAGGGTTACTCCAGGGTTGCAGGCGTTGACCTTGATGGGGTATCGCAGGAGCTTGACGGTGGTCAATATCGCCCATGCTGTTCATTGTCTCCCATGGTTTCTGGTTATTGTCATAGTAATTTGGGGTATCTTGGTATGATTGATGATCAGGTACGTCACCATGTCTCATTCTATTGAGATAAGGATATATTTGTCTCTGACCCTGATGAGGGAAGTTGCTCCGGTCATGTGATCCACGATGACTGTTATGTCTGTTACCCCTATAACTACCCCGTTCCTGGTCAGGTATATGGTCATTTTGTGGCGCATTGTGCTGAAATGGGGGTAGACCTAACAATGGTCTAGGGCCCGGTGGTTGGAATCTGTAAATATCAAAAAATATGAAAGTAATATAAGTACATAATTATATTATAAGTAAATAATGATAGTAATTATATTAAAAGCCTCTTTAGATAATAGCAATAGTAAGTTTATTGTACATATTGGGTCTTTTCTAATCTACTATGTTCCTTTGAGTAAAAAATATTTGACCTCCTATACAAAATGCACTATCAGCTGATTTACTTATTTATTTATTTATTTACTAGCTGTTGCCCGCGACTCCGTCCGCGTGGGGTTCAGAAAAAGTAGATAATGACTTTTCCCATGGTTCAAACTATCTTCGTACCAAGTTTTTATCACAATCGGTTTATCGGATATGTCATAAAAGCGTAACAGACAGACAGTGCAGTTTTCGCCTTTATATTATTAGGTATACAGAGAACCGATAATATACGGATTTTTCTAAGTAAATTAAACACCTTTTATTTACGTGTAGGCTGTTAGGTCGCCCACTATCCTCGTAAGTGTAAAATTATAGTATAATTCCACGCGGATGAACTGTGATACGGGTTTTGTTATTTCTTATACAAAACTAAGCCTAACTAAATCTGAGCCGCAGTCACTTCAGCTTCTGTGGCCACTGAAAAAAGAGCGGTACAAAGTCCAACGTTTCTAGCTTCACATGCTTTTAACTGTACATGTACCTACATACAAAACTGTTGGACTTCACTTCTGTACCATCTTTTTAACTTATTTCTCCCATTAAAAGAACAATGATTCACAATTCTCTTTATTTTTTGAAGTATTTTGATATAGGATTTTGAGATAGGATTTTTTTATTATTATTTTTATCATAAAACTAAATCTAGATTTTACCAATCTTCAGCTGTACCCACGACTTTTACACAAACAACTGGACCGGATCAAACGGTATTTTCAACAACGTATTTGGCTTTCTTCCGTTCAAAGTGATGATTTCAGCTCGGCTACACCGCTTGAAACTTTAAACTCGCCTATTTTCGGTTTAAGTGAACCAATTTCAATAAAAAAAGTTTAAATATTGCACGAAAGCAACCCAAATACGTTATTGAAAACCCCGTTTGAGTCGTTCAAGTAATTTGTGAGGTATTGGTGCGGCCGCTTAAAATTTCGTGAACCATCTGTCTAAGTGAACCGTTTGCAATGAAATAAAGCTTATAAGTTGCACAGACAGAAGCCCGACACGTCATTGAAAACCTCGTTTTAATTAGTTCAGTAGGTGAGTTCTTGGTTCTGTAGCTTAAAACTTTGCGTATCTTCTGTCAAAGTCAACCTATCGCAATGAAACTAAGCTTATATATTGCATAGGAGTAAGCCAAACGCGTTGTTGAAAGCCACGTTTGAATCGGCTCAAAAGTTTGTGAGTTATTCGCGCCTTATCTTTAAACTTTGCGAAACTTCTATCTGAGTGAACCGTTTTCAACTAATCTAAGCTTATATGTTGCACGGAAGTACCTAATCCAAGCACGTCATGGAAATGCCAGTTGGAATCGGTACAGTAGTTTGTGATCTATTGGTGCCACCGTTTAAACTTCGCGCACCCTCTGTCTGAGTGAACGGTTTTCAGTGAAATTAAGCTAATATATTGCAAAAAATTAAGCTTAACACGTTATTGAAAACCCCGTTTAAATCCGTTTAGTAGTTTGTGAGTTATTGGAACCGCCGCTTGAAACTTAGTGAATCTTCTGTCTGAGTGAACCATTTGCAATGAAACTAAGCATACATGTTGCATGGAGTAAGCCAAACACGTTACTGAAAACCTCGTTTAAATCGGTTCAGTTGTTTGTGAGTTATTGGCGCCACCGCTTGAAATTTCGCACACCTTCTATTTGAGTGAGCCGTTTTCAATGAAAGTAAGCAAATATGTTGCAAAGAAGTAAGCTTGACAGGTTATTGAAAACCCCGTTTGAATCCGTTCAAAAGTTTGTGAGTTATTTGCGCCGCCGGATGAAGCTTCGCGTACCTTCTGTCTGAGTGAACCGTTTGCAATGAAATTTAATTTTTATGTTGCAAAAAAGTTAGCCAAAATCGTAATTGAAAACCCCGTTTGAATCGGCTTGATTGTTTGTGAGTTATTAGCGCACAGGCAGTTGGATACTTTACATTAGTGTAGCTTCTGATTGAGTGAACCGATTTGAATGAAACATAGCCTATATGTTGCTCAGAGCTAAGCTTAATCTACCTGCGAAAACTGCGTGTAAATCCATTCAGTAGTTTCGGAGTTTATCGAAAACATACAGACAGACAGACAGACCGACAGACAGACAAAAAATTCAAAAAAAATATATTTGTGTTCTATTAGTCCTTTCTTATCGCCCACACTAATTTTTTGATAAATTCATCAAAAGTACAGACACGCGGTTTCTACTCTTTTATTATATGTATAGATGTATGATCACCAACAGATTACACATTAAACAAAGAGATAGAAGGTACAGTTAAACTAGGTTTATAGCTAAACGGTAAACCAATTAGAGGTGATTACAGCCTTCTTAAAATGACGGCAAATAAATAATATTGAACATTAAACTAAATAGGAATAAAATTTACAAGAACTTTAAAATAATTGAAAAGTTAAGTCAAGTACCTACATAAAAATAAATAACAATAATAAATAAGCGCTATGAGTAAAAAGATTTTATCAGGTAAGAATTAGTTTGTGGATAAAATTTTTAAATGTAAAATTTGCTGCTACACTTTTTAGAGAGTTTGAAGCATCTTTATCATACACTGGTTACATTAAATTGTTTATCTACACTCATGTCGTAATCTTTGACTTATGATTCAAAAAGTTGGTACATAAGGCTGAATATTACGCAGAGTATGCATAAAAAATTAAAAAGTTACCATTACGTAACGATTTTTGTATGAAAATTTTGCAAAGGTGTTACGTAATTTAACTTTTTAATAATAACATAACACTTAGATAAAATTCTTCTTGAACCTAAACCTTTTTAAAGAAGACTGAATATAAGGTCTTTTAGAGAGCCGGTTATGAATGTAACAGTTTTTATTAGTAGCTGTCAAATATCAGTAGCATATTTACAAAGTGTACCTTATAAACAACCTATTATTTTGGAGCAGTTACGATAACAGTTACTATAGTTACAATAATTTTATCTGTAGAGGAAAATATGCGCGCGCAGCCTGAAATTAGAAGAACTTGGAAATAGATATTAGATTTGCCGCCATTTTCAAATATTTATCTTTTTCAAGTATTTTGTGCCCGTGAAAGTAATCTGAAAGTTTATTGAAAAGGTAGATAAAGTGGTGCAGTCAGAATACTGCAGTTACACCAGAAGATACTCAATAACTTATGATCTTCTCCCATATTAGTCTAGGACATTTTATGACATAACCTACAATGAATTGGGAAAGAATGAAAATCGAAAAGAAAACATGTCTTGTTAAGAAAATGTTCTGCTTGTATATTTCAAAGAAGACTTAGCGGATGTATTAAGGCGGCTTCTTCAGACTCATATCAGAACTGTAATATGCATAATATAAGTTACCTTTGTTGTTTACTTACTTTTGTTTAATTTTTATAAGTAAGTACCTACCTATTGCATGAGTGAAGATAAAGTAGTATACGCAACTGCATATAATATGGTATTAAAACACTCGTTTGATGCTATTATCATACTCGGCTATGCCTCGTGTGATAAACCTAAACTCGTGTTTTAATAACCTGTTTTATATGACAGTTGCATAAACTACTAATATGTCGCCCTCTCTGACATTAAGTTTTTATTTTTTCCTAGCCTGTACTGTCCCACTCCTATGTTTATGAGTCAGTGCATCACAGTGGCAGATCAGGTGTATAGGCGTTTCCCACTCCTGGACATTGTTATAATATAAATGAAATAAAAAAAAAAACTTTTTTAATGATGCAAATTCTATTTTATTTGTTTTAAAGCAAGATTTTTTTTTATAAACAATAAATAAAATAAATAATAATAAATTTTTCCATACTTGGGTTTTAGTTTTTGAACTAATTTTTGTTTCTATTTCAACCTTTTCATAGGGAAAGTTTATCTGTTTTATGGTCCTACATTCAGTAAGAACATACTGAAGATTTTTTTAAGTTTTCATTAACTTTAAGAGCATGTCCAATTAAACTAAAAACTTCGAAATATGAAAAAAAAAAATATTGACCTTCCATTCAAAATATGCTATCAGCTGATACAGTGTCTATGGGACTTTAATTTTTTTTTCAAATCACAATTTATGTTACTTAGGGAAAGTTGTCCAGTTTCATAACTGAATGTGCTCTTAAAGTTCTTATGTCTTAAAGTTGATGCAAATAAAAAACCGGCCAAGGGGGTGTCAGGCCACGCGCCGTATAGGGTTCCGTAGTTATATTGCTTTGCTTTATCGCAAAGCGGGTTTTGAGTACGTATTTCATAACGTTTATAACATAAACTTTTTACCTCCTAATGCTCAGTCCTAGCGCCTGATTGCTATTGCTGTTTTTATGATTTTTAGTTTTTCAGCTATAGCTCATTAACCTGTGAAGTCTACTTAACTGTGATAGTTTTCCTTTTAATTTAATCATATATTCTACTACTGTAAATTTTTTTACATTTCCCATAATAATCGTTTAGCTGGCAGGGGGGGGGGGACACTCGACTCCAACAAAAAATTGGGCAAACGGATCCCTAAATCGAAATATGATCTTTGCAAATTATATTATTTTTAAAAGACCTATCCAACATTACCCCACACGATAGACGAGATTTTTTTTTTTTGTTGTATGGGGGGTACCCTAAAAAAATGTTTTTCAAAATTTTATTCCACCTCTTTGTCAGCGTAGATGAAATGTTTATTCATACAAAATTCTCTGAGTTAAACCGCGGACAGACATGACGAAACTATAAGGGTTCCTTTTGACTACAGAACCCTAAAAAGCATGTGTATGAATGATCTTAATTAAGCAGCATGCACTTTGAATGCAGGTGTTGAACACTTTGTTAATGTTTGTAATAATTAAGTTGTGACAAACACTGACAACTATTTATACCTTTTTTAAAAGATGATCATTTGTTTGAAAAGAAACAAGACTTTGATACCTATTCATTATACATTTACACATGTAAGTTAATAAATTAAGAGTATTTTCTTTGTATATGGGGTGCAAAGCAGGCATTATATCATTCAAACTTGCAGAGCACTAGCTGCGCTAGAGCATAGCTAGAGTGTTCAGTTTGGATTGTGTAAATGCAGTTAGACAGCTAGTGCTCTAGCGATCTAGCTAACTGCATTTACACGATCCAAACTGAACACTTAAGCTTTGCTCTAGCTCAGCTAGTGCTCTGCAGATTGGATAATGTAATGCGGGCTTAAGGGAAAGATTTCCGTAACTTGAAGAGACATCATCAGTCAACTCAACTAAATCAGTTTCAGTGAATGAAACATTCAGGAAGTGAAAATAAAATTCAGCCTCTGTAGAATTTGTCCAATCTAGGTTACAATTTTGTATGAAGATACAGATTCTTTTTTAATTACCTGAAAGATTCATTTACTGAAAGTTGTTCAGTTACGTTGACTGATCATGACCTTCAAGTTACGGAAATCTGTCCCCTACTCCATATCTCTCATATTTATACCTACCACTATAGAAAGAAAATACTGTTAATTTATTTACCTACATGTGTAAATGTATAGCTAAGAATTTACTGCGATGTACCGTTTTAAAATGGACTAGTCGCTGATACTTGGCATAGTTGTTTGTTAGGTTGGTCTTATGCGGAAAACCCCCGGGAGGCATCGAGAGGCACCGCAGGGGTGGCGGGAGGAGGGGGGAAAGTTTGAAGTTGCCGCGCTTTGCTTTGAGGCCTATAATTTCCTAAATGTAGGTACTAGGGCAAGTGTGATGTTATTTTCAGACAAATCAAGGACGGCAAAAACATTTTTGAAAAAAAAATTGGGGCTTTCCATACAAAAAAAACGAGATATTAAGAAAAAAACATTAAACGTGAACAATATTTTTACGCAATAACGTAATTTTCTTTTTAACGATGAAAGATATCGGGATTAAAAAAATTTGTTCAGAAAGCTGTACTTACCTGGATTACATTAATGTAACTTACATTGGGATAAGTTAATAAAAACTGATGCAAAAAAAAAAAAACTTTGCAGGGCAGAGTGACATAAAGCGTGTAGTTCCAACTTTTATTAATAATTGACATCAAATCAACTTTCTAGATGCTTGTATACTCAATAGCACGTCAGTAGAAACACTTTTGGACCCTATGGCGTAGTAATAACGTTAAATAAGTTACTACCGTCGTGCGGTTGACCGTACCGTGGGAAACAGTTTTAGGTGTATACTCGCAGTTGCCACCACACATACATTCCGTGCACTTCAATTGCCGTTTTTGGCAACTGCACCTTGAGCCGCATTGCTTCTTGCACTTGCACCTAATCATCTCCTGGCATGCTTTTGCAGCTACAGGCAAATCCGTCCAAGTAGGTTGCCAGCTGTCATTCATTTTAGTCCAGCCCCAATCAGTAGAATTAGGTAGACGTTGAGTTGCTGACAACTGACCCCATACATGGACCCCTTGAAAAATTGCCCTAAGAAAATGCTGGTATAAAGCGGCTTTGGTTGGTGGGATGTGCTCAAGTTGCCGGTCTTTCTTTGTAAATAAAAATTTACGACATTCGTTCACAGATGAACCCGAATTCGACCTGAAACATATACATTATTACTCTACACATCATTCTCCTAATACGAGTAATCTTCTGAATCAGGCAGCTTTAATTATCTAGGTTTAATTAATTACCTATCATATAAAATTATGACATATTTTTCAACAATGGCCATTGCTTCTTCAATCTGTCCCTCGATTGCTAATATGAAGCCTTCAGTAAGAGTAGGAAAAGCCTCCCATGCTTCGAACGCACTCTTTTTCCCTTTTCCGTTGAAGAAAGAAACGGTATCACAACCTGTGAATGAATGAAACAGGGGCAGGACTCTTGTTCTTTGTGGGCCTGTGAAAATACAAACAAATTATATAGCTATCATAAAGGTACACTTTATGCCATTAATATTATAATTCAAACATTTTAGTTTTTACCTAAGGCGGTTGCAATCTCATGACAACATAGATACTGATGGTGTGTTCCAGTACCTATGTGCACCCACAGCTCCTCAAGTTGAGGCAATTTTTGCACCTGTGCAATTGCTAGCACCACGACGTCTGTATCTACGGTACGAAGCATGATTTTCCTCAAACCTTGAGAGACAGCATCAGATACATGCTTCACGGATGGACCTAATATACTAACAAACAGGACTCGTGATACACAGCACTTAGCCCCGTTTAACCACGAAGAGGCAGACACACGCATGATGGTGCATGTATCTGATGCTGTCTCTCAAGGTTTGAGGAAAATCATGCTTCGTACCGTAGATACAGACGTCGTGGTGCTAGCAATTGCACAGGTGCAAAAATTGCCTTAACTTGAGGAGCTGTGGGTGCACATAGGTACTGGAACACACCATCAGTATCTATGTTGTCATGAGATTGCAACCGCCTTAGGTAAAAACTAAAAAATGTTTGAATTATAATATTAATGGCATAAAGTGTACCTTAATGATAGCTATATAATTTGTTTGTATTTTCACAGGCCCACAAAGAACAAGAGTCCTGCCCCTGTTTCATTCATTCACAGGTTGTGATACCGTTTCTTTCTTCAACGGAAAAGGGAAAAAGAGTGCGTTCGAAGCATGGGAGGCTTTTCCTACTCTTACTGAAGGCTTCATATTAGCAATCGAGGGACAGATTGAAGAAGCAATGGCCATTGTTGAAAAATATGTTATAATTTTATATGATAGGTAATTAATTAAACCTAGATAATTAAAGCTGCCTGATTCAGAAGATTATTAGGAGAATGATGTGTAGAGTAATAATGTATATGTTTCAGGTCGAATTCGGGTTCATCTGTGAACGAATGTCGTAAATTTTTATTTACAAAGAAAGACCGGCAACTTGAGCACATCCCACCAACCAAAGCCGCTTTATACCAGCATTTTCTTAGGGCAATTTTTCAAGGGGTCCATGTATGGGGTCAGTTGTCAGCAACTCAACGTCTACCTAATTCTACTGATTGGGGCTGGACTAAAATGAATGACAGCTGGCAACCTACTTGGACGGATTTGCCTGTAGCTGCAAAAGCATGCCAGGAGATGATTAGGTGCAAGTGCAAGAAGCAATGCGGCTCAAGGTGCAGTTGCCAAAAACGGCAATTGAAGTGCACGGAATGTATGTGTGGTGGCAACTGCGAGTATACACCTAAAACTGTTTCCCACGGTACGGTCAACCGCACGACGGTAGAAACTTCTTCAACGTTATTACTACGCCATAGGGTCCAAAAGTGTTTCTACTGACGTGCTATTGAGTATACAAGCGTCTAGAAAGTTGATTTGATGACAATTATTAATAAAAGTTGGAACTACATGCTTTATGTCACTCTGCCCTGCAAAGTTTTTTTTTTTGCATCAGTTTTTATTAACTTATATCCCAATGTAAGTTACATTAATGTAATCCAGGTAAGTACAGCTTTCTGAACATATTTTTTTAATCCCGATATCTTTCATCGTTAAAAAGAAAATTACGTTATTGCGTAAAAATATTGTTCACGTTTAATGTTTTTTTCTTAATATCTCGTTTTTTTTGTATGGAAAGCCCCAATTTTTTTTTCAAAAATGTTTTTGCCGTCCTTGATTTGTCTGAAAATAACATCACACTTGCCCTAGTACCTACATTTAGGAAATTATAGGCCTCAAAGCAAAGCGCGGCAACTTCAAACTTTCCCCCCTCCTCCCGCCACCCCTGCGGTGCCTCTCGTTGCCTCCCGGGTGTTTTCCGCATAAGACCTACCTAACGAACCACTATGGCAAGTTTCAGCGACTAGTCCATTTTAAAACGGTTCCCATACAAGACATTGCAGTAAATTTCCAGCTAGTATAATGAAATGAACCTTTTAGTTGCCAAGAGCTGTCCCTTACACTCACAAATTGATGTGCGCAAACCTTCCCACACTACTCCATAATTGTTCAAGTTGTTTGCCGAGGAGGATAGGTCTCCACTTCACTCCTGTTTTAGTACTCATTTGTTGTAAGGGGTAACAACCACTCATTAACAAATTAGGTGCTTGCAAGTTACAATGTATATTGTGTTACATTTGGTTGCAACCAGACATCAAGCGCGGCTACATGAAACGTATTAAATTACGCTTATATGTGATTTCTATGACTGTAATACCTACCTATACGGCAAAGTTTATGTACCGACTGATGTTCGCACAAGCTTTGACATGTTAGGCGGGAATCATGGTGCAATAGTAAATGGCATAAAACACTAAAAAGGAAGGCTTGAATTATTACTTACCTGGGTCCTTCTGGGTGGCCGTACCCTCTTGGAGGTCTAAAACGCGGCGTCCCGCCATTTCTCGGCCTGAAGTGCCTAGGATTATCATTCCGCCATCCACCTGAATGACCTCGTCTCATACTGCCAAATTTATTGCATATTATATCACTTTAACTTAGTAAACAGGTCACTTTTCTATCCAAATAGATAAAAATATCGGTTTGGAAACCAAAACATTGGCTATTTTGATAAAACACAATTACGTTTGGTCGATTTTGGACAAAAATATGACTCCGAGTTTGACACTCAGCCGGCGGTGTTGCCATTTCGTTTTGAAATAAAACGTCTTATGGCTGCGTTCAGTGCGTTCATATCAGATAACGGTTAAAAATAACGCGTGTTTCAGCGCCCTCTAGTGAAGCAATGACGCGCTCGCTTTTCGCGCGAAAGGACCACGGCTATTATTATACTTTTATCTTCTTCTTCTTTAATTTAAGAGCTAGGTTCTTATCGGTGCAGCATCCCTGTCAGTTTAACTGTGCAACTTCCTCCATCTTTTTCTTTCCAAAGCCGCCTCTTTTACCTCCTTATACGATATGACCTATCTTCTTCTTAATTTGTGACACGTAAAACTTAACCTTGGCCTCCCTCTACCTCGCTTTCCTTCTATCTTTCCTTCCATGATGTTGTTAATAAATCTGTCATGTCGTATTAGGTGGCCTATCATCTTTCATCTGCGATTTTCTATAATATCCATTATACTTCTCTTCTCGTTTATTATTTGTAAAACCTCTTCGTTTGTAACCATCTCAGTCCAACTTATTCTCTCCATACGCCTCCAGCACCACATTTCAAAAGCTTCTAAATAACATATTTCTTTCTGAGTTAAGATCCAGGTTTCGCTTCCATATAATACTTTTATCTGAACATCATATTTATTAAAAACCATAGTATTTATGTGTATATTTGAAATGTGCTCATTAATCCCTTTCATTTTGATTTTGGTAAGTACCATGTAAGTACTCAACACGGTATCAATAAAAAAAAATTCACTTCTCATGCTCGACAAGCTGCAGTTTATGCTGGGTATAGGCAAAGTAGGCAAGCCTAAAATTGTATTTTATGCACTTGGTCAAAAAAAGTAATATCTTCTTCTAAATTGACTTTCCAGCTAGTCATACCTTATGAAATAACCTCTCATTTACTACTTTTCTAAACTACTTTTACGTTTTACTTCCTCGCAATCAAAGTGAAAAGCAGAGTTTAATATATCTCGACCATAAAACACTTTTTATCTACGGCTTAATTATTCGCACTCCCCTACGGGTCGTGTTTTATGCACTTGCTGTAGAAACTAAAATTTTTTCGTATCTTCTCTAGAGGGCGCCACATTCAATTTAATGTGACGTCTTACTCGTATATCCTATAAGCAGTGGATGATCAAGACGGTTCTCAGTAAGCTGCCGTTATTCATAATCTAAGGTTCTAACATGCTTCTAACGATAGTTTAGAGTTTTTAGGGAACAGAAGAACATACTACATATAGTGTTAGTGTAAACACGATGATCCTTGATCCTATAACTGTGCATTGAGACCATGAAACTGAACAACTTTCCCTAAGGAACATAGGTCGAAATATGATAAATAAATTTGACTTCCCATAGAAACTGCACCTGGGAATTTCCATGAAAGTTTACCCCACTGTGATAAAAATTCAATTGTGTTATTAAATAAAACAAAAACCATATCTGGAGTTCTAAATAATCATACTCTCAAAAATTTGTAAAATAAAAATTTTAGCTCTTATTTTAGCGAATTTTTCTAATTAGGTGGGAAATTGCAAAATCGTCAAAATAAATTATTAATTTTAGACCAAATCTCATGTTAATTGCAGTTGTTTTTATCTGGAATTATTTTTAATAAAACAATGTTGATTAAAACATTTTTATTTTACTATGATTTGAAAAACCATACAGTATCGCACCCGTTACAAAGGCCTGTCGCACCCGCTACATTTTTATTTTATTATTTAAATTATACGTTTGTACACTTCGAATAACGTAGTTATTGGAGATAACTATTCAAGTTTTACATAAAAAATCTTACTGTTCATCGAAAATTTTACAGGTGAAACTGAACTGAAAGTAATCTTGGTCGCATTCGGCAATTTCCTAATGTCTCGTTACGCGATTCATGTATAAGTTTTTCATTACAAGTTTCTATGCAGATCTTGTTTGAGTTAAATATCTAAGTTTTCTTATCATTTTTGTTTATTAACGTAATTGGATATATCTGAACAAACACTTTATCTTGAAAAAACGCAGTGTCAGTGTCGCACCCGTTACAATGGAAATACCCACCAGCTGATTGCGCATTTTGTATGGGAGATAATTTTTTTTTCCTATTTCGACCTATGTTCCTTAGGGAAAGTTGTTCAGTTTCATGGTCTCAATACACAGTTTCAAGGATCACACAATGTTTACACTAACACCCGGTATACAGCGTGATTTTTTATTGGTTTTGCCCCCAAAGCGCAGTGATCACAAGGCAATGATTGTACTCAAGAAAACAAACAAAAAAATATTTTTCTTCTGGAAAGTTACTTGTTTTCATGAGTAGAATCAATGGGGAATTCGGGAGCATAGCCAATAATTATTCACATTGTATCAGGGACTAGATAAGTACTAGACGTACAACCATTGTATACATACATATACAGGGCGAATGGGTTTGCTCAGTAAACTGAAAGGGATTCGTCAGTCAACGAAACTGAACAACTTTCTTTCCCAAAGAAACATATTTTTTGGGAAATAGAGAATTTTTTTGACCTGTCCACTCCTTACAAACTGTTTGATCAGAGTGAGCAATTTGTATAGAGGTCAATTTTCTTTCCTTACGCAAGAATCTTTGGGAAAGTTTTTCAGTTTCGTTAACTGAGCACGCCCTTTGTTTTCAATAGACCGTCCTTTACATCCTGTATATACATACATAAATACCTGTTAAAATCATAACCCTCCTTTTTGCCGAAGTCGGGTGAAAAAATAAATTGAATTGGGGATTCTGGAAGGAGATTCACTGCAGGTCTGCAGCAGCTTTGCACTGCATAGTTGATAATACCTACCTTCTGAAAAATAAAACAGCAAAAATTAATTAAACATACTAAATTTTATTAAAATTATCATTTTACCCGAAAGAACAATCACGTTAAAAACTTAGGATAAAACAGGACAGATATCTAAACCCCGGCTAAGATAGACGTCGGGTCTTCCACTCCAGCCTTGATTTTCCTCAGGAAAAG
Source organism: Athrips mouffetella (assembly GCA_947532105.1). Lineage (NCBI taxonomy): Eukaryota > Metazoa > Arthropoda > Insecta > Lepidoptera > Gelechiidae > Athrips > Athrips mouffetella. Next base: position 7,457,237 of record OX383973.1, read on the forward strand.
AACAGCTTCACGGCCGTCTATAAGTCTGTGGTCGTACGATAAAGCCAGGTACATCATCGGTCGTATTTTGATCTGCAAAATAATAAAGACACTTATTTGGATAAATTCGAATAAGAACTACCTAAGCATATCTTTTGTCTATGCCATTCGTCTGTACTGTCTGACTGTCCTGTCTTAAAATGGCTGTATCTTTCGATCCCTAAATGAAAAGACGTTAGAAATTTTCGAAGAATATGTGTATACTCATCATAACATCCCATGAAACGTCCACTACAGGACAGGGAGCTCCCTCTAGAATTCTAGCTTTTGCTGGAAAAATGTAAAGGGGAAGTACCATAGTCACCTCGCTTGTTAGCGTTACGGCTGGCACCATGGACCGCGGTTGTGTATACTAACAAATAATAATAAATAATAAAAAGTGCAAAAGAAACCCATCCAAAAAACTTACATTACGTTTTTTTGTTTTTGCTCTAACTAACGTAAAAACGGTGATACGTGCAAACGTCTTACTTTAGCTGTTGCCCGCGACTTCGTCCGCGAGGGATTCTATCTACCTATCTATCTGACCATCCATCCATCCACCCTTCCGTCTATCTGTCGTCCGTCTGTCGTCTGTCCAACCATCTGTCTAACCGTCCGTCAAACCATCCCTGTCCCTGCCCTTCTCCCCTACCCCTGTCCCACCCTCCTCAAAAAAACCGGCCAAGTGCGAGTCGGGCTCGCGCACCGAGGGCTCCGTACCACTAAGGTAAAAATGCCATCTTAGATATGGACGCGCAGTCACGCAGAAGTGTAATTAAATGCGCGCGAGTCCGACTCGCACATGACCAGTTTTAAATTATTTATTTATTTGTATTTGTTATTGTATTTTTATGGCTTACATATCTATTATAAACACACCAATTCTCACGCTTATAAGGTGTTCTCGTTTTTACGATAGAGCTAAAAAAAAATCGAGCAAAGATCGCTTAAAAACACGTTTTTTAGGGTTCCGTACCTCAAAAGAAAAAAACGGAACACTTATAGGATCACTTTGTTGTCCGTCTGTCTGTCTGTCAAGACCCTTTATCTCACGAACGGGTAGAGGTATCAAGTCGAAATTGATACCATATAGTAGGGTCTATGAACCACACAAGATCTGAAAATTTAATTTTTTTACAACGACGCAATCAAAAGATATGGCATTTTATGTCCTCATCTCCACATTTATGCATTAAAGCAAAACCTATACTTCCCGTTGACCTAAAATGATGAAATTTGGCAAGAACCTAGGTCTCATAGTACAAATAAAGGGAAAAGTCTCATTAAATATTACAACTATTCTCACAACTAAAGGTAACCAATTGAGGTGAGCTCCCGTTTCAAGAACATTCGTATAAGAGAGGGGTCAAGTTGAATGGTCGCAGAGGCGATTTTTGTTTTATTTCTATTTTAAAAACGGGACCACTTACAAAAATGAAAATTGGTATGTTTATAGTGCATAAGCTATAAAATAACAACAAATAATAAAATTTGGTCAAGCGCGTGTCGGGCTCATAAAATCTAGCACATTAACTTATTGAAATTTCAACTAATACAATTATGATTATGTGGTGGTACGGAACCCTTGGTGCGCGAGTCCGACTCGCACTTGGCTGGTTTTTTTGTCATAGCGGCAACATAAATACATAATCTGTGAAAATTTCTACTGTCTGCCTATTACAGTTAATGAGATACAGCCTGCTGACAGAGACATCGGAGGCATACGGGCTGTAAGGGACGGTATACCGAAAACTGAAAGGGCGTGCTCAAACAACGAAACTGAACAACATTCCCAAAGAAATATTTTTGGGAAATGAAAAAAATTTTGACCTCTCCATACAAACCGTTCGATCAGAGTGAGCAATTTGTATGAAGAGGTCGAAATTTATTTTCATTTTCGTTTACCGAACACGCCTTTTCAGTTTTCGGTACACCGTCCCTTACACCCTGTATAATAGCGTCCGGTTTTTCACCCTTCGAGTACGGAACCCAAAAAATTGAGTTTTAATGTAGGTTTGAATTTTTCCAGCTTACTGGGTAGCTACAACATGACACCTTTCTGGTCTTTCTTTCTGGTCTGGCTCATAAGCCCGATATTTCACTGGACACCATGGCGGCGCAACCAGTCGCCGCTAGGACAGAATGTATACAGCTCTATAGATAGTTACTCACCTGGTGTCCGTTTGGTTGCGCAACCAATTTGGCGGCGCGACCAGCTCGGATGCTGGTCGCGCTACCACTCCCAGTGGAATATAGCCCTTAATACTGTGGTCGCAGGGTGTGGCGACTCTGGTGTCTTTACTGGTGTCTAGTTACGGACACCATGTTGTCCCAGTGAAATATCGGCCTAAGAGCAAATCACAAACCTTTTTTCCGACAGCTACAGGCCTTTGCTGTATCGCGTGCATGCCCAAAATGGCGGACTGTGGCAAGTTGATGATCGGCATCGACAGCAGCGAGCCGAAGACCCCGCCGTTGCTGATTGTGAAGGTGCCTCCTTGCATATCCCCCGGTGTCAGTTTACCTACACAACATTTAAATTAGTGGCACTTCAAAGTTGACTGACTCGCTATTGGCAAGAGTTTTCATAGAGCCTGTGCACACCGCGACTTTTCATCACGCTGTCGTCGCGCGTTTCTGCGCGCGCTGCAAACACGCTGGGATAACGCGCCATCGACGCGCCGTAAAATAACGCACATAGACTCGCGTTTACGGCGCTTTTTTATCGCGGCAATCGCAAACAAACTGCTCTGTGAAAAGAAAAACGCGCTGACAACGCGCGTTACTGATACGCGCGACGACGGCAAAAAAGAAATCGTGTTGTGCACGCACGGGCCTATACACACGCCTCTTTTATAAATAAAATAAATTTATTTCGGTAACAACTTAGAGCTGTTTTTAGCGATACAAACACGAAACGTACGCAAGTCAAACGCAACTTGTAGACCTTTTTACACATGCACGCGATGCTAACGCGCTGGTGACGCGCGTTTTTGTTGCTTCAAATGCGCTGAACAGAACAAAAACAATTTAGAAAAAATCTATGGATATGATATTAGATTAGCAGAACTGCATCAGGTAATAGTGCATTTTGTATGGGAGGTAATTTTTTTTATATTGACCTATGTTCAGAGCAACTACCTGAGAGGTTTGCAGATATTTACCAAACACCCTGTATATGTTATATACGTGCCAGTCGCAACGCTAATAAGCGTGGTGGCTTGCATCCTTTTCAAATAAACTGCACTGCTGTAAAATTATCTTCTATGTCCAGCATAATATTGTATAGGAGTTTCCTTTACCCGTTCTCGCCTTCTCAGCGAGTATATTGAGAGCCAGTTCAATACGAGGGTAGTCCATAGCGTCTACGTTGCGGAGAATCGGCACCACCAGCCCGCGAGGCGTCGCCACTGCCACAGATATGTCCACGTAGTCCCTGGGGCAAATTATTGTATGAAATAAAAAAAAAACATGAACGGCCTGGCCACGATTTCAAGTATTTAGGACAGCGTTTTTTGCAATACAGTGCTCCGTCTGTTAAAACATTTGGCCACTCCGCATATCACGCGAAGTCTTGGCCAGGGTAGTCACTGTGGTCAACCTATTGACGTCCTCTGTCACTCGCCATAGTGATCACACATAACGCAGTGGACGCCGATAGTCTGTGACACGAAGTGGATGCCTAGAGACGCCACCACCACGTGGCGTGATCATGCTTGACGCAGCGCAAGCACTATTAACGCATTATCAAAGCAAACTACAGCTTTTTCCTGCCTTTTCCATTTGATACTTGCTCTTGTTCGTGATCGCGTCAGACCCTGTCTGCCAGTGTCTATCAATCCATAAAGACAGGAAATCATAAAGATATGATATGCAAAACTGAGCTTTTTTCCTATTGTGTTTTTAATTGTGAAGACCTGTCCTTGGCTTTGTTTTCACCTCATTAAGCTTCTTAATTTGTTTCGTAGCTGTTGGTCTTCCAAACATTAAATAAATCAATAAATCCTTTGCTGGAAATAGGCCTCTCCTATTATGTACCTAACGACCGGTCTGCCTGCGCTGCCCGCATCCCGCAACTTAGTCGGTTGGTCGCAACGTAAAAAAAAACCGGCCAAGCAAGTGCGAGTCGGACTCGCGCCCTAAGGGTTCCGTACCTATCTACCATATGCTATACTAAAAGCTTTTGCTCTTTGACTTTAAAAACTCCGCGACCATCCAATTTGACCCCTCTTTTATAGAAAAGTTCTTGAAATGGGACGGAAAAGTTGTGAGATTTTTTTTTTATGTTTTAGATTTTTCTCTTTATTTGTACTATGAGACCTAGCTTCATGCCAAATTTAATAATTTTAGGTTAACGGGAAGTACCCTCTAGGTTTTGCTTAAGTGCATTAATGTATGGAGATGAAGACATAAAAAGGCGTTGTTGTAAAAAATTTAAATTTTTAGATCTTGTGTGGTTTATGGACCTTAATATTCGTTATCAATTTCAACCTGATACCTCTACTCGTTCGTGAGAAAAAGGGTCTTGACAGACAGACAGACAGACAACAAAGTGATCCTATAAGGGTTCCGTTTTTTAATTTTTAGTTATGGAACCCTAATAATTACTTTTCTGTTCTATTGTCCGTTAAATCTTCGAGCGATGAGACCTAAAAGTATGTCTACTATGCCTAGGAGTATGCCTACTATGCCTAGGAGTATGCCTCCTATGCTTAGGAGTATGCCTACTTTGCCGAGGAGTATACCTACTATGCCTAGGAGTGATGTGACATTATGCATACCTATAAATAATATTTTCTCCTACGATGACTCCATTAATAACGGGCTGGTCCATCAGTGCGTTTGCAGCTGCCTTCAGAAACGGCGACATGAAAGAAAGCTTTACACCATACTTCAATGTGAATGCTTTCAAGTTCGCTTTTCGGAACTCCATCAGTTTGCTGAAAGCAGTAGAAAAAAAATATTTTTTAGAACGCGTCTGATGATTAAAATGCTGTATCATTTAACACGTAAGTAAACTTATACCACGTTTTGATCACCCCAAATAAAGAAATAGATTCGTAAAAAAAAAGTAAAACTTACAGCCTTATCACGGATACAGCTAACCAGAAGTTTTTTCTATCAGTACATACCTCATATCGCACTCGTTGAAAGTGGTGAGCATGGCGGTGGTGTTTTGCGCCTCTTTTAGTCTCTCTGCTATTCTCTTGCGCATCTTGTTCATAGGCACGGGGTGTTCCGTTCTCGTCCCCATAATCACTTGCGTCGGGTCGCCGATCTTCAGTGCTGCTGCCTGCCAAGTAGGAGATTATTTATTACATTACGTAATTGTCACAGATTTTGTAGGTCATATTAGCAAGAGTCACGGATTTTGTTATTTTTAGGGTTTAGTACCTCAATACGAAAAAAACACAACCCTGATATGATCATTTCGTTGTCTGTCTGAAAAACAGACAGCTGTTTGTCAAGACTATTTTCTCACGAATGGGTGAAGGTATCAAGTTGAATTTGATACTAAATGTTAAGGTCTATAGGCCTTTGAAGGTGTGAAAATTTCAAGCTTCTATAACTACTCAATCAAAAGATACGGCCAGTTATTATGCCCATCTCCATACATTTATGAACCAAACCAAAACCTACAGGGTACTTCCCGTTGACCTAGAATCAAGAAATTTGGCAAAAAGCAAGGTCTTATCAAACAAAGGAAAAAATCTAAAATAATTAAATATTCGTTATGAATATTAATATCTAAAATCGTAAAACAACTTTTCTCACAACTGATTATAACTAATTAAGGCGAGTTCCTATTTCAAGTCCATTCGTATTAAAGAGGAGTCAGATTTAAATGGGCGCTTACTTTTTACTAACAAAGGGTTAAAGCATGGTCTATATCTTAAGGTGGATAGGTACGGAACCCTACGGGTGCGAGTCCGACTCGCACTTGGCCGTTTTTTTTCTATAATATAATAATTAAATATAACGATTTTTGACCTGGTGCACACTCAATTTTCATGTAAGGAGACAGGGGCGGATCCGGGCGTTTTATCTTAGGGGGGAGGCATAAGAGCACTCTTTCTGGGAGGGACAAAACGTCACATTGAATCTTGTGCTTTCGAATGGTCGGTAGACTGCCATGGGAAGGCATATTTGCATGGTTGTAAGTATAGCTGAAGTGTTGTCAAGTTTATGAATTTATTTATACTTTTGGTATGATCTTTAACTATAGTAACATAAAATTATTTTTCATATTGTCTTATCGTATGCTTGAAATAGGCAGTACAGACAGCTTTTCTATCTTACTACTTTTTTACGTTTCAAAATAAAACTGCATATTTCTATTCTCTGATCCTCTAGCAAAGAATACGTAATATCACGCGCTTTTAGTTTCTAAATTTAAGGTGTAATATTTACTGTAGGTCCTTTAGCAGCTTTGGTGACGACGGTGGCAGGTCCAGCCGGCGCCGGAGTGAGGGCTGGTGCGGGGGCGCGGGCTAAAGCGGGGGCGGCAGCAGGGGCGGCCGCGGGTGCGGCGGCGGGCTTGGGGGCAGCAGCTGCTGGGGCCGGCGCTGCTGCTGGAGCCACGCCCGTTACATCCACCTGGGTCAGTTGTATTAAAGCGTTGAATTGAATGGTGAAAACTTAACTCGAGAGACTGTTTGCGGTATTAGGTAGGTATACGAGTACTAGGTATATATACCGAATATTAAAATGTGGGCGTAAAAAGAATACTCCCGAAAAGTTAAATATTTGACTCAGACAAAGAGACTGAACCAGTTTTACTAAGAACCTTTTTGATTAAGATTTGAGGTATTATGTAAGATTATTGTTATTATGTAAATATGATGGGGCCTTTTGGATGTTGCAGGCAAATCGAATAATGCGCCGTTTACAAACGGAAGGCAAATTGTAAAATGGCATCGGCAGATTATAAACGGAGTTAGATCAGTACTGGTGCATTGTGACAAAACCAACATAATCGATCACGAATGGGACCGGTTAGGTAGGGTTAGGTTATCTTACCTTATCCCTGTCTTCGACCATGTTCTTCACTACCGGAATTGCCGTTTTGGGACGCTAAAAGTAGGTAATGGGTCTGTGCGTACCTTAAAACAAGGGCTGTTTGACCAATAACTTGACGATATTCCCATGGTTAGGAGACATCACCGGCAGTGCTGTCTTGGGAGACTATGGGCTGGGTAATAATGGGTTTGTGCTTACCGCAAACAAAGGCTACAGCGCCTTGACCTTATCCCCGTCTTTGACTATGAACTCGACCATTTTCCCGTGGTAAGAAGAAATCATGGGAACCGCCATCTTGAGATACTATGAGCTTAGTAATAATAGATATGTGTTTAACGGGAAAAAAGTTAGTGCTTACCAAGAACATAGGGTGCTGCCACTTGGCCTTATCCCCGTCTTTGACCAAGAACTTGACGATCTTCCCGTGACCAGGAGACACCACCGGAATTGCCGATTTGGGACAATTAGAGTAGGTAACAAACGGGTCGCCCGTATGGTGGCGGCAAAGAATAAAACCTACTCATCTCTACCCGAGGGTGTCGTAAGAGGTGACTAAGGGTTTATGAACCGGAGAATGGGCAGCAGAATCTTTCTGTGTATCGTACTGTGGTCACCAACAAAAGCGGTCGCCAGCCGCAACGCTTACAAGCGTGGTGACTGGTAATTTCCCTTCAAAGTACCACGCATTTTTCTGGGATTCTGGAGGGAGCTCCATGTCCTGCAGTGGACGTATCATGGGATTTTATGATGATGATGATGAATAACGGGTGTTCTCACCGTAAACAAAGGCTGCTGTGACTTGACCTTGTCCCCGTCTTTGACCATGAATTTGACGATCTTCCCGTGACCAGGAGACATTACCGGCAGCGCCGTCTTATCTGTCTCAATCTCCATCACTATCTCATCCATCGCCACTGGGTCGCCTTCCTTCTTTATCAACCTGGAAACGATGGTATTACATAAGCATGGTTTTTGTCCTCTTTCACATTATTTTACGAGATACTACGAATAACACCGTTCTTCCATTATACGATACGCCAAGGCAACTAGTATTCTAAATTCATTTTTTTTAATTTATTCCAAAGCTTGCATTTTGCAGCTATGTCAAAGCAATCGGCTAAAGCTGTCAGAAAAAACAAGTTGTAAAACAATGTTTTTCTTTCCGTCAAATATACTCTAGTTTTATTGGTCATGGCTGCAAAATAGATTGGTAAGTGTTGGAATAAACGAAAAAAAAAAATCATACGCAAGTCTCGAAGCCCTAATTAATAATTTAATTTTGGTAGCAAAGTATGCGAATCTTCATATAAGTGTATGTGAGTGAGATACTCTATGGCGAATGGTCTTCAAGACCGGCGTAGGAAGTATCCAGCTTACACGGTAATGAAAAGACTAACCCGTTCGTGTATCCTAACTACTCACTTGCTCAACCAGAATATATTATTTAGTCCTTTGGGACTGGGTACCGGTTGTACCCGTGGTCACTCAAGCAACCTATCGAGCAACCTATTGAAATATTCACGAGCGCTAAAGAAACATAGCTCCGAGTTTTATTTCTCAGAATGCAAGCCCTAAACAACCTTTGTTTACAGCATCCGGTATCCGAGTGCAGTCTGCTCCAAAAAATGTTTGGATACCACCGGTACCCGAAAGCAAGTGACTGGTATCTTACCAACTCTACGTACTAAGAAAAAGGAATAGTGTTTTCTTACTTTGCATCTCCCTCAGAGACAGAATCAGGGAAGTTAGGCGCCTTCACCTCTTCCATGCCGCGGAGTGAAGTCGTAACATGTATACTGCGTTTTTGGGTGCGGATATACCCGGGGATGGTTGCATTTGTGTGTGTGCTGGTACAACTGTAAATAATTATAGTTATTTGGTAGAGAAGTTATACAAATCCACCAATTATAAGCCTAAGGCGACCCGGTCACAACGCACCGCACCGGACTGGTATCTTTGGCTTCATAGTCCGTGTGATGCCGGATAAGAATAGTATGTCGTAGAAGGCGACTACGGGAACCTAACAGAGGATGGGCGGTAGGGTCTTTGTGTCCTTTTGCCATCACCTTGTGGTTGTCAATCACATCGATGCAAACTTGCGTGGCGACTTTGGTAGTGCTCCCTGAAGTAAACCACAATTTTTTTGTAAGAATCTTAGGGCGAGGCCTTTCTTTGTCCAGCAATGGACGCATTTTTTACTAGATAGCCTAGTTACGTTATGTACTATAAATTACTCACACAAAAATGACCTTATTCTGCTGATGACGAACTGTACTGGCGTATTGTCTTAAAACACAGGAATATCTACCTAATAATACCTGTAAAAAAAACCAGAACAAAATGATTATAGATTATGATGTAACAAGTGTATTCTAGCATTATAGTAAATATTTAAGAAGATCATCACAAAAAAATCATATACAGGGTGATTGGTATATGTCTGCAAACCTCTCGGGTGGTTGCTCTACTGAACAACTTTCCCTAAGGAACATAGGTCGAAATACGTAAAAAATAATTTCAACGTCCCATAGAAACTGCATCAGCTGATAGCATTTTTTGCATGGAAGGTCAAAAACTTGTTTTCATATTTCGACCTATGTTTCTTAGGGAAAGTTGTTCAGTTTCATGGGTAGAACCTTCCGAGAGATTTACAGACATATATCAAACACCCACATAGGTATTTAAAATTAGCTTTCCATCTTGTGTAAACGTTGTTTTGAATAAATTAAACCTAGGTGAACGATTTTGCTGCCAACCCATCTCTACCCGTATGGGTGTCGTAAGAGGCGACGTATGGATTATATGAACTGAAGGATGGGCATCAGCGTCTGCCGGTGTATCGTATGTACCATCTTACATACTGCGGTCACCAACAATCACGGTCCATGGTCAATCATAACAATCATAACATCCCATGAAACGTCCACTACAGGACAGGGAGCTCCCTCCAGAATTCTAGCTTTTGCTGGAAAAATGTGGAGGGGAAGTACCATAGTCACCTCGCCTGTTAGCGTTACGGCTGGCACCATGGACCGCGTTTGTAGGTGACCGCAGTAAGTAAGATGTAAGATACAAAGAAGGATGCTGCTGCCCATCCTCCAGTAACCCTTAGTCGCCTCTTACGAGACCCACGGGTATGTATGGGTTGATGGGTTGGTACTATTCTTTACCGGCACCACACGGGACATGACACGGTCATGGGACACGTTCCATGGTCAGTTTACTATTATCTAATCTGTGTCCATGGTGCAAGCCGCATCGCTAACAAGCATGGTGACTACGGAACTTCCGATCCAAATTATACAACATATTTTTAGTGGAATTCTGGAGGGAGCTCCATGTTTCGTGGGATGTTATGATGATGATGAGCATTTCACTCTAACCAAATTGTTTTCTAATTTATTGGAATGTGAAAGACTAAAAAAATTCTAAGAAAAATAAATTGAGTTCCTCTTAATGTTCTTGTTAATTTTATTTCTATTTAATGTTCAATTTATTTATTTGCCGTCATTTTAAGAAAGCTGTAATCACCTCTAATTGGTTTACCATTTAGCTATAAACCTAGTTTTACTGTACCTTCTATCTCTTTGTTTAATGTGTAATCTGTTGGTGATCATAAATAAATAAAATAGTATTACTAGTATCTATGCGCTTGACCATGCGGCCTTTAACAAGTCGACGTGAACCTCCTATTTCTGTGTGCGAGAGTTACCAGGGAGAACCTATCACAATCCACCATATATTCTGTGTCGTTCCTGTTAGAAGTTTTTTGTAGCGGGGGACTCAATTCTTGAATATCACGGAGTGATAAAATATCACTCAAAAATATAAATCACCGATTTTTCTTTTCAAAAGTTCAAATTTTCAAAAGTTTTCAGTTAGACTGACATTTGTTAAATATAAAATATAGTAATATCTTTTATTGTGAAAATGTTCATGACTGTCATCATCATAACATCCCATGAAATGTCCACTAATAATATTAACACAAATTACCCTGAAGGGTTTAACAGGGTAAATTTGAAAGTCATAAAAGTGAAATTATATCACCCGGTGATTTTCAAGAATTGGCCTCCATTCAGTCCTATGTAACCACATGGTAGGATATTATTTTTGTCATTGTGCTTACTTTTGACCTCGATCTAGTATTGAGGACAGAGATGAGGTCAACGATTGGAAGAGCTGGCCCAGAAGAAGCCTATTTACTCGCGACTTGAATAGATTTTGGGTTATATGAACTCTGGAACACAGACGCAGGCAGAGAATTCCACTCTTTGGCCAAGAGAAACTTGGTATCGATGACAAGATAAACTTGGTATCGATGGTCACGGGTTTGAATCTTACACCTTCGAGGTATTCGCTTTAGATACTTACGATAGGTACTATTGTCCGCCTTAACATGTTACTACAATAATCAACTAGTCACTGATCTCTCTGTTGTCTCATAATTTCACGCCAAATCAATGAAAATGCGCAAATTAAATATTATTACAACAATATATTCGTCAATACAAAAAAATAACAATATTTTCAATGTCAAAGTTTGAAGGAAAGTTGAAGGTTTTGATTTTTAGCAGCTTTGTGAATTCTGGCATAAAAGAAGTAAGTTTTGTATGGAGTTCTGATAAGTTTTGTTGTTAGTAATGCTACTCGATAAAAGATGGCGCCACTACACAGTGTTTCTGCTCTATGTGAGTGTGAGGCTCTGGTTTGAGGTAGACCGTCCATGTGATCAGTCAACGAAAGAACAAATTTCAGTAAATGAAACTTTCAGGAAAATAATTCTCCTCTGCATACAAACTATCCAATCAAGTTTATAATTTTTCCAAAGTCTTTGGTCGTTTTACTAACACCAAAGAGCATGGAACGCTATTAAGTTCAAATATAGTGTTTTATCGTTAGTTAATGGTTAGTTATCACTTTTGTTCGGCCTGAATATCAACATTTGAGGCACCACTTCACAAAGTTGGCAAATCAAGAGAGTTGAAAGTAAAGTAAAGCTTTGAAATAAAAATAAATGGAAAAATAGGAGAAGCAAGAGTCTCACAATATCTTTTTTTTTAAATTGTTAATGGGTTTACTCTTGACCTCGACCTAGTCTTGAGGACATAGATGAGGTTGTCGATGGAACGAGCTTGCCAAGAAGAAGAATAGATTCGGGTTATACATATGAATTCGGGAATACAGACGCAGACAGAGAAATCCACTTTTTAGCCGTGCGCATTATAAAAGATGTGACAAAGTGTGCGAATGTGCGGAATATCAACCAAGTATGGGTGATATCCTGGTAGTCTCATAGTAGTCTTCGTTCAATAGTTCATCAGTACTAAATATTGGGGCTGTAAGGGACCGATATGATTACATAACCAAATAGCTGTATAATAGTTGTACAAAGGCTCTTTGAGACGCACGTTAGTGGTGTCCACTTAAGACTCACCAACTCCTTAGGATGCGTAGGGCTGCCGCTCGGAAGACAATCAAGACAGAAAACAACGTTTTTTTGTTTAGAGAAGTGCAATAGTTAATGTAAAAAGTGGTCATGAAGATATGCAGTTCCAAGATCATTGGCGAGCCTTAAAGGTCAGATCGGAGTTTCGTTCCTCGCATTATACCTACTTTGTCTTTTTAAAATAAAAATACTTATGTTTTTTGTTAGAAGGGAAACACACACTACGTATCGCAGAGCGCTTTACTAAGTAACGTCTTAGAATATTTTTTTCTTATAAATAATCCATAGGATTATGGCAATTATTTTTATATAAAACCTGGCGTTTCGAGCAGTTTGCAGTTCATGTCGTCGCAAGGTGACAAACGCGAATAAACGCGATGAGTTATATTGCCGATTTGTATTACATTTATTGATTTTATGTTGTTGTAACTTTTTTCTTGCAAATTCCTTTATTTAACAAAATCATCAATCTGACAGCCCTACTTACATGCAAAGGGGAGCTCCCCTAGTAATTTGCTAAGATTCGGTTTCGTCCGCGCCCGCATCTTTGATTACGAATCTATGGCGAGACGGTCATATCATGCCATGTCTACGAGAGACTTCTGGACTGCTCACTTAACTATAACTTACTAAGTGTCTATCTTGAGACTTTATTGATTCATAGTGCGAAGATATTTGCTGAAATGGTTTTAGGTACTGAAGTAGTTTAGGGAGCCAATTCTTGAATTTCCAAATTCATCCTGATAAACTGTTAAAAAAGTAAATTAAAAAATATTAAAACTATTAATTTAATAATTCATTAACGACCACTTATATACACTTGCCTATCGCCGCGAAACGAACAATACTGTGAAAAGTTTTTATTTATTTGCGAAACAATAAATTCATTTCTTAAATTAGCAGCACCTCTGCTCTGCAATCGCCTGGAAATAATAAGTCTTAGTCTACTACCAACTCTACCAAGAAGAAATCTAACTTTGTTGTAAGTACAGAAAATGAATGAAACTGCTCTTTCTTTGGAGAACTTACACAAATGATAAATTTACAAAGTTTACAACGTTTTAAGTAAATTGCGTATAACTGCTCTGGACTTGAAACTGAATAAATTTTGCTTCTTCATACAAATCGATACAGCTGATCGAGCCAATTTGTGAATTTACAAAAGTCTTATAACAAAAGTTGTTCAGTTTCATGTTTAGAGCTACCAGCCGAGGCTACATAACACCTTGTACCTATAACTGGCTGTGTCCTGTCCTAATTTTCTCGTTTTCTCCGATAATTTCGAACATTCAGTCTACCAATAGAATAGTTGGGAATAGCTTAGGCGGCGGTACGGGCTAGTTGAGAAGTCTTAAGTTATTAATACTTTGAGTTCTGTTTAGGAGATCGCCGCGCAAACCTGGCTTACTAAGTAATACTGCTTCGTTTTAGAACGACGATAGTGAAAATTTTGTGATAGTTGAATTGAGGACATATTTTAATTTTGAATAATTTTTATTTAAGGAGTGCTGGATTTAAGTAGAGCCGCTACCCCAACTTTTGAATATCACCAGGTGATTTTTAGGGTTCCGTACCTCAAAATAAAAAAAACGGAACCCTTAGAGGATCACTTTGTTGTCCGTCTATCTGTCTGTCTGTCTGTCTGTCAAGACTCTTTTTCTCACAAACGAGAAGAGGTATCAGGTTGAAATTGATAACGAATATTAAGGTCCATAAACCACACAAGATTTGATAATTTCAAATTTTTACAACGAGCAATCAAGTATTTTTTTCTTTTTATTGATATTTCTTACTATGTCCTCATCTCCATACATTTATGCAAAAAAGCAAAACCTACAGGGTACTTCCCGTTGACCTAAAATTATGAAATTTGGCAAGAAGCTAGGTCTTACAGTACAAATAAAGGGAAAAGTCTTAAATCATTAAATATTTCTCACAACTAATAGTAAACAATTAAGGTGAGCTCCTGTTTCAAGAACATTTCTGTAAAAGAGGGGTCAAGTTGGATGGTCGCGGAGTTTTTAAAATCAAAGAGCAAAGCTTTTAGTATATCATATGGTAGATAGGTACGGAACCCTTAGGGCGCGAGTCCGACTCGCACTTGGCCGGTTTTTTTTAAATTAAAATAAACCCTGATAAACTTTAAAATGTTCTACAAAAATTAAAATAAACCGTATTATCGTCATAAAACACAAATTATTATTTAAATAAACAAACGAACATTATTTTTAAATTATAACAAATAATATTCTTTACTTTTTGGGCTTATTTTCATTTATAAAATCTTCAAAATCACCCGGTGATATTGAAGAATTGGGTCCCTTGATTGTAATGCATAGATCTCCCACAGTGCACATAAATTTGATTTTTTTACGCCACTTAAAAAAAATGTAGAGTACGGGTTGATAAAGTTGTAGTCATTTTTCAGGAGTTTGTTTTATCGGCGCACGCACAGGCTGCTTGGTACCTACTTTGCATTCGTGTAGAGTGATTTGTGAGTTTATCGCACCTAGACAAACAGAAGAAAATTCCGAAAATGACCCAAATGGGTTCCATATCCCCATATTCACGGCACGGCCTCATATTTTGACTAAGGTGTAGATTTTGTGAAGTTAGGGCTTTTTAAAAAATTCAAGATATTGCCGTTGCCTTGCATATATATTAAAGCTGCAGCAATATTCGTTAAACAAAATCCACAACTATTCCCTACACGACAACAGGTTAGCAACAGACAACTAAGGAAACATGTTGGTATTCAAAAACAAAATCAACCATGCAGATTGGCATCTTTACAAAGAAATAGTTTCTTCATGGCAATTAAAATATTTAATATTTTACCTAGTGATATAAGGATGCTGCCTCTTGTCAAATTCAAAGAAAAGCTACATTTTTGGCTGTTAGACAAATGTTTTTACGCGGTCCGGGAATTCGTACAGTAATTCTGATGTTCGTTCGTACTTCAGCTGATCATTATTAATTTAATACTATCCTAATATAATTATTGTTATAATTGAATTTGTATGCTTGTGTGTGTATTAAGTCTTTAGTAATAGTGTTGTAAACTTGTAATTGATTTAAATTAATGTTGACTTTAAAATTTGCATGCTGTTGAAGGCAGATTTTCGCAGTACTTAAAATAAATCTTATCGTAACATCTAATTATACCGACCGGAAATCAGTGCAAATAAATTATTTGATTTGATTTGAGTTAAGGCGTGTAGAGTTAGAAGCTTGGCTGTACATGAGATCTGATAACTTTTTGAATACCTATGCTAGCTATATAGTCTCGTCTTGGCAATATTATACATGAAAATATTTTTGGTGGGATTACCTTTTCTGTGATAATCAATATATATAAAAATAGTGTTTGATCGTCCATTACCATTCATTATATTTTACCTTGCAATGGTTTATCAGGATAAATTTGAATTTTATAGTCTCAACAGTTACTATTTATTACCCGATGATATTCAAGAATTGTTTCCCAGAAAATTCCACTACTAGTAGCTCTCTCGCCTAATAGTTTAGTTCATTTTGTTAATATGGAATATGAATTATATCCAACGATATTTTACTTTAAAAATTTGTTTTTGAAAAATTATTTGAATCTATAAATTTTATTTGAATTTATTAGATCTGTTCTATGACCTGTAACTTATTGTTATTAAAAAAATTGTCTTGTCTTGTCAACTGAACATTTTTTTTCAAAGAAATATAGGTACCTAAAACTTTTTATTTTAAGTTAAAATTGTTTGAAGTCTTGTTGTTGTTGTTGTTGTATAATCTTTATTACAAAATTACAATTATCTGAAAGATTACATGCAAAGGCGGACTTATCCCTAGGTGAGATCTCTACCAGTCAACCTTAGAGTGACTAAAGGAGAAAGTATAATGATGCAGGATGCAAGCGTGCAAACAGAGCAAAACATGAAATAAAATAAGCTTAATTTATAAGACTAAACCCCTGAAGAGACCTTAAATATCTGCAGAATTGTCAGGAAGTTTTTAGATGCTGATAAAACACTTATTCAACCAAACAATCATCATGGTGCACAAGTGGCCTAGGCCCGTGAGCATTCATACTACCGGTGAATATTTAGAAGCCGAGCTGAATAAAAAAAACAGAACACTAAATAATAATAAAAAATAAGATTCTGAAATAATTGTCTGAGTATACAAAAAAATACAGGTAAAAAATAAATGACGAAAGAGATCTACCAGGCGAGAGTGAATGGAAACGTTGGAAGGGGAAGGCCTAGGCGAACGTAACAGGACCAAATTCAGGACGTTCTGAATAAAGGCCAGGTTAAAAGTATCCTAAACCGACGAGCATGTATGGGAGGATTGATGAAAGTACAGGAAGCAAGGGAAGTATTTCAAGATCGTAGCAGGTGGAGGACTGTGGTCTCTGCCTACCCCGACGGGAAATAGGTGTGATGTTATGTATGTGTGTATGTAAAAAACAATTCGTTTCTATAATAACAAGTAAGAGGTTTCATCCACATAACTTGGACAATAATAATTGGCGTTGCGATACCACGTGGTTTGCGCGATTATTTCTCTTGCGCACAAAATTAATGAGTATTTTTTCTGTTTGTGTTCGTTGCGTCTGTATGCGATGTAGAGTATGAACGGAGCAAGTTGTGCCATCTCAGGTAATAAGTAAGCTACTGTTTCAGCTTTAAACGCCGGACTTGCCGACCAAACACAGCAGCTACGACGCTAGTGCTGTGATCACCTTTATCGATAGAATGTTTAGTAGGTTAACTCACGTTTTATATTGCCGGTTTATCCGTATTTCATATAAATAATTATGTGTAACACTCACGAGTCGTTTAGTGATAAAATAGTAGGTTAATTAGTTGAAATACAACACAATTAAAACAAAAACAGCAGTTATGTAGCTAAGTTGTGATGATATTTATCGATATAGTAGGTAAAATTTAATAGTTTACACAACCAGCCTCATATTTCAGGCTACTTTTTTCTTAGTCTTTTGTGGATCAAATGTGGTTTTTTCAAAAATAAATAATAATCGCTTTCACTTTCATATTTTGACAGTAACATTCACTTCGCTCGTTAAGAACATTGTGTTAATTTCAGATATAAGTACATACATAAGTAAATTATATAAAATTACAACGATTACCAAAAATTTTTTGGTATATCATATAAAAATTATTTTGAAACAGTAATCGTATGGTGCCGAATAGTAATATCATCCTATCACTTCCTGTGGGTGTCGTTAAAGGTTACTAAGGAATCTTGAACCAGAGAATAGCCACAGCAGTCTCCGTTTGAAAATCGTACACCGTACCGTTCAGCAGCTGTGTATCAATAGTATGTAGGTAATGAAAATGATGACCTGGGTTAAAATAAGCAAATTCTCTTTATCGATACTGCCGAAAATTCTTGTGCCCAGCCCTAATCTAACGAAGCGGTCAGTAAGCGAGTTGAGTACTTTCTTCGCCCATAAGTCCGGTCTTTCGAGTTAGCAACTTGTCGATTTATAGTTACGTCTACGAATAGTTTTGCAAATTGATTTATCGTTTGTCTTACCGACAAAGCGCTACAAGCGGGATTGTTACAAACTTTGCCGTTGATATAAATCGTTAATTTGAGCAAGAGTTTGACTTGGATTCTCCTTGGATACAATCGGGACAATTCTAAGGCTCTCTGCGATTTCACGACTCAAGTGCGAGTGAAACAAAGAAAAGAGATTTGTAACGAAGCAGCAGAAACTACTAAATAAGTCTAGGCCAAGCAAAATAACTCTAGCTCTGACCGTTAGTGAGGTGAACTAAAAGAATAAGTCGCAAGGGTGAGCGCATCAGGTGACATTGGCTCTCCGCCTGTCACCCATGCGCAGAAGTTGTCGTCAGAGCTGAACGTACTTTAACTGAACTACCTAATTTGTTCTTCTACACGGTATTCTTATATTTACAGAAGTAATGAACAGTGTTTTAAGATAACATTTGACTCTCCCTCTTTCCCCCTTGAGAAAGTAGGTCAACAGGAGTCCCAACTGTCCGTCCTAAGGTAACAAGTATACAGGGTGTTGGGACCTTCGAAGAGCTAAGTCATAATAGTTTCATAAAACAGGTTTCCGAAAATTGAAAAGGCATGATAAGTCAACGTAACCCTTTTGTCAAATTTGCAATTTTGTATGAAGAGCCCGATTATTTTTCATTTCTTGAAAGTTGTATTCACTGAAACTTGTAAGGTTACGTTGAACATGCTTTTCGGCAACCTGTCCATCACACCATTTATATGGACCTATGCTGAAATCTCAATTTATTTTTACGTTCCGTTAAAAGCAATCGCGTCTTGATCGTGGTGTTTTTAGGGTTCCGTACCTCAAAATAAAAAAACGTTCCTATTTTTTACAACGACGCAATCAAAAGATATGGCTTTTTATGTCCTCATCTCCATACATTTGTGCAAAAAAGCAAAACCTACAGGGTACTTCCCGTTGACCTAAAATTATGAAATTTGGCAAGAAGCTAGGTCTCACAGTACTAATAAAGGAAAAAATCTAAAATAATTAAATATTTCAATTTTTCTCACAACTAATAGTAACCAATTAAGGTGAGCTCCCGTTTCAAGAACTTTTTTTATAAAAGAGGGGTCAAGTTGGATGGTCGTGGAGTTTTTAAAATTTTTAGAATCAAAAGCTTTTAGTATGTCATATATGGTAGATAGGTACGGAACCCTTAGGGCGCGAGTCCGACTCGCACTTGGCCGGTTTTTTTGTGTGTTATAACAGGCGTAACAGGCACTCAAGATGCTCATCTGATGGTAATTGTCACTGCCAGACATAGACACTTGCAACACCTGGTATGGTGGGGCTAATGCGTTGCCAGCCTTTGAGAAGTTTGTTAACCCACTTGTTGAATGACCCCATGTCATAACTATCAGAGAAATTCGCAGGGGGAAAATCGTTCCATATCCTAGATGTGCGCAAGAGAAATAATCGCGCAAACCTCGTTGTATTGCAACGTCAATTGTCCAAATGATGTGGATGGAACCTCTTACTGGTCTATCTATCTATCTATCTGGTTATTATAGAAACGAATTGTTTTTTGCGTATTGCTTTACCTACGTTTTTTGGGGAAAGTTGTTCACTTTCATGATTTGAGTCCACGGATTTTCCAATCTTCGGAAGATGCCATTTCACCCTGTATAACATGTATCTATAGTACGCGACAGATCGGAAGTGCGGGCGAAACGTATGGCGCACCGTACATTTTGCCCGCACGCCCGAGCTGTCGCGTATTATGCCTACCTACAAATTATAGGTTGGTAAGTCACGCATCGTGAAATGAATCATTTGCGTAATGTAAGTGTAAGGAAGTTCCTAATACATTCAGGAGAGTACAAGCGGGGAGATGTGTGCCGGAAACGGATCCAGAGCCATTGTGACGCCGGAAGTAGCGAAGACTTCCGCCAGCAGATAAATTTGGCGCGCGCTTTTGGCAGCCTCCTCGAGGAGGGTTTTGTTGTGTTTTCTTAAGGTACAGTTGAATGTGAAATGATTTAAACAAAGTATATCGATTTTTATTGTTACTGTGCTAGGCTAGAAACCATTTTTAAAGAAAAATAAAAACAGACTAATGATTCTAAGACAAGCAAAGTCTGCAGAATTGCAGATCTTGAGGAACGTTATTTTCGGGTGCAAAAGTTTTCAGAAACATAGGTAATTATTTTTCGGAATAAGGAAAGGAAACGATGGCCTAACGAGCACCCCCCGGGGCGACAAACTGGCGGGAAAGTTCTTAACCTCATTAAAACTCATAATTTATGTAGCCATTTACATAAGGAAAAGATAAAGACAAGACGAGATTCCCCGCGCCGCCATTTTTGCCTTTCAAATATCGAAGGGGAGTTATTAAGGGGTCGTTCGCTATAGGTACCAGCGTATCGAGATTCGCGAATTTATTGCGTTGGCTCAGCTTTCGTTTCATTGCGTAATTTCGACAGGGGTATTTTTTGCTCCCCTCTTAGCGAACTTCATTGATTCGCCAAATTTGCTGAGCTTGTTTTTTTTAGGTTTTTACTTCGTAGACATTTGAATTTACTTGTTAAAAAAAATGTGTTGTAGTTTGTGATTGCGTCGAAATAAGTCGGTTCCTTATCATTATTGATAGGTACTAATTCTTGAATATCACTGAGTGATTCTTGAAATTTTATAAAATAACATTAGCCCTCAAATTAAATATACACTAGTCCTAGTGCACAGAACAGTCTTTAGGTTTCGGTTCACTTTATTGCGTGCCCGCCAACGTTACAATCAATATAAGAGCTAAAATTTTATTAAATCAAAAGGAGTATTTATTTTAAATGTATTAATGATTGGAACAAATGAAATAGTATGTGACAGACTATTGCCGCCAATAAAATAACAAATACATTCAATATGTCTAAAACATATAACCGTACAGCTTGACCCTCTTTACAAGACACAAGCGAGGCGTGTAATGGATCCATCCACCGCACGCGGGCCCTGCTGCGTCGAGACAAGTTACTTGGACACTATACTAGAGTACAAGTTAAAGACTCTAGGTCTAGTAGAGCTTGTTCCTCTTTACAAGACACAAGCGAGACGAGTTACTTTAACACATTGCTAGAGTAGTGTAATGGATCCATCCACCGCACGCGGGCCCTGCTGCGCCGAGACAAGTTACTTGGACATTATACTAGAGTACAAGTTAAAGGGTCTAGAGTCTAATGGAGCTTGTTCCTTTTTACAAGACATAAGCGAGACGAGTTACTTTGACACATTGCTAGAGTATAAAATAAAGACTCTAGAGTCTTATAGAGCTTTATTCTCTTTACAAGACACAAGCGAGGCGTGTAATGGATCCATCCACCGCACGCGGGCCCTGCTGCGTCGAGACAAGTTACTTGGACACTATACTAGAGTACAAGTTAAAGACTCTAGAGTCTAATGGAGCTTGTTCCTTTTTACAAGACATAAGCGAGGCGTGTAATGGATCCATCCACCGCACGCGAGCCCTGCTGCGCCGAGACAAGTTACTTGGACACTACACTAGAGTACAAGTTAAAGACTCTATAGTCTCATAGAGCTTGTTCCTTTTTACAAGACACAAGCGAGCCGTGTAATGGATCTATCCACCGCACACGAGCTCTGCAGAGAAAAGTTACTTGAACACGGTGCTAGAGTACAAACCAAAGACTTTAAAGTCTAATAGAGCTTGTTCCTCTTTTAAAGACACAAGCGAGCCGTGTAATGGATCCATCCACCGCGCAGCCCTTGTTGTGTCGAGACGAGATACTTGGGAATATTGCTACAGTATAAATTAGAGCCTCTAGAGTTTAATGGTGCTTAGTCCTCTGTTAACAAAACACAAGCAAGGCGTATAATGGATTCATCTTATGTATTATAATTGTGGTCAATCTTTCTTTCTATATGGACACATAATTTCTTTTGAATCAGTAAATGCTTAGTCATTTTTACTAGTCAGCGGAGAAACTAACGAACGATTGTCTAATAGAAACATTTACATAAAAATGTTAGCTATCTTCACCTTAACTCTAAGATGTGAAGATAATAATTCCGTACTTTGATTACACAATTGAGGCGCTATATGAGTCTAATCTAAGCTAAGTGTATAGTACGCCTATGACTTAGACCAGCAGCTAAAAATATCGTAGACCACCTACTTGGCAACTGATAAGTGGACAGATTGTGTGGGCATTCTGGCCCGTGGTCTGTGAACGTGACTAGACAATATGTGACTACACTTTATAGGTACAGGTAAACAGAGCATTGTATGTGTGGATATATTTACATTTCAGAGTTTTTCGTTTCATGAGAAACCGTACCTACCTGCTGTGGCATCTTTCTTGTTATTTGTTTTTCGCCTCTATACAGGGTGGTGTAACAAAAAGGGTATACCAACCCTGAAGGCTGTGATTCTGCCCATGAAACTGAACAACTTTCCCTAAGGAACATAGGTACGCCAAATTTTTTTTTACCTGATATATAGGATGACTTTTAATTAGTTCTTGATAGCTAAAGAGATACATGTACTCATGATACTGAACAACTTTTCCCATGGAACATAGGTCGAAATACGAAAAACCAAATTTGACCTCCCATACAAAATGAGTTATCAGCTGATGCAGTTTCTATGGGAAGTCAAAACTTAATTTCGTATTTCGACCTATGTTCCTTGGGGAAAGTTGTTCAGTATCATGAGTACATTCATACCTTTTTCTATCAAGAACTAATTAAAAGTCACCCTATATAGGTACAACATTTTAGAATGAGATGCTGGTGAAAACCAAGTTTGACAGTCTGACCCACCGTCGCAAAGTTGCATGTCTGTCGGTCTTCTACAGATTGTACTTCGGAGAGTGTGCTCTAGAGCTCCACGAGCTTATTCCACCATCTCCCTTCTACCATCGGGAGTCCAGACGCACCGCAGGATATCACCCATACTTGGTTGATATTCCGCACATTCGCACAAAGCGCTTTGAAACATCTTTTATAATGCGCACGGCTAAAGAGTGGAATTCTCTGCCTGCGTCTGTGTTCCCGAGGTCATATAACCCGAATCTATTCAAGTCGCGAGTGAATAGGCTTCTTCTGGGCAAGCTCGCTCCATCGTAGACCTCATCTCTGTCTTCAAGACTAGATCGATGTCAAGAGTAAGCCCATAAAAAAAAAAGAATTAGTTTCTATGGGAGGTAAAAAAATATTTTCATGTTTCTACCTATTTTCCTGAGGAAAAGTTGTTCAGTTTCATGGGCAGACACATCCTTCAGGGTTGACATACCCTTTCTATTACACCTTGTATTTCCTACTGTACAATAAATTGTTTAAAATATAAATTACTCTTGTATAATGTTTTATGTTACAGACCTATAATTTTGTTAAGTATTTCTTGCCGTTTCTTTTACGCTGCCATAGCACGATCCGAAACGGCGTAGACTCGCTCTACTTGCATTGTATTCTGCATGACATTCAATAAGTATTCTGTAAAGAATCTACGTTGAATAAAATTATCTGAATCTGTATATATATTTTGATGATTACTTGCTGGCATTGTTTGCAGGCACGGCCTACAAACAATCGCAAATATAGAAACAATGCTTGCTATTTGTATGTTGCTACCGACTAACTAGAAGTGGTTAGACCTGAGTTCGGTTCCGGGTGGGACACTGTCAAACCAAAATAACTTTATGAGACTAACCTCGGCGAATCTGCCGCTCTGAGAAGATGAGTAGTATCTAAATTGTGGTGCTGAGAGAACTCTTCGATTTGGTGGTCTCATGCCACCCCCGCGGCCAGAGGGCGGGCCGGTCGGATGTGCCAGTTAGCACGTATCTTGCACCTAATCGCCACCCGTAATCCAATTCCAGATACACATTTCTAAGAGGAAATTATGTCTACATGTGTTTTAGAAGATGGTAGAGTTATATAAATCTAGGGGCAATACCTGTTAAAATTGTTATGATAAATACAGGGTGTAACGAAAACTGAAAGGGCGTGCTCAGTCAACGGAACTGAACAACTTTCTCAAAGAAACATTTTCGGGATACTCCTACCTACTCTTATACAACGTGTAACCTGGAAGTTATTTTATTTATTATCTCAATAAACACAAACAATTTTTAAAAGCACTTGGCAGCGATTGCATGAATAGAAAAAAAATGCTAAACATTGTGTTCACGTCACGTTCATTTTAGCTCCCCGCCAAACGCATACTCTTATTCATTTTAATATTTTTCAAAAAAAGAATATCAACTATTATTTTAACAAGGAAGTTTAATATGGCGTGACGTGGTTTTTTTTAAAGTGATTAGTACTTCATGTACGAAAGAAAGTGGTTTCGTTTAATTTATTCGGTTAAGAAAAAACCACAGACCTAGCAAAAGCGCGCTAACGAAAAAACCAAAGATTTTGGAAACTACGCCAGGGGGCGTTTTTCTTACGTCAATGGAAAAAACACATTCATCGGTATAAGTGGTCGCGTTCTCGAAAAATTATTGTATAAAATATAATGGGTTTAAAAATGATTTACTTTTTAATTTTGGTTTATTAAACTAAACTAAAAGAAAAAAATTAAATATAGCTACCTTTTCAAGAAGTTTACTTTATCCATTGTGTGGTACAAGTCTTTTTTTTTCCCCGCTGAGGGTTACACCACCCTCAGGGGGAGTTTATTTATAGACAACATCACACACAATGCTATAACATTTTTTTAACTTTGTAACTAAGTCCTCGCTATTTGATACGGGTGGCTTGGTTAACACATTAAGTAGGTAGGAAAGAGGTACTATGTTTCCGCACGTCGGTGGAAGATTTTAACCTTGAGCGGGTCTCTGGTTTCGGGCATAAGTAGCGTAGCGCTAGTTCAGCTTATACTGGTTTTGTTTCTGTGTGCTTGCTGCCGTGCGTTGGTAAATAAAAATAGCCCTAACTCAATCCTTGGACGAATAAAAATAGAAAATTGGATTTCTATAGGGGATGGTTAGTCCTTCTTGTTATTCCTCCACGCTACAACACAACTATTATAAATATCTAAGTATCTGTTTAGATATTATTAAGATTTATGTTATAGGTTCAGTATCTCTCCCCCACATTCCGCGGTTGTAATCTAATTCAAATATCGGATCGACCCTCACTACTTATTTGATGTATTTCTTATTGGTAAAGGGAGGTTAGTCAACCATTTTGATTTATATTTATGATTTTACAAAATTTTATTCAAATATTAACAAAAACATCGAAATTAAACTATTTTGGTAAAGTTTTTCGCAACAGAAATAAAAATGATGTTGTACAGCCAGGCGGAAAATTAATACTTTTTATTTTGTAGAGCTTTTTGATTATTACCGAGTGCTTTTGTTTTTCAAATTGGACTCGAAACACAGTAAAATCATGTAAAATGAAAGAAAGCATTGCGCATATTCCCAACAGATTAGTAAAGCAAGTTCCCTAAAAGACGCAGCTCTCAGTTAAAATAATCAAAATTTCACAACCCCTTCCCGTCCAAGACGATACTTCAAACGAAGTCCCCTGCTGCCTTAGCGCTCCCTTCAAACCCTTAAAACGTAAAAAAAAGAAAAATCACAACTGAAGACGCAATTACTCCTCGGCAAACTTGACTTTGCTTTTCAAAAACATCCCTTTAAAACTGCGAAACTTCGCTACAATATTTTCGCCGGTGAAAATGTAAAGTTGTATTTTCGCAGAGCTAAAAGCAGGCAGCTTCAAAGAAATGCGTCTAATGATTCTATTGATATGGATGTGTATATGTGTTTAGTATTTTTTTAATACAGAAATGTCAGTGTGTGCGCAAGGGGAGGCTAAGAGATGCTTTCTTCGGCCCCTCGTTTCTTATACGCTGATTTACGCGAGCTGATCGTTACGAGTATCAGTTTATGATGCTGACTTACGATGCTCACTGAGACTTGGCTAGCCTTCATAGACTAATCCAGTTATGTCTTCTCGCGCCCATTCTTTAGATATAGGTATTGTTGCAACAAGTGCTACGTGCATCCTAGACCGGGTCGTTTTAAAGTAGGTACATACCAACGGAAAGAACCTGAAACGATGTAATGAAAGACAAAACAAAAATACTGACAGTAATTCTGGAGGGACTCAGGCCCAGAACGAGACTCTAGTCGGGATCAAAAGCAATTTGAAATAATTTTTGAATAAAACTTGAATTGAAATATCGATCGACGATTTTACTCATCATTTTATTTTCCATCAATATAATTGAAGATAGTCTTCAAGTAAAATATATTTTTTTTGAAAACTTTTTAAGATACTACGAGTATGTTGGGGGACTAAATGCAAAAACCGCTTTCCAAACAAATTAGAATAGCAAATTTCCATGTAAATAAAAAAAAAGTCGTAGTACAAAAGTGGTTGTTGTTGCGTTCACCCCAAAATAAGCTATTAAATTATTTTTCAACACATTTGCTCATAAAACAGCTCTATTTGCACTGTATTAAGGTCCATAATCCAGCTTATTAAACACGCGTGCTTTTTTCATGACTATAATTTCACTAGTGTTGTAATTTTTGTCTTTTTTTTAATCGGCAAGATGCAAGGAGTTTCTATATCTATACCATTCATAATATTTTCATGAAAAAGTAAACTGTGTTCGATAATATGATTAATAAATGTTAATTACATGGAAATACTTATATTAATCAACCAACTTACTACAAATTTATCTTTAAAGTAACAAACTATTCAATATTAAATAATTCATGGGAGTGAGCCTCAGAACTAAGACCTCCTTGCTGAGTAAGCTGTTTGACAGGTTAGTGTTTTATTTTTGTTTTGTTTTTTATAGCGGCAAGGTGCAAGGAGTTTCTATATCTATAACATTCATAATAATTTAATGAATTAAGAAACTGTGTTCGATAATATGATAAATAAACGTTAATTAAACGAAAACATTGATTTTAATCAACTAACTAACTACAAATTTGTCTTTAAAGTAACAAAATATTCAATTTTAAAATAAATTGAAAAGTAGTCTGTTTGATAGCTTAGTCATTGTCTCCTGCGCGCGCATGTATAATCTGTGTCTTCGAAAAAAGTAATACGCGCGCCATTTTAACAGATATTTCTTGATGTGAAATGTGTTTAATGTAATTAAAAAATAAATGACTTCTACAAATAAGAAAAACAGTGATAAGTGTAGAACGTCGAAAATACTTGAACAAAAACACAAGTCCGGTGCATAGGGTGACCTAGAAATGTGAGGAAAACGTCTACGAAATTTCCTTAGGAAAAAAAGGTAAGCGCCTTTGATTCGTTTTTATTCGCAAATGTGTTGAAAAACGTCGTAAGAAGCTTGTGCGCTTTGGTGATTACACCCTCGGCTCCATTACGCCCTCGCCTGCGGCTCGGGCTGCAATTTCTGAGTCTCGGCCGTAATATCCAAAATAGCGCACGTGCATCTTAATGCAGGGCAGAAGAGGAAGAGGAAGACCAAGACGCACTTATTTTGACCAGATAAAAGAGAGGGTAAACGTTGAGTCTTATCAGGATGTCAAATCATTGGCAGAGGACAGAGAGAAATGGAGATTGCTCCACCGACAAGAGCGCGGCTCTTAAATATGAGAAGAAGCATCTTAATGTACTATTATAACTAAGTATAACAGTTTTTAAAGGCTTAGAAAGAAAACGCAAATAATAAAAGCTGTAGTGTCGTCATAGTTTCTAAAATTTGTTGACGAAAGATACTGATTGCGAAAGTATCAAGATCTCTTTCTCCCTTATCAAATCACTCCCCTTATTTCACTCGCCGATCGTCTCCAAGTTGACACACACAAGCAAACACCACTATTCGCACACGCATACACACAAAAACACCACACTCACACAAACACGGGGCCCTTGCGAACTCCTCCTTTATATTTTCTTTGTTATGTAAAAAAATAATAATAGGAGAAAGGGGCTCTTAAAATCGATACTCCATTGGCGGTATGTGGTATTGAATGGCAATTTTTTTTTTGGTTATGTTGCGATATGTCATTATTTATTTATTTGCATTGAGTTGTTGAGGGGTTAATAGCACGCGATGAGTTGGCACAAAAAAATTAAAGTTAAAGGATTGCTTACTGTAGGACAAAATTTAAAAATAATAATCAAATAGGTACAGCCAACGACAGGTCAAGCTTGACAATGGCAGCGCAAATCTAGTCAGTACGTCTATTGAAATAAGAACGGTACAAAGTCTAATATGTCAAGCTTGATGTGCTCTTGACTGTACAATCAACCGCACGTCAGTGGGAACATTTTTTAACTCTATTACCATGCTATAAAGTCCAAAGTGTTACTACTGACGTGCTATCGAGTGTACTTACGCTGATACTGCAATTATTTTAATCCATCGTAAAAGTCAATTTGAAATAAAAACGTTTTCTTACCGTATTATATTATATGTGCCTTAGTTTATGACAATCACGTAGTCACGTGATCTTTTAGATTAGTTTTCATTGCAGGATCAAATTAAAGATACCGACTCGCGAAACAGGAGAAATATGAAACAACACTAAAATGGAAAGATCATCGAAAGTACGACCAAGAAAAAATAACTTTTTCTAACACCACAAAACGAACATCTTGTTCGAAAATCAAATTTGAACTGAGTTCGGGAATCGCCGTTGCTGACCCACATAACTCCACTCATTGAGCCCAATATGGGAAAAAATACAAAAAGAACCGGTTATCAAACATTGTCTTTTCAAAATCGACAAAAGATTTGTCCAGATGCTAACGGACGCAGCATCCGCGAGATTTTTTACACAAAAAGGAATAAAAAAAACTGGTTTAGTCATGAATAAGCTTTTGTGAGATCGGTTATTTTATTTTGTTTGATTTATTCGATTTTCAGTGCGCGGTCTATGGTGTAGTATGTGAATAAAAAGACGGGAGCTCAACAGGTACTGGCTAGTCGAAAAGTGTTAGTAGAGTCTAAAACGGTCCCTTTTTTTAAACCTAAAGAATCTTGGATATATTAATTATCTTATTGGTAGGACCGGGTACTTAAGTAGGTATCTTTGTAATAAAATCGGAATTGTCAGGATCATGAAAACGTTGGTAATAATAAAACAATATTAAAAGCAATTTTCTTTATTAATTTCACAAACATTATGAGTCCAAAGCATGACACTCAATTAATTTCGTAGCAAAATAGCAATGAAATTGTGTTACATTTTACTTGTAACAATAACGTGCTAAAATGTAAACATTAAACAGTCCGCAGTTAGAAGTTTTCACATATTTTTGTAATTTTACCTAATGCGATTTTATTCTTGTGAGCACTTTTGTACGCGACAGTATCAAAACCACTTTTTACTTATTTCTTCGGTGTCAATTTCTGTGTTTGCGTTCGGGAGCGTATAAACGGCAATATTTTATCGATTTGCTACACGCTTCATGCTAAACGGTGGCGAGGCGCCTTTTAAGGTGTCAATACGATATTTTTATTATGGTACAGTCTGGAGCAGGTCACTTTAGCTCTTACGGCGATTAAAATAAGAATGGTACACACAAAGCCCAATGTGTTTCTTGACTGTACAGGGTAGTAAAATAACATTAATTTAATTAATTTGCAATTTCTGAAGGGAGCCCAATTCTTGAACGAATATCACTGGTTGATAAATATCATTCGAAAAATTCAAAATTACAGATTTTTCTTTTTAAACCTTTGTAAACATAGTTCGTATATCAACTTTTGTAAATATGTGTGCAATAAAGAATGATAATCGTTAAAATATATTTAGTGTTTGGAAGTGAAGTTTTAAAATCTCTAGTGATATTTTATCAAGAATAAAATTGATCCCCTAACATTAAATACGCATTTTTGTCTATTATGCAAATTTCTACATCTTGTTACTGATTTCGTGTGATTTTCGAGATTTTAAAAATATAATTAATTCCTAAAGAGTAAAGAATAATATTTTTATTATTATAAAATAGTGTTCGGTTGTTAATTTTCTTAAAAAATAACTGAAGTGCTTATTTTAACTTTTTAAAATCTCGAGGATCAGCCGTCGATATTCAAGAATTGGCTCCCAGGAATAATATCTAAAGCTAATGAACCAGTTTTTATGGCATTTAATGTGGTGGTTTAAATTGAGTTTTAAAGAGTCTTCGAGGAACACGGACATATTTGCGCGGTTTTTCCATATTGCTCGATGTAAATAGTAAGTAGTTTTCTTGCAAAACATTTCACTCAAGAATATCAAATATAATTATGTACTTCAACGGATAAACTAACGTTTTATATTCTCCTTCTCCTGGCTCAACAACAGGATCAAAACCAGGGGACCAATTCTTGAATATCATCGGGTAATAAAATATCACACAAAAAATTCAAAATCACATATTTTTCTTTTCAAAAGTTAAGATTGATCTTCGTAAAATATAAAGCAGTCCTTGATTGTTAATTTTCATGTATTCTGATTTACCTTTTAACAGTTAATCAGGGTGAATGTGAATGTTTAAAGTCTCAAAAGTGATATTTTTTTTTACCCTGTCGTCCTATGCCGTCGGTCGATATAAAACGTGAGTTTATCCGTCGAAGTAGGTACAGCCAAGGGCACATCAAGCTTGACACATTGGACTTTGCACCGTTCTTATTTCATTCAGCGTTGGAGCCAGAGTCGCGTTGCAAGTGTCAAGCTTGACCTGCTCTGGACTGTACACGAGTCGTTTAGTGATAATATCAAATATTATTTTCTAAAATTATGACGATCGTTACAAGGTAGCTATTTAAAACTTCGAAAGGATTTCTTATCTTTGCTTAGTGAGTATTGATGTATCGAGTGTTTGAATAACATTGACCGTGGTATCGAACCCTGGACCGAGGGAACGCAGACCGGTCCGGCAGCTGTATCTCGTTTAGATATGAACAATTTAGGGTGAAATCAGGAAACAGAGCCCGTTTTTACTTTTAAGAATAATCAGACGATACAAACAAGGGTTTAAGGTTACTGTTACAACATTCATCATAAATATTTTGGTTAGCTCTTTCGTTAAATGCTATCTTTTTCGTAATCTTTATAATTTTATTTCTTGTAAATAAAATGTAATCACAAATCATCCAATAATCAGGTGATGGGAGTGTTTTACTAGCAAGTTTGAACTACAAATAAACCTATAAAGAAAAGAATCCCATATAGTTTATAAGGGACTGTTTTCCGAAAACTAGGGCATGAGCAGTATTGAGCAGTCAACGATACTGAATAACTTTTAGGAAACGAAAAAAAAACGGCCTCTCCATACAAACTGACCTATCAAGTTAAATATTTTTAGGTTGACTGATCATGGTCTTTCAGTTTTTGGAATGCTGCCCCTGTAGACTAAAGCGAATACAAAAACTGGTTTTCTCAGAAACTCACCCTAAAATTAGTACCTCTACTGAACACCAGATGACACTGTAGTTCTATTTCTAAATCTACACCAGCGCTCAGAGTGACGTTTTCCAGAACGAATCATCTTAGTCACGGCCTCTATTGGCGAGTAGCAAAACTAAACTAATAATTCTATTCGATAATAGATGGCAATGCAAGTATTGAAAGTTGGTCAAAGGCATGAAAAATACATTTGTTTTAACTTTATAAAGTAGCAAATAATTGAGTTAATTTGATAAAATTTAATTTTTGACTAAGCTAATAAGATTTAGAATAAGTTTCGTGCTTGTTAGTGACAAAAAGATGACAAAAGTAAAAGAAAAATCATATTGATGATGGGTACATTCCCCAAACGAAGGCGCTTGTGCTTATTTTTGTTCAGCCTATTTTAAGCAATTCCTTTGTAAAAACACAATTTTTCACGCCATCGGAGCGTTCGAAAGAAATTTACCTGGCTAAGTACCCCTGCCAACTTAATTTTGCATCCGCGTAAATTCTTTTGGCCTAAATATGAAGAGTTATGGTTGGTTTTTGAAGGCTTTTTGTAGAGCTATAACGTGGTAGTATTTAGGCATTATCGACTTTGACTTGGTGAACACTAATGCGATGAGCAGTTCTCTTATTGAGGGCGATTTTCGGCTAGTAGTAGTGAACAACAGCTGATGTAGTGGTGAAAATACGGCGTGGATACATTTTTTGGTGGAAATCTTGAGGTAGCGGTGATGTTATTTGCTGACGGCGGCGGCCGTTTTCTTTTTTGATATTCCATGATCTGTAAAATAAAAGAAAAATGTTGTTTATAAACGCAGGCTCGTAATTTTTTAAGCACATAATTTAATTACCTACGTTGATAATGATGATAATAATGATGGTAAACAATTTGATAACCGACCAACTTTCTTGCATTGATAAAAAGCATCTAAAACTGTGAATTGATGACTGCAAATCAATCTGCAAATCGATATCTTCATAGCCCGTTTTTCAGCGTTAGCTACCTAACTACTTACTTACATTCACACCTAACCTTGGACCTTATACCTACTTCGACTCTGAAATACGATTTTGGTGACTGGCTAATCAAATTTTTTGTTGAGAATTTTTTTCTGACTTGCAATTTTGCTTTCCATTTGAATATTCCAATTCGACTACCTAAGTACTCTGTAAGAAACCGCCAATAAGAAAACGATATAAATTTACAAGATATGGCCCATCCGAAGCGCTCGTGGCCGAGTGGCAGTTCCTCTTTCTTTCTATTCACGAAAGTTAACCAACGTTGGCCGTGGTCATAATCCGGATGGGTGACCGCTAGTGGCATAAGAACTAGAGCGTTTCAGTGCTTCGGAAAGCACGTCAATTACTATTTTTGTAGGTGGTAGGGCTTTTGTGCAAAGTTCATCTGAAAAAGTACCACCCCCTTACCTTTTTCTGCCGTAAAACAGCAGTGTCTGCACTGCTGTGTTTCGGTTGGAAGGGTAAGGGAGCCAGTGAAATTACCGGCACACGAGACATACCATCTTAGTTCTCAGGGTGGGTAACGCGCTTTACTGTCTTTTTAGTGTCAAATTATTTCACTAATAAGACAGTGGGTGTCATGGGCGGTGGTGGCCCACCTGCTCGTTTGCCCACTTGTGACATAGCCGTTGGTCCCGGCTATTGTTAATGGTAGTATTCGTGAAGTCAATTCAGAGGCCATTTGGCTACTTGAAAACTCTGACAGCCAGATTGGACACAAAGCCTAATATAGGATTGGGTGTGGATTCCCCCTGGGTTGCGGAGGTCAGATGGCAGTCGCTCTGTGTAAAAACCAGTGCCCTCATCAAATATGCCTATTAGTACCTTACATGTAATGTAAGTAAAGTCTGCACTACTCATGTCCATCTCAGTGATCCCCAATTATAAGGTTGCCTGGAAGAGATTGCTCTAAGCAATAAGGCCGCCTTTGCGCACAATAAGATATGCTGTTCGTACGTAATTGTTGTAAATTTGTGTGCAATAAAGAGTTTCTATCTATCTATATCTTAGGTAAGGTAACCAACTCCAAAAAACCATTGGTAAAAACGGAAGAAGGCTAGGACAATGATGATGATGATAAGGTACCATCGCTTGAAGAATTGATGGCCGATTTCCGTAAAGATTCTAGAGTGGCGAACTCGAATTGGAAGACGTAGTAGGGTTGGGCCACACTGATCGCCGTCGATCAATGTGGCCCAACCCGTAACGGTGGATCGAAAATCTGGTCAAGGTCTCGGGAGCCACTAAAGTGGCAGTGGGCAGGGCACATCGCAAGAAGAACCGATGGCGATGGGGCGTAAGGGTTCTGGAAGCGACCACGAACTGGAAGACGTAGCGTCGGCAAGCACCCCACAAGGTTGGCCGAAGATCTATTAAAGGTAGCGGGTAGACGCTGGATGTCTTTCGGCTGATGTGATGATGAAAGTCATCACTTAGACTAGGTTGCAAAGGTTGTCTGGAAGAGACCGCTCCAAGCGATAAGACCGCCTTGGTCACCCTAGATTTAAGACTCACCTTTGCAATTGTTAATGTGTCCTGTGTTTGACAATAAAATGTTTATCTATCTTTCTAGAGGAGTGTATGCGTAGAGGTGATACTTTCTCAAATGGACTTCGCACACAAGCTCTATCTGCCTTAAAATAGGAAAATTGCAGTTTCAGCCTGATTTGTTACCTAGAAATTGCTCCCTCGTCTGCTACACCTTCGCATTGTAATACACTTGCTGAAGTAGGTAGGAATATTATGAATGGAATTATTCTCATCCCCAGGACCTTTAGCTCCAATAATTACCATAACGACACAACGCCGGAACTTGCACTCATAAATCAACGCGAAAATATACATATTTTATGTAATTTGCAAAACAAAACGCAGGGGGCTGAAAGTTACAAAAAAAAGTTTCCCTTTGGCCTAAAAATAGTAATCTAACATGAATCTGACAAAATAAAAATCCCTAAAAGATTATATATAAGTGTCTTGCTTTATTGCTCTCACTTTCTTCGTCGTCAAAGCAAAAAGTGACAGCAATAGTATTAGTACAGCTTTAATTTTAAAGAAGCTTTGTGCTACTGCCTGTAAGTAACAAATTGACGCTGGCATGTGTATACAAAACATCTTTCCTAGACTCCATTTTGTTTTAAAAATAAATCTTCGCCGGGCTCTAATTGGTAGAGAAGAATAAAATTAAAAAGTGAAATTATACATTTTAAATTTGAATCGTCGCGTCGTGCGGCGCGGGAAACCGGAGGGAGGGTGAAGTTTTCACACTTTTTCCCGCGAAAAGTCGGCGAGACCGGAGACAGCGTCAGCAGCGGCGGCTCGTGGAGTGAATACTTTATTTTATCAGGAAATGTACTCTACTTATGATATTAAGTACGCTTATAGTACAGCCAAGAGCACATCAAGCTTGACACATTGAACTTTGTACCTTTCTTATTTCAATAGAAGACGTACGGGCTAGAGTTGCACTATGAGTGTTAAGATTGACCTGTTGTTGACTGTACAACGTTGAACTCAACGTCGAGTTTACGAGACTTACCTCGTGTTGTTGAATATCGCACAAGACTTTAAAAATCTATTGTTATTATTCGTTAGATTAACTAAACAAAATTCTCAGCGGTATAAAACCTTGTGTAATTTTTTTTT
The DNA here is from genome assembly GCA_947532105.1 of Athrips mouffetella. Taxonomy (NCBI): domain Eukaryota; kingdom Metazoa; phylum Arthropoda; class Insecta; order Lepidoptera; family Gelechiidae; genus Athrips; species Athrips mouffetella. The sequence continues at coordinate 7,492,299 of OX383973.1, forward strand.
AATGTTACAAGTGAGCAAACGAGCAGGTGGGCCACCTGATGTAACACTGTCACCCACTGTCTTATTAATGGCATATCTTTACACTAATAAGACAGTAAAGCGCGTTGCTCACTTTGAGAGCTAAGATGGTATCTCTCAGATATAACGCTGTTATTTACGTGACTAGTCAATCTTATGATGAGTAAACCGTTTTGAAACCATTGCTTCATTGGCAGTACACTTTGGTAAAAAATACATTTAGCAGGTAAATTGTTATAAATTTGAGTAAAATTAAATTGAAAGTTTTTACTATGAGAAACAGGGATAAAGAACCTTACTGTAATTTAGTAGGACAAAGGACTACAAATCAGAAATATAGACCATTACAGAGTCCTAACCCTTCACTAAAACAATAGATAACCCGAACTTCATATTAGTAGAGGCCTGAAATTTAATATGAAATATTTGAAACACACACACGCGCGAAACTACTGAACTAAACTCACACAGGTTTAGTGAATATAGGAGAGTGTAAGAGGGGTGTCTTTGTTACACATTAAGGAAGAAGGGCATGAAGACGGGTGGAGGGGAGGGGGAAGGGTGGTGTTTGGGAGGGGGAAGCTGTTTTGTATTCCACTCGGCTCGCCGTTTACGATTTCGCGCGGACTCTTAGAGATTTCCATGGTGGTCGTGTGACGCACCGAATTGGGCGAAATGAGGTCGAGTTGTAAAGTGGGTGACTATTTTACTGTAGGACAGAATGGTATTACTTAGATTAAATGGAGGTTTAGTGTTTCTGAAATTAGACGTTATTCTCTATGAGACAATAAAAGCTTGCCATTTATCGTATTTTAAACATAGACTATACTCAAATTTTAATTTGGTCAGTATGTAATCAAATGTTTTAGAACAAAAATCTTATAGGATCATTTCGAGTATCTACAAAACACTTTTATTTTTTATAGAAGTAAGTATATAATTCTGTTTTCAACTTCGATTTGAGAGATGTTAAAAAAACACGTAGATATCACGTTCGTCGAGAAAAACATGAAAAAGAATAGTTTTGGAAAATCGAGAGAACAAAATTACTAATCGTGATGACTGTACTTATCGATAAATACATAGTTTGTCTTACTGACGGTACATTTCAGGCGACAATCGGAATTTCTTTATTAGAGGGCTGTATTCAGTATATTGGAGGGCCAGAATGCGGATTCCGTCGCGTAAATCCTAACACCAATTGAATTGTTTCGTGTTCATTTAAACTGCGAATTAAAGTCAGCTTGGAATTCATCAGCTTACACCTGACTTACATATTAAGAATTTTTAAATTAATTACATTTCTGTACTTGGTTGTACTTAGTAGAGCGCTTCCGTCTTGGTTTATACACTAAGCAATGACGGTACTGGAACCAGATGATTGACTGCTAATGGTATAAATAATACAGAGTTTTTCTGGCTCTGGAAAGTACCTACGTTAACCTACTAGTACTTAATACTAGTAATCTCATGTCAGATGCATTTTGTTGGCTTGAAAACTTCTTTACTAACTAAAACTGACAAAAAAAATTACGCCAAAACCAAACAACAGATGGCGCTGCAGGATTTCCTGAATCGCGCTATTTTCTTTTTCAAAGAAAAAAAAACTGGCTTATGCCACTATATGTTATACAAGCTTCTGCCCTTTGATTTTAAGAACACCGTGTCCACTTAAACAAATTCCACTAAAACAAAAAAGCCTAAAAATTTCAAACCTTTCACAATTTTCACTACTTGATACCTTTACCGTCTTGAGAGAGAGAGACAGATAGACAAAAAATTTATTAATCTTATAAGGTTTTCTTTTGCGGTACGGAACCCTAAAAACGGGGAAAACGAATTTTTTTGCATGGGATTTAGGATAGTGCAATATGATCACAGTACATAAAAGATATACATACCTGGATTCTAACTAATATTCTGAATGGAAAAGAAAAAATCCAACATTAAAATCCAAGCCGAATAAAATAAAAGATCCAATTTATGAAAATTAGAGGGGGTGGTGAGTCAGTAAATTGAAAACACCCTCAGATTAAAATAAAAAACGAAAAAAAAAGTAAAAAGCTCGGCATTAGGCAACGAGCAAGACCTTATAAGAAGACAATTTTATGCAAATGTTTTTCCGCTACTTTACCATTTGAGCTGCAAAATGTTTTCTCTGTTAGGGTTGCTTACGAGTTCGCCCATTTGGTGCCGGCAAAGAATAGTACCAACCCATCTCTACAAGTAGTAATCGTAGGAGGCGAGTAAGGAATTATGAATCAGAAGATGCGCAGCAGCATTTTTCTATCGTACCATCTCAAATACTGCGGTCACCAACAACCGCGGTCCAGCAACAGCTAGAATTCTGGTGGGAGCCATGTGTCCTGTAGTGGACGTATTATGGGATGTTATGATGTTTATTGCCTTATACAGCGTGAATTTTCATTGGTCTTGCTCCCGGAGCCCAGTTCTACTCACGATAACAACTTTCCCGGAGAAAAAAATATTTTTCTCGCAAAAAATATCGAGTAAAAAAATTTTATTTTTAAGGAATTAGTTGGAGTCGGGACCAAAATCAATTAAAACTCTTGATGTATACATAAAAATTGTAATTTGTTATGATCAAAGACTGTACTGAATAGCATAGCAACTTTATCCTTGTAATGAATTTTTTAAAACAATAGGTTAAATAAAAAAAAACACTCGATCTCAACCGACTTTTACTTTCGAGCGGAGAGAGAAAGGTATTGTATTCATGAAAAAAAAAAAAGTTTTTTTAATTTTCTCAAACGTGTTTCTTATACGTCATAAAAAACAAGTCTCCCAAAAATGTCCGTCCGTCGGTCGATCTGTCCGAAATGGCCTAGCGGCTAAACGAATGGTCCGATTGACACCGTATTTTGAATTTAAGAGTTTTATGAAAATCCATCGAAGGGTTCTGAGTGGTTTCCTGCTGGCTCTCATTTTCAGGGTAGCTGTCATACAACGACAATGAAAAATTGTAATTTTCGCAAAAACGGCTCATATAATCTTGATGAAACTTTGCATAACCAAGCATCTCCATGTAAGGTATTTTGTGGCAGTATCAATTGGTTATTATCTATGTAATTTTATATAAGGGACGTTCCAGTACTACTAAAACGTAAACATGTGATTTACTCATAAATGTTTCGATTGAGTTTACTTTAATTTTCTATAATTTTAATTCTGGATTGGTTATACCAGGCCACTCAGAAAGTATTGCGAAAAATAGTTTTTATATATGGGAGACTGGCCGGTCAGAATCTTTTTCGAAAATATGATTACTTGTAAGTAAAAATATGTGTGTTCCATTTTCAAAATTTCCCTCCACATTTTTTGCGAGCCAATTCAAAGTATCGTGTCTTACTGAAAAATGGATCTGCGCCGGGAACATTTTAGAGCTATGATTTTTTACGATTTCAAGTGTCGCCTGAAACCGGATGAATCGTTCGATAGACTTCAAATGGCATTTATGGATGAAGGCCCCTCCAAGGCAACCGTGTATCGTTGGTATAACGAATTTAGGCGCGGTCGACCAACCTTGGGGGATGAAGAAAGAAGCGGTCGCCCTTTGACGGCTATTACGGAAGAAAACGTGCTAGCAGTGAAAAATTTAATCCAAGATAATAGGCGAATTACATATCAGGAGATTCAGCACATATTAAAGATTGGATCGGGAAGCGTTCACGAGATTCTACACGGGCATCTTCGCGTGAGGAGGATAGTATCGCGCTGGGTGCCGCACTACCTCACCGACGCTCAGAAGCAGGCCCGGGTGGAATGGTGCCGTGATATGCTGAACAAATTTGAAGCAGGCTCGTCTCGGCGTGTTTACGACATCGTAACAGGTGATGAGTCCTGGATTTATCAATACGATCCAGAAACCAAGCGCCAGTCGACAGTTTGGGTGTTTCAAAATGAACCAACGCCTACCAAAGTGAAGCGATCTCGAAGCGGGGGGAAGATTTTGATCGCCAGCTTTTTTAATTTGACTGGCCACTTGGCCTCAATTCCCTTACGAGATCAAAGAAGCATCAACGCCGAATGGTATACTACCAAATGTTTACCAGAAGTTTTTTCTGTTGTGAGCAACAAGCGACCAAACACAGGGCTCCGCGGACTACTGCTCCACCACGACAATGCGCCTGCACACACCGCGCTCAAAACGAGGGACTTCCTGGACAGCACACCAGTCAAACTCCTGGGTCACCCTCCTTACAGCCCTGATCTAGCACCGTGTGACTTCTTTTTATTTCCAAAAATAAAAAATCAGCTCAAGGGGATACAATTTTCGTCGCCGGAAGATGCGCTGGCTGCGTTCGAGCAGGCTGTAAACGAGGTGTCTACGGCGGACTGGAAAAAGTGTTTTGAAAACTGGTTCAGACGCATGAATCTTTGTATAGAGGCTGGTGGAGAGTACTTTGAAAAGATTTAATAAAAATATATGTACCTGTAGAACAATTTTTTTTAGTGTCGCAAATATTTCTGAGTGTCCCACGTATACCTGACTGGATAATATAGTTGCTTTTTTTGCAAATATAAGGTTTGTTCCAGTACTACCAAAATGTAAACATGTGATTTACTCGAAATAGTTTACGGTTAGTTTCTTTTAATGTTTAACAATTTCATTTCTGAATTGATCTGCATATTTCATTAGAACATTTTTTTAAAACCTAAATATAAGTTTGTATTTCCCAACTATGTGAATGGATTTACAAATTTAAGTATGCAGTTGATACTTTTTCCTTGCATATCGCGAGAAAGTAAGTGCAGTGTTGCTGTACCATTTATTTTACAGCAAGGCACGGCCCTACTAGAATCTGGACGTATAAAGTACTGCGAGTCAAGTCGTGGAATTATTTTTCTCCCCGACTGTCGGGGGTTCCTTCCCCTTATAAGAACCACCCTCTTTTACATTTTACCCAAGAAATACAGCTAGGAATTCTATGTGAATCTCCATGATAATTAAGATTTTGTTTGTTTTATTTCTTACAGCCTTTGTCTGCGACTCGCTCCCTAGACTTTATGAAAATGAATAAAGAAAGATGTATTTGTAAAGGTTTAGATGTTATTAAAGTAAGTATACCTAGTCTTGATGACCCAATTAGCATTTAAATTTAATGAGTCTGCACGGTAGGCATATATTTAATATATATGCCATGAAATGTCCACTGTAGGACAGGGAGCTCCCTCCAGAACTCCAATAAAAACGCGTGGTACTTTGGAGCGGATCACGCCTGTAAGCGTTGCGGCTGGAAAGAAAGAAAGATGCTGCTACCCATCCTCCGGTTCATAAGCCCTTAGTCGCCTTTTACGACACCCAGGTTAGCAGTAGTTTGGTACTATTCTTTACCGGCACCACACGGACGGACACGGTATATCGCTTTACGAAAAAAAATCTGCCTTGGTTTTCGTGACGAAAGTACTTGCTACAACTACGACGTAACTTTACGTAAGGCTCATTATTGTAACACGAACAACTTCTCTTGAGAATAATAGATCGATTTTTTTTGGCTATAATAATAACATACTGTATATACGATTCCATAACATGCTTGACTCAATTATAAAAGTCTGGCGGTTTTTTTTCTCTCACGTCTCGACTCGTGGAATTAGAGGAGTGCAAAAGGAGTGTATAGGCTACGGAGTCGGAATGCTAAATTAGGAACCTAAGTGCTGGATTAAAAATGTATCCAGGTTTACGCGGGTCTACATTCTAAGTCTTCTAAATTTAAGGGAAGATATGAGATGAAATTTTTATACAATAATGCCTGCAGTGTGCATATATTTACTTAGACATGTTTAAACGTATGTGAAAAATTCAGAAAAATTTACTGGATTAAAAATGTGCATTTTTACTATTTTGCTTGTTTGGAAACCCTCTATACCTATTCTATAATTTTACTTTAGAAGTGATTTAAAAGATTATGAAAACTAAGTAAAGTAGAATAGTTGTAGTACTCGTAGTAGTAGTAAGTAGGAATAGTACAAACCCATCTCTACCCGTGGGTATCGCAAGAGGCGACTAAGGGTTAATGAACCAGAGGATGGGCAGCAGCATCCTTCTGTGTATCGTATCATCTAACATTCTGCCGTCACCAACAACTGCGGTCCATGGTGCCAGCCGTAACGCTAACTAGCTGACGACCGCTGTTATTGGTGACCGCAGTATGTAACATGGTACGATACACAGAAAGATGCTGCAGCCCTTCCTCCGGTTCATAAGCCCTTAGTCGTCTCTTACGACATCCAGAGGTAGAGAAGGTTTGGTACCATTCTTTGCTGGCACCACACGGGACAAGCTGTTTGTAAAACGATAGTCTATGCGTTTTTTGTGTCTGTATTGTGGTTACAAACGTGTAGCTCGTGTAATTGGAGAGAAATCTTCAATGCACACAAAGTTATTGACAATAAACGAGTTTATAAAAGGTGGTCAAAAGGTGGACTAAAATATTTGTTTAGGTACTCTTTAGTAAACTCTATCATACGCGCACGGAGCGGTGTGTAGGCAATGTATTGAAAAATCACTCGCTGCTTAAATCCAAAGAGTAATTCGGCATACATTGCTGGGAGGCTTGGTTTTGTTAATTCCAATATCCTTATTACAACCAGCAATGTATGCCGAATTACTTTCTGAATTCAGGAAGGTGTGATCGTGGCTTAAACCAGAGCAGCAAGGTATAGCTAAGCCGTGGCTAGTCCAGATTATTTTCTACGACTCACAAACACTACAAATCAATACAACTAACAAATTTGAACAGTAACAAACTCAAAACAAAGAGACGGCAAGCAAATACACCGATCTCATCAACCAGGACACGTAGCGCGATAACCATCTCTTCTAATGAAAAGCACTACCCGCCCTGATTGCGACCCCACTAAACAGTCTTAAAGTTGAGGAACCCACTCACACAGAGAAACGACCACCCGAACCCAACCCACTAAGGAGCAAAGATATAAACTCTTCCACTCTAAGCTGATCTCCCATCCCCCTTGCGCTAGTACTTAAATCGCCATCGTAGACGAACAAGCGATGAAGTTTGGAAGTTCTTGAATAAGTGGACGGTCGAGAGAGGGGCGGTAAGGAATGAAAGAAGAAACTCCCTGCGATGGGAGGACGGCCCCGCAAGGAGCCAGGAGCCAGGGTTGCTCGCCAATTTGAATTTCGAAGTTGTAATTTCAAGTTTTTGTTAGTTTGGTTCGTTGCGTATGAATATTGAAAGCCTTTAGTGGATTTGGGATACATTTATTATTAGATATTACAGAATGTAAATACTATATTAATTTTCTTGAATTATCTTAATAGAAAATAGTGACCTATTATTATACCTAGTGTATTTTCAATGGTTTCGCTCCCGAAGCCCGTGATTCTACTAATGAAAACTAGTAACTGTCCCGACAAAAAAAAAATATTTTTACTCGAAAAAATTTCTTGACTCCAATTCAAAGTAGTCACGTGGTCGACTTATTTAGTATCGGAAGGCGAAAAATTCCTTTTTGAGTAAAAAATATTTTCTTTGCGAAAGTTGCTTGTTTTCATGAGTAGAATCAATGGGCTTCAAACAAAAACTTTTGGTCGAACTTTATTGTTCTAGTAGCAGTGTTTTTTAACCCCTTTCAAGAAAATTACTGAGGCAACGGTTTTATAAACAAAAATGTTCAAACACAAACCCATATTCCTAACTTCAAACTGATGAACGAACACTAAAACCTTAGATAAATGATTCGCTGCCAGCGAATGACTAAAACTTTTAAGAATATATCTTTCTTAAAATGAATAAAAAAAGAAAAAAGAAAAAAAACAACTAACTAAGAACCCTAAATAAAAAATTAATCGTTTTATACAGCGTGGATTTTCATTGTTTTTGCTTCCGAAGTCTTACTCAAAAAGTTTTTTCAGTAAAGTGGTCACGATGGACTCATTTTATATGGGAAGGCGAACATAATTTTTTGAGAAAATATTATTTTTCTTCGGGAAAGCTTCTTGTTTTCATGAGTACCTAAATCACTAGTCTTCGGGAGAAAAACCAATAAAAAATCACGCTGTAAAATCTTTCATTCGTTTTTTGGCTGCTGGACGAATTTTCTAAAATAATTTCTTAGTGCTCATCTGAGTCTCGTAAGTGCAAAGTTTCTGTGTTGTCTGGTATTTCTCTATTTAATAAAAAGTTTATTTCCTATGTTTAACTTCGTAATTTCTATGTATCAAATCATCCTTTATAATTGTGTGTCCTGGCAACTGGTCCGTAAGAGCCTTAAAGTGTCCCTGTATCGATCGGACCCCTTCTTAATACCCACTTTGTAGGTTGTCATTAATAATGCTCGGCTGACGCGGCACGTTTCTACCACTGGTCTACTCTGTTCTACAAGGTGGAATAAAAGGGGCATATTTTAAATGCGATCTTTCCCACGTAATTGGACTACTTTTTTCCTAAAAACTTGGTTCAATATGAATAAGAATTAGGGTTGCACGTTAACAAATATTATATATTTATTTAGATAATATCGATAACATAATTCGAAATCATAATCGAAATAGGTCGAAAAAAAAACTTATTATGTATCAAAGATTCTTCTCTATCTGTTTTTTAAAAAACGTGAATAATGCATGTAATTTATATGACGATATTGAATTGTGACGTCACAGTTCATTATATCCCTCTCTGTCTAATTAAGAGTTTTAAACTTTCATATCTTTTTAGGGTTCCGATACCAAAATGGTAAAAAAAGGAACCCTTATGGTGCGACTTTGTCTGTCTGTCTGTCCGTCTGTCTGTCACACCTCTATATCTCAGCAACCACTCATGCTATCGACCTGAAATTTGGAATAGTTTTAGAATATAGTTGCCCAACTTAATTGCACATGAAAGAATTTTGAAAAAATTATGAATACTAATGTAAAGGGAGCCAGAATAAGGGGGGCCAAATTTCAAATTGTCGCTACTAGGTCGAATGGGGTATCATATGAAAGGGCTTTACTTGCACATTCTAAAATAAATTTTTGTATTTTTTTACGTCTCTTAGTTTTCAAGTTATGATGAAAAATGTCAAAAAAAATACCATTATCTCCGTAGTTTGTGAAAGGAAAAATCTGAATTAATTACGGTTGACAGAAATTTATGTGAACATTACAGCAAAATTAAAACTATCTTTCTAAGTGACACAGTTTTTTATAAATCTGCAAATAACCTTATCAAAAAAATGTAGGTTTGCGGTCCTAAAAATGGACTTTATTACTTCCAAAAATACAAAAAGTATATCGGAACCCTCGGCGCGTGAGTCCGACTCGCATTTGACCGATTTTTTTTATAGGAAGATATTTGTAAGTGACCATGTTTGCGCACCGTAGGTTAGGATGGGCAGTATACACATATCGACGATTTTTCGCTTCAGTGATATTGGAAGCTTTTTATTGAGCAGAGTTGCAAAAATCCAGGCTCAAGGTTTGCCAGCGGGCCATGGAGCGCAGCATATTAGGCGTTACAAGGCTGGACCGCATATGTAACGCGACCCTGCGCTCTAAAACACGCATTACAGACATCGACACAAAAACAGCTAAGCTGAAGTGGAACTGGGCGGGACATGTCGCCCGTATGCACCCTGATAGATGGGCAAAATTAGCCACCGAATGGGTCCCGGAGGATGGTCACCGACGGCGAGGTAGGCCCCGTAGGCGATGGCAAGACGACCTTAACGTTTTTCTTGGGAATTGGCCAGCAATAGCTCAAGACAGAGACGAATGGCATGATAGAGGGGAGGCCTTTGCTCAGCAGTGGGACACTACATAGGCTAATAATATAATATAATATAATATAATATAATATAATATAATATAATATAATATAATATAATATAATATAATATAATATAATATAATATAATATAATATAATATAATATAATATAATATAATATAATATAATATAATATAATATAATATAATATAATATAATATAATATAATATAATATAATATAATATAATATAATATAATATAATATAATATAATATAATATAATATAATATAATATAATATAATATAATATAATATAATATTTGTAAGTTAAAAAAGCTTTATTTTAATAACTTTAAAAATCGCTTGATCCTTTATTTCGACCAACATGTATTTTAAAAAAATGAACGGCAAAGACAGCCCTCTAGAAGAATCGAAGGTGTTCGCCGCATACACACAATCATATATAAACAAACCAGGAGCACGGAAATCCTCCAGCTCCAGAAATCCAGCTTTTGCTGGAACAACATGGAGGGGAAGTACCATAGTTACCACGCTTGTTAGCGTTGTGGCTGGCACCATGGACTGCGTTTGCTGGTAAGGTGGTACGATAGACCCAGATATCCTCCAGTTCAAAATTCCTTAGTCCCCACTTACGACACCTACGGGTAGAGATGGGTTGGTACTATTCTTTGCTGGGACCACAAACAAACACTGGAACAAGAACTCAATCATTAAAGCCCCGTCAGGGAACTGAACCAGCTACCTTCGGTGCAGCAGTCACCAAGCCACACAAGCCGTCAAGGTTTTCTATAATATCAGGGGTATTGCATTTTGAAATATGATGATGCCCTTTTTGTTACACTTTGTTTACAACCTGGGGAGTGAGAACCAGTAACTACCGAAATTCTACAAAGTTCTCGCATTGAGGGTAAAATGTCTTCAATGGAACTTGTGGGTTTAGATTTTGTGTACTTAAATATTATTTAGCTGTTTTTATTTACTTCGCAATAGTACCAACCCATACATACCCGTGGGTGTCGTAAAAGGCGACTAAGGGTTAACTGGAGGATGGGCAGCAGCATCCTCCTTCGTATCTTACATCTTACTTACTGCGGTCACCTACAACCGCGGTCCATGGTGCCAGGCGTAAGGCTAACAAGCGAGGTGACTATGGTACTTCCCCTCCACATTTTTCCAGCAAAAGCTAGAATTCTGGAGGGAGCTCCCTGTCCGGTAGTGGACGTTTCATGGGATGTTATGATGATTTACTTCGCAAATCTTTCAACATCTTTATAAGCTAACCGTAAACTTGGCCGATTTTTTTCACGTTCCCGGTGACGTTCCTTGGTAATAGTTGTTCAGTTTTATCGACTGATCATGCTCTTTCAGTATTTGCCAACCCGTCCCTTACATCCACTATTTATTCATTATAAAACAGACCAATTTACCTACACTATGCTAATCTGCGCAGCAGTTTACTGGTAGAATAAGCACTAACAACAGGTTTACCTGCTCAAAAGTCGGGTTTTCCCTCAAATAATGCAAAGACCAGTGAGGTTCCAAACTCTTTGTTTTTTCCAGCTACTGGTAAAACGATTATCATCATAATTTTAGCCGAAAGATCTGCATATCGGCCCAAGCTACGTATTCCGGTGCGTGCAAAACGATGCCAAATGTAATGCAATCGAAAATAAGGAAGAATATACTGAGCGTTCGAAATACAAAAGTAGGTACCTAGTTGTCTTTACTTTACAGGGAAACCTAGTACGGAGACCAGTCTCTCTCACAAGGAACATCTAGAAGATTACTCCATTGCTGTTTTAAATTCCTTTGTTTTACCTTTGTGAAGAGAAAATAAAAAACTTATATTATTATGGCCGTAAAACCGAAGTTCTGAAAATTATCTCCTAGTTACAACAAATGCGTAGTAACTACATATTCTGTAAAGTACTCGAGATAATGTTCCATATGACGAGCGATTTATCACTGTTTGCGTGGTATCCTCGGATCGGCATCTCGAGTGGCGATTAGCGATTAGCGGTCGCACGACATCGCATTAATCAACTCGAGAGAGTAAGGCGAGACGCACGAAAGTATTGCGTTACGTGGTAGAGGGCATATTCTGGATGGAAACTACGTTTTTTTATTCAGTGAAATTAAGTGGCCATCAGGAAGTGTCGCCCGTGTGGTGCCGGCAAAAAATTGTGGGTACAATCCATCTCTATCAGTGCGTGCCGTAAGCCTCAAGGCGACTAAGAGTTTATGATCCGGAGGATGGGCAGCAGCATCTTTCTGTGTATCGTAAAATCTTACATACTGCGGTCACCAACAACAGCGGTCGCCAGCCGCAACGCTTACAAGCGTGGTGACTATGGAAATTCTTCTCCAATGCTGGAGCTTTGGAGGGGGCTCCCTGTCTTGCAGTGGAAGTTTTATGGGATTTTATGTGTAAGTGTCAGAGGATGAAATCTCTGGTACTAGTTACGATGGAGGGCGAGGCAATGAGTCACTCGCAGCAAGTTCCTCACTTTTTTAAAACCTTTAAATCACTTAAAATGAAAAAGACCGCCGATATAGATGGCCTGTCAGTTAAAATTATTAACTAGTGCCGTTATAGAAAGCATTGGTCTCTGCCTACCCCAACGGGAACAAGGCGTGATGTTATGTATGTATGTATGCACCATATTTATCTAGTATCTTTAATAAATGTGTAGATGATGGTGTTTTTCCTGATTTGATGAAACATAGTAAAATTATTCCGTTGTTTAAAGCTGGTAGTAAATCAGACCCTACTAATTTTAGACCTATTTCTATTCTACCAACTCTTAGTAAGATATTTGAAAAGATAATTTTAAATCAGATTCAGAGCCACTTTTATCGCAACAACTTGATGCACCTCAAACAGTTCGGTTTTACAAGGGGTCGCTCAACAATTGATGCAGTGTTGCAGGTGTTGAGCTAATTCAAAGTATATTTGACGCCTGGGAGGAGTCAAGTGATGCCATTGGCGTTTTCTGTGATTTGTCCAAGGCTTTCGATTGTGTGCATCATGATATCCTTATTAGGAAATTACACCATTATCGAATTAGAGATCAGGCTCTACGCCTTCTGGAGTCGTATCTAAATGAAAGGATCCAGAAGGTTGATGTAAATGGGAAAAGGTCACTAGGATCAAAAATTTGTATGGGCGTTCCACAAGGCTCAATTATGGGACCATTCCTGTTTATTGTATATATTAACAATTTGCCAAACCTTGTAAAGGACAAGAATGAGATAGTACTATTTGCAGATGATACGTCGTTGATTTTTAAAGTCAAAAGACAACAATCAAATTTTGACGACGTAAATACTACAATCTCTAATGTAGTTGAGTGGTTCACCGTAAATAATCTTTTACTTAACAAAAAGAAAATTAAGTGTGTAAAATTTGTTTTGCCAAATGTAAAGCTAACTGCTACAAGCCTATTAATGAAAAACGAAAAATTGAGTCTTGAGGAATCAGCTGTGTTCACCTTAGACAACAAATTACAATGGGGACCGCATATTAATAAATTGTCGAACAGACTCAGTTCTGCATCATACGCAGTGAAAAAAATAAGAGCTCTGACGGATGTGGACACCGCGAGGTTAGTCTACTTCAGTTATTTCCATAGTCTTATGTCATATGGCCTTTTGTTATGGGGTCATGCTGCGGATGCAAACAGCATTTGTATACTACAAAAGCGAGCTGTACGTGCAATTTATAAAATGAAGCCTAGATAATCTCTTCTAAATAAATTTAAAGAAATTTACATTTTGACTTTTGTGTCGCAATACATTTATGAGAATTTAATATATGTTAAACGAAATATACATATTTTTGAGAAAAATTGTGACAGGCACAGTGTCAACATAAGAAACAAGAATCAACTTGCTTCTCATGTCAGCCGTGTTCACAAAATTATTAAAACATATAAAGGTCAATGTATACGCTTCTATAATAAGGTACCCACTGATATTGAAAGTTTACCGTTAGATAAATTCAAAACTGTTATCAAGCAGAAATTATATAAGAAGGGTTATTATAAAATATCAGATTATCTAGAAGAGAATAATCCATGGGATTAGGCTACGGTTCTAACAGGCTAATTCAAAATTAAAACTGACTTATGTTAGTTGTATATCAAAACATATTTTAAAAGAGCGCGTGGGTTTTTATTGTCGCTTCTTTTTTTCCCACTATGGCGCCACATTGTTTGTGAAGCGATGTAGTTTAGCTGACGTCATTAAGAGATTTTAATATCCAACAATGAATAAACGATTTTGACTTTGACTTATTGAATTAATAATTTTAATATAATAATAATAATATAGAAATAATAATATATAGAAATAATAATAATTAATATTCTTTGGAGTCACTGATTTTATATTTTTTTTTTATTTAAAAATACATACACAAAAACAACAATAAAATCTAACATAAAGCGCAACAAAAACCAGGTATGGTTTATCCGTGCGCGTGGTGGTGATATGATATAGGTTAAGTCAAGACCTACCAACTAAACAAAACATGTTATTCACAATCTAAGAAACAAAATATATTTTCCGATGAATCTTTTTTCTTTTTGTGTTATAGTTACTGTATAAAAAAAAAGCGACTTGCGCCATTGTTCAAAATTATATAAGTATTAAATAGGTAGGTATTTAAAACTTGTGTGTTACCAGTGCTAAGCATAGGCCTTCCATATGAGTTGAGTAATGCCTGCCATGAAAGCATCCAGGGTTTGTAAGGTCGGTCAATGACCGACCGTCATCAACCTTGCAACCCACTTGATGTGATGATGATGAGTCGTCTTGACATCCTCTTCTATCTAGGTCAACCCCGGCGAAGAAGCCAGTCTTCTAAAATTTAGTCTGTGGCCAACCTGGCCATGTATTGGTAGACCTACAGGGTCTAAGGGACGGTGTACCGAAAACTAAAAGTGCGTGTTCAGTCAACGAAACTGAACAACTTTCCCAAAGAAACATTTTTGGGAAATGAAAAAAAATTTACCTACACCCTGTACTCGTATGTCTACCAATACATGGCCAAGTTGGCCACGGACTAGATTTTTAGACGGGTGACTTCGCCGGGTTTGACCTAACTACTCGTAGAAGAAGATGTCAAGACGACTTGGATGGTTTCATGGCTGATATTACTCAACATCGCGATTACTAGCGCAAAAGGGAGGGCCTATGCTTAGCTCTGGTACACCCTAGAAGACTATGTAAAAGTAAATCATAAATATTAATCAAATTAATAGTGATAAAGGGATCTAATCGTACGAATAATATTCAACTCTATTCGCAGTGGACGACGTTTTGAATTTGCCTGTTTTAAAATGAGGTCTCAGAAGTCGAAGGTTTAGATTAGTCTACCAGAATAAGAGTGTTGACATCATCCCCTCAATTTGGCTAGGGTTGTTCTCAGGTGGCGCGACATCTAATAGGGTTGCGGGTTATTAATCCTTACCTCACCCACCTACAAGATATACTACTTGATCCTGTTCATACCTCGATGGTGGTATGAAAAAAAAAACTAAGCCAAAGAAATTGGTATATAATGTTGGTAATTCCTTTTTTGAGACTTAGTAAAAGATACACAATTAATAAGAATTAATAGTTTTCATACTGATTATTTATTACATAGTGGTACTATAATGGTTTTTCCTTATACTGTGCAGCGCCATACAGCTTAACTTTGAGAAGGTGTTCGATAACTCCCTACTGCCTAAGATGTAGAAGGAGTATCAATTTTTTTTTAAATGGGATAGGTTAGAATTTGACCCCTATTTCAGAATCAGATTTTTTCACTGTATATTCTTTACAGAAGGTGGTGAGTGACCAAAGGGGTCGAAGATGTAGCATGCTTACATTGATAATGCTTGTCAACTCTGGTCTTATATTATATATTTATATTTATAAACGAAAAAGTATTTTTTTAAATTAACATTTATGATTACATTTCAGAACAAACATCAAACGTCTGGTTTATTACCTTCGAAATATTTTTTTTCTCGACCTATAAGACAACACGTAACAAAGAAAACTCTACCAACGAACATCAAGAAGAAAAAATCATAAAATCATCTATGTACAGTCGAACTAACCGATTCGTGATCCTTTTTGACAACATATCTTTCGAAATTATCAAAACAATTAGGTTTTCTTGTTAGACATTTTAAATGATTCTTTACGCGAAATTCAACCTTCATGTATTTAAATGCATGCATGAAACTAAGCTCAAGCAAAATTGGTCGACCGTACAAATAATATTAAATGGGTAATTAGGTAGTTAGAAAGCGTGACCCTGCAAATAACAGAAGACAACGTTACAAAATCATCTATGTACACATACGTACATCTATAATGTACTCCTTAGTAAAGAGTGGTCCTCAGAATTGGGCGCTCCTTCCCCGGGGGTGCGGGGTAGAACCGCGGGGAGGTGGGGGAAAGGGGCAAGACACTGGATCAATACCGACCCGACTTTCAAACTGCTTTCACCCTCACGAAAGTCGTCCGGACTCTACCCGAGCGGAGCCCGATGGATTTACATAGAGCTGACATTTCCACCCGTGCGAAAATAGCTGGTCGCCGCGCCGATGTGGTAACGGTTATCAAGTAATACCATCCATCTTTTACGTTTGTAGTATTAAGAGACTAAGGGATCCGGAATCCGATGATGGGCAGCGCAGCAGCACCCTTCATCTACCGCGATCGCCATAAAAAATTGTATAGTAATACCTCGTAGTATGCGTGAACATCTATGAGCTATTGAGTGGTTCATCACTTGGATGAAGACAGTGAGCTAGCACCAGCCCACAGTGGCAACCTAACCCAACGACGCTAATTGTTGTTTTCATGTTGAGTGTCAAATGTAGAGTTGTTCATTCAATTTGAGAAAAGCGCTGTGTTGTCAGTATTTACCAAATACACGTTAATAAATGCAGCTAAAGAAAGATGTAAAAAATGTCTATATTTACCAATTTTTTCCACTGTTTTAGTGCGAAGGCCGTCCATTGAGGACTGGATCTGGAACAAAGTGATGATGGTATATTTTTGTTATGGTTTTGTTTTTCTATCGTATAGTGATATAAAATAATATGAAGTAATCAATGATTATTAAAAATGATTTGAAATAGTGCTAGATAAGAGAGGTGTAGCTACTAAACTACTGGCTAAAATTCTAAAATCATTGAAATAATCTATTGAAACAAACCTTCAAAGTTTTTATCACATCTTATTTGTCATTGAACACAATGTGTGAATCATTTATCGCAAAAAAATATTTAAATCGATATAGAACAATCGACCGATATAATTTTGCGAACTATTTATTAACCTAAATTATAACAGTGAAGCTAAATTATTATCAGCTCTATATTATTCATGTCACGTCTTCGTAGCAAGTCTTCACGAGTTCCCCTCCTCTCGCATCGCCTGCCTCCCCCGCGTCTTATCGGCCTCTACATTTATTACATACATACAAACATACCGTATATGTATTACATTATATTATAATTTCTAAACCTTTACGTGAAAGGGTTATTTTGGAGCGTGGGAATGTTTAAGCTAAGTTTATATAGAGGATTGTGAATATTCCATCTTTTACAGCGCACACAAAGTTAGTGATTTATTAACACTGATTGTACTTGCGTGCGTAGACGTGGCGTAGCATGCTACGAAACTGCTACTATTTAAAATATCTAATATTTTGTTCTAGGCCCACAGAACCTATAAAAACCCTGAAGGATGTGAGCCTGTACGATCAACCGCACGTCGGTGGAAACTTTTTCAACTCTATTACCACACCATAAGGTCCAAAAGTGTTTCTACTGACGTGCTGTTGAGTGTACATGAAACTGAACAACTTTTTTTAAGGAACGTGAAAACACGTAAGTTTTTTTTGAGAAATTGTTTTTGCGTATGTCGATGTAGGGAGAACTGTTCTGTTGCATGGTCTAAGTAGTATACTAAAATTAATACCACTATTTTAGAAGGAACTTATTATACCTTATACACACTCACTGCCTTTTATTACAGCTTGTAATAAAAAATAGATTCTGACTGTTTTATTTAACGTCAAACTCGTAACTGATCTTTCAACATAAACTTTTTAAAAGTAAATCTTAAGAAAACGGGTTAGGTGGGAACCTAAATCTTTGTAACCGTTATAGGGATGCTGCGTGAGAAACTTAGGGTCATTTTGACCTCAGGTCAGACTAAGCTGAATAAGATAAACTAACGAATCTTTTTCCGAAAGAGATTTAACCCGTTTCGGCACATTCTCATAGTAAGGGAGATTCATTCAACCCTGTGGATGCAGAATGTTGTGTGAGAGTATAAAAAAGGGGTCAGTGTGACCCAGAGGTCAATGGCAGGTCGGAGCCGCCGTGAGATTTGTTTACTTCTTTTTTTTTTGTAAATCTTTTAGCGTAAGTATTTTAACACACCGTTTTTCCGTGTGGTGCCGGCAAAGAATAGTACCAACCCATACATACCCGTGGGTGTCGTAAGAGGCGACTAAGGGTTATAAACTGGAGGATGGGCAGCAGCATCCTCCTTTGTATCTTACATCTTACTTACTGCGGTCACCTACAACCGCGGTCCATGGTGCCAGCCGTAACGCTAACAAGCGAGGTGACTATGGTAGTTCCCCTCTACATTTTTCCAGCGAAAGCTAGAATTCTGGAGGGAGCTCCCTGTCCTGTAGTGGACGTTTTCATGGGATGTTATGATGAAGAATTTTAACTAAGGTTCTGTGTGGTACCTGCAAAGAATAGTACCGACCCATCTCTACCTGTGGGTGTCGTAAGAGGCGACTAAGGGTTTATACACCGAAGATGGGCAGCAGCGTCTTTCCGTGAATCGTACCAACTTACATAATGCGGTCACCAACAACCGCGGTCCATGGTGCCAGCCGAAACGCTAACAAGCGTGGTACCTAAGGTACTACCCCTCCACATTCTTCTAGCAAGACCTGGAATTCTGGAGGGAGCTCCCTGTCCAGTAGTGGACGTATTTTGAGATGTTATGATGAAGTATTTTAACGCGACAAGATGTTTTGAACAGATTTTTTTAGGAATTTTGCTTTATTATTGGTACCTACAACCAAGAGCACATCAAGCTTGACGCATTGGAATTGTACCGTTCTTATTTCAGTAGACGTATGGGGTAGCGTAGTAGTGTGAGTGTCAAGCTTGACCTGTCGTTGACTGTACATTCCGTCGTTAACCAAGAACTAAGTACTTATAAAAAAACCCATATGTTCAAAAGTTATCAAAATTTGAGGCATCAATTAATTCATTCTATACGGCCATTTTGGCTACAGTGAAAGTTTTTTAATTGACAATGGTCGACAATGGATGAGGTCAACGGTGATGGGACGAGCTTGCCCAAAAGCCTATTCACTCGCAACTTGAACAGATTTATGTTATATGAACTCGGGAACAAAGACTCAAACAGGGAATTTTACATTTTTAGGGTTCCGTACCTCAAAAGAAAAAAACGGAACCCTTATAGGATCACTTTGTTGTCCGTCTGTCTGTCTGTCTGTCTGTCTGTCTGTCTGTCAAGACCCTTTATCTCACGAACGGGTAAAGGTATCAGGTTGAAATTAATACCATATGTTAGGGTCCATGAACCACACAAGATCTGAAAATTTAAATTTTTTACAACGACGCAATCAAAAGATATGGCATTTTATGTCCTCATCTCCATACATTTATTCAAAAATGAAAAACCTACAGGGTACTTCCCGTTGACCTAAAATTATGAAATTTGGCAAGAAGCTAGGTCTCACAGTACAAATAATGGGAAAAGTCTGAAATCATTAAATATTACAACTTTTCTCACAACTAATGGTAACCAATTGTGGTGAGCTCCCGTTTCAAGAACATTCATATAAGAGAGGGGTCAAGTTGGATGGTTGCTGAGGCGATTTTTGTTTTAGTTCTATTTAAAAACGGGAACACTTACAAACTTGAAAATTGGTATGTTTATAGGGCATAGGCTATAAAATAACAACAAATAATAAAATTTGGTCAAGCGCGTGTCGGACTCAAAAAATCTAACACATTAACTTACTGAAATTTCAACTAATACAATTATGTTTATGTGGTGGTACGGAACCCTCAGTGCGCGAGTCCGACTCGCACTTGGCCGGTTTTTTTTTATAGCGGTACGGTATTTAATGTTTTAGCAATGTCAGGTGATTAAGAGAAAAATTATGAAGGCTATTATTGCCTGGTTTTGTAAAAATTAGAGACTTACCTATATTATAAGAGATAATTTACATCAAGAAATTTTGATTACATAATAATTCAAAACTAAGTCTACCTCAGTCAAAACTTATACGATCAGAATTTTTAATGGTTTCGTTCTCGAAGGTCAGTGATTCTACTAATAAATACAAGCAACTTTCCAGAAGAAAAATAACTTACTCGAAAATAAAATTTCGACTTATCGAACAAAATGAGTCGAAACGTGTCGGTCGATATTCTGGGCGCACGGAAAAACCATACCTGGTTTTTGTTGCGCTTTATGTTTGATTTTATTGTTGTTTTCGTGTTTGTATTTTTTAAACAAATAAAGAAACTAACGTGTGGGGAATCGATAATTTTTTTTTCGAATATTTATTTTTTCCGGGAACGTTGCTTGTTTTAATGAATCACTGGGCTTCGGGCAAGTCAATGAAAATTCACGTTGTATATATTTTATTCGGATGTTTTGCGTTTATTATCAACATGTATTTAGTATTTTATTGCTGGCCAAGTCCAAGAGAGTTGGAGGCCAAAATAGGCGTCCGATAAATAAGATTTCATGCAAATGCGACCCAGAGGGCGATAAATTCCACAGCAATTAGACTTAATCGTCGAGTAGAAAGCGTGCTAGGATCTTCTCCGCCGCGATCAATACCAGGGGTTGGCAACATTCGGCTCCAGTCTTGTTAAGTGTAGCGACACATCTGCGGATCTTGCCGACGCGCAGAGTTCCGCCCATTACGCTCGCAACGCTTTTTAGGTTTTTTTTATGTTACAAGTGAGCAAACGAGCAGGTGGGCCACCTGATGGTAAGTGGTCACCACCGCCCATAACACCCACTGTCTTATTAATGGCATATTTTGACACCAATAAGACAGCAAAGCGCGTTGGCATGGGTTACTTGTGACACATCTGGCGGAATTTCAGCTGATGACATGACAGATTTTCCTGTCGAGGAAGTGTCGGTCCGCAGGTGTATCGCTACACTTAAGCGAAAGGAGATGTTTTCGATTACTATGGTACCCCAGCCATGTCTTTGGCCTGGTATCAGTTAAATCAAATACTAGAACGTCTTTGTCTTCGCGCTGCCAAGAGATGGTTTTGTTAACGACGACCTAAAAATTTATTAACCTATACGTTTCTTTGAAAAAGTTGTTGAGTTTTGTGGTCCTAAAAACATACTCAAATATTCGCAGTTAGTAAGGAAGCACCTTATATTATGATAGTTCACTTGTAAAATCCCAATATTTTGGCTGCACCGGCAACACAAAATCTGACGGAGAATATCACTTGCCACCGCTAATGGAGTCTTTAAGACTGTTCTTTTATTTTGCTAGGCGGATCATTGATACATGAACGATGCCCCACCATGGGGCATTTTTGTTTTGCGAAAAATAATTTTTCACGGCTTTGCGCAAATTTGAAATTAGAAGGTCGCGCAGGTTTGCATATTCAGTATGAGAGACCCTTAGAAGGACTACAAGAATCTCGCGGGCGGGTGCGCGCGGGGGTGCGGGGCAGATTGCAAGGGGGTGGAAAGTGTCCGTTCTGTATGATAGATAGATAGATAGAACACTTTATTGCTCACATAACAACAAAAAAAAACAAATGTACATGGAGAACTTAACCTAATGTGGGCAAAGGCGGCCTTATCGCTGCAAGCGATCTCTTACAGGCAACCTTTGATGTTAGGGATACATAAACAGAGCTCTGCAAGTATTCATGCGATCACAAGTGCCATGAAATACAAAAGGCATAAAAAGTAAGTACCTAATTAATATTAACACTACAATGCCATATAATAATCTCATATGATAGTACTATTACTTTATTCTGTGTCTTAAGTCTTCCATTTGGACAAAGATAACCCCTCCTTGTCCCTTTCCATGTGCCAGAAGATTCTTTATCGCTCTGTACTTGAGGATGTTGCTGACCCCTGCACATAGTTTATACGCCACTAGTTCGTATAGTTTATGCTGAGACCCGAGGTTGTAATAAAATCTAGATGGCGACGGCTTTTATTGCTCCTAGTGCTGGCTCCCGGCGAGATAAGGCGTGCCAAGCCAGGCCGCGACGCAAAATATAAGTTTCACTTTAGAGAATTAAGATTTTAAGCTTTTGATATACAGGGTGTTAGAAAAATTATTTTGAAGCCTGAAGGATATGAATCTACACATGGAACTGAACAACTTTGCTCAGGGAACATAGGTCGAAATACGAAAAATAATCAGAAGTATATTTTTGTTTATAGTTTCTGTAGGTAATTGTTATAAATCAGACTACGAAACTGAACACAAATTTGAAAAAAATGTATTTACCCATAAAAACTGCTAAGTAATAAGTAGCTCATTTTCAACAGTATATTGTTTGGGTAAAGTTTCAGTTTTATGGTCCAAAACCGCGTTTTAAATTTTCGGTAAAAAAAAAATTGCAACCTGTATTGTATCAGGGTTGGAAGAAAATAAAACGACGAAAACACGGATATAGACCAAAATACGTCAATAATAGTACATTAAAATGCAAGTGCGCTATTTTGGATATTACAGCCGAGGCTCAGAAATTGTAATGGAGCCGAGGGTGTAATTACCAACGCGCACGAGCTTTTTACGACGTTTTTCAACACATTTGCGAATAAAAACAAATCAATTTGGTTACTTTTAAAATACTAAACTTTGCTAACCTTACGTCCACCGGAACATTTTGTCGGCTGCACATGTTCATGCTTCCCTTTAATTTTACCAAATTTCAAAATTGTATTTCTGGTATGAGTATTTTAGACGGTTCAGGATCAGTTTTTTATATGTAGAAGTCGACACTATTAGAAATAATTACAATAATAAACACGACAAACATTTGTAAAATGGGGCGCATTCTTTCTTTTTCAGCGGTCACAGATTATACGTCGCGTGAGGAGCCCCCAAAACATTACCATGTTATCTTACACCATCAATCTTTTATCAATTATTAGTCAATCTAGTAACCAAGCTATAAAAAAAGTAATTGTCACTCGGTACCCAAACATCCTATTCCATTTACCTTGAAATAAATTATCAAAAATTTAATATCTTGTTACGTAAATGACAAATTTATTGTTAATTAGTTAATTACTATAAATAATTTCATAAAATCAACATTCATTTATGATATTTTCTCGAAGTCAGCTTGATAATTTTAGTAACATAATAAGCATAAAAACTCCTTGCTCTTGGCCGATTTAAAAAATAAAATAAAACACTAGTTAAGTAATATTATGACAAAAACACGCGTTTTTAATAAGCTGGATTATGGACTTTAATACAGTGCAAATAGAGCTGTTTTATGAGCAAATGTGTTGAAAAAAAAGTTACATCCTACAGGAAATGCGCTATCACCTGATGCATTTTCTATGGTAAAATTATTTTTTTTCAGGGAAAGTTATATTAATTAACATACTGAAAAGAAAGCAGTTCAATAGGAATCACCCTGTACGACGTGTAACAAAAAGACAGTTGTTCAGTATCATGGTCAGAATCACACCCTTTAGGATTGATATAGCTTTTCTGTAACACCTTGTACAAGTAGATATTAATACATGGCAATACTAAAAGTTTAATTTATAACCTATACCTAGAAGTAAAACTGGGTACTTACAGTAGCAAATAGACGTACCTACAAGTGGTAGTACTCGTATTGTGTTGTGTGGTCAACAGAGTAGTTACATACTAGGGCTTGACGTAGAACCGGTTACTTACTGGTACTTCGGTACTAAACCTGTTAAATACGAAATACGCTTAAAACTAAAATCAAGATAACCTATCTTCAAACTTGGAGTAAGCTAGGTCTCAGTATTTACGCTAGAGATACGAGTACTCGTAGTTTTGTTAACAACAACAACACTTCAAGGTAATTTAAGGAGTAGACAGAAGTTAATATTTAATCAACCTCACTTATCTGCATTTTATCACAGGAGTCTTTATAATATGAGCATAAAACTGTATAACCATATCCCTGATACATTTATGGAACTTCCGTTTAAGAGGTTTAAAACCAAGTTGTCGGATTGGCTAAGCACAAAGCTTTACTACAGCGTGAATGAATTTTTAAATGCCAAATAATATAGGTACCTTTTTTATCTTTGACATAAATTTAAATGTTTTTTTAGTTAAATTTTAGTCGTGTATATTATTTTATGATGTTCTTTTAATTTTTACCTTACTTTTTAAAATCTCTCTGGAATGTTAATTAATGAAACGATTATAATTTTTTTTTGACATTGTACACCATATTGGTAAACTATAGAGAAATGAAATATTGTAATGAAATGACATGTTGTGAACATCTGTATGCAAAAACCTTTAGTTACGCAATAAACATATTTGAATTTGAAAAAAAAAATTCAATGGTAGACCATGAAAAGGTAGCGTAAGGACTCAGACTCGCGCCGTCTTCTAGCAGGGGGTGAGAATTGGCTGGTTAAACATATTTTTGTAGCATGCCCTCAAAATTTAGTAGTAACCCCTCAGAATTACTTACCAGAATTTTCATGAAAAAAATTGTATTTCCAAACCTTATTCAAACAAAAAATGTTGTATCTATTTTCAAAAAATCTGATAAAAATTATAATTTTTGTAAGATATCTGTGTCAACTTACTAGATACTACGTGTGTTACGGGTTATCTCGACTACTATTTCTAAATAAAGACTTATTTCAGTTAAAACCGGTATTTTTTTGGTTTTGCTCTACCACTATAAAAAAATTTTGAAAGGTAATTGGAATAAAAATCCGGTAATGTTACCGATTTTATTAAAATACCGGTAATTTCCAGCTCTGCTGGAAACAAATAACAAACTTGGTGTGCGGCGGTTATGCTCGACTGCTATTACTTTGCAACTTGCTCTTAGTTGCTGCCCACAATGCGTATGTGCTCAAGAAACATTATCTACTTATGTATCCTTTGCATGTATATAGTATTTTGCCTAGAATTTCATTTATTTACTTTGTGTCTTTGCCAGTGTGGTGCCGGCAAAGAATAGTACCGACCCATCTCTACCAGTGGGTGTCGTAAGAGGCGACTAAGGGTTAATGAACCAAAGGATGGGCAGCAGCACTCTTCTGTGTATCGTATTATCTTACATTCTGCGGTCACCAACAACTGCGGTCCATGGTGCCAACCGTAACGCTAACAAGCATGGTGACTATGGTACTTCCTCTCCACATCGTTTCAGCAGAAGCTGGATTTTTGGAGGGAGTTCCCTGTCCTGTAGCGGACGTTTCATGGGATGTTATGATGACTTTATGAAAATTTAAGTAGCATGCTTATTTTTAAATAAATCCAAATAAGGATTTTACTGAGGCGGTCGACTCTACTTCAAAATTTCGACAAGGAAAACTACATCCACCTTCGTCGTTTTGACAAATCTTCATTGAATTTAATTGCTCCTAACCACGTTTTGAAGTAAGTAGTATTTTACCGATGTAGTTTTTGTCATCGAAAGTCAACTTTTCCAAAAACACAAGATTTTTCAGCTTTACCATTTTACTTGTACTATTAACGGTCGTTAGAGGGTTTTCTATGATGGCGGACTCACATTTGTAACAAAGAGGTTTGAATGGAGGTTATCAATTCGACTCGTAGGTATGTAAAATTGTCAAAAATACACAATTTTCGCGTACGTTAGTCTATAATATGAGTACCACAAAAATAAACAAATGTACCTACCAAACATAAGTGTGTGTATGTTTGTCCACGCATATCTCAGGAGCTAAAAGTCAGATTGCATTCATTCTTTTTTTATTTGAACCAGGTATTATTCAACTTAGAGTAGAGTGCAAAAAAAATATTGGTTCATCAGTTCATTAAAATCGGTTCACTAAAACAAAAAATCTACGCATATCTCAGGAACTAAAAGTCAGATTGCAATAATTCTTTTTTAGTTGTTATTCAACTTGTTACAGTGAAAGTTTTATTAAAATCGGTTCATCAAAATTACAAAAGACAGAGAAATAAAAGAGTAAAGGTATTTAAAAAAAATATTACAAAGAAGTATGATTTTGAGTACGCACGGCAGCAAGCACGTAGAAACAAAACCAGTATAAGCTGAACCAGCGCTACGCTACAAACGCCTGAAACCAGAGACCCGCTCAAGGTCAAAGTGTTCCACTGAAATAATAAAATATATAGAAATAAAAAAGTAATTAAAAAAATTAAACCCACTTCAAGAAAATAAAAACATTTTTTGTGATTCCTAATAAAAAAATTGTTATTTCAGGCTGGCACCGACCTTAAAAACTTTTTTTTCTCTATTTTTAGTCTTCAAGACGGTTATTAAACCGTAATAAATTATTATTAAATAGCTTCATGCGTTGAGTAAAATACGTATAAAATTTATTGGTCCGTAAAAAAAATTACTCGGTGCATTTTATAGACCTCCACCTCCACCTTTGTCTTTGTTAGGTACTGTGAAATTCAAATAACTGTAAACTTATACTCTTAATTTTTGTTACCCAATGAATAAAAACCAGGCCAGATTTAGGAATCTTCTACATTATTCCTATCAGTTCGAAACATACCTTTACTCCTTAATTAATTAAAGCCTAAACAAAATGTTTCTCCAAATCCTACGCTTCAATTTAAACTTGAAAAGAGGTATCTGGAAAGGTTGAGGACGGACAGGACCCTGGATGGACAAAGACCGGGCGCGAATTTAAATCCGGCCCACAGCTGTAGCGACCTTAGAAACAAACAAATCGGCCCTCCCACCGCCCCTTGGGGCCAGAGGGGGCGCCTTATACGACCACATCTTACAGGCCCCAATTTCTACTTCCTTTCCATTACACGCTGGCCAGGGATGGAGTTAGGTGTCCTCTTTCTTCTTTATTTATAGAAAAAAATTGCTTCGGAGGAGGAGAAGACATCAGCTTGGTTTTTGGTGTATGAATTTGTGTCATAAAATAAATGTTAAAGTGGGGTACCCAAAGGGTGCCAACGGGACCATAATACTAAGCCTATGTACGTCGTCTGTCTGACCTGTTTGTAGTCTGACCTGTCGGTCTGACTAGTCTGCTTGAATTTTTCACAGATAATGGTGGATTATATATTGGCATTGGGATTCACAGATAACGGATCTTTGCACGAAATGACCCCCAAACGAAAGCAAACACGTATCCACGTCAAAATGAAAAGTAAAAAAATAATGGGGCTCTCCATTAAGAAAACGTGTTTTTTGTTGCTTTTTGTTTCAGCTCTATCGTGAAAACGATAGCGTAAAAATTTGTATAATTTATAGTATAACAAGATTTGACCAAAACTGGTCAAGTGCGAGTCGCATTTCTGCTCAAGTGCGGCGTCCCTGACTAAGACGGTATTTTTACTCTAGTGGTACGAAATCCTTGGTTCGCGAGTCAGACTCTCACTTTGCCTGTTTTATAGAATAGAATTTATAGCGAAAGAGACTAAATTGTACCACTTTGCTTTAACATTGTTCATTTTCAATAAAAAATCTTGTAATGAAATATTATGAATGCTTCATATTTTTTTTAAATCTCTTATTTTTTCAGAAATTTTAGTAATTTAGATAACATGATATGACCGTAAAGGTTTAGCAATAAATAAAAAAAACAGGAAATTCTAATAGAGGCAACCAAATATTAGAAAATACCCCTAGCTTGTCTTACTAAAACCAACCCTGTCGTTCGCTGACTAAACATAATCGTCGAACTTCCTTACGACTGTACCCTTCCGTCGAGCTGCTCAACGTAAATTCGTTTAAATTTAATCTTTATTACGAGCTGACAAGAGTCACTTTAGGTGAGCAAGTTAGTTACTATCATTACGTTCGACCGTTGGGAATAGAAACTAATAGTTATGGGGTTAGAGTGTGTTTTAGAGTGGGAGGTAGCTCGATCCAATTTTCGTGGAGCGACCGCTGAAACGGCGGAGTTAAGAACAGCTCCGTACGAGGGGGTGGATTCTGCTTAGTAAATATTTAGTGGATTAATCAATTCCCGATTATTTAAAAAATCCTGTATTAAAGTATCGGCAGTCATAAAATTACCTACGAACTATAACTATAGATGACGATTTTGCGTATTTAAAATACTTATAAAAGCATTGAACCAGAAAGTTCATTTGCGGCATGATTTTTTCAATTGTATCCAGAATATCTTCGTGTTGATGTTTAGGAACTTTAAAACTTTTAACATCTATCGGTTGCAGAGAAGCAAATTAAGTGTCGTGCTGTTCTATTCTGTTTTGTTCACAAATAAAATGTCAGCAAAGATTTAAAATACCCTTGTCGATTTTTTATCAGTAGACAAATGCTACAAAAGCGGTGTAAAGCAGAAAGTAGGTGACCGTGTCGCCGGGTAAGCAAAGGGTAGAGAAACTGACAGCCTATTTTTTCGTACATAGTATCTTTTTGCCGCCTTTTGGTGCCGGCAAAGAATTGTACCAACCCATACATACCCGTGGGTGTCGTAAGAGGCGACTAAGGGTTAACTGGAGGATGGGCAGCAGCATCCTCCTTTGTATCTAACATCTTACTAACTGCGGTCACCTACAACCGCGGTCCATAGTGCCAGCCGTAACGCTGACAAGCGAGGTGACTATGGTACTTCCCCTCCACATTTTTCCAGCAAAAGCTAGAACTCTGGAGGGAGCTCCCTGTCCTGTAGTGGACGTTTCATGGGATGTTATGATGATCTTTTTGTCTTGTAACGCAAGACACCTGTAGAAATTCCGAAGCGGACCGTTCGGCGACGAATGTTTCCGTCAAGTGTAACACACTAGAGCGGTATTTCCGCGTCGGAACGATCCACAACTACAAAGCAAATGTCCCAAGTGACAAGACCTTGCGGCACGTTCCGACGCAGAAATTCCGCTCTAGTACGTCAGACTTGGTATGGCGCCGGCAAAGAATAGTACCAACCCACCTCGGGGGTGTCGTAAGAGATTAAGGGTTAGCCAACCAGAGGATGGGCAGCAGCATCCTTTAGTGTATCGTATCATCTTACATTCTGCGGTCACTAACAATCGTGGTCCATGGTGCCAGCCGTAACGCTAACAAGCGTGGTGACTATGGTACTTCCCCTCCACATTGTTTCAGCAAAAGCTGGAATTTTGGGGGGAGTTCCCTGTCCTTTAGTGGACGTTTCATGGGATGTCATGATGATGTCAGACTTGACAGGAAGATCCGTCGTGGATCGTTCCGACGCTAATTTCCGCAGGTATGTTACTACACTGACAGTGTTTATTAGAATCGCGTCCAAGAATAGTTCAGCCCAAGTTGCGATGTTGCCGCCGAGTGTTTGAATAGCAGCCGCGTCGAAACTTGTTTGCTGGATTGTTCGCAGGCTCCGGGGCGGGTTTCTTACAAGGGGAAGGGGGTCATACCCGGGTACGAGGGTGGGGGGTGATAAATGCCCGGGTATTAATACCCGGCTGTATAGTTTTATGATCTTAGTTGGGTCGTTATATAAATCTGGTCTTCCGGTTCGCCTCTCCACTATTGTTTAGTTTTAGTAGTGTACTTCAGTATAGTGTATTTAGGAGGTTTTTATTTAACAACCTAACAAAGTTCCTGATTGAGAAAATTATATTGTACAGGATTTTTTTTATACTTTCATGAACCGATAACATGAAACCACGTTTGTTCTAAAAGTCTCAGTTCTATCTAATTTTAGTGCTTTCATAAACAGGACCTGGTCGACCGAGCTTCGCTCTATAATAGCCGCCTCAACATTAACATATCATCGGGTGAGCAAGCTAAGCTACCCGCCAACAGATGGCGCTGTAGGTTTTTGTCTGGAACACAAATGCTTAAAAACATGGGGATAACGAATTTTCCCAGACATGAGACCTAGCTAGATCGATATTTCGCCCCCGAAAACCCCCGTACGTTAAATTTCATCGAAACCGTTAGAGCCGTTTTCGGGAAACCGATTACAAATATATATGTCGTAGAGCGACTCTCATTTCGAATTACCCGCGGTATTTTCAAAAACAAACGTTCGTACCAGCAGCACCCATGCAGTGGCCCAAGCACGGCAAAGCTACGCCAATCGTCAAATTTATACTGAATTTCCGTACCAGTGTAGATTGTCGATGTTGGCAATGATAGCTTTATTTAGATCGTGAGGTTGGTACTACTATTACGAATGGCGCGTAAAGGGGCGTGGTTTGTGTCAGTTCAGCCAACACGTAGCAACGTGAAGACGAGGCCGCCATTTTTGTTTTTGAGTCGCTCATTCTTGTTCGAGATTTTACCACGTTAAGTTCTAAAGTGATAATTGGCCGCGAGATGAAGCCTGCAGCCGCTGGCGGGTGAGCCGTGGCAATTCTGCGATGACAGGAGAGACCCTTTAATGACAGCTAAGTGTTTATAGTCTTTTCTGCCCTAGACTGTGAGATTTTCGGTTATGATACGTGAATACCTTTTTTGATAGTAAAACACGGTGCACTGTGAGTTTGCTGTAGTTGAACGTGTGGATAGTTTCTTATGAAAGCCTCTAACTTTGGGGTTGACAGGTTGTGGCACTTAGTTAATCTTCTTAAAATAAAACAACAGGTGGGACGACGAAAACTGCATACCGCTGTGGTTACCGACGACGTGATGGAAGAGAATACCGTTTGAGTGGTCAATGGCAAGTCAGGGTGAATGATCGTCATGCAAGTAAGTCACACTCGAATAAATTAGGCGATTGTCGAAGATGTTATCGATGTGCACTATATTCCTGATGTCTATCCCTTGCCCACATAGTGCCATCCCTCTTCCACTCCAGTTCGTGTCTTCGACATATATTTATATATACAAATATTGCTCGTTTAATAGTATAGGATTATAGGGTGTTTTCCAGCGTCTTTTGAAAGTACCACTGGATGGCGCCGCTGGAAGTGGGAACACTGATAATATATGTATATCTCCCAATATGAAAATGAGTAATTCAGATTGATTGCTCTGTCAAATGACTGCTATATATTTACCACAAAAAAAAAATATTTGTTTACCAAGCCGTAAAAGAAAAAACCGGTCAAGTGCGAGTCGGACTCGCGCGCCGAGGGTTCCGATATACCTATAGTATTTTTGGAAGCAATAAAGTCCATTTTCAGGACCGCAAAACTAAATTTGTTTGTAAAGGTTTTTTGCAGATTTCTGAAAAACTGTGCAACTTAGAAAGATCGTTTTATTTTTGCTGTAAAGTTTACATAAACCTCTGTCAACTGTAATTAATTCAGATTTTCCCTTACTCAAACTTCGGAGATAAGGGGGGGGGAATGGTATTTTTTTTGACATTTTTCATCATAACTTGAAAACTAAGAAACTTAAAAAAATACAAAAATATATTTTAAAATGTACAAGTAAAGCCCTTTCATATGATACCCCACTCGACCTAGTAGCGACAATTTGAAATTTGGCCCCCCCTATTTTGGCCCCCTTTACATTAATAATCATACTTTTTTCAAAAAAATTTCATGTGCAATTAAGTTGGGCAACTATATTCTAAAACTATTCCAAATTTCAGCTCGATAGCGTAAGTGGTTGCTGAGATATAGAGGTGTGACAGACAGACGGACAGACAGACAGACAGACAGACAGAGCGGCACCATAAGGGTTCCTTTTTTTACCATTTTGGTATCGGAACCCTAAAAAGGTTAGATTAAGATTAAAAAAAGTAACGACAAAATTTCCCGTGCAATATGCAGCAATCACTTTTGTATGATACTGTAGTGTTTCTAGTCTATACTAGAGGCGCTGTTTTTTTAAGTCGACTACCTAATTTACCCATACCTTACGTACGGTCCACCGCACGTGTATGGAAACATTTGCAACTCTATTACTATGCCATAAAGTCTAAAGTGTTTCTACTGACGTGCTGTTGGGTGTACGTGTAATATCTAAGGTTTGGGCTCGTCTGATTCTAGGTCTTCGTCTAAATAAAATAAATCACATTTTTACATTTTAGTAATAAGAGAACACCCCTTATATGAACTTACATAGACAAGTAGATGCTGCCGATGGTGATTCTTGGTCATGCAAAGTATCATCAAGATCGTTTGAGCCGTTTTCGCGCAAATCGCAATTTTTCATTTTCGTTGTATGACAGCTACCCTCAAAATAAGAGCCATCAAAAACCACTCAGAATCCTTCGATGGAATTACATAAAAATCTTAAATTTATAAAATATGGTGTCAATCGGACTATTCGTTTAGCCGCTAGGCCAAAGCGTGTCGGACAGACCGACATTCAATAAGTATTCTGTAAAGAATCTACATTGAATAAAATTATCTAAATCTGACCGACCGACCGATCGATCGATCGATCGACCGACCGACCGACCGACCGACGGACGGACATTTTTGGGAGACTTGTTTTTATGATGTTATGATGTTTAAGTGATAGTCAGTTTTGCCATTGACTCGAAAAGAAGAAGTGATATAGAACACATTTTTGATAAAATTAGAAATACTTTTTTTTCACGAATACAATACCTTTCTCGCTCCGCTCGAAAGTAAAAAAACCGGTCAAGTGCGAGTCGGACTCGCGCGCCGAGGGTTCCGATATACCTATAGTATTTTTGGAAGCAATAAAGTCCATTTTCAGGACCGCAAAACTAAATTTGTTTGTAAAGGTTTTTTGCAGATTTCTGAAAAACTGTGCAACTTAGAAAGATCGTTTTATTTTTGCTGTAAAGTTTACATAAACCTCTGTCAACTGTAATTAATTCAGATTTTCCCTTACTCAAACTTCGGAGATAAGGGGGGGAATGGTATTTTTTTTAACATTTTTCATCATAACTTGAAAACTAAGAAACTTAAAAAAATACAAAAATATATTTTAAAATGTACAAGTAAAGCCCTTTCATATGATACCCCACTCGACCTAGTAGCGACAATTTGAAATTTGGCCCCCCCTATTTTGGCCCCCTTTACATTAATAATCATACTTTTTTCAAAAAATTTTCATGTGCAATTAAGTTGGGCAACTATATTCTAAAACTATTCCAAATTTCAGCTCGATAGCGTAAGTGGTTGCTGAGATATAGAGGTGTGACAGACAGACGGACAGACAGACAGACAGACAGACAGAGCGGCACCATAAGGGTTCCTTTTTTTTACCATTTTGGTATCGGAACCCTAAAAAGGAATTCTTAACACTGGCCACGCGCCATATAGGGTTTCGTAGTACATATTTTGATTTTTGTATCGCAAAGCGGGTTTTGATTAAGAATATCATTACGTTCATAACAAATCTCTTCACCTCAGCTCAGCGAGCGCCTGGGTGCGTACTCCGAAGTTTTATCGGAGCTCCTATATTATCAGATTGACAACAACAATTACGTTCAGAAATTTACTTTGTATATGTGAATTTCTTTGTCAAAGGCCGAACCATAGACTGATTATCGGCGCGATATTATCATAGTTTCACTTCGGAGTACGGCAGCTGATTGCTTTTGCTATTTTTATTATTTCCGGTTTTTCGGCTTGAGCTCATTAACCTGTGATACCTACTTTAAGCCGCGGACGGACGAACAGACGCACGTGACGAAACTATAAGGGTTACTTGTTGACTATACGAAACCCTAAAAACGTAGTATAAAAATACTATATCCTATTATCTTCTGGCTGTGGCCACTTACAAAATTCTGCCTCGATACAACTTTGTACTCTGTGCCGCATACAGGCAGGCGACAAAAATGTTATAGGTACAGTTGTGACATAAGTAAGACTTAGTTTCTCTTTAGTAGGAAAGATGCTGACATTAGTTTCTGGCCACGTTTTTTTTTGGCGGGAACTCGTCATGGGCGTTTGCCTGCTTAATTGAAATTTGGCAGGTCGTTTGTCAGCATTTGAAGATGGCAGACGTGAATTTGTTTCAATTTTGATTTTATTTGTTGATTTGAGAGTTTAAAGTATAATTTTGATGGGATATTATCCAATAAACGTCTTACAAAGTGAACATTTAATAGTAAATGGAAATATATTCTTCTACTAATGTTTTTGGATGGTGAGAAGCGACTTTCTTCGAGACTTCAATAATATCCCCTATCAACTTATCGGAGTCATCGTGGTGCACAGGCTTTCCTCGTCGTCGATCTTCGAGATGCGGATTCCTGTGTAAATCATTCTTTCACTGGACATTGGCGTGTCGCCATATTTTTGTAACAATTCTTTTACTTTGACATTGGCGAAATACGTTTTGTAATGAGATGTGATGCCATTAAATAAATATACATAATTGAAATTTTGGTTTTTTGTGCATTTAGTGGTTTAGTGGATAATGAAGATAGTGTGTTATGCAGTAAATTTACTACGGAGTGCGCAGCTGATGAAGATTTCAAGTGATCTCGTGTTTAAGCCCCGTTTGTGTTGTCCCAAAAAGTCACGAACATTTTTCTTCGTAAAGTTCACTATCGCTTTACGAGGGGAGCAAAAAGAAAGACAGATTAAAGACATCAGACATGGCTGTATGGGCTTTGTACTCTTTGCCTTTCCGAAAGGAAGAATTAAACAAAAAAAAAAGTTTCTGGCCACACAGATAATATCCTAATGTCATATTACAGTGCATATTAAGACAGAGAAAAGCCTTGCGCTCGCGTCTATTAATCATATCTTCAGTTATTCTGATTTTACGTAAGTTTTAGTGCTGTTTAGCAGAAGGTTTTTAAACCTACCTACTTATTTAAGCATTTATCTGAAAGTAGTTCGGAGTCCGAGAGGACCCTAATAAAGAACGGACTATCGAGCTAGCTAAGACCCTTTAAAGACAAATAGGTTTGTTTAGGACTCAGCCATTTAGGGTAACTTCGTCTAAAAATATTCTTATACTAACAGTTGATGGAACTAATATAAACTAAGAGCATCCCTTTTTGGTCTAAACCAACTGGCGTCACTGCTTAATTTTTATTTTCGAGCGGAGCGAGAAAGGTAATGTATTCGTGAAAAAAAAGTTTTTCTAATTTTCACAAAAATGTGTTCTATATCACTTAAACATCATAAAAAACAAGTTTCCCAAAAATGTCCGTCCGTCGGTCGGTCGGTCGGTCGGTCGGTCGGTCGGTCCGTCGCGCGTCGGTCGGTCTGTCCGTCACGCTTTGGCCTAGCGGCTAAACGAATGGTCCGATTGACACCATATTTTGAATTTAGGAGTTTTATTCAAATCCATTGAAGGGTTGCTGGCTCCTTGCTGGCTCTCATTTTGAGGGTAGCTGTGATACAACGAAAATGAAAAAGTTAAATTTTCTCAAAAACGGCTCATAGAATCTTGATGAAACTTTGCATGACCAAGCATCTCCATGTATGATATCTTGCGCCAGTATCAATTGATCTGTGTTATTTTATATAAGGGGTGTTCCTGTACTACCAAATCGTAAATATGTGATTTACCCTAAATTGGTTCCATTGAGTTTATTAAAATTTTCAATAATATTAATCATGGATTGGTTGTCTACCTAAATGGATATTCATTATGATTTTTTTGAACAAAATTTAGTACACAGGTTGTACCAAAAACTGAAAGGGCTTGCTCAGTAGACTAAACTGAACAATTATCCATAAGGAACATATGTTGGGAAATTAATAAAATCTCCATGCAAGTATCCTACGGTGGTATCCATTGATCTGTGAAAATTTATATAAAGGCTGTTCCAGTACTACCAAAAGTTAAACATGTGATTTACTCGAAATCGTTTAAGGTTTGTTTGTTTTGATGTTTGACAATTTGAATTCTGAATTGATCTGAATATTTCATTCGAACATTTTGTTTTGGAATAACGTAAATAAAAGTTTGTATTTCCATACTATGTGTATGGCATTACAAATTTAAGTTTGCGGTTGATAGTTTTTCCTTGAGTATTGCGAGAAAGTAAGTGCGTCTTAATAAGCGTCATCTTTGAGCGACATAGTTAACCATAGAGCTTCG
Source organism: Athrips mouffetella (assembly GCA_947532105.1). Taxonomy (NCBI): domain Eukaryota; kingdom Metazoa; phylum Arthropoda; class Insecta; order Lepidoptera; family Gelechiidae; genus Athrips; species Athrips mouffetella. The sequence goes on from OX383973.1 coordinate 7,528,234, forward strand.
ATCGAATGTAATGTATTAGAATAAAAAAAAACTGAAAATACGATTAAAGTTTATTTGTATTTCTTTTTTATATAATTCAACAGTGTTCGATTTACTGCAATAAAAGGTGTCGAGGTTTCATCCCAAACTGAATTCGAAAATGAATACAGAAAGATTTTTTTGTTCTGACGTTATTGGCCCACTGTCCCACGAAGCGTTTTACAACCAAAACAATGATTTGATCCTTATGTCTCATCTATACTTGTATTAATAACTCAAAGGTTTCCTATATGTCCTTACTGTAGATGTAGAAACTGGGGCGCTATTACCGTAGCCGGAGTGAGTCTGCCATAAACGAACCATTGCCCTTCGAGCAACATGAATTCCCACGCAAAGCCTGTTAGAGACAATCCCTACGCAGCAGTTCTCTGAATTCAATGTCAGAACTATCTGCATACTCCTTTACCGGGATTTGCGCGGGAACTCGTGTTGCACGGCAATGCTTCGTTTATGGTAAACCCATTTCAGCTACCTTAATAGCCCCCCTGTAACGTAATAGTTTTGCTGGCGCCTCTATAGCAACCGCAAGATTGTTCCCATTCTTACCCTACCCTACCCGGCAACTTGGGTACCCGGATACCCTTTGTACAAAGGTTTCACAAAATTAAATTATCTCCTTCGTAAGGGCCTGAAGGGTGTAATGTAAGGGACCATCTAGGTAATTTGATAAATCATTGACTAGTGAAATTAGAAACATATAAAGTAAAGAAGTTTATGATACGATGGCTTAATGGTTGCTAGTCGAGATTCGACTCAGGCGTTAACAATGAGCTTATTTAGAACCTCCGTCCAGCCCAGACAGAGATGCGGACGACGATGGCAAGAGCTCACTTTGAAGGAGCCTATTTATCGAAATAGAAGTATGTTCTAAAACATACAACCATCTTTTTTCTAGTCCGTCCTTCTTTCTCAGAGCCATTGCACTGAGCAAGGTACCACGTATATATACGTTAGCCATCGTTTCTGGGTTGTCACTCACTGGGTCTGTATTATAAATTTATAAAGCAGAATATTATTGCATAAAAAGTTACAATATCAAAATTATTCTTACGATATACAACTTACACAAAATAACTAGCTACCACAATTGTCTTCAAAAGCACTATCTTGGTCCTATAATCCTGATTTACATTTTGTTTTCTTGTTCGGTGTGCTTACAACAAAATCTTGTTCCCATTGTATCGAGAGTACACGAATATGGTAAGCTTGACGGTCACAAATAGGTCAACTAAAAAATCTAACGAACAAAACAACTGAATCGGGACCAAATTATTCCACAGTTTTTCCCAACTAGGGCAACTGGGCACAAGCACTTAACCCTACCAATGCGCGGGGGACCAAGGGCCCTCTCAAGGAAATTGGGTCATTTGTTCTTCCACTCACTGTCCAATGAAGATCTCTTCCACCAGATTGAGTTTTTGTTTGTTTTGTCGTAAGTATTTGTGTGATTATTTTTCGAAAGTGTTGTCGCTAAGTCAACTCACGAGGTAGACGTAGATATATCTTAAAATATGTTAAAACCGGTGTACCGATTTTTTTTGTCTTAGAACTTTAAATTGACAGGACGCTCTTTTATATCTTTGACACGATATATTTTTTTTAAATATAATTTTATGTGTGTATACTTATAGTTACTTAGGAAGGTACATTCAAGAGCACGTCAAGCTTGACACTTGCAGCGCCAATCTAGCTTCATCACCATTAGGTGATTAACATTATAACGGTACAAAGTCGTGCTTGTGACTGTACTACACCGAAATTAGCGTCATGTCATGTTTAAATTACTGTAGCCACTTTTATCTGACTATTGCTCAATTTTCATCATGGCTCATAAAACTATATTGGGTCTTACTCCCACCCAACTATCAGTTCTTATTCACCCTGCATCTGGGGTGTACCCTCGCCCGCCTTAGAAGCAGGGGGGCGAATTGGCAGGGGTGGTATCAATCTCATCGCGCGAAACATCTGGGGTTGCCATTGCTAAATTAAGAATGGGGTGGCATGCGAAAAGAAGCCAAAGAAATGGGCGTCCATTAATGGTTACATGGCAACCGCTACAGTAACCATTTATTTTTAGAATCTTTTTTATCGGAATTGCGTAGGCCGTTTTATTTTCGACTTTTTTTATATCCAGAAATACTTTTACCTAACCTGGAGGACTGCCAGCGGTTAGTTGGGAAAAAATCTTATAATAAAATAGGACTTCACACGCAATACTTTTAATCTTGTCTTTACACTACAGATTCGTCAAAGGCACAAATTATACCTGTAATATAAGTATTATTTTGAAACATAACTGAAATAATCTTAAGTATCAATTCTTAAGTTATGTCCCTGTGTGTCCACAAAAATATTAAAGGTTTATTTTATAATACGGTTTTATTGATAATTTATTTCAGCGCTTATTTTACTTTTAAAACCTCATGTCACTTTGGTATTTAAGAATTAACCCTGAATACAAATGAACGGAACTTGGAATGAAAATCATCATACGAAGTACAACAATTAAACCTGGGACCTCATTTAAACAAGACAGAATACGGCCTTATTGTCTCCAAACAACAAAGTGTCGTAAAACCCTTACGTGACGTTGGATAGTTGCCGGCTCACGTATCTTCTATATTATTTATATTTACATATAAATTATGTGAAATATTGCTCAAAGTTGGGGCCTGGGCGGTAGTTAAGGAGGAGTTTCCGATGAAATATGTCTTGGGGGTACGGTCGCGACCCCCCCGACCCGTGGGGGGTCGCCTTGAGCCCGCGCGCATTAGGGGGTTAAAACTTAGGGAGGAAGGGGGTGCTTGGAAGGTAACCGACTAATTCCTCCGATAAAATGACTTGGGGCTTGAATGTAAGACTGTTTTAGTTAATTTGGAAAGGTACGCCTGATACCGAAATGCGCTTATTTTGTGTCACAAAATAGGCGATACGATTGATCAGATCATGGCAAATGGTCGAAAGTTATAGTTTTCAGGTTAAGAAACCTTCCACTTTCTATAAATAATAAACAAATTTTACTTTCTCAGAATCAAAAGTTTAGCTAAGTAATTTCAAAAGTATCAATCTTTGTATCAATCTAAATTAAATAGATTAATTAAAAAAGAACTATTAGAAGAATATATATCTTATACGCTAATTCTTATAGGTAAAGCCAGGTGTGAAAGCTAGTGAATCTAAAACTGTACAAAACAAGTAGCGAGCGGCGAACTGAACTGAAGTCGTTAGTGGTCGGGGCAATTTGTCGCAAGTTGCCATCGACTTTACAGCACTTGATTACTTCCAGTTGTTCCGTTGTTTGACTACAATTTAACGATAAATCTTTTGTAAAATGTAGGGTTTAGTAGGCGTGGATTGTATATAAAACGCGGGCATACGCACAACCGAATTTTTTATCAATTTAAACCAAGAAAGACGTAAATATTCAATGTTAATACGCCGTGAATTTTCATTTTTGATTTCATGAAAATAAGCAACTGACCCGAAGAAAATTTCTTTTTATACAATCTATTAGTGATAAAGAATCACCCCTTAGAAGGAACATCACACCTTTTTGCACCCTGTATAAATAAATAAAATACAAAAGAATTATTTTGTATGGGACGTCAAAATTTTTTTTAGTAGTAATTTTTTTTTCCTTCGGGAAATTTGCTTGTTTTTCTGAGAAGAATCACTGGCCCACGAGAGCGAAACCAATGAAAATTCACATTGAATGAATAAAAACTTTTAGCTAAAATTCCTGTTTTTTGGGGCATATTTACATTATCAGAGATATAAAACATCATGGAACTGATATGATATAGATGTAGGTTTAGTGCTAGATCTCTTGACTAGCTAGAGTGAGTCTACCTCCTACGTCGTAGGTCGCTGATTCTTGCCTGCGCTTAAGACAAAATTGGTATCCTATGCTATTAAACGACCAATATTTCTGTAATGTAATCGGTTTCTCGAAAACGGCTCTAACGATTCCGATGAAATTTACCTTACAGGGGTTTTCGGGGGCGAGAAATCGGTCTAGCTAGGTCTCATGTCTGGGAAAATTCCGTGTTTTTAAGCATATTTTTTATAATACCGCATTTAGCCAGAAACCTACAGCGCCATCTGTTGGCATAGCTTGCTCACCCGATGATATTTTAATGTTGAGGCAGCTATTATATTACAGAGCGAGGCTCGGTCGCCCAGGTACTAGTGATAATCTACACACACGGCCCCGTGTGGTGCCGGCAAAGAATAGTACCAACCCATCTCTACCCGTGGGTGTCGTAAGAGGCGACTAAGAGTTAATTGACCAGAAGATGGGTAGCAGCATCCTTCTGTGTATTGTATCATCTTAAATCCTGTGGTCACCAACAACCGCAGTCCATGGTGCCAGCCGTAACGTTGACAAGCTTGGCGACTAAGGTGCTTTCCCTCCACATTGTTTCAGCAAAAGCTGGAATTTTGAAGGGAGTTCCCTGTCCTGTAGTGGACGTTTCATGGGATGTTATGATGATAGTACTAGATCTCTTGTCTAGTTAGAGTATGTCTACCTCCTACATCATAGGTCGCCGATTCTTGCTTGCTTATGACAAACATTGTGTAAAGATAATCTACATAGGAGTTCGTTTGTAGATATCGTGTGAAAATAAATTGTAAGCACTATTTCAGCCTTAAGACCATGACACTGAATAACTTTGCCTGAGGAACATAGAAAAAAATGTTTCCATACATAGTGCGCAATCCGCTGGTCCAGTATCTAAGGGCAGTTGAAATGATTGTTTCGTATGTCGACCTTTGTTCCTTGGCAAAAGTTGTGCAGTTTCATGGACTGAGTAAACATTACAATAGTGCTTACATATATAATAATAATAAAAAATAAATAAATGATTTATTGTACAAAAAAAAAAGTAGATACAATGCCTTATGCAAACAGGTATTAAAAACTCGTACAAAAATGTCTATATCTAGATGTTCGGAATATCAGATCCCTAAACTAAGTTAAAAACCTGTGTTTTAGGGACTTTGATGTTCCTCCGCAAACGGATTTTTAGTGGTTGGGATAGTTAGTGGTGTTGAATGCGAAAGAACATTAATTATACCCGCGTGATTTTCTTTTAGAAGGTAGATAGAGGTAGCCACATTCTGAGCTACATAAATGAAGCAAATAAATTATTAGATCATCTTTATTTATTTGCCGAAATTAAATAGGTAACTAAAATGAAAATACCTTTAATTATTTAATTCTAAGAGAGCCGTCTTTTAGAATTTTCAAGTGAAAAACCTTGAAAATCCAAATATTTAAGAACACGAATGTAACTCTTCTGGCAGTTACGGTTTCACAGCTTATCCACTCAACCGATTTTAAGGTAATTTAGTATGATGGTATTTTAAACCATGGGGATGGATATATATATATATATTACTTTTCTGATATTCACGCGTACAAAAGCGAGGGCAACAGTTAGTTTTCTTTAAGTGAAAAATCTTTATAATTTTACTACACAAACATTCAAATAATTTCAAGCTTTCAACAAACAAAAGCCCATCCATTATTCCATGTTCATTTACTTGAAACGTGGCTTAAGCCTTACACCCAACCTATTTATAAGCAGAACTAAAGGTGCCGGCCCGAAATGTTTACCAAGCATTTGCTTAATAACTCGAACTTTAGGGTAGGGTCGAATTCTCTTAATACCTCCGCGGAGTTCGTGTGGGTGGCTAGAGATGGTGCCTGTGTGCGTGGGTCGCGGTTGCTATGGCGACGTATCTTAAAGATCTACCCCTCCCTTTCTCAGTTTTCTCCTTTCTGCCCGCTTTTCTTGTCGGGGGATGAGCGTAGGGTTCGCAAGGCAGGCGTAGGGTTAAATCGATCTGTTCGTGTTTTTGTGTGGTTACATCGAAGAAGTTTTTGTTGGTGGAGATGGCGTAAGGAGGTCCTAGTTTTGTATTGTTATGAATAAAATGGTCATCCTAGTCTTTTAAAATCTTCAGGTAGTCATCCAGCGTAAGAGATTTTTCTGCTGAATAAAAATATTTCGTCATTGCATTATTTGGTTTTTATTACATTACGTTTTGTTTCCATATTTTTTTTTTCTTTTCTATGGTAAAGCCAACGGATTGGTAGAAAAATAAAGAAATTAAGGCGAGTGAACTGCCGAAAGAACCTTGTCCTCCTCTTTACACAGCATTAGCGAATCACAAAATTATGTTTGTACCTACCCTTTATTTGCTAATGTATACCTAATAATTATTATAAAATAAGGTGACTGCCACTTAACTCAAGATGTCCCGCGAACAAAGTATTAAATCATTTTCCAGGTTAAAAAATCGTGCATATTTTAGACAAACTTTAATATGTATTATTTATTCGTCCTTGAGGGTCAAACTTATCTGCACACTATACTGAAAGGATCTCACCCCCTCACCCCCCGAGTACTAATGGAGTGGCGATCTCCCGCGGCACAGGCCATAAAATTGTAAATTAGTGATGAGCGCCACCGACCGCTATCGATTTATCGCTACCGAAGTCCGGACACTTTCCGTGCGACCTGTCAATCTGTCAATATTGTCGCAGTTGCCACTATCGAATGCACGCTACAGAAGCAAAGCAAAGCACTACAGAAGGCATCGATAATTTTGCATTTGGGATTTCTCTTTCCGCGATTTTTCACACAAAATAAAATAATTTTTAGGTTCTTCTAGTTAGTTATTATTATTACCAAATCATCGATAACACTTTCTCACTTTCACTTTGTTATCACTTTTAGCTTGCTGTGTTTGCATCAAGAAGGACAGAAGAAGAAGAGGTTGTGTAAAGTTTTGAGGACCATTAATAAAAAAAAACTAAAAAAAAATTGTTACTATATTTTCAAGTAATGTTCAATAATTTATGGAATCTCTATCTCAATATTTGTATTTTTTGAGTGGCTTGAAATAAGAAAATTTACAATTATTCAATAAATCGCATGAAAATCGATGCGGTTACAACACGTTGCAACTATTAAATAATCTGTGGTTAAAACAACAAAAAACTTTTTAAATTTAATTTTTGTTTCATAAAACACTGGTTTTATATATACGTTTCAATTTACGTAGATTTTCTTTGAATAATTTCATTCATCAAAACATAAATTTATTTAAACCTTCAAACAAATTCAACTCTGCCACAAAATTACGTCAACACGGTAATACTTAGTTTTATTGATGTGGTTTTATTAGAATAAACCAAGTAATACTTAATATTTAGAATTAAATTATTTAAGCTTCATTTAAAATGTACTAGGAATAATTAATATGATTTTCCATATTGATGAACACTTTGAACGTCATCATACACTTGGAATTGGTCCTATGCTACCATTTTGTATTCTATTTTTGCTACTGATTTCTCAACATTAGTGCTTGTTAAGGAGATACTATATCACGTTTTCATATTTAAAATTATAGAGGTTTTCATATCTTAGTCTCATTTCTCTTCTACCGGGAAACACAAAATTTTCTGCACATAATTTTTTAAGCTTTCGCCCTAAAGCTTTTCTAACTAATCAGAGCATAACGACATAGATCATCCGTCACACATCTTTATTATGAAAAAGACTTAAGAGGGACAAATACACTTTAACCTAGTTTAAAATATAAGACACTAACCTAACCTAACAAACTTCAGAAAACTAACGAAATTCGAAGTTTAAAAAGTAATTAAAACACTGACCTTTTTTTTTCTGCTACATTTTTCTCGTCATAACTTGAGTCTCGTCACGCCAACATCTTAACAAAGACTGACCAGAAAATCTCAAAAATCTAAATCCAGTCAATTTATAAATATTTATTAGTGTCCAGTCTGGTCAAGGAGTTATGTTAATAGGCCTGAACAATGACCTAAAACTGGTTCTTTTACCTTAAAATTAGGGGTGATAGAGCATTGACAAAGTTGCTTTGACAACCCTACGAAATTTCCTGGACTATATTTGTAACTGGTTAAGGTTGAGATTCATTGAGTTTTAAAAAAAATTAAGAGAATTATATATGTTTGTGATAAGTAAAGGTGTGTGCATACAAAATGAGATAGTGATGCAGCATCCGTATCGAAGGGAGAGTGATGTGAACTCTGTACGTTTGACCTCGGCCATTTTGAAAATGTCGTGGGACTGACCGTGAGATGGGATTCTATGGGAATGCGTGATAGTTATTTGAGAGAGTCGTGAATGCATCTTTTAAATTAGTTTTGAACAAAAACAAACGGAGAAGTTGGGGTTTAACATTTTAGCCAGGTGTTAGGTTTTTTTTTTTTTTTTACCTTTTTATAAAATTTGTACTATTTGTAGGTACTTCACTACAAAAACTAGTGGTTGTCGGTTCTTTTTTAGGTTTCCGTACCTCAAAATAAAAAAACGGAACCCTTATAGGATCACTTTGTTGTCCGTCTGTCTGTCTGTCTGTCTGTCTGTCAAGACCCTTTTTCTCACGAACGAGAAGAGGTATCAGGTTGAAATTGATAACGAATATTAAGGTCCAAGATCTGAAAATTTCAATTTTTTACAACGACGCAATCAAAAGATATGGCTTTTTATGTCCTCATCTCCATACTCGTACATTTATGCAAAAAAGGAAAACCTACAGGGTACTTCCCGTTGACCTAAAATTATGAAATTTGGCAAGAAGCTAGGTCTCACAGTACAAATAAAGGGAAAAGTCTAAAATCATTAAATATTTCAATTTTTCTCACAACTAATAGTAACCAATCAAGGTGAGCTCCCGTTTCAAGAACTTTTCTATAAAAGAGGGGTCAAGTTGGATGGTCGCGGAGTTTTTAAAATCAAAGAGCAAAAGCTTTTAGTATATCATATGGTAGATAGGTATGGAACCCTTAGGGCGCGAGTCCGACTCGCACTTGGCCGGTTTTTTTTACATGTACAAACAGCAACACTCTTAAAGAAAACGGAGAGACATTATAATTGCTGAAATGGATGTACAGTCACGAGAACATCAAGCTTGACACATCGGACTTTGTACCGATCTTATTTAAATGGACGTACGGGCTAGAGTCGAACTTCAAGAGTCAAGCTTGACCTGTCGTTAACTGTATGTGTATACCTATGTCGTAGGATTATGATAAAATTAGGTCTATGAACGAATTGAGCGATTTTATAATATCCTATGGGTTTTTTAAAATTCAGTTAAGATATGAAAGTCACCTTTTAACCCTTAATGAGGCAGACGTATTTGTAAGTTATTATCATAATGGACAGAAGAAACGTATTTCTCATATAAACTAAGGCGATAAGGGAACTCCTATCCTGGTACCCAATTCGTACAATAAAATTGGGGACATGTCATATTTTTCATTGAGGCCCTCTATATGAAAAATCCTAAGTGAGAAATATACTTGTTTAGTCCTACTAAGTTAGGCAAAAAAATGCCAAAAATAATGCCAAAAGGCCAAAAATAATGCAAGTGAAGTAACTGTCGTATAACCTCTTAATGGTGTGTCGACAGATTGACCTCAGCCCTCCCCCCTCTGTTCGGATTCATTTCCGTCTGCTAATCGTCTTGTCGCCGCTTCGACTCTCCGTCTGGGCACTATACGTTGGACGGCAAGTTTCTATTCAGCAATCTAACCTTTCACTAGATGTAACTTTAAAGACCAATAACAGTGTACATACGTTCCATGATCAAATTCAGGATGTTCTAAATAAAGGCCGTTAAAAGCTCTATAAACCGACAAGCGTGTATGAAAGGGTTGATGAAAGTAGAGGAAAGGGGAAGTATGTCAAGATCGTAGCAGGTAAAGGGCTATGGTCTATGCCTGCCTATCCCGACGGGAATGAGGCGTGATGTTCTGTATGTATGTTTGTAGGAAAAACGGTGTAGCCAAAATTTTTCTGTTTAATTTTTCGGCCATTGGAAAATGGATGTCAAACCAATGTTAAGGCTATTTTTGTTAACGTGTAACTCTTTTAGAAAACACATCATGAAATAAGTACCTTCGTAGCTGGTCATTAAATTGCTACGCAGCATAGCATTTCGCGTGCTACGTTCCGTAGTCTTTCTACGGCGAACTTTAATACGTTATATTTTACCAGTGGTTGCCTTATTTAATTAAACGAAACAAGACTATTGATGATGATGAGTACTAATGAATCAACTAAACGACTCTACGAGAGAAACCTTCGCGAAAATGTGTTTCAATGCTGAATATACCCATACAACGTGTAACGGAAATGAATCTGCCCATGAAACTGAACAACTTTTCCCAAGGAACATAGGTCGAAATATGAAAATAAAATTTGACCTCCCATACAAAATCTCAGCTGATGCAGTTTTTATGGGAGGTCAAAATTTTATTTTGTTCTATAACCTATTTTTCTGGGCAAAAGTTGTTCAGTTTCATGGGCAGATTTACATCACACCTTTCCGTTACAAGGTGTATAGAATGGAGAAGTTGTTCCATTTGAAAACAATATCTGCTACATGGATTAGTCTTGCTCTTTTATTTTTTTATGGACCGCCACTTTCCCCTACTAATAGGTACATACGGCCGCACATCAGTAGAAACACTTTTGGACCTTATAGCGTGGTAATAGAGTTGAAAAAGTTTCTACCGACAAGCGGTTGACCGTACAAAATCCAACCATTTCCTCTTAATACCTAGAATCTAAGCACACCTATCTAAAGGTGTATTCGTAGATAACGCGTAATCTCCCTTAGGCGCGCAGAAACTACTTAGAGCCGTAGTGTTGTCCCTACAATGTAATCACCATAACGGCACTTTACTATCGCCCCGTGTAAACGACTTCGGCGGGGCGCAAGGTATAAGCGGGCGGCGACTGAAAGACAGGCTTAGTGACAAACTGCACCCACTTTCAATAACCCCTGTTCAACTCCGCATTCCGCTCCGCACTGTTGTCCGAGGTGGTAGTGTTACAGTTTTTTTTTTTTCCGTTTAAAATATTAAATCCATAATAACTCCTACTGTCTAACAATTAGTGGCATTCTTGTGTGCATTGAGTGAGTGTTTCGAGATCATCCAAAGTGAATCGCTCGCTTGACCAGTCCGTGACTGCGGGGCGACCGCCTTCACACTCCCTGCGATAAGAGTCGGTATTATATATTTTACGTCCTGCTCCCACAACCTACTGAGAGATTACGACGCGACGTGCTACATCATCAAAGTAAAATGTCTAATTCTTCACCAAATCCCGAATTATCGACCTCGGAACGTGATCCTAAGCAAAAAACTAGACAGGTATCTGAAATGGAGTACCTAAACATGAAATTTAATCAACAAGTTTTAGTATGGAACGAAAAACTCGAGGGCGTCGTGCGTCAAACAATAGTCAGCGAGTTGAATAAAATAACTACAGCTATTACAACTTTGAACTCCAAAATGACAAAGTTGAACGAGGATAACGCCAGCATTAAAAAATCCCTGCATGAAGCTAATTCAAAGCTTAATGCTATGGAAGAATCCATCAACTATGCGTCAGGACGTCAGGACACCTTCGAGGAGCGTCTTGGAGTTGTCGAAAAAAGGCAATCGAATTTTCCCGATCTGCCAATGCAGATAACTACTCTCGAGAACAAAATTTCCTCACTAGAGCAGCAGGCTAGGCAGTGCAACTTAGAAATATCTAACCTACCTGAAAGAAAATCGGAGAATCTTCTAGCCATCCTGGAGAATATGGGTCGTGAAATAGGCTGTGCTATAAACAAGTGTGATATTGTATCCATCCATCGTGTACCCCATGCCGACCAAAAAAACTCCCGCCCAAAAAATATCATTGTGCGATTGACGACCAGAGTATTGCGGGACAACTTTATAGCTGCCTACCGCGCGAAAAAAGGTTTAAATTCGAGTCAGCTCGCTATATCTGGAACGGAGCACAAAATTTATTGCAACGAACATCTAACCCTAGTGAATAAGATCTTGTTTCGGAACTGCCGCGAAGCTGCTGCAAAACAAGAATATAAATATGTGTGGGTTAAACACGGAACCATCCTTGCACGCAAATCAGACACTTCCGCTGTCATTGCGATCAGATTCCCTCAGGACATTGCTAAAATTAAGTGATTACCGGTGCACTAACAATTACCACCTATGTTTTTATTTTTATCATTCGGGTCATGCGGCTTCTAATAAGCTTACACTAGATAAGAAAATATTTGTTTTTTTAAATATAATCCTAATGTTGAGGGTAGCACAGATGTTTACAATTAACACGAATATTGATGAGCGTTCTTTATTAATTTATGCCTTTTTCTGTCCTGTTTCGAAATTCAAAAATTTTATAGTATTAATAAATATATATATATACACCTATATTTAATTTATCTGCATATTTACTGCTTAATTAAAATCTGATTACCTTCTGTATACAAAATGGATAAACACATATTATCAATCTATTACCAAAATTGTCGGGGTTTAAGAACTAAATTACATACACTTTATATGAACATTTTACAACATAATTATGACTTGATTATTTTATGTGAGACATGGCTACAGAGTAACATTTCTGATAATGAATACATTGATTCTCGATATCGCGTATTTCGCTGTGATAGGGATCTGGAGGCCGCGGGGCGGAGGGACGGAGGCGGCGTGCTGGTGGCGGTGAGACGCGAGCTACCTGTCACACTCCGCGCCTCCCCGCCTCCAGGCCTACTAGCCCCGCCGGCACCCTCACCGCTTGTAGACTTTCTTATACTAGAATTACGTACTCGTAACTATTGTTGTGTTATCAGCGCATTTTATATCCCACCTAATTTAAATTCTGATACATATGCCTCTTTCTTTGACTACTTATCCTACATAATACAATTGCCTGAAGTTAATGATTACATTGCGGTAGGAGATTATAATTTACCTACATTAGAATGGACTGACTGTAATACGTTTCTTAAGCCGGTCCTGCATAGCAATTATTCTCCATCTAATAAACATTTAATTAATTTTATGTCTTTGCTTAATAGTTTTCAGATTAATAGGCACAAAAATTATAATGGTAGATTACTCGATTTATTCATCACGAACATTGGCAACTCTTCATCCTCCTTACCGCCAGTTACACTGGTACCACTTGATGCACATCATCCTGCGTTCTACGTAACTGTTACCATTAATAATAACTATATACCACTTCAATTTAGACCGCGAATTCAATTTAACTTCAAAATGGCAGATTACGAAAGTATTAATATGGAGCTATGTGATATAAATTGGAATGAATTGTATAACTGTAATAATGTTGAATTATTAGTGTCAACTTTATATGAAATTCTCTATTGCATTATAAAAAAACGTGTTCCTTTAAAACAAATTAGAAGCTCCCACTATCCCATTTGGTTTTCACGTCCTCTTGTACATATTTTCACTAACAAAAATAATGCATGGATTAAATGGAAAATGTATGGCAACAAATCCGATTATAGTGTTTTCTCTTTGTTACGGGAGAGATTCAAGACCGAGTCGCATATCTGTTATAATAAATATATAGCTTCTGTTGAGGACAGTATACAGAACAACATAAAATACTTCTGGACATATATACATAATAACAAAAATTGTGGCGAAATACCAGATACCATGACATATAATAACAATACTTGTAACACTCCTGAAGGAATATGTAATATGTTCTCAGATTTCTTTACGTCAGTTTTTGTACCGTCCGATGTAAATGATGACTTTGATGTCAGTAATATTCCTGACCCAAATACAAATTCTGACCTCATCATTAATGATATAACTTTAACTAAAGAAGAAGTTCGTAAAGAGCTCCGTAAGTTAGATCCTAATAAGGGGCCAGGAGTGGATAATATCCCCCCTGTATTTTAAAAAAAAACCGCGGACATACTTTTTGAACCCCTTCACTATATCTTCAACCGCTGCTTAAGGGAAGGAGTCTTTCCAACTATATGGAAATCTGCTCGAATAGTACCAGTGCACAAAGGTGGACCAAAAAATGATGTCGAAAACTATCGTCCAATCTCCATTTTACCCGCTCTGTCAAAGCTTTTCGAAAGGCTAATACACAACAACATATATCCCTCACTACATCGCACCATCATCGATCAGCAACATGGTTTCGTCCAAAGGCGCTCTACCACAACAAACTTAATGATTTACACTACGTATCTCTTCGAAAGCATGGACGCTAATAAACAAACCGACAGTATTTATACAGACTTTCGAAAAGCTTTCGACAGAGTGGACCATAAAATTCTTTTGACAAAACTGGCATTTAATGGGATAAGAGGTAATTTATGGCGTTGGTTCAAAAAGTCGTCATCAACGGTTTTGAATCTGCTTTCGTCCCCGTTACCTCAGGCGTGCCACAAGGCTCGATCTTAGGCCCCCTGTTATTTATATTGTTTATAAATGATATTCATAGGTGCTTTGAATTTTGTGATTATCTCCTGTATGCGGATGATCTCAAAATTTTTCACATTATTGATAATGTAGATGACCATAGTAAAGTTCAGCAAGATTTAGACCGTTTCTCCCTTTATTGTATTCAAAATAAATTAAGTCTTAATTTAAGTAAATGTAAAGTCATTACATTCACCAAGAAAAAAAAACCTTTATATCTCCCATATAAACTCTGTGGCTCTGTGCTTGATAAAGTTGAATCAATTAGGGATCTGGGGGTCATACTAGATGCCAAGCTGCACTTAGATGAGCATGTTGATAGTATTATTAATAAAGCGTATAGAATGTATGGATTCGTTATGCGAACATGCTCTAAATTTGCCCGACCATCGACTTATATTTATATATATAAAAGCCTCATTCGTTCCCAATTAGAATATGCAGTATCTATATGGAATCCTTTTTATAATAAGTACACTGATGCTCTTGAAACAGTACAGAAAAAGTTCTTACGTTGCATGAATTACAAATGTGCTAAACGACGTTTATCGTATGTACACCTTTTACATAAATATGAAATTATGGACCTCAAGTCAAGACGTCTTCTGTTGCAAACTATGTTCCTTTTCGATATCTGTAACAATAAGTACGATTGTATCGCTCTCAATAATAAGTTAAGTTATATAGTACCTTTTAGATCTCATAGCCGTAAGGGCCATTGTCTGTTTGCCACCCGTTTCTGTCGTAGTAATGCCGGTAAGCGTTCACCCATGCACAGAATAGTTCTATCATATAACAACCTTTTCAATGACATAGATATGTTTGCTTCTCGAGTGGGTGATTTTAAGACAAAGTTGTTGGCTACGCTACGTAATGTTAAGTTTATTTAGATTTTTAAGAAGCATTTCAATTGTTTTTCTTTTTTCCTTTTTTATTTTTTAACTCTTACACCTCTGCTCACACTCACAACATACAATCACTCTCGTTAACACATATTAGCACAAAATACTGTAACAAAATAAAACACGAACACTAACTCACTTAGATATGTGTCTAAACCTTCTTTATGCTAACTTAATTATTTTCTTAATTTAGAAAAAACTGTACTTACGTAGAACAACTGTTCTTACCTATCTACCATCTGGACAATAATATTGTAATTTAGTTAGTAAATAGTGGTTATCGGTGCTGGTTGCACAATTAGGTACCTTATGTTATAATAATATTCTTTTTGTAATATTATATTGTGCTACTGTTTGGTGACCTAAATAAATAAATAAAAAAAAAAAAAAAAAACTGCTCCGAGTCCCAACTGCACCCGATAAACAAACAGCGAATCATTGTAACATGCGATTTAGTGTGCCTTTCCAGCTGTGCTTGGTAGCTAACCTGTGGGTAGAAAAAAATCCAACCAATAGGATTGCTTTATTTTCCTTGCTTAGAGCTGCGCTCGAAAATAAAAAAGTTCTTTTTTATCACTATCATGAGAGTTCCACATAATTACGTGCTACAATGGATAGCGCCGGGCGGTGCTCGGCGCGACACGGCGACAGATGGCGGTGCGTGAAACTGCCGACCTCCCTGAAGAAGATCCTCGAACAGGATTGAAACTTGTCGGTCCTATGCCTTAATATAAAACGTGAAAAAGTTCTGGTGGAAACGCATCTTAAAAGTCTACTTCTGAACTGAGAGCTTCCTACAGACTATAACAGCAATAACACGTGGAATATTTTGGAGGGGCGGTACCATAGTCACCACGCTTGTTGGCAATGCGGCGTGTACTACGGACTTCGGTGGTTGGTGATTGTAGTATTCTCTGCTTCAAAATCATCCTACAAATGTTTGGCACTATTCTTAGCCGGAAACACAAGGACAGGATAGAGAAAAATCTCTCAGTACATTTTTCGAGCAAATGTATTGAAAAAAATCTTAAATCTATGTAAATTTCTTACTTCGGCAGTTATGTGGTTCAAATTGCGGGTCACCGTTTCCTAATATTATCCGAATCTTGTACAGATTTCATGGTTGGTGTTTTCAAACTTTTGAAAGTTTAACTGGATGGTGCTTAAGGTTAGCACAAGGAAAATATATCATCGTGTTGTGCCACCATGAATTTAGTATGAAAATGTTATTTTCATATATTTTACTAGGCATAAAAAACTTATCAACAGTGATCAACGCACGGACCAATAGGAGCTCCAATTTGAATGGATCATCGTACCACCCATCGGCACTTAAAAAAAGTAGGTGACACGATAAGGAAAACCCTTATACGTTAGTATTATAATAATCTAAGGACCCCTTATTCGCTTCATCTTGTCACTCACACTAGCGTCTTTCCCTCCACCCGCCTAAGGCGGCGCGCAGATAAACAGTTTACGCGCGTACTCCCACATTTTATGTGTTTAGTTGGACCGTCGTTCGCAGATCACTTAGCAGATAGCCTGTAGTATTCCAGCTAGCTCGGTTTATGGCCTGGCTCATCATTACTGCCGATTAGGTACCAAGGGATATAACGAGGAACAGGACGAATCTGTGTTTAATTTTATATAAAAAAAAAACAAATGGGTTTCTTCAAACAAATATGCTACTTAGCAACGGTAGTCGTATAGTTATTAATACACACAATTAAAAAGATTGGCGATCGATAAGCATAATGTAAAGAAAAGAGCAAAACAAGGATCTTAGTAAACTTGAATTTTATAAGATATTGCAGGTAAGGTCGAACAAAATTATAAGTAGGTATGTGAATCCACCTGAACAGTACAATCTGAGGCGCTACCGCCGAACTCAATCGTTATTGAATCTCTCTTTTCTTTTTGTACAGAAAAAAAGAGAGAATCGATAATGATTGAGTTCGGCGGTAGGGCATCTGGATCTATTCAAGGCAAGTGTGAGTAGGCATCTTCTAGGTAGGCATGCTACATCTTCGACTCCATCGTCACTTACCATCAGGGGAGACAAATGCTTAAACCTATCCTAACTAAGAAAAAAATCACTATATATTTTCGTCCCCGCTTGCAATATCTTATAAAATTCAAGTTTATTAAGATCCACGAACTTGTGTCTCTTTTCTGTTACGCAGCCGGCGTTTTGTTTTTAATGAAATAAATTGTAGATTTAAAAGTCTTAACTAGTACAGGTGCATTCGGGTAATTCCGAAAATCGGGTAATTCCAATAATGTCTCAATTCTATAAAATGCGCCAGTGTTTTTTGTTCTGGCTTCCCTTACCTAGCGGCCATCTTAACCCGCTCCCACGCTTCACATCTCTGGTAAGTATTTAAATTGATTGTCTTTACATTTGCAAGATTTTTGTTTTATTGCATTGGTAAATGGGTTCAGACCGGTCTAGCCAAAGATATTTAGTTATTTTCGGATTAAACCGACAAGAGTAATTCCGAATCAAAGTCAAAGTCAGGTCAAAATAGTTTATTCATTGTTGGATATTAAAATCTCTTAATGAGGTCAGCTAAACTACATCGCTTCACAAACAAATTGGCGCCATAGTAGAAAAAAAAAGAAGCGACAATAAAAAAAACAACAATAGATTTTGCCCACAGATTTCATGTCGGGTAAATCCGAATTATAAATATCATATATAAATATAGCTGTTTATTGACTAGTTACGATTAAATATTTTTGGGAGTGTAAATATGAATGAAAAAAGCAATGTGTTCATTATACCACAATAAAATAAAAACCACTTTTGAGTGTCATTCGGAATTTTCCGCGATTCATTCGGAATTGAACTCGTGCAATGAAATTAAAACCAAATTTTAAAATATTTTTATCTTCTTACTGGGTAAATTTTTGGAAACGTTTAGTATACATATTGAAGAACCCATTTATTTTGAGTTTGATACTAAAAACTCAACCACATTTTTATTAGTCAGTTATAAATTGTCACGCTGTCAATTTATCTAAAAACATTTCGTAATTACCCGAATGCACCTTACAGATAAATTAAAATGTTGGTCATTTGTGGAAAGGTACAGCACTTACATTATTTGAAGGAATTGTTACTGAGACTAAATATTACTCGTTCAGTTGACGAAACCGTGGCTGTATTAATTACGCCTCACTTAAACCAGAATGTTGTTTGCTACTTAAAGTTCTGTAGTATAATCAACTGCATAATGTCAGTGAAAACACTTAAGACCTTGAGATCAGTTCACAGCGTTGCATCATCATCATCATATTGACAGCTGAAAGACGTCCCCTACGCTGGACACAGTCATATCCACACGAGGACCACCCTTGCGCTGACCGCATCCAGCATCTTCCCGGTATCGTCCCTACCTTGTAGGACTGAACATGCTAAGCCCGGCTCGTTATTTTTGCACCATCGGCCATCTCTTCTTCGAGCGATGTGGCCTGCCTACTGCTACTTAAAGGAGTGATCACACCTGGCTGAATTGAAAGACTAATTCGGCATACATCGCTCGTTGAAGGAAGGATATTACAATTAAAATAACCAAGCCTCCCAGCAATGTATGCCGAATTAGTGTTTGAATTCAGCTAGGTGTGATCACTGCTTTAGTTAGGCTATCCTCAGAGCTAAGTCGATTTTTGGTTCTTCTTCGGATCTCTTCGTTTCTGATTCGATCTTACGTTGTACTTTTACTAATAATTTGGGTAACATTTAGCTTTTTATGAGGCCCACCGTTATAAGCGCCGATGTAGTACCATGATAGTGCTAGTGTTTCCACTGACTAGAGTCAAGAGCACGACAAACTAGACCCATTAGACTTTGTACAGTCAAATACAGGTAAAACTTGATACTCGCATCGCAACTTCAGCTCATACGGCTATTGAAATAAGAACGTTGCAAAGTCGAATGTGTCAAGCTTGACGTGCTCTTGACTGTTGTGCTGCGCTTATCTCAGTAAGCACAGAGGCAGATCGCAGAAATCAAACTGCGAATGTCAAGTTGATGTACTCTTGGATGTACCACAAACTACAATGCTAACAGACTGTACTAAGCCAATATTCATATTCACCCTCTTGTTGTAAAAATGGCAACACCAGCAAGACGCCTACACAGCTCTCAGTGTGACCACGCTTCAATAGGCATATGGGACATACGCATCATGCGTTTCAAGGGGTGTCATGGTGTCACGCTTCCCTCAGATTAGTAAGCATTAGACTCTACGTACCTAGTGAACTCGTTTTACGTAGATTTTTTCTCAAATTAGAGTGACTTGAGTGGAGTTCGAATCTGCTATAAATGAGCTGGGGGGTGATCGTGGTAATTTCAACGACATTTCCAAAACAAAAACGTTTGCCTCAAAATTCATGTTAAGTCTTAACTAAGTGTTTTAGGCAAACGTTTTTGTTTTGGTAATATCGTTGAAATTACCACGATCACCCCCCTGAATATAAATTTAAGTGGACACGTTACATAAAGTCATCTGATCCCAAACTAGACAAAGCCAGAAGTATGGGTACCAGAGACTGATATACTCGTACATACATAAATAGAAAAATAACACCCAGACAAAAAACAAAGACTCGTGTTCATCACACAAATGTTTGCGCTCGGCAGGCATCGAACCCACACCCACAGCCCACGACGTAGAGGGCAGGCTTACTACCAACCACACCAGTGTTTGAATATTAGGAATAAAACATGTAAAAGTGCCACTTAGTAATCGTGGTATGCTATGCAACTGTACACACGTTTTATTCCTAATATTCAAGCTGGCACCGACCTCAAAAACTTTTATTTCTTTGTTTTTACTTTCGAGCGGAGCGAGAAAAGTATTGTATTCGTGAAAGAAAAAGTTTTTCTAATTTTCTCAAAAATGTGTTCTATATCACTTATACATTATAAAAAGCAAGTCTCCTAAAAATGTCCGTCCGTCGGTCGGTCGGTCGGTCGGTCGGTCCGTCGGTCGGTCTGTCCGTCACGCTTTGGCGTAGCGGCTAAACGAATGGACCGATTGACACCATATTTTAAATTTAAGATTTTCTTGTAAATTCATCGAAGGATACTGAGTGGTTTCTTGCTGGCTCTCATTTTGAGGGTAGCTGTCATACAATGGAAATGAAAAATTGCTATTTGCTCGAAAACGGCTCATACGATCTTGATTAAATCTTGCATGACCAAGAATGTCCATGCATGGTATCTTTCGGCAGTATCCATTGGTCTGTGAAAGTTCATATGAGGGGCGTTCCCTCACTACAAAAATTTAAAAATGTAATTTACTCAAAACCGGTTTCAATGAGCTTTGGAATACTAAATTGGTTACGTACCTGACTGCATATTTCATTTAAACATTTTTACATAAATCTAGTACAGGTAAGTTTGTATTTCCATATTAAGTATTTGTATGGAATTACAAACTTAAGTTTGCACTTGTTCATTATTTACTCTTTACTATCCGCAGCCCTTTATAATCTAGTAGTTAGAGCATTCGGCTCTTGATTCAGAAGTTCTGGGTTCGATTCCCGGTGGGGACACTGTCGAATGATGACTCTCTTATATCGCGAGAAAGTAAGTGCAGTGCTGCTGTACCATTTATTTTGTTTTGAAGCCGGTTTAATTTTTTAATTACTTTTTTTGTATGCAAGTATACAAAAAAAAAGACTAGAGTAAAGAAAAGAGTATTCTGTATTCTGCATGACATTCAATAAGTATTCTGTAAAGAATCTACATTGAATAAAATTATCTGAATCTGAATCTGAATCTGAGACTTACCTTATTACTAAATATTTGGTTGCAGCGAAGTTACGCGCAATACCTGCACGATTGTACCTACGAGTATAGATATAATATAGGTTTTACCCTACGTTTTACCTAAAGTTCTATCTTCGAGAAAACAATACAGCTTATAGAGTAGGTATATGTTATTCTTACGGATAAGCTAGCTAGCATAGTTTGTCTTGTATCGCAGGTGGCCAGCAAACTCTGGCTTAAAGCGGTTATAACAAGTTACGGGCGGGGGCTAACTAGATTCCACCCAACTTTCGCGAGCTAGATAATGATCTTCGCTACGTGGATGCGGGCTCTGCAGACCGGCGGTAGAAACGCAGCGGTTGGAACGCTCGTTCATTATAAGTAAGAGATGAGAGTGGTATAAGTAAGGTAACGTCAGTACAGAAAATCTAGGCTTTTAAGCTTATAGAATCAATTCTTGAAATAGTAAACAATTAAATTTAAATCTAAGAAAAACAAATGGGAATACACACTATATAGCATGGTTTGACAAAGATGGCTCCATAAAAAAATCTAAAAGTTACCTCTTTTCGAGACATTCTATCACACTTTCTAAAATAAGAAGTTTGGTGTATCATGGACGAGCAATAAGAATCATTCACCAAAAAACGCTTACATCTGACAGATTTATATTATAATTCATATTTAGATTTTATTCAAACACTTCACAATAATAAATAATAAAGAAAAACAATGAAAATGTGCAAAAGTGTGGTTATTTTTCGTACTTACTTACACGTAAAGAAAAAGATAGAGACATAATTTTTGGACCCACCTCTCTTTAGTAGTAGATATTGATAAATAAAACATGGATATTTTTTATTGCTGAACCGAAAAAACCCTTGTTATGCTCACGAGTCGTTACATGATAACGTTGTTCCTTGTTATCGTACAAATAATGAGTGTTAATTTTGCCTAGAAAATTTAAGGAACATAGTAAAATATGTAAAATAATTTTAAAAAGTGCTTTTAGCTCATAACAATATTTTATTTTGCAATTTGCCGTCTCATGAAGTCATGACACAACTACGACCTGGGCTAGTATGTTATTTTGTCGAATAAAATAATAAGCAAATCTTATCATCTCCATTCTTTGATCAAATAAATAAAACCAATCTCTATCATTCAGGTGGAATCATGTCACTCCAACTCTGACCGTTATTGCGCAGGACTCAAAAAATGAATCGCGAGAGCGTGGTCGGCGAGCGAATCGTTCATTGGATCTCCGCCTGTCGTCCATAAGCAAAAAATAACCTTCAGGTTTAGAGTTAAAAATATCGAGCTGTAACCTGGAACCCGTTTTTCTCAAAAGGTTGCGTTGTGTTTTCGCGCTATGTAAACTTTTACTACTATGTATTTCAATATACAAGCCTAGAAAGAATCGACAATTCTCACTATTACTATTTTTACAAAAGATTAGATATCGAAGTTTAAATAATTTTATCATTGACTTCAAACAGAGGTCGTGAACCTTTTCCAACGTAACAATTTTAATTAAATATTACATCTAAGTAGGCAACAAAGTTGAAATTGGCTGGTTGCTGCGAGCCGTGCGACGGGGCATCGTGTCGCCTGAAGATGATTAATTGAGCGAGCGGCGCGCATCTACAATAACTTTGCAAAGGGAGGGATAGACAACAGTTTTAGTAGTTGTTTTTCCATGATGAACCCCCATGCAGCACAAAATGGATTAATTTTGAAATAAATCATCGAATAGATAAATAAACAGTTCATAAAAAACCATTAAAGATATAAAATACTTAGGCTGAAAATCAGTGCTATGTGGCTTTATGCAAAAGAGCCTACTGTGAGCTTGTGCTCCAACGGACATACTAACGTGTGAATTACATAAGCTGAGTCCTGTTGCAAAAACAGTAATTTTATTTACTTCCCATACAAAATGGTTCGGTCACGTGACCACTTTAGTATGGGGAGTCGAATTTTTTTTGTGCGTAGTTAGCAAAGTCGAAGAACAAAATGTGTTGCTTTTGACCTCTGTAATATGGTGGGCATACACATATCAGGTCCAAAAAAATAACCTAGTATTTAAATGTGTGGAAATAAATAGTTTTAATGATCATTTGTCTTAAAATTACAAAGCTGTATTCACTGAACGATGGTCTTATTGTATTGTTATAGTGTATGAAATCTGTACAGTCAACGACAAGTCAAGCTTGACACTTGCAGTGCGACTCTAGGCCGTACATCTATTAAAATAATAACGATAAAAAGTCCAATGTGTGAAGCTTGATGTGCTCTTGACTGTACTATACTTGACCATAACGAATATCGAACTCAAAAACATAAAGACAACAAATATTTCGATCCAAACCACAAGGTAAAACATTTTTTTATCTTTTATAATACTTTACAGCTATTCACAATTTCACATATCAATGGAAAACTTTCATCCTTACTTCTATTACGTAATAAAGGACAAAGTATTTCCACTGACGCGCGATTGACTGTACTTATCTACACCCCCAAACACCTAAAGTGCAATCTGACATCACAAAAACTTCTATCTAGGAAACGCTACCATTTACAGATCTTAATCAGTGAAAAGGCGGGGTGAAGATGATTTGCCGGAATTACCCCCCACGCCCAAACTATCAACCCCCACGACCGGGGGGTAAATACGTCCCCTACGAATAAATTGCACTAAGAGGGAGAATGTCTTATGAGCTCTTACATTATATTGCTCCACGAAATACAGCAGCTTGGGTACTTATCTTTAGAATGGGGTGCGACTTGTGGGGATTATACGAGGAAATTGCTACGGTAGTGTAGAATTCCTGTGAATTTTGTGTATAACAGGGTTATTTTTGGACCCCTAGCCAAATTTTAGTATGTTGCTCAGAAAATGAAACTGAATAACTTTCCCAAAAAAACATGGGTCGAAAAACGAGAAAAAATTTTGGTCGTCCCATACAAATTCCACTGTTGCTGGTGCAAGTATAGGAGATCCAAAAACAAAATTAGTTTTTCGATCCATGTTTCTTTGGGAAAATTGTTCTGATTTTGCTTGCGGTCCAAAATCCCTGTATATTTTACGCACGTACATTAGTGTTTTTTCGTTTTTAATTTTAACTCTGAAGGTGCCAAGTCTGTCTGGGGAAGTACCACCCTCCATTCTTGTTTCTGTATCAGTGAATCTGCATACGAGACATTCCATCTTATATAGTTTTCAAGGCGGTTGGCGCGCTTTTGCTGCCTTATTTGCAGTGTCAACTTCTATGATATGTTTTGTGTGCTATGTTTATTGAATAAAGCTTTATCTTATCAATCCTATTATAACACCCAGAAATTTTTAAGACGGCGTTCTACCCATGAAAGTGATCATCTTTTCCAAAGGAACTTATTATTATGTAGGTCAAAACACGAAAAAAATATACGACATCCCATAAAAAATTGCTGTTAGCTGATGCATTTTTTCGTAAATCGACCAATATTCCTTTCAAAAAGTGGTTTAGTTTCATTGGCAAAAGCACGTCTTAAAATTTCCGGACTGATAAACAATAAGGGTGTTCGTATTGTCAGGTGCTATTGATGGCGGCCCATCTGTTGGAGTACTCAAATGTAAAAGAGAAAACACTAAATAAAAGTCTTAAACCTGTAAAAAAATATATGATTTTATCAATATTCAACATCTAAAGATGCGTGTACCCAAACCCCATGACGCCGCGAAGATAATTCGATTGGTCGAGGGATAATTACGTCGGCAGCTTTAATCCGACGTGCCGTATTTTGGGAATATGCAAACGAGATGTCTTGGACTTTACCACTTTACGCAGGGGTTTTGCGTTCCGAACTGTCGCATTTTCCTCCCCCCAATGTAAGTAGGAAGAATTTAACTAGATTAAAAATTGTTGGTACTTAAACCGTCATTTTACGAAAAGTAGGTATCGATTAGTAAACGAAAAGTAAGTAAGGTACGAATTCACTAGGACGTATCTATGTCGGAAAAGTAAAGCAAGCCCATAAGAAAGGCCGTGTAGAGTCTTGCGATAAAAATACGAATATAGGGTAAGTATGATTTAACATGCCACTGTGGCCAGAAAGCACCCACTTTCCAGCCTCTGACATGTAAATTCAATTTACGATGGTACCTGAAGCACAACCTCTATCCTCCTCTACTAAAAACACTTTGATGTAGCTTTCTTCTGATCGGTCCGCATTAAAAAAAATCTGTCTAATAAGAATTTTTCTTGATTTTAAACATAAATTCTTGTTAGAATTTGCATACTTGTAGCGCCATCTAGTGTCGAGTAGGTGAACCAATTATTGTGAAACAGAAGTGCAATTACCAAATCAAAATATTACATTCTTGGTTATAAAAAAAGCGTTAACATTTTAAACTGTGTAGATTTTTTTATACTAACAATAAATTGAGTACTTTGATGTTTTCTTTTTATTGTAACTTTTTGTTTCGCTACTCGATAAGAGGTGGCGCTGCATGCTCTTTAAATTAGGTAAATAAAGATGTGTAAGCATCGAAGAGAAAATTAACACCGGATTTTATTTGTCAGCCTAGAAATAATTTCAGTGACAAATCAGTAACAAATTAAAGCCGTGTTCGGATCGTCGCATTATGAATAGACAAATAAATCCGTCCACGGGCTCAATATACTCTTGTCTTGATTTCTCCCGTAAAAAGCGAGTGAGTTTTATTTGGTCAACATGCACCATAATTATTTTCTCAATATCAATATTTTCTCAAAATATCCTCTTACTGGAGCCCAATCGTTGAATATCGCCGGGTGATAAAATGTCACTCAAAAAATTCAAAAGCACTGATTTTTATTTTCAAAAATGTTGATTGATATTCGGTAAATATAAGCTAGTGTATAATTGTCAATTTTCTTACTTTTTTATTTGCAATTTAACAGTTTAACAGGGTGAATTTTAATTTTTAAAGTCTCAAAAGTGATATTTTATCACCCGGTGATATTCAAGAATTGGCACCCGGTAATATACAGGGTTATTTTTTATCCCCTCGGATATTTAAAGAGGTGGTTCTGCCCATAAAACTGAACAACTTTTCGCAAGACAAAAGTCGAAATACAAAAAAAATACTTCCCATACAAACTGGATCAGCTGACAGCACATTTTGTATGAGAGGTCGAATTTTTATTTTCGTATTTCGACCTATGTTCCTTGGGAAAAATTGTACAGTTTTAACGACAGAACCAGGGATTCAAAAAAATAACACTGTATAGGTACCTAAATTGATAGCATACGTTGTTGCTCTCCTTTATTTTACAGCTAATATAATAATAATAATATAAAGAATAATATCATAAAATCGTTAAAGTTAAGAAATATCTATAATTACGAGTTTTAGCAATTAGAAGACGCTGTGATAGTCATCATGACATCCCATGAAACGTTCACTACAGGACAGGGAACCTCCAAAATTCCAGCTTTTGCTGAAACAATGTGGAGGGGAAGTACCATAGTCACCACACTCGATAGCGTTACGACTGGCACCATGGACCGCGGTTGTTGGTGACCGCAGAATGTAAGATGATACGATACACAGAAGGATGCTGCTACCCATCCTCTGGTTCATTAACCCTTAGTCGCCTCTTGCGACATCCACAGGAAGAGATGGATTGGTACTATTCAATGCACCACGCAGACGAAGTAGCGTGCAACAGCTAGTTATTAATAAAAAGTAATTTTAGGGTTCTGTAGCCAAATGGTAAAAAACGGAACCCTTATAGATTCGTCATGTCTGTCTGTTTGTCTGTCCGTCCGTCCGTATGCTTTTTTCCGAAACTATACTTACTGTTGAAACGTAAGTAGATTTATTTTGCTAACCGCATTAAGATTTTCATACAAAAATAGAAAAAAAAAACAATAAATTTTAGGGTTCCCCATACCATGGCCCATACTTAGAACTGAAACTCAAATATTTTTTTCATCAAACCCATACGTGTGGGGTATCTATGGATAGGTCTTCAAAAATGATATTGAGGTTTCTAATATGATTTTTTCTAAACTGAATAGTTTGCGCGAGAGACACTTCCAAAGTGTTAAAATGTGTCCCCCCCCCTTCTGTAACTTCTAAAATAACAGAATCATAAAACAAAAAAAAATTAATGATGTACATTACTATGCAAACTTCCACCGAAAATTGGTTTGAACGAGATCTAGTAAGTATTTTTTTTAATACGTCATAAATCGTGAACCGCAATTTACCTTTCATTCAATCAACTCAAATATAAATTTATATCACATAATAAAGTTTTTCAGCAATAAAAATACCATTACTTTTACTTATACAGGGTGTTAATTTAATTGCGTGCCATAGCTTAGGGGGTGGTTCAGTTACGATAGAGGAACTCAAAAAAATATTAAAAAAAATCCTATTTAAAAAACTTAAAACTCCATTGAAACTAAACTAACGCGGAGGGCAATGACCCGGAGCACCGCGCTATCAAAAGCGCCCGAAAGAGTTTCAGTTATGTATGTGCCTACCTGAATATAAAAAATGAAATGGCAGAAATGGCTAATAAGATAAGATAAGATGTGCCTACCTTATCCACTGATACTCGCGCGCTGGCTCAATGGTAGCGCAGTGCTCCGTCCGGGTCATTGACCTCCGCGTTAGTTAACTTTCAATGGAGTTTTAGTTTTTTTAAGTGGGATTTTTTTCATATTTTTTTGTGTTCCGTTATCGTTCCTGAAACACCCCCTAAGCTATGGCACGCAATCAAATTAACACCCTGTATACGGTCAGGTTTGTACGTATATACAGGGTGTTAATTTGATTGCGTGCCATAGCTCAGGGGTGGGTTCAGTATCAGTAACTGAACAACTTTTCCCAAGGAACATAGGTCGAAATACGAAAATTATTTTTTGACCTCCCATAGAAACTGCATCAGATGATAGCGCATTTTGTATGGAAGTTCAAATTTGGTTTTTCATATTTCGAGCTATGTTCCTTGGGAAAAGTTGTTCAGTTACTGGTACTGATCTCGCCTTTGAGCTATGGCACGCAATCAAATTAACACCCTGTATAAGTAAAATAGCATTTGTATAATAGCACAGGGAGCCAGTCCTTAAATATCACCCAAAAAATTCAAAATCACTGATTATTCTTTTCTAAAGTAAATAATAATATGATATAATTTGTGTTGTTATTACTTGATGGAACTCAATTGTATTTATGTAATTAAACACCATTTTCACACTAGTTCCACTTATATAAATAAATAAATAGTGTAATAAATAGTGGAACTAGTGTGAAAATGGTGTTTAATTACATAAATAAATAATAATAAATAAAAATAAAATAATTCTTTATTCAGTAAAATTCACATTTTGCTTAACTTCGATAACCACACTAGACAAAGCCTGTATCGTGATTATCGCTGCATTATATCATTCACAGCAGGACACAAACTGATTCTTAACAGTAGTAAGTAATTATTCTAACTTGTACATAGTGGCATAGTAGCGTAAGATTAGAGCTTAAAGTTAAGTTCAAAGAGTTTATTTTCTCAAAAGAACATTTACAGTTCACTTAAAAAGAGAAAAGCAAAAACAAAAGTTATAAAACTTATAGTAACTTATCTAGGCATGCATAACAAGTAATTAATAATATCTACATAATATTGACAGTATCGTGCAAATGCAGTTTCAATTTACTTTTGAAAGCATTCATGGAGTCTAAGTCCTTTAAGTGAGATGGTAAGTTATTATGTAATTGGACACCCTCATACAGTATACTTCTTTTTCCGTATTCCGTTCTGGGTGGTTTCAATTGGATTTTGTTATTACTCCTTGTATTATATTTGGATATTCTTTTATTTAAAGTAATGTTTGTATGTATGTCTTGTCTTATCATTTTCTTTACCAATATGCATGTTTTGTATGTGTATAACTGTTTTATATCGTATAGTTTTGTCTTTTTGTATACAATTTGCGTCGGTGTGTCTTAATATTCGCTAAATAATGCTTGATTTTAATTTTCATGTATTAAGATTTAATACCTTTTAACAGTTTAACAGGGTAAATTTGAACTTATAAAGTCACAAAAATATTGAAGGAATTGTGTCCCGGTTGCCAGTGATGGATGACATATGGCTCTGAGACGTGGTCGCTCACGATTGGGAAGCTGAAAGTTAGAGATGAGATCCGCAGAAGAACTGAAGTAACCGACATTGCCCTGAGGACTAAAAAAACCGGCCAATGCAAGTCGGAGTCGCGCACCGAGGGTTTGTATTAGTTGTGTGTTTTATTGTATTAGTTGAAATTTCAGTAAGTTAATGTGCTAGATTTTTTGAGTCCGACACGCGCTTGACCAAATTTTTTTTTTGTTATTTTATAGCTTATGCACTATAAACATGAAGGAAAAAAAAATTACGCGCCCAGATGGAGTAGTAATCAAAACGTACTATGGGTGCCGGCTATGATACAATTTTGTAACTCACACACACATTCACACTTTTCTTCCAAATAGTCGTTCACGGCATGTGACATGGACAACATCTCTGTCATAAAATATCAGAAATAAAATAAATAACACAAAACAGTTATAATTGTGCGGTGAAATTGTGCCGAAACCATGCCGCAAGCAAAACTACAAAGCTTGCTGGTATCACATTTTTCTGGTGAGTAGTAAACCGCTTGGTTTTTAAAATTTTCGTGGTGAAATTTTTTGTAGAATCTTGTGTTGTTGATTTTAGTGATGTGAAGTAGTCGATAAAAAATAATATAGAATCGAGTCGTCGTTATAATTTTATTTCATTTATTTATCGCAGTTTTCTAAAAGATCCGGCGCAAAAACGTCAATGGGTGCCAACATGCGGGAGAGACCAAAATTGGATTCCAACCAAATATATAGCAGAATCTGCTCAGCTCATTTTAATAACAGTAATTACGAATTAACTAAAGCCCGCAGAAAAAGACTTCATAAAGATGCCATTCCAACCGAGAACCTATGTGACAAGGTAAATGAAAAACTAGTTTTTTCCATCCTCAGAAATCCATAATCTCTACCAGCTATCCCATCTGAAAAACAGCTGTATGTACGTTTATAACTCTGTGCAGTGTCTTATTAATACTATTAACTAGCCCCATACAAACTTTGGACCCCCGTTTCACCCTTTCTGGAGGTGAATTTTGAAAAATTCTTTCTTAGTCAGCCTTAGATCTCACAAGGAAGCTAAGTGCCAAATTAAGAGTTTCTAGACCCAGTGGTTTGGGCTGCGCGTTGATTCTTAGTCAGTCAGCCATTCATTTATTCACTCAGTCAATCAGTTTCTTCTTTTATATATCTAGATTTGACTATTTGTAACGATGGCAAATAGTTGCTGATCTAGTTTTTTAGTTATTCTAAGAACTGTAAGATTTTTGTGCTTCGTTTAACAGTTAGGCAGACAGACCATACTGAACGAAGTATTGGTGTTTTATTAGCTTCAGCATTATCTCTTTATCCAAATAATATATTTTCATTCTTACAGGTTGATGAACAAGTGCTTCCCCCTCAGAACTCAACGATACATGCTTCCGAAGGTAGCTCTACATTGTCAGAAACAAGATTAAAATACAAAATTGAAGAGCAAAGGAAGAAAATAAAATAATCAACTATGGCATGTGTTACTAATTCTATTACATTTTAATTAGACTACAAAACATTGTTTTACTTTTTATTGTTAATAATTTACATTGTAATAAATATTATGTCAATATCAATGGTGATTTACGAGAAAAATAGGTGGTCAAAAGTTATTTTACACGTAATGTAAATACGTTATACAATAATTTAAATAGTTAAAAATATTAATTAAAAATATTGTTTAAAATTTTGTAATGTATTTTTATTTGTTTATGTTTGATTTGACGTGGTCCTTGCAATTTTATATTTAATTCCGATAAGTGATAGATTTCATCCTCACTACCTGGACGTCTGATCTCGAACTAACGTACGTGGATAACGCTTTTACCGCTCACGTGCAAGGTGTGGAATGATCTCCCTCTCGAGGTGTTTCCTTTGCACAACAATTTAGGGTCCTTCAAAAGGCAAGTCTACAGACATCTCAAAGGCCTGCACCGTATCTGCTCCCCTAAGTTGCAAGATGTCCTAGACGACAGTGACCACCTACTATCAGGTGGGCCGTCTATCCCTGTGCGTCTCTCGGTAGTTCGCTCACTCTAGGAAATAAAAGATATATTTGTATGGAGAAGCAAAAAGAAAAAATACCAAATGCCCAAAGAAGTAAGCAGTTCCCAATATTATTGCAAGTTGCAAATTGATCACCATTGTATATGAGAGGTTCGATAAATAAGTCCAGGAACCATGTGATAAAATGTAAGTAAATAATCGATAAATATACATCACATCACTATTTTCAAATTCAGCAACCATGAAGTTTCTTGATTTTTACATGCCAAATAAAGACAAATAAATGTCGTACTTTATTGATATTTTGTTTTTAATTGGGCATATCATAACATAAATGTCTCTATCTTTTTCTAACGTAACGTATTCAAAGATGTGTGATAGAGTTAAAAGACAAACCCCGTCTCCCGCTTCCACCTACCCTCCCACCCCTCTGAGCGGCCGCATAGGTTTCGATACAAAATGGGCATGATTACTACTCCATCTGGGCGCGTAATTTTTTTTTTCCTTCATGACTATAAACATACCAATTTTCAAGTTTGTAAGTGTTCCCGTTTTAAAAATTAAAACAATAATCGCCTCCACGACCATTCAACTTGACCCCTCTCTTATATGAATGTTCTTGAAACGGGAGCTCACCTCAATGTTGTGAGAAAAGTTGTAATATTTAATGATTTCAGACTTTTCCCTTTATTTGTACTGTGAGACCTAGCTTCTTGCCAAATTTCGTAATTTTAGGTCAACGGAAAGTACCCTATAGGTTTTGCTTTAGTGCATAAATGTATGGAGATGAGGACATAAAATCTTTTAATTGCGTTGTTGTAAAATAATTAAATTTTCAGATCTTGTGTGGTTCATGTACCCTAATAAATGGTATCAATTTCAACCTGATACCTCTACCCGTTCGTGAGATAAAGGGTCTTGACAGACAGACAGACAGACGGACAACAAAGTGATCCTATAAGGGTTCCGTTTTTTCTTTTGAGGTACGGAACCCTAAAAAGTAGCAGTGGGCAGGGCACATCGCAAGATGAACGATGGTCGATGAGACGTTAAAGTTCTACAGGGTGAAATTGAAAACATTCGACAAATTTTGAAATTGAGTTCAGACCGCGAAACTGAACCATTTTTGCCTAGGAACATAGGTCATCGGTAAAGTCACTCAGCTGACCATACATTTTGTATGGGAGATCGAATTTCTTTTCACGTCTGTTCCTTGGGAAACGTGGTTCAGTTTCGTGGTCTGAGCTCAATCTCAAAATTTGTCGAATGTTTTCAAATTCACCCTGTATAGACCACGACTTGGAAGACGTGGGCAGGCACCCCACAAGGTGGACCTACAATCTATACAAGGTAGCGGGAAGCCACTGGTCAAGCGTCCGCGGGAAGCAGCGGGAACCGGGTCGACGTGGAGATCTGTCGGAGAGACCTGTGTCCAGCAGTGCTTGGGTTTTTTCTTGTCACTTCTTTTTTGTGGGTGCCACTTTGTTTGTGAAGTGACGAAGCTTTTAGTTTTACTGATGTCATAAAGTTTTCAAAGAACCCTAATATGAATAAAGTATACCTTTGACTTTGAGTGGACGTCTTTCGGCTGATATGATGATGATGTTTTAAGAAATGTTTTTCAGTTTTGTGTAATGAGTAACAAACAAACAAACATTGTTGAAAAATAAGGGAGCCGATTCTTGAATGTCATTGGATGATAAAATAGGTATAGGTAACAATTTTTTTTAATCAAACGTAAAGATTGGTGTTATTCTAATATAAGGTACTCGTAATGTATGATGTAAAATTGTTAATTTTCATATTTATTTTTGACAGTTCATCGGGTTGAAATCGAATTTTTAAAGTCTCAAATGTGATAGTTATCATCCGACAGATTTTTGTTTTCAAAATATCAAATTGAAATTCGTTAAATAAATAATAAAATAAAAAGAATCTTTTTATTTCAGACCAATAGGACCCATAGTTTAGTTTTACAATGTCTACAGAGTATAGGTATTCAAATTTAAATTTATATTATTAAAATTCAAACTAAGATTTTAAAACTAAAATTAGGAAAGATTCATAATAATTCATAATTAAAATTTCAAATAAAAAAATGTATTCTCATAGGCATAATCAAATAAATGTCAGCCTTGAATTATCAAATATTAAATGGCGTGTGATTGTTAATTTTCGCATTATGATTGTTAAGTTGCGGCTGGCACCATGGACCGCAACTTTTGCTGACCGCAGAATGTAAGATATTTATTTTATTTGTAATATGAGAGTAGGTATTTTGTTCTAATCTAGCGGATAGAGGTTCTAATTTGAAGTTACTCCACTATGAAGAGCTTGGTTGACTCCTAAGTTAGAAAGAAGATACCTTGACGATTGATTTTTTTGAGGAAAGACCGTTTAAATCAATACAAAATAATTGTGAAAAACATTAACTGTCTGCATCCTCTAGATACAATTTATATCTAAGATGTTTTTTATAAAAATAAATAGTTTATCTAGACAGTCGTGCTGGTCTTGCAGGTAGCGTGTCTGGTAGTAACAGACAGAAACGTGTTTAACAAAACATGCATTCGTTAATATAAAAGCTTAATACTGTCCAAGCCCCAAGCGCTTATAGGCGCGCGACAATTTTGTTACAAAGTGGCAAAATACTTGAAATCAACGGACGAATTAAGCCGAAATTAATACCAGTCTTCGGCGGCCGTCGGGCTAGCATGGCGGCCACTATCACGTTCGAACCCTCCCTCCGCTTCCTCAACCAAACCCGCGACCCGCTCTATCTAATAACCCCCCTCCCCAGCTTGCTTTTTTGCGAGCGAGAGAGACCTTCCACTCTCAAATGCTTTCGTTCTAAAATATTTTCTGGGACTGAATATGTCATTGTGGTTGTAAACTCTATTGCCGAGAAAATAAAGCCGAATTTTTCGTAGCTAGAGCAAGGTTTTTAAATCGTTTCGGTCTTAGAGCGCTCAGATGAAAAGTGTTAAAAAGCGAAAGAGACGGATAGAGGCGGTCATCTCGGGCGGGGCGCAAGTTTTCGTGAGTCGTTCGCAGTTTAGCCGTCGCTCTGCTCGCTCTACAATAAAACGAATGAGCAAAAAAGAGACGAAGACATTTTTCTCGTTTTCTTTTTTTATTTGGTCTTTATCTTGTGGGAGAAAAATGGTGCGTTTGGGGTGGCGAGGGGGTAACGACCGCGTAGTTGCGTGTAATGTTAGGGGGTGAACACATACATACGAAAGTATAGATAATGAATAGTGGTGTAGAATGTTTAATCACGGTTTTTGGAGGTACTTTAGCTTCGCTGTAGAAATATGAGATAATTACGGCCAAAATGATTTTCGATTTTGCTTGCTGCTGAAAATTGTGGATTCATAATTTTCGGAAACAGACTTAACTTTGCTATTTAATTTATCTAAATTGTTATGATAGGTTGACACATTACTTAACATTTCCTGTAATATAAAATACCTAAATAGTATTAAATAAAAATATCTTCTTTTATGTAATTATCTGTATTATTTATTTATAGGATTATAACTCATGTCTACAAAAATATTAGAAAAGATATGAACCTATTTGGGTACATTAGATGGTTAGAAATATTACAAGCTAGAAAATTATCTGAAATATACCTATTTGAATTAAATAAATAAAGAGAAGAAAAATTGGACGCGAGCCGCGTACGCTGGTTCAATTGCGGCTCGTGTAATTTTTTTAAAATCTTTATTTATTTATACCTATAGAAAATTGTCAATGGCATTTTTGCGTGTCTGATAATCAAAGAATCTAAGCGCACGGCAGTGCGCAGGCCAAGTCCCCGCAACAGGCCACGCGCATGCCGTGCACTATTTACACGAACCGTTTCGACCCACTTTTGAACCCCCTGTAGCTCAGTGCCTATTGCAAGTACAGAAATAAAACTGTACCTACATAATCATATACTAATACTGAAGCAATTTGCCAAATTTCATAGATATAGCTACAGTAGATCCTGAAGTATGACCCCGTGAAAATAGCTATTTTTGGCACTTAATGACTGACTGACTCACTGACCGCTAATCAAAACTTCCAGGCCACTTCCAATAGTCCTAGCGTTATGAAATTTGGCATTTAGGTAGTCGTTAGGATAAAAGTAATGGAAAAATTCAAAAATTTGAAATTGGTCAAGTGCGAGTCGGGTTTTAGTAAAAATCATGTATAAAATGTTGGTAATACTTCTCTAAGACCTGAAATAAAATAAATCTAATTACACAATTAATCAAGTGTTACTTACAGCACAAAAACCTGCCAAGTTCAAATTTAGAAGTATTTCATTTTAGATATTATTTTCAACGTACCTACGTATTTTCACAGCTATACCATATTTTAAGTTGGGTGTATGGTAAAGTGAATTTCGGCCAGATAAACCGTTGACGTGAATAAGGTGGCGGATAGTGGCTGGACGCGGAAGGCGGAGGACTGGATGTGGTGGCGAGTCTTGGGAATGGCAAATGTTTACTAGTGGATCAGGCTGCTGATGAAGACGATTATGATCGATATTGAAGTGCATCTAAACTTGGCATTGGATCGGATTTAAACCCTTTTTCAGGCAAACAATTAGCCGATAGGAACTTGGCCCCCTTTTTAACAGTTATGTTTTTGGTGGGATTCTAAAATACAGCATTAGTATTTAAGTTTTTATCTTTTTAAAGTTTGAAAGCCCATCCAAATTAGGTGTACCCGATTTACCTATTCAAAATTCTTTAGACTGTATTAAGAGTGACCCCTCTTAATGACGTATCGTGAGAAGATAGGGTCAGAGGTCAGACAAAGACCTGTCCAACGAATATTCATGAGAAGGTCACGACGTCTGACCCCGCGTGTGCCACAGAATAAAATATACAACAATTATGCCATAGAGTAAAAATAAAAAAGGCGGTGTCTGAGAACGTTCTCACATTTGCATGAAGCGAAATTTTAATAGAGAGAATTAAAATTTTAAATTCTAGACAAGTCTGGCGCTGTTCTTGACTTGAAATGAGCTTTAGTAACTTTTTGCTTAAAAGTTGCCTCAGTAAATATGCTAAAGTAGCCTTTAGTTTCTCATTTTGGCTTTTGTTCTGCTTAAAAGTTAAAAGTGGGAAGTAAGAAGTTTTAAGTTCCAAATTAAGAGCAGGTAGGTACAATAACTGTGATGATTTGTTTTTAAAAAAAAAAAAATATTTTTGGTTAAGTAGCTATTTGGAAGAGGAGTGATAATTAATTAGATAAACCAATAGGATCTTTTCCCTAGCCCACAACCTTCACTCTATTAACCGTGTTATAGAAATACCAAGAAACAAAGCTCGTAGGCTGTCAACTGTCCATCAAACTGAACAACTTGAACAAAATTATATCGAAATACGATTATTTGTATGGGAGGTCAAATTTTCTTTTTTGTGTTTTGACCTAAGTTCTTTAAAAAAAGTTGTTCAGTTTTATGCACAGATTAACACCCTTTCAGCTTTACGGATTTTTCGTAACATCTTGTACATCGTAAGATTTGCAACTGATCGGGCAAGATCGTACAAGTAACATATACATAAAAAACTTATACAAGATAACATCGTGAGAAGCTCACCAGATGTTTATCTGCAATAATTAAAATAAAAACGTTCATCTGAATTTTTAATTTTCAAAATTAGCATCATAGTATGCCAGACTGCATAATTTTTCTCAAGAATCAACCCTTTCGCGGAGTGACCCCACCTGTTTCAATAGAGATACAGACTTAAATTAACGAAATTCCTTTGAGAATGTATTTGCATAACTTGCTATGAGATTAGAGATTTATCTCACGGCTTGCAGTTTATTAACATGCCAACGAGTCGGTGTTTAAGTTATGCGAGAAAAATGCTCCACTATTTGGCCATAACGAGCGGGCAGCGCTAGATGTTTAGGGGAGGCCTATGTCCAGCAGTGGACGTCTTTCGGCTGATATTATGATGATGAGAATTTGAGTCCAGGGACCAAATTCATCAACATCACTATATTCGTGATTTTAAAAATACAGCCCCTAATAGAATCTTTACAAAATAAATTTACTTATGTGTTACTCGACCTTTAAATCACTTACGAAACAATACTCGTATGTCTCGTACTCCGCAGCTCTTTAGTTTTGTTGCTTAAACTTTAATAGTTCCACACGACGTTGTATTTGAATGTTGTTTAGTCCGTTTAGTTTGTGTTGTTTTTAGTAAATCGTACAAAGTTGATGTAATGTGTTATCTATCTACAAAGGTTTTAAGGGTTCCGTACCCAAAGAGTCCCGACCCTATTATATGCCTCCGATGTCCGTCCGTCTGTGTTTCTGTCTGTCAGCGCGCTGTATTCATATGAATTGTAATAGGTAGACAATTGAAATTTTCAGAGATTGTGTATTTTTGTTGCTGCTATAACAACAAATTATAAAAATTTAAAACTATTGGGGCTTCCCTACTACCAACGGTTCTTACTTTCGAGCGGAGCGAGAAAGGTATTGTATTCGTGAAAAAAAAGTTTTTCAAATTTTCTCAAAAATGTGTTCTATATCACTTATACATCATAAAAAACAAGTCTCCCAAAAATGTCCGTCCGTCGGTCGGTCGGTCGGTCTGTCTGTCACGCTTTGGCCTAGCGGCTAAACGAATGGTCCGATTGACACCATATTTGGAATTTAGGAGTTTTAGGCAAATCCATCGAAGGGTTCTAAGTGGTTTCTGGCTGGCTCTCATTTTGAGGGTAGCTGTCATACAACGAAAATTATAAATTGTAATTTTCTCAAAAACGGCTCATAGAATCTTGATGAAACTTTGCATGACCAAGCATCTCCATGTAAGATATCTTGCGCCAGTATCAAATGATCTGTGTAATTTCATATAAGGGGTGTTCCTGTACCACCAAATCGTAAATATGTGATTTACCCAAAATTGGTTCCATTGAAGTTATTTTAATGTTCTATAATTTGGATTCTGAATTGGTTATCTACCTGACTGGATATTCTTTTTGAACTTTTTTTTTTGCAAAAATCCAGTATACAGGGTGTATCAAAAATTTAAAGGGCTTGCTCAGTAGACTAAAATGAACAACTTTTCCTAAGAAATATGTGTTGTGAAATTCTATGCAAGTATCTTACGCTAGTATCCATTGATCTGTGAAAATTCATATAAAGTTAAACATGTGATTTACTCGAAATCGTTTGATGTTTGTTTGTTTTAATGTTTGACAATTTGAATTCTGAATTGATCTGTATATTTCATTCGAACATTTTTTTGGAAAAACGTAAATAAAAGTTTGTATTTCCATACTATGTGTATGGCATTACAAATTTAAGTTTGCGGTTGATAGTTTTTCCTTGAGTATTGCGAGAAAGTAAGTGCAGTGCTGCTGTACCATTTATTTTAAGTGATTTTTGTTTTAGCTCTATCGTAAAAACGGGAAAACTTACGCGTGAAAATTGGTATACTTTATAGCACACAAGCAGTAGAATAACAACAAATAACAAAAACTTTTGCGCGATTCCGACTCGCACTTGGCCGGTTTTTTTCTTAATACTCATTAAATCTTGTTATCACACCAAGGTGAAGCGCACAGGCTGGATAAGATTTACACCTCGGTACGGGCAGACACAAAGTTCGTTATCTAGACTTATTTACCACCTACCTGCATTCATACAATACAATACAATACAATACTCCTTATTGCACACAGAAATACAAAACATTCATTCATTTACTTGGGTATTCTCTCTTACCTGTGCTTTTTACAAGTTATATGTAAGTGAGAATGGTAGTAGAATGGAGAATGAAGTCTTCTTTGGCATTATTAAAAGATCATGGGATTTCTATGTTTTGGCACAATGATACTCTATCTCAATCAATATACTTCTATCCACTTAATAAACAAGACAAATTGTGTTTTACATTTATTTTATACTCTATTTATACAGCGTTATTTTTTTATCAGCGCGGATATTTTAAGAGGTTATTCTGCCCATGAAACTGAACAACTTTTCCCAAGGAACATAGGTCGAAATACGAAAAGGTATACCTAATTGAGAATCGTCCTCATCATTTTGGTTTTAGAGGAAAATCATAAAAAAATCCTTATAATAAACAAGAAAATATTGCTTTTTACATTTATTTTAAAATATATTATATATTTATTTTAGCCTTTCCTAGATTCTACATTAAAAAGGCATACACGACATACTGCCTTTCTAAAATGTTACATTTTAGAAATCTTTTTTTTTAATTCTGAAAACACTGTTAGGCTGCTTTCACACCTTCCTTAATTGAGAAACTAATTTGAAGAACCGAACCTCCCAGCAATGTATGCCTAATTAAATTAGTCTTTAAATTTAGCAAGGTGCGATTTGGGCTTTAGGGTAACTTCTTAAATTCTTACGTTCGTATCCCGCGTTGCACTTGTGAATACTAATCTGATCTTATTTTTAAGTTGACCCCTTGATCTGACCCTCACTTGTTCTAAGTGTAAAAATTTACATAACTTGTTTTTTCACAACTTTTTCTCACATATTTGCAGCTTATTATAATTTGGCCCTAACGGTGGATTCTGTACAGTTTGAGAGATGAGTGTTAATGAATATTTATTTTGGAGTAAAGGGGTCGGACGTAATCATAGAGATACCACAGATTGCAAGAGATACTTACTTGTAGTCGCTTAGTGCAACAAGTATGTGTGAGTCTCTATTGGATTCCAAGTACGTACTTGTTGTACTGTGGTGCCGGCCAAGAATAGTACCAACCCTTTCATACCCGTTGGTGTCGTAAGAGGCGACTAAGGGTTATAAACTGGAGGATGGGTAGCAGCATCCTCCTTTGTATCTAACATCTTACTTACTGCGGTCACCTACAACCGCGGTCCATGTTGCCAGCCGTAACGCTAACAAGCGAGGTGACTATGGTACTTCCCCTCTACATTTTTCCAGCAAAAGCTAGAATTCTAGAGGGTGCTCCCTGTCCTGTAGTGGACGTTTCATGGGATGTTATGATGATGATGACTTGTTGTACTAAGTCACATAATGTACTGTCTTAAAGGTGATAGAAGCCTGTATCGTCGTCAATTGATAATCTTCAATAGCATCTCAAATATCTCAATCGTCTTTCCGTGTCTTTCTGATGCTTTGCTTGTTCTATTATACGAGGTTATTTTTTTGTACCTAACATCCGTTTGCCCATTTATTGGTGAGGTCAAAAACAACAACTTTTGTTCTACAAATTTAATAAAAAAAGTACAAAAAAAATTCAACTTTCCATACAAAGTGACGTTTCTTTTGACCTTAATAATAAGTAGATGTGAGGTACAAAAAAATTACCCTGAATTTCAGCAGAGCTAGATATTTTAAACAAAAGGTATCTTACAAATTATAATGCCACGTATAACAATTTAATCTTGAAATTGCTCATTTTCTCGGATACAGGCATGTATTGAGATAACGTTAATATTAGTCCTTTCGCCACGAAATCGATAAGCTTAGACGGTGCACAATAAAGTATTAACCGGTGGCATCGGTGCGCCGACAGATTTGTTCGTTTACCGGTATTCCGGAACCGGGACCGATTTGTTAATTTACCGGTAATTGAAACTGTACATCCCGTGGTTTGTTTTCGGTTTCCTTTTTGGATGTATTTAGAGTTTAGTTGGTAAACGTTTTGGTTTAATAGGTCTCTACCTATGAAATTGCCGAAATTTTCTTACAGATTAATGAGATCCCTACTTAATTTTTTATACAAGTCATATGAAAAAAAAAGATATTAAATACTTGGACGTTGGCGTAAACAAGGTTATCCGTTGCACTTGTTATAAGCGGTGTAGGGGACAGCTTTCCGAAATCTGAAGGGGCATGATCAGTTAACGAAACTGAACAACTTTCAGTTAATGACTTTCAGGAAATAGACGAATAGTCGGCATCTCTATACAATCTCTCCAATCAAGTTTACAATTTTCTATGGCGTTGCCGATTTTCTTTTATATTCCTGAAAGATTTTATCACTGAAAGTTTAGTTTCGTTGACTGATGATGCTCTTTAAGTTTTCAGAAAGCTGTCCCTTACACCCTGTATAGTAGGTAACTTGTCATCATCATCATAACATCCCATGAAACGTCCAGAATACTAGCTTTTGCTAGAAAAAACGTAGAGGGGAAGTTTGTCAGCGTTACGGCTGGCACCATGGACCGCGTTTGTAGGTGACCGCAGTAAGTAGGATGGTATGATACACAGGAGGATGCTGCTGCCCATCCTCAGTTTATAAACCTTAGTCGCCTCTTACAACACCCACGGGTTTGTATGGGTTGGTACTATTCTTTGCCGGCACCACACGGGACGCTACGTTGGTATTGTACGTTCGGTCCAATTTTCATATTCAAACCAGAAAACCAAACCTCTATAATCATCACCACCATAACATCCCATGAAATATCCGCTGGAGGACAAGGAGCTTCCTTCAGAACTCCAGCAAAAACGCATGGTAGGAACTTAGGAGGGGATGTACCACCACGCTTGTAAGCGTTGCAACTTCAATCAATATCGAATTTTTAAAGGCGGCTTCGCACTTTTATCACTGTACGGGAAGCCACTAAAGCGCTATACACCAATTAGTTTTGCTTTTGAATGTGGTGGGGTTTTGGTGCAAGTCCATCAGGCGAAGTACCAAACTCTTGCCTGTTTCTTAGTCTAGGCAACGAAGCGGATCGTTGTGTGAAGACCCCCGCATTAAATCCTCAGTCGATGAAACTTTGCTGGGGTATAACACTACATGAGACAAAAAAAAAAAAATCGGTGCTTTTATTTATTTTTTTTATTACAAACAATGAATAGAAATTTTTTTGTAATTTGTTTTTTAAACTTTAAATTTACATTTAATTCATGATTCTATATCATACTGTCAAATAAAATATGCCTGAGAAATTTATGTTGGGTTCAACTGCTTCGTTGCCTACACTATCTGGGGTAAAGCGCTCTGCTGTGTTTCGGCTCGAAGGGTAAATTTAGCGACAAAGTTCCGCTTATAACGCTCACAATGATTTCAGGTTACTTATGACATATTTGACGGAATTCCAATAGGTGTCCGAGCGTTACGAGCGGAACTTACCGCGTCGGAATTTTCGCTGGTGTGTCGCTACACTAAGGGAGCCAAATTACTGGTCCATAATACATCATAGTTCTCAGCCTGACCAACACGCTTTGCTTTCTTAAAGTACTGATAGACGATCGGATCGGACTGCTCTGAATTTAGCTCCGTACCACGATTTTGCCCAATAGCAAAGTTGTCGTTTGGGACAATCCGCAACGCTATTGGATAATTGGACAAAATCGTGGTCTGGAGCTAAATTCGCAGCAGTCCGATCCGATCGTCTATTAGTACTTTTATGTGTGTCACAGTACGAGACGAATGGAATGAGGGGGGGGGGGGGGGCGGGTGATATTTTACCATTAGGTGCTAGTTTGCTCACTTTTAGATAGGTATATTGAGTTACCTCTTCGTCTTAACTAGAAGAATCAAAGGTCCGACGATCCGCTAAAACTGCTAGAAGACTAAAGCAAAATCTGACATTCAATCTACATGGGCCGCCATCAGACAAATCAGAAAAGTGAAAACTGCTAAAACACGACGAAGAGTTCCACTGTCCCACTGCGCCGAAAGCAAAACAGATTCAGGCAGTATGATGCTCCATTCAATATCAGGTTTGGAAAAAGGAGTGAGACCTGAGTGACCTTGTGTCTCGCGTTTTTCCATCCTACCCGCATCGGCGCATGCGCGGTAGGCCCGCGATCAATGCCGAAAAACAGGGGTCGTTCCCGGCGAAGGCAGGGAAGGAGTTAGTAGGCTTAGAGGGAAAATGTTCGTGAAAATGTAGAAAACATTACAAAATTTTGTCTAATCGTTTTACGACATGGTCAAGATATGCGACTTAAACGGAAATTTATGCAACAAGAAGTTTGTGTGCGACCTTCCTGTAGTGTATTGCGATAATAATTTATGATTTTATATAGATTTATATGAATACGGAAATTTAACAATTCTCATAGTCATGAGTATGGATTTAGGATTGATTGATGTTGTACGACGCTAGCTTCATTATATTCACTCCCCCACCTTGAGTCAATAAATACTCTTGTATCAGCCGTCACTATGTTATAGTAAGTTACGCGAATGAACGGGCTACTTCGATGATAGAAATGTTGTAAGTATTTAGTGGTAAATAATACTAAAACTCAGAGGACCAGAACACCACATATCTGTTCTGGCTTTATTGCAGGTGAAGTGACGTAAAATAGACGTACTACGACGCACAATCTCTTAGGCAAATAAATAAAGAGTCTTTTAGCTGGAATTTTAGATTACAATTTTATGGTATCAAAGGTTAATCATAATAACGGAGGTAATCGTGCAAACGAATTTTCAAAAAGTATTTTTTTTTTACTCATAAGGGCGTTTTCCGTAATTCTGCCCTGTGTGACCGCAAAGTAAGCGGCTCGCGGCATCTGAAGGGTTTAAGGCCTGGTTGCTAGGATACCGCGCCTTCGTTCGGCCCCGGTCGATACGGCCATTTTCTTTAAATCGCCCGCGGGGCTCGGTTAGACAAAGGGTTTGGTTTTATTACATTGAGCGTATAGAGATAGGCATGCACGATAGTGAAAGAGAGTGGCTTCGCTGATGCGCAGGGGGCATTACAGTGGCGACAGTCTCCTGAGTATACTGGTAGTTGAGGGTATGATTCGATGAAAAGAGAGTACATATTTATAATATTAATGTAAGTAGGTTTAGTAG
This sequence comes from Athrips mouffetella, assembly GCA_947532105.1. Taxonomy (NCBI): domain Eukaryota; kingdom Metazoa; phylum Arthropoda; class Insecta; order Lepidoptera; family Gelechiidae; genus Athrips; species Athrips mouffetella. The sequence goes on from OX383973.1 coordinate 7,572,275, forward strand.
GTACTGACATTATTTGATAAGTTCTTATTACTAATCTATTATGGATGTTTATCTGAAATAAAATGTTTGAATTTGATACAATGATTTGATAATGATATGATATATAGATATCAAGATGAATTAGAAATTTGTCTAAGCAGCTGGTCAGATAGCACAGCATAGGGAGTCGAAAGGTAGAGCGGAGCTATATCTACAACGTGTAACGGAAATGTGTGATAATACTGAAGGGTGTGAATCTGCCCATGAAACTGAACAACTTTTCCCAAAGAACATAGGTCGAAATACGTAAAACCAAATTTGACCTTCCATACAAATGCGCAGATGATGCAGTTTCTATGGGAGGTCAAAAATTGATTTTGTTCTATGAAAGGTTGTTCAGTTTCAAGGGTCGATTCACACCCTAGTATTATCACACATGCTAAAATTGTCAATTGATTTTGTCTGTACCTACATTGAAGATATTTATAAAAAAATTGTCACGTTATGCTATTTTGATGATCCAAAATCCACTTCACATAGTATCAGCAAAATTATGGACCTATTTGTTATTTCAACGAAATTTGGTCTATATGGAAGGTTACACATGGGATCATACAACGCCCTAGGGTTGCCTAAACGTTGGAGCTAAATAAGCTCTAATACTCCGTTTTTAAATTCAGGACATTCTGAATAAAGACACAGATAAAGGCCAGGTTAAAAGTACCCTAAACCGACGAGCATGTATGAAAGGATTGATGAAAGTACAGGAAGCAAGGGAAGTATGTCAAGATCGTAGCAGGTGGTGAACTGTGGTCTCTGCCTATATACCCCGACGGGAACAAGGCGTGATATTATGTATGTGTATGTATGTATGTATTCTCCGTTTACACCTTTGTTTCTGCTCTGTGGTTTACACCGTACCTTAGAATATCTTGATCTTAGGTTAGCCTCTTGACTATCTGAGCTGCTCTCACTAACACGACGTCATAAAGTCGTAGCCTAGACATAGACTTAGTGAAAGCGCCTTGACCCTTGACCCAGCTACTATGTAAACTTGAGGCTAGACTAGTTAATGCCTACAAATATATAGTACTAAGGCTATCGTGTCGATAGTGAGAGTTACTCAGTTAAGCTCATATACGGCTACACTATAATAGGGATGAGGTCAACCTAGTCAAATCAATGTCAAAACGAAGATCTTCCATATACAGGGTGTAAAAAACAGGTTGGCAAAAACTGAAAGGAATGAAGAAGGATCAGTCAACGTAACTGAACAACTTTCAGTGAATCAAACTTTCGGGAAACGAAAAAAAGTCGGCTATTAATTGGCGGTCGGTAGAATATTATTTATAGTCTAACAATTTCTTATGCGACCCTTCTTTGTGCGGGATCACAGAGGTTAGGGGGAGTGAAGTAATTTACGGAGAAGTGACGTCAGATGCTTTTGACACCTTTCCCCCATAACCCGCCCAAGCTGACGCCTGACTAGGTGAAGTGGTACCAAAAGCAGTTTTGAGCTGAGCCAGCGTTACTCTACAAATGCCCGATGCCATAGACACGCTCGAGAGCGAGGTCAGAGTGTTACCACTGACGTGTGGCCATGTGTACCAAGCCCCCGCAAGCGTAGCCCAGCAGGAAGGTAGCGCGACCAGGGAGCAAATTCTTGAATATCATAAAATTCAAAAACTCGACTTTTTTATTTTCAAAAGTGAAGATTATATTAGTTAAATATAAAGTAGTGTATAATTGTTAATTTTAATATTTACTTTTAAACTGTATATCAATATGAATTGGATTTTTTATAGTCTCAGAGTTATATTGACTTCTATCGGGGAAAATTTGAGAATTTCCTTGAGAAACTGCGTTTCCTTTCCTTTTTGCTAGAGCTACGCGGACAAAACCACGGGTGACAGTTATTAAAATAAATAAAAACAGTAGACTTTTTAGGGATATATTATAAAGTGGGGTAGAAGTAAGACACAAAACTGAAAGGATTCGCAGTTTTTTGGATGAAAGAGGAGGCATATCGAAGTTGTTGATGGAGAAGCTGATGATGATGATATCGAGAAGTCGCAATAAATCTGCAACAAACGGAAAATATTTGTTTTGAAATCATAAGGTATGTATTTACACGGATAAACTCACGTTTTATATAGACGGCGGCATACTCTGTCGCCGTGTCGCGCTTCTAAGAGGCGGCAACGGATTGACTAAACTATCGTTAGGATGGCTGATTTAGTATCAATAGCGTGTAGATCACTTATGTGAATGGGATAGAGCCGGTCTGCGTGCCTGAGGTTGGTGCGTTTGGTAGGTACAGCCGTTGAAACACGTGTCATACAATTTTTTTTCAATAATTTTTTTTCTCAAAAGTTAAGCCTCAAATCAAAAATTTGGAAAGAGTAAAAGTTGTTAGGATAGTCATTACCAACCATTTAAAAAAAACAGTCGTCTATTCGAACTTTAGTTCCTACCACATTTTTTTTTTCAAACGACTATATCTACTTAACGCACCAACGAATCATGTCAGTTTTTATACTGTGCGTAAAGGTACTGTGTAGAGTGTCATATTATCCTTGAATCAGCCATCCTAATGATCGTTTAGTTTACTAAACCATGACACGTGTTTACTTCTCCATACAAATTTTTTTCAGTTATTTTTTTTCTCAAAAGTTAAGCCTCAAATCAAAAATTTTGAAAGAATAAAAGTTGTTAGGATAGTCATTACCAACCATATAAAAAAAAATCAGTCCTCTATTCGAACTTTAGTTCCTACCACATTTTTTTTCAAACGGCTATATCTACTAAACGCACCAACGAATCATGTCAGTTTTTATACTGTGCGTAAAGGTACTGTATAGAGTATCATATTATCCTTGAATCAGCCATCATAATGATCGTTTAGTTTACTAACCCATGACACGTGTTTCAACGGCTGTACCTACCAAACGCACCAACGTCAGGCATGCAGACCGGCTATATCCCATTCACATAAGTAATCTACACGCTATTAATACTAAATCAGCCATCCTAACGATAGTTTAGTCGATCCGTTGTCACCTCTTATACTATTTGCAGCGCCGCCGCGCAGCGACAGACAGCGGTCCGTGAAACTGCGGACCTCCCCTGAAGCAGATCTTTGTAAAAGATCGAAACCGGTCGGTCCTATGCCGTCTATAGATATAAAACGTGAGTTTATCCGTGTAAATAAATACATAATTATGTGTAACACTCACGAGTCGTTTAGTGATAAAATCATACGGTATGTATCAAGGAGGTTAGAGAGTTCTCCCTTCGCTCTGAAACTATGTATTCCAGAACAGCCTCTGTTGTTTGTATACCTATTTGTGCGGCGATGGCAAGTGAAAGTGGCCATTTATGTATGACGTCATACGCTCAATGGCATTAGCCGAACCTTGTTTAGATGTAGCGTCAGCAAATACAGAAGTTTAGAAGTTGTCATTAAGATAACATTTTACATACTCACTCTTCCTACAAAAGCTTTCTTTAGTCGGCAAAGTTAATAAAAAAGCATTAGGTTTTACAAGGTAACCATAAAATGATCAAAATTTAATTGGTTTTGGTTCTGAAGCCCAGTGATTCTACTCATTAAAACAAAATGAGTCGATCGCAATTATGACCACTTTACTACGGTGTCGAAAAAAAATTTCCTACAATTTTTTTTTTTTCGAAGTAAAACCAATGAATTGCGCCGTATATTCTTGAAAGGCCATTTTGGCCATAAAATGTTTTTTTTTTTATCTTGTGTCACAAGTGGGTAAACGAGCAGGTGGGCCGCCTGGTGGTAAGTGGTCACCACCGCCCATGACACTGACTGTCTTATTAGTGAAACAATTTGACACTAATAAGACAGCAAAGCGCGTTACCCACCCTGAGAACTAAGGTGGTATGTCTCATGTGCCTGTAATTTCAGTGGCTCCCTTACCCTTCAAACCGAAACACAGCAATGCAAACACTGCTGCTTCACGGCAGAAAAAGGCAAGGGGGTGATACTTCCCCAGACGGACTTTGCACAAAAGCCCTACCATCTACAAAAATGATAAGATGATATGATGTTATCAAATTCAGATTTCCAAAATCATTATATCAGGTACTAAGTAAAATTGAAAGGTCGCTCAGTCAACAAAACTGAACAACTTTCCCGAAGAAATATTTTCGGGAAATAAAATAAAAAAATTACCTCTACAAATTGTTCACTTTGATCGAAAAGTTTATATGGAGAGACCAAATTTTTTATCATTTCTCAAAAATATTTCTTTGAGAAAGTTGTTCAGTTGTTCGTCGGTTGAGCACGCCTTTTAAGTTTTCGGTACACCGTCTCTTACACGTTGTATGGTGTATAATGATTTTGAAGATCTGAATGTGTTCAGCGACTATCGACCCTGACATTGAAACATGAGATTCTTTGTATGATTATATCTTAACCTGACTATAAATAAATAAATTGTTCATTACATTATTGAGTTAGACACATCGCTGGTTTTGTAACCAGTACCGGTGTCGGTATTGTACTGGCAATATACAATCACTTCCACTGGTTCATTGAGCACTAAACTAGAACAGTGAGCTACTGACGTATACTCGCTGGCATGCTTACAGGAACATCTGTGTTTCCAAAAATCCAAACGATTGAAAAAACCAATAATTTAACACAAGATATCTTTTATAATGCGCACGGCTAAGGAGTGGAATAGAGAATCCGTTATTATATTTGAATAGGTACCTTTTATTTATTTAACTGTTTATTGTACACATAAAAACGTAAACAAAACATACATTTAGAGAACAGACACAACAGGCCACATGTTTAGAATAGACACATGTTTGTATTCCCGAGTTCATATATCCCGAATTTATTCAGGTCGAGATTGAATAAGTCTCTACTGGGCAAGCTCACGTCGACCTTATTACTGTTTTTAAGACTAGATCGAGGACAAAAGCAAGCAAGTGAGCATGACAAAAAAACTAAAATGTATGATCTCGTGTGTAGGTGGTTAGTTGGTTAATTCACTAGATAATATTAGTTAGAAACAGCTGATTTTGTAAACTGTGTTGTCCTATTTGTTTGTAAACATTAATAGTGTGGTTATTATAATAACTTGTAGTACGTGGTTTCACTATCAATACAAGGGCTATTTAATGTACAGGGTGTAATAAAAATGGTATATCAACCCTGAAAGATGTGGATCTGCCCATGAAACCGAACAAATTTCCCTAAGGAACATAGGTCGAAATACGAAAAAATATACCATACATAAAAGTGCAAATAGATGGAAATATCAAATTACAATTAAAAAATGTTCATAATGCAGGCAGAATCTATGTTATGTATGTTTTAGAACCTTGGCATGCACTTTCTCAAATAGACAAAACAAGCGAAAAAGTGAAATGGTAAAGAAGAAATTAACGCCTTACTTTAACCCATTCGCCCCCAACACAAAAAATGCCGTTTAATATCCGCGCCTGCCTCCGACCGACGTGCGTAATTTTTCGCGCGCCATTTACGCTGTGTCCATCATTTCGGAGATTTCACGGACTTTACGGACTGAAACGAGGAGGAGTCAAAATGCAAATCATGAGTGTTGATACTTATGAAGATGTAGGTTTGTAAATGGTGTATTTTTGGTTTTCGCTTTACATAACCGTGTGGTGCAGGCGAAAAATTGTACCAATCTCTATCCGTGGGTGTCTTATGAGACGACCTTCTGTGAATCGTACCATTGTACACACTGTGGTCCCCGACATCCGTGGTCCATGATGACAGCCGAAACACCAGCAAAAGTGGTGTCTTTGGTACTTCCAAGTTGTACCAAGCGTTTTTGCTAGAATTCTAGAGAGAGCTCCCTACCCAGTAACGGAATTTTCTTGGGATGTTATGATGAAATCCGGAAAGGATTCTGTTTTTAGCGTGTTCAACTCGCTCTCTGTTTCCTAAAACTGATGCTATCGTATAACATAAGGTGTTGGTCTTCCTACTAATAAATCAATAAGTATTCTGTACACTGTGTATACGGTGTAAAGAATCTACATTGAATAAATAAAATAATCTAAATCTACTAAAATAATAAAAATTAAAATCTGAATTTGAGGTATGGTAGGTATATGAAAAAAAAGAAGCTTCTGAAAAAGCTCATATAGAACAATTTTTTGAAGAAATTTATAATTAGACGTAGTTGTGCAAATATTTCTAATCTCTGTGTATTTTTTGTTTCTATTTACTTATGCAGTATGTATAAAACTCTTTAAATATAAAATACAACTTTACACCCACCTACGCGCCCTACGAACTGACACGTGCCGAAAAATAGCACCCTCGTCCTACCGGAAATTTTAATTCAGCGAAATATTCAAAAGAAACTCATTATACTTTAGCACCGTCAGATGCCTTTCCCTTCACCCTCCCACTGCCGGGTGGGTCATAACGACCCAGCCCTCCGGAATATTCTTTCAACAAACCTTTCGCAAAAAAGAAAGCGCTGCATCACGGTCGTTTTTAATTTTAACCCTAACGATGCCATTGAAGGCATTTTGCGTCGGCCATTAGGCCTCTGGTATCTGGCGTGCATCTTCCCTGGTAAATGGACGGGAAATACAGCGCAAGTGAGGTGAATTACCCGTAAAGGATTCCTATAAATTCGTTTTGAACACATGCTATGCACATGAAATCCAACACATATTTATGTGCAGGTATACAGTAATATTATTGGAACGAAAAGTATGTTTCTCGGAACAAAAAAACTTACAAATTTCCCAAAGGGACAGGGGTCATAAATGAGAAAAAAATTTGCTTGTCTTATAGAGTTTCCAAACTTTTCTATAAAAAAGCAGTATATACCCACACTTGGTTGATATTCGCACAATGCGCTCTAAAACATTTTTTTATAATACGCTCGGCTAAGGAGTGGAATTCTCTGCCTGTGTCTGTATTCCCGAGTCCATACAACCCGAATCTATTCAAGTCGCGAGTGAATAGGCTTCTTCTGGGCAAGCTCATCCCTTTGTCATTAAGAGATTTTTGATTTTGTCACACCCATCTCTGTCCTCAAGACTAGATCGAGGTCAAGAGTAAGCCCATTAACAATAAAAAAATTAAGAAAAGAAATTCGATTTCGGACCTCTAGTTGTTGTGTTGTATTTGGATTTTTAGTTGTAGCGATATTTGCATTTTACTGCCATTTTAATGTTCTTGATATTTGTTTACTAAAAGAGGTACGTCTACATAACTACAGGGTATTTCTTTCATAGGTACCTAAAATCCGTTTACCCACTTATTAGTAAGGTCAAAAGCAACGACTTTTGTTTTAAGTATGATTTTTGCAAAGTATACAAAGTGACCAACATATTTTGTATGGAACGTTTCAAATTATTTGTGCGTTGTTTCAAAAATCGCAAAAGTTTTTGCTTTTGATCTCAATAATTATGTTTACATCTCTCATATTCGGTAAGTAAGTCCTTATTACCACCAAATGGGGCTTGTAGGTGACCAATTAGCGCTCTAGGGTAATAATGTAGCTAGAAAAGCCCTAGGGCGGTAAGTAATTAAATTTTGAAAGAGTGAAGTGTTTTTTTTTTATTATTTACCGCCCTAGGGCTTTTCTAGCTACATTAATACCCTAGAGCGCTAATTGGTCACCTACAATTTGGTGGTAATAAGGACCTACTTACCTCACAATCGAGATGTAAAGCAGAGTAGTTAGCTCGGGTGTAAGCATCAATTGCACCCTCGAACTATAGGCGCCCTCACTGCGCTCGTGCGCCTAAATATCTCGGGCTGCAATTGATGCCTTACAGCCCTTGGCTACTAATCTACTATTAAGTATGCAAAGGGGTGCTAGGTTCAAAAACATTATTAACCTTGTACATACGACTGAAAAAGTATCTAGTTCTTCCCCTAAAAACATGCCTTCCTATTTTCCCTTATTAACGGTAAAATATCGGTGTCGATCTTCAAGCCTAATGACAAGTAAACACTGGGTAGGGTGGGGCAAAGCGGCCGCTCGCAAATGAGCCGCCGATTATTTGCGCCTAAACCTGCCTGTGCCTGTTTACCCCGGCCTCCTCCACTAATTGATGCGAGCATTTGTTTAGGGCAACTAGAGGTGCCATCAGACCATTCAGCTTGACTTTGAACTTAACAAGCGTAGTTTGAAACTCTTAGGCCGATATTTTACTGGGACACCATGGCGGCGCAACCAGTCGCCGCTACCAACAAAATGTATACAGATCTATAGAGAGTTACTCACCTTATGTCCGTTTGGTTGCGCAACCAATTTGGCGGCGCGACCAGCTTGGATGCTGGTCGCGCTACCACTCCCAGTGAAATATAGCGAAATATACTATATATAGTGAAATATACTGGGGCCGCAGGGTGTGGCGAATCTGATGTCTTTACTGGTGTCTAGTTACGGACACCACGGTGGCAAGACTGACGGCGCCGCCATGGTGTCCCAGTGAAATATCGGCCTTAGTCGAAATAATGACGGACGGAATGATATGTGTCTCTTTCGCTCCAATATCTTTGAATCGTGCCATCCTGCTGTCATACTGCTGTCATTCTAATCAAGCTGCATATTTATACCGTAGTAACGAATACCAAGGTTAGGGCAGCGAGAAAAAAAATCTTGGAGGTAGATATCTTTTCTGACAAAAAAATCAGGTTGTTATTGTCGGACTGAGGTTATCACTATAAGTACATGTTTTGTTGCTCAGACCATATAATGGAACTACTTGTCCAAAACGAGAAAAAATAAAAAGTCTATTGACAGTGCGGATTTTGCAGGGCTTTATCTGGGAATGCCAATTTTTTTTATAATTTTTCGATCTATATGTATAAGGCAATGTTACTTCGTTTTATTCTTTGAGTGATACGGAGGGTAAGGCACTAATTTCCAAAAACTGATCAGTGAATGAAACGGAAGAATTTACAGTGAATTAATTTAAAAAGGAAACTAAAGAACTTTGAAAGCAGAGAAAAATATCAGCCTTTTCATACAAAGTCTTCATCCAAGTTTTTGTATGGAGATGCTGATTTTTAATTTATGTGCTGAAATTTCTTTTCACCGAAAGTTGTTCGGTTTCGTTAACAGATCTTAGTAACAAGAACGTGCAACTTTCAGTTTTCAGCTGTCCCTTGCAACCTGAGTACAAAATTTGTTGAACTGTTTTTAAAGATGCCCTGTATTTTAATGCTGAGTCTATCGATATATGTCAAGCTCAACTCTACCCTCAACGTTTTTTCCAAGACCGCTGTAATGGGCTCTTTCGAGTGAAATATCTTTTCGGTTTTTGTTCCTGAACCCTTTTTGGGTAAAGGGTAGATAGGGGCTTTATTCATATACCCCTCCTTTCATACTTTACAAATATTTGGTATAATGAGAAGAGCTTTACCAAAAGTTTTAAAGAAATCGATTCTGTAAATGAAAACGAAATAAACTGTGGATGTTAATTTTTAATATATGTTTTTTTTTCCTTTAGTACAAAAATATATTTGAAAGTGTAAAAAGTAGGTAATATGTTATATTTTTAGTTGATATAAAAAAAATTGTGGCAAAGATAAAAAACTAGTCCCAATTCTTCAATAATATTTTGCGCTCAATTTAATGGAGCTTAAATCCTAGCCTAGCCGTTTTAGGTTAATAATATTTTGGTTGCAATTTTGTTGTTAACTTACCGGTAGCACATTCATCATCATCATGGGGTGCCATCTTCGAAATGAACATTAAAAAAAAAAACTTTTCTCGCCAATTTAGTAAACAAATTTGTTTTTCAGCGCCGATATACGGGCCTCGCCTTCCGTATAATTTGAGCCCGAATTTACATGTGTCGACTTAGGGCCTCAGTGATTGATTGCGTAAGGGAAATTATATTACGGTACTGTGGAAACACGAAGAGCCCTTTTTACTTTTTTGGAGCGAAATTAGGATTTGGATAAATGGTTTTCACGTCAGTGGGTTGGTTTGGGCGGACCGGAAACTGTCATGTTTTTCGAAAATAGATAAGACACTAATTAAGTCCCCTAGTTGTTTGAATTATATATGTCACCGGAAAATAATGAAAATCGTAAGTTGATCAATTTCCTAGTAAGTTGATGGACATTCGAATAACTCGTACTTGTGTTTTCATGTTTCTTAAGAGAAGAGAGTTTCTTTTATGAGCAGTTTAATTGATTGAACTTAACCATGAACGAAATGGAATAAATATTTATTTGTAACGATGGATTTCGTCTATACTTATTTATCTGTAATGTTATAGTTTTCTTTTCACATTATGTAAACCAATCTAATCCTGAATAAACTCCTACACTTTTGTTAAAATAAAACGGTTAAATTCGGCTTCAAGGTCCATTCCGTCATAGGATTACGTTTACCTAATCTACAGTGCAAAAGGGCATAGCTCAGATAATGTTTTTTTTTCACATAATTTTTATTTTTGAAACAATGGGTCTACAAGACAAATTTTAGAAACTTGTTACAGTTTGCTTATCCTTATTTAGAACATTATAACATTTAATTTTGTGTTATTTATGTTATATCAGCGTAATATAATGTATGCATTATACGATATCTTACTATGAATAGGTAACGAAATTATATATTTACTTTTCCTTCTTAGTATAAGATAAAATTTCAAGTTACACATTGTTGTAGATCGGACACAAAATTTTTGGGTTCTAGCCTAAGCCTACCCTGGCCTAAGCTTTTTAAATTTACCAAAGCGGACAATTTAGTCCGCGTTAATTAGACTTTTAATTAAAATTAATTGGTTATTATGTTTAGCGAAAATTTCAAGGAGAGTAAAATTTTTAGTAGGGGTTAGAGATGTAATTAAGCCTGGGACTCGGGGTTTTGAACACGTAAGCTGTTTACGGAAAGCAAGCGGAATTTCTGAAGTAATTTCAGATGAAAATAATTAGAAATTAGGTAAAATGCATTAGATAGGAATGGAAAAATATATTTTATATTGTATACTACTTGCTCGTGTTTAAATATCTATCCAACACAGAGACGATCATCATCTAACAACAGTTTAATTTAAACGCTTTTTACAAAGCAGAACATTTATAACTAAGAAGTAAATGATTGGCTGATGAGTATCTAACTACTCTCTAGAGTCAGAAATGAACTGAATGAATAACAATTTCTCATGTTTGTGTCTTATTAACCCGACGACCGCGAAGCGGCCACGAGCGGGCCAGCCACCACCACGCGACGCCAAAAACGCCAAAATTCTCACGCGTGAAAGTGCTACGTTCTTTTAACCTTTTTCCAATGGCTATCGACGAACCGCCTTTCGATTTCATTACGGACGTCCGTCGTTTTTTATTTTTAAATCACACCGCGCTCCACGCAGCTCCGTTTTTATTTCCCGCCCAGTTTTCCTGAATATTTTTTTCTCCTTTCTGTTTTTTATGCACGCGGCCCACAAACAATGCCATCGCGGCCACCGAATTAACTCCCAACTTTTTGCCTTTTGGTGCCAATAAAAATATTTTAATTTGGCAGCATGTTAATTATTAATTAATATTTTCGACGGGCGCCATTTAACGGCTCGGTTTAACACGTGTTTCGATGAGATTGTTTTTTTGCGCATCGTTTTCATGAATGGAATGATGACGTAATAGGATAATGTCAGTGTCGGCAATTTTACGTTTTTATTGGGCAGCATCGTGTTGTTGGTTTTTTTCGGTCGCGGCCGTTCGCCAGTCAATGGGACGAGTGCATTGGATTTTAATTTTCAATGTCATTATCACTTTCACAATGAGGTCACATGTTTTAAAATGAAATCACACTGGCACAATGAATTGCAGTGAACTTTGCAAATCTTTTTTTGTACCACGACGGTTGCAAAACAAGCTTGGACACTTGAAAATGGTTAAACGTATTCAGATTATGTGTGACCTCATGGGTCCCCTAACGGTTGACAACTGGTTTCTTTGGTGCACAAATAGATCAAGTTCAGTGTGGGTCCGGGTTGGGGTCAAAAATCGGTTGACCTTTGCTCGTGTTGGTGTTTAGAACTATTTTGGACCGGTCGGGTTAATTCGGACACGCGCGACTGTTTGGGGTTGATTTATATTAGTTTACTAACATCCGTTATATTATTAGAATAGAAGCGAAGTTAGAGATACGAATTTTTACGTCGGTATATTATTAAGAACTAGCACAAAGCAAAAAGCACTAGCTCATATAATAAATTTGTCTTTTTTAAATGGTATTTTCCCAGAAAAACTTAAAATAAGTATAGTTAAACCGTTGTTTAAAAAGGGAGACAAACAGGACCCAGCGAACTACAGACCTATAAGTCTAGTTCCGATATTATCAAAAGTGTTCGAAAGGGCAATGCAAACTAGAATTAATGAATTTTTAGAAAAATACAACATATTACGTCCACAACAATATTGATCTCGTAAAGGTACCTCGACAACTCACGCATGTTTTGAATTGATAAAAACTATAACTGAAAATTTAAACAAAAAGACTCCTATAATTGCTATGTTTTTAGATATGAGTCGGGCATTTGATTTTGTCAATCATTCAATACTTTTACAAAAACTCCATAAATATGGTATAAGAGGAAATGCACTTGATTGGATTGAAAGCTTCCTTAAGAACAGGCAGCAATGTACAGAAATTACTAAAGTCAGTGAATCTAATAATATTGTCAAAAAACAAACCTATAGATCTCAATTTAAACTAAATAAAGTAGGTGTGCCGCAGGGCAGTGTGCTTGGCCCCTTATTGTTTCTTCTGTACGTTAACGATCTTCCAGCTGCTACGTCACAGGGTTGTATTCAGTTTGCAGATGATACAACACTAATGATAAGACACGAAAACAATGAATCTTTTGAAGGTTCAATTAACAATGCTTTCAAAAACGTAGTTGACTGGTTGGCTGGTAACAATCTCCAAATTAATTTAAGTAAGACAAAGTTTGTGCAATTTCAGTCTTACCACTCAAATCCAAGCCAAATTCATCTTTGCTATGGTGGTGAAACAGTAAATAAAGTTGATTTTGTAAAGTTCCTCGGTTTAATGATTGACCAAAATCTTAACTGGAAGCAGCACATCGAGCAAGTTTGCACTAAATTAAACCGCTTTGTATTTGCATTAAAAAGACTGAGACAATCAGTATCCACTGAGGCTGCAATGACAGCGTATCACGGCTATGTATCTTCTGTCCTCAGTTACGGTCTGATTCTATGGGGGAACTCGGTTGATGTAGAAAAAGCTTTCATCTCTCAAAAAAAGAGTATACGCGCTATTTGTAATGCTAAATTTGACGATAGTTGTAGGCCGCTTTTAAAAAAGTTAAATATATTACCCCTAGCATGTACATTAGAGACGTTTGTGTATTTGTTGTCTCAAACCCAGACTATTGGAAAACACGAGGTGAAGTTACTGAAAGGCATACCCGATCGAGAATAATGAGCTTATTGTACTCGTATCAACCTCCTGCTCATAAAGAAATATATAAGAGAAATGTTTTCTATATGTGTACCTTGTTATATAATAATCTACCTGATGACTTAAAATCTTTGACTGGTAAACCTTTTAAAACTAAATTCACAAAGTGGCTGCTGCAAAAGTGTTTTTATAATGTAAGAGAGTATATGACCTATAGGAATATTGACATGTATAAGTAAGTTTTGTAATGATTGTATTTTTTTTTAATTTCTATAATTCGAACTCATGGAAATGATTATTTTCAAAGATTTAATTTATTATAATGTTAAAGTTTTTAATTATAATTTTATTTACAATTCCTTTAAGTTTTGTAATGATTGTATTTTTATTTAATTTTTTCTCATCTCCATTTTATTATTATTTTTATTCTTGCTTCAATTTCTTGGACTTATTCATATTTGCATGCCTGCATGCAGGCTGAATACATTGTACAAATATAATTTTAAGACCTTTTTTCCATACTGTATTCTAGCAAATAAACATTTTGAATTTTTATTTTTTTGAAAGAAATAGTTAATTCAATAAATATGTGTAGGCCAGACAGTAGGATGTCTATTTTATGGCTTGGAAAAGTATATACAATTAAGATTTTTGGGATATTAAAAGTGAAAATAAAAATGCTCAGAAAAGCTTAGCTCATACTGTATGAAAATGAACAACCAAATACTACTCTATTTTAATTTAAACAAATTTAATTGTTTACTTTTGAAAAGAAAAGCCTGTAATTTTGAATTTATTGGGTGATGTGTAAGAACCCAAGGGTTCCTGTCCAAAAAAACACATAATTAATAAAAACGCTCATAACACAAATTATAACTAAAGTAACGAATAAAACATTTTAAAAGCGTAAAACCACTACCAGCAAGCGGTAAGCAGTAAATATACGAGGTTTTCCAACTTTCCCCAACTTCCCCTAACTTCTCCGTTGCATTTTCTCACAACGACCCTCAGGGGTACTCCGGGGCAAAGTGGAGGGTGTGACTAAATAAAAAACAGCTGCATTTCTAACACAACTAGCGAGGGTTCTCTTGCGCTGCGAATACGAAATAAATACCTTAATAATTTCAAAGAAAGTACATACTCGTACATACGTATTTAGCTTTTAAAAACTTCGGGCTTACTCATCATCGGTGCTGATTAAGTACTTACTGGCAAAAACTTGTCGCTCTAAATGTAATTTTTCTTATCATAGGCATAGACCAGGCTAAAAGTACTGTTAGGTCAGTGTGTGTGTTTGATGAAACATGGTAAAATTATTCCATTATTGGCGGGTAGATCCGGCCTCACAAATTTTATACCTCTTTCAATTCTACCAACTCTTAACAAGATATTCGAAAAAAATATATTAAATCAGATTCAGAACTACATAAGCGTAACAACTTGATGCGTCTCAAACAGTTCGGTTTTACGAGAGGTCGCTGCAGGTGTTGCAACAACCTCCGCGGCGAGGTTCAAATATCTTTGGCAACAACCGATGCAGGTGTTGAGCTCACTCAAAGTACGGTTGAGCTCACTCAAAGGACACGCGTTTTCTGTGATTTTTCCAATGAATTCGATTGTGTGCATCCATGATATTCTCATCAGGAAATTATTACCCTGTGTTATTACCATTATGTATTTATGGACGAGGGTCTACACCTTCTGAAACCGTATCTAAATAATAGAATCCAGATGGTTGATGATAAATTAAGAGATATGTAATATCCTATAATGAATTTAAAAAAAAATACTTTTATTACCGTGCTAGTGAAATGTCTGCGAATGACAATATATGACTTGTTTAATAGTGTTGAGTTTTTTATTAATATGATTTCTACCTAATAAAAAAAAAAAATCATGTTATGATTCTGGAGATTTATTTCTGAAGTAAAACAGTAATGTACCCTAAACGCAATGAAGGTGGACCTTGGGCAGCCTCTCTACAAGCTGAGTTGCAAATGCAGCCAGAGCGGAACCAAAGAACCAGCGACCTGCGGCGTGCCGTGCCTAAGCTCTTTCAACTCAGCTACCGTATCTTTAATCGACTCGATCAAATATCTTTTCTCCTTTTATAATGAGCCAATTGGTCATTGTTAGGCTGGAAATGGAATGATGGCAACGTTTTTAGGTTTGTTTTAAATATTGAGATATACAGCGTGATTATGAAATGTCTGACTATACTTGAGTATGGTACTTAGGACATGAAACTGAACAACTTTCCCCAAGAAACGTAGGTTGATAAAATGAGAAAAAATTTTGGCTTCTCCATACAAACCTTGCGCCGTCAATACTGGAATTTTTAAGGGACCCAAAAAAAATCTCAACTTTCAACCTATGTTTCATGGGGAAAGTTGTTCAGTTTCATGTACTAAGTACTATACTTAAGTATAGTCAGATATTTAAGTATAAAATGTTTATTTATAAAGGTTCAAGAGAAGGGTAAGAACTGAAAACCAGTGCTTTCAGTGTTGCCTAGTGTAGCCTGGGAGCAAGAACTGAGTTTCTTGCCTTTTGCTTACAAAATTGTTGAATAAGAATAAGAATGATCGTGATTTATTTCCGAAATTTTTTGTTAATCGTTTTGTTTTTCATATGTGTAAGCAATAAAGATTTATGATTATGATTATATTTCACAATCACGCTGTATTTAGACACTAACAGGTGTCACTGTTAATATTTAAATAAATATAGAGAAGAAAAACTTGACGCAATCCGGAATATTTGCAACAATTTGATATCGACCAAAATATTTACGTTATCCGCGGAATCACAAAATATTCAAGAGCGGTTCCCGCTTATCCCAGTTTTATATCTGAAGTTGTAGTTTGCTCTCTTGGAGGTTGTAAATAGACGTTACTGGAGTCTAGACCTGCGGGAGACGTTTGCTGTTTTATAACCACGGAATGTAGCAGTTTTTTTTTTATAAAATTATTATTGAAATAATTTGGTAATATCTGACATCCTTTCAAATTCAATCGACAAATTACAACCAAGTCTCGAATGGTTCTTTGTTTATACCGAAGAGTTAACATCTGTGTGATTTGGTTTTTTCTACTTGTAATATATCTCTTGGAATTGAAAAAAGACGTAAAATTATTTTAGGAACGTTTCTCAACTGTTCAACATATTAGAAATTGCAGTAGAGTTGCTTTTGCGACGCGCTGTGTGTTTGAATTTATGTGTTTAGCTAGGTTTCTTTATGCCATTTTTTGCGTAAATTAATTCCAGAACGTGGCCAAACATGTGGATACTCCGCTTTACACAGCTGTCAATTCTCAACCAACCCAACTACACTGAAAGCCTGGTTCCAAATTCAAAATGGCAAAGTTAGAACCCTTTATCACGCACGCCCAGGAAAGTTATAAATTCGAATTAGGAACACTTTGAGCGTCCGCACCGCAAGGGTAGAGCGGGGTGAGGTGAGTGAGACAAATCGCGTCCGCCCGCAGGCAGGCACGCAGCAGACCCGTTTGCAAGACGCACCCTTCTAAGCCCTACCTCCACCACCCACGCACCCTCATTACATGCAAGTAGTAAAATTCTCCCTAGCCTCCCCCGTCAAAATGGCTTTGTGTGTTTTTGTGTACCTGAATTTGTATATAAAAAAAATTAAATGTTTATTATTTTATTTGTATTTAACACACTGACATTATTAACCTTCGGAATTATGGATCACGTCAAAGTAGGTAATCAAAACTTTCTTTTTGTAAGAAAACAATTTTATGTTCACGTCACTAAAATAATGGAGCCAACCACGGATCTTCTTTTACTTTCTTGATTTTTAATTATTCATGACAAAGTACGCCGCATTTTTTTTAAAGATAAAGTGTGTTTAATTGAAGGGCAGGGTGTATCTGACTTCCAATGCAAGCCTGATATGCTAACTCTATGGGCCGTAACTTACAATTTAATTTCCAAATAAAACTTGATTGCGAAGGGTTCGCTTAATGGACCGTAAAAATGCAAAATTTTCTTTTTGAAATAATCGATCGTTTCTGTCAATAGGTACTCTAAGTGATTAAGTTCATCTATCCACGTGGTGTTGTTAATAATAAGTCCACAATGATTCAGCTTACGGATGCATTTTCAAATCAGTAGTATGTCAATAAGTAAACCAATAGCAAACAGGCCTCCTGAAGCAACTTCCATCACAATTTTTTTAGGTTTCTGAGCAAACGAGCAGGTGGTTCACCTGATGGAAAGTAGTCACCACCGCTCATAGCCAGTGTTGCCACCTTGGTTTTAGTAATGGGGGCAGTTGAAGAAGCTAAAAAGAGCTAGATTGGGCTAGATGGAGCACAAATTACCATGAAAAGACTTAATGTAAAAAAAGGCTAAAAAACACCTTTACTAATGATTTCAATTAGGTACGTATTTATTTTTGAGTTTGAATCACAATAACATTTTTCAAAATTAATCTGAATTAGAAAAACAATTACCAATTGAATGAGTTCAAAATTTAAAAAAAATGTTATTTAACAAACTAAAATTAAACTAATTTAACCAGTTAAAAATTTCAAAAGAATCATTTAGCTGTTAACCAAAACAAATCAAAATTAAACAGATTTAAAATTTAAAACATAAGTATTTACCTTGTAGGTACATACCTACCGTAGAGATGCGGTATGTTGCTATAATCGAACAAATGGTTCCACAAAAATATAAATCAATATCTATGACAAAAATCGCGGAAGTTCGATGTTATCGCGATGTTAGAGTACTAACAGACGATCGGATCAGACTGCTCTGAATTTAGCTCCGTACCAAGATTTTGCCCAATAGCAAAATTGTCGTTTGGGTTAATCCGCAACGCTATTGGACAAAATCGTGGACCGGAGCTAAATTCGGAGCAGTCCGAACCGATCGTCTGTTAGTACTCTTAGGATGGCGCCAATTTCAGATTTTGTGAAAAGGGCTAGATAGCCCTTTCCGGGCTAAATTATTAAACAACGAGTTCACCTACAGTAAAAAGTGCTAGATCTAGCCCCAAAAGGGCTAAGGTGGCAACACTGCTCATAGCATCCACTATCTTATTAGTGGCATATTTTGACTCTAACAAGCCAGCAGAACGAGTTGCCTATCCTGAGAGATAAGGTGGTGTGACTCAAATGGTGGTAATTTTACTGGCTCCATTACCCTTCAAACCGAAACTCAGCAGGCGCAAAACACTGCTGCTTTATGGCAGGAATAGGCAAGGGGTTTTCCCAAGAATTGCAATAATAAATCCTAGCCTGACAACACTAGCAGCTATAAAAAACATGAAGCTTCTCTTATCGAGGATAAGTTAAAGGAACCTATCGAACCTAACTCAGATATATGAATAAGTACTTTTATTGCTATTATTTTTTGCTAAAATGTATTTCCCTTACCTAACAACTGTATAAATTTGGAATAAAGTTCATTAGTAAGTTTACAATGAGCATTCTGTAACACCACAAACCCTTTTGTCGTTTAAAAACAATGTTCATACCAAACTCAACTATTCCCATTTTCATTTGGAGCGTAACTCATTAACATATTTTCCCAAAACACGGTGCCCCCAGCGAAATTAACTTCTGTAATTTTGAAGCGGAGGAAATTTTAATTTTGAAATTTTCGTTGCAAAGCTCTGGACCTGATAAGTCTCCCTGAAGGGAGGGCCCTAAACCCTTCCTAAATAAAACCTTATCCTGACACCCAGGCAGGGACGTATCCAGTAAAAAAAGGACTTAATCGTATTTGGGTAGTCATTTTAGAATTAAATGATCTTTTTTGTGTCTATTTTACAATTATTTAAATAAATTAGTATGTAACTAGTCACGCACTTATGAGAAACGATACGTTTAACAACGACATGCCTGTAGTTACAGATTAACTGCACCAATGCCTTGCCTCTTACGCATACTCGTATCGCGGTTGAGCAGTTTGTTCTTTATGTGGGTGTTGTTTATCTGTTTATGTACGTGTTTGTAGTCTTTGTCTAGTTTAGGATGAGATGACTTTGTGTAAAGTGTCCCCCCACATTAATTAAATTAAAAAATCTGATTTCTAAAAATCTTTACTATTTACATAGTAGTAGTAGATACCAGTGCCAGTTTGTATCCTGTATATTTTAGAAAAATAAACCATGATGTAAATATATTATAATTTCTTTCCTAATCCGAGGGTGTCCCATTTCACCCCACCTCCCTCTCCCTGCGGATTATTCGCGCAAGATAGTTAAAACCCGCCCTTAACAAATTCAGGCTTCGATAATACCCCTTTGTCCCTTGAAATAAAAAGGGATAGGGATGTTTTTGTTATCTTGAGGATTGCCTAATTTGACAATAACAAAAGGGTTTCCGTTTTGGGAATTGCGAGATAGCAGTGATTAAAATACTGTAGATATGGTTGCATTCGGTTTCAATTTTGGGCCTCTACATTCACCACCGTGCTAGTAGTCGTGCCGTATCACAAGTCTAGAGTGCTTATTACATTTTTCTAAATTCAGTCGAATAATTTCTTATTAGACTTCTAAATGATTTAACAAAATATAACTTGCTAAATGCAATGTATACTTGACTAAATAAATAATTACAACACTTAGTCGACGGAATTTAAGAAAGAAAGCCCGGAATGATTTCTTAATATTCGACCAGAAAAAAATCAAAACAATTCTTGTAGGGCTTTTGTGCAAAGTCCGTCTGGGGAAGTACCACCCCCTTGCCTTTTTCTGCCGTAAAGCAGCAGTGTTTGCATAGCTGTGTTTCGGTTTTAAGGGTAAGGGAGCCAGTGAAATTACCGGCACACGAGACATACCATCTTATTTGTCGGGGTGGGTAACGCGCTTTGCTGTCTTATTATTGTCAAATTATTTCACTAATAAGACAGTGGGTGTCATGGGCGGTGGTGACCACTTACCATCAGGTCCCGGGTATGACATAAAAAAAACACAGCAACGACAGAGATTTCAGCAGTGTACCAGATATTTATCTGTAAAAATGGCTGTTAAATGCATTGTCAGGGAACAACACAATTAAACTTACCCTGCTTTGATAATCAAAGTTTACTCCAATAGGATAGCAATAAACTATAGGAATAGGATCGCAATATCGTCTGTTTTTTCTTTAGCATTGTTGACTATTTCTCCGTAACACATCTTTGGTTTTATTAACCAACATAGATAATCAACATTTTTGTTTCATGTTATATGAATGGACGTATCCGCGAAGGTACTCCTACGCTTTCGTTTGCAATTTGTTCAAAAATATACAAAGGTCTAATAAATTCGATGGAAATGACTCTTGACTTGTTTTTGAGGGGAAAATTACATAATAACATTACATTTTGTGGGGTCATTAGTGCGCATGCGCGTAATGGCATAACAAAATACTTGATTCGCTTGTTTAATATTTAATTTTCGAAATGTAAATTAAATTTTGAACCTTCCGGGCGATTTTCGAGATTTATGAAATTAAAAAAAAAGCCAAGATAAACTCATAAAACTCAAATTGTAATGATAGTAATTTTAAAACTGAACATTATTTTATAATTAACAAATATTGATCCCTACTTTTGAGGAGTTTAACAGGGCTTATTTTAATTTTGAAAATCTCGAAAATCACCCGGTGACTTTCAAGAATTGGCCCCCAGAGCGTGACATAGAAATATATTTCTCATCTTCACAAAATAACATCAAAATTAACATACGAAACAAAGGATACTTCAAAAAGCCTAAATAACATCATAAAAATAAGGCTACAATAATTGTTTGAGAAACTACGGTAAGTTACTGAGTTATTTCTTTTTTCACACGAGAGGTTTTAATACTCGTTAATCCTCAAAGAAAGCTGATCAAGTTAAGTATGGGAAATAAATTTATTTATGTGAATTCCCAATCGTCGTAGAAAAAAGTTGTTACATTTGCCTCCTAAGAAGGATTAACCTGAACTTAGAAAAATCATGCCAATATTAAGAATCTGGAATGAACTAAGCAAATGGACTGTAACCATCGAGTTTGGGCTCGCTTGATTCATCTTAACAAGGACAATGGTTCTAGAATCTAGATGATATGCTGATTCTCATAATGGAGCTGGAAGGTAGCCATGGGAACTAAGTTATACTGATATTTTGTCAAGTAGTTATTATTTAAGTTTCAAAAAAGATTATATATTCTGTATTTGAAACCAGTTTCGGAAACAGAATTATTTTTCTTTATTGGAAACCAGGTTTCGAAAAAAGAAGAAATACTCTGTTTCCGAAACTGGTTATTTCGAAAGTGGCCGAAGAGAATAAATTATACCAACACTCGAAGATAGGATTATATTGAGGAAAAGGGCACAAGTGATTAGTTTGAATGTTCAAGACAGACTAAAGGTTTAAAAAACAAATATACAAAATACAAAGAAGAAAATCGAGCAAGGAGTCTGCGACAGGATCGTACCGATACATTTTTCTCTACTGTCAGATTGCTCTCAAAAGGTATACCGAAGGAAGAACAAGAGGTTCTTGAGAGCACATCAGCATCTCACACTTATCAAAACGACCCTCAACGACGAGTGGTTTTGAAAAACCTCAGACGAATAGTTTTTAACCGTCCAAGGTCCCACAATTGCACTGGTCAGTTACTTACAGGGTTATTAAAAGCGAAAAGCAGAAATGCTGAGAGTAAGAGGAATGGGCTTCGAGTGGCAGCTTCCGTGGATACAGCTCTTCAAATTGCAGCGCAGCTTTCACAGTTTTTATTCGCACTACGTTCATAGTTATGGACACTTGTTTGTACAAGGTCCCGTGTGGTGCCGGCAAAGAATAGTACCAACCCATACATACCCGTGGGTGTCGAAAGAGGCGACTAAGGGCTGTAAACTGGAGGATGGACAGCAGCATCTTCCTTTGTATCTTACTTACTGCGGTCACCTACAACCGCGGTCCATGGTGCCAGCCGTAACGCTAACAAGCGAGGTGACTATGGTACTTCCCCTCATAATTCTATAATTCTGGAGGGAGCTTCCTGTCCTGTAGTGGACGTTTCAAGGGGTGTTATGATGATGTTTGTGCAAGGTCACTGAGAATGTATTTATCCATACTGATTAGTGGAGAGTACTGATACGCAATGCTCAGTTGTCAAGTATGATATGATAGCCTAATAAGACGGGCGTAACGACCCTCACTCAGCAGGGACCTCACTTCAGGAGGGTCGACTGCGCACGACACCTGACATCTTCGAGAACCCTCACCTTCACCACCTGCGGAGCCCTTGTTTATAAGTACTCTACACCGGGTGTAAGGGATCAGTCAACGAAACTTAACAACTTTAAGTTGATTAAAGTTTCAGGAATGAAGATGTTGATTTTTTTCATTGCCAATTTTTAGCAACTTGATTAAAAACTAGTTATCAAAAATGACATTCGGACTTCCAGTCACGCGCGCCACCAGAATATATTTCTTTTTATCAAATGCTCCTGGATCCCGGTAGTACTTGTACAAAAACCTTTAAAGAATCTTCTCTGAACATTTTGAATCACGAAACATGCTATCTTTTGTGTATTTATACTCAAAAGGGCATCGCGCGTCTAGGGGTGCTCTTATCACAATTTATAAATTCTCTTTGAACTGAAGAAAGAGTTAATAGTTCATAATCCCTTAGTCGCCTCTTACAACACCCAGAGATAGTGACGGGTTGGTAGGTACGGTCAACCGCTTGTCGGTAGAAACTTTTTCAACTCTATTACCACGCCATAAGGTCCAAAAGTGTTTCTACTGATGTGCGGCCATGTGTACTATTCTACGCCGGCACCACGCACCTTAGCACAATGCACCTTTACATAAGTTTAAAGCTCCTTTAAATCTAGTGCTGTCACTTTTTTTGTCATCACTTATGCAACCTATTGAAATATTAACGAGCTCTACCAAATACCGAGCTCCAAGTTTTATTTCTTAGAAAGCAAGTCCTAAACAACCTTTGTTTAAGGCATCCGGTATCCGGCATCCCGATTTGGTTTTGGGCCGGTTGGAAGTGCAGTGAAGGCGTATTTTAGCGAAAGAAGGGAGCAATTTACTCCAAACAGGAGGGAGCAAGCTATAGTCCGTTCCACGAGTCAATGCCAAAACTTACCAACACATTTTGAAGCTATATCAAGGTGATTGTGCTCCATGATCAATAGTAATCAGCTAAAGCTGTTAGAAAAAACAAGTTTGTACAAAAATGTTATTTTTTCCGTTAAATATACTCTGGTTCATCTGGTTCGTCGTACTTTGTCTGGTTCTACGGCTGCAAAATGTGTTGGTAAGCTTTTGCATTGACTCGTGGAACGGATTATAGCTCAAGTTACCAAAAAGTAGCCTTGGATTTTATACAACGTATAACGGAAAGGTGTAATAATACTGAAGGTTATGAATCTGCCCAAGAAACTGAACAACTTTTCCCAAGGAACATAGGTCGAAAAACGAAAAAAAAAATTTGACCTCCCAAGAAATGCGCTATCAGCTGTTGCATTACTATGGGAAGTCAAAAATTTATTTTCGAATTTCGACTAACGTTCCTTGAGAAAATGTTCAGTTATATGGAAAAATTCACACCCTTTAGTATTATCACACCTTTCCTTAACACACTATATACTCGTATGAGGAAATTATTTGTCGTGTTTTTTATTATTTTTTTGAAATTTTAATGGTACTTTTTGGAACAGTGTTGTCTAGAAAACACACACAGTTTACAGTTACTACTCAGTTACTAAGTTTACATTTTTACAGTTACTGAATTTCTCTCATCTAAATCTACACAGTTTCAGTTTTAGAGAGATGTTTTTTTACAACATGTAGTAATTATATTTTATTTAATCTTTGCTTAAATCGCTACCAATTTTTGAGCCAAAAAAGGGTTTTTACTAAGCTCTGTGTTTCAAGTGGAATTGTATAGGAGAGTGGGGTCCGCTAGGCTTAAATAAACAAAGTTTTGAGTGATCCCGGAGTTGAAACATCAAACAAACCCTGGACCTTCACTTTTAAGGGCCCTCTGTTCGGAGAAACGAGTTTTTTGGGGGATGGGCTGTTTTCACCTAGCCGCCTATACATACAGGGTGTAAAATGATCCGGAAAACTAAAACAGTGGATTCTGTAAGTTGAAATACGAATGAAATTACGAAATATAAATAACGTTATATTTTGTATGGGAATTTAAAAAATTAACGGCCAATTGCGAGTCGGAGTCACTCCCTAAGGGTTCCATACCCATTCGCCATATCACATTATTCTAACTTTTGTCCTTTGATTTTAAAAATTCTGTGACCCCTCTAATCTGACCTCTTGTTTATGTAAATTTACTTGAAACGGGAGCTCACCTTAATTGGTTAAAATTACTTGTTAGAAAAGTTGTAGTATTTAATAACTTTAGACTTTTCCCTTTGCTTGTGCTTTGAGACTGCACAGACCTGGTTTCTTGCCAAATTTCATTATGCTAAGTCGGAAAGTAGGTACCCTGAAGGTTTTGGTTTGGTTCATAAATGTACATAAATAAATGGCCCTTTCAGTTGATTGTGTTGTTGTAGAAGCTTGTAATTTTGACTGCTTCAAGGGTCCATGGACTTTAATATTAATTTCAACATGATACCTAACTTTATCCGTTCGGGCTAAACAGACAGACAGACAGACGGACAACAAAGTGATCCTATAAAGGTTCCTTTTTTTTTCTTTTGAAGTACGGAACCCTAAAAACGTACTTAGATCTATGCTCCTTGGAAAAAGTTGTTAAGTTTCATAGTCTGAATCCTCGGTTTTAGGTTAAACTATGTTATAGAAACGTTAGTTTACTATTATTCAATCTGTGGTATTAGAGACAGAGTAAGCAAAATGATGAGGCAGGCATTTAATAACCCGTGACGGACACTAGAAACCAGGGGTGCCGACTCGAGACTCGAAACGAGATTTAAAAAGTAGGTGTTTGTGTGTTTTTAGGGTCCCGATACCAAAATGTTAAAAAAAAAGGAACCCTTATGGTGTGACTTTGCCTGTCTGTCTGTCACACCTCTATATCTCAGGAAGCACTCATGCTATCAAACTGAAATTTGGAATAGTTTTAGAATATAGTTGCTTAACTTAATTGCACATGAAAGAATTTTGAAAAAAATATGATTATTAATGTAAAGGGGGCCAAAATAGGGGGGGTGGGGGCTGGGGGGTAAATTTCAAATTGTCGCTACTAGGTCGAGTGGGGTATCATATGAAAGGGCTTTACTTGTACATTCTAAAATATATTTTTGTATTTTTTCTGGTTTCTTAGTTTTGAAGTTATGATGAAAAATGATAAAAAAATACCATACCATACCCTTGTCTCCGAAGTTTGTGGAAGGAAAAATCTAAATTAATTACAGTTCACAGAAATTTATGTAAACATTACAGCAAAAATAAAACGATCTTTGTAAGTTGCACAGTTTTTTAGAAATCTGCAAATAACCTTTACAAACAAATTTAGTTTTGCGGTTCTTAAAATGGACTTTATTGCTTCCAAAAGCACAAAAAGTATATCGGAACCCTTGGCGCGCGAGTACGACTCGCACTTGACCGTTTTTTTTATTTCAATGAAAGTCTTGTGAAGGAACAGTATAAAATCATGCGTCTTTCCCGTCGGTGTAAGCAGAGGCCACAGTTCTACACCTGCTACAATCTTGGCATACTTCCCTCGCTTCTTTTAAAACGGTCTTCAAATGAGCATAAGTACTCACGGGCTATTCTTTAACTGACACCACTGTCAGTAACATAATATATCTTCCAAGATCCGATCTGTCTTCTATTTTGTTCACTACAATGTCGAAAGATAAAGCTACCAACTTCCCCTCTCATTCCCTTATCACAAATATAAAAGTCGTCACTCAAAATGATTCTCCAAAATTAGGTCGAGTACAATCTTGTATATTTTTCGAGCCATTTTTCTCAAGGGCTGCACGTGTTACGGGGTGTGGGAAGGGTCTAAGGGAGGGTGTGGGAGTAACCTAATTTTTTATATTTAAGTAGGTTACTTGAAAAGAGGCCTCTGCGTGCCAAGAGTAATTTACGTTATGTTTTATGCAGGGAACCCTCTTTGAGTCTTTTGTGAATGCCTAAGTTGAAAGGGACTGTTAAAATTTTGAGATTTGAAATTATACAAAGTGAAATTTAATTCTAAATTTCAAAGGTGTACACCTAGCATTTTAAATGTAGTGTTTTGACATCAAGTTTTTATAAAATTGTGTACTCAGTTTTTACTAATAAAATGAATACAAGACGCGTGCGTGCGTCGAGTTGAGTCGTGGCAAAACAACCACAGATTAAAATATTGACTGACCTACGATGCTTCTTGATATTCCCTCTTTATCGCCGCGGAGCGCGCAGTGCTTTGTTAATACATCAATGCATAGGTAGATAAGCAAACATAGCTTCCTCATCGTTATATGCATCTGCTCCGTATGGGATCATTATATCCATAAGATAGTCAAGTTACGCCTAACGAAGCAACCTAATCCCGAATTAATGTTGCAAAAACGATAAATCAAAACCAGCACATGCTACACGAGCCGCCCATAAATTACGAAGATTTAATTAATATAACCGAACAAAATCTTACGGCAGCCATTTTGGATCCCTTACCCTCCCCGCTGCCGCGAACAGACGATTACTTTCCTGCCAACTTTTTATTGCAGTTTGTAATTTTGAATAAAGAGCGTTTTATTCGAAACTGTTTGGAATAAGGTTGAAAAAAGATTAAAATGTACCGGCCAGCGTTTATCTGAGTGAATCGAATTGTTTGTCTCTTTTGTGCCAGTCCTTCCGTAGGCATAATTAGGGAGGGACCCTCCGAGATGAGATTTTCGGAGTTTAAATTGATTCAATCGGGTCTGATGTTGCGCTCGAGAGGTTCGGAAACGTTTTCGTTTTGCGCAGAGTGTTGGTACGAATGTTTAGGAAGGAATTAATTAGGTTGCTTGTTCGGATTAGGTGTAGGAAGGAAAATCGGATTGATTGGATCGGGTTTTTGGACAAAAATCTAATTAGGTTGATGGAGTTTTTAACCTGGTTTCGGGTCACCTTTTATGGAATTAGGTGTTAGAGCTAATGAAGATTTGCGATTCCTTTTTATTACTTTTTAATCGACATTTTTCATTTTGATTTAACGTTAGTAAAGAGAAGAAAATGCTTTCAAAGATGTAAGTCAAATGAATACCAAATTTTTCTCGGGTAAGGGAATATATAAAAATCCACTCCACCTTATCCTCATTAAGTAACAAATCTTGCTGGCACCGGTTACCCAAGCCAGCCGGAACTGGTTCGCTCCGGTTAACTATACGGACTGGTTAAATAATTTAGCGGCAACTCTCAGCTATTTCCCCGCGGTACAAAAGCTTGGCTTAGAATTATATATGAGAGAGCTTAAAGTTTAGAAGCACACTGTGCAAGTCTAAAAGCTTAGGTGCGGTGGGTTAAGAAAAGCATAGACAAGTTTTGTGACTTTTAGCATATTTATTTGACTTAGGTTGAATTTTGGTAATTTTTTTAACGTCTAAGTAGTAGAGATATTTTTCATACGCCTCTTTCTCGTTGGTTTAGGCAGAGACCACAGCTCTCCACCTGCTACGATCCTGACATACTTCCCTCGCTTCCTCCCCTCCAGACCCTCTACTTTCATCAACCCTTTTATACGCGCTCGTCGGTTTAGGGCACTTTTAACCTGGCCTTTATTGGTCTTGGAAACCATTGATGGAAACGTTAGAAGTTAAATCTAACGTTTCCATCAATGGTTTCCATTCACTCTCGCCTAGTAGAATCTTCTCCTAGTAGAATCTTCTCTACCGTCTCAGCATTTATTTTTCAATTTTAGTCACTACGTCTTTTTTTACATCCCAACGTTCTCTTATTTCTAATTCACTTACTAAATTTTACATCCATCGTACTCCTCAAGGTTTTTAGGCAATCATATTTTTGTCCTTTTTACTGTCTTTCATTTTTCTGAAAACCTCGAACGCCCGTGTATTAAATCACAGCTATCACCGCTGAATTAGACATTTTTTACAACAGCGCCCTCAGATCTCTGACCTCTGTGTGCTAATAAATACTTGTCGCCCCGGATATTTTCCATAAAAATGTTTTACAAGATTTGCAAAAATACGAGAGTATAGATTCGCGTGTATTCGCCATTCTTAAATATTCCGTGCCGTCCGTACCTTTGAAACTTAGGCCGAGGTTCAGAGACGAAATTAAGCATGCACTCAATCACAGATAATATCTCACAAACGTATCAAAATTATATAGGATTTTGACATTTGAGAGACTTAGCTCACGCTTTGTTTCGTCTCTGAATCCCGGCCTTAGAGCAATATCGTGTCAAATTCGCGCAAGGCGGCGGAAGTTCGTTTAACTCTATGCTTTAAAATGACGCAAGATCTCGGCATATGTCTCGCCGAAACTCTTAGCTAGGTAGTGAAGTGGCGATTACCTCCACCCTGTCTGTGGGTTCTCAACTCTACGACGGTACAGTCAGCACAACATTAGCAGAATCGCAGACTCTGACGACTGTCACGGGCGGGCGCCTAAAATGGGACTAACTTAAATAGGCACGAGGTATGCTGCCGACGCTACTTGTGTTTCCAAATGTCTATCTTTTAGACTGTTTTTAGCTTTATTTGCGAGAAAAAGGTACATTCGTTCTTAGTTATTTTAAGACAAAATAAATACTTTCCATGTCATTGGGTAAGGATAAATAAATAACGTTTGTAAAGTTTTTTCTAGAACCATCACAAGGTGCTGATATGCTTCTATATCAAAGATAAACAATATTTATCAGAGAATCTCAAAATGAACAAACAAACTAACCTACCTTAAACTACAAAAAAAATACATAGTTTTTAACTGACCGGCAAGCCGTAGAACTTGGGATTTATTTTAAGTAAAATTCCCAGAAATAACTATAAAATAAACGTTACATATTGTATTGTTAGCTGTCATAATTCAGCATTAAAGTAATCCGTACGTAAAGCAGCAGGTGCAAAGAAAATCATAGTAAGTACGACAAAACATGGCGACCAACAGCTTAGCGAGAACAAAGTAGGAAAATACGGTACATTTGTTCTTTTTACACCGCTACAAGATTCGCTTTAGCTTTTAAGCTTGCTTGTAGGATTGCGGCGAAAATACGCAGTGAAAAGCGGTTTTTACTGAGTGCTGTACGTACACCTGGCGGCAAGTAAAGGGGGCAGATGTGCAAATCGTGCAAGATCGATATCCATGCGCAGCTATCTCCTTCAAATAACCTTTGCCGTTGCTGTTGGAGATAGGTGCCACAACGTATAATTGACGTTTTGGAAGAAAAATGCGACATAAATAAAGTGGGACTTTTTGGCGGGAGCTCCTCGTGGGCGTTTGCCTACTCAACAAAAATTTTAGTGATTTAAAAGATAAGTAATAAAGATAGTGTATTAATACAATGCAGTAAATTGACTACAGAGTGCGCAGCTACTGAACATTTAAGTGATCTTGAGTATAAGTCCCGTTCGTGTTATTTCAAAAAGTCACGGACATTTTCCTTCATAAAGTCCACTTTCGCTTTACGACAGGGTCCTACAGAAAAAGTGAACATAATTATAGCATGTTACTTAGACCATGAAACTGAACGACTTTTCCCATGAAACTAATGTCGAAAAACGAAAAACTAATCGTGACCTCCCGTAAAAAATGCGCTATCAGGTGATGCAGTTTCTATGGGAGGTCCAAAATTGGTTTTTGTATTTCAATCTTTGTTCTTTGGGCGAAGTAGTTTAGTTCTCATGGTCTGAGTAACATACTAAAATTATGTTCACTATTTAATTACGACCTTATATTCTAACTCAACATAGGGGCTTCGCTATATTCTTACATCAAACGGCTATTTTTGCTACTATTTATTAGGATGTTTGAACTATGTTCCAAATTATTCATAATTATAGCGATCCACTTAAGAATGATCCTTTCCAGATTTTCAATCAAAGGCTCTTATCTTAAGGTCAAAACTTATTTATATATTCACACAAGAGATTATAAAATCTTCAAATCTCTAAAAATCTTTAAAATCTTCAAGCCACCGCTAGCGGAGTTCAGGAACTTCGTTCGAAATGGAACCGTTTTTCAAACCTCGAGGATCGAGTCGTGGATTTAGAAGAAAAGTCGTGTGTTGTTTCTAAAATGAAGGCGGATCTCACTTCGGCCAAACATTTAATTTCTACCCTCCAAGCCGAAAACGATGCTCGCGACCAGTTCGCGCGGTTAAACAATGTGGAAATATCCGGAATACCATTGTCTAAAAATGAGAACTTGAACAATATCCTGCACTCTATCTGCGTCAAAGTTGGACTTCAACTGGATTTAAATTGCCTAGATTCCATACATCGTGTTCGACGATTCATTAGTAATCAAATAGAAAAAGATGGTACAAGCGACCAGTCGAAGACTCAACGTCCACCGTCGATTATCGTGCATTTTACCCGTCGGATTTATAAGGATGAACTGCTCGCAGCCGTACGCGCGCGCCGCGGCCTCACTACGGCTGACATCGGCCTTGACGGTCAAGCTCTTGCAATATATATCGGTGATCACCTTACGCCGAAAAACAAACTGCTGCTTAAACGTGCCAGAGAACTCAAATCGAAGGAAAATTATGCTTATGTCTGGACGAGGGATTGCAAGATTTTTATGCAAAAGTCTGATACTTCCAAAGCTATCTACATTGGCAAAGACTCTGATTTGATTAAGTTATTCAAGAAGTGACTGTCATTTACACAAACATTTCTCAAACAAAATTTACTATATGTTGCAAGTGTTTTTATAGTAGATTTATTAAACTGCATTTCTGTTTCTTACTTTGTTTTTGCCAACGTAAACAACAACAACAACTTTCTCTTTTTAGGGTTCCGTACCTCAAAAGAAAAAAACGGAACCCTTATAGGATCACTTTGTTGTCCGTCTGTCTGTCTGTCTGTCTGTCTGTCTGTCTGTCTGTCTGTCAAGACCCTTTATCTCACGAACGGGTAAAGGTATCAGGCTGAAATTAATACCACATATTAGGATCCATGAACCACACAAGATCTGAAAATTTAAATTTTTTACAACGACGCAATCAAAAGATATGGCATTTTATGTCCTCATCTCCATACATTTATTCAAAAATGAAAAACCTACAGGGTACTTCCCGTTGGCCTAAAATTATGAAATTTGGCAAGAAGCTAGGTCTCACAGTACAAATAATGGGAAAAGTCTGAAATCATTAAATATTACAACTTTTCTCACAACTAATGGTAACCAATTGTGGTGAGCTCCCGTTTCAAGAACATTCATATAAGAGAGGGGTCAAGTTGGATGGTCGCTGAGGCGATTTTTGTTTTAGTTCTATTTAAAAACGGGAACACTTACAAACTTGAAAATTGGTATGTTTATGGTGCATAAGCTATAAAATAACAACAAATAATAAAATTTGGTCAAGCGCGTGTCGGACTAAAAAAATCTAGCACATTAACTTACTGAAATTTCAACTAATACAATTATGTTTATGTGGTGGTACGGAACCCTCAGTGCGCGAGTCCGACTCGCACTTGGCCGGTTTTTTTTCTTTTATTTGTAGCTTGAATTTGAACCCTATTGCAGTAGTCTTCAGAACACATGACACAGATGTTACATTTATGCGAATCAAAAATAGTAATTTAACATATAAATCGACTCATTATAAGTCTAACAATGACTTCAAAATTATTTAAATGTTATTATCAAAATGTGCGGGGTCTTCGTACCAAATCTGCTAATTTCTTTTCTAATGTTTTACATTCCGATTTTGATTTAATATTTTTAACCGAAACTTGGCTAACTTCAAGTTATTACGATCGAGAATACTTCGACGGCAGATACGTAGTGTTTAGAAGCGATAGGTCGGAGGAGGCAACCGGGGCGCGGCGTGGCGGAGGGGTGGCGGTGTGCGCACACGCCGACCTGCAGCCGCTCCGCCGGGACTGGCCGTGTCCGCCGCCTCACTCATCAGAATGCGTTTGGGTTTCTTTTCCTCTAAATATTAAATGGAATGGTAGCTCACAATGTTTCTTGAATATAGGATGTGTTTACATACCTCATGGTCCGCGTTATTTAGACACTCTTACAGCGTTTTTTGACATAGCAAGTGAATTGATACTAGATAGGCCTAATGACAAGTTTTTAATTATAGGGGACTTTAACAAATCGGACGCTAGCTGGTTAATTTCTCATATCAACGAAATGACTCTTATGCCTAGTGGAGTTCATTCAGTACAATTATTAAGTGATTTTTTGTCGTATTCTAACCTCAATCAATATAATAATCTTTTTAACTAAAATAACCGTCTTCTAGATTTATTTTTTAGTGACGTAAAGTGTTCTGTAGTAAGTGCTGAGTATCCATTAACGGCAGAAGATTTACACCACAAAGTTGCTTCAATTCAGCTTGAATTGTCATATGAAACTACTTTAAAAACCGCGACGACGTCAGTATTTAACTTTCCTTTAGGAGATTTCGATAGAATAAGTAATGAATTAATGAATATTCATTGGATTAGTCTCTTCTACAATTTAGATGCTGAAACCTGTACCCAAAAACTTTATGACATATTACATGACCTTATGCTGAAATATATACCTCGTCGTATTATATACAGCACGTCACTGTCGCGACCTGTCTGGTATACTAAACCGCTAGTAAAATTGTTAAAAGAAAAATGTAAATATCATAGGTTAAAAAATCTTTATGGCAATCCTTTAGATGTGGCAAGCTTTAAATTATTAAAAAAGCGAGCTATAAAACTGGAGTCTGAGTGTTATGACAAATTTATAGCACGTTCTGAAGAAAAAATCAAGTCACATCCTCGGTTTTTTTGGTCCTATGTTAAATCTATATTTAAAGATAATAGCCTACCGAGTATAATGAATTATAAAGATACGTCTTCTTCGGATGGAAAACATATATGTAATTTATTTAATGAACACTTCAACTCTGTTTTTGAAAAACCTAACTCTATGGTGCTTAACATAAATAATTTAGAGCCTCCAACTGATGCTATCATAGATATTAGCTCAAACGAAATTACTGAAGATATAGTGCTAAAGCATTTAAAATTAATTGATATTAATAAAGGTGCTGGTCCTGACGGGATACATCCGTTATTAATTAAAAAATGTAGTACCGCTTTAACCTTATCTCTTAGTCTTATTTATATCACGTCGATTAAAAGTGGTTGTGTTCCTAATGTCTGGAAGCGAGCTTGGATGACACCGATTCCTAAGGGTATTGTTAGCCAAGACGTAGAGAAATACCGACCTATTTCAAAATTATGCATATTTAGTAAAATTTTAGAGAAAATCGTCACCTCTCAACTTACTGCCGTCGTCCGTCGCCATATTTTAGAAACGCAGCATGGTTTTTATAAAGGACGTAGTGTGGATTCCAATTTGCTTAGTTTTACAGAATTTATTTTGAAAGCGATGAATAATAAATATCAAGTAGACGCAATATATACAGATTTTTCCAAAGCTTTCGACAAAATTTGTCACTATAC
The DNA here is from genome assembly GCA_947532105.1 of Athrips mouffetella. Classification (NCBI taxonomy): domain Eukaryota; kingdom Metazoa; phylum Arthropoda; class Insecta; order Lepidoptera; family Gelechiidae; genus Athrips; species Athrips mouffetella. The sequence goes on from OX383973.1 coordinate 7,606,245, forward strand.
CCTTTTGAAAAAGCTTTGGCTACTTGGAATTCATGGCGACCTTTTCAGGTGGATAAAATCCTACGTTGAAAATAGATCCCAAGCAGTTGTTTTAGGTGGATTCTGTTCTGAATACAAGTACATAAGTTCTGGAGTTCCTCAAGGTTCCCACCTTGGTCCGTTGTTGTTTTGTCTTTACATAAATGATCTTAGTAAGAGTATTCACAATTCCGAAACCTTATTTTACGCAGACGACACAAAAATTTTCAAAATTGTTCGTAATACAGAAGATTGTACGAAATCACAAGAAGATTTAGTAAATTTCGAGAACTTTTGCCAAACTAACAACTTATTTCTTAATCCTGACAAATGCCATGTGCATGTTACTAGAAATAAAAAGCCCATCAAATTTAATTATTCTTTATGTAACAAAAGTCTTACCCGTGTCGATAAGATTCGTGATTTAGGCGTCTTAATTGATTCTGAGCTCTCATTTGTACCACACATAGACCACATTCTAAACAAAGCTTATAAACAATTGGGTTTTATATTGCGCGTTGGAAAACCTTTTAAGAGTGCCATAACATATAAGTTGTTGTACAATAGTTATGTCCGGAGTCACTTAGAATTCGCATGTGTCGTCTGGCATCCATTATATAAAACACATATTAATAGAATCGAAAGATTACAAAAGAAATTTATAAAATCATTGGATTATAGAACTGGTCACACCTATACAGATTATGAAGCTTCTCTTGAACTGCATAAAATTACTTCTCTTCAAGATCGTCGTGAGTGTACAGATCTTATCTATTTACATAAATTAATTAATAATCAAATCGATGCCCCTGCTCTTTTGCAAGAAATATGTTTTCGTGTACCTCGCAGAATGGAACGCTGTTGTCGTGAAAAAAACCTTTTTTCCAATTGCGAATAGTAGTTCTTGTTATGTTGCTAACAGTTTTATTAGGCGAAGTTGTAATTGTATAATTGCAAATTTTCTGATATAGACATTTGTAATATTTCCGTAGGCATGATAAAAAGAGTTTTAAGTTCATATGTCCAACATTAAACAATAAATAAAAGGAATATGTCAATCTATTCATAAATAAAATTCTACATTAACTTAATATGTAGCTAGTTTATAAATTGAGGGAGCTATAGGTTGTTAAGAAAATTATGTTTTTATCAATATTAAATATCTAACCGTTTGTTCCTGAATAAATAAAATAAAATAATAAATAATAAAAATAAAATAAAAGTACAATTTAAGAAACAAGACAGAACAGTCTTTTATAGAGTGGTACGTAGTACAATATCTTTTTACTAAAGTATGGAGCTCAAGCGGCTCTGAAAAATGGAAGCTATTCGTCTTTGTCTGAGTTTTACAGAAACAGTAAAAAATACTACATAAAAAGGGATTCGCTAGGAGGTAAACCTGGCTAACAGTGATTTGCTATAAAATATTGTATATTGTAAATAATAATCATCAGCATCATCATATCAGCCGAAAGACGTCCAACGTCCAACGACGTTTTTTCACCTCACAAGCTCAGCAAACTTTGCTTTATCGGCTTAGACCAACTATAATTGTTTATCGGTCGAAATCTGCGTGCAAAAGTAATTTTTGGCCGCTAGCGTGGAAAATGTTTTTGAAATTTTAATGTGTCGAAGTCTGCCTGCAAATGTCATATTTAGCCGCTAGCGTGGAAAAGGTTTTTGAAATTAGAACGTGATGACGTACTGGCACTGTACTATTCGTTAACATTTTCCTCGCTGTAGTGAGGTGAAAAATAGTGTGTTTCGATCGACTGCAAAAATATCTCGCGTCGCGTGCCTTGAAACTCTCACTGCGCTCAGGATTCGCTTGCTCGAGTTTCAATTCAAGGCACTCGCGCGAATTAATAATTTTGCTGCCTTGCATAACGGCGTCCCGTGTGGTGCCGGCGAAGAATAGTACCATCCCATACACACCCGTGGGTGTCGTAAAAGGCGACTAAGGGTTATAAACTGGAGGATGGGCAGCAGCATCCTCCTGTGTATCATACCATCTTAATGCGGTTACCTATAACCGCGGTCCATGGTGCCATCCATAACGCTGAGAAGCGAGGTGACTATGGTACTTCCCATCCACATTTTTCCAGCAAAAGCTAGAATTCTGGAGGGAGCTCCCTGTCCTGTAGTGGACATTTCATGGGATGTTATGATGATGATGCATAACAAATAACTATTCTTTATAGCCTTTAACGTACATTTTTTTGGTGCACTTGTATACCCTAATTTGGTCGCGTTTTGGTAAACGATGAGGTAGGAAGGGTTAACGAGGATTAGATCCCCACCTCAAATTTGGACATAAGTATTTACCACTGTTTCAGCCAAATGCGAATGATTTTTAGGGTTCCGTACCTCAAACTAAAAAAACGGAACCCTTATAGGATCACTTTGTTGTCCGTCTGTCTGTCTGTCTGTCAAGACCCTTTATCTCACGAACGGGAAGAGGTAACAGGTTGAAATTAATACCGTATATTAGGGTCCATGAACCACACAAGATCTGAAAATTTTAATTTTTTACAACGACGCAATCAAAGGATATGGCTTTTTATGTCCTCATCTCCATACATTTATGCAAAAAAGCAAAACCTATAGGGTACTTCCCGTTGACCTAAAATTATGAAACTTGGCAAGAAGCTAGGTCTCACAGTACAAATAAAGGGAAAAGTCTAAAATAATTAAATATTAAATTTTTTCTCACAACTAATGGTAACCAATTGAGGTGAGCTCCTGTTTCAAGAACATTCATATACGAAAGGGGTCAAATTGAATGGTCGCGGAGGCGATTTTTGTTTTAGTTCTATTTTAAAAACAGGAACACTTAAAAACTTCAAAACTGGTATGTTTATAGTGCATAAGCTATAAAATAACAAAAAATAATAAAATTTGGTCAAGCGCGTGTCGGACTCAAAAAATCTAGCACATTAACTTACTGAAATTTCAACTAATACAATCATGATTATGTGGTGGTACGGAACCCTCGGTGCGCGAGTCCGACTCGCACATGGCCGGTTTTTCTATAAATAGCAGCAGTAGTGGCTTTATCAAACATTGTGTGGTTTAGGCACCATTAAAAGTCTCCGCTTGTTCGGCTGGGCGTTTTATTAGCGGTTAAATAGAATGCTTTTCCTAGCTAGTGTACTTGCCGGATTTGATGTTTTTAGTTATGTTCCTTATTTTAACTTTCTGTGTATAAAAATCGTGCCTATGTTATAGTCGATACAGTTCAAATATTTCAGTTCAAATAGGGTGTTTTCAACCATCTTTTAAAATTTCCACTGGATGGCGCTGCAAATCAGCACGAGGTACAAAATAATAGTACCACCATATAATCAGCATGAAAAAAGTGTGATTGCTTCTGTCAAATGCCTGTTACATTTTTTCTTGTAAAAAGATTTCATATATTTTATTTATTGTCTATAAAAAGAAATTGCCAACAGTGACTAGCGTTCCACCCATCGACACTTAAAAAAACTTAGTCGACAGACGTCAATGAAAACTCCGTATTGCGATTTTGTCCTTATTCAGTTAGTTTTGTTAAAAAGTTGTTTAAAACGATTCACATTTATTATGGTGTGGTGTGATCAAATCATGAATATGTAAACTTTAATTATTACATTTCTACCAATTAATATTTCAAATAATAATTGTCTGTAATATGTTGCAAAAAACTTTTCCCATTTGTTATTAGAAGTTTTTAAAACCTGTTCCTCTAACTAAAATTTATTCGCCGCAAAAGACGCGGACGCGATAAATCGTGGCACAGAATAGTTTAATTAAAATAAAGGTAGAAGAGGCATTATTCACCGAGTGTCCAATTTCCTTCGCCGGGACGCCCAAACGCAGAGTTGGCACATCTACCAGATTTGTTCCACTTGGTTCGTGTCGGTACCACTGTCAAGATCATCACAAAACCATAGAATATAATAGTAAACTGACAAAACCATCTTTTATTTGAAATGCAATGTATACTTTATTCATATTAGGATTCTTTGATCACTTTATGACGTCAATTAAACTAAAATATTTATTTATTAATGTTTTTCCAATTATGTGTAGTAAGTATAACAATAGTTTTTGCCGCAAATATTTACAATTAAATCCATCTATCACGTTTTTATTTTAAAATTGTATTTCTAATTAGAATAAGTCATATTGGCCTGAACATTCTTTAAAAAGTATGTCAATTTTGCCAGGCATTCGTTATCTTGCCCTAGATGACAGTTATTATTAACAGTTACTCGTACCAGTGTTTGTTCTTTAATCGCTGTCATATTACGAGTATACGAGTATAACCTATTCATGAGAGAATCATAAGATATTAAATAGCTTAACAGTATATTTCTTTCCATTGTTCCCCAGTTTCAGGTATCCAAAATTCCAATAAGATAATATGTACGACGATTTAAACGTCATAATTTAACGTTAAATCATCTATTCCATCCATACATCGTCATCATTTCCGTCGAAATACCCCTACTGTATAACGTCCTTTCCAATAAAGGAGAAAGAAAAGCAAAGACCTGCCAGGAACTCGTTAATTTGTTAAAAACTTACTCAAGAATAGTTTGCTAGTATTATATGATCTGTGTTGACTATGATACTTCCCCTCCACATTGTTTCAGCAAAAGCTGGAATTTTGGAGGGAGCTCCCTGTCCTGTAGTGGAAGTTTCATGATGATGGTGATATGATCTGTATTCAAAGTATGAATTAATATTTTATGTAGTTTTTTAATAAAAGTTAATAGTATAAAATCTTAGACCAACGATAGACAACTAGACCCACAGTTGCTAAAGACTTTTCTTGAAAAAATGTCCTAGCGGTAATATAAATACTTATACATCAAGTTATATAGATAACAAAAAACACATGATACCAAATTAGGACTTAGGATTGTTAGTATAAGGTGCAATGCCAATTGTACGCAATGATCGTTATGTCCTTCCGAAGTTCGAATGTATCAACTCTAGTTCCGAGTGTTTGAAATTCGAACATTGGCACTATTCGGAATAGAACATAGAAATTGATCGGAGTAGCTCTTTCAAATAAAATGCTAAAAATATTTGTATCCTTTATTCAATTTCGATTTAAAAAATATTTTTTTATTGCCCTGCGACAATCTTAGTTTATTATAAAGCTATCGTTTACTTTTATTTTTAATTTATGTCATTATCTTTTTTGCTATGTAATTCAATCGAATGTTTAAAAAAAATCCAATTAAAATAATTTTAGTGTTAAAGAGTCTGTCACCGAAAGCTTCTCAGCAGCAGACAGGAGTTGAAACTCTTCAGGGTGGGGAATTCAAAACGCCAATATAAAGTTAAGAGTTTATTATTACCAAGAAGGTACAAAATACAAGGCGGTGGTCGTGCTGCGCGCGGGCACGTCCGAGCACGACCAGAATCAAGGGTAAACTGACTATTTTTGACACGAATGACATCGAAAGACAGAGATAGAAGACATTTGAAATAGGAATTTGGAATTTTGGGCCAGGACAATAGAGCCAGGATCACGAAAGGAGGCAGCATGCGAGGCATGCAGCCCCGCTCCGTGACAAGTCTCCATGTCTCTTATATTTCGAGTGGAAGAATTAAAGCAGGTTTTGACGGAATACGTTTGTCTCTTTTACTCTTAAGTAATTATAACCTTGTGAAAGAGAAGGCGCTTCGGCATGGCCTCAGCGACGCGCGGGAAATTTAATTTATTGAAATAAAATGAAAATTGCGAATAGAATTCAAATATTGACTGTTAAGTAACAGATTTATTAATATAATTACATAAAATATGATACACCATATTTATTCTGCGAGTTCCTGGTATTATTGGCACAGTTTTTCACAACACACGTTGGCATTGCAAGACGTTGTTTTCATGACGCGGTCAAAACACGACTAATGCGCATCTCCTCACGCAGCCACGCGGTGAGGAGATGAGCCTTGGACACTTTTTGAGCGCGAATGTGTCTCTAGTTCTTTATAAAATCTCATTGTATAAAATAGGTAAAATTAAATCGATCCCACAAAAGACTCGTACAATATTTCTGAAGTGGGTCAAGAAGAAGAGAGAAGAGATTTTTAGTCCCCTTGAAACTTTACAAGGAACTCATATTTAACTTAAATCTTAAACGGCATAAAACATGAATTGATATTCCAAGTGGGTTTATGATGTTTAAATTTTTTTTTTGGTTCCAATAGGAACACACCAGCGGAACCTTTCCAAATGCCTCGCCGGCAGCCAGACCCTAATGAGGGGGTTTCAATACGCCCGCATCGCACCTGCTACACCGCTGCATAGTCTTTTTTGCAAGCTCCAATAGAATTGTCACTATGGAGTAGATTGGTTGATTGGAAGGTAATTTATTTCATTCCACGTTTTTTTTGTATGATTATTTTTATCAACCAATTCTTCAAAATCACCGGTTGATAAAATATCACTCAAAAAATTCAAAATCACTAATTTTTCTTTTCAGAAGTGATAAAAGATATTCGTTAAATACACTGAAGATCAAAGAAAGTGGGTCGGTAGTTTTTTCGCCATACATTTTCATACAATGATGGTCTCAAAGTAATCGTCAGTATCTTCCGATCTAAAAGAAGTTATTCCGAGCGCATTATAGAGAAGTTATTCTCTTATAACCACGCGAGTATTGTATTTTGTGGAAGATATTGTATCATATACAAGTGATTTTTTTATTCTGGGATATGCTTATGCAGTCTTGTTAAGTATACTAAAATTCCCCTTACAATCGAAATATCGTATCTCGGTTAAATTAAGCCACGATAACACCTAGCTGAATTCAAAGACTAATTCGGCATACATTGCTGGGAGGCTTGGTTATGTTAATAGAAATATCCTTACTTCAACGAGCAATGTATGCCGAATTAGTCTTTGAATTCAGCTAGGTGTGATCGTGGCTTTAATAGCACTGTGACAGCCGAACGGAGCGATGCGCAAGATATTGCGTGGAACAGTGCTTATCAAGCTGCATAACTTCTACTGTAGGTTGGTTCTTACAGAGTTCACTGTGTTCAGTGTTCTTTGGTAAAGTATTCAAGTGCATACTAGGTACCTATGCTTCTTTCTTCCAATCGCTAAGATTAACATTAGAAATTTCTACGTACCGAACTAGTAGAAAATAAATAAATTTTATAAAATCCGAGTTAAGTCATTCATAACGACCAGCTAATCTGTTAGATGTAGAATTAAATATTTCGCAGCTTTGTTCCTAAGTAAGATCCTAACAGGATTTATCCTAACATCCCATGAAACGTCCACTACAGGACAGGAAGCTCCCTCCAGAATTCCAGGAAAAACTTGTGGTAGGAGGGGAAGTACCATAGCCACCACGCTTGATAGCGTTGCGGTTGACACCATGGACCGCGATTTTTGGTGACGGCAGTGAAAAAGATGTTACGATAAACAGGAGGACGCTGCTGCCCACCCTCCAGTTCGTAATCCTTTAGTCGCCTCTTACAACAGCCGCTGGTACAGATGGTTGGTACTATTTTGTGCCGGCACCATACCCGCATACACACAAGTTGGTTAGTCTTACACATAAGTTGGTCCTCTAGGGACCTACCAAATAAGGCATACTGTTTATATTATTCCATTTAAAGTGAAAGATAATGGACGACGGTGTACGGGCTAATCCTTATAGATTTTTATAGTACAGATAGAAAAACATTAATCTATTTATTTATATTTTTTCGTTTTTTATAGATGTGTGTGTGTGTTTTAGGTTCAAGTAATATGTGAGTCTTATTAAATTAAATAACAAAAAAATAATATATCCTATACTATTAAACGAGCAATATACAACGTCTTAATGGAATAAGCGAAACCCTCCTACACCCCAACTGATTTTTATTAAAATAAATCCATTCCCGTAAAAAAAATCTTAAAAAACGATTTTCTTTTCTAGTTATAGCAATTTCAAAGTTTCATCATAGTTCTACAAGGTGAAATCGAAATCATTCGACAAGTTTTAGGGTGAGTTCAGATCATGACAATGAACAACTTTCCCCAAGGAACATGGGTCCGGAAACGAAAACAAATTTTCGACCTCTCATACTAAATGCGCGCTCGGATAGGCTCACTTTGTATGGGAGGTTGAAAATTTTTTTTCGTTTCCGGACCCATGTTCCTTGGGGAAAGTTGTTCATTTTCATGGTCTAAACTCACCCTAAAAATTTGTCGAAAGATTTCGATTTTACCCTGCAGTTACATCGTTGTTCTAGTCCGCGCTCGCCGCGCACGCCACGCCCCCTTACCCTCCCCTCCTCTCCGCTCATGAACCGCGCGTCGCCGCCGCCAGAGCGTGTATCTACGGAAATATTTAGAATAGAAGCGACAAAAAAAAACCCCTATCAAAAACCCGTGAAATTGATTCTACTCTCGATTCTGAACAAACTATTTTCTCAGTTTCGCTTATTCCGTTAACACGTTGTATTTTGCAATCGGTTTCTCGATTTTGATAAAATTTACCATACGAGAGTTTTCGAGGGCGAAAAATCGATCTAGCTAGGTCTCATGTCTTATTTCTTTTTCCCCGTGTTTGAAGCATTTTTTGAAAAACCCGCGTTTTAGAAAAATACCTACAGCGCCATCAGTTGGCGGGTCGCATAACTTGCTCACCCTTTGATATATTAAGATATATTAATGATGAGGCGGCTATTAAAGAGCGAAGCTCGGTCGCCCAGGTGCTTATAATAATTTGCACACTTCTTCCGTCAACATCAACCCACGCTCGACTCACGTGAACAAAGTGTAATACATGTATAAATGTATATGCTCATAATCTACAAAACGATCTCATTTATTCTCCCACAAAGGCTCCTTTTTCACTCAAATTACCATATTACCCGCAAAACCCGTCAGCTATCTCGGCTGTCATCAGCTGAAGGCCTTGTTTGTCATTCCTTTTGTCCCACGGCCTACGTTGATAGGTGGAAGCTGACCGTCGGCAACCCTATCTCATCGTATACCAAAAACGTGTTTGATAAAAACGTGAGTCTAAATAAAAAACAGTTTTGCCTGGGTACAACTTGGTACTTTTTGAACAGTCAGCAAAAACTGTCCATTTGTTTTGCCACATCGTGTACCAAGCAAGTAAATAAAAATAAAAAAGGGGTTGTCTTGCCCATTCTTGGTACTTTAGTGAGTCGCGATATCATTTTTAGGTTATGTCAAGTGACAAAACGCTAAAAGGTTCTTTAATTTTTGGTACTAATCAGTACTTAGTACACTGTACTTAGTTCTCGATGACATAAAAAATAAACAGTTGTTTATCAAACTGTAAACTTACTAGGAGGTTGCGCCCAGGTAACCTTGTTTATTTAGAAGTGCATGTTTCCCTATTTGTCGCTATTTGCTATGTGATGAGGTAAGATTGCCAACTGCCAGCTCTTAGTCTACAAAGCCTTCACGGAAAATTTATATCAATTATCCCTCCCCTCTTTTACCCCTCTTCATCCCTTTATCCCCCCCACGCCTCTTCCTCATTATGTATTCTTTCATAAGATATTTTCGTCCAACGCTCAAAGATAAAGCGTTTCATAATGTGATATTATCTCGGGGATGGAATTTGGACGATGAAAGGGTTTTTGGAATAACCTCAATGGAATCAGGTAGCCGCGGTGTACAGTCAAAATCACGTCAACACACGGCTTCACATAGGTGGAAACACTTTGACCTTCGGGTTTCGGGCGTTCGTAGCGCTTGTGTTTGTTACAAAACATTCAACTTCTTTCATGAACTCTATGTCTGTTACTCGAGGTTTATTATGCAAGCTAAGTGCGTTTCGTAGAAGTCTGAAAACATGACATCACAGTCTACAAAGACGACCAATGATCAAAAAACCTATAAACTTACCCACAGTCATACATTCTCGCCTCGCTCACACAAAATTCATCACCATAAAACAAATAAATACCGTTATAATGTCAGCAAAGGTCTCCCATTCAAGTTATCTGCTGGGCAGCCGGCAGCTTCATACAAATTGTCGCATAATCGAGGTGCGTGTTCGTGTCATTTTAATGAGGAATTGTGTGCGACGGCACGCTAACCAAGGCTGGGCCAAGGCATGGGTTTCAGCGAGAGCTATACAAGTTTCCTAGTTATAGAATAAAATACATTTTCCATCTGCAAAGGATCGTGTGAAACCAGTGAAAACTCAAACAAGTTTAGCGAGTAGTTTTAGGTTTATATGATGAGTTTAATGTTAATAAGTTCGTACACGACATCAAGAATAGCCGACCGCTAGTTGACAGTTGACAATATCGACGGCACTTGACCACTAGGTCACTAGGAGAGCGTGGTGATGAAGTCGGAGTCAAGGTTTGGTCAAGGGGGGTGCGTGATTATGATAATTTTAACGATATTACCAAAACAAAAAATGTTTGACGTTTGAGGCAAACATTTATGTTTTGGTAATACCGTTCAATTTACCACGTCCAACCCCAAGGTCCACTATGTTTTCTTGACAAGTTACTTACATGCATATAACATGTTTATCAGCTGGCGCAGTCATTTGTAACAGTAGCGTGTGAGTAGAGTTGTGGCAAGGACATAAAGAAGTACGCGGTGCTACGTTGGGGTGGTACGTGTTACTTTTCTAACTTTTCTACTATTATGTAATACCACTGACATTACCAACATCAATAGCTGGAACTCTGTCATGTCATGTGCCTAATTGTAACGGTTGGCTATAAAATATACAGGCGGACTTTTTATTAGTTCTTGATAGCAAAAGATATGCATGTACTCATGATACTGAACAGCTTTTCCCAAGGAACATAGGTCGAAATACGAAAAACCAAATTTGACCTCCCATACAAAATGCGCTATCAGCTGATGCAGTCAGTTTCTATGGGAGGTCAAAACTTGATTTTTGTATTTCGACCTATATTTCTTGGGGAAAGTTCATGAGTATATTCATACCTTTTTCTATCAAGAACTAATTAAAAGTCCGCCTGTATATTTTATAGCCAACCGTTAAAATTAGGAACATAACAGAGTGCCAGCTATTGATGTTGGTAAAGTCGTAATGTCAGTGGTATTAAGAGTACATAATGGTAAACTGACGTTTGCAGTTTGCAAACGCCGTATTTTATAACTTAAGGCGCTTTATATGCCAGTGAAGTATGCGAACCTTAGTGATGAGCTTACGACGGATATTTTTTTACAGCCGTAAGGGATTAAACAGAACTCTGCCCATGCCTCTTTTTATGATTCTTTTATAATTATTATCTTGCGGTCGAAATATTTATACTTTGTTGATGGAGATAAACAACGAGATTTTCGCTACACAAGCGGTTGTAGGTCTCTGCCTACCCCACAGGGAAAGAGGCGTGATGTTATGTATGTATGTATGTTTGTTTTTATGTATGGAGTATGAAAATGAAACAATCAAAATAAGTACTGCCTCATTCACTTTGGTAGTGCTTGCCCCACATTAAAGACAACGCTTGATAACGAGATATTATAGCGTTTTTAACCTTTTAAGACCCACAATATTCAAAAGCCACTTTAAACTTGCGTAATAGTATTGTTGAATGTACAAAATTTGAAATCCCCAGATCTCAAAGTTTAATCTAATTTATTTTTCTAATTTGGAGTAAGCTATTTAACAGCGGGAGTGCGTACCTACTCTCTTTTACATAAGTCGGTCCAGGATTTATATTCAGTGGGCACTTCGCTGGGCCCGAGAGGCCCATAAATAACCAGAGGTCTGAACCCCCGACTTTTCTACCCTTGATCCCTCCCAGCCCCCGGGCTTCAACAAAGGGATAGGAAGGGTTGTGATTCAAGTGACTTGACTCTAGAGTATCGGGTGAGTTATAATACACTCACCGGCAGAAATAACCGGCCGGTCTATTTTCTGTCGTATATTTTCATAGAAGTAAGGGATCAAATGAAGCGTCAATATATTTCCTAAACGAAATAAATATCCGTGAATAAACAGTGAGATCATTAAATATGGTGTCTGACTACCGATTCTTGAAGATTAGACCTGTGCACGCGGTATCCAGGAAATTCCGTGCATCGTTCAGAAAAAAATATACGTAATTTTGTCAGAAATCTCTTACATTTAGCGAATTAAAATGTTTTAAGAGTCGCACGAGTTTTCTTCAACATTTTAGATATACCTAATCTTTGAGAATATTGTTAATAAGGTTCTTAAAGACCTCATCAATCAGATTGTATTTTTATTCAATTTAAGTAAGATATTGACGCTTCGTTTGCCCCCATATTTGTATGAAAATATATGAAAGAAAACAGACCGGCCGGTTATTTCTGCCGGTGAGGTATAACATTTTAGTGACTCGTACTCATAGAAGTCGAAAATTAGGCTGAATGCTTGTATAACCGGGAAAATGGGTGAATACTGACTAAATTGAAAGTAGGTTAAAAATATTAGTGATATATTTATGTATAGTAGAGTAATTTTGAGTTAGATAATACTCGCTTATTTTTTTCCCCCGGATATTTTAAGAGGTGGTTCTGCCCATGGAAATAAACAAATTTTTCCAAGGAACACAGGGCGAGATACGAAAAAATTTTTTTGTTCTCCCATAAAAAATGAACTATCAGCTGATGCAGTTTGTATGGGAAATCGAAATTTTTTTCGTATTTCAACCTATGTTCCTTAGGAAAAGTTAATCAGTTTCATGGACAGAACCCCCTTCTTAAAAAATCAGGGGTGATAAAAAATAACGCTGTATTATAGTTTAACCATAAATGGCTGTGACGATAATCTGAATCATAATTTCCCAATTCCCTTCACTTCCCTGTGCAGTGAACAAGTATGGTGTCATTCAAAGACATTTCGCTAGCACGCAAGCTAAACCCTGGTCTAATGTTATCACCAGTGATGATTACTGGCATAAACCTGTCGTTCTAAATGTCATTTTTCTTATCACGGGCATAGAACAAGGGCAAAGGTAGTGCTTACTTATTAACATGCCAGTGAAATGTCTCCGAATGACACCTTTTATTTCTATGGTTACTTACCTAAGCACATCACACCACATGTCTGCCTTAGGACAAGAAACTTCTGAAGTTTTCTTGCAGTTGTGATGCAAGTCATTTATGGTTAAGATAGATTTTAGTCATCATTTCCTTACTCCATTCCCTCCGTTTGGCCACAGACTTCTGCAAAAGATTAGTTGTCTGCTCTAGGTCATTATTGGAAGCTTGATGTGATTCAACTCACTCATGACCTAGATCAATTGAAACATAATTTCCTTCCCCTTCCTACATACCCCCGCAGCCAGCCCGCAAACGACTAAGGTTACCCGAGTGGGGAAGATGAAAGAACCCTCATATATCTTTTTCAAAGTGCAGATCGTTTGAGAATTTTAATTTTGCGAAAGGTTGAAGTTAACGCGGCCCGCGGTTTCATTTGGCGAGCACTCATTTTATTTATTACGTGCCACTTGTAAGGGTTATTTGAGAAACGTAGTTTTTTTAATATTTTTATAAATGGTTAACCACAAAAATGTTGGCGCTTAAAAAACTGTTTGAGAGTAAATGTTAAGTAAAATTGTATACGGTTTGCCATTTATAAAACCGCCAGGTAGTGGTATTATTTTGTATCATTTGGAGAAAAAATTTATTGCAAGTAATCAACATAAGTAATGAAGTGTAGGTTCTAGAGGGTTACTTAATTAAAATGCTGGCGTAAATACGTTGGCTTTATTTGTTCTGTTCCCTGAGGCAAGAGGCAAATAACATGCCGAATAAATAAGGCCTGCCCCTCATTAGGGGAATTCTTTTGGGCAGGTTGGGCCAGGGGGGAATGGGAGGGACTGGAGAAGTAGGTTGAGGGACATGGCAACCAAAATTCAAAGTTTAGATAATATTTATATGAAATTTAGGAACTTAAACTGATCATCTTTTTCTAATAAAAAAAAAATAGCACTTGATTTTTCTTACGTTACATATATATGAAACGACTTAAGAAAAATTGTGTTTCAAGAGCTAACAAATATAATACAGTTTGCCATTTAATTTTAGCGACTTTTTCAAAATCATGAATGGATGAGCCAGCAATTAGGTTGCTTGTTTGGAAAATATATTTACAGGGTGTATGTGACGGTGTACCTCTCAGTTTGAGAAGGTTCTTCTAAGGTAAATCCTCAGGCGAACTTCCATGTTTTTAGGGTTCCGTACCTCAAAAGAAAAAAACGGAACCCTTATAGGATCACTTTGTTGTCCGTCTGTCTGTCTGTCTGTCTGTTGGAATTAATACCATATAGGAGGATCAGGTTGAAATTAATACCATATATTAGGATCCATGAACCACACAAGATCTGAAAATTTAAATGTTTTACAATGACGCAATCAAAAGATATGGCATTTTATGTCCTCATCTCCATACATCAGAAGCCAGGATGGAAGTATTATAAAAGGTGAAGAATGTGTTCTGAGGAGGTGGAAGGAATATTTTGAAAGTCTGTTTGAGAGAGAAAAAGCAGAGGCCAGCGAACCTAGGTCTTCTGTGGAAATGAATGAGAATGAAGAGGAGAATTGTGTAAGTAAGATAAGTATGGATGAGATTATGAAAGCGATGAAAAGTATGAAATCAGGTAAAGCAGCTGGGTATGATAGAGTGTCGGTCGAGATGTTGAAGGCTGGGCGAGGCATTGCGGCTAGTCAGTTGTACCGCCTTTTCAACTTGTGTTGGACGAACGGCCAAGTACCAGGTGACTGGTGCAAGGCTGTGATTGTGCCGCTGTACAAGGGAAAAGGGTCACAACAGGACTGCAAAAATTACCGCGGGATAAGTCTTCTCAGTGTCGTCGGCAAACTGTATGCAAAGGTTTTGATTGAAAGAGTGATGAAAGATACTGACGATAAAATATGGGATGTACAAGCGGGATTTAGAAAGGGAATGGGATGTACAGATCAGGTCTTTTCCTTGCGGTGCATAGCTGAAAAGTTTTTGGCTAAAAACCAAAAAGTCTACTGCGCGTTCGTGGATTTGGAAAAGGCCTATGACCGAGTGGTGAGGAATGAATTGTGGTCAGCATTGTCTATGTATGGGGTAAACGGTCATCTGATTCAAGCACTGAAATCTCTCTATGAGGATTCCAGTGCTTGTGTCAGAATAAACGGGGCGTACACTGAATGGTTTAGCATCGAAAAAGGTGTTAGGCAGGGATGTGTAGCGTCACCTTGGCTGTTTAACCTGTTCATGGATAATTGTTTGATTGATCTGAAAGAGAGTATGTGTGGACTGAGAATAAATGAGTTACTCATCAAATGTCTTCTCTACGCTGATGACCAAGTTGTACTTGCGTCATCTGCTGACGAGTTGCAGGAGATGGTAACAATGATGAATGTGGCTTTGGACAGGAAAGGAATGAAAGTAAATGTAAGCAAGACTAAAGTAATGGTACTTGAAAGAGAGGAATGTATGACAGAGTGTACTATATTAATAGATGGTGAACAAGTCGAACAAGTGAAGGAGTTTGTGTATCTGGGCTCAAAGTTTACGAGAGATGGAAAGTGTGAAAGTGATATTGAAAGAAGAGTGAATGCTGGAAACATGGTGAATGGTGCCCTGCACGCCTTTATGAGGAGTCAGAAGGTGTCTCACAAGGCTCGTTTGGCTGTTCATAGGGGAGTTTTGGTACCAACACTGATGTATGGCAGTGAAAGCTGGGTATGGCAGAAGAAGCATGAAAGTAAAATTAATGCAGTGGAAATGAGAGCGCTAAGGAGTATGATTGGTGTTAAATTGAGTGACAGGATTAGAAATAGTGTGATAAGAGAACGGTGTGGCGTAAAAGAAGACGTAGTGACCAAAATCGAGAAAGGGATGCTGAGATGGTTTGGTCATGTAGAGAGGATGAATGAACGAAGATTGACGAAAGAGATCTACCAGGCGAGAGTGAATGGAAACGTTGGAAGGGGAAGGCCTAGGCGAACGTACCAGGACCAAATTCAGGACGTTCTGAATAAAGGCCAGGTTAAAAGTACCCTAAACCGACGAGCATGTATGAAAGGATTGATGAAAGTACAGGAAGCAAGGGAAGTATGTCAAGATCGTAGCAGGTGGAGGACTGTGGTCTCTGCCTACCCCAACGGGAAAGAGGCGTGATGTTATGTATGTATGTATGTATCTCCATACATTTATTCAAAAATGCAAAACCTACAGGGTACTTCCCGTTGACCTAAAATTATGAAATTTGGCAAGAAGCTAGGTCTCACAGTACAAATAATGGGAAAAGTCTGAAATCATTAAATATTACAACTTTTCTCACAACTAATGGTAACCAATTGTGGTGAGCTCCCGTTTCAAGAACATTCATATAAGAGAGGGGTCAAGTTGGATGGTCGCTGAGGAGGATTTTTTTAGGTTTATTTTAAAAACGGGAACACTTACAAACTTGAAAATTGGTATGTTTATAGTGCATAAGCTATAAAATAACAACAAGTAATAAAATTTGGTCAAGCGTGTCGGACTCAAAAAATCTAGCACATTAACTTACTAAAAGTTCAACTAATACAATTATGATTATGTGGTGGAACCCTTGGTGCGCGAGTCCGACTCGCACTTGGCCGGTTTTTTTTATATAGCCGGTGACCAGTTTCTGGCACCCGTTCCATAGCTACTCTAGCCCACCCATCCGGATGCATGCGGCAGACATGTCCTGCCCAGTTCCATTTCAGCTTAGCATACGTTTTTCCGAGGTCTACAATGCCAGTTTTCGGGCGCAGCGTAGTATTTCCGATTCGCTTTACACCTAGAATACTGGCGCGCTGGCAAACCTTGAGCCTGGACTTCTGTGCCTCTGTCAAAGACGTTTGAGCCCCGTAGGTTAAGACGGGTAAGTAAGATTTACATGCCTTGGGTTGTCTTAGGATATGTTTGAGCGGAAGTCCCCCTCAAAACCTCCATCTAAGATTTTTTTTACAGCCCTAGGCTTCCGCAAACAAATTGAGAATGGGTAGGGTCCAGTTTAGCTGGGGCCGATTCCGTGGCGCGGCAAAATTAAATGGGTCCGTCAATTTATCTCCTTTGTGATAATTAAAGCGTAAGGGATCCTAGATAAATAAGATCCAATGATGGCGGTGTAACGAAGGGATCCACTTTATTTCACAGTGCCTGATCATTAGCTAATAGACATTTTGTAAATACATGGATAATTACCAAATAGCTTAGCTATATATATTTTGTTGGCAATACAAACAGAAAATGGTAATTTATAGTTTTTAGAGTTCTGAACCAAAATGGTAAAAGCGGAAGGAACCCTTATGGTGCGACTTCGTCTGTCTGTCTATCACACCCCGAGCGAAGCAAGGAGGTCCGAAACCTTTGATCACACCTGTGTATCTCAGCAACCATTCATGCTATCGACTTGAAATTTGGAATAGTCTTAGACATATTCTAATATGTGTCGACCAACTCTATTGCAAACAAAAAAATAAAATTTTAAATAGTCGTTACTAGATCGAATAAGGTACCATATAAAAGGGCTTTATTTGTGCATTCCATAATGGATTGTATAAATTAATAATTTATTAATGGTAATTAATTTTCCTAGGCCAGTAACTACCTCTTCAATTTCGCTTTGCAACCATAATCCTTCACCCTTTCCAAACAAATTAAAAGTTATACAGAGCAAAAACAAAAGGCGGTCCTTATCAACGGTCCTTGAAACAACAAAAAACAATTCCTGGCCTGAAAAACAGGAAAAACAAAAGGTTAAAAGTTGTCCTTATTTGAATTTTCATTAAAACTTTCTCCCGTCACGAACAAAGAACATTTATATTAAAAAAGTCCAGCCGCGGCCAGATAAATATCTGTAGTCTGGAGGGCGGCCGAATTTAACTTCGGCCAAAGAGTAACGAGGAAAATATTAGATGCGACATCTACAAAAGGATATCGATCACCGTTCTGTATATCAATGATATTTTAAAAATATGCCTTGTATAGTACATTACTGCCATGGCCGACAAAAAAGGTATTGAAGAACGAACGTGATGATGTGCTTTCTACTTACCAATATATCGCATACTACATACTAAATCTTATTAATAAAATAGTGTCAAAAAAATAACCCGCCCCTCAAAACTCCCTGTACAAAGGTGCCCATGGCACTCACCGCGTTACCACGCTGAATAGCCACAGACAGCTTTTGCACCAGGAATGCCCCGGAGCGAGTCACAGCCCTTGTCTTGCATCCGAAGCCCGATGTCCCGCAGAAAGCACTTGGCTTTAGATCCCCAGTAGCCAGCTGTCTCTTCCGCGAAAGGGACGAAATTATAGCCGCTCCAGTTCCGCGTATTTAGAGTGTTTGAGGCGGCCCGCCTTCTTTTGGCGGCAGCACCTGCCACTCTTGTAGTTTGGGCCAAGTGAGACGGAGCGAAGGTGCTTACGCAGGTTGCGTCCCATAGGAGACATCTATCCGTCTCCCAGGGCACCAGCGGTAGGCCGTCTGGCCTCTTCCCGTCTGTCCTACTGAGGCCCGGGGGCTCAAGCATCCATGTGATGTTGGCTGTTACGAGAGACCGGCGTATAATGTCATACAGAGCGTGCTGACGTGGGAACCTACCTGAGCACCTACAGCAACTTAACGCTGTCAAGAAGGGTACCCAGGTTCGGTGATGGTACTGCGTGCAACCACGCTCAGACTCCGGCTTAGAGACAGCTCTTAGCCTTGCCAAATCAGGCCCCGTCGCCTCCCCTACAAGTCTATCTAGGGTAGACTTGAACGCGATATCGTTTGCATCTAGTGTCGGTTCTACGTTATCTGTTGACGGCAACTCATTACTGGCGCCACAAGACCCGCCCAACTTCGCCCGTTGCCCACACCGCGACCACTTGCTACAATGGCTCAGCTTGGACGAATGGAAATTAAAATGAAAATGTTATACTTTTTCAGCCTGTATAGAAATATCGTAATTTATTTGTCAAGAGTAAATTCTTGATTGATTGAGTACCTAACTTTATGTGTAGCGACACAACTGCGAAAATTCCGACGTGGAATGTTCCGTGATCGAAAAATCTGTCAATAATTACACCAGCGGAAATTCCGCCAGATGTGTGATAGGTAGCCTAAAAAGTGTTGCGAGCGTAATGAGCGGAACTCTCCGCGTCGACAAGATCCGCAGGTGTGTCGATACACTCATGATCATCATATCCTGTGGGTTGCAAGGTCGATGACCGATCTCACAAACCCTAGTGTCACAGTTGTTGAGCCGCTAGAGGTCTCTGACATGGCTCTTTAACGACTACATCCGTAGATAGTAGTCGGGACCAACGGCTTAACGTGCCTTCCGAAGCTCGGAATCATCTAACTTTTCGGACAATCAGGTGATTCATCCTGCAATGTCCTAACCAAAATGGGGAGGTCGCACAAAGGGAGTTTTTGTTTGACAGGAGGACACCGGGAATCGAACCCAGAACCTCCGGATAGCCCACAGAGGCTGTTAGGACATTAACAGGGTTTTTATTAAAATACCATTTATTGCATATTCAAGACACGCCCACGTCATAGTTGGTAACAAAAAGGATCTGGTTAGGGAAAGGGCTCAAAGGGTTGGTAAGTTGAAACTCATCTCATCCTCCCATTTGGAGAGAAAGTGTAATTTAAATTCTGATTAGGGCCCGATTGGTAATCGCAATCTGTTGGGCCGGCGATTTGATTCCGGGCCTTTTTGGTGCGGCCTTTTGTGGGGAGATGAAGACAAGTTACGATACGACACTCCCATTCCGATTCGGTCCCAGGTGCGGGTGAGGCTTAATTTGGTAGATAAAAGTACGTGTGTTTGGGAGCAGAAATTAAAAGGGGTAGATTGGTGATGGTGTTTATGTGGATACTTTGATAAACAAAAAGGAAATGGAAGAAAAATATAGACTAACAAAATATTAATGTTACATGTTAATCGTGGTTTCGAATAATAAGTGAAGATCCATTTTATTCGTTTATGCTAACGCGTACCAACACATTTTGCAGCTATAGCAAAATCAATCGGCTAAAGTTATCTGAAAAAACAAGTTTGTAAAACGATGTCATTCTTTCCGTCAAATATACTCTGGTTTTATGTCAAGGCTACAAACTAGATCATGGTAAGCGATGTAGTTAGGGTGCTGGCTGCCATTTGGGCATATGATTTGCTCATGATTCATATTAATAGGAATCGATTTGGTCCTTACAAGTTTTTCTGTGGGTCGCTGCGTTTTTGAGTTGAGCAATTAAAAATAAGATACTTAATAATGATTTTTTAAAATACTTCTGAAGATGTAGAAAATCGAAGAGGCAGACATGCAGGGCTCTGCATTAGTTAAAACTAAATCCTCAAAAACGCAGGGATGTGGATGTCTGCTGTTTGTATCTTTTAGAGGATGCTTCTTATCATCAATCAAAGAGGCAGACATGAGCAAATTATATAGAAATTTTGTCCATCAGCACCCTTACTATTGGAATAAACTAAAAAATGGATTATAAAGTAATCACACTACATTTGTGGAATTGCCTAAACAGAAAATATTATCCCTTATTTATCATGAATTTTTAATGTTCTCCATGTACATACGGCCGCACATTAGTAGTAACTCTTTGACCTTGGTGGGTCTTTGGATCTTAGTACTATAGATGAAATACTTAATAGTAAACTGTCGACACTAGTTCAGGTTATACTGGTTTTGTCAACGCTTTACCAGTATTTACCAGTTTTGTCTTGATTTGAAATACCCGAGATGTTAAAAAAGTAATACACTTATAAGGCTGCTTATCAGGTTTTAAGGTATTTTACATCTCTCATATTCGGTAAGTAGGTCCTTATTACCCCAAAATGGGGCTTGTAGGTGACCAATTAGCGCTCTAGGGTAATAATGTAGCTAGAAAGGCCCTAGGGCGGTAAGTAATTGAGTTTTGAAAGTGAAGTGTTTTTTTTATTACTTACCGCCCTAGGGCTTTTCTAGCTACATTATTACCCTAGAGCGCTAATTGGTCACCTACAATTTGGTGGTAATAAGGACCTACTTACCTCACAATCGAGATGTAGAGCAGAGTAGTAAGCTCGGGTGTAAGCATCAATTGCACCCTCGAACTATAGGCGCCCTCGCTGCGCTCGTGCGCCTAAATATCTCGGGCTGCAATTGATGCCTTACAGCCCTTGGCTACTAATCTACTATTATTGATATAATGAACATATCTTTAGCATGTTAATCAGACCATGAAACTGAACGACTTTCCTCAAGGAACATAGATCGAAATAGAATAAAAAAAATCAAACTCCTTTAAGAACTGCATCTGCGGATATCGCATTTTGTCTGGGAGGAAATTTTTTTTTTCGTATTTTGATCTATGTCCTCTCAGGTAAAGTTATTCAGTTTCACGGTCTGAGTAACATGTTAAAATAATGTTCACTATTCCATAAGGACCCTATATAGTTCGTGCGTTCTAACCGCGGCGTTTATGCCGCCAGTGTGCACGGTGGGTAAGGAAGCGTGAACAAATTCACCAAAGCGCTGAGGATCGGAACTTTTGTGCGATTACCGCCAGCAACCACTAGCCCGTCTGCAGAAAAGAGCGTCAGCAGCAAAGTCACTAGAACTATGAAATATGATATAACATGTTTTAAGACTGGAATAGAAGAATATAAGAAGGGTTTTCTAGTGTTGGACACAAACTTTTACCGAGTTTGTTTTTTTTACCTAGCCAAATTTTATTTATTTGAAAATTAATAATACTTTCTCTATTTAAGACGCAAATTTCGAGGTTAGGTACGCAAGGCAGCAAGCACGTAGAAAAAAAACCAGTATAAGCTGAACCAAGGCAAACGCCCGAAACCAGAAACCCGCTCAATGTCAAAAAGTTTCCACCGACGTGCGGCCGTCTGTACTTGGCTACTAGCACTGCGTTTTGAATAGATTTCAGGTGTTCGGGCACGCGGGAGTGTCTTCCATCCTTTGTGGTTAATATCTTTAGAAGCCAGTTGACGGCTTTAAAACTCTCGACAACAACGGGATTATAAACTGACGGTGGCAACACGAACCGCCGAGTGGTCCTCTTTTAGTATTCGAAGGCTATTTATCTTCTACCACTACATACTAGAAGTTAGTCTCATATAAATTATGTCCAGCAAAGGATAGTACTGTCTAACTTCCCACTTCGGCCGTATTTTACACATAATGGATCTACGAGTAGTGGCGGTTTTAACTTCAGAACCTAACTCACTAATTGCTAGTGCGTTTCTAGTATAAACTAACTAAAATACGGAGGCTTTTGAGAAGTGAAAGCTCTAAAAGTTAGTGTGGTAAGTGTACAACATTATTCCCGCAAGAAGAAAAAAATAGATTACCTTATAGAAAATAATAAACATAGTTGGTGGTATGGCTTTTGTGCGAAGTCCGTCTGAGGAAGTACCATTCTCTTTACTATTTCTGCCGTAAAGCAGCAGTGTTTACACTGCTGTGTTTCGGTTCGAAGAATAATCCAGTCAGTGAAATTAAGGACCCATGAGACATACAATTTTAGTTCACAGGGTGAGTAACACGCTTTGCTGTCTTATAGGTAAGTGTTTTTATTCTTTGGTAGGTAACTTGCCATAAAAGAACATATTCTGTGAAAATTTCAACCATATAGCTACTATAAGACACATCCCTCGGACATACTGACAGGCGACGTAGGCTTAGTAATAGGGCTCCGTTTGGACCCTTCGGGTACGGAACCCAAAGAAAGAAGCGAGAAGAAAAAAAAACAGTCTATTAATTAATATATTTGATTGTATTCAATGCATT
Source organism: Athrips mouffetella (assembly GCA_947532105.1). Classification (NCBI taxonomy): domain Eukaryota; kingdom Metazoa; phylum Arthropoda; class Insecta; order Lepidoptera; family Gelechiidae; genus Athrips; species Athrips mouffetella. Next base: position 7,629,032 of record OX383973.1, read on the forward strand.
GGGTTGATTAATTTACCTGTTAGAATCGCAGTTTAATGCTATGGATTCTTATCCCCAAGCAATCTGTTATTTTGTAAGTTAAGACTCTGTTTTCTTGATTGTAAAGTCTAGGTAGTAGGAATTACCTAACTTTTGCCCTGGAGAGTAGTTCAGCAAAATTGGTTTGCGATTTAAAGGAGTTGCTAGTTGTACTGCGATATTGGTTTTAGAATTAACTTTGTGGCATTTTGTGGTCAATTTATTATCGTAGTCATGAACGAATTAGAGACGTATTCCTCCAAACTAGAAGTTACTAAGGTTTTTTTTTATGTGGACCTTCTTAGGCTTTATTTCCTGTGTTTTGGCCGGCAAAGAATAGTAACAATCCATCTCTACCCGTGAGTGTTGTAAGAGGCGGCTAAGGGATTAAGAACCAGAGGATGAGCAGCAGCATCTTTCTTACACATTGCGGTCACCAACAACAGCGGTCGCCAACCGCATTGTTCACAAGCGTGGTGACTATGGTGATTCCCCTCCAAAGTACTAAGCGTTCTTGCTACAATTGTGGAGGGAGCTCCCAGTCCTGTAGTGGACGTTTCCTGGGATGTTATGATGAGTAGCTGTGGCCGTTTATCTCCGATCCCTAGCAATAACCTAAGTCAAGTTCCGAGCCCCGCGAGGTGCCCTTAGGCTTGGTGCCTAACTATTTTTTGTCTCGTACGAGCCTTCCGCTCTCCAACCGTCCGGTAACTTTGTGACAGCCACTAGGACGAACAACAGGAGTCCACTACAAAAAAAAATACATGTTTGGAGTCTATCAACGTAACTTATGATCTTTTTTGTGAAGTGATGCACGAGGAAGAGTGAATATGATTTCATGTAAGACGCTAGGGTTTTGTAAACAATCACTTTACAGAACAGAAACAATTTTTCTTTAATAACACATAAAGTTAAGAACCCTAGCTTCTTTTGAGGGCTTCTATACTTGAGGGTCTTGAGGTGATCTTTACTTTATTTTGAGTGGTTTATTTTATTGCCTAGTGCTGTAACACTTTTAGCTTGTCATAATAAAATACCAGCATAAATAGTTGCACATTTTATATGAATAGAGAGCTTGTGAAATTAGTAACCAGCTTTACACTAAAGAGTTGTACAAAACAGCAGGAAATGTGTAAAATTGGTGTAGTTTCAAACCGTACCAAATAGTTCTCTCCCTAATAAAGAGACGACTCTCTCATTTAGTCCGGACGGTAACCTACACGACTGGATACAAGCAAACATTTCGTGCTCAAGCGTTGAAATTTTGAACACCTTGTTTCTTAGGCCCTATCCTTAGTCATAAAGAATGCTGCCATGTCTGTAGAAGGTGATAGTGCTTCTGTGCAAAGTCCGTCTAGACCACCCCTTGCCAATATCTGTCGTGAAACAACAGTGTTTGCATTGTTGTGTTTTAGTTCGAAAGTTTAGGGAGCCAGCCAGTTTCATCATCGTCTCATCATCTAGTGTCAAAGTATGCCACAAACAAAACAGTAGGTGCTATGCGCGGTGACGACCACTAACTTTCAAGTGGCCTATTTGGTAAATGTGGTGCGGCAAAGAATAGTACCAACCCATCTCTACCCGTGGGTGTTGTAAGAGGCGACTAAGAGTTAATGAACCAGAAGATAGACAGCAGCATCCTTCTGTGTGTCGCACCATCTTACAATCTGCGGTCACCAACAACCGCAGTCCATTGTGCCATCCATATGGTAGCATTTTTTCAGCAATATCTGGAATTTTGGAGGGAGCTCTCTGTCCTGCAGTGGACCTTCATGGGATGTTATGATGATATTGAAGAATCACTGCTCATATCATATTATTATCACGGTCAGCATTTTTCACATTAAAGGATAGCGTCTAGCAAAGAAACCAGCCAAATTTTAACGCTTGAACATGAAATGCAAAATGTCATTTTTACCCACCGGAATACTTAATCGCTAAGTATTTTTGAAAATACAGGGTGTAAGTGACAGACTTCCGAATACTGAAAGTTTCAGCGAGTAAAACTGTGAAACCTTGTTTGAAAACTTTGGAAAAAAAATTGGCCTCTCCATACAAATTGTCCTATCAAGTTTGCAATTTTGTATGGAGAGGCCGATTTTTTTTTATTTTCTGAAAGTTTTATTCACTGAAATTTGTTCAGGTATGTTGACTGATCATACCTTTTCAGTATTCGGAAGGCTGTCCTTTTCACTTTGTTTTAACAGATTCTGGTAGGACTTTTTAGGAACTTGTCATTAAAAAATACAGGCTAGTCCAAAATATCTTTTTTAATTATTTCCATACTAAACAGGATGTCAGAAAAAGCGGAGAATCTGCGATCCTTTGAACCACATAATTTAACCATGAAAATAAACGAATTTCCCCAAGGATCATAGATAGAAATAAGAAAAAAATTGCTTCATACAACAATGACCAACAATTTGTAGAAACAGTAGAATTTTACTATATCAAACACGATATCATCATCATCATAACATCTCATGAAATGTCCACTACAGGACAGGGAGCTCCCTCCAAAATTCTAGCCTTTGCGGGAAAATGTGGAGGAGAAGTACCAATAGTCACCTCGCTTGCCAGTGTTACGGCTGGCACCATGGACCGCGGTTGTAGGTGACCGCAGTAAGTAAGATGGTATGATACACAGGAGGATGCTGCTGCCCATCCTCCAGTTTATTACCCTTAGTCACCTCTTAAGACACTTACGGGTATGTATGGGATGGTACTATTCTTTGCCGGCACCACACGGGACAAACCATCGGGGAAAACACGATATATATCTAATGACTAACCAATCGAGAAGCAACAAGAAGAGACGACATAAAATAAGATTGTATTATATGAACTGCTGTTATTACTGCGATCTGCAACTGATGGTGCAAAATCGCAAAACAAAATTATGTTTTGTGCCTGCAAAGACGAAGCTGATAAAAAGTGTAGAAAAATATTAAACTCAAGGAATGTAGCTTGATTAGACATACTCGTACATACATACATAACATCACGCCTCTTTCCCGTCGGGGTAGGCAGAGACCACAGTGCTCCACCTGCTACGATCTTGACATACTTCCCTTGCTTCCTGTACTTTCATCAATCCTTTCCTACATGCTCGTCGGTTTAGGGTACTTTTAACCTGGCCTTACTATTATGAATTCTGTGCCTTTATTCAGATTAGAAAATCATAAAAAGAACCGGACAAGTGCGAGTCAGATTCAAGCTTTTGCCCTTTGATTAAAAAAAAAACTCAATCTCCACTCAAACTTGACCCGTTCTTTAACATGAAAGTATTTGAAACAGAAGATCACCTTAATTGGTTATAAATTGTTTGTGAGAAAAGTTGTAGTCTTAATGATTTTTAGGCTTTTTCTTTGTTTGTGCTGACCTAGCTTCTTGCAAAATTTAATGATAGGTCAACACACTGTAGATTTTGGTTTGGTTCATATATGTAAAGTACCAGGTCGACCGAGCTTCGCTCTATAAAAGCCGCCTCATCATTAAAATATCATCGGGTGAGCAAGCTATGCTACTCACCAACAGATGGCGCGGTAGGTTTCTGTTTAAACGCGGTATTAAAAAAAACCGGTCAAGTGCGAGTCGGACTCGCGCGCCGAGGGTTCCGATATACCTATAGTATTTTTGGAAGCAATAAAGTCCATTTTCAGGACCGCAAAACTAAATTTGTTTGTAAAGGTTTTTTGCAGATTTCTGAAAAACTGTGCAACTTAGAAAGATCGTTTTATTTTTGCTGTAAAGTTTACATAAACCTCTGTCAACTGTAATTAATTCAGATTTTCCCTTACTCAAACTTCGGAGATAAGGGGGGGGGAATGGTATTTTTTTTGACATTTTTCATCATAACTTGAAAACTAAGAAACTTAAAAAAATACAAAAATACATTTTAAAATGTACAAGTAAAGCCCTTTCATATGATACCCCACTCGACCTAGTAGCGACAATTTGAAATTTGGCCCCCCCTATTTTGGCCCCCTTTACATTAATAATCATACTTTTTTCAAAAAATTTTCATGTGCAATTAAGTTGGGCAACTATATTCTAAAACTATTCCAAATTTCAGCTCGATAGCGTAAGTGGTTGCTGAGATATAGAGGTGTGACAGACAGACGGACAGACAGACAGAGCGGCACCATAAGGGTTCCTTTTTTTTACCATTTTGGTATCGGAACCCTAAAGATGCAAACATGGGCAAAACGAATTTTCTCAGACATGAGACCTAGCTAGATCGATTTTCCGTCCCCAAAAACCCCCGGATACTAAATTTCATCAAAATCGTTAGAGCCGTTTTCGAGAAACTGATTACAAAAATATATATACATATATATATAGAAATATTGCTCGTTTAAGGATAGAGATGAGGCGTAAATGGCCGTAACTTTTGATTGTATTTTCAAGGGTCCACGGACCTTTACTAATTTCAACTTGATACCTTTATCTGTTCGTGCGAAAAAAGGTCTTGACAGACAGTCAGACAAAGTGATCCTATAAGGCATCCGCTAATATTTAATTGTAAGTGACTTAAAACTGTGCTCCTCTTATTGATATTTTGTTGCTACGTCACCGTAGCAATAAGCGTAGCAAAATAAAAATGTTACAAGGTACGAAAGTAACAAACTCCTATACTATTAAACGAGGAATGTTTGTATGTATAAAATATGTATGTATATAGGGTGCTTCCTAATAAACAGCGTTCCACTGAGTATGTTACTCGGGCCACAAAACTGAACAACTTTCCCTATGGAACAAGTCTAAATACGTTTTATGGCCGCAGTTGATTAAGAAACACCCTATATATATTTGTAATCGGTTTCTAGAAAACGGCTCAAACGATTTCGATGAAGTTTTTGTGGGAAAAAAGCTGGGTCTCATCTCTTGAAAAATTCGTTTTCTCCATTTTTTAAGCATTTCTTGAAAATAGCGCGTTTCGGAAACCGTACAGCGCCATCTGTTATTGGACTTTGGTTAAGATTATACAGAGCACTCGATCATCGTTCTATGGGTACTGATCTTTATTTAAGTAATCGTGTTGGCATCGTCAGGTCTGTGGCTAGCCTAACTAACCATGTCGTGAATGTTTTCAAACCTCGAAACTAGGCTTTTTGATCCTTATCTAGGATAGTAGCCTTGACCAAAAGCTTAACATGCAATTCAAAGCACGTAAACACTAAATATTATGCCAAAGAGCACGGGTGCATATTGATAATCGTAGCACTTGATGCGGAAAAAAAACATATTTTTCTACAGTAGTACATAGTGGCGCCACCTTACGGTTTATGTGTGAACTTCAAAGGGGAACAAGCGAAGGGTCGCTATGAGTCCTTTATTAATTTCCTAAGGGAACTCTACACCCGCAAACCCTGTACTATGATACAGCGATGAAATCGTCGAGAACGTAAGTGCTTCACGACCGCTTGTGGGTGGAGTAGGTGTTGGTGTTTGAAATGAGTCAATTTTAATGGAATTTTTTTTCGCAAGCTCGGAAAACTTTACTTTGTCAATATTTTTTGACGTGTTTTGTGGCGTATAGTTCTATTGTTTTTAGTTTTTCTTCACATCTTTTATAGCTATCAAGAATGCTTTTTTTTGCTGACTATATTGTAATATCGTCTTGCATTTTCATACAGGGTCTTTGGTATACAGTGTTATTTTTATATCACCCCATATACTTAAGAGATGGTTCAGTCTATGAAACTGAACAACTTTTCCCAAGGAACATAGGTGGAAGTACGAAAAATAATAATTTTGTTCGATTTCCCATACAAAGTAGTAGATTTTCGATCCTTCCTTTTTCGACCTACGTTCCTACAGAAAAGTTGTTCAGTTTTATAGACAGAACAACCTCTTAAATATCCGGGGTGTATGTATGTCAACTTTACAATATACTTATGCGTAAATTTTTTTTGGTTCTTGCTACAAACTGGCCCGCTCTGCTTGTCATGGAGAAGTTGTAGAAAAAAAGATGTTCAGTTTCTTGTGCAGATTCACACCCTTCAGTATTATCACACCTTTCCGTTACACGCTGTATACAACGTGTAAAGGAAAGGTGTGATAATAATAAAGGATGTGAATCTGCCCATGAAACTGAACAACTTTTCTTAAGGAACATAGGTCGAAATATGAATATGAATTTTCGACCTCCCATAGAAACTGCATCAGCTGATTGCGCATTTTGTATGGGAGGTCAAAAATGCATGTTAATATTTCGACCTTGGGAAAAGTTGTTCAGTTTCATGGGCAGATTCACATCCTTTATTATTATCACACCTTTCCGTTATACCTTGTATATAGCTACCAAGGACCCTGTTATTGATTGATTAGCTACTTTCCTACATTTTACATGCTTCTTTAGGATCATCTTGCACAAAAAAAAATTACGTTTAAAATGATTGACATGCAAAAAAATACGACTGTCGTTTACCTATCGCTGGCTCATAATACAGGGGCGGCGGGTGAGGCTTTATCTTCACGCCCGCGTGACTATTTCATGGTAATGTAATGAAAAATTACACCACCTGATACCGCCCCGCGCTCGTCTCACCGCTTTTACCACCCTGTGTGATTAGATTAATACCTTGTTGACGACGTGGAACACTTAATCTAGGAGCTTGCAAAAATTTAAAGTTGTTTTACGTCCTTTTACAATAATTCCTTACGGGTAGTAATAAAAGCTCCAAAAATAAAATAAGAATTGTCCTTACTCAAAATATAATTGTTTGTGAAGCGATGTAGTTTAGCTGACGTCATTAAGAGATTTTAATATCCAACAATGAATAAACGATTCTGACTTTGACTATAAGATCTACTGCCTAAAATACTAACTTTTCGACTAGGTACTATTGTCCGAATAAAAATGACGAATCGACCGAATGAGATACTGAAATTTTCGAAAAATAAACTTGACTTTTTATTGTCGTAATGCTTTTTTACCAGTTTTAATTACGTTCTAAAGAAAACTTTTGGAAGCTAAATTCGCTTCTGGCACTCGCCGGCTGTTGCCGCAGCACGCACTTCGCTCGCTCGGCTCGTGCGTTAATTGTGGTCGCAAGACTACATAACACAACCTAACCGATTCCGAAAGGTTGTGTTTGTGTTTGCGTTGTGTTTGTTAGTAATTTTATTCGGAAGTATAGTTTTGTTATTCGATGATCCATTTTTTTTTTGGAGAAATGAAATTAGAAGACGCTCTTATAGACGGAGAGCGCGTGGTCGTCAACCCTACCTCATCGATTACCAAGATGCGACTAATCTAGGGTGATGCACGTTAAAAAGTTATATCCGAATCAACAGGGTTGCCTGGGCGCAACCTGGCAGGTTTTGTACAGTGGGCAAAAAACTTGTCATTTTTTGGGCAAAAATTACCTCATCGAATACCAAATAGGTACATAGTACATTTGATAGTACTCATCAAGGAGTGCCTAAATCAACAGGGTTGCCTCACTCAATCCTGGCACATTCGGGGGTTGGCCTGATTTTAAGGTGGTCAAAAATGAGAAAAATTACCTCATCGATTACCAAGTAGGTACTTATTACAACTGATAGAGCTCTTCAAGAAGGGGCAAAATCAACAGGGTTGCCTCGCTAAATCCTGGCACATTCGTGAGTCGGCCTGATTTTAGGTCGGCAAAAAAATACAAAACTTACTTACGATTATGAGTAATGAATTGAAACTTATACCATTTGAAGGATCTAGACATCTTAATAATATTTGCTATAGTATGCCGACACTTAAACAAGTTTCATATTATTATACAGGATAAAAAGTTAAGATGGGGTACACACGGCAGCTACTATAAAAGCATTATAGCTACAAAAAAATTTAGTAAAGAGACTTACCCTTACTTTTAGAGATATTTTGACCTACATTCACAGATTTTGGAAAAAATTTACAGTCAACAAGAAAAATGGCAATTTTCACAAAAAAAAATCATTTCATTTGATCTTATTATTGATAAAAAACATAATTTTCTATGGGCTCAAAAGAGGTTAAGGTATTACAACTGTCAGAAAGCACATAATTATTTTCCCATACATGTAATAGGAGAAACAGAAATTTTCATGTACCTTTTTTACGAAACATTCCATCCTCTTGTTACTAAGAAACAGAAGTCTGTAAAAGGTCCACCAGGGTAAAGGTATTAGAACTCTCAGAATCCGAAAAATAAATTTTGACTTTTAGAGCCATTAGCAATTTCTAAGTGGGCAAAACACTTTTTGGGTAACAATTACCTGTACGAATGTAGATGTAATGTAGTGAACGTATGTGTGTGTCTGAGTGTGTGTGTGTGTGTTTGTGTGCATGTGATGTGTTTGTGTTGTAGAGTAGGATGTGTGTGTGTGTATGTTGATATAGTGCTCTTTAAGAAGTGGCAATATCAACACGGTTGTCTTGCCAAATCCTGGCATTTTCGGCCTGATTTTATTTTATTACTGAATACTGCATGGATGACTGATATATCCACGCCCAGCCCAAGCCACTGGACATAGAGACTTGAAATTTTGCACATAGATACCTCATACAGTGTAGGCAACATGGTTGCTTCCCCCAATCCTGGCACATTCGGGAGTCAGCCTGATTTTAGGGTGGTCAAAAGTTTAAAAAATTACCTCTTTGATCACCAAGTAGGTACTAAATGGCAAAATGTATTAATTAAAGTACATTCTGATCAGTATTTTAATTTTACTTTTGCACTATTGTGTCCCGTTGCTATTCACTTTTTCACTGCTTCAGGTTGGCTGAAGAAATCCTTTAATTTTGTTGTTTTATTTTACCTATGTGTGAAATAAGGAATATACAGGGTGTAAGGGATGGTGTACCGAAAACTGAAAGGGCGTGTTTAGTCAACGAAACTGAACAACTTTCCCAAAGAAACATTTTTGGGAAATGAAAAAAAAAATTTGACTTCTCCATACAAATTGCTCACTCTGACCGAACAGTTTGTATGGAGAGGTCAAATTTTTTTTTTCATTTCCCAAAAATTTTTCTTTGGGAAAGTTGCTCAGTTTCGTTAACTGAGCACGCCCTTTCAGTTTTCGGTACACCGTCCCTTACACCCTGTATACAAAATCAATAGGTTTACCCGCCAAATACAAAATTTAGCTACATGAAAACATACTATGGAGACTAACCCGATATTTTGGAGAAATTTTGTCACACATGTACTGATTTCAATTAAATGTACAGTAAAAATACTGAAATGTTCACAAAACTTATACTTTTAATTTCATTCGATCATCTTACTGATAAAGAACAATTCTCTGTGGGATCAACCGAGGTCAAAGTATTAGAACTCTCATAAAACGCAAAATTGGTTTCCCATACATTAAGTAGTAGCATTAAAACTGAAACTTTACATACCTTTTTTCATACCATTCGATCCTTTTGCTGATAAGAAACAGAAGTCTATGTAAGGTCAAGCATGGTCAAGGTATAAGAACTCTCGGAAAACATAATATAAAATTTCAACTGGCTTTTAGGGCAATTTTCGTATTCTTAATGAGAAAAAACTTCTCTTTAAAAATCACCTTATCGATTTTCAAATAGGTACATAGTATATTCGATAGTGCTTTTTAGAAGTGGCAAAATCAACTGGCTTGCCATAGTGAGGTTGCTCCGGTTGCAGCGCCGGACTCCGGCACGGCGCCGCGCCGTAAAAATTCACGGCGTGCACCGTGGAAAACTACGGCATGGCGCCGTGCCGTACTCTGGTGCGGTGCCGTGCCGTGGAAATAGAAGAGTGACCAGACAAAAGCTGGTTACTGCTATTTTAGCAGGATTCGGTCTCTAATTATTTTGACGATTTACGTAAGTAAATGAATCTAAGAATACAATGAATTGCAAATGCAAGTTTGCAATATCATAAAGATTTTAAAATTAACTGAAATAATTTCAAATTTTAATTTACATTATATGGCAATTGGATTGACATTGAATTGGAATAGGATATAATCTGATTTCAATTGAAGTAGAATTACATTAGATTTGAATTAAATTAGAAATGATTAGAAATTAAAGTGAAACTGAATTCGAACTAAACTGAAATTAAATTGACCCGAGTAAGAATTAAAATGGAACAAAATTGAAACTAAATCATATTTGAATAAAAATTTAATTGGAATTGAATTTTGAACTTAAATTGGAATCATGGAAACTTTATTTCGGTTGACAGCTGTCAAACTCACAATCACTATAACTCGGTTACTACTGACCCTAGACTACTCGTATGTTCGTAATAATGCTAGATCTCGTTGAGATCTCCGTTTCAACTGACAGCTGTCAAAATTAAAACGGCTATATCTCGTAAACTAGCGATGAAAGGCTAGTATAGCTCTGTTTGGGGATAAAAATTGTGTTCTTGAATAGGTCTTCACTTCTAGTGAAATAAAGCCTCATATCTCGTAAACTAACGATATAAAAATACTTAATGTAGGAAAAATATTAATTTGACACTTGTAATGTAGATCTCTTTGAGACATATATTTTTTCCTCAAACAGTGCTAGTCTAGCATAGCTAGTTTATGAGATATGGCCATTTTTATTTTAACAGCTGTTAACTGAATTTAAGATCTCGATGAGATCTATCTTTTGTCCCAATATACAAGTAGTCTAGGGTTAGTAGTTTCCAAGTTATAGGTATTTAAAGCTGTCAAATGAAATAAAGATCTTGACGATGTCTATCATTTGTCCGAACATACAAGGAGTCTATTTTCATTAGTTTCCGAGTTACAGCGATTTTTAATTTGACAGCTGTTAAACAAAATAAAGATTTCGACGAGACCTCGCATTTGTCCCAACATACGAATATTCTAGGAACCGTATTTTCCGAGATATTATGGGGATCTGATCCAAATGGCAGACATAACATCGGCAGAGAGATAGACAGACAGCTAAGTAACCCTGTAAGTGTTATTTTTTTCTTTTTGAGGTACGGAACTCTAAAAATAATCGAACTTAATAATATAAATAAAATTAACTTAATAACGTTAACATAATAAAATTAAAATGACCACTTATCCTTTAAAATCAGACCGACTCGCGAAAGTGCCAGGATTTGGCGAGGTAACCCTATTAATTTTGTATATAATACACTTGGTTTTGTGTTGCGTAATTGTAGAGATTTTAAATCACCCATTACGAAAATAACTATTTATAATTCCTTAGTGAGGTCTGGCTTAGAATATTGCTGTGTCGTCTGGAATCCTCATTATGATGTCTACAAAAAACGTTTAGAATCTGTTCAAAAGAGGTTTTTATGGCATCTTTCGTACACCTGCAACGTGGCGAAAAAAATTCCAAGCTATGCTAAAAGACTTGAGTTCTTTAAAATGACCTCATTACAGGACCGTAAGTATTTATTAGACAGTGTATTTCTATGGAAGCTTATAAACGGTAACTATGATTGCAGTCCTCTTCTTTCCTGTATAAATTTTCGCATTCCGCACAACTTACCTCGTTCTGGAAAATACGCTCTGTTTGTCCAAAATGCTGCTATCACAAATTTGGGTCACTTTTCTCCATTAAACAGATTAACGTATAATTACAACAATCTCAGCAAAAAAAATAATAGTCTTGATATTTTTAATTCTCTTTTAACTTACAAAAAGGAAGTAATTCAAACCATGCATAACCTAATATGACCAGTATTCCTTCAAATGTAAAATTTTATAAATCTCACATAAATGTTTTTACTTCATATTTCTTTATATTATGAGTAGGTAGTTTAAAATATGTTTAGATATTAACTTATTATTCTTAATTTATTTTCAGTTAGTTACTTAAGTTTGTGAATGCCGTCGTCACCTATAATTAGAATGACATTTAAATTGTTAACTTTAATGTTCATTTTTAAGAATTTGTTAATGTTCATTCTGTTGGTGACCTAATAAATAAAATAAAAATAAATAAATATATTCTTTAAACAAACATACATATAAATAACTCATAATTATTTTAATCTACATAATTTTTTAAATTATTTTAATCTAAAAAGCTAAGAATATACTACTAACATAGTAATTACACATGTACATAACTAAATTAATACATTTTGCCATTTAGTACCTACTTGGTAATCAATGAGATAATTTTTGAGAATTTTGACTACCCGAAAATAAGGCCGACTCCCGAATGTAACGGGATCGAGAGACGGAACCTTGTTGCCTACACTGTATAAGGTATCTATGTGCAATATTTCATGTCTAGGTCCAGCGGTTCAGTAATAAAATAAAATCAGGCCGAAAGTGCCAGTATTTGGCGAGGCAACCGTGTTGATATTGCCACTTCTTAAAGAGCACTACATCATCATACACATACACACACACATCCTACACTACACACATACAAACACAAACACACATCACATGCACACAAACACACACAGACACACACATTGTTAACGATGGTAGGTACAGAAATACCTATAGAAGGATATCTGCAGGTTTCTACACGAAATTATAAAGGAAATACTAAGAATTAGACCGATGAAAATATATTTTGAAAAATTACAAACAATTGATTAACAACCAAAACGTAAAGACAATTTTGCCGACGAGCCACATTTTAAAAAGTAATAACTACAATGTTCTATGAAGGTCGTACTCGACATCCTCCCCGCCTTGCAAGCTACAACTTGCAAGATCAAAGATCCAAGCGGCGCGGAACCTTTATGGCGTATCCGCTTTTGGACATCTAAGACTTCGGAGTAGCTTCGGCTTGATCCTCTTCCTCTTGTGTCTCTTCCAAGTCTCGTGTGCCTCGTTTATTTCCAGAGAGACTGGCCATTTTTCCCCGCTTTCTGTCCACCATGATGGGCCTTCCCAGCCAAGCGCGGCTAAAGCGGCTAACTTCTTAGCGGAGCAGTCACTTGAACTAAGATCAGCAGGATTTTGCATCCAATCTTCTTTTATGGCATTTTCTCTTATTTCTTGGATTCTGTTTTTTGGCAGTATAGGCAGTCGATTTTCGTAGGCAAGTCAACTTTACATCTACCTTTTTCTTCAACAGGAATGACATCCTCGAAATTTGCCAATTCTTGCTCAGTATAACTGCTTTTATTTATTTCATCTTTCGGGTCCTCGATACCAAGGGTCTCCCGTTTCCAAACATGACTGATCTGGTCCGTTAAATCCACAGTTGCCACAATACCTTTAGCTTCGCTCTGCTCGGAGAGCTCGGGCACTAAGCCTTGGAGCGTGCAGCCAAGTTTCGTCTAAATGGCATAGAGGTTCTTGCTAATATTGATAACTGAACCAGTCATCACTCCTCCGGAATAATCTGCACCGATCAGTAGATCCACATCTGGCGTGTTGTCGCCGACATCAGTAAGGGTCAGATTGTACTTCTTCAGTTTTTTACTGATGGCTGAATCATCACGGATTCTTAGTATGTAACCACATATTTTTTCTTTGCTTAAAGCAGAAATATTTAGTGAGGTTTTCCCGTTCAAGCTTTTAACAGTAAACTCGAAGATTTTATGAGTTTCCTCTTTAGTTTCTACTCCTCCGAAAAGGTAGAGCCTTATAGTGTCTTCTCCTACTGGTTGGAGCTTGAGTTTCGTTGCGATGTCAGTTCTAATATAAGAACGTTGAGCACCAGTGTCAATCAAAGCTCGAATGGTTTCTCCACCAATTTTTAGAAGAAGTGTTTGCAGGAGAGTAGTCCCGTTGCTCTTTGCTGACATTGTGTGTTCGGCGTTGTCGGAGCTGCTATCAGTAGTACCAGATGCCTTGTTTATTTCAAGGCACAGTAGGACAGCGTGTCTCTTCTGACAACCGATACATTTAGGGTACATTTTGCACCTTTGCCATGAATGATTTGTTTTCAGACAGATATGGCAGGCTTTTTTCTTGTTCACAAGCTTTTTCCTTTCCTCTAAAGTCATCTTTTGAGCCTTAATGCATTTGTGGCTCCCATGAGTAGACTTATCGCACCAAATGCACATTATAATGTTGTTGGAAGATGTTGTTGGCGTACTTTCAGCATTTCCAGTAATCAAGCAGGCTGCTGTTAGAATTTTACATTCAGGTTTACCAGTCAGTCCCTCTCTAGTAAGCTGTATGCGTTCTTCACTTTCTACTTCTATTTTTATGAAGTCAAGGAGTTTGTTAAGTACGTCAGTGTTTTCGGTTCTGCTTCTTTGTCTCTCCCACACACGCAGAATATCCGTGGGGAGGGCAGATTCAACCAACGGGTACAGCATGGCGGCGTACTTTTCACTGGTGACACCAAGAACTTCCAGTGCCCTAAGCTGAGTCTTCAGTTTATCATAAAGAGAGGAAAGACACCTCGTATTATCTCCCTTGGCTTGTTGAAGAACTAGAGCCAGCAACTCTCGTACATAAATTTCGATAAGTAATTCATCACGTGCGTACCTGGATTTGAGATGTTCTATAGCTTGGGAGTAGTTTTCACCACATGGAGGAAAGCTGTGGACTAATTCAGCAGCTGGAGAATTGGCTGTCATGCTCTGAATAAGATAAGCCATCTTGTCATCTTGATCGATTGAACAATCTTGATGGATCTTCTTAAATGAACTCCAGAATGTAAGCCAGTTTTTGGCGTTTCCGTCAAATTTCGGAAGTTCGAGCTTGGGTAGCCGTAATGCTCTACTAGAACCTCCATTGTTGCTTATGGAAGCGCTGTCGTATTTGGATTGGTGGTCTTCCTTTTGTAATATGTTGTCGCATATTCGTTGAAGCTCGATCCACTCTTTTTTATAGGCATCAGCAGACTCGCAATCCTTCAAGAACGTATCTTCTTCCAAATCTTCGGATGAAAACCATTGAGTTTTTATACGTTCGTCGACGTTGAATAAATTTTCAGTTTTCTCCGAGAAATACTTGAAAGTATCTTGAATTTTGGCCATGCGGTCCTCGCTTGAGCTATTTATGCTGAGTTTGAGATCATTTTTAGCTTTCGTGAACAATTGTCTTGCAACCGATTGTCCTGTCACGGTCGCCAGAAATGTTAACGATGGTAGGTACAGAAATACCTATAGAAGGATATCTGCAGGTTTCTACACGAAATTTTAAAGGAAATACTAAGAATTAGACCGATGAAAATATACTTTGAAAAATTACAAACAATTGATTGACAACCAAAACGTAAAGACAATTTTGCCGACGAGCCACATTTTAAAAAGTAATAACTACAATGTTCTATGAAGGTCGTACTCGACACACATACATCCATTGTTACCCAAAAAGTGTTTTGCCCACTTAGAAATTGCTAATGGCTCTAAAAGTCAAAATTTATTTTGCGGATTCTGAGAGTTCTAATACCTTTACCCTGGTGGACCTTTAACAGACTTCTGTTTCTTAGTGACAAGAGGATGGAATGTTTCGTAAAAAAGGTACATGAAAATTTCTGTTTCTCCTATTACAATATGTATGGGAAAATAATTATGTGCTTTCTGACAGTTCTAATACCTTAACCTCTTTTGAGCCCATAGAAAATTATGTTTTTTATCAATAATAAGATCAAATGAAATGATTTTTTTTTTTTGTGAAAATTACCATTTTTCTTGTTGACTGTACATTTTTTCCAAAATCTGTGAATGTAGGTCAAAATACCTCTAAAAGTTAGGGTTAGTCTCTTAACAAATTTTTTTTGTAGCTATAATGCTTTTATAGTAGCTTCCGTGTGTACCCCATCTTAACTTTCTATCCTGTATAATAATATGAAACTTGTTTAAGTGTCGGCATACTATAGCAAATATTATTAAGATGTCTAGATCCTTCAAATGGTATAAGTTTCAATTCATTACTCATAATCGTAAGTAAGTTTTGTATTTTTTTGCCGACCTAAAATCAGGCCGACTCACGAATGTGCCAGGATTTGGCGAGGCAACCCTGTTGATTTTGCCCCTTCTTGAAGAGCTCTATCAGTTGTAATAAGTACCTACTTGGTAATCGATGAGGTAATTTTTCTCATTTTTGACCACCTTAAAATCAGGCCAACCCCCGAATGTGCCAGGATTGAGTGAGGCAACCCTGTTGATTTAGGCACTCCTTGATGAGTACTATCAAATGTACTATGTACCTATTTGGTATTCGATGAGGTAATTTTTGCCCAAAAAATGACAAGTTTTTTGCCCACTGTACAAAACCTGCCAGGTTGCGCCCAGGCAACCCTGTTGATTCGGATATAACTTTTTAACGTGCATCACCCTAGATTAGTCGCATCTTGGTAATCGATGAGGTAGGGTTGACGACCACGCGCTCTCCGTCTATTATTTGTTAGTTAAATTCGTAATTTTTTTTCGGTACGATTTGGGTTTTTTTTTCGGTAGTTTATTATAACGCTGGTTGATTAGAATAATATTCGGAGACAGATCGCTGGATATTAATTAGTTTTTCGGAACCATTATTATTTCCCATATCTTACTTGGGTAAAATAGTCGATTTTTTTAAAGTTGTTCAGTTTCATGGGCAGAACCACCACTTAAAATATCCAGAGTGATAAAAAACTAACCCTGTATATGAACCTGCTCCTACGTTGTATAAAAACTATAAAATATGGTAACAAAATTGGCTAAGCTCAAAAGATAATCAATAAGTTGTGTCTTACATACAAGATTTTTTTTATCTTTTGCTTTTATTGTTTTTCATCAATTTCTCTTATACGGTACTCATTATTGAATTTTCTTGCACCCCGAGGACATCATGCAAACATAACTTGATCAGGAATCGAATGCACGACTAATCGAGTCTCATGCATAATTTGCATACCAACCCACTGATTAGTAAACAACACGGCTATACTCGCACGTATCAGTACCAATCAATTATCTACAATCGAAATATTGTATTATCCATTTTTAGGGTTCCGTACCTCAAAATAAAAAAACGGAACCCTTATAGGATCACTTTGTTGTCCGTCTGTCTGTCTGTCAAGACCCTTTTTCTCTCGAACGGGTAGAGGTATCAGGTTGAAATTGATAATGAATATTAAGGTCTATAAACCACACAAGATCTGAAAATTTCAATTTTTTACAATGACGCATTCAAAAGGCATGGCTTTTTATGTCCTCATCTCCATACATTTATGCACTAAAGCAAAACCTAGAGGGTACTTCCCGTTGACCTAAAATTATGAAATTTTGCAAGAAGCTACGTCTTACAGTACAAATAAAGCGAAAAGTCAATCATTTAACATTAAAATTTTTCTCACAACTAACAGTAACCAATTAAGGTGAGCTCCCGTTATAAGACCTTTTCTATAAAAGAGGGGTCAAATTGGATGGTCGGGAGTTTTTAAAGTCAAAGAGGAAAAGCTTTTAGTATATCATATGGTAGATAGGTACGGAACCCTTAGGGCGCGAGTCCGACTCGCACTTGGCCGGTTTTTTTTATTTTTAGGGTTCCGTACCTCAAAAGAAAAAAACGGAACCCTTATAGGATCACTTTGTTGTCCGTCTGTCTGTCTGTCTGTCAAGACCCTTTATCTCACGAACGGGTAAAGGTATCAGGTTGAAATTAATACCATATATTAGGATCGATGAACCACACGAGATCTGAAAATTTCAATTTTTTACAACGACGCTATCAAAAGATATAGCATTTTATGTCCTCATCTCCATACATTTATGTTAAAAAGCAAAACCTACGGGGTACTTCCCGTTGACCTAAAATTATGAAATTTGGCAAGAAGCAAGGTCTCACAGTACAAATAATGGGAAAAGTCTGAAATCATTAAATATTAATACTTTTCTTACAACTAATGGTAACCAATTGTGGTTCATATAAGAGAGGGGTCAAGTTGGATGGTCGCGGAGGCGATTTTTGTTTGAGTTCTATTTTAAAAACGGCTTCACTTACAAACTTGAAAATTGGTATGTTTATAGTGCATAAGCTGTAAAATAACAACAAATAATAAAATTTCGTCAAGCGCGTGTCGGACTCAAAAAAATCTAGCACATTAACTTCCTGAAATTTCAACTAATACAATTATGATTATGTGGTGGTACGGAACCCTCGTTGCGCGAGTCCGACTCGCACTTGGCCGGTTTTTTCGTATATTCCAACGCCTGCCAACAAATTTTGCAGCTACGTCAAAAGCAATCGACTAAAGCTGTCAGAAAAAACAAGTTTGTAAAACAATGTTATTCTTTCCGTCAAATATACTTTGGTTTTAGTGTTATGGCTGCATAGATTGGTAAGAGTTGGAATTTTAAAAAAATCAGCGATGTGAAAGATGTTGGAGCGATAGAGACAGGTCTCATTAGGCAGTAAAGCTGCCGTTATTCATAATCTAAGGGTCTCATCATAGAATTATAATACACTATTCTCTTTGGGTCTCATGCATAGCTCTGTCTCGCTGTCAATCTAATCATCCTACATAACAAGATTTGCTTCTTAAGTCCTATGATTCTACTAAAGAAACCAAGCAACTTTTTTGATGAAAAAAATTACATAACTGTTTAGATGAAACTTTTTTTTTACAAGATGAGATTCGTATTGGAAGAAACTTGAAGCTAAAGTCCTTCCGTGCGAGTTTCCTTTTTTAGGATACTCGTATTAATAAAAATAAAGTGAAATGTTTTGTTATTTTATATGAAACGTCATAGGTCTCAAATTACAGATTTTTATGCAAATTGCATCTGAGATTTCATAAATACAGTTCTCATTACCCTTATTTCGTTTAAATACGGTATTGCCATTATTATTATACAAAAAGAATTTCATTCATAGCTTCATCATAGGCGTCTTTATTCCTACGCAGCGCTCAAAGCAATGCGTCTTCACCCTAGAGCTGACTACGTTTCCCCCACCTCCTGCCCTCAACCCCCGGCGGACTTTTTAAACCCCTCACCATCGCGTCTGACAACACCCTTCCACTCTTAAAAGACCCATTTTACAAACAAAAAACAAAACAAAACTACACCCTAAATGCAAGAAATAAGGTTCCAAATTCAAGAGCGTAAAAAGAGAAGTTAGATCCGTATCTAATGGGATAACGGATCAGCAGAACTATACGTTCTTTGGAGAAATTTGTTCCTACGACTGCTTCGTATTCTATAAACTTAAACTCTATCTGTATCGTTAATAGAGCTCAGGTTAGGTTTTGAGTGTTTCTGGTGGTTAAGACTGTTCTAATTGCAGAGGAAGAGAGGTGCAATAATTTAAGCAAAGGGTGGAAAGCGACGGAGCGTTCTTTTTGGAGTTTGTGCGAGTGAGATGTGCGTAGGTCGAGAGGGTGCGGGTTAAACGCGCTACAGGGTCTCAGTTAGGGATAGGGGTTTTAGTTTTACATTTGTTGGGTGAGTCTTAAGAAAGTGTGTATAGCTAATTTAAGAAAAAGGTTGCGAAGTCGAATTAAAATTATAATCTTATTTCTGTCTAAGTCATGTACAGTCAGACGCAGCATGCTTAACTAAGAGCCCGTCTCACCGCTTGCTGCTAAGTTCCAGATAGCCTATTTGCTAGTTGGTTCTGTCAGATAGTGAAAATATTTTGTTCCATAAGTGTCCGATTGCTTTAACTGACAGATGAACACATACAAAACTCAGACATATTTAGCTGTCAGATATTTTTATCTGTCAATTTACTATCAGAAAAATATAAAAGCAGCAAGCGGTGAGACGGGCCCCTACGAGAGTTTAAAAATTCTGCATTAATTTTACGTGGAATGTTATTGAAAAAAGTTCATGGAAGCTAAAGGAGGCACTTACGCAAACTTTCTCTATTATGTGGACTTTTGCGACGAATTATAAAATAGACGTAGTAGCTCCATGGATGAAGGTGAATATTTGCTGGATCGTCTTATAACAAACTTGAGCTATTGAACCTGGAAAAAGACAGATTGAATGACATTGGTATGACAAATTTTTGGCTGGAAATGATAAATGAAGAAAACGTCTGCATGTACGTTTTTTGGCATTGTTAGGCTTCTTATCAATACAATATCAGAAAATATGTAACAAAGCTGAAAAAGTAAGCGTGAAGCAGAAAAAACCTGGAGTAGAGAATCTATTCTGCCCTAGACAGTACAATCATTTGTTTACAAAATCCGCCCTTAATTAGGCCCTGTGCTCTATCAACACCCCAAATAGGCCGACACTGAACGCTAAAAACAGTCCCCTTGCCTCTCACCCCGATTTTTAAGCCTACCCGCCCCCCTAACACCCGGGTTAGCCAGAGGTACATTTATGCGCAATAAATTTTGACCGCCACTTCACGCCCGAAACAGCCTTAGTGCCACTCTGCTCAATACAGTAATTTACACCTTTTGTTTTAAACTTATGGTTTACATTTGGCTAGCGAGATTTTAGAAATAAAGTCTATGTAAAAGAAACGTTTCCGAGTTTTGAAACGGACTGTTTTGCTCTACGAAATTTCACCTTATTTTGTGACTTTAAAAGGCTAATTTCGCGTATTTTTGTTGGCTTCGCTTTGGTAAATAGGATGGGTATTGTCTATTTCTCATTTGTCTTGGATGTGTGGTAATAAAATGTGTAGCGACCTCTGGTGACATAAAGAAGTAGATTTATATCGAAGAACAAAAGGGGTTGATTAAAACAAGCTGGTGACATTGTTATTACGACTCTAAAGTAATAAAAATGCGGATAGTAAAATTATTTTACTGGTTGTTCGTGCCCGCTGCTTGGGATGGGACTTTGCTGCACAGAGGAAAGTAATATTCTATTCAGTACAGTCGAACACAAAAGTGGTCTATCAGTTTTGAGAAATCTTCTCGCGTAATTTAACGCGTTAGTAACTTTAGTTAGAAAGAAAAATCTAACTTACTGGTGTGTGTGGTGCAAATGAACTTCAAACGTGAGTGGCAAACCACATTTTTGGCCGACAGCGTCAGTAGAAACATTTGCGACTGTATTACTATGCCATTAAATCCAAAGTGTTTCCACTGACGTGCAGTTGGATGTGTATAACGTGCCTTTCGCTATCGGTTCTTAGCGCGGGTGGCATTTTAGACGAGAGTAACATCTGTTGCTTGAGTAACGGTATGACGAAAGGCGCGCCATGCGGTGCACTTTTTCTGCCTGGCTTCCAACGCATTCCTTTCATACATTTTGTATGCAAGTGCGTGTGGAATGGCACTCCTCTCGCTAGAGGGCGCATGCATTTGCGTACGAAAAGTATGAAGAGGAGCAGAGAAACCGACCAGCGCGCCATACGGTGCACCACGCGGCGGCGTGTCGCACCTCTTCTATCTGGCCTTCGCCTAAGTACAAACAAAATCGAAAATTCTGACCCGTAATTGATACTCGTAAACCACCCGGGACGTTTAGTCCCGTGTGGTGCCGGCAAAGAATAGTACCAACCCATATGTACCCGTGGGTCTCGTAAGAGGCAACTAAGGGTTACCTGGAGGATGTGCAGCAGCATCCTCCTTTATATCTTACTTACTGCGGTCACCTACAACCGCGGTCCACGGTGCCAGCCGTAGTGCTAGCCGAATTCTGGAGGTAGCTATGTCTGTAGTGGACGCTTCATGGGATGTTATGATGAATTGATAAACATACATTTGACTGTTAAACACGTATTATTGGCTCGATTGGTATTCAGCTAACCACCAGTTGCACAAAACGTCATTAAAGCTAAATCTTGCTGACAGTTTACTACTCTCTTCCGGACTTTGCGCGAGAATTCGTGTTGCAAGGGCAATGTTCGTTTAACGGTAGATACGTTCCGGCTACCGTAATGACACCCCCTAACCATCCTTCACAAAAAGCCTGGCTGGAACGGGGGCTCTCCTCAATACGTAATATATTTATTTATGGGGTGATGCACCACAAGCGTTGCAACTGGTACCCACAATGGACTGTGGTGGGATGTGATGTGACCCAATCCAGTTGACGAAATCAATTTAAACATATTACATAAATCACCATCACTTTTTATTTTAAAAGATCTAAAAAATATATTATTTTATGTATATTCTGTAAATAAACATTTCTATTATAAAGGGTGTAAGGGAAACCAAATACTGAAAGGGCATGATCAGTCAACGTAACTGAACAACTTTCAGCGAACAAAACTTTCTGGAAATGGAAAAAAAAATCGGCCTCTCCATACAAAATTGCAAACTTGATTGGACAGTTTGTATGGAGAAACCGATTTTTTTTTCATTTCCTGAAAGTTTTGTTCGCTGAAAGTTATTCAGTTACGTTGACTGATCATGCCCTTTCAGTATTCGGAAGGCTGTCCCTTACACCCGGTATATGTATGGTGGTACAATGCGCAGAAGGATGCTTCTAGTCTTCTTCCTGCTCAAGTACCCTTAGTCGCCAGCGATTAGTCGCCTTTTACGACACCCACGCGGGTCGGGTGAGTGGTGGTATTTTAATGGTGCGTTTGACTTTTGAATGCGAAAAAATGTAGTTTTGTGTGAAATGTTTTATATCTTACAAAAATATGAAGAAAAAAAAAACAAAAGGCCATTAGTATCGGAAGAGAGGCCCTCATCACGATAAATAGAAACGTCACAATGATGGATTACAACCCCAGGCTTGTGACTACCATCTTTATTTTGCAGTGTTACTATTTACTTCCCCACCGTATTGCAAAACAGTAAGGTTGAAGTTATGGCAGTATTTGTTATTGTAATTGAAGAAGTTATTCTGGTTTTCGCAAGTCTGCCAGGCGTTATCTGGTGCAAGTAAATAAAGTGCTTGCTTATGTATGGTATTTTTGCGATAGAGTAGACTTGCTGTTTGTTATGTTAAAATTCTGAACATGATGTTTTTTTTAATTTAATATTTTGCCCAGTAGTCGGACGGCACAGGCTATAAAAAATTTGTCAATCCCAGTTTTTGTGGCAGGAGCCCAATTCTTGAATTAATAAGTGATATTTTGGGCACATCGCAAGAAGAACCGATAGGTTCTAGAGTGGCGACCACGTTCCGGAAGACGAAGCGTTGGCAGGCCCCCCACAAGGTAGACCGACGTTCTGGTCAAGGTCGCGGGAAGCCGCTGGATGCGAGCAGCGAAGGACCGGTCGTCGTGGAGATCTTTAGGGGAGGCCTATGTCCAGCAGTGGACGTCTTTCGGCTGATATGATGATGATGATGATTTTTCATTTTACACTATAAACTGTGTTAGAGGCAGCCTTCGGAATACTGAAGGGGCATGATCAGTCAACGATACTGAATAACTTTCAGTGATCAAAACTTTCAGGAAACGAAAAAATAAATCGGCTTCTACATACAAACTGCCCGATCAAGTTTACAATTTTGTATGGAGACGCGAATTTTTTTTTCGTTTCCTGAAAATTTTGTTCACTGAAAGTTGTTCAGTGTCGTTGACTGATCATGCCCCCTCAGTATTCGGATGGCTGTCCCTTACTTCCTGTATAATAATTTTTCATCTGAGATTTTTCCTAAGTTTTATTTTTATTTTTGAAATCTTAAAAACACTTGAAAGTCACTCTGGGATATTCAACTGTTGGGCTCGAGCTACTCTGTCACAAAGTATAACTTGGTGCAATTTCATTGCTTTACTCTCGTGTTCGAGGGGGTTAATTAATACTTAATTTTCATACTCCACTACCCAATCTTTAAAATTGCGGGTTTTGGATTCCACTGTCCAACCAAAGCAGCGTAAAGTCAGACACCTGGTAGATTCTTGTTTATTAAGGTTTTTTTATTTATTTACTTATATATATTCTTAATAACTTGTCAGATTGTATTGTCGTCTTTTCGAGCTAAAAGTTGGTTGGAGTACCACTGTAGATCCTGTCTCATAGAGTCACAGTGGAAGAAGTAAGGCGACGGGTCTGGTAGACCTTGTTATCAAGAGCATGATACAACTGTATGAAATGTGATAGATATAGTTCTTCTTTTCGAGTCAATGCCAAAAAATTACCATAAATACTAACTTAACACTTTCAGGGCCGATCACGAGACGTTCACGTGATGTAAATTATTCCCTCACTCGCCGGTCGCGAGTATGTCACGTGATCCTACTTTCATATTGTTTCCTACAAAATCACGTCGACGCAACGTGATTAGCGTTCATCGTACTTGTAGCTGAGTTCATTAGGAGCACACATGCAAAAAATTGTGAGTGTGGCGCGTAAAGTGTAGGTGTGAGAGCGAGAACAGCGAGACGCGTCGTCAGTACGCCTGCCGTCTGCGCTGATGCAGTCAAGGTCATAACTGGTTCCAGGGGTCGCAAAGAGACCACATCTCATTGTGGGGAGTGCAAGGTCCCCCTCTGCATCCATCCCTGATTCAAAAAATACCACACTCTAAAGGATTACACCCGATAATTTGATGTTAGACTTTTTTTTTCCTCCAAAAATATGTTTTTTTTTATAAGGCTACAAAATAAAAACAAAAAATGTTTTTATTGTTTTGTTTCATTAATAAAAAATAAACATAACAAAAATATAGTAACAGAAAAAAGGAGGTATTTATCTATACTAGTTTTTTTTTTAAATGGCCGTTTAAAATAACCCAAAAACGGCCGGCGCGCAACGTTTTGCATAATAAAAAACGCCCGGCCCTGAAAGTGTTAATAGCCTTTTGGTTGCCTTAAAAAGTCCCTCTAAGTGCAGGAAACTGGAGAAATAGGACACGACATGTCAGCCATGGTTGGCATAATACCGCACTCACACTTGTCGTTATCAGAAAGGCTCCATTTTTCTTAAGTTCCCCGCACCTTCCAACGAATGATCACAGTATATTTAGAGATTTCCATATGGACCAGGGAAGATCGTGTCCTATTGGCAGCTTTTTGCCAATTTTAATAGATATGTAGGCTAACAAGTATCTTATTAACCATAGCTCGATTCTAGCCTTGGATGGGTCTGAATCGTGAGGCTTGGGTGTCTTTTATAAAGCTGTGACGACTTTTAAGGCGTGAGGGGAAGTCAAATCTTGATTTTACCACACAAACCTTACTATCACTAGCGGTCACCTATCAGGATCCCAGTCATACGAGGTGTACATGACATCATTCCGAATGAAGAAAAAAACGGCCTCTCCAAACAAAATTGCAAACGCGATTATGTTTGTTTGGAGAGGCCGATTTTTTTTTTCATTTCCTGAAAGTTTTATTCGCTGAAAGTGGTTCAGTTACGTTGACTGATCATGCCCTTTTAGTGTTCGGAAGGCTGTTCGTTACACCCTGTATACTTATTTTAGTTTAGCGTTGGTTCAGCTTATACTGGTTTTGTTAACACTTACTAGCTGCCGTTTGAATGTACCAATTTCGATCTTGAACTGTCTAAGCAATGTAATGATTAACTATGTATGTACATATCACAGACCGCTGAATCTATAGGTAGGACATTTCACATAAAAAAATAGCATTGCAATCTGCATATTTTAATGCTGTAGCACCTGCTACTGCTACTACGCCGTAGCAAATATTCTACGAAAGTGGGAATTCCATTTATCATTTCCTCATCAAGTTTACGATTAAGAAAAAGTCTTTCTATTTTACACTTACTATTCAAAAGATAGACTGAACTGTGCACAGTCAAGGGCATACTCGTATGTAGCTGGAGTCCGATTCTTCAATATCAATGGGTGTTAAAATACCACCCAAAAATTTTTCTTTTAAAGTCTCATAATTGATAAATGTATTCTATGACTATCATCTGGTGATCATAAAAATTGGATCACAATTGTTGGAAATCACCGGATGATAAAATATCACAACCCTGTTTTGTGTTACTTTCTATTGATGATGATGATGATCTTTCCATTGGTGAAAATTTATTAAATTTGTTCAATAATTCCAAAATTACACTTTTTTTTCCTTAACACACAGCGAATTTATCAGAACGCAACTACGCATTTTATGAAAAACTGTCAAAACTTACAAGAAAATGCAGTTCTATTTCGCATCGAAGCAACAAAAATATCTCAAATAACAATAAAACAGCCAATAGAAGAGCTTCAGTTTGGCAAAAGGCAGAAAAAATAACTAGCCGCACACAAAAACAAAAAAAGGTACACACACAAAGAACTAATTTTCGCGGGTAGAATTGCACAAAAAACAAAATGGAGGTCGGCTTAGGAGGGAGTACGCATGTGCGTGTTGAACGAATCTGCCTCCCTCGCGGTGGGTGGGACATGTTTTTCGCGCCATTGTCTAGGGATGCGAAATATACAGCCTACAATGGTGGAAAATGATTTGCGTATTTTAGTTTAACCAGGCCATCATTAGAGGGAAATAATAGTACATTAAGATGCACGTGCGCTATTTTGGATATTACGGCCGAGGCTCAGAAATGGAGCCGAGGGTGTAATCACCAAAGCGCACAAGCTTCTTACGACGTTTTTCAACACATTCGTGAATAAAAACGAATCAAATTCGCTTACCTTTTTGCGGTTCGGGCTGCAATTCCTGAGCCTCCATTTTTCGTTCTCACAATACTTTTCAACATGGAATAAAGTCACCAAAAAGAGCTAGGTTTATACTTATTCGCCAGCTCATTGAAATAAGCCAAAAAGACATTCTCTGAAAACGAATTGGCATTTTTGCTGTTCTTCCATTCAATGAACTATTCGTAGGAAAGAATGTATTTTTCCTCTGATTTTGCTGGAAGGAGACTCACACTTGCATTTTGTGCCCCAGTAATTATTTCCTGTGGGGTTAAATTTAGTTCTTCTTCGTTGCTTGAAACCAACGACACGACATTGTTAGTTAGTCACAAAAATCAAAGCAAATGAAAATATTTCTGAAAAATGGCGCGCGGGATTCTTGTTGCGCGCGCATTTCTTTTTTCAAATGAGGAGCTGTGACGAAGCAGTGGCAATGCTCCCAAACAGCGTAGTCATTAAAAAATTACAAAAACTTAAAATTTATTGCTTACAAAATCAATTAATGTTAATTTGTTGTCAAATTTAACTAATCTCATGCAACAAACTGCTTATATATTATATTTTCATCAACATTAGGTATATATTTACGAAAATGTCATTAATATTTTAGACATTAGAACTCCTTGGTCTTTGTTAATATAAAAAAAAAACAAAAATTAAATTCTAGTGCTGTAATTTATAATGAGAACGCACGCGTTTTTAATAAGCTGGATTATGGACCTAAATACAGTGCAAATAGAGCTGTTTTATGAGAAAATGTGTTGAAAAAACATTTATCAAAGGCTTACGAAAGTTATCAGAGTCAGAACCAAGAAATTAGTCTTGCTGTAGATAAAATATTAAAGTGCAATTTAGTGAAAAGTAATTTATCTAGTCATAGATCTAGGCAAGGAGAAGCCTAGGAAAATTAAGAAAGTGTCTAATCAGCCAAGTATTGCAACCGAGGTGGAACCTAAGGCGATAAGCGGATAAAGTCTGAGACCTTTTTACTTTTAGCCATGGTAATTCTACTAGTTTTGATCCGCGTATTGGCTAAAATGTAGTCACAAAACATATAATAGTAATAAAAAATGACTTTACTATAAAGTAAGTAACTAAGGTAAATGGCATCACCATCATTACTTGTAATAAGAATAAATATAATATTTTAGTTGTTATAATAGAATTAATCCTATACTAACGAGCAATATTTGTATATATATATATATATGTATATATATTTGTAATCGGTTTCTCGAAAACGGCGAACGATTTCTTTGAAATTTACCATACAGGGGTTTTCGGGGGTGAGAAATTGATCTAGCTAGGTCTCATGTCTGGGAAAATTCGTTTTCGCCGATTTTTTAATTTCTTTGCGCGTTTAAGAAACTTACAGCCCATCTGTTGTTGAGTAGCTTACCTTGCTCACCCGGTTGTACGTATAGTATTTATCTAGTCCCTAGCTCAGCCGATGATATTGTCAGGTTAAGGCGGTCATTATTAGAGCGAAGCTCGATCGCCCAGGTACTAATAACTTATTAGAATAATGATATAATTTATAACAATTTTAATAACAATGTAATGTAATTTTTAATTAAATGTATTATTGATAATATGGACTCTGTTGTCTGCAATAGAGAGATCTTATTAAAATAAACGCTACCGCCGCTGGAGCGTTTTAAGCGGCCTTAGCTTGCGCCAACAGGCAGTCTAGCGATTTAAGCTGCCAAGGAAGCAATTTTGCGGAGTGAAGTGGTGCGATAGAAACGTAAATTTGATAATATTAATAGTGCTGAGCACTCTTCTTCTTTGTTGATTAGCGCTCAGAATGAAACAAAGGTAAAATAAGGTCCTTCTTGTACAAAACAAAGGGAAAGTAGATTAGTTACTAGTTACAGCCGTTTGTCTCGAAAAATTATAAAAAAGCCGTTTGATACAATTTCATTTATTTGACAGAAATCAAGATTCCAGACGTGTTACGCCATGGAATGGTGTCCCATCACTACCTCCATTTCTTAACCATTTCCCTTGGCCGTATAAATTTTGATGCGTTTTAATATTACACCTTTGTAATGGTAGTATTTGTGCGTGTGTTTGTAATAAAGGGTGCTTTGAGTTTGCAGAATTGATTAGAGGGTGTTTTAATTTTCGCCGCGGCTTATGGTGCCTCGAATTAGGCGTTCGTTATAAAAACATAGGATTTTCAATTTCCTTTTTGTTTTGGGTCAGCTTTGTTAGAAAAACGAATTTTAATTTCAAGTCCTGAGTGCGTGATATTTATTTTTTTTATCGTACGATATCTTTTGTGCTTGAATTTTAATAACTTGTATTCACGAAATGTAAATTAACAAGGATGACTTTTAATATATTTTAGTATTCAATGCAATAATAAAATATACAGCATGTTACAAAAAGGTGTGATAATACTACTAACTGTCATAGAGGGTGGAACAAAAATGGTATACCAACCCCGAAGGATGTGAATCTTCCCATGAAACTGAACAACTTTCCCTAAGGAGCATAGGTCGAAATATGAAAAAAAAAATTACCTCAAACAGTACCAAAAAGATGTTGGAGGTCTTTTTTAGGGTTCCGTACCTCAAAAGAAAAAAACGGCACCCTTATAGGATCACTTTGTTGTCCGTCTGTCTGTCTGTCTGTCAAGACCCTTTATCTCACGAACGGGTAAAGGTATCAGGCTGAAATTAATACCATATATTAGGATCCACGAACCACACAAGATCTGAAAATTTCAATTTTTTACAATGACGCAATCAAAAGATATGGCGTTTGATGTCCTCATCTCCATACATTTATTCAAAAATGCAAAACCTTCAGGGTACTTCCCGTTGACCAAAAATTATGAAATTTGGCAAGAAGCTAGGTCTCACAGTACAAATAATGGGAAAAGTCTAAAATCATTAAATATTACAACTTTTCTCACAACTAATGGTAACCAATTGTGGTGAGCTCCCGTTTCAAGAACATTCATATAAGAGAGGGGTCAAGTTGGATGATCGCTGAGGCGATTTTTGTTTTAGTTCTATTTAAAAACGGGAACACTTACAAACTTGAAAATTGGTATGTTTATAGTGCATAAGCTATAAAATAACAACAAATAATTAAATTTGGTCAAGCGCGTGTCGGACTCAAAAAATCTAGCACGTTAACTTACTGAAATTTCAGCTAATACAATTATGTTTATGTGGTGGTACGGAACCCTCAGTGCGCGAGTCCGACTCGCACTTGGCCGGTTTTTTTTTTCGTATTTCGACCTATGTTCCTTGGGGAAAGTTGTTCAGTTTCATAGGCAGAATCATATGCTTTAGGGTTGATATACCCTTACACCTTGTAGATTCTTGTCGATCTATATCAAACAATAGCTGTCCAACAGTCAGCAATTTGGTGCCGGCAAAGAATAGTACCGAGACCACACTCGTAAGAGGTGACTGAGGGATAATGAATGAAGCAGAGGATGGGCAGCAGCATCCTTCTATGTATCGTACCATCTTAAATTCTGCGGTCACAAACATCCGCGGTCCGTAGTGCCAGCCGCAACGCTAGCGACTATGGTAATTCTGGAGAGAGCTCCCTGTCCTACAGTGGACGTTTCATGTTATGAGTCAGCATTTTTAGTTAATTTTAAAACAGTACTGCGCAGATAATTAACTGAACCTGTTTAAATAAATTGTATACACAATATTTTCTCCAATAATAATTTTCTGCTAAAACGTTACGTAACTATCCAAAAAAGCCCAAAGGGGTGTATTTCTAAAGCCCAATTATTCACTTTGACGTACCGTAGATAATCATCTGTCATAGGACGCCTGGCTGGGAAACTGACCAGTACATTTTGGCCCCCAAAACTTCATTTCCACCCCCTTTTATACACGAACTGGTGAACATGTTGACGGGGAGGAGGTCTAACTGTGGTGGTCATGGGAAATGGAAAAGCAAAGGACAGCGACAGATTTTGAGCAGGGTCGCTTTTTGTGCGTAGCTGTAAGATTGTGCGAATGAAGCTTTTTGGACAAATGAGATAAATTTTGCATACCCTCTTTTTAGTGCGAATGTAGAATGGAAATATTTTTAAAGGATTTCTGGTTTTACTTATTCACGTACCTGTAAGCTATTATAAGATTAATATAGAGAAGTTTTTTCTAAAAGAAGTTAGGAAAACCGCTTTGAACTTGACTATTTTTAACTGGTAACAAATTAATAAAAATGCAGTTAAAATTGATTAAGTAAACGCTCGTACCGTAGTAAAATAGTTATAACGTAAAGATTTTTCATAACGAGAAATTTTCAATTTTTATTGTACAGTCAACCTCACGTTAGTAGAAACAATCGCAACTCTAAAACCATGCCATAAAGTCCAAAGTGATCAACAGACATACGGTCGGTTGTACAATCGCGGTCACATCCATCTGACCATCATGCCATCACTAAGCAAGTTTTTGCTTGAACTGGAAAATAGATGCGCTTTCTAGCCCCGCCTTTTTGACTTTGAAAAGACCAAGAGTATACAGCGTGATTTTTCATTCACCAGAAAAAAATTGAGGGATTATTCTCCCCATAAAACTGAACAATTTTTCCCAAGGAACATAGGTCGAAATACGAAAATCCAGTTTTAACCTCCCATAGAAACTGCATCAGCTGATAGCGCATTTTGTATAGGAGGTCAAATTTGGTTTTTCGTATTTCGACCTATGTTCCTTAGAAAAAGTTTTTCAGTTTCATGGTCAGAATCATCCCTTAATTTTTTTCTGGTGAATAAAAAATCACGCTGTATAGTCGACAATCCTGTCCCCACTGTTCTCATTTCAATTGTGCTAGGAGTTAAAGTTGCAAGTGCTAAGTTAACTTGCTCTTCCTTGACATATCCCAAGTTATGAGACAAAGTGTTTCAACCGCTACTTAGTAAGCGTTTCTACAGCAACAGTTTCCCACACAACCTTTGTATTTACCTTCTGACCAACTCGATCTTGGTAAACTCGACACACCTGGCCATCACGGTACAGCTCGACAAATACTCGACCTAATGGACTTACTAGTACCTTACTCGTATTACCGCTTTACCCACCTTGCGTAAATAAAGTATCGCTTTACGCTATAAGGCTAATAGGTTTTAGATTTTTTTTACCTTACTTTTGCGCATTATTATGAGGTAAGGGAAAAGTCCGCTTCGCACATCTAATGCAAGAATGACCTAGCTGGGATATGTTTTTCGTACTTGAGTGTTACAAAGTAAAAAATAAGAAATTAATGGTAATTAGGCATTTTGGTACTAGTATTTGCAGGTGATTCCTTTTTCTTTCTCTAAACTTTGATGCGATCATACTTCAAAACAGTCAATTCAAAACTTTGTTCACTGGCAATAGAGCACAAACTGTGTCAGTGAATGACGTTTTGAATTCTACTGTTTTATCTTATTCTGCAGTATCGTATTATCTTTCTCGGTGTCCACTCGGAATAGATTTTGATCTTTAAAAATATTTGGGAGGCCTTTTAGTTGAAATTATAGGTAAGTTTTACCAAACTATGGTTCAAAATAATCATCATAAATTGCCTGACTAACGAGGTATCAGATGGTGGTAAATTTTTTAATATTTAACTTATAATACCATGGACGAACATGATAATCATACTCATTCTAACCTATTACTCGTCGAAATGGAACCTATGTATCACATCTAACTTTTCCATTACCGAATTTCGTCCACCTCATATAATTTTAATATTGTCCGAGATACGAAACGACCGGCGATTGCGAGCCTTTATATATTCCGTAAAGGCCGAATTAAATTTTAGCACGCACTGGAAAAAAGGAGGTTCCAAATGTGACCCTTTTCCCAAAAATTGAATATTTCTTTTTGATTACAACAATATATTGTGCCTTCGAAGAGGTTGAAGGGTGTAAGTGCTAGCGGATTTACAATCAATTAATGTATTAATGTTAATTATAATTTGGTGAAAACTCACTGGGAGAAGATTAATAAACAAATTCGAATTATCATGATTAGAGAAGAAAAACGTCCACTTCTGAACACACGCCTCCTTTTATGATATCCACGATGATCAATTTGGAATTTATTACGAAAATTTCTTCAGCCGCTTATTTCCTTCTAATTTCAATTTAAAAGTGGTAGATAAATTATAAAATTAACAGAATCATGTCAACTCTAAATGTTCCATCGCTGGCCAAAAGCCGCCCCTGTTTCTTTCAATGCTAAAAATCGTAAGCAATTAAATGCAGCCAATCGTCTTTATAAGAATCATTGGTTAATTCACCACTTGCGCACGAAACCCATTGGCCATTATAAATAATTCAAAGGAAATTAGGTCGCACTTTTTGACAAAAATCGACGTTACAAGCCTAATGACCAGAATTTCAACCAATGTGTACGTACGGCGTACACTCACTTACAGTGACGAGACATGGACGCTCACTAAAGAAGTAAAGCACAAAATAAAACTGCACGGAACCAGAGTCTTGTTTAATTTTTCTTTCGTGTCTGTGGCAACACTTATATTTTTCTTTACCAATATTTGGCAACGCAGACAGCCTTGGCCTGGCCTTGTACAAATATTTTAGCGAGCATGATGTAGGACAAGACGCGCATTATAGCGCATACTGCGAGGTGGGTCATAGTTTGTGACATGACACCGCAGTCTTGTCTCAGGCTGTCTTTGTATCTCCTAAACTGGATACGTTACGTAGTCTATTTAGAGCCTTCCAGGTTGGACACGGAAGTTTCTTTCCAGGTGGTTGTCTGCCGGTGGGACAAAGAAATATAGACTGATTGGATAGAGACGATGGAACTATTAGAACGATCTAAGAACAATAATACCTACTATCCCCGCTACCACTCATGCCTTAAATTATCATCTAAAACCCTTTTTTCCGAGTACGGAAAATTAAGCAGGGACGCCCTCTGCGGCCCGAGGCAAAAATTCAATTACAAACTTTGGGACGATCCCAAGAGCTGCCTAAAGGGCGTCCGCTTTTCCCTCTAAATTTTTATGTGGCCCTTTACAAGGTCGTAAAAGGGCTGTTTTATGAATATTCCATTTAAACCAAGCCTCCAGGGCAAATGCAGTATATACAACTTTATGTACTGAAGTTTGTAAAGGGGAAATTTGAGCTAAAACCCTTTGATTGCGAATGGTATAATTACTGCTTTGTTTAACATTTCTAACACTTGGAGTTGGTTCTTGTTGTATAAAGATTTATTTTTGTTTTTGTTTGTTTACAAAAGCTGGCTTTTAAAGTGGTATTTAACGAGTTAGAAATTGAAAATAGGTCGTATAAAAATAATAGTACCTGGGCGACCGAGCTTCGCTCTATAACAGCCGCCTCAACATTAAAATATCATCGGGTGAGCAAACTATGCTAGCCGCCAACAGATGGGGCTGTAGGTTTTTGTCTAAAACGCAAATGCTTTAAA
Source organism: Athrips mouffetella (assembly GCA_947532105.1). Taxonomy (NCBI): domain Eukaryota; kingdom Metazoa; phylum Arthropoda; class Insecta; order Lepidoptera; family Gelechiidae; genus Athrips; species Athrips mouffetella. Next base: position 7,662,783 of record OX383973.1, read on the forward strand.
ACACGTGAAAAACGATTTTTTTCATACATGAGACGATCGATTTCTCGCCCCCGAAAAAAATATACATACATATATGTACAAATATTGCTCGTTTAATAGTATAGGATTTCTATTATCGCTACTTTTCGTTCAAGTTAGTCGTCGTAAATAAGTATCGTTATATATACTTATGTATACCTACGACTGTAGGTAAATACATAAAGCCTACTCCCGGATTAGACTCACGCACTTTTACAGCAATTTGTCACAAAAAGTCGGCAACTTTACCCTCGCTCCGTGCGGTCCGGCATCATTTATTATCCCTTCCCTCCCTTCAACCCTGCTCCACCCCCGCGAACCCCTTCCCCTCAAGGGCCGGTAATGTTACTCAAAGCCTTCGCGGGAATGCGTAATGACCAACGACGTGACGTAAATCGTAGGGATTTACCCCTTATCTCTGTTTTGATGACTATACATAGATGTAGGTAGGTATATGTACACGGAGGATGAAAGGGTTTTGCGGTTAGGTTTTTATTTTGGTTTTTCATTGTAGCAAGTAGGTACTGTCTACTTGTACGAAGCTAAATAATTATGTAGCCCGTATGATGCTAGCCAATACAATAACATCACATCTATTCTCATAGGTGTCATAAAAGACGACTAAGGGAGTATGCAGTCACCAACCATCCGGATCATTGTGCCAGCTGCAACGCTATCTAACAAGCGTGGTGCCTATACTATATTCCCCCTTCCCAAAATTATACCATCACTATTTTGCTGTGATATTGGAGGAAGTTCCTTGTCCAACTGTGGACTTTTTAATGATATGTTATAGTGAAGGACGTAGATATGTATCGTTCTATTATAGTCTGTTGTATCGTGCACTTGTGGCAATCTTGTGCCATTTCACCAGTCCATCAGTATGGCCAACCAAAGTATAAGTACTCGTAGTAAAAAAAAAATGTTCCTTCGTTATTTAAACTCAGGACCCCGCAATTCCAGAATTTCACTAGAAAACTCCTATTTACCAGAAATTCTTTTACATACATTATCTCTGTATACTTTCATACAAGCGTCCATTTAGCTGAGGACTGGCACATTAAAATTCTGAGTGCGGGTCGCGGGTATAATATAAAGTCATTATGCAAATATTCCGCGCGCTACTTCGGTGATTTGCAGTCGCCCGCTTAAAAATAAGCTTAGATTTTTATGAAAATTATGCGGATTTTCAAAAGTTCTGCAGTGCAAGAAGGTGGTATCAATCTCTGCGGTATTTGTATTTGAGCTATAATACTGCGTTTTCCAACTATGAGTAAATGGGTCGTTATTATCTTGTAACAATATAATACTAAATTAAAGCCTTTTTAAAAGTAAATAAGAATATTTGAACTTCTTGAATGGCAAATACCAAATAACAATTTTGCTGCATTGCACAATAAGTACCTAACTAATTTAACTGGAAATATTGGTTGGTGCCGGCAAAGAGTGCCCATCCCAAACTCATCCATCCAACCCATCTCTACCAGTGGGTGTCGTAAGAGGCCACTTAGGGTTAATGAACCAGAGGATGTATCGTATCATCTTACATTCTGCGGTCACCAACAACCGCGGACCATGGTGCCAGCTGCAGCGCGTTAGCGTTGCTGTGGTACTTCCACAAGCGTGGTGACTCCACATTGTTTCAGCACAAGCTGGAATTATGGAGGGAGTTCCCTGTCCTGTAGTAGATAGACGTTTCATGGGATGTCATGATACTTATGATGATGGTCATAATGATTATTATTTCATTCGTGTAAAGTACTTAAGTACCTTAAGTGTTATTCTTTGTGTGTTCTTATGTTTATGTGTGCAATAAAGAATATAACTGCTTATTTACCTGCGAGACAACATCTTGCTCCCGCTAAAAAGTGGATATCAACAAGAAAATCTATTCGCATCCAATATAAAATAAATATGTAAGCAAAATATATGCAAAATAATACCATTACCTGTTTTATCTGTTGATTGGACTTGTCGTCACGTCTTCAAACCCACTTTTTAATTAAATTACGAGTCACCCTGGAACGCATACTAATCGGGTGGGCGCAAAAAAAACCGATCTTATAAAAACACACTCTGTTTCCGCTCGGGCCTAAACAAACTCTGCCATTGGCTTGTTTGTACCCACTTAATTAATTTTCTCATTTCCTATTAGCTGCAGGGAGGATTCTGTGTGCTTTTTGGGTTATGTTATCTGTTTTATATTATACCTAGTAGGTATATGGTAATTTGTATGGTATCCTATACTAATCAATTTTATCGTTTATTTCAACGCTTACCAATTTATTTTGTAGCCATGACACTAAAAACAGAGTAAATTTGACGGAAAGAATAACATTGTTTTACAAACTTGTTTTTTTTTTTGACAGCTTTAGCCGATTGATTTTGACATAGCTGCATAATGTGTTGCTAACTAAACAACTTTTGTTCAACGACTTATAGAATACGCAAAGAAAAAAATTTGCTTCTGCATACAAATCAATCAGCTGACCGAGCCAATTTGTTTGAAAACATTTTTTTTGCGAATTTACAGAAGTCGTAGAGCAAAAGTTCTTCAGTTTATGTTCAGAGCTACCACCCGAGAGGTTCTGCGCAATTTGTAGAATAAACTGATGTTTTTTTTGCAAGGATCAAAATATATAAAATATACCTGTCATATTATACAGTTTTCTGAGAATTTTTTTTTTTCGTTTTAGAACCGAAAACCAGAACACGACCTCGAAAGACATGGCGAGAGGAGCTGAATGATGCTCTATTGATTGTAAGCGCCAGCCCAAAACCGGGATGTTTGGTACGACTGACTACCGGCTCTTATACAAACAATTATAAATAGACTTATGTTCTTTTGGAAAAAGCCTTTTCAGAGTCTGAATAACAGAATAAACTTATATGCCCTATCTCAGAAGGAGCCTTACGGTATTATGTGACCAATTTTGTTTTATTTTTCAATGCATACATTTTTCCATCTACTTAAAATATAGTGTTTCCAGTCATGGCAAATGATATCAACTTAAATGATGTAATCAACATGGTTAATTGAAAATCGCAGAAGATCCACTAATGCAATGCAACTGTTGCATGTGCCAATATTGTAACAGAATGATCTAAGGTATGTTGATGGCTTCTGCGCTTAATTTCAAACATTAGAAGGATCTGTTTGGGACGAAATACGCATAAAATAAGATATCTACAATCTAAGGTATACCTATACATACGCCTACAAAACAGGAGGGTCGCATAAATAAATCCCTAGTCCAATCCCACCTCAAAACATAACTCTTCCTCGTAAGCCCTCAGGACCACGCAAAAACGGGCCGCCCCAATTATAAAAGGCAACCCCGAAACGACGGCTTTAGAAAAAAAAGAAAACACAAAAAAAAAGTTATTTAAATAAAACCCGCACCGTGCCGTGTCGCATAAATTGCCATCATTAATTTCCGGCGACACAAAATATTGTCTTGAAAGGATAATCAAATACAAAAACGGGGAAATGGCGGTGCGTCATTTCCATAACATTTAGCCCCCTTGTGGCCCCCTTATGGCCCCCCTTGGCCCCCTTCCGGCCCCTTTATGAGCCTTCCAATTACAGCAGAACGATTGAGCTTAAGGCTGCTTTAGGGATGGCTGTAATTAAGGCAATTAGACGGCTTAGTTTTGTAATAATTGCATATACTTAGCGTTTTTCCGGCTATCCTACTCTAGCTGCAAGCAAGAGCACAGGTTGTTAGATTTTAATTAGTGTTCTTACAGCTACGAAATATTTAATTCAATTTCTTTATCAGCAGCTTGGTAAAGTAATAATTTCACAAAACCTTCTAAAGGCTAGCTTATCCATCAGTCTCCTTTCGATTTGACTTGGCACAGGGGCTGACTGAGGGGGTAACTGAACAGATATTCAAGTGAATAAAACTTTCTGGAAATTAATTAAAAAGCGGCTTCTCTATACAAAATTGCAAGCTTGATTGTAGAGGCCGATTTTTTTTTTCATTTCCTAAAAGTGTTATTTGCTGCAAGTTGTTCTGTTACGTTGATCATGCCCTTTCAGTTTTCAGAAGGCTGTCCCTTACAAATAAGGAAATGAAAATATGTGACTAAATATTAAAGAAATCCTAAGGGAGATACGACTTTCAGTCGTTAGAAACCTTATTTATTTCGACGCAAAGATACGAAAACGTCTGCATATGTAACTGAAGCGACGAAAGCACACCCCGGCTTCTCCTAAATCCCTATACTTAAAATTTTGCGTCCCTTTTTGTAAACACATCTCTTCAAGGAAAAACTACAAACGAAAAGGAATTTTGATGCAATGCCACAAAGCGCAATTTTAAATAAAAGTCATAAAAGCTCGAGCTTCGTTTGAGCAACAAAAAGGTTTAGACTCTATAGTTAAGAAATAGAGTTCATTTTTAAAGGCTTATTTTTAAATGAACCTTTGAGAAAACCCAGCATTATGTAATAAAAACATTTATTTTGTCCGTTTCCGAGTAAATAGGACTCCTCTTCCCCTTATGTACAGTGATTTAGTGCGCGCGAGATCGTTTTGATAACTCCTTTTCATATTTCGCTCGCCCGAGCGTTATCTTAGTAGAAAATGGGAAAAACTGCTTTTTAAAAATGCTGTCTGACGTTTTTGTTGTTCTAGCGAATTTTCCTTGCCTTCTGCATTAATTAGGTTTTAAAATAAAGAATAAGTTGCATTTTATGTCACAATCAATTATTGTTGTTTAAGTTAGGTAGTTTAGGTAGGTGTACTCTTAGTTAGATTCTACTATATAGGGTGACTTTTAATGAGTTCTTGATAGCAAAATATATGCATGTACTCATGATACTGAACAACTTTTCAAAAGGAACATAGGTCGAAATACGAAAAACCAAATTTGACCTCCCATACAAAATGCGCTATCAGCTGATGCAGTTTCTATGGGAGGTCAAAACTTGATTTTCGTATTTCGACCTATGTTCCTTGGGGAAAGTTGTTCAGGAGACGCATTTTTGAAGCGTTCGAACTTCAATTCGCATTCGGATTGGCAAGATTCTTATACGAATCCGTAAAATCGCAATTTTTGAATATTCATACCTGTGAATTCTGCAACGAGTGGTCCGACCCACTCGTTTTGCAATTCTACCACTCGAAAGCATGTATAATCTGTGATGAGAATGACATTGACGTTTCCTTCACACATGACATTATACTGACATATCAACTTTTTAATTTGCGTTCCATTCCCTCGCAATTCATTACCGGTTTTTAAAATCAATGAGTAATTGCTTTCCGGTTTTGATTTTATCTGCGTGAAACGGAAATTGTTTAAAGATTTTAATTTAATGGCAACATTGCTTTCGAATGATGCAAAAATGCGTAAAATCGAGAGCATTAGAAATTAAATTCGTACACGATTTGTTTTCGTATGCGAACTAAAGATTCACTTCGAACGCTTCAAAAATGCGTCTCCAGTATCATGAGTACATTCATACCTTTTCTATCAAGAACTAATTAAAAGTCATCCTATATGTTATTTTCTTCATTGCATTAAAAAAAAAGGTGGATAGGTCACATAAGAGCACATTAACGCCACAACCTTTGATAGCGGTCACCAGGACCAAAAACTATCGCGTGACTGCCATATTATACAGGGTGTAATAAAAAGGGTATACTAACTCAGTAGGTTGTAAATCTGCCCATAAAACGAAAAAAAAAAACAACTTTCCTTATGGAACATAGATCGAAATATAAAAATAAAATTTTATCTCCCATAGAAACTGAATCAGCTGAGAGCGCATTTCGTATGGGAGGTCAAACATTTTTTTTTCGTATTTCGACCTATGTTCCATTCTTTAGGGTTGATATGCCCTTTCTGTTACACCTTGTATTTGTCTGTTATCTGAATTGGACAATTTTGAAATTGACATCATTCACAACTTTATGTTAGCAAAAATTACCTTACTCTTAAACGAAGTACATATTTATAATATTATTAATGTAAGTACTAACATTAGTTGATAAGTTCTTATTATTAGTAACCCATTATGGATGTTTATCTGAAATAAAATAGTTGAATTGAATTTCTAAAAATTGAAAACTTCAAAATGCTGGCTGGCTAAAACTTCAACACATAAAATACTTACAAGTACGGTCAACCGCTCGTAAGTATAAACTTTTTCAACTCTATAACCACGCCATAAGGTCCAAAAGTGTTTCTACTGACGTGCCGTTGAGTGTACAAATTAGAAACTGAGCGAAGAATCAGGAGAATTAAGTAGATTATTAAGTAAAAACCTATACTTTCTCAAATTTGCAGATTAGCGTTCGTAGGGGGTACGTATTTATTAAAATAATAAAATACATCAAATTCTATTCGAATGCTTATAAACTGCCAGCTGCCTTGTTGACTGTCGCACACACAATCGATTGTGTATACAAATATAAAAGTCAGTCTATAACAAATATCACAATGTCATCCACAAACCTGTTTTCGCGAATGCAGCTCAGCTCAATGTTTGCATTCCGTATACCTGCAAACCCTTGCTTAGCGAAAAAGAAGTATTAAAAATCAAAACTAGTTTCTTTCAACGGTGTTTTTTATTTAAAATACATTTTGAATCAGGTTTTTGCAGAATGTTGCAGTCGTTGCGTTTTGCAAAGAGCTCCGTGACTTGATTAGAATGGAGTTCAAATTGGCAATTGTGTACGCAATTGTCAATAAGAGTATAGTGAAAAGTTCGCAGCAGTATTGTATGGTATCGTGTTTTTAAACAGGCTGGGTTATATATTTATTGGACGTCTATTACTATTTACGTAACACCATTTACTTTAATTTACTGTATTTTTGTTTGTATAATTTTTCTTAGTCCTTAAACTTTGGAGTCTACATAATTTGCATCACTTTTATTTGGAATATCTTTTTATTGTTTCTTTTGATTCGGACAGCTGAAATCTCTTTTTTTTTGTTCTGAAAAAATCTGAAACCTAAATCATAAAGGTAAAATGAACTTATTCGCATTTTTTTGAGTAGGTAAATTAGATAGGCCACATGGCAAATGTATTTTAAAATTTCTTATCACGAATATGAATGCACATTCCTATGCCCGCTTTAAGGACACTCTTCCACACCTAATAGGTTGGCTGGAAGAGATCTCTTAAAGAGATAAGCTCGCCTTTGTAAACAATTTTCATTTAAAAGCTGTATGTTATTTGTGTGCAATAAAGAACATATATGGTTGTAAAGTTAAAGTACCTATTATCTTATTTGGTACGTACTCATTACTATATCTCATTAGAGAGAATAACTTTGGTGGCGTGCGAAACAAAATATTTTTCACCTTTTTACAGCGAGAAATTCCAATGAATAGGGCCAGTACCTTATTATACTTTACTTACTTCATTATCACGTTCTAGAGATAATTTAAATAACTTCTTCACAAAAAAATTTTTTGCACGTAGATTTCGAGCGATCAAAAGTTTTTAAATCTTTTCCACGCTAGTGGACAAAAATAACTTTTGAACGCAGATTTCGAGTTTTCGACATATAAAGCAAAGCTTTTAAAACACAGAAGTACAAATGATTTAAAGGAAAAATAGGCAAGAGGTGGTACTTTCAATCCGACTTTGCACAAAGGCCAGATTCAAAATAAAAATTGTCCTAATTAGGATAAAAATAAAATTTAAAAGACAAAAAGAGCAAATCAATAAGGTCCAATTTGGCTGCAGTAATGTCGGCTGATTTGCATTTAGATTAGCGAGTATGCTGTGTTCAGTTTTTGCCTACTTCCATACAAGCTGGTATAAAAGTATGCGTGCGTTTTATAGGGATGTTACTCGGGCGTTGGAAATAGTAATATTTTCTAAAACATTTTTTTTAATTTTTTATTAAAAATGGGCTTACTCTTGACCTCGATCTAGTCTTGAAGACAGAGATGAGGTCGACGATGGAACGAGCTTGCCCAGAAGAAGAGTGAATAACTCGCGACTTGCATAGATTCGGGTTATATGAACTCGGGAACACAGACGCAGGCAGAGAATTCACTCTTTAACCGTGCGCATTATAAAAGATGTTTCAAAGCGCTTTGTGCGAATGTGCGGAATATCAACCAAGTATAGCTGATATTTAACTTTATATAACTTTTCTGTAAGTACCTTTCCCTCGCTTCCTCTACATGCGTACTTTTGGCTTGACTTTGGATCGTTCGCCAAGGCCTCCCGTTTCATCATTTCCATTCATTTTAGCCTTGTAACTCCGCTCTTTCAGTTCTCTCTAGAGGATAAAGGATTTTTTACAAATTGGTAAATGACAAAGTGCAATTAATAATTTTCCATGTACCTGAGCAACCGAGCTAAGCTCGAAACAATCTTATTACCAAGCGGATCAACAGATAGCGCTGTAATATTTTCTAAATCGCGCTATAGTTATTTTCCGAAGCGATGCGTGAAAGCATGGAGGAAACGAGTATTCCCAAAATTGAGATCTAGCTAGATCGATTTTTTGCCCCCGAAACTCTAGAGGGTTAGAAGGAGGGTTGGGATTGGAGTAAATATAGTAAACGTCATCTTTCGATATATGTGTCGGTTAATTATATTTTTGACATGATATGAAAATAATAGGGTCTTTCGAGTTTAGAGCCATCCCTACCGCGTTGTGTGGCACCCGCATTAAAATGCCTACGTGAACCCCACCCCCACCCTACCTCCCCGCGGCCGCGGTTGGTTAGAATTTAACTAGCGCAGTTTTAAAAACGGAAAACACGAAAAATATGTGTTAGGTAGACGATTACGAAATGAGCTCTATAAAGATATTATGTTTGATTAGAGGTCACAGGTGTGCAGATGAATGATAAGAGAATAGATCAGTAATACGAGATTAAGTATAGTAATTAAAATAACCCTCTTGTTTTTGAAAATTAGTTGGTCTTTAAACAAGACACGCGTCGCTTTAGAATTTTTTTTTACGTCTATCAAACATGGTATGATTTTACTGCATAATACCCATAAGTGCGAGTTGGACTTCTTGAAATAACGTCTGACCAACAGTGCGCGAGTCCCCTTCGTACTAAGCCAGTTTTTGTACCTACGTCTCTTGCAAGTCAGACAGGTTAATACTCGTAGTATATTGCATTTCTATTTTTTTTATAACAACTCTATGTTTGTATATACAAAGTAATTCGTTCTTAATCTGCGGGCACGGCAGTGTCCATGCCAAGTTGAACAACCACCAACAGTAAAGGCACTGGCCGTACCCTCCTTTTCTCGAAGCTACTCATTAATTACAATCGACGTCATATCTTCCGCTGGACTTGGCGTGGCAATTGCCTTTGTCTTTCTTTCATTCGTCTTCTCTTTTGTTCACTTTGTTTACCTTCTCTCCGTCCTCTATGAAAAGCTCACCACAACATTAATTAAGTTTACTTGTTGTTTTTTTCGTGTATAGTTGTGGCTTAGGTCCGATAACATTAAATTCTATACTATAAAACGAGTATATTTGTATACATTAGAATATTTTTAATCGCGCTTTTGGAAACGGCTCCAACGAAAAATCGATCAAGGTAGGTCTTAGTCTGGAAAAATTCGTTTTCTACGTATTTTCGCTGAACATTTCTCCTGATAAACATGAAAGCCATCAGTCATCATTTGATGGTGCATATAGCTGGATCGTAAACTAAACGATGTTGTGTATGTGTCGACGACGGAGGTTGCCTGCTAGCCTGATGCTGGCAGGCTTCTGTAAATATGTATATTTAAACTTAGACGTAAGCAAATTCCAAATTACGACATTGATTAGTTTTGGCAGTCTCTCGGTCTCTACTTGATTTACTTATATTTACTGTGTGTTTTACCGTTTTTATTATATTTTATTAACCTGAGGAGCCGTCTTCTAATTTCGCAGCCAACCAGCGCATAAATCGGTAATAGTATGGCTAAATGTTGCACAGTCAAACTTATTTTTTATCATTGCACAAATTGTATGTTACCGAGGCCATTTCGAACCACAATACCAAGAAACATAGATCGAAATAGCACTAGAATCTTGATCACACAAAGCCTCATCACAAAAATTTTTGGTTGTAGAAAAGTTGTATAGATTAATTAAAGGTTGATGGTGTACAGTCGAGAGCAAGTCAAGCTTGACACAGGCCGTGCGACTTTAGCTTCTACGACCATTTAATTTGGAACGGTACAAAGACCGATATGTCAAGCTTGATGTGCTTCTGACTGTACCTAGCATATGAGAAAAAGAAGTACGTATTAGTACGATAAGTTAGTGAACTTAAGGAATTTGTTGTTATTTTGGAGTTTTGGAGGTCATAAATTATGTGTACTAAAATTAACTACAAAAGAAATAGTTTTTGGCGAAAAAAGTACTATTTTATCATCAGAGAGTAGGCATATCTACTGCATATATTTACCTGTATATGATTATAAAATGTATAACGTGTAAAAGCAATTTCTTCAAAATCTAGAGAAAAAAGTTTCGAGATTAAATAAATTTAGACTGAAATGTTTTCTTAATATAAAGGGTGTAAGAGACGGTGTACCGAAATTTGAAAGGGCGTGCTCAGTCAACGAAACTAAACAACTTTCCCAAAGAAACATATGTTGGAAAATGGAAAAAAAAAAATTACATCTCCATACTAATTGCCCACTCTGGTCGAACAGTTTGTATGGAGAGGTCAAAATTTTTTCCATTTCCCAACATATGTTTCTTTGGGAAAGTTGTTCAGTTTCGTTGACTGAGCACGCCCTTACCGTTTTCGGTAGACCGTCCCTTACACCCTGTAGATTAGCCATCATCTTAGTCATCGATTTGACGAGCAACGGTTTCTTTAAATAGGCGATCAAGTTATGACTATAGTTTCTATATTAACGATTATTATTATTTTTATTATTATGTAGCCTCTAATGTGTCCCACTGCTGGGCAAAAGCCTCCCCTTTCTTTCGCCAATTATCGCGGTCTTAACGAGCAATTCAAAAAATTTAAAAGAAATTGTGTTTAGTTGCGAGTCAAAACAAGAACCATATTCATGACCTGATCGTTTCCCGAGCAATACATAAGCAAATCCCTACTTACATTATATCGCCATCTCCACCCTTTTCTATCCTAGACCACACTTATTAAATAGAAGCACATATCTACAAATACACACAGTATCACGGTTAGCAATCGTCTAACTCTTTACTGTCCCCTCCACACACATAAGTACGGTACACTGCAATACAAGTAGAAAGGGTGCTACCCTTTGCACCGAGCTTGAGTCTGCAAAGCGAATGCTGCAAGCTATACGTAGGTACTTGTAACGTGTAGGTATATAAGAAGATGGAGAAAGGGAAGCGTCGTAATGGGGTTTTGATGTTTGTCAAAAATGTAATGCCTGTCCGAACTTCGGTATTTGCCTATGTCAAAAATTCTATCCTATCCTATACTTCCTTCCTACTAATATTATAAAGGCGAAAGTGATTAAACATGTATGGATTTATGATAGTTACTCTTTCACGTAAAAACTACTGGATGGATTTTAAATTTTTAATGAAACTTTACAATAATATAGCTTATACATCAGAATAACACATAGGTTACAATTTATAAACCTGCGCAGACGAAGTCGCAGGCACTAGCTAGTAAAATATAATTTTATTTCCATTCATGAAAGATTCGCGTAAAATTTATGAAAAATTATTTATTAGTTAATTTAGAGTAAATCCTATCCTATACCATTAAACGAGCAATATTTGTATATATATATATATATATATATACAGGGTATAAAAAAATTACGATGATCCTTTTAAGGGGTATTCTTCATCACTAATAGATTGATAAAAAAGTATAAATATACATTTATACATAAATATAATTATACTTAATCGGTTTCTCGAAAATGGCTTTAACGATTTCTATGAAGTTTACTATACAGGGGTTTTCGGGGGCTAAAATTGATCTAGCTAGGTTTCATATTATCTGTAAAAATTCGATTTCTCCGTTTATAGGGTTGCGATACCAAAATGGTAAAGAAAGGAACCCTTATGGTGCGTCTTTGTCTGTCCGTCTGTCTGTCTGTCACACCTGCATCTTAGCAACCAGTGAAGCTATCGACTTGAAATAGTTTTAGGATATGGTTGCCCAACTTAATTCCACATTAAATAATAAAAAAAATTATGACTATTAATGTAAAAAAAAAAAAATCTAATTGTCGTTACTAGGTCAAGTGGAGTATCATATGAAAGGACTTGACTTGTTCATTCTAAAATATATTTTTGTATTTTTTTACAACTCTCAGTTTTCAAGTTATGATGAAAAATGCCAAAAAATAGCATTCCCCCTCTTATATCCGAAGTGTATGAAAGGGAAAATCTGAATTAATTACAGTCGATAGAAGTTTATGTAAATATTACAGCAAAAATAAAACGATCTTTCCAAGTTGCACAGCTTTCTAGAAATCTGCAAAAAAACCTTTACAAACAAATTTAGTTTTGCGGTCCTAAAAATGGACTTTATTGCTTCCAAAAATACTATAGGTATATCGGAACCCACGGCGCGCAGGTTTGACTCGCATTTGACTGGTTTTTTTAAAGGATTTCTTGAAAAAAGCGCGTTGCAGAAATCCTACATTGCCATATTTGCCATCTCCTATCGGGCTTTGGTTACAAATGTACAGAATAAAGCTCGGTCGCCCAGGTACTAATTTAGTAAACGATGACAATAAATTATGACGTCACAAGTTAATAACTTCATAAAAAATCCATGGAAAATTTTCGGTTTGACAAAAAAAAATGCGCCTCTTATTATTTCCTCATTGAGAGAGAGAAAAAGTAAAGTCACAGTAAAGAGATGGGCTGCTGTGGTAAAGTGTATCACGCTGACGCATTTTTTACCTCGGGCGACCCATGCTCGGGATTCTACTCTACAGGGAGAATTTGAAAACATTCGACAAATTTTGAGATTAAGTTCAGACCACGAAACTGAACAACTTTCCCTAAGGAACATAGGTCGTTAGGCGTGAAAAAAATTCGATCTCCCATACAAAATGTATGGTCAGCTGACTGACTTTACCATGAAAGGGTAAAATTTATTTTCGTCCGATCCTAGGCAAAAATTGTTCAGTTTCGCGGTCTAAACTCAATCTCAAAATTTGTCGAATGTTTTCAATGTCACCCTATAGAAATGATTATTTTGGTGTCTTGTTACACAATCCACTATTAAACAATTCTTACTTATTTTTGTTTTGATGTAAAAAAAAGAAACAATTAAAAATCACAAAAAAAGAAATAAAAACGCATCTGCAGTCTTGTTTGGCGACGAAAAAAGCCGGAAAATCTTGCATACTGAAACCGAACCGAACCCGGAAACAAGCTAACCACAGAGTAAAAATATTTGCTTATTTGTTTTTATTTACTTGCAACCAGACGCACGGCATATGGCCAATGCTCCAAGCAAAATGACGACATTCGATGGACAATGACAATTTGTTTTCTGTACTGTGTACTCAAGCGGACAGTTATTTTTATTTTATTGTAGGATGCAGCACTGGCTCTTTGTTACGTCAGGAGTCTGTGTTGTTCTAGATTACTTTTAAATATTCAAAAGGATTGTATTACTGATTTGCGCTGGTTGGCTGCGAAATTAGAAGACGGCTCCTTTGGTTAATAAAATATAATTTTAAAACGGTAAAAACACACAGTAAATATAAGTAAATCAAGTAGAGACCGAGAGACTGCCAAAACTAATCAATGTCGTAATTTGGAATTTGCTTACGTCTAAGTTTAAATATACATATTTACAGAAGCCTGCCAGCATCAGGCTAGCAGGCAACCTCCGTCGTCGACATTCCCCCTCCTGGTGGCACGACCAGTGGCACCAAAAGTACTCCGACGGCGCAGGTTGCCCATCAGGCTCAGCGGATCGGGAGAGGTACGATCTTTCGCATAGGACGTCGTAAGACGCCACCTTGGGTTCGCACGTCTACCACACGCACGATCCCATCTCTCCCGGTCAGCTTCTGGGTGACCCGCCCCAACGGCCATATGTTCCGTGGCATGTTAGGATCAGCCACTAGCACCAGGTCTCCTACTTCTATTTCCGTTCTGGCTCCTGCAAAATGATGGCGTCGCAACTGAGGTAGATACTCGCGCACCCAACGATTCCAAAACTGAGTCGCCATGGCTTGAGATTTCCGCCACTCACGTCTTCCAAACTGGTCTGATGGATCGCAGCGTCCGACGGGAGCATCTACTGAAGAAGCGCCAATGAGGAAGTGATACGGAGTTAGAGCTTCTTCACTTCCTGGTTCCGTTGGAACGTAGGCCAGGGGTCGGGAGTTCAAAATTATTTCGACTTCCGCCAGGAGTGTTACTAGAGTCCATTCTTTGGGAGTGTTCTGGTTTAGAATTATTGCCAGACTTCTCTTCACGGACCCAATCAGTCGCTCCCAAGCACCTCCCATAGAGGGCGCTCCTGGCGGTATATTTTTCCATATGATGCCGCGCTGAGTTGAAAATTCGCTCTGTTCCTCCAGCAATGCTCGACGCAATTCATTAGCCGCCCCGTGAAAAGCAGTTGCGTTGTCGCTTGTGATTGTTGTTGGGCGGCCCCTTCTTGCAATAAAGCGGCGGAGCGTGTTTATCGCGGCATCTGTTGTAAGTTAATTCACAACTTCAAGGTGGACGGCGCGAGTGGACATGCATGTAAATAAGGCGACCCACCTCTTCTCGTGTCGACATCCAATCGTTACCATGAGGGGTCCAAAATAATCTAGACCGACGTGAGTGAACGGGCGAGTGTGATGGTCCAGACGCTCTGTAGGTAAGGTACCTTCCGGTGGGATGTGTGCGGTCGACGCTTTTCTTCTACGGCAATATGTGCATTGGTGTGCCACGGAACGTATGACGTTTCGAAGGCCTATTACCCAGAACCTTTGGCGGCATTCGTTGAGCACCGTCTTATTGTTCCCATGACCGAACTTGTCGTGTAAATATTTTATATATAAACGTACTGCGGTGTCTCGGCCGGGAAGAATGAGAGGGTGTTTAACAATTTGTACGTTGTTAACGTTGTCAATTCGCCCACGCATCCGCAACAACTGTTCTTCGTCGATATAAGGGTTCAGAATTCGAATATTACATTTCAAAGGGAGAGAACTAGACCTGCGAAGGATTTCGTACTCCTCGGGAAACGTCTTCCTTTGAACTTGTCGCCAAATCATCTGCTCCGAAAGTTGTAAATCATCACAAGATAAAGTGACGTCATCGACAAGAGGAACAGAAGTTGCACCGGCTGCGTTTTGACGTCTGCGCTGTAACAACAATGCGCCAAATGTATAAACATATGCAGTAGAGCGTAAGAATCGACTCCAGCTGCTGAATCGATTCACATCTGGTAGAGGGATGTGAAGCGGTTCGGCCGGCTCCACGATAAGTCCTACAAAATTTCTGAGTTCTCCGCACTCATAGATAGAGCGCCAGTATGCGACAGCAGCGTAGGCTGAGCCGCTGGCGTCACAAAAGGTATGGAGGTCTAACCTAGCGATCGCGCCAGAAAGGAAGTAGCAGCGAGGCACTTTCAGAGATTCGATATTAGTAAGGGCCTCGTACCACCCCCCCCACTGGCGACACTCGCTGGGTGAGAGCTCTTCGTCCCAACTTTTCGTTGTCCGCCACGTTTGTTGAAAAAGTATTCGACCGCGAATAGTAAGTGGGATCAGAATGCCCAATTTGTCGAATATTTTCATTAGATCACTTAAAACCGATCGTCTAGTAAGTTTGATAGAATTTTGGGTAATCGAACTTTTAAACATAAAATTGTCTGATTTTGGTAACCAAAACATACCCAAAATTCGGAGACCGGTATCAAATATGTTCGATCGCCACAGTAGACCAACTTCAAACCGCCCATTTGGTAGCCGTCGCGTGGTCTCGTTTAATATATGTAGCGCGCGTTTCTCAGACTCCGTATAAGGATCCGCTTTACAAACTCCTAACGATTCCAATTTGTAATAATCTCGAATCAAAACATCTAGTTTGGTATCGTCAAAAGTTTGTAGTGTTACGTTGTTAATTAGATAAGGTTCTAAGTTAACTTTTGTGTTCCCGCCAAAAAGTACCCAGCCCAATTTTGTCTTTGATGCTATGGGTTGTGAAAGAGTTCCGATACGATTTTCAGTTGATAAAAGTGCATGCCAATTATTTGCACCGATTAAAACCTTTGGGGTCGCGGAAACATAGGAAATTTGTGAAAATAGATCTGAAAGGTAATTTAGTTTATCTATGTCCTGGCGTTTGATTGACTGTGTCGTCAATGTCAGGTTTGGCACGGTATGGACGTTTGTCAAACTTATTATGTCAGATGAATGTTTACCTTTCAGCTCTACAGAAAAAATGAATGATTTTATGCTTGATTTTGTTCCTGTAACGCCTTCGAAACTGATCTCTGTTGGTGTGCCCTCTGCACCAATCTGTTTTGCAATGTCCGTATCCATCAGTGTAGCGGTGGAGCCATCGTCCAAAAGTGCATAAGTATCAACTGAGGCTTTCGGTCCGAATAGCGTTATGGGAACAATTTTGAGGTATACTGGCTGAAAACTAGGAATGTTTGTAGTATATACAGGGTTGGCGGTCGCGGACGGCAAGGAAGGTGATACGGCAGCAGATGTGGTTCCAGAATGTGAGGGGATGGGTTGTGATGATGATGATGTCGGTATGGTTGTTGTGTTGTGACACGGTTGCATAGGCCTTTCGTGCTGTACTGGTCTCTCTTTGTGGAGTAGCCTATGATGAGGTTTCTTGCATAGACTGCACGGTTTTGCCTTGCAAGTGCGCCACCGGTGGTTGTCTTTGAGACATCTTGCACATATCTTGTGGTTCATCACCCACTGCCATCGATCATCTACAGACAAGGCAGTAAACTTATCGCACACCTTGACTGAATGAGCCTTCTTGCAGTAGAGGCAAGATATTATTTCTGCTGCTGGTATATTAGGTTGCTTCGGGTTACTAAGACCCACTGCTGGACTAGGCCTAGGTGGGATAAAAACACTGGTCCCTTCTCTTGGAAAAGTAGGAGGTGAGAAAGAGAAAGGCTGTGTTGGGCCAAACCTTAAACTCCTATCAGCTTCTCTAGTTAGAAATTTACCTAAAACTTCTAGGCGAGGAGCCAGAGGATGGGCAGCCTCATAGTCAGCAGCATAGTCCTGCCATCTTGCTAATAACAATGGTGTTAATTTGCCTAATATACACTGAAACAATTCAGGTGAAAACAGATAGCCAAATTCTTTCATAAAATTTATTGTTGCCAAAAAGTTATTTAATTTACATGCCAAAATATTTAAATCACGACCGAAAAATTCAGAATTTAGTTTCGGAGAGATTTTTAAAATATTAAGTTCGTAATTTATAATTATTTCGGGTCTGGCGAAGCGCATGCGAAGTGTGTCGATTATACATGTAGGGTCCTCGGCAGTATAAAGTAAGGACGCAACTGCTTCGCGCGCCTCGTTATGGAGGCTTAGCCTTAACCTATTCAGGTTCTCAGTTGGCGAGAAATAATTCTTAGTATCATCGTACTGACGCTTGAAAGCTAGCCATTCGTGCGGATTTCCAGCGAAGGTAGGCAGCGATGACACTACTGCTGGCTTCCTCGTAGCGGCGGTGATCTGCTCCCTCGTTAGGCTTGCGATAGCCTGGGCCAGAGCCAACACGCTGCTGTTGGAGTCAGGGTGGACGTTGGTGGGCTGCGGTGGAGGCGGTGGGGCATCGTTTGCCTCCCACTCGCGTTGTACATCACACAACCAATCTGTAAAACGTCCCGGCCCATCTCCGGGACTCAAAGGTACTTGATTAACTAAATTAGTATGAGTGAGTGGTAGAGGGCGATTAGCGGGTGAAGAGGGCTCATTTGGTGGTAGAGGGGTTGGCTCGGTAGCAGGGAGCTGTGGGTTAGTCGTGTCGATGACTACGACGGGATCAACAGCGATGCTGCCTGCAGTTGAGCCGATGGCGGCTAGTTCCGCCTCATACTCTGCCTCCAAGGCTTTCTTCTTAGTTTCCGCCAGCTGCTCCTCTAGGTCTGCCAAGCGGCGGAGGTGACGGGCCTCTGCTGCCTTTCTGGCACTTAAAGTAGTTCGCTCACTTACCCTGGTACTGTGTGAGGTGCGGGAGGCATTATCTGCCTCACCACACTGTGCCTTTGTCTGGGAGCGTGTCTTCATTTTCAAATTTTGATATGTAAAATTTGGAATTTCGCAAGAAAACACGGATCGAAAGGACCAAAAATATTACTGATTTGCGCTGGTTGGCTGCGAAATTAGAAGACGGCTCCTTTGGTTAATAAAATATAATTTTAAAACGGTAAAACACACAGTAAATATAAGTAAATCAAGTAGAGACCGAGAGACTGCCAAAACTAATCAATGTCGTAATTTGGAATTTGCTTACGTCTAAGTTTAAATATACATATTTACAGAAGCCTGCCAGCATCAGGCTAGCAGGCAACCTCCGTCGTCGACAGATTGACTGGCTTGGAGTGGATACCAATTCTTAAATTTAAAATATCAGTAACTTTACTCCCACAGCTTCGTCCGCGTGGGATTCGACCATAATTTATTGTTACTAAATTCGTTATTTGTATGCATCTCGTTCTAAATAGTAGGACTTTCTTACTAACTTTCAACCCATATTTCCATCTTATTTCACTTCCTTGGAAGACAATTTTATAAAAACGGCGAATTTACTTTTTCTTCCGTTTCAATCCATAATATTTATTTAACAATGTCTATCTATTCATTAATTTTTTTTATGATATTTTATCAGAACACTCAAAATCACCGATTTTTCTTTTCATAAGTGGAGGTTTTTGATTGGTTAAAAATGAAGTTTAGTATTGTATAATTGTTAATTTTCAGATATCTTTATTTATTGTGTAACAGTTTAAGGGTGAAATTGAATTTTTGAAGTTTCAAAAGTGATATTTCGTCACCCGGCGATATTCGAAAATTCGCTCCCTGGGCTCTTACCTCGCTAGTTTGTTAGGTTGGAAAATATATATTTAAGAAAAAGTTGTTTGCATGAAATTATTGAAGTGTCTGTTTTATAGTCTGTAGAAGATCGTTCCTGTATAATTTAGAGTAATAACTTTGTGCTGAAAAATATGTAGAAAAATATTTTCCAAATAAAATCATTATCAAGGATATCAAAGGAATGTTTCAGCAAACGTTTGAGTTTCCTCCATGTTTCCTCATATATTACCAAATTCAATTTTTATTTACGTCTGAGATGAAAACTGGAAATTACTCATTTCGCGCCTTTGATGCTAAGCTCCAAAGTAAACCTTTAGATCGCTGTTTGCTCTCATAGTAGAAACTAATAGTATTTTAAAAATAATGTTTTGTATATTTTTATTTATATCCTTGTTCATTACGAAAATGAAACTTTTAAATCGAATTTCAAATAATTCATTATATCAAACCCGAAAATTATCCTCTTGTGCCAGCGGCCAGAAAATACCTTTCTGGCTGCTATTGCTTCTTAGCCAAAGTGGCACGTAAAGTCGTAGTAATGAGGGCTATCCCCTAAGGCCGGAAGAAAAAAAACTTTTCTTCACTTTTCTAGCCGAGTAATAGACACAGTCAAGAGCAGGTCAAGCGTGACACTCGCAATGCGAATTTAGCTCCTACATAGCCATTTAAATACAAACAGAACAGTACGACTTTTTTTATTTATTTGGCAATCATCAACCCATATTTGGGGACATTTCTGCCAGTGAGGTGTTCTAGGCATAGATTTAGCACATCGCGGCACTTCGCGGCGCTTTTAACCAGATTGCGCACTGCAAAAAATAATGCGAGCCGAAAAGGATGTGATATGAGATGAAGCTGTCCCTTTCTAATAGGGTGACCACAATATTTTTGTTGAGTGGGACAAGTATTGTGACGATTCGTTTAAAATTAGAAACAAGTGTTAACAAATGAGAGGGAGTTGAGAAATATGTTAAATAAAACACTCGAAGTCTACTTACGTTTTGTAATAAGTTATTCACTTTACACAGTGTTAAAATGGGTACATTAACACAATACCATACATATGAAGAAGAGTCTTCATAATTTTACACAATACGTGATTACTCCTTTAAAGGTAGAATCTCCCAGTTTGAAGAACAAAATACGACTGCCTGAGCGAGGCTGGCTCGAACGTTCAAGAGACCTCTCCCACCACAATATTACCCTTTCCATAAAACGCTGGGATTGGTCGAAAAGCCGCCGCGCTCTGACAGTTCATACAAAGGAGTCAATACAACAACCATTTATGAACAATATCGTAAAGCTATGAAAAGTTAGTAAACACTGGTGACTTAAATATTATAATATTGGAGATCAGAATATCTGTCATGACAACAGTCGGCCATCCGATTGTGATAGGTACGTCCTCGTACCGTCTCTCAAAAACGAATACATGTACAACACTATTCTTTATAAGTTATAGAGATCCGAATGTTTGCTATAATATGGCACAATATTATTTAACAGTGCTTTTACATTATGTGAAATTGATCAAACACAAGATTTAAGTATGATTATGAAGTAATCTGACAGAATTACTAAAGATTGTCAAGAAATATTGACGTTGAATATTACAAGACGTCTCATACAAAATCTAAATAACAAAAAGGTTGGGAACTCGTAGTTCTTTGAAATATAGTTTGTTTACATCAGTTGTTATCACGTAAAGTACGAATTAAGTACAATAGATTCAAAAAGATTTTAGTTATTACATAGGGCAACAATGCCTATATAACATTACTACTTACAATAAAATTATGATAATATTAAGTCTAATACAAGGCAACATGGCAACAAACAAACAATGATAGTAATAAAAAATTATGTAGAACTGTAGATAACAAAACCAAAATTTGGCACTAGGACACGGTTTGGCAACAAGGCCAGGATTTGGCAACAAAGACATGGTTTGGCATCAAGGCCATTATTTCTAATCTGAAATAAAAGATTATTATTTATATGACAATGAGTTGAAATATGAAATAAAAGATTGTAACATGGTTTGGTTTGGCATCAAGGCCATGGTTCGGCATCAAGGCCATGGTTTGGCATCAAGGCCATGGTTCGGCATCAAGGCCATGGTTTGGCATCAAGACCAGGGTTTGGCATCAAGGCCATGGTTTGGCATCAAGGCCATTATTTCTAATCTGAAATAAAAGATTATTATTTATATGACAATGAGTTGAAATATGAAATAAAAGATTATTATTTATATGACAATGAGTTGAAATATGAAATAAAAGATTGTTATTTATATGTAAATGAGTTGGGCTATAAGACCATAATATGTCAATGAATTGGGCTACACGGCCGTATATCAATGAGTTCGGCTACAAGGCCGCATAAGTTACGCAACAAGGCAATAGGTAAGTTCCTAAGTGCAAGGTTAAAGGTTCCAATTTTCATGAAAGCTTTATTTATCGTCACCAAAGGCCTTAAGGTTATGCCCAGTGTAGTAAAAATACTACAAAGTAAAGAGTTTAGGTGTGATTATAAATAATTAGCAAATTATTAATAATAGTCGCATATTTAAGATTCATTCATTCAAATTTTAATCTCAGTGGCCGAAGATAAATGCGAAAAAAATATTGAAACGTAGTATCATTGTTTATACAAAACATGCATACTCATAATATGTGAATAAAGGCCATTTCCTTAATGAAAGGTGTTATGTGCATAGGTACACCCAACTGCACGTCAGTAGGAACACTCTGGACTTTATGGCATGGTAATAGAGTTTCAAAATTACAATTTGGGAACAGTAGAGGTATTAAAATGTTGACACTTAAACTAAAGTAATATTTAGTTAGCCAAATTTATTAAGCTTCTTTAACTGTATTGTTAGTTAGGGATTTGCACAGTGCTAGGTAACTTGCACATCTATTTTGCAATGTATATCACCTTTAGCCTCAATAATTGACTGGAAGAAGTTCCATTTCGAGGTAAGTCCGCATTTTCATGTGTTGTAATGGATTTTAAGTAATACGTCTCAATAAATTGAAGTGCAATAAAGAGCCACCCTACAAAATCACAAAACCTCTGAAGATAAGACAATAGATGAAGCAAATGTAGCTCTTTACGCCTTAAGGCAATTCTACATAAAGTGCAATACATTTTCCATAAATTCTCAGGGAACTCTATGAAAAATTTACAAAGGGATTATAATTAGTACTTAGGGATTATAATCAATATTTTCCCGTGTCTAATCGAGTATTAAGAACTCTAGAGGATGTTCACACTCGTTTGAAGTGTCATATTTCTTATGATTCTTTCCTTTCTTTCTTATTAATTAATTACAATAACTACACCATCTTTTTGTTTTATTATTATTTTGATGTAGCATGCAAGCATGAAAGGAGGTAAGCCTCGCTAATGCTTGTTCACTCTAGCTTTGAAAAGATTCAGATAAACATAGGGAAAAGTTTTAGTATTTCCTTTGGAAAATGTGTTTTCGTTACTCTTTCGCTAGATCATCGCAGACGAAGTCGCGGGTAATAGGTAGTTAAAGATATTCTCGCTTTTATTTCTGCTTAATATAACTGATATTTATCGTTCAATGTATGGAATAATCATATGTATTTTAAATACAGTATTTTTCTAAACCAATTTTTTATTTTTTTTTTGGTTTGACTCAAATTAACGCACATATTGTCAAATCAAAATTGGTGACGTGAAATCGTGATACATGTTTATCTATACGCCAATATATATATTTTTTTTTTATTTATAGTCAAGTTACGTGTAATTTGGGAAAGTTTAACTACATTATAGGTATGGTAATATATAAAAGTATCAGAAAGTTGATCTAATGTAATGAGTTGGGCTTTATCAAGTCCTAACTATTAATTAGTGTGCTATCAACCGAACAATTTTCATTTTCTCTCTTCTGTGTACATCACTTCGGTCGATAAAAGTGATATTATAATTATAATTAATCGATAAAAGTGACCGTCTTCGTTGTTTTGATAAGATTTCAAGAGACGAGCGATTGTATAACGTGATTGGTTAATCAACGAATTTTGAAAAGAAGGTATTTGTCAAAATCATCAAATTTGTTATTCTAAAGTAATTTAAACCTCGCTTACTAAAAGAGTTAGTTAAGTAAGGAATACAATTAGTGTGAATTGTGACCAACAGCAACGAAAAATAGTGAAGTGCAGTGTTCACCGACTAGCCAAAATAAATATACTTCAATCGTCAGTTTACCACGGTATATATCAGCAGTCTCTTTTGTAAGTGCAACAATACTTCGTCGATTATGCTTATGCCGCCGATCATCTCACATACTTTAAGTCGGCCAAAATCACATTCTGACGAATATTGTTTTATTGAAGATTTTAATTAATTATGTTTTACTGGCAGGGCTCACCATATGGGCAGGGCATATCGCAAGACGAACCGATCGCCGAAGAGGCGTAAAGGCACTAGAGTGGCGACTCCCGTACCAGTAGATGAAGCGTAGGCGGGCCTCTCAGAAGGTGGACCGACGGTCCGGTCAAGGTCGCGGGAAGCCGCTGGATGCAAGCAGCGCTGGACCGGGTATCAAGAAGATCTCTAGGGAAGACCTATGTCCAACAGCGGACGTATTTCGGCTGATATGACGATGCTTTAATTACTGACATAGCGCAGATAATACTAACGATATTTAGTGTTCGTGATTATTCTGCTTAAGGGCTTAAATTAACAATAAATAAAATTGTGATTCCTATCGACCAGGCTGTCATTTCGGTCTATTTTCAAAAGTGTCAAGTCTAAACTATTGATATAATTGATCTGAGTATGTTTTTTTTTTTTTTTTTTGTAATTCAATAAGCATGTTGAAGAAAGGTTAAAGAGAACTTCCAATATATATATAATTTTTGTTTTTTTGTTTTACCCAACTACTTATAATGTCATTTTGTCACACCATAAAAAGGGGTCTTTGCCATAAAACTACCTAACAAAAGATACCAATAAAACTGAATAAAACACAGATCTATGCGGCATAGAAAAACCACTTAGTTCGTATTATTTTTATGTATATAGAATCGAGTGTAAATTTATTGCGAGCATCCACCCAGAGATACAAGAAAGCACACTTGAATAGAGTGTTTTCGACCACATTTTGAAATGTTCACTGGATGGCGCTGCAAATCAGCACGAGGAAAAAAATAATGCCACCGTGTAATCGGTATGAAATTAATTAAAATTTTATATATTTTACTATGACTATAAAGATTAACTACCAACAGATACAGATACCACCCATCGACACCGAAAAAACGCAGTGACAGACGTCAGGCAAAGCTGCTTATTTGATTGATTCGGCAAAACGGTTGGGCGAATGGGGTCTATTCTCAACAATCAGAATAGAGAAACGACCGGAAATCCACTCGTAAAAATATTTAAAACCAAAGCAAGGAACTATTCGACCGAGTTACAAGCTGTCAAAACTTTCAAACGAATTGAAACTATGTAAAATTCAGCGTAATAACTAAAAGATTTGAGTGGTTAGAGTGTCCCTCGCTGGAAATAAGATTGTTCACTAATCTACGCTACAATAATATTACAGATAAAATGTCACTGGGTTAATCAATTACTACAGAACAGATTTAACTGTTCATATTTCAAAAAATACAACACTATCCCTAACATAAGCTACGATTTTTTTTTTATAGAAATTGGTATGTTTTGAGATGAGTAGGTTTTCAGTTTTAAATTGTGACTAGTCTCATATGTGCCTTGAACTAATTTAACGGTATTAGTCACTGTTATATAAACCTTTAAATATTAAACTGTAAAGCTACTGATTAATAAATTCTTCTACCCTATTCTGAAGAGAAGTGCAGCTTAGTTCAGACATTTATTATGAAACTTATTTTATTTGCTTTAGCAGTTCTTTTTTTCTTCGTTTTTAATATTTTAATTTGGACAGTTTGTTTGATTTGGAATAGATATGTAGTTTTATTTCTTTAAGATTTAGTACCTAGTCGACCGAGCTTCGCTCTTAGCCGCCTCAGGTGAGCAAGCTGTGGTACCCGCCAACAGTTGGCGCTCTAGGTTTCTGTCTAAAATGCGATGTTTTTAAAAAAATGCTTAGAAACACGGGGAAAAACAGACATGAGACCTAGCTAGATCGATTTTGCCCCCGGAAACCCCCGTATGGTAAATTTCATTGAAATCGTTAGAGCCGTTATCGACAAACATTTTACAAATATATTATGGCTCGTTTAATAGTATAGGACTAAATTGGCTTGAAACATTCTAACAAAATAGTACCATGGGTATATCCTTCATGCTATTTTAGGACATTGTTTCCTAGTCCAACAGAAGATTGTTAAAATTTGTTTAAACTTAACGACATCGTTCACAATTTTTATTTTTGTACTGTCGAAATCAGTCACCGCATTGTTATGGGTGTCTGCCGCATCAGGGTCAAGGAAGGTTAACTACAAAGCCTAACTACTGAGACTCTATAAAAAGAACCAAAAACCAAGTCATTGGTGTTACCTCCATATGCCCGGAGTTGACTACTCACTGGACTGATTGTGCGAGTGGCAGCTGGTTGCACGCACAGCCTGCCGCTTACCAGTCGCCTTGTGTTGTGGCGCTGGCTGCACGGCCTGCTGTTCATCAGGCGCGGATGACCGTGGTGCTGACTGCATGGCCTGTTGTCCACCAGGCGCCGACTGCCAGCTGTGGTTCTGGCTGCATGGCCTGCTGTCCACGAGGCCCTGACTGCTGTGGGCTGGCTGCATGGCCTGCTGTCTACCAGGCTCCGACTGCTGTGGGTTGACTGCATGGCCTGCTGTCCACGAGGCCCCGACTGCTGTGGGCTGGCTGCATGGCCTGCTGTCCACCAGGCACCGACTGCTGTGGCTTGATGGCATGGCCTGCTGTCCACCAAGCACCGACTGCTGTGGTCTGGCTGCATGGCCTGCTGTCCACGAGGCCCCGACTGCTGTGGGCTGGCTGCTTGGCCTGCTGCTCGCCCGGCGCAGTCTGCTGCGCTGCACAGCTAGGCAACGCTCGAATCGAAGCTAGACTCTTGCCACGGTTACGGATTTTGTCCATTATGACGTGCTGAAATGTAAAAATTCCAGCGCGAGTATCTATTGTATAGAAGCGATCAATGTTTGAAACGCTTTTAAGGCTTTAAATTGAATGAAATCTATAAACGTAATAGTGGACACTTTTAAGTAGCTTTTACTCGTAGTTAGATATTACGTGTTTTTTGCAGCAGTAAATTTCAAACAAAATAAAGAACATAATTAATTGAAACAGTGAACTACGCATGGGAATACGAACCAATAGACCTTCAGACTATTATTTTGAATACGTACCTACACCAAAAATTATTACAACCATATGTAAAACACAACTAAAAGATTAATTTGTCTGAATGAAAGCACGAAATGTTGTTTGTTTTAAACTCAGGCTTGATAATAAATGGTTAAAGTGAACTGTGTACACTTATTCCTTAGCAACGTCTAACGATTTTGTGCAAAAATGATTTAAAATGTAGGTAGCATGTAGGTAGTATACAATCATAACTATTTACTTTAAATAATCACTCGTCCTTAACACAACGTTAAAAAAAAGGTGAAAAAAAATACCACATGAAAAAAAAAAACAAGTAGTTGATTTTCCAGTTTTTCCACTCATTTCAAACAAGTCAGTTTTTGAGATACAGCAGATGTATTTTTGAACATTATCAGTCCACTTTGTGGGAAGTGAGGGCTCGTATCCCGCTTCTGACATGTTAACAAATGAGAGGGAGTTGAGAAATATGTTAAATAAAACACTCGAAGTCTACTTACGTTTTGTAATAAGTTATTCACTTTACACAGTGTTAAAATGGGTACATTAACACAATACCATACATATGAAGAAGAGTCTTCATAATTTTACACAATACGTGATTACTCCTTTAAAGGTAGAATCTCCCAGTTTGAAGAACAAAATACGACTGCCTGAGCGAGGCTGGCTCGAACGTTCAAGAGACCTCTCCCACCACAATATTACCCTTTCCATAAAACGCTGGGATTGGTCGAAAAGCCGCCGCGCTCTGACAGTTCATACAAAGGAGTCAATACAACAACCATTTATGAACAATATCGTAAAGCTATGAAAAGTTAGTAAACACTGGTGACTTAAATATTATAATATTGGAGATCAGAATATCTGTCATGACAACACAAGGGTAGCAAACTGAAAATACAACTGGAAAGAGCTGCGTCAGAAAGGTTCTTTTAATCATCAATATGAATTGACACCTACAGTGCAACATGGCCATTTTGGCTGCGGGATGACGTTGTCAGGAGGGCGCTGCTCAATTCCGTGGCGCTGCTGTTATACATTTTGCTGGTTAAATGTCAAAATCTTTTTACAGTGGCTTTAATGAAGAACCTCGAGATCCGAAATATTTAAAAAAGTTCCCATCTCATTATGAGATGGCCCCACCCATCCTCATAATTTTCAACCTCATCATGATCAACTTCAACCTCCACAACCTCATGCGCAACCCTATTCGAAACCTCATCTTAAAATTCAGCCTTAACCTCATCTTCACTCTCAATTTCAGTCTCAATCTGTCCTCTCCTCTCCTGCTCTCTTCTCGCTTTACCTGATCTAACTCTGACTCAACCAAAGATCTATGTAGTACTAAATATTACCGCCAGATGGCCCCTAAACGATACCATAGACGTAACCACGACAAGAAAAGCGACAATAAAGAAACCCACGTGCTATTGACAAGCCCGTTGGTGTGGTTGGTAGTGCGCCTGCCTTTCACGCGGTAGGCCGCGGGTTCGATCCCCGCGCAGGGCAAACATTTGTGTATTGAACACAAGTGTTTGTTCTGTGTCTGGGTGTTATTTGTCTATTTATATGTATGTATATCAGTCTCTATACCCATAGTACAGGCTTTGCTTAGTTTGGGATCAGATGACCTTGTGTGAAATGTCCCTCCAGTATTTATTTATTTATATTTATATGTAAAATTATATACTCAATGTTAATTGGAATAATTCTGTTACTCTAACCCTAATTTATCTATTTACAACCTGGATTTTTCTCTTCTAAGTGATTAGTTTAGTTTCCCTCTAGTTTATAATAACAGTTTTTGCTTAATGACAAAATTTTCTAACGGTAAACTGACAATATATCTAAAGAAAGCTGCACTTTAAGGGCTTTTCTGCAGTCAACTAGCCCCCCCCATCAGTTAAAAAAATATTACTCGCTAAATACAAAACTTATCGAAAATCTGTCTTACCACCTTACTACTAAAAGCGGCCGTTTTTCGCACTTTTTGTATGTGTAACTACACAGTGAACTATATTTTTCAGGATTGATAGGTTCTAAATGAACAAGAGTACCTTTAATTCAATGTGGTAGTTCTTAAGTTCTTAAAAACTGTATATTTACATAAACTTCTATCAATCATGATTAATTCATTTCATTTCGTTTCGTTTCATTTCATTTCACCTTTACTAAATTAAACTTTCCATCAGGAAAGACAGATTTTCGATAAGTTTTGTATTTAGCGAGTAATATTTTTTCTAACTGATGGGGGCGCTAGTTGACTGCCGGAAAGCCCTTAGGTAATAGTACAATCGGTACGTCCAGTATTTCTTAAAAACTGCACTTTTTATAAAAAAAGCAAGCCTTAGTACAGTGATAGGTAAGACCTTTGAAAATGATTTGACCCGTAGTGATTTTTGATTCACCCCTTATGGGTGTATATTCGTATATGTATAGGTACTGTTTGGGTGAATCGATTTCAATGAAACAAAGCTTGTGCAAGATAGTAAGCCAAACACATTATTGAAAACCCCGTCTGAATCGATTCAGTCATCATCATAACATCCCATGAAACGTCCAAAGCAGGACAGGGAGCTCCCTCCAGAATTTCAGCAAAAACGCGAGGTGTAGGGGAAGTACCACAGTCAACACGCTTGTTGACGTTTCGGCTAGCACCATGGATCGCGGTTGTTGGTGATGGTGGTTGGTGACCGCATTATGTAGGATGGTATGATAAACGGAACGACGCTGATGCCCGTCCTCCGCTGATCCGTTAGTCGCCTCTTACGACACCCACGAATAAGTTAGGGTTGGTACTATACTTCGTCGGTAAGTGCGGGGCGGGATGTGGACTCTCCTGTACCTGAATAGACGTAGGTAAACGTAAAACTTACGGCCGTATCAAGGATACAGCATAATGTATTGTTGTAAACATTCTTTCAAAGTGAAATAATTTTATACTCATCATAAGAAACTCTTTAACCAAAATTATAGTGTTTTTTTTTTTTACTTTGTATGGGCTTACTCTTGACCTCGATCTAGCCCTGAGGACAGAGATGAGGTCGACGATGGAACGAGCTTGCCCAGAAGAAGCCTAAATGGCACTGGCACTCCCTCACACCGACGGAACACAGACAAGCTGTTTGGCGTCGGCGGGAGGGTGGTCGCGAGCCAGGCGGCCGAAGCCTACCACACCGCTGTGAGGGACCTTCAGCCGCCGCCACGTAACATAGTGTCCCGCGGCGCCGTTGCCCGGGGTGGACCGCTAGGAGGTAGGTGTTCTTATCAGAATGGCAGTCATAGTATCAACGGACGGCAGGTAGTGATTTTTATGCTTCACGCTGTGCTGGAGCATGTAGTGTAGTGTGTCGGCCTTCTCTAACTGATACTTTGTCTGCATGCACAGAGTCGATTCTATCTAATACATAAAAAATTCTGTATCCAATCCTTTTCCCCGCTAAGTGATTGTTGTTCAAGTTTTCGCCGATACAATATCATGGTCACCCTAATTATGACATTACACTTTTATCTTTGATGTCTTACCTGTAGAAGGATATTCCGCATCCACCGTAAGATTCACTTTTACAGTTAATTATGCAGCAAGTTTAATAAAAATGTTATAAATTATTCATAAAATCGAAAAGGTTTAAGGAATATAAATAAATCAGGTTGCCATGACAACATCAACAACAAAATGTTAATTGGAATAACAACTCAACAATGTCATTTTACCAAAGAGTCTGTAATACAAATAAATCAAAAGATAATAATATTTTCTGCATTTATCAATATTTAATGTAAACAGAGACAAGTTTTTACTTCGCACGTTCAAAATTATTCAAATAACTATTTAAAAATACGTATAAATAAAAATTTGTGCATATAAAACTAAACTTTTTGCACGGAAATTGTGCAAACTTCATTAGTGTGGCAACAATTAGAAAGGGATGAAGTTCATCGACTATGCTATCTTGCTCTGCTCGTTTTGCCTCTGTATAAATTTTTAAGAGTCCGCTATCATGGTATATGTAAGATCATTGGTTCTAGGACATTCTTCAGTTTTATAAATCAAAAATATGGCGAACTGCCAGTGTCAAGTGGGGGAACCAAAGAAGGAGGTTTTTATTCTGAGGGGGAAAACTGTTCATTGCTCCCCCCGTAAAGCGATAGTGGACTTTACGAAGGAAAATATCCGTGACTTTTTGAAACAACACAAACGGGTTCAAACACGCGATCGCTTGAAATCTTCATCGGCTGCGCACTCCGTAGTCAATTCACTGCATAAGGGGCTGATAAGAGCTAAATACGTTTCACTTGAGCAGGATTTTAACGAAAAGTGATGAATATATGGCCGTGAAAAAAATTTATGTGATAATTAAGCATCTTTACAATAATATTGGCGACTCCGAAACACGATTACCTAAATATATTTTGTACGCCATAAAAAAAACAAAGTTTATTTATTTATTAATTTATTGCAAACTTCACAGCATAAAAAAATAAATTTGACAAAAGTATTAAAATTGTGTACAGCCAATTAAGAAGTTCAACATATTACAAATTACCTTAGACAAAGGGCGAGAGAAAAAGGAAAATAACATTGCGAATGCTAAACAAATTATAAACGGAATGTAGTGTGTAAAGTGTGTGTTGTATGTGTGTTACTGTGTGAATGCGATGCAAAAAAAAAAGTATTTGTCACTCCAACTCAGATGCATCCTCATTGAAATGAGGGAGACTTTTAATAATAAATTTTATGAACTGATTACGCGAGAGGAAGAATATATCAGCGGTTCTAAAATCGGACTCACATAAGCGAACCAATCTATGGAGAACTGAATTTTGAGCATAGTTAGTACGAACATACCCAGCGTATAGGGATCGCGTGTGTCTAGTGCGAGTAGTACAGGCAATAATACCAATTTGGGTTATCATGGCAGGGCAGTCAAGTTTCGAAGTAATCATGTCATAAAGGAACTTCATGTCAGTCACTTTCCGTCTGTCTTCAAGTGAATGAATTCTGAAATGAACTAGACTTTCTTTGTAATGACCATCTCTTTTGAATCTATAGTTTAACCGCCTAATGAAAATACGCTGTACGGATTCAATTTGAGCTATATGGGTCACATATACTGGTGACCATATTGCTGAAGCATATTCAAGTATACTTCTAACGTATGCAAAATATAGTAATTTTTTATGTACTAACTTTTTTGAACG
Source organism: Athrips mouffetella (assembly GCA_947532105.1). Lineage (NCBI taxonomy): Eukaryota > Metazoa > Arthropoda > Insecta > Lepidoptera > Gelechiidae > Athrips > Athrips mouffetella. The sequence continues at coordinate 7,694,338 of OX383973.1, forward strand.
GTCGAGCCTATAGATGAACCCTAACATTTTACGGGCTCGCTGACTAATGCAGTCAAAATGAGCCGTAAAGAGCATTTTACTGTCTAGAATAACACCAGGATCCCTCACCAGAGAAACTCTAGATATTGTTGTGAAGTTACCTCTGCTTTTCGCTTTTAAACCGTTTCTCTTAAGTACCCATAAATCTATGATGCCAAAACTTTTACACATTATTCAATATATTATGCATAATAATATACCAACTGCCAACAAACTATTTTATAGTTTGGCGGAACTTGTCTGTAAACTTTAAACTGTTTTTGATGTGAAATATACGATTTATTTATTATTTATAGCTGTTTTATAATTAATATATTATGGGTACAGATTTTGAGAAAAATGCAAAAATGAGCAAAAAACGTAAAACAGCTCGAATCCGCTCCGTTCTAGCACGCGCATTCTGCCCTTTGTTAGAAAGGGAGGTAATTCAGCTCTTATCAGCCCCTTAGGTAGGTATATCTTTATTATCCACTAAACCCTACATAAACAAAAAACAAGAATTTCAACCGAGCAGGCAAGAGCCCACACCGATTTTCCGCAAGCTGTCTTGCTCTTAACTCCACAGTACCTACTATGTCTGTAATCGATGTTGTGCGCGAAAATTCCATTCAGTCTGGTAAAAGGCGCGAATTTCAAAAATGGAACAATAACAGCTAACTCGGCCACGGGCGCGGCAAAAAGACGATTTGGCCAATATTTACTGACGATCGCCATTCGACACGTATATCGGTTCTTTTATCGACTGCTTGACGTGTGAGTATCGATTTTATTTCATTTTCTGTTTTTGACTCGCTTTTGTGGATAGATAAATTTGATTTTAAGGTTGGGTCGATTGTTTTACTTTTCCATATTCAATTACTTTTGTGTATAGTATGGTTGTTAAAGTATGTATGTTGTCTGATAATAAATCAATTTGAATTTGAATTTGAATTAAAGTATATTTCTGTGCTTTGGAGGGCAAGTTCACTGTTTTTGTTCTACGACTACTCTCAGAAATTGTCGTAATATGAGCCATGTTATGACCTTTAGTGGCTCATTAACTTTGAAAACAGTTTGTGAGTTACTCTCTCTACAGACTCATACCCTAATGAAGCAGATGGGTCATCGGTAAACAAATAATCGATTTCCGGCGTATCGATTTCCTTCCCACCATGATCGATCAGGTAATCAATGCCTTCCGAGTTTGACTTCGTTTTACTAATAGACAACCAAAAACGTTAAAAAATTAACAGGTGCATCCTGGATAAAGTATCCACGTGGTACCTATTGAACATTCATTGAAACAATCTAGTTTTTTTTTTATTTTAGGGCTCCGTACCTAAAAGGAGGAAAACAGGACTTATCTACCATCAAAATTAATAGTTTTGAGTATTTAGTACTCAGGTACTTATTCGTATATTTGTTATAAAAAATAAATTTTAAACTTTGTTAATATTCATATCACGTAAACATGGTAAAACAACGCGGAAAGAAACAACAAAACACCGAAAAACAAATACTGGTAACATCTAAAATTATACGGAAAACCCGGCGGCCATCTTGGATTCGCGAGGCGTCACAAACGGGGTTTTTTGCGAAAAAAAGGCGTAAGTGCGAGACTGTGTACGTACCTACATACGCCACGGAGGTGATTAAGTGTGCAATAGCGTTGAAGGAAAACTTACTCTAAGACTTGTTTGTTAGGGTGTAAAATCGAATGGTTGGTGTTTTTTTTTGTTTCAACGCGTAGGGATCAGCAGAGCATTTTAGCGGGGGTGGACCGACTAGATTTCTTACATGGTTATATATTATTAATATCTCTAGGGTAGGTTGGGTAAAATGGCGCGCTTTTGGGAAGGGTCGGTACTTTATTGTGCCCCGGTGTGCCAAATGGCTTGGATTGTAATGGGCGACCCTTTTTCTACATTGTTTTAGGTAAGTGGGTATCGGTATGTATTGTATTTTGTGTCTATTGTCCTTATATTTTATGTTTTTATGGAGCCTACAAAATGGAACAGGTTAAGCATTTAAAACGTTCGTCTGAAAATAGCTTTTAGGTGTCTTTTGTATTTAACTATTCATATGTTTCGATCAGACAAAATTATCGTCATTCGTCATTTTATACAACCACCCACTCAGAGAAAAAAAATACTTTAAATATTGAATAAAGAAAATTTTATAAATTTTGTTAGAAATATAATTTTGATTCATAATTTTTGTATGTATAAAACATGCTGTATTTTTATGATACCGATCGCAGTTAAATATATTTCTTTAAAAATAGTGTCTTAAAGGAAGACTCAACTGAACCACTCATTCACTCACTCTCTCTCTATTTTCAACTCTTTCGTGGTCATATCATTAAAACAACATAAATTACAGTATGAAAAAAACCGGTCAAGTGCGAGTAGGACTCGCGCGCCGAGGGTTCCGATATACCTATAGTATTTTTGGAAACAATAAAGTATATTTTTAGGAACGCAAAAACTTAATTTGTTTGTAAAGGTTTTTGGCAGAATTTCAAAAAAACTGTGCATTTTAGAAAGATTGTTTTAATTTTGCTGTAATATATACGACTGTAATTAATCCAGGTTTTTCCTTTCACAAACTTCGGGGATATGGGGAATGGTATTTTTTTGTCATTTTTCATCATAACTTGAAACTAAGAGTCATAAAAAAGTACAAATATATGTATTTTAGAATGTACAAGTGAAGCCCTTTCATATGATACCCCACTCGACCTAGTAAAGACAATTAGAAATTTTGCCCCCCTATTTGGGCACTAATGATTTTACATTAATAATCATATATTTTTTTATTGTTTTATGTGCAGTTAAGTTGGGCAAATTTCAAGTCGATAGCATGAGTGATGGCAGACAGACAAAGTCACACCATAAGGGTTCCTTTTTTTACCATTTTGGTATCGGAACCCCAAAAAGGATGAAAAAAACCTCAAAAAAAGTAATTATACAAGGTGTAAAAAACTAAAAAGGCCAACGTAACTGAACATATTGCAGTGAATATAAAACTGTCAAGAAAAAAAAATCGGCCTCTATACAAAATTGCAAACTTGATTGGACCGTTTGTATGGAGAAGCTGTTTTTTTGTCATTTCCTGAAAGTTTCATTCGCTGAAATATGTTCAGTTACGTTAACTGATCATATATCCTTTCAGTTTTAGAAAGGCTGTCCATTACACCCCTTATAAATGATCGTGTAATAAAACAATAAACTACTACAAACAAAACATTACATTACTTACACCTTATTATTATGGAAAGTAAACGAGTATATATTAAAAATACCAATAGCTGAATCGAATGAACAGACACCCTCGTCTATTTTCTATTCGCCTATTTAATAACCAGGGTGGCCTATTATTTAGCAGGAAAAGGGGACTTCACATACTTCTATTTTTATATTATTTATTCTGAATTCTTTCTGCTGATTGGTTGATTTCTTTAGTGTTTGTGTGTAAATAATTAAGCACATAAAGACTTATTTATTTCATGTACATACTGCCGCACGTCAGTGGAAACGGTTTGACCTTGAGCAGGTCTCATTTGTAGTGTGGCGCTAGTTCAGCGTATACTGGTTTTGTTTTCACTTCCTTGCTGCCGGGCGTACTTTCTTTTTTTAATTCAAAATGGTCAAAATATTTGAGAATATTAACTTTTATGTACAGTCAAGATCACATCAAGCTTGACACATTGGACTTAGTACCGTTCTTATTTCAATAGATGTACGGGCTAGTGTCAAGCTAGGCCTGTTGTTGACTGCACTAACCATATCAAATAAATAATGAATCAGCGGCGCTCTTAAATAAGAAGAAGAAGAATAAATTCACACCTCTCAACTTGACGAATTAATACAAATATTATGTTTATTAAAGGCAGAAAAATAATATAGTTAATTACGTCAAATTCAAGTTTCCACTTTAAATCCAAGATTTTTTTCCTTCCATTATCATTATTTTGGATCACAAAGACCAAGCATTTCGCAGCTACAATCAATGATTTTACAAAAAAATTAACTAAGTAAAATTACTGGCGGGAATGAGCTCGCAGAAGCTTGCGCAGGTGGCACTCACACTTCCCTTTTGATCGTAAGCTTTAAAACTTTGCAACGTAGTTCAAGGTGTTTGAAACAGATGGTGCTATTTTAGTAAGTTACGAGTACATTAAAAGGTACGATTTCCTTTCTATTATGTAATATTAACATTGTAGAATAAGCACAAATAAAAAAGTATTAATAAATAAAATGTAAGGGACTAAAACAAAGGTTTAAAAAAAATTCAGGGTTGCTTTATAAATGGTAGTTCAAATAATATTTCCAGATCAGTGTACAGATGCAGATTCTTTATTCATAACCATTGTTACAAGTCATTATTAAATTGTATATAAAAAACAATGTAAAAAATATTAAAACATAATAATATGCAATAGGTACATTTTATCACAGATAATAATTATTCAATTTTCTTGCTCTCAGGGAGCACTGGCCTATAAAGAACCTATTTACTTCCTAGTCATCTCAGAGATAACTTAAGTATGTACTCCCAAAACAACGAAATACAGTTTGGACTTTATGGCATAGTAATAGAGTTGCAAATGTTTGAAATGACGTGCGACGAACTATACTAAAAAGCCTTTGTGTGTTTTGTTTTAAAGGTGATATTACGTCTACTTTTTTATTAAGACAAATTCTGTGTTCAACTTGTGTGTTAATTGTGTGTTCTGTGTTTAAATCCTTCATTAGAATCATCATAACATTCTATGCAACGTCCACTACAGAGCAGGGAGCTTCCTCCAAAATTCCAGTTTTTCTGGAACAATGTGGAGGGAAATACCATAGTAACCACGCTTGTTAGCGTTACGGCTGGCACCCTGGACCGCGGTTGTTGGTGACCTCAGAATGTAAGATGAAACGATACACAGAGGATGCTGCTGCCCACCCATCCTCTGGTTCATTAACGCTTAGTCGCCTCTTACGACACCCACTGGTAGATCTCTACTCATCTGGGTAGGTACTATTCTTTGCCGGCACCACACGGGCACTAGTTGGATTAAAGGAGTATATTTTCCACCAAGGATTTTTCATATTGGGGGTCTCGGAGAAAAATATAACAAGTTCCCATTTTTTGGTACTAATTGGGCACTAGGAAACGAGTTCCCACATCGCCTTAGTTTATGTGGGAAATATATTGCTTCTGTTCATTACTATAATAACTTTACATAAACGTCTTCCCAATTAATGGTAAAATATTCTTTATATTTTAAAAAGACTTTAATACACCAACTCTACACGAAAACTCTCAGAAACTTTCGTACTTATACTACTCGACGCCAGGTGGCGCTGTACTAAATTACCAAGTTGTTTTTTATCTAAATTAAATTACATGTTTTTCTATGATATTAATCTGTTTTAAATATCATACTTTTTTATTCTGTAATCATAGATCATTCTTCAAAATAATATCCTACATTCATAATAATTATCTAACCTTGCTAAACAAAGAAAAGCTTTAGTTTCTACGAGACGAAAGAGATGGCGCCACTACGTAGTCAATCCTCTACGAATTCGTAGACGTAGCAGTTTGTCGTAGCCGAGTTAACAGGCATTAACAGGCACTATTTTAAAATCATAATTTACTTATTTTACTTATTAAATATTTAAATATGATTGATTGTTCTAAAGGAAATTTGTGGCCTTGCAGCACTATTTTTGATTTTATACGTCTTACGAATGAGACGAAATTCAAAGATATATTCTTTTCAGTTTCTGTTTTACACCGCTTTTTAAAATTTCCTTTAAATATTTCATAATCGAGTCAGGGTTGTTATTTTCAAATAAGGTAATTTGTAAATATACATTACTCCTATCAGATTTAATGATATGTCGTATTCAAATTGGAATAAATTGGACGTTTCGAATAACACATTCGACTGTTATAGGATCAGCTGATTAGTGCTGATTCCAAATCTAATCAGTTTACGTTGTCAATAAAACTGACAGGGTATGTGGTATTTTAAAATGATACCTACATTGATTGATCAAGTTCTTTCCTATAACCTTCCTCGTTCCTATAATTGTATAATACGCCGTTTACAAACAGCCGGTATATTGTAAAACGGCGTTGGCAGGTTGCTCGGGATCGGTTGGGTTGGGTTAGGTTACCTAACGCACGAGGCGAGTAAGCGAAGCGAGCATGTCGCGGCAGCGGCCGGTGAACGCCATAAACAAATTGCGCGTCGTTTTGTAAAATGACTAGGTGTAATATAAAATAGCGAATTGCACAATTTTCCTCATCCACATCATCATATCGTGTGGATTGCAAGGTTGATACTTAAGTTATTTTTATTACTTCCCTTTTGTGTTGGCTATAAGAATATTTCGACCTCATGACTTCCCGTGGATGTTCCAAATGACCAGAGGATGGGCAGCAGCTTACTTCTGCGTATCGTACTAAGACACAATTTTGTATTGATAACAATAGTTCCATTCCTTATTTTCCCATGGGAGTCTTAAAATTTGTTAAGAAAACCAGAGAATAGGCAACGGTTTTGGCTGGGGTGTCATCAAACTGCGGTAGACAAACAAATAGTTTACTAGCAGCTGTGCAAACAAGCGTGGTGACTATGTCTCTTCAAAAGGAACCACTCTCTTTTTGGTTATTTTTTAAGACCTGCTTTATCAGTCATCATAACATCCCATGAACGTCCACTACAGGACAGGGAGCTCCCTCCAGAATTCTAGCTTTTGCTGGAAAAATGTGGAGGGGAAGTACGAGTACCATAGTCACCTCGCTTGTTAGCGTTACGGCTGGCACGCTGGATGCTGCTGCCCATCCTCCAGTTAACCCTTAGTCGCCTCTTACGACACCCACGGGTATGTATAGGTTGGTACTATTCTTTGCCGGCACCACACAGTCAGTATAGGACGTTAATTGGTTGTTATTTTATGCTAGCTAAAAAAATCCTACATACTAAAATTTCAGTTTACGGACCCAGATAAAACTGCATAGATGATTAGTCAACGTCAATATAATACGTGAGCTCTTTGTCCCACGGCTCTATTTCGCGCACATAGCGGTGACATCTCATTATGTACGCGCTAGTACATAATCCGTCGCGATCAACTATCTAGGACGGCTGCACGCAAAAATCTAGCGCTAGGTGCATGCCCCCAGTCAGGCACACATAAACAACCCTACACTGCACACACACGCACCCAAGAAGCGAGACACCGCGCGAGAACAAGACAGCCATAAAAAACACCCGCTGGTGTGAGGTGCTGCCCCCAAAAAAAGCACCAAAAACGCAATCTGCGCAACTTTCCGGCGCAGAATCGTTAACGACACCCGTTCTCTTTATCGTATACGCCGGGCCTCCTATATTTCTATTTTTTCTCCATCAACCATTAGGCTTAAGACAATTTTTTTGTCATCGTAATACAAAACGGAATTCCGAGGACGTAAAGTTGAAAATAGCTCCACAAAACGACGGCAGTTATTGCGAGCGTCGTCGCTAAACGCACACACTCGCACCGGAACAGAAATAACGATCGCATTTTTGACCGAAAAGGACAGACAGATGGCTGAAAAGAGAAGAAAAAAATGACGACCATTTTGCTTGGCGGACGTACCGGCTCGCGAGGTTATGTATGCGGTCTTTTTTTGAGAAAAAACCCACCAAAACAAATGCACGTGGCCGGGTGTTATGACCGGAGCCGGGGCCGCGTTTTGCCGCGCCGGGTAGAGATGCCGTTGCCAGCGGCATTTTTTTCTGTTCACGATCTTTTTAGTTGCAGGAAAAAATACGCGGTGGCGCTACCGACGCGATTTTTTTAAGCTTGAGGTTTACCTTGTTGTCTAACTATACCTGTGTTTTTATTCCTAGCTTGAACGTCATTTTATAACATATTATTCACAACAAACGTCACTACGTTTGATCAAAGCCTTTACGTGAAAATATTCGCACTTTGATTTCTTTTAACAGGTTTGAATAAGCTTTTATAGGTAGGCGCTTCAAGCATTTCTTCTAGATTTAAGCTGCGCTAAGCAAAGCCGATGTCGCTATAGCCAAACTTTGAACAACAGGATAAATAAAACACCACATTTATTATGATTTGTGACAATTTAATTTCATATTAAAAATAACAAAAGCATACAAAATTTAACCCTAAACGTTATGAAAATATTTGTTTACTAGGTAAATTGATTTAAAAAATCCTGTACATGAAAACTCTCATAAATACAAGGTGCGTCCTAATCAACTGAATTCGTATGTTACTAGGACCATAAAACTGAACAACTTCTCCTATAGGTCGAAATACAAAAAAAAATTGAGCTGCCACAGAAACTGCATCAGCTGATAGCGCATTTTGTATGGCAGGTCAAATTATTTTTATTTCTTTCGTATTTAGACCTAAAGATTCCTTAGTGGAAGTTGTTCAGTTTCATGATCCGAGTAACTTACGTAAAGGAACGTAGTTGATTAGGACGCACCGTATATTTAATGGCTTGTTTCAGAACCTGATTGCAGTAACTTCGATTATACGCTCGCTTCCCTACTCATAATTTTTTTTCTGTACTGATTTCTGTACATCATTTTATAAGTATACGAAGAGCCAAAATTTTTTGGGCATGGTTATGAAAGTCGTAAACTATAACAATGGTTGTTGCATATAGTATTCAGAGTAAGACTTTGGGGGTCTCTTACGGTAGTTGTAACGTGTCTGCTATATGCGAACCATTTCCTTTGCAACCAACGATTTTTGAAGTGAAAACTTCTTTAGCGACGCTTGGCACTTTTTTAGATGGGTAAAAAATATTAAACTTGCGTCAGATGTCGCGTCAGATCACGCATCAGATCCGTAGCCTGATCGAAAAAGCGTAACCTGTCAACCGTATTGTTATCAAATTAGTACGCGAGCAATGGCGCGATTGACCCTTGGAAAAAGCATAATATTCAAAAATGCAAGTTTTCACTTCTGCCAGCACTCCCGGAGTGCAATCTGTCCTTTTTTTTATTTCTAGATTTCTTTTCAGCGGCTGAAAAACGGCTCGCGAAATTAGACCACACTGTTTGCGTGTGATCGTATTTCAAATTAGTTCGATAGGAAATCTAGAAATAAAACATCATCAATTGCAAACGAATGGTTCGCATTTGGCAGACAAGTCTCTACCGTAATAGACCCCCTGTTTATTTTCTAGTATCGGCATAAGATGCAGTGCAGTTATTTAGTCGAACGTTTTATAGAAAAGTGGTTTCAATTTAATGATCACTCAAGCATTTATTCGCAACACCCCTTGTTCTTTCGAAAATTTAACAGGTTCACTGCCCAAACAAATCACATGAGTTCACATTTTCCACATCATAGCGTCTGCTGGAAAAACCATACTTGACAAGCCACGTCACAGCGAAAATCATTTCGAAAGAGGGTCAAAATAATTTTCAATACATTTGCTCGAAAAACGTACTTACAAGGACATAAACATTGCTCGTAAGTAGTTACTTACCGAACTAGTGCGGTAAGTAAAAAAAGTATAAAACCAAGGAGTTTTTACACTCTGATCATAATTTTTTTTTGTAAAAATACTTCAGTGGTGACTTTTTACTTGGATGACGACTGCCTATATTTAAAATAAAATGGAGAGTACCAGGAGAACATAAATCGACAAGAGGCTGATAGTACCCATGGTTGGTTCCTTTACCAAGTGTATTACTTATACCTGTTTTCTCACAAATGTATTGAACAACGTCTTAAGATACACGTCCGTAAGGGTTATGACAAACTCGTGCCGATGATAAACCCTCGACTTCGTCTCGGGCTTATAAAACGTCAACTCGTTTGTAATAACCCTACTTACGGAACTTGTATCTTAAACTACTATAAACCTCATCACCATATCGTGTGGGTTTTAAGGTCGATGACCGACCTCACGAAGTTTTTGGAGCGCCAAATACCTCTGACATGGCTCATTTATGACTACTTCCATATATAGGGTGACTTTTAATTAGTTCTTGATAGCAAAAGATATGCATGTACTCATGATACTGAACAACTTTTCCCGAGGAACATAGGTCGAAATACGAAAAACCAAATTTGACCTCCCATACAAAATGCGCTATCAGCTGATACAGTTTCTATGGGAGGTCAAAACTTGATTTTCGTATTTCGACCTATGTTCCTTGGAGAAAGTTGTTCAGTATCATGAGTACATTCATACCTTTTTCTATCAAGAACTAATTAAAAGTCACCCTATATAGTAGCCGGGACCAATGGCTTAACTTGTCTTCCGAAGCACGGAATCTTCTAACTTTCCAGACAATCAGGTGATTCATCCTGCAATGTCGTAACCAAAGTGGGAAAGTCACACAAAGTTATTTTTGTTTGATAGTGTCTCCACCGGGAATCGAACCTAGAACCTCCAGATCGTGGAGGCTAACGCTCTTACCACTAGACCGGAGAGTCTGGGCGGAGAGAGCGCAGTTGGCAACCCTACCTCATCAGATACCAAACAGCGAACTATATAGGCTGCTGCACAATGAAATGGTGAGTCTAAAAAAACAGGGTTGCCTCGGCGCAACCTGACACGTTTTGTATAGTCAACAAAAAACTGGTTATTTTTTAACATTTCATGTTCCAAGTAAGATTCAGATAATTTTATTCAATGTAGATTCTTTACAGAATACTTATTGAATGTCATGCAGCATACAATGCAAATAGAGCGAGTCTACGCCGTTTCGGATCGTGCTATGGCAGCGTAAAAGAAACGGCAAGAAACCACTGCAGCACGGCCTACTTTAAGAGTCGGCTTTTTACAATGTGTTTCTTGTGTAAGTACATAGTACATGCATAAGTACTAATTAATATGTACCAAAATAACCAGGGTTGCCTTGCCAAAGCCAAGTATCATGTTTGAGCAAAGCAATCCTGTTTGTTTTGGTACTTCTTAATTAGTACTTTTCATTGTGCAGCTAGATAGGTCGCTGTTTGGTATCCGATGAGGTAGGTTTGCCAACTGCCCGCTCTTAGTCCATAATAATATTACCCAGCCGAACAAAGTGAGCACTTTGGGAAATATCAAATTTACAGTCCAACCACGGATGTAGTCGTTAATAAGTCATATAGGCTTACGGCGGCTCAACGAGTCCGACACTAGGGTTTGTAAGGTCGGTCATTGATCTTACAACTCACACGATTTTATAATAATGAGCTTATTTGGCAATTCTACTTAAAACAATCTAACTGCTCACATTCTACAATTTTTTTGCAGAATCTATATTCTGTATCATTCTAGAAGATGAGATGCTTCTAAGCGCGTGACAGAAGCAGAAGCGCGCAGAAGCAAGCGTGGTTCTCTGCTCAGCTCAAGCTAAGCGTATCTAAGGAATGATGCTCACTGGCTCTGGTGACTCTTCGTTCACGATTTGTAGAGATTTCGGTGTTCTGAAAGGTAAAACGTATTTTTTTTATTTGGGGAGTTTAAGGTCTATGGTCTAGTAAGGGTTGATACAATAAACATGAGTTAATTTGAATTTTGAATTAGTCTGTTAGAACCCTAGCCTAGCCTATAATCCCATGGATTTTTCTCTTCAGGTAATCTGATATTTTATAATAACCTTTCTTACACAATTTTTGCTTGATAATTTTTGCTTCACAGAAGTAACTCAGCATAAAATGCAGCATAAAAATTTGCTTTACAGAGGTTACTCAGTGTCGTTACATTTTCCTTATAATAGTCAGTAGTAAAACATACCAAATTGTTTTATTATTAAACCTAACATACGACGTCCCCTCCTGGCCAAAAGTACTCCCTTCTTCCACTTTTTGCAGTTATCACTGCATTCTTCACGGGGTAGTCCCCTATGATGAGGGTGACCGGCCTGGGTTCAGAATAGATAATAGTACTGGTCTGGGTTCCCGTCAAAGAATAATACCAACCCATCTCTACCTGTGGGTGTCGTAAGAGGCGACTAAGGGTTTATGAACCAGAGGATACGCAGTAGCATCCTTCTGTGTACCGTACCATTTTACATTCTGCGATCGCCTTGTGCCATGTTACATTCTGCGGTGTCGCAATGCTAATAAGTGTAGTGACTATGGTGCTTCCCCTCCACATTGCTCTAGCAAAAGCTGGAATTTTTAAGGGAGCCTGTTCTGCAGTGGAAGTTTCATGATATGTTATCATGTACACTCGACAGCACGTTAGTAGAAACACTTTTGGACCTTACGGCGTGGTAATGGAGTTGAACAAGTATCTACCGACGAGCGGTTGACCGTACCTAACATAGGTACTTAAAAAGAAAATAATCCTTGTTTGTAAAATATTAGGTTGTCTGTTTTGTGGCTCCCATCAAATTAAAAAAAATGTTTTGTAAGTTTGGGCACTCTTTGTCTTTTATATGTACTTAATTTAGTAATGCTTATGTTAAATGTAATGACTGTATGTCGCCAAAAAAAAAATTGTCTGGGATATGGTGATCATAGTCGTACCTACAACGTACAGGGTGCAATACTTTTTACGGTTCCGTACCTCAAAATAAAAAGAACCGGCCAAGTGCGCGTCGGACTCGCGCTCTTCGCGAATATTCGTTATCAATTTCAACCTGATACCTGTAACCGTTCGTGAGAAAAAGGGTCTTGACAGACAGACAGACGGACAACAAAGTGATCCTATAAGGGTTCCGTTTTTTTTATTTTGAGGTATGGAACCCTAAAAACGGAACCCTTATTGGATCACTTTGTTGTCCGTCTGTCTGTCTGTCAAGACCCTTTTTCTCACGAACGAGAAGAGGTATCAGGTTGAAATTGATAATGAATATTAAGGTCCATAAACCACACAAGATCTGAAAATTTAAATTTTTTACAACGACGCAATCAAAAGATATGGCTTTTTATGTCCTCATCTCCATACATTTATGCAAAAAAGCAAAACCTACAGGGTACTTCCCGTTGACCTAAAATTATGAAATTTGGCAAGAAGCTAGGTCTCACAGTACAAATAAAGGAAAAAGTCTAAAATCATTAAATATTTCAAATTTTCTCACAACTAATAGTAACCAATTAAGGTGAGCTCCCGTTTCAAGAACTTTTCTATAAAAGAGGGGTCAAGTTGGATGGTCACGGAGTTTTTAAAATCAAAGAGCAAAAGCTTTTAGTATGTCATATGGTAGATAGGTACAGAACCCTCAGGGCGCGAGTCCAACTCGCACTTGGCCGGTTTTTTTTATGTAGGACTAGTTTTTCACCTGCGGTTTCACCCGCATTAAATGCGTTTTCCCGTGGGAATTAAGTGTTTTCCCGCGGTAAAAAGTAGCCTATGTGCTATTCCAGGACCAAACATGTATATGTGCTAAGTTTCATTAAAATCCATTCAGCAGTTTTTGCGTGAAAGAGTAACAAACATCCATCCATCCATACTTACAAACTTTCGCGTTTATAATATTAGTAGGAAGGAAGGATAAGATAGGTAAGCATTGACTCCCATCTCATTTGATAGTATGAATATGTAGCATTCCTACCTAAATGATACTTGTTAATTCTTGCCTGTTTTTTGGTACAGTCAAGAGCACGTCAAGCTTGACACATTGGGCTTTGTACCGTTCTTACCCTAACAACCACCGTAAAAACTAAAGTCGCGGTGCGGGTGTTAAGCTTGAACTGCTCTTGATTGTACATATTGTGTAGGACTGTTTCAAATGCCCAGTCCCCTCTCTGCCGAATGATCAGTGGCCTAAACTCAGTTCTCAACTACTCTTTGAACTCTGATATTTTCACAAATTCATGGAGTCAAATTCTGAAAATCCTTTCAGACTTTTGTACGTGTAATATGTTGTGAACAAGTCTAGTTGCATCTGTTGACATTTTTTTTTATTCACTTGTTTTTATAAGATTTGACGATTTGGCTTTGTTATTAATTACTGTAATAGGCCAGCCCGTTGTAATTAAATATATTAAACTAATATTTGTTTACTCTTTAAACAAGTTTACTTACAAACAAAGACTCATTTCGGGATAATCCACCGCTGATGCTGCGTTAATTTGCGGTGGAAGAAAGGTGACGAGTTTGAAGGCAATGTGGATCTGAAATATATACAAAAAAAGAGATTTTATAATTGACCATCTCAGAGGCTTTTAATTCTTTTTCAATATTTGTAGTACTTTTAAATAAAGAAAAGGCTCAAAGATTACCATTTATAATACACATGGCTAAAGAGTGGAATTATCTGCCTGCGTCTGTGGTCCCGAGTTCAAATAACCCGAATCTATTATAGTCGCGAGTGAATAGGATTATTTTGGGCAAGCTCGATCTATCGTTGACCTCATCTCTGTCCTCAAGATTAGATCGAGGTCAAGAGTAAGCCCATTTGTAGTCCAATTCGCGCGCCATTTGTCTTCTCAATAACTTTAGCATAGTATATACAAATTTTGATATTTTCGTGTATTTTGTTAACGTTCGCAGTCAAATTAGATCATTTGCTACATAATTTTCGTAACTTTATCGCATATTAAGGCTAACAAGAGGTATATATAAACACGACATCTTGTACTAATACAAATACGAGTTATATTTTTATATTTGTACATATATTTGAAAATTTCTAAGTATAAGCAATGATATTACAATTATAGTATATATATTTGTAATCGGTTTTTCGAAAACGGCTCTAACGATTTTGATGAAATTTACCGTACGGGGGTGAAATCTCGAACTAACTAGGTCTCATATCTGGTAAAATTAATTGTCCTCGTGTTCTTAAGCATTTTTAAAAATACCGAGTTTCAGACAGAAACCTACAGCGTCATCTGTTGGCGGGTAGCATAGCTTGCTCATCCGATGATATTTTAATGTTGAGGCGGTTATTATAGAGCGAAGCTCGGTCGACCAGGTACTTAATCTTTAAATACAAATAGGTAAATTACTCACATCACGTCGAGCCAATAATTAAGTTTCTGTAGAGTTTGGAAAAGAGTGAAGCGCTGCAATCACATACTCGTCAATTCCTCTTCACCTGTAAAAATAATAAAATACTTCTTTATTTTTAGGGTTCCGTAACAAAAGAGTGAAAACTGGACTGGAATTAATAAATTAATTAGTTTAACTCAAATAAATAATCAAAATCATAAACTACAGGTACAAAATAAATATATTTTTTTTAATAATTATGATCAAATCACTATATAAAAATCAAATATTAAAATAATTTTAACTTAATTTATAAAAATAATATTTTTATTTTATATTTAAAACGAATTATTTTTTAATTTTTAATATAATAATAATAAAGTCAATTTTAATGTAGTGTCAAATATTTAATAAAATAAACTGTCTTCCTCTCTCCTACATTGCTGTGCCCGACAGGGTCCATGTTTTGTACTTATTTATTGTTTAAGAACTTGTAAACACACATGGAATGCAATAAATAATTTGAATTTGACCCTATTAATATGCCTCCGATGTCCGTCCGTCCACCCGTCTGTCTGTCTGTCTGCGGGCTGTATATCATGTTATAGGTAGACAGTTGAAATTTTCACAAATTCTGTATTTCTGTTGCCTCTATAACAACAAATCATAAAAAAATATGGGGCTTCCCTACTACAAAAGTGTTTTTAGGCGATTTTTGCTTGTTTTTTTTATAAAACTGGGAACACTTACAAGCGTGGAAATTGGTAAGTTTATAGTGCTATAAAGTTACAACAAAAACTAGGCAAAAACAGGCCAAGTGCGAGTCGGACTCGTAGGTTATGTATATATAGATGTACTCAAATCAAGATAGTCTCAGTAACTGGGAATAAGTTGAATAATTAACAAAACATTAAAACTTGTTATTTGTGCTTTTGATAGGTTCGTTACAATTTTTTGCACGTATTTAATGACTAGTTTTATTCTCTAATTGCGATAACAACTGAAACAAAATTATTATTTATTCGTCTGTAATAAACAGTCTAGACACCAAGGTAAGTAATTAAAACTTTTCTCACAGGTCGGTAACAAACACAAAAGCCATTAATAGACAACAGCAGTAATTACACAGCTGTAAAAGTAAGAAACTACAAGAACACCTCTTGGAAGAGATCTGATTGAAAAAAGGTGCATACATTTACTACTTTAATATGAAGAAATTCCATATTTTCAGTTATTGAACAAATAAAAACAAAACGTAAAAGATTTTTCACAATAGATTTACGTGTTAGCCAAAATTATACAGAAATGAAAAATCGGGTTAAAAGCAACTGCTCCCATTCAGAAAGTACTAATGTAATAATTATATCATATATTTTTGTTTATAATATTACCAAAAAAAATCAATGTCCACAACATACTTACAATAGAGCAACTTATGGCAATAACTTTGATATGTTAACGTTGTGTGAATGAACAAATGGTACTCTGGAGTGCCCTCCCGAACTTTAGCTGGTGTCAAATTATACGAGAAATACTGAATTAATAACCAAAACTACAGTATTGCATTTCAGCAAATATAACCTAACTAAGCAACATTTCATACAACTTGAAAAATATGCTAATTTGCATACAATGTGAATTTTCATAGGTTTCGCTCTCGAAGCCTGATTCTACCCACAAAAAAAAATACCCGAAGAAAAAGAAAGCGAAATTATTTTTTGACTATTCATACGAAATGAGTTGATCACGTGACCACTTTAGTTTGAAGTTGATTTTTTTTTCTAGTAATTATTTTTTTTCTTCGGGAATGTTGCTTGTTTTCATGAGTACTTTTTCATGAGTAATACTTATTCTATTTATTTAGAATTTTTTGCGGGCAGGTGCATTTTCCAGCATTGGACAAAAGAAAATATATGTAGGTATTTTAAGTGGATTTAAAGAATTTGAGGATTATGGTTTGAAAGGTAAGGGATCCAATGAATACATATGAAGACATATCATCTTAGTTCTCAGGGTGGGCAACGCGCTTTGCTGTCTTATTAGCATCAAAGTATGTCACCAATAAGACAGTGGGTGCTATGGGCGGTGGAGACCACTTACCATCAGGTGGTTCACTTGTAGCATAAAAAGACACTTTTGAATCCTACGAATAACCTTACTTGACTACAGATTATTATAGTAGCTAGACTATCGTTAACTACAGATTATTCTACAAACATATTAATCCCAAAATTTTAACACGATTTCCTAAAACCGGAACATTTCGAAAACGACATTACCGCATCCCTTACGATAATTGACATCAATTAACGAGCAAATTCCGGAACATCGGTTTGAAATAGGGTTGCCTATCCGATTCGATTATCTTCAGTGGATTAGAAAAATACCGATAAAGCAATTTTGAACCTTAAAATCTGGGAACGTAAGGCATAAAGTCTTTTTTAAAACCATTTTTATTTATTAAGAAACAAGATTAGAATCTCGCCGTCACGTAACGTACCGAATTTTCATTAATATTCATATCTCTGGTTCTCTAATCACGGTTGGTAGGTATAAAGGGTAAATGAATAAGTAGGTAAATAACTTCATTTACGCTACAAAAATGTTCCTTGTACAAGGTGTAACAAAAAAGGTTTATAGGTGGTAGGGCTTTTGTGCAAAGTCCCTCTGGGAAAGTACCACCCACTTGCCTATTTCTGCCGTAAAATAAATAGCAGTGTTTGCACTTATGTGTTTCGGTTTGAATGGTGAGGGAGCCAGTGAAATTACCGGCACACGAGACACACCATCTTAGTTCTCAGGGTGTGCAACGTACTTTGCTGTATCTATCTGTATATAACTAACAAGGTATCGGGTTCTATGGGCGGCGGTGACCACATGACCACTTTCCATCAGGTGGCCCACCGGCTCGTTTGCTCACTTGTCACTTAAAAAAAAAGTATACCAACTTTGAACGAAGTGAATCTGCCCATGAAACTGAACAACTTTCCATATGGAACGTAGGTCGAAATACGAAAAATAATTTTGACCTCCAATAAAAACTAAATCAGCTGATAGCGTATTTTGTATGGGAGGTCAAAAATGTTTTTTCGTGTTTCGACCAATGTTCCTTAGGAGAAGTTGTTCAGTTTCATGGGCAGAATCACATCCTTCAGGGTTGGCATACCCTTTCTGTTACACCTTGTATATCCTATAAAAATAATTTTGACTCACACATAATTCTTTTTAATTGTATAAAGAAGTAAATAATTAAATATTTACTCTACTACTGGAAAATAACAATAGGAACGTGATAAAATTAAAAAGTAGTTGTAATTTATTTATTTTCCATAATTACTCCGTATTTGAAAGAATATAAACTTAATTCTGTTTTCTTCTTCCCGTTATTGTAGGTACCTACGCAAAAATTTATTCGATTTCGTTCATCCGTCCACTAAAATGGTCTTCCAGAAATTTCATCATACTATACGAGTTCGCTATACAGTATGTTCATATAGTGACGATATACAGGGTGACAAGTTGTAGATAAAGTGTAAATATGTGAGGGTGTGAGTGTAGTTTTGGCGAACTCGCGAGCGCGACGTGTGGGCGGGTGCTGTCTTTCATGTAGTAAACTTTAAACTTGCAGATGCTCAAATATATTCATTATTTTGTAGAAGTAGAGTTGATGACATGACAACCTGCGATGTTACTACTGCTTTTCCTTAACCTAAGAGAACCAAAAAATTGGAATGAAATTAGATGTATTAAAAAAAATACTTATTTGAATGAACCGAATTCGATAATTTTTGAAAATTATTTTACCGACGACAATTGAAGTCTCTAAAATTTAAGAAGAAGAAGTGTGTGTGCGAAGCAATCAAATATGGTAATTGGAAAGAAATTTTGGTCACAAACTTATTTAAAAGTAAAATTTTAAACGAAGTTTGATAAAAATAACTGTTCCCACGAGAAACTACAAAATCTTGTCAAGCTGTCGTTGAATCCACACTATTATAAATCTGGAAATTAGAATAAATTA
This sequence comes from Athrips mouffetella, assembly GCA_947532105.1. Classification (NCBI taxonomy): domain Eukaryota; kingdom Metazoa; phylum Arthropoda; class Insecta; order Lepidoptera; family Gelechiidae; genus Athrips; species Athrips mouffetella. Next base: position 7,713,290 of record OX383973.1, read on the forward strand.
ATAAATTAGACACATTTTAGGGAGATGGTCATCTTTCCAAAAATAACCAGTTAGAACTGGTTCTCATGAGATCAGAGTTCAATAGATATTATAATAAGTTCCCACGTGCGTGTTAACCTTGGGTCAGTGTCAGCCCTATGACTTGACCGTTGTATTTTAAAGGGTTTTGTAAGAAACTAGATGAGAACGAGTTTAATAGGTAAGGTCAATTTGAATTCCCATTGATGTTAGATTTTCAAGGAGATTTGATTGAACGCGAGTTCTTCTCACGCATACAAAAATAATTTGTACTATTTTTACCTCTGGTTTTTATATTTATCAAAACCTTTTTCGGATTACAGAATAAGCAGTTTAGAAGTATTTATTACATTATCTATAATTGCAGTCATAAAATTCATTATTTATTGTAGGAAGACAAAAATAACAAAAGTACAACTTTAAAAATTGAAACGAAATAATGACAGTACAGGCTAGAAAAAAAAATCAATAACTAAAAGAAAAATCATTATCATAATTACATCATAACATCCTATGAAACGTCCACTACAGGACAGGCAGCACACTCCAGAATACCAGCAAAACGTATAAGTTGGATGGGAAGTACCATAGTCACCCAAACTCAAACTCAAACTCATTTATTTGTAATACTTATTACATGTCAACTTAAGTAAATAAATGATATTATACTATAGTATAATCTTATTTAAATTATGTCAATAAATAATTAGAGCGTCATTGGCAAGTTCATGAAATCTTTATAATCGTAAAATTGTTCCTCCAGTAGCCAGTTTTTTAATTTAGTCTTAAAAACGGGGAGTGAAGTTGCATCACGCACATTTTGTGGTAACCTGTTGTACACTGTGGGGCCGGTAACGTACACAGATTGCTCAGACCTGGACATCCTGTGTTGCGGTGCAGATAGCCGGTCTTTGTGCCTGTTACTACGTAGATTTCTTGTCGCGTTTACGCCCATACGCTCAAATGACTTCCGGTTATTTTGCATGAATATAGCCATTTGGTAAATCCAGATGCTAGGTAGGGGCATTATGCGAAGTTCCCTGAAATATTCTCGAGCAGAGACATCGTCGGGCACGCCTACCACTGCTCGCACTGCGCGTTTTTGCATCGCGAACACGCGTCGCCATTCGGCAGCTCGGGCCCAGAGCTCCGTGCCGTAGGTAAGCACAGAGTGCACAGTCGCGAAGTAGCAGCGCCTCACGACCTCTCTGGAGGCGGTTCCTGCTAAGCGGCGCAGTGCGAAGCATGTTCGCCCCAATCGAAGACAGAGATCGTCAATGTGCTTGTCCCACTTCAGTGAGCTGTCGAGGTAGAAACCAAGCAGTTTGGTGGCGTTGACTTGCTCCAGTTGACGATTAGCCACGAGCACCCGCAAGGGCGTCGGAATGTGGCCGTTTAGACCCATTTTCATAAAACAGGAGTGGTGTTCAACAACAACACCACGCTTATTATAGCAAAAAGCTGGCGCATATTAAAAGAAAAAAAAAACATATTAATTTAAATAATACAAAATTTATGTTAGGTTTTGCATATATCCAGTGTGGACTGCTTGAATCCACCGGTCGCCGGGCAGTGAAGGCGGATCACTTGAGGACGCTACGTATGTGTGCGACACCCACACCAAAGCAGTTCCAGCTGTCAGCCGGTTATTATTTATTCAGTTGGTATTTTCTATTAACGAAAATTATGAAGAAGAACTTTATATTGACGAATATTATAAAAGGTAGACAATTTCGAGTGGGACATAAGACGTGGGTAGACCTGGCCAAGATCGAAAAGTCTGGTACATGAGATAATATTAATGAGAGAGGTGGCTTAGTCCTAAGTTCTAAGTTAAGTTTGTGGTTTCCGCACTTAGTCCAGTAAGGACCAGTGGCTTAGTCCTTTAGCGGATATAAGCTGATGATGGTCATAAATGTGTGGTACAAAAAACCGTTGAGTCAGACGGATATTATGTTTTATTTAAAAAATTAAAAATAGTAAGAGCTTGTGGAGTCCCTTAAAACTATAGGCAGTTATAGTACAAATATAAATATACAATTATCGTGACAATAGGTGACAATTCAATAGTAACTAGGTATCTGAATATTCTGTCCAATCCTAGCTCAAAGTAGATATTCCCTCCATCAATTCAAAGCTAGTCGTAATCCCGAATGGAATACCTAAAATGTGGTTTTCTCATCTCTTTGTGAAGCTCAAATTTGGCTTAGAATTTAGAAACTGATCTAATCCAACGCTGCCCGCGGCGGCGGCGTCCGTACGTCGCCTACATACATTACACCGTGTGTGTGCGTGTGTTGCGCACGTGAGTGTGTGTGTAAGGAGAAGTTAGATCGTCCACACTTTACCGCGGGCCTCGATAGGAGCTGTACAGGCGAACGTAGTTTTGGAAAGGCGATTAGGATTCCAGACTAAAGGCAACGAGTAGAGTAATTCATGCTCTTTTAAAAAAGCTCTATCTGATGTCATAAACAAAGTACGAAAAGATCAATTCAGGAAAAGGCCAGGTTGAAAGAACCCTAAACCGACGAGCTTGTATGAAAGGGTTGATGAAAGTAAAGGAAGCGAGGGAAGTATGTTAAGATCGTAGTAGGTAGAGTGCTGTGGTCTCTGCCTACCTCGAAAGGACAGAGACGTGATGTTATGTATGTACGTACCTATTCTCGATAAAGTATACTTTCAAGCATACTTAAAAAAGTATAGGAAAGTAAACTTTGATTTAGAACCAAACTATTATGTGATCAGAAAACTTCTCTAGAAAATTCCAATCCACTTTCTCTTCGTCTGTACGTCGGTCAGCTCCTAACATCATTAATCTAACTTTCGTGCTACCCTTTATAATAGTTCGGCCCTCCCTCGAGGGTGCCGGCCTGGCGTCGGTAGGTGGGGGCAAGGGGGTATTAACATACGAATTTGGACCCGTCCAGCCTTCTTCTTGGGGGGACGAATTTAAGTTTTGCGTCATGTATTGATCCGCGCTAGTGTTAGGAGAGATTTGCGAGTGAGACGGGCTTTGATGAAAATAACGTGCCTATGATGTCAAGTGTAAAATATTTGATCTTTAAAAAATAAGAAAAATAAACAATATAAGTTATATACATTGACAATGAGACCAAAATATACAATTTAAGAGTTCAAAAAGTTATTTATTGTTGGATATTAAAATCTCTTAATGACGTCAGCTAAACTACATCGCTTCACAAACAACGTGGCGCCATGGTGGAAAAAAAAAAGCGACAGTAAAAACCAAAGAGATTTGAACCTCGCTCCGCTCTTTGGTAAAAACCCACGCGCTTATTTAAATATGTTCGAATGTACAGGGTTGATACAATAAACATAAGTCAATTAGAATTTTGAATTAGCCTGTTAGAACCGTAGCTTTATCCTATGGATTTTTCTCTGCTTGATACGAGTAATCTGATATTTTATAATAACCTTTCTTGTACGCGTAGTTCATACACGATTCACCAAAACGTAGTCTCGAAAGCTCTGATAAAGTTAGTCCGGACAGCGTATATTATATGTACGTGTACATCAAGTAGTCCAACCGTACGTTTGTAAAAATTTACATTTTACTTATAAAATACGTTATTCTTTATAGCACGCAAATAAATTAAAGAAAAAAGAAACAAATACAACAACGTCTTATCAACATGTGTTTTTGGATGTTTGTTAACTACAGTTTACATTTATTCAGAAATAAGAAAATAACTTAAAAAACGTGTTACTATTTTAGATGAAGTGATTGAATCTCAGTCGAGTGAGGAAATGACGCAAAAGAACGACCAAATGTAGACGAAAGCAATATGTACGGCTCAGTGACCAACTCTGATCAAATTGCAGATATGCCGCAATTTTTCTACACATAACAGTCTATACAGCTTTACGAACATTCAGAGTTAACATGTTGTAAATCAGGTATAAAAAGGTACCTAGGCATAAAAAAACATTACATAATACCTTAAATAGAATGTTGAAATAATTAGTGTTCATTAAGTTACGTTAGGCTAGACCGTGTCATGACGTTTCAACAAGACATGACGTTTCAACAAGATTTCAACCTAGACCACAAAAAAAAATGTTTTAGATTTTTCATCCAACCTACGCGCCTTAAATTTGTCAAAACCTAAAAGTTTTAGCATAAAAATCAATGTAAACTTTTTTGAATTTTTGAAAGTTTATCAGTCATTCAGCTAATGTGTTTTTTAGGGTTCCGATACCAAAATGGTAAAAAAAAGGAACCCTTATGGTGCCGCTCTGTCTGTCCGTCTGTCTGTCACACCTCTATATCTCAGCAACCACTTACGCTATCGAGCTGAAATTTGGAATAGTTTTAGAATATAGTTGCCCAACTTAATTGCACATGAAAATTTTTTGAAAAAAGTATGATTATTAATGTAAAGGGGGCCAAAATAGGGGGGGCCAAAATAGGGGGGGCCAAATTTCAAATTGTCGCTACTAGGTCGAGTGGGGTATCATATGAAAGGGCTTTACTTGTACATTTTAAAATATATTTTTGTATTTTTTTAAGTTTCTTAGTTTTCAAGTTATGATGAAAAATGTCAAAAAAAATACCATTCCCCCCCCCTTATCTCCGAAGTTTGAGTAAGGGAAAATCTGAATTAATTACAGTTGACAGAGGTTTATGTAAACTTTACAGCAAAAATAAAACGATCTTTCTAAGTTGCACAGTTTTTCAGAAATCTGCAAAAAACCTTTACAAACAAATTTAGTTTTGCGGTCCTGAAAATGGACTTTATTGCTTCCAAAAATACTATAGGTATATCGGAACCCTCGGCGCGCGAGTCCGACTCGCACTTGACCGGTTTTTTATCGATGGTCTGTTAGATTTTCCAGTTAAAAACAGTGTTAATCTTAACAACAGATAGGCTAAAGTATGATTTAAGATGTTTTTGTGCAATCAGGGCTTAATCGTCAGTTAAAGCAATAGGACTCTCGTGAAACAAAACATTTTCACTATCTGACAGAAATAACTAGCAGATAGGCTATCTGAAACTTAGCAAGAAGCGGTGAGACGGGCCTTAAAGGTTTTTTTGTGCTTGTAATTTGTAATGTGGTTTCAAACTTGAGCTTCGTTGGACTGAAGATTTATTAATTTTGAATATGAATTTTATTATGTGAATAAAAATTGACTGCATGCAAAATTATAACACTCTACTTAATTTTAATTCAAGCTATAATTTTATAGTGATCGTAGATTTTATTGACTAGAGGTATGATTGTGCAATCTCTGATCGTGATTTTGCATGCTTTAGAAATGGCAAAAAATGTGGAATCAATAAATTTTATTGATTGTAGGTACCTAAATCTGTAAATTACGATATTTTGTGCTAATATACAAATAATTACATTTTATTTCGTTTTATTTGAGAAACCTTTACAAATTGATTTGGTCTTGTCGAATAGGATATACAATGCACTGAATCAGGAGACGCATTTTTGAAGCGTTCGAAGTGAATCTTTAGTTCGCATACGAAAACGAATCGTGTGCGAATTCAATTTCTAATGCTCTCGATTTTACGCATTTTTGAATCATTCGAAAGCAGTGTTGCCATTAAATTCAAATCTTTGAACAATTTTCTTTTCACGCAGAAAAAATAAAAACCGGAAAGCAATTACTCATTGACTTTAAAAACCGGTAATGAATTGCGGTGGAATGGAACGCAAATTAAAAAGTTGATATGTCAGTATAATGTCATATGTGAAGGAAACGTCAATGTCGTTCTCATCACAGATTATATATACTTTCGAGCGGTAGAAGTACAAAACGAGTGGGTCGGACCACTCGTTGCAGAATTCACAGGTATGAATATTCAAAAATTGCGATTTTACGGATTCGTATACGAATCTTGCCAATTCGAATGCGAATCGAAGTTCGAACGCTTCAAAAATGCGTCTCCAGATGTGCTGACGATTCACTCAGCAGTAGCGGCCTCGTCTCGGGCGGCGCATCTTTTGATCTGACTCCAGTTCACTGGCTGCGCTGTTGCAGTGGACACCATTGGACATCTAACGCTTCTACTTCACTGGATACTGTAGCAATGCAAGTAATAAATCGTACGATTCCATCCATACTAACACTTGTATACCTACATGCATACATTATAGACTCGAGATTTAGGTTTATTAGAGGTATTGGTTTCAAGGAGGTCGTATGTACAAAGGCTGGAATTTTATCTAGGTTTACTTTTTATCAATCCAAACCTTTTGTGTAGTAAGTATAGGTATCTAAAGTATATCTATGTCAGACACATTCCTAACGAACTATTAGATAAAAACGACAAAGTACGTTGGCTTTTCCTCAAAGGAAATTATTTTTTTAAATAATCCAAAAAACACGATGATAACGCATTTTCCCAGACATGAGACCTAGCCTGGAAGAGATTGCTCTACGCAACTGCCCTTACGCGCAGTTAGAATAAGCTACTCGTATGCTATTATTGTGTTTTTGTGTGTAATAAAGAGTTTCTATCTATCTAATCCCCTTTAACCGTTTTATTGTACATATTTCATCGAAATCGTTACACCCGTTTTTGAGAAAACAATTAAAAATTTATACGTGTTAACGGAATAAGCGAAACTGAGAAAATAGTTTGTTCTGATTCGAGAGTAGAATCAATTTCACGGGTTTTGGATAGGGGTAATTCTTTTTATTTAAATTTTTACCGCTTCTATTGAAACTACAAATATTGCTCGGATATAGTTAAGGTAGATTAATAATTAATAGCTAAAGCCGCTATCACACTTTCCATAATTCAAACACTAAATCGGCATTCATTGCTCGTTGAAGTAAGGATATTGGTATTAACAGACCCCAAGCTCCCCAGCAATGTATGGCAAATAAGTCTTTGAATTTAGGAAGGTAACCCTTTCAGTTTGATTCAATATGCTTCTCGAAAATCACATAAATCTTCGACAAAGCTGGGTGAAGGCTTTAGACTCGGACTATTCAAGGAGTCGGACTCAAAAATAGGGACCCTAAGCTTTAGAAAGCTTCATCGACGCCAGCAGTTGAATAAGAACTTATTTGATATCGCAAATAAATAGAGTACGAGTACAAGTCGGTTTTTGAGTAGGTACATTCATATTAGGTAGGATTAATGTAAATGCAAAAACCAGGAACAAATTCAGGACTTTCTTTATAACGGCCAGGTAAAAGTACCTAAAATCGAAGAGCATGTATGAAAGGATTGATGAAAGTACAGGAAGCGAGGAAGTATGTAAAGATCGTAGTGGATGGAGGACTGTGGAAAAAGGGGTGATGTTGATATTTAACCCCCAACCGAAATATTATTTTCACCCATTTTGAAATAATTAATCTAGTAGTCGTTTGCCTTATGCACCGCACTTTCGAATCTAGTCTATTTCAACACAATTTCCTTTGTAATTTAACTATGACGACATTTTGATAAAAACTGCACAAGTAATTGCACTGTATTTTTTTACACTAAGATAATAATAATAAATAGTTTATTTCGTTACCAAGCCAGCAAATAGTCCTTTACACATACAAAGGCGTTACTTAGCCTGTGAGTCCCCACGTATATTATAAAGTACATAATATCTCTGTCAGATTTCATAGGTTTGGTCTCAGGAGGTCATGGAAAGGTGTTTTAATACAATTTCTTACTTTTTTCAATTTCATCTCTACAAAACCTCGATAAATACCCAGATATTATTTCTTTTGAACTCCGTATTTATCAAGTCAGTCAACTGTACATCTCTAGGGACATTACATCTTTTCACCGAAGCCCTCTTACCCCTATAAACAGACGTACCACCCTCACCAACCCCCTTCAACCCCTCCTGGTCCCCCTCTCCTCTAGATTACTCCAAGATCATCCGCACGCACTTCCCCTGTTTAATTGTGAGTCCGTCTCATTATAAGTTACTTTTTCTGAGTTGGTTTCATACGAAAAGGTTGTATTTTAACTAACGTTGAAATAAATTATCTTGCGCTACGTCATATTATTACAAAGTACAGTGTGTCAAGGTTATTTTGGCAGGTGGTTAAAATCGGAACTAAAGCAAATGCAAAGAGATTTTGACATTTATCGAGTAAAATATATGACACCAGCGCCCTCCTGACAACGTCATCCAACTGCCAAAATACCCGTATCGCACTGTAAAGATCACAGGTACAGATTAACGATAGTCAAATTTTATCAATGGAATATAAGAAAGAGAAAAAATTAAGGGAGAAAATAGAGTCCACAAAGCGTAAATTAAATAGTTTACGGCACACTCAGTGTTCAATATCGATACATAGATAAGATATTTTTGAATTGTAGGTAGATGGATATTTTGTTTTTTAAGTATTTTAGAAAAAATATCGAATTTGTCGTAACTTTTAGCAAAGAGCAGTCAAAATGCTATAATTTTGAAATATAAGATTTCTACCTATTTGATTTACTAAAAATCATACCTTAAAAGTAATAATTATGCACAGAAAAATAAGGGTAATTAGAAGGAGGATTAAAGAAATAATTCTCAAAAGGTAGTGGAGGCGTCTTTCTACGGATTTGACGGGTTATTTTGAATATTTCCTAGTGATCATTGATGATTTGATACAAAATTTTGGGACATGTTAGCAGATGTCATCCCATAGTAGAATAAATAAGCAAGCAAGGAGGAGCGAAGCAAGGAGGTCCGAAATCTTTGTAATTATGGTATTTCTTATGTATGGAGACAGCTTTGGTAATGAAATCCTTATTGCTGTATCCTTGCGACCCATTGCCTGCTTATCTTCAGAAGCTGTGTATGTGTGAGTGCCCTTCATTTAAAGGGTTAGGATCGCAGATCAAAGTACACATGCACATATTAATATACTCGTACTTATTTACTTAAATATGTTCGAAACGGTGAAGTTAGGTAGCTAAGCTCTAAGCTAGTACGAAGTCAATACGTCTGCATGAGAACCTGAATCTATTTAAGTCGCGAGTGAATAAGCTTTCTGGGCAAGCTCGTTCCATCGTCGATCTCTAGCCTCAGGGCTAGATCAAAGAAAAAGCCCATCGACAATAATAAAATATGCACCTTTTAAAATCGTTTTAAATTATTACTATATACTCGTAAGCCCCTAGTCCTCGTGATTAAGACACAGGCAATTATACCATCATGTTATGAAATCAAATTCTCATATAAATCGGTGAAATCTTCAACTTATCGGTGAAATACAACTTGCCGCAACGCGTGTGTGTACGCCGTAAAATACCCATACTTTTGCACCCAATCTTTGTTTTTTAGACGCTTTCCTCTCTTTCTTACGGCTATTCATATTTCCACTTTTGAACTCCGAATAAATCAAAGGAATGAATGTTGTTAGTCTATGTTTTCTATAAAATTTGTGAGTTCGCTTAAACCACCCGAAAAGCACTTTATTTCATCTGGTTAAAAGATAAACAATTCTAAAATCGGCATCGTTTTTTAGGGTTCCGATACCAAAATGGTAAAAATGGTGCGACTTTGTCTGGTGCCCTTATGGTGCGACTTTGTCTGTCTGTCTGTCCGTCTGTCTGTCTGTCTGTCTGTCTGTCACACCTCTATATCGCAGCAACCACTCATGCTATCGACTTGAAATTTGGGATAGTTTTAGAATATAGTTGCCCATTGCACATAAAAAAAAAATTTAAAAAGTTCTGATTATTAATGTAAAGGGGGCCAAAATAGGGGGGGGGGGGGGGCAATTTCAAATTGTCGCTACTAGGTCGAATGGGGTATCATATAAAAGGGCTTTACTTGTACATTCCAAAATAGATTTTAAAATGAAAAATGTATAAAAAATACCATTCCCCCCCCCCTTATCTCGGAAGGTTGCGATAGGAAAAATCTGAAATAATTACAGTCTATATAAGTTTATGTAAATATTACGGGAAAATAAAACAAACTCTCCTAATTGTACCGTTTTTAAAAATCTGCAAAATCCTTTACAAACAAATTTAGTTTTGCGTTTCTAAAAATGGACTCTATTGCTTCTAAAAATACTAAAGGTATATCGGAACCCTCGGCGCGCGAGTCTGACTCGCACTTGACCGGTTTTTTTTAAATAATGAACCTTACTTTTGTAGAGCAGATTCGAGATTCACCATTGACTGTATGTACAGCTCTGATACTTTCAAGCATGGGATTGTCATCCATTTTGGTTACTTTGCATGGTTTAAGTTGAGCCTGGAAGGACCTGTAAAATAAGGAAGGATTATGTCAGTGACTAAGTTGGATGGACTGGCCATCTTACAGCTGACATGTTATATTAAGGAAGTAAGATTGAAGCTGAGCTTTTAATAATATTAATAAAATTTATTATTCTCTCGTAGATAGAAGAAAAATATACCTAGATTAGTAAGACACACTAGTAAAAGTTCATCTGGTGTCTATACTAGGAGACATGTATGACAGTCACCAGCCTCTTCTACACTGGAGCGGGAGCAAATTCAATTTAGTGAGTACTTACAAGCATTAGGGATTAACATAAAAATGATGAACAGGTGAGCAAATATAAACTGCTAATAAATAAATACAATGAAAATTGATTGAATGAAATTTGCCTATTTGCTTTTTAAGTCAGAACCCGGATGGGTGACCGCTAGTGGCACAACAACTAGAGCATTTCCGTCCTTTGGAAAGCACGTTAAGCCTTTGGTCTCGGCTATTGTCAATGACACTAGTTGTTAAGACACGTCAGACGGCTTTTGGCGGCTTGAAAACTCTGACAGCCCGGTTGGTAACCAGGCTTAAACACCGGATACACGGTGGGCGACAAGCTCCCGACAGAGGTCACCTTGGTTTGCAACCATTTGGGTCCGTTTCAACTACACGGTCGCCGACTTGTTGACAACAAGCATTGAAATAGATTAAAAACACGATGTGGTGATACAAAATGACAGTTGACACTGACAGTTCTTGTATTTTCTAGTTCGGTTCAAAACAAATAACTGTTTAGAAGACTTTTCATATCTTCTTTGTCACAAAATTATCAATTTCGTTGTTTTCTTTGTTTTTAATTACCGGGAAAGGCAAGAAACGTCAGTTTAAAATCTGTGCCGTCGCCAACCGCCAGCTACACGGTCGGAGACGTAACCAACGTCCTCTATTTGACCTTAGTTTGGGAAGCTGCTTTCACGACCAAGGGGGTTGGAAGGTCACTAAAAATTTGGTTGGCGACCACGAACTACACGGTCGGAACCGACCAAGGTCACCTCTGTCGGGGCTTGGTTGGCGACCGTGTATCCGGTACTTAAGCCTAATTTAATGTCAATCGCTCTATGTTAACTACCATTTTTAAAAACGGACAAAGGCGGCAGTGATGATGCCCATTATGTATGAAATTTATAGTTTTTTTAATCCTCATAATTTACTTAGAATTTGCTTTGCTGTCTTATTTTGCGCGTCAAAGTACTTAAGAAATAAGGCACTTGATTGCTCAGTTTTGAAATAAAATAACTGTAATTTTTTTTTCGGTTCTTTACAAACTCTTCTTGTGATAATTCTTACACAGCTACACGGCTATGCCTATTGATTTACATAATGTTTTGTGAGACCCTAGGGTACGGGTAATTTACGCTCCACGTTTATTTTGAATGTTCATTACTGCTCCATGCAATCTCCTTTGCGAAAAACATTTCAGTTTTCGAATATATTTACCCGATTGCCCCAAAACAGGAGGGTTATGTTTTTCGAGTGTATATGTATGTATGTATGTCGATTTCTTTGTCGCGCTCCGCAGCCTAAACGGCTTGATTGTTGTTAGATTTGTATTCATTGTGGAAGTGTCATATGGTAGAAAAAAATAATAAGAATAGTAGAAACAAATTTTCAAAAATAAAACTAAAAAGTACTTCTAAAAAAAAGACGGGTTGCACTCCGAGAGCGCCGGCAGAAGTGATAACTTGCATTTTTGAATACTATGCTTTTTGTAAGGGTCAATCGCGCCATTGCTCGCGTACTTCTTTGATGTCACTGACTAAAAACCCGTATCGTAATAACAATACGGTTAACAGTTGACGCTTTTTCGATCAGGCTACGGATCTGAAGCGACGTCTGACGCGACATCTGACGCGAGTTTAAAATTTTTTACCTATCTAAAAAAGTGCCAAGCGCCTCTAAAGAAGTTTTCACTTCAAAAAAAATATTCCGAAAAACAAAATACCCAACTGTGTAGATAAATGTGAACTGAAAAGAGATTAAACTAGTTCTAAAAATTTCATAATTGCAGGCGGGGACTAACCGGAGCAGACTAAAATGGGTTAATAGTGTAGGTATGTGTTTGGAGGTGGTTTTTTAACATCAAATATATTTTTTAGTTTTTGTTTGTCCCCGCCTGCAATACCTCATGAAATTTTTAGAAATTTTTGTTTCTTTTTTTCAGATCATATTTTTCTACACTTTCGGGTATTTTGTTTTTTTTTAATATTTTATTTTTCGTTTATTCCAACTCTTACCAACACATTTTGCAACTATGTCAAAAGCAATCGGCTAAAACTGTCAGAAAAAACAAGTTTGTAAAACAATGGTATTCTTTCCGTATATACAGGGTGTTAATTTAATTGCGTGCCATAGCCTAGGGGGTGTTTCAGTAACGATGAAGGAACACAAAAAAAATATAAAAGAAATCCTAGGTACTTAATTTTTTTTTATCATCAATGATATTTTTTTTATAATTTATCTTTTTAAATATTTGTTTTGTGTTCCTTTATCATTACTGAAACACCCCCTAAGCTATGGCACGCAATTAAATTAACACCCGGTATACTCTGGTTTTGGTGTCATGGCTGCAAAATGTGTTGGTAAACGTTGGAATGAACGAAAAAAATGGATTATACCTAAAATATGACAGATAGTTGCAGAAAACTTGTTTAAAGTTAAAGCTCTATCGATGTTAAAGTGACAGAAGAAGATCAAAAAGAGCTTTAACTTAAAAGACGCTTTGTCCATCTAGCTGTCATATTTTAGGTAAGTTTTTTTTTTTCGTTTATTCTAACGCTTACCAACACATTTTTTTTAGTTTATTAAGGAACAAACAGTCTTTAAAAAACATTTAATTGATACTAGAACTAAACTGACCTAAAGTCCTCTTAATTACAATAAAACAAACAAAGTAAATGTAATGAGCACTCAAATCGAAACGCCAAAAATTGGAAGCGTGATCAATAAGTTAGAAATAACAATAACAGTTACACCAAACGTCAAACCATAGAGTAATATAAACTAAACTCAACAGTTTTCCTGCTAACCGTGATTTATACTGCGACAAGGAAAGGAAAAATATATCGATATCAGTAAGCGATGACACTAAAACCAGATTTTGTTTTATATAATTTGAATTTTTCAAAGCAGCATCTAGTACTTACATCCGAAAACTATACTTCTATTCGTCTACTATTTTAGAAATTAACAAAACCCTCACATCCTAACACTGAATACAAAACAATGCGCCGAAATATTTACTCCGAAAATGTCAAATCGACTTATAATAAACGTCTTTTTGTGCAATTTTGAACCTTATGACTAGAGCTTTGGGATGAATTTGGGATGGAGGATTAATCCCTTTGTTGCAAGATTAGAACAAAGTAACACGTATTAGAGAGCTAATGAATACCGCAAGTCGGATATGTTTTACTGTGACTGCGACCGGAATGAACGAAATCCCAAATTCTGCACGACAAATTATTTGTAGTTCTCATTCTCAGTGTTCTCACTAATCTGCAGAAAGTTTGCGGTAAGTTTTGACGAATTTTTTTATGTACAAAAGCTGACTTGGATCAAATCAAAAACAGTAGTAGTCGTTGCTGGGAAATAAATTATATGTATATGATAAGATTTACTCTTGACCCAAATGGAGAGAAAGCAGAGATGATGTTAAGGATAAAAAAAAATATTTAGGCATTTCATACAATTTTTTTCCAATATAGTGACTGATGTCTCCCTTTAAGCTTACAAGTTGCCTGTGTCGGGAGACACCACTCTTCCTAAATATGCACATACTTTTATGTGAACCACAAAATTTACTAGTGTATTAACCTCAGAGTAAAAAACTATAGAGTCCGTCATATACATATTCTGTATGAGCTAGTAAAGCGTGAAGCGTCTCACTGTCGCCCATTCTAGTCGGTCAAAAAACTCAGTTAAGTTTTACAAAAATCAAGATATCTTTAAAAATCGAATGTTTTAGTATAAACTTTGTTTGCGAAAGTGAAAATATATAGTTTTTTACTTGTGAATTGATCATTAATACTAAGAACGGAAGCGTAAATAATCCGTAATAGCCATTTTATGCGTGATTTTTAACACCGTTTTTTTTCTGAATGGTAAGTGTTTTCACCAGAAAAACTGTGGTAGTAGCATTTATTAGTCCCATGTCACATATTTCTCAGAGAGAAAGATAAAAAATTTACGTTTTTAGGATTTGAAAAAATTTCCATACATTTTAGTATGGAGGTCCCTCGCAAGAAAGTGCTACCCTTATGGCTCCCTCCTTAGCAGTAAGAGCTGCTACTAAAACCTCCTTGGTATTAACAGTAGTAATAACATATTATTTTATAAACTTTAGCTGTTATTTTTTTTAAGGATACAGCGAGTTCACACGGAAGAAGCCTTTACACTCGTGATTTGAATATATTTTAGTTCTAAGGACTCGGAAACATAAACGGGCAAAGAACTTCACTTCTTAGGCGTTGTGGTAAATATATTTAAATATGAAGTCTTTCTATCCTATCCTTAAGGTGATCCGTTTTCCATACAAAAATTCAAATGACTTGCATTCTTACGCGGGACATAAAATTCTGTTGAAAAACGAACGAATACTGCTAACTCTCATTCAAAATGAGCCCTTTATAATGGAGACGAAAAACAAATTTTTGTGGTTTTTTTTTTCATTGGAAAAGTTGCTTGTTTTCATTAGTAGGATCAATGGGCTTCGTGAGCGAAATTAATGAAAATTCACATTTCCTGTAGATACCCGCAGTTCATATATATTGGTTCTATAGGTATAGTTCCTTGCACAACTCTGGTAGTGAAGTCAGGATGATTTTCTGCTATTCAGCGGCAAAAGGTAGTAAAGGCACGATGGTATGGCCAGCGCAGGCGTTGGGCGGAATGGCGGGAAAGGCACGCGGATAGAAATAGAACTGTGTGTAGCCAGGGTTGCCAACTTAAGCTGGCAGATGCCATCCCCTTACCTATTTCTGCCATAAAGCAGCAGTGTGTGCACTGCTGTGCTTCGGTTTGAAGGGTGAGGGAGCTAGTGAAATTACTGGCACATGAGATATAAGTTCTTAATTCTCAGGGTGGGCAACGCGCTTTGCTGTCTTATTAGCGTCAAAGTATGTCACTAATAAGAGAGTGGGTGCTATGGACGGTGGAGACCACTTACCATCAGGTGGACCACCTGCTCGTTTGCTCACTTGTAACATAAAAAGAAACTGCGGAAAATCTGACGTGGGTAGTTCCGTGACCGAAAAATCTGTCAAGTATGGCACCTGCGCAAATTCCGCTAAATACGAGCGTAATGAGCGAAACTCTCCGCGTCAATAATATCTGCAGTGTGTCGCTTCACTAAAATGGTCAGTTTTTCATAAATAGATATGTAGAGACTATTTCCGAGAGCAAAAAATTTTAAGCCTATGGCATGTCTTTACCTAATGAAATTACTTACTAACTTTGCAAAAAATCCAGAACGTTTTGAAGGCGAAGATGGGCGAAGAGGAACATATTTCTAGGCATGGTACTCGTATACGAAAGACCAATCATTTACTTTTCAATACATTTGCTCCAAAAACGTACTTACAAGGACGTAAGCATTGCTCGTAAGTAATTACTTACCGAACTAGTGCGGTAAGTAAAAAAAGTATCCTACCAAGGAGTTTTTACACTCTGATCATAAAATTATTATGTAAAAATACTACAGTAGTGACTTTTTACTTGGGTGACCTATGTTTAAAATAAAATGGAGAGTACCAGGACAACATAAATCGACAAGAGGCTGACAGTACCCATGGTTGGTTCCTTTAACAAGTGTGTTACTTTTACCTGTTTTCTCACAAATGGATTGAAACACGTCGTAAGATACACGGCCATAAGGGTTATGACAAACTCGTGCCGATGGTAAGCCCTCGACTTCGTCTCGGGTTTATAAATAAATAAAAATAAATAAATTATAATAAATAATAATTTATTTATTTATATTATCATCATGGGGTGCCATCTTCGAAATGAAGTTTGGAGGTCAGCAATCGGTATTCGTATTCGTTTGACGAGTATATGAACGACAGAAATTTAATTTAATTAGTTTCATTTATAATTTTTATTATTTACTCCAAAGTAATTTTATTATTCCATTTTCACCTGTAAAATTTTCTTTTTAATGAATCATATATTTGTAAAAAATAAGTATCATCATATCAGCCGAAAGACGTCCACTGCTGGACATAGGCCTCCCCTAAAGATCTCCATGACGACCGGTCCTGCGCTGCTCGCATCCAGCGGCTTCCCGCGACCTTGACCAGATCGTCGGTCCACCTTTTTCTAATACGATATAAAAGTTGTTTTGAAAAATACAGAAATGAAAAATATTTTTTTGTGTCTTTACACTAACCAAAGAGTTTGTGATACCATGTGATACTTATGAAAGGTTGAAAAAACTTTTGTTGCATTGTAAACACGGCCGCACATCAGTAGAAACACTTTTGGAACTTATGGCGTGGTAATAGAGTTGAAAAAGTTTCTACCGACAAGCGGTTGACCGTACCTTTATAGAATACGCGTACGAAAAATGATGGGCAACATATGAAAATGCAAGATTCAGAAGAACATTAAAATGTAATGTCAGAAAGGGTAAGAAAAAGATGATGATGATCTTTTTATTATTTTTTTTTCCCTAATATGATCATCAATTTACAACTAGTTCCTGAAAGAAGAACCGAAGGCTGACACAACATGCTTTGATATCAGAGTTTTGAAACGTCTGCTGGCTTCTGAAATGGTATCTAACTGAGAACTTAAGAGCTATATTTAGTCAAATCAAATGGCGCCAGTTTGTTTGTGAAGTGACGTAAATGTAACTGAAGTCAGATTTTTATATCCTACAATGAATAAAGAAAAAATTGTTTTTTTTTCAGAAGAGAGGTTTTCGCCAGCCCTAATTCAAACGAATATCTAGCAAGCCTCCAGTAATTGAAAACATAGTGTGTTCCGACGGTTTTAATGGCCCTTACGTAATGGCAGACACGATTTGTTGTTACGGTGCAAGTTCACCACAAAATATTTTATAACATTCCATGTTCATTAGAAATAGAGATATTCTACAGTGTATCAAAAAGGGTACAAAACCCTGATGATGAGAATCTGCCTATGAAAGTGAACAATTTTTCCAAAGAACATAAGCTGAAAAAAAAAATCTTCCTATAAATAATTATAATAATTGCTGATGCAGTCAAGTCAAGAGACAGCGCATTGCGTGTTTTACTAATTTCAACCTAAGTTCTTCAGTCTCATCGGCAGATTCACATTCATCGTGAATTTAGAACTACTTATTGAAATAGATAGTGAAACATGAAAATTTATTGTGCTTCTGTTTATGTGGAAAAGGGTACGTAAGTTTTACAGGCATGCATGGAGTTATCCGATGAAGGAAATAAAATGGACGCAATATTAAATTTAAAATCTACATAGTCTTACGACGGTTTTCTCTTCAAGATGTTATTATTTGATTGATAGTTTAGTATACAGAATATAATTGTTTTAGTTTAACGGATCACAGTGAAGGTGCATCAAACAGTTCAAATCACAACAACTACCAAGCTTGCACATCGAAACAACCGGAGCTATTTTTACGAAATTATGTTAAACAACCAACTAACCGCTTCAAAAACAGAATAAACAGGAGTTGCCAACTCCACCCTGCTTAGGTAATTGTTAAACCTACCGTGAACGCTTTTTGCCGCAACTGGGAACTCAGCGTTACGCCAACTTCAGGAAAAGTTGCCAACTGCTGCCAACTGCGGAACTAAAACTTTGTAGGAAGTTGGTAGACTATATAGCGCGCACAAAGGTACCCTATCAGCACATCGCCGCTATCTGCTTTTGTATGGAAATGAGTTGGAAAAGTCCGGCAGAGTAAGAAAACAAGCGCGTCGATAAAACTTCGCTACCGCTGTGTGATAGTCGATAGAATTTGTTCTTCGTCGTAGACTTGTGTTATTGTGCATAAATTGTGGATAAAACCTAAGAAAATTCAATTATTGAAATACAATGTTATACAACGTACGAGTATTAATGGAATAAGCGAAACCCTCATCATACACCCCAACTGATTTTTATTAAAATAAATCCATTCCCGTAAAAAAAATCTTACAAAAAGTTTTTTCATCTAGATATTGTTATTTTAAAGTTTCATTATTGTTCTAGTTTCATCGCTGTTCTAGTCCGCGCACACCGCATACGCCACGCCCACTTTCCCCGCCGCCAGCGCGCGTATCCACGGAAATGTTTAGAATAGAAGCGGCATAAATATAAATAATAATAAAAAAGTATCCTTATCAAAAACCGCCGAAATTGATTCTACTCTCGATTCTGAATAAACTATTTTCTCAGTTTCGCTTATTTCGTTAACACTTTCTATACAATACATCCTTTGTCCGTGTGGTGCCGGCAAATAATAGTACCAACCCATCTCTACCCGTGGGTGTCGAAACTAGGGGCTTATGAACCGGAGGATAGGCAGCAGCATCTTTCTGTGTATCGTAAGATCTTTCATACTACGGTCACCAACAACAGCGGTCGCCAGCCGCAACGCTTTCAAGCGTGGTGACTATGGTGAATCCGCCCTAAAGTACCCACGCGTATTTTGCTGGAGTATGGAGGGAGCGCCCTGTCTTGGAGTGGACGTTTTATGGGATGTTATGTATACAATGGATAGGCAGAGACCACAGTCCTCCATCTGCTACGACCTTGAAATACTTCCCTAGCTTCCTCTACTTTCATCAATCCTTCATAGATGCTCACGGGTACTTTTATCCTGGCCTTTTATTAGATGCCCTGAATAAGGTCCTGGTACGCTCGCAAAAGCCTCCCCCTTCCATCGTTACCACTCTAGCCTGGTTGATCTCTTTGGTCAATCCTTGTTCATTCATCTTCTCTACATGACCAAACCATCTCAGCATCCCTTTCTCAAAGCTTATACTCCACAACGTTCTCTTATCACCCTATTTCTATTCATGTCACTCAATTTTACACCAGTCAAACTCCTCAACGCAACATAATATGCATGTAACTAAATCATACTTGATTTTCCCTAATATAAAATAAAATTACTTTTTACCTGAGTATAAAGTTTTATCTTTTTATCATTTCTCTTTATGTTTTTAGTTAGACTCACAGACAGACCAGACTAACTGGCGGACAGGCAAAGCATTTTTTACATTATAGTTATTACAATTTTATTTTTGATATTATGCATCTTATTGCTTATCATATTATGTAACTGATCTTACCAGTTCTTGTACACACGGCCGCACATCAGTAGAAACACTTTTGGACCTTATGGCGTGGTAATAGAGTTGAAAAAGTTTTCCGACAAGCGGTTGACCGTACTACGTAAGCAAACGGCCATACACGCTTAGGCGCAGGACGAGAAAGTTTCGGAAGCGCCGCCCACAATACAACAATGGCGGAACTATAAGTACTAACATTATGTTCAAACTACAAGCAACTGTATGTACTCAGAAACTAATACAAAATAGGCAAACTGTTCTGGATTTTTTTTTTATTTACACTTTCTTTGTTTGGATTTAAAAAAAATAATATCCTTACTTCGGTGGCTTATGGTTTACTGACAAAGAGAAGGCGGGTACGAAGATCGTTCAAAGTTGTAAATATTGCGTTTTATTTATTAAATTTTGGCGATAATTAACAGAGAAGATGGTGACGATGAAAGTTCCTATTCACTCGCTGTGTCGATCTGGTGTATATGTCAGTGCAAAAGCACGAGCAGTGGTAAATTCCGGTTAGGTTACGTATGTTTTTCTTACGATTTACCGGTAATGGCTTGTATTTACCACTGTGCGGACTTCTACAGTAACATATTCATAAAAAGAAAGAAGGAGCAAGAGCTACTAAGAAATGTCTTATAGACTCGATGTGCAAGGACTTTGTAATAAATATTTTAATTTCAAGTTTCAAAGTAATTCAAGAACTCTTTTACTTTGAACATTTTAATGTTGCATTTATATTTTTTTTTATTTTCATTATAATCCAGAATATCTGTGTGTTTACCTCTGTAAAAACGTACAGAAGTATAGCCAGGGATATCGCTACTCTACACTATAAAAGTATGTATTAAATTTCTGAATTGAAACTTTATTTCACTAACACCCTGCATAGACAGAGGGAACTCGAGATAAATAATGCACTAGCTATCGTCGTCGACTGCGCAACTTTGCAAATTACTTTCTGAGGACCACCACCGCCCACTTCCTAGGAATTGGAATCTGGATATTGCTCAACTAAAGTTATCTTTAGGTGCAGGTGGCTATTGTATAAATTGTTAGGTCACTGCTATTAGACTTATGTAACAGTGGACTGAGAAATTGGGTTAAAGTTACACATCATAATAGGTGCCTACCCAATCTTGTACTATGGCGCCATTTTTTGGTCAAAAAAAAAAGAAATGGAATAGAGGCCAAGCAAAAAGAATGGTGGAGGATCGTGCGGTCAAAAAATATCTTTACGTGGGATGTCCCAGGTATCGCTGGATCGAAAAAGTTTTAGAAAGACTTGTTGGATCTTCAAATAGCCAATTGGTATCGAGCGGCACACAACAAAGAAAAACCGGTCAAGTGCGAGTCGGACTCGCGCACTGACCACATAATCATAATTGTATTAGTTGAAATTTCAGTAAGTTAATGTGCTACATTTTTTGAGTCCGACACGCGCTTGACCAAATTTTATTATTTGTTGTTACTTTATAGCTTATGCACTATAACGTACCAATTTATACGCTCGTAACTGTTCCCGCTTTCACGACAGAGCTCAAACAAAAATCAGGCAAAAATCGCCTAAAAACACGTTTTTAGTAGCGCTGGAAGCCCTCAATGAATTTTTTTTTTATTATTATTTGTTGTTATAGCGGTAAGAGAAATACGTAATCTGCATAGATTGTAATCTGTGAAAATTTCAACGGTTCACCTATTACGGTTCATGAGATAAAGCCCGCTGACAGACAGACAGACGTACATCGGAGGCATATTAATAGGAGCCCATTTTTCCCCCTTTGGGTACGGAACCCTAAAAAGATGTCTGATTCAGTCAAACCTACTGACACAGTTGGCTTACAGAGTTCTATGTGAAGAAAAGTTTTTCGAAACTACTGGTGGAAAGTTAGAATTTTTTTTCTGTCGGGAATAAATCTAATAGCGAATATACTTATATTCTAGCTTTCACAAAAGTACTGAAAGAAATGCTACCATATTTTTTTCATGGTGACTGGCTGCGTAGAAACTATGATGATAGGCTTTTTTCAAAGGAACGACTCTGATGTTATAAATCTGCAAATATATGTATGTCGGCCACTCACTAGTAAATAAATCCAATACGTATATATTTTTTAACAACTTTCACGACATTTTTGTGATAAAAACAGTAAACATACTTTTTTCAATTATTGAGCTCTAGCCTAGAAACATTACTTAAGGAAACCCTTAGCAACGATCGCCTTCCCGTCTTAATTCGGGGGTCAGCGACCTCTAACCCCTTCCGATTTATCCGTAGGGTCAGCAAGACCCGTGACGCAGAGAAATTAAGATGACCCCTCGCCATCTGCGACCCTAAAGGGGCAAATATCTTTGTAAATGGTGTCGCCATTGTCTCCGAAAGTGAATTTTTGGGTGTTTAATGAGAAGGGCTGAGGGGGAGGATTTTCTTATATATTTGGGTTGTGATCTATAGCTAATTTTGTCTTATTCTGCTATTTTAGTGCTATACTTGTGTTGCCATGGTCTCCGAAATAAATGTGCATTTTTTAGTGTTTATTGAGAGGGGCTGAAGAGGGTGGATTTTCTTGTGTGTCTTAATTATTATCGATATCTATCCTCAAGGCTACATCAAAGTTAAGAGTAAGCCTATGGGCAAGTAATAAATAAATATCCCGAGCTTTTGGTGACTATTCCTGTACAAGAGAACATCTAAAAGGTAAAATATAGTGTTGCCATTGTCTCCGAATGTTGATTTTTGGTCAATTGGACTGAATGTTGCTGTTGTTGTTTGGAGAATGTTTCTCTTTTTTTACGAAAAGAACAATAGCTTTGCAAATATATGTCCTGTGCCTATGCTATGGGCTCTTCATTAGATCCGAAAATTTTGGGTGCTTGCTTGAATAAGAGGGGCTAAAGAGGATGGATTTTCTTATATCCGATGGTGGATTTTCAAATTTTCTTTCCTTATTTTCTTAGCACAAGTCCGGTCCTGCGTGGATAATTGCTGTCACATTTGGGATGTTTCAGCTAAATACCAACTAGATGCCAAATTTGACCTCCCATTCAAAATGCGCTATCACTGATGCGGTTTTTATGGTATCAAAATTGATTTTGTTCTATGAAGTTGCATACAAAATGTGTTGGTCAATTACGTTCCTTTGTATGGGAAGTCGATTTTTTTGAGTTTCAGGAGTCGTAGAACAACATTATTGCCTGAAACCTCACTAATAAGTACGCAATTAGATGTCAGGTCTAAAAAATAACTAAACTACCCTCGTCCAGTCTCAGACACATAACAAGGATTCGAAATTTAATTTCAAACTTAAACTTTCATCATTCCCAACCCCTTCGCGCAGTAGTGTTTGTTCTCTCAACTAAAATTAGTTCTAGCCACCCCTTGAGAATGAAATTAGAAACCCTCCCTCAATGACTACATACATAGGGACCACCGTATTAGAAATTACTGCTTTGTTTGGGACATTTAGGAGTAATTTGAATATATATCGTTGCAGGCAAAGAACCCTTTGTTTAGGGCTTAGAGCACCTACTTTGTCTTACTGTAAAACGTGATGCACCTAGCAGATTAGGCAGTCATTTTAGTATTGTCTTTTAAAAAAAGAGCTAGTTTCTTGGCAGTGGAGTATCTTCCATTGATCTCTTTTCTTAGCTAGATGCTAGGAAGGTGCAGTCAAGAGCACGTCGAGCGTAATGGATTGGACTTCGTATGCCGTTCTTATTTCAATAGCCGTAGAAGCTAGGGTCGCGTCACGATTGTTAAAATTAATAACATGTAATTTCAAACCATTGCTGAAGTGAAGTTTGGAAAAAGTGAAGAAATATCCTGCTTTATCATAAATTTGTCATTTCATGAAACTTAACACAAATATTTAGATTTATTTCATAAAACTTTAAATATTTGCACGCCAAAGTACATGTAAAAGAAAAATATATGCAGATAAAATGTTTGTTTGATTGATTAACTATTCGCTCTGCAATCGATTTCTGGATTTTGTTTCTTACAAAATTTACTATATTCTAGATGATACGTTAAACAAATACATCATTTTAAACAAAATCTACCTTAAACTACCACATGCACTCCACAGAGAACTAATCAGTCGACTACAGAACTACCTCATACGAGTTGCCAGTTGTTGGAATAGTGTTGCCAGCTTGCTTGAAGGTTTGCAATTAAAACTTCTTTGTGGGGGCTTGGACCCGCACCGTGCGGTTGGGGGTCACTTGTGCCCTTAATTGGAAAACTTTTGCGACCGCTGATGGAGGTTTCTTGTGGCGATAATGATGCATATAACAAGTTTGTTTTAGTGTAGGTACAATTTATTACAGTATATAGTAAAATCGATAGGATTTTTAGCCATCCGAGTAACAGCTAATGGGCCAAATGCAAGTGCGTCTGAAAATTTAAATAAAATAGTATTTCTACATTTTGAAATGGGAGAATTTGGACGCTTGCATCCTGCATCATTATACTTTCTCCTTTAGTCACTCTAAGGTTGACGGTAAGAGATCCCACTTAGGGATAAGTCCGCCTTTACATATTATATTTTGATAATTATATTTCAACAGCAGCTTGAAAATTCGTCTGATAAATCCATAGAGTAACACGATTTTCGCGCGCAAAGCCCGGAAGATAAATCACAATTCAATGTGGCCAGTGTTGGACCATTAATTGTAGCAGTTATTTTTAAGTGAGTATTACCTCTAGCAGTGGATGTGGAGAAGGCAAACATAAGCATTTTTTCGAACGTAATAATGGCAACTGTTAAGTTTGACATGCTGTTTACTGTTCTCTCTTAATAATCTTTGTTCAGAATTCAAACTAGACTATTGAAAATAGTACATAGTCTCCCATTTGAATACCTATTGTCTTAAGTAATAGGTATTTAGACAATGCCTACGAGATAGTGGGAGGGGCATTCACTCGTAATAAAAGCTCTTTAGTCTCCCCTTAAGAGGATAGTATTTGAAGACTCTGCCATACGAAAAGAAATAATAGATTACTGTGAAGTTTACGGATTTTTTGTAATGAATTTTAATGGTTTTCGACACAGTCAATGGCAAATAATATGGTGACAATACGATCAATATTGATTGCAGTGCGTCTTTGTATTGTTATATTTAAAGTGTTGTACATAACGTGTGATGGGCTGTATTAATGAATATTTCGAGCCTTTTAAGATGATCTTTGTAAGGACCAATCCTTTCCAAGCTTTACGTACTGCACTAATAACGGATACTATGAATTCATGGTGGGTGTCATGGGCGGTGGTGACCACTTACCACCAGGTGGCCCACCTGCTCGTTTGGCCACTTGTGACACAAAAATAAAACTCTTCTAGTGCGCATGCACAGATAATAGCAATACCACATCATCTTAACGACCTTACTCGTATTTTGCGTCATGAGGCACATCCAGAAGATATTAGTTGTTAACCTCTTAATTGACCATCCTGGTACTAACTACTGTCAGTTACACTCATTTTATTTGTGCTGCTATAATAGCTAGTCTTGAAAGAGGTAAAGAGTTAATTCTTTTTGTATGGCAGAGGTTCTAAAGACCATCCTCTTAAGACAATAAGGCCCCGCAATGGACGTCTATAGGACAAAGGTAACTCGTAGTGAATGGCTCATATAATTAAATACACGATCGCGAGGAATGCTGTTGTCTCTTTCTGTCTTATGTAATATTTTGCAACAAATACAGAAATTTAAGGGCATTAAACAGGTAAAAAAAGTTTTACCTCACACAAGTACAGCATTTTTGGTATTACGTAACCCATGTTTCTTGGGAAAAGTTTTTCATTTTCATGGTTAGATTTATATCCTTCAGATTGACCTTTTTAAAAGGTTTTTTAAACGGTGTTTGATAATACTAACTACTAACTCACTAAAGTACGACTTTTGAACAACCTGAAAATTTTATTCAATATTCTTCTTCTTTAATTGTCGGTGCAGCATCACTGTCAATTCAACTGTGCAACTGCCTCCATCTTTGTTTGTCCAAAGCCACTTCCTTTACCTCCTTAAACGATCTGACATTTATCTTCTTCTTCATTTGTGATACATAGCTTAACCTTGGCCTTACCTCCATCTACCGCGCTTTCCTTCTATCTTTCCTTCCAAAAATAATTACCAATTCCATAGTTTTTATACAGTTCATCTGAGGACATTCGATTAGAATAAAATAAAGAAAATTCAAAACAAAACTAAAATCTACCTTTTAAGTATTAGCACCTAATTTAAATTATACCTGGTATTAAGTTCTAATGCTGTAATTTGAGACTCATAGATCCCACAGACAAACTGCTGGATTTTGCAGTTTTGTGGGGCAATGTTTAGTTTTAAGTTTACTGTACTTTTTAAATCTTAATAAATAAATAATAATAATGACGTTCTTCTTCTTTTCGTATCAATGGCAAATGATTTTATAGTAACTTAGCCCAAAAAGTGGCTACAGCAATAGCTCTTTGGTTGCCTTCAAAAAGGTCCTCCCTGGTGCAAGAAACTGAGGAGGCAGGGCACGAAAGCAAGTGTGTCATGGATTGCAAAATGCCGCATTCACACTCGTCATTATCAGAGAAGCCCCACCTCTTCTTCAGTTGTCAATGAATCTGTTATGTCGTATTAGGTGGCCTATCATCTTTCCTCTGCGGTTTTCTGTTATTTTCATTAGACTTCTCTTCTCAATTAATATAACAGTAACGAAAACCAAAGCAAGCGTTTGTTTTGTTTAAAGCAGCTCTAATTTCAGTTGTTACTTATTTAGTATTTACCTTAAAATATTAGTTTACACAGCGCTATTTGACTTGTGTATGTTCAAGTAAGATAAATAATTTTGTTTAATAAATTCAAGGGAACGTAGCTCTACAAGGGACGGACGTGAATCAACCCACTAAACTAAATAACTTATCCCACCGAGTAAATCCTAAACAGGGTCTTAATGAAATAGTTAACATAATTTTAACACGTTACTTATACCATGAAACTGAACAACTTTCCCAAAGGAACATAGGAGTATAATAAACCTAATTTGACCTTCCACACAAAATGCGCTATCTGCTGATGCAGTTTCTAGTATTTTCGTATTCGACCTATGTTCTATGGGGAAAGTTGTTCAGTTTCATGGTCTGAGTAACATTCTAAAATAATGTTCACTATTAGAATTTATAATCATATACCTGAGACATTTAAAAATTTACCATTTATAATATTTAAGAAAAGATTGTACAACTGGCTGTGTCAAAATTGTTTTTATACTTTTAAGGAATTTTACGAATTCAAATAATAATAATATATCTTCTTTTTTAATTTAATGTAATTTTTTGTATTGACATTTAAATTTAATGCAACATTTGACATTTGCATGATTTTTTTTTTCATAATAAATCTAAATGTATGAGACAAATTATCCGGATGACATCAACTTATGTACTACATTTAATGCAAATAAATTATTTCATTTCATTTCATTTCATTTCAAACCTTATACCTATAAATGTCGCGTCGTGGCTAAATCGTGGTATTGGCCATTTCATGATGTGGCCACTTTTATGTTGGTCACATCATGAAATGTAACCTAACATAACCGAACTTTTCATTAAGTGGTCATGAGAAGGTCAGCCACAACATTAAATGATAATTTCTAACGATCTGAGCACTATATAAATACATACATACATAACATCACGCCTCTTTCCCGTCGGGGTAGACAGAGACCACAGTCCTCCACCTGCTACGATCTTGACATACTTCCCTTGCTTCCTGTACTTTCATCAATCCTTTCATACATGTTCGTCGGTTTAGGGTACTTTTAACCTGGCCTTTATTCAGAACGTCCTGAATTTGGTCCTGGTACGTTCGCATAGGCCTTCCCCTTCCAACGTTTCCATTCACTCTCGCCTGGTAGATCTCTTTCGTCAAGCACGATAGCACGATAAGCACGTCAAGCACGATATTTACACCCTTATTATATTATCAACTCGGATATTTTAAGAGGTGGTTTTATCACTTTTCCCAAGGAACATAGTCATATGACTATAATAAACAGTACCGAATTCGCTTCTGGCACTCGTCAAAAGAGCCTATCTGGGATGTTCAACAGGCAAAAGACCGGTTGGGCGCCCCCGGTATCGCTGGCAAGATGCGGTGGAAGCAGACCTACGCGAGCTCCAAGCTAGCGACTGGCAAGAGACCGCAAGAGACCGGGAGAAGTGGCGACATCTCGTATTGGAGGCCAAGACTCACTTTGGGTCGCTGAGCCAGCGTAGTAAGTAAGTAAGTACTCGCTTCGTTTGCTCTGACATTCTTAAATAGACTGTTAAAGTAGGCCGTGCTGCAGTGGTTTCTTGCCGTTTCTTTTACGCTGCCATAGCACGATCCGAAACGTTGTAGACTCGCTTTATTTACATTGTATTCTGCATGACATTCAATAAGTATTCTGTAAATAATCTACATTGAATAAAAATATCTCAATCTGTTCGCTCGGCTCGTGCGTTTAGTCGAAAGAGAGACAACCTGACTGATGATTCGGGATCGGTTAGGTTGTGTTTATTTTACTTAACGAACCTACGAGTATATAGATCTATGAATTTCCCACGAGTATATTATTTTTCGAAAGTTGATCAACTTAATATTATGATTATTATTAATTTCAGCTGACATATTACATTAGTAATCGGTTTCTCAAAAATGGCCGTAAATATTTTGAAGAAATTTTCTATACGAGGATTTTTGCTGTCGGAAAATCGATCTAGCTAAGTTTACAGAATAAGTAACAAACGAAAATTATGTGTTCTATTTTCAAAAAGACTACACTAACCCTTCGCCTGCAACTGTAAGACAAACAGTTCCCAATTCAGCACGATTAGCAGTATAACAGTCAGGATTAACACCTTTAGGCCCTTCAACCCATTCTGATAGCGAGTCAGCGGACTACAAAGGACCGACTGACAGCCTATTACTTACTCTACTACTACATACTGTTGTGACTGGAAACTACCTCTTTGATTATGAAATAATAAGACCGACTTCAAACTGAATCACATTCCTAAAGGGACATATTAGGTCGAGAAAATTGGGATTTTTTTTGTCGTCGTATTCACATTTTGCCGTTACAAGGCTAGTATGGGAAATAGTGTAGGCAACGAAGCAGTTGACCCCAACATAAATTTTTCAGGTAGATTTAATTTGACAGGATGATAAAGAATCATGAATTAAATGTAAATTCAAAATATCAAAAAAAAAAATTCATACATTTTTTGTAATTTTTGTATGGAAAAATTAAAAGTACCGATTTTTTTTTTTTTTTACTGTAGGTTTGTGTGAAGGTAATACCCCAGCAAAGTTTCATCGACTGAGGATTTAATGCGGGGGTCTTCCTTCATACAACGGTCCGCTTCGTTGCTAGACTAAAAGCTAAAAAAACACGTTTTTTGACCCATGTTCCTTTCGGAAAGTTGTCCAGATTTTCGTTCTGACTAACGTACTAACTTTGGCTGGCCTGGTTCAAAAATTACCCGGCATAAAATATAAAATTAGATACATATAAAAAAGAAGATAGCGATACGTACATAACTTGAAGAAAAAAACTATTTCAAAGGCAGATAATGACGGGAACAATATGGAATGAAAATTGCACGTAATACAGTAGTATATTAGTAATACTGACTGATCCGTGCCCATTTCGTGCTCGTGCGCCTATATCATATCACTTAAGAGTAATGGTAGCTTTCTACTGGTGGAAGAATTTTCAAAATCAGTTCAGTACAAACAAAGTCACAAACTTTCTAATCAGAAATTTTGTGAGATAGTAAAAAAACGGTAAAACGGTCGTGCGGTCGGTACAGTCCGTGTTTGTTGGTAAAATTTTACATCTTTATAATATTAGAGGTCAATTCTTCACAATTAAGGTTTTTTTCTGTCTTTTTAGGGTTCCGATACCAAAATGGTAAAAAAAGGAAACCCTTACGGTGTCGCTTTGTCTGTCTGTCTGTCTGTCACACCTCTATATCTCAGCAACCACTAATGCTATCGACTTGAAATTTGGAACAGTTTTAGAATATGGTTGCCCAACTTAATTGCACATGAAAGAATTGTGAAAAAATTATGATTATTAATGTTAAGGGGGCTAAAATAGGGGGGGCCAAATTTCAAATTGTCGCTACTAGGTCGAGTGGGGTATCTTATGAAAGGGCTTTACTTGTACATTCTAAAATATATTTTTGTATTTTTTTACATTTCGCAGTTTTCAAGATATTTGACAAAAGAAATACCACCCCCCCCCCCCTTACCTCCGAGAAAATAACCTTTACAAACAAATTTAGTTTTGCGGTCCTAAAAATGGACATTATTGCTTATATAAAAAGTATATCGGAACCCTCGGCGCGCGAGTCCGACTCGCACTTGACCGGTTTTTTCAATTCAGACAACTCGGTTGTGTTGTGAAATTTAATAAATTCCATGGCTTCTCAAAAAAAAAGGAAAAAGGAGTAACAATGAAAATCCCACTCACATTCTACAAACTTTCTTAATTTTGTTCTACAAAGATGTATTAAGTCAGATATAAATGTGCTACGTATTTAACCTAAAAAGCGTTGCAAAGCACCCGAAATTATTTTTCCCTCAAACTACGAACGAACTACCAAATTAATTACAAAAACGTCAAAACAGCGCCCAAACTTCAGGCACCCAACCACCCTGAGACTCACAAAGGAGTCCGCCCCTTAAAAGGGTAAAAGGGACATACCCTTATCGCAAGTCTAATCTCAACCCCACCATCGATCTTAAGGGTGACTTGACCCTTGGGGGTGGAAAGAAAATCGCTAGGGTTATTTTAGGGAGGCAAATTTAAGGGTAGCTAAGGGTTAGTTTTCGTTTGTCATGCCCGCAGGGGGAAGCAAAGGGACTGTTATTCTTGATGCCGAAAGTTGATAGACTAATGAGTGGAAACGCGATATAATGCGGTTTTCCCTTTTATAAAAATATTCTGTAATTTTGGGAAAGGAGCGATTGCTTGATTGATTGAAAAAAAATATTTCTTGAGTTTTCAGTGTTTCAGATAGATGGATCTGTTTACATCATACCCATGGAAGTTGACCTTCTTGCTTTGCTTTGAATAAAAACGGTGCTAAATTATTTGTTATCGAATGACATCTGCTAGCAAGTTCCAAATTGAAATGTCACATCATCATTGATCTTTATGAAATATTCAAAATAACCCTACCAAATTAATAGAACGACGCCTTCACTACTTCACGAATTATATCTTTAATCCGCCTTTTATTACTTTTATTATTCTGTGAACATACCTAACTTTATTATAGGGTCGAGCTGGAAGTTTCAAATTTAATTTATTTGTTTTGTGGGCCGTGCCTTCCGAAGCACGGAATCATCAAACTTTTCGGACAATTGGGTGATTCATCCTGCAACGTCCTAACCAAAATGGGGAGTTCGCCTAAACGGATTTTTGTTTGACAGTGTCCCCACCGGGAATCGAACCCAGAACCTCCGGATCGAGAGCCGAGCGCTCTAACCACTACACCACGGAGGCTGTTACAATTGCACTACAAGGGAAATACCTCTTTCATATTCCTCAAACAAATTAACGAATTCACGAACTAATTTGTCTGCCTACCTGTAACTTGTAGACACAAACAAAAGACACTAATATCTAAATTGCTAAGCGAGTCACGAATTCCGTCCACCGTACGAAAATTGTCCAATATAGTCCTGTCATCTTAGTGTGGGAGAGGGGGGAGGGCTGAGATTAGGGTTATCATCTGTCCAGATTCGTCCGAACATGTCCGGGCTTTCGACCTACCGTCAGAACTTTGTCCAGTATTTTGATTTGTCCGATCCTGCTAATTCTGTAAGACGCGTATTGCGCACGAAATCCATTTGGGACTAAAATGTCAGGACTTTTCTTAAAAATATACATAATAAACACAACACATTTTCTCAATATTTTAACGAATTAATTGTCAATTAACATTTGTAGTTGATTTCAATGTACGTATAAAGGACAGGTTTCCGAAAACTGAAAGGGCACGATCAGTCAACGTAACTGAACAACTTTCGGAAATGAAAAAAAAAATCGGTGTCTCCATACAAAATCGCAAACTTCATTGGACAGTTTGTATGGGCAGACAGATTTTTTTTTCATTTCCTGAAAGTTTCATTTACTGAAAGCTGTTCAGTTACGTTGACTGATCATTTTCCAAGGGCATAAGACAAGACAAGATTTCCAAGACATATCTCTTACTTACACCCTGTATGTTTCTTATTACTTGAAATAAACGACAATTTAATTTAATTTTAAACCATGCGGCCATTGCTTAAACTGTCTGAACTTTATTGTTTCCAGTATAATTCTCCGAAATTTTAAATTTTCTGCACGGCAGCCCTACTGGGAGGACGAAGGAGGGACAAGGAGGGTTTTATTATAGGTCCGCCGGCGGTTTGTGGGCTTGGACCCACTTCTTACGGCCAACGCTACGAGGGTTGGCGATGTCGAATTAAAGACGCTGTTAGGTATCTTCTGAATATCTATTATATATTTATATCAGATATATTTATGTACGAGTATATCAGACTATGGTACTCATAGTACAGGCTTTGCCTTGTGTCAATAGAGCCACAATAGGTATTTTTTATATTTATTTTTTGACCTTAGATTCGATGCCACATGAAAAAGGTCGGTAAATTATTTACGAAGCTCATTAGTAAACTGGCAGATATCATACCACAACAGAGCAGCTACCAAATGCAAGTCGCCACGCTCAGTAGGATGGTCGACATGTTTCTGTCTCATCTATCTCTCATCTATATCGCTAAAACAAGATTTAGTTTTGAAATCGATCTATTATGGAAAAAAGCTACAGACTGGTGATCATATTCGTACACATTTGTACGCTATTTAAAAATTTGTTGCACTATCAAAGATAGCCAGAAAGAAGAGTTCAACATTATTTTCGAAGAATTTTGATAGTTAAGGGGATCTGTTGCGGCCAGCTTAGCCCCGAACGCAACTAGATGGAGCCACTGCTGCAAATATAAGGTTTTATTTTTTAATGCAATAAGTACCAACTATATATGTGCAAAAAGTTGATTCGCGTAAATTTCATCGTGCAACTTCAACGCCTAACAACAATTTCGATAAGAAAAATATCTCCATATGTCCACTAAAGTTAATTACTCTCATCAGTCCGTGTTTACATGAGTACGATCACTCGCACATGGACACAAAGCACAACCGTACAGTTTTGACCGCACGCCCACAATCGTATTATTGAACCAAAAATTGCTAATAAAAATAGTACTTTTAGTACATTAACTGTATTTTTGTATTAATTGGCGAAAAATTTAACTAAAAATAGCAGTATTCGTTCGTTTTTCAACAGAATTTTATGTCCCGCGTAAGAATGCAAGTCTTTTGAATTTTTGTAAGGAAAACGGATCGCCTTAACCCGCCGCCTCATCATAACATCCCATGAAAAATCCACTACAGGACAGGGAGCTTCCTCCGAAGCTTTTGCTGAAACAATGTGGAGAGGAAGTACCACGCGGGGTAGTCACCACGCTTGTTATATAGCGTTAAGGCTGGCATCTGGACCGCGGTTGTTGGTGACCGCAGAATGTAAGGTGATACGATACACAGAAGGATGCTGCTGTCCATCCGCTAGTTCTTTAACCCTTAGTCGCCTCTAACGACACCCACGGGTAGAGATGATTTAGTACTATTCTTTGCCGGCACCATACGGGCACACCCGCCGCTTAGCCAATTTTGTTGTCTTATTCAGCAAAATTATTAATATGAGCTGGTCAAAATTTAATAAATCTTTTTGAGTCTCATTTATGCGTGCGTTTAAATAAACGAATCGAATGGTATGCAAACAAAATAGATTGAAGTTTGAATAAACGAGAATAAACTAAACTAGGTTTGTGTATCCCTGATTCGAGTCGAAAATAATTTTATTTTTTAGTTATGTATTTCTATAAAAACCGGCCAAGTTCGAGTCCGAAGAATTGAAACTGCAACCTCTTGCCCTTTGATTAAAAAAGAAACTCCGTGTTCAGTCCAACCTGACCTCTCCTTAATATTAATGAACTTGAAACGGGAGCTCACTTTAATTGGTTATAATTAGATTTCAGACTTTTTAGATAGACTTAGATAAAGACTCTTTCATGCGCTATTTCTCGGAAACGCAACCACTGAGAGCAGACAGACCGACATAAATAAACCTGATCAGGGGTCAACTACGTTTTTTTAAGTATCGATGGGTGGTTCGCTGATCACTGTTGGTAATTACTTTTTTAAAGGTTCAGTAAAATTAATGAAATCTTTTTGGAAGAAAATATATCACGGAATTTACAGCAGCAATCAAACTGACTTAATAAATTTCATAACGTTCACGTTCAGTATTAGTGTTTCCATTGTATATTTTTCCTAGTGCTATAACTAGCAACGCTATCTACTTGAACTTCCAAAAGCTGGTTGAAAGCGTTCTATCCATAGAACGAGATAGATAGATATTTTTCACTTTATTTTGAGCCCTGAAGAGTAAAGAAATAAAAAAAATAAAGAAGAGAAGAAATTAAAAAAATCTAATTCGTATATGAAAATAGTACCTGGGCGACCGTGCTTCGCTATACAGGGTGTAAGGGACGGTGTACCGAAAACTGAAAGGGTGTGTTCAGTCAATGAAAGTGAACAACTTTCCTAAAGAAACATTTCTGGGAAATGAAAAAAAAAATTACCTCTTCATACAAATTGCTCACTCTGGTCAAAAGTTTTGTATGGAGAGGTCAAAATTTTTTTCTTTGTTTTGTTCAGTATCGTTGACTGAGCACGCCCTTTCAGTTTTCGGTACACCGTCCCTTACACCCTGTATAATAGCCGCCTCAACATTAAAATATCATCGAGCAAGCTATGCTACCCGCCAACAGATGGCGCTGTAGGTTTTTGTAAAAACACGTAGAAAACGAATTATCCCAGACATGAGACCTAGCTAGATCGATTTTTCGCCCCCAAAAATAAAATAAATAAAAATATATACTATACCTACGAATATATACAAATATTGCTCGTTTAATAGTATAGGATTTATTTATAGTTTTTTGTTTTCGCCTTCATGGCAACCCTACAGCATGACACGTCTAGCGGTTGTAAACCTCCCCTCGCCCAGCGCAAGAAATTACATACTTTAATCTTATCGCCCCAGTGAAATAGAATATTAAAACGGCCTGTCGCCGACGAATAGCCCCGACCGTACTAAACAACGAATGCTTGCAACATACACGGATTTAGGGTTATGGCGAATCTTAGGTAAGTGCAGAATTGCACTATTGAAGTTATTACATACAGTTGTTGCATAGTTCCAAAATATATAAAATATTATTGCCATCGAAGAAAAAAATAACTATTTATGAAAAACTAACCCTTTTTCACCTGCAGATCTTTCCGACGCAGAGTTGCGCTTATTACTGACACATCTGGCGGAACTTCCGCTGCTGTCAAACTTGACAGAATTTTCAATCGAGGAACTTTTCACATCGGAACTTTCGCAGGTGTGTAACTACACTTAGGTTTAGTGTCTACATTACTTACAATAACTTTCATTTAAGGTGATCTGTGACGGCCAGCTTAGCCCCGAACGCAACTAGATGGAGCTACTGCTGCAAATATAGGGTTTTATTTTTTTAATGCAATATGTACCAACTATATTTATGTGCAAAAAGTTTATTCGCGTAAATTTCATCGTGCAACTTCAACGCCTAACTACAATTTCGATACGAAAAATATCTCCATATGTCCACTAAAGTCAATTACTCTCGTCAGTCCGTTTAAAAATCTCGAAAATCACCCGGTGACTTTCAAGAATTGGCCCCCAGTGCTCTGTATGATTAAAATATCATCGGGTGAGCAAGTTTTGCTACTCAACTACAGATGGCGCTGTAAGTTTCTTCAACGCACTAAAACGCGCTAAGAAATATTTAAAAAGACGGTGAAAATGAATTTTCCTAGACATGAGACCTAGCTAGATCGAATTTTTGCCCCCAAAAACGCCTGTATACTAAATTTCATCAAAATCGTTAGAGCCGTTTTCGAGAAACCGATTACAAATATATATATACATACAAATATTGCTCGTTTAATAGTATAGGATTTAAACACTACATAATTATAATAAATAGTAATATACAACGTGTTAACGGAATAAGCGAAACTGAGAAAATAGTTTGTTCAGAATCGAGAGTAGAATTTATTTCATGGGTTTTTGATAGGGGTAATTTTTTTATTTTTAGTATTAAAATTATTGCCGCTTCTGTTCTAAACATTTCTGTGGATACGCGCGCTGGCGGCGCGGCGCCAAAGAGCGGTGAAGAGGGGAAGGAAGTGTGCGTGGCGTGGCGGGCTCGCAGCGCGCGGACTAGAACAGCGAAGAAACTAGATGATGAAACTTTAAAATAACAATATCTAGAAAAAAAAATCTTTTTTTTTTAATTTTTTACGGGAATGGATTTATTTTAATAAAAATCTGTTGGGGTGTATGAGGGTTTCGCTTATTCCATTAACACGTTGTATATAAATAGCAAGTTTATAAGGGTGATGTTTTTTTTGTTAACGTGTAAAACTAAAATGCTTTTATATCAAATTAAAATCTAATAAATAGTAATATAATAATAATTCATCAAAATATTACCTTAGGACGAAGGTACCATGTTCTGTTGTGCTCTGTTCGAATATAACTAGGATGTTTCGTTCAAGGAGGTTTTAAGTGGCAGCTCTTTCTGCTAAGGAGGGCTACGTATCACTTTTTTGCGAGGGGCCTCCATACTAAAATGTATGGATTTTTATCAAATCCTAAAAACGTAATTTTTTATATTTCTCTTTATCGAATATGTGACATGGCACTAATAAATGTTTCTACCACAGTTTTTCTGGTAAAAAAAGTTAACATTCAGGAAAAAAACGGT
This sequence comes from Athrips mouffetella, assembly GCA_947532105.1. Taxonomy (NCBI): domain Eukaryota; kingdom Metazoa; phylum Arthropoda; class Insecta; order Lepidoptera; family Gelechiidae; genus Athrips; species Athrips mouffetella. Next base: position 7,749,787 of record OX383973.1, read on the forward strand.
GTTGAAAATCACGCATAAAATGGCTTTTACGGATTATTTACGCTTCCGTTCTTAGTATTAATCATCAATTCACAAGTAAAAAAAGATAAATTTTCACTTTCGCAAAAAAAGTTTATACTAAAACATTATATTTTTAAAGATTTCTGTAAAACTTAACTGAGTTTTTTGATAGACTAGTATGGGCGACAGTGAGACGCTTTACACTTTACACTTCGGACTCTATAGTTTTTTACTCTGAGGTTTCGTTTCTGGAGTGAATATGCCAATCAAGCTCACCTTATGTTTTAAACTTACATTAGCTTATCGTTCTATAGTAGAGGCTATGGTACAGAATAATTAATATTACGAAAGTACGTACCGTAGTGTAGTTACTCTACCCGGGTAGCATCTAGCACAAAGAGTGATTTATAATCTCCTAACATATAGCGTAAACTTCATATGGAGTATGGTTCTAGATAAATCTGGATTCGTCTCTGCGTCGCGATATTAGGTATAAACACATTCGATTTGACGGGACAACGGGACGGTACAGGACGGAGTTTCTCCGAAAATTGCGGGACGGAATCCTAATTTGAAGAAATTATAACCAAGATTATGTTTGATCAAAAAGTTTTGTTGGATTCGTATGCGTGTTTTTCTTGGCTTGTTGCCATCTGTTGAATTTATAAATTTCTTAAATATTAATTAATTTATAAACAACTCGTAGACTCGCTGTATTTGCATTGTATTCTGCATGACATTCAATAAGTATTCTGTAAAGAATCTACATTGAATATCTGAATCTGAATCTGACTCAGTCTAATACGCTTGGGAGCATTACGTCCTATTGGATAAATTGACGACTCATAGAAAAGTCCTCAGGCCTTATGAGAAAGAAAACCGCGTCTTTTAAAACCTATTCAGCAGGCTAAGAAAATAGATCTCAATGTTTTAATTTTACATTGAAGATAGTATTGTAACTTCCTTCTACTCCAGCTTAAAATCTTTAATTTTTCTTTCTTATTAACAATCTGTCTTCTTCTTTCTAGTCACATGCTATCCGTAGTCATAAACAACGGTATTAAAATAAATGACCGTTCTTAGATTAACGGCCAAATTAGGAAAATTGCATTATTACCCTTGGATTTATCGTTAGTTTTCATTATAAATTCACCCCTTCCTTTACCCGAACACAAACTAAGCACACCCTCATTATTTCACAAAGGCTTCTAAACATCGTCGGTCGCCAGAGGATTCGCACACAGACGCAACGATCCGTATCTTTAAAGGGTCGACATCGCATATATCTAAGTGTTGGGGTTTCGGTCAGTTTCTCCTTATCCTTTCCCCCCATTTCGCCACTATACAACCCCCCAACCTCCCCTCATAAACAGCTAAACACTCGCGCAAAATTGTAAAATTTGGGATAGCTTCCTCTCTTTCGCACTAGGTAGAGGCGTCAATTTGTTAAGATAACATTGTTAGACCAGTTAGAGTTGTTAGGAGCATCCGGTATTTACGATTGGGGATTTAATTTAAGGTTGGTTATTGGTGTCGGATATTAGTGTCCGGTTAGATTCCGCTGGCGAATTAGAAATTGGCAGTCTGAGTTCGCTAGTTAGACTTAGTAGATGTCCATTTTCGTAGTTCGTAGATAGGGATTGTTGTCACTATGTAAATTGTACTTGCAAAAAATGAAAGGACTTTTTTCATTTATTTATAAAAGATAAAACTTCAATAAATATGATACAACATAGGCTTACCTATAAAATTCGAAACGGAAAACTAAAACAACCATTTAGAATAAAATAGAAAATCGTTTAATTCACAAATAACATAATTGAATTTTTACAAAAGTTTAACAAATATTTGGTAGCTGTTATAGTGAAAAAGGACATACTCAGCCTTGTGCCACAACTGACGTCGCGGCACTGATTTTCAGTATGCCCAAAAAAGGGTATGTGAGGCAACGCATCGAAGGATAAGACAAACATAAATAGGTACATGTTTATAGCTTATAATATAAAACAACATCATATTGATTACAAATAAAAAGATAGGTATTATAAAATAATAAAAATACTTAAATAAAATTATATAAGTACAACTATTTTTCATATATCTAATATATACATACTGTTGAACACCGAAAATACTACATAAATAATAGATTGTGATAAAAGAAAATACTACAATTTAATTTTAAAAGTTGCTATTGTCTATGCTCGTCTAATTGGGGTGGGATATTATTCCAGCATTTCGTGGCAGAGTATCGAAAACTGCCACGAAATGCAGCCGTTCTGTGTCTTGGGCATGTTAAGCATACAGCCTGCCTTATATGTCTTGATGAAAAGGTTAGCTTATTGTAAAGGTAAGGAGGTTGTTTATTATGTATGATACTAAAGAGCAAAGTTGCAAAATGTAGCATTCTACGAGCATCCATCTTTAAAATGTTGTGCTTTTCTAGATAGGGTGTAACATGTGTTCTCCTAGGAATCGGAAAACAAAACCTAGCACAAGCATTTTGTACACGCTGTTTGAGATTTTTAGTGCGCTTTAGTAAACATGAGCCCATGACAGTATCTGCGTAGTTAAATTTAGAGAGAACTAGGCTGTCACAAAGCTTTATTCTTAATTGCATATCAATATTTTTACGTACACGGTACAGGACTTTCAAACGGTAGAAGCAGTTTTGAACTGTTTGCAAAACATGTTTTTCAAAATGCAGAGTGCCATCCATAAGGACGCCTAAATTACGAGCCTCCTGCACGTACTCCAAGCTTGAATCCTCAACTGTTACTTGCGGTGCGTTAGATAAAATATTTTTAATTATATGTTGAGAGCCTAAAATTAAAAACTTTCATTTATTGGGATTTATAATGAGACTATTTCGTTTACACCATTCAACAATATTGTTTAAATCTGCATTTAATTTAGTAACGGAATTATTGGTATCTGAGGGTTTGAAAGAAATATAAACCTGCAAGTCGTCGGCGTACATACTCGTATGATATTTACAGTTCTTAATGTTATTTATTACGTCAGCGCTATATAGAATAAAAAGAATGGGCCCCAGAATCGATCCCTGAGGTACTCCCCTGTTAACTGGCCTAGCCTCAGATAACAATGTTGAACCGTCCAAATTACGCACTTCTACACACTGTGAACGCCCACTTAAATAACTACAAAACCATCTTACATCATTACTGTCAAATCCATAGAAGGCAAGCTTTGAGAGGAGGAGGTCAATATTGATTGTGTCAAATGCACGAGAGAAGTCAAGCAAAGTAAGTATAGTTCCTTCCCCAACGTCTTGTGCAGCAAGGATATCATCGACTACGTTTATTAATGCCGTGGCTGTACTACGCCCCTTTCTAAACCCGGATTGCTTATCAGGTAAAATGCAATTTGATTCAAGGAAATGTGGAACTTGTAAACTGACTGCTTTTTCTAAAATTTTTGACAACAATGGCAAAATACAAATCGGTCTGAGGTCTTTGACATTAGTAGGCGGAGTTTTTTTATGAATAGGTCTTACAACAGCCATTTTCCAGTAGTCGGGAAATACACCTGTTTTTAGTGATTGATTGACTATAAAAATTAATACTTTTTAATGTTCTAGGCAATGTCAATAGCAACATCTCAAGCGATATTCCATCCAAACCCATTGCATTTGTTTTAAAAGAATTTATAATGTTGCTTACTTGTGTTTCTGTGAGAGGCTTTAAACTAAAAATATTTGTACAAAATCTGTTAAATTCAAAGTAAGTTAACTGAGAAATCTGAACATTGTTTTTAACCGAAATATCAAGAAAATGAAAATTGATAGTATTAGGGTCATTCAAATGCGGAGGTAAAGTAAAATCTTTGTTTTAAAAATCTGCTACATTTTTCCTTAAATTATTCCACAATACTCGGGGGTCACGTATAATATTTTGGTTAAAAAATGCGCATTTTTCACGATCCAAAGCAACCAATACAATTTTTTTAAGTTCTTTGTAATATTCCTTGTGGGAATCCGAATCAGTGCGATGGTATCTTTGGGAAGCTTCATTACGTAACTTAATCATTTCCATTATATTATATGTTAACCATGGATATACACGCTCTTTAATATAAATGATTTTTTCCGGCGCATAATGGTCAAATAAGAGCAAAATATAAGTAGTGCTAGCCGTGACTGAATCGTTTACATTTGTGGACAAGAGGCTCTCCCAATTTACATTAATTAAATCAGAATTAAAATTTTCTACATCTATGTCCTTAAGTGGACGATAAGTTACGAAATGAGAAAGAGCTTTTTCTTTTTTTATCCGTAGCTGGAAAGTTATAAATGCATGTTTACTTAAATCTGGGATATAACCAACACAAATGTTAGAAACAGGAGCCGTAGAACGCACTACATCTATCAATGACTCGCTGTGATCCGTGAAATGTGTAGCACTGTCAATATACTGCTTTAAACCGAAATCTTCTTCACTCTTGCTGAAAACGCTTTAACAACTAGTGCTGTGGTATATACGTCCATTTCTTACATTTTCTTCAACTAGGAAATTTTTAATAATTCATAAATTACTTCACGTAACCGAAATATGAGCATTTTCAAAATATGCCTTAACTACTGCATAAAGAGGTAAGAAATCGATAGTTTGCCGCTCCTACTAGATGGACTTTTGATCTAAATTAATGTAAATTGATCTCATTTAACAACTGAGGAAAAAAACCGGCCAAGTGCGTGTCGGGACACGCGCAGTACAGGAATCTGTAGTTTTTTTAGGATTTTTTTATCGTAAAGCAGGTTTTTACTTACCTTTTCATAATCATCATACAGACAAACAAATAAATAAAGTTTTGAAACTTATGTGGGATGATACCTTTGGGTGTGGTGTTCAAAACTCATAACTCTCCCTTCCCCTCCACCTGACGCTTCACCCCCCCTCACCGTGATCAAGTGTCCCGTTTACCGGTACATGATACGAAAAAAAATTCACAGGAAAAAATAATCCTTATAAAATTCCTAATAAAATATCGGTCACACATTTTTAGGGTTCCATATCCAAAGGGTGAAAACGAGACCCAATTAATATGTCTCCGATGTCTGTCTGTGTATCAGTCAGAGGCCTGTATCTTAGGAACCATAATAGCTAGACAGTTGAAATTTTCACAGATTCTGTACTTTTGATGCCGCTTAAAAATTTTATAATAAAAATAAAAAAGTTATAAATTTAGGGCGGCTAAAACCCGTTTTTAGGTGCTTTTTGCTCTATTTTTGTTTTAGCTCTATCTTAAAAACGGAACATTTGAAAACGTGAAAATTGGTATATTTATAGTGCATAAGCTATAAAATAACAACAAATTATAAAAACTGGTCAAGTTCGTGTCGAACTCGCTAATTTTTAAATACATCTGCGTGACTGCGCGGCAATCTTAGTTATTGAAAGTTAGTGTGTTAAAAATTCACGAGTCCGAAATGAACTTGACCAGTTGTTATGTTTTTTGTTATTATATAACTTATGCACTTTAAACATACCAATTTTCACGTTTGTAAGTGTTCCCGTTTTTAAGATAGAGCTAAAACAAAAATCGAGCAAAAATCGCTTTAAAACAGGTTTTAGCACCCCTTAATTTATTACTTTTTTATTTTTAGTATTTATTTTTATAGCGGCAACAGAAATACATGATGTGTGAAAATTTTAACTGTCTAGCTATTAGGTTCATGAGATACAGCCCTTTCACTGATACACAGACAGACATCGGAGACATATTAGTTTTTCACTTTGGATACGGACCCTAAAAAGGACCCTAATATTTTGTTAAGAATTTTTCAACACATTTGCTCATAAAACAGCTCTATTTGCACTGAATTAAGGTCCATAATCCAGCTTAGATTCAGATTCAGATTCAGATAATTTTATTCAATGTAGATTCTTTACAGAATACTTATTGAATGTCATGCAGAATACAATGCAAATAGAGCGAGTCTACGCCGTTTCGGATCTTGCTATGGCAGCGTAAAAGAAACGGCAAGAAACCACTGCAGCACGGCCTACTTTAAGAGTCGGCTTTTTACAATGTGTTTCTTATTAAACACGCGTGCTTTTTTCATTACTATAATTTCACTAGTGTTGTAATTTTTGTCTTTTTTTTAATCGGCAAGATGCAAGGAGTTTCTATATCTATACCATTCATAATATTTTCATGAAAAAGTAAACTGTGTTCGATAATATGATAAATAAATGTTAATTACATGGAAATACTTATATTAATCAACCAACTTACTACAAATTTGTCTTGAAAGTAACAAAATATTCAATATTAAATAATTCATGGGAGTGAGCCTCAGAACAAAGACCTCCTTGCTGAGTAAGCTGTTTGACAGGTTAGTGTTTTATTTTTGTTTTGTTTTTTATAGCGGCAAGGTGCAAGGAGTTTCTATATCTATAACATTCATAATAATCCCAGATTAGTAAGTTTATGTAATAATAATTTAATGAATTAAGAAACTGTGTTCGATAATATGATAAATAAACGTTAATCAAACGAAAATATTGATTTTAATCAACTAACTACAAATTTGTCTTTAGAGTAACAAAATATTTAATTTTAAAATAAATTGAAAAGTAATCTGTATAATCTATGTCTTCGAAAAAAGTAATACGCGCGCCATTTTAACAGATATTTCTTGTTGTGAAATGTGTTTAATGTAATTAAAAAATAAATGACTTCTACAAATAAGAAAAACAGTGATAAGTGTAGAACGTCGAAAATACTTGAACAAAAACACAAGTGACCTAGAAATGTGAGGAAAACGTCTACGAAATTTCCTTAGGAAAAAAAGGTAAGCGCGATTTTGATTCGTTTTTATTCGCAAATGTGTTGAAAAACGTCGTAAGAAGCTTGTGCGCTTTGGTGATTACACCCTCGGCTCCATTACGCCCTCGCCTGCGGCTCGGGCTGCAATTTCTGAGCCTCGGCCGTAATATCCAAAATAGCGCACGTGCATCTTAATGTACTATTATAAGGATTATTTTGTTTCCCGAATTTTTTTTCGTATCTGTAATAGTTTTCGCATAAAAGTGAAGAAACCGGTAAACGGGACACATATCACGGTGAGGGGGGGGGGGGGGGGTGAAGCGTCAAGTGGAGGGGGCGGGAGGGTTGTCAGGTATAATAAGATTCAAAACTTTATTCATTACTTCATTTAGGCCATACATTGATTACATAGAATTAGTGTATTATAATATTCAGCGATTCCAATAGTTCGGTTATATAGCTCATTTACCTGTAAAGCCTACTGATAGTTTTTCTTTTAATTTCATTGCTACTTTGGTGTTTCTATTTTTACATTTCCTTTTCGTTTCGCTGGCTGGCGGACACTCGACTCCAACAAAAAATTGTGCTTTCAAGCTAATTATTCCGCTAAGGGATCCCTAAATTGAAAAATGATATATGAAGTCTCACATTGTTTTTGAAACAGCTATTTAACGACACCCCACAATATGGGGTAAACTAGAAAAACTAACACTCCCACTTTACTTACTTCTAGGGTAGGTATAATAGAAAAAATCTTTTTTCAAGATTTAATTTTACCACTTTATCGGCGTTGATGAATTGAATGTCTCTGAGCTAAGCCGCGGACAGACAGACGGAAAGACAGACGGACATGAAGAAACTATAAGGGTTCCTTGTCGACTACGGAACCCTAAAAAACATGCCGCTTTTACCAAGGAAAGTCCATTTCACCAACGAATGCATAAAGATTTTTATCTATTTACTTATCTATAGAAAAAGCTAGTAATCAATTAAATAAGAGAGAAAATATTCAATTAAGTGCGAGCATTAATATTCTAGAGTCGCGGTCGTCAAGTGCCGCCCGGGCGATAGTGCAGGTGGCTTTCCCCACCTCCCACCTCCTGAGGGGGTAAGTGGGGAGTGACACCCAAAATTCACGTTTTTAGGCCTACCCGCTTTTAAGTCGACGCACGTTCGCTTTGTGGAAATTTTAGTGCGTTTATTTAATAACTATAGGTATTATAGTGGCCCCGATAATACTGTTGTTCCGTTTTGATTAGGTAAGTACTTGTTTCTGATTAGGTAGGTAGAATGCTTTGTATTGTACCTCATCAATATCACCTCTGTTAACTTATACATCTTAATTTATAAGTTAACAGCACAAACTAATAAAACAACCGGCCAAGTGCGTGTCGGGCCACGCGCAGTAAAGGGTTTGGTAGTTGCCTTAGGAATTATTATTGTTAAACAAGTTAAGATTTTTTCTAAACATTTTCCCTCCTAACGAACAGCGAGATTCAGCACCTGAATGCTATTTCTATCATTTTCAGTATTTTGACTATTACTTGTTAACTTGTATAGTCTACTTAGCTGTGATAGTTTTTCTTTTTAATTCATTATTATATACTACCACTTTGAATTTATTCACGTTTCAGTTTTTTCCTGGAATGGTATTTTTTTTTTAAATTTTTCATCGAAACTAAGAATCGTACAAAAATACAAAAATATATTATAGAATGTACGAGTAAATTCCTTTCATATGATACCCCATTCGACCTAGTAGCGATAATTTGAAAAGTGATCAAAACAAAGTGATCCTATCATCACCATCATCATATCAGCCGAAAGACGTCCACTGCTGGACATAGGCCTCCCCTAAGGAACTCCATGACGACTGGTCCTGCGCTGCTCGCATCCAGCGGCTTCCCGCGACCTTGACCAGATCGTCGGTCCACCTTGTGGGGGGCCTGCCAACGCTTCGTCTTCCGGTACGTGGTCGCCACTCTAGAACCCTCACGCCCATCGGCCATCGGTTCTTCTTGCGATGTGCCCTGCCCACTGCCACTTCAGTTTAGCAATTCTCAGGGCTATGTCAGTTACTTTAGTTCTTCTGCGGATCTCCTCATTTCTGATTCGATCGCGCAGAGAGACTCCGAGACAAGTTTTACTAAGTCATTATCTTGCACGTATTACTATAGTGTTGAACGTATTACTGAAATTTCAATTTTTGGTCCGAAATCTGAACCACGCGGTGCGGGAAGCCGACTCGAATTTAGCCTGCCATTTTTGGGGTTCCATAGTCAAAAGGAACCCTTACAGATTCATCTTGTGCGTCTGTCTGTCTGTCCGCGGCTTAGCTCAGAGACCCTTAGTACAAGAAAGCTGATATACTATTTCAAAGGGGTAAAATAAAATCATAAAAAAATATATTTTTAGTTTACCTCCCGTACAAATAAAGTGGGGGTAATTTTTTTTTCTTGTCTGCCCCATAGTGTGGAGAGTTGTTGGGTAGGTCTTTTAAATATAATGAGAGTCATTCGATTTTTTTTTATTACACGTTATTAGGGACACTTTAATGTATCTATTTATTTCAACTACCTATCTTTGTTTGTTCAGAAAATTTCATCAATTATGTAACTGAGCACTTACTTAAGCGCACCAGTGTAGATAGTTCTAAGTAACAGTGTCTGATAGTAAAACAACGGCAGGCGCTATTAATCATAGAAAAATGACGGGCATTGCGCCTGCCGACTCAAAATTGTGAAAACCTACCCGACACGCACCGAACTAATAACCTAGCAGCTACCACACTCCGGCGGGGGGGACGGTTAGCAGATAAAGATAGTTTTTTTTTAATGACAAACTACGATTTTTTTGCTAGAGAGATTCAAGAATGTTTTTTTTAGTGAAAGTCAAGTACACTTTGCATAAAAAAGGGTATAAAACTCCTGATAACTGATGTGAATCTATTTATAAAAACTGAATATTTTTTCCCAAGGCCTTATTAATTATGCCTTGGGATTTTTTTTTTGACATACCTACAAAAAATCTACCTACACAGAAACTTCTTTTTGTAATGATGTGGTCGTTTTACATTATTGATATTTTTGAAATAACATAGAACAAAGAATACTTTTCTCTCTGTTTGTAAATTTCTGGGTCACCGTTGGTCGTAACAGCCACGTTGCAAAGCACGCTTATCTGAACGTTGTTGATGTTTAAATGAGGTCGAAATTAACATTGACGAGCGTGTAGCTGCTAATTTTAGAGAAGGTATAGCCTTAAATGCCATTAACTAGCGGCCGTCTGTACCTACTGTATTTAATTATGTGCATAATTATTACATAACTATATGAAAAAGTTTAATTTCTAGATTCAAAGCGCTTGTAATTAAGTGTTTACACAAGTATTGCATCGTAAATTTAGTTATGAGAGTTACACAAAAAAAAACACCCCTTAAACTTTTTGAGAGCCACGTTTTGGTCGGTATGGTTGACGGTTGTCATATCAGCTGAAAGATGTCTGAATTAAAAAAAAACTAAAAATCTGAAAATCCTGAAATCCTGGTGCTGAAAATTTTGGGGCTACCAGCAGTTTCACGCGACTTTTCCAGAAAGCACGTTGAGTGAGCCATGTCGGACGCTACAATGATGATAAAGCTATGAAACTGGGGATAGTTCATAACATCCCATTAAATTGGTCACTTAGGTACAGTCAAGAGCACATCAAGGATGACACATTGGACTTTGTACCCTTTTATTTCAATAGACGTATGGGCTAGAGTCGCGTTGCGAGTGACAAGCTTGACCTGTCGAACTTTTTAACAATTTTAGTATTTTCTATTTTATTTATTATTTGTGTTTTTTTCCTAACCTTATCGCCCGCTTGACGATGACGCTTGTCAGTGTGTGTGTGCTGCCAGAACCAAAACAACGGTGTGATATATTGAGGACCGGCCAAAAATCGCTCCTATCTACCTCACTAACCTTTATCTATAAAATTTTAAAGTTTTAAGCGTTACGTTACGCTTTGTATGGCGGCCATTAGACGCTCAGTCTGACTGATCGATGACTGACTGACTGTGGTTTGAGTGACGCTTGACTGAGCGTCTAAGTACGTTGACTGACGTATGACTGAGTCACTGTCACGTCAGTCACATACTTACACGTTCAGTCAAGCGTCACTCAAACCACGGTCAGTCAGTCATCCATCACTCAGACTGAGCGTCTAAAGGCCAACAGCTAGTCTTATAGGCGGCTATAAGACGCTCAGTCTGACTGATGGATAACTGACTGACTGTGGTTTGAGTGACGCTTGACTGATCGTGTAAGTACATGACTGACGTCACAGTGACTCAGTCATACGTCAGTCAACGTACTTACACGTTCAGTCAAGCGTCACTCAAACCACAGTCAGTCAGTTATCCATCAGTCAGACTGAGCGTCTAATAGCCTATAAGACTAGCTGTTGGCCTTTAGACGCTCAGTCTGAGTGATGGATGACTGACTGACCGTGGTTTGAGTGACGCTTGACTGAACGTGTAAGTATGTGACTGACGTGACAGTGACTCAGTCATACGTCAGTCAACGTACTTAGACGCTCAGTCAAGCGTCACTCAAACCACAGTCAGTCAGTCATCGATCAGTCAGACTGAGCTAGTCTTATAGGCGGCTATAAGACGCTCAGTCTGACTGATGGATAACTGACTGACTGTGGTTTGAGTGACGCTTGACTGATCGTGTAAGTACATGACTGACGTCACAGTGACTCAGTCATACGTCAGTCAACGTACTTACACGTTCAGTCAAGCGTCACTCAAACCACAGTCAGTCAGTTATCCATCAGTCAGACTGAGCGTCTAATAGCCTATAAGACTAGCTGTTGGCCTTTAGACGCTCAGTCTGAGTGATGGATGACTGACTGACCGTGGTTTGAGTGACGCTTGACTGAACGTGTAAGTATGTGACTGACGTGACAGTGACTCAGTCATACGTCAGTCAACGTACTTAGACGCTCAGTCAAGCGTCACTCAAACCAGTCAGTCAGTCATCGATCAGTCAGACTGAGCTAGTCTTATAGGCGGCTATAAGACGCTCAGTCTGACTGATGGATAACTGACTGACTGTGGTTTGAGTGACGCTTGACTGATCGTGTAAGTACATGACTGACGTCACAGTGACTCAGTCATACGTCAGTCAACGTACTTACACGTTCAGTCAAGCGTCACTCAAACCACAGTCAGTCAGTTATCCGTCAGTCAGACTGAGCGTCTAATAGCCTATAAGACTAGCTGTTGCCCTCGACTTTGTAACCAAAGAATAGCCTATTGTTCTTCTCTGGTGTTCAAAATGATGATATGATACCTACTCATCAAAATCAGTTGACGGTCAAACCGTATAAGGGTTGCAGGCAGGAGACATTTTAAGTCCAGAATTCGCCAGAATTTTGACATTATTTTTTGTCAAAAATGCGATAGGTACATTTTTTGGAGTAGATAGTCAGCACAATTGCTAGCACTGCGGTGGCGTCTGTAGTAAATATACGATGATAACCAAATGCAAATACAAAATTATTTATTTAACAGTCCAAAATTACAAAAAATTGTTAAAACTATGATACCCACACTAGGCAAAGCCTGTTTTGCGGTTATCATAACAAAAGCATTTTACATTTGGACACATCTTGAAAATAAACAATTAATTTATTGATGTAAGTTACATAGTAATGGAAAATCACTATCACTACATATTATAAAATAAAAGTCCCCCGAAAAGTTTTTCTGTCGTGCATGCATCATGTCTGTCTGTGATCGCTAAACTCAGGAACTTTATTATTCACTACTTACTTATAAACTTTATTATTCATTAATTCAATAGGAAGGTTTGTGGTTATAATTTATAAATATTTATTGAAAATTAACTGAACTATGATAATGTTTGTCGATCGAGTTGGAAAAAAACGTGCCTCTTGGGAGCTTTCTGGGCGTGCGCTGCGTAAATGATTTCATTTATATGAAAGTTATGTATGAAAGAATTGTTGCTCTCTAAGAGCTCTAAAGAAAAGTCCGCGATAGTATTTATCTATCTTTTAAGGATTATCCATAGTAACCAACTTTTTGTAGCAAAAAAGTAGATTTTCAAAATAAGGTATTTTTGAGCGTATTTTTTGCCCTTAAGGTACGGATCCTTATCTAATTTAAAAGGTTAGTAATAATAAACAATGAACATAGATCAAAATTGTCCTTTACACCATGTTACTTAAATGAATATCTTAGAAGATATCACAATATTTAAAATCACTCTAATTAAAGTCTTAGAATGAGCTTCACACTCGATGCGCATTTCCGTTGATAGCCGACCCGACGGGGCACCGGGGGCACACACGGAGGGCACACGTCGTTGCGACTGGTCGTCCGAAGCCTGATTTTTAAAATTTTAGATATGTTCAACCATTCTCGACTTTTATAGATAGTTCAAAATGAGTGTCGTTTGTATCCAGAGAAAAAAAATGTATACGATTCGATAACGTCATCAGTCAACAATAACATAGGGAAAATAATTTTCTTAGATGCTCTTTCTTATGCTCCGTCTTTCACACGGGCAATTGTATGTGGCCCTGTCACGTGTAACATGAAAACTCAATATGTTCATTTTTGCACCGAATCCTGAAGAAGCTATAAATGTTGTGAACAACTGGTACAACGAAATATTTTAGAATGTTTTAAAAATTGTGTAGCAAGTTTAAGACTACGTCATAATATCGTAATAAAAGTCACCACTCTACCCGTAGATTAGTACCCGTGCGAAGCCGGGGCGGGCCGCTATTATAATATAATAATAACCAAATGGACGCTGCTGCGCATACTCCACTTTAAGAACCCTTAGTAGAAAGGGTAGTCCTTATTCAGTGCCTTTGGTCGCCTTGAACAAAATCCATAACAAGAGATTATGTAGTTTACTACATTTAAAATGCACCACAGGGGCCGAGTTACGTAACTTTTGCAGTTAGGGTTGATTATTGAATCAGACATCGGAAATTTTTACAAACGCACCAAAATCTCGAAATGGTTTTTGAGTTATTATCGTTAATAATTAATATTTGGATAGATTTCTTTGTGCTTCCATAGTTTTGGACCCAGGCATTATAATTCATAGTTCCTTTCAGAACTGTGTTCAAAGGATGATGATTGTGTTGTTGTTTGTACGTACAGCCAACAGCACATCAGTGGAAACACTTTGGACTTAATGACATGTGACATGACGTACGGTTGACGTAACGTGGATTTTTGTGTGGATATGGATATAGTAAGATTTGCGACCGACATATGTAGTTGGCTACTCGTAATTTATCGATACGATATTTTTTTCAATAATTTGAAAAAGTTGTACAAAAGTCGTCATAAATGTTACCTTTTGGGGCAGTCGGGTAAACAACGCGCTAAGATAAGTGTATACTACTCATCGTTCGTTAGTCATAACATAAATCTATGATTAGATTAAAAACTATATGTATGTCTATTAATATATGTAAGTTTGTAACGCGTTCTTAACAAAGATTTTGGAAACACACTCGGAGCGCATCTTTTTCGTGTAAAAATATGCAACCTCTTTGGGTAATATCTCCATTTGACTTGGTTTTGATTTGGTTGGCGGATTGGTTGATGGAGGTCATCTTTTGGACTGAGAAAAAAAAGAGAGACTTGAAATCCATAGAGTAATAATACACTAACAATATTTTATGAAAGTTGCCACTACTATGATATCTTCACCCACCGTAAAAGTTAACAATTTCACAAATTTCAAAATCAACGAGCACAAAAGACGACTCTCTACAAAACATAGCTTTATGTACATTTTCGAATTTTATGCTTGCCACGTACCGCACGGTAGTGTGCGTGTAGTTTTTGGTCGAAAACAATTTTTCGTGAGCCGTCACTTTGCTTGCATGTCTCTGATTCTGTTGGAGTTTGGTTGATAGCAAAGGGGGTGTGAGGGGTCAAATAGTTTTGGTCACAGTGTTAAGTGTGCGAATAGTGTTGCGTAGTATGGGGAGTCCTCCCTCGCCGCGTCATCGCATTGACTATTGCGTCTGTGTTAGAGGAATGAACATTTAAAATGCCCACCCCTTGACGATCACTATCGCGGCCATTTTTGTTTCTTTTTTTACGTTTATTTTACTTTGATTTAGTCTTTAGGTAGCGTTATTCTTATTATTTATAAGCTTGTTTGTAATAGTGTAATAAGTAGGTAAAATTGTTTCTCAACATATTTGCTCATAAAACAGCTCTATTTGCACTGTATTAAGGTCCATAATCCAGCTTATTAAACACCCGTGCTTTTTTCATTATATTACCGCACTAGTGTTTTATCTTTGTTTTATATATATATACATATAGCGGCAAGGTGCAAAGAGTATAACATTCACAATATTTCATGAATAAAGAAATGTTTGATAATATGACAAATAAATGTTAATTACATGAAAATGAGGCCTATGTCCAGCAGTGGACGTCTTTCGGCTGATATGATGATGATGACATGAAAATATTTATATTATTTAACTAACTATTACAAATTTGTCTTTAAAGTAACAAAATATTCAATTTTAAAATAATTTAAAGAGTAGGCTGTTTGGGAGTTTGGTCAATGTCTCCTGCGCGCGCATGTATGTAGGTACTTACATAGTGGAGGGCCGTAAGATTTATACCTCGGAATCCGGGGCCAGTCACTGAATCTTCAAAAAAAATTATGAAATGTGTTTTTAAAAGCATATAGAAAAATTTAAAAAAAAATATTTCTCCCGATCTCAATATTTTAATAAATAAATAAATAATTATTAATTTTTCGGATTTTTTAGGGTTCCGTACCTCAAAATAAAAAGAACGGAACCCTTATAGGATCACTTTGTTGTCCGTCTGTCTGTCAAGACCCTTTTTCTCACAAACGAGAAGAGGTATCAGGTTGAAATTAATGACGAATATTAAGGTCCATAAACCACACAATATCTGAAAATTTAAATTTTTACAACGACGCAATCAAAAGATATGGCTTTTTATGTCCTCATCTCCATACATTTATGCAAAAAAGCAAAACCTACAGGGTACTTCCCGCTGACCTAAAATTATGAAATTTGGCAAGAAGCTAGGTTTCACAGTACAAATAAAGGGAAAAGTCTATAATCATCAAATATTTCAATTTTTCTCACAACTAATAGTAACCAATTAAGATGAGCTCCCGTCTCAAGAACTTTTCTATAAAAGAGGGGTCAAGTTGGATGGTCACGGAGTTTTTAAAATCAAAGAGCAAAAGGTTTTAGTATATCATATGGTAGATAGGTACGGAACCCTAAGGGCGCGAGTCCGATTCGCACTTGGCCGGTTTTTTTTATTACCTTTAATTTATTTTTAGTGTTCCATACCTCAAAATAAAAAAACGGAACCCTTATATGATCACTTTGCTGTCCGTCTGTCTGTCTGTGTCTGTCTGACTGTCTGTCTGTCAAGACCCTTTTTCTCACGAGCGGGTAAAGGTATCAGGTTGAAATTGATATCGAATATTAAACTATACAAGATCTGAAAATTTAATTTTTTTACAACGACGCAATCAAAAGATATGGCTTTTTATGTCCTCATCTCATTTATGCACTAAAGCAAAACCTAGAGGGTACTTCCCGTTGACCTAAAATTACGAAATTTTGCAAGAAGCTAGGTCTGACAGTACAAATAAAGGAAAAAGTCTAAAATCATTAAATATTACAATATTTTCACAACTAACAGTAACCAATTAAGGTGAGCTCCCGTTTCAAGAACTTTTCTATAAAAGAAAGGTCAAGTTGCATGGTCGCGGAGTTTTTAAAGTTATAAATTGTTGTAATCAAGATCAGCCAATTTTTTTTATCTGTTTTATTTGAGCTTTTAATAATTCAGTCCAACAGTTTTTATGAAGATTCATTGACTGGCCCTGGATTCTGAGATATTACAATTTTTATGCCTTACGGCACTCCACTAATAATCTGGACAAGCATGTTGTAGTATGTGTATACCGACCTCCCGCTTATCAAAATTTTTCTTTGTTTGAGTTAGTAATGGAAGATGTTTTAAAAATAGTGACCAAAGTAAATAAGTTTGCGGTAGTGTGTGGCGACTTTAATGTAAATATTTTAGAAAATACTTCCTATAGTACCAAACTTTTAAGTCTTTTTAAAAGTTATAATTTAGAGCATGTATTTTTTGAACCTACTAGGGTGACGTCATCCTCGGCTACCTGTATTGATAACGTATTTTGTAACTGCGATTATTTTGATAAAAGTATCATAAACTCGCTTCAGTCGGACCACTCGGGTCAAAGTGTTACTTTTAATTATTCTCGAGTAACCCAGAAGATAGATATAGAAACCAGGAGTCTAACGAACGACAGGTTAGAAAAGTACAAAAACACGTTACTAGAAAAACTGCCCTGTCACAATTATAATCCTAACAACCCTAATAACTCATATGAAGATTTATTCACATTGATTAATACTGAATTCAGTAAAATTTTCACTATTAGGAAAAAGCAAATCATTGTAAAATTCAAGTTCAGTGACTGGGCTACCGCTGGTATTCGCAAAAGTAGAGACAGACTTTTTGAATTATATGAGATAAGAAATTATTCAAATGACGACAGTTTCATTGAATATGTAAAAAATTATTCAAAATTGTTTAAATTAGTTTGTTTAAAAGCAAAATCATTTTTCCTACGGAAAAAAATACAGTCTGCTGATAACAAAATTAAGGCTGTATGGAATGTTATAAACAGTGAAACTGGTAAAGTGAAACCGCGTGACAATCAAATCACACTTCATACAAATCGCGGAACCATTAGTTCAAACGTAGAAGTGGCTCAAGAATTCGAAACCTTTTTTACTAATATTCCTTTGAAAACAACAGAGTCACTCAATTCATCATCTTCACTTGCTAGCGGTTTACTTCAAAAGAATGTGGACGCCTGCGAAACTGAATTTGGGTTCAATCATGTCACCCCTAACGAAATTGTTAAAGCCTTTAAAAGTATTAAAATGAAAACTACTGAGGACCTATGGGGAATGTCAGTAAAAGTCTGCAGTGCGATCATTGATACTATATCTCCATATTTAGCTGTTATATTCAATGATTGTGTCGATCATGGTACTTTTCCTGACTTAATGAAAAAAAGTAAAGTAGTTCCATTATTCAAAGCTGGTGACAAAAAGGATCCCAGTAATTTTAGACCAATATCAGTCTTACCTGTACTTAGTAAAATTTTTGAGAAGGTCATACTCAATCAAATGCTTTCGCACTTTAATAGAAATAACTTACTACATGACCATCAATTTGGTTTTACGAAAGGGCGCAGTACAACGGATGCCGGAACTGCACTTTTAAAATACATTTTTGGCGCGTGGGAAAAATCTGAAGATGCTATTGGTATCTTCTGTGATCTATCCAAAGCATTTGATTGCGTAGATCATAGCACATTGTTGTTAAAACTTGAACATTACGGTGTTAAGAATAATTCACTTAAACTACTTAAGTCATATTTGGAAAACAGGATTCAAAAGGTACAAGTAAACAAAACGAAATCACTGGGATCTGTTGTCAAAATTGGCGTACCTCAAGGGTCCATATTGGGGCCATTTTTATTCCTTATTTATATTAATGACCTCCCTACTGTAGTGAAGAATCTGTCAAAGATTGTGTTATTTGCTGATGATACTTCATTAATATTCAATGTAAGTAGAAAATCACAAAATTATAACGAAGTCAATGATGCACTTGGACAGATTCATGCATGGTTTACTGTTAACAATTTAGTCCTAAACGCCAAAAAAACTAAATGTATTAAATTTGCACTACCAAATGTAAGGTCTACTTCACATAACATAGTATTGAATAATGAACCATTAGATTTTGTAAATAGTACAGTTTTCTTAGGGTTAATACTAGACTCTAAACTTCAATGGGGCCCTCATATAACGGCTCTTTCTGGTCGATTGAGCTCGGCTGCATATGCTGTCAGAAAAATCAGACAACTTACTGATGTAGCTACCGCAAGGCTGGTTTACTTTAGCTACTTCCATAGCATTATGTCTTATGGCTTACTGCTTTGGGGCCGAGCAGCTGATATACATTCAATATTCGTTTTACAAAAGAGAGCTATAAGAGCAATTTATTGCCTGAAGACTCGTGATTCCCTGAGAGAACTGTTCAAGGAAATCAACATAATGACAGTGCCATGCCAGTATATCTATGAAAATATTATGTATGCTAGAAAGAACATTCATCAATTACCTAAAATTTGTGACAGGCATAATTTTAATACTAGAAATAAGCACAAAATTGATCAACCATATACTAGATTAACTAAAGTCAATACATCTTTCGTTGGTCTGTGTGTACGATACTACAACAAAATACCTGACAATATAGTGCAATTACCTGAGAGAAAGTTTAAAGAATGTGTAAAGCAAACGTTATATAAAAAAGCTTACTATAGATTAGATGACTATATGAATGACAAAGAGGTATGGTGCTCTGATATTCCAGCGAAACACAAGAAACACATTGTAAAAAGCCGACTCTTAAAGTAGGCCGTGCTGCAGTGGTTTCTTGCCGTTTCTTTTACGCTGCCACAGCACGATCCGAAACGGCGTAGACTTGCTCTATTTGAATTGTATTCTGCATGACATTCAATAAGTATTCTGTAAAGAATCTACATTGAATAAAATAATCTGAATCTGAATCTTCCGAAAAAGTGACACGCGCGCTATTTTAACAAATATTTGTTGTGTTTATTATAATTATTTGCAAAAGTATTGACTTCTACAAATAAAAAACAGTAATTAGTGTAGTTCCGCAACGTCGAAAATGCTTAGACACAAAACACAAGTCTGGAGTATAGGATGTACGTAGAAATGCAAGAAAAAAGGAAAAAAAAAATTCCTTCGGTAGAAAAGGTAAACAAATTTGATTTGTTTTTATTCGCAAATGTGTTGAAAAACATCGTAAGAAGCGCGTGTGCTTTGGTGATTACACCCTCGACTCCATTAAGGTCTCGCCCGCGGCTCGGGCTGCAATTTCTGAGCCTCGGGCGTAATATCCAAAATAGCGCACTCGCATCTTAATGTAACCTACCCCTACCCTACCTCTACCCCTACCTCTATCCCTACCCCTACCCTTACCCCTACCCCTACCCCTACCCCTACTCCTACCCCTACCCCTATCACTACCCCTACCTCTTCCGCTATCCCTACTCCTAACGCCATCTTAACCGCTATCCCTATGCTTATGTAAACATAGAAACGACACCCATATTGATATATAGACATTTCAACCCTATAGCACCCCAACCCCATCCCCAGGGGATGATGGTATTTCACGTCCACCACGTTAAATTTCAAAATTGTTGTAGTTTTCGTAATCAGCGACCCGATAAACCATACAAACGATACCCATATTGGTTTTTAGACCCTTTCACCCCATTTATGGGTTAAATTTGGGGTGGAATTTCAATAACAAATGATAAACGTTGCATAGAATTACAAGCCTGCCTAAATAATAAATTTAGTGGTTTTTATTTTAAATTTGAGGGATTTTGAACTTCACCCCCTTTTCACCCCTAAGGGAGTAGAATTTTCAAAAACCCTGGGACACATAAAAATAATTTTTAGTCTTTTAACTGACGGACGGACTTTAATACAAACTTTCATCCCATATTTTACCCCCTTAGGGGTGGAATTTTGTAAAACCCTTTCTTAGTGCACCCCTAGACCTTATAAATAAATGGTACAGCAACACTGCACTTACTTTCTCGCGATATGCAAGAAAAAAGTATCATCTGCTAACTTAAATTTTTAAATCCATACACACAGTACGGAAATACTAAATTTTATTTGCGGTTAAAAAAAAATTTCTAAGGAAATATGCAGATCAATTTAGAATTCAAGTTGTTAAACATTAAAAGAAACTAACCGTAAACTATTTCGAGTAAATCACATGTTTCAATTTTTGTAGTACTAGAACAAACCTTTATAGTATACATTCACAGATTAATAAATACTACCGCAAGATACTTGCATGAAGATTTTTTACATTCCCTAATTTCCCAAAACATATTTCTTAGGGAAAGTTGATCAGTTTAGTCTACTGAGCAAGCCCTTTCAGTTTTGGTACAGCCTGTATACTAGATATTTGCAAAAAAAAAAAACAAATAGGACCCAGTCCGGTAAATAACCAATCCAGAATTAAATTATAGAAAATTAAAGTAAACTCACTCGAAACAATTATGAGTAAATCACATGTTTACGTTTTAGTAGTACTGGAACACCCCTTATATGAAATTACACTGACCAATTGATACATGGAGATGCTTGGTCATGCAAAGTTTCATCAAGATTTTATGAGCCGTTTTTGCGAAAATTAAAATTTTTCATTTTCGTTGTATGACAGATACCCTCAAAATGAGAGCCAGCAGGAAACCATTCAGAACTCTTCGATGGATTTGCATAAAACTCTTAAATTCAAAATATGGTGCCAATCAGATCAGACCATTCGTTTAGCCGCTAGGCCAAAGCGTGACGGGCAGACCGACCGACGGACCGACCGACCGACTGACCGACCGACCGACCGACCGACGGACGGACATTTTTGGGAGACATGATTTTTATGATGTATATGTGATATAGAACACATTTTTAAGAAAATTTAAAAAACCAATGATCTTATATATGTTACTAGCGTAGAAAAACTTTTTTTTTCACGAATACAATACCTTTCTCGCTCCGCTCGAAAGTAAAAAAATAAAAAGTTATTTATTTCTTATTTGAAAGTAACCTTAAGATTGAGGTCCTCCCAGAAAGCAATTAAAAATGCAGTCTAAGGAACCTACGTGCCAAAAGAATCTCTAAACCCAGCGGTTTGGGATGTGCGTTGATATGTCAGTCAGTGAGTGAATCAGTCACCTTCTTCTTTTATATATTTAGATTGTGAATCTATATCGCACATCCCTATCTTGCGACGAATTATTTCTTTAATCCTATTTCTATAGCCCTTATTTTTCTGAGGTTTATACTCACAGATTGACATTATGACGATGGTAACCTACAATTTCTGAACGCATTACTCGTATTGAGAATTTACGATATGAGAGTACCTAGATAGAATAGGTTTAAAGAAAATATAAGAAAACGAATGACATTTTTAGAGGCTCTGGAGACAAATTCTCGGGTATTACTGGGTGATAAAATATCATACACAAAAAAAACGAAATCACTGAATGTTCTCTCAAAAAGTGAAGGTTGATATTTGTTAATCCTATCCTATCCTACTAATATTATAAACGCGGAAGTTTGTAAGTCTGGATGGAGGGATGGATGGATATTTGTTACTTGGTAAACATATAGGTTAGGTCCTGGAATAGCACATAGGCTACTTTTTACCGCGGGAAAACACTTTGTTCCCACAGGAAAACGCATTAAATATTAATGAAGAAGGTGACTGACTCACTGACTGACATATCAACGCACAGCCCAAACTGCTGGGTCTAGAAATTTCAAATTTGGCATGTAGGTTTCTTATGAAGTCTTACGGTTCACTAAGAAGGGGTTTTACAAAATTCCGCCCCTAAGGGGGTAAAACAGGGGATGAAAGTTTGTATGAAAGTCCTTCAGTTTTAAAGTTAGGATCTTCAAGTTTTGTATTTAGGCTAAAGACGTTTTTGAAATTTCGACAAGATAAAGGGTGAAAAGGGGTATGAAGTTGAAAATCCTTTTTTTTTTAAGTAAAATTCCATAATATTTATTATTTAGGCATTAGGGTTGTAATTCTATGCAACGTTATTGTTATTGAAATCCCACCCAAATATTCAACCCCTAAAAAAGAGAAAAGGGGCAAAAACGTCTAAAAACCAATATGTGTATCGTTTCTATGGTATATTGGGTTGCTGATTACGAAAACTACAACAATTTTGAAATCCAACGTGGTAGACGTGAAATACCATCATCCCCTGGGGATGGAGTTAGGGTGCGATAGGGTTGAAATGACTAAAAGTCAATATGGGTGTCATTTGTATGGTTTATCGGGTCGCTAATTACGAAAACTACAACAACTTTAAAAACCAACGTGGTGGACGTGAAATACCATCATCCCCTGGGGATGGGGTTGGGGTGCAATAGGGTTGAAATGTCTAAAAATCAATATGGGTGTCGTTTCTATGATTATATGAGGATAGGGATAGCGGTTAAGATGGCGTTAGGGGTAGGGATAGGGTGAGGGAGAGGGATAGGGAGAGGGACAGGGAGAGGGAGGGAGACGGAGGGCGAGGGGGAAGAGGGGGAGATGGACAGAGATGGTTTGACGGACGGTTGGACAGATGGTTGGACGGACGGAAGGACGATAGATAGCCGGAAGGGTGGATGGATGGATGGTCAGATAGATAGAATCCCACGCGGACGAAGTCGCGGGCAACAGCTAGTACCTATATAAAGTAACGTTCGACAATAACATATTTTCATGTATTTTAATTCGTTTATGTGAATTAAGTCAGTCAGGACAGTAGCACGGACACGAGAAAACACCCTCCTCAAAAGTGATAGTTTATAACGAGGGGAATAAATTTTAACTGGACAAAACAAAAACAGTTATTTATTTTGTACGATTACATCGACAATTACTTTGTCACTTAAACACTACCTAGGTTTTAAAAGGTGTTAGTAACTTCGTCCTGTTAGCAAGGTAGAATAGAATAGAATATAATAGAATAGAATAGAATAGAAAAAGTTTTATTTAGTAAACAAATTGAACTAATCATAATCATCATCATATCAGCCGAAAGACGTCCACTGCTGGACATTCCTGCGTTACTTGCTGTTAGCAAGGTGTTAGTAAATAAAAAATATCTGTTTAAGATGTTATAGAAATAGTTACTGATCGAGATCTAAACAAGAAAATGACACAATTCTTGAATGTCATTCTACTTATCATCCAATAATTTTACGCCTTACAATCTTTTGAAAAGTAACTCAAAATCACTGCTCATAAATGTGCTAAAAAAATATTTATTGTACATTAGTTTATAATTATCAAATATTGTATTTCACTTTTTAAGATTATCAAGGTGCATTTCAGAAATCTTGGAACTGCCTGCAATTTTTGGCTACTTCATTAATAATTTACTTAAATCCTGCTACGAAAATGTTCCAAGTGAGGCGTGGAAAACAAACATTTACAATAAAAACTGTTACGCACTTACCCCAGTATCCTATAACTTTGAGCTTTCAGTAACTAACAATAGTTATATTATAAAAATGTTCAACACACAAGAAAAAAAAACACATTTCAAAAATAAGTATGACTGTTATATTTCTTGACATTTTTATGAAATCTTGACCCTTGCTTGGCGATGGTCCAATATGAAATGACCTCTGCACCCTACAGTTGAAAGATCAACGGTCATCTATCTTCTCACATACATTAGACTATATTAACATTAATTATGTTACCTTGTTAGAACAACTCAGACACAAGAGTCCTTTTTTATTTTTTATGGCTTAGTGGGTGATTCGGACGCTCGCGTTCTGACACCGCGTCCGAATCAGGAAAGTACATAGGTACAATAAATTTTTGGAGTGGGTGTTTCGGACGCTCATTTTTTTTTGCATATTTTGTACAGACAGCAGCGCAAACCCATAGGAAGGATTCATAGATTTAAATAAAAATAATGAAATACTTTGTAAAATATAGGGTGACTTTTAATTAGTTCTTGATAGAAAAAGGTATGCATGTACTCATGATACTGAACAACTTTCCCCAAGGAACATAGGTCGAAACACGAAAATCAAGTTTTGACCTCCCATAGAAACTGCATCAGCTGATAGCGCATTTTGTATGGGAGGTCAAATTTGGGTTTTCGTATTTCGACCTATGTTCCTTGGGAAAAGTTGTTCAGAATCGTGAGTACATGCATATCTTTTGCTATCAAGAACTAATTAAAAGTCACCATATACCTATCGTTTAATAAATAATTAATAACGTAAGTCAACAGAATAAAAAAAGAACAGAAAAAGTTACAAAGCAATAATAACTATTAAAATAATTACAAAAATCAACATAAAAAGAAAATGTTTTTTTTTTAGATATTATTTTACAGTCATAAAATATAAAAATTATCACAGAAACAACATTCAAATCAGTCTTACGGGTACATATAATTTTTATAAATCAGTCTCATTATCTGGGGGCACGGCAAAAAAAAAGCGGCGCGGCCGTACCATCCTTTTCTCGAAGCAATTCAGGCCATTTTTGACCCCCCTGTAACTTCGTTGTGGATAAAACTAGAAGCCTGTTTTTTTAGTAATCAAGCAGGCATTGTATAAACACGGTATATTTCAAATTTCATTCAATTTGAACCAGCAGTTTACGAATTATAGCAAGTCAAAGTTACTCAATTTTGTCACTGACTGACTGACTGACCGATCATCAAAACTCTAAGGTACTTCTAGCAGACATAGAAGCTTCAAATTTGGAATTTTTGTTTACTGTATCAAGGAAAAACTAAAATATTTTTAAATTTTGGTGTACTTTTCTAGTTTCACCAACTACATAAATAACTTTGTATTTCCACATAAATATATAGGATTACAAAGTTACACTTGCAGTGAATGAAGCAGTGTACCTGTAATCCCTACATAGTATAAAAACCGGTCAAGTGCGAGTCGGAATCGCGCGCCGAGGATTCCGATATACCTATGGTATTTTTCAAAGCAATAAAGTCCATTTTTTGACCGCAAAACTTAATTTGTTTGTAAAGGTTTTTTTGCAGATTTCTGAAAAACTTTGCAACTTAGAAAGATCATTTTATTTTTGCTGTAATGTTTACATAAATTTCTGTCAACTGTAATTCAGCCTTACACAAACTTGGGGGGGAATGGTATTTTTTTGACATTTTTCATCATAACTTGATAACTAAGAAACGTAAAAATATATTTTAGAATGTACAAGTAAAGTCCTTTCATATGATACTCGATCTAGTACCGAATGTGCAATTAAGTTGGGCAACAATATTCTAAAACCATTCCAAATTTCAAGTCGATAGCATGAGTGGTTGCTAAGATATAGAGGTGTGACAGACAAAGTCGCACCATAAGGGTTCCTTTTTTTTACCATTTTGGTACCGGAACCCTAAAAAGTCGCTTCCCGCTGTCTGTCTGTATGTATGCTTAGATCTTTAAAACTACGCAACAGATTTTGATGCAGTTTTTTTTAGTAGATAAAGTGATTCAAGCATAATATAGTAGAGAAACACTGATAATTTTAGAGGTTTCTAATGTGATGTCATAAATAAACACAATTTTTGGCGCTTACATTGCAAACGCTGGCTGAACCGTAAGAGATAGATCAAAATAATGTACTACAGTATTGTACACCTTAAAAAGATCTGCAAAAAAGTCGTCGATGGTATTTATCTATCTTTTAGGGATAACCCACAATAACAATTTTTTATCCTTTATTTTTTTACGAAGTGATTTTAAGCAGTACAGTATTAATCCTTATCCAATTAAGTACCTTAAATGTATTGTGCATATAATATAGATCAATATGGCTCTATACAGCATGTAATTTAAATGAATACTTTCGAAGATATTACAGATTTAAAATGCAGGGACATAGCGGTTGCGGCGGTACCGGCCGACCGGGGGACCGGCGGCGCGTGCCTATAAATAGTGTATTTAGTATCAGCATTTAACCCATGCGAAGCCGGGGCGGGTCGCTAGTGTATAATACAGCGTGAATTTGTAGTGGTTTCGCACCCGAAACCCAGTGATTCTTTTAATTAAAACAAGCAACTTTCCCGAAGAAAAAAATTTTTTACTCGAAAAAAATTTTTCGCCTCCCAATACAAAATGAGTCGATCACGTGACCACTTTACTATGGAGAGGCGAAAAAACTTTTTCGAGTAAAAATTTTTTTCTTCGGGAAAGTTGCTTGTTATCATGAGTAGAATCACTGGGCTTCGGGTGCGAAACCAATACAAATTCACGCTGTATAATCATACAATAAAGATGTTAAATAATAAATGAGAACATTTTCACATTCAGCTACTAATACTAGCATGCAAAAACTTATTAAATACAAACTACTAAACAAGAAACTAAATGCAACAAAGCTCAGTACTTTTTACACAAAAATTCTTTGACAGAATAAAAGGTTTGCTCAAGAAGCCAGTTATGCAGAATCCTGTTAAAATTTGTAAGAGTCAGTTCTCTAATAGACTGTGGTAGATTGTTATAAATAGCAACACACATGTAACCGCAATTGTTTTTAAAGTTCACAGTTCGGGTACATTTTAATACCAATCTCTCAGGGTTACGCAAAATTCGATCACGATTTTCATGGGGCTAGCTCTGTGTTTCTCAGCAGGAGAGTACGCGTGTCAAGTATGGGCTAGGTCAGCTCACACCAGAGAGGTGGACGCGGAGCTAAACGACACCTGCCGCATCGTGACTGGCTGTCTTAAGCCAACTCCGGTCGGTACGCTGTTCCCTCTTGCGGGAATATCTCCTCCCAGAGTCCGTAGAGAAGTGACCTGTTCGCTAGAAAAACAAAAACAGGAAAGCTACCCGAGACATCTGCTCTACGGGCTCTCTCCCGCCGCAGGTCGGTTGCGAAGCCGCAAAAGCTTCCTGCGATCCACACAGCCTACCGACCAAAACCCTTTCGACGTGAGGTGCAGACTTTGGGCAAGCGAGTACCCACATTCACTGTACCCCCCCCCCCCCCAACGAAAACCTGCCTCCTGGCTATAAGGAACCTTGGCCAACATGGAGAAGTCTAAATAGGCTGAGGACCCAGGTTGGCCGAAGCAAGGATAACCTGTGCCGGTGGGGGTTCCTAAGTAGCGCAGACGCCAGCTGTGAATGTGGAGAACTCCTGCAAACCATGGCACACCTCACCAATTGTCCCGCGTGCCCAACCACCTGCTCGCGTGAGGACTTGCTTGATGGTAACCAGAGGGCTACCACATTAGCCGCTTTCTGGGCAAGTAAGATTTAGCCCGTGTTCTTGCCGACACGAAAGAAGAAGAAGAAGAATGGGCTGTTTTAAATAAGTTTTGCAAATTTGGTAACTTCAAAAATATACAGGGACGGAAGTGTAAGTATATTAAATTTTTTGAAAAGTGGTCGACATGATGCAGGCATTCCGTATGATGCAGGTTTATTGACTTATACTTATATACTGAGGTGGGAGAGGCGAGCACACTATACCTCCCCCGTAGAAAAAAAGAAAAAAAATACAAGCTTTTTTTTTTCTTATACATTTCTTATCTTACTACTTATAACTAAACATTCATTTCAAATTTTTATTAACAACAAAAATATTTTTCGACCCCTTTTTTATACTTCTGATTGCCAAGTATTTATGTATCTGAATTTTGATATGATATGATAATACTTTCAAATACATTTTTTTAAGGTAGAAATAGTATGTTTTCTTTTGAATCAACAACAAAAAAAAATTAAGTTATGCGTAATTTTAAGTTTCCATCATTTGTTCGTGTACTTTGTATGAAACTATCTTAAAAATACATCTAAGTACCATTTAATTTTGAATTTCTTTCCAGTGATTCGTATTATTAATATCCAATATTAAACCAAACCAAAAGTGAATTTTCTTCAACAAAGAAATCCTATTGAATATTATTGATTGTCAATAAATTTTTATGCAAAAATACGCTCTGTTTTTTTTTTAAATACTGATTTACGTAATTTGTATTATTTGGAAGGTAATGGACTTATATCAAATCATTATATTTTATTACTAACTATATTATTTTATACTTTTATCTAATAGTATGTACTGTTGGCAATATTCTCATAAACAAAATTTAATTTCCTTTTCATTTTTATACTTATTCTAATGTAACTAACCACACATGATTTTTTTTTATAATGCATTTTGATTATATTCTTATTAACTAAAGATATACCTTAACTACTCTAGTTCAAGTCAGGTCTAGTGTCTTTTTTCATAGTCTAATTTAGACTATTTCTCATAATTCCAAATTTTCCTTCGAATAATCAACAAATAAAGATTTGTTCCCTTCAAAAATTAAACATACTAGTCGTTTCGGTATTTTAAGAGACTCTCTATAATTTTAATAAGTTGTTTGATAGGTAGCTAACCTAACCTTTACTACTCTACTAGTTTTAAACATGGGCCCATTATTTTGTCACTCATTGCATGCATTAACATTTTAGTCATATTTATTTATTTTATTTATTTAGTTAGGTATACATTATAACATATTTATTTATTTTTTGGGCCGGCTGGTCCCTTTATTATATTTATTTATTTAATATTATTATTGGTACGTAATATTATTAGTCGACTATATTTTATTATATTGGCATTTTTGCCTTTTATGGGTCGTGCGCACGCCCTATTATTTTACGAGGTCATGTTTTAAGCCTTTTTAGACTCTAACTATTCTCACGGAGCTAACTCGTAGTCACCATGATCGAATGAAAGATCTGACACTCAACGTACCATTTTTATACATATAGGGTCTCTCATTTAAGACATTATTTTTGTCTCCAACAGCATTTATACCGGAGACTCGTCCGACCTATGACTAGACTGAAGGATTTGAGCCCTATTGCGTACCTACTTGTGTAGTTTACCACTAATTCGAGCATTAACTTAGCTCTTTGTCTCTAATTACTCTCTAGGAGCATTATTTGTAACTTTCCATACACACTTTTCTTTGCCATTCTCCCAAACTTCACTTATTTGCGAAACTAATCCATTATTTGAATATTTCGACATCCATGTCTTGACTAGATAACAGACAACAAATAATCGTTTGGGTGATCAGTCTAACCGATCGTCAAGACTCTGTCTACCGAAATATTCCCATCTCATATCACAGTACTCATCCTAAACTTTTCGAAAAACTCTCATACCCGATTCCAATCAACATAATTACAAATCAATACTTTCATTAGCATATATCCATTTCATTCCATAAGAAGAAGTACCTAATTGCACGCAACAATGGTGACAAAAATATATTTAATACTTTCCTGTAATACAATCCGACTTTCCTTACTCATTATAATATTACTTAAACCTTTACCACCTCTTTTGTATTAATTTTTACACCTAATATCTATTTTTCATAGCATATTTGGTTTTGAGTCTCATATGAAGCCCGCGACTTCTCCTGTCAGTAATCATTATTTGTCTCTATATCAGAGTGCATAGCGTTATTAATAATGCGTTTTTAAGAAATGTTCTTATCTCTCTATCAAGTTATGCTCTTAAATGTTACGTGATTGGTTATTTAAATATACTGAGTGTTTTGTGTTACTACTTATTCTAAGACCGAATATTAAAATCATCATAACATGTAATTTAATTTTTAAAACATTGTCAAAACTAGATGCAGGATGATGCAGGTAAGACAATTAGTTTGTAAAATGCTTGCCTTTTACGTTGAATCGTTTCGTGTTTCATTACTGCTAAGTAGCAAGTGATGCCACATGCAGTTCCAATTGAATACCAATCCATTTCATATTTCAAACCAAGTGCTGACTACAAACAAAGTGACTGATTGCACAAGACTTGCATAAATTTTTTGTTACTATGTAGGTACTTACTTAAAGACTTATTAGAAGATTTTACTAAAACTTTTACTATAAATAGAGTACTCCAACAAAATTATTTTTATTATATTATTTAATGGATCCTTGTTTATTTGTTCAGTTGTATGATTATCAAGTCATAATGATGTCAATTTGTTATTTCCTTCGCATTAAAAAATTTTTTTTTCTTTACTATATTGAACGTTTAGTTTTAGTTACTATTTATCTCACAACTTATAACAATACAACTTATTTAAAATACATGAATAATACAATTAAAACATATAGGTAAAACTTACTAACGGAACGATAAAATATCAAACTATTAGATACATTTTCCTTTATTGATAATTTTAAGACCCGTTATACTTCTTTTTCACATTGGTTTGGTACATTATCTGCTTACGCTTGCTACAGTCCTATTTATATTACACTGATTCATCAAAAACTGAAAACTACCTAGTTGTTCATTTTGTATTTTGGGATTTTTATTGATTTTAATGTTACAAGTTTTTAAATTGGTTGGTGCAGATAACATTTTTTTTTATTATACTAGTGAAAGTGACAAGTAGGTATCTATTTCGTTAGCTGTTTTAGAAAATAGAACCGTTTTTCCCCCGAAGGGTAAAAAACGGATATTTAGGTTTCTGCCGAAGCTTGAACCATGTTTGAGATTACACTCCCGTATCTCAGCCCGTTTCACTCAGATTTCATATCTTGCAGCGCCCTCTGGCGACGATTTTGGTTACTAAGGTCCCTCCCACGCCCGTCACAAGCGCCCGTCTGTTCTTTGATCAGTACCTTTAAATTAAGCCGGCAAGGCCTTCAGGTATGGTTCAAGCTTCGGCAGAAACCTAAATATCCGTTTTTTACCCTTCGGGGGAAAAACGGTTCTATTTAGGTGTTCGTGCCTTCGCTTGAACCATGTTTGAGACGTGTTTAACTTCTGACGGCGCTTTGGCGGGCGTACTGTGACCTGTCTTTAATGCGTAATTTATAACAGAGTTAATTTAAGAATTATAAATTAGTATTTTTAAATTTAATCAAACAGTCTTGTCGAAACGTTCTTCATAATAAATATGACTCACGAAACAAATTAGTAAAAGAAAATCTAAATATTTCATTTTCTTGTTTAGATTTTCTAGCGTTGCACACGGTAGCAATACTTTATTTTTATTTTTAATACTAATAATAATAAATTGTATAGATAATTTCGAATAATTGTAAGATTACAAACAGCAAATATTGAAAAACTGCAGGAAATTTGAGATGATGCTAACAAATAAATCTGTTGACCTGTCAAATCTTTCTTGGAAGGAGTTGAAACTCTCATCAATGCTCAAAGTTTTTCCTGCGTTCAGTAATCAGTCACTACACCAGACGCTTTGCGATGATGAGTAGGGCTAGTTTATCTTATTACCTACAATGAGTGATTGAAAAATAGTATATTACAGTTTAGTATGTAAATATGCAGTATATGTAATTTCTCTTACGACAGCTCTTTGATTGTTTATTTTATGGAAAATTAAACTTTTGAACTCACAACTTGTAAAAGTTACTTAGGTATCGCCTGCAGATTACAACCAGTCTGAGCATCCGACTTGTTTGCGGTGGTTAGTGCTCTATAGTAAGGGAGATGAAAAATATTTCGCTATATGATTTGCACGTATTTCATATCGCTAGAGATGATAGTTTAGATTATTACAAATTGATTTGGTTCAGTAAAGTTTTTCTGTCCGTCGCTGCGTTTTTGAGTTTCAGATTTTCAAAAATGTAAAAAAAAGAATCATTTGCTCATGTCTGCCAATGGAGCTGCTGGTCAGAAACATCCCAAAAATTAAAGAAATCGAAGAGGCAGATGTATAGGGCTCTGCATTATCACGGGAAGTACTAGTAAATATGTAAAAAAAAAAGGCTCTACTAAACCATTTGCTCATCATTCTAGTTGCTTTTATTCGCTTCATTTGGTTTCACTGAAGACAACGAAAAATAGGCAGATGATTTACTCACTGATTTTAAGAAATATTAATTTTTATAAATTCGTACTAAATCAATCATATCCCCAATATAGGGTGCGTCCTAATTCACTTTCTTCTTTCAAGTAGACAAGGCTTATAATGAACGCGGGTGGGGGCGCTGGCTTGTATAAGGAGAACACTCAAAAGTGACGTTTCACAAGGTGGCGGTGTTAGTTCCTTTTTTTGCCACGTTCATAATAAGCCTTGTCGCAATTGTACACACGACCGCACATCAGTAGAAACACTATTGGACCTTATGGCGTGGTAATAGAGTTGAAAAAGTTTCTACCGACAAGCGGTTGACCGTACATAGATAATTTCGTTTCACACAGAAAAAAATAAACACCGGAAAGAAATTATTCATTGATTTTAAAAACCGGTAATAAATTGCGTAGGAATGGAACGCTAATTAAAAAGTTGATATCTCAATGGGTCCCCGCACACGTTAAATCCGCGATCCGCGATCCTGCGATCCGCTGAGATGCAGCTATAAGAAAGAAAGAGACCATAGGCTAGGTGTATCTATGGTGTGTCTATGGTCCTATAGCTTTCTCTTTCTTTCTTATAGCTGCATCTCTACCGGAACGCAGGATCGCGGATGTTACGTATGCGGGCACCCAATGTGTGAAGGAAACGTCGGGTGCCCGCACACGTTAAATCCGCGATCCTGCGATCCGGTAGAGATGCAGCTATAAGAAAGAAAGAGAAATAATAATGGTCGCGAAGTCTGATCGCGAAACTGTTTGACCATGTGCGGGGACCCAATATCGTTCTTATCAAAGATTAAATATACTTTCGAGTGGTAGAAATGTTCAAGGGTAGAAATCCAACACGGGCTCTACACGACGAGCCGCAAACGGCGTTCACACGTTGGCCGTGCCTTTATTTCAAATAAGTGCGTAGGAGCAGAGGGACGTTTTATTTTATTCTAAATAAGTAAAAATAATATTTTTTTTTTCAAATATGGTGCAGCTGGAAACAAAACTTAAAAGCACTGTATAAGTATATTTCAGCGGCAGCGATAGTCACCGCGTATACGTCCATCTTGCTCGCTTGACAGACCTACACGGAATGAGCCGCACCAACGTGTGAAAGCTGTCAACAAGCTTGCCGAGCGGGCGCGGCCAACGGTTGGGCCAACGTCTACTGGGTGCTCAAAACGAGTGGGTCAGACCCATTGACGTAAGAAAAACGCTGCGCTTCTAACGTCCCCTGGCGTAGTTTCCAAAATCTTTGGTCAGATAGAATTCACAGGTATAAATATTCAAAAATAGCGATATCACTGATTCGTATACGAATCTTGCCAATACGAACGCTTCAAAATGCGTCTCCTGAGACTGCAACTGCTATGTCTTTGATTGATGTCATCCATTCAAATCTTGACAGAACTTTGAACAAATGAACATGAAAAAATTATGTATCAAAATACCAGCCAGCATCTTACTAAAAAGGTTGCTTTGAAAGTAGCCGATGCTTTAAAAAAAAACCGGCCAAGTGCGAGTCGGACTCGCGCACAGAGGGTTCCGTACCACCACATAATCATAAAGTTAATGTGCTACATTTTTTGAGTCCGACACGCGCTTGACCAAATTTTATTATTTGTTGTTATTTTATAGCTTATGCACTATGAACATACCAATTTTCAAGTTTGTAAATGTTCTCATTTTTAAAATAGAACTAAAACAAAAATCGCTTTCGCTACCATCCAACTTGACCCCTATCTTATATGAATGTTCTTGAAACGGGAGCTCACCACAATTGGTTACCATTAGTTGTGAGAAAAGTTGTAATATTTAATGATTTCAGACTTTTCCCATTATTTGTACTGTGAGACCTAGCTTCTTGCCAAATTTCATAATTTTAAGTCAACGGGAAGTACCCTGTAGGTTTTGCTATTTTGCATAAATGTATGGAGATGAGGACATAAAATGACATATCTTTTGATTGCGTCGTTGTAAAAAATTTAAATTTTCAGATCTTTTGTGGTTCATGGATCCTAATATATGGTATTAATTTCAACCTGATACCTTTACCCGTTCGTGAGATAAAGGGTCTTGACAGACAGACGGACAACAAAGTGATCCTACGAGTATAAGGGTTCCGTTTTTTTTATTTTGAGGTACGGAACCCTAAAAATAAAAAATCAGAGGCACAGTAAATACATGGACTTATCAGGAGTATGGCAACTAAGCCCAATTTTAACCGACTTCAAAAAAGGAGGAGGTTCTATGTTCCACTGTATGTATTTTTTTTATGTATGTCCACCTTTTTTTTTCGGTCAAGTGTTAACGATTTGCAAAATTCCTTTTTTATCCGAAAGGTTATACTCCTGAAGTGGTCCCATTGTCACCAAGTCAGGATCTGATGATGGGATCCTAGGGAAATCGAGGGCAACCCTCAAATTTTATAGGCACGTATAACGTTTTTCATATATTTTTCAAAGCTACACAAGTATTTGTGTCTGGTATTCATCATCTCATGTTGATGGTCTGATGATGGAAGGTCCAACTCCTTAACGGTTAGGAGTTGGAGGATAATTCTTCAAAATTTTAGTCACGTATTGATCGAAAGTTTGAAGCGCTCGTGGCCAAGTGGAAGTTGGTCTTTCTTTGCGATCTCTAAAATTAAATAACGTTAGTCGTGGTGTGTGACCGCTAGTAGCACAACAATTAGAACGTTCTGTCAAATAATAGAACGATTTTCAAAATTCTTTTTTTATCCTACCAAACATACTTCTGAAGTTGTCCCATGGCCACCAAGTCAGGATCTCATTATGGGATCCCAGGGAAATTGAAAGCAACGCTCAAACTTTATAGGCACGATTACCTACGTGTTTTAAAAACAACGCGTTAGGTAAATAATGCAAAATCTCTCAGGTGAAAGCTCTACACAGGAAATTGAACATCTTAGAGATGCCATGCCATGGAACGCACGGCATTGTACACGTAGAGACAAAACCAGTGTAACCTGTAGTCAGCCGAACCAGCGCTACGCTTAACTTGTTTACTATTATAGTACCTGGGCGACCGAGCTTCGCTCTAGAATAGCCGCCTCAACCTGACAATATCATCGGGTGAGCAAGCTATGCTACTCAAATCCAGGTGGCGCTGTAAGTTTCTTAAACGCACTAAAACGCGCAAAGAAATGATTAAAAAGACGGTGAAAACGAATTTTCCCAGACATGAGACCTAGCTAGATCGATTTTTCGCCCCGAAAACCCGTATAGTAATTTTCATCAAAATCGTTAGAGCCGTTTTCGAGAAACCGATTACAAATATAAATATTGCTTGAATATTCTGTGGCTACGTTACAAACGCCTTAAGGTGGTTGCTGAGCAGAAGTGCTGCCACTTTGAGAAATAAATTTATTGCGTCATAAATACAGAACATTTAATAAGGATTGTTTGATTGGCGGCAATATGGGGTAGTTCTGTGTTTTATTATCCATCACATCACATCTTGGCTTATCATGAATAGCTTTGTATTGTACAACTGCCAAAAACGGCCACTTTTAGCACTTTACCAATACAAAGCTATAAATGATAAGCTGAGCTGTGATGTCATGGGTTATAACATGTATAACTGCCCTATATTGCCGTCAAACGAACAAAACTACTGAAAAGTTTTGTATTTGCGACGCAATAAATTTATTTCTAAAAGTAAGGTGCTGCCACCCAGCAACCGCCTTAAAGAAAATACTCGCTCAAGGTCAAATTGTTTCCACCGAAGTGCGTACCTGTCTATAAGTTGGTTACTTATTACTGACCATCAATTTTAGAGACTTTTTTAGAGACATCATGATTGTAGTGATATGACAACACTACGTCATTCGTGCTTCGGAAGGCCTTTCAGTCGTTTGTCCTTACCACTTTGAAGGAGTGATCATCAGGTTAGTAATTTAGATCAGTTAGGGTTACCAACCACCTTTTGGTGCCTGTACCTTACGATGTTCGCTTAACACTAAAACTTGTAAAATAAAAATATTTATAACAAAAACTACACACCTCCTTTAAAGTATTTCAAGGTTTCTATTAGCGCTAAAAATTACAAAATAACCGTAGCAGTTTATAACCAAGAACTAAGTGAAGTATTTTTTTGTATTTTTTTTGTCGTATTTTAGGGAAAGTTGTTAAGTTCTATGGTCAGAGTAACAAACTCAAAGGAACGCAGTTGATTAGGAAGTACCCTATACAACGTGTTAACGGAATAAGCGAAACCATAGAAAAATATACGTACTTAGAAGGAGGATTATAGAAATAATTCGTCACTAGGTGGTGTAGGCGTTTTCTATGGATTTGACAGGTTATATTGAATGTTTTCTATGGATCATCGATGATGGGGTTGTGACATGTTGGCAGATGTCATCCCCTACTAAAATAAATTAGCAAGGTATCTATTCCGAGCGAAGCAAGGAGGTCCGAAATCTTTGAGCGAAACTGAGAAAATAGTTTATTCAGAATCGAGAGTGGAATCAATTTCACGGGTTTTTGATGGGGGTGATTTTTTTAAATTTTTATTTCAAAAATTTTTATTACTTAAATTTTTGCCGCTTCTATTCTAAACATTTCTGTGGATAAGCGCGCTGCCGACCGGTGCCGCGCGGACCATGAGCGGTGAGGAGGGGAGGGAAGCGTGCGCGGAGTGCGCGGACTAGAACAACGATAAAACTAGAACTATGATGAAACTTTAAAATAACAATATCTAGATAAAAAAAAAAAAAAAGATATTTTTTACGGGAATGGATTTCTTTTAATAAAAATCAGTTGCGGTGTATGAGGGTTTCGCTTTTTCCATTAACACGTTGTATAGGG
The DNA here is from genome assembly GCA_947532105.1 of Athrips mouffetella. Taxonomy (NCBI): domain Eukaryota; kingdom Metazoa; phylum Arthropoda; class Insecta; order Lepidoptera; family Gelechiidae; genus Athrips; species Athrips mouffetella. The sequence continues at coordinate 7,787,041 of OX383973.1, forward strand.
TGACTTTTAATTAGTTCTTGATAGCAAAAGATATGCATGTACTCATGATACTGAAAAACTATTCCTAAGGAAAATTGGTCGAAATACGAAAAACCCAATTTGACCTCCATCACCATCCGCTGATGCAGTTTCTTTGGGAGATCAAAACTTGATTTTCGTATTTCGACCTATGTTCCTTGGGGAAAGTTATTCAGTATCAATTCATACCTTTTTCTATCAAGAACGAATTAAAAGTCACCAATTTACTTATATTTTAGTACTGGCCCATCGGCACGTTACACTGTCCCCAATTCGTTGGTCCACAATCTGACATTGTGGACCAACAAATGTCAGTCACAAATTGTCAACTTTATCTGAGTGGACGAGCAAGGAGATCTTTGTTCAGAGGAGCGGACCACGCGAAACGCGCGACTACATACAAAAATGCCAGCCTGTTGCATAAAAGGGTGCACTACCGATGATAGAAGAAGTAAATAAAGCAAAAGATTTAAGGTGTAAAAAGTAAATAAGTAAAAATGTATCAATTAATTCGTGTAAGACGCGACTTTTCAATAAACAGATGTAAGTTTTCCAAATAAAAAACAACAAACTTACTAATACAAAAATGAAACGATGATTCATTTTCTTAGTTAAAAAATTACTTACTTTCATTGTTTTTTACTATTATCTAATGAATAACACTGAAAAACCAGGCCTAAGTCACGTATAAACAGTAAAGACTTTGTTTTGTTTTTCCCGCCATATTATTTCCATTCCGTGTATTTAGCACCGACCTCAGAACAAAGACCTCCTTGAAGTACTACACTACGTAGTTCACGCGATCTTTCACAGATGGCGCTTTTTTTCTTGTATGGGGAAATTTTGAACAGCTTGTTCCCAAGACCCTATCTTGACTATATAAATCTATGAAGTCACCCTATATATAAGACTATGAATCAAATGGTCTGCCTTTGGTAAATCAGAGGTCTAGAGGTCTGCCTCTTCGATTTTTATGGTTTTGAGGATGATTGTAACCATCAGTGCAAGCGGCAGACATGAGAAAATGATTTAGCACGTGTTTTTTTTTTACGTTTTTAAAACCCTGTTAATTGATAACGCAGCGCTACCAAGGTGGCAGACTATTTTTCTGATGTTCTACTCATTGTTTTTAATCGAACGATCTATGTCTGCCACATGAGCAAATGATATACACGTTTTAATATCATAACAAAAAACTAAAAAAATATTCCTTCAAAACGCAGAGGTGTGGTGGTCTGCCTCTTCAACTTTCATCGTTTTGAGGATGATTCTGACCATCAGTGCAAGCGGCAGACATGAGCAAATGATTTAGCTCATGATTTTTTTTTACATTTTTAAAGCCCTGTTAATTGATAACGCAGCGCTACCAAGGTGGCAGACTATTTTTCTGTGGTTCTACTCATCGTCTTTAATCGAACGATCCACGTCTGCCACATGTGCAAATTATATAGAAATGCTGGAAGCCATCACCCTATCTACTAGACGGTATGCGTCAGATTATTCGCGCCCAGCGCTAATGGCTAGAACACCTCATTGAATTCGTGAAATGACTACAATACGAGTTATTTCTCAGGAACATCTGGTAAGGTAAATATATAAATTAAGCAACGACAGTTATAGAAAATGCCCAAAGTATAACAAATAAAAAAATTCTTAGGTAAATCTATAAACTCCACATAACAATGACAGGAAATTCCAAACGTATAACAATAGATACGAAAAGCCTTCAAGGTGAGAAAATAAAAATTTATATATCCATAAATTGAAGTAGTCTGCAGTGGGAGCCGTGTGAATATTCTAATTGTCTAATTCGACAACAAATTCTCCCTTCCAAAAAAAAAAAACTTTAAAATGACGCTTTTCTAGGTACTCAGCAAATACTGAGTATAAACAAGTGGACGGTCCACTTACAAAATGAATGAAAATCACAAGTGATTTCGTGTTGATCTCATGTTAATATGAGAAGTAACAAAACGGCTGAACAAAATGATCGATCGATCAATTCGATTTATTTTAATTATTTGGATTTTGAATTTTTATTTTGTAAGGTTACAACCAATTCTGTGGCGAGGCAACCAGGTGTTATAGCGATGTTGAAAACTGGCTGGTCTAGTCCAGATGCAGAATATAACAACAAAACGGTTTCAATTTACCGAGGTGACTTCTTGTTTTAATGGTCTTATCATGCTAAAAGAGCAAAGAAGATTCGTCGAGAGTTGAGATAGTTAGGGATCAAAAACTACTACTTTACTATGATATTGTACTTACAAAAGTATTCTAGAATGCTTAAAGGTAACAAGGATTTTTGTAAAAACCATCAAACCACGATAAAAATATAGTGAAAAGTTATTTATGTTAAACTATTATTGATGGTTTTTTAAAATTTACAACAAAGGCCTTGCAAAAGGTGTCGAAGTCTTCATTGTTGGTACATACAAGTTGGAACTAGAGTATTGGGATTTTTGGGATACCAACAAAATACGGGTATCCTTGATCTTACCACAAGTTCATCAGAACAAGCTGTTGCTGTTATAAGAAAGCAAACTATAGCAAACCGACCAAAAATTGTTTTTCGAAACTAACTCTGTAGCGGAATAAAGAATTTTTTGGACTGTTCAACAAATATTTTTACTTTACAGCGGAAAAACAATCAAACAGAAAAAGTGCATTTATGACAATGCAAAAAGTGTACTGAACTACAAAACTACAGAACAAATATACTCCAGAGCAACTATAATTTGTCAATTCTAACAGGCCGAATTCGAATACTTTTAGCGGGTCGTGATAGCTATCAGATAGACCTGATATTATTATTAGCATGGGTGTTTGTTTCCCCTTTGTACGGTTGCACTTAGGATGTGAGAAAAATAGCTAATGATTAATGTTAGCAAATACATAAGTCTGGGTAAGGTTGACTGAGGCATCTGCAAGAGATCCGCGATCTACGACATCATCTTTTGGATCTGAAAACTCATACAAGCAAGAAAAATATAAAATAAGTAAATAAGTTACTGCTGCCTACTTGATTGCATCTGCTTACTCAATAGCAATGATTTGACGCTTAGCTTACTATAGGTAATATGCAATTAAGGGTATCACAAATCCAACTGTAAACATGTTGGTTACCTATCTAAAGCCTGTAGCTTAGTTAATAGAGTCCAAAAGGTCTATATTGGCGAAAGTTACCTACTTTTTCTTACACAATGACCTTTACAATACCACCGATGTGCTGGCTGCCTGTCATGTGTGGTGGAGTATTTTGTTTGCTCAATAAAGTATGCCTAAACGTATCACGACAGAATCGGCTCGAAAGAACAACACATTTTAGTTGTATGTTCATTATTTACTTGCTGGAAAAAGCCTTCGTCAAATGCCCAAAATTTGGTGAAGAAAGTACCTACTAGATCCTGGCATCGAATAATTTAATACTGTTTTTGTAAGCACAAAACGATGGTTAAGAAGATTTTTGACAAGAGAAGCTAAAGTTGCGTGTACTTGTCTTAGTCTTTAAGTGCAATATTATTAAATCTTGCGACTCGTGAATAATAGCATCATATTCACAGAAACGGCGGCGGCATAGCTTAGATGAATTTTCCTTACAAATAAAGAAAGTTACGCAACATAAGTTCTGGGTATGGTTAACTGCGGCGGCTATAGCGTTTTTTGTGCTTCGGAAGGTCGAAGATGTCTTCTTGGTTAGTGGAGACTTAATCATCTGAGGCCAAAATCTTTTGATGTCAGGGTTGTCCTGCTTTGACTAGAAAGTGTTGATACGCTTACTAGCTATCAAGCAACAAGCAAGCTTAGGAAAGCTGGCAGGAACTCAGATTTATTAGCTAAACTCGTCTTTGTATACTGCGTTCAAAATAACTCCGTCTGTGACCGTTAATGCGCAGAAGTCAAGAGTCGCGGAGGTGAGCGCGGCTCCCCCCACGGGCGAGCGGATCATTCATTGGCTCTCCGCCTGTCACCCATGCGCAGAAAATAACCGTCAGAGACAGACTTTTCCTGAACGCGCTGTAATAACCTCTTACTCTGTGTTTGTATGTAAGCGTTTGTGGACAGTAAAGAAAGAAACGTTTAGAAGTAGTTTAAAAATAAATTTGACGTGAATAATGAATAAGTATTTTGTGTCGCTATTGTCATCAGGCTGCAGCTGTGAATAAAATTGTAAGTTTCACTTTACAGAAATTCACTTAGACGGGGTGGTGAAACCGTTTCTTCCCCTCGCTGAAAGTGAGGCTGTCCTTGTTGGACTGGTAGTTTTTATTGCCCCCCCCCCTCTCATTCTATCTACCAGAAGAAAGTGGGAACGTACTTCCTAAGGTAGGTGTGCTGTGTTATTATTATTAACAAACTATTAACATCAATCGTTATGGCCATGCAAGCAAAGATATAATTTTGTGGGGGGATAAGGAAATTCATGTTTTCTTATTAGTACTTATGTCCCAACTTGTCGAGGAATCGTTCTGTAAGCCACGTATAAGACTTTCAATTTTCGCTTGTCTGTAAGGACAAAGGAATGAAGGGAGGATACGTTTCAATTACTTCGGCGCAAGTGGCTAAGAATATTTTATTTTTCGTCTCTCATACGGATAAACAGTGTGTGGTTAAAGTATGAACCGTGTCGGCTTTGAAGCGCCACACTGTGCTACTCTGGATACAACGTCCTTTGAGGCAACAAAATATCTTCTTAATTTTGAGGTTACGAAGTGACTTTTTAATAATTTTGATTACCTCCATTGTCGTGTTGTTGTTTGTTTGTTGCCTACACATTTATTTGCGGACAAGCAAGCGGTAAAAAGTGAGTGCATGGCATCTATTTTGGAGGTTGCTACATATTTTCCATAAATTGTAATAATGGAATTTTGCAAGGTAACGTCTGATGCTATTAACTACATAAAGTTCTCTCAATTTTAAGAACACCCGATAATCTGACCTCTCACAAGTCCAAGTCATCAAAACAAATGATTTTGTTTGAAGAGAGAATAGCTTAGCGGAGATAAGCTAACTTGCCTTGGTCTGTTTTGATTATAAATTTCAAAATGAAAGGACGACCATTAGCTGACAACAAGTTTTTGTGTTAGGCGACAAAGATCATTGATTGAGGCAACATGCATAGGCCACTTAGACTGCAGACCGTCCATACTTACTGTGGAAGTACTTGCCATGTTCTGTAATTAACGTGTAAGAGAAGCGCTCGTGGTTGAGTGGTAGTTACTCTTTCTTTCTGATCAAGAAAGTTAAGCAATGTGGGCCGTGGTCAGAACCCGGGCGGGAGATCGCTATAGCTAGACTATAGTGGCACAACAACTAGAGCATTTCCGTGCTTTGGGTGGCGCGTTAAGCCGTTGATCCCGGCCTGTCAATGATAGTAATTAAGCCAAGTCAGAGGCCATTTGACGGCTTGAGGCTCTGACATCCAGGCTGGCCACTAGCCTTATAAAACCTTTTGTAGGTTTTGATTTGGTTTACCTTCCCTCTGGGTTGCAAAGGTCTGATAGCAGTCGCTCTTTGAGAATACCAGTGCTCTTGTCAAATCCCCTAGGATAGGTCGCCTAGAACAAAGCTAGGGCAATGACGATGATCGGCTTGTAAGATTAGTTTCAAAACTGGCCACTGTTCCTTGTCGTGTCATGAGCCGACACGCGTCGTCTCGTGAGACGACGCCGGACCCGCGTCGTCTAGTGAAACGACGCAGGCCAATGAAGCGACACGCGTCGTCTCGTGAGACGACGTCGATGAGTGAGGCGACATACGACGTCTCGTGAGGCGACATGACTGCTCGTGAGGCAACACGTCGTCTCGTGAAGCGACATGTTGTCTCGTGAAGCGACACCCGTCGTATCACTAAAGCATGGCATTTACAATAACGGTGCTTAAGGGAGGCAGCCGTATGTGGCAACATACGTCGGTCAATGAGACGACGGTTATGACGGTGCCTAGAGAGGCAGCTGCGTCTTGTCACTGGACCCAAAAGTCCGAGCGGAATTTACAGTGTGAAAAATCATTTTACAATGACTTCGGTAATGACGGTGCCTAATAGAGGCAGCTGCGTCTCGTCGCTGGGCTAAAAGTCCGAGCGGAATTCACAACAGAACGAGAAAACTTTAAAAAAAATATATATTTTAGTAGGAACGTGATACTCGGCTGAGATACAAAAGCGTACTGATCAAAGAACAGACGGGCGCTTGTGACGGGCGTGGGAGAGACCTTAGTAACCAAAATAGTCGCCAGAGGGCGCTGCAAGATATGAAATCTGAGTGAAACGGGCTGAGATACGGGAGTGTAATCTCAAACATGGTTCAAGCGAAGGCACGAACACCTAAATATACTATTAATACTAAAACGCATCTGAATGAAAATAAAATCTTATGTATTATTCAGGCTTCACTGTGCATAGCTGTAGCTTAAATTTTAAATAGTCTTTATTGAAAATCAAAGGTACAATGTTACAATGATGACTAACCACTACTATAGCAACTACATACAGATTTACTTCTTGTAACAAAGAAAAAAAAAGAGTGGAATTACCAGATCCCTAAACTAGGTGATCCTGTATTTTAGGGATTTAGGTGTTCCTCCGCATAATGAAAGTTTTAACAGCTAAGAAATAAGTAAATGAGACTAACTGTGTAGTCATGACACTAAACTAATGAATTTACCAATTTAATTATTTTAAATAGTTAATTTACCTTTGCACAATATTAATTTACGATATAATTTTAAGGAGATTTTCGGTTTCATCATAGGTGAGATTCCGTAACCAATTCTGCAGTTTGTGTTTGACCTCATATTTGACAAGTGGATATAAACTAAGGATCTTATTAATTTTATTATAAAGCCGAGAACTTAACACGATAAATTGCCGACATGCAAAAGCTGTGCGGGCTAAAATTGATTGACATACAATATCACTTCTGCGTTTATTCATGATGTCAAGATTATAACTAAGCAATGAATGACGTCGCAATATTGAACGTTGAATATAGAGCTGCCTAACTGTAAGCACTCCTGCTAGAGAAAATAAGAGACTAGTGGGAAAGTCGCGTCTTTTCGAATGCATTACTTTCAACACAGCTCGCTGGGCTCGTTCGACATCGATCATTGCTGTCTTATAAGGTCCGCCCCACACCGGTATACAATAGGCTATTATTGACTCGCACAGGCTCTGATAAACTAGCAACAACGTGTCTGAGTCAGCCGAACATCTAAGATCTTTGAAGAGATATATAAGTCTTCTTAATCGCGAACAAAGCGAGTTAATATGAGCACGCCAATCCAATTTGTCATCCACATGCACAACAAGATATTTAACAGAAGTGTCCATATTAAGTACAAGACAATCACATCCTAACGTACATTGGTCGCATGTATGTGCCTTAATGAAGTCTGAATCGATTGGTGGTTTTGAAGAACCTGTAATTGAGAAACGTAAGATTTTTGTCTTTGAGATGTTAAGCGTGAGTAGATTCGACGCTAACCATTCCATCACGACCCGATGAGTCGATTCTGCACGCAATTTCGTCTGCTTCCAATTATAATCATATACCAACAGAGCTGTATCATCAGCATAAGTAAAAATATCACAATTAGTTAACTTTATTTTGCACAGCTCATTAATATATATTTGAAAGAGCGTAGGTCCCAGAATACTCCCTTGTGGCACTCCAATGTTAAGTCTTTCATCCTCGCTAATGACTCGATCAGAGAGATAGTCTTCAAATATAGCTAAGGGGAGTCCACGAACACCAATGCGCTCCAACTTCTCCAGAAGGATGGGGACGGAGACGGTATCAAAGGCTTTGGATAGATCCAAGAAGATGCCGTAGCATTTAAATTTATCATCCAATTTCCGCGTTAAAGTGTTGGCAAACTCTACAACGGCATCCTCTGTGGAGACTCCCTTTCTAAATCCATACTGGTTTTTAGCAAGTATATCGTACTTCCCAAGATACGAGACAAGACTGTAGTTGAGTATGCGTTCCAGAATTTTATAAAGGGAGCTTAAGACAGAAATGGGTCTATAATTAGAGACATCCGCTCTGTCCCCACCCTTATGGATAGGATGCACAATGGCCTTTTTGAAAGCTTTCGGAAACGTACCCGATAGGATTGCAATGTCACATATATGTGTAATAGGCGTGGTAAGAATCGATTTGGACTGCATTAAGACTTTGGTCGGAATGTTGTCCCACCCAGTTGCGCAATCAGGACGTAAGGTACTGATCTCAACTGGCAGAAGTGCAAAAGAGTTACACGCTAGATCCTGGTGGGGCGCTTCAGAACTCATCGATATCTTTGACAGGGGTTTGATATTTGATGCTAATTTTCTACCTATATTAACAAAATACGAATTGACATTATTGATTGATGTTTGCATGTCGGCATGAATTTTCAATAAATCAGTAGGAGGTTGTTTCTGAACATTAGTCTGTGCGATAGTTTTGATAACTTTCCATGTAGCCTTCTGATTGTTTTTGGCCTTAGCGAATTCATCTCTTTCATAAGCGTGTTTTAATTTTCTTAACAAAGAGTTGCAAAAGTTTCGGTACCGCGTGTAAGTAGTACGAAATATTAAATTATCAGGATGTTTACGGGATTTGCGATGCAGTTTGTCACGAGTACGTATACAGCGGACCAGACCAGGCGTCATCCATGGTTTTAGAATTTTATTTTTATTTATAACTTGAATAAAACACGTATGTTTGTGGATAATTGTTGAAATAATATTTATCAAAAGATCAACTGACACATTTGGATCCATTTCTGAAGTCACAGGGCTGAAATCTGCATTGCTAATATCGGTTTCAATATTTTTGTAGTTTAGACGGGTGATCGTCTGATAACCGTCATATTTCAGAGAATTTTTAAATTTTAAACAAAGAATTATTGGGAAGTGGTCAGTAATATGAGTGTCCAGTACTAGAGCAAGAGAAGTCTTCTTAGTTCTTAATAAAAGATGGTCAAGGCAGTTTTTCTCTCTCGTCGGAATTGTATGAGCTGGAAGAAGTCCTAAAGAGGCGGTGAGGTTCAAATAGTCATTAAAGTTACGATCGGTTGAGGAGGGCTTGATGTCTATGTTAATATCCCCAACGATGACAATATTTGAGTATGAATTGAGTGAATGAACTAAATTTTCGAGGTTTCTATAAAAGTTATCTAGATTTAAATACGATGGTGATCGGTAGAGAGAAATTATCGTAGTATCACCAATATAACAAACTAAGCAATTTGCGTCCTGAAATGAGGGTTCTTTGATTTGACAGCTGATAGAGTTTTTTGTATAAACTACGACCCCGTCGTTTTGCTTAGTATTAATAGCAGTCGAGTAAGAATTATATCCTTGTAGAATTGGAATTGGTCCTGAACCTTTGAGCCAGCACTCTGTACAAACGATAACGTCAAAATCAACTTTAGTTGTGGATATCATTGTCATAAATTGCTGAAAATTTTTACGTATACTCCGTATGTTTATATGAATAATTTTGAGATTATGGTTTGGGTGTTGGATGAATTCATAGCAAGACTCCGGGGTGCACATACTAGAATGGCTTACTGTAATATCGTCGATCTCGTCAGAAATGTGAACTAAATTAGCCATTTATATTGAGTTTTGTTTTTATAAAACAGTGTCACTTCTAAAAATTTAAAGAGGAATTTTTCACTAAGGCATATGAAATGTAGGCCAACAGAAACGCTGGTTTGGTTAGCGGTATCTCTTTCAGTTTTGTTCGGAGGAGTGATAGATTGATCGTATTGTGCAAAGATGACTATAATAATGTAAGATAAATTATAAAAAGTATTTTTAAGCATGCATACTAAAAGAATAAAAATTACAAAAAAAGGAACAATAAATTGCTGTTTGATTTCACGCGCGTACAACAGTTCGAGCACAGAGAGATATTTGAGATAAAGTCATTGCATTCGATCCAGATTGAGTAGGCACTGCTCAGATTTTATAACTACGGGCTTGTCTTCTGGGTTTTTACGCACGAAGATTTTTCCATTTGTGTGCCAACAAGAGTATTTGTGGACTTTTGAGTATTCACGCACATCATGAAACAACTTTCTCAAGGCCGGAGTTAGGTGCTCATCGATATAAACTGGTTTTTTTGACCCTGATAGACCTATAACTTCGGTATTTATCTTATCTTCCTTCGGGCGGTCCTTATTAAAGCGACGAACAAAAGCCAACAGCTCATTACGCTTGTCAACTGATGTAAACTCGGCCACGATCGGTCTGGAAGATCCCGCGGGTCCCGGCAGGCGATACGCGTCACGAAGATCAGAAGAAGTCAGGTCGATATTCACAGTCTTGGCTACAGTATGGACAATATTCTTGAGGCTGCTGGGTTTTTCTTCCTTTACGTTAGGTATGTTCCGAAGTTCAATTGTGGATGAGCGCGATTGAAGATTTATATCCTGTAATTGCGACTGTAAGGTTTTGATACAACTTGTATTTTCTTTCTTAATTTTTTCAAGTTCCGAAATCTGTTTCTTCATGTCTTCGTGTTCATGATTTATGTATGCCATACTGTCATTCATTTGAAGAAAATTTTCTTGAATATCTTTGCACTGCGCTTTAGTTCCGACACATCTTTAACGAGGATATTTAATGTGGAATCTTGCTGCGTTTTCCAATTTTGAAATATTAGGTTTTGTTCCGTCTTCCAATTTGTAAGCATTTCCATTAAGTCCTTTTTAAAATCAGTAAAGAAGTTATCTGATCCTGTTAACTGCGGCACGGTCTCTTGAGAGGAGCTAGATGGCTGGCCTAGTAAGTTATTTAAAGTATTTTTCGGCGAATCGCTTGGGCGTGCTCGTTTGGTCCGGCCAGGAGTATCTCCTGTCTCTTTCTCGGTTAAATTTGAGTCGGAGAGTGATTTTTCTTTCGTTATTTTACCTTTCAAAGTTGGCGGTGGCGAGCGCGATAAATTACGCATGATAAAATTATCCTCCGGTGTCACAAACAAGTACAATGACTCACTCAGCAAAGGTGTTGTTTGTTTAATCAGGTCGGCTTGGAATTCGTAGCACTCGTAACGTCCGCTACGAAGCTGCTACGAGTTGTAGACAGGAGCGCACCTCTCGCTACGAACGTATGTTGTGTTGTTTTCCCCGGACGGCCTATTTCGCCGGACGACTGATAAGGCAGCGTAGCTCAGGCGGCAAGTGTTCGAGTCACGACGGCCGGTTTGTAGTGGGGCAGCGGTTCGATCCTGGTACCCGGCTGATCTCACTTTCTTGAAGCAAAATTGATTTGATCTAATTGTCTCACTCTAGGACCACCCAGTGGGCGGGGTCGGGTCATAAGAATCACGTAAGAGTGACAAGAAATTTAAATTCACTGCAATGCACCAATCACGAATTTACTAATATGAATTTAATACAAAAATTGTGTAGGAACTATTGCACGCACTGCAGAGGAATTGTAAAATAAAATTGTCTCTTTACAAACCACGTGAAACGATGCAATATGAGCTGGCGTGCTATGTCGCCGCCGATACCATGTTTGTATGTAACAAATTTTCCTAGAACTTGCTTTTAATAATCTAATCAAACTTTTCTAAAAGATAGTACTGATTAATTTTATTATTTGATTTACACAATAAGGGTATTTATAAAGCCATAATTTTAATTGGAATAATCACAAAATACTAAAATACAATCTTTTAACTAGCGTACAAACAATTTTTTTTAAATGCTGTTTTATTCGGGTATTTGTTTGCATTTGTTTGCACACAATCACACATGTACATTCTCATACACATATACACACACACACACACTCATCCACACACAACTATACATGCATCCTCACATACAATCCTACATAAACTTTTACTAACTTCATAAATAGTATAATTTTAAAATTGTTTTTCTTTCTAGTTCACTGCTGTTTTTCTTTTTGGTTTATTAATTATTTTTATCTCTTTGGTTGTCCTTATACTTATTATTGTCAAAATCCTGCTGCTCACACTACTCATTTAATGTACTAGGGAAGAGCGGGGCCTCCCAATACAGGTTAAACACTTAAAGGGAGTGTCCTAGTAGTTATAAGATATGCACTGTAAAATCGAAATAAAAACCTATTTTTTTTTATTTGTGATAAAAATGGATGAAATGTATAATTTAAGAATGTTTAAAATTATACAATGTAATTATTTTGACATAAAGATTAAATAAATAGGTAAGTAAGTAATATAATAAGGTTCAGCAATATTACATTGATACACAACAACCAAATATTTTCCAAAAATACTTTTCTCTTCTTTTTAAAATGTTACACATTATTATCACTACATTTTTTTATAATAAAATAATTAGGGTAATTACACAGCACAGTGCGAATTTTCCGTAAAATATATCAATTAAAATATTACTTTTTAATAGGTTGTAACACAAAACTCACTTCTTTAAATTGTTCTTTTTTTTATTTTAAACTTTGTTATGTATGTATGCGCCTGCCGGCGAACCTAGTATTAAACAGTGTGAATCGAACCACCGTCTTTGACTGTCGCTTCCTCGCCTCCTAAATACTTAACACGTGGCGACTTGCGGACTCGCGTTAAAATGACGTCGGGAGTGTCTTTTGGAATACTCTCTAATTTCGACCACCTATCTCATAATTGGAGCAGTTATAAACCGCGGTTAACACAATGGTTTATCGCAAATGATGTAACAGAAGACACGGACAAATCCAAGGTTAAAAGGAAGGCGATTTTACTAAGCGCGCTTAGTGAGTCGACGTATAAGTTGGCCAGCGACTTAGCGTTGCCAAAGAAGATCAAAGAAATAGGCTACGATGAAATAGTGAAGTTATTGGACAACCATTTTACTCCGAAGCGGATCGGATTTGCAGAGAAGTCTATTTTTTATTCAGCAACGCAAATGACGGGTGAAAGTCACACTCAGTGGGCGGCTAGACTTCGTGGATTATCAGCTCACTGCCAGTTCAAAAACTTGGAAGAGGCCCTTCTGGATAGATTCTTGATGGGCATGCTACCGGGACATGAGAGAGACAAATTGTTTGCTCAAGATCAGAGCGAGTTAACGTTAGCAAAGGCGGTAGACATGGCGGAAAGCGTGCGGTGTGCGCGTCAATCCGCTATGGCGGGGCCGGCCGGCTCCGCGGCTGCAGTGGCTGCGAATTCTGATGCGGTGTTTACGGTTTCCAAGAAAGAAAAGTGCAGTGTTTGCGGTTATAGTAATCATAAATCTATGCAGTGCCGATTCAAAAATTATAAATGTCAAAAATGTTATACAAGAGCTCTTCCTACGGCACAAAAGCGGTAATCACTAAATTGTGTGATTTTATGTCAAGGGTAGGGGTACCTCATACACTGGTGAGTGATAACGGAACTTCCTTCACGTCGCAAGAATTTAAGGAATTCTGTAACCTAAATGGAATAAATCACCTTTTATCACCAGCTTTTCATCCATCGAGTAATGGACAAGCTGAAAGTATGGTGAAAATTGTAAAAAAGGGATTAAAAACCTTGATTTTAAATAAAACTAATAAAACACCATTACAAGAACAAATAGCCAAATTTTTATTTGACTATCGGAACTCAAAAAACAGTACCACAGAAAAAAACACCAGCAGAGTTAGTGTTCGGTAGACCGTTGCGTACGAGACTAGATTTGTTACGTTCACAAAACACTCCAAACCGATCCACCGACCTATCTCAAACAGTCGAGCGCAATCAGTGCTTGCAGGCTAAAAATTACAAAGGGAGATGTAGGCCCGATTTCAAAGAAAATGACTCTGTTTGGGTAAAGAAACATGCGAACAATAAATTGTACAGCTGGGTAGAAGGAATTGTGCTTAAAAAAGTAGGTTCAGTGTTATACTTAGTACGCATAATAAACATGGACTGCGATGTCACCAGACATGTAGACCAGATAAGAAAAAGGGTGTCGTCAGGAGGAGGGCAGAGGAGTTGGAATCCAGATGTGATTGAGGATCTGCCACCAGCAAACTCATCCAACAATACACCTGATAATACTGTCAATACTGGTAATTTAGGTGCAGAGCGGGCTTCATCTTCGGAAGGTGTTCAGCATGATGACAGTGACAGTGAGGAGGAGACACAGAGTGAAGACAACAGCGGGTTGTTGGAGACACCTGTAGCCTACAACCCACGGCGTTGTGCGATGACTCCAGTATTCGCCGCTTCGCCCATCGAGTCCGTACTAGAGGCTGATAAGGACGATCATGCTACTAGAGCACAGGATAATACCCTAGAACCCAGCTTAGAGCCTACATCCCCGACTCCAAGGATTTCAAGTTCTTTTTTTAATTTTAGAGACCTGTTTTAAGTTAGATGTTATTTGAGTAATTAAAGTACATAGTAACATAACATTTGTCTTTCGTAGTTCGTCAAACTTATTTACGTCTATGTAGTTAATTTTATCTTTATTGTACCTACTAAATGGAACCTTAGCTATAGGGGAAGGAGTTGTTATGTATGTATGCGCCTGCGCGCGCGCCCCTGCCGGCGAACCTAGTATTAAACAGTGTGAATCGAACCACCGTCTTTGACTGTCGCTTCCTCGCCTCCTAAATACTTAACAAACTTAAACTTACTCAGTGAAAAGAAAATGATTTTAAAATAAAACTAGCTTGTTTTTTTTTACTGATAATAAAATATCTGGAAAGCATACGTAAATTTTTGCTTTACTATATTGCCAACAGTAAAATGGAAAGCTCACGGATCATGTAACTATTTTTTTTTCACTATAATCATTAGGTATATTTAAAAGAAAACGCTTTAAAAAATTTAATCACCAAAATTTTATTTACATGATCTGTTGCTGTTTATTCTTAATTAAACTTACGTTACGATGCTTATGGTGAACCACTGGTGAGTCGCTGCATGAATTCTTCTTTCTTCAAAATTTGCTGCGTTTTTATTTTATTTATGAACTTCTTCCGTTAATTATTTATTATTATTTGACCAGACCTAGCTAAATTTTTAATATATTTTTTTCCGATGCCTAGCTAATAAAAAAAACCGAAACACAATTTCACTGTATATAGCCGCATCCACTTCCGGCTCCAACATCTCCCGGCACCCTGCGAATAACTCTTATCATCCATCCGACTCCAACAGCTCTCTGCGCCCAGCAACTCTCATCATCATCATCCATCTGACTCGTTCATCACCCGGCCGCCTGCTCTGTTCACTTTACTCTTCACTTTTTTTTCCATCTTCTGGATTTTTCCCGATCTTCTTTTAATATACCTTTTTCCAAATTTTTGTTCTTCTGTAGGTAGTTTTTCTCCATCATGTCGACACGGTTTTTTTTTATCCATCTTATCCCTGATCTTCCTTATATCTTCTTCTTTATTTCTGATTTATGATATTTCTTCTTTTACAACACTGTCTTCCTGATTTTATCTTCTTTTTACGCCGTCTCTCCTCCACTACCGCCACTGACTCACCATAGTTATATTATTAATAATTCACATTTTTAGTTTATTTAGAAAGTCAAATTTTATTTATTACTCTATGTTATTCAAGTTATTAGGACTGCACATTACAACACATTAGATTCATAACGTCTACCGAAAAGTTAATAACGTTCATAAGTTAAATTTTTCATCACACAGCACAGTCACACTATAGTTTGTGCGATTGCTCAGCGCTGCCCGTATAAGGCAGCACTGGCAGGGTCGCCATGCGGTGCGGGGACCTGGGAGATCGTTTAATAAGACACACGCGTGTTCCGTATGATGCAGGTTTATTGACTAATACTTATATACTAAGGTAGGAGAGGCGAGCACACTATACTGTCGATGCAGTTTTTGTAAGCCTAAATATAGCATATACAAAACTATTTACTTTTTACGGACATTTTCAACATGGGTTTTCCACTTTAATTGGTTGTCAACACTTAATCCTAAAAATTTTGTAATATCCGAACTTACAATTTCATTTGTAATGTATTTTATATCTAATTGATGTCCTAAATTATTAAAGTTTATGTAATTAGTTTTATTAATATTGATATGCAAATTGTTATTAAATTATTGATTTTATTGTAGTGATAATGTCATGTTCATGTTCTGTCAGATTATTAGAGGTAACAATAACTGATATGTCATCTGCGAATAAAATTGCTCTGTGAGATGTAACATTAGGCAGGTCATTAATATAGATTTTACAAGCACACTACCCTGAGGTACCCCAAAAGCGTTATGTTTGTACTTAGATCTGTAAGATTCCATAAGGTTCTTAGAATTTAGGTTAGAAATTTCTATACACTGTGACCTATTGCTAAGATGACTGTTTAACCAACTTAGGGAGGGTCCCCTTATGCCATTACTTTCCAGTTTGGAAATTAAGATGCTGTGATCAACGAAGTCGAAAGCCCTTGTCATGTCAAAGAAAAGGACAGTTGTGAGTACCTTTCTGTTGACATTTTCTAACACCTCATTAATTAAATTAAAAGCAGCTAGCGTTGTGGATTTATTTTTCTGAAAGCCGTACTGATCTTTATGTATGATTTTATACTTATTAAAAAATGAAAGTAGCTGATTAGACATGATCTTTTCAAAAAATTTTTAAAATATAGGGACAAGAGTGATTGGGCGATAATTTCCAACCTCTTCTCTATTTCCTTTTTAATACAGTGGCCGTACAATTGACTGTTTCAGGACAGACGGAAATATTCCATGTACAAAAGAAAGGTTAATCAGATGAGCCATTACAGGAGCTATTTGGCCTTTACATTGCTTGACGACCTTTATACATATATCATCATGGCCTACTGCATTTGTGCTCCTCAGAGATGCTATTGCCTTGATGACATCATTAGCAAGTATTGGGTTTAAAAATATTGAGTTCTGTATGTGCGCACCTGATGATGGACGGTTATTTGGAATAATAGGTGTAGATAGGTAGAATAATAGGTGTAGATAGGTACTGTAACAAGTACACCGCGCTTGCTATGCATTCTCCGCGGTGATTTCTTGTCGAAAGGACATTTGGTCCAGTAATATAAAATAATTTTCAAACGCCCTTCATCGAATATGCCAATATTCATTCTTTTTGCGACCACGATGCGATAAAGTCGTGATTTCGCGTTTCAGATTTATTTCCTGCGTTTTATTACCTGTGATATTTTTTTTTAAAGTTCTGCGATACGTATAGTAAGCTAATAATAGCTGAAAAAGTGAATATGTTATAAATGTGATTTATTTTTAAGTGCGTGTGTAAATGATTTTTATTTTAACACTTCCTGTGTTCGGATAAATCTACAAAGTAGAAAATCGCAAAATTTCACAACCACAGGCAGGATTCGAACCTGCGTCTTCTGCGTAAGTACCGCAGACGCTTTACCAACTAGGCTACTGTGGTCCTGCCCGATGTTGTGAAATTTAGCGACCTCTATACGCATTCCAACGTTGCGTTTGTGCTGCCACCTAGCAAGCATTTTTGCTGTACTAGCTCAACTAGTCCATCATTGCAGACAGATTTCGAGTTGAAAATTGGTAACCAAAAGATTTGGTAAAGATTGCCGACCTCACCTATAAAGATTTTAAAAAACCGGCCAAGTGCGAGTCGGACTCGCGCACTGAGGGTTCCGTACCACCACATAAACATAATTGTATTAGTTGAAATTTCAATAAGTTAATGTGCTAGATTTTTTGAGTCCGACACGCGCTTGACCAAATTTTATTATTTGTTGTTATTTTATAGCCCTATAAACATACCAATTTTCAAGTTTGTAAGTGTTCCCGTTTTTAAATAGAACTAAAACAAAAATCGCCTCAGCAACCATCCAACTTGACCCCTCTCTTATATGAATGTTCTTGAAACGGGAGCTCACCACAATTGGTTACCATTAGTTGTAAGAAAAGTTGTAATATTTAATGATTTCAGACTTTTCCCATTATACGTACTGTGAGACCTAGCTTCTTGCCAAATTTCATAATTTTAGGTCAACGGGAAGTACCCTGTAGGTTTTTCATTTTTGAATAAATGTATGGAGATGAGGACATAAAATGCCATATCTTTTGATTGCGTCGTTGTAAAAAATTTAAATTTTCAGATCTTGTGTGGTTCATGGATCCTAATATATGGTATTAATTTCAACTTGATACCTTTACCCGTTCGTGAGATAAAGGGTCTTGACAGACAGACAGACAGACAGACGGACAACAAAGTGATCCTATAAGGGTTCCGTTTTTTTCTTTTGAGGTACGGAACCCTAAAAATAGACGGGTTGCACTCCGGGAGTGCCGGCAGAAGTGAAAACTTGAATTTTTGAATATTATGCTTTTTGTATGGGTCAATCGCGCCATTGCTCGCGTACTGCTTTGATGTCACTAAATAAAAACCCGTATTGTAGTAATAACAATACGGTTAGACTTTAAGGGCACTGCATGTTATCCTACGTCATCTAGTACACGAAATTTGCAACTTTGTAGCGATAGTAGTGGCCTAGTAGGTCCACAAAACGTTGGTCTGCCAATCCGAAACCTGGCAGGTTTTGTACAGTTGGAGAGAAAAGTGGTTAAATGACAGATTACACGAATGAAATCTATTCGTAGAAATAGAAGGTACCTATATAAGTAAAAAAAGCCGGCCAAGTGCGAGTCGGACTCGCGCACTGAGGGTTCCGTACCACCATCATCATCATCATAACATCCCATGAAACGTCCACTACAGGACAGGGAGCTCCCTCCAGAATTATAGCTTTTTCTGGAAAAATTAGGAGGGGAAGTACGGTCAACCGCTTGTCGGTAGAAACTTTTTCAACTCTATTACCACGCCATAAGGTCCAAAAGTGTTTCTACTGATGTGCTGTCGAGTGTACCTACCGTAGTCACCTCGCTTGTTAGCGTTACGGCTGGCACCATGGACCGCGGTTTTATGTGACCGCAATAAGAAAGATGTAAGATACAAAGGAGGATGCTGCTGCCCAGCTAACCCTTAGTCGCCTTTTACGACACCCACGGGTATGTATGGGTTCCACCACACCACCGTACCACCACATAAACATAATTGTATTAGTTGAAATTTGAGTATGTTAATGTGCTAGATTTTTTGAGTCCGACACGCGCTTGACCAAATTTTGTTATTTGTTGTTATTTTATAGCTTATGCACTATAAACATACCAATTTTCAAGTTTTTAAGTGATCTCGTTTTTAAATAGAACTGAAACAAAAATCGCGTCAGCGACCATCCAACTTGACCCCTCTCTTATATGAATGTTCTTAAAACGGGAGCTCACCACGATTGGTTACCATTAGTTGTGAGAAAAGTTGTAATATTTAATGATTTCAGACTTTTCCCATTATTTGTACTGTAAGACCTAGCTTCTTGCCAAATTTCATAATTTTAGGTCAACGGGAACTACCCTGTAGGTTTTGCATTTTTGAATAAATGTATGGAGATGAGGACATAAAATGCCATATCTTTTTATTGCGTCGTTGTAAAAAATTGAAATTTTCAGACCTTGTGTGGTCCATGGATCCTAATATATGGTATTAATTTCAACCTGATACCTTTACCCGTTCGTGAGATAAAACGTCTTGACAGACAGACAGACAGACAGACAGACAGACAGACGGACAACAAAGTGATCCTATAAGGGTTCCGTTTTTTTCTTTTGAGGTACGGAACCCTAAAAATGGAGATTCAATATTCAGGGAAAGAGGACATTAATGAATTCGTTGAGCAATTTATCGCAATCGCCACCATTAAAAAACTTGGCGATGCAGAAAAATTGGCGATTCTACCAGCTGCGCTCAAGGGCTCTGCTCTAGCGTTCTATAGAAGCATAATCAAAGAAGATTCTACATTTGATGTAATTAAAAAGGCTCTAATAGAAGAATTCGCGTCTGGGGTAAGCTTCCAAGAAAGGTTTTACCAAAGAAAGCAAGAGCAAAATGAAAAACCTTAGAGTTCTATTACGGTCTTCTCGAATTGGCACGATGATGGTGTATTTATTAAACAATTTATTAAAAATTCTAAACCCTTCTATCGTGGAAAATTGGCTAATACTTTACAGTCGTCGAAAAAAAGATTTAAAATCGCTATTACAGCAAATGTATATTATTTATGAAGAAAAAACGAACCAATCCCTAAATATTGCAGCAAATCCCAATATAAATTGTTTCAATAGTAGACACCAAGGAAATTACCACTATTCACCTTCGAATCAGTGGAGATCTAACCAAAATGGTGAACCATCGTCATCTACGCAGCTTGGAGGTCGTATGTGGCAATAGCTACCACCACAACATACTCCGTATGCCTCACCGCAAGGATTTACACCTTCGCAACGTACCCCTTATACTTCGGCCCAAGAGAGCTCTACTCCACAACATCGTTCACCCACGGGAGAGAATAGGACTCCACAGCGTCCTTATAATTTTCGACCTACGACCTTAAATCAAAGCCGACGGAATGCGGAAAACTTCACTGGGAGACGCTGAGAGGTGCATCAGCGCCTTCCCATGCTGCCGTTTTGCCAGCACCACCTGTGGCTAGCGTTTGCAACAGCAACACGCAGCCATCTTGCCAAACTGAGGGTACTGCAGCATCCGCAGTGCCGAGTTTGAAGGAAGCCGCTACGGAGTCTTCGAGTTCTTCGGTCGCTGAAAACAAAGTTAAGCCTTTTATTAAAGTTTATATTAATAATAAACCCTATTTAGCACTCATTGACACTGGTGCTACTTTATCATGCATTGCAAATTCATTGTGCATTGATTCGAATATTGTTGTAATGAAGGAAAATATTTTACAATTGAAAGCTGTAAATAATAACTTTTTAGATGTATCAGGGGAAACTTATATCTCTTTTTGACGATTTCAAATTTTCGCACAAGTTTATTGTGGTGAATGACATCACCTGTCAAATAATCCTAGGTCAAGATTTTTTATTTGTAAAAAAAGCTATAGTTGATTTTTGTAACAATTTGGTATCTATTGATAAAAAAAGGATAACCTTTTATGACCATAATGATTGCGACAAATCTAATGGTACGATTATTATAATCGTTCGGCCGATTTACATATAACCTGCATTAAAATATTTACAAATTAATATCCAAGTGCTGTAGCCAGTCAACAGCCGCCTCAGAAAGCCCGTGAAGTTCCTCGTATGAGCCAGGAAACCGTCTAAGGGGGCATTCTCCTACAATATGTGCCGTGGTCTGCTCTGACGCTCCACAATCGCAAGCGGGTGAGCCCGCTATACCCCACTTATGAAGGTGGTAGTTACATCGGGCTACACCCGTTCGGATGCGGTTTAGCGTCGTCCAGATACGTCTGTTGGATTTGAAGCCTTTAACTTGTTCAGACGGGTCCGAGACCACACCCGCAGAGCACTCTAGGGTTTGCCATTCAGCCAGCCAGGACGAGCGAATGTCTGAGGACTGCTGAACTTCGGGATCAGACCAGATGGGCTTGCGTGATGTTAGGCGATTTGGGATGACTCCATCGAGGGTCTTTCTGATTCAGATTCAGAATCAGATAATTTTATTCAATGTAGATTCTTTACAGAATACTTATTGAATGTCATGCAGAATACAATGCAAATAGAGCGAGTCTACGCCGTTTTGGATCGTGCTATGGCAGCGTAAAAGAAACGGCAAGAAACCACTGCAGCACGGCCTACTTTAAGAGTCGGCTTTTTACAATGTGTTTCTTGTGTTTCGCTGGAATATCAGAGCACCATACCTCTTTGTCATTCATATAGTCATCTAATCTATAGTAAGCTTTTTTACATAACGTTTGCTTTACACAGTCTTTAAACTTTCTCTCAGGTAATTGCACTATATTGTCAGGTATTTTGTTGTAGTATCGTATACACAGACCAACGAAACATGTATTGATTTTAGTTAATCTAGTATATGGTTGATCAATTTTGTGCTTATTTCTAGTATTAAAATTATGCCTGTCACAAATTTTAGGTAATTGATGAATGTTCTTTCTAGCATACATAATATTTTCATAGATATACTGGCATGGCACTGTCATTATGTTGATTTCCTTGAACAGTTCTCTCAGGGAATCACGAGTCTTCAGGCAATAAATTGACCTTATAGCCCTCTTTTGTAAAACGAATATTGAATGTATATCAGCTGCTCGGCCCCAAAGCAGTATGCCATAAGACATAATGCTATGGAAGTAGCTAAAGTAAACTAGCCTTGCAGTAGCTACATCAGTAAGTTGTCTGATTTTTCTGACAGCATATGCAGCCGAGCTCAATCGACCAGAAAGAGCCGTTATATGAGGGCCCCATTGAAGTTTAGAGTCTAGTGTTAACCCTAAGAAAACTGTACTATTTACAAAATCTAATGTTTCATTATTCAATGCTATGTTATGTGAAGTAGAACTTACATTTGGTAGTGCAAATTTTATACATTTAGTTTTTTTGGCATTTAGGACTAAATTGTTAACAGTAAACCATACATGAATCTGTCCAAGTGCATCATTGACTTCGTTATAATTTTGTGATTTCCTACTTACATTGAATATTAATGAAGTATCATCAGCAAATAACACAATCTTTGACAGATTCTCCACCACAGAAGGAAGGTCATTAATATAAATAAGGAATAAAAATGGCCCTAATATGGACCCCTGAGGTACGCCAATTTTGACAACAGATCCCAGTGATTTCATCCTGTTTACTTGTACCTTTTGAATCCTGTTTTCCAAATATGACCTAAGTAGTTTAAGTGAATTATTCTTAACACCGTAATGTTCAAGTTTTAGCAACAATGTGCTATGATCTACGCAATCAAATGCTTTGGATAGATCACAGAAGATACCAATAGCATCTTCAGATTTTTTCCACGCGCAAAAGATGTATTTTAAAAGTGCAGTCCCGGCATCCGTTTTACTGCGCCCTTTCGTGAAACCAAATTGATGGTCATGTAGTAAGTTATTTCTATTGAAGTGTGAAAGCATTTGATTGAGTATGACCTTCTCAAAAATTTTACTAAGTACAGGTAAGACTGATATTGGTCTAAAATTACTGGGATCCTTTTTGTCACCAGCTTTGAATTTTCATTAAGTCAGGAAATGTACCATGATCGACACAATCATTGAATATAACAGCTAAATATGGAGATATAGTATCAATGATCGCACTACAGACTTTTACTGACATTCCCCATAGGTCCTCAGTAGTTTTCATTTTAATACTTTTAAAGGCTTTAACAATTTCGTTAGGGGTGACATGATTGAACCCAAATTCAGTTTCGCAGGCGTCCACATTCTTTTGAAGTAAATCGCTAGCAAGTGAAGATGATGAATTGAGTGACTCTGTTGTTTTCAAAGGAATATTAGTAAAAAAGATTTCGAATTCTTGAGCCACTTCTACGTTTGTACTAATAGTTCCGCGATTTGTATGAAGTGTGATTTGATTGTCACGCGGTTTCACTTTTCCAGTTTCACTGTTTATAACATTCCATACAGCCTTAATTTTGTTATCAGCAGACTGTATTTTTTTCCGTAGAAAAAATGATTTTGCTTTTAAACAAACTAATTTAAACAATTTTGAATAATTTTTGACATATTTAATAAAATTTTATTTGAATAATTTCTAAGCTTATATAATTCAAAAAGTCTCTCTCTACTTTTGCGAATACCAGCGGTAGCCCAGTCACTGAATTTGAATTTTACAATAATTAGCTTTTTTCTAATAGTGAAAATTTTACTGAATTCAGTATTAATCAATGTGAATAAATCTTCATATGAGTTATTAGGGTTGAGCCCGCTATACCCCACTTATGAAGGTGGTAGTTACATCGGGCTACACCCGTTCGGATGCGGTTTAGCGTCGTCCAGATACGTCTGTTGGATTTGAAGCCTTTAACTTGTTCAGACGGGTCCGAGACCACACCCGCAGAGCACTCTAGGGTTTGCCATTCAGCCAGCCAGGACGAGCGAATGTCTGAGGACTGCTGAACTTCGGGGTCAGACCAGATGGGCTTGCGTGATGTTAGGCGATTTGGGATGACTCCATCGAGGGTCTTTCTGATTCAGATTCAGAATCAGATAATTTTATTCAATGTAGATTCTTTACAGAATACTTATTGAATGTCATGCAGAATACAATGCAAATAGAGCGAGTCTACGCCGTTTTGGATCGTGCTATGGCAGCGTAAAAGAAACGGCAAGAAACCACTGCAGCACGGCCTACTTTAAGAGTCGGCTTTTTACAATGTGTTTCTTGTGTTTCGCTGGAATATCAGAGCACCATACCTCTTTGTCATTCATATAGTCATCTAATCTATAGTAAGCTTTTTTACATAACGTTTGCTTTACACAGTCTTTAAACTTTCTCTCAGGTAATTGCACTATATTGTCAGGTATTTTGTTGTAGTATCGTATACACAGACCAACGAAACATGTATTGATTTTAGTTAATCTAGTATATGGTTGATCAATTTTGTGCTTATTTCTAGTATTAAAATTATGCCTGTCACAAATTTTAGGTAATTGATGAATGTTCTTTCTAGCATACATAATATTTTCATAGATATACTGGCATGGCACTGTCATTATGTTGATTTCCTTGAACAGTTCTCTCAGGGAATCACGAGTCTTCAGGCAATAAATTGACCTTATAGCCCTCTTTTGTAAAACGAATATTGAATGTATATCAGCTGCTCGGCCCCAAAGCAGTATGCCATAAGACATAATGCTATGGAAGTAGCTAAAGTAAACTAGCCTTGCAGTAGCTACATCAGTAAGTTGTCTGATTTTTCTGACAGCATATGCAGCCGAGCTCAATCGACCAGAAAGAGCCGTTATATGAGGGCCCCATTGAAGTTTAGAGTCTAGTGTTAACCCTAAGAAAACTGTACTATTTACAAAATCTAATGTTTCATTATTCAATGCTATGTTATGTGAAGTAGAACTTACATTTGGTAGTGCAAATTTTATACATTTAGTTTTTTTGGCATTTAGGACTAAATTGTTAACAGTAAACCATACATGAATCTGTCCAAGTGCATCATTGACTTCGTTATATTTTTGTGATTTCCTACTTACATTGAATATTAATGAAGTATCATCAGCAAATAACACAATCTTTGACAGATTCTCCACCACAGAAGGAAGGTCATTAATATAAATAAGGAATAAAAATGGCTCTAATATGGACCCCTGAGGTACGCCAATTTTGACAATAGATCCCAGTGATTTCATCCTGTTTACTTGTACCTTTTGAATCCTGTTTTCCAAATATGACCTAAGTAGTTTAAGTGAATTATTCTTAACACCGTAATGTTCAAGTTTTAGCAACAATGTGCTATGATCTACGCAATCAAATGCTTTGGATAGATCACAGAAGATACCAATAGCATCTTCAGATTTTTTCCACGCGCAAAAGATGTATTTTAAAAGTGCAGTCCCGGCATCCGTTGTACTGCGCCCTTTCGTGAAACCAAATTGATGGTCATGTAGTAAGTTATTTCTATTGAAGTGTGAAAGCATTTGATTGAGTATGACCTTCTCAAAAATTTTACTAAGTACAGGTAAGACTGATATTGGTCTAAAATTACTGGGATCCTTTTTGTCACCAGCTTTGAATTTTCATTAAGTCAGGAAATGTACCATGATCGACACAATCATTGAATATAACAGCTAAATATGGAGATATAGTATCAATGATCGCACTACAGACTTTTACTGACATTCCCCATAGGTCCTCAGTAGTTTTCATTTTAATTCTTTTAAAGGCTTTAACAATTTCGTTAGGGGTGACATGATTGAACCCAAATTCAGTTTCGCAGGCGTCCACATTCTTTTGAAGTAAATCGCTAGCAAGTGAAGATGATGAATTGAGTGACTCTGTTGTTTTTAAAGGAATATTAGTAAAAAAGATTTCGAATTCTTGAGCCACTTCTACGTTTGTACTAATAGTTCCGCGATTTGTATGAAGTGTGATTTGATTGTCACGCGGTTTCACTTTTCCAGTTTCACTGTTTATAACATTCCATACAGCCTTAATTTTGTTATCAGCAGACTGTATTTTTTTCCGTAGAAAAAATGATTTTGCTTTTAAACAAACTAATTTAAACAATTTTGAATAATTTTTGACATATTTAATAAAATTTTATTTGAATAATTTCTAAGCTTATATAATTCAAAAAGTCTCTCTCTACTTTTGCGAATACCAGCGGTAGCCCAGTCACTGAATTTGAATTTTACAATAATTTGCTTTTTTCTAATAGTGAAAATTTTACTGAATTCAGTATTAATCAATGTGAATAAATCTTCATATGAGTTATTAGGGTTGTTAGTATTATAATTGTGACAGGGCAGTTTTTCTAGTAACGTGTTTTTGTACTTTTCTAACCTACCGCTCGTTAGGCTCCTGGTTTCTATATCTATATTCTGATCGGCATTTGGTACGGAAGTTTGCAGTTCTCCGTTTTCATCCACTCGCCTGCTGCTATTTGAGCGCGCCTAAGGTGAGGGGGCGCTATGTGGGAGAGAGCTGAAAGCCACGGTGTGAGGGTAGGGCTATGCAAAACGCCGCGGTTCCAAAATGCACTAAAGTTGTAAAGCGTTTATTGGGCTTATTTTCGTATTACCGGAAGTTTGTCGACAACTTTGCTGAAACCACTTTACCACTTGTGAAATTACTAAAAAAAGGACAAAAGTTCATTTGGTTGTTAGCGTTTGACAAAATAAAAAGATGCATATGTAATCCGCCTATATTGTCTTATTTTTCTAGCGATCTTTCGTTAACTACGCGTTTACATGCATGTGGATGCCAGTAATGAAGCTTTGGGCTCATGTCTTTTGCAAGGAAAAACCATCATGCACCCTGTGGCTTTTGCTTCAAGAAAGTTATCTGATGCAGAAAAAAAATATTCAACCATGGAGAAAGAGTGCTTAGGTTTAGTATGGGCTGAAGCTGTCCAGTTTCGTACGGAGCAAAATACAGACTCATTTTGCTCAAGGATTTAGTCCGAAGTGAGACGAAGTCCACGAAATAATTATAAGGGATTTTTCATACGTGACAATGCTCTTTATAAAAATATTAGAATCCGGGGTATGATAAAAAGTGTTTTTGTTTTACCACGCTTGCTTTTTAATGATATCATGCAAGAGTTGCATGATAACCCATGGTCAGGTGGTCACTTTGGCTTAGCCAAAACCTTAGAAAATTTTAGATCACGATTTTTCTATCCAAACGCGGAAAAGGAAATAGAATGCTATATAAAAGCTTGTGTCCCTTGTCAAGAGAAAAATAGAATCAATAACATTGCTAATCTTTCTCCTCCTCGTCCTCGGGCCACTGCCGACTTCTCACCAGGGTAATAAATTTATTATAGTATCTTTGGAGTATGCATCTAGGTATGCTGTTTGTAAAGCAGTTCCACGTGTCACGGCTGAGGTGATATCTGATTTTCTTATTCAAGAGATTTTCTGTAGGTTTGGTGGTGGTTATCTGGAGTACGAGCAATCCCCGATCTCGGAATTGGGCCTCAATCTGTTAAAACTGTTGATATCAGTAAGTTTCCTTATTTGAACGGGCTCGCTCATGAACTCACTTATGAATCGGCCAAACCAATGCTTTTTATCGGAGTGGATGATTGGCATTTAACCCTTCTCGTCATGACCTCGTCATCGCCCAGTGGCAGTGCAGACCCCCTTAGGTTGGGTCGTGTAAGAGACTCTACCTGGTGGGAAAATTTCAGGTGAGTCAGTTCAACATGCTTCTACTGATAGTTTGGATACGCTAATTAAAGACCATTTCAAATTAGACTCGATTGGAATCTCCAAAAACAAAATTGTTTGTGAAGCTGATCAAGTTGCCGTCAAAACTTTAGAGGAAGCTAGTCGTCGCCTGCCGTCGGGCAGATTTGAAACAGGTCTCCTTTGGCGTCCAGATATCAAAGATGTACCGGACAGCTACGAGTACAATTTGGCTTTATCGAGATTCGTTAGCCTTGAACGCAAATTTTCCCGTGATTCTAGTTATGCCGATGCGTACAAGCGTTACATCGAGGATATGATCGCAAAGGGTTACGCAGATCTTTGTACCGACATTCGGCCGTTCGGGGTCTGCTGGTTTCTCCCACATTTTGGAGTATTTCATCCCCAAAAAAAGAAGCTACGTGTAGTTCATGATGCCGCTGCAAAATGCTCTGGTGTAAGCCTTAACTCATTACTTTTGTCCGGCCCTGACCTCCTTCAACCTCTGTTGGGGATTTTAATGAGGTTTAGGGAGGAAAAAATTGCTTTAAATGCTTATCAGCATCGGGAAATGTTTCCTCAATTTAAAATTAGGGTAGAAGATCGTGATGCCCAAAGATTTTTGTGGCGAGCTTCCCCCTCCTCTCCTATAGAGCAATATAGGATGGCTTCTATGATGTTCGGAGCAACCTCAAGCCCATGCACGGCTATATACTTAAAAAATAAAAACGCTTTGGATAATGCAGCGAAATTCCCAGAGGCCGCGTCGGCTATTATCGAAGATCACTATATGGACGACTTTCTCGGTAGTGTGGACGACCCAGGTCAAGCTGCTCGTTTAGCCGCAGATATTGTCACGGTTCACAAATTTGCCTGTTTGGAAATTTGCGCTTGGGTATCTAACTGTGCAGAAGCTTTGTCGCTAGTAGACCCCGAACTTCGAGCCGTTGATTCTTCCGAGGTTGGTCTAGGTCCTAAATCTCCGGACCAGATTCGGATACTCGGGGTGGCTTGGAATGTTTTAGAAGACCGACTTAACTTCAGGAAAGTGATTGACATGACTGGGAAACTAACTAAAAGATTATGCAATTAGTGAATAAACTACCCGTGAAGCGGGAGCAGCTGCAGAATGGGCAGCAACACAAAAGCGGCTAAAATATGAAAACTTGGTAGGCCCTTACATTTTCATACCTTTCGCTGTGGAGGTGACTGGGGCATGGTGTGTGGAAGAAAGGTGTTTAGAACCAATTTGGGTCTATTCATGTAGGTAGAAAATAAAGTCGGTGTTTATTTTCTGTATAAGAAATATTAGCGTAGACGTGGGTATTCAATAAAAATGTACAACGCGACTCGCGCGTCACCCGAGGCTTTGCGCGTTATTTTATTTATTTTTATTTATTTATTATCCGTCAGTGCGATAAGTAAAGCGGGCCGGCGCCATAGTTGTTAGCATTTAGTAGCAGTCGCAATACGGGAGATCTGGCGAACAGTCGCTTGGGTGCGCGTATCGGATAAGCCACAGCGGTGGTCGCGCTTGGGGTTGTTTATTTCCCGAATCGGGATTCGGCGGATCATATTGAGGTTGCGCGGGGCAATCAAGTAATTTAGTGGTGAACTATCAATTCGGAGGCGTAAAGGGACTCGTGTCAGTGTAAACGAGACGCCATTTTGGGATAGCGCAAGCGGCGCGTATGGACTCATAATTATTATGCTACGGGAATAAGTGTGTAGTGAATATACCGTTCGGGACAGTTTCCTGGATCGCAGGGAGGACAGGAACTGCGGTTGATGGACAATTGTATATAAGTAACTCGTTTTAATAAGTACCACGCTAGACGGGGCGTGGCCGGTGATAATTTGACTATATCTTGGCAATCCGCGTGGTGTGTGGGACGTTTGAGAGCAATCGCCGCGTAGTTGCTATAGACTTGTGATTGGAAGGCAGATTTCCGGAATTGTCTGCTGTAGCGGGTGTCGACCTGCGCATTCGGTGAGCGCGGCGTGCTTGAGGCATGAGGCTGGGGTTTGACCTGGATGCCTGCTGCGGAAGCGGCCAGCACTAAGATCGGCGCGGATCATCGCATCGACACCACAGTACACATTATAATTTATTCTATGTAATTGTATTTATTGGACATTACTACTTGCACACAAATAGTAGGTACACTTCCAAATGTACATTTCGACTCGTCGCGACCACGGGAATACGATCGGTAAGTCACTTTGCCTACTTGTGAAAAGGGTTGCAATTTCGGTCAAGCGCGAGTCATCCGGGGCACCAAAATTATATTAGTGGGTGCGTAATTTATTCGGAGCAGATTTGACGGTCCGACGGGTTAGAGGCCACCGGGCGGTCATCTAGGGACGTAGTTCGGGTTGGTGCTCTTAACGGAATTTTGGTGCTCTCGAAACAAACATTATAATTGTATCGGTCATCGACCCTGGATACTCCAGCCGGTTGGAGAGGGTTTATTGTGGGATGATAGTTTCCTTAAGTGGTCGTCCTTAGGGTGCGTGCATACTAGCGGCAACGGGTGCCTCCGCAGTGGGACGCCGTGGGGTTATTCTGCAAGTAACGGGTGTGACACCGGTCACGAGCGTACCATCTTCGGTACGATACGTGTAATATAGTTAAGGTAGGTAGTTATAAGTTTAGCGCTGTGTATCGCAGCCCAATTTGTTACGCTCCCGCTCGGGTCTACGAGTGCACAGTTGCACTCCTGGGTACGTTTAACTCATAGGGCCCAGCGGACGTATCGGACCCGGGCCGCGGAGCGGACAAAACACAAGGGTCTTTGTGAGAGAGCTAGGGCGAAGGCTCAGACAAAGTGGAGTTGATCCCCGCGCCGAATCGTACCTGGTGCAGCACATTTCACTGGCGATCTAGCGCGGCAACGCCGCCAGTGTTCCACCAGGTGCGATTCGGGGAGGTCTTTTTGACTAACCATAGGGGGATATTTTTATTGACATGGATTGACTGTAATTTGTATTTAATTTTTAATTTTGTAACAATGAATAAACGGATTATTTAAAGTTATTGTAAATGTTATAGGAAACACAAAACGATCTCTCAGTAGGGTTGAATTGGGGAAGCTGGATCACTCCGCATGGCTTCGTGCTCCAGCAAATCCCCAATTCAACGAATTTCATCGCTCTTGCTTCAGAATTCCTCCAATTCTACAGCCGCAGTCATTAACCGTTTGACTCAGATTGAAAATAAGAAAAATAGGACTTAATTTGAGGGCTCGATTGGATTATGTTCTGATTGTATAGCTCGATTGTACAAGACTTTTCTGATACTCCGTTTCGCAGTCAAACAGCACCAGCTCATCCTTTACTGATCTTATAATAATCCGCACTCCGCAGTCCATAATTTCTCAGTTCTCCACTGCGGAACCGGCTGATTTAATATACTGCTGAGTTTTGCCTTCCAAACCACATTAATCACTTGATCTGCATCGAGTGACATTCCTTAATTAAAATTGTCTTGATATTATCTAACCTATAAATATTTTGTGTTGAATGATTTGTTTGTGAAGGCAGTGATATCAATAAAAGTCAGATTTTTTATTTAGTTAAAACTATTTTATTATCTATACACCAATTTTTCAAGCAAGACACATTTTTCAAAGCACATATTGTTGGATGATAAATATAATTATAAACATTACTAGAAAATCGAT
Organism: Athrips mouffetella; assembly: GCA_947532105.1. Classification (NCBI taxonomy): domain Eukaryota; kingdom Metazoa; phylum Arthropoda; class Insecta; order Lepidoptera; family Gelechiidae; genus Athrips; species Athrips mouffetella. The sequence goes on from OX383973.1 coordinate 7,818,429, forward strand.
ACTCCTCATATAAACTTAATAAACTAGGACAGTTCATGTCTTCTAAATTAATTATATTATCAGTTAAAAAATATCCTTTATCCACTGCATTTTTTCAAGACCTTTGCAATAAACAGTTTTGTTAATCAAAAATTCGTCAACATACAAAGATAATTTTTCGTATGGTACAAAACCATCATTCCAGTATATTTTTCTATTCCTTTGTATCCAGTTTACTTGTTTTCTCTCAGTAGTTGTAAGATTATAAAATGAGAAAGGAGGTTCAATCAGAAACACTTGTAGTTGGTCATCACACACAATTGCTATTTCTTTGAAAATAAATTTATTATCATCGGTTTTAAATCCTTGTACGTCCACAATGGCTTTTGATTGCATGTTAGTTTTAGTACCCAAATACTTAGAGGCAGGTAGTATCAGGATATCCTTGAACTTTAAATTTCTAAGTGAACATAAACAGGTTCAGTTATGTCAACTTTCGCACAATATTACTAAGAGGCTTATAATCAATAAGACGATCGTTTATAATCAAACAATAAGCACTAGTGTTGCTTGGAATATCTGTTGATGTTTCGATTTCTAAACGTACATCAACGGGTTCGGTTTTCAAATTTTCGTTTTGTCTTGAACAATCAATAATAAACAAGGGGGCCTTTTCTTTAAATTGTTTAAAATCCAGCAACGGGTCAATTGGAAGGTTGTAATATGACTGACGGAATCTGGCATACATTTCGTATAATATACTGTATTTACTGTCATCAAATTTCAAATTTAAAGAGTCATAAGGGTAACACGATGAATTCAAAAATAGTGTTACATTTGTTACATTGCAGTGATCAAAAATTGAACAATCTTCTGTTTTCTTATTCTTTTTGTCAGTTTGTAAACAAAATATAATAGAGTAATGGCTAAAAGGGATAGGGCTAAAAGCCGATTTAAAAAAGACCCGACAGATGAGAACCTAACAACGTACAAAAAGCTTCGGAACATCTGCAACAGGATGTGTAGGGATGCAAAGCGCCGCTATATTCATTCTTCTCTTGAAAACCTCTCTCAGGCTCTAACCTGGAGATTCTTAAAGTCGCTTGGGGTAGGCAAGGCCATGGAAGCTTGTAAAAGTACCATGGATGTCAATGATCTAAATATGCATTTCTCAACTCCACCCGTAATTCTTAGTGAAAATACTAAAGTCTCCTCTCTTTCCTATCTTTCGAACCTTGTTCTACCTGACTGTACCCCTTTCTCGTTTCAACCGGTTACTGAGGACGACGTCAAGAAGAGCATCCTTTCCATATCCACAAAGGCAGTGGGTAGCGATGACCTGAGCCTAGACATGCTTAAACCTATATTGGGAGTTGTTACACCTCTTATTACACATATTATAAATTTCTCACTGGAGGCTAATGTCTTCCCATCCACTTGGAAAAAGGCTTATGTTATCCCACTGCCTAAAGTTTCTACCCCAACTACCCTTTCTCAATATCGTCCTATCTCTATCCTACCGGTACTTTCGAAAGTTCTCGAAAGTGTCGTCCACAAGCAACTTTACTCCTATCTCATATCCAATAATCTCCTCTGTCCCTTCCAGTCCGGATTCCGCCCTTCCCACAGCACGGTTAGTGCGTTGCTGAATGTCACGGAAGATATCCGTTATGCTATGGACAATACTAAGCTTACTATTGTAACTCTTCTGGACTTCAGCAACGCATTTAACTCTGTTGATTTTGATATACTCCTTGGCTCCCTCCGCTCTCTTAACGTTGCTTCTCCAGTGATCGAGTGGTTCCGTTCTTATCTTCTTGGACGCCAGCAGAGTGTTAAGACCGATGACTTGTCTTGGAACTGGTTGGACCTTACCACTGGCGTACCACAAGGCGGTGTACTTTCTCCTTTATTATTTTCTATTTTTATAAGCAATATTTCGCGTGTTATTTCTTCTCCCTACCACCTGTATGCAGATGACTTGCAAATTTATAGACATTTCTCTCCATCTGAAGTCACCGAGGCTGTGAGTGCAGTAAACTCCGATCTTGCTGCTGTTCAGCAGTGGGCTGAGGATTTCGGGCTTCTAGTAAACCCAACCAAGTCCCAGGCCATGATAGTTGGTAGCAGTAGACTAAGGGGTAGGTTGGGGGATTTAGTGTTGCCAAAAGTGTTATACGACGGAGTCTGTATTCCCTACACTGACAAAGCAAAAAACCTAGGGATTATCATAGACCGTGACCTATCATGGTCAGCGCAGGTTAGTGAGGTGAGTAGGCGCATGCACTACTCTTTTCATTCCCTTAAACGACTCCAGTACTTCCTTCCCTTTAAAACTAAAATCTTGCTTGCACAAGCTCTACTCCTTCCCATACTCGACTATGCTGATGTGTGCTACCTTGATGTGACTGAAGAATTGCTGAACAAACTTGAGCGCCTACAAAACCTGGCTATTCGTTTCATCTTTGGTCTTCGCAAATATGATCATGTATCCGAATTTCGCGCTCAACTAAAGTGGCTACCTATCCGACTTCGTCGTAATGTGCACATCCTTTCTGTCCTGTATAAGATCCTGAATGACCCTGCCACTCCTGACTATCTTCGCTCCCGCTTCCAACTTTTACCTCCTGATCCCCGCTCCAGGCGCGACTGCATCACTACGATGTTGGAGTGTCCTAGAGCGAACACCAAATTCTTTTTTAACTCCTTTTCTTCCCATGCTGTGCGACTATGGAACAAACTTCCAAAGGCTATACAAAGCAGTCCATCAATAACATCGTTTAAGATGCGATTAAGAGAGCACTACTTATCGCAATCATTTTGAGTAATGTATTTAGTTTATGTATTATGTCTATGTATTATTTTTATGTATTTTTAAGTAAGTTTATCAATTTTTATATATACCTTAATATAATGTGATTAGGTATAAGTATATTCGTGTGTAGTTTAAGTAGGTTTATCCCTATTTTTTATTTTTTTATTTTACTGTATTTTAAACTTTTATTTGAATTTAAAATTTCTTATCACGATTATTAACGCACATCCTTGTGCCCGTTTTAACGACATTCTTCCACACCTGATGGGTTGGCTGGAAGAGATCTCTAAAAGAGATAAGCTCGCCTTTGTGAACAATTTTCATTTGACAACTTTATGTTATTTGTGCGCAATAAAGAATATATATATATATAACATATCGAGGTTTTTCTAACTGAGACGTTGTTTTCACTGCCCATGAATGTTTAGTTGTCTTCGGCAAAAATGGATATTCGTATAAATCCCAATTTCTAAAAGCTATTTGAACCTTTGAATATTAAGTGTAAAAGAATCATTACTCTCGAGCAAAACACTGTTCAAATTATTGCTACATCTATTAAGTATTAATTCATGTTTACAATTGATTAATATTTTCTTATAATCTTCTGCAAATCCTAACATTTTATTTAATGGAATGAGTACGCTAAAAGATCCCGTATTTTGGAAACCATTCAAATTCCAACCCCAAACTGCTGCAGCTTTACTCTCACCAGTACTCATTGAAGCATAAGATTTTAAGGTGGTAGTAATGCCAACATTTCTATTCCGATCAATTTCAACACCATTTATTTCGTATCTAATATCTTGAAAAAGAAACGAAAAGACGTTATTAGTTAATTTGACAGTCTTTTTATGAGCTGTACCTGCTGCATCTTTATGACTTACGACAGCTTCTCCTTCAATGTAAATATAACTCGCTGATGGCAACACATAAACATCCTGTTGATTAATAGGAATACGAATTTCATCATTTTCATTAAAACTATTATTATATGGGTTATAGGTGTGGATCTCATAGGTCTCAATGGAATTGTCAAATTGAGGCGGATCTGCTACTTGCAAAATATTCATTCTTTAAGTCCGAGTGCTCGTAAAAAATCTTTATTATTTTTAGATATTTTTTTTACAGGTTTAACACGTCTTGTTCGTATTGGTGAACGTTTGGTAATAGAACTTTTTATTTCGCTCCTTTTAAATTTATAGTTCCTATTAATGTTATCATTGAACACGATCATTGTGCTTTTCTAATATGAATAGACAATTGTATTTCTTCGTTTCGAAAATCAATAGAATTTCCTTCCAAATCTAAAATTTTAAATGTCACTGTTGAAATATATTTCTTATTTAAAGGAAAATATATAACGTTCTTAGGCACTTCTATAAATTTATGACCAGGAGGAACATTTGGTACAAATTCATGAGTACTATGAGTGGGTGCTCCGTTTATGTATGATCCGTTTACAAGATCACATTCGACTCTTATCACTGCCACTGGTAGAATGTTCACTGGAAATGAAGACTCATGCCATTTATTTGCGTCTAATTCAACGCTTGGAAACCCTAATAAAGTTCCTATTGTATTTTTTACGTTAAAATTAATAGTTTGAGTACAAAACAATGAACATGAAAGAGTGTTATTATTTGGAATAATTTGCAAGCCACTTTTATTCAATCTCTTTTGTAGATACTCGCTAATGTCTTGTAAGTCGTATACTCCATTAGGGATAGTAATACAATTGTTATTATACAATTGTTAACAGAACACATTATTCCGGTTAGTGATATTAGGTACAGAATTAAACACAGAAAAATATAATAGCCCACATTCATAATTTCCCTCGTCTAAAATAAGAGGCGGGCTGTAATCAGAATATATCACGGATTTGTTCCCAGTGATTGTTAGTGTAATAGACATTGTAACAAACTGAAGTATTTTCATTTGATTCCTGCTATTTATTGATATGAAAGTTATTCCAAAACTGTTTCAAAAATTTAATACAGAGATGTCCACAATTGAAAGTATTAGTTTTCTGACAATTTTCATAATTATAGTTTATGTTAAAACCAACGTATTTAACAAATTCTTTTGGAGGTTTCAAATCACCATAGCTGTCAAAATATTCTACGTAATCTTTTAATTTTGCATAGGCTACCCAATGAGTTCCAGGATTTTTTGAACTATCTAAATTTATGATCCCACATTCTTTTTCAAATGGTTTTCCCGGCAGTTGATCTCTCATAAATACTCCTCGAAAATAAAGAATATTTTGGGTGTAGTTTATAATATCGATATTAGTAAGAGGTCGATTAGGTAGCCGATGAATTAGTTTTTTTTCTTTGTTTCCAAGTACATGCCTGAACCATCTTGATATTGTTTTAATTTCAGTCCCTGTCCAATAAATAAACCTTCTCCATGCTTATTGTGCAGCTTTAATGCTTCTAAACGTTTCTTCGCTAACTTTATCGACCGTATTGCTTTTGCAACGCCTGCTGCACCTCCTGCCAAGCTGCCTGCAGCAGACAATCCCGCAAATATTGGTACTAATGGGAGGAAGCCACCTGTCTTTGGAACAGGTATCACTCGTGGTACAGGCACATCGCTTAACTCTGATGCTAATTCCTTAGCTGCCGCTATTGCTAATTTTATTGCAACTTTTTTACATTTCGGCTTTATTTTATTAATTTCTTTTTTGGTACGACTTATTATCTGTTTGAAAGATTTCTTAAATCCAGAACCTGTTTTCTTCGTATTAATAAGTTTTTTTAATTTGATTTCTCCTCCCCCTCCGCTTCGATCAATAATTCGATATAAAGGTTTATTTACCATTTCGGGAAAATATAATTGAATATTAAGTTTTTTTTTCTTTTCTAGCTATGATGCGTTACAAAGTCTGTCTACCTGAAGAATGAAATAAAATGTATTTGTATCTGCCTTATAAAACATCTGAATTATTTATCCAACTGTTTTCATCCTCCGATAAACCTAGCCATTTAACAAATAGCTTTTTACCCTTTCTTTTCAAAACTTTTTCAATAAGGTAAATACTGGGACAGTGTGTTTTTTGTAATTCCTGTGTATAAAATGATCCTAAAATGGGGTGACGTCTTGAATCTTCTAAAAGGTATGTGATCGGTTTGGTAGGTTGTACTTTAATTACTTTAAATATTTCTGTAGACCAATTTGGGGTATAGCCTTTTTCAAATATTCCTTTATATTTACTAATGCGAACAAAATCTCCCACCCTGAAATTCCGTTTGCAAGAAGATTTGGCTGATGTTTGAAGCATTGCGTATCTTTTTAAAAGAATACGTTTATTGTTTTGTGTAACTTCATTTGGTGCTATACTAATAGTCTTATGGATTGCTGAATTATATTCGTTTATCAGTTTAGCCAATATGACGTCGTACCATCTGTAATTCCCTTGCAGACTGAATTGTTTGTATAATTTGCTTTTTATCGTCCGTATAAATCTCTCAGCTATCGAAGCTTTCATGGTAGAATACGTTGAATAATGGTTTATGCCATGTTTTGTAAATATTTGTTTCAATTTTGAATTATAGAATTATTTTCCAAGATCGGTTTGTAAATTTTTTGGTATACGACCTTTTTCTAATAATGTTTTGAATGCATTAGCAACATGTTCTTTACTCTTTTGCTGAATGGGATAGGCCCATGCATATTTTGAGAAAACATCGATTACAATCAAAATGTACTTATAGTTCTTATTTTCCTTAGAAAAAACTTGCATATCTATTAAATCAGCTTGCCATAAATCATCAATATCCTTCATAGTCACATGTCTCGAGGAAATGTTTTTCTTACGTTCCTATGTATCTCATTGACTACACTCTCCTTACAAATTTTTTGGTTTTATGACTTAATGTATCAATCCTGTTTTTCAAACTATTTATTTCAATGCTAGTTTGTTCCACAGATTTATTAAGCTTTTTAAGTTTACACGTTAGGGTTTCTATTAATTTATCCACGTACTGCTTTGATGTGCAGTCATTCGGATCAACTGGAGTTCCTGTATGCTTGATTATTATTTTATTTTGTGCGTCTAATACATTATCCATTTTCTTTTTTTGTATAAACATGGATTCCAAACTTGTCAACATTCATATTCAAGGGATTTGTGAATACTAAACAGTTAAAATTCAAACGCATGCTTTTATTCTTTTACTATCCCTGACTCTTTTAGTTCCTCAATAATTGAAATAATTTCATTGTCATGACTGGTATTACCTGCATCTTTAGATGCAATCAAAATTTTTAATCTTTCTACAAGTTCATTAGGATCATCCCAATAAATTAAATCAGTATTCTTTTTATACGTTTTTAATGTTGGTAAATTACCACCTTGCTTCATTAAACTGGCTGACCTATCACCAAAAAACAAAGGTTTTATAACACGTTTATATTTTATTCCTTTATCACCTTTTATTTGATTATCAGGATTAAAGTGTCTTTTGTGCACATTAGTATTAATTAAAATATCTTTATAAACCAACTTATCTTGCTCTGTAACAAGTTTCAAGTCGGGTTTCCTTTGATATAGTAATTCTTTAAGACCTGGAGTAATTTCATAACTTTTATCACCAATTTTAGCTATAATTGTAGTATTTTCAGAAGTGTCACCCGCGTGTGAGAACGTAATATCTGAATTTCTTATCATTAGCTTGTTCTCTTCACGATGTACCCCGAATGGTACGTTTAAGTTGTTATATTCTTTAATTTTGCGTCTTGTTTGATTCTGGCGAACAGGAGTTACAGGTACAGGAACTGATGCAGAAGGGCTAGGCTCAGATTTAACAGTGATCATAGACTCATTATCACTATCGTCACTACTGAAACTTTGAAATGTTAAATTTGAGTCATTTCTAGTGTAACTATCATTCCCTAAATTGTTTTCATGTTGCGTTTCTTTTGAAGCCACTAATGCGTTCAAAGGGTCAGTAATTGACTTAAATATTTTTTTTCGTTTAATTTCTAAATCGTCTTCTTTTTCACGAATTTTTTTTACTTTGTTTTTGATGTTACGCACTGATTGAATCAGTTGTTCCTTTATATTATTTACCATATTTCAGATGTAAGTAGATAACACATCTAACAAATTACGTAACATAAATTAAACTGGCATGATTTTCTATCTCAAAGCTTTATATATTAATCAAAATGGACAAAAACATCAAAAGCCTTTCTATATCTGCCTTTATTCAATTCACAGTCTTTATTTATAATCAAACATGAATAAAATTCTTTCCAGATGTCGTAGCAAAGATTTTTGAAATCAGACCAACTCATGTCTGAATTGACATGCTCATTGTATATATGTTTTAAGTTGATTTCATCTTGTTTAAACAAAATCAACCAGTTTACATTATCTCGTTTTAATTGTTTTGGTATTTTGGAATAAGTCTGAGAAAGATAGAAGCAATCAATTAGCTTATGTCTACCCATTGAAAAATAATCTCGAATATTACTTTGACTTTCACAAGTAACATCATCAAAAATAAATACTGAATTTTCTAAAGCATCGCAAGGAGAAATAACATCTTTTCCATCTTTAAACATAAAAAAATTTACTGCTGAAACATGTTTTAAGATTTCATTTAAGAAACGATACTTAGGTTGAAATAATGTTTTTTGAGTAAAGATAAACATTCTTAAATTTTAGCCCATTTTCATGTAAGAGTATAGTTATCATAATATTTGTTTTTCCACAGTTCGACGGGCCACAAATAATAGACCGTACTATGCTAGGTAGCAATGAACTATGTCGATGGTTTTTTGAATATTTTTCCACATTAATGAAACTAATTTCTAAGGATACGGGTTGTTTTATCAACTTCATCTTGACAACTGGTAAACATCAGATAATATTTATAATTAAATATACCTACTCACTTTTAATTATATTATACATATAAAGAGAATATCAATATAAATATAACACAGTAGCCTAGTTGGTAAAGCGTCTGCGGTACTTACGCAGAAGACGCAGGTTCAAATCCTGCCTGTGGTTGTGAAATTTTGCGATTTTCTACTTTGTAGATTTATCCGAACACAGGAAGTGTTAAAATAAAAATCATTTTCATAAATATAACACTTTTATTCTTATTATAACAAATCACGAATCGTACATTACATATAAAAAAATCGAGGTTATATATATATATATATATCTATTACTAGGATTTTTAACTTTATGTTTTGATGTTTATCACATAGTCTTTCATCTTATTTTGTTTATAATTCATAAGCAAAGTCGGCTGCAATCACTAGTATGAAGAAATAAGATATTCTGCTAACCACAGCAATATAAAGAGTATAAAACTAAATATTTTTTTATTTATTTTTTTAGTTTCTGCCACAAAGCTTTAAGGAGAGCAGAAGTTGTTGTTTATTGTTTAACTGCTAGCTTAATTTCTTCACTAAAAATGGTAAGAATTTATTACGACATTCTAAGATTGACTTTTTAACTTGATGTTTGAAGTGTATTTTAAACGCATATTTTTTGTTGCAGAGCATGTTTCATTCGCAACCACTGGAAAAACAAGTAAAAGACCCATTCAATACCCCTCTTAACTTTTACTCACAGCCTCAAGACAATGAAAAACAAAACGATCCTTCTTTCTGCGCCCAAGATGTCGATAGCTATTTGCAATACCAGGATTTTTTTTTAATCAGAACACTACAGCACAAGAAACTCCAAATGAAACTTCGAAAGAATTGACTGGAGAAACAACTAAAAAACGCGGAATTAAGAGGAAACCTTGCAAAATCAGTGATGTACTAAATACTCATGTTATTAAAAAAGCAAAACGTGGAAAACGTGTCATAAACATTACCATATCTAACTTGCCTGGAAATAGTGACCATAATGAAGTTGCCATTCAGTATATTGTTGAAAATGATAATGATTTAGTGTTAAATTCTACTGAAGATCTTGTTGAAAGTATCATAAAGAAGTTGAGTTGTGATATCAAATATTAGGTTTTTTTTGTTTATATGTTTTTTTTTTATGTTAAGTTGTTTTATAAGTAAACGAGTAATCCCCATTATGTTATTTAGTATAAAGTATTTAGTGCTTTGGGTTGTTAAAATTTCTTTCTATAGCTTCTAATCAGACTTTAATGTAAGTATTTTAATCAGTCTTTAATGCAGCGCTGAAATCACTTGGATTTTTGAACACGACATCCGATAAACTTATAACAGCGCCACCTCTTTAAGAGTAATTAAAATACTAACACTGCCTTTTAAGAATCGATAGAGAACCTGTAAGCGCAAAAGCTTATCAATTCACGTTAATTGATACAGAGGGAGCTGTTAGTTACACGTTGCACAATGTTTTATTCATAGGATTACTTACATTTAATAAAATGTGATATTATAGCAGCATAATCAATGTTTTTTTTTTAAACTGCCTCAGATATATCTTACGAATTAAACTGAAGATCTTGTTGAAAGTATCATAAAGAAGTTGAGTTGTGATATCAAATATTAGGTTTTTTTTTGTTCATATGTTTTTTTTATGTTAAGTTGTTTTATAAGTAAACGAGTAATCCCCATTATGTTATTTAGTATAAAGTATTTAGTGCTTTGGGTTGTTAAAATTTATTTCTATAGCTTCTAATCAGACTTTAATGTAAGTATTTTAATCAGTCTTTAATGCAGCGCTGAAATCACTTGGAATTTTGAAGACGACATCCGATAAACTTATAACAGCACCACCTCTTTAAGAGTAATTAAAATACTAACACTGCCTCTTAAGAATCGATAGAGAACCTGTAAGCGCAAAAGCTTATCAATTCACGTTAATTGATACAGAGGGAGCTGTTAGTTACACATTGCACAATGTTTTATTCATAGGAATACTTACATTTAATAAAATGTGATATTATAGCAGCATAATCAATGTTTTTTTTTTTAAACTGCCTCAGATATATCTTGAAAATTAACTATGCACCTCGCGCTATGATGTCAGACGCTACCGTTATCGCTACCTACTGAGCAGACACATTCCAGCGTAGTAAACAGTTTGATTCGTACACTTTGTAGTTATTTTGTTTTTTGGGAGTCAATTCTTGAATAACACCGGGCGATAAAATATCACTCAAGAAATTCAAAATCACTTTTTTTGTTTTCAAAACTCAAGATCCGTATCCGTATAATTATAAAGCATTTACCTTTAAAACGCTTATCAGGATAAATTTGAATTTTTAAGGTCTTAAAATGATATTTCAACACCCGATGGTATTCAAGAACTGAGTCTTTTTTGTCGATTAAAATATGACATCCGTTGACTTATAACAGCGACACCTCTTTAAGAGTAATTAAAATAATAACACTGCCTGTTAAGAATCAATAGATAACCTGTTAGCGTCAAGCTTATTAATTCATGCTTAATGGCACAGATTACTTATATTTAATAAAATGTGATATTATAGCAGCATAATCGATGTTTTTTTTTTGTTGCTTCAAGTTAAACTTCCTCAGATTTATTTATATTATTACTAACATTTTTTTTGTTTTTGGTAGTCAATTCTTGAATATTACCGGGTGACAAAATATCACTCAAGAAATTCAAAATCACATTTTTTGTTTTCAAAAGTCAAGATCCGTATCCGATAAATATAAAGCATTTACCTTTTAAACGTTTAGCAGGATAAATTTGAATTTTTAAAGTCTTGAAGAGATATTTCATCACCCCGGTGGTATTCAAGAATTGAGTCGAACAACCACGTCGATAAAAATACGACATCCGTTAATTTATACCAGCGCCACCTCTTGAAAACTTATCAAAATACTTGCATTGATTCCAGGGGTCTACAACCTTTTGAGTCGGAAGAGTAAAAAAATAAAATTTAAAAAAATTTCAAAGTTTTTGAAGAGCCGCAAATTTTTTTCTAGCCAACCATAAAATTTAGTTCATGTATAAATAAAGCTTTTTGATAAAATTAATAATATTTGTGTATGGAACTAAAGAGCTGAAGTTTCACATCCAAAGTGCCGCATGTGGCTCGCGAGCCGCAGGTTTCCAACCCCCTGCCTAAGCTTATTCTTGTCTGCTAAATAACACAGATGGCGTTGGATACAAGTTTAAAATCGTTATAGGTCTATGTTATTTTGTCACACACAGCTTTAGTATTGATATCCAAATTTGAATGAAATCTGACAGTCAGGCATTATGGAAACAGTTCTATTTATGTTGGTATTAGAGTATTTGAAGCCTGAAACCAAAATAACTGGGAATATGTCATTTTACAAAGTAATGGACCAGTGGTAAGTACATCCACTGTACTTTTAAGATTTTCGTCTCAGGTTGCGATGAATTGGTGACGCTTGTCCTAATATGGATGCTCTACTACAAAGCCAAGCGTACCAAGCGTACCTTATCTCTATGCAACAAATAAAAAGGAAATGGTAAAACGAAATCAACCTTATGAACAATTAGTAATAGAAGACATGTTTATTTATAATGATATTGACAGACAACCTTTTTGATCAGAAATTATCTTTTTCATTACAACAATGCACACATCCTCAAGTATTGATCTCATATAAACCAATTTTCGCTCCATAATTTCATTTCACTGGTGGTTCATCTTGCGGGAAGCTGTGATCTCCTAATCCAGCCCACAAAGTTATTCTGGAGCAACAACAAGTGATTGATAATTTGTATCCGCTGGAAATTACTGCTGTATTAAGTTTCCGGAAACAAGCTGAAAGTATGTAAGTATAATTTCTTTTCAGTTACATCTTGTGTTACAAATTATGATTTCTACTTTCGTTAATCCTATAATTTTAGATGTGCGCAATGCAAATATTTATTGTTTTATTTTGCCTTAAACTTTAAAGGATTTTACTATTTACTGATTATGTGATAAATTTATTTATTTCTTTAGGAGACGGTCGTGTCCGTGAACAAAGTATTAATAATCAATATTCTTTTCAGGGCGCAAGCAACATTAAATCCATTTTGGGATGAAAATGACGAGGTGATTCCCGCATCCCAAGCATCAGTGCCAATTGAGTCAGTAGCTGGGCCTTCGGGGATTAAGAAAGACTCTAAAAAATCCACCAGCTCTGCTACTGAAAAAAAACCAAAACGGGCGTATAAAAAGAAAGAAAAGGCTCCCGCTCTGCCGCCTGCGAGCGCCCTGGCGAGCATAAGCTCTGATTCGGACAGGGACGAGGTGGCTGCGCCTGCTCGTAAACGGACACGTGTGGAGTCTGAGGTTAGTTACTTTTTATATTTTTTAAATAAGAACTTTGTCCATTTTGTTTCATTTAATTTGTTTTTATTTCATAACTTTTCTTTACTTTAATTGTGGATGTAAATTTGATTGTTCGGGAACCGCGTTTCATTGAATTTCAATAAGAACCTAAACTTAGCAAAAAATAATTATAAATTATTGAAGTGAAATTCTGAATCCCATTCAATTCTGAATTAAAGTACCTATTGATATTTCAAATAGTTTTTTTTTATTCCAGGGTGAAATAGTTGTTCGTAAGGAGCCAGTTCGCGCTGCTCCTTTGCGTAGTTTCCTGAACCAGCGGGCAGCGTCGGGCTACACCTCGCAGTCGGATCCCGATAGGAAGGGTGACTATTACTTCGAACTGCGAGTTTATAGTACGCAAGAGATAGAGAGAATCGCAAACAGCGAAAGATGGAAACATTCCATAATCACATTAAAGCTTTCTACTGATTTGGACACGCATATGTGGAAGGCTTTAAATCGTGTTGTTCAAGCAGGCAGGGAAGAATTCAAACACATTCAGCCCATTCTTTACTCAAACAATCCATTCTAAACAGATTGTTTTTTTATGACAATTTTTTAATCTTTTTGCAGGTTGCGATTATATTATAAAGTGAATTTACGTATTTAGTGGACTGTGTTATTTTTACTTAACTTTTTAATCTTCTTACTTTGTATTATTGAATTAACTTAGATATATTTTTATCTTTTATGTTTTTTCATTACTTTTTATAAATAAAACTTTGTTAATGGTAATAATTATTCTTTTTTTTTTCATTACAGCATCGGTTTTGATAAACCAATTGATATTGATATTTGAAAAGAAAGACTGAATTTACTTTAAGCAAATCTGAAATTTTAGTTTTGATAAAGCACAAAGCATATTTGAAAACTAAGATTAAATTAACTTTTATCAAATTCTAAATTATTGTTTGTCGAGCTGGTTAAATAATTCAACACATTTACTTTATTATTTCATTGGTACAGTAATAAAATTTGTCACAGTCAAAGTCAAAATCGTTTATTCATTGTTGGATATTAAAATCTCTTAATGATAAAAGATCTCAAAAGTAAAAATGACTTTTTGTAGAGACTGTAAAATTTTTGTATCTCAATATTCATCGCATAAAAAGACAAACATACACAAAGCTAATTGCTTACTGACTTCAAAATTTCCGAATGTACAAATAATAGCAACTGCTTTCCGAAACAGGATTGTTAGCTTTAGAATAAATCCGTATTCTAAAACCAAACATATCATGCCAGAATCATTTTTATCTTCAGCTCGTTTAAACAGAACTATTGATGAAATACTAGATATGTGTCTTAAGGAACATAAGTCTGTAAAAGTGAACTTGGAACTGTTCGTATCATACTTACTTCCTAAAAATAATGAGAAGTTTATTGCAAAATGTTCTGAGTTCGAGCAATCAGAATCTGGTTGGACAATCGATAAAATAAGTCACTTAGAAATAAATGTAAATAAATACAATCCTCTTAGAGCTGGCACTTACTTGCCCTTGCCAGCATCTATACGCAATACAAAGTCATGTTTAAATATTCAAAACAAAGATAATAACTGTTTTCTTTGGAGTATCACTGCACATTTATATCCAGCAAAATCTAATCCCTGTCGGTTTAATTCATATCCACAGTTTTCAAACCTTTTTGATGTTTCTGGCATGACATTTCCACCTACTTTTGAGGATATTAAATTATTTGAGAAGAATAATCCTTTGATTAGCATAAATGTATATGGATTAGAAAAAGATAACCATGTTACTGGTCCATTATACGTAACTTTGAAGCGAAAACTAACGCATGTGAATTTGTTATATTTTAATAAAAATAGTATGGGTCATTACTGTCTCATAAAAGATTTTGATCGCTTAGTGAGAAAGCAATTAACTAAACATAAATCTAAATATTTTTGTGTGATGAATGTTTCATATATTTTGACAGTGAAGCAAAATTATTTAATCATTGCTGTGGGAAGGTAGAAACATTTTTTCCCGGTGAGAACTCAAAATTAAAATTCACAAATTTTGAGAGAACACAGAGAATTCCTATCGTAATTTATGGAGACTTTGAAAGCTTGCTTAAGGAATATTCTGATAAAAACAAGTCAATGTATAATGAAAATGTGCAAGTTCATGAAGCATCAGCCTTTGCTTATTACATTTGTTGTAAATCTAAACCAGAACTCAACGAATTAATTTCATATCGAGGACCTGACTGTTCCAAAATGTTTGTGGAATCTATCACCAGAGATTTGCAAAAACTTTATCCGCTATTACAGCAAAATAAAGCTATGTTACCATTATCTACTGAAGAACAAAAATCTTTTGAAGAAGCCAGTGCTTGTCACATTTGTAAAATAATTTTCAAACGGGTGACGACATTGTAAAAGATCATGACCATTTTACGGGCAAATTTAGAGGAGCGGCTCATAATCTTTGCAATATCAATGCTACAGCTTGCCCTTTTATACCTATTATTTTCCATAACTTATCTGGCTATGATTGTCACTTGTTTATAAAAGAGCTTTCAGATATATTTGGCAGAATAAATCTTACACCTAAGTCAAAGGAGAAGTATGTTTCGTTTACAAAATTTGTTCCCATCGATTCCAAAAACACTGCGCAACTGAAATTTCTAGATTCGTTTAATTTTTTAAGTTCTGGTTTAGATAAATTAGCTAATAGTTTAGATGAAGGGGATTTTAAAAACATGCATTTGTTTTTTAATGATGACGATTTATTCAAATTAGTTAGCAAAAAGGGTGTATATTGCTATGATTACCTAGATACATGGGAAAAATATAATGAAACCCAGTTACCAGATCGCGATATGTTTTTTAATAAACTTACAGGCGATAGTATTTCAGAAAAAGATTATCTGCATGCAACTAAAGTTTGGCAGTCCTTTGGAATACAAAATTTAGGGGAATATACTGATCTTTATCTAAAAACAGATGTCTTACTACTTTGTGATATATTCGAAAAATTTAGAGAAATGAGTCTCCACTTTTATGGGCTAGATCCTTGTTATTATGTCTCATCTCCATCACTTAGTTGGGATGCTATGTTATTTTTTACAAAAGTTGAATTAGATTTAATATCAGACGTAGATATGTACCAAATACTTGAAAGAGGCATTCGAGGAGGCCTGGCTCAGTGTTCACTTAGGTATGCGAAGGCTAATAATAAATATCTTTCCTCTTATAATAAAAATGAACCCAATTCTTATTTAATGTATCTAGACTGTGTAAATTTATATGGATTTGCAATGATGAAAAAACTTCCAACCAGCGATTTTAGATTTTTATCTAGCGAAGAAATTGAATAATTTGATGTAGATAAAATTGATGACAATAGTAGCCGTGGATACATTCTGGAAGTAGATTTGTGTTATCCTGCGAATGTTCATGACTCTCATTCAGATTTACCATTTTGTGCAGAAAAGTTTTCACCGACAGGAAGTCAAACACCAAAATTAATAGCTAATCTTTATAATAAGCATCGTTTTGTTATACATTACATTCATCTAAAGGAATGTTTAAGGCATGGATTACAATTAATTAAAGTGCATAAAATAATATATGATACACAGTTGACGTTTAAGCCACATATGAAGTCTGTAATAAAGAAGGCATCAAAAATATAAGGGTTCGTCATAAGAAACACTAAAGAGTTTCATAATGTAAAAATGAAGATTTTGCTGTATAACACATTAGTAAGAAGCATTATGGAGTACTGCAGCGTTGTATGGAGACCGCATTATGCTGTACACACCTTGCGATTAGAACGCATTCAAAAGCGTTTCTTATGGCATCTATCATTCTCGATTGGAAGAACTGAAAAGGAAAAATCTTACCATTCAAGGCTGCAGTACTTCAGGATGGATTCATTAGATAAGCGAAGAGAATAATTAGATGCTTTATTTTTGTACCAAATTGTGACAAGCCAAGTTGATTGTCCTCCACTTTTAGGTTGCATTCATTTTCGTGCCCCCGCTCGTATGCCTCGAAATGCTATAACACCACTTTGTCCCCTCCCCAGATCTACTGTATTAGGTTGTAATTCACCCGTCTTAAGGATGGTCAAGATTATAAATAGTTGTAGTGATAAAATTGATATAAACTGTGATTCTAAATGTAAATTCTATAAGTCTGTACACAATATCATCTGCATTTAAAAACACAAATAGGTATTAAAATATAGCTACGGTTGACTGCCCGCCGGTGGTTGCGGTTTGGCCTTGAATATGCCTTATTTTCTTGCAGTAAGGTTGGTGTTCATGGTTGACTGTTCCCCCCGGCGTGCGGTTGACCGTACCTTACCTATCTTAAGAATACTTGGCCTTTTGGATTAAGAGTGTCGAATGATTTCGGTGCTGTGTATACCGTCTTCTAATGTAATTTTAAGCATGTGGTGTTTACCTGTAAGTGATTGTTACACGTATAAAGATATTTAAATACTTGTGTTAGTATGTATGAAACAGTGTAAACAATTGTTGGTAAACCTAATAAAATAAAATAAAATAAAAATCATTTTATCAAAGTAATTTTTTACAATCCTACATTTCTTTGAATACCACTCTCAGACAACAATCAAAGTCAGACTTTGAAAAAGATTTTTTTTTAAAGAACAAAATAACTCAATATTCGGAAAAACCATTCAAAATAAGCGAAAACAAATCGATGTCAAACTTGTACAGGTATGGACAGATATTTTCAACAAAACTAATAAGTTGTGCGGAGCTGAAAAATATATAAGCGCCCCACATTTTAAAAGTCTTACAGTGTTTTCTGAGAATTTAGTAGCGATCCAAATGAAAAAGACGAAAGTTGTATTAGACCGTCCTATTTATCTTGGATTTTCTATCCTTGATTTAGCTAAAACTCACCTTTATCAATTTCTGAATGTGGGAATGTTTCTGAACGTATGCTGAGTGAGATGCATGCAAGAGAGTGAACGAGACAGATGGATATGATTGGGCTGTATGGATGAAGTGACGTTAGGCTAGTAAGTTAGTTTTTAAGAATGGAACACAGGATATGCGATCCCCTTGTGTGGCACTTCCGTTTTGAGCTGAGCGATGGCCGGCTGCTGTGTTTTGCTTGTGCTCTTATAATTAAATAAAAGTACCAGTTCTTTAAGATTAACGTTTTTTCATTGCCCGTCCCACAATTTTGGGGGCTCGTCCGGGATGGGGCAATGCGACCACGACGAAAATCAAAATTTTTAACGACGAACACGACGAAGATAACCTCAAAGAAGACTGCGGCGGCGGCGTGGTTTGCACAGCAACGACGTGTTAGTGCTAGCTTCGAAAGCCAAAATAACGACGAAACAGACGAAGATTACGACGAAACAGACGACGAATACTTTACAGACGACGACGACGACATGGCGAACCAAAGTTTTAACCTGATTTTGCTGAAATTGATGAAAGTTTTAACAAAATTTCTGGCCTTTCACATTTCCCGCAAGACTGCTCCTTCGAAAGATTACGCTATACAAATTCACTCTCCATGCTGTTCTAAATCTGATGACTGTACTTGCCTACCGATACAATTCGTGGATCGCATCAAATACTTAGGGGTCATACTAGACCATAATCTAAACTGGAATGCACACTTAAGTAGTCTCACCAACAGAGCCCGGAAATTACTGCACATATTCAAAAAGCTACGTAAAATAGCCAGCTTTAAAATCCTAAAGATGGTATATTACAGTTTATGTCAGTCAATACTTGCATATTGTATACGAGCGTGGGGAGCTGCAGCAAAAACGTCTATCATAAAACTGGAAAGAGCTCAACGCCTTGCTATAAAAATAATGCTATCGAAACCAATGAGATACAGCACTTATCAACTATATCAAGACAGTAATGTACTTACCATACGAAAACTTTACTTACAAAGAATTATCCTTGAGTTCCATAAGACAGCCATACTTACTATGACTTATGATCCACAATGCTCCACTAAACGACAAGTCTTCCATCGTCACAGACCTTGGCCAATTCCCAAAACTAAGACGAAATTTGCTCAGCGTTTTTATTATTACCTAGGTCCTTCGATATATACCAACCTAAACAATGAATTCCAGCACCACTTGGCAAACATGACAATGAACCAATGTAAAAAAACAATCTTTAATTTTTTACATTCTAAAACCTATGATGAAACTGAGTCAATGCTTAGCACTTAGCTATCAATAAATAAATGAAATATACAACAATAGTATTTATAAGTACATAAATACTGCTTAGTGCCTAACTTAATATTAAATAACATAGGTACCTGAGACAAAATATGATACTAAATACAAATCAACATATGAATAAATAAATAGCAATCTCAATGTATTATAAATCAATTAAAAATATAGCAAATCTAAATATAGTATAATAAAAATGTAGGTTTTATTCATTTATTCTCAAAGTAATCACAATCAACATACCACTATCCCACTCGCAAACTACTTTAATACTTATGCACCAATTCTAAATAAATATTAGATTACATTACAATAACACTACTACAATATATAAATTTTATTAATTTTGTTGTAAGTTTCAATACATTCAAATCATAAACATCATACCAAAACGCTTGACTCACTTACTTTACTGTTTTATCTTACTTCCCGGCTTATACTACATTTCGCACATTACATTGTATTGAACTAGCTAGACAAGATGCTCTGATTTGCGTTTACCCACATTTTATGTTCGGCCATGTTCGGCAAAATTTATTCTTTTTTAGTTTTTCAAAATTTTAATTTGAACATTTATTTGATTTGATTATAGTATTTAGCTAGTTTATTTTACTGATACTTTAAATTGTTTATAATTAGATGAAAGAGCTGGCTTCCCATAGCACAGGGAATCCTAGTTTGGGGGCCAGGATGCAAAAACTCTGTAAAAAAATTTTTACAAATAAATGATGTTTATGTTTATGTTTATGCTGGACGACGCCATTCCCAAATTTTCCGGCCAGGACAAGACGTACTCCGCGGCCAAATGGGCACAAGACGTGGAAGATAACGCCGATATATTCGGGTTAACGGAGCAGCAGAAGTTGCTGATAGCAAGAAGATCCCTCACATCGTCAGCAGCCACATGGCTCAGAACTGAACGACCATTCAAGACTTTCAATGATTTGAAGACGGCTCTGCTAAAGGAATTTACGGATACGACAAACACAAAGGACATACACGAACAAATGATTGCAAGGAAGAAACAAAAAGACGAAGGATGTTATGAGTACATGCTGGAAATGAAGGAGCTTGGTAAGAGAGGGAAACTGGCGGACTACGTAGCAATCCAATACATTATTGATGGAATCCCAGATCTGGAGAGCAATAAAATCCTTCTATACGGCGCTACAACATACCCAGAGCTAAAAGAACGGCTCAAAATGTACGAATCTTATAAGAAAAACATGAAGAGACAAAGTGAAGAGAAAATTAGAAGAATGAAGCCTGACGTGCAGCAGACTGCCTCGAGTTCGGAAGCGAAGATGCGTTGTTTCAACTGCGGGGAGAGAAATCATTCGTCATCTACGTGCCCGAATCGTGAAAAAGGTTTGAAATGTTTTCGTTGCAATAATTTCGGCCATATTGGAGCAAAGTGTAACGCGTCATCTACTGGCGGCGGCGCTGCAGGCAGCAGCGGATTTTCTGAGAAACCGAAGACGGAAGCGACTCGTACTGTTGGCAATACTGCGTCGGCAAAACAGCACTCGAAGCGTGACGTATTTTACATTCACTCAGACACTCACGATGAAAACAAAGATGGCGGCCGTGAGTCGATCAGCTGCAACTGTCACTTTGACGTTCACAGTGTAAACAAAAGTCAAGAAGACTTGAACTTGAAGAAAAATACTGTGAAAAAGCCTGAAATTAACGTGAAAATTGGCAATATTTTTTCTACAGCGCTTATAGATTCAGGCAGCGACGTGAATTTCATTACCGAAAACTTTTACGTGGAGTTGGGACGGCCGAGAAGCGAGAAGAAACACACGGTTTCGGTCAAAGCCGTTCTGTCAGAAGCATGGGAAAGTGCAAGATAAATATCGAAATCGACGGAAGGACATACTACGACGTGAACTTTCATATAGTGCCAAATGACTGTACCCCATATAGTTTCGTTCTAGGTTATGAATTTTTAAGAACTGTGGTGGCTGTTTTGGATGGGAATTGTGTAAGAATTGAACCGAAAGACGAAGAGTGGATGGCAAACATGAGTGTGGAGCGTTTGTTCATAGGTCCAGGTGTCGACCCAAGCATCGAGCTGGAGGTAAGGTGGTTGGTGGCCAACTACAAACCCATTCAGAAGAAAGAAGCTCCCATAGAGATGCAGATTGTGCTTAAGGATGACATCCCTGTGGCGCAACGCCCACGGCGTCTGTCCTTGAAAGAACAAGAAGAAGTCGACAAGCAGGTAAGCGAGTGGTTAAGATTAGGTATCATAAAGCCCAGTTTCTCAGAGTATGCTAGCCCCTTGGTCCTAGTTAGGAAAAAGAATGGCTCAATACGCATTTGCATTGATTTCAGGAAAATTAATGATAAGATGGTTAAAGATGAGTTAGTTCCCTTTGCCTGTAATAGACGACCAAATCGATAAACTTTCTAATGCAAAGATTTTCACCAAGCTAGATTTGAAAGATGCATTCTTTCATTTAAAAATTAAAGAAGAATGTACAAAGTATACTTCATTTGTGACTCACAATGGACAATATGAGTTTACAAGAGCACCGTTTGGATTATCAATTTGCCCAAACTATTTCACAAGATTTATTAACATCATTTTCAGGGAACTAATAGCGAAGGGATGGATGCAAATATTCATTGATGACGTTATAATTCCAGCCGAAACATATGAACAAGGACTTGAAAGACTTAAAGCTGTGTTGGAAGTAGCAGAAAGCTACGGATTACAAATAAATTGGGAAAAGTGTGAGATACTTACAACAAGAGTAGATTACCTTGGTCACATTATTGAGGGTGGCACAGTGAGACCTTCAGCAGAAAAAGTTGATGCTGTCATGAAATTTCCGGAGCCAGCTACACAGAAACAACTCCAAAGCTTTATTGGATTGACATCCTATTTCAGGAAATTCATAGACGGCTATGCTGCCATTGCAAAACCACTAACAGATTTATTGAAAAAAGAAAATTGCTTTAAATTTGATGAAAAAGAGAAAAACAGCTTCTACATGCTGAAAAAAAAGTTATCAGAAGAACCAGTATTGAAAATTTTTGATCCCGCCCTGCAAACAAAATTACACACTGACGCTTCTCAACAGGCATACTCAGCTATTCTTTTGCAAAGAGACCCAAATGATAACAGTCTACACCCCGTATACTACAGCAGTAAAAAGACTACAGATGCAGAAAAAAAATACTCGAGTTATGAGTTAGAAGCTCTTGCAGTCATTGACGGAGTAAGGAAGTTCAGACGGTACCTACTTGGAATCCCTTTTAAGATTGTTACAGATTGCATGGCATTGGAAATGACACTTCGAAAAAAAGACCTGACGCCAAGAGTGGCAAGATGGGTTATGCTGTTACAGGAGTACGACTACAGTATCGAACACAGAAGTGGTAGCATGATGAGACATGTTGATGCTCTCAGTAGAAATCCCTACATTGGAGTCATAACCAGGGGATTGCATGAGAAAATACGTCAGGGACAGCAGCATGATGAAGGAATTATGGCAATATTGGAAGTATTAAAGGAGAAAGCTTATTCAGACTATTATGAGCAAAATGGCTTGTTATACAAAGGAGATAAGGGACAGTTAGTTATACCGAAAGGAATGGAAATGGATTTATTGAGGCAAGTACATACAAATGGACACTTCGGAAAAAGGAAAATGATGGAAATGACAAACAAAGACTACTACATCAAGGACTTAGACAAGAAAATAGAAGAGCTGGTTGCTTCCTGCGTCCCATGTTTATTGACTATGAAGAAACAAGGCAAGCAAGAAGGATTCCTGAATGCCATTGATAAAGGAAACATACCATTAGAGACTCTACACTTAGATCACATAGGACCCTTGTCCGAAACAAACAAAAAGTATAATTACATACTTACAATGATTGACACTTTCACCAAGTTTGTCTGGTTTTTTCCTACAAAAGGAACTACAACTAAAGAAACTTTAGATAAGTTGACAGTTCATCAACAAACTTTTGGTAACCCTTCCAGAATAATCACAGATCGAGGTACAGCTTTCACAAGCAATGACTTTAAGGAGTACTGCACTAAGGAAAATATTCAATACATATTGATTACTACAGGCGTACCTAGAGGAAATGGGCAAGTAGAAAGAATACACAGAACCCTAATTTCAGTGCTATCCAAGTTGTGTGTCGAAGAAGAGACCCAATGGTACAAGCATGTTAGTAGGGTGCAGCGATCTATGAATAGTACCTACCAGCGCAGCATAGGAATGAGCCCATTTGAAGTCTTAACTGGAGTAACAATGAAACAAAAAGAAGACATAGACATACTAAATCTGATACAAGAAGAGCAGAGAGAAAATTTCATGGTGAACAGAGAAGACTTAAGAGAGAGAGCAAAGATCCAACTGTCGAAAGCACAGGAAGAGAACAAGAAAAATTACAACAAGAAAAGAAAGGAGAGTACAAAATACAAGACAGGTGACTTAGTTGCTATCAAACGAACACAGTTTGGTAAATGTTTAAAACTGAAACCAAACTACCTTGGAACCTACAAAATCATACGGGTATGTGGCAAGGACAGGTATGACGTAGAAAAGCTGAGCAGTGCATCTGAAGGGCCAGGGAGAACTTCTACAGCAGCAGATTTTATGAAAATGTGGCCAGATGTTTCTACGGAATGAGTGAGATAAGTATAAAACTAATAATCACGTTATGTTGCAGCTCTCTATACATATCTTTATAACAGATGATGCATGAAAGAACAGCCACTGAAATATGCTTAATTATATAGGTAGTGACTATATAATTTAATGTATACTTTCTGTTTTTCATACAGTATTTATATACTGCTTAAATTATAAAAATCTTAACAGGACTAGTCTTACCTACCTAGACTTGATTAAGGGCTCCCGCACACGACCGAGAATCGGTGGCCGATTATCGCCCAGGACAAGGACGGAAGATCCAGGTGATAACACGTAAGAGCGGGATGCCGACAAAAAATCGGCCACCGATTCTCGGTCGTGTGCGGGAGCCCTTAAACATGCTTAATTTTATAGGTAGTACCTACAAAATTTAATGCTAACTTTTCAAAATTTATAAGTAAATGAATGATTAAGATTATGTACTACTAACTATAACATGAAAATGATAAACTAGATTTCTTCCTGGATTTGACTGTTTTGATTTATAATACTGGATGTGACTATTGTTTTTACTAAACAGGATGAGACAATATAAAGTACCGGATAAGATATTTCATTTTATAACACTAGCCTTTTGTTAATTTGTTGTTTATTTACATTACTTAGCTTATGTATCATAGAAGGTAGAAATTTACTAGCTACATAAAGAAAACACATTGTTACTTTTCATACATTGTTTATTGTAACTTTAATATTATGAGAATGAGAAGAGTATGATGAGGTGTTGGTTGCATGAAGAGCATCTGTTGGAAGTATGAAGTGGTGATGATGTGTGTGTAAATGGAACGAAATGATATGCCTGACTGAGGACAGTCAGCGAGCAGGATGGCCGAGTTGTGGGAATGTTTCTGAACGTGTGCTGAGTGAGATGCATGCAAGAGAGTGAACGAGACAGATGGATATGATTGGGCTGTATGGATGAAGTGTTTAGTTTAGTTTTTAAGAATGGAACACAGGATATGCGATCCCCTTGTGTGGCACTTCCATTTTGAGCTGAGCGATGGCCGGCTGCTGTGTTTTGCTTGTGCTCTTATAATTAAATAAAAGTACCAGTTCTTTAAGATTAACGTTTTTTCATTGCCCGTCCCACATAATGTAATGAAAAAAATGTACGACAATAAGATTAAGCTGTGTTATACAGATACTGATAGTCTTCCTTATCACATACAGACTGAATTTTTTTATGAAGATATGAAAAATAATATTCAATACTTTGACACAAGTAATTTTGATGGTGATAACATATTTAATATTCCTAAAGCTAACATGCAAATCCCAGGATTTTTCAAAGATGAGATGGGTGGAGAAATAATTACTGAATTTGTAGGCTTGCGCGCCAAATTGTACTGTATCGATTCACAAAAATCATTAATCAAAAAGGCGAAAGGTGTAAAGAAAAATATAACAAAGAGACTGACTATTGAGAAGTATAGAAACGCTCTTTTTCGAAATGTTGGTATAAGGGATGACATGTATATAATTAAGTCGAAAAATCATAAAATCTTTACACAAAAGATGAATAAATTAGTACTTAGCCGAGATGATGATAAACGCCAATTGTTACCTAATAATGTACACACTTTGCCATGGGGGCATTGTAGAACAATATTGTAAATAATAAGATGTTTCTTTTTACTTTACACAGTTTAGCTTTAAGAATTAGTGTAGATTTCATTTCATTTCATTTATTTATTTACTATAATATCTAATACATTAGTCATAACAGGCAAAGACCCAATTCGACAATGTTAAATTATTTGTTCTTAGCTTAAACACCTTTAAATACAATTAAATGTTTATGCTTTAATTAATAAAGTTTTGATGTTCGTTGAATAATAAAATGTATTCAGTCACTTAGTCTTTTATTTCAAATTGGTAGAGGAAAAAACATTGACTTAAAAAAATTATACTTACATATTAAATTTAAAGAAAATGAGGACTAGATGCAATAATAATGGTTACAGACTTTTTAACCTAATATTCAGACGTTTGATCTCAGTTATCCATAAGTGCATTTCTTAAATGAACAAAATCTGGATAGGTTATAATTTTGATACAAATAGTTGGTGATTCGATGTTGGGAAATAAAAAACATTATAATATTTAAATATATTAATTATTAAGTTCAACATTAGGGTTATCATTAACATTATCTTATTAATCTAGAGTATTTTAGTGTGCTATTGTCTGGATCTGGAGACGGCTTATCAAATTTGCTTCTGTGCGGAGTTGGCCACCACGTAGTATCTCCAAACCAATAGAAACAATTCATAGCCAAAAGTCTTTCTGATGTGTATCGTCATATTAGCGCTGCGCCGCCAACCGGTTCTCTTAGTAATAAACTAGCCTTTGTCCGAGGAGCGCGTTTCATTGCTACATATCACTGGCGAACGTAGGATTCCGATTGTTGATTACCCACGCGTGTGATATACAAAAAAAATGTCGTACATTGGGAATTTACCATTATTCGATTATAAAATAAGCGAGTGGATAATATTTAAAGGACGTCTGACTCAATTCCTAAAAGTGAATAAAGTGGAAGATGGTGATAAAAGTGCCATTCTTATAACGCATTTATCGGACGAGTCATACCGTCTTGTTCGTAACCTTGCTTATCCTAAGGAAATCGACAAACTTAGTTACGCAGAGCTAGTAGCATTGTTCGATAGTCATTTTAAAACAAGGGCGTGCTCATATGCAGACAGGGCCAAGTTCTACGGGGCGACTAAGAGTCCAGGCGAATCTTTAGGAGAATGGCTCGCGCGGCTTCGAGGTCTGGCAAGTTTTTGTGACTTTGGAAGTGCGCTGGAGGTGAACATTACAGATCGTTTCATCCTTGGCCTTGGCACAGGTCCCGAGCGTGAGAAGCTTTTTGAGCAAAAGCCATCCACGATGACAATTGCTAAAGCTTTGGAAATAGCAGAACAGGCAGAAAGTGCCCGGGCAGCGAAGTCATTTCCCAGCGTCGTCGTTAAAGAGGAGCCAATTTATCGCGCGTCCTTCGAGGACGGTCGGAGCCGGAGCGGCGCCGGCGGCGGTAGCAGAGGCGCGGGCGGCGGATCTGGAGGCAGCTCGGGAAGCGCGCGGCAAGTGCGCTCTGATAAAATATCATGTTCTGTGTGCGGTATGAAAAATCATTACGAGGAAAAATGTCGTTTTCGTTTTTACAAATGTAATAAGTGCGGAAAAAAAGGCACCTAAGGAAAGTTTGTGCTGGAAGAAATTCACGCGTAAATAACATATGCGTTGCATCAGACGAGGGTGACAGTGACGGTTCAATATGTGAAGAGTGTAAAAATTTTAATATCAGGTATGTTGAACAAAAACCTATTGAACTAAACTTACTAATCGGTAATAAAAGTGTGACTATGGAATTGGACACGGGATCGGGGAATTGTGTGATTTCGCAGGAATTGTACAATAATTTATTTAATGAGTATCGTTTAACTGAATGTAATTTTAGAATGTGCTTGTATAATGGACATAAAATCACTCCGTTAGGATATTTTGTTTCAAACGCTACATACAACAAACAAACAAAGCAAATTAAAATCTACGTAGTAAAAAATGGTGGTCCACCTTTGTTAGGAAGGGATTTTATGTCTATATTTAACATGATAATTTCCACGGCTGATTTGCATAACATTACAGTAAAACTTAAAGATCAGGAACTTAACAAGTTGTTGGAACAATTTCCAGAATTATGGCGAGATGAATTAGGATCATTTAATAAATTTAAAGTAAAATTACAATTAAAAGAAAATGCGGTACCTAAATTTTTCAAACCGAGACCGATTCCCTTCGCGCTAAAAGATAAAGTTGAAAAAGAAATTGACAGATTAGTCAGTTTAGGCATTTTAGTACCTATCAATCACTCTCAATATGCCACACCTATTGTGCCCGTACTGAAGGAAAACGACAAGGTCAGAATAGCTGGCGATTTTTCTGTAACCTTAAATAAGGATTTGGTGGTGGATAAATATCCACTGCCTCGTATTGAAGAAGTGTTTGCTAAACTCGGGGGAGGAGAACAGTATAGTAAGCTCGATTTAAAAAATGCCTATAACCAGTTTTTATTGGACGATAGTTCGCAGGAGCTTACTACGATTAACACGCCAAAAGGACTATATAAGTTTACTCGATTGGTGTATGGGCTGGCAAACGCTCCAGCGATTTTTCAAAAATCAATGGAGGTTTTACTATCAGATATTGAAGGTGTAAGTTGCTGGTTGGATGACATTTGTGTAACCGGGCCCAGCAAAGAAATCCATCTTAAAAGGTTACGGGAGGTCTTGCGTCGTTTAAGCGAAACCGGTTTACGTCTACAACAAGAAAAGTGCGAATTTCTCAAAGATTCCGTTACCTATTTAGGTTACGTAATAAGTAAAAGGGGCTTGCAGACTTGTCCTGAAAAAGTTCGGGCTATACTCGAAGCTCCTGAACCGACAAACGTTACCGAAGTCAAGAGGTTTTTAGGTGTAGTCAATTACTACAGGAATTTTATTCCGAATGCGTCATCGTTATTGAGCCCATTGCACGAACTTTTGCGAGCCGATGCCGAATGGCAGTGGGGAGAACGACACCGCAGGGCGGTGCAGCTCGTGCGCCATGAGCTGGCTTCTGAGCGCGTGCTGGCGCACTTCGAGCCGAGCGCGCAGCTGGTGCTGACGTCAGACGCGGGGCCGGCTGGTCTGGCCGCTGTTCTCGCCCAGCGAGACGCAGATGGACAAGAAAGGTCTCTAGCTTTCGCTTCAAGGTCGCTAACACCTAACGAACGCAATTATAGCCAGATTCAAAAGGAAGCAACAGCCATAATCTTTGGCATAAAACGTTTTCATCAGTATATTTACGGTAGAAGTGAGCCCTTTATACTGAAAACAGATCACAGGCCATTGGTTTCAATTTTTAATAAAAATACAGGCATATCGATAACCACAGCCTTACGATTACAAAGGTATAAAATAATACTATCCGCTTATAACTATGTAGTGGAGTTTACCTCTGGAGTAAACAATACGGTAGCAGATTTTTTTTCTCGCGCGCCGTTGCCAGACAATACGTGCGATACGGATAACGAGTATGATGCGTTCAGTTCACTTAACTTCCTAAATGCCTTATCACCAGCTGTTACCGCGAACGATATTAAATTAGCTACAGAAAAGGATCAGACCTTGAGAACAGTCCTTGCATACGTTAGGAAAGGATGGCCACGAAAAATAAGCTGCAAGTCTGTGTCGCCATATTTTCTATGCAGAACAGAATTGCAAATTGAAAATGGGTGTTTATTAAGGGGCCATAAGGTGATAATTCCCACGGAGTTAAGAAACAAAATGTTAAGTGAGCTGCACTGCACACATTTGGGAATTATAAAAATGAAAAGTAATGCCCGTAGTAGGATGTGGTGGCCAGGCATTGACGCCGATATTGAACAATGGATCGGTGCATGCGAAAAGTGTGCTGCGCTGCGTCCCGCCCCGCCGCGCGAGTCGCCGGCCCCGTGGCCGCGCGCGCAAACGCCTTGGGACCGAGTACACATAGATTACATGACTATTGGAGGCAGGGTGTATCTAGTATTAGTAGATGCATATAGCAAGTGGCTGGAGTGCGTTTACATGAACAATGGTACAAATACCCAAGCTTTAATTTCAAAACTTAAGACTATTTTTGTCAATTTCGGCCGGCCTAACGTCTTAGTATCGGATAACGACGTAAAAATAAATTGTAATGAATTTAGAGAATTTTGTTCCAGCAACGGAATTAAGTATATGAACTCGCCTATTTATCACCCTTGTAGTAATGGGCAAGCGGAAAATTCAGTCCGAATGTGTAAAAAAATGTTGAAATGTATATTAAAAGAAAATTTATCTACATCAGTTGTACATGAAAAATTATTAGACTATTTGTTTGAGTATAGAAATACCGTTCACTGTACCACCGGAGAGACACCAGCTAAATTAATGGTAGGTAGAAATTTGAAATCGCGGTTAGATTTAATCTTACCTACGACTTCTAAGGCGAACCAAAATAAGCAACACAAAAATGAGCCTGAATGTGCCCTACCTGTAGACTCACGTAGAACTTTTGTAGAGGGAGATGTTGTCTGGGCGCGATGGTACAGTGCACGGAAAGAATCTTGGCAGTTAGGAAAAGTTGAACAAAAAATTGGTAATCGCATGTATAAAATTTATATTCACGATCTAAAATCATTTTGCATCAGACATGTTGACCAACTAATTAGAGATAAAGGCAATTCTTTGCCGTTTAGTACGGGGTCACCAACCTCGCTTGGCCATCCAATCTCATCGCCGTCTTTACAAAAAGAAAGTTCATCACATGAAAACTTAGACCTTAACCCTGTTGTAGTTATAGACCGTGACGTGTCTGAAAATGTTGCTGGGGGGAATAGGAACGAACCGCAAGTTGAACCTTCATTTGAACCGAATGTGTCAGAAGAAAGTGACGGCGATATGATTAGGGGGTTCGCGGATTGTATTGAGGCGTGCGGGCGAGGGAATAAGGAAGTGAATGCACCTGTGCTGCCACCACCGGTACCGGTGAGCACTACCGACGATGAGTCGCAGGGAGCGTCTGCACAGCCAGCGCTCGAGCCTCCGTCGCTAGCACTTCAATTAAGACCCAGAAAGCTGATTAGTTATAAGGATTACTTTTAGATTATTAATGTAGTAACTTAATGTTGTTGTTAACAGGTTTCAAAATTAAGTGTGGAGGAGTGATGTGTATCGTCATATTAGCGCTGCGCCGCCAACCGGTTCTCTTAGTAATAAACTAGCCTTTGTCCGAGGAGCGCGTTTCATTGCTACATATCACTTTCACTTGTTATAACCCTTCGGATTCGTTCACTCCTTCGCAGTTTCTGTTTCTACGAATAAAAATAATTTTAAGCATCAAGTAATAAACAAATATTTTAATCACTACAAAAAATAAAAATATTTAACTTACTCGATATTCTTCATATCTTTCTTTTATCGCTTTTGTGCTCTTGTTTGCACCATTTCGGTCTGAACACATGCAAACTGAGCGAGTTCTCTATATGAAATAAAATTGTTCTGCTTTTTAGTAATTATATATTAAGGTTGGATTATCAGTAGGTATGAAAAAGTTGCGATTTCGAAATGTCCTATTTGACAAACCATAGTAGGTAATTCAAGCTCAAAAGACCTCTGACATGACACATATAACAGTTACTTCCGAAGCGAAGCACGAAACTTAATGTAGGTACGTGACAAGACAGGAATGTGGCCCAATTGTATAGCGCACCATACGTTTCACCCGCACTCCTATTGCGTACTATACTTATTTAAGGGCGGTTGGTGATTAATGTGGTTTTGAAGGCAAAACTCAACAGTATATTAAATCAGCCGGTTCCGCAGTGGAGAACTGAGAAATTATGGACTGCGGAGTGCGGATTGTTATAAGATCAGTAAAGGATGAGCTGGTGCTGTTTGACTGCGAAACGGAGTATCAGAAAAGTCTTGTACAATCGAGCTATGCAATCAGAACATAATCCAATCGAGCCCTCAAATTAAGTCCTATTTTTCTTACTTTCAATCTGAGTCAAACGGTTAATGATTGCGGCTGTAGAATTGGAGGAATTCTGAAGCAAGAGTGATGAAATTCGTTGAATTGGGGATTTGCTGGAGCACGAAGCTATGCGGAGTGATCCAGCTTCCCCAATTCAACCCTACTTCTCTCATAGAAGCTGATTTTTACTAAAAGATCAGTTCTTTCTCAACTCATGCGCGTTTACCATCCTTTAGGTTTTCTAACGACTGTCGTTATTGCAGGGCGCATTCTTTTTCAGGACACTTGGCGAACTGGTGTCGGTTGGGACGAGGAGCTTTCTTGTGAGGAAGCCCTTAAGTGGACTTCATGGTGTGAAAGCTTGCTTGCTGTTTCAAATACTGTTACTATCCCGCGTTGCTATCGTTCGAAGCAAAATCAAGTGGACTGTCAGCTCACGTACTAGCCGATGCCAGTGAACTCGCTTACGCTTGTGTCGCCTACTGGCGCTTTACTTTTATAGGCGGTGATATTGAACTTTTATTGATTGGTGGAAAGGCTCGTTTATCGCCATTAAAACCATGTTCAATTCCTCGTATGGAATTACAAGCTGCTCTTTTAGCGGCTCGGTTTGCAACTTATATTAAGAACGCGCATCGTTTCGAAATTAGCCGTGTGTTTTTTTTTGGTCTGATTCATTAACAGTGCTAAAGTGGCTTCGAAGTGATGCGCGAAATTTTAAACCTTTCGTTGCACACCGAGTTGGGGAGATTTTAGAGACTACGAACTTGGGTGATTGGCGGTACGTTCCTACCGCATTTAATGTTGCAGATGATGCAACTCGAGGTCAGTGTCATCTCAATTCAGATTCGCGATGGTTCACTGGCCCCGATTTTCTTTTATCTTCACCAAGTAATTGGCCTTCTGAACCTATAGTTTGCCTGCCCCCAGTGTTGGACGAATTAAAACCTTCCCGGGTTTTGTTTATTAATGGCGCTTCTCAGTTGCCCACACCTGTGTTTCCAGATCCTTCTCGTTTTAGTGTTTGGTCTCGGTTGGTTCGGGCCACAGCTCGTACGCATTTATGTGCGAAATTATTTAAATCGAAACGAAATTCAAAAGACCCCAAAACTTTTCTTCTTTCGGCGAAAGATATTTTAGAGGCTGAAAGGCATTCCTTGCCTCACAGTTGGAATCTTTCAAGGAAGAGATGTCTGGCTTAGTTGCTAACTTGCCTTGTCTTGATGGTAACAGAACCTCAAAACAAGGCAAATTAAAAATTATTTAATTTTTTTGGGGAGGGATGGTTTAGTTTTATCTGGAAGAGTTAGTGCTGATATGGCGCCCCCAGGTCAGGTCATCAACCCAGACGTCTTAGATGGTAGAAACCCAATTGTGCGACTTTTGATTTCGTCTTATCATCAAAAATTTGCACACGCAAATACTGAGACGGTAGTTAATGCCCTAAGAACAAAGTTTTTTATTTTATGTTTGAGGCCCAGCGTAAGGTCGGTGGCAAAAAGTTTCAGAGACTGCAAAAGAAAAAGGAGTCAACCCAAGGGTTAATCAAGATTCCAAGTTTAGGAAATCTTCCAGAAGCAAGACTGAGCCACCACAGACGCCCATTTACGTTCGTTGGTTTGGACTATTTAGGACCGCTGGAAGTTGCTGTTGGTCACCGTCGTGAAAAACGCTGGGTTGCCCTTTTTACATGTTTGACGTCAAGAGCGGTTCATCTAGAAGTCGTATCTTCCCTTTCATCGGACGCAGCAATTATGGCCTTACGTCGTTTTATTGCCAGAAGGGGAATGCCAGTCAAAATTTATTCAGACAATGGAACGGCCTTTGTGGGAGCGGCAAAGAAGCTTGGAGATGTTTTAGATTTTTCTGCCAACAATAAAATAACTTGGACCTTCATTCCACCAGCAGCTCCATCCATGGGTGGATCTTGGGAGAGGCTGGTAAAGTTAATAAATAAATATAATAACTAATATTATATTATTATTATATTATAACTTATATTTTAATATTTATTTTAAAACGCTAATTATCATTTCTTCTGCCCATTCTAATTATCATTTCCTCTGTCAATTCTAATCAATAGAAAATCACATCGATCCCGCTGCTCTCTGGTTTTGGTTACTGGTCTGCCTGTGAGCTTTATGAATATTAGCTAGATAATTTGAAAATGGGTAGTTTGTGATCACATTAATATAGGTAAAAATATTTGCTTTGATTCACGATGAGCGACCAATGCCTCACCGCCGGCTTCCCGCTTTAAATTATAAAAAGGACTGAACTGACGGTTGGCGCGCGCGGCGCCAGCGTCGATGCGAGGCGCGACCCCTTTGAATCGATATGCCGCATCGAAGATGGCGGAGCCTTTGAATCGATTTCGCCCGGCTTGCGATTCCCATCACTAAATTACACTCGTGACGTCAAAGTACCTACCAAAAATGTTACACGCTCGGTTCCCGTACGAATCGACGAAGACTAGCGTTCTAGCGTTAGCTAGTTCTGTGCCTGGTTCACTACTTTCCAAACCCCTTTCGCCTTGTAACTTTCCCTATCAATTTTTACCTGTACAGCTAAATTCCTTGTCGCTCTAAGCGTTCTCCTGTAGACCCTTAAATACGCCTTCTTGTAGTTCATTATAGTAATGTCAATGAACATGCTATCCGTGTTACACAAAACTCGTTTCATCGCACTAGCAATTTTGATTCCTTTCGTAATCCAATTAACTTTTCCTAATTTCTTTAATTTTATATTTTTCTTCCTTTTTTAAAGCTATTTTTGAAAACACGTAAAAAGTTTTTTTAAAATCCATTTACTCCTAAATTTTTCCAGTTTGTATCCCTAACATTTTGTCTCAAATGTTTATTATTTGCCCTGCTATAAACTCTTCTATCTACAAAAATTACTTCTTCTTTCCATTTTTCGCACCTAGAGGTTTCTACTACCAAGCTCGCCATTACAGCCGCATGTCCATCCGCAAGCCCATTGTGATCAACGGTAGTATTTTCAATAGACTCATGAACACATGAACATTTGTTAGTATGTTGTCGATACAATACTGAGAATTAAAACTGAGGTTAAAAATCTTGGTGTCATTTTTGACAATAACCTTTCGTGGAAGCCCCAAGTGTCTGAGGTCAGCAGGAAGATGTTTGCCACGTACAACTCACTTAAACGTCTCAGAAATTTGCTACCGACAAAAACTAAGGTCTCCTTGGCCCACTATCTTCTCCTTCCTTTGCTAGATTACGCAGACGTCTGCTATCCTGATATTACAGTGGAACAGCTTAGTAAACTTGAACGCCTGCAGAATCTGTGTATAAGGTTCATCTTTGGTCTGCGGAAATTTGATCATGTCTCTGACTATCGCACTCAACTTCAATGGCTACCTATTCGTCAACGAAGGAACTGTCACATTCTCTCTCTCCTATACACTATCC
Source organism: Athrips mouffetella (assembly GCA_947532105.1). Classification (NCBI taxonomy): domain Eukaryota; kingdom Metazoa; phylum Arthropoda; class Insecta; order Lepidoptera; family Gelechiidae; genus Athrips; species Athrips mouffetella. The sequence continues at coordinate 7,853,370 of OX383973.1, forward strand.
TCTCCAACCCTTACTCCCCGTATCATTTAATCCCGAACCGTATCATGATAAATCGGTGTTCATCATGACCCAACAAACGAGTAAGTCGTAAATAATTATTTTAAAAAAAAAGATGGTATCGACATGTCTGCTACAAAAAGCCTCTGCCACATAGCAGTGGAAAGTCAGTGGGACATACATTTAAAAAAATAAAAAAAACCCTTACTCCCCTCCTTACCTAAAAAACCTGTTCAGCTTCCGGTCCTCGTCTCTTAACCTTCGTTCCGGCAACAACCTCTCCCTTGACATTCCTTCCAACTCCACAGATTTCTATTCCAAATCCTTTACTGTACAAGCTATCTCTCTTTGGAACAACCTCCCCGAGTCAATCAGGCGGGCTCCGTCATTGGACAGTTTCAAAGCACGCGTCAAAAGGCATTTCCTTAATTCTGTTTCTTCCTAATATATAAGTATTGTATTATTTCCTCTCTTTTATAGTAATATTATGATATATATTAGTCTATACATATTATAAGATATATATTAAGTTTATTTATTTTAATAGTATCTGTGTATTATGATGTAATTTATTTAAGTATTTTATGTACATGGTGTATTTTTATGTAGGATTATTTTAAGTAGCCACCAACCCGCGTCGCATTATCCACTCTACGCCCATTTCAACACCTAAAGGTTGCCTGGAAGAGATTGCTACTTTAGCAATAAGGCCGCCTTTTGTACTACTCTGTTCTTTTTCTGTATATTTCTGTAACTATTTCTTGTATTTCTTAGTGTGCAATAAAGTATATTTGTATTGTATTGTAATTATTTCTACCAAAAGTACTAGTTTGAATAAGTGCTCGAAAATTTTATTTATATATGTCTCCAATGTCCCAATGTCTGTCATCAGGCTGTTAGTCCGGTCCCTTATAGTCTTATTTCGCCAAATTCACCAAATTGCACCAATTTTTTTTCAGGTACTAGTTAGGTACATAGCTCTAAATTTTTGATAGGAGCCAATTCTTGAATCACGTTTTTAGTAGGGAAACCCCCCCTTGTATTTTTTATTTTTATTATTTGTGGTTATAGCAGCAACAGAAATCCTGACTACCTATAACGGTTCATGAGATACATAGTGCGGTCAGTTAGCTGTTTCACGTAGACACGCCTTACAATTTCACCAATTTTTTTCCAGGTACTAGTTAGGTACATAACTCTCTATTTTGTTAAAAAGTTTTTATTTTACAATTTCTTGTGACTATAAATTTTCCCACCCGTAGGGTGAATCGGACTAGTCTGTAAGAAGTTATGCGTCGTCAATCAGACAGTGAACAATCAATCATTTCTTACCCTTAGGGTAAGAATTTTTTTTTCTAATTTATATGGGACCAATTTTGGGGTGGTATACCCTTTCCAATAAAAAAAGAATTATCAAAATCGGACCACTCTGTAAAAAGTTATGCGTGGTCATACATTAAAAAATATATACGCGTCGACTTGAGAACCTTTTCCGTTTTTTCGTCGGTTAAAAAGTTGTGAGATCCATGTAATACCAAGTCGGTTAATTTATTTAATTCCTACTTAAGAGTCCTTCTGTCTTAAGTTATTACGTAATTGGACCAATCAACTATTAAACCTACACAGCTGAGAGTAACCTGCAATTAAAACTTTAAAATATTTATTTCAGGTTATTGCCAATTTTTAAGTTTATTGTGCCAAAAGAGCTGCGACAATTATGCAATATTTATTGACATATTAGCAAAAATCAAACAGAAACACACAAAATCTTTCTTTTGCGTTACTGATGGTAATGTTATGAGAGTTTTAAATGGAATACTTTACTATTTAATTCTTTGGTTAAATTTTTAAACATGCATCATCTTATCAATTCGTGAATTCAGTCTTATTAAATAATTAATGTCACGTGAAAAAAAGATTAAAACATGTCCGCTGAGTTACGTACACCACAAAAAGAAACTGATTATTTTGATTATTTGACAAGTTACATCAGTTAGGATAACAGGCACCTTTACAAGTAATCAACAATTACAATATTTTAATATAACTTTATCATAACAGGAACTTTTACTGTAGTTCTACTTCAATATTGCATAAAATATATGCAAACTTAAGGGACAAACAGTAACTCCAGAGACAAAATTGGTAACTCTAAAGACATTTTTAAGTAGGTATCAAGAAAAAACAGAGACTTTTAAGTTCGATACTATAAATTTAAATATTTTTTTTTCTATAAGTTACATTTTTACTGAGATCAAACTTTTAAATGATTTAACGACAGAATAATAGATTTTTATGTAAGGTCCCATTATAAGTACTACAAATATTAAACGCCAGTATTCTACTCATGATTATGTACAACTTTTCATTGTAGGACCAACCCTGAACTCGCAAAAACAATAGCTGTCTCGTACATGATGATCAAGTTAGATATATAACACTGAATGTCTTTGGAGTTACCACAAATGTCTTTGGCGTTACCATCTCAGTAATTCTATATACGGGTAACGTAGGTGACATTTCGGATATAAATTTATTTTTTAGAAAGCATATTGAATGCAATGAAATGAAATGTTCGCTGGTAAAATGACGCCGAGCCGTCTAGTATCAAGGCTCTGTTTTTGTACGGTAACTCTGCATACGTTGCGCACAGCAAGTTGGACAGGGACAAAATTTAAAAATTACGTTGTTAAATTGTCCTCTTCGTGTAACCTCGTGTCAGTGTGAGGCACTTCAGTTAGTAGATCAACATACCTACTTAGGTCTAATTATAGACAAGAACTTTCACTGGGGACCTCACATCGACAATTTGTGTAATAAACTTAGGTCAATCAATGCGAAATTAGCTATATTAAAATATAAGTTGCCATATGAAATATTGAGAATGTTGTATTTATCATTAGCAGACTCTTTAATTAGTTACGGTATTAGCAGCTATGGTCGCTCCTATAAGACATACCTAAATAATATTTACAAACTACAAGTAACTATGCTTAAAACTATTGTATCTAAAAATATTAAAAATAAATTTAGAGATAATGAGCCTGGATTGTTTAAGCACTGTAAGGTAATATCAGTTTTTAATAAATCACGTATGTCTATTATCCTAGACAATTTTGAGAATGTAAAAACGTTGACCAAAGCTAGTAGATCCAGCCAATTGCGTAACATAGACTATCTACCTACATACAACTTACCGAGGTGTAATAATGTCTACGGTATGAGAACGTGGAAATACCTACTACCTGAAATTTTAAATAATATCTCATGTGATTTACATGACGAAATGCTTGTGAATGCAAAATAATGTAAAAAATGTTTAAGGGATCACTTCCTGCGTGAATGATTGGTCACAGTACCTATTATAATTTATGTTAGTGAGTGAGTAAGCAACCACTCATCTCTTAGATAAACCCTTACAGGTTTTTTTAGAGGTGTGATTAAAAACTACCTATGTTTTTTGTAAATTGTTTTGAACAATAAATAAAATAAAAAAAAATGAAATGATTTGTAATTTAGATTTTTTAAGCTACGATGATAAAGATTGTACATATAATTTGATTGTTAGTTTAAAATCTTAAGAACGTCCATACAATATTTTGTTATTTTTGTGATGACAAGCAAAGAAAAACTGAATGGGGACAGTCAATCTTTATACGGCGCTAAAGATTAGTATGCTGAGTGACCATATTTTTTACACGGTTTATTAGTTGTTTAGATCATTTCCAATATTTTTATCTCTTGCTAAACTATTAAAAACCTTAAATTCATCGAAAAAATTGTTTATGTATATAATTGCGGAACAGAATGTCGAGGACAGCAGATTGTAGGTTTAAAAGTTGATTGACCCAATAAGCTAACCTAACAACATCTTATAGTGACTTGGCAGTCGCACTAAACAATCTCACTTATTACTAATTGTATTACTTGTGAGTTACATTATCATTTGATTTAAAACATAAGATTTTTAATATTGATATGGTCACTATAAGATGTTGTTAGGTTAGGAAGTAGGAATTAAATAAATTAACCGACTTGGTATTACATGGATCTCACAACTTTTTATGGTAGAAGAACTGAGTTGCGTGCGAGGCTTGGTTTTTTTTTTAAGTTAAGTTTTTGATGGCATCTCATTTCTTTTTGTAGATAGTCCTCCTTTTTTTCCTTTCCGGTACATTCTAGTTCTTGAATACTAACAACAGTTTTTCTTGAAGATCTCTGTCTTATAAGCTTTTCTTATTTTTGTAGGTAGTGTTCCGTTGACCATTCTAAAAGTTACTTTTGAATATAATTATATCTAGGTGCTGTACCGGGCCAGGCCCTTTCCATACAAATTATTTGATTTTATTTAATACAAAAAGGATTTATTGCCCAAAGAGATTGGCCCTACGAAATAGTTTTATTTTTTTCTTTTCAGAAGTTTTGAATTTGACACGTAGAGATGTCACGTCACTCAAGTCAGTTTATGACAAGCTACGAAAAAACGAGGATCGGCAAAAAAGTGAATTTTCTAAAAATACTTGTTAAGGATCTCTTTGCTGGTTTCGATGTTTATATTTTTTATGACGTGGCCGTGTCTCCTGTACTTCGTCTGTCGTTGTTAGTCGAATACAATATTTTCAGAAACTTTATATTTTCTCTTATTTCTCAAAGTTTTTCACAAGTGGCGACCGTAATGGATAAAATAAAAAAAGTACGAATCGTGTGCCGTATGATTTGCACACAGGCAAAAAGTAATTTCGATACAAAATTGTCAAACCCAGAATCACAACAAAAAACTGACTTGATAGCAATATAATTGTAATTGGGACACACCCATATCATTGCCTAATAGCAGCTTACAAATGTCTGCAATCAAAAGCGGAATCATTATTCGCTGTAGATGAACGTGTTAAGGAGTTGTGGCTTGATGACCCAGATTTTGATGTGGATCGGTATGTGGAAGATGCGGAATCGATGGATAAATATTGCCTTGAGTGGGAAACAATGAAAGCACGTTACGATGAGGTGATGTTGAAAACTGCAAAGGAGGATGACGAAATTTCTGACTGTAGTGACCTACCAAGTACCGTCATGAAAACACCTGAGGAAGGTAAGGGTAGAGCTAAGAAAGGCTGTAGTTCAAAATACGACTCGTGCAACTCCCCGAAAAAAAGTTATCGTCTGCCAAAGATTGAACTTAGAAAAGTCGATGGTAACTTAAAGCAATGGCTTGGTTTTTGGTGTCAATTTAAGAAAATTGACAGTGACGTGTGCATAGATGATGATGACAAGTTTCACTATCTTTATCAATCCACTGTCCCAGGATCTCCGGCCCGTGACCTCATTGATAGTTTTCCCCCTTCTGGTGCCAACTATAAAAAAGCCATAGAGCAGCTCAAAGCTAGATTTGCCCGTGATGATCTATTAGTTGAAATCTACGTCCGTGAACTTTTAAATTTAGTTCTTGCACAAACGAAGCAAACCATTTCTTACACGTTATCTCAGCTATATGATAAATTTAAAACGCAGTTACAAGCCCTTGAGATGTTAGGAGTAACAACTGATAAGTATGCTGCCATGATTTTTCCTCTCGTGGAATCGGCTCTTCCTGAAGATACTCTGTGCGCATAGCAACGTTCAAAAACTCAGCCAACTAATGATAATCTTCAAAATCTTCTGGAATTTGTTAAGACTGAAGTTGAATCCGAAGAACGCATAAAGCTTGCTCGCAGTGGTTTACAAGCGGATGAAGTTGAGTCTGAAGCCAATACACCTGCTGCTTGTCTTGTCTGTCAACAACGGATAAAGAGACTAAAAAAGGAGACATTTGTGTTTGGTGTGACAAATCAGGACATAACAGTTGCGAATGTTATAAAGGTAACAAAATGGGCTACGAGAAGAAAAAATAATTCCAGACAAAAAAAATAATTTGTTTCAATTGTTTGAGACCCGGTCACCCTACGAAATCATGCCGTAATAAGAATCGTTGCATTGCATGTTCTAAACGTCATAATGTATGGTTGTGTCCAAATTTCGTCAAACCGAAGCAAAATTCGACCGATGACGAGGAACCAAAAGCACAAGCCAATGCTTCACAGAAAGTTGGCAATACAACTTTGCTACAAACAATGATAATAAATATTAGCAGTGGACATAATGTAGCAAATGTCCGTGCTTTCATCGACACTGGAGCACAGAAATCTTATATTTGCAGTGACGTCGCAAAGCGACTTAAAATGAAGCCCGTAAGACAAGAGTCGCTGGACATTGCCTGTTTGGTGGGGTAATTACCAGCATGAAGATTCACGATATCTACGATTTCACAATCTCAAACTTGGACGGCGAAAATAAACTCCAAATGTCGGCATTAGCAAAAGATACAATTTGTGGTTCAACTCCAAGGCTTCATAATACTCACAAATTAAAAATTCTAATGGATGCAAAGCAAATTGTTTTAAGCGACTGTGGATCCGTAACGCCCGAGGTTGACTTATTGATTGGTGCGGATTATATCGGAGCCCTACTAACATCAACTTTGATGCCCCTTGATGACAACGTAATAGCCATCAAGACGAAACTTGGGTGGACGTTACAAGGACGAGTTGATGAGGTGTACGTAGCTGCATCTCCATTTACACTTGCAAATAATATTCAACTATCTGATATGTAGGATCTGGAAAGCATCGGAATAAAAGACCCAGTCGGTGTTACGTCACAAGCCGATGAAGAACGTAACGCTATGGAAAACTTTTTAGCGACTGTTCAAATAAATAAAGAGGGTCGTTACGAAGTTGATTTTCCATGGAAGGCTACAAGTGTGGCTCTTCTTAGCAATAAAGATATGGCAGAAAAGAGGCTTATGTCAACCACTAACTAACTTTTGAAATTGAATGAATGGGATGCTTACGATAATGTGTTCCAAGAGTGGCTATCCTTAGGAATAATCGAAGAAGCTAACTAAGGTGACAAACGATCTATATCTGGACATTATATGCCACATCATGCTGTTATTAAAGAAAGTAGCCTCACGACTAGAGTCAGACCAGTTTTTGACGCTTTAGCAGTTGACAAAAACGGCAATTCCCTCAATGCTCGTCTCGATAAAGGCCTCAATCTTCTAGAACTCATACTTAAATTGATTATACGTTTTCGAATGAGGGCTATTGGAATTAGTTCTGACATCAAAAAGGCATTTTTACAGATCTCCGTGAATACAGATCTCGACAGAGAATTTCTGAAGTTTCTTTGGTGGAAGAATAGAGACATGAAGGAGATAACTAAATATCGTCATTGCCGCGTAAATTTTTGGTCTCACCTGTAGTCCGTTCCTGCTTGCTGCAACTATTATTCATCACTTATCAAAATATAAAGGCAATTTGAAAGATTCTGCTGATCGATTGAAGGCAACTTTTTATGTGGATAATTGCGTCACAAGCTTAGAAACTGAAAAGCAAGCCAAGAACTTTATAGAAGAAGCAAAGTCTATTATGTCAGAAGCCAAATTTGAATTGAGAGGGTAGATTACAGCTCCAGTAAAATATCATGAGATGACAGGATCGGAAGAGTCAATGTCAGTGCTTGGTCTAAAATGGCTTATAAAAGAAGACAAACTTTCATGTTTTTGTAACCTGACAGAAGAACAGCAGGAAAAGATAACTTAGAGAACATTGTTGTCAGTAGATCAGAAAATTTTTGATCCTGTTGGTTTCACTTGCCCGACCACTCTGATTCCAAAGCTGATTTTACAGAAAGTTTGGCAACGCGAGTCACCTATTCAAAGAGACCGTAAATCCAGTTGGGACACCACACTTCCCAGTGATTTGTGTGAAGAATTCAAAAGTTGGAGAAAACACACCCATCTTTTATCAGAGTGCTTTATCCTACGAAGACTAACTGAGCATGCTAGAGACAATTGTCAAAATACTCTTCACGTTTTCTGCGATGCTAGTCAAGCTTCTTACGCTGCCTGTATTTTCTTGAGAAGCGCAATAAATGAGGATGTTTCTGTTCAGCTCGTGTTATCGAAGTCGAGAGTTGCTCCCAGCCGGAAATAAATATCTATGCCTCGTTTAGAGCTACTTGCAGCTTTGATTGCGACTCGTCTGTATTTCAAAGGAAAGTCAAGGAAGCGCTAGATGTTGCTTACAAAACGACATTTTGGACAGATTCGAGTATTGTACTAACTTGGATTACTACTCAGGGAGATTGAAAAGTTTTCGTGAAGAATAGGGTGGAAGAAATCCGCAAAAATTCAAACGTTGAGGATTGGCGACATATAGCAGGCCATCTGAATCCTGCTGATCTTCCATCAAGAGGTTGTAATGCAAAGTTTCTCCTGGAAAGTAAGTGGTGGGAAGGTCCTACTTGGCTTAAGGCGAACCCCAACGATTGGCCTCATTCTTCAGTTGAATTCAATCCAGAAGAAGTAGAAAAGGAAAGAAAGAAGACTGTTACTGTAGTTATCAATTTAAGTGACTCAAACCACGATTCTTTTATCTCAAGACTTACGTACTTCAATAAATTCTCCAAAATAGTAAGATTAATGGCCTGGATATTGCGTTTTATCAGAAATTGTAAGCAAGATAAGATGAAGAGTGAAATTACATGCGATGAATATCAGATGGCAGAAAAAAACTCTCATGAAACTTATTCAAAGAGAATGCTCAGTTGATGAAAAGATTAAAATTAAAAACAAAAATGTTTTTAAAGATAATGAAGGCATTGTCAGATTACACACGAAGTTGTTGTTAAGTGGCGAGCCCGCAAGTTTTACTAATCCAATTTTTTTGCAGGGTAACCACATCATATTGAGACGGCTTGTTGAAGAAGCTCATCGACATCTAAAACACGCTGGTTCTGGCGTTATGATTGCGTTTATTCGTGAGAATTACTGGATCACAGGTATCAGAAAGATGGTCAAGTCTGTTATATCCCAGTGCAATATTTGTAAAAGAATAAATGCCAAGCCGCTGCAGACACCGTTGCCTCCACTTCCAGCAGACCGCGTAAAACCAGGTGCTGTGTTCGAAGTTCAGGAGTAGATTTAGCAGGTCACTTATTTCTACGTGGTGGTGGAAAAGTATGGATTGTACTGTTCACTTGCGCGGTTTATAGAGCGATACACTTGGAACTGACGAGATCATTGTCCACGAACACCTTTTTGATGGCCCTTAGAAGGTTTATAGCCCGCAGAGGTCGCGGAAGAGAGTTATATTCAGATAACGCAACGAATTTCGTTGGAGCTAATAATATGATGAATGCTATTGATTGGAACCAGATAACCTTGTTTTCCAATACAAATAAAATAGGGAGGATGGTGGGAGCGGTTAATCCGTTCAGTCAAGGGTCTATTGAAAAAGGATCTTGGCAGAGCTTTAGTAACGTTCGAAGAATTGGAGACACTTTTATGCGACTGTGAAGCAGTGATCAATTCGAGGCCATTGACTTTTATAGTGGATTATACCGAAAATTTAAAGCGTCTCACCCCAGCTTGTTTTATGCAAAGTTTGTACTCTAGCGAAGTACCAGATTTAGATAAGATTGATCATGCTAACTTGAACAAACGCTTTCAATATTTGCAGAAACTACCAGATTTAGATAAGATTGATCATGCTAACTTGAACAAACGCTTTCAATATTTGCGGAAACTCCGCGATGGTTGAAGATCACGTTTCCGAGTCGAGTATTCGGGAGTATTTGGGTAGGTAGGTTTATATATGTAGTGTTTATGTATGTTTAATTTGTTATATCTTTAGGTCAATCTTTATGCACCGTCTCCGCATCTATGTAAGCCTAATATCCTGCACCCAAAGGTTGCCTGGAAGAAATTGCTGTTTAGCAATAGGGCCGCCTCATTGTACACCTATTTCTAATATTGTACTTTTTACAAAATTTCGTGTGCAATAAAGAATATTGTATTGTATTGTATTGTATTGTATTGTTGGTTCAAAGAGGCAAGGGAAGGTGATGTCGTCTTTATCAAACTTCTGATAAGAGGGTGAACTAGCCATTAGGCATGATTATGAAGCTTTATGAAGGGAGAGACGGAAGTGCAAGAGTGGCCGATGTAAAAACGTGTACAGGCATTTACACAAAGGCCGTCCAGAACTTATATCTCATGGAAGTGTCCAGGGATGGTTTCCCTCGCCCCGGAGGATGTTAAGGATCTCTTTGCTGATTTAGATGTTTATATTTTTATATGACGTGGCCGTGTCTCCTGTCCTTCGTCTGTCATTGTTAGTCGAATACAATATTTTCAGAAACTTTATATTTTCTCTTATTTCTCAAAGTCTTTCACAATACTAAATAACCCTTTGTTTTACCCACTTGGAAAGTAACATTATAGGTGATTGATAACCTCGTGAGCTGCCAGGAGGAGATCTAGGAACGTGTGCGGTGCGTCTCGTGCCGAGTCGCCTGAATAGTGGTTCTTTGGAGAGTTGCTGCTGTTGATGGGTGATGTTTAGTTGTCCCTCTAGTATTACTCTAACCTTGGAAATCTTGTGAGTCGTTTATTTATTACCGTAGTTAGAAAGAGAATTCTAGATAGGAACGGTTGCCCTGGTGGAACTCTGACGAGGCAGGCATTATTATTGTAGAGGCCACGGCGGTTATGCTCTAAAACCTCACGATTGAGGATTTCCAGCAGTGCCAGTGACGAGGTTTGCTCTTCGTGTTAGTCTGACAGGGATAGTGATTTAAAAGCTACGCAGGGTTAGGCAAGTCCTACAGTGTTGACGACAAGAGCGCTATGCTTCATTTCCAATTAGTCTTCCGTTTCCTCGTTGCTTCTTAGAATTGTTACTCACGGAGTTTGGGGTGGACTTATACATAGTTCCTATATTAACTTAACTAACTTCACAACTAACTAACTAACTTCTTAACTTTCCCTTCAATTATCAATTATTTAACCTAAAGGGGGTTTGCATCACTGAAAGGATTTCCTATACGTTACGAAATAATTTTCATTTGCGGTACGAAATTATTTATATTTGCATCACCCTTTAAATAAAATTCTATCCTTCCTACGACGTAATTATAAATTACTTAAGGGGGTTGTTCATAAGTTAAACACGTGGTTAAAATATTTTAACGAATAAAAATTTAATTCATTATTATTTATTAACGAATTGATTCAGCCAGTCTGAATGTCCTGATGGTTGACCAGCAAAGCATCTCCTTGAACTACTACGACTGAATGATTTTGATCATTCAAATTTTATGTATATAGATTTTGATATTTTCTATCTTAAATAAATAAAATTCTACATACTTATCAAGCATCCTATTTTATCATACTTCCAGCTAACTCATAATTTCTACTTTATACTCCATCTTCAACTCATTATCATCCTGTCATATCCGCGGTCCCTATTCCAAATTGCTTGCTTTCGCTTAGCTCGTACTGATAGGCTAAATTAATGCCCAACTATTCGGACTTCCGCGAATTCAATAAGTCAATCTATTTTATTAAACTAAAATACCCCACTAGCTTAGAGTTTTCTGAATTTATTAATCAAGGCTAATCTAAATATATAAAAGAGCATGTCCTGACTGACTGACTGATTCATCAACGCCGAGCCGTAACCGCTAAAATACAGATCTGAAATTTTGTACATAGGTTCTTTGCACGTCAAAACCACCCACTAAGAAAGGATTTTGGAAAATTCATCTCCCAAGGGGGTGAAATAAGGGATGAAAGTTTGTATGAAAGTCCTTTGTTTCTTGAGCTAGATTCACACAAATTTGAATTTAAGTTTTTGGTAAAAAATAAAGAAACACGTATTTAAGCATTTCTTAAAAATCACCCTTCAAAGGGGTTAAAAAACGGATCATTTTTTTTTCCGTATGTTGGTCTATAAGTCTTTCATTTTTAAAGGTAGAATTATAGAAATTTGGTTTCAAGCTTATGGTAAAAAATAAAAAAGTAGGTGTTAAAGAATTTTTCAACATTCATCCTCTAAGGGGGTGAGAAAAGGAATGAAAGTTTGTATGAAAGTCCTTTGTTTCTTGAGTTAGATTCACACAAATTTAACGTTAAGCTTTTGGTTAAAAGTAAAGAAACACGTGTTTAAGCATTTCTTAAAAATTACCCTAAAAGGGGGTGAAAAGGGGATGATATTTTTTCCGTATGTTGGTCTATAAGTCTTTTATTTTTAAAGGTAGAATTATAGAAAAGTGGTTTTGAGCTTTTGGTAAAAAATTAAAAAGTACGTGTTTAAGAATTTTTCAAAACTCATCCCCAAAGGGGGTGAAATAAGGGATGAAAGTTTGTTTGAAATTCCGTCAGTTTTGAAGTTAGGATCTTCAAAATTTGTATTTAGACTGACGACTAAAAATTACGTTTTACGTGTTTCAGGGTTTTTAAAAATTCTACATCCTAAGGGGTGAAAAGGGGGATGAAGTTGAAACTCATTCATTTCAATTAATATCCACTAAATTTATTATTTAGGCATTAGGGTTGGTATTCTGTGGAACATACATCACTGTTATTGAAATTCCACTCCAAATTCAACCCCTTAAAGAGGGAAATGGGGTGAAAAAAAACTAAAAACCAATATGGGTATCGTTTGTATGGTTTATCAGGTCGCTGATTATGAAAACTAAAACAATTTTGAAATCCAATGTGGTGGACGTGTAATACCATCATCCCCTAGGGATGGGGTTGGGGTGCGATAGGGTTGATAAGTCTAAAAATCAATATGGATGTCGTTTGTATGGTTTATCGGATCGCTGATTACGAAAACTATAACAATTTTAAAATCTAATAAGGTGGACGTGAAATACCATCATCCTCTGGGGATGAGGTTGGGGTGCGATGGGTTAAAATGTCTTAAAATCAATATGGGTGTCGTTTGTATGGTTTATCGGGTCGCTGATTATGAAAACTACAACAATTTTGAAATCCGCCGTGGTGGACGTGAAATACCATCATCCCTTGGGGATGGGGTTGGGGTGCGATAGGGTTGAAATGTCTAAAAATCAATATGGGTGTCGTTTCCATGTTAGGGATAGCGGATAAATTGACTTTAGGGGTAGGGATAGGGGAAGGGGTAAGGTAGAGGTAGAGATAGAGGTAGAGGTATAGCGAGGGGGACCCATCGCTATTCATGAAGAAGGGAAAACCACTTATTACAGTACTATCACTTTATTATAATATATCACAATACAATTCAGGTTACCAGGAAGACGCGGATCAAAATCTTTCGTTCCTACATAAATAAACACCGTAACACTAACAATACCGAGCTGCAGTATCCCAGTGCCGCCATCTAGCGGTGGCAGTAGTGGGCACACTACATCACCCCCCTCCAGAGACCTACAGACGATAATATGCAGGAAACCGCACTTTCCGACCCGAACGCGTCGTGAATTCTGGTTCCTTGGCCACAGGTAGTTTCTGACCCTCTGACTGAAGACTGTGAGGTTGTGAGGGATGAATGATCAGTGTGTGAACTGCGGTGTCTGGGTCACGCAGTATGTGGGCTGGCTTGACGCGGTCCACCGATACCGTAACCACCTTACTATTCACCTTAAGGGTGAAAACTTTGTCACTGCGTTTAAGAACTTCGTATGGTCCCGTATAAGGTGGTTTTAAGGATCCACCAACAGTGCAGTCACGTAAAAATACATGTGAGCAGGTGTCCAGCCCTTTGTAAACAAATGTAGAACGTTTGTCGCCATGCCGAGAAGCAGGCTTCGGCTGCAAATTTTTAATAAAATTACGTAGCCGTGACGTGAAACTCGTTGAGTCGACTGTGAAGTCAGACGCCGTAGTAAAGGCTATAAACTAATTCAGCAGAAGAAGCCTGAATATCTTCTTTGAACGCGCTGCGAACCCCTAATAACACCAATGGAAGAGATTCCACCCAGTTGGTGCTGTCGTGGCAGATTATGGCAGCCTTTAACTGCCGGTGAAACCTCTCCACTAAGCCATTGCAAGATGGGTGGTATGCAGTAGTGCGCCGATGTTGAAACCTAACTAACTGCGCTAAACTCTTAAAAAGGGCTGACTCGAATTGCGCACCACGATCCGTAACAATATCTTCTGGACAACCGAAGCGCGATATCCAACCACTCAATAAGGCTTTCGCCACCGATTCTGCGGTAATATCTGCTAACGGTATAGCCTCCGGCCATCGTGTAAAGCGATCAACCACCGTAAGGCAGTATTGAAACCCCTGCGAGATAGGCAAAGGACCAACCAGATCAATGTGAACAAATTTAAACCTGGCTGTTGGAACTTTAAATGATCCGAGTGGGAAGGAGACATGCCTCGTGATTTTCGCACGCTGACATGCTAAGCAAGTGCGTACCCACTCCCTACAGTCCCGCTTAACACCTGGCCATACATATCTCTCTGCAACCATCTTCGCCGTAGCATTAGCACCTGGATGGCTAAAAGAGTGAAGGCTTTCGAAGGCTTTACGGCGAAAAATCTTTGGAATGAATGGCCTGGGGGAATCTGTGCTGACGTCACAGAAGAGGACTGAGCTGGTCCCAGGAAGTCTCACTTTTTCAATGCGCAGTGAACTTGCCTTATTGAGGAGTTGAATGAGCTCAGGATCTGAGAGCTGTGCTGCTGCCAGCTGGTTCGGATCAACAGGCTGAACAATTTCCTCAACCCGAGAGAGCGTGTCGGCTACCACATTATCCTGGCCTGAAATATGGCGGATGTCGGTGGTAAACTGCGCAATGAGGTCTAAATGGCGAAACTGTCTGGGGGAGCAATTTTCCTTTCGGTTGTGAAAAGCAAACGTAAGTGGTTTGTGATCTGTATAGATCACAAAATCGCGCGCCTCAACCATATGTCGGAAATATTTGATGCTTTCATAAATAGCAAGAAGCTCCCGATCGTAAGGTGAATGCTTCTGTTGAGTGGGGCTTAATTTATGAGAGAAAAATGCAAGGGGTTGCCAAGAACGTCCATCATGTTGCTGCAAGACTGCACCGATGGCGCTGTCAGACGCATCCGTCACTAACGCAAGCTTAGCGCCACATTGCGGATGAGCTAGTAAGGCGGCCTGACAAAGACCTTCCTTGCAAGCTTTAAATGCTTCGATTTGTTTGCCTGTTATACTGACCGGATGTGAAACTTTTACTGATCCTGTGAGCAGTGCGTGCAAAGGTGCTTGGTGTTGAGCGGCTTTAGGGATGAAGCGCCTGTAAAAATGTATCATCCCTAAGAACCTACGCAGCTCCCTAACTGTTTTGGGAACAGAAAAAGTTTTGATGGCTTCTACCTTAGCTAGTAGTGGCGACGTACCCTTTGCGGAAATATGGTAACCAAGAAAAGTTACCTCTGAAACACCAAATACACATTTGGCTGTGTTGATTACCATGCCGTACTTTTTCAGACGGTTGAACAGCTGGTGCAGGTGCTCTTCATGGGTTTTCTGGTCCTTGGAAAAGACCAAAAAATCATCTAAATATGTATAAACGAAGTCCAGACCTCGAACCATTTCATCAACGAAGCGCTGGAACGTCTGTCCGGCATTACGAAGTCCGAACGTCATGAACGGAAATTCGTAAAGTCCGAACGGCGTTGTAATGGCAGTCTTCGCTATGTCTTCAGGATTAACGGGTATCTGGTTGTAAGCCTTTACAAGGTCTATTGTGGAAAAAACGTTGCACCCTGAAAGACTGTGAGCAAAGTCGTGTATGTGCTTGATTGGGTACCTATCGGGTACAGTACGTGCGTTCAGCATCCGGTAATCACCACAGGGACGCCATCCATTGTCCTTTTTAGGGGCGAGATGTAATGGCGATGACCAAGGTGATTCAGATGGCCGGCAGGTACCATTTTATACCATGGCTTGGCGTGGTACCAGCAGATGGGAGAGTTTTCATAACTAGACTCTGATCTAGTAGTAGAAGAACATCTGCTACGCCGTGAAGTGGATCTGCTTCTTGAACGGAATAACCTATCCAGCTTAGTTGACAGCATCTGAACTTGCCTGGTAACTGCTGCTATTTTTTCTGACTTGCCATTCGTTGACCCGCCACCGTCTTTGTTGGCGGCGGAACCCGATGCGCTTTCATCCTCCAGACCTCCCGCCATGGAACTGAGGTTCCTATAACGGGGTCAAAACCAGTGAAACTGCTGAGAGGGTCCTCCAGTGTCTCTCCACCCAGCGTGGCATGGCACACGTGTTCCTCGGGGTCACCAGTATAGCGAGGGGGACCCCTCGCTATTCATGAAGAAGGGAAAACCACTTATTACAGTACTATCACTTTATTATAACATATCACAATACAATTCAGGTTACCAGGAAGACGCGGATCAAAATCTTTCGGTCCTACATAAATAAACACCGTAACACTAACAATACCGAGCTGCAGTATCCCAGTGCCGCCATCTAGCGGTGGCAGTAGTGGGCACACTACAGAGTTAAAGGTAGAGAAAGAGGTAGATGTAGAGGTAGAGAATTGGCTCCGTTTTGAAATATATGATAAAGGTGTCTCTCATCTCTCTCTCTCTACATTTGTTAGAAAGGGATAACTCTTAATACTGCTGCTAAGATCCCCTTTCCCCTTTTTGTTTAACTTCAGCTGGATCTTGAACTGTACTAATTGATTTGTGCAGGATCAGTCCCATTTTTCCTTAGTTTAAAATTACCCCGAAATGACGGGAAAATATCTCATTGCTTCGGAAAACCGGTAACAACATAAATACGAAATCCACGCGAGCGAAGCCGCGGGCAACAGCTAGTAAATTCATATTTATTCACTACTGTTATGGAGGTAGGGCATTATGTGTCCTGTCTTTGTGGAGTGTTGGCTAACATTATGATTAGTTGTTCTGGATTTAGATAAACCCAGACAATTCTCAATATTTCTCGAACTCTGAGTGAGGAAGGCTAATATTATTTTCACCTCTTAACTAACGTAGTTATTGATGATCTAGAGCCCTAACAAGTCGTCATAGGACTTGTTATGAGCGAGGAATGGATACCATGTCAGTATCAGTATTACATTTAATATTTAAAAGTCGGGATCGTTAGTCAGAAGTCGCCTTAACTGCTAGCCAACGGTTAGCCTTGAACACTTAGCCCAATCTGAACAATCAAGGAATCAGTTAAATATAAGTGATTAAGTTCTTGTTTCGAACCCGAGAAACATTATTTTAGTATCTCGCGAGGACCAAGGAATGTTACTTATCTTTCCCGTCCTCTCAGCTCAATTGCGTTTTATTGAGATATCATTATTTCAGTACGTCCATACGCACATCTGACTATCTTTCTTTACAAGGACCTACGAGTCGGTCCCCCAAAGGTTCCTTCAAATACAGCTCCTCGACAACTTGTCGCTACAGATTACTCACGTGTAAACAAGCCGTCTAGCACAATACTTTAAAGGTGAATCATCAACCTCTCTCGAAAACTGTCTCAAATTACGTGAATTTATAAACACGGCCAAAATCGATCTGCCAGTAGATTGAAAACCCCTACAGTGACTATTGTATAGCCCGCAGTGACGACCAAAATAGTTTCAATTGAATAAATGAATATAATTATATTCAGGTTCTGGACACCTAAGTTACAGATGCAGAACCTAGTAAAGGCTCCAGTCTCTTCACAAGCTAAATTTCTTGCTAGCGTAATTAGTGTTTTCTTTTAAAATTGCATGTAAACTAATGTATGTTTATTGATATTTCCGAGAGAAATTAATTAATTTACTATTATTATTATTAAAAACTCACTCGTAATTTAAATATATTTAAAAAGATATATTGCTGAACATGCAATTTATTAAAGTAACCACTAAAATATATGACATCAACACAATCAAAAAGGCTCAAAATGCTTTTTATTCACTACACGATATAATATCTCAATTGATTATTTCATGTCCAAGTCAAAAAAAAAACACCTGTTAAGCCTCTTAATAATCTCTTAATAGGAGTAATAACATCTTCCGGCAAATAATGTATGTTTTCATTATAATGTCATTATTTTGTAAATCCTCCATAACACTGAATTTTTATACTTAGGTCAGTTTGCCTCTTACTATAATGTTAGCATTTTCTTACTTCATATACTGTACCTAACACATTTCAGTGTTCATCACAATGAGAGTTTTACCTTTGCAATCGAAATAGTTTTCCATACTTGTAAAATACTAGATAAACGTTACTTTGTTTAAGGATCTTGAGGTATATTGAAGGCAGAATTATAAATATATTTGAACAATTTGACGTTAAAACGCATTCTTGTAGATATTTTGTAATATCAATCATTAGCCAGGATTGTTTAGAATAAATTAATTGGCATCATCATAAGTCCTTTAGATGAGCAGTATAATCAATACTACAAATAATTTATTATTTTCGAGTTGGGTAGGTATTTGCAAAAATCGGCATCAGTTCGCTGTTTATCGTAACAACGAAATAAAAGGAAAAAAATTCTCAAAAGTAGGTAGTACTTAAAAAAAAGTACAACAAAAACAGTGGTTCATTTTCAATGATCCACTAATATGTTGTTTTTATAAACCACTCAGTTCTCATGAAATTGAACATCATTGGAATATCAGTAAGTACAAAATTTATGTAAAATCCGCTGTCAATAACATATTTGGCTTCAATTATTACAATCTATAATCGAATATTTATGTTCAATCTAATAATTATCCACTAGTACGTTACCTTAATAACGACTTAGTTCCCTGATAATAGACTTTCACTAATGAAATAACATCATTGGAATATTAGTACTAAAGATAGCCATCAAAATGTTCTGCTATTATAAACTTACTTACATGTTGAAATACAATAATTAATTAGATCTTAAAA
The DNA here is from genome assembly GCA_947532105.1 of Athrips mouffetella. Classification (NCBI taxonomy): domain Eukaryota; kingdom Metazoa; phylum Arthropoda; class Insecta; order Lepidoptera; family Gelechiidae; genus Athrips; species Athrips mouffetella. Next base: position 7,872,139 of record OX383973.1, read on the forward strand.
CTACATTTTTTTTAATCATGTTTTCTTTCACTTGCATTGTTAAATAGATTGATCCAATACAATAAACAATAAAAACAAACAAATCTTAATATTTATTAAGCTTATTAATCCGCTAAATGCTATTTCGCTATAACTATTCGATTCTCACAAAAATAAACAATTTCAATGGAAGTAATCAATCTCAATGAAAGAAATCAATCAGAATAGAAGTAATTAATCTCAATAGAAGTAATCAATCTCAATAGAAGTAATCAATCTCAATAGAATTAATCAATCTCAATAGAAGTAATCAATCTCAATAGAAATTATCCATCTCAACAGAAGTAATCAATCTCAATAAAGATAATCAGTCTCAATAGACGTAATCAATCTCAATAGAAGTAATCAATCTCGGCAGAAGTAATCAATCTCAATAGAAGCAATCAATCTCAATAGAAGTAATCAATCTCAATAGAAGTAATCCATCTCAATAGAAGTAACCTCAATAGAAGCAACCTCATTAGAAGCAACCTTAATAGAAGTATTTTCAATAGAAGTAACCTCATTAGAAGTAACCTCATTAGAAGCAACCTCAATAGAAGTAACCTCAACAGAAGTAACCTCAACAAAAGTAACCTCAATAGAAGTAATCTCTACGAAATAATCTCGACGAAGTAATCTCGAAGAAGTAATCTCGACGAAGTAATCTTGACGAAGTAATCTCAACGAAAAATCTCAATGAAGTAATCTCGACGAAGAAGTCTCGACGAAGTAGTCTCGACGAAGTAGTCTCGACGAAGTAGCCTCGACGAAGTAGCCTCGACGAAGTAGCCTCGACGAAGTAGTCTCGATGAAGTAGTCTCGACGAAGTAACCTCGACGAAGAAGTCTCGACGAAGTAGTCTCGACGAAGTTGTCTCGATGAAGTAGTCTCGACGAAGTAGTCTCGACGAAGTAGTCTCGGCGAAGGAATCTCGGCAAAGGAATCTCGACGAAGGAGTCTCGTCGAAGGAGTCTCGACGAAGGAATCTCGCTGCAATCTCGACGAAGTAATCTCAACGAAGCAATCTCAACGAAGTCATCGCAATAAAATAATCTTAATAAAATAATCTCAATAATGTCAATAAAGTTATCTCGATAAGGTAATCTCCATATAATAAACTCAATGTACCTATATTGGAGTGTTTCCAATCGAGTTATATCGATTAAATAATTTCCATCGAGTTATGTCCATCGATTACTTTCAATCAAGTAGTGAAATCATTTCGGTAAATCATTTCAATCAAGTCATGTTTCATCAGTCTAAATTGTTTTTTTTTTTATATATATAGTAATTCCGATCTAGTAATTTTGATCTAGTAGTTTCGAACTAATAATTTCAATCTAGTTATATCAATCTACTTATTTGAATCTAGTAATATCAATTAAGTAAGATCAAACTTATATTTTCAATTTAAAAACATCAATCTAGTAATTTTCAATTTAGTAACATCAATCTAGTAATATCTTGTATTATCAATCTAGTAACATCAATCTAGTTATATCAATCTAGTAATATCAATCTAGTAATGACAATCTAGTAATGTCAATATATAGTGTCAATCTAGTACTGTCAATCTAGTTATGTCAATCTATTAGTGTCAATCTAGTAATGTCAATCTAGTAATGTCAATCCAGTAATGTCAATCTAGTAATGTAAATCTAGTAATGTAAATCTAGTTTTGTCAATCTAGTTATGTCAATCTAGTAATGTCAATCTAGCAATATCAATTTTGTAATATCAATCTGGTAACATCAATCTAGTGATTTCAATCTAGCAGTTTTTATCTAGTAATTTCATCTAGTAACTTCATCTAGTCATTTCGATCTAGTCGTGTTTCATCAATCTAAAGTGATTGCAATCTAGTGATTTCGATCGAGTTATTTCAATTTGTAAATTTTAATTTAATAATTTCGATCTATTAATTACAATCCATTAATTGCAATCCATTAATTGCTATCTAGTAATTTCAATAAATTAATTTCAATCTATTAATGTCAATCTAGTAATTTCAATCTTATAATGTCAATCTAATAATTTCAATCTAGTACGAGTATTTTCAATCATTATTGATTATAAGTATTTATTATATTATTATTTATTATAGTATTTTCAATCATTATTAGTTATATCATTTCAGTCAAGTTTAGTCCAGTCATTATCAATCTCTTTTCTTACGGATAGTAGTGAAACAGTAAAGCGAACCTTTCCATTATCGGGTTATCGTTATTCAACTATATTACTATTCCGTAAACCCATCTATTCTTACGGGACAACAGTAAAACAGCAAAGCGAACCCTTCTATTCTCGCAAGACTGTTATTCAGCTAGATTACTATTACGTAACTCAATCAATTATCACGTAACAGCAGATCAATTAAAACAGTATGTCGAGCCCTACAATTCTTGTACTACTGTCATACACTAGATTTCCGTAAACACTTTCATTGTTACGGAAAGAGTCGTTCCGTAAAGTCTTTCTAGAAATAAACAACCTTTCAGCTCAGGGCATATCCACTCATGGAAAATCCTGTTACTTTCACTACAAAGTTATTACCAGGAAATTAAACTGTTATTATCGGCATTGTACAGCCACTAATCATGTATACGAAAACGACTTTGGAATCTTAACTTCATTACACACTGAACTACAAAACTTTTGGTTACGCTGAAGAAACCTTACAGTTTTGTTTTGTTTTGTTTAAGATCAATTGTTGCACAGGGTCATTAAATAATGAAAACTTTGTGACTGTCACCAAAAACTTGTGAAAGTTCATAACAATATAAGTAACAAATTGTTCTTTCTATCAATGAATAAATTCTACATCGTGACTCCTTCCATACTAAGTAAAATTTTGTCATCTACATATCTATCACACACTAAGTGCAGAACTATCGTTAGTCACTTACAAAAATATCGCATACAAACGATGCATAACTGTCATACTAATCAAGTGAACTCGTGTAAACATCCATCGTACTCACATAATGTGATATCGCTAGTATCGCTCGCTACTGATCACAGTGGCTCATTATTGTATCAGAAAATAAGGTAAATTTTAGCAAATGTTGGACTCTGTATAAGCCGCTGTAAAGATCATTGGTTGAGTTTTACTTCTCACTTAGCTAACTCATCATCAGCTAAAATAACAACACTAAAATCACTACTAGCAAGTTGGTTTCCTCATAAATTACCTCTTTCCTCATGAATGTAGTATGACTTTTAGGTAGGGTAGGTATCTATAAGAATTACGTTAACCTTTGTTCCATTATGAATCTATTTAAAATTGCCTTATTTTCTACGCTAGATCTTTCTGTTCAGCTGAGAAGTTGGTCTTCAGGCTCTTATCTTTTTCTCGCTTTTCCTGCTTAGCAAAACTGTTTGCTCACACTCACGCGGCGAATGCCATCATCGAAGCTCCTTCTGCGACGACGACGGCTCCATCTCTTGATAACCCGGCGGGGTTGCCAAGTAAGACGCACTTGACCTCTTGAACCATCAGTAAGCACAGTAGGTACTGAAAAAGATACAACAACGGACATCACTTTTTTTAATTACGTCCAAGACGAATGAGCTTTTCATTGCAATTCCAACCGAAATCTAATATTTTAGGAACATCATTATATTCACCAACCAAATAGATAATGGAAAAAAGTGATTTCAGCAAATCTAAGATAGATGCAGTAATTAAGCCGTTCGAATGTTTTTCATCAATCAACTAAAAAAAACCCACGGAGAAAGCATTTCTAGTGAGTAGCCTAAACCTTATACTCGTAAAATCGTTCCCAGAGTCAAAATAAACCAATGAAAACCAATATAGTTTAGAACAAAATGTTTTTGCTAGAATTGCAAATCTCTTTCTCGATAATACAACTAACATTATCCGAGTGTTCCTAATTAATAATAGATCAGTACCATTACAGTCTACTTATACACAAAATTAAATCATAAAAGTTGCAATAACATCTTTTTAGGGTTCCGTACTTCATAAAAAGGGGAAATCCTTATCGGATCACTTTCGTTTTCCATCTGACTAACTAGACTCATTTTCTCACGAATCGAAAAGGTATGTTGAAAATAATTTAGAGGATTTATTCAAGCCTCTAACTTAATAAATCCATTTAAATTGCTATCTCCATACCTATATTTAATAACCGAAACAAAATCTATGAGGTATGCCACGTAGACATAAAACCATAAAGTGAGGCAAGAAATATAGGTCTCTAAAGTCGAATATCGTCAAAAATTGCACCTTTTCTCTGGACCTAGTACATAATTAACTAATAGAGAACTCTTATTTAAAGTATGTACATTCAAATTAAAGAGTCCTCGTTATTATTTCTTTATATATCAAAGGCTAAAAGTTTGTAATAGGTATACGTGGTGAACAGGTATGGAACCCTTGGCTTTCGAGTCAGACTCGCACTTGGCCGGTTTCTTTTGCTTCTTGTAGTATCAGTACCTCATAATTATATCCTTGGGTGACTCAGCCATGTGAGGCCGTGTCAAAGATAAAGTAAATTAATTCGCCTGTTGACTTCACATTAGTGCTAAGCATTGAGCAAATTATTCCGTTTTTAACCTGCCTTTTCACTTATTGCTCAAAATTGAACAGGTTACACCCTGCTCCAACTTACACGAACAAATAGGCCTGGCCACAACCTGAGCTGATCAAAAGCAAACCGTAATCGGTCACTACACACTATCGTGGAGGTCTATGTCCAGTCCAGATGTGATGATGATACGTCATTCTTATTTATTTTTATTAATTTCTTTTCGTTATGTTTTCTACCCTCATTACACTTAAGAAACGGGTGGCGCGCCTTCACAGCACGTAGTCATTTTCATGTCTACCGACATAGTATAATATTAGTTGCAGAGGTTGTTACCGTTTTAATGAGTGGGTGTATAAAGATAGACTAGATACAACCCACTCCAAGGTCTGGGTCTATGGTTGATTCCTGGCGCGAGCATTTATGGAATTATTGGAATTTATTTTCAAAAACAGCAAAGCACATATTTCTTTCACATGTAAACTGTTTAAAACCATCTTTATTGACGTATGAGTGATAATGAGATCTAGTTTACTTCACTCTAACAATCCCCCGATCTGGACCTCATTTTTAGAAAATAATGATAAAAAAAGAATACGTGACCTTTAATATTGGCATGCCGAGTTCACGTCGAATTTTCTTTTAAGACGATTCCTTTGTGTGGCACATCAGCTCGTAGATGACTGGATGGAGCTCCTTGGATGTCTTCACATCTTCAGGTCTGCAAAGGTGCTGGCGGCTACCAGCTTACCAGAAGCCGCACTTTTGGCAACGGCGGCGGTATATGGTCGAAGTTTTCATGAAAAATAATATAAAAAATGTGTCAGTCATCTATTACCAAACAACGTAGTACTTAAAGTACCAACTTCCTTGAACTTGTTTTCTTTTATTACCCTTCCTGTATAAGTAGATGGCAGGTGTATGATGATATTATAATAAAGCATTTTATTTTGTTTAGGTTGATTTTTATATCGTCTCTTGATATAAAAAATTATTACGTAAGTACGTATTTGTAATTAGCTATATTTTATGATTATAAAATGTCACAAAATATGAACACGTACAGTGAAATTTTCGGCTTATGGCACGTTAAGTGGGTAGTAGACTACTTGCTTTTCATAGATAAATCTCAACAATATGAAGTGTTAACTTAATAAAACGTGCTTGAATAGAGTTTGTCTATGTGGGACGTAAATGAAGAGTTACTTACCGCTTCTCATATAAAACTCGTTCTGTCCAGATGTTCACTTATTTTATTCCGGCATTTCTTCAGTAGCAGGTACTAATAGTAAATTAGGTATGTTTTAACTATTTTAACTATTTCCTTCAAGACTAATGGTTTACAATTCTCAATACGACTAATCGCGTTTGTTCCTCTCGCTAGACTGCTGGCCCTGTCGAATGTCAGCTAAAAGAAAACTCTGTAGTCAATAGACTTACTTTTTTTTAAATTAATCTCAAATTTTGTGCAACCTAACAATAAATGCTATTGAATGGAACCAGATAACCTTATTTTCCAATACAAATAAAATAACTTGGAAATTTTCGCCTCCGAGTGCTCCGTGGTGGGGAGGATGGTGGGAGCGGTTAATCCGTTCAGTCAAGGATCTATTGAAAAAGAATCTTGGCAGAGCTTTAGTAACGTACGAAGAATTGGAGACACTTTTATGCGACTGTGAAGCAGTGATCAATTCGAGGCCATTGACTTTTACAGTGGATTATACCGAAAATTTAAAGCCTCTCACCCCAGCTTGTTTTATGCAAAGTTTGTACTCTAGCGAAGTACCAGATTTAGATAAGATTGATCATGCTAACTTGAACAAACGCTTTCAATATTTGCAAAAACTCCGCGATGGTTGAAGATCACGTTTCCGTGTCGAGTATTTGGGATTGTTGGTTCAAAGAGGCAAGCAAACGAAAAACTTTTGTAAATTACATGAAGGTGATGTCGTCTTGATCAAAACTTCTGATAAGAGGGTGAACTGGCCATTAGGCATGATTATGAAGCTTTATGAAGGGAGAGACGGAAATGCAAGAGTGGCCGATGTAAAAACGTGTACAGGCGTTTACACAAGGGCCGTCCAGAACTTATATCTCATGGAAGTGTCCAGGGATGGTTTCCCTCGCCCCGGAGGATGTTAAGGATCTCTTTGCTGGTTTCAATGTATATATTTTTTATGACGTGGCCGTGTCTCCTGTCCTTCGTCTGTCATTGTTAGTCGAATACAATATTTTCAGAGGTTGTTTGTCAGCATTTGAAGATGGCAGACGTGAATTTGTTTCAATTTTGATTTTATTTGTTGATTTGAGAGTTTAAAGTATAATTTTGATAGGATATTATCCAATAAACGTCTTATAAAGTGAAAATTGAATGAAAAATGGAAATATATTCTTCTACTAAAGTTTTTGGATGGTGAGAAGCGGCTTTCTTCGAGACTTCTATAATTTTCCCTATCAACTTATCGGAGTCATCGTGGTGCACAGGCTTTCCTCGTCGTCGATCTTCGAGATGCGGATTCCTGTGTAAATCATACTTTCACTGGACATTGGCGTGTCGCCATATTTTTGTAACAATTCCTTTACTTTGACATTGGCGAAATACGTTTTGTAATGAGATGTGATGCCATTAAATAAATATACATATACAATATTTTCAGAAACTTTATATTTTCTCTTATTTCTCAAAGTCTTTCACAATACTAAATAACCCTTTTGTTTCACCCACTAAGAAAGTAACATTATAGGTGATTGATAACCTCGTGAGCTGCCAGGAGGAGATCTAGGAACGTGTGCGGTGCGTCTCGTGCCGAGTCGCCTGAATAGTGGTTCTTCGGAGAGTTGCTGCTGTTGATGGTGATGTTGAGTAGTCCCTCTAGTATTACTCTAACCTTGGAAATCTTGTGAGTCGTTTATTTATTACCGTAGTTAGAAAGAGTATTCTAGATAGGAACGGTTGCCCTGGTGGAACTATGACGAGCCAGGCAGTATTATTGTAGAGGCCACGACGGTTATGCTCTAAAAGCTCACGATTGAGGAAAAAAAAGCTAAAGTTTGTAAACGTTAATAAAATTAAGAAAATACACTGGATAACAAAGGGTATTAAGACTGCCAGCTTGATGAAGAGAGTTTTATGTGTAAAAAATAACTGTCATCCGAGTATCATTAAGTATCGAGAAACATATATGCGGATCTACAGAAAAGTGATAAGAGGAATTAGAAAGCTAACAGTACAGTCAGAAATTGAGAAAGCACACAATTCGATTAAGTGTATATGGAAAATTGTTAATAATCATAGAAACATAAAACCAAAATCAAATCAAAATGAACAAATCACACTCAAAGTAAATAACAAAATTATACGTGAAACCGAAGAAATCGCAAAAATTTTTGCTGATCAATTTGAACAAAATTGTGTTGTTGGTAGTGGGCAGTTGAGCGTGGCTAAGCAGTATTTGGAAGCAAACACAAAAAGGATAAACTGCGATATGGCTATCTGGGAGACAAACGAAAAAGAAATAAGAAAAATTGTATCAGAATTTTCCTCTAAGAAATCGTGTGGATATGACGATATACCAATCACTATAATTAAAGAAAACATCGAGATACTTTCGAAGCCTATAACCTACTTTATTAATTCTTGTCTAAAACAAAACCTATTTCCTGAACAATTGAAAATTGCACGTATAATACCTGTGTACAAGAAAAACACTAAAATTATAGGCCAATATCTCTTCTTCCAGTTATGTCAAAAATTCTGGAGAAAATTATGAAGGTCAGACTTTGCCAGCATGTTGAAATTAATAAAATATTAAACCCGAGACAATATGGTTACCAGCGAGGCGTTAGTACTGGAAACGCTATAGACAAACTAATAAGTGATGTGATAAATGGACTCAATCAAAAAAAGAAAGTGGCAGGTCTTTTCCTTGATTTGAGTTCCGCGTTTGACCTGGTAGACCATGCCATTTTAATCAGTAAACTTGAACATTACGGAGTCAGAAAGGATGCTCTTGCACTATTTGAGTCATACCTGAAAAACCGTAAACAGTTTGTTGAAATAAAATCGGTTATAAACGGTCGCGAGAAAATTTGCACATCTAATATGACTAGAATCGGTAGGGGAGTACCGCAGGGTTCGATTCTTGGCCCTGTTTTATTTATTTTACTAATAAACGACCTTGTTGACTTCATATGTAACTCAATTCCTGACGCAAAAATCGTTATCTTTGCGGATGACACTAACGCAGTCCTGTATGGAGAGGATATAGAAGATTTAAATGTTAAGGTAAATAACGTTCTTGACGCTTTTAACAAATGGTTCTTAGCAAATAATATGGTAATAAACGTAGTAAAAACAAACATCATGCTTTTTAAAACAACAGCAAAAAACAATGAAACTTTAAGCGTATTCATAGAAGGGCAAAAGATTGAGCTTACTTGCAGTGTTAAGTTTTTAGGTGTAAACATAGACAATCTATTTAATTGGAAAGAAGAATTAAACGAAATTGAAAACCGTATCAGCTCTGCGTGTTACGCTGTAAGAACCCTACGTGATGAAGTTACAGAAAAACAGCTTTTAATCGTTTATTATGCTTTAGTGGAATCTAAATTACGATACAGTGTTAAATTTTGGGGGCATAGCTACAAGTATAATGAGAGAAAGGCATTTATCGTTCAAAAAAGAGCAATTCGAACAATCGTGAGATTACCTCCATGGGAATCCTGTCGGGACCATTTCATTAGATTGGGTATACTGACACTCCCATGTTTGTATATCTTCGTCTTACTTGTAGACTTCAAAAAGCATCTAATAAATAATGAACCTGATAATGCGAGAATGTTAAGAGAGAGCACACGCAGGAAAGATATAGAAATAAAAATTGCTCCTAAGCTGAATGTAGCGAAACACAGCACCGAATTTAATGAGGTCAACCTATTTAACAAGCTGCCAGTTGAGTTAAAGGGAAACATCACGCTCACTAGTTTTAAACAAAATCTGAGGATCTTCTTGTTAAAGAAGTGTTTCTATTCAGTTGATGAATTTATTAATGCAAGACCTGAACCGATAAATTAATGTTTTTTTAAATTATTTTTCTTTTTAGTTATTTTATTAGTTATACTTAGGTTTAAATTTTTAATTTTTTATTGGAAATAATTGTTAATGAAATTAATGGAATACCCGGGTAATTAACATATAATTAGATATAAGTATATTGTGACATTCAGGTTATATTATTTAATTGTTTTTGTATGCTTTCGAACACAATTTTTTTTTGTTACCGAATAAATTGAATTGAATTGAATTGAATTGTCCAGCAGTGCCAGTGACGAGGTTTGCTCTTCGTGTTAGTCTGACAGGGATAGTGATTTAAAAGCTACGCAGGGTTAGGCAAGTCCTACAGTGTTGACGACAAGAGCGCTATGCTTCATTTCCAATTAGTCTTCCGTTTCCTCGTTGCTTCTTAGAATTGTTACTCACGGAGTTTGGGGTGGACTTATACATAGTTCCTATATTAACTTAACTAACTTCACAACTAACTAACTAACTTCTTAACTTTCCCCTCAATTATTTAATATAAAGGGTGTGCATTTAGGGTTTGCGTCACTGAAAGGATTTCCTATACGTTACGAAATAATTTTCCTTTGCGGTACGAAATTATTTTTATTTGCATCACCCTTTAAATAAAATTCTATCCTTCCTACGACGTAATTATAAATTATTTAAGGGGGTTGTTCATAAGTTAAACACGTGGTTAAAATATTTTAACTAATAAAAATTTAATTCATTATTATTTATTAACGAATTGATTCAGCCAGTCTGAATGTCCTGATGGTTGACCAGCAAAGCATCTCCTTGAACTACTACGACTGAATGATTTTGATCATTCAAATTTTATGTATATAGATTTCGATATTTTCTATCTTAAATAAATAAAATTCTACATACTTATCAAGCATCCTATTTTATCATACTTCCAGCTAACTCATAATTTCTACTTTATACTCCATCTTCAACTCATTATCATCCTGTCATATCCGCGGTCCCTATTCCAAATTGCTTGCTTTCGCTTAGCTCGTACTGATAGGCTAAATTAATGCCCAACTATTCGGACTTCCGCGAATTTAATAAGTCAATCTATTTTATTAAACTAAAATACCCCACTAGATTAGAGTTTTCTGAATTTATTAATCAAGGCTAATAAATTCATATTTATTCAATACTGTTATGGAGGTAGGGCATTATGTGTCCTGTCTTTGTGGAGTGTTGGCTAACATTATGATTAGTTGTTCTGGATTTAGATAAACCCAGACAATTCTCAGTGTTTGTCGAACTCTATTGAGTGAGGAAGGCTAATATTATTTTCACCTCTTAACGTAGTTATTGATGATCTAGAGCCCTAACAAGTCGTCATAGGCCTTGTTATTAGCGAGGAATGGATACCATGTCAGTATCAGTATTACATTTAATATTTAAAAGTCGGGATCGTTAGTCAGAAGTCGCCTTAACTGCTAGCCAACGGCTAGCCTTGAACACTTAGCCCAATCTGAACAATCAAGGCATCAGTTAAATATAAGTTATTTAGTTCTTGTTTCGAACCCGAGAAACATTATTTTAGTATCTCGCGAGGATCAAGGAATTTTACTTATCTTTCCCGTCCTCTCAGCTCAATTGCGTTTAATTGAGATATCATTATTTCAGTACGTCCATGCGCACATCTGACTATCTTTCTTTACAAGGACCTACGAGTCGGTCCCCCAAAGGTTTCTTCAAATACAGCTCCTCGACAACTTGTCGCTACGGATTACTCACGTGTAAACAAGCCGTCTAGCACAATACTTTAAAGGTGAATCATCAACCTCTCTCGAAAACTGTCTCAAATTACGTGAATTTATAAACACGGCCAAAATCGATCTGCCAGTAGATTGAAAACCCCTACAGTGACTATTATAGTCCGCAGTGACGACCAAAATAGTCTCAATCGAATAAATGAATATAATTATATTCAGGTCCTGGACACCTAAGTTACAGATGCAGAACCTAGTAAAGGCTCCAGTCTCTTCACAAGCTAAATTTCTTGCTAGCGTGATTAGTGTTTTCTTTTAAAATTGCATGTAAACTAATGTATGTTTATTGATATTTCCGAGAGAAATTAATTAATTTACTATTATTATTATTAAAAACTCACTCGTAATTTTAATATATTTAAAAAGATATATTGCTGAACATCCAATTTATTAAAGTGACCACTAAAATATATGACATCAACACAAGCAAAAAGGCTCAAAATGCTTTTTATTCACTACACAATATAATATCTCAATTGATTATTTCATGTCCAAGTCAAAAAAAAAACACCTGTTAAGCCTCTTAATAATCTCTTAATAGGAGTAATAACATCTTCCGGCAAATAATGTATGTTATCATTATAATGTCATTATTTTGTAAATCCTCCATAACACTGAATTTTATACTTAGGTCAGTTTGCCTCTTACTATAATGTTAGCATTTTCTTACTTCATATACTGTACCTAACACATTTCAGTGTTCATCACAATGAGAGTTTTACCTTTGCAATCGAAATAGTTTTCCATACTTGTAAAATACTAGATTAACGTTACTTGGTTTAAGGATCTTGATGTATATTGAAGGCAGAATTATAAATATATTTGAACAATTTGACGTTAAAACGTATTCTTGTAGATATTTTGTAATATCAATCATTAGCCGGGATTGTTTAGTATAAATTAATTGGCATCATCATAAGTCCTTTAGATGAGCAGTATAATCAAAACTACAAATAATTTATTATTTTCGAGTTGGGTAGGTATTTGCAAAAATCGGCATCAGTTCGCTGTTTATCGTAACAACGAAATAAAAGGAAAAGAAATTCTCAAAAGTAGGTAGTACTTAAAAAAAAGTTCAACAAAAACAGTGGTTATATTTTAGGGTTCCGTGATTCAAAAGGAAAATAAACTGAACCCATAAAGGATCTCTTTGTCCTCAGTCTATCAATCATTGTTCTCACGGATATAGAGATTTGTTTCTTTTTAGTTTCACATCGTCAACACCCTTACGCAGAAGTTCAGAGACCTTCTCGCATTTACGTATGTGTGTGTGCCGTATGAGTACACGCTATCAGCTGTTCTAGCATGGTTTCTACAGGATGTTAAAACCTCGTGCAGATTTAATAATAAAATTTTGTTAGGAAAGTTAATTTCTAAAAATCATATGGAAAGTTTTGCTATTTTTAACATATTTGAGGTCAATGACCCTCCACAAAGCCACGGTTTTCTTAAACGTACCTAATTACTTCGCACCTTATATATTTTTAAGTATTCATCGATAAAGAAGTAAACTTCAAAATTTTTTGTATGCACAAAGTTAATATAAAAAAAAGATTTAAATTCATAAGTCGGTCAAACTGAGCAAAATACAGTGTTGCAATTGCAAAGCCTTTAGGCTTATTGTGAAAAGACAAATATAGTTCTCGCAAAATGACTAGAAGTGTGATCTACCCACCCAAAGTTTTCGGTTTTCGGGTAGTGCGAGGAAATATTGTGTGAACTTTTAGTGTCGAACACATTCATTATTGATTATATGGGGTGACTAGTAAATTTTATCAATCGTCACAGTCTAAATTTTTTTTTTATTATTTACTTTTAAATGACGGTTTAAATACATTTAATATTTGAAAGACCACTTTAAGCTATTTGAGCTTGCATTAATGTTAGGTAGGAACGCTGAATAATGTTTTGAATCGGACATTTTAGGTACACGAAGTATTTCTTACTTCTAGATATAAATTCAGTTTTAAATTTTCAGGTTTTTAACTAAAGTTAAGCAGGCCCTGTTGGGGCCTTACCTGTCTTAGCAACAATAACGATGCTGCTCCAAATGATTTTCTGATGTGCCTCGATGTTGGTGGACCAGTAGTTACTCGGCGCAGCAGTTGCTTGTAGTTGGATCATCTTTCCCCGGGCCGGACATCAGGCGCAGCATCGTTGATCGCTTTGAAAAGGTCGCTAGGCAGGCGCATCCATCCTGGAATATTTTACAGAAAAATATTTTATAACTGCAGTGCTGGGTGGGATCGCACTTCTGATGTTAGAATTTTAAGGATAGAGACTAATAAGAGTTTTATATTAAAGAAATACGAGGTCTTGAGTTATTTACCTATTGTGCTCTAAAAAAACGAGGATACAGCCAAGCTGTTTTGTACTACCTACCTAAATCAACCACGCCTTTTTGTGGATTATAACTACATAGGAAGGGAATTTTAGAGCAAATGATAAACGAAATAAATGGTAGTTATAAATGTACTTGATTATTCAAACAAACAGCAGTAAAACAGTTATTAATCCAAGCAGAGTTAAAAATACAGTTATCTACATTTAAAGACAAGAAAACAACACGTTTACAATGAGATTTACTTCTATTACAACAATATAAAAATTACTTAACTCAGGACTAGGGATATACTTCCAGTTTCGCCGACACTAAGATAAGAGAGATTTAATGCTCTGAGGGAGCTTTTTATCGTACAATATGAAATGAAGTTTGTACAGGTAGTGAGCAATACAATTATCCAATCAGGAACGAGGTGAGTGATATTAGCCACATATTTTAACCAATACAAATCATTCTAGTTACATTAGCCAATGAACTACATTGAACAGCATCAAAATTACTACTTTTACATACGATTTGGTATATTTTAATAGATGAATCGACAACAATATTAATACAATATTTTGAACACTTGATAAACCTTGCAACACATGTCATTTTTATGATTTTACTTCATACAATACTTTAGTTAATTACATTCTACAACTTCCGTTAAGAAAGAGATGAAATCAATACAATTACAATAAAATTTATTACTCCTAACTATCTATTAACTCTGAAATACAATTTAGCCATTTAGAAATTATAATCTATCACGTGCACATCTCCTAAATAAACAGGTTTAGTTTTCCTATTATTAACACAAGATATATATTTATTTATTTCATGTAGTATATTTATTTTATATATTTATACCGTATTTATGTATATTTATATATTTGTATTTTTGATATATATACATTTTTATTATAATTGAATATTATATGATTATATATTTTGTCTTTTTATTTTGTTTACTTTTAATTTATTTATCATTTGATTTAAATTAATTGCTGTTTTCTTTCTCCTTGGTTCCAATTGACGCAGTGCTTTTGTTTATATTTATCCAATTATTTAAGGTTGCCTTTAAAAGATCGCTTGCAGCGATAAGGCCGCCTTTGCTCACATTATGTTTGAGATTTCCTGTAAAATTAGTTATGTTTTTGTTATGTGCGCAATAAAGCATTTATTTATCTAAAAGGACGATTTCACTTGAATTTTTATCGAATGAGGTTTTTTTTTATTTTTTTTTTCCGCTTGATCCACGCACGCACTTGTTTTTAGAAGGACCATAAAAAATGAGCCAGAACCCGCCAATATATTCTACTACCTGGAAGGGACGATTTCACCTGAATTTTTATCGAATGAGGTTTTTTTTTCCACTTGTTTTTAGAAGGACCATTAAAAATGAGCCAGAACCCGCCAATATATACTACTACCTGGAAAGACGATTTCACCTGCATTTTTATCAAATGAGGTTTTTTTTTTCGTGCGATCCACGCACGCACTTGTTTTTAGAAGGGCCATAAAAAATGAGCCAGAACCCGCAAATATATACTACTGTTGTCGACGTTCGCCCGCAAGGCTGCGACGGCTGTACGGCAAGCCGTCCTTGGGGAACCTCCGAACTTTATGTGTGTTATCCTAAACTGGTATGCGGGGCTCTGCCAGGATGGACCACCTGAATATCCCTTACTGCTCGTGGGAACGCAATGGATTCTACTAAAATTATAAATTCAAATGGCGGCGATGTGATTCGCAACGCATCACGTCCCGTTCCTCGCGGGGGCGAAAAGCGGACTACGGAGAGCCGCTTTGCTACGATGAATGTCAGAGGTGGAATGAATGGCAAAATAGATGAAGTATGTCAGATGATAGATGAAAGGCGTATAGACGTACTGTGTGTGAATGAGACTAAACGGAAAGGTTGTGACGACACAGAATATGGCCCTTTCACAGCGTACTGGTCTGGTATTCCCAGTACCAGCAGAGACTGTCAGGGAGTCGGTGTCATACTTTCCGAAAGAATGGTAGAGTGCGTAAAAGAAGTCGAGTGTGTGAAAAAAAGTCGGACTGACTCGAACCTTCGTTCTGGGTGCATATGCACCTACGGATGTGGGTTCGCGAAGGTCTCCAAAAGCCCAAAAAGAGATAAATGAGTTTTGGGAAAATATGAGAGATACATTAGGGAAATGTGAACAGAATGAACGAGTTATCATGCTAGGTGATTTTAATGGATGGGCAGGAAGAAAGCGTGACGGTTATGAAAGAGTTAATGGTAAGTTTGGTGATGAACGTGTGAATGAAAATGGTGTAATTATGCTTGAGATATGTTTGGAATGGAATCTTTTTGTGACAAACACTATGTTTGATCACAAAAGGATCCATATGTATACAAGAGAGGAGGGTGATGCGACAAGTATGATCGATTTTGTAGTTGTGGATGAAAGATTGAGGAAAAGGGTTCTGGACGCTCGCGCATATTGCGGAGTCGGCATCGACACAGACCACCACCTGGTTGTAACCCGAATTGATGGTCTATTTAATCGGTGGCGGCATAAAGCACAAGAGCAGACGAGCGTTTTGGAACGAATTAAAGTGGAGAGATTGCAAGAGGAGGATGTCAGAAGTGAATACTTGAAAGGCTTGAGTGAAAGATTTGAGAACCTAGATAAAGGGAATGATATTGAATGCTTGTGGAATGAATTAAAAGATGGAGTAGTAGGAGTAGCTGTCAATGTTTGTGGGGTGTCGAAAAGGAAAAATGGTGGAAAGAAGAAGAATGTGTGGATGGATAAAAGTGTGCAGGCAGCTGTTTGTGAGAAGAAAAAAGCATAGTTAGATTGGTTAGCTGTAAAAGCTAATCAAAGAATGCAGAAGCCCACAAGTGATGATGTTAGTGTAGCACGAAAGGAATATAAAAGAGTGAAAGGTATTGTATAGGATGTTGTTGCGAGAAAGAAAGAGGAGTGTAAAGATAAGTTTGACAGAAGGCTTTCTGAAGATTTCCAGTCAAACCAAAAGTTTTTCTGGAAATCCATACGGACAGCCCGAGGAACCTTTGGAACATCGGAGCTGAGTAAAATCAGAAGCCAGGATGGAAGTATTATAAAAAGTGAAGGATGTGTGCTGAAGAAATGGAAGGAATATTTTGAAAGTTTGTTTGAGAGAGAAGCAGAGGCTAGCGTACCGAGGTCTTTTGTGGAAATGCATGAGAATGAATATGAGAGTAATGCAAGTGAGATAAGTATGGATGAGATCATGAAAGCAATGAAAAGTATGAAATCAGGTAAAGCACCTGCTTTACCTGATTTCATACTTTTCATTGCTTCAACATTTCGACCGACACTCTATCATACCCACCTGGGTATGATAGAGTGTCGGTCGAAATGTTGAAGACTGGGGCGAGGCATTGTGGCTAGTCAGCTGTACCGCCTTTTCAGCCTGTGTTGGATGAACGGCCAAGTACCAGGTGACTGGTGCAAGGCTGTGATTGTGCCGATGTACAAGGGAAAAGGGTCACAACAGGACTGCAAAAATTACCGCGTGATAAGTCTTCTCAGTGTCGTCGGCAAACTGTATGCAAAGGTTTTGATTGAAAGAGTGATGAAAGATACTGACGAAAAAATATGGGATGTACAAGCGGGATTTAGAAAGGGAATGGGATGTACAGAGCAGGTCTTTTCCTTGCGGTGCATAGCTGAAAAGTTTTTGGCCAAAAACGAAAAAGTCTACTGCGCGTTCGTGGATTTGGAAAAGGCCTATGACCGAGTGGTGAGGAATGAATTGTGGTCGGCATTGTCTATGTATGGGGTGAACGGTCATCTGATTCAAGCACTGAAATCTCTCTACGAGGATTCCAGTGCTTGCGTCAGAATAAACGGGGCGTACACTGAATGGTTTAGCATCGAAAAAGGTGTTAGGCAGGGATGTGTAGCGTCACCTTGGCTGTTTAACCTATTCATGGATAATTGTTTGACTGATCTGAAAGAGAGTATGTGTGGACTGAGAATGAATGAGTTACTCATCAAATGTCTTCTCTACGCTGATGACCAAGTTATACTTGCGTCATCTGCTGACGAGTTACAGGAGATGGTAACAATGATGAATGTGGCTTTTAATAGGAAAGGAATGAAAGTTAATGTAAGCAAGACGAAAGTAATGGTACTTGAAAGAGAAGAGTGTATGACAGAGTGTACTATATTAATAGGTGGTGAACAAGTCGAACAAGTGAAGGAGTTTGTGTATCTGGGTTCTAAGTTTACGAGAGATGGAAAGTGTGAAAGTGATATCGAAAGAAGAGTGAATGCTGGAAACATGGTGAATGGTGCTCTGCATGCTTTTATGAAGAGTCAGAAGGTGTCTCACAAGGCTCGTCTGGCTGTTCATAGAGGCGTTTTGGTACCAACACTGATGTACGGCAGTGAAAGCTGGGTATGGCAGAAAAAGCATGAAAGTAGAATTAATGCAGTAGAAATGAGAGCGTTGAGGAGTATGATTGGTGTGAAATTGAGTGACAGGATTAGAAATAGTGTGATAAGAGAACGTTGTGGCGTAAAAGAAGACGTAGTGACTAAAATTGAGAAAGGGATGCTGAGATGGTTTGGTCATGTAGAGAGGATGAATGAAGGAAGATTGACGAAAGAGATCTACAAGACGAGAGTGAATGGAAACGTTGGAAGGGGAAGGCCTCGGCGAACGTACCAGGACCAAATTCAGGACGTTCTGAATAAAGGTCAGGTTAAAAGTACTCTAAACCGAAGAGCATGTATGAAAGGATTGATGAAATTTAAGGAAGCAAGGGAAGTATGTCAAGATCGTAGCAGGTGGAGAACTGTGGTATCTGCCTACCCCGACGGGAACAAGGCGTGATGTTATGTATGTATGTATGTATCCTAAACTAGTTAGATAATTTAAATAATCTTCATTGAATCATACAGGAATCTAAACCTTATTATTATTATTAATCTTTATTTCAGACACAAGTCGATATTACAATCAATAATTACAATTATAAACACAAATATGAAAGTCAAAACAGTAACTAAATCAAAATCAAAATATTTCACTTAACTTAAAAATAATCAATGAAATAAAACTACAATAAAATAAATTACATTAAAATAAATAAAGTTGAATTGAATTAAATTAAAAATTTCAAAAATTTCGAAAATAAAATGCTTATAAGATTCTCTTTTTAATTTTCTTGATAAAACTTACTTCATATTTTATCATGCCTAGATTTATACTTCTGACTCAGTGTAAAACCACCTTTAATTATTTTACTAAAGTGGGCTCTTGAAACAAAAATGGAACGAAAATTATAACGTTTAGTTTCTTTTCATTGTATGTTCCGAATATTTAAGTATATACAATAATCTCTTTTTTATACTTCTTTTGAGTCCTCTTTTAAATGAACATCGAGTTTTAGCTAGTGTTGATTACGCTAAATTCTCCCAGCTTTCTTGGTTTTGAATACTCGATGCTTTTGTTTTCCCTTAAGATATTAAATCATAAATATTTTGCCCAACCTACCTTAGATACTATTATCCCGTATCTTCTCGGTTTTGGTCATCATCCTTCACTTTTATTTAAGGATTGCCTTCAGTAACCTTTTTGTCATCCTTACTTTTATAAGTTCTTCTTCGAAATATGCTGGGTAATCCCATTATAGTTTAGATTCAATTCATTTCTAAATGAGTGTTTAGACTGGGGTTACTCTACATAATCCTTGTCCCGCGTGGGTTGGTAACGGCAAAGAGATTTAGCTACACATCACAAATGCGAGCTATGAAGGATAAACGGAGACCTTGTTGGTGCAATAAAGTCACTCAGTGACTGGGGGGAGGGAGATTGCCCTTCAAACTTTTTTTATCTCTCGTCTTAAAACCGTTATTGATCTAGGCTGGCCATGCAAGCATTAATACTATGCTCGTATCTAGTACAGACTCCACATCTGGGTGTGTGAGGCTGGCTAATTATTTTCAGTTTAACTTATATCAAAACATGCTTAGGGATTTGATGATGTCGCGATCACTGTCTGCCCGAAGGGAGTACAGGAAGAGCTCATTTTGGAGGAGTTCCTTGTTTCCCAAAGGAAGACCGTACTCTGGTATGGTTGGCTCTAGCAAGAGTTCAATACCCTATAAACCCTGGACGAGTCAGTGATTTTCCTTCAATGTGGGCCACGCGGAAGTCGGTTTAGAAGAACGCGGGGCATCAACATACCGGGGGGAGACATCATCACCGTCTGGGTTGTACCGTGGTTAGTTAGTTCCACTCTCCACATACAATTACCCCAGTCTTTACTGTAGTTTAAGTAGTTCAATGGGATATCCTGCTTCACGAGGATGATCAGAATCCTGATGATCCAGTTGGATTGTTAGGGTAGTTAGAGTCATATCACCGTGCGCTGGGTGGTGTTATGCCTCGGACCTAGGACTCAGGGTAGAGGAGCCTAGGACGAGCTGTTTGGGGTGATGGAGGGGCTCCAAACTTCTGGATTATCCCTACATTTTTTTTAATTAATTCATTCTCATAACAGAGAGATCCCTTTTCAGAAACTCAATGTTCATTACACAAATCAAAACTTGAAACTATATCAAATCAAATCAAAATCGTTTATTCATTGTTGGATATTAAAATCTCTTAATGAAGTCAGCTAAACTACATCGCTTCACAAACAATGTGGCGCCATTGTGGGAAAAAAAAGAAGCGACAATAAAAGCCCACGCGCTCTTTTAAATATGTTTGAATGTACAAGGTTGATATACAACATACATAGGTCAGTTTTAATTTTGAATTAGCCTGTTAGAACCGTAGTCTAAACCCATGGATTTTTCTCTTCTAGATAATCTGATATTTTATAATAACCCTTCTTACATAATTTCTGCTTGATTACAGTTTTAAATTTATCTAACGGTAAACTTTCAATATCAGTGGGTACCTTATTATAGAAGCGTATACATTGACCTTTATATGTTTTACTAATTTTGTGAATACGGCTGACATGAGAAGCAAGTTGATTCTTGTTTCTTATGTTGACACTGTGCCTGTCACAATTTTTGTCAAAAATATGTATATTCCGTTTAGCATATATTAAATTCTCATAAATGTATTGCGACACAAAAGTCAAAATGTTGATTTCTTTAAATTTATTTCGAAGAGATTCTCTAGGCTTCATTTTATAAATTGCACGAACAGCTCGCTTTTGTAGTAAAAAAATGCTGTTTGCATCCGCAGCATGACCCCATAACAAAAGGCCATATGACATGAGACTATGGAAATAACTGAAGTAGACTAACCTCGCGGTGTCTACATCCGTCAGAGCTCTTATTCTTTTCACTGCGTATGCTGCAGAACTAAGTCTGTTCGACAATTTATTAATATGCGGTCGCCATTGTAATTTGTTGTCTAAGGTAATACCTAGGAACACAGCTAATTCCACAAGACTCAACTTATCGTTTTTCACTAATAGGCTTGTAGCAGTTGGCTTTATATTAGGCAAAACAAATGTAACACACTTAGTTTTCTTTTCGTTAAGTAAAAGATTATTTACGGTGAACCACTCAACTACATTAGAGATTGTACTATTTATGTCGTCAAAATTTGATTGTTGTCTTTTGACTTTAAAAATCAAAGACGTATCATCTGCAAATAGTACTATCTCATTCTTGTCCTTTACAAGGTTTGGCAAATCGTTAATGTAGACAATGAACAGGAATGGTCCCAGGATTGAGCCTTGTGGAACGCCCATACAAATTTTTGATCCTAGTGACCTTTTCCCATTTACATCAACCTTCTGGATCCTTTCACTTAGATACGACTCCAGAAGGCGTAGAGCCTGGTCTCTAATTCCATAATGGTGTAATTTCCTGATAAGAATATCATGATGTACACAATCGAAAGCCTTGGACAAGTCACAGAAAACGCCAATGGCATCACTTAACTCCTCCCAGGCGTCAAATAAACTTTGAATAAGCTCAATACCTGCATCGACTGTTGAGCGACCCCTGGTAAAACCGAACTGTTTTAGGTTCATCAAGTTGTTGCGATAAAAGTGGCTCTGAACCTGATTTAAAATGATTTTTTCAAATATCTTACTAAGAGTTGGTAGAACAGAAATAGGTCTAAAATTAGTGGGGTCTGATTTACTACCAGCTTTAAACAACGGAATAATTTTACTATGTTTCATCAAATCAGGAAAAACACCATCATCTACACATTCATTAAAAATACTAGATAAGTATGGTGCAATGCTTTCTATAATGGCACTAATAATTTTAACTGACAGGCCATCTATATCGGCGGTCTTTTTCATTTTAAGTGATTTAAAGGCTTTAATTATAACGAAAGCATTGACGTAACTGAATTTAAAATCTACATTGCAAACATCTACGTGTCGTTCGAGATAAGATTTGGCAAGAGTGGGAGATGAGTTCAAGGTTTTGGTAGTTGAAACTGGAATATCCGTAAAGAAGTTTTCAAAAGCTTCAGCAACTTCTATATCTGTACTTATGATCTGATCATCAATCTTAAGCTGGAAGTAATTCCGAGGAGCTTTAGATTTTCCAGTTTCACTATTTATAGTTTCCCAAGTCGTTTTCGTAATGTTGGAACTATTTTTGATTTTATTCTTAATGAAATTTGATTTGGCTGCAGCACAAACCCGTTTAAATGTTTTTGAATAATCCTTTACAAATTGCGCAAATGCATCACTATTGTTATATGTTCTTTCCTCGTAAAGTTCATATAACCTTAGCCTGCTTCTGTGTATTCCCACTGTGGCCCAATCACTAAACTTTAGATTCTAATTTACAGTAGTTTTTTTTTCCTTGAAAATTGCATCGTTCTCACTTTTAGTTAAAGTAAATAGAGACTCATACAATTTATTTGGATTATCACAATATGGTAAGTTTGGCAGTTTTTCTTCAACACTACTTTTGTAGCGGATAAGTCTACCTTCATTGATAGGTACGCACGTGATATCCTTTTTCAATGCTTTTTTAGTCGTGACTTTGAAAACTGCCAACTGGCCAGAATGATCAGAGCCCAACTTATTGATAATTGATTTATCTACTGGTTCTAAATTCGTAAAAATGTTATCAATACAAGTAGATGAGGACGCTGATATTCTGGTGGGCACCAAAAAAAGATTCACAAGATTGTAGCATAGGAACAAAGATTTCAATCTATTGCACACACTGGATTCTTCTAAAATGTTAACATTAAAGTCTCCACATTCTATAATGCCTTTGTTGCTGTTACTAACTTTAATTAAAGCTTCATCCATTGTTTTTTCGAACATATCAAATGATGAAGCTGGAGGTCTGTATACGCTTATAACAATAAGGTGCTCAAATTCTACACAGGCCAGTTCAATAGTTCGCTCAACAGACAGGCACACAACATCTGTACGTTCCTTACACTTTAGCAACTTATTGGCAAGTATTAAGGAGCCACCGCTTATCGCATTGTCTCTGCTGAACGAACTAACAACCTGGTGGTAATTGAAGTTAAACATGAACTGATGCTTCTTGAGCCAGTATTCTGTCACGCACAAAATGTCAATTTTACTACAGTTCATGAATAGCTCAATTTGTAGTTCTTTGCCCAACATTCCTTGTATATTCTGGTGTACCAGGTTGAATTGACAATCAGTTTTCTTACTACTCAAATTATTTTTTGTCTTATTCAACAAGGGACAGTTGATGACCTACCTACAGTTATTGCTAGCTTAAACACTGATCTGGCGACTGTCCACCAGTGGAGTCTTTCCCATGGCCTCTTGGTCAACGCGAACAAATCTCAAGTTATTATTACTGGTGGGTCCAAGCAGATTTCAAAGCTTCGGTACGGTGATCTCCCACCTATAATCTTTAACGGTGTCACTTTGACATGCAGTAATGTTACCAAAAATCTAGGCGTCTTGTTCGACAACACACTCTCCTGGTCTCAGCATATAAATGAGCTAAGCAGAAAGATCTTTGCTGCATATGGGTCGTTAAAGAGGTGGAAGAATCTTATTCCTGTGAGGACAAAGGTTGAACTTGCGCAATCGCTCCTTTTGCCCATTCTAGACTACGCTGATGTATGCATGATTGATCTAAACGAGGAACTGTTGAATAAACTTGAAAGACTCCAAAACGTATGCATCAGGTTCATTTATGGGTTGCGCAAGTTCGACCATGTCTCCGAGTACAGGAATAGATTAAAATGGCTTCCGATCAGGCTACGGCGTGATGAGCACGTTTTGACGCTCGTTTACAAAGTGCTGTATGACCCGCGCTCCCCTCCCTACCTTAAGGAACGTTTCCATTTCCTCGGTGCAGGTCGCAGCCGTGACCTTAGGTCTAAGAATGATAACTTATTAGACATTCCTTATACTCGCTCTGGGTATTACAAGGAATCATTCACTGTCAAGGCTACCACGATGTGGAATGACCTACCGTTGGAGGTGCGTCATTTCTAAGTCTCTGGGCATATTTAAAACCAAAATTCGTCAGTATTTCCTCGCTAAGTTATTATGAGTTCGCAACCATATTATGTCGATATATATTGTATGTTTATGTATTTTATTTTATGTATAACTTACAGTGTGTAATATATATTTGTATATATGTCTATATTTGTAATGAATATATGTATATATACTGTATTTAATCATATGTATGTAGGTATATATTTTTTACATATTTATTTCAAAATATTTATATATGTAACTGTATATTGGTGCACTACACTGCAGTTTTTCGTCGCTGCTGATTTCCTCAAAAGGTTGTCTGGAAGAGATCACTTTTAGTGATAAGGCCGCCTTTTGCCCACTTATTGTAAAACCGTAATTTTTAATTTTTATTCCTAGATGTGTGCAATAAAGAGTTATTCATTCATTCATTCATTGTTTAAAGAACTTGGAACAGATTCCAATGGTCGCACCACCCTAATGCTACTGGTCCGATCAATAGAAACGGACGTGTGGTTAGCCAATGCATTGGCTACATTAATAATAAAATTTGATAGCACATACGCTATTCGTCTAGTATAAAATTTCGATAAGGAATACTTATCTAAAGTCAGATGTAAATAATTATCAACAAATCTATTTATGTCAATTAAGATGAATTTAGTGAAATATCGACATGTCAAATTAAATAATGTCATATTTAAACTTTCTCTTAACTTATTTTCTTGTAAGTCAAGATTATGGCTGAAGGGAAAACCAAGTAGAATTACTCTGTCTATGTTAGGTAAGGAATTTAATTTATAAAAATATCTGGTAACATCTTTCTGTGTCACGTTTCCCCTTCTACCAACAAAAATAATGAGAGTTGTATTACTCTCAAAATTACTTGATAGTATTTTATCTACTATTTCTGTGAAAGTGGAGCCAGGCATACAATTATTCATAACTGCCTGGCTCATATTTTGGTTAAGTTGTAAACCTATAGGTACTTTTACCAATTTCATCTCTGTACATAATTATTTTGGTTTTTTGAACCTTGGACTTTGAGAGAGAAGTGCTTACCGACTGCGCCGACTGTGCTGGTTGCGAGCACTGTGCCTCTGTCAGATCAGATAAGGCGGCGATCGGCTGTCGGTTGGCCGGCGTGTGCGGGGTACGCGCGCGACACACGGGCGCCATGGACAGTCTTGATGGAGTTTTTGTGCCGTCATAATGATTTTTAGTCAAAGATTTTTTGTCAATATGGTTATTATTACACCGCTTCATCAAACTGTCCGTAGCTGACATGTGTTCTTTAATTTGTTTTTGAGCTAGTTCGTATTTATGTGATATACATTCCAAATAACTTATGATACAAATGGATAGAATGGGATCATATTCGAAATCACGATCACTAATAAAATTCCATCAAGATATTAATCAATTAATTAATAATAAATTATTAGACTTGTAAAAAAATATATTTATCAGAATAAACATCAGTCTACCAAAAGTGTTTTTCATTCATTAGTCAACCTCTCCATCAAGAAGGATCTGGAACTACAATTTAATATTATATTATTAAATAAAAACAACAATTGGGTTAAAACTAACATAATTTTATAAGAATTATGTTGCTAGACGAAATAAGTGGCCAAAACTTAAAAGTATCTGACTTGAAGGTTCTAAATGAAGGATTCTCAGATCAGTACAGTACTGTAGTGATCCTCCTCGAAAGCCTTCTTTTAGCAGAGCTGGCTGGCGAGTATTTCTAAAATTGAATTTGATTTCTATTAATGACGTCACGTTCTGAAAACAATCGCCAGTCAACTCCTGCCTACGGCTGGGTACGGACGTTGATATTAGCTTGCTTTTTAAAAAAGAATATAAAACCTAAATGCGTATTCAAGCGTTTCTTTTATAATAACCCCGGTCCTCGTGTTCGTTATAATGGTGGAGGCGCCGTGCCCCTTTTGCCATTTTATGTTACAGTTGCGCGATTCGAGTCAAGTTTAAGAGCGTGCTATTAAACCGGTCCTAAGTAAGAGAAGAAGATGCTAATGAAGAAGATGATGCCCTGTATGTGAAGAAGATGATGCCATATGATGACCACGACGCGTCATACTAATTGTGTGCCATTTTGAAAGGACACGGCACGCATAACACGTGCCGTACAACTGTAAGCTAATTTTGTATTGTCTAAAGCAGAGAATCACCCTCATCAAAGTTTTTTCATATTGTTCGTCATGCTTGAATTGGTTACAAACGTACCAATTTCCTAATAATTTATGTTTGCAAGTCTCCAAGACGACGCGACGGATGGCGACAGAGAAACTGCGCATGTCTTTTGGATGACAATCTGGCAAAGATGTCATGTCATATTTGGTTTGTTTATAGTATTTGTTCATATTGCGTAGATAATATTACGTGTACAATATTATTCCTATAATCACGAAATATTGTCCTATAAAAGAATATAAATAAGCTCATTATGATTATAAATGCATTGTACGCAATATTGTAAATATAATAAAGATATATGTATGATTTTGAACTAAAATCTTTGTTAGCAGGTTTTCATTATATTTTTTCACTTTTCTCGTCAAAGAACCTCTCATATAGTTAAAAGCGTGAGTTATAAATGTTTTACTTGACGATGTATGTATAGATGAAAGACGTCCAAAAACATGTATTCATGGTGTCCTAACTTTATTTTGTACTTAACACTAATTCTCTTTTTCATGTTATACTATGCTCAATGAGTTGTGGTATCGAGTGTCGATATCCTTGGATGCGCTTCAGCGTGTCCACTTCGGTGATCGCTAACCATGAGCGACACCACTAAGATGGCTATCCTGACTGACGACTGATGGCGGACGTGCTACTTCTGACCATCGCATCGCCAGCAGAGCTATATGGAAGGCTGCAAGCAGCTCTTCAGCCATCTCAAAAAAAGAAGATTGTTTTTTATGATTTCTATCCATGTATTAATAAATTTATTTTTTGGGTTTGTTCATTAGGGTTGTAATTGCGAACGATTGCAACTTTATTGATCATCTGGGAAAGAAAAACGGGGTGTTTTTTGGATGTTTGTAATTATGATTTAATTACTATCATTCCTTGGTTTGTTTATTTTATTCTATTACCTGGTAACAAAAAAAAATCTCTGGTAATAAAAGATTTTTTTTAAAGGTATTCTTTTCAGAAGGTAATAAGTTCTAATAATGGTATGGTATCTTTTTATGGTTGTAAAACGGTATCTTTCTATGGGTAATTTTTTTACTAAAGTCTATACTACAGAAGATTTTTCTAATAATTTCAATAAAGAGTGGGTTTAGTTAGGATAAATGTCACAGTTTTCATTATCGGGGAAAAACATAGGTACACCTATTATTGAATCATATGTATTTAGATAGGGGGTCTGGATCAGGCTCAGGTATCGTGTTTGTAGCTGATATGACGACGTGTATTTTTCTAGCTTTGCTTCCGCTTTACATCGGCCGCAGGTTATATGATGTTCACTAGATTTCAAATTATGATAATGCTTTTAGATAAACATCACATTTTGGGGTTAAATATTAGTTTTTGGAATCAATAATTTAGGTCAGCTTGATGGGATATAATGTTGCCACTAGTTGTTATCTTGTACAACCACTTTTATGCCCATAGGGTTAGTGGGTGACTTTTGTTGGGTCACAGTATCTTAGGAGCATCTTGGGGTAGCTTCTGTCTCAATTTTAGCAACGCCTTTATTTTGTTAGAAAGAGAAAGGTATATCAGTAATGTCACTGACATTATCCAGCCGCAGGCTGCATAACCAAAAGTGTAGCATTTTTCAAGCGTTTTCCTTATGTCAAATTGACTTTCTTTAGCCGCAAACTGCTAGACAAACTCAAAGCGTTTTTTCTATGTCAATGTCTGTGGGAACATTTTATTTTTTAGGATGAGCATAGAGTAGGAAGTTTTCTTTTTTAAGTTATGTAAAGGTTCCATGAATTACGAAAGAGAATGTTATAATAATTGCCGAAATTTTCTTACAGATTAATGAGATCATAATTCCTATAATTCTAATGCTATTTTTTTCATTTGTCTTATATTTGAAAGTTGACTTCAAGGTTATCAATTTACGCATAAAATAAAGTTCTTATTTTTAGTTTGATATATAAAATTAAAGGTTTGAAAATTGTTCGTCTTAAAGGTCGTCTTATTTCATCATTAGATTTGTTATATTTTTTTACAGATAATATTTTTCGAAAATTAAATTTAAGCTTCTGTCAGCTTAATGTCTTCCCAATCATGCTTAAAAAAAATTAAAAAAATTGGATTTATAATTCCTAAGAAAAATGCAAAAACGTTAGTACTGAAAATTGAGTTTACCTAAAATTCGCCATACAAAACGGCAATTTCATAGGTAAAGACCTAATATTATTGGATCTCAAACTTTATTTGTCAAAGAGCATAGTATTACTTATTTTGATAGAGACGTAACTAGTAAAATAATTTTAGATTTGATCTAAGATAGTACTTTTTTCAAAATTTTTACCATTGTATTTTTTGGTTTAGCAAGTAGTTAAGCATAACACCTGTTGTGGTGTAATTTTCGGTGGTTTTGTGCACCGTAGTTCATGAGATCACCGAAACTGAAAGCAAAAATGTTTTGTCACATGAGCTAGATATTAGCAATATTCTGCAGGGTTATGTTATGCTTACATTTGTAATATTTTCCACCATAGGCAGGTAGATTAGGGAATTTTTTGTACAAGAAATTTCCAAGCTTCACTCGGAAATTTCTTTGCCCGGGGGGAGGATAATGTAGTGATCCTCCTCGAAAGCCTTCTTTTAGCAGAGCAGGCAGGCGAGTATTTCTAAAATTGAATTTGATTTCGATTAATGACGTCACGTTCTGAAAACAATTGCCAGTCATCTCCTGCCCACGGCTGGGTACGGACGTTGATATTAGCTTGCTTTAAAAAAACCGGTCAAGTGCGAGTCGGACTCGCGCGCCGAGGGTTCCGATATACCTATAGTATTTTTGGAAGCAATAAAGTCCATTTTCAGGACCGCAAAACTAAATTTGTTTGTAAAGGTTTTTTGCAGATTTCTGAAAAACTGTGCAACTTAGAAAGATCGTTTTATTTTTGCTGTAAAGTTTGCATAAACCTCTGTCAACTGTAATTAATTCAGATTTTCCCTTACTCAAACTTCGGAGATAAGGGGGGGGGGAATGGTATTTTTTTTGACATTTTTCATCATAACTTGAAAACTAAGAAACTTAAAAAAATACAAAAATATATTTTAAAATGTACAAGTAAAGCCCTTTCATATGATACCCCACTCGACCTAGTAGCGACAATTTGAAATTTGGCCCCCCCCTATTTTGGCCCCCTTTACATTAATAATCATACTTTTTTCAAAAAATTTTCATGTGCAATTAAGTTGGGCAACTATATTCTAAAACTATTCCAAGTTTCAGCTCGATAGCGTAAGTGGTTGCTGAGATATAGAGGTGTGACAGACAGACGGACAGACGTCTGACAGACAGACAGAGCGGCACCATAAGGGTTCCTTTTTTTTACCATTTTGGTATCGGAACCCTAAAAAACCTAAATGCGTATTCGAGCGTTTCTTTTATAATAACCCCGGTCCTCGTGTTCGTTATAGTACTTACCAAAGAAATTTGACCTCATATAGAAGTAATATATAAGAAATACGAGATGTGTGCATGCTTTCATCTATCGATAGTCGATAAGTCACACAAGGAAAAATCGATGTCGAAACTTTCACCAAAAAGTTGAAGTACTAAACTTATATAAAAGGAAAATCTGTTAAAAGCAGTTATTAAATTCATTCAGGAAAATAATACTTTAAGTATTTTTTACTCACGGTGATTTCTTACGTAGCTGTTTGATACCAAACTTCTTACTTACTTACTAAAAGTACGGTTGCGGTGGAGGCAAGAGGGGTAGGAGGTGTAAAGGTTTTTTTTTTTAATTTTCATAAATATCTCTAGCTTACATAATAATAATAAATAAATAATAAATAATAAAAAAATCTTTATTACCTCTACAAACTTCTACAAACAGAAAGTTGTAGAGGCTGGAGCCTAAACTAGGATACCCTGTTTTTTAGGTCTCCAGGCCTCCACCTCCAGAAAAGTATACAAAATTTCAAGGTAACAAAACAAACAATGTTTTAGCCTTAAGGGCGTTAATTATGAAAATTTATAATAACAAACAAGTGGAGATAGGAACACCTGAAAGTGATCTCCAAGGAGTATGAGTGAGTGAATCTGAGTAAGCGTGAGTGAGAGGTAGTGTAAATGTGTGTTGTGTGAGTGTGTGTGTGTGTTGAGAAGTGCAGTAGAAAACAATACTACATAGATTTATTAATTACTACTAAAGATTGCCACTAATGTAGTTAGGTAAACACGATCTACATTTGTGTAGAAAATTATTACGCCAGGATCACCAATAGATTTTCATTTTTTTCAAAGTCAAGACTGAGCAACCACGTGTTTAAGGCTTTTTTGCATTGATACTTATTTAGGGGATATATGTTTATTATTTTATTAGATTTGTTGTACAAATACGGACCAAGGAAAGCAAAAAACCTCTGTGCAAAGGAAGTCTTGCAGGAATTATTGACACAAACAATGTCATGTCTACGTTTTCCGGTTACAAAATTAGGGTCATAGTATGTTAAGGAATGGGTTCTTATTATGATCGAATGAATAAACAATTGACGAATTGTTAAAACATTACAGCAGTTATATAGTTCCGTCGTTGGAAAGAAGAAAGACCGGAAGGTCATAACTTTTAGTATTGCTCGTTGAGCAATTTCCAGTTTTTTCAACGTTGTTTTATGGGAACCACCCCAGATCGAAATGCAATAAGAAAAAATTGATTGGCAAACTGCATAGTAGACCATTTTTACGATATTATAGTCAGCTATGTGACGAAGGGTTTTAAAAATGAAAATCAACTTCCTAGCACGAACAGATAATTGAGCAATATGTTCCTTAAAGTTTAGGTTATCATCAATCTGAACGCCAAGATACTTTATAGATTTGACGATTTGTAAGGTTGGGCATAAGCGATTTTGACTTGTAGGAGAAATACACTGATGGGCTTTCAAAATACATATATTCTTGTCTCGGTATGGAAGAGCTTTTAATACCAAATAACATCAACTTTGACTTTTCTGCATTAATAGTCAGGGAATTATGATAAACCCAATTAAGGATTCAGATTCAGATAATTTTATTCAATGTAGATTCTTTACAGAATACTTATTGAATGTCATGCAGAATACAATGCAAATAGAGCGAGTCTACGCCGTTTCGGATCGTGCTATGGCAGCGTAAAAGAAACGGCAAGAAACCACTGCAGCACGGCCCACTTTAAGAGTCGGCTTTTTACAATGTGTTTCTTGTGTTTCGCTGGAATATCAGAGCACCATACCTCTTTGTCATTCATATAGTCATCCAATCTGTAGTAAGCTTTTTTACATAACGTTTGCTTTACACATTCTTTAAACTTTCTCTCAGGTAATTGCACTATATTGTCAGGTATTGTGTTGTAGTATCGTATACACAGACCAACGAAAGATGTATTGACTTTAGTTAATCTAGTAAATGGTTGATCAATTTTGTGCTTATTTCTAGTGTTAAAATTATGCCTGTCACAAATTTTAGGTAATTGATGAATGTTCTTTCTAGCATACATTATATTTTCATAGATATACTGGCATGGCACTGTCATAATTTTGATTTCCTTGAACAGTTCTCTCAGGGAATCACGAGTCTTCAGGCAATAAATTGCTCTTATAGCCCTCTTTTGTAAAACGAATATTGAAAGTATATCAGCTGCTCGGCCCCAAAGCAGTATGCCATAAGACATAATGCTATGGAAGTAGCTAAAGTAAACCAGCCTTGCAGTAGCTACATCAGTAAGTTGTCTGATTTTTCTAACAGCATATGCAGCCGAGCTCAATCGACCAG
Organism: Athrips mouffetella; assembly: GCA_947532105.1. Classification (NCBI taxonomy): domain Eukaryota; kingdom Metazoa; phylum Arthropoda; class Insecta; order Lepidoptera; family Gelechiidae; genus Athrips; species Athrips mouffetella. The sequence continues at coordinate 7,904,319 of OX383973.1, forward strand.
AAAGAGCCGTTATATGAGGGCCCCATTGAAGTTTAGAGTCTAGTGTTAACCCTAAGAAAACTGTACTATTTACAAAATCTAATGGTTCATTATTCAATACTATGTTATGTGAAGTAGACCTTACATTTGGTAGTGCAAATTTTATACATTTAGTTTTTTTGGCTTTTAGGACTAGATTGTTAACAGTAAATCATGCATGAATCTGTCCAAGTGCATCATTGACTTCATTATAATTTTGTGATTTCCTACTTACATTGAATAGTAATGAAGTATCATCAGCAAATAACACAATCTTTGACAGATTCTTCACCACAGAAGGAAGTGTCCCTTGGGACAGGGCTACATTTTCGTCCCATTGGCGGTGGAAACGGCGGGCTGCTGGGGAGCGGACGCTAAACGATTTGTGCGCGAAATAGGCCGTCGGCTCCGACAAAAGCAATGTGACCCCCGCTCCGTGTCGTTCCTGGTGCAAAGGCTGTCCATAGCCATTCAACGTGGTAATACCGCGAGCATTATGGGCACTTTTGCACCAGGAACGTCAAGGGGCCGTTTGTTTGACTAACAAATACATTTTTGTATTTTAATTATAACTTGTTTAAGATTAAGAAGGAAGGTCATTAATATAAATAAGGAATAAAAATGGCCCTAATATGGACCCTTGAGGTACGCCAATTTTGACAACAGATCTCAGTGATTTCGTCCTGTTTACTTGTACCTTTTGAATCCTGTTTTCCAAATATGACCTAAGTAGTTTAAGTGAATTATTCTTAACACCGTAATGTTCAAGTTTTAGCAACAATGTGATATGATCTACGCAATCAAATGCTTTGGATAGATCACAGAAGATACCAATAGCATCTTCAGATTTTTCCCACGCGCAGAAGATGTATTTTAAAAGTGCAGTCCCGGCATCCGTTGTACTGCGCCCTTTCGTGAAACCAAATTGATGGTCATGTTGTAAGTTATTTCTATTGAAGTGTGAAAGCATTTGATTGAGTATGACCTTCTCAAAAATTTTACTAAGTACAGGTAAGACTGATATTGGTCTAAAATTACTGGGATCCTTTTTGTCACCAGCTTTGAATAATGGAACTACTTTACTTTTTTTCATTAAGTCAGGAAATGTACCATGATCGACACAATCATTGAATATAACAGCTAAATATGGAGATGTAGTATCAAAGATCGCACTACAGACTTTTACTGACATTCCCCATAGGTCCTCAGTGGTTTTCATTTTAATACTTTTAAAGGCTTTAACAATTTCGTTAGGGGTGACATGATTGAACCCAAATTCAGTTTCGCAGGCGTCCACATTCTTTTGAAGTAAATCGCTAGCAAGTGAAGATGATGAATTGAGTGACTCTGTTGTTTTCAAAGGAATATTAATAAAAAAGGTTTCGAATTCTTGAGCCACTTCTACGTTTGAACTAATAGTTCCGCGATTTGTATGAAGTGTGCGGTTTCACTTTTCCAGTTTCACTGTTTATAACATTCCATACAGCCTTAATTTTGTCATCAGCAGACTGTATTTTTTTCCGTAGAAAAAATGATTTTGCTTTTAAACAAACTAATTTTAACAATTTTGAATAATTTTTGACATATTCAATGAAATTGTCGTCATTTGAATAATTTCTAAGCTCATATAATTCAAAAAGTCTCTCTCTACTTTTGCGAATACCAGCGGTAGCCCAGAATTTGAATTTTACAATAATTTGCTTTTTTCTAATAGTGAAAATTTTACTGAATTCAGTATTAATCAATGTGAATAAATCTTCATATGAGTTATTAGGGCAGTTTTTCTAGTAACGTGTTTTTGTACTTTTCTAACCTACCGCTCGTTAGGCTCCTGGTTTCTATATCTATCTCCTGGGTTACTCGAGAATAATTAAAAGTAACACTTTGACCAGAGTGGTCAGACTGAAGCGAGTTTATGATACTTTTCTCAAAATAATCGCAATTACAAAAGACGTTATCAATACAGGTAGCCGAGGATGACGTCACCCTTGTAGGTTCAAAAAATACATGCTCTAAATTAAAACATTTGAAAAGACTTATAAGTTTGTTACTATAGGTATTATTTTCTAAGATATTGACGTTAAAGTCACCACACACTATCACAAACTTATTTTCTTTTGTCACTATTTTTAAAACATCTTCCATTACTAACTCGAACATTGAAAAATTTTAAAAAGCAGGAGGTCTGTATACGCATACTACAACATGCTTGTCCAGCTCAACACAAGATATTTCAATACATCTTTCAACCGAAAGTCGAACAATATCTTTACGGTTCTTTATCTTAAAACTGTTACGAACTAAAATCAGTGATCCACCGTGTAAAGCAGACTTTCGATTGAAAGCACTGGCTATACAATAATTTTCATAATTTATCAACATTTGATAGTCTTTTTGCCAGTGTTCTGTCAGACAAATAATGTAAAATTTTGTTTTTTCTAAGAATAATTCTAATTCTAAAATTTTTCCAGAAAAACCTTGAATATTTTGATGTAAAAGTTTCAAAATATTAGATTTTTCCTTTGTCTTTGCTATAGGAAGTTTTTTGCCAGAAGTGTTTTTTTTTTCATTTACTTCAGTAAAATTTTGTGTAGAAAAACCCTCTTTTGTCGTATGAACTATTTTAATGAATTGGTGTTAGTAATGTTACTAATATATTATATGCTATCAATGTAGCCAGGTCTTTCTTAAACTTAAGAGGCAGATACATAGTATCCTTTGTCAATCTAAAATAACTTACAAAGATATTCATGTCAAGATATAAAATGTCACTATGACGACTTGTCAAATTTTGTAAATGTAAATTCATTCTGTGTATACATTTGTTGTGTTGCTCTGTAACATTTGAACAGTATGGAAAGTTACACAGAATAAACCTACACTTAGTTTCACTCTGTATCTTGTTTAACAATGTCACAAAATTAACAATATACACCTACGGACGACCGACAGCTAACGTACTGTACTGATCTAAAGTCCCCTCATATAGGATCCTCAAGTCAGATACGTGAAAGTTTTGGCCAAAGTTGATCGTCTAGAATAATACCCTTTAGGAATATTATTATTTTTTCTGAATCCTACGTCATACCGTTTTATATCTTTATAATATTTTGTAATTTACAGATTCTGCTCGGTGGAGAGTGGCAATAGAAGAATGAAAAAAAAAACACACTTGCTATTTTATTACTTTTATTTGAATATAATCCTATTCTTTACATGTCTAAATTGTGTTATTTAATTCTATATTGAATCACTATTTATTTAAATTTAGTTTCATATTGATTGGAGTAGCTCATCTGAATTCATGTAGATTCATCAATTTAGGGAAGGTTTTATCTCATTTACTATGCAATATTAGAGCCGTTAAGTTTCTGAAAAGAAACCTATGTTAATATAAATGAAGTAATAAAAAAAATGTGGGGAAAATCCCCAAGTTCGGGGCACCACCGTCGCCCCAAACAGCTCGTCCTAGGCTTCCTCTACTCTGAGTCCTAGGTCCGAGGCATATCACCACCCAGTTCACGATGATATGACGCTAAACTACCCTAGCAATCCAACTGGATCGTCAGGATTCTGATCATCCTCGCGGAGCTGGAGAACCCATCGAAACTTAAACTACAGTAAAGACTAGGGTTAATGTATGTGGAGAGTGGAACTAACTAACCACAGTACAACCCAGACGGTGATGATGTCTCCCCCCGGTATGTTCATGCCCCGCGTCAAACCCGACTCCCACATGGCCCACCTTTAAGGGACAATCACTGACTCGTCCAGGGTTTACAGGGTATTTGACTATTTCTTTTAGCCACCCATACCAGAGTTGGTCACCGAGCCCGCCAGGCACACAAAGCATACAGGCTTCCTTTAGGAAAACAAGGCACTCCTACAAAATGAGCTCTTCCTGTAATCCCTCCGGGCAGACATTGATCGACATCATCGAATCCCTTAGTTTGTTTTGAAATAAGTTAAACTGAAAATAATTAGCCAGCTCCACACGTCCAGGTGTGAAGTCTGTACTACATAGATACGGGTATAGTATTAATGCTTGCATGGCCAGCCTAGATCAATAACGGTTTTATAACGAGAGATATAAAGAGTTTGAAGGGCAATCTCCCTCCCCCCAGTCACTGGGTGACTATATTGCACCAACAAGGTTTCCGTATATCCTTCATAGCTCTCACTTGTGATGCGTAGCTAAATCTCTTTTCCGTTACCAACCCACGCTAGACAAGAATTATGTAGAGTAACCCCAGTCTAAACACTCATTTAAAAATGAATTGCATCTAAACTATAATGGGATTACCCAGTATATTTCGAAGAAGAACATATAAGAAGTAAGTATGACAAAAGATTACTGAAGGTAATCCTTAAATAAAAGTGAAGTATGATGACCAGAACCGAGAAGATACGGGATAGTAGTATCTAAGCTAGGTTGGGCCAAACATTTATGATTTAAGATCTTAAGGGAAAATCAAAAGCATCGAGTATTCAAAACCAAGAACACTGGGAGAATTTAGCGTAAACAACACTAGCTGAAACTCGATGTTCCTTTAAAAGAGGACTCAAAAGAAGTATAAAAAATGGGATTATTATATATACTTAAATATTCGGAACATACAATGAAAGAAACTAAACATTATAATTTCCGTTCCATTATTGTTTTCAAGAATCTATTTAGTAATATTAAAGGTGGTTTCACACTGAGTCAAAGTATAATTTTAAGTATGTTAAATTATGACAAGTTTTATTAAGAAAAATAAAACATAGAATCTTATAAGGTTTAGATTCCTGTATGATTCAATGAAGATTAAATAGATTATTTAACTACTTTAGGATGACACACATAAAGTTCAGAGGTCCCCCAAGGTCGGAGTGCTGTGCAACCGTCGCAGCCTTGCGGGCGAACGTCGTCAACACACTTTACAAGAAGCAACCCACGAACGAATGTAATGTCTCCATCAAGAATATTCTTCCTATTGATTCAGGACAATTCTAATTTATTCCTTATAAACAATCTAATGTCATTAGATTAAACTAGAATGTCCCTACACAAAAGAAGAAAGTTTTAAATTGTTTAACTAATCTACATTTGGTAATCCAACGCTAAGATCAGGTGGTCCTCCCGCGGTATATGCCACTCAAACGACGCAACCAATAATGGACGAACGTTGTCAGCACTTATCACAAGAAACACCATTTCCAAAATCCAACGTTAAAACACCTTACTAATATCCTTCCATTTGTAACAGAATAACACCAATTCATCCCACACATACAGAAGGGAGAAAATCAGAATGAATCAGCGAAATCTCACACAAATAGAAAGAGAAGAACTTTAGTACCAGACCCTTTTAGACTTATGCAAATATCTCTGCAACGTGTATTATGCGACCATCACGTTAAATATGGCGAAAATCAGGAATCATCAAAGTTTATATTAACATTCCAGTTTCATACACCGCAAAACTATCGTTGCTAGTATTTTTGAATAATAGGGAACATTTAAAGCCAACCAGAAACTCCAGTGACATCTGACATACATCCAACAAAGCCAACATGGTGGACAACGGGTGCACATGTCACGAGGGCATCCATCCATGCTTGGTCGAACTAAATAAACCTGAGAGCAAGTATTTCTTAATCTCAAAAGCTGGGACTCCTAGAGAATGATAGTTAAAGGAAAGATAAGCACCTCCTATGAACTTGAGTACTGAAATGTAGTAATGTTCTCAGCATGTTCCAATTTTTGGGAAATTGAGGCAAAAGATTCAAAATCACTATCAAAACAATTTATTAATCGAAATACTATTATTTATTATTTTCACTCCACTTAAACTTACCCTTTATTTCACAATAAAATGTCACAATTATATCCAAGTTTCAATTGGAAGATCTTTTATTTGAAGGTCTCGAACTGACATTCTAAATTCTTTTAAACTGACAGGGTATTTATTTTAAATTTTTATCAAACGAAGACACTAGCATATAAAAAACTGGAATTTCGATTTAGGGCCAAAGATTTTATTTTATTTTCTAAAATTGTAACTATTGAATTCTTTAATGTTTATTGCCATTTTGATTATGGTTTTTGATTTATTTTTTGTTAAAGAGATAAAAAATTTATAAAGATTTCAAAATTAGCGACTAGCTGTGGGTAAAACTAAATACAAAATGATTTATTTGTTGACTATTTGACAATAGTGACAAATGTCACCACAAATCACTCTTTTCTTACACTTGTCCCATCAAAGAAGACCCCATTTATTTAAACTTTATTTCGAAGACAATTCTACCTAATATATATATCATCAACTAAAGCCATATATGAAATGATGGCAATCCATCACATCAAAGTCCAGTTTCTATGTTTTACACCAAGGACTGTTTTAATCAATTTCTCTGTAAAGAAAAATAAACACAATGAAATTTACATTACCTTTACATCCCAAGCAATACATTTCTAGGCTTCATGCGCTGTCATTTGTGGATTGCTATTCCATAACTATAGAGTTCTTTGTAAATTCTGTGAACCTGTTTAGAAATAAAACATTACCCTGCCTAGCTATACGCGAACAAAACATATGCAGAACTAGTTTATACTTAATTATGGGAAAAGGAAATCTTTATTACTATCTACAAATAACGACTCAGATTAGAAACACAGTATGTTATAATTTTCACAGAGTTATTAATGATTACAAAAGAAAATCGTTAAGAGGGAATAACAATTTACTTAATGTATCACACAGTATAAGTTTCTTATGATCTTGCGTGTAGATCTGTAGAGCTGCAAATATTCTCCATCTAACTCTTCCTCTTTTGACATTGGAGTCTGATTTCCTCAATGTTATTTAGTTCTCACAACCTGGAAGAAAACTATAAATTTCATTAAATCACACTCCCCCTTATTTAAATACACACAACAACTTTGAACTGAATATAAATAAAATGGAAAACCACAAAATTGAATACTTACACAATGTTAGGTTCACACCACTTATTCTATACACTTTGGAATCAAGTTCTGAATGTTAGCGGCTTGAATTTAAATGCAAATAAACCTTCCTATTCTATATCCTAAACGGAGCAATGCCTATCTTTGTCTCAATTGAAGGAATCCGCAATCAAGGATCACAGTCTCCTTCAAAAAGATTCATCACATCAGCTATTTGATAGCTTCTACCACGAGCTACAAAATAAAAAAAAATGACTCACTGATGTCTGGAAATAATCCTTCCTTTTTTACCAAGACTGATGGGTGGACCAAAGATCCTTCCAAAAATTACACGGCCGCAGATCACTCCGTTTACTTTTAACCAACAGCTTCATCTGCAACTAAATCTTCAGTAACTATTTTTTTTATCCCGAAAACCACTTATTCCTTTTCACCAAAAAAAAACTCCCCAACTTGACACCAGTTGTCCCATTTCTTTTCTCACTGTTTCTAGCTAAACTCTTTGACAGTTCCTCTAAATAGTATTTTATGCATTAAAAATTTTTTAGGGTTCCGCAAGTGCACAGCCTCCCCCAAAATTTTATTATTTCGAAAAATCTAAGAAAACAAAAAAAATTTTTTTTTTTTCGAGAATTCTAAAATTTTCAATTTTAAGTTATTTTTTTTTTTTTAATATTATTTTTTTTTATTATTATTATTTATTATTATTAACACTATTAGATTTTTTTTTTTTTTATAAAAACTATATTGGCCCTTAAATTTTTATTCACAAATACAATAAACAAAAACAAATAACTAATCTACTAATATTATAAATCATTAAAACTAAATTAATTTTATTCAAAATTATTAAAATTATTTAACATGTTTATCTAAATTTAGATTTATTTTAGTTCAACCCTGATTATATAATCAAATTAAATTTGTATTAAATTATAAATTATTATAGTTCATTATATTTTTAACACGAAGTCAATTTAATAATGCCAGTCAATTCACTAACAAATTGGCTCACTATATACTATAATCAAAATAACCATCTAATATTAATTATTAAATTAAATCTAATAAAATTATATTAATTAGGTTGTGACCAGGAATATCTCAATTCCTCTAAGGTTAAAATTTATGAAATAGTCCCGTGAAAATCCCAGTAGCTAACATCCTAAGTATAATATTTAGCCAAATGGACTGCATTATAAACTCCTTTGACACTTTGAGTTTCAGGGTCAACGAGAATATACACATTAGCATATTTTATTCCTCCAATTCGATATGGTCCATCATATAATAAATCAAATTTCTTAGTTTTATTTCGACTAGAATCCGATTTATTAAGCCTCCTTAATTTTACCAAATCACCAACTTGAAAATCTATCCTGCCGCTTCTGACTCGAAAGTCTAAGGTTTTCTCTAACTTCCTCTCTAATTTGGTCTAACGTTCTATTCGTGAGTATCCGTGGTAGAAAACGATCTACTTTAAGTTTCTCTGAATTTCCAAATAATATTTCATTAGGAGAAAATTTCGCACTCTCGTGGAACGTATTATTATACAATTCCTCAATCTCCAACAAGTAATGATCCCAACTAGTATGGTCATCATGACAATAAATTCTAAAGAATTTGTTTAATTCTTTATTCACTCGTTCTGTAGTGTTAGGTCGAGGATTGCGAATAGTAGTATACAAAGTCTTAATTCTCAAAGCTCTGAGTCCATTTTTCCACTTGTGACTAATAAATTGTTTTCCGTTATCTGTCATAACAGCCTTAGGTTGTATTATTTCAGTGAACACTCTCATACAATAAAGCACTGAGTCTGTTGAAGCTCCACGAAGTCCGAAAAGTTTAATAAATTTACTAAAAGAATCCTGTATTACAAAAATGTAAATATAACCAGCCTCAGTTTTAGGTAGTGGTCCGAAGATATCAGCCATTACTAATTCACCCGGATTTTCAATTAAAATCGATTTACATTTCCCTACCCCTTTTATATAGTCAGGTCTAGAAAGCTGACAAACATGACACTTCTGAATACAAAATTTCACTGTCTTACTCATATTTATCCAATAACACCTTAATTGTAAAAATTTCAAAGTTTTATATGCGCCAAGATGACCCATCTCTATATGTACCTGTTTACAAATCTCTTCTTGTAGAACCTTGGGCATAGTACCTACAATCTCCGTATCAATAATTCCTAATAAATAATAAATGAGTAAAATTTTGAGTTCTTTTGAGTGGAATTGATTGGTAGTGATCCAGTTTATTAGCGATATCGTTTGTGAAGATCTAGAACTAGTGCAGTGCTTATAAAATAGTGAAAACACTTGGATCATAATGAATAGTAAACAGTGAGTGAATTCTATGAAGCTATAAATTTTGACTTACAAAAACATTTGAATTGTTATCATAAGTGTGCTTTTTAAGTGGTAATAATATCTATTAGTGTAAATTTCCTTAAAACAGACTTTCCATTTTAAATAATTCAACTACCATTGACACTTTAAAAATTAAAGCTTGAAACTACCTACCTGTGAATTTCATATGATTGAACTGAGAATAAAGTGCCTGGTCATTTTAGTTTAGCAATCTTATCGATACTATTTTACGACAGCACTTGACAGCAAACAGGCACTGTGGATAAGACATTTTTGTGTAAATACCTTTCTGTTTGCGTACTTGGGTACTACAGCATGGCAGTTAAGTGCAATGAGTGTGGTCGATTCTTAGCATCTGGATCGGCAGATGGTGTTACGTGCTCGAAATGCCTAAGATGCATGCATAAGTTGTGTGTAAACGTACCCAAAGAATTTGTTGTGCCTAAGTCTTGGATTTGCCCTGAATGCCGGGCAAGTCTACCGAAAGGTAATAACCAACAAACGCCGGTGAAAAGTCTGGAGACAGTGTCTGTAAGTGAGCAGGCGTCGTCGCAATCTTATACTGTCCAAGCCAATCCCAAGAAGATGGACGATTCTACTGGTGACATGCAGGCTAATTTTGAGGCATTGCTGGCTAAGCAGGCAGACTCACTGCTTGTGAAGTTCTCTTCTACAATGAAAACATTGCTTGCTTCCGAGTTAAAATCAATAAAAGATGAGCTAAGTGCCCTAAAAGATTCTGTTGAATTTATAAGTCAACAATATGATGACTTCAAGGCTGAGCACGGTACTGCAATGTTAACAGTTGATAACTTAAGAAAAGAAAATGCCGAGATGAAAGCTACGATCTCAGGATTGACAGATAGAGTTAGTCTGCTGGAACAAAGCGCGCGTTCCAATAACATCGAAATCCAATGTGTGCCTGAAAAGCAGAAGGAAAACTTAATCGATCTTGTAACAAACATTGGAAAAACCGTTGGTTATGACATTACACAGGATAAAATAGATCGCTGCACTCGCATCGCAAAAATTAAGCGTGATAGTCTCCGTCCTCGATCAGTCGTTGTCCAGTTTACGTCTATGAGAATCCGGGATGAAGTACTGGCTGCTACTATAAAATTTAATAAATCACAAAAAACTGTTGATGATAAACTCAACAGCAGCCATCTGGGTTTTCCTGGCATGAAATTGCCTATTTATATTACTGAACACCTCCCAGCCTCAACCAAGGCGCTTCACGCAGCTACGAGGGATAGAGCAAAAAAACTGGACTACAAATTTGTCTGGATTAAGAATGGAAAAATTTTCGTGCGGAAAGATGATAGTTCAGACTACATTCTTATTAAAAACAAAGACACTTTAGATAATTTAAAGTAATTAATAAATTTATTTTATCTTTGATTGTATTGGTAATAAGGGTCTCAAATTCAAATCTTTAAAAATATATTACCAAAATGTTCGTGGTTTGCGTACCAAAATTAAGAATTTTTATAATAATTTAACTTGTACTGATTTTGATGTTATTATTTTAACGGAAACTTGGTTAAACTGTTCTGTCTTATCTAGTGAGTTATTTGATGATAGATATGTTGTCAAATCAGAGAGAACATCAGAAAAGACAGAAAAACTAAGAGGCTACAAACACTAGAAAGACACATTAAAAGGACAGGTGGCGTAAAAAAAGCACTAAAGGAACTAAGAGAGGTAAACAAAGAATGGATACCAAAACTTAACAAAAAGAACAAACTTCCCTCTACGAACAGAAAAGACATAAACGAAACAGCTACCAACTTTTACCAAGATCTATACTCGAATCCAGACAGAAACCAGAACCAAGAACAAAGGAATGATCCATACAAAAGGCAGCCCACAGTGGAAGCTGAACCTGAAATACTTCCTTGCGAAATAGAAAAAGCTATACACAGCCAGAAGATGGAAAAATCTCCAGGGCCTGATAAAATAACAAATGAGATTCTCAAAGGAACTCTTGAAGAATTATTACCTGTACTCACATCAATTTTCAACGACATAATGAAGACGGGAAAAATTCCTTTACAATGGAAAACATCGCACATCATCCTGATATTCAAAAAAGGAGAAAAAGAAGATGTAGGGAACTATAGACCCATAAGTCTAATGTCCAACATATATAAGGTGTTCTCCAAAGTTATCCTAGACAGAATAAGCAAAAAGCTCGACGAACACCAGCCACGTGAACAAGCCGGCTTCAGACAAAAAATTTCCACCCTCGACCACATACACACAGTGAAACAAGTGATGGAGAGGTACAAAGAATACAACAAAAACCTATATATGGCATTTATCGATTACTCGAAAGCGTTCGACAGCATTAGTCACCAAGCCATATGGGAGAGCCTGAAACAACAAGAGATACCTCCAAAATACATCGAAATTATTAAAAACATCTACTCAAGCAGTGAAGCGAGGATACAACTAGATACCCTGGGAAAAAAGTTTAAGATCGAGAGGGGTGTAAGACAAGGGGATCCCCTGTCACCAAAATTGTTCTCTGCTGTATTGGAAAGTATCTTCCGCAAACTGAACTGGGATGGCTTCGGCCTCAACATAGATGGAGCGAAACTGAATCATCTAAGATTTGCGGACGATATAATCTTGTTTGAAGAAAACCCAACACACCTCGAAGTAATGATAAAATCACTTAATGAGGAAAGCGAGAAAGTAGGTCTAGCAATGAACAAAGACAAAACAAAACTGCTCACAAACTCCAAAACAATAGCAATTAAAATCAACAACCAACCACTTGAGTACGTGCAAGAATACATCTACCTAGGACAGATAATCTCACATAAAGACCAAACCACAAAGGAAATAAACAGAAGAATAGCAAATGGGTGGAAAAAGTACTGGTCTCTGAAGGAAATCATGAAATCTAAGGATTTAAGCATGTCAATAAAAAGGAAAGTGTTTGACACATGTATACTTCCAGTTATTATATATGGTTGTGAAACTTGGTCACTCACGAAACATCACAGAGAAAAGTTGGAACGTTGTCAGAGAGCTATGGAAAGGAGCATGACAGGAATTAAGAGACAAGACAAAGTGAGAAGTAGCATAATAAGAGAAAAAACCAAAGTAACTGATATACTTACGAGAATAGACCAACAGAAATGGAGATGGACCGGACACATGGTCAGAGATAAACAAAATAAATGGAGCACAATTATTTCGGAATGGTACCCCAGAGATGGCAAACGCAACAGAGGACGCCAACATATGAGATGGGAAGACGACCTGAAACTCACAGTAGGACACCATTGGAGAAGGGTTGCGAGAGACCGAACACAGTGGAAGATGTTAGAGGAGGCCTATGCCAAGCGGCACGCTGAACTAAGGGACATTTTGTGAAATCAAAAAATCTTTATAAATTATACTTTACTGTAACCTGTAGTTCAGAATAAAAAGGCTTATAAAATAAAATAAAAAAAAAAAGTTGTCTACAGGAGAGATCGGCAAACATCAGGTTTAAATAACAAAAAGGAGGGTGGTGGAGTTCTTGTGGCAGTTTCCAATAAGATTAACTCTGTAAGAATTGAGAAATTTGAAAGTAATTGTGAGGACCTGTGGATTGTTCTAGATATTTGTGTGTCCAAACAAATAAAGCAGCTTGCCCTCTGTGCCGTTTACCTACCACCGCCCGTTACTTGCAAAACCTTAGATTACTTCTTGACTAATTGTAATAATAGTACACAGCACAGACTACTTAGATGATACTGGTGCAGAGCAATGTGATCAATGTACATCGACATGTATTATAGGTGATTTCAATATGAGTTGCATAACTTGGGAATCATTTGTTATTTCACCTATGACTAAAATGAATGGGTTGATTCAATGTCTATCAGATTTCATTGAAATTAATGGTTTAAAGCAATTCAACAATGTCACTAATAGCAGTAGGAAAGTTTTGGATTTGATATTATTGGAGCATACTATATGCGAAATAGATGTTTCCGGCTCGATAGATAAACTTTGTAACGTTGATCCACTGCATCCTCCCTTACAATTAGTTATATCTAAGGTTACGTCAACTAACTTTACGCCAAACATAAACACTACAAGGCATAACTTTCGAAAAGCTAATTATGATTTGATTAATAGGAATTTAGAAAGTATTAACTGGGACTATATTTTTGGAAATTGTAATGATGTGAATAAAATGGTAAAAGAATTTTATAATATATTAGGGAGTGTGATCACTGAATTTGTTCCTATAATCAAGAATAAAAGCATGAAATATCCTAACTGGTTCGATCGTTCATTGATTCGACGTATAAAAGAAAAATATGCCTTTCATTAAATAATTTGTTAATTTTAGTTTAGTATAGGTTTGACATTTGCATGATAATTTCCAATTTTATTTTAATTTTGAATTCAATTATTATTTAATTTTTGTATTTAATTTTAATTTATTTTTGTATTTTGATTTTGACATTTGTTTTTATAATTAATTAACTATGGGTCACTGGCCTGAAATAAATGGTTTTATTTATTATTATTATAAAGTAAGAAGAAGATATAAAATATTTAAAAATCCTTTAGATGCTATTGCACTGGAAATTTGCGGAGCACGGTGCGAACGCTTGGCACTTTCATGTTATAATAAGTATGTTTATGATGTTGAGGAAAAAATATCTAACAATCCCAAATACTTTTGGTCATATATGAAATCCAAATGAGGAGGTAAAAGTAACTACCCTAAAACTATGACGGATGGGGCTGTAACAGTGTCAGAAGGGCATGAAATCTGTGACTTGTTTGGCTCATACTTTGCTTCGGTTTATACTAGTCTCAGTAGCACTTCTTACGAACCTCCTGAATACTTGTTAGAGATCGATAGAGGCAGTGACTGTATATCATCTTTGAACATCGACCCTAAAGTCCTACTGCGCAAGCTGAAATGTCTTGACGTTAACAGAGGTGCTGGACCTGATCATGTTCCATCGTTATTTATTGTTAATTGTGCCACTAATTTGTTCAAACCACTTCTGCTTATCTTCAATTCATCTTTGAAATCTGGCATTTTTCCCGATGCCTGTAAGATGGCCAAGATTGTGCCAATTCATAAAGGCAATGAATTAAACTTAGTGTCTAATTATCGGCCTATTTCCATCTTATCCACATTTGGAAAAATTATCGAGTCTTTTGTTACAACTGCATTGCTAAATTATTTTAAAAAATACATAGCCGATAATCAACATGGGTTTATGCAGTCAAGATCCACATGTTCTAATCTTGTCACTTATGTTGATTACCTAGCTGAATCCTTAGATAAGCAAAAGGAGATAGATTTCATTTATACCGATTTCAGTAAGGCCTTTGATAAAGTCTCCCATCAAAAACTATTAAAAAAATTGGCCTTGTATGGTGTTACGGGTTCCTTGCTGAAATGGATAGGATCTTATCTATCTAATCGTTCCCTGTATATAGTTGTAAATGGCTACATCTGGAGTACCCCAGGGATCAAATCTGGGTCCAATACTATTTAACATCTTTGTTAATGACATCTCCACATGCTTCCCTGATTGTATGTCATTCATGTTTGCGGACGACCTTAAGTTTGGAAGAATCATTGAGTCAGATAATGATGTGCTGCAGCTTCAAGCCAATATAGACAACCTTGTACGATGGTGTAATAATAATCATATGCTCCTGAATGCGAAAAAGTGCTTTCATGTTAAATTTACAAGAAAACACATCATCAATACCTCATCTTACACTATAGATGGCGATAGCCTCAAACAAATCGATTCTGTTCGTGACTTAGGGGTAATTTTGGATCAAAAACTCACATTTGTGAATCATATCGATATGGTTATCAAGACCGCGTCTAGAGTGTTGGGGTTTGTAATCAGGAATTGTAAGATCTTTCGAAAGAGCTCAACAAAGAAATTGCTCTATAATTGCTTAGTGCGTAGTATATTAGAATACTGCAGTGTCGTGTGGCGTCCTCATTTTGCTACACATACGTTGCGATTGGAGAGGGTACAAAAAAGGTTCTTGTGGCACCTGTCTTACACGGTCGGTATGGGTGGTAGGCGGCATTCTTATTCTGAAAGATTAAAACGGTTTGATATGTCGACACTGGAACAAGGAAGGGACATTCTCGATTTTATGTTTCTATTTAAAGTAATTCATTATGAAATAGACTCCCCTTCTTTGTTAGGAAAAATAGGAATAAGAGTGCCATCTAAATATCCAAGACATTTGATTAAGCCACTATACCCTCCCTTCCGCAGCACTGTTATGGGATTCAACGCCCCTATACCCAGGCTATGTAGGTTATACAATAGTTTAAGTAGTTTACTCGATGTATTTGGAACTAGTAAAATTAAATATCGGACACAAATTCAAAACTTAGTAACTTCATAATGCTGTTTTCGCCTTTTTTATACCCCTTCAAGATTGATTTAATTTTAAGTTCGTTTTAGTTGTTTTATGTAAATTTTTTATTTAAGTTTTAGCTGTCATTAATCTTTTGCATGAGGTGTTTGCCTATAATTGACTGTGCACTTATGTAAAAAACTATTTGCATGTATCATTGTTGATTGTAATGGTGTAACAGTTGTTGGTAAACCTTATAAATAAAATAAATAAATAAATTGTTTAATTTTAATCTACTTATGTCAGAATGATTGCCTACCACGATAACAACAGTGGTGTTTATGTCAAACTTGCCTACAGCAATCTTTCTTACAAGACCATCGAAAGTAATATCGGGACAGCAAATATTGGTCACCTGCTGATTATGGCAGTAATTAAAAATAGACCCTAGACCTACTCCTATCCTGTCTGAATATACAAAGGTCTTCTTTTTATTGGAAGTAAGGACTCGATTCAAGCCATTTTGCGCATGCCTAATCACGTCATTCCAAGAGTCTGCTTGAAACACAAGAGCCGTATCGTCTGCAAATGATATAATTTTCCCATTTTCTATGTTCTTTTGGCAGAGCTCATTTATAAAAACCAGAAATAGAGAAGGGCCAAGGATGCTCCCTTGAGGGACCCCATACTCAATAGGCAGCTCATCACTGAGATATTCATTAATTTTAACAATTTGTGTTTGGTTTGTCAAGTATGATCGGAATAAATTGAGTTGAGTGTCTCTTATTCCTAAGCGTTCGAGTTTGTTGAGCAGGAGAGGGACCGAGACCGTGTCAAACGCCTTTGCTAAGTCAATAAAAACAGATACGCATTTCTTACTGCTATCCAATCCTTCTACTATAAAATCCGTTAAGTCATGAATGCCATCTGCTGTTGATTTGTTAGCACGGAACCCGTACTGTCGTGGTGAAAGTAAATCGTTCTTTTCTAGGTAACCAATCAGTCTTTTATTTATAAGACGCTCGAGAATTTTAGATATTGAAGGAAGGATTGAAATAGGGCGATAGTTTGAGACACGGACTCGATCACCTGCTTTAAAAATTGGTCTTATGACAGACTTTTTGAACGCGTCAGGAAAGACACCAGTACTTAGACTAATTTTGCATACATGAGCAATAGGGGGAACCAGAACATTCTTATATTTTTTAATAAATTTAGAGGAAATTCCATCCCAACCCGTAGCGCAGTTATCCTTAAGAGCCATGATAAGTTTCTCGACTTCCTCCTCATCCGTGCCTAACATTACGAACGACTGATACTTATAACTTACATACAAATTATGTAGGATTTAACACAAACTGTTATCCCTCAATGCAGGGGGTGCATTTGCGATGGTTTTGCAAACATGCTGAAATACGGGTTTGTGGTTTTCTCCTAAGTAGCTCAAATCAAAATCAAAGCGTTGCATGCGCACAACAGTTGCTCCATGTTTTCGCTTTCCTCACCATATGCTTTTAAATCTTTTAAAGTATTGTTTTTAGCGAAAAACTTTCAAAACCTTTTTTGTGTAGAATTTTATGTAGATTAATTTAATTATTTTTTTATCATATTTCTTACGATTTGTTGATTCAGGATGATTCATGCTGTTTAAGATATTTAAAACTGGCGAAGACACACAAAGTGATATTTGTTTGACAGTGTCCCCATCGGGATTCGAACTCAGAATAAAAAACCGGCCAATTGCGAGTCGGACTCGCGCACCGAGGGTTCCGTACCACCACATAATCATAATTGTATTAGTTGAAATTTCAGTAAGTTAATGTGCTAGATTTTTTGAGTCCGACACGCGCTTGACCAAATATTATTATTTGTTGTTATTTTATAGCTTATGCTATAAACATAACAAACAAAAATCGCCTCAGCGACCATCCAACTTGACCCCTCTCTTATATGAATATTCTTGAAACGGGAGCTCACCACAATTGGTTAACCTTAGTTGTGAGAAAAGTTGTAATATTTAATGATTTCAGACTTTTCCCATTACTTGTACTGTGAGACCTAGCTTCTTGCCAAATTTCATAATTTTAGGTCAACGGCAAGTACCCTGTAGGTTTTGCTTTTTTGCATAAATGTATGGAGATGAGGACATAATAAGCCATATCTCTTGATTGCGTCGATGTAAAATATTGAATTTTTCAGATCTTGTGTGGTTCATGGATCCTAATATATGGTATTAATTTTAACCTGATACCTTTACCCGTTCGTGAGATAAAGGGTCTTTACAGACAGACAGACAGACAGACAGACGGACAACAAAGTGATCCTATAAGGGTTCCGTTTTTTTTTTGAGGTACCCTAAAAACAAAACGCGTTGAATATTGTAAAATATAGTAAATGATACAGCAGCACTGCACTTTCTTTCTCGCGATATGCAAGTAAAACTATCAGCCGCAAATTTATATTTGTTATACCATACACATAGTATGGAAATACAAATTTATATTTCTTTTTTTTAGAAAATGTTCTAATGAAATAAGCAGATGAATTCAGAATTCAAATTGTTAAATATTAAAACCAACTAACCGTAAACGATTTCGAACAAATCACATGTTCAATTTTTGGTAGTACTAGAATACCCTGTATATAGGGTGAATTTTAATTAGTTCCTGATAGAAAAAAGGTATGAATGTACCCATGATACTGAACAACTTTCCCCAAGGAACATAGGTCGAAATACGAAAATCTAGTTTTGACCTGCCATAGAAACTGGATCAGCTGATAGCGCATTTTGTATGGGAGGTCAAATTTGATTTTTCGTATTTTGACCTATGTTCCTTGGAAAAAATTGTTCAGTATCACGAGTACATGCATACCTTTTGCTATCAAGAACAAATTAAAAGTCACCCTATATGATTAATCACCGATATTTTTTATTTCAAAACACGTTTCTTAGGGATAGTTGTTCAGTTTTGTCTACTGAAAAAGCCCTTTTAGTTTTTCGTACATCCTGTGTACTAAATTTTCGCAAAAACCAATCAAATTGAATATCCATTCAAGTAAATAACCAAAACAGAATTAATATCATAGAAAATAATATAAACTTAATGGAACCAATTATGAGTAAATCACAAGTTTACGTTTTGGTAGTACAGGAACACCCCTTATATGAAATCACACAGACAAACTGATGATGGCGCAAGATACCTTGCTTGGAGATCCTTAGTCAAGCAAAGTTTCATAAAAATCATTTTAGCCGTTTTTCAAAAAAAATCAATTCTTCATTTTTGTTGTATGACAGCTACCCTCAAAATGAGAGCCAGCAAAAAACCATTAGGAACCCTTCGACCAATTTGCATAAAAGTCTTAAATTTAAAATATGGTGTTAATGGGACCATTCGTTTAGCCGCTAGCCCAAAGCGTGACGGACAGACCGACCGACCGACCGACGACGGACGGACATTTTTAGGGGACTTGCTTTTTTTGGTATATAAGTGATATAGAGCACATTTTTGAGAAAATTTGTGCAACTTTTTTCACGATTACAATACCTTTCTCGCTCCGCTCGAAAGTAAAAGCACCACTATCGATAGAAAATACATCACTCATGACCTTCAACATGATCTCACAAAAAACTATAAATTACAATAAAATACGTTACAATTTCCATATTTTTGACTGTGGGAATGATAAGTTGACATTTTTTAAGCAATATTTGTGATAATAATCCACAAACATGAAAAATATTGCATAAAACTTACAGATGAAAACATAAAATTTCTTTGCAGTTTTCGTTTTGTTGTTTTGAAGATGTACAGCCATCAACTACACACGATATTATTGAAAAACACACTCACTAATATGGAGATCAACTTAAGAATAAATTAACGATTCCTTTTACTTGTTCACTACATGTTTTTTTAAAAATTTTCACAATGTTTACAACTTATGTTTAGAAAATATTTTCAACCGTTAAAATCACAACAAGTTAAAATAATCCTATAAACTTTGTAAATGCAATGAACGCGTCGTTCATCTAATTTGGTAGGATGTGATCATTGATGATTTGACATGGCATGTGACGTGCTAGCAGTTGTCATCCCATAATGAAAAAAATTAGGATGGTTTCTTCTTCGAGCGAAGCAAGGAGGTTTTTGTTATACTTACCAAGTACTGCAGGAAGATAGAGAACGAAGATAGTCACAAGGAAGTGATAGTTTAATACCAGTGTATCGCTAGCTGTATAGTTTTAAGTTCAGAGTTTTCTTGAAGCTTCTCCATTGCACATATTCCCAGACAGCCCAGGCTGGAGCTGATATAGATAGACATCGTTTAAAGTTAAAGATTTTCGTAATCAATATTTTTGATTTCCGAATTGGTAAAAAAAAATAAAAGTAAATATTGCGAGAGTTTATTCACACATGAAAAAAGATGTATCCGAGAAAAAAATAAGAAAAATTAAACGACATTAAAAAAGAAACTAACAGCCGACACATGGAACATGACGTGTGCCAACCTTAGCGTAGAAAGATCTGCGAGTAAGGGCACAAGACTTTTTAACTCCTGTCCATCCATATGGAGCATATGATGAAGAGCTTGCTGATGAAGATGCGCCGGCTGAAGCTCCTACTCCTTCGATGACAACGACTGGTCCTGATGGTCCATTCAAAACACTAGCTGTACTGCTAGATTGGGATCCTTGTACTTGTGGTACGTATGGTCCTGAAGCTCCTGCTGCAGCTGAAGAGGAAGCGGCTGATCCTGGTCCTTGTGGCCCATATGGTCCGTATGGTCCGGAAGCTGCTGCTGAAGCTGAAGACGCAGCTGATGATCCTCTTTCTTCTTCAATAATAATAGTTGTTGGTCCTGAAGCTCCTGCTGCAGCTGAAGCTGAAGAAACAGCTACTGAGCCTGATCCTTGTGGCCCATATAGTCCGTATGGTCCTGAAGCTCCTGCTGCAGCTGAAGAGGAAGCTGCTGATCCTGGTCCTTGTTGACCATATGATCCGTTTAGTCCGGAAGCTCCTGCTGCAGCTGAAGAGGAAGCTGCTGATCCTGGTCCTTGTTGACCATATGATCCGTTTAGTCCGGAAGCTCCTGCTGCAGCTGAAGAGGAAGCTGCTGATCCTGGTCCTTGTGGCCCATATGGTCCGTATGGTCCGGAAGCTCCTGCTGCAGCTGAAGAGGAAGATGCTGATCCTGGTCCTTGTGGCCCATATGGTCCGTTTGGTCCTGAAGCTCCTGCTGCAGCTGAAGAGGAAGCGGCTGATCCTGGTCCTTGTGGCCCATATGGTCCGTATGGTCCGGAAGCTGCTGCTGAAGCTGAAGACGCAGCTGATGATCCTCTTTCTTCTTCAATAATAATAGTTGTTGGTCCTGAAGCTCCTGCTGCAGCTGAAGCTGAAGAAGCAGCTACTGAGCCTGATCCTTGTGGCCCATATAGTCCGTATGGTCCTGAAGCTCCTGCTGCAGCTGAAGAGGAAGCTGCTGATCCTGGTCCTTGTTGACCATATGATCCGTTTAGTCCGGAAGCTCCTGCTGCAGCTGAAGAGGAAGCTGCTGATCCTGGTCCTTGTGGCCCATATGGTCCGTATGGTCCGGAAGCTCCTGCTGCAGCTGAAGAGGAAGATGCTGATCCTGGTCCTTGTGGCCCATATGGTCCGTTTGGTCCTGAAGCTCCTGCTGCAGCTGAAGAGGAAGCGGCTGATCCTGGTCCTTGTGGCCCATATGGTCCGTATGGTCCGGAAGCTGCTGCTGAAGCTGAAGACGCAGCTGATGATCCTCTTTCTTCTTCAATAATAATAGTTGTTGGTCCTGAAGCTCCTGCTGCAGCTGAAGCTGAAGAAGCAGCTACTGAGCCTGATCCTTGTGGCCCATATAGTCCGTATGGTCCTGAAGCTCCTGCTGCAGCTGAAGAGGAAGCTGCTGATCCTGGTCCTTGTTGACCATATGATCCGTTTAGTCCGGAAGCTCCTGCTGCAGCTGAAGAGGAAGCTGCTGATCCTGGTCCTTGTTGACCATATGATCCGTTTAGTCCGGAAGCTCCTGCTGCAGCTGAAGAGGAAGCTGCTGATCCTGGTCCTTGTGGCCCATATGGTCCGTATGGTCCGGAAGCTCCTGCTGCAGCTGAAGAGGAAGATGCTGATCCTGGTCCTTGTGGCCCATATGGTCCGTTTGGTCCTGAAGCTCCTGCTGCAGCTGAAGAGGAAGCGGCTGATCCTGGTCCTTGTGGCCCATATGGTCCGTATGGTCCGGAAGCTGCTGCTGAAGCTGAAGACGCAGCTGATGATCCTCTTTCTTCTTCAATAATAATAGTTGTTGGTCCTGAAGCTCCTGCTGCAGCTGAAGCTGAAGAAGCAGCTACTGAGCCTGATCCTTGTGGCCCATATAGTCCGTATGGTCCTGAAGCTCCTGCTGCAGCTGAAGAGGAAGCTGCTGATCCTGGTCCTTGTTGACCATATGATCCGTTTAGTCCGGAAGCTCCTGCTGCAGCTGAAGAGGAAGCTGCTGATCCTGGTCCTTGTTGACCATATGATCCGTTTAGTCCGGAAGCTCCTGCTGCAGCTGAAGAGGAAGCTGCTGATCCTGGTCCTTGTGGCCCATATGGTCCGTATGGTCCGGAAGCTCCTGCTGCAGCTGAAGAGGAAGATGCTGATCCTGGTCCTTGTGGCCCATATGGTCCGTTTGGTCCTGAAGCTCCTGCTGCAGCTGAAGAGGAAGCGGCTGATCCTGGTCCTTGTGGCCCATATGGTCCGTATGGTCCGGAAGCTGCTGCTGAAGCTGAAGACGCAGCTGATGATCCTCTTTCTTCTTCAATAATAATAGTTGTTGGTCCTGAAGCTCCTGCTGCAGCTGAAGCTGAAGAAGCAGCTACTGAGCCTGATCCTTGTGGCCCATATAGTCCGTATGGTCCTGAAGCTCCTGCTGCAGCTGAAGAGGAAGCTGCTGATCCTGGTCCTTGTTGACCATATGATCCGTTTAGTCCGGAAGCTCCTGCTGCAGCTGAAGAGGAAGCTGCTGATCCTGGTCCTTGTGGCCCATATGGTCCGTATGGTCCGGAAGCTCCTGCTGCAGCTGAAGAGGAAGATGCTGATCCTGGTCCTTGTGGCCCATATGGTCCGTTTGGTCCTGAAGCTCCTGCTGCAGCTGAAGAGGAAGCGGCTGATCCTGGTCCTTGTGGCCCATATGGTCCGTATGGTCCGGAAGCTGCTGCTGAAGCTGAAGACGCAGCTGATGATCCTCTTTCTTCTTCAATAATAATAGTTGTTGGTCCTGAAGCTCCTGCTGCAGCTGAAGCTGAAGAAGCAGCTACTGAGCCTGATCCTTGTGGCCCATATAGTCCGTATGGTCCGGAAGCTCCTGCTGCAGCTGAAGAGGAAGATGCTGATCCTGGTCCTTGTGGCCCATATGGTCCGTTTGGTCCTGAAGCTCCTGCTGCAGCTGAAGAGGAAGCGGCTGATCCTGGTCCTTGTGGCCCATATGGTCCGTATGGTCCGGAAGCTGCTGCTGAAGCTGAAGACGCAGCTGATGATCCTCTTTCTTCTTCAATAATAATAGTTGTTGGTCCTGAAGCTCCTGCTGCAGCTGAAGCTGAAGAAGCAGCTACTGAGCCTGATCCTTGTGGCCCATATAGTCCGTATGGTCCTGAAGCTCCTGCTGCAGCTGAAGAGGAAGCTGCTGATCCTGGTCCTTGTTGACCATATGATCCGTTTAGTCCGGAAGCTCCTGCTGCAGCTGAAGAGGAAGCTGCTGATCCTGGTCCTTGTTGACCATATGATCCGTTTAGTCCGGAAGCTCCTGCTGCAGCTGAAGAGGAAGCTGCTGATCCTGGTCCTTGTGGCCCATATGGTCCGTATGGTCCGGAAGCTCCTGCTGCAGCTGAAGAGGAAGATGCTGATCCTGGTCCTTGTGGCCCATATGGTCCGTTTGGTCCTGAAGCTCCTGCTGCAGCTGAAGAGGAAGCGGCTGATCCTGGTCCTTGTGGCCCATATGGTCCGTATGGTCCGGAAGCTGCTGCTGAAGCTGAAGACGCAGCTGATGATCCTCTTTCTTCTTCAATAATAATAGTTGTTGGTCCTGAAGCTCCTGCTGCAGCTGAAGCTGAAGAAGCAGCTACTGAGCCTGATCCTTGTGGCCCATATAGTCCGTATGGTCCTGAAGCTCCTGCTGCAGCTGAAGAGGAAGCTGCTGATCCTGGTCCTTGTTGACCATATGATCCGTTTAGTCCGGAAGCTCCTGCTGCAGCTGAAGAGGAAGCTGCTGATCCTGGTCCTTGTTGACCATATGATCCGTTTAGTCCGGAAGCTCCTGCTGCAGCTGAAGAGGAAGCGGCTGATCCTGGTCCTTGTGGCCCATATGGTCCGTATGGTCCGGAAGCTGCTGCTGAAGCTGAAGACGCAGCTGATGATCCTCTTTCTTCTTCAATAATAATAGTTGTTGGTCCTGAAGCTCCTGCTGCAGCTGAAGCTGAAGAAGCAGCTACTGAGCCTGATCCTTGTGGCCCATATAGTCCGTATGGTCCTGAAGCTCCTGCTGCAGATGAAGAGGAAGCTGCTGATCCTGGTCCTTGTAGACCATATGATCCGTTTAGTCCGGAAGCTCCTGCTGCAGCTGAAGAGGAAGCTGCTGATCCTGGTCCTTGTGGCCCATATGGTCCGTATGGTCCGGAAGCTCCTGCTGCAGCTGAAGAGGAAGATGCTGATCCTGGTCCTTGTGGCCCATATGGTCCGTTTGGTCCTGAAGCTCCTGCAGCAGCTGAAGAGGAAGCGGCTGATCCTGGTCCTTGTGGCCCATATGGTCCGTATGGTCCGGAAGCTGCTGCTGAAGCTGAAGACGCAGCTGATGATCCTCTTTCTTCTTCAATAATAATAGTTGTTGGTCCTGAAGCTCCTGCTGCAGCTGAAGCTGAAGAAGCAGCTACTGAGCCTGATCCTTGTGGCCCATATAGTCCGTATGGTCCTGAAGCTCCTGCTGCAGCTGAAGAGGAAGCTGCTGATCCTGGTCCTTGTGGCCCATATGGTCCGTATGGTCCGGAAGCTCCTGCTGCAGCTGAAGAGGAAGATGCTGATCCTGGTCCTTGTGGCCCATATGGTCCGTTTGGTCCTGAAGCTCCTGCTGCAGCTGAAGAGGAAGCTGCTGATCCTGGTCCTTGTGGCCCATATGGTCCGTATGGTCCGGAAGCTCCTGCTGCAGCTGAAGAGGAAGCGGCTGATCCTGGTCCTTGTGGCCCATATGGTCCGTTTGGTCCTGAAGCTCCTGCTGCAGCTGAAGAGGAAGCGGTTGATCCTGGTCCTTGTGGCCCATATGGTCCGTATGGTCCGGAAGCTGCTGCTGAAGCTGAAGACGCAGCTGATGATCCTCTTTCTTCTTCAATAATAATAGTTGTTGGTCCTGAAGCTCCTGCTGCAGCTGAAGCTGAAGAAGCAGCTACTGAGCCTGATCCTTGTGGCCCATATAGTCCGTATGGTCCTGAAACTCCTGCTGCAGCTGAAGAGGAAGCTGCTGATCCTGGTCCTTGTTGACCATATGATCCGTTTAGTCCGGAAGCTCCTGCTGCAGCTGAAGAGGAAGCTGCTGATCCTGGTCCTTGTTGACCATATGATCCGTTTAGTCCGGAAGCTCCTGCTGCAGCTGAAGAGGAAGCTGCTGATCCTGGTCCTTGTGGCCCATATGGTCCGTATGGTCCGGAAGCTCCTGCTGCAGCTGAAGAGGAAGATGCTGATCCTGGTCCTTGTGGCCCATATGGTCCGTTTGGTCCTGAAGCTCCTGCTGCAGCTGAAGAGGAAGCGGCTGATCCTGGTCCTTGTGGCCCATATGGTCCGTATGGTCCGGAAGCTGCTGCAGAAGCTGAAGACGCAGCTGATATTCCTCTTTCTTCTTCAATAATAATAGTTGTTGGTCCTGAAGCTCCTGCTGCAGCTGAAGCTGAAGAAGCAGCTACTGAGCCTGATCCTTGTGGCCCATATAGTCCGTATGGTCCTGAAGCTCCTGCTGCAGCTGAAGAGGAAGCTGCTGATCCTGGTCCTTGTTGACCATATGATCCGTTTAGTCCGGAAGCTCCTGCTGCAGCTGAAGAGGAAGCTGCTGATCCTGGTCCTTGTTGACCATATGATCCGTTTAGTCCGGAAGCTCCTGCTGCAGCTGAAGAGGAAGCTGCTGATCCTGGTCCTTGTGGCCCATATGGTCCGTATGGTCCGGAAGCTCCTGCTGCAGCTGAAGAGGAAGATGCTGATCCTGGTCCTTGTGGCCCATATGGTCCGTTTGGTCCTGAAGCTCCTGCTGCAGCTGAAGAGGAAGCGGCTGATCCTGGTCCTTGTGGCCCATATGGTCCGTATGGTCCGGAAGCTGCTGCTGAAGCTGAAGACGCAGCTGATGATCCTCTTTCTTCTTCAATAATAATAGTTGTTGGTCCTGAAGCTCCTGCTGCAGCTGAAGCTGAAGAAGCAGCTACTGAGCCTGATCCTTGTGGCCCATATAGTCCGTATGGTCCTGAAGCTCCTGCTGCAGCTGAAGAGGAAGCTGCTGATCCTGGTCCTTGTTGACCATATGATCCGTTTAGTCCGGAAGCTCCTGCTGCAGCTGAAGAGGAAGCTGCTGATCCTGGTCCTTGTTGACCATATGATCCGTTTAGTCCGGAAGCTCCTGCTGCAGCTGAAGAGGAAGCTGCTGATCCTGGTCCTTGTGGCCCATATGGTCCGTATGGTCCGGAAGCTCCTGCTGCAGCTGAAGAGGAAGATGCTGATCCTGGTCCTTGTGGCCCATATGGTCCGTTTGGTCCTGAAGCTCCTGCTGCAGCTGAAGAGGAAGCGGCTGATCCTGGTCCTTGTGGCCCATATGGTCCGTATGGTCCGGAAGCTGCTGCTGAAGCTGAAGACGCAGCTGATGATCCTCTTTCTTCTTCAATAATAATAGTTGTTGGTCCTGAAGCTCCTGCTGCAGCTGAAGCTGAAGAAGCAGCTACTGAGCCTGATCCTTGTGGCCCATATAGTCCGTATGGTCCTGAAGCTCCTGCTGCAGCTGAAGAGGAAGCTGCTGATCCTGGTCCTTGTTGACCATATGATCCGTTTAGTCCGGAAGCTCCTGCTGCAGCTGAAGAGGAAGCTGCTGATCCTGGTCCTTGTGGCCCATATGGTCCGTATGGTCCGGAAGCTCCTGCTGCAGCTGAAGAGGAAGATGCTGATCCTGGTCCTTGTGGCCCATATGGTCCGTTTGGTCCTGAAGCTCCTGCTGCAGCTGAAGAGGAAGCGGCTGATCCTGGTCCTTGTGGCCCATATGGTCCGTATGGTCCGGAAGCTGCTGCTGAAGCTGAAGACGCAGCTGATGATCCTCTTTCTTCTTCAATAATAATAGTTGTTGGTCCTGAAGCTCCTGCTGCAGCTGAAGCTGAAGAAGCAGCTACTGAGCCTGATCCTTGTGGCCCATATAGTCCGTATGGTCCTGAAGCTCCTGCTGCAGCTGAAGAGGAAGCTGCTGATCCTGGTCCTTGTTGACCATATGATCCGTTTAGTCCGGAAGCTCCTGCTGCAGCTGAAGAGGAAGCTGCTGATCCTGGTCCTTGTTGACCATATGATCCGTTTAGTCCGGAAGCTCCTGCTGCAGCTGAAGAGGAAGCTGCTGATCCTGGTCCTTGTGGCCCATATGGTCCGTATGGTCCGGAAGCTCCTGCTGCAGCTGAAGAGGAAGATGCTGATCCTGGTCCTTGTGGCCCATATGGTCCGTTTGGTCCTGAAGCTCCTGCTGCAGCTGAAGAGGAAGCGGCTGATCCTGGTCCTTGTGGCCCATATGGTCCGTATGGTCCGGAAGCTGCTGCTGAAGCTGAAGACGCAGCTGATGATCCTCTTTCTTCTTCAATAATAATAGTTGTTGGTCCTGAAGCTCCTGCTGCAGCTGAAGAGGAAGCGGCTGATCCTGGTCCTTGTGGCCCATATGGTCCGTATGGTCCGGAAGCTGCTGCTGAAGCTGAAGACGCAGCTGATGATCCTCTTTCTTCTTCAATAATAATAGTTGTTGGTCCTGAAGCTCCTGCTGCAGCTGAAGCTGAAGAAGCAGCTACTGAGCCTGATCCTTGTGGCCCATATAGTCCGTATGGTCCTGAAGCTCCTGCTGCAGCTGAAGAGGAAGCTGCTGATCCTGGTCCTTGTTGACCATATGATCCGTTTAGTCCGGAAGCTCCTGCTGCAGCTGAAGAGGAAGCTGCTGATCCTGGTCCTTGTTGACCATATGATCCGTTTAGTCCGGAAGCTCCTGCTGCAGCTGAAGAGGAAGCTGCTGATCCTGGTCCTTGTGGCCCATATGGTCCGTATGGTCCGGAAGCTCCTGCTGCAGCTGAAGAGGAAGATGCTGATCCTGGTCCTTGTGGCCCATATGGTCCGTTTGGTCCTGAAGCTCCTGCTGCAGCTGAAGAGGAAGCGGTTAATCCTGGTCCTTGTGGCCCATATGGTCCGTATGGTCCGGAAGCTGCTGCTGAAGCTGAAGACGCAGCTGATGATCCTCTTTCTTCTTCAATAATAATAGTTGTTGGTCCTGAAGCTCCTGCTGCAGCTGAAGCTGAAGAAGCAGCTACTGAGCCTGATCCTTGTGGCCCATATAGTCCGTATGGTCCTGAAGCTCCTGCTGCAGCTGAAGAGGAAGCTGCTGATCCTGGTCCTTGTTGACCATATGATCCGTTTAGTCCGGAAGCTCCTGCTGCAGCTGAAGAGGAAGCTGCTGATCCTGGTCCTTGTGGCCCATATGGTCCGTATGGTCCGGAAGCTCCTGCTGCAGCTGAAGAGGAAGATGCTGATCCTGGTCCTTGTGGCCCATATGGTCCGTTTGGTCCTGAAGCTCCTGCTGCAGCTGAAGAGGAAGCGGCTGATCCTGGTCCTTGTGGCCCATATGGTCCGTATGGTCCGGAAGCTGCTGCTGAAGCTGAAGACGCAGCTGATGATCCTCTTTCTTCTTCAATAATAATAGTTGTTGGTCCTGAAGCTCCTGCTGCAGCTGAAGCTGAAGAAGCAGCTACTGAGCCTGATCCTTGTGGCCCATATAGTCCGTATGGTCCGGAAGCTCCTGCTGCAGCTGAAGAGGAAGATGCTGATCCTGGTCCTTGTGGCCCATATGGTCCGTTTGGTCCTGAAGCTCCTGCTGCAGCTGAAGAGGAAGCGGCTGATCCTGGTCCTTGTGGCCCATATGGTCCGTATGGTCCGGAAGCTGCTGCTGAAGCTGAAGACGCAGCTGATGATCCTCTTTCTTCTTCAATAATAATAGTTGTTGGTCCTGAAGCTCCTGCTGCAGCTGAAGCTGAAGAAGCAGCTACTGAGCCTGATCCTTGTGGCCCATATAGTCCGTATGGTCCTGAAGCTCCTGCTGCAGCTGAAGAGGAAGCTGCTGATCCTGGTCCTGGTTGACCATATGATCCGTTTAGTCCGGAAGCTCCTGCTGCAGCTGAAGAGGAAGCTGCTGATCCTGGTCCTTGTTGACCATATGATCCGTTTAGTCCGGAAGCTCCTGCTGCAGCTGAAGAGGAAGCTGCTGATCCTGGTCCTTGTGGCCCATATGGTCCGTATGGTCCGGAAGCTCCTGCTGCAGCTGAAGAGGAAGATGCTGATCCTGGTCCTTGTGGCCCATATGGTCCGTTTGGTCCTGAAGCTCCTGCTGCAGCTGAAGAGGAAGCGGCTGATCCTGGTCCTTGTGGCCCATATGGTCCGTATGGTCCGGAAGCTGCTGCTGAAGCTGAAGACACAGCTGATGATCCTCTTTCTTCTTCAATAATAATAGTTGTTGGTCCTGAAGCTCCTGCTGCAGCTGAAGCTGAAGAAGCAGCTACTGAGCCTGATCCTTGTGGCCCATATAGTCCGTATGGTCCTGAAGCTCCTGCTGCAGCTGAAGAGGAAGCTGCTGATCCTGGTCCTTGTGGCCCATATGGTCCGTATGGTCCGGAAGCTCCTGCTGCAGCTGAAGAGGAAGCTGCTGATCCTGGTCCTTGTGGCCCATATGGTCCGTATGGTCCGGAAGCTCCTGCTGCAGCTGAAGAGGAAGCTGCTGATCCTGGTCCTTGTTGACCATATGATCCGTTTAGTCCGGAAGCTCCTGCTGCAGCTGAAGAGGAAGCTGCTGATCCTGGTCCTTGTGGCCCATATGGTCCGTATGGTCCGGAAGCTCCTGCTGCAGCTGAAGAGGAAGATGCTGATCCTGGTCCTTGTGGCCCATATGGTCCGTATGGTCCGGAAGCTCCTGCTGCAGCTGAAGAGGAAGATGCTGATCCTGGTCCTTGTGGCCCATATGGTCCGTTTGGTCCTGAAGCTCCTGCTGCAGCTGAAGAGGAAGCTGCTGATCCTGGTCCTTGTGGCCCATATGGTCCGTATGGTCCGGAAGCTCCTGCTGCAGCTGAAGAGGAAGCGGCTGATCCTGGTCCTTGTGGCCCATATGGTCCGTTTGGTCCTGAAGCTCCTGCTGCAGCTGAAGAGGAAGCGGCTGATCCTGGTCCTTGTGGCCCATATGGTCCGTATGGTCCGGAAGCTGCTGCTGAAGCTGAAGACGCAGCTGATGATCCTCTTTCTTCTTCAATAATAATAGTTGTTGGTCCTGAAGCTCCTGCTGCAGCTGAAGCTGAAGAAGCAGCTACTGAGCCTGATCCTTGTGGCCCATATAGTCCGTATGGTCCTGAAGCTCCTGCTGCAGCTGAAGAGGAAGCTGCTGATCCTGGTCCTTGTTGACCATATGATCCGTTTAGTCCGGAAGCTCCTGCTGCAGCTGAAGAGGAAGCTGCTGATCCTGGTCCTTGTTGACCATATGATCCGTTTAGTCCGGAAGCTCCTGCTGCAGCTGAAGAGGAAGCTGCTGATCCTGGTCCTTGTGGCCCATATGGTCCGTATGGTCCGGAAGCTCCTGCTGCAGCTGAAGAGGAAGATGCTGATCCTGGTCCTTGTGGCCCATATGGTCCGTTTGGTCCTGAAGCTCCTGCTGCAGCTGAAGAGGAAGCGGCTGATCCTGGTCCTTGTGGCCCATATGGTCCGTATGGTCCGGAAGCTGCTGCAGAAGCTGAAGACGCAGCTGATGATCCTCTTTCTTCTTCAATTATAATAGTTGTTGGTCCTGAAGCTCCTGCTGCAGCTGAAGCTGAAGAAGCAGCTACTGAGCCTGATCCTTGTGGCCCATATAGTCCGTATGGTCCTGAAGCTCCTGCTGCAGCTGAAGAGGAAGCTGCTGATCCTGGTCCTTGTTGACCATATGATCCGTTTAGTCCGGAAGCTCCTGCTGCAGCTGAAGAGGAAGCTGCTGATCCTGGTCCTTGTGGCCCATATGGTCCGTATGGTCCGGAAGCTCCTGCTGCAGCTGAAGAGGAAGATGCTGATCCTGGTCCTTGTGGCCCATATGGTCCGTTTGGTCCTGAAGCTCCTGCTGCAGCTGAAGAGGAAGCGGCTGATCCTGGTCCTTGTGGCCCATATGGTCCGTATGGTCCGGAAGCTGCTGCTGAAGCTGAAGACGCAGCTGATGATCCTCTTTCTTCTTCAATAATAATAGTTGTTGGTCCTGAAGCTCCTGCTGCAGCTGAAGCTGAAGAAGCAGCTACTGAGCCTGATCCTTGTGGCCCATATAGTCCGTATGGTCCTGAAGCTCCTGCTGCAGCTGAAGAGGAAGCTGCTGATCCTGGTCCTTGTTGACCATATGATCCGTTTAGTCCGGAAGCTCCTGCTGCAGCTGAAGAGGAAGCTGCTGATCCTGGTCCTTGTTGACCATATGATCCGTTTAGTCCGGAAGCTCCTGCTGCAGCTGAAGAGGAAGCTGCTGATCCTGGTCCTTGTGGCCCATATGGTCCGTATGGTCCGGAAGCTCCTGCTGCAGCTGAAGAGGAAGATGCTGATCCTGGTCCTTGTGGCCCATATGGTCCGTTTGGTCCTGAAGCTCCTGCTGCAGCTGAAGAGGAAGCGGCTGATCCTGGTCCTTGTGGCCCATATGGTCCGTATGGTCCGGAAGCTGCTGCTGAAGCTGAAGACGCAGCTGATGATCCTCTTTCTTCTTCAATAATAATAGTTGTTGGTCCTGAAGCTCCTGCTGCAGCTGAAGCTGAAGAAGCAGCTACTGAGCCTGATCCTTGTGGCCCATATAGTCCGTATGGTCCTGAAGCTCCTGCTGCAGCTGAAGAGGAAGCTGCTGATCCTGGTCCTTGTTGACCATATGATCCGTTTAGTCCGGAAGCTCCTGCTGCAGCTGAAGAGGAAGCTGCTGATCCTGGTCCTTGTTGACCATATGATCCGTTTAGTCCGGAAGCTCCTGCTGCAGCTGAAGAGGAAGCTGCTGATCCTGGTCCTTGTGGCCCATATGGTCCGTATTGTCCGGAAGCTCCTGCTGCAGCTGAAGAGGAAGATGCTGATCCTGGTCCTTGTGGCCCATATGGTCCGTTTTGTCCTGAAGCTCCTGCTGCAGCTGAAGAGGAAGCGGCTGATCCTGGTCCTTGTGGCCCATATGGTCCGTATGGTCCGGAAGCTGCTGCTGAAGCTGAAGACGCAGCTGATGATCCTCTTTCTTCTTCAATAATGATAGTTGTTGGTCCTGAAGCTCCTGCTGCAGCTGAAGCTGAAGAAGCAGCTACTGAGCCTGATCCTTGTGGCCCATATAGTCCGTATGGTCCTGAAGCTCCTGCTGCAGCTGAAGAGGAAGCTGCTGATCCTGGTCCTTGTTGACCATATGATCCGTTTAGTCCGGAAGCTCCTGCTGCAGCTGAAGAGGAAGCTGCTGATCCTGGTCCTTGTTGACCATATGATCCGTTTAGTCCGGAAGCTCCTGCTGCAGCTGAAGAGGAAGCTGCTGATCCTGGTCCTTGTGGCCCATATGGTCCGTATGGTCCGGAAGCTCCTGCTGCAGCTGAAGAGGAAGATGCTGATCCTGGTCCTTGTGGCCCATATGGTCCGTTTGGTCCTGAAGCTCCTGCTGCAGCTGAAGAGGAAGCGGCTGATCCTGGTCCTTGTGGCCCATATGGTCCGTATGGTCCGGAAGCTGCTGCTGAAGCTGAAGACGCAGCTGATGATCCTCTTTCTTCTTCAATAATAATAGTTGTTGGTCCTGAAGCTCCTGCTGCAGCTGAAGCTGAAGAAGCAGCTACTGAGCCTGATCCTTGTGGCCCATATAGTCCGTATGGTCCTGAAGCTCCTGCTGCAGCTGAAGAGGAAGCTGCTGATCCTGGTCCTTGTTGACCATATGATCCGTTTAGTCCGGAAGCTCCTGCTGCAGCTGAAGAGGAAGCTGCTGATCCTGGTCCTTGTTGACCATATGATCCGTTTAGTCCGGAAGCTCCTGCTGCAGCTGAAGAGGAAGCTGCTGATCCTGGTCCTTGTGGCCCATATGGTCCGTATTGTCCGGAAGCTCCTGCTGCAGCTGAAGAGGAAGATGCTGATCCTGGTCCTTGTGGCCCATATGGTCCGTTTTGTCCTGAAGCTCCTGCTGCAGCTGAAGAGGAAGCGGCTGATCCTGGTCCTTGTGGCCCATATGGTCCGTATGGTCCGGAAGCTGCTGCTGAAGCTGAAGACGCAGCTGATGATCCTCTTTCTTCTTCAATAATGATAGTTGTTGGTCCTGAAGCTCCTGCTGCAGCTGAAGCTGAAGAAGCAGCTACTGAGCCTGATCCTTGTGGCCCATATAGTCCGTATGGTCCTGAAGCTCCTGCTGCAGCTGAAGAGGAAGCTGCTGATCCTGTTCCTTGTTGACCATATGATCCGTTTAGTCCGGAAGCTCCTGCTGCAGCTGAAGAGGAAGCTGCTGATCCTGGTCCTTGTTGACCATATGATCCGTTTAGTCCGGAAGCTCCTGCTGCAGCTGAAGAGGAAGCTGCTGATCCTGGTCCTTGTGGCCCATATGGTCCGTATGGTCCGGAAGCTCCTGCTGCAGCTGAAGAGGAAGATGCTGATCCTGGTCCTTGTGGCCCATATGGTCCGTTTGGTCCTGAAGCTCCTGCTGCAGCTGAAGAGGAAGCGGCTGATCCTGGTCCTTGTGGCCCATATGGTCCGTATGGTCCGGAAGCTGCTCCTGAAGCTGAAGACGCAGCTGATGATCCTCTTTCTTCTTCAATAATAATAGTTGTTGGTCCTGAAGCTCCTGCTGCAGCTGAAGCTGAAGAAGCAGCTACTGAGCCTGATCCTTGTGGCCCATATAGTCCGTATGGTCCTGAAGCTCCTGCTGCAGCTGAAGAGGAAGCTGCTGATCCTGGTCCTTGTTGACCATATGATCCGTTTAGTCCGGAAGCTCCTGCTGCAGCTGAAGAGGAAGCTGCTGATCCTGGTCCTTGTGGCCCATATGGTCCGTATGGTCCGGAAGCTCCTGCTGCAGCTGAAGAGGAAGATGCTGATCCTGGTCCTTGTGGCCCATATGGTCCGTTTGGTCCTGAAGCTCCTGCTGCAGCTGAAGAGGAAGCGGCTGATCCTGGTCCTTGTGGCCCATATGGACCGTATGGTCCGGAAGCTGCTGCTGAAGCTGAAGACGCAGCTGATGATCCTCTTTCTTCTTCAATAATAATAATTGTTGGTCCTGAAGCTCCTGCTGCAGCTGAAGCTGAAGAAGCAGCTACTGAGCCTGATCCTTGTGGCCCATATAGTCCGTATGGTCCTGAAGCTCCTGCTGCAGCTGAAGAGGAAGCTGCTGATCCTGGTCCTTGTTGACCATATGATCCGTTTAGTCCGGAAGCTCCTGCTACAGCTGAAGAGGAAGCTGCTGATCCTGGTCCTTGTTGACCATATGATCCGTTTAGTCCGGAAGCTCCTGCTGCAGCTGAAGAGGAAGCTGCTGATCCTGGTCCTTGTGGCCCATATGGTCCGTATGGTCCGGAAGCTCCTGCTGCAGCTGAAGAGGAAGATGCTGATCCTGGTCCTTGTGGCCCATATGGTCCGTTTGGTCCTGAAGCTCCTGCTGCAGCTGAAGAGGAAGCGGCTGATCCTGGTCCTTGTGGCCCATATGGTCCGTATGGTCCGGAAGCTGCTGCTGAAGCTGAAGACGCAGCTGATGATCCTCTTTCTTCTTCAATAATAATAGTTGTTGGTCCTGAAGCTCCTGCTGCAGCTGAAGCTGAAGAAGCAGCTACTGAGCCTGATCCTTGTGGCCCATATAGTCCGTATGGTCCTGAAGCTCCTGCTGCAGCTGAAGAGGAAGCTGCTGATCCTGGTCCTTGTTGACCATATGATCCGTTTAGTCCGGAAGCTCCTGCTGCAGCTGAAGAGGAAGCTGCTGATCCTGGTCCTTGTTGACCATATGATCCGTTTAGTCCGGAAGCTCCCGCTGCAGCTGAAGAGGAAGCTGCTGATCCTGGTCCTTGTGGCCCATATGGTCCGTATGGTCCGGAAGCTCCTGCTGCAGCTGAAGAGGAAGATGCTGATCCTGGTCCTTGTGGCCCATATGGTCCGTTTGGTCCTGAAGCTCCTGCTGCAGCTGAAGAGGAAGCGGCTGATCCTGGTCCTTGTGGCCCATATGGTCCGTATGGTCCGGAAGCTGCTGCTGAAGCTGAAGACGCAGCTGATGATCCTCTTTCTTCTTCAATAATAATAGTTGTTGGTCCTGAAGCTCTTGCTGCAGCTGAAGCTGAAGAAGCAGCTACTGAGCCTGATCCTTGTGGCCCATATAGTCCGTATGGTCCTGAAGCTCCTGCTGCAGCTGAAGAGGAAGCTGCTGATCCTGGTCCTTGTTGACCATATGATCCGTTTAGTCCGGAAGCTCCTGCTGCAGCTGAAGAGGAAGCTGCTGATCCTGGTCCTTGTGGCCCATATGGTCCGTATGGTCCGGAAGCTCCTGCTGCAGCTGAAGAGGAAGATGCTGATCCTGGTCCTTGTGGCCCATATGGTCCGTTTGGTCCTGAAGCTCCT
Source organism: Athrips mouffetella (assembly GCA_947532105.1). Lineage (NCBI taxonomy): Eukaryota > Metazoa > Arthropoda > Insecta > Lepidoptera > Gelechiidae > Athrips > Athrips mouffetella. The sequence continues at coordinate 7,939,853 of OX383973.1, forward strand.
GCTGCAGCTGAAGAGGAAGCGGCTGATCCTGGTCCTTGTGGCCCATATGGTCCGTATGGTCCGGAAGCTGCTGCTGAAGCTGAAGACGCAGCTGATGATCCTCTTTCTTCTTCAATAATAATAGTTGTTGGTCCTGAAGCTCCTGCTGCAGCTGAAGCTGAAGAAGCAGCTACTGAGCCTGATCCTTGTGGCCCATATAGTCCGTATGGTCCTGAAGCTCCTGCTGCAGCTGAAGAGGAAGCTGCTGATCCTGGTCCTTGTTGACCATATGATCCGTTTAGTCCGGAAGCTCCTGCTGCAGCTGAAGAGGAAGCTGCTGATCCTGGTCCTTGTTGACCATATGATCCATTTAGTCCGGAAGCTCCTGCTGCAGCTGAAGAGGAAGCTGCTGATCCTGGTCCTTGTGGCCCATATGGTCCATATGGTCCGGAAGCTCCTGCTGCAGCTGAAGAGGAAGATGCTGATCCTGGTCCTTGTGGCCCATATGGTCCGTTTGGTCCTGAAGCTCCTGCTGCAGCTGAAGAGGAAGCGGCTGATCCTGGTCCTTGTGGCCCATATGGTCCGTATGGTCCGGAAGCTGCTGCTGAAGCTGAAGACGCAGCTGATGATCCTCTTTCTTCTTCAATAATAATAGTTGTTGGTCCTGAAGCTCCTGCTGCAGCTGAAGCTGAAGAAGCAGCTACTGAGCCTGATCCTTGTGGCCCATATAGTCCGTATGGTCCTGAAGCTCCTGCTGCAGCTGAAGAGGAAGCTGCTGATCCTTGTCCTTGTTGACCATATGATCCGTTTAGTCCGGAAGCTCCTGCTGCAGCTGAAGAGGAAGCTGCTGATCCTGGTCCTTGTTGACCATATGATCTGTTTAGTCCGGAAGCTCCTGCTGCAGCTGAAGAGGAAGCTGCTGATCCTGGTCCTTGTGGCCCATATGGTCCGTATGGTCCGGAAGCTCCTGCTGCAGCTGAAGAGGAAGATGCTGATCCTGGTCCTTGTGGCCCATATGGTCCATTTGGTCCTGAAGCTCCTGCTGCAGCTGAAGAGGAAGCGGCTGATCCTGGTCCTTGTGGCCCATATGGTCCGTATGGTCCGGAAGCTGCTGCTGAAGCTGAAGACGCAGCTGATGATCCTCTTTCTTCTTCAATAATAATAGTTGTTGGTCCTGAAGCTCCTGCTGCAGCTGAAGCTGAAGAAGCAGCTACTGAGCCTGATCCTTGTGGCCCATATAGTCCGTATGGTCCTGAAGCTCCTGCTGCAGCTGAAGAGGAAGCTGCTGATCCTGGTCCTTGTTGACCATATGATCCGTTTAGTCCGGAAGCTCCTGCTGCAGCTGAAGAGGAAGCTGCTGATCCTGGTCCTTGTTGACCATATGATCCATTTAGTCCGGAAGCTCCTGCTGCAGCTGAAGAGGAAGCTGCTGATCCTGGTCCTTGTGGCCCATATGGTCCATATGGTCCGGAAGCTCCTGCTGCAGCTGAAGAGGAAGATGCTGATCCTGGTCCTTGTGGCCCATATGGTCGGTTTGGTCCTGAAGCTCCTGCTGCAGCTGAAGAGGAAGCGGCTGATCCTGGTCCTTGTGGCCCATATGGTCCGTATGGTCCGGAAGCTGCTGCTGAAGCTGAAGACGCAGCTGATGATCCTCTTTCTTCTTCAATAATAATAGTTGTTGGTCCTGAAGCTCCTGCTGCAGCTGAAGCTGAAGAAGCAGCTACTGAGCCTGATCCTTGTGGCCCATATAGTCCGTATGGTCCTGAAGCTCCTGCTGCAGCTGAAGAGGAAGCTGCTGATCCTGGTCCTTGTTGACCATATGATCCGTTTAGTCCGGAAGCTCCTGCTGCAGCTGAAGAGGAAGCTGCTGATCCTGGTCCTTGTGGCCCATATGGTCCGTATGGTCCGGAAGCTCCTGCTGCAGCTGAAGAGGAAGATGCTGATCCTGGTCCTTGTGGCCCATATGGTCCGTATGGTCCGGAAGCTGCTGCTGAAGCTGAAGACGCAGCTGATGATCCTCTTTCTTCTTCAATAATAATAGTTGTTGGTCCTGAAGCTCCTGCTGCAGCTGAAGCTGAAGAAGCAGCTACTGAGCCTGATCCTTGTGGCCCATATAGTCCGTATGGTCCGGAAGCTCCTGCTGCAGCTGAAGAGGAAGATGCTGATCCTGGTCCTTGTGGCCCATATGGTCCGTTTGGTCCTGAAGCTCCTGCTGCAGCTGAAGAGGAAGCGGCTGATCCTGGTCCTTGTGGCCCATATGGTCCGTATGGTCCGGAAGCTGCTGCTGAAGCTGAAGACGCAGCTGATGATCCTCTTTCTTCTTCAATAATAATAGTTGTTGGTCCTGAAGCTCCTGCTGCAGCTGAAGCTCCTGCTGCAACTGAAGCTGAAGAAGCAGCTACTGAGCCTGATCCTTGTGGCCCATATAGTCCGTATGGTCCTGAAGCTCCTGCTGCAGCTGAAGAGGAAGCTGCTGATCCTGGTCCTTGTTGACCATATGATCCGTTTAGTCCGGAAGCTCCTGCTGCAGCTGAAGAGGAAGCTGCTGATCCTGGTCCTTGTTGACCATATGATCCGTTTAGTCCGGAAGCTCCTGCTGCAGCTGAAGAGGAAGCTGCTGATCCTGGTCCTTGTCGCCCATATGGTCCGTATGGTCCGGAAGCTCCTGCTGCAGCTGAAGAGGAAGATGCTGATCCTGGTCCTTGTGGCCCATATGGTCCGTTTGGTCCTGAAGCTCCTGCTGCAGCTGAAGAGGAAGCGGCTGATCCTGGTCCTTGTGGCCCATATGGTCCGTATGGTCCGGAAGCTGCTGCTGAAGCTGAAGACACAGCTGATGATCCTCTTTCTTCTTCAATAATAATAGTTGTTGGTCCTGAAGCTCCTGCTGCAGCTGAAGCTGAAGAAGCAGCTACTGAGCCTGATCCTTGTGGCCCATATAGTCCGTATGGTCCTGAAGCTCCTGCTGCAGCTGAAGAGGAAGCTGCTGATCCTGGTCCTTGTTGACCATATGATCCGTTTAGTCCGGAAGCTCCTGCTGCAGCTGAAGAGGAAGCTGCTGATCCTGGTCCTTGTGGCCCATATGGTCCGTATGGTCCGGAAGCTCCTGCTGCAGCTGAAGAGGAAGATGCTGATCCTGGTCCTTGTGGCCCATATGGTCCGTTTGGTCCTGAAGCTCCTGCTGCAGCTGAAGAGGAAGCGGCTGATCCTGGTCCTTGTGGCCCATATGGTCCGTATGGTCCGGAAGCTGCTGCTGAAGCTGAAGACGCAGCTGATGATCCTCTTTCTTCTTCAATAATAATAGTTGTTGGTCCTGAAGCTCCTGCTGCAGCTAAAGCTGAAGAAGCAGCTACTGAGCCTGATCCTTGTGGCCCATATAGTCCGTATGGTCCTGAAGCTCCTGCTGCAGCTGAAGAGGAAGCTGCTGATCCTGGTCCTTGTTGACCATATGATCCGTTTAGTCCGGAAGCTCCTGCTGCAGCTGAAGAGGAAGCTGCTGATCCTGGTCCTTGTTGACCATATGATCCGTTTAGTCTGGAAGCTCCTGCTGCAGCTGAAGAGGAAGCTGCTGATCCTGGTCCTTGTGGCCCATATGGTCCGTATGGTCCGGAAGCTCCTGCTGCAGCTGAAGAGGAAGATGCTGATCCTGGTCCTTGTGGCCCATATGGTCCGTTTGGTCCTGAAGCTCCTGCTGCAGCTGAAGAGGAAGCGGCTGATCCTGGTCCTTGTGGCCCATATGGTCCGTATGGTCCGGAAGCTGCTGCTGAAGCTGAAGACGCAGCTGATGATCCTCTTTCTTCTTCAATAATAATAGTTGTTGGTCCTGAAGCTCCTGCTGCAGCTGCAGCTGAAGAAGCAGCTACTGAGCCTGATCCTTGTGGCCCATATAGTCCGTTTGGTCCTGAAGCTCCTGCTGCAGCTGAAGAAGCAGCTACTGAGCCTAACCCTTGTGGCCCATATAGACTGTATGGTCCTGAAGATCCTGCTGCATCTGAAGAGGAAGCTGCTGATCCTGGTCCTTGTGGCCCATATGTTCCGTATGGTCCGGAAGCTCCTGCTGCAGCTGAAGAGGAAGCTGCTGATCCTGGTCCTTGTGGCCCATATGGTCCGTATGGTCCGGAAGCTGCTGCTGAAGCTGAAGACGCAGCTGATGATCCTCTTTCTTCTTCAATAATAATAGTTGTTGGTCCTGAAGCTCCTGCTGCAGCTGTAGAGGCAGATGATGATCCTGGTCCGTTTGGTCCGGAAGCTCCTGCTGCAGCTGAAGAAGCAGCTACTGAGCCTGATCCTTGTGGCCCATATAGTCCGTATGGTCCTGAAGCTCCTGCTGCAGCTGAAGAGGAAGCTGCTGATCCTGGTCCTTGTTGACCATATGATCCGTATAGTCCTGAAGCTCCTGCTGCAGCTGAAGAAGAAGCTGCTGATCCTGGTCCTTGTTGCTTATATAGTCCGTTTGGTCCTGAAGCTCCTGCTGCAGCTGAAGAGGCAGCTGATGAGGAACTGCTCGTTCCTCCGAGTAAACCTGCTAAGGAGCCGATTTGTCTGCGACCACCACTGGTTTTGGTACTAGTTCCATTAGGCAAAGTCTTTATGATAGTATCTTCTTCGTAGATTACTTCATGTCCGTATTCGTCTTCTTCGATAACCAAAGTGGTTATCTTTTTTTCTCCGTGAGCGATTCCGGCATGTGGTTGGTGATTGTTTACTACATATTGTTTCTTTATGGTGTCGATTTCTTGTCCATTTCTAACTTGTGAAGTCGAATATTCGTTGGTTTCAGTGACCTTTTCTCCGTTAGCGATACGGTTTACCCAATCTTCGTTTTGATATTGTGCAGAATTTAACTGAAATAAAACACAATATATATCAATATTGAACTTTCGTAATGAAATGGTTGAACTTTTATCTTTGAAAAGTTTAGCATCTTGACTTTAATATGAACCTGTTTGTGAACTTAATAAATCAATAATTATTTATTTTATTTTAAGTTTTGTAAATAACATATACGTTCACCCTTTCAGGCTACGTAATCGAACAATTTTCATCAAGAAACATAGATCACATTATGACATTACGTGTTCACAATCAGCTTATTCAACATGATTATTATTGACTGGCGGGATAAGAAGAGAAAGACAGCGTTACTACATGCTTGAAATGCAAGGAGAAGTAGTACGTAAATCTTCTAGACATTCGTTAAATTGATTATACAGCGTGATTATGTAATGTCTGACTTTACTTGAGTATGGTACTTAGGACATGAAACTGAACAACTTTCCCCATGAAACATAGGCCGAAAAATTTAATTTTTTTCGGTCACCCATATAAATTTCAGTATTGACGGCGTAAGGTTTGTATGGGGAAGCCAAACATTTTTCTCATTTTTCAACCTATGTTTCTTGGGGAAAGTTGTTCAGTTACATGTCCTAAGTACCATACTTAAGTATAGTCAGATGTTACATAATCACGCTGTATGTATGGGTATGTAAGGGTTGTGTGTTGTAATAATTTAAAATATTAGGGTAAACGCAGATATGATATAGCAACTACAGCGTTCCCATACATCGAGAAAAATGATAAAACGTTGGTCCAGATTACAATCGCAGGTAATGGCAACTATTTGGCTACGACTACACGAGAAGGAACCACATTTAAAATAACTACAACTTAATAATAAAACCGAGAGGGAAGCGTTTGGCACGGTATGGAACATTATGAGGAGAGAAACTTAGCATGTAACACAGAGAATGATGATGAGTATGAATAAATGGCATGAGGTAGGCCGAAGAAAAGGTGGATGTACTGTGTAACTGATAATATAAGAAAGAAAGAAACGAATGTTAAGATGACAAGAGAAATAGTTACAATCGATATGTTGCGCCGACCTCAAATCTATTGGGTTAGATGGCGAATGATAGTAAGATTAAAAATTGCTTACCTGCACAGCGCAGAGCACGATCAAACAGGCTAGTACTCTCATTTTAATTGAGAGTTCGAAACCGAACTGATGCCGTTTGTCAATTTGCGAGCCTTTTTATACTCAAAACCCCTTGATGTATTGACGCATGGACCATTTCAGCAAATATTTACCCAGTATTGTCTTTTGTATGAAACAATGTTCAAATTGCGATTTAAGACAATACTTTACAAATTGTATGTTGATTAAGTTATTGTAGTAGCGCACGTGTCTTGTCACGATCGTTCAAAACAAATTGTTTTGTTTTATGACACCTTTCTAGAAACAAGTTCTAATTTTGAATTAAAATTATTTTCAATTAAGTCTTAATCTTAAACAAGTTATAATTAAAATAGTATCAGGAAGCATTGCAATCTTCTCAGAGCTTTTATAGACCCTTTTAAAGTTAAAGCTAATACAGTTTTAAAGACCCTTCGTTGTTCTTCTAGGTAGATTTCAGAGCAGAGCAGTTTGCGTATAGGTAGGTCCGAGTTCCTCCAAGCTTTTCCTAGCTGTTGCCTGCGACTTCGTACGCATGTAATTCAGAAAGAAGTAGCATAATAATACGTCCTTTCCCTTGGTACAAACTATTTTCATACCAAATTTTAATAATAGCGGTTCAGCCGTGAAAGCGTACCAGACAGACAGACACTCTTGCATTTATAATATTCATTTGGATGATGTTGTTTGAACACTTGACAATCTTAAGCGTAACTATGTGTGACTCCTTCACAAAAAAAAAACCGGCCAAGTGCGAGTCAAAGTTATGGTATTTTTATTGCAATTTTTTTATTATGTGATGTAACTTAAAATTTAAGGTTTTCGGAATTTTTCCTTTATGTGCGTTAAAAAACGTTGCTTCATGAAAAAATTCAAGATTCTAGGTCGACTGGAAGTATCCTTTAGGTTTTGATTCCCTTGCGAGTAGTTGTAAGTTTAAAAATATGCGGCTTAAATTTCTGTTTCTTTTGTTTGCGTTGACATAGAAGTTTGATTTTGTTACAGCTTAAAAAAAGGTATTATAGACTTTAGTATTTGATATGAATTTCAATTTAAACCTTTTAGTAAGTTTAAAATTTTTAAAAATATTTTTATTATATGACGTGACTAAAAAAATATGCTTTTCGCAATTTTTTATTTATCTGTGCTATAAGACGTTGTTTCGTACCAAATTTCAAGATTCTGAGTTAACGGAAAGGACCCTGTAGGTTTTGATTTTGTGGCATAAACGGCTGTATCTTTTGATTGAGTTGGTTTCGACAGGTACAGTAGACCAGAGTATTTGATATGAATTTCAGCTTGATACCTTTGAGGTACGAAACCCTAAAAATGTAGGCAAATTAAACATTTCGACCCTAATTTACCATACGGGGGTTTTTGGGGGCAAAAAATTGATCTAGCTTTGTCTGGGAAAATAAGTTTTCCCCGTGTTTTTACGCCTTTTTTAAAATACCGCGTTTTACACATAAAACCTACAGCACCATCTGCTGGCGGGTAGCTTAGCCTGCCGGCTGTTATAATACTCCAGTAAAATTACGAGAGCATTGTGGCATGGCGAAACGGAAATAATTTGTAATAGCCGTGTTTCTTTTTCAGATCGATAGATTATATTTACCCCACCTCCTCAATATAGATCATATTTATCCACCTAAATTTACCCCATTTATTTATTTATTTTGCCGTCCAAAGATTAAAAAAATATAGAATTTCGGAAAAATATGTCAATAGATTATTGTTTTTATTTACGGCTTGCTATGTATGTGTGTGTATACATACTTTCATATTATACATGAATCCACCTAAATATATTATCTTTTTAGGGTTCCGTACCTCAAAAGAAAAAAACGGGACCCTTATAGGATCACTTTTTTGTCCGTCTGTCTGTCTGTCTGTGTGTCAAGATCCTTTATCTCACGAACGGGTAAAGGTATCAGGTTGAAATTAATACCATATATTAGGGTTCATCAACCACACAAGATCTAAAAAAATAATATTTTTACAACGACGCAATCAAAAGATATGGCATTTTATGTCCTCATCTCCATACGTTTATGCACTAAAGCAAAACCTATAGGGTACTTCCCGTTGACCTAAAATTATGAAATTTGGCAAGAAGCTAGGTCTCACAGTACAAATAAAGGGAAAAGTCTGAAAACATTAAATATTACAACTTGTGGTGAGCTCCCGTTTCAAGAACATTCATATAAGAGAGGGGTCAGGTTGGATGGTCGCGGGGGCAATTTTTGTTTTAGTTCTATTTTAAAAACGGAAACACTTACAAATTTGAAAATTCGTATGTTTATAGTGCTAAGCTATAAAATAACAGCAAATAATAAAATTTGGTCAAGCGCGTGTCGGACTGAAAAAATCTAGCACATTAATTTACTGAAATTTCAACTAATACAATTATGATTATGTGGTGGTACGGAACCCTTGGTGCGCGAATCCGACTCGCACTTGGCCGTTTTTTTTTTTGTTATTTAACTTTTATACCACGAAATTTAATTAAAGTTTATATTCGCAACCAAAAATAGCAATAGAGCCGTTTTGCTTTCTAATAATTTAAATAGTGCTAAGTACTCACATTTTTGGCAAATCCAACATAAATGTTTAGAAAATTTTTGTAAACCACCGATTACACAAAACTTTTTTTTTATTTTGTATGGGATTTCTGTGAATATATATAAGAAGCACTTACATTTAAAAAGGTTAAGTTTAGCTCACTTTATTTCTATTATTTTACCTCGACTTTATTGGGCCTTATATAGGGTGACATTTAATTAGTTCTTGATAGAAAAAGGTATGCATTTACTCATGATACTAAACAACTTTTCCCAAGGAACATAGGTCGAAATACGAAAAACCAAATTTGACCTCCCAAACAAAATGCGCTGTCAGCTGATGCAGTTTCTATGGGAGGTCAAAACTTGATTTTCGTATTTCGACCTATGTTCCTTGGGAAAAGTTGTTCAGTATCATGAGTAAATGCATACCTTTTTCTATCAATAACTAATTAAAAGTCACCCTAAGTTCTTGATAGCAAAAGATATGCATGTACTCATGATACTGAACAACTTTTCCCAAGATACAGAGGTCGAAATACAAAAAACCAAATTTGACCTCCCATACAAAATGCGCTATCAGCTCACTATAAGTATTTTAACAGCCGGTTCCTGAAACGATTTTTAGAGTAAGAAGATAAAATGATTCCGATTTTACATAATGCCATGCTATTATACTCATTTTATGCAACAAATTTTAAGCGAGCCCGCTTCAATTAACAATTTTGAATATTCAAACCTAAGCCCAGAGGCTGTTCGCATGAAATAAGCAACTTTTCCGAAAAACAATCCAAAAGATGTTGCAGCTTTCCTTAAGGGCCGATCACACCTGACTGAATTCACACACTAAGTCAGTTAGTCTCCTACATAGGAAAGGAAGGTAGAAAGATGGAACTAAGTAAGTCACTGACTGAGTAAGCCGCATAGTAAGCAACGCAGAAAGGAACTTTAGTGAAGGGCCAATACGAATAGAACACCTCATCGTACGGAAAATATTAATAAGGGCAAATTTATGTTGTATAGAAAAACACTAGAATAACTACAAAAAAAAACCACAGAATTACCGGTATACTAAAAAACAAACAAGGAATTAAAATTAGGTTGCACCAGTCAAGTAAACACAAAGAATTTGAGTGCTTTGTTCATTCTTTTAGTTAGAATAAATTTTTCATTCAAAATCGTACGAAAAGCGAATAATGATTCCAATGAAAAATAACAATTGAATGCTAAAAGATTATTTGGATAGTACTAAGTAGTACATTCGAATATTTCGATTGTTGCTTCTTGAAATAATTGTATATCACTATTAAGGAACATCAACATAGTAGGGATCATAGTCAGTTCACTAGTTGTGCTATACGTTAGTATACCTCTATATTTTCTGTGCTGGTACACTTTATAGCGCGACTGATATGTTCAGATACTTTGTATAAAGGCTTCTATGAGTATTTTTAATGACCTTAAAATAAATTGAAAAGCAAGCTAAAAACTCATTTATACTTTTATATTTAGTAGTAGAAGTAGTTTTAGAATACGATTGTCTTACTTAATTGCAATTGAAATAATTATAGTATTATTATTATTGTAAAGGGGGCCCAAATGGGTAGGTCAAAGTTCTTAATTGTCAGTACTAAGTCAAGTTAGGTATCATATGAAAGTGCTTCACTTGTACATTCCAAAATAGTTCTTTATATTTTTAACGACTCTTAGTTTTCAAGTTATGACATAAAAAGTTAAAAAAATACCTTCCCCCTTCCTTATCCCCGAAGTTTTCCGAAGAAAAAAATCTGAATTAATTAAAGTCCATAGAGGTTTATGTAAATAATTCAGAAAAAAAAACAATCTCTCTAAGTAGCACAGTTTTTTTGGAAATTTGCAACAAATCTTTACAAACAAATTTAGTTTTGCGGTCCTTACAATGGACCTTATTGCTTCTAAAAATACTATAGGTAGGTATATCGGAACCCTCGATGCGCGAGTCCGACTCGCACTTTAACATTTTTTTTTGTTGTGTATAGATGTATGTATGGTGAAAATCGTTAATTTTTCATGGTATGAGTCCATTGATGAAGTTTTCAGGAGATTGTTTGACACCTTGTACTTGTCCGTAATTTTGTTAGACTTCCTTAAAAGAGATACTTTGTAATCCTGACAAAATTTTCAATTCATGTCTAAATCAGTTGTCCCTTTCATAAAAAAATGTATAGGATCAAAACTGTTTAGTTTTCGCGTCGAGTCGGAAGCAACAGTAGTGTGCGTATGATCGAACACACACATGCGCGCAGTCCACTTGGAGTCGTAGTGCGTCATTTCACCCGAGACGCGTTCTCGTCCGCTCGGAGGAAACGACACCTTTTAAAAAACTGTGTTTTGAATGGAACTTTTTTCTCTCAAGGTATTTTTAATGAACTCTACTAATATAGCTCAGCGCAACGATTGTATAACGGAGGGTTACTCGAGGGGCGACAGGGAACAGCTCTTCAAGTTTGTATACTCAACAGCACGTCAGTAGAAACACTTTAGACTTACTCGTAATGACATGGTGGTAGAGACTATCATCCGCACATCACTTATCATCCGAAAATCACTCATCATCCGCGCATCTTCATCATATCTTATCATCCGAAAATCACTCATCATCCGCTCATCATCATTCATTCACTGATCAACTATCATCCGCGCATCACTCATCATCATTGATCCACTCATCAACTATCATCCGCGCACCACTCATCATCCGCTCATCATCATTCATCCACTGATCAACTATCATCCGCGCATCACTTATCATCCGAAAATCACTCATCATCCGCTCATCATCATCATTCATCCACGCATCACTCATCATCCGCTCATCATCGTTCATCCACTCATTAACTATCATCCGCGCATCACTCATCATCCACTTATCATCTTTCATCCACTGATCAACTATCATCCGCGCATCACTCATCATCATTGATCCACTCATCAACTATAATCCGCGCATCACTTATCATCCTTTCATCATCGTCATTCATCCAGTCATCAACTATCATCCTGCCTAAGTTTGGCGCCGTTTGCTTTTAAAAAAATAATCCATTTAAATCCGTGCCATCGCTGTACATTTCGTTGATTTTGTGATCGAAAGATCGAAGGACACATACTAACGACCAAAAGGCAGTCTTATTTCGGAAAGCCATGCCATGGAAATCCGTCTAAAGAGGAAAATCTAACAGACCTGACGAAATAATGTAGTCTTTTTCCTGCCTAAGTTTGGCGCCGTTTGCTTCTTTAAAAAAAGTAATCCATTTAAATCCGTGCTATTGTTGTACATTTCGTTGTTTTTGTGATCGAAATATCAAAGGACACATACTAACGATCAAAAGGCAGTCTTATTTCGGAAAGCCATGCCATGGAAATCCGTCTCAAGAGGAAAATCTAACAGACCTGACGAAATAATGTAGCCTTTTTCCTGCCTAAGTTTGGCGCCGTTTGCTTCTTTTAAAAAAGTAATCCATTTAAATCCGTGCCATCGTTGTACATTTCGTTGTTTTTGTGATCGAAAGATCAACCGACACATACTAACGATCAAAAGGCAGTCTTATTTTGAAAAGCCATGCCATGGAAATCCGTCTCAAGAGGAAAATCTAACAGACCTTACCCATCATCTACCGGTCACCCATCATCTACCATTGACTCGTCTTCCGCCGGTCACCCATCAATATCATCCACCGGTCACCCATCTTCGTCCGGACATCAATCACGTACCGAAAATCTATTACTCTGATAACCCTTTTGACCGATCACCCATCATCTACCTATCTTCCTCCGCCTACCCTTCATCACCAGTCACCCATCACAAAACAAAACTACCTAGGTATGGTATATAAGAAGGTACTTACTTGGTTAAAGGAAGAGATATTTTTTGAATTTTTGACGGGATACATAATATTTATCTTTGCGCTTCCCCATTTCTCTAAAACAAACACTTTATAAATACAAGGAAAGAAATATCTTACTTTAGAAAATAGTAAAAAACAAAGTTACCTTGTTACACTATGAAAGCAGAGAATGTGTATACGTTGAAACGCGATCCATAATTTTGGCGCGTCGCGGTGCAAACTGACGTGGTCTCACTTCGAGCTCTTGTGGGTATCGGCCGCGTGTCAGAGCTATTTATTAGACTTCGCGCGGTCATACTAAAAATGTATGGCGTAATCGTAATGGTTTAAAAAAAATCATATTAAATATGTAAGCAATATTAAACCGTGATTGCCGTTTTGGTAGTTTTTACGTGGTGCAGTCTTAAGTAAAATATTTTCGGCCAACGATATTTTTACAGTAACAAAATGCTGAAGTCAATTCTTTTTATCTAGAAGTTTATTGATCTTATTTGGATTTTTTATTTCTGTATGTAAGTTTATTTATTGTTTGCCATAGTTTCTCATTATCTTTTGGATATGGTTTTAAAAGACCTCGACTAACAATGAATACTTTCGGGCGAAATGCCCAACCGGGCGAACTCGCCTCGGAGGAAATGACCACCAAAAAATGACATCGGAACATAGTAAGCCACTTAGTAAGGAGGTTTAGTGATGGGCAAATGCGAATGATTGGCTCGAATCGAACAACTTGTCGAACAAAAAATAATGGCCTAACTGATGGTATACTTTTTTACTTAAAACAAGCGCTCTTATAAAAACAATTAAAGACCGCTATATTCGAAACTAACAGTGTTGCACTAGTCAAGTATTCTACACGGACACATCTGACTCCGTCGCGCTTTAACTGGCGATTGATTGAGTACCTAACCGAACCGTAAATTTTGAAAATTATTGAATCAGTGTTGCTGCGATAACGAGATCGATGGTTGAGTTTTAAAAATACAGTAACTCTACCGAATATTCCTATAGAAAATATCGAGAATATCGAATTCTTAAAAGTACCGGTAATAATCGATACTAAATAACCGACCAAGTTCGTACTTCGTGTCAAGCCACGCGCAGTGTAGAGTTAAGGAGTGATCACACCTAGCTGAATTCAAAGACTAATTCGGCATACATTGCTCGTTGAAGTAAGGATATTTCAATTAACATAACCAAGCCTCCTAGCAATGTATGCCGAATTAGTCTTTGAATTCAGCTAGGTGTGATCACTCCTTTACCTAGTTCTTTTTACGATTTTTTTTGTCGCAAAGCAGGTTTATTAACTCTACTGAACAGTCGTATAGAAAATATCTGAACATTTGAAGTATCGATGGTAATCTATAGTGAATTTTTAAATTTTTTTTATTAGTACTTGTTATTACACCATGAATAATAATTATTTTTTATCGACAAGTTGTTCATCATCATTCGCAAAATTTACCCATCACTAAACTTCCTAAGTTCTTTACTTGAAGGGAGTAAGGAGGTTTAGTGATGTCCGAGTGCGAATGATTAATTTTAATTTAATTCCGTATTCGCATCGAAATTAAATTGACCAATACATGGTCTAAGGGACTGGTTTCCGTAAACTGAAAGGGCGTGGTCAGTCAACGTAACTGAATAATTTTTAGTACATAAAACTTTCAGAAAATATTAAAATAATCCTCTTTTCCACAAAAAGCCACGATCACACCTAGCTGAATTCAAAGACTAATTCGGGATACATTGCTCGTTGAAGTAAGGATATTGCAATAACACAACCAAGCCTCCCAGCAATGTATGCCGAATTAGTCTTTGTATCCAGCTAGATGTGATCGTGGCTAAACTGTCCATTTGCAATTATATATGAAGAGTATTGAAGAGGCTGATAGTTTTATTTACTGAAAGTTGTTCAGTTACGGCGAATGACTTTGTGCACCTGCAAGACTAGAAAAAGAGAAAAAATGTATCCACTTCATTTACCACAGCCATTGTTTTTGTTTGATCAGAAATACTCTCATTCATAAGATTTGGCACGGCAATGTTCAGGTCTCATTTGTCCATTTAAGGTAAATAAAAATAAAAACATCACGGAAATGTATTGTCAGCCTATTAAAGCCACGATCACATCTAGCTGGATTCAAAGACTAATTCGGCATACATTGCTGGGAGGTTTGGTTATGTTATTGCATTATCTTTACTTCAACGAGCAATGTATGCCGAATTTGTCTTTGAATCCAGCTCGCTGTGATCACTCCTTGACTCAACCGAACATCGCATACAAATTTTTTATAGTGAATTTTTTAAGTTTATTATTAGTACTTATTATTAAACCAAGATAATGCTTTATTTTTATTTTTCATGGACAAGTTGTTCGATACGAATTAATCATTCGCAAAATTTTCACATCACTAAACCTTCTAACTCCTTTACTTGAAGGGACTTAGCATGTTTAGTGATGTCCAAGTGCGAATGATTAATTCAACATATCGAACAAAAATATACTTACATTAAAAAAAACGGTCAAGTGCGAGGCAGACTCTCGCTTCGAGGGATTCGATATTCCTGTAGTATTTTTAAAAGCAATAAAGCCCATCTTTAAGACCGCAAATAAGTTTGTCTGTAATTTTTTCTTCTTTCAATTATCGGTTGTATTTGTCTTGAGGTTGTATCAGCCATTTTATAACAATCGATAGCATTTTATTGTACAATAATTATTTACGATAAGGCTATTCAACAGAGTTACTGTATTTCAAGATCAACTACCGACAGCAAAACTATCGCTATCGGAACATCACTATTCAGCAACTGTATTAGTAGGCACTTTTTATACTTAGCTTCCTAGCTAGAACTTTGAATTCACAAACGTCTTTTTCTACGTAGCCTCCTAGGTAGATTTCTTATTCAGTCGTCAAATTCAAGCAGGTGTAATCGCGGCTTTAGGCACTAAAGTCTTTCGAAATTGATGAGAATGGCGCTTCTGTTAGTTGATCTATGTTCACGTTTTATGTCCCTATCACTCCAGTTTCGAAAGGAATATGGTTATCTTTTTCTTTCATGTTACCTCTACTACGTCATTATGGCGTCATATTTTTTAAAATAAAATAATAAACCAAATAAAATGTAATAATTTTGTCTAACTTACCTGTGATTTGTGATCCCGTCGACTTTCTTCTTTTTTGCCCAACTATTTTTACATTTATGCACTACACACGTTGGCATTTTGTTTTAATAATACAAAAAAGTAAACAAGGTCTCAAATATGACAGGACGTGCGCATAGTCTTTTTTTTTTAAATAAAATAGTTTTTATTTCTGTAAACATGTTTTCTTAACTATAACATAGATTGGAGCCTCCATTTAAGCAGAAGTTGCTCCGCTCCTCCTTTTTCTCCTTGTTCGAGAGCGACTGAAGCGGGTTGCGCCATGTGGCGCAACTTTTGAGCTTCGTTTTTGAAGCACTAGCAACGTATCTACGTCGGTAATATAATTGTAATATCATTGCTTAGGGATGGATTTTTTTTTTCAAATTTAATTGGGACCAACTTCGGTGTTTACCCTTTCCAATAAAAAAAACCGGCCAAGTGCGAGTCGGACTCGCGCGCTAAGGGTTCCGTACCTATCTACCATATGATATACTAAAATCTTCTGCTCTTTGATTTTAAAAACTCCGCGACCATCCAACTTGACCCCTCTTTTATAGGAAATTACTTGAAACGGGAGCTCACCTTAATTGGTTACTATTAGTTGTGAGAAAAATTTAAATATTTAATGGTTTTAGACTTTTCTCTATATTATATAGAAAAGTCCAAAACCATTATTTGTACTGACAGACCCAGCTTCTTGCGAAATTTCATAATTTTAGGTGAACGGGAAGTACCCTATAGGTTTTGCTTTAGTGCATAATTAAATGTATAGAGATGAGGACATAAAAAGCCATATCTTTTAATTGCGTCGTTGTAAAAAATTGAAATTTTCAGATCTTATGTAGTTTATGAACCTTAATATTCGTTATCAATTTCAACCTGATACCTCTTCTCGTTCGTGAGAAAAAGGGTCTTGTCAGATAGACAGACAGACGGACAACAAAGTGATCCTATAAGCGTTCCTTTTTTTTTGAGGTACGGAACCCTAAAAAAATATTAAAATCAGACCACTCGGTAAAAAGTTAAGAGTGGTCGTATGACGTAAAATAAAATATACGCGTCCACTTGAACTAAAAATTACGAACCTCCTCGTTTTTAGGGTTCCGTAGTCAACAAGGAACCCTTATAGCTTGGTCATGTCCGTTCTTGGAGGAACCATGTCCGTCTGTCTCTCTGTCCGCGGCATAGCTCAGAGACCCTTAGTACTAAAACGCTGAAATTAAGTATCGATATGTATTGCATCCACGCCAAGATAGTGGTAAAATAAAATCTAAAATATATATATTTTTAGGGTACCTCCTCTAAAAGTAAAGTGGGGGTGAAATTGTTTTTCTTGTTTACCCCATCGTGTTGGGTATCGTTGGATAGGTCTTTTATAATGTGTGTTTACCAAGATGATTTTTCGCTTTAGGGATCCGTTTGCGAAATATTCAGCTTGAAAGCGCAATTTTTTGTTGGAGTCGAGTGTGTTGGAGTCGAGTGTCCCCCCCCCCCCTGCCAGTTAAATGGTAGTTAATAGAAATGTAAAAAAAATTCAAGGTACTAGTATATATGATGAAAATAAAAGGAAAACTATCACAGCTAAGAAGGCATCACAGGTGAATAAAGCTATAGTCGAAAAACTGGAAATAATGTAAAATGCAATAGCAATCAGGCGTTAAGGCAGATTTAGACGTAGAAAATATTTAGGCGCCAAAACCCAGGCCCGGCAAAAAATTTGCCTGCCGCGCGTAGTCATGCCTAGCCGGTCGTTTCCACGGAGCCGTCGCGCCGCCGCCGCCGAGATGCGAGGGAAGCGGGCGGGGGGGTGGCGCAGTAGGTAGGTAAATAAAATAACGTTCGGTTTCAAAATTACCAACATAATCATTTGAGTTTCATGAGTGTATCGTGGCTCTTTTTAATTTTGAAAATCTCGATAATCACCCAGTGATGTTCAAAAATTGGCTCACAGTTCTTATGAATGTAGACTTCATCGATAAGGGGCGTCTGTTCTGGGTGACTACTCTCAAGTTTCGATATATCGATACGATACTATTCGAAACACGCAAATTCAAAACTTCGTCCCTTGACGATAGAGTAGGATATTGGTTGGGTGCTAATCACTGCCACTTTGACAATTCATCCAACCAATATTCTACTCTATTGTCAGTGAACTAAATTATGAATTCGACTGTATCGAAGTAGTATCGTATCGATATATCGAAAATTGAGAGTAGACATCCTGTCCGGTTTTTTTTTGTCCTTAGTTTGTCGTTTTTCTGCCAGTGATACGGTGATGGTCAAGTGGTCGGCTGGTGGTCAAATGGTCGGCTGCTGGTCAAGTGGTCGGCTGGTGGTCAAGTGGTCGGCTAGTGGTCAAGTAGTCGGTTAGTGGTCAAGTGGTCGGCTAATGGTCAAGTGGTCGTCTAGTGGTCAAGTGGTTGTCTAGTGATCAAGTGGTCGTCTAGCGTTCAAGTGGTTGTCTAGCGTTCAAGTGGTCGTCTAGTGGTTAGCTGTTGGTCAAGTGGTCGGCCAGTGGTCAAGTGGTCGTCTAGCGTTCAAGTGGTCGTCTAGTGGTCGGCTGCTGGTCGGCTGCTGGTCGAGTGGTCGGCTGCAGGTCGAGTGGCCGGCTGGTGGTCAAGCGGTAAGCTGGTGGTCAAGTGGTCAGCTGGTGGTTAAGTGGTCGGCTGGTGGTCAAGTGGTCGGCTGGCAGTCAAGTGGTCGGCTAATGGTCAAGTGGTCGACTGGTGTTCAAGTGGTCGGCTGGTGGTCGATTGGTCGACTGGCGATCAAGTGGTCGGCTGTCGTTCAAAATGAATTGTTAAAAGCGAAAAATATAAGTTTAAAATATTAATTTAATGACTGGGCAAATTTTCAAGGTTCCTTACATCTGGATTCTGATAGCTGATAAGGCAGGTTCGCGACCACTGGTTTGGCGCCGCAAAATAGGCCGCTGGTCTATTTCATGCCTACAAGCAAGCCGCACGCCAAAAACCGTTTACAGCTTGCCTACCGTCCTGCCTTGAGTTTGCTAGAGTATTGGCGCCAATATTTTGCCGTCGTCTAAACCAGCCGAGGCACGCCAAAAACTGTTTACACTTGGCATATTGTCTTGCATAGAAGGTAGGCGCCTGAGATTTGCCTCCGTCTAAATCCGGCATTAGGACCTGAACGTTATGGCATACTTAGTCAACACCTGTTTTACGATAAAAAATGTTATAATATTGCGAAACCCTATATTTCGCATGGTCCGACACGCACTTGGCCGGATTTTTTTTAACCTCATCGATTTAAAAAAAATCCGAATTTTAAATGTTAGCCTGTCGTGGCTCGATGCGTTAATTCAGCGATTTTGTGAAGTTATGTTGCTATGCCGTTAAAAAGAAGATAGACAAGAGAACGTTAAAGGAGTCGGAATTTTAGTTATTTTTTATATCCAAGCAATGTTTAACTTTAAGTTTAGTTTTACCTCGGCCACTTTGAGAGTAAATAAAAAAGAACTGTAGAAAAGAATTTATCGAGTATTCTGCAATAGGTAAAAATATGGGGTCCCTTGCGACGGGTCAGGTCAGTGGCCCCGCGCCGCCTGCCACTTTGGCCGCAGAGGACAGGGAGAGCGGCTCATCGTAACACCAGCACTCCTCTTCCCCTGCGGCCCCACCGCGTCCGCCATCATCCGCCGAGGCCGCGGAAGGTAGGGAGAGCAACACTGACACTCCTCTCCCGCCGCGGCCCCTACATCTCAACTGCGATGCCTCCCATACGACACCGCAGCCCGCCTCAGTTGCGATAGCGCCCATACACTACCGCAACCTACCGCCCTAGGCCGCTCCATCGCGGGCTTGGAGACCAAAGCCCGGAGGAGCAGTAACGCCCGGCCCAACACCGGCACGACCCTTTTCGCTTCGCCGTGGGAGACCGAGTCACGGGTACTGAGCCCCATCGGGGGGAAACCTAACCTAACCTTTTTTTTTGTTGACGCTGGGAAAAAATGCATTTTCCTTTCATTATCAACCTTTCATTTCCTTTTTCATTTGCTTCTACATATTTAGCCAAGGGGCTGCCGTTAAACTTAGGTTTAGCCGGCTAGTGAAAGAAGAAACTAATTTAGCCGCTTCTCGAAAATAAACCTAAGTTTAGCCGGCTAATCTTAAGTTTATGTTCACACCAATCTTTAGCCGTAACATATACAAATGTTGCTCGTTTAATAGTATAGTATTTTTACGGTAAATTTTTAGTTTGAAGCAATCTTTAACATGATGTAAGCCGTAGATATCATGTCCCTAACCACTGGTGGTCTAGGGTCGTTATTTTGACCTCTTTAATTTAAATAGCGTAACAAGATGGACCGTTGTTCTGGTACTACTAAATCTCACATAAATCTCATAAGCACTCATACCGAGAGTAGCGAAAAATCAATAGTACCACTGCTACAACACCTAGCAAACTAAGAAACACTTGTTTAAATTATATTGATTACTGTATTGAGATGTAAAATAATGCAAATATTTATTTAAGATTTTACGCACGTAACTGCAGACAAAAGGTAAGTTTGTCCTCATGTATATCGTCTTTATTATGTTTTCTTTGTAAATATTGTTTTAATTCTACTTATGGTAGAGAAAACTTAAATTGAAAAGAAAATAACCGCTTGTAGATCTAATATTGGATACAGTTTTGTTTTACTGGAATGTAAAATAAATTGTACAGCAGGCCAGCAGCACCGGGGCTCAATATTTGAATATCACCGGGTGATAAAATATAACTGTTGAGACTTTAATAATTCAAATTTATCCTGATAATACTATTTTATCTACACTCATGTCGTAATCTTTGAATTATGATTCAAAAAGTTGGTACATAAGGCTGAATATTACGCAGAGTACGCATAAAAAATTAAAAAGTTACCATTACGTAACGATTTTTGTATGAAAATTTTGCAAAGGTGTTACGTAATTTAACTTTTTAATCATAACATAAAAAATTCTTCTTGAACCTAAACCTTTTTAAAGAAGACAGTTATAAATGTAACAGTTTTTCTTAGTATCTGTCAAATATCAATAGCATATTTACAAAGTGTACCTTATAAACAACCTATTATTTTGGAGCAGTTACAGTAACAGGTACTATAGTTACAATTATTTTATCTGCAGTGGAAAATATGCGCGCGCAGCCTGAAATTAGAAGGACTTGGAAAAAGATACTAGATTTGCCGCCATTTTCAAATATTTACCTTTTTCAAGTATTTTGTGCCCGTGAAAGTAATGTGAAAGTTTATTGAAGAAGTAGATAAAGAGGTGCAGTCAGGACACTGCAGTTACACCAGAAGATACTCAATAACTTATGATCTTCTCCCATATTAGTCTAGGACATTTTATGACATAACCTACAATGAATTGGGAAAGAATGAAAATCAAAAAGAAAACCATGTCTTGTTAAGAAAATGTTCTGCTTGTATATTTCAAAGAAGACCTAGCGGATATATTAAGGCGGCTTCTTCAGACTCAAATCAGAACCGTAATACGACTATACATAATATAAGTTGCCTTTGTTGTTTACTTACTTTTGTTTAATTTTTATAAGTAAGTACCTACCTATTGCATGAGTGAAGATAAAGTAGTATACGCAACTGCATATAATTTGGTATTAAAACACTCGTTTGATGCTATTATCACACTCGACTACGCCTCGTGTGATAAACCCAAACTCGTGTTTTAATAACCTGTTTTATATGACAGTTGCATAAACTACTATTTATCAAATATCAATCTTCACTTTTAAAAAGAAAAATCTGTGATTTTTAAGTGACATTTTAAGTGATATTACTTTTTTGAGTGATATTTTATCACCCGGTGATATTCAAGAATTAACTCCCAGGGAGTAAAGTATAAAGCAGTCCTTGATTGACAATTTTCATGTATTCTAATTTACCTTTCAAGAGTTTGTCAGAGTAAATGTGAATTTTTAAAGTCTCAAAAGTGACATTTTATCACCCGGTGATTTTCAAGAATTGACTCCCTGCACTAACTTTTTCGCGATATGTAAGAGTAAAAAAATTAAGTTGCTACGAACTTGCAAAATGAAGTTTGTAATGACAAAAAAATAGTATGGAAATAAAAACTTATACATACATGTTTCATGCAAAAATATTTCCAATGAAGTATTAGTCAACAAAACTTTTTTTTTTCAGTCGCCATAGCCGAAAACACTCGGATGATAACGATAATGAATTTCAACTACTGAGTTACTGACTCCTCACGCCTGTTGATATGTACCTATAAACACACAACACATAAACACACACACACAACATACACAAGCCATCTATGTTTTACTTTGAGTTTTTTGTGAGATACTTATCGCAGTTTTAATCTTAAAAATATTTGATGTTTACTGTACTTTTAATAATTTCCTGTGTTCAACTGTTTTTTTTTTTGTACCAGTAGGATTTATTGCTAATTAGTAAATTAGAATAAATACACAAAAAGTTAATTAGTAAAAAGTATTTCGGGTCCCTGCGATACAAGCTTTGCTTAGTGCAGGGACTGCTGAGTATATGCATGCATACGTATTATACGTAACACTTAGTACGACTATGACTGTTTACTGCCTAAACATTGTATGTGTTAATAGCAATTCTTTCAATCTTAATTCTTACTCTACTCTATTATATTCTATAGCCGCTAAGCCAACGCCCCAACCAGAAATCGAACCCTAAGCCTTCGGAATAGCAGGCAGCAGGACTATCACTATTCACTATGCCACACAGGCCGACAGAAGACGTGGCACATTACGTCGCCCTTCTAGCTAACCGTTACATCTCAAAATTGTTACTTTTCCAGGGCAACCCGCTTTCGGTTTCGCGTTCCAATCATGCTGCTATAATTACGTTATTTTTTATACTATGCATTACTTAGTAATGTATTATAACAGCTCTTATATCTAGTTCTTTAAGCTAATATAAGCCTGATAACTCTAACGTCTCTATTTATTTATTTATTTATTTATACTAATTTTAAGCAGATATGACACTCTGTGAGAACTTTGTTTTAGTTTTTCGGTTAAGAAAGTCAGATGTAACGTTGATATTTTTCTATAATTCGTCTGAACATATAAATAAAACTACCTTAAACCATTGTTTTCATTCATTTAAAATAATTAAACGATTGCTTGTGAACGTTTTATTAAAATACAACGTTTAGGTGATCTGTGACGGCCAGCTTAGCCCCGAACGCAACTAGATGGAGCCACTGCTGCAAATGTAAGGTTTTATTTTTTAATGCAATAAGTACCAACTATATTTGTGCAAAAAGTTGATTCGCGTAAATTTCATCGTGCAACTTCAACGCCTAACAACAATTTCGATAAGAAAAATATCTCCATATGTCCACTAAAGTCAATTACTCTTGTCAGTCCGTGTTTACATGAGTACGATCACTCACACATGCACACAAAGCACAACCGTACAGTTTTGACCGCACGCCCACAATCGTAATACGAGTATTGAACCTAAAATTGCTAACAAAAATAGAACTTTCAGTACATTAACTGTATTTTTGTATTAATTAGCGAAAAATTTTACTAAAAATAACAGTATTCGTTCGTTTTCCAACATAATTTTATGTCCCGAGTAAGAATCCAAGTCGTTTAAATTTTTGTATGGAAAATTTCTAACATTTGGGTTTATAATCAACATTTTTTAGGTACTTTTTTTTAGCTTCGTAAGTATTTTAAGTAATGTTTTAGGCAACTATAACCAACTAAGTATAAATGCAGTCTAATAATATTTCAAACAGAGTTTTCTCATTACAATAAGGCAGTCAGACAGATATCACAATCACAGTTTTTACAAAAATATTATTGTTTTAGTTGTTATTCAAAAAGGAATAAGAAATCAACTTACTAATTGTCATAGTATTCGCGATCGGAATTTTGGGTGGAATTGGATTCAACAGGTTTTTGTTTTTTGATGTGGCCCCCCGCCCGCTCACCACAAATTGGTGCTTTTCATAGGCACTTAATTATATGGAAAAAGAACCCATATTCGCAAAAAACCTTCGACTTTTTAGGTTCTAAGTGTAAATATTAATGTAAACATTGCATTAATATATTCTCGTTAAGTGCTCTATGTACATAAGTCAGTAATTTTCTTACTTTAAGCCACCAATTTTCTGAATGGAAAAGATCTTGCTAACTGGTCTATGTTCAATACGACAAATAGCAAGAATATAAATGACCACCTATACAGATATTGCAAACAAAAAACACGATATATCTTTGAAACGGTCAACGATACAGAAATGACGATAAGAGAGAACTTGTGCATAATGCTAAGACCGATCTAATGGCATTACGAGTATCAGTGCAGGTATAACGTTTTGCGAGATATAACGGTTAGCTAGAAGGGCGACGATTAAAATACCTACCTGTTTTGTTTTTTATCCTTTATGTACACATCCTCTTGCCTTCTTGGTGGCACCCTATAAAATATATATAGGGTGTTATAGTAAACACTGTGATCCTTAAAACTGTGCATTTAGACCATGAAACTGAACAACTTTTCCCAAGGAATAGGTCGAAATACGACGAAAAAATATTGAACTCCCATAAAAAACTGCATCAGCTGATTGCGCATTTTGTTCAGTTTCATGTTCTGAATTGTTCAGTTTCATGTTCTGAATGTTCAGTAGCAAGGTTCACGGTGTTTACCTTAACACCCGATATACAGGAAATAAGGTTTTTTCAGCAAAAACTGAAAGGGCATGACCGTTCGATAAAACTGAACTACTTTTACCAAAAAGTATTTTACCGCAAACGTAAAAAAATGGGCGGCCGAATTTTTCGTCATTTCAGGTGACAAGTTTCTTGGAAAAAGTTGTTCAGTTTCATCGACTGCCCATACCCTTTCAGTTTTTTCCGACTTGTACCTTCCACCTCGTATAGTATTTATCGAAAAACTGAAGAACAAAATGAAATTAAAGGTAAACTTGTAAATTAGATGCAATTAACTGTGTAAAATACCAAGATATAAAAAGATAAAAATAGGAAAAAGCAAAAAAGTAATTTTTTTTACAGTTTTTGTATCTATGCAGTGATCTATTAGGTACTTAACAACATTCACTGCGTTACGGCAAGTATTTTGCCGTATATGACTTTCCAATTGTCCGGCTGGTCGTATTTATTGTCTTACGCTCGGTGATGTTCCCGTACTCTTATATGAGAGACAAATATATATTTCCTTTATATTGTATGCCTTCCATATACTCATTAAATAATAAATAAATAAATAAATAAATTATTATTAGTACACAAAAAATGATTAGCAAAATAGGCGCTGTAACGCAAAGGAAGGAAATTATCTTCCTACAGTGCGGGACGGTAACAAGTTAACAACACACCTCAATAATGCCTAGGGATTTTTTTAATTTACTTAATTCGCAGGAAGTCTATTGATAATTTCTTGAGACCACTATTTAAGAAATGAAAGTATATTTTATGCGCTACGCGTGTAATAACATTTTAAATATACAATGTACGTGATTGAACAAAAAGGGACCTCATGGAAAATAATTTGATTTCGAGTAAATCGCGTTTGAAGTTTCGTGTAGAGGCAGTTTTGCTGCCAAAGGAAAACTGCCTCAGCTCACAAAAAAAAATCATAAAAATAACACTACGCCACCTAAAAATATTCTGGTTAGACCAAAACAAAGCTAAAAGACCACAGATAAAAAAAAATTAAAAAAAAAACGGTTTTCAATCCCTTCAGGTCCCTTTTTGGTCAACCACTCACAATTACTCTTTTGTTTATAATTATTAGCCTTCAATACCCTACCACAGGGCAAAGGCCTCCCTTTCCTCCTTCCATTTATCCTGGCTCAAAGCCAACTCCCGCCAGTTACTTAAGTAGTAGAAGATCCAAGGCCGAGCTTGTATGGGGTACCTTGCGCAAAACCTGTTGGAATAAAGCTTGGCACAATTCAAGTTAACATTTATAGGTAACATATAAGAAGTGGTGCTCCCCGGCAGGACGCGACAGAGACGCACAGTAGAGCATAATGTCGAAAAAGTGTAGTTTTTTACTAGGTCGATAGTTGTATCTTTTGAACCGAAATAGGTAGCTTGTTGTAAATTTCACAGGATATGTGTTTTTAATAAAAGCTAAAAAAAAAATAGGGGGAGTCGCCATACAAGACACGTATTTCGTTTGTTTTTGCTTTGTCGTCAGAACGGTTATTAATTCGAGCGTCGAACATAGTAAGAAAAATAGTAGTTCACTAAAATTACAATAAAATAACATGTCTTGACTGACTGACTACACGTTTATATATCACATACCACCAACACCATATCCGAAAGGATTTTTAAAACTTATCCCCCAAGGGGCTGAAATAAGGGATGGAAGTTTTTCATTTTTTTTTACTTAGCTTTAACTTTCATACCTTATTTCACATCCTTGGAAGACGACTTTTGGAAAATCCTTTTATGATGTTTGTGGTATACATTAAATTAGCACACACAATTTCAAATGTGTAGCTAAAGTGGTTATGGGTCGGTGTCAGTCAGTCAGTCAATCAGTCATTTAGTCAGTCAGGAAATGTAATTTTATTGACAATTTAGTGAACTATATTTCATACCAAGTTTAACGCACGAATTAATAACCGTTCTGACGATAGAGCAAAAACAAACAAAATACGTTTCTTGTATGGTGATCGTTTATGGTCAAATCATATTCATATTCTGATTTTATTTGTACTTGTCGGTAAAAAGTCTGGTTTTTGAATTTTCGCGCGATGTTTAGCGAGTGAGGTCTTGGTGACGTAGTCTTTCCTGATTGGCTATTAGATTTTTTAGTGATTGCTCCTTTTTGGTTGATTTTAGTACAGTAAACTGTGGAGTGGCGGCGCTAGTGTCTATTCGATTTGGTTGGGGCTTGCTTCCTATTTGCTGATGTTAGTACAGTGAACGAGCGTGGTGGCGCTAGTGTTGAATTGCGACATTCGAGGACAAAGTCGACAGCGAGTATTGCTAATCAGACCTTCCGTTAACAGTTCATTCCTCTTCGAGATTATATTGCGTAAAGTTACAAATTTGGGATCGTAGGCGGGCCAGTATGCAGTTTGAAGAGTCAGATTGAAGATCGAGGCCTGTGGTGGCAGGAGCAACGCTCTATTAAGCTAAGCGTCACCACATTTAACTTGTTAACCTTGAACTATGAAGTGAAATTATAATACACGATTACCTGCCTAGCTTATGATTCGAACACGGTGTACACTGGGATTATGAAACGTAGATAAAACGATAGGATGGAAAGCCTCCACGGTATTCATAATTTTAGGTGTGATCGGCGGTACAACCAATCCTGCACATAGTTTAAGTACGAGTACTTGCGGACTAGTAAGATCTTCGATGAGCGATCAGTCGAAGCGAATCGTCATGGATATAAATTATTAATAACCACTACCTACCAATAGTTTGGGTAATATTCTTTTCTCCTTTTTTTCTACGACGTTATTATATTTAAGTATAGTGTTTTGTACACAATAAAAAGTCTGACTAGACTAAGAAATATAATCCGAAAAACTATCAATTGATAAGTTGTAGTTGTAGTCTTTTTAGGGTTCCGTACCTCAAAAGAAAAAACGGAACCCTTATAGGATCACTTTGTTGTCCGTCTGTCTGTCTGTCTGTCTATCACCCCTGTCAGACCCTTTATCTCACGAACGGGTAAAGGTGTCATATTGAAATTAATACCACATATTAGGAACCATAAACCACACAAGATCTGAAAATTTCAATTTTTTACAACGACGCAATCAAAAGCTGTGCGGTGCTGTGCGGTGCCGGCCTAAAAAAGAATAGTACCGACCCATCTCTTCCCGTGGGTGTCGTAAGAGGCGACTAAGGGAATTGAAATCCAGAGGATGGGCAGCAGCGTCCTTCTGTGTATTATTTCATCTTACTGCGGGCGCCAACCCGTCTGCCAAGCGTGGCGACTATGGTAAAACCCCCTAAGAATCGATGAATCACAACAATAAGCTCCGGCCCCTAGTCCCCGGCGGCCCCGCTATTCCTGGCTCCGGTAGCGGCCATGGTAACGGTGGGGCAGGGGGTGCGAAGAATCCCCGGCAGATGTCGAGCTACCAACAACGACGACCTCTGGCTCTGGCAACTTATAACACGCGCACATTGCGGACCGACGAGAAGGTTGCAGAACTCGAAGAAGAATTGAGCAGGTTACACTGGGACATCTTAGGTCTATCTGAAGTCCGAAGAGAGGGGGAGGACTCGATAATCCTAAAATCAGGTAACTTGCTCTATTTCCGGGAGGGCGACCAACTGTCCCAGGGAGGTGTCGGGTTTATGGTCCACAAGTCTCTCGTGAACAACGTGGTCATGATCGAGAGTGTGTCGTCGCGGGTAGCGTACCTTATACTCAGAATCACCAAAAGGTATTCGCTGAAAGTCATACAGGTATACGCCCCCACATCGACACACTCTGATGATGAAGT
The DNA here is from genome assembly GCA_947532105.1 of Athrips mouffetella. NCBI lineage: Eukaryota > Metazoa > Arthropoda > Insecta > Lepidoptera > Gelechiidae > Athrips > Athrips mouffetella. The sequence goes on from OX383973.1 coordinate 7,967,866, forward strand.
CGAGGCTATGTATGAGGATATATCTAAAGCCATACATACGCCTAAGACCCACTATACCGTTGTCATGGGGGACTTCAACGCGAAATTATTCAAGCGAGGCGATGGTGAGCTGAGGGTGGGGCAATTTGGTGTTGGATATCGGAATTCCAGAGGCCACATGTTAGCCGACTTTTTGGAGAAAGAAGGACTCTTTATGATGAATTCCTTCTTCAAAAAGTCGGAAAACCGAAAATGGACCTGGATCAGTCCCGATGGTGCTACAAAAAATGAGATTGACTTTATCATGTCGACGAAGAAGCAAATATTCAATGATGTCTCTGTGATCAATGCGGTTAAAACCGGAAGCGATCACCGGTTGGTAAGAGGCACATTGAATATCAACGTAAAGCTGGAAAGAACTCGACTGATGAAGTCTACGCTCCGACCAGTACCCACCAATATCCAAAACCCCGACGGCTTTCAGCTCGAACTGCAAAACCGCTTTGAATGCCTTGGTGAATGCGTAGATGTGGACGACTACAATAACGGGTTCGTGGAAACTGTCCATACAATTGGGTCAAAGTACTTTAGACCCCACCGTACTAAAAGAACCAAAAAGATCTCTGACCATACCCTCAAGCTAATGGAAGAAAGACGCGAAATGGTTCTGCAGTCTCCGGAAGATGCTTCTCAATATCGGCGGCTCAATAAACAGATCTCTAAGTCTCTGACTCGCGACCTTCGGCTATTTAATACTAACCATATTAAAGAAGCGATTGAGCGGAACAAAGGCTCCAAAGTGTTCGCAAGAGATTTGTCTATTGGACAGAGCCAGTTGACGAGGCTGAAGACCGAGGATGGCAGAACCGTATCGTCCAAGCCTGAGCTACTGAGGGAAGTCGAGAAGTTCTATGGGCAGTTATACACATCAACCGGCCCACCCGTTAGCAGTCTGGCCAACGATCCAAGAGCTAGACTTACCCGACACCATACCGAAGATATCCCGGACGTCAGCTTGTACGAGATTAGAATGGCTCTCAGACAGCTTAGAAACAACAAGGCACCCGGGCACGATGGAATTACGGCTGAGCTTCTGAAAGCAGGCGGAAGGCCAGTGCTTAAAGCTCTTCAGAAGCTGTTTAATTCTGTCATACTCGAAGGGAAAACGCCACAGGCATGGCACAGAAGTGTGGTGGTACTCTTCTTCAAAAAGGGTGATAAGACCCTGCTGAAGAATTACAGACCCATCTCACTTCTGAGCCATGTCTATAAGCTGTTCTCGAGAGTCATTACGAACCGTCTCGCGCGCAGGCTCGACGACTTCCAGCCTCCCGAACAAGCCGGTTTTCGTAAAGGCTTCAGTACCATAGACCACATACATACGCTACGGCAAGTTATACAGAAGACCGAAGAGTATAACCAGCCACTTTGCCTAGCGTTTGTGGACTATGAGAAGGCCTTCGATTCGATCGAGACGTGGGCCGTGCTACGATCTCTCCAGAGGTGCCAAGTCGACTATCGGTACATTGAAGTGTTGAAGGACCTGTACAAAAACGCCACTATGTCAGTTCGTCTTCAGGACCAGGACTCGAAGCCTATCCAATTGCAGCGAGGAGTGAGACAGGGAGACGTCATATCTCCTAAACTGTTCACCGCTGCATTGGAAGATGTCTTCAAACTCCTGGACTGGAAAGGACTTGGCATCAACATCAATGGCGAGTACATGACCCACCTTCGATTTGCCGACGATATTGTCGTAATGGCTGAGACCCTGGAAGATCTCGGCACGATGCTCAATAACCTCAGTAGAGTTTCACAACAAGTGGGTCTTAAAATGAACATGGATAAGACGAAAATTATGTCTAACGCCCTTGTTGTACCCACTCCACTCAAAGTTGGAGACTCTACGCTCGAAGTTGTTGATGAGTACGTATACCTGGGACAAACAGTCCAGCTGGGTAAATCCAACTTAGAGAAAGAGGTTACTCGTCGAATCCGACTCGGATGGGCAGCGTTCGGGAAGCTCCGCAATATCTTCACGTCCAAAATACCGCAGTGTCTCAAGACGAAAGTCTTTGACCAGTGTGTGTTGCCAGTGATGACATATGGCACCGAGACGTGGCCGCTCACGATGGGCCTTATCAGAAAGCTCAAAGTCACCCAAAGGGCGATGGAAAGGGCTATGCTCGGAGTCTCTCTGCGCGATCGAATCAGGAATGAGGAGATCCGCAGAAGAACTAAAGTAACTGACATAGCCCTGAGAATCGCTAAACTGAAGTGGCAGTGGGCAGGGCACATCGCAAGAAGAACCGATGGCCGATGGGGCGTGAGGGTTCTAGAGTGGCGACCACGTACCGGAAGACGAAGCGTTGGCAGGCCCCCCACAAGGTGGACCGACGATCTGGTCAAGGTCGCGGGAAGCCGCTGGATGCGAGCAGCGCAGGACCGGTCATCATGGAGTTCTTTAGGGGAGGCCTATGTCCAGCAGTGGACGTCTTTCGGCTGATATGATGATGATGATGAATCAAAAGATATGGCATTTTATGTCCTCATCTCCATACATTTATTCAAAAATGCAAAACCTACAGGGTACTTCCCGTTGACCTAAAATTATGAAATTTGGCAAGAAGCTAGGTCTCACAGTACAAACAATGGGATAAGTCTGAAATCATTAAATATTACAACTTTTCTCACAACTAATGGTAACCAATTGTGGTGAGCTCCCGTTTCGAGAACATTCATATAACAGAGGGGTCAAGTTGGATGGTCGCTGAGGCGATTTTTGTTTTAGTTCTAGGTATTTAAAAACGGGAACACTTACAAACTGGAAAATTTAAATGTTTATAGTGCATAAGCTATAAAATAACAACAAATAATAAAATTTCGTCAAGCGCGTGTCGAACTCAAAAAATCTAGCACATTAACTTACTGAAATTTCAACGAATACAATTATGTTTATTTGGTGATACGGAACCCTCAGTGCGCGAGTCCGACTCGCACTTGGCCGGTTTTTTTTATTAATACGCATATCCAATCCCATTTTTTCATTTCTGTGCTATATGGCAAATATATTGCCGTAAATAAAAAAACCCTGTATTTTTTTAAATAGCTTACAGAACGCTGTGCTACGGCAGCTACTATACACAAGGATATAAGCTACTGGTAAGTTTAAAATCTTTGTTCAGGTCATGAGTTTCAAAATAGAAGCCGTAACGCAAAACGGGCAATTCAGGTACGGGCAGTATTTGTCTCGTACCGCACTGGCAGGACGTTTAGTTTTAACGTTGCCTCAGTGGTGTTAATTTAGTTTGTAGGTACGTTCATAAATTCAGTAGTTAGCTTTACTTAAACCTTCCTTCCTGATGAGTAGCCACTGATTCCAGACGCACAAAAGGTGATGGCACCACATACAGACGAGGTATCTATGTCGCAGGCAAATTGTGATATTCGCAACTTTATATAATGCCTAGGTGTTTGTCAAAACGGCGTGTATCCTGTCACGCTAATTCCTTTCTGGCGTTGCGTTGTGGTCGCAAGATAATTTAACTAAGTTATCTAACTAATACCTCGTCCTGGCCCTTGTCCTGGTGCCGGCAAAGATTGTAACTAACCCATCTCTACCCGTGGGTGTCGAAAGAGGCGACTAAGGGCTTATGAACTGGAGGATGGGCAATATCATCTTTCTGTGTAACGTACCATCTTATATAGGGTGACTTTTAATTAGTTCTTGACTTGATAGCAAAAGATATGCATGTACTCATGATACTGAACAACTTTTCCCAAGGAACATAGGTCGAAATACGAAAAACCAAATTTGACCTCCCATACAAAATGCGCTATCAGCTTATGCAGTTTTTATGGCAGGTCAAAACTTGATTTTCGTATTTCGACCTATGTTCCTTGGGGAAAGTTGTTCAGTATCATGAGTACATTCATACCTTTTTCTATCAAGAACTAATTAAAAGTCACCATATACTGCGGTCACCAACAACAGCGGTCGCCAGCCGCAAGGTTTACAAGTGTGGTGACTGTGGTAAATGCCCTCCTGAGAACCACGCGATTTTTGCTGGAGTTCTGGAGGGAGCTCCCTGTCCTGCAGTTGACGTTTCATGGGATGTTACGTGTCAGTCAACCAAATAACTTTGCCTTAGCTTACGAACCTAACCTATTCATCTAAATCCATTTACAATCTGCCCACGCGCCACCGTATTATTATTAGCAAAAACTAAAAGGGCATGATCATTCGATAAAACTGAACAACTTTACCGGGAAACATATCACCGGAAACGTAAAAAAATTCTGCCTATCCCTGCAAACTGTCCAATAAAATTTGTAATTTTGTATGAAGCGGCCGATTTTTTTTTTTTCATTTCCGGTGATTGTGTTTGGAGGAGAAAGTTGTTCAGTTTTATCGACTTATCAGTCTTAGTCCCTTTCAGTTTTTTCCATCCTGCCCTTTACACCCTGTGTACAATTTATTGGCCGCCGTTTCAAAAAGCCGGCGACATCTACACAAAACATGTACAGACCAATACTCAATATTATAACACAATCTTTGTTGGTCGCGGGTATGAATTAGTATAAAAGAACTTGAATTGTTTTCTGAAAGTTTCATTCGATTGTTGCTTCTGAACATAAGCGATTGGACTAGGTGTAATATTCAGAAAAAATATATTATAAATTCTTGACGGTTAGGAAGCGATGTTGGCCTAGAGGCGATAGTTCTTTCCTTTTCCTCACGAAAGTTAAGCAACGTCGAATCTAGCTAAGAAGACCGCTAGAAGTATAAAAAGAACAGAGCTGTTTTTTGTGATTCGGAAAGCACGTTAAACCCGAATCTATTCAAATGGCGAGTGAATAGGCTTCTTCTGGGCAAGCTCGCTGCATCGTAGACCTCATCTCTGTTTTCAAGACTAGATCGAGGTCAAGAGTAAGCCCATTTTCAATTTAAAAAAAAAAACGTTAAATAGTGTATTTAATATGGCCATAGCGTGTTGCGATACCTGTGATTTCTGTTGGTAGTTGAGTGACAGTATATAGGGTGTTTCGAAAACCGATCAGTCTACGTAACTGAACAACTTTCAACGAATAAAACTTTCAGCATGAAATGAAAAAAAAATCGTCTTCTCCATACAAATATGCAAACTTGATTGGATAGTTTGTATGGAGAACCCGATTATTCTTTTTCATTTTCTGAAAGTATAATTCACTGAAAGTTGTTTAGTTACGTTGACTGGTCATGTCCTTTCAGATTTCGGAAACCTGTCCCTTACAACCTGTATTTTGATCATAAAGTGTCAAATTCACAGGACAGCGGTTTTACATCCAATTTCATAATCATCATAACATCCCATGACACTTTCACTGCAAGACAGGAAGCTGCCTTCTATCCCCCACGGATATTTCTTAATTCAACTTTTTACTAAAAACTTTAAGTTCTAAATAAAACTTAAATCTTAAAAAAATATTGGGTCTAGCCTAGTCTAGTCTAGTCTAGTCCTCTTCCAAGGACCTGCAATGTTAGAATTTATTTTATTGTACAATGTTGTAAGATTCTATCGAATCCAAATTTACTGAATATCGTTAGGGTTCCGATACCAAAATGGTAAAAAAAAGGAACCCTTATGGTGCCGCTCTGTCTGTCTGTCCGTCTGTCTGTCACACCTCTATATCTCAGCAACCACTTATGCTATCAACCTGAAATTTGGAATAGTTTTAGAATATAGTTGCCCAACTTAATTGCACAAGAAAAAATTTTGAAAAAAGTATGATTATTAATATAAAGGGGGCCAAAATAGGGGGGGCCAAATTTCAAATTGTCGCTACTAGGTCGAGTGGGGTATCATATGAAAGGGCTTTACTTGTACATTTTAAAATATATTTTTGTATTTTTTTAAATTTCTTAGTTTTAAAGTTATGATGAAAAATGTCAAGAAAAATACCATTCCCCCCCCCTTATCTCCGAAGTTTGAGTAAGGAAAAATCTGAATTAATTACAGTTGACAGAAGTTTATATAAACTTTACAGCAAAAATAAAACGATCTTTCTAAGTTGCACAGTTTTTCAGAAATCTGCAAAAAACCTTTACAAACAAATTTAGTTTTGCGGTCCTGAAAATGGACTTTATTGCTTCCAAAAATACTATAGGTATATCGGAACCCTCGGCGCGCGAGTCCGACTCGCACTTGACCGGTTTTTTATTCTTTTTATTTCTATTTACTTCAGAGACCAACCATTTCATCAGGATTTGTGAGTTTTTTAAGAATTATTAATTGTTAAAATAATAATTTGGTGATTAATTTCTAGTAAAGCCAATTTAAGAAAGAGATGAGAGACAGAGATTATTTTCACAAGTTGGTCCTGCTTTGCACGTTTTATTCATCCAAAAAAACGATTTTAATCCGAATTTTGTATGATACGTTTCACGTGACCCCATGCATTAATTCATCTAATTTGTAACAATAATTTTTAATAGCATGCTAATAATACTTTTAGAAAGAGACTCACTAGCCCTTTTCAACCGGAGAAATGAAAGTTAGCAGAAACTTATTAGTATAAGAAAGTTAGTTAAATGCTAAAGTTAAGATTTAGAACAAATTTAATCGAAGGATGTCCAAAAATTCAAGCAAAACATTTTTCACTAGCCAGTGACGAAACTTTAATTCCTGAACCTCACGACCGTGAGAAGGCTAGATTTATTAAAGATTTTTTCGATGCTCTATAGTTTCTAAAAATGAACTAACTCAACTTTTATGTATTTTTGCTAACTTTCGTTTCTCCGGTTGAAGAAAATAGAGAGAGAAAATTTAGCTAGTGCTGTGATGTTTTTGTCTATTTTTATGGCCTTAATCCAGTGTTTGCTGTGAAATTGATCCCCAAAATCAGTATTAGCCTAAGAGCCAAACTATTTCACTGTATGAAGATTCAACAAAAATTCATATCAGCATTTCTTTTTCGCCAAAAATTAGATTAGCTGGCCTATAGATGGCCTAAGAGCGCGTGGGTTTTTATTGTCGCTTCTTTTTTTCCCACAATGGCGCCACATTGTTTGTGAAGCGATGTAGTTTAGCTGACGTCATTAAGAGATTTTAATATCCAACAATGAATAAACGATTTTGATTTGATATAAAATAATTCATTAGTAATCCACCCAAATTTACGACCGCATGATTTAAAAAAATAATAATAAAGGTATTATAAATTCCACAAAAGAAGGGCAAAAATGCTATAAATATTATTTACTTTACATTTAATTACCTTTATTTTTATCTTTTTTTTAAGTATATTATAATCCTCCTATATTTGTAAAAGAAACACAATTAAATCTAAAAAACAAATTTACGAAAATCTCAAAGTTGCATTAGACCTATGATAAAAATGCTATCAGATCAGTTCTTCAATGCTTTTGTTTCATTAACGTCCCTTAACATATAGTGTACTAAATCCAACAAAAAAAAATATGGAAATTGAAACCTCCAGAAATTTAAATTGTACCTTCCAGTTTGAAATTTGGGTGGATTCAAAAATATAGTCTCTTAAAATTGCATTTAAAAGCCGTTTACAAAAATTTGGCCTGATATGAATTTTTTCTCCAAAATATAGGATAGCTCTTAGGGTATATTGTTTTAAGCTAGAAGAAGAGATTTGGTATTCCTCAACTTCCCTACATAAAAAATAACCTTGACTTCCACTGTGAACCATACCTGAACCAATGTATAACTTGATAGTGGCTTGGTCAGGAATTTAGTTCTTCAGTATATCCTGATCTGTGTAACTATTTTCTTCGACTTAATATCTGAGAGAGCATTTTGGGGGTGATCGTGGTAATTTCAACGATATTACCGAAACAAAAACGTTTGCCTAAAACACTTAGTCAAGAGTTATCATAACTTTTGAGGCAAACGTTTTTGTTTTGGTAATGTCGTTGAAAGTACCACGATCACCCCCTTATATAAAAAGCATTCTTGATTTTATTAAAATAAGCATTCTTGATAAAAAAATCTGGTTCAAAATCTATTTTTTTTTGTTAACGGCAACCGATAATTACACGATCGTTCGTATCAATATTCCAGATCATATAACACAAAACCCATGAAACATTTTGGGAAAAACTAAATTTATTAAATTGGATTGGACATTATTTTATCGAATGAAGAAAGGGCTGTGATTAAATTAAACGAATTTTGTGTTACAAAAATATATGTCAGCAAGGGTGCAACTGTCAAAAACGCAGCAACTCTCCCAGAAGGTTTCGAGTGCGTGGCAAAGTCAATCGTGTACGAAGAGCATAGAATTACGAAAAGTAATAAAGTAAATTGTGAATTTTTCGAATTCAGACAATGTTAACCCTCACGATTGGGTAGCTTTGTGTGTGAAAATTGCCTTTTGAATAGGAATGGTTTGACAGACCACAGACAGACAAAGTACTACTATCCTTATCCGTTCCTAAGGATATTATTTTGATTCGGAACCCTAAAAATCCGAACTAATCATGCTTTGCGATTTATCGGTTCTTACGGGCATATACATATTGCATTTATTTAAATATGTAACAGTATTACTTGAATTTTGCTTAAGTACAAGTAGTATATGTAAATTTATTAAAACCTAGTAAGTACAATATTCTTTAAAACTTCATTTGTTCCTTTTACAAATGTAGACACCGGCTGTTTCGTCAAGGGTAACGCACGCAGCTGTGTATTTCTTATCAAGATCTCGCCAGTTAGTTAAGGACCCTCTCCCTTCGTATAACTCTTGAAAGTGGAGGTCTAGATTTGCTGGTAAGAAAGAGCGTAACCAACGGTCGCTGAGTACTGGACTGTGAAGAAGACGTCGCATATGGCACCCCTGTTTTCTTGTTAGTAGGAGTAATCGTTAGGCTATAGTTGCCAGACTGACCAATTCGTTCTTTTTTATTTCCAAAAATGTCAATAACCTATACAGGCTGTAAAGCCAGACGTTCTACTATTATAAAGTTTTAAATTGATCTGTATATTGAAGATATTTATATAAAAAATCAAGTTATGCTATTTTGACCCTTTTATTTTGATATATTTAGCCCCTGAATCCAAATCACAGATTTTTGGAGTTTTTGTCAAATTTTTTGTTTATTTATTTTGTTCGAGCACCACGCAAAAACTACTGAACCGATTTTAATGATACATTTTTTGTTTGATATTTTTCCCATTTCGTTAAGTTTTGTACAATTATTAAAAATTGTAATACAACTACAGAACTAAACAAGGAATGGACTCCTATACCAAAAGCGTTTAGATGATGCAATTTCTACGGAATGTTGAAGACTTATTTTCGTATTTCGACCTAGGTTCCTTAATGAAAGTTGTTCAGTTTTGTGGTCTGAGGAAAATCTATGAATATGACCGACATCTATATAACATCTACAGCCTGTGTATGGTACTCCTTGTCATCAAAACAGAAAGTACCATAAAAGCTTTAAAGGAGGTTTAACTTTTAAATAGCCTTCTGCAACTGGAGCTAAGTGAGCAAGCAATGAGTCGGACCATCTGACGGTACAGTTCGAAACTGATCTGTTTTCTTATGGCTATCACTATCACTACTTACATTTTTAGGATGTTGAACCAAAATATCAAAATCATAAATAAAGTGCGACTTCGTCCGTCTGTACGTCTTTTTAGGGTTCCGTAGCCAAATGGCAAAAAAAGAAACCCTTATAGATTCGTCATGACTGTCTGTCTGTCTGTCCATCCGTATGTCACAGCCACTTTTTTCCGAAACTACAAGTAGATGTATTCTGTGAACCGCATTAAGATTTTCACACAAAAATAGAAAAAAAAACAATAAATTTTAGGGTTCCCCATACATAGAACTGAAACTCAATTTTTTTTTTCATCCAACCCGTACGTGTGGGGTATTTATGGATAGGTCTTTAAAAATGATACTGAGGTTTCTAATATATTTTTTTTTTCTAAACTGAATAGTTTGCGCGAGAGACACTTCCAAAGTGGTAAAATGTGTCCCCCACCCCGTAACTTCTTGGTTTGAACGAGATCAAGTAGGTAGTTTTTAGGGTTCCGTACCTCAAAATAAAAAAAAAACGGAACCTTTATAGGATCACTTTGTTGTCCGTCTGTCTGTCAAGACCCTTTTTCTCACGAACGAGAAGAGGTATCAGGTTGAAATTGATAACGTATATTAAACTTCATAAACCACACAAGATCTGACAATTAAATTTTTTTACAACGACGCAATCAAAAGATATGGCTTTTTATGCCCTCATCTCCATACATTTATGCAAAAAAGCAATACCTACAGGGTACTTCCCGTTGACCTAAAATTATGAAATTTGGCAAGAAGCTAGGTATCACAGTATAAATAAAGGGAAAAGTCTAAAATTATTAAATATTTCAATTTTTCTCACAACTAATAGTAAGCAATTAAGGTGAGCTCCCGTTTCAAGAACTTTTCTATAAAAGAGGGGTCAAGTTGGATGGTCGCGGAGTTTTTAAAATCAAAGAGCAAAAGCTTTTAGTATATCATATGGTTGATAGGTACGGAACCCTTAGGGCGCGAGTCCGACTCGCACTTGGCCGGTTTTTTTTTATACGTCATAAATCGTAACCGATTAAGGTGAGCTCCCGTTTCAAGAACTTTTCTATAAAAGAGGGGTCAAGTTAGATGGTGGCGGAGTTTTTAAAATATTTTAGTATTTCATATGGTTAATAGGTACGGAACCCTCGGTGCGCGAGTCCGACTCGCACTTGGCCGGTTTTTTTTTTGTGTTATTCTGACGACAAAACTCTTGTAAAGAAACATAGGAATAATAAAATAGGCATCCGTTGACGAGCTAGGCCACCATGGACTTTCGTGTCAGAAAAGCGCCGGCCGCATCCCACGCCACGCGGCGGCCCTGAATGACGTCATTCGGCAGGCTCTTGCCTCAGTGAACATCCCGGTAACGTTAGAACCAAACGGGATTGTTCGTTCTGATGGCAAGAGACCCGACGGACTGACACTCATCCCCTGGCAGCAGGGAAGGTGTTTGGTGTGGGATGCGACCTGTGTGGACACGTTAGCCCCCTCCCACATTAGAGCCACCAGCGGACAAGCGGGAGAGGCCGCGGCGTCCGCGGAAATTTTGAAGAGGCGAAAATACCAGGGGTTGTCCGATTGCTACATGTTTTCACCCCTAGGATTTGAAACGATGGGCATTTGGGGCCCTGAGTCTAAAAACCTCATAAGGGGTCTATCAGCGCGTCTCAATGAGGTCTCTGACGACCGCAGGGCTGGCAGCTTTTTCGGTCAGCGCATTAGCGTCGCCATTCAGCGAGGTAACGCTGCCAGCCTGCTAGGTACGTTATCTACCTTGTGGAGACGCGTTAAATGACATTTTTTATTTGTAACGACGTATATGACTTTGCTAGATTTATCTACAATTAATGTGATGTATTTTTGATCAATAAACTTTATAACTTTTACGAATGCATAATGAAAACATAAAAATGATTGTCATTTTTTCGTTTTTCGGCCAATGTTTTTTAGTAAAAGTTACTCAGTTTTATAAAATAAATAGTAGTGATAAAACGATTGGCATTTTTTTCGCACAGCTAATAGAGACAATATAAACGCTGCTCTCAAAATAATACTCAGCAGAAGGTACAGTTGGAGCAGGTCAAGCTTGACACTCGCAGCGCGACTATATAGCTTCTACTGTTACTGAAATAAGAAAGGTATATACATGGTCCCGTGTGGTGCTGACAAAGAATAGTACCATCCCATACATACCCGTCGGTTTCGTAAGAGGCGACTAAGGGTTATAAACCGGAGGAAGGGTAGCAGCATCCTCCTGTGTATCATACCATCTTACTTACTGCGGTCACCTACAACCGCGGTCCATGGTGCCAGCCGTAACGCTGACAAGCGAGGTGACTATGGTACTTCCCCTCCACATTTTTCCAGCAAAAGCTGGAGCTCCTGTAGTGGATGTTTCATGGCATGTTATGATACATGGTATACTCACGACCATCCTAAATGTACCGTCTGTTGTAACCAGCTTTGAACAATGCTTCCTGAAATACAGGTTTCCTAGTTCAGGAAGTAGGGTTTGTATTCTACCAGGCCACTCAGAAAGTATTGCGAAAAATAGTTTTTATATATGGGAGACTGGCCGGTCAGAATCTTTTTCGAAAATATGATTACTTGTAAGTAAAAATATGTGTGTTCCATTTTCAAAATTTCCCTCCACATTTTTTGCGAGCCAATTCAAAGTATCGTGTCTTACTGAAAAATGGATCTGCGCCGGGAACATTTTAGAGCTATGATTTTTTACGATTTCAAGTGTCGCCTGAAACCGGATGAATCGTTCGATAGACTTCAAATGGCATTTATGGATGAAGGCCCCTCCAAGGCAACCGTGTATCGTTGGTATAACGAATTTAGGCGCGGTCGACCAACCTTGGGGGATGAAGAAAGAAGCGGTCGCCCTTTGACGGCTATTACGGAAGAAAACGTGCTAGCAGTGAAAAATTTAATCCAAGATAATAGGCGAATTACATATCAGGAGATTCAGCACATATTAAAGATTGGATCGGGAAGCGTTCACGAGATTCTACACGGGCATCTTCGCGTGAGGAGGATAGTATCGCGCTGGGTGCCGCACTACCTCACCGACGCTCAGAAGCAGGCCCGGGTGGAATGGTGCCGTGATATGCTGAACAAATTTGAAGCAGGCTCGTCTCGGCGTGTTTACGACATCGTAACAGGTGATGAGTCCTGGATTTATCAATACGATCCAGAAACCAAGCGCCAGTCGACAGTTTGGGTGTTTCAAAATGAACCAACGCCTACCAAAGTGAAGCGATCTCGAAGCGGGGGGAAGATTTTGATCGCCAGCTTTTTTAATTTGACTGGCCACTTGGCCTCAATTCCCTTACGAGATCAAAGAAGCATCAACGCCGAATGGTATACTACCAAATGTTTACCAGAAGTTTTTTCTGTTGTGAGCAACAAGCGACCAAACACAGGGCTCCGCGGACTACTGCTCCACCACGACAATGCGCCTGCACACACCGCGCTCAAAACGAGGGACTTCCTGGACAGCACACCAGTCAAACTCCTGGGTCACCCTCCTTACAGCCCTGATCTAGCACCGTGTGACTTCTTTTTATTTCCAAAAATAAAAAATCAGCTCAAGGGGATACAATTTTCGTCGCCGGAAGATGCGCTGGCTGCGTTCGAGCAGGCTGTAAACGAGGTGTCTACGGCGGACTGGAAAAAGTGTTTTGAAAACTGGTTCAGACGCATGAATCTTTGTATAGAGGCTGGTGGAGAGTACTTTGAAAAGATTTAATAAAAATATATGTACCTGTAGAACAATTTTTTTTAGTGTCGCAAATATTTCTGAGTGTCCCACGTATTTCACCTTGTACCTAAATTTATATGTACCCTAGAATTAAGATCCACCACAACGTGTGCTGTTTTTAGGGTTCCGAACCAAAAAGTAGAAACGGAACCATTATGGTATGTACGAGTACGACTCGCCTGTCTGACTGTCTGTCACAACTGTTTATCTCAGCAACTACTCGAGCAATCGACTTGGAATTTGGAATAATTTTAAAATATGGTTGGCCAACCACCGCATACAACCACTACGGGCTACGAACAACTTCTATAATTATTACCAAACACTATAATGCTGATATTCGCCACGCAAGTGCTGTAGCTGATGTGCGTTTGACTGTAACTAATGAAGTTTTTTATATTTTCACCCTACACCCAGGTTTTTTGTGCAGAAACCGATTAGCCAACTGTCGGATCTATCAGTCGTCCGATACATTTTTCATAGAAATGTCTGGAGAAATTGTCTTTTTGACAACTTCTTTGTCTATTTTTTTAGTATTATATGTAACATGCTTACTTTACTTTATACATTATCAATGCAAATTCTAATTAAGAATTATGAATGGCAGTTTATTAATTTCGTGTGTAACGGCTTTTTTTGTATTTTGCGTTATTAGGAATAAGTTGTAGCGGAATTATTGTTACAATCTGCTTCCTTATAAAAATAGTAATAAATAAAGCGTGAGTCTTAATTAGTTCTTGATCGAAAAAGGTATGCATGTACTCATGATACTGAACAACGTTCCCCAAGGCACATAGGTCGAAATACAAAAATCTAGTTTTGACCACCCATAAAAACTGCATCAGCTGATAGCGCATTTTGTATGGGAGGTCATATTTGGTTTTTCGTATTTCGACCTATGTTCCTTGGGAAAAGTTGTTCCGTATCATGAGTACATGTATAATATGCAATATTTTGCTATCAAGAACTAATTAAAAGTCACCCTTTATAAATACTTAATAAATAATACACAATGACATTATTGACATACCTAATTTTTAACCGACTTCAAAAAAGGAGGAGGTTCTATGTTCCACTGTATGTATTTTTTTTTTAATAAATAGTACCTGCGTGACCGAGATTTGCTATGTATATTTTTTTTATTTAACTCATTGATAGACCCTGGACCCTACAAACAACGTGATTTTTTTTGTTTTTAAGCCCAGGTAGGTACAGTCAAGGGCATGCTAAGCTTGACGTATTGGAATTGTGTCGTTCTGACTGTAGTCATCATTGGGGTAAGAGTCACGCTGCAAGTGGCAGGCTTGACTTGGTCTTGACTGTTTTATTATTAAGGCGATTCTCACCGTGTTCAGCAAAAATAGGCGTTTTTTGACACGATATAAGTAGATCCTTAATCTAGAAAGAAATCTGTAAAAAAATATGTTTAATATCCATGTTTAAGCTAGGCTGGTACATTTATATTTGCGACACTATTTAAAATACCTTTGACCTAAAAGAGCTTTTGCTTCCAAAATCATACAAAATTCGATACTTCTCCTAAACGAATGGGTGGATTTACACAATTTTTGAAGGTTATTATTTGTATAAGGTTCTTTTTCAAACTCTACATACCTTTATAAAAGCAGTCAATGTCTTGATATGTAAATCCTAATTTTTCTCAGTCTGTACGACCGATCGTAACAGCCACATTGCAGAGCACTCTTATATGAACATTATTTACGTGTAAATAAGGTCGGCATTTGCATTGACGAGCTTGTAGCTGTTAATTTTAGGGTGAGAAGCGCCTTAATTCTAGCCACTGCTGGGTTCGTTATCCGCCGCAGGTAACCATTGAGTGACGATCTTCGCCCACCGTTGAAAGTGCAAATCCAGTCAATCTACGAAAGTTTGTATGGAGAGGGTTGCATTAATTGCACTTTAGGGGATAATTTATTAAATAAAATAAAAAAAACAATATAACAACACATGTACCATTCAAACATTTAAAACCACTATAATCCCCGACATAACATTCATATAACCCGTATAAATGTACATTTAAAGTACAGTCTTTCGCTGCGTCTGTTTTAAAATAGATAATGGCAAAGAATATATAGGGTGACTTTTAATTAGTTCTTGATAGCAAAAGATATGCATGTACTCATGATACTGAACAACTTTTCCCAAGGAACATAGGACGAAATACGAAAAACCAAATTTGACCTCCCATACAAAATGCGTTATCAGCTGATGCAGTTTCTACGGGAGGTCAAAACTTGATTTTCATATTTCGACCTATGTTCCTTGGGAAAAGTTGTTCAGTATCATGAGCACATTGATACCTTTTTCTATCAAGAACTAATAAAAAGTCACCCTATATAATTTATACTGGTTATGCGATCAGTACTAATAAATTTAAAATATATCAGTAGGTTCACTGGGCCCTGAGTCAAGATGCTTTCTACAATCGCAAACGCTAGTAGAATAGAATGAAAATGTACGGGAATGACATTAGCGATCGAAATGTTGCGTGACAGCTAATGTCAATCCCATACATTTTTATTCTATTCTATAGCATTTGCGATTGTAGAAAGCATCTTGACTCAGGGCCCTGGGGTGTCGGTAGCAAAACGACTAAAATAATTCCGTGACTAAAATCTATGTTTTTTTTTTACTTGCTTACTCCTAACCTGAATCAAGCCTTGAGGACAAAGATGAGGTTAAGGAATGAGCCCAGAAGAAGCCTATTCAATCGGGTTCGGGTTGCGTAATATGAACTCGAGAACAGAGACGCAGGCAGAGAGTTCTTAGGAATAGGATCAAGCGTCATTAAACGTGGAACTACTTGGTCACCATCAACGGTCCAGCCACAGTCTGCCAGCAACGGAAGAGATGGCTTGGGAAGGTGAGCAAACTTACTTGATAGTGGCACCTTTTTAGATGAAGCCGAAGTGCATCTGTTTTAGATGGGAGCGATTCTGGCTTTCTTACAGCACCAAATAAAAACAGACTACGGACACAGGTCCGCCGGTGCAAAGACAGCATGTGTAAGTGGGGTTTCACTGACAGCTCCAATAACAAATGTGAGTGTGGTACCTCCCCACAAACAATGGAACACCTAACCTCCTGTCCCGTATGTCCCGACACATGTACGCGTGATGACCTTTTTAATGCCACAAATGACGCAGTAAATGTGGCAACGTTCTGGGCTACAAAAAAATAAATATTTGTGATTGATCGACACGCTAAGAAGAAGAATAAAATACTGCGGGCTTCATCTGCACAAGCAACGCCAGGATCAACCTGTATGGAAAATTAAATAAATTCTGTGATCAATTATTTTATTGATTGCGTGTACTCATGTTGAAAACGTATATCTACGTACTTTATTACAATTTGACGACAAACGCCTTTACGTTCTTGAGAACGTTTTCACTAAGTAGACAGCATCCAAGTCCACTTAGAAGCTGGCAGTTTGCTCCACAGAAAATTTTCCAGGCGCCGATATTCGATATGGATGCAAGTTTGGACGTCAAATCACAACCAGTGATTGCATGGAAAGCCAGCAAATAACGTACTTGCTCAGGAGAAAGCTTCTTGCAAATATCATGAACTGGAATATATTTGATGTTTCGTGCAGTGCCACCCACAGATGTGAACACTTCATCTTGTCAAAGTGGTGGGCATGAACAAGCACAACATCAGTGTCTCTGGTCATCACAACAACATTGTTAGCTGTACTGTAAACAGCATGAATAATCATACGTGTATCAGCTTCCTCGTGGGACACTCTCAGGCAATCAACATTGCGAGTTAAATCGGTAGACTGAACGTGTGACACTCAATCAAAATCTACACTAATGTTAAGTATCAAGCTGCTTGTGAGACAATAACTCACAAACTATAAAACCGACTCAAACAGGGTTTTCAAAAACATGTTTGGCTTACTTACTTACTTTTAAATTGTGTCGAAAAGATATATGTACAAATTATAGCCTAAACATGGATAGTCAATATATATTTTTTTCATATTTGTTTCTTGAATAACGACGTACTTATATCGTCTCAAAACACGCCTACATTTGCAAAACACAGAGAGAATCGCCTTAATTAGCCATGTCAGAGGCTTGTGGCGGCTCAATAACTTTGACACCAGGGTTTGTGAGGTCGGTCATCGACCTTGCAACCCACACGATATGATGATGATGAAGAAGTCAATTTTTGAAGTGAAAACTTCTTTAGTGGCGCTTGGCACTTTTTTAGATGGGTAAAAAATGGTAAACTCGCGTCAGATGTCGCGTCAGATATCGTGTCAGATCTCGCGTCAGATCCGTAGCCTCGAAAAAGCGTCAACTATCAACCGTATTGTTATTACAATACTGGTTTTTATTCAGTGAAATCAAAGAAGTACGCGAGCAATGGCGCGTTTGACCCTTACAAAAACCATAATATTCAAAAATGCAAGTTTTCACTTCTGCCGGCACTCCCGGAGGAAGAAGGTTTTTTTTTCATATTTCTATGGGGAAAAAAATCATGGGTTGAGTCACCATCATCATGTTGAGTAAGTTGTTGATGGGTGGAACCCCTTCGGGGTTGTTCTATTTTTTTATTATTCGTTATATAAAGCTTTCCATGAGTATAAAACCCTTTATACAAAGTTTTCAAAGCTAAGACCCTATATGGAATTGAGTGAGTGTCTTTAACCAGTTGCTTGCTCAAGTCAGCCATAAATCTGTGCGTCCCTTAATTAGGGCGTCTACAGACTGGGGTAGGTTTACGATGTGTGTGGACCTCTCCAAACAATTGCACTTCTCCATTGGAATCTTGTTTGTAAAGGGCTCTTTATAGCAAGAGGAAAATAACATCGAATTTGGCAGCTTTACCTACTTTTCTAATGTTTCCAAAATTAGAGAAAAAGAAATAGGTTAAGTACGGTCGCCTGCAAGTCAGTGGAAAGGTTTGCAATCTATTTCCATGCAATAAAGTCCAAATTGTTTCTACTGACGTGCTGTTGGGTTTACTATAAAATACCTAACTCGTGACGATACGTACAAATATGAAAGAGAATTTCTTATTCTACTCTCATTCTCTGAAAGTGCTTTTTTCGAATTTTGTGCACTAGGGCAAAAAAGTTATCGCGGTGGTGTACGGGCCTGCTGCACCCCCCCCCCTCCCAGCCGCGCGCGTCAACATATTCTTCACTAAAGCAGAACAACTCATTCTTCGTTTTATTTCCTCGCAATCAAAGTGAAAAGCAGAGTTCATAACTATCCTCGACATTACTTACAGCAGTACGAACACTGCTGCTTTACGGCAGAAAAAGGCAAAGGGTGGTATTTCCTCAGACGTAGCACTAACGTTGCACTAAAGCCCGCTACCACTTTCAAAAATTAAGAAGAAAATTAATTTATACAATAACCTATACTATTAAACGAGCAAATATAAAGGTCCTAATGGAATAGTGAACATAATTTTAGTATGTTAATCAGACCATTAAACTGAACAACTTTCCCCAAGGAACATTAGTCGGAATACTGCATCAGCTGATAGCGCATTTTGTACGGGAGGTCAATTTGGTTTTTCGTATTTCTTTGGGGAAAATTGTTCAGTTTCATGGTCTAAGTAACGTCCTAAAATTATGTTCACTGTTTATTAGGACCCTATATATTTGTAATAGGTTTTTTGCGTGGGTTTTCGGGGATTAAAAATTAATCTTTCTAGGTCTCCTATCCGTGAAAATTTGTTTCCTCCATTTTTTTAGCACTTCTTGAAAATAGTCCGTATACCCTAGAACGCCATTTATTAGCGGGCTTTGGTTGAGATTATACAGAGCAAAGCTCGGTCGTCCAGGTACTTTATAGTTATTGAGCGCAAGCACAGGGCAAACTGGATACTCAAAGCGCGACTTTAGCTCCCACGGCTATGTGAAACAAATTCCAATGTATCAGGCTTGACGTACTCTCTACTGTACTAGGGTTTGTGGCTGGCACATTTGCACACCTGGAACGCGTTGGTTAGTAACCGCAGTATGGCGCTTTCCTCCGGCTTAAAAAAATTGCCACCTCAATAGAGGTGGTCATAATTCTTGACACTACTTTTTTATAAAGCGAGAATGTTTTTTGGTTTTGCTCCCGAAGCCCAGTGATTCTATTCATGAAAACAAGCAACTTTATCGATGAAGAACATTTTTTACTCGAAAAATTCTTTCGGATCCCTTTCGAACATTATGGTACTAGTGTGTAACATTGGTGATTACCGCCGAGGCGCCATTGAGACCCGACCCATAGGCGAGGGTCTTAAGAGAGCCGAGGACGGTAATCATCAATACACACGTGTATCATACGACGTTTTTCAACACACTTGTGAATAAAATAATAATAAAATTTAAACCAATAAAATAAAAAAATCAATCTATAACTCACTAGTGAGTTATAGCAATGAAAAAGTCACAGTTTGATTATGGGTGTTATTCTGTGCCTAATTGCGGTGACCATAGAGCCACTTTATGAGCAAGTGTGGTAAAAACACTTTTTTCAGAACAAAGCAACTCAACCAATCAAATTTAAAAAAGAACTATAACTCACTAGTGAGTTATAGCAATGAAAAAGTCACAGTTTGATTATGGGTGTTATTCTGTGCCTAATTGCGGTGACCATAGAGCCACTTTATGAGCAAGTGTGTTGAAAAAATATTTTTCTTTGAGAAAGTTGAGGTCGACGATAGAACGAGCTTGTCCAGAATAGTCCTATTCTCTTCTTGAATATTTAGATTCGGGTTATATGAACTCGGGAACACGGGAAGCGCTTTGTGCGAATGTGTGGTATATCAACCAATGTGGGTGATATTCTGCGGTGCGTTTGGCTTCCCGATGGTAGATGGGGGATGGCATAATAAGCTCATGGAGTTCTTCCAGACTAGTTGTCATTTCACAGAAGACACTCCAACAATAAATGCTAGGAAAGGCAACGCACGTTTGCTGCATTATTAATGTCGAAACATGTCAGCGCTGTACAGACACTGAGAAATAAAAACACCCTGTGTAAGTCAAACATAACATTGAAAACAATAAAAGCAGACCATATGTTTGACCTTACAAAGGATGCTCCAATTTGTTTAAGACGTCACACCAGAGACTATTTGCTTCTTAATGAAGACAGCTCAAACACCTGTCACGAGCCACCCTGTACCATTGTACTTACTTACCTATAGCAGGCCTCTCTACCATGATAATTAAAATTAACAATTGCTCAGTATAACTATGTAAATACCTAACTGAATCTTTTTAGATGAGCCAAGGAAGCGGGCCGGGGCACTCATCAAAGAGTATATTCGAATCTTCATCAAATAGGTAGAAAGCCCAAATTTTCAGCATAAGATTTCCTTAAAACTATAATGGAATGTTTCATTTTGTTCATACTGCTGAAACGCAAGGTGGTTGGTACAGTCAAGAGCACATCAAGCTTGACACATAGGACTTTGTACCGTTCTTATTTCAATAGACGTACGGGCTAGAGTCGCGCAGCGGGCTTGACCTGTCGTTGACTGTACATAATTTACAACCAGTTTCAGAAAGTTAAAATTAAGTTAAATGCATTGAATGGCCCGTTAGTGTGGTTGGTAGACTACTAATGGTAGTGTGTCTGCCTTCTACGCCGAAGGCCGCGGATTCGATCCCCGCCCACGGCAAACACTTGTGTGATGAACACGAGTGACTGTTCTGTGTCCGGGTGTTATTTATCTATTTATGTTATGTATATCAGTCTCTGGTCTTTGTCTAGTTTGGGTTCAGGTGACTGTGTGAATTGTGCCCCAATATTTATTTTTGTCAATCAAATTGAAAGTATCGGCTTTCGATTTAAAAGAACGTTAACTTTAAAAAAAATTCTGCAACTAACGGAGAGTCAAATAAAACCTGTTCTTGTTAAAATAAATGACAATAATTTATAATGACGACATAAACATGGACTGCTCCTCAAACTGTAATAATCCGAAACTAATCAGTCAATTTTACAAACTTTATTATAGTTGTTCCTTAAATAAATTCAACCTTATACTTCTACGTAAAAAGAACTTCACAAACCGCAACAAAAGGTTTGTAAGAAAGTCCGTTGAAAGGTTAAAACTTTTTGTTAGTTTTTTGTTCGAAATGATAGAGTTGTTAGGAGCTATTTGCAATCTGTTGCTTCTATTTGGTTGGTAATAGATTTTGTGATGGTTGTTAAGGACGACCTATAATGTATGCTTCAAAAACGCCCGCAAGTTAAGGGGCTGATAAGAGCTAAATACGCTTCACTCCAGCCAGTTTTTAACAATAAGTTATGTGATAAATAAGCATGTTTTCAATAAAATGGCCGACTCTGAAACACGATTAAATATATTTTGTGCGCCATAAAAAAATCCAAAATTACCTCTGCTTTTTTCTTTTAAACCGTTTTTCCTAAGTACCCATTAATCTATAATGCCATAACTTTTACACATTATTCAATATATAATGCGTTAATAATTTAGCTGTTTCATATTTAATAGTATGGCTACAGATTTTGAGAAAATGCAAAAATGAGCGAAAAACGTAAAACAGCGCGAATCCGCTCCGTTCTAGGACGCGCATTCTGCCCTTTGTCAGGAAGGGAAATAATTCAGCTCTTCTTAGCCCCTTAATCAAAAATACAGGGTGTAATTGAAAAAGGAGGCACATAATTTGATGAATAGTACGCACGGCAGCAAGCACGTAGGAACAAAACCAGTATAAGCTGAACCAGCGCTACGCTCCAAACACCCGAAAACAGAGACCCGCTCACGGTCAAAGTGTTTCCACCGACGTGCGCTCGTGTGTACAAATAAAAAACTAGGAAAGTTCAAGTCGCAATCGCACACAGAGGGTTCCGTATCAAAATAAAATACCACGTATTAGACGAAAGGACCTGGGCGACCGAGCTTCGCTCTGTATAATCTTAACTGATGGCTTTGTGGGGTTTCTGAAACGCGCTTTCTTCTAGAAATACTCAAAAAACGGAGAAAATGAATTTTCGCAGACCTAGATATATAGATTTTTCACCCCCTGAAACCCCCGATTAGTAAATTACATCGAAATAATTACAGCCAATTTTGAGAAATCGATTACACATTATACAATATTGCTCGGTTAATAGTAAAGTATACAAATATTGCTAATATAATAGTATAGGTTATTAGTAATGTTTTTTTTTTTCAAAACTACTGTGTCAAAAGTTTTGTCATCAAGAAAAGATTAATTATCAGTGATTGTGACTACATGATTCAAAACACAGAAAAATAAAGGTACTTAGAAGGAGGATTAAAGAAATAATTCGTCACTAGGTGGTGTAGGCGTTTTTCTATGGATTTGACAGGTTATTTTGAATATTTTCTATGGATCATCGATGATGGGGTTGTGACATGTTGGCAGATGTCATCCCCTACTAAAATAAATTAGCAAGGTATCTATTCCGAGCGAAGAAAGGAGGTCCGAAATCTTTGATTCAAAATGTCTTATAGAAATACTTGTTTTCGATTTACATATGTTTATTTTATGAACATTCTGTGTGTAAGCATTCTGTATACTGTCTGTATTTAAATTAAACTATATTATTTCAAGTGACGTATGACGTCTCTTCATTAAAGCCATTGTTACTGTATGTGTTGCAGGTAAATTGTCAGAGCAGTTAAAAGACAATTTACCTAGTTAAATTATGATTTCACGAGCAAATTCATCATAAAATCCCATGAAACGTCCACAGCGAGCTCTTCAAGCTTTTGCTGGCGAGGAGGGGAAGTACCATCGTCATCAAGCTTGTTAACGTTGCGGCTGGCACCATGGACCGCGGTTGTTGGTGACCGCAGTATGTGTGATGGGTTCATAATCCCTTAGTCACCTCTAACGACACCCTCGGGTAGAGATGGGTTATGAGGTGGTAGTATTCTTTGCCGGTGCCACATGGGTCACGGGTAAATTCTAAACGGTAAATTATAAAGCAACCTAACTTAACCTAAGCTACCTAATAGTTCGTGTTTAACTAGTTAAATTGTAAGAAACGGAGCCTATTGACCATTTACCGTTACATTATAATAAAAAAAATTGAATGACAGGATTAGAAATATTGTGATAGGAGAACGTTGTGGCGTAAAAGAAGACGTAGTGACTAAAATTGAGAAAGGGATGCTGAGATGATTTGGTCATGTAGAGAGGATGAATGAAGGAAGATTGACGAAAGAGATCTACCAGGCGAGAGTGAATGGAAACGTTGGAAGGGGAAGGCCTCGGCGAACGTACCAGGACCAAATTCAGGACGCTCTGAATAAAGGCCAGGTTAAAAGTACCCTAAACCGACGAGCATGTATGAAAGGATTGATGAAAGTACAGGAAGCAAGGGAAGTATGTCAAGATCGTAGAAGGTGGAGAACTGTGGTCTCTGCCTACCCCGACGGGAACAAGGCGTGATATTATGTATGTATTATAATTTAACTATGTAAGTTATAATTTCACGTCTCTGACAACTTACCTGCAACATATTAAGGAACAAATTAATACAGCTGTTTTCGTAGCTACGTCAGTTTATTGACAAAACTGTAGGTAGGTATTCTACAATAAACAACTTCTTTAGAACTGGTTTACTTACAATCGCTCTGTGTAAAAACTAGAGATCTCGTCATGTTTTCTAGGTTTAGTAGCCGACTTTGTAAAACTGAACAGCAATAATGAAACAGGGCAGAATAAAGAATTTCATTTTTATCATCTTCCCGTCTCTAGTGCTGAACTAGACATAGACACACATTTATTCATTGGAAACAAGCACAGTACACACACAAAAAACTAAGCAGTAATCTAATTATACTATTCCTAAATCAGAGACTAATTCGGCATACATTGCTGGGAGTTATTGTTAGGATGATTCCAAAATCCTTACTTCAACCAGCAATGTATGCCACATTAGTCTCTGATTTAGAAAAGGTGTAATAGATACTTAAGTAAGTTTACCACTGACATACAAAATCATGTTCAGACTTAAGCCGCTATCACACTTCCATAATTCAGACACTAATTCGGCATACATTGCTCGTTGAAGTAAGGATATTAGAATAAACAAACCCAGTCTATCAGTATTGTAAGCCGAATTAGTCTTTGAATTTAAGAAAGTGTGATTGCGGCTTAAAGCTGCTATTACACCTTCCTTAATTCAAAAACTAATTCGGCATACATTGCTCGTTGAAGTAAGGATATTGGAATTAACAAAACCAAGTCTATCAGCAATGTATGCCGAATTAGTCTTTGAATTTAGAAAGGTGTACTGCAGCTTAGTGTAAGACTTAGACAATCAAGTCGTTTGTCGTATCTCGAGCTTAGACTTGGATAGTTGTGTCTTACAGGAAGTTCGAGCTACTCCGAGCCTGACAGTTTGAGCAAATGAATTAATCGTGATGGTCCCTTTCCACTTGCGGATCTTTCGGAGGGTGTCGTAAGAGGCGACTAAGAAGTTATGAACCGGAGCATGGGCAGCAGCATCTTTCTATGTATCGTTTCTATACATAAATGCGGTCACCTACAAGAGCGGTCTCCAGCTGCACCGCTTACAAGCGTGGTGACCCTCCAAAGTACCACGCGTTTTTGCTGGAGTTCTAAAGGGAACTCCCTGTCCTGCAGTGGACGTTGCGGGATGTTATGATCAGTACACTAAATGAGGTACTACAATGATACTTTTATGATATCAGATTGAGGACATTTTATTTTCATTTGATAGAAATGAATTAAATCAATCAATCGAATGTATGTTGAATGCACTTTTAAAGCTAAGTGTAATTCTTCACTCATAGTACTATTGTCTCTGAAGGGGATGAAATGAGGGATGATATTTTTTATGAAAGAAAAATCCACGGCATGCAGAAAGGGAGCAGGGCCCTGAGTCAAGATGCTTTCTACAATCGCAAACGCTAGTAGAATAGAATGAAAATGTACGGGAATGACATTAGCGATAGAAATGTTGCGTCACAGCTAATGTCAATCCCATACATTTTTATTCTATTCTATAGCGTTTGCGATTGTAGAAAGCATCTTGACTCAGGGCCCAGGTATTTCAGAATTTTCGCAAAATAGAGGGTGAATTAAGTTTTATAAACCTGCAAACCAACTAAACCAACCTGTATAAATTTTGTTTTGTTTGAAAAAATTCAAAAAATAAACAATCCATGCAAAAATTATCTGTTTGTGAAGTCGGGATCGGTTATATACAGGTGTAACAAAAAGGGTATACCAAAAAGGGTATTCCAACCTGAATCTGCCCATGAAACTGAACAACTCTCCCTATGGTACATTTTATATGTAGAAATACGAAAAAAAAAATTACTCCCATACAAAATGCGCTAACAGCTGATATGCAGTTTTTATGAGAGGTACAAATTTTTTTTTCCTATTTTTTTTTGTTTTGTTTTTGATTGTTTATTTTTTAAATTTTATAAAAAAATAACTTATTCAGGTTGGTTTAGTAGGCATGTAGGTTTATAAAACTTAATTCACCCTCTAGGGAATGCTTTTTTTCTGCATCTCATGTTAAATTAAAACTGTGGAATTTTCATTCATACAAAATTGCATCCCGATTATGTCGAAATACGAAAAAAAAAAATTTGTTCAGTTTTCATGGGCAGATTCACGTCCTTCAGGGTTGGTATACCCTTTTTGTTACACCCTGTATATAACCGATCCCGACTTAACAAACAGATAATCTTTGCATGGATTATTTATTTTTTAAATTTTATAAAAAAAACTTATTCACGTTGGTTTAGTAGGTATGCAGGTTTATAAAACTTAATTCACCCTCTAGGGAATATTTTGCCAAAATTCTAAACTAGCGATACTATTTTTTTATTTTAATTCGCGTATCTTATACTTTTACCATTTCTTAACAAGAACATACTATACTAGTACAGATGCCTCACGTCATAGAACGAATTTGTGCCGAAAATTGTTCGGGCTATTTTTTCCATAAGGTATTTTCTTAGAATAAATTGATAATTAATGTCATAGTTTACACCTTTACCTACCAACCTAGTAGTAACATTTAGTTTAATTATTAGAAACAAAAGGGCCAAATGAATTCGGGCTATTTACTCCGTCGAAAAAACCGTCGTACGGAATGGGACCCCATGCAAGAACTTATAAACATCTTAAGGTAGGGTTGCCAGTTGTCACCCTTACGTCACACCATAGTGCACATCCTGTACTTTCTTGAACAAAACCAGTAACCATATCGTGTATTTTATAATTTGACAATCCCTTATTCCAAAGACAGAAGGTTCAATTTACTTTATTTTTGTAACATTGTTATTGTGAAGTAACCCATTGGCTTAATTATGGAAATAAGAAACTTCCGTTCGTGTGTACGGCACGCGTCTTGGCTCGTGGCTTTATGCACGCGTGTCTTTGCCCAGGTGGCCGTTACGTTTAAAAAAGAAAAAAAAAGTTCATATAAATGCAATGTTCCTTATAGTTTTAGTCGTGGAGTAAAATTTAGTTGCATTTAGCATCTAAAGTAAGCCCTTAATGCTTTTATTTTGAGTGCACATAGACATATAACCTACTAGCTGGTGCCCGCGACTTCGTCTGCGCAGGATTATAAATTGTAGCTTATGTGTTATTCTGATGTATAAGCTAAATTATTGCAAAGTTTCATTAAAATCCATTCAGTAGTTTTTACGTGAAAGAGTAACAAACATCCATCCATCTATACTTACAAACGTTCGCGTTTATAACATTAGTAGGATACGGGTTAAGCTCTGTCTTGCTCTAGCGCTCATTTCGAAGACGCATAACGTACAGTGTGTGCAGGGCTGTTAAACTTTTGGCAAGTTTAAAAACTTTCTGCTTTTAGAATGTTTTAATTCAACTTTTAATATCTTCTAAAAACAGTAAATATTTATACAGTAAATATCAGACGAAAAATATCCACGGCTGGACAAAGCTCTACCATTAGGATTTCTACAACAACAGTTACTCAAAAGAAACGGAACCAAGGTACTTACATTAGTCAGAAGTCATCTAGTCTTTTGTAGTGTATTGTAGAGGTATCAAGCTACGGCTATGGAAACTCTGCGATGCTTTTCTAAACTAAAGGACATAAAGTCAAAAGACTGAATTTTAATTTTAATTCTCCTTCATCGAACGATTTTCATTGATTCTAACATGGACCGCGCTACGAATCACGTAGAATTTGACGTTTGATTAGCGATTATTTTTTATACGATGTGCGATAAATTGTAGCTTGTAAGCAACGCGTGTGTATTCTTTTTCAGCTGTGATATAATTTTAGTGTGTGATTTTTTTGAATAGAGAGTGTTATTTCTTGAATTTTAACTACGTATTTTATTGTTGAGGTTTTTCTTCTATCTAAATCTGCATTAGGAAGCTTTAAGAGCACTCTCTGAGCCTATCGCCCCCAGCAGCTCATTTAGGGCTGCTATAGTATCAAGCTGAATAAAGCTAATATTTCTCTTAATTTACGTAGCTGATACGTCTAATAATAGTGGTCTCGTAGTCTGGAAGGTAAGTAATAACTTACGTACTCCAAAGACAAAAGATTAATAGATGGTGTGCAATAAAGAGTTATTCATTCATTCATTCATTAATAGACTTCGTCACAAAACGTAATCTGTATGACATACTAATGTGTAAAACGACTCACAAACGACGAAAACTGGTTGTAGCAAAAATTTATTCGCAAAAGTAAATTTAATTATGTAGTTTTCACCTGCAATCAAATTGTTTTTAATAAAAAAATTAGATCATTTTAATATAATATAATGAAATATGAAAAATAATTTAATACGGAATTCTTGTCAGTTATTTCTCAATACGTACGTAATAAGTATTTTAACCAGAAAAAACTGTAAGTTCTAAAAACATTTATTAATCTTTAGTCATATATTAGTCAAATTTATATTAGTCAAAAAAAGAAAAATGTAATGGTTTTGAGATTTGTTAAGATTCCATAGTATTTTGCATGGAAGTCCTTTGCAAAAAACGGACACGCTTAAAACCATAAAGACTTCCTCCTTAGTAGAAAAAGTTACCTTGAATTTGGAAAACAGCTGATCAATTCGGGAATGATGGTGACAGCGCCACGATTGCTTAGCGATAACTTTATCCCCACCTTAAAAATATTATATTTCACTAAATGTTGATCTCCCCTGGCGATATACCGGGACGCACGACGGCGGCGACCGTTAAAACAACTCACCGTGCAATACTTCCTAGCACAGAGCCAGATTCGGGAAAAATAATCATAAATAAATATTGCAAGGTCTAGAGACAAGCGGCTTTCTACTATCGCAAACGCTAGTAGACTGACTAACAGAATGAAATGCAATGCAGCCAACGAAATGTTGCGTGACAGCTAATGTCAATCCCATATTTATTTATTTTTTTTTATAGAAAGCCACTTGTCTCAAGGCCTAGGTCAGCTTGATTTTGTCGTGTCACGAAACTAGAATCCTTACATATAAAACAAATCCTTACATCCAGAATCTCAGAAATAGTCACGATTTACTTGTATTTCTTTTTACTACACGAACTGCACAACAAAAATACATAAATTTATTTTAATACAAAGATATCTAAACCCAAATCCAGACACTTAAAATAAAATCTAGTCACGTTTTATGTAGTGCAGTATAGTACTAGTGTATTAAAAATACTCTAAATAGAAAGAAAAGAAAAAAGAAGTCCAGACTTCTTATACATCTGAACATCTGAACGTTTACATCTGAATTGACATTTGAACGATCGAGTTTAAGGAGACCCAAGTAAATTTTCTTTTAGTTTTATAGCCTTGCAATTTTATTATGAAATTCAATAGTAAAACGAAAAGAAATAAAAAGCCAAGTACGAGTTGAACTCGCGCACTGAGGGTTCCGTACCACTAAGGTAAAAATACCGTCTTAGTTATGGACCCGCATTCACGCAGAAGTGAATCTAAAGTGAAAGTCAAATTAAATGTGCGCGAGTCCAACACGCACTTGACCAGTTTTTATTATTTGTTGTTATTTTATGGCTTACGCACTATAAACACACCAATTTTCACGCTTGTAAGTGTTGTCTTTTTTACGATAGAGCTAAAACAAAAATAAAAAGGTATTTAGTAGGGAAGCCCCCCTTAATTTTATATTTTTTATTTTTACTATTGGTTGTTGTAGCGGCAACAGAAATACATAATCTGCGAAAATCTCAATTGTCTACCTATTACGGTTCATGAGATACAGCCCGCTGACAGACAGACAGACATCGGAGGCATATTAATAGGGTCCCGTTTTTAACCTTTTGAGTCAGGAACCTAAAAATGGCCTTCTTGAACTTGACTATTCATTTGCATTCAACACACTTTAACTACAACAAATTATTTAGAAAAGTGATCCGTTTATCATAACATTATCAAGAACTCAAATAGAATGATGATTATATTTTGTAGTAAATATTTGTTACCAAATCCGTCCCTGTCTTTATTGTGTCCTTTTATATTTACTCAGGAACAACTGTGAACGTAAAGAAAGGGCCCTCCTTAACAATATTTTTACCTGAGTGTGAATATTAGATGTACTTTATGACTTATATTGATAGAAATCATTTTTCAACAGCCGTGAGTTTTGCTTGAAACTGGTTAGGTTTAATGGTGTGACGTGTTAAGGTTCCACTGAACCAATTTTCAAGGGGTTCTTAAAATTACTTTCGATGAAATACTCCATAAGTTTAAATAAATTGTAAAATTAAAGGTGTTTCGCTTTATATTACACAACATTTCTTTGATAGCTATTTTTATGGGAGACATTTCACAGAATGCCATCCGATCTCAAACTAGGTAAAGCCTACTACTATGTGTATCAGAGACTGATATAGATAAATTAAGAGATAAATAACACCCAAACACAGAACAAACACTTATTAGTTAATTACACAAATGCTTGCCCTGGGTGGGGACCGAACCAGAGACCCACGCCGCAGAGGGCAGGGGCACTATCAACTACACCAAATCGATGCCTAATAAAATTATACTTCGATTTAATTAATATTAAGTTAAAAAATATTGAATATTTTCTAAAGTTACTATATAAAAATATGGTTCATATTTTCATCAGAGCAAAAAAATAAGAAATAAGTATAACTACAAAAAATAAACAGTGTTTTTAGTAATCAATTGCGAAAAAAAAATATCTCAACAAAAGTAACAGCCCCGCACAAAAGCACTACATCTTTATCGCTTAACAAACGAAGGGAATCGAAGGGGTCCGTAACGTCTTTTTGCCCTCAAGACGGACGAGTTCCTTCCCGACCGTCGCACGAGCGGGCCGAATGCTCAACACCCCTGCCAAGCCCGCCAAATTCAAATTTATTCCATTTTCGAAACCTGTAAAAAAGCAAATTATAATTCAAACGTGCCAGTGTTTTTTTCAAGTTTGCTTGTGATTCTATATTTAAAATTAAGTTTGTGATAAAAAAAAGTTGTGCAATAATTAAAGTGAAATGTATGGTCTGAAAATTAGGTTCTATTTTTAAGTGTTTTGTTTTGTTAGTCTTGACTGAAGAATTTGGATGATAACTACCTACATATCTTTCATCTGTGGGTAAGTACCTACCTCAAGTTGAAAAACCTTAGATGTTTTATTTTCCTTCAGTTTTGACACAAGTTTACACAGTATTTTCCACCACACGCTTAAAACATCTGGAAAAATGGAAAATCATTTAAAATACTTTGAAATAATTCAACCAATGAGGAGCTAGATCTGGATTCTACTCTTCTGTGATTGGTCGAGAAGTTTGTTTACATTTATGAAGACAAGAATCACAATCAGCTGTTTTGATCGCCTTGTTGATCGCGGGAAGTATTTTCCTCTCACCTGCACCAATGGGATTGGGATAATTTATATTATGCAGTGCTTTATTTTTATCTTTTGTCTTCGTGCACATAATAATAAGCTGCTTTTTACATGTTTGTTGAGAAATGGGCAGCATCTGAAACAAAACGAAAAGAACAGTATCTACGCCTTATAAATTACAAACGTTTATTAAAGAACTTATAAAAGTGTTGGTAACACCTGATGACATCAGACAATGTTTCAATTTCAGTTACTTTGTGTTACCTACTAATCATTAGTTTTCCCAAATGACAAAAAAATCTCGTGCTATCTCTTTCGTGGTTCATAAAAGAGTATCAGCAATAGCGGAGGATTATTTTCAATGAGACTTCTTTCAACCAATGGTAAGTTCGCCATTAGTTCCAAAACGGATTGACAGATACATTTCAAGATAAAACAAAAGAAGAAAACAAGTGCCATAAAAAACAAAGAAGAAGTTATGTAGAACTCAATTATTCATACGGAGCAAAGAAGGCTAAAGAAACTTCAACCTTAAGTAAGTTACTCAGAAGTTCATAATATGAAAAGACTGCACCCTATCGATAACATCTCATCATGTTGTTAAAACTATAAATGTGTCGGAGCTAAAACCACGGAAACATATTATTTCTCAAATAAAAACGTGCGCTCATTCTTAGCCTTCAAAATTCGAATTTGGAATTGAAGTTACTATTTACGTCACTTTCCCGCTCAATTCTCCGGCCAGGTGTCTCAAACCGTTGAGATTACGGCTTCCTATAATAGCGCGCATTCTAAAGACTTTTTTTGTTGATAATGTTTGCTTGCTTAGGCTGTAACGGTCAACGTACAATAATATGCAATTGAGTATAAATTTTAGACATGTTTTGTTTAAGAGTTGACCTTTTACAATAACACATCGAGCCATTTTATTTAATACATTCAATATTCCCTTACAATCATCATTACTAAATTATGCGAAAAAATCCTACCAACGACTTTTCCGCATCTAGCAGCGGCTAGCTGAAAACCCCTTTCGGGACCTGCCTACGTTCTTCCCAGTAGTTACTTATAGTCTAACTAGCGAAAACATCACATTAAAAATAGTCAATGAGCGAAAGAGAACAAATAAAGACCTTGACCCTGCATTCTGTAAAAGTTTACTACGTCATTCGCATCGAGCATTAACCCCGACGAATCAATAACTCATTACTTTTTTATTTCGTTTTTAACGTTTAAAAATAACGCGCTTTTTTCGCGTTTCGCGCTCGCCCGCCCCAATTATTGGGTGAAGGTTGTACATACTATCGGCAATTATGACGTCATATCGCACGTGACGCCGGTCTGTTGTATTAATTAATTTTTATTCGAATAATTTTTCATTGAGAACCGTGTTACTACGGTTCGTATTTTTGTGGCGTGGCGCACGTGGGTGGTCAACGTGCTGTAAATATTTAAACGACACCTTTTGTGGTAACATCTGAACTTATAAAAGCATAATTCCATTAATTTACAACAGCACAGAATTATTTACTGGCTATGAATGTGGTAAGAATAAGAATACGGTCTGTAAACAATTAATATTTTCCAATCACGTCTACCTTGAAAGTTTCGATCACAGGTACAAAAACATTACTTTTGTATGCAGTAAATTTAATTTATGGTAGCAAAACCTATTAACTTCTTATCCAATCCATGTTATTTTACAAAAACACTCTTAAACCCAAATCTAAGATCCTGAATAAATCACCAAGACCGCAACGCACATTAGTACGTCCTCGGACTATGTCGGCTAATTTATAGTGAACTTTCAATTTGGCGAACACGGCCCGGCCCGTAAATCTCGGCGACAATTAAGCTACTCCTTGCGGCCCTGCGGTTGACCACCCCTAGCTGGACACTTGGATTAATTTCGAAGATGTGTTATTCAAATTAAGAACGTTCCTAAGCGTATTCCCTGGGCAAGCTAGGCAGTCTTGTTAAGATTAATAAAATTTTATTCAATCCGTAGAGTTTTAATGTTCCTCTGATCACTTTTTCATTTCATAGTATCAAAAAAGCTTCATAAAAAATTACATATTTATTGACGTCAATTTAACCATGTAATACGTCGCTTCACAAATAAAGTGAAGCAGTCTGAGAAAAAAACCAATAAATTAAAATGTTACCTTCTCAGAATTAATTTTAACTTTAAAAAGTACCTTATTTCAAAAAGTAGGTATCTTTCGGCTTTTTATCTTAAAGTTCGACTTGAAAAGGCCGATGAAATGTTCAAGTTTTTAAGTCCATCGTTATAACTGCATTAATTCCTATTGTAAAGAGTTCTGTGGAAAGAACCGCAACCCTTTGCGAAGTTCTTTGTAATTTACAAAGTTCTTTGAAAGAGTTTTGAAATGAGCCACTTGTGTTACTTGTTTTGGAGATTACTATCCCCTTTCTTTGTAGGGCGGTAAGTTTTCACTTTCGCGTTTCGCTTCGGAATGTAACATTTCTGTTTGTTCCGTTTGAACTTGACTAAAGTCACAGAATAATCACAGAATAAAGATCATACAGAACGGACACTCTCCGCTCCCCTTGCAATCCGCGAGATTCTCGTGGTCCTTCTGAGGGTCTTTTGTACTGAATATGCGAGCCTACACGACCTTCCAATTTCAAATTCGTGCTCAATGTATGTAGTGTCCTGCCGAGGTGTGCTATAATGACAGCACGATGGATAAAATGGATTTTTTCGGTGGAGGACTGTGGTCTCAGCCTACCCCGACGGGAAAGAGGCGTGATATTATGTATGGAGAACAGGGTAACTAGACAAGTGGCTTTCTATAATTGTAAAAGCTAGTAGAATGGAATGAAAATGTATGGCTTTGATATGAGCTGACACGCAACATTTCGATAGCTTATTTATTTATTTGTCTTTTTTTTATGTCAATCTCATACATTTTCATTCTATTCTACAGGCTTATACGATTGTAGAATGCCACTTGTCTAGAGCCCCAGGAATGACGGAGCGAAGCGCGTCTCTTTTGGGTAGTGATGGCCGTTCCAGGGAATACTCCCACTTCTCCATTTGGGAACATTGCCAGTGGGAATTGTTCCCGGGAATGGTTATCCCATCACTACTTATCAGCTCGTAGTAGAATTTGACCAAGCACTGTTGCGGGTTAGGTTGAGCAGCAGAAAACAAATTTTCATCCCACCTATTCGACAATCGCTGAACGGTTTGCCAATAAAGGCGAACAAAATAGCTGTTTTCTCCAAGAGACTTTCGTAACGGGTAAAAATGGAATTTAAAATTTATATTTTAATTTAGGTCCACCATAGGGATATTTTAGGTCAACCATAGAGGTCGAACTAAAATATTGTATGAAAAATGATACTGGCCGGTTGTACTATTAAAATTATTATGAATATAAAAAAAGAAATGTGCTTGAAATGTAAACAGGACTACCAACCAAAGAGGTTCTCTGTTCCTAATTGATACAAAAATGTCAATAACATTTTCAGTTGTTACAAATAATACTTTATATGATTTTGATTACTGTTTCATCAAGTAATAATATTGTAATGGTATTTTATATTTAAAATTAATGACGAGTGTGTGTCTCAATGAGCCTCTTATTCTTTTCTCATAGAGGGAGATGAAAAGTAGAGTGTATTACGCGGCTGCAAAAATATTTTTACCTTGGGCGACCTTTTGAATCCTTCGCTACGTTCAGGATTCTACTCAAGAATCCTTCACTTCGCTCTGGATTCAAAATAGCGCCCTCGCCTTAAAAATATTATTTTACAGCCTTGTGATACAATTTACTATTAAGACTTGTGCTTACATAATACAGCTTTAAAAAAGACCCGATAACTGTTTTTGTACCGTTTTCTATCGATAGCTATAGGACCTAAAGTGGCGCTACAAGTGAGTAGTTTAATTAGGAACCCTTAAAGTGCGACTTTGTCTGTCTGTCACATCTGTTTATATCTCAGCATCCACTCATGCCATCGACTTGAAATTTGGAATAGTTTTAGAGGATAATTTCTCAACTTTATTGCAAATAAGAGAATCGTAAAAATATTATTAGTGACATTCCAAAACAATTTTTTTTTTACAACTCTTGGCTTTTGAGCTATGATTAAAAATGATAAAAAAAACCCTCACCCCACTTCTGCGCTGACTATAAGACGGTATTTTTAGCTTAGTGGTACGGAACCCTCGGTGTGCTAGTCCAACTCGCACTTGGCCGGTTTTTTTCCCAGGTGTTCTTTAGGAAAGTTGTTTTTGTCTATAGTCTGACCGCAACCGCTGTACCGCGCAGGTATGCGAGCAGCAGCGAGACCGGGGGGGGGGGGGGGCACCGCTTGTCATCGCTCACGGCGGCAACTAGTTCTTGCTCTTTCCTTCCCACTCCCCGCACCTCCCCGCACCTACCTAAGGCGTGGTACAGCGGTTGCGGTCAGACTATACAGGGAGTTCATTTGATTGTGTGCCATAGCTCAGGGGCGGGATCAGTATCTGTAACTGAACAACTTTTCCCAAGGAACATAGGTCGAAAAACGAAAAACCTAATTTGACCTTCCAATGCCTTCCATACAAAATGCGCTATCATCTGATGAAGTTTCTATGGGAGGTTAAACATTGACATTCGTTTTTCGACCTATATTCCTTGGGAAAAGTTGTTCAGTTACAGATATTGATTCCGTCCCTGAGCTATGGCACGCAATCAAATTAAAACCCTGTATAGTACTTGCCCCACGCATGTTCTTTTATTTCCATTTTCTAAGAACGAACAATGTAGGTATCACATTGTATTCAACAAAACCAAATCACGAACAAAACCTGGAATCATATGCAGGTGTTTACAGCTGAACGTAACCAGGTTTACTGCATCTTATAAAGCTGCTTTTTACTGGTGTTTGTAAACGAAGGAATAAAAACTTGGGATTGGCACCGGCTCTCATAGAAAACTCATAAACGGACTTTAGATTCATCCCTCACATTATAAGAGAATGCTTTGTCACAAGCGTCGTGATCGGGTAGGGGTGGGTTGGAATTTTACCTACGTTAGGTTCCGTAGCTCATGCCGCTACGGAACAGCGTCTATACACAGAGCGTATAAAGGTAAATGTTGGAATAGGAAGAAACAAAAATATTAACACAAAACTTTTTTTAAAACAAGCTTTTATTAAAAAAATTCAGTTGTACTAAAAGAAATAAAATAATTTTATACAAGGGTTGTGTTGATAAATGTTATTAATATGATGAATATAATAAAATAGATCGATCAAATCATGCATAAAACTGTAAAATATTATCATACATCAAACGATTTGAAGGCTTGTATCGCGCATGTTAAAGCTGCCGTTATTCATAATCTAAGATTTAGTTTTAATTCCTCTTTTTTTATTTGCGCTAAAAGCATCGAGACATTTATCCATTTAACGCAGAACCCTAAAAGGACAAAGGACAATACTTCGCAACTAAATGTAAAAGCCGATCATTAAATGTTCCAAACCCAGCAACACGTACATACAATAACCTATTGAAATACGACTACATTGAGTTGTTTTTCCAACAGCCAGAAAATTGCTTAAAGCCCTTACATTCTGCAAGATAAATATGATTCGAATTCGAAATTCAAATGAAAACAGACTTTATCACGTTGAAGGAAATATAATTTTCCTTCGAAAGTTTTTAAGCAATAATAAAAACGTTCCAAATTCAAAGTTGTTCGAATTTGGAAAGCGTTAAAGGTGCGCCAATAAAAAAGAAGTTAGCATCTTACGCGCCATTATAAGGCGCAAAACCCGAAGGTGACGTTATTTTTTTAAATTTACGTCTTTTTGATGGCCCCTTTTGGCTTGACATTTGGCAAAGGCAATTTTGGAAATGTTTTAGGCTTTGTTCGGGTGCTTCAGTTTCCGAGAACAATCCTATGCAATAATATTTATTTTGTCAGTTTTGTGAACGCGCAGTCGAATAACATTTTCAGTTCGATTCATAGGTTTTGGTACAATTTTATTGAGTGCATTTTTCAAAGGTACCTACAGTCGACGGAAAGAATGGAGGGGGAGGGGGGTTGCATATTAGTCGGACACTTAAGTTGGTAACAACAAACTGCAAATGGCGCTTCAAATAAATATATTTTATCGCAAAAACAGAACCTTTCATAAACGTTTTCCTTTCATACAGCAAACGTGTTTTTGCGATAAAATGCTACTGAAAAACAGCTAATGCTTAAAAACTCATACTTATGTCTGATATCATGTAAAGGTTCGTTATTCTGGATTTTGATTTTCACCATAAAACTTTTACCTCTACTTTTCAATAATATTTAGTCTCAGTATTTAGTATGGTTTTTGTTTCCTATGGGTTTGCTTTCAACTCTAGCGAGGACAAAAATGAAATAGATAATGATTCAGATTCAGATAATTTTATTCAATGTAGATTCTTTACAGAATACTTATTGAATGTCATGCAGAATACAATGCAAATAGAGCGAGTCTATAATAGTCTACGGAATAAGCTCACCTGTAAAAAGCTTATTAGCTCACCTATCAATCACCATCAATAACGATATTAACGATAGATGGCTGCCACAGTACAAAACAGATAATAGCACTTTCACACCTAGCAAGGTAATCTGGAGCGAGTTAAGGAAGGAGTCGACAACATTTTTATGAGGTGCTTGCTGGTTAAAATTACAGGGGTAGCACACTTTATGAGCACGACGTCTTTATAAGGGAGGGTTTGTCGTGGTATTGACAATGGATTTGACTCAGTCGAACGCATTGAATATGTCCTTCGAGGTCGGTCATCGATCTTACAACCAACACTAGTTACATGATGACGAATGTGATTTTTGTTTCTAAAACTAAAGTACCTTTAACCACATAAAACATCCTATATTAATATTACAATTGCATTCATTTGTAAAAAATAAATTAAAGGTTTTGTCAAAGAATTTGGACTCCTTGCTCCGCTCGGAATAGAAGAAATACTAAATTATCTTACTATGGGATGACATCTGCCATTGTGTCCCAAGTTGAAAGGTCAAATCATCAAACGTGATTTGACATCCTCATACAAAATTTACAGAACGACGCCTATGCCGTATTTACAATGACTGAATGAATGTCAGAATACCTCGTGACACATATTTTCATTAATCTATGACCCTTATATTTCTATGGGCTGAATGCCAAATTTCAAGATGCAAGTTTATTTTTTCTACTATCCTCCCAGTAAATGTACGTAAGAAAGTTTGTTACTGCTTAACATG
This sequence comes from Athrips mouffetella, assembly GCA_947532105.1. Classification (NCBI taxonomy): domain Eukaryota; kingdom Metazoa; phylum Arthropoda; class Insecta; order Lepidoptera; family Gelechiidae; genus Athrips; species Athrips mouffetella. Next base: position 8,006,302 of record OX383973.1, read on the forward strand.
AGAGTTAAATAATTGAAAGAAATGCTCAATCTAATGGCATAAACGCGAGTACACCTCAGTAGTGTCGTCAAGATTCGTGCGTTAACGCGGTTTATTTAAAATAAGTAATTGTGTTCGGTGTGTTTACGACCCTTGCCTTTAGTGCCGCTCATGCGATGTCTTTTTTAACGTCAAATTTTATTTTAACGCGTCATCTCAACAGTGGTGGTTTTATACAAGTTTCGTCTCTACAAAGTTTTTATCTGAGGTGGAAATAACATTGTAGAGGTGGCGCCTTTTAGAGTTACCCGAAGGTGCCTTGCACGTGTCACACCTGGAGACTCCATACAACGAGTGCGAAACCACGAATAGGGAACATGCATACATTTTTTTAGTCGCATTTATTTACAAAATATGAAAATACCATAGTTTAGATGACCAAAAGCGAAATTTAAATTTAAATCGGCTGAGAAATACGGCACGCCCAAGCATTTAAAACTACTAATTAGACAGAGAGATCCGACATGAATAGTGACGTCACAATTCACTACGGCCATATAAAGTCCATATTAAATTTCGTTTTGCTAGAAAGAGACAGAAACAAAACTTCGATGGCTTATATCTTTTTTAATATTATAGTTATTCGAAAAATTGTTTTACAAGACTGTTTATTACATGAATGATAATAAAGTTTTTTATTTTAAAAAAATCGTGCATGTTCTCTATTGTCAAAGTTTGAAATCGGAACACGCGTGGGCGTGCATATTCAGTACAACGGACCCGCATCAGCACCACCCGAAACGCGCGAGCGGGTGCATGTTCGCGGGGGTGCGGGGTGGATTGCGGGCGGGGGGCGGAGAGTGACCGTTCTGTATGATAGTACTATTACTTTATTCTGTGCCCGTGTGGTGCCGGTAAAGAATAGTACCATCCCATCTCTACCCGTGGGTGTCGTAAGAGGCGACTAAGGGCTTATGCATCATCAGCATCTTTCCGAGTATCGTACCATCTTACATACTGTGGTCACCAATAACAACGGTCGTCAGCTGCAACGCTTACAAGCGTGGTGACTATGGTAAATCTCCTCCTAAGTACCACGCATTTTGACTGAAGTTCTGGCGGGAGTTCCCTGTCCTGCAGTGGACGTTTCATGGGATGTTGTGATGAACCGGAGGGTCTAAACGGAGCCCTTTTTCTGTCTCTCACGTGTCCGTCTGACTCTGTCTATCCGCCGTCTGTCATACAGGTTTTACAGCCAAACGGTTAAGACGCTTCTTACACTAAAATTAGCAGATACAAGCTCGTCAATGCAAATGTCGATCTCATGTAAACGTCTATAACGTTTGTATTAGAGTGCTCTGCAACGTGGCTGTTACGATGGTCGTACAGACTAGTTCGTGCAGAATCAGAAAAATTTGGATTTACGTATCAAGACATTGACTGATTTTAAAACGGTACGTACAGGTTACCATCGAAGTTATAACAAATAATTTCCTGCAAAAATTTTGTAAATCCATTTATCTGTTTAGGAGAAATATCGAGTTTAGTGTGATTTTGGAAGAAATAAGCTCTTTGCTTTATTATTTTTTTCTAAGGTATTTTAAATGGTGTCGAAAAGATGGATGGATAAACATGGATAATCAACATATATTTTTTTCATATTTATTTCTTGAATAACGACCTACTTATGAGTATATCGTCTCAAAACACGCCTAAATTTGCAAAACACAGAGAGAATCGCCTTAACAGCTACAGTCTTTATATTTTCACAGTATAAGAAGCCATGCAAATTGTCAAAAATAAGGGAGAGCTAAAAGGAGGCCCGAAGAAAAACTTACCAGCTCCATCGAATGGGATATCGTTGTTTAGAGATTTTTGAGTAGTTAAATACCGTTATATTTTGTTTACATTTGAAAATAAAGGAATGAGGAGCCACCAAAGTAAGCTTTATTTACAAAGTTTTGTTCCGAAGAATATTTTAATTTCCCATTGAGCTATGAACTTTAAATTGGGTGATAATGTTTATTATTACGTAGATTTTACTTACCAATATATTGATAAATCTGATTTTTTCTTTCGATTTCTTAATCCCACCCAACGGAACCCTAAATGTGCGAAGTCCGACATGCACTTGGCCGGTTTTATTAGGCCACCTGATGGAAAGTGGTCACCACCACCCAAAGCACGCACTGTCTTATTTGTGGCTTACTTTAACACTAATAATACAGCAAAGCGCGTTGCCCACTCTGAGATATTAGGCGGAATGTCTTATGAACCAGTAATGTAACCGGCTCCCTTTCCCTTCAAACGGACACACAGCCGTGCAAACATTACTGCTTTAAGGCAGAAGTAGGCAAGGGGTGGCAGAGGTGTGTTACTCAGAATATAAAACTGAACAACGTGTTTTTAAAAAAACAGTGAGGAACAAATGGGGAAAAATTTTGGTCGTCTCTAAAAGTAGTCTACCTAAGCGGCACAAGGTTTGCGGGAATTTCGGGTATAAAGTAATCTCCAACAAATTTTGCCTTTGTTGCGCCCAAAATACTGATTGTGCACCGAAATATGCTCACTAAAATATAATAAGCACCTATTTAACCGTTCAATGACGCATCGCTATTAATATGTCGTATAACACGCCGTATTACAAACGACCGGCTATTATACTAAATGCTGAGAAGTCAAAGTCAAAGTCAAAATCGTTTATTCATTGTTGGATATTAAAATCTCTGGTGATCCGTTTTCCATACAAAAATTCAAATGACTTGCATTCTTACGCGGGACATAAAATTCTGTTGAAAAACGAACGAATACTGCTATTTTTAGTTAAATTTTTCGCTAATTAATACAAAAATACAGTTAATGTACTGAAAGTACTATTTTTGTTAGCAATTTTTGGTTCAATATTACGATTGTGGGCGTGCGGTCAAAACTGTACGGCTGTGCTTTGTGTGCATGTGTGAGTGATCGTACTCATGTAAACACGGACTGACGATAGTAATTGACTTTAGTATGCTTTAGTGGACATATGGAGATATTTTTCTTATCGAAATTGTTGTTAGGCGTTGAAGTTGCACGATGAAATTTACGCGAATCAACTTTTTGCACATATATAGTTGGTACTTATTGCATTAAAAAATAAAACCTTATATTTGCAGCAGTGGCTCCATCTAGTTGCGTTCGGGGCTAAGCTGGCCGTCACAGATCACCTTAATGACGTCAGCTAAACTACGTCGCTTCACAAACAATGTGGCGCCATAGTGGAAAAAAAGGAGCGACAATAAAAACCTACGCGCTCTTTTAAATATGTTTTGATATACAAAAAGCATAAGTAAGTCAGTTTTAATTTTGAATTAGCCTGTTAGAACCGTAGCCTATTCCCATGGATTATTCTCTTCTAGATAATCTGATATTTTATAATAACCCTTCTTATACAATTTGAGAAAAACGAGAAATTCTTAATTCGCCGTTTTAAATAACGGCGGCGACATTTTACATTACGGCACGTAATTCGTTTCTGGCACTCGCCGGCCACTGCCGCGGCACACTCGCTTCGCTCGCTCGGCTCGTGGGTTGTGTTCGCAGGATAACCTAACCTAACCTGACCGACCCCTACTCGCGATTGGCTAGGTTGAGTTTACTTTAGTTAACGAACCTAAAGTTTTTTAATGCACAATCAATATTTTTGATGTGCAGTTTTTTTTTTTATTATGTATGGGCTTACTCTTGACCTCGATCTAGCCTTGAGGACAGAGATGAGGTCGACGATGGAACGAGCTTGCCCAGAAGAAGCCTATTCACTCGCGACTTAAATAGATTCGGGTTATAAGAGCTCGGGAACACAGACGCAGGCAGAGAATTCCACTCCTTAGCTGTGCGCATTCATTATAAAGGATGTTTCAAAGCGCTTTGTGCTAAATTGTAGTCAAATATTTGTAGTTAAATATTTCCCTTAATTCTTTTTTTTTAAATCGAGTTTTCTCTTATTATTTTATTAGGTACATTATTTCTTTAAAGTAATTAATGATGGTTGGGTTTCTTGAAAAACAAATATAAAGAACACCTCTTTATGACCTTGGACTTTCTTGAGATAAAGTTGACTTTATAAAATTCACCTTAATATACTTATAATCCTAACATTTGTGCTCATGGATTGGCTGCTGTTTTGGTCAGCTACCACTATGAGACATCCATCATTGTTTCTTCTTATCGTAATCTCATTAAAATGTCATGCGGTGAGCAAGCTATGCTACCCTCCAACAGATGGCGCTGTTGGTTTTTGTCTAAAACGCAAATGCTTATAAACACGGGGAAAACGAATTTTCCCAGACATGAGACCTAGCTTGATCGATTTTTCGCCCCCGAAAACCCCCTTATCGTTAGAGCCGTTTTCGAGAAACCGACATATACATATATATACTCGTATATATATATATATATATAAACATACATATATACAAAGATTGCTCGTTTAATAGTATAGGATAATATAGGATCTATCCCTTTTTAAAAATATAGTTTACTGTAGTTACAGATACAAAAATTGCGAAATTGCTTTTAGGAGTTTTTGTATCTGTAACTACAGTAAACTTAATTTAACAGAGAATATAGGTTCTAAACAAACAAAGGTACCTTTGCCTCAACCTGTTTTTCTGGATTTTTGATAAGTTTTGTATTTAGCGAGTAATATTTTTTTAACTGATGAGGGCTCTAGTGGACTGCAGATAGCCCCTTAAGTAGGACATTCGTTAACTGGTAATTGGTATACAGGGACTCAATTCTTGAAAATCACCGGGTGATAAAATATCACTTTTGAGACTTTAAAAAATCACATTTGCCCTGATAAACTGTTGAAAGGTAAATCGTAATACAAAAACATTACGAATCAAGGACTGCTTTATATTTTACAAATATCAATCTTCACTTATGAAAAGAAAAATATGTTTTTTTTAATTTTTTGAGTGATATTTTATCACCCGGTGATATTCAAGAATTGAGTGCCTGGTGAGGATAACTTTGAAGCCTGAATTTATTTGGAGTCTCCATGTTGCCATGTCGCCGGGACTATTTGCTTTCATAAATGGGAGTTCAGAAACTTTTTTTTATAATAATTACAATGTATTGTATTTACAAGCGTATTATTAAAAAATAAACAAAGTAGCAGAATGCTATTGAGCAGTTTCTACTTTTGAAGATTTTATTAAGTTGTAGGTACGAGTACCTATTTGTCTTTTAAGTTACCATGTTAAGAAAATCTCGTTAGGTAACAAAATATAACGGAAACACAAAATAAAAACTTATATCGTTAAATATTTACTGTTATTTTTTAAATAAGCGGATTCATCATCAGCATGAGGATAAAAAAAAGAATGTGTAAATAAAACGGGTACATTAGTACATCATCATATCAGCCGAAAGACGTCCACTGCTGGACATAGGCCTCCCCTAAAGATCTCCATGAAGACCGGTCCTGCGCTGCTCGCATCCAGTGGCTACTCGCGACCTTGACCAGATCGTCGGTCCACCTTGTGGGGGGCCTGCCAACGGTTCGTCTTCCGGTACGTGGTCGCCACTCTAGAACCCTTACGCCCCATCGGCCATCGATTCTTCTGGCGATGTGCCCTACCCACTGCTACTTTAGTTTAGCGATTCTCAGGGCTATGTCAGTTACTTTATTTAGTACGATCTACATGAATAATTTAAGATTAATCGCTAGCAAAAGCTTCTATTGCTATTTTATTTTAAGCTTTGTAGTAACAAAATAAAAAACCAGTCAAGTGCGAGTCGGACTCCCGCGCTGAGGGTTCCGATATACCTATAGTATATTTAGAAGCATTAAAGTCCGTTTTAAGGACCCCAAAACTAAATTTGTTTGTAAAGGTTTCTAGCAGATTTTTTCTGTGCTACTTAGAGATCGTTTTATTTTTGCTCTAATATTTGCATAAACTTCTTTCGACTATAATTAATTCAGATTTCTCGCATTGTAAACTTCGGAGATAAGGGGTAGGGAATAGTATTTTTTTAGACATTTTTCATCATGACTTGAAATATCTAGTTTGGAATATACAAGTAAAGCCCTTTCAAATGATTCCCCACTCGACCTAGTAACGATAATTTAAAATTTTGCTTCCCTCCCCTATTTGGGCCAATAACCATAAGCCAATAACAATAATTATTATATATTTTTATCGTTTGCAATAAAATTGTAAGACTATTCTAAATTTCAAGTCGATAGATGAGTGGTTGCTGAGATACATGTTTTAAGACAGATCAAAGGACTTGCCACGTGACCGGGGAGCCAATTCTTGAATATCACCGGGTGATAAAATATTACTCAAAAAATTCCAAATCACAGGTTTTTCTTTTCAAAAGTGAAGATTGATGTCGTTAAACTTAAATTGGTATGTAATTGTTAGTTTTCATATTTTTTTAATTTAATTTTTAACAGTTTATCAGGGTGAAAATGAATTTTTAAATTTTCAAAAGTGATATTTTATCACCCGGTGATATTCAAAAATTGGCTCCCAAGTAGCCAATTGTTTTGTATTGCCGGGCGTCACAAAATACCACTTAAAAAAAAAATACACAGATTTTTCTTTCCGTATATTTTTTTATTTTAGGTTTAAAAAGTTTAGCAGGTTGAATTTGATTTTTTTAAAGTCTGAGAAGTGATATTTTATCACCATGTGATATTCAAGATAATCAATTCTTGATTCAGGACGTTCTGAATAAAGGCCAGGTTAAAACCGACGAGCATGTATGAAAGGATTGATGAAAGTACAGGAAGCAAGGGAAGCATGTCAAGATCGTAGCAGGTGGAGAACTGTGGTCTCTGCCTACCCCGACGAGAAAGAGGCGTGATGTTATGTATGTATGTACGTATCAGTTCTTGAAAATCAACGGCTGATAAAATATTTGTAAATTAAAATTTACACTGTCAAGTATAGCGTTGAAAAATAAATCATAATAATAAAAATATTAAAAATTTATAATCAAATATTTACATTCAAATTCAAACTTTCGAAAAGTTAATATTGGTATTTTTTGAAGATTTTTTTTTGTATTTTATCACCTGGTGATCGTCGAGAATGCCTACGTCTGGCAGTGGAAGTCTTTCTGCTGGGGACCAATTCTTGAATATCACCGGGTGATAAAATATAACTCAAAAATTCAAAATCACATATTTTTCTTTTCAAAAGTTAAGATTGATCTTCGTAAAATACAAAGCAGTCCTTGATTGTTAATTTTCATGTATTCTGATTAACCTTTTAACAGTTAGTAAGGGTAAATGTGAATTTTTAAAGTCTCAAAAGTGATATTTTATCACCCGGTGATGTTCAAGAATCGGGTCCCTGGGGACCAATTCTCGAATACCACCGGGTGATAAAATATCACTCAAAAAATTCAAAATCACAGACTTTTCTTTTCAAAAGTTAAGATTGATCTTCGTAAAATATAAAGCAGTCCTTGACTGTTAATTTTCAAGTATTCTGATTTACCTTTCAACAGTTTATCAGGGAAAATGTGAATATTTAAAGTCTCAAAAGTGATATTTTATCACCCGGTGATTTTCAAGAATTGAGTCCCTGATATGATGATGATATTCAAGAATTATGGCTTCCTGAATAAGCAAAACTATAAAACTTTACTCGTACTTTTACTCCTACACACTTTAAAGAACTTGGTAACTTTATTATCGGTGATAAATTTTCCCAATAAGAAAGTGATCTTATATGAAACTTAAAAAAAAAATGTTTTTATTTCAAGAATCTTAATACAATTCATTCAACGGAGACTTCCCAGAAAGTAATCAAAAGATACTTGTGGGGGGGAATGCCTCGCAACTTACCTTGTGGAACTTAAGATATTAACAAATTAATAGATTTATTAACTTATGAAACATAACATAAGATACATGCAGGTGGTAAATTACACGACAGGATGCAACACAAATAGTACATAGTATATCAATTAGATATTCAACATTTAATTTAATTTGATTATTTAACTCGAGAAACATTTAGTTGTTTATTTTACAATAGGATGCGGTACTTATTTCTCAATAAGTAAAGCAAAAATAATTAATTTATCACTTAAACCTAAACATATTCTAACAAATACATTAAATTACTCCTGTGTGTAGGAGTAAATGTTGATGTGTATGTATGTTTGTGTGTGTGTGTGTGTGTGTGTGTGAGTTTGTATGTATATAAGACAGTAATACACCTATATGCCTTAAGGATGCATAGGCTCCTTAGGATTGGTACGTTTTGTCCGCATATAGGTGTATAGCTGAATAGAAATATATTTAAATAAATATAGGTATCAGTGTAGTATTTGCACCAACCTATACTATCCTAGTCAGAAGACACTCAACATCTTCATAGGTAAGTGTACCCAACCATTCTTTTAAAGCTTTTTTACATGTGTGCAACTTACAAATTATAATTCTCATACGGGACTTGTAGCGACATCTATCGTAATTAGTATGAAAGCATTTAATAATTAACTAATCTTTTTCGAATATAGAGGAAATTCGGTAATATTTCTTACTAAAAAGCCTTACTTAACTTGAGAAAGGTGAATATGTATGGGGAATATTACGTAGAAAACGTGTCAAATTGTGTCTATGCGCGGTTGCATCGAAAAGAACGTAGGTGCGATATGATCGAACGTCTACAAAAAACCGACGATAACTAAAAAGAAGCGTTTGAACAAAAATGGCCGTTGAATGCCTGGCAAAGTGAACGTTGCACTTTCACGATTAAATTAAAAAGAAAAAATAAACGCGCGAGAAAATGAACGGCATAAGGTTAGTTCTCAGGGCACCCGCTGCGCTGTCGTCGCGTTTCGCAGTTTATTAGGATTAGTTCCGCTATTCGACGCTGCGGTTTAGCGGCAGCACTGAGCGTAACTTAAAGTTTCTAAAAGTATTTATTTTATTTCGTACTTGACTTTATTTGTTCTATTTAACCTTATATAATGTTTTTCGCATGTTATTGGTTCAGGTGACTACACAATAAATTATATGGACGTCATGGACTTCACTAATCACCAACTTGTTTCTGAAACAATGTTTATAAAGCCTTTTTTGTAGGACGACTATGATTCTCAAAGAAATTAGGATAATACTGAGTTTTGTTTACGAAAAACCTGGGTAACAGCCGCGTGTTGAACGGATCCAAAAACAACGATGCAAGCGTAAAAAAGTATCGAAAACATTCGATCATGTGATCGGTGGACAGATCGAAGCGGGTCAAGCACAACAGGTGAGCTGCGGGGCGCATCAACTAAAAAATAAAATATCGAAATGCGAAAAAATAATAAAAATCGGCAAATATAGTAAATTGAAAAAAGTATAGTTGCGTCCCGTTTTGGCGTGGGGTTGTTGCGTAAGGTTTTCTTTGTCGCAAGTGCGCGCACGTGGTTTTCGGTAGCGGGTAGCCGGCGACGCGGGGGCGGCGCGGGTCGCGAGGGGCTCTACGGGACGCCGCGCCACATCCCGCCGCGGCCCGTCTCGACCGGCTGCGTTGCCCGTAACCTCCGAATGACCTCTTTTTTTTTTCTTCAATGTAAATATTCGGCTCGTTTTGCCGCATAGTCTATAAGTGGTATTAAGTTCCTTCAGCGCGCTTCATCTTTATTTTAATTTGCCGGTTAATTAGTGGACATTTTTAATTGACTTTTTAGCAGTGATTAAGAACTTTGGTTAAGTGTAAAAAAAATAAGTGAAACGAAAAATCGGACTTGACTCACCGGAATTGACACAATATATTAAAAACACATTGTAAAAAGGTAGTTCATAAGTTTTATTGACTTTAGAGCTCTTTTAATGTGACTTTTTATGATGTGGTTCGAGAAACTGGAATTGTAAAATTTGTGAATTTCAAGACAAACTCCAAAATCTAAGTTTCGTGTTTCTTCTTGGGACTGAAGATTGTTTTCAAGCAAAACTTCCAGGTAAACAGGCGAATGACTTGAGATATTGACTTTTTGCCATTTATGTTTAGTTCATAATATTTTTGCTGTATTTTTATTATTTATGCAATAACATTTAACGGTTGTGGACGCTCACCCTATAGATGGTCCAATTCTTAAATGTCACCTAAGAATTTAAGAATCTTTTTTTAAGAGTTAAGAATGGTATTCGTTAAATATAGAGTAGTGTTTGATTGTTCATAATCATATGATACTTATCGAAAGATTTTATAAAACTCAAAAACAATTCGAAAATCACTCGTTAGTATTCACGAATAGGACTCTACTTGGCACCGGGCCGGATCTCGATTATTTTAATGTTACTACGAGTAGTCGTAACGTTTTTCCCTTCAATTACCTTGCGTTTTATGATGATTCTTGCTTTTATTTCTCCAAAGTACAAAACCAGGGACTCAATTCTTGAATATCACCGGGTGATAATATCACTCAAAAAATTCAAAATCTCAGATTTTTCTTTTCAAAAGTGAAGATTGATATTCGTAAAATTTAAAGCAGTCCTTGATTGATAATTTTTATGTATTCTGATTTACCTTTCAACAGTTTATCTGGGCAAATGTGAATTTTTAAAGTCTCAAAAGTGATATTTTATCACCCGGTGATTTTCAAGAATTGAATCCCAGGGTCAAATTTTAAAAGTGTCAAAACGTTTAAGTCAAACTATAATTTTTTCAGTAGGTATATAGTTACATATTGTGTAAGAATTTCGCGGTTACTATCAACATTGTAACAACCCGCCGATAAATATGATTATAAGTTTAAAATCTGACACAATCCTTACAAACAATTATTATTATTTGATTTAGAATTTAGAATAATCTGGGACTCAATTCTTGAAAATCACCGGGTGATAAAATATCAGATTTTTCTTTTCGAAAGTTAAAATTGATATTTGTTATAAATATAAACTAATGTTGTATTGTTAATTTTCATGTATTATGAATTACCTTTTAAGGATTTAACAGGGTAAATATGAATTTTTTAAGACTTAAAAGTGATATTTTATCACCCGGTAAATTTCAAGAATTGTCCACCTGTGCCTGAAATCTGCTGCATTTCGCATGTTTTTTTTTTTATTAAAACGCTCCAAATACAATATTTTCTGTACAAAACTCGCGTGGTAAATTGTCATAAACGTACCAAAAAAGTGACTAAACTGTGTCAATCGATCCGAGAAAACAGTCAAAGATAATATCTATCTCGTCCGTCCACTAGGTGAAAATCTAAAAATGAATAAAAAAATCATTGCGAGTTCACTGACCTCGGACGACAGCTGCTGGACCGCGCTCTGATATAAGAATCATAATATTAAAACATCCCCGCGCAATTTAACCTGGACCTTAAAATGTTTCAGGTAGAGCCCTTTTTTCGGAACGAGATGTTTTTAAGCGTTTTTACTTAATGAAGGAAATGTAAGGCTTTGTTGATAGTAGAAATTTAAAAATAAGGGAATAAACGTCTTGTTTTTTTGTCGGTAACCGATACAGAAATTGAGAACTATATGTTTTTAAAGTAAGATTGTTGCTCATTACTTTTTGATACATACTTAAAAAAAACAATTCATCTCAATGTCAAAACTACGCAGCCGATGAATCCTGCGTACTACGTCATTTCGCGTATAAACGTATAAATATCTGAATACGCATCGCTCATTGATATTGTCCAGTGTCGATTACCCTTTTTTTGCCAATGATTGAATTTTATTTACAATTAACCCGGCCTCGGCGTCGTCGAAAGCGAGAGTGACGATTAAATGCCATTTAAAAATAAAACAGCTCGCCGCCATAACATTGGCATTCCAATAATTTATACATGTGTATATCGATAATGTGTGTCACCAATTTATTACACTACAGCGGACTTAAACGGCTTCTATTAGACATTGGGGGCGATTCTAACGTGGCCGCTAAATTTAAGGCCATAATTTGACAGGTCTAAAAATGTTGCTATCTTTGTTACTGCCTATAGGCTGAAAAAAGACAGCATCACTTTTAGAATTTATCGGCCACGCTAGAATCGCTCCCAATATTAGCTAAACAAAGCTATGTCAAACTAAAGGAGACAAAGGATAAAAGGCAGTAACGGTTTCGCTTTGTAAGGATCGTGGCGCTGTCAAGTGGTAAGGCGTGAACAAAACGTCTTAGCTCTAAGAAACCGCCCTACGGCGAAGGGAGCGGGCGGGCCGCCTAATTTGTCTTAGGCGGAAAAATCGCGCGGCGATTACAAGTGGCTCGTAACGAAGTCGGCCCGGGACGGGGCGGGGGGTGTGAGGGGTGTAGCGGGGTGCGTATAGGGGGTGGGGGGTGGCAGGCGGTGGGAGTCGTACGGACCAGCCAGCACACGTCTCAGTCGTCCGTCTGAAGTCGCGGCGGCCGGCCGTGCCGCGCGGCGCAATACACGTTCCTCGTGCTCTTGTGATTATAAATTTTAATAAATACAAAATTCAAAAAAATACTAAATTTAAATAACCGCGTCTATTCGAAAAAAAATTAGACTAAATCCCCTTAACCCTCACTTTTTTCACCCAAACTGTTGGCAGTGGACAAAAAGGCTTTCGCAAAATTTTGAATATTTACGTCGGTTACATTTGTAAAGAGATTAAACTTTTGGCCGTTATTGAGAATATTTTTATTTAAAATTATTTTTCGAACTAGCGAGATCAAGAGTGAGCGATTGATTTAATTGTAAAAAAACTTAATATTAAGCGTTACATTAATATTAATGACCTAGTTGTAATCATTCGGATAAGATTAAATTGACTGCCACGTATATCAGTACTTTAAAACTGTTTGGACTTGAGTGATTTTCGGACTTTAGTTTGTGCGAAAATTTCTGCACGAACTTTTTTTGGACCAAAAAAGGTTACCATTTATTATTGTTGTAGAATTTAATATGAATTTGCTATAGTTTTTATTTTGCGTGCCTTTTATTTTGAAATTTATTGAAGCACTTTGAAATTCAATTATCAAAATTTTGGTAGTTTTAGTTTTATCCTTAGTATGTATGAGCATTTTGTAGATCTAAAATAAGAAAACCTACCCGCCAGTGTTGATTGCGCTCCATAGAAAACGACCGCTCCAAGCCGTCGGATACTTTACATAGCTTTGATAAATTTGACGCAATCAACGCTAGCGATCGTAGTTATAAGAAGTATGTTTATTTTTTTTTTGTACAATTAGAAATTTTTGCTACCGGAATGATTTTTTGTTGCACCTTATTTTAATAAATGATTTTTTGTTATTGTTTGTGTTTTCTTTTTAAATGATATATTTTTTAAACGACCGAGCAGAGTAAATCTATGATTTGATTCCTTATACATATTTTCAATTATATTAATCGGCGATAAATTAAATCTTACAATTGAACTGCGATCTGATAAATTAAGTTTTTTTTCATAGAATAGATGAAACAGGTTTTTTTTATATTTCGACACATGTCAATAAACTGTAAATCTTTGTTATAATTATAATGAAATAATACAATAACTATCAAAAATGTGTCCTATTTGTTCATAAAGTTTTATTCATCCTAACATTTTTTCTCTTTTTCGCGTGTAATGAATACCTAACGTAATTGATATTTTCTGGTTACTGTATTACTATTTATTATGCTATAAGTTAGCAAAAAAAATTAAAGTATTCTTTATTCATTGTAGGATATTAAAAATCTCTTAATGACGTCAGTTACATTTACGTCGCTTCACAATCAGAGTGGCGCCATGTGGGAAAAAAAGAAGCGACAATAAAAAAACCCACGCGCTCTTTTAAATAATTATGTTTGATGTACAGGGTAGCGTTTCATCATATCAGCCTAAAGACTTCCACTGCTGGACATAGACCTCCCCTAAAGATCTCCATGACGACCGGTCCTGCGTTTAATTCACGCAATACGAAACGATACTTGTTACCTCCACAATACAATGGCATAAATTAACTGGGTACATTTGAGTATTACTCGCTGAAAAACTTCCTCAAATAAAAAAACATAGAATCCGCTTCACGACTCAATGCCAACGCTTACCTACACATTTTGCAGCTATATCCAATAGTAATCAGCTCAATCTGTCAGAAAAACAAGTTTGTAAAACAGTGTTATTTTTTCCGCAAATATACTAATGCTTTAGAGTCATAGCTGCAAAATGTGTTGGTAAGCGTTGGCATTGACTCATGAAATTGATTTTAATGAGAAAAGTTTTTGTCAGCCCAATACAAAACCTGGCGGCTGGAGGTTTGTATGAGTAGCTAAAAATCTCCTTTTTCGTACCTGCATTTCTTAGGGCAAGTGATTGAGTGTTGTGGTCCGAGTATTATACTTAAATAATCGCAGTTAACTTATAAAGGTCAATGTATACGCTTCTATAATAAGGTACCCACTGATATTGAAAGTTTACCGTTAGATAAATTTATTCAAAACTGTTATCAAGCAAAAATTATATAAGAAAGATTGTTATAAAATATCAGATTATCTAGAAGAGAAAAATCCATGGGATTAGGCTACGGTTCTAACAGGCTAATTCAAAATTAAAACTAACTTATGTTTACTGTATATCAACCTTGTACATTCAGACATATTTAAAAGAGCGCGTGCGTTTTTATTCTCGCTTCTTTTTTTACAACCATAGCGCCACCTTGTTTGTGAAGCGATGTAGTTTATCTGACGTCATGAGATTTTAATATCCAACAATGAACAAACGATTTTTGAGTTTTTGATTGATTGAGATAGTTACCGTGTGGTGCCGGCAAAGAATAGTACCAACCCATACATACCCGTGGGTGTCGTAAGAGGCGACTAAGGGTTAACTGGGGGATGGGCAGCAGCATCCTCCTTTGTATCTTACATCTTAATTACTGCGGTCACCTACAGCCGCGGTCCGTGGTGCCAGCCGTAACGCTAACAAGCGAGGTGACTGTGGTACTGACGGCTTTGAGGTTTCTGCCAAACCGAAAATAAAAATAGCGTTTACCCTGCGACCATCGCAAGTTCATAACATACGGGTGTCAATCAAGGGGCCAAATTGAAAGCAACGAGCAAATCACACGATAGTGTAGGCAACGAAGCAGTTGACCCCAACATTAATTTCTCAGGCAGATTTTATTTGACAGGATGATAAAGAATCATGAATTAAATGTAAATTCAAAATATCCAAAAAAAAATTTACAAAAAAAAAAATTCATACATTTTTTGTAATTATTGTATGGAAAAGTTCAAAGTACCGTTTTTTTTTTAATAGAAGATTTGTCTCATATAGTGTAATACCCCAGCAAAGTTTCATCGACTGTGGATTTAATGCGACCCGCTTCGTTGCCTAGACTACGATGTCAGTCAATATGGCCACTGTTTTGTACCTTTTGAATGTATGTTAGATAGCGCGAATGAAAATGGTCGTATCATGGAGGGAACAATATGAATCAAAATTATCTGGGGGGCTATTACGGTAGCCGAAACGTGTCTGCCATATGCGAACCATTTTCCTTGCAACATGAACTCCCGCGCAAAGCCCAGTAGGGAGTTTGCAAACAATACTGACATTTTCGACTTTGGCAGAGAGGAATGCTGCGTAGGGCTACTCTGTTCCGGGCTATGCGCGGAAATTTGTTTTGCAAGGGAAATGGTTCGCATCTCGTAGTAGTGGCTACCGTAATAGCACCCCTGATCCCAAACCAGGCAAAGTCTGTACTATGGGTACTCTACTAGAAACTGATATACATTATGTGTAAAAACTACCGGGAATTGTTCAATAAAACCAAAAAAGTAATTTATACGTCCAAAATTATTTTGTCACCTTCAAAGCTTTTGCTTACAATACAGCTACGCCAGCGCTTGACCCAGTCCTCCATACGTTTTTGTAAGCTGATTGAGGTGTGGTCTTCAACTCCTTCAGCGATTTTTCGGTTTTTGGGTTTCGATACGTTTTCGAGGCGCCATTCTGATGACTATTGACTTGTTTGCATATCGTACTCATAAAACCATGTCTCGTTGCCATTTGTTATGCGGTTCATGAAGATGGAGTCTGTAGAAGCTCGGGAAATCATGTCTTCAGCGACCTGCTTTCGATGCTCTTTTTGGACAAAATTGAGCTCTTTTGGAACTAATCGTGCGGCCACGCGTTTCATACCCAAAATGTCAGTCAGAATTTTAGGAACGGATTAAAAAGATACGTTTACCTCTAGAGCTAACTTTCTAAGACTCATACGACGATTTTCAGGCTCTTGATTAGATTGATGTTTTCATTATTCGCAGCGGTTGGGGGTCAACCAGAAAGAAGCAAATCAACTGCTACTTGTCGGCCTTCTTCAAATACTTTACACCATTCATATATTATATATTTATATATATAATATATATAAATATTCATTCATATTTATTTTTAACTTATAAAAAAACAAATACGTCGATATGTTTACCGCGCATTCTGTAATTTATGAATTCCCGGTACTTTTTACACAGAGTAGTACATACATAAATAGATAAATAACACCCAGACACAGAACAAACACTCATCACATAAATGTTAGTCTCGGGTGGTGATCGCTCCTGCGGCCCACGGCATAAAAGGCAGGAACACAACCAACCACACCAACGGGCATAGGACTCAATTCTTGAATATCACCGGGTGATACAATATCACTGTTGAGACGTTAAATATTCAATTTATCCTAATAAACCTTTGAATATTAAATTTATATATGAACAAACAAACACTATTTTATAATCTTCACTTTTGTAAACAAAAATCATGACTAAAATTTTTGAGTGATGTTTTATCACTCGATGATATTCAAGAATTGAGTCCTAGTATAGTCGTTCGATGACCGAACGTCATTTTCAGTTTGGTCGAAGCCTAAGATCTCAATACAGGATGGAAAAACTGTCTTCCTAAAGCTGAAACTGAAGATTCATAATATTGAACTGGCACCCGATTCTTGAATATCACTGAGTGATATTTGATCTTATAAAAAACGAATACTTACATTAAAGGTGAAAAATTATATTAAACCGATTAGACCTTTAAAAATGTGATTGTGTTTCGGGTGACATTTTTATTTAAGAATAAAATTGATACCAGACAACTTTATCCAAGGAACATAAAGTGGGGTCGAAATACGTTTTTATAGAAAAAAAATACAATCTGATTCCAACCTAAGGGACTCAATTCTTGAATATCACCGGGTGATAAAATATCACTCAAAAAATTCAAAATCACAGATTTTTCTTTTCAAAAGTGTAAATTGATATTCGTAAAATATAAAGCAGTCCTTGATTGGTAATTTTTATGTATTCTGAATTACCTTTCAATAGTTTATCAAGGCAAATGTGAATTTTTAAAGTCTCAAAAGAGATATTTTATCACCCGGTGATTTTCAAGAATTGAGTCTCTGGGAGTCAATTCTTGAATATCACCGGATGACAAAATATCACTCGAAAAATTTAAAATCACAGATTTTTGTTTTCGAAAGTGAAGATTGATATTCGTTAGATCTAAAACAGTCCTTGATTGACAATTTTCATGTATTCTGATTTACCTACCAACAGTTTATCAGGGCAAATATGAATTTTCAAACTCGGTGATTTTCAAGAATTGAGTCCCTGAGTATAGATTTTTTGTAAAAGTTGTTCAGTTTCAAAGTCGTATTTCACAGTTACAGTTTTAGGAAGATGATTATGATTTTTATTATTGAACAGTCTCACGACTGCGATACTCTATTATTTAATTTTTTACATGTTTATTATTATAATAAATTAAACTATTAAAGCGCCATCTCTTCTTGCATCAACAAAGCTTCAAACTTCCCTTTCAATTTCACATTCTAAAAAGACCCCTTGTAAGATAATACGAGGGGTGAAGCGATGCAAAACTTCTCAAATTTTTACACAGATGGAGTTTTATTCGCCATCGCAAGCGCAACAAAAGCAGCGTAGCACTGCTACAGTAATGTAGCTGTAGTATCATTTAAGTTCTGCTACTCAAAGACAGATGGCGCTATTAACAGTATACCCATAAATAGCAAGCTAGCGCAAAATTGTCGTAGCTGCGTAGCACTGCTACGGCTACGCCTGCTCCTTTGTAGATGCTTGTAAAAGTTCCACTACTTAAAAACAGATGGCGCTATTTAGAGTATGCACCGCAAGCGCAAGTAAATCCACCACCGTAGCAGTCGCCTCTTGAGTCTCGTAGTCTTGCTACGCGTGTAGCTAAGACGTTCGGCTACCGTCGTCTAGATGGCGTTACTCTTAAAATTCACCGCAAGCGCAAACGTTAATATTTTGTTTTTGCATGTTATTTTTGTATTCTAATAGATGTCGTTAGTCATTTATTTAATGTGTAGATAATTATGAGAAATATGTAGTGGTGGTTATTGGTTTTAGTAGATTAATGCTAAATGTCGTGAGATTGTATCTAATCAAAAACAGTTAAATGTTGAAGAAACAAATTTAAAATGAGACATTTGAAAATGTTGCATTTATTATTATTTTTTATGTTATTCTCTATAAATTAACAGCATACGTAAGTAAATATAGACTTCTTAAGAATGTGGGCGTGTATTAGTGCAACAAAGCAAAGTTTAGTGGTAGGGGCTAGGCGGTGAACTTCTAAGAAAGGGGGCGTGGCAAGACGCAGCCGACTTTACCTTATTGGCCCAAAGCTCGTAGATTAGAATCTAATATGTAATGCTAGATATTTACTATCATTTTATCTATCTTTATTACTGCTGTGGCGTTATGTATTTAATGTAAAGTAACTTATAAAACATTATGAACTGTGAAAAATCGTTAGTTATTTAAAGATTTAATACCTACTTAACGAGAGTGTAACGTTTCCCAAATTTTTCTAGGATAAGGATACGTCATTTCTTGCCATCGGTCACGTGCTATTTAGCAATAAGGTAAAAAGGAGATCGGACATACACTCAGCGGCACGGAATTTAACCCAAACTTTATTTTTAAGCTTACGCAAAATAGAACTTATTTTTTTAAAAACTTCCTTTTCGGTTTCAAACCTCATTTAATGCTGGCTGTTTTTTGGCAGTATCATGAAAAAAAAAATGCAAGCTGTCAATGCCAGTTTCAAAACTTGCGGCGGGAAACGGTTTCCCGGAAAATTATTGCTAAGTACAGGTAAATTTAATTTGAGTTAAATTAAATTTAATGCTAATAGCGTGAGTTAAATTGAAATTTTATTGTTTTTAATTGAATTTTTATGATTTTTAGGTTTACAATATGCCGCTTACTCCTGCACAAGTTGCTCAAGCTGTCGCTTTAATCGACGAGGGCTTGACTCAGCGCCAAGTGGCCGCCAGATTAAATGTTGCGCGTTCCAACTTGAAATATGCCATAAAACGATACCGCGAGACTGGCCTGTACACAAGGAGACCAGGCAGTGGTGGGGTAAGATGCACATCAGCCCGCGATGACCGTTTTGTCGTGTTGCAAGTACAGCGAAATCGCTTCCTCACTGCTGTTGAGGTGAGGCAGAGTCTACAAATGGTTCGAAATGTAAACGTCAGTGAGCGCACGGTTAGAAGAAGATTAGAGGAAGTCGACTTACATGCTTGTAGGCCAGCCAGAGCTCCAAAACTCGAGAGGTATCATCGAGTAGCACGCCTTCGATTTGCACGAGAGCACGCTAACTGGAGTTTGGAGGACTGGGGCAACGTTTTGTTTACGGACGAAAGTAGAGTGGCTTTGAGAGCTCCAGATGGTCGAGAGCGCGTGTATAGGAGACGTGGCGAACGGTTTCTCCCAATAACTACCCGACAGACAGAAAGTTTTCATGGAGGCTCGGTAATGGTATGGGGTGGCATAAGTTCCGACGCTCGCACAGAGTTGGTTATTGTGGAAGGCCGAGAAACTGCAGCACGTTACATCGAAGAGATTCTCCAAGAACACGTTGTGCCATATGTGGACTTCATCGGAGCCGAAAATTTTCTACTAATGCACGATAATGCTCGTGCACACACTGCACAGAGCGTGGAAAACTTCCTTGCAGAAGTTGGCATTCGCAAACTACAGTGGCCAGCTCGAAGCCCGGACATGAACCCAATAGAACATGTCTGGGACATGCTAAAACGTAGGGTCAAGGCTAGCCCTAACCCACCACAGAACCTTCGTGCACTAAAATTTGCCTTGGTAGCTGCTTGGGATGAAATCCCACAAGTGGAGATTAAAAACATAATCCACAGCATGCCAGAACGCATGCAGGCAGTTATTAGAGCAAGAGGTGGTAATACACGATATTAATTTCTACCGGCTCTTTTTAAATTTTATTTTTTAATGTTTGATTTAAAATTAAAGAAAAATCTTTAATGTATGATTTTTATTGAATACCCAATCGAACCATGATTTTGCCATGAAAATAAGCTTGGATACAAAAAAAAAAGACTGCATAAATCAAAGAATAACGTTAGAAATAAAAACACATAAAAATATAAAACAAATGTTATGTCAATTTTGTTTAAATCGAAAAAAAAAGTTTGGGTTAAATTCCGTGCCGCTAAGTGTATTTGTATGGACCTTGGCCCTAGTAGCAAATACTGATACAACGACATACTTAGACCGTGTGGTGCCGGCAAAGAATAGTAACAACCCATCTCTACCCGCGGGTGTTGTAAGAGGCGACTAAGGGATTATAAAACATAGGTTAGGCATCAGCATCATAATATAATATATTCTGCGGTCACCAACAACCGCGGTTCGTAGTGCCAGCAGCAACGTTATTATAAGCGTGGTGACTATGGTAGGTAATTCCCCTCTAACTTATCCGATGCGATTTTGCTGGTATTTTGGAGGGAGCTCCCTGTCCTGCAGTGGATGTTCATGGGACGGTATGATGACATAAAACATGTTAAAAACTTTATTAGACTAATATATTTATTTATCTATATTAATATTATTATATGTATTTTTATTAATGGCGTTATGGAAAATAAATTGTACGCTGTTAGTATAAAATATACTGTGATTCTTTATTTTCAAGTATATAAACGTCCTTAGTGCAAGAGGACAGGCCTACACCTGCTTTATTTAGTCCGATCTCCTTTAAAATAAAACAGTAAAAGTAGAATACTTATTTTTTCTTACTTCAAATCAGCATCTTATTTTTAACCTCGCGGATTGAAATCAAATAAGTACTTAATAAACTAGTTCTAAATCAGGTAGATACACTTTGAACCTTGAACTTTGAAACTTTTTGTGGGTTTTTATAGTCGCTTCTTTTTTTCCCACCATGGCGCCACTTTTTTTGTGAAGCGATGTAGTTTAGCCGACGTCATTAAGAGATTTTAATATCCATCATTTTTTTTTATTTTTATTTATTTAGGAATGATTAAATGATTTTGAGTTTCAGTTTGAATCCTTTATTAACCGATCGCGCAAAGCTAAAGCCGCTAAAAGGAAGGCTATTGATTTTAGCTGTCACTGTTCGTACGTATTTGTTCGTCTTAAAATAAATTCGAGCCGCAGCATAATCTGTGCCACACACAGCCCTATGTCTCGAGCCAGTCAATAAGAAAATGGGCGGAGATGCGCAAGGCGTGCGCAAGACGGGGCACACGCGGTGTGGGCGGGGCTTAAGTTACACCAAGTCGAACTAAGTTGTGGGAATGGTATTGGGATTATTTTGTTGCTTCTTTTGTCAATCAACTATCTTAAGCAGCAGGCAATAGAAACTTTGTTTTTAAAATAAGGAATTCTCTGCCTGTGTCTGTGTTCCCGAGTTCATATATAACCCGAATATATTCAAGTCGCAAGTAATTAGGCTTCTTCTAGGCAAGTTCGTTCCATCGTCAACCTCATCTCTGTCCCTGAGGACAGATCGGGGTAATTAATAATAATAGCAAACCCATTATAGTAGTTTTTTTTTTTATTGAAAATGGGCTTACTCTTGACCTCGATCTAGTCTTGAAGACAGAGATGAGGTCGACGATGGAACGAGCTTACCCAGAAAAAGCCTATTCACTCGCGACTTGAATAGATTCGGGTTATATGAACTCGGGAACACAGACGCAGGCAGAGAATTCCACTCTTTAGCCGTGCGCATTATAAAATATGTTTCAAAGCGCTTTGTGCGAATGTGCGGAATATCAACCAAGTATGGGTGAAATCCTACGGTTTAAGATAAAAGTATTTTATATTTTTGACAGATGATATTTTTCGAAAACTACATTAAAGCTACTGTAAGCTTAATCCCATCTTCCCATTCAAATTTACTTAAAAAAACAATATAAAATTTTTGGTTGGTTGGTTGGTTCCTACCCACTTTTTCTTTTCATGTTACAAATGCAACTATACAAAGCTTGCATAGCCCTAAATATTAATTAAATCATTCATTACACATATAAGTTGTGTAATGTAAAAATGTGATTATAAACTAAAAGGTATAGGTACAGATACCGTTGAAAAGTTTAAATTATTGTACACATTTGTAACATTAAGGTGGTTGCTGAGCAGAAGTGCTGCCACTTTGAGAAATAAATTTATTGCGTCATAAATACAAAACATTTAATAAGGATTGTTTGATTGGCGGCAATTTGGGGTAGTTCTATATTTTATTATCCATCACATCACACCTTAGCTTATCGTGAATAGCTTTGTATTGTAAAACTGCCAAAAACGGCCACTTTTAGCACTTTACCAATACAAAGCTATAAATGATAAGCTAAGCTATGATGTCATGGGTTTTAACATACCTATATAACTGCCCTATATTGCCGCCAAACGAACAATACTACTGAAAAGTTTTGTATTTGCGACGCAATAAATTTATTTCTGAAAGTAAGGTGCTGCCACCCTTCAACTGCCTTAATCTACAATGAAGGCAATTTAAAAACAAAAACAATGTAAAATTTGGATTTGTAATTTCTATAAAAATTCAAAATTTAGTACCGAATATTGAATTTACCTATAATTATCCATACAAAACGCCAATTTTATAGGTAGGACCTAATAATAGGGACCTTTTGGCAATCTTTGAGTACATATCCCTAACAAAATAACATGAAGCATCGTTTTTCAGATACTCCCGAATCAACATCGACGGAGGTCACCAACCTTTTCCGTTACTTAGGTAAGTTATCTTTGGTGTACTTATTTAAAGTTTTAAGAAATATGTATTCACGATATTCATGCAAAACCTAGGGTAGATAACGAATTTTTATAATGACGATAGTATTTTTTAAACTACATATCTAGCTTGCAACAGATATAAAAAGAACAAAGAAAGACCGAATAGGAACCTATTTAAAAAAAGAACCGGTCAAGTGCGAGTCGGACTCGCGCGCCGAGGGTTCCGATGTACCTATAGTATTTTTGGAAACAATAAAGTCCATTTTCAGGACCGCAAAACTAAATTTGTTTGTAAAGGTTTTTTGCAGATTTCTGAAAAACTGTGCAACTTAAAAAGATCATTTTATTTTTGCTGTAAAGTTTACATAAACCTCTGTCAACTGTAATTAATTCAGATTTTTCCTTACTCAAACTTCGGAGATAAGGGGGGGGGGGGAATGTTATTTTTTTTTACATTTTTCATCATAACTTGAAAACTAAGAAACTTAAAAAAATACAAAAATATATTTTAAAATGTACAAGTAAAGCCCTTTCATATGACACCCCATTCGACCTAGTAACGACAATTTGAAATTTGGCCCCCCCTATTTTGGCCCCCTTTACATTAATAATCCTACTTTTTTCAAACTTTTTTAATGTGCAATTAAGTTGGGCAACTATATTCTAAAACTATTCCAAATTTCAGGTCGATAACATAAGTGGTTGCTGAGATATAGAGGTGTGACAGACAGACGAACAGACAGACAGACAGACAGAGCGGCACCATAAGGGTTCCTTTTTTTTACCATTTTGGTATCGGAACCCTAAAAATAGAAACAAAGGCAGAATTGAAATTTTACCATGCACCGTTAAGTGTAGCGACATACCTGCGCAAATTCCGAACTCCGGATCTTTCCGTCAAGTACAACATCATCATATCATCATGGCATCCCATGAAAACGTCCACCACAAGACAGGGACTCCCTCCAAAAGTCTAGCAAAAATACGTTGTACTCATGAGGGGATTTACCATAGTCACCACGCTTGTAAGCGTTGCGGCTGGCGACCGCTGTTGTTGGTGACCGCAGTATGTAAGATGATACGGTACTCAGAAAGATACTGCTGCCCATCCTCTGCTTCATAAGCCCTTAGTCGCCTTTTATGACACTTACGGGTAGAGATGAGTTGGTACTATTCTTTGCCGGCACCACACGGGACAAGTATAACATACTAGAGCGGAACTTCCGCGTCGGACTTACCGTAAGATCATGTCACTTGTGGCATTTCAAATTCAGATTCAGATAGTGTTATTCAATGTAGAATCTTTACAGAATACTTATTGAATGTCATGCAGAATACAATGCAAATAGAGCGAGTCTACGCCGTTTCGGATCGTGCTATGGCAGCGTAAAAGAAACGGCAAGAAACCACTGCAGCACGGCCTACTTTAAGAGTCGGCTTTTTACAATGTGCGTTTCTTGTGTAACGCTGGAATATCAGAGCCCCATACCTCCTTGTCATTGATATAGTCATCTAATCTATAGTAAGGTTTTTTACATAACGTTTGCTTTACACATTCTTTAAACTTTCTCTCAGGTAATTGCACTATATTGTTAGGTATTTTGTTGTAGCATCGTACACACAGACTAACGAAAGATGTATTGACTTTAGTTAATCTAGTATATGGTTTATCAATTTTGTACTTATTTCTAGTATTGAAGTTATGCCTGTCACATTTTATTTTGTTTGTGAATGTTCTTTCTAGCGTACATAATGTTTTTATAAATATATTGGCATGGCACAGTCATTTCTGATGCGATAATTCCGCTCTAGTGTCACTAACACTTGACGAAAAGATCCGTCGCGAATTGTTCCGACGCGCAATTTCCGCAGGTGCGTCTCTGCTCTTATAGTATGGATCTAGCCACTCTGAAGAATAGTCGCTGAATTTCAGGCATTTCTCATGATGCGACAAAACGTCTCAAACCGTTTGGTTAATAAAATATTTGTAATTAAAATATATAAACTTGTTTAGAACATGCTTCTGCGCAATATAAGCGTGTAGTAGCGACAAGACGACGACGAAGGCCGTGTTATCAGCGGAAATGGACCGATAGTGGACGGACGTCGCTGCGACGGTCCAGATACCAATCCCACTAGTGCTAGATGTACTTACCTACTTCATTTGTTATCTGCACTTATGTAGACTGGACTTTGCCATTGACTACTTTGTAATATGCTTTATCGATCAATCTGAATTTTGACCCCTCGCAAACTTATTTTCTTACAGACAATCAAATGCAATTACCTATACACCGAGAATTCCCATTGGATTCGCTCGATTACTCATGAAAACAAGAAAAAAAAATACTGTTTTTTTTTACTCTATAGCGACAAATTTTGTATGAGAAGTCGAAAAATTTCTATCGAATATTATGTTTCTCTTTTAAAATTGCTTGTTTTCATGAGTAGAATCACTCATATAGAGAAAATTCACACTGTGTAGATATTCGCCACGAACATACATATCGAAAATAAATAAGACAATTTTACAGTATTGCTATTTGAAACTAATCATCAGCAAACGGTCACCTATCGGTTTGGTGATTTTTCTTACTTGGAAAAACCTCAACCTCCTTGTTCAAGACGCTTCTTATATCACACAGTTATGCTAACACCTAGTTAGACATACTAAGGCCCAGTTTTATTACAAGGGACGACATGTAGAGAGGAGTTATCTAAAGATTAATTCGGCTGAAAGATGGACATATATATTATGATTATTATGAGGTCTCAACCTGTAGTTTTATCTCTTTCAGTCTTTTCCTTACTTGCAAGTCCAGTTTGTCTAGTCTAGAATTTTAACGAACACATTTCTCTTACAAACAAACCATTGAAAACTCTAGAAACTCCTTTTAAATATCTGGTTTTATGTAAGAGAGGTCGTCCCGTTTCATTTCACGTAATGATCGCCAAGACTCCCGCTCCATCGCGCGCGTTCTTAATTCGAACTCTCTTAATGAGATCTACCTTCGTGTCTGCGTAGAATGGAACGCATGTGTACCTAGAGCACCTAGAGCGAGAGATGCTTTTTTAGGGTTCAGTGCAGAGATTTACATAAAATTCAAGCATAAACTACGTGGCATTTTCTATATATATATTTTTTTATGTTGAAAAGAGAAACAACAGTTTTCATTTATACGATTTCGCTACACCATCCTAAGAAGACTAGACTTTTAACAAGCGAAACGGTTTTGGTTTTAAGCGGTTTTGTGGGGCTTTGTATTAATTATAATTCTTAATTGTAAACTTCTTAATAAATAAATATTACAAACCATTTTGCTTACAACCGTCAACTGACACTTACCCAACTTTTTTTCTAAACCGATTCAAGAGTGGTGTCTATTCATCTGACGTTTAAAAAGATGCAGACTAAGTAATGATTCCGTTGAAACCTACGAGCCTGGTTTTCATTGTATATACGGCGACTTCTTTTACAATACTTTCATGCATTGCTCTACTTTAAGCAAACACAAAACACATAGTTAAATACTAAACCGCAATGGAAACCGAAATTTTTGCGAAACAAATTGTAGAATGTCGGTTGTAGTCGACTGAGACGATTTAATTTCGTTAGTGACTTTTTGTAGACGTTATAGGTTTATTTCGCGAGGATGCACTTAAAATTGCAATTCTAAGTACCTAAAGTTAACTTATGAGCTACAATATCATACTTATGATCATAACATCCCATGAAACGTCCAAATCGAAATTCTAGCAAATTACGTGGAATTACCACAGTCACCGCTCTTGAAAGCAGTGTGGCGATATTATACATCCTATACTATTAACAAGCAATATTTGTGTATATATATATAATCGGTTACTCGAAAACGGCTCTAACGATTTTGATGAAATTTAGTATCCGGAGGTTTTTGGGGGCGAAAAATCGATCTAGCTAGGTCTTATGTCTGGAAAAAATCGTTTTTCCCGTGTTTTTAAGCATTTTAAAAAAATACTGCGTTTAAGACAGAAACCTACAGCGCCATCTGTAGGCGTGTAGCCTAGCTTGCTAACCCGATGATATTTTAATATTTAGGCGGCTATTATAGAGCGAAGTTCGGTCGACCAGGTACTATAAGATGGTACGATACACAGAAGAATGCTGCTGCCCATGCTCTTGTTATCAAAGCCCTAGTCGCCTCTTACCACACCCACGGGTAGAGCATACAATACGGAATAGACTATTTGAGGTTTATTATCATAACATAGAAGTACCTGGGCGACCGAGCTTCGCTCTATACCAGCCGCTTCAACATTAAAATATCATCGGGTGAGCAAGCAATGCTACCCGCCAACAGATGGCGCTGTAGGTTTTTGTCCAAAACGCGGTATTTTTTTAAAATGTTAAAAAACACGGGGAAAACGAATTTGCCCAGACCTAGCTAGATCGATTTTTTGCCCGCGAAAACCCACGTATGGTAAATTTCATCGAAATCGTTAAGAGTCATTTTCGAGAAACCGATTACAAATATACAAATATTGCTCGTTTAATAGTATAGGATTATCCGTCGCTTAGTTGCAGCGGAAGCCTTAATTCAGTCTTTATCCGGACTAAAGTTCCGCCATCTTAAATCTTAAGTAGTCCCCGCGTTACCCGTTAATGGAGGACGCTTTGCAACAGTCTTTTACTCCGGGCCTTTTAAAATTGTCTTTTTGCAGCCGTTTTACCTCTACCAAGCCACCATTGTAGCTGTGAATAGTTGCATGGAAAGGACTAAGTGATGTTGTATCTAAAGACAGAGTTATTTAGTAATGAAATGACAGTCAAACTGAGACAGCTTTTGGTCAATTTAAGAACTACTTTTAGGTGCAAAATGCTTCTTCAAATGTGAGCCCGCCTTAAGGCGATATGTAACTTTTTTTGGGTATTTTGAAGACAAATATCTTTTTATTTACCCAGTATCTTGCCGTGACTTTCAGGTATGTGTTTCTTGACCATTAAAGTGAGGGAATCACCAAGACCAAAACATGATTAGTGAAAATCGACTCGACAAAATAAAAATCCAAAGCTGCCTCTTCAATTATCATTTATTACTCTTTTTGTGGAATCTGAGGTGTTTTAAGCAGTGAAATTAAGTATACAGAAAGGTATTTGTAGTTGCTAGGGTTTGCCCAACCTAAATTTTTTTTTTATTACTTAATTTTTACAAAAGCCGATAATTTATTTCAGGCGCTTATGTCAATTAGTTTTGGTAACACGCACGGTATATCTTTCGCAATCGAATGCGTCGCGGATTGCGCACTTTATCCCTTTCTTTCAAGCGAAAAGACTGCGCGCACTATCAAATACTTATCTATCTTTTCCCATATCCACTTAAATATCTTGCTGACAAAATAGACTTAAAGGCAATTAAATTTTAAAGTGACGGTTTTAGGTTCTAAAAGAACCTTGCCTTAAAAATAACAATAAAGTAAATAAAAATAAAACACAAAAAGTCACAATTTTTCTTAAAAAAAGATAATCAAAAAGCTTGCAAAGCATATTTAGCTTGCTCTATCTTTATACGTAATTAAATTATAATTTAATTATAACTTCCACCCTTATTTACCATAATCACGCGATATGTAAATTCAAATTTGGAATTCCAACACATCCTTATATGCACAGGTGTGGCAACTTGACAATGTAATGACTTCAGGAAACGGAAGTCAGTGGCCAATAGCGGGCGTCACGGTTTGCGCCGGCGACGATATTATAAATCCCCACTCTTGCTATACAGGAACTTGGGGAGAGGATTTTCCGGCGATTTCATTTAAGATCATTGTTAAAATAATCAAGAAATATTGTCTTCCGAGATTGAGTACTTTAATCTAGTATCAAAAGACTTTTCATAAATTATTTAATTTCAATTATTCTGCGAACATATTTATATTTGGCAGAAACCGGGCGGGTCGTTACCACAACAAGCTGTTTTGTTGTTTTTGACTGATTCTTACCATAATATGACTTGAAAAGTCTATGTAAATCTATCTGTAACAAGTTATTCAGTAAAATTTTATTAAAATTTCGAGAACTACTTACTCTAGACCCGGTGAATTGCAGACTTTTAATCTGGTCTACTGCGTGGTAATCTGCGTTACTTTGAGTATGTTACTCAGACATAAAAACTGGACAAATTTCCCTAAGAAACAACGAGAGAAATATAAAAACCACAAGCACCATATAATTATGTACGAAACTCAGTAAATTTTGGCTTAACAATACCTATGTAATTTGGCATTTGGGCTCAATAAACTGTGACTTTCCAAGAATTTTCTAGAACTTTTAATGTTAAGTAATTTCTCGTGTCGTCTTTCTTTGTCTTTCACGCCTCATAATCATGTGGTAATCTGGTGAATGTGAACTTCTGATTCTACAAAGGTAATAAGACTAGTTTTATATAGGGTGACTTTTAATTAGTTCTTGATAGAAAAAGGTATGAATGTACCTACTCATGATAGTGAACAACTTTCCCAAAGGAACATAGGTCGAAATACAAAAATCAAGTTTTGACCTCCCATGGAAACTGCATCAGCTGATAGCGCATTTTGTATGGGAGGTCAAATTTGGTTTTTCGTATTTCGACCTATGTTCTTTGGGAAAAGTTGTTCAGTGTCGTGAGTACATTCATATCTTCTCCTATCAAGAACTAATTACAAGTCACCCTATATAGCTACTTATATTTTTCTTATAATAATATATCAGGGACTAACAGCGAATAGTCTCTGTAGACTAGTTGTTAAAACGTTCGGCTCTAGAATTGGAAGTGATGACTTTGATTCCTGGTAGTGAGTCTTCGCTAGTTTGGTAAGGACATTGCAGGATGAATCGCCTGATTGTCCGAAATGAAAGATGGTTCCCTACTTCGGAAGGCACGTTAATCCGGTGGTCCTGATATCTACAGAAATAGTCGTTAATGAGCCATGTCAGAGGTCTTTAGCGGCGTAAGAACTCCGGTTTGTGAGGTCAGCCATAATTCTTACAACCCTCATATGATGATAATGAGGGAATGAAAAACCTCTTTGGTCGCGGTTGTATTGTATAGCCCTCGTCAAATCCACTAAAGGCGCGATCACACCTTCCTTGACTAAGAAACAAATTCGGCATACATTGCTCGTTGAAGTAAGGATATTGGAATTAACAAAACCAAGTCTATCAGCAAAGTATGCCGAATTGGTCTTGGAATTCAGGAAGGTGTGATTGCGGCATTTGCGGCTTAAGTAGCCGACTTCGTAGAATCTCAAAATGCTAGGGCAATGATTCGGTCAAAGCCCTCCTCAAGCTCAAGACCAGGTGCTAAGTGACAGATGCGACGTACCCTGTGTCGCGTGCACTTCGTATAAATAATAATATAAGTCACCCCATTGTAGCCCCTCAAGTTGGGTGTGCGTTACTTGATGGTTACTTGCACGAAGGAATGCATACGAAATTTAAGGGTTTACTTGGCAGGTGAAAAGTCATAGTTAATTTCAGGTCTTGTTTGAATCAAATTATAATTTTGTAATTAATGAGAGTAGTAGCTATAGAAGCTATTATTGCATACCCTTAAAAAAAACTTTACGTTGAAATCACAATTAATCCGATGGAATTAACAGCCCGATAACAATATGCCTTATTTCACCTAGTTTTGAATGCAAAAATCAAATAATCAAAAATCAAATCAATATTTTTGAAAAATTATTGTTTTATCACCTCAACTTGACCTCAACATAGAGATATCAAGATATATGACACGCGTTGCTCTAAGCTCCTCAAATATCGATGTAGCTTTATTTTGTTGTATTAATTTCTGGGCAAGCTCGTTCCATCGTCGACCTCATCTCCGTCCTCAAGGCTAGATCGAGGTCAAGAAGAGTAAGCCCATACATAAAAAGTATGTAAAAGTATGTGTTAATATGACGTCAAAAATAATTAATAGAATTATATTTAAGTATTTTACTCAGACCTAAAAAAAGCTTTAAAAAACATATATCCAAATAAGTACATCTTTATCTTATAAAATATAAATAATAATAGGCAATCAAGACTCATCGCGGCGCGTGGCGTCCAGGTGTTCATTTCGTCCCCCAGTCTCTTCTCTTACAATAATACTTATTATTACTCCTTTATTATTTCTTTTATTATTTTCTTGTTTTAATTGTGCCCCGACTTGCCTTTTGCCCCTTTTGTTCGCGGTTAATGGCGTTTATTGTTTTTGTTTTCTCGGTTTTTGGGTTCAGTTAGTATTTAAGTGAACCCCTTTCTTGAAATTATAATATTTTAAGATTAGTCAGTGTTCTATCGTTATTCATTCAGTAAGTAGCGGTTTAGATGCAAATATACTTATTCAAAAGTATGGTTTTTACTTTTTACCTTACTTAGCATTTTGCTTCTTCAGCATAATATGTCTCTTTCCAGCCTATATTATAAAACAAATATTATTATAATTTCTTTGCAAAAAATAATAGGTTATCCGGTGCTCTTTTACTGCGTGAAAAAGGACAAATGAATATTGTAACATTAGTAGGAAGAGATCTTATATTCTGTGTTTGTAGAGTCGCCTATTGTTATATGATTTAGTTCATAAATCCGAAAATATTTTAAATGCTTTATGTTTTAAATTGTTATACCTTACGGGCTGCTTTGTCCGTCTCTGGTTTCGGGTGTTTAAAGCGCAGCGCTGTTCCAACTTATACTAGTTTTCTTACCACTTTCTTCCTTGCGTACCTATACAGGATCTTTTATATATAATCTCTGCAAACCTCTTGGGTTCTTGCTTTATTAAATTACTTTTATTTTACGACCTATGAGAATTAGTAATGTCTTTGCTTCTTCATACAAAATGATAAGTAGATCAAATCAATTTTATGATAAAACACAAATAAAAGTTCTTATTTTGAAAAGTTGCACAACTACAGTGGTTTATACGAACCAAAAGCCCTGTATGTTACATCTGCGGAACCCATAACCGATAAGGTTCCTGCCCAGTATGAACCGCGTACGCGTGCCGGCTGCGTCTGTACAGTAAGAATGTTGAAACTTTACGGGGAATTAGTTTGCCGAGTGTACTTCAACTTTTAATATCGAAGATTGATAGGTACTGGTATTTGTTGAATAGAAACAGTTACTTGAATATAAAGTAGTATGCTTAGAAATGTTATAAGAAGAAAATAATACATAATTTTCGAACAGTCATTTAAAAGATTTTTATTTTTGTCATCTAAGATCACTTCAAAGGGTCACATCATCATAATGAGGTATATCAGCCAAAAGACGTCCACTGCTGGACATAGGCTTTCCCTAAAGATCTTCATGACGACAGCCAGTCCTACACTGCTCGCATGTTTCTAAGGCTGAAAAAGGCTTTAACTATTTTAATTACTATTTTTAAAAATCGCAAATGATTTTTTTTGTGGCGCCAACACAGAGGGGGTTTTTCATTTAGAACCTTTATTCCAATAAGTAATTTAAAATTGTAAAGTAAATCTTTAAATAATTAGGAAGCTTAAGCTTCCTTTACTCGAAATTAATGACTGAAGCATAAGTGATTACTTGCAAAATCACATGTGGCGCCCCTTTTAAGATTTTCCCAAGTTAAGTTAGATTAGCGAATTCCACGTCACCGCTACCCGTGGCTCGGCGCAGGATTCTTGTAATTTCGCGGCTAAGTTGGTAATGGATTTAGAACCAAACTTCGTGTGTGTAATCAAAGATGCTGTTTTTAGGCTGTTGATTAGATTCGTGTTTCGGTGTGTGAAGTTTGCTATTTTTGTTTTCCATATTGATAAAAGAAAAAGAAATCTTTATAAAAATCGTCGTCGTAAATCGTCTTTTAAAGAATCTGTTGTGTGTGACCAACGGGATTTTTTTATACAGTATGTACTTGTTCTTGACGAAAGATGAGGACGACGACGGAACGAGCTTGCCCAGAAGAAGGCTGTTCGCTCGAGACAATAGATTGATATAAAGTACCTGGGCGACCGAGCTTTGCTCAATACCAGATGGCGCTGTAGGATTTCTGAAACACGTTGTAAAAATGGAGAAAACGAATTTGCCTAGACATAAGGCTTAGCTAGATCGATTTTTCGCTCTCTCCCGTATACTAAATTTCATCGAAATCGTTAGAGCCGTTTTTGAGTAACTAATTACTTCTAATTAAAAATAATTATATATATGTTAATTACAAATATTGCTCCTTTAATAGAATTTTACACTACAAAAAATAAATAAAACACATTTTCCCAAGGAAATCCAAAAAAAAGTCTCCGATATAAGTCAATTTTATGTTTCACCTTTTACACCATTATAATATTACTGTGATTTATAAGTACGGTCAACCGCTTGTCGGTAGAAACTTTTTCAACTCTATTACCACGCCATAAGGTCCAAAAGTGTTTCTACTGATGTGCGGCCGTGTGTACGTGATTTTTTAACCCGTATAATTAAGTGCCTACCTGAAAAGTGATCCATGTATTTATTAATATCCATACATTTTTGTAGTATTTATCATATATTTCTACAGAAATACATGAGTCACTCCGACTGTATGTCCGTGGCTTAATCTCAACGGTCTGAATGTGACCAGATGGCATGGTGTGAGGTTTCAGAGCATGACACTCGCCTCTGATTGCTTTATCGAAATTGTACTTACATGACATTATCGCATGCGCGGTCAGTCACTTATAAACTGTAAGTGTTATACAGTAATACTAAAGAAAGTAATTTAATTGGAGGCGTCATTATTTGTTCACCGCTTGCTCAATACACGCTTAGAAAACCATGTTGAGATTTTAAAGGTTAGATTTTCAGCAGTTTTTAAGTGTCTTACTTATGCACTATTATTTTTTTATCACCCCGGATATTATTAGAGGTGATTCTGTACATAAAACTGAACAAATTTTCCGAAGAAACAGGTCAAAATACGAAAAGAATTTTTCGATTTCCTTAATAACGGCATCAGCTGACAGCACATTTTGTACAGGAAGTCAAATTTTTTTTTCGTATTTTAACCTTTGTTCCTTGGTGGTCCAAAAGTTATTCGGTTTCATGGGCAAAACCACTTCTTACAAGATTCGGGGTCATAAGAAAATAACGCTGTATAAAAAATATTTAATTTTGACATACGGAACAGAAGCTAACCAACTCATGACCAATCATGTAAGTGTTTTTAGGGTTCCGTACCTCAAAAGAAAAAAACGGAACCCTTATAGGATCACTTTGTTGTCCGTCTGTCTGTCTGTCTGTCTGTCTGTCTGTCTGTCAAGACCCTTTATCTCACAAACGGGTAAAGGTATCAGGTTGAAATTAATAATATATATTAGGATCCATGAACCACACAAGATCTGAAAATTTCAATTTTTTACAACGACGCAATCAAAAGATATGGCATTTTATGTCCTCATCTCCATACATTTATGCAAAAATGCAAAACCTACAGGGTACTTCCCGTTGACCTAAAATTATGAAATTCGGCAAGAAGCTAGGTCTCACAGTACAAATAATGAGAAAAGTCTGAAATCATTAAATATTACAACTTTTCTCACAACTAATGGTAACCAATTGTGGTGAGCTCCCGTTTCAAGAACATTCATATAAGAGAGGGGTCAAGTTGGATGGTCGCTGAGGCGATTTTTGTTTTAGTTCTATTTTAAAAACGGGAACACATGCAAACTTGAAAATTGGTGTGTTTATAGTGCATAAGATATAAAATAACAACAAATAATAAAATATAGGCAAGCGCGTGTCGGACTAAAAAAATCTAGCACATTAACTTACTGAAATTTCAACTAATACAATTATGATTATGTGGTGGTACGGAACCCTCTTTGAGCGAGTCCGACTCGCACTTGGCCGGTTTTTTTTTATGATTTACGATGTGTAGAGACTACCCTGCAATAGGGTGTTTTTAACCAGCTTTTGGAAGTTCAAGTTAGCACTAGGGAAAAAGAAAATGGAAACACTGATACTAAACGTTCACCCAGTATGAAAAGTATTAAATCAGTTTGATTGTTGCTGTCAAAGTCCGTGATATGTTTTCTTCTAAGAAGATTACATTAGATTTAGATTCAGATAGTTTTATTCAATGTAGATTCTTTACAGAATACTTATTGAATGTCATGCAGAATACAATGCAAATAGAGCGAGTCTACGCCGTTTCGGATCGTGCTATGGCAGCATAAAAGAAACGTCAAGAAACCACTGCATTAATTTTACTGAGCCTTAAAAATAGAA
Source organism: Athrips mouffetella (assembly GCA_947532105.1). Lineage (NCBI taxonomy): Eukaryota > Metazoa > Arthropoda > Insecta > Lepidoptera > Gelechiidae > Athrips > Athrips mouffetella. The sequence continues at coordinate 8,041,568 of OX383973.1, forward strand.
ATTACCAACGGTGATCAGCGTACCACCCATCGACACTTAAAGACACGTATTTGAAAAACGTCAAGGAAAACTCCCCATTGGTAATTCAAAAAAAGATACATATACTTTCACGAAACCAATTTCAAACTTTATATAAAAAATACGTAAACAAAAACAAACCACACAAGTCAAAAACGCGAATCAAACCACAAACATTTTATCATGAACAAGTTTTGTTTACAATTTCCAATTCTTCCCTCTTAAAAATCTCAAACAAAAACTTGAAAAAAGTCTACACAAATGCGGCCAGCCAAAAAGATAACCTAACGAATTTCAACGTATGCCAGTTGAAAAAAAAAACTAAAAAGTTCATTGCCCCGTCGAGTGCCTTCAGTAGACGCAATGTGTTCCTGTTTGATATGTCAATATGTATTAGTTTTCAAACGAATGTGGTTAAACTTATGTCTACAGTAGAGGGAAATAAAGGTTTTGCTTTGGTAGTGTCAGGTTACATTTTGTGATAGAATTTTGGGTCTTAAGAGAGTGTAGGGGTCAATTCTTGAAGATCACCGAGAGATATTTTTTGGTAAACCCCGATATATTTTAAAACAAATCATGTTTATTAAAGTAAAAAAAAAAAGTATTGTCTTTATGGCAATTAAAAGTTAGTCCAGTAATAGAGATGGTAGTAAGTTTACGCTTCTTATAATAGGTTATTTTTTGTACCTAATTTCCGTTTGCCCACTTATTAGTGTTCTACGACATTGCTAACAACGTACAATTTTTTTTTAACTTCCCGTACAAAGTAACGTAAGTGATTAAGACATTTTATATGGAAAGTTGAATTTTTTTTATGCGTTGTTAGCAAAGTCGTAAAAACGAAAGTTTTGCTTTTGACCTGACCAATATAACCTTGAAAAAAAGCCTTAGTATTTTTGTTTATATTATTTTTTTATTTATTAAAAAAATATATTTTTCATTTCCCGGGAACTCTGTAGGACATTGCTAAAAAGTTAAATCATTCAAAATTCTCCATTACCCATCATATTGGAAATTTCGAGAATACTGTAGTAGAATCTTGGAATTTCTACTACATATTTTTGCAATGATGAATAAGTAACCATGTCATCCAAAGTATGTCTTGACCTCCGAAATAAAATTCCACCAGTCCGGGTCTTTACCTAATGATTCTGTTTGTTGTAATGTTATGTATTTACAAACAAAAATAGTTTCGAAAGAAAAAAATTTATTTAATAAAGAAAAATTTAAAAACCAACAAAAAGACGAACAAAGAATCTATTAAAAAATATTAGTAAACCAATTTGTGTCGAATGCTTTCTTAATTAATATTTAAATAGTGTGGTTATCTTTTATCGGAAACAACAAAGGATATGCGTATGCGCTCCGATGGTACTCAGCCACCGTGTAAAGATGATTTAGTTTCGCAAATGGCGGCAAAGGTGTGCCTTTACGATGCGCACGCGCTGATTCAAACATATGTTCTCATTCATATCCCGGTATATAGGGTGTATAAACACACTCAGGAATGAACGAATGATAATTTATTTACATGTAACATGGTTATAATGATCTTATACAGACTACAAATGCACTTCACATTTCGTCATGTGATTTGATTACTTAGATTTAAAATAAATTGAATTTTAAATGAAATTTATAATATTTTTAGGTATTTATTGTTTTGACTCTTAGTAGTTCTGGAACCAAAACTATTTTATATTAAAAAAAAAAAACTACGAAATTATAAAAATTTAAAATCTCTGAAAGTACGCAATAACACTTATGAGTTTTGCTTACTATAAAATAGTGTTTGATTATTAAATACAATACATTAAAAAAATATCGTTGGAGCAAAACAGCATCCTGTAGTTCTCGATTTTGCAGAAAAAAATATTCACGAAGCCAAGGTGCGTTATCTATTTGACTTTTTGCATCCGCTAAACAGCTTTTAGTCAGTTTTTCGATAGCTTTTTTGCAATACTTTTTTTTTATTTTACATCTCGCATGTTTATTTTTATAGCTTCCGAACCGCAATTTGATAGATTTTGTTTGTAGACTTTTTTATTTAACCCTTTTACTTCCGATTAACACATGTCAATATTTTTGAGCGTTTTATTTATGGATTTTGTTCCGTATTGGAAAAAGGAACAAGTTTGTGTTTGACATTTGGGTTCTAAACATAGCATAGATAACTTCAATTTTACTATTTCCATCTTTGATTTCAACAACTTCGTTTTTAGAGTTCCGTAGTCAACAAGGAACCCTATAAGGGCTTTTTTCGTTTTTTGCGTCATGTTCATCTGTCTGTCTGTCTTAGCTCAGAGACCCTTAGTACTAGAAACCTGTAATTTAGTACATTTTATCCATGCTGACAAAGTAATAAAATATAAATTTTTGAAGAAAAAAATATTTTATATAATAAAGTGTGGGGTGAAGTTTGCAAGTTCGCAGTCGTACCACGCATAGCTTTAGTTGATAACCAAATCAATTTTATTTTCATTCAGATACAAACAATGCCAAAAATAAATCGCAAACGCTTTAGTTGAAAGCTTTTCGTACAAAATAAACATAGTTTTATTTAATTCGTGCACAGCCTTTTAAGGGCTTATTCTGAAGGCTAAATGCGACCATAGTTTGGCAATACCTCTTTTGGAAATTGATGCTTTTGTATGGAAAGTTATGTATGGATAGTGACATTAGAAAGTTGTAGAAGAACTATTTTTGCTATTTAACTGCATTTATTTGAGTTTCTATGAAATTGAGAATTTTTTTTATATCGTCTTAGGGAAAATGCTCAAGGACTCAATTCTTGAAAATCACCGGGTGATAAAATATCACTTTTGTGACTTTAAAAATTCATATTTGCCCTGATAAACTGTTGATCGGTAAATCAGAATACATGAAAATTATCAATCAAGGACTGCTTTAGATCTAACAAATATCAATCTTCACTTTCGAAAACAAAAATCTGTGATTTTAAATTTTTCAATAAGATATTCAAGAATTGACTCCCAGTTCAGAATTCCGAGTAACATTCGCAAAGGAACACAGTTGATTAGGAATCACCCAATGTATGCCCTGATCGTACTGCTAGAAAAATATGTTTGATTAAAACAGAATTTTTGAAAAATTTTTGAAAGATTTTTGGAAAATTGCACGTATAATATAATTATCCCTATCTTTTGATTTTTTCGTTGTAGTATCTTGAAATTTTCACAGCTTCAAGAGTGCATGGATTTTAATATTTATCATTAATGTCAACTTGATACCTACACCCGTTGGTTTGAAAAATAAGGGTTCCGTTTTATTCGTTTTGAGGTACGGAACCCTTAAAAGACCTTATAGATCATTAGGTAATGCAGTTTTTATGGAAAGTAAAAAAAATCGTGTTTCATGGGAAAGTTGTTCAGTTTTGTGGTCTAAATTCACTGTTTAATTTTTAAGGAGATGTCTTTCACACCCTGTATCATTACTTAGGATCGCAAGGACACTTGAACAAGAAAGTTTTGTTGACAAGATAATAAAGGTAATAAAAACAAATCGTAAATATAAAACAACCCTCCCACGACGATCAACAGCTTAAGAAACACATGTTCCGCTCCCCAGAGCAGAAAACACCTACTTAAGTGTTCGGGTGTGGTCCTAGTGTAAGCGAAAATATATTAATTAAACGCCTCAAATGTGTGGTGCGTGCACACCTGGAACCTACAAACAGGTTCTTATATCCCCAATCAATTTAAATCGCGAGTGAATAGGCTTCTTCTAGGCAAGCTCGTTCCATTGTCGACCTCATCTCTGTCCTCAGGGCTAGATCAGGGTCAAGAGTAAGCCCGTAAAAAAGGTAAAAATACGCAACATACAATCCAATCCATGCTTCCCTGTTTGCCACTAAATTTAATAAAAATAATTAAATTAATTTATTATGGTTTTACGGATAGAAATTTAGGTTAGTACGAAAAGAAAACTTATAGGTATCTAAGTTAGTATCACAAATCACAGTCATAATAAAATTATGTAATATTTAGTATAGCATTGTTGTATTTCAAAAATCTTTATAAATGTTTTAGATAAGCTCTGAATCCTTTTTTCACTATTCCTATAATATAAAAATAAATCGCGAATCATAAAAATTATTGTTTTGACTGACTGCTGAACATCATTGTTCACCGTGTTCAGTTGGTGTGACTCAGATAGCTTAATTTGTCTAAGGCTCAGGATTGACACTTATTTGCTGTAATTCACAAAACTTCAATAGCTTTAAGCTATTTATTACCATCCTTCTCAAATTAATTCAATATTCAAAAATAAGAATAAAGAATGTAGTAGTCACTGGCACCATACCCAACATCGTTCACGGTGTTTAGTCAGAGCGTCTCAAGGAACCCTCATTTTCTTAACCCTCCGTGGGGATCGGGGAGCCCTCAGGGTTAACACGTTATCGCGCATTTAGGGGTTAAACTCTGTTGTCTTACAAGGAATGCGGTTATGAGGTTGAATGAAATTGTTCTTCTATTTTCTTAGCGATTATTTGTAATGAAATCTATGCTTTTACTATAAGCTATACTTACTTATTTAACTGTTCATTGATAATATCCTATACTATAAAACGAGCAATATTTGTATATATAATATATATTTGTAAATATATTTGTATGTTTGTAATCGGTTTCTCGCAAACGGCTCTAAGGATTTCGATGAAATTTACCATACGGGGGTTTTCGAAAATCGATGTTAGGGAAAAAATATTTTGCTTGTGTTTTTAAGCATTTTTTAAAAACACCGCGTTTTAAGCAGAATCCTATAGCGCTATCTGTTGGCGAGTAGCATAGCTTGCTCACCCGATGATATTTTAATGTTTAGGTGGCTATTATAGAGCAATGCTCGGTCGACCAGGTACTTAGTATAAAGTCTTTATACAAAGTTAAAACATTGTTTTTAAACGGCATCAGTCTTGTGTGTCAGCTGTAAAGATCAATATTCCTCAGAGGACACTTCTTTCAAGACATCCTCTGCTAAGAGGGCTAGAGGATCCTTGAAGTGCCGCAAGCGTTCATCATCGATTACCCTCAGCTTTTACTCTCTTGGTGGTCTTGCATTTAGACATGATTAATTTTACAATAAGATAAATAAAAATAGCCTAAATGCAATTAAACTCTAGCCTCTTTCTGCCCAGTGTTATTTTTTTTATGTTACAAGTGAGCAAACGATCAGGTGGGCCACCTGGGTATTTAAAAAATGTATGTTTATGTTTTTAGTTTTCCTAGTTTTAAGTCAGATTTACACGACGGAAAAAATTAGGCGCCTCAGAAGGATGCAGCTATACGAAAGAAAGAGAAAGCTATTCGTCTATTTTTTTCTTTCGTGTAGCTGCATCCTTCAGAGGCGCCTAAATTTTGCCCCGTCTAAATCAGCCATTATATATTTAGACGACATTGAGCAGGAATGGTGTTTCTGCCTGTAGTCCTTTAAAAATCACAAATAAGTGATCTAAATTGGCCCGAATATTTTGAATTAAAATCTTATTCTGGACAGGAAGAGGCCATAGAATATAAGTTGAGAACCTGCATCTCCGCTTTCTTAAGTAGAGAAAGTGAGACATTTATTCCTAAAGCCGCAATCACACCTACCAAAATTTAAAGACAGATTCGGCATACATTGCTGCGAGGGTTCTGTCAATTCCAATATCCTTACTTCAACGAGCAATGTATGCCGAATTAGTTTTAGAATTAAGGAAGGTGTAATAGCAGCCTAAACTAAGTATATGGAATACTCATGTCTTACAATTTTTAGGAAGACGGCAAAAAAGTAGCTGAGAGAACGGAGAGAGACTCGTCATGGAGAAAGCTGTCTAGTTTGATGATATAAATCCCTTCAGATTTTCAAATAGCGATATATTTCCGAAAGCTATACACTTTTTATAGACTATATTTGTTCAAATTAATTATATTAAACTCTCACTTCCGGACTTCCGGTGAAAGTGTTTATCGATGTGATTTATTAATAGACTTTCGCTCCTCATCCCTTTTATAATTTTTGTGTATTGTGTCAGTGAAGTTCATAAACGTTTTTTTGTGATCATGCAGTAAATTCGATATTTACTTGTTGCATTGCACATCATTTTTTTTTTAATGCTTCTTAAAAAAATATACTAGCGTTCTAAATTGGTAAAATCCTCCTCCGAGCTATTCCATTAGCTATCAATGCTCTTTAAATTCTATAGCTGCTCCGATTCTACATTCTTTGTCTACAAAATAAACAGCGTTAGCAATAGATTTAAGGGGTCACACCTTAAAGAAGCTTCCTCTAAGTAGCAGCGGATGGACGGGCAAAGGTTTTGCGCTCATACAGCCTAGTAGTAACGTACGTATCTTTTGTTAACAGCGTGAATTTTCATTGGTTTCGCTCCTAAAGCCAACGATGATTATACTCATGAAATCAAGCCACAATCCCAAAGGAAAAAAAAATATTCGAAAAACAACTCGCCATACAAAATTGGTCACGTGATCGACCCATTTTGTATGGGAAGCCAATGTTTTTTTTTGAGAAATATTGTTTTTCTTTGGAAAAGTTTCTTGTCATCATGTGTAAAATGGCTTCGGGAAGTAAACCAACGAAAACTCACATTATATAATAGGTCTTTACCTATGAAATTGCCGAAATTTTGTTACAGATTAATGAGATCATAATTCCTATAATTCTTATGCTATTTTCTTCACTTGTCTTATATTTGAAAGTCGACTTCAAGGTTATCAATTAACGCATAAAATAAAGTTTTTATTTTTAGTTTGATATATAAAATTAAAGGTTCGAAAATTGTTCGTCTTAAATGTCGTCCGATTTCATCATTAGATTTGTTATATTTTTTTACAGATAATATTTTTCAAAAATTAAATTTAAGCTTCTGTTAGCTTCATGTCTTCCCAATAATGCCTAAGAAAATAAAAAAAATTGGATTTATAATTCCTAAGAAAAATGCAAAAATGTTAGTATTGAAAATTGAGTTTACCTAAATTTCGCCATACGAAACCGCAATTTCATAGGTAAAGACCTAATATTTACAATGAAACTATCTCAGGCTAATACAGCAACTGTGCATTCCATTACACTTAATTAACGTACCAAATGCGTACAATGTACGTGACTGCAAAAAAACTAAAGCTTACTAAAAACAAAAAGGCACCACATTAAAAAACAAAACCGCGCGAAACTTTCTCCCCGCAAAATGTGTGCAAAAGCTGAAGCATTTGCTGCATTTGCTTCATGGCACAATCGCAGATGCGCATTGAAGAAGGTTTTAATATCCGAGGAGATGGAGACAATCCTCTTAATCAGCACATTGTGTGGAACGGGGCCACCACGCAGTGAGCACGCGAATGATTAGGTGCACCCTTTGTTGCCGCCGGAGCACTTTTGTTGCGGACTGTACTAACTTTCGTCCGCCATGTATTACGTAGTTTTTCACTGAAGTGTGTATTGTGAAGTAGCGATGATGGTAGATGACTGTTGGGAAGTTTGTGAATGTCTGTATTAATGTTTGGAAATCAAATTGAGTTTTCAGAATCTCTAAATAATCGAAATATTAGAAGTAGAGTTTCAATATTATTAAATTTGACTGGATTTTTTAACTATGGTGAGGAACATACAATCAGATAGTAAACAGAACTTTAATTTTTTTTGTGATGTCTTTTATAGGGTAAATGACGAATATCGATTTCCTCGAAATACCGCGTTTATTCATAAGCATTATGGATTCGAACACAGGCAGACATTGATCTAAACAAAAGATCCTTATATTTTGCATATTTACAAAAACGAAACGTAAACGACCAAAACTCTAATAGAATTTTTTAAACCTCCCTATATCCAACTAAAGTCTCTTACGTAAAAACGAGCAGTCAAAGACAAAGCCGAACACGCGAGAAAATATAAAAAAATAAAGTAGCAAAAAAAGAAAGCATACATGACACGAACGTCACTAGCAACTAATTAAAAATAAAGACAAAGACAAAAGCTGCGCCTACGTTCCTTTATTGCGGAAAATCATTTGGGAAAGAAAAAAGCCGGGAAAAAACACAATAAAGATACAATGTAAACAAGTTAGGGTGTACTTGAGTGGCTCATTACGTCGGAGATGCGGTGGTATTAGTGCTCGTTCCCGTTATACCGAGCTGCCGAAACGACGATACGGAAAAATAAATAAAATGGAGAATATGCCACCGCCCCGCGCCGTGACATCATAGTCATCATCATAACATCCCATGAAACGTACACTGCTGGACAGGGAGCTCCCTCCAGAATTCCAGCTATTGCTGAAACAATGTGGAGGGGAAGTACCATTGACACCACGCTTGTTAGCGTTGCGGCTGGCACCATGGACCGCGGTTGTTGGTGACCGCAGCACGTAAGATGAAACGATACACATAAGGACGCTGCTGCCCATCCTCTGGTTCATAATTCGCTTCTTACGACACCCATGGGTACAGAGATGGGTTGGTACAATTTTTGCCGGCACCACACTGGCTGATACTATATAGTAAGGGTGATGAAGGACAAATTTCTATATGATTTGCTCAAGTCTGCCTCTTTGACTGATGATAAGGAGCATCCTCTAGAAGATACAAAAAATATTGGCGGACATCCACACCCCTGCGTTTTTGAGGAATTAAGTTTTAACTATTTTGAAATTTGACAGTGAAACGTACACCTGGCAGACTATGAGTATCTGATTAAATACAATGTATCAAACCCCAGAAAAATGGTTGCCACCATAATAGCCCTGCGTCGTAAAGTTACAGCTCTTCAAAATGCAAAAATTCACTACTTCGTCCCGTGATAATGCATAGCCCTGCATGTCTGCCTCTTCGATTTTCTACATCTTCAGAAGTATTTTAAACAGGAGCCACAAAGGCAGACCAAAAAAACATTATTTAGTATCATATTTTCATTTTTTTTGCTTTAACTCAAAAACGCAGCGACGCACAGAAAAACTTGAAAGGACCAAATCGATTCATATTGAGCTGATCTATCATCCCTATTAATATGAATCATGAGCAAATCATATACCCAAATTGCAGCCAGCACCATAACTAATAGTAGCGGTTGAAAACATTTTGGTGTTTCGGACCGTTGTTCCGGCCAATTTTTATTTTATTTTGAGAAATATTTAAAGACCATTGGAAGCCTCAAAAACACTGACGGTAGGGTTGTTTATAGGCCACTAGCCTGAATATGTCTTTACTTTGCTGATTATCTCCATGAAAAATCTAACATAAGACACGACTTCAAAAAGATATTATCTGAGCAAGCAAATTCAAAATTTGTAGGTCAGTCTAGTAATTCTTATTATATAGATAATAGCTTAAGTTATTTATTTAAAGATTTTATTTGACATAGAATTCTCCCTAGCTAGAGTGCTCATTTATAAAAATATGTGTTTAATTATGACCGAATCCGTGAATCTTTGTTGAGGAAGATACGAATTATTTTAAACGTATCGGATGTGAATGTAACCACGCTCGCAGCTCACTCGCCACAGCTCAAGCCAGGCTCGCAAGCCGTACGGCTGGCTGATCGCAACTCGGCTTTGTTTAACCTATTTCGGTTTAGATACGCTTCCTCAGTGATGAGATTGCTTTTAATTAATTATGTAAGTGCGTTACTTCCGTATGTGGAACTTTTTATACTTTTACTTAGGAAAAATTGTTTTATTTACATGTGTTTGTAACTATAAGAAGATAGAATTAAAATCTTCAGCTATATTTTAAGATCATCTACAGTAGACTTTTGCAAAAGCTATAAATCAATTTGTCACTGTGCTGTGTATTTTTTGGTTTTGGTATCATTAATTATTTATATGGATGAGCTCATGATAATTTTGCTTTCTAGGACACACTTATGGGCGATCGTTACCGTTAATAAACAAGTGCATCCGACCACACTAGTAAGGGTACTGATCACAAAATTTCTAAAATACTGCTTCAAAATGCAAAAAAACACTACTTCGTCTCGTGATAATGCAGAGCCCTGTATGTCTGCCCATTCGATTTTCAAAATTTTCAGAAATACTTATTTCAAACAGCAAACACAAAGGCAGACAAAAACATTATTTAGTATCTTATTTTATTTTTTTTGCTTTAACTCAAAAACGCAGCGACGCACAGAAAATCTTATAAGGAACAAATCGATTCGTATTGAGCTGATCTATCATCCCTATTAATATGAATCATGAACAAATCATATGTCCAAATGACAGCCAGCACCCTAACTACACCGTCTTGTCGGCTCTGATAATATACTTCCTTCAAGACCAAAATCTACATCATCATCAAGAACTTTCTGGTGCTTTTTATTATAACTGTCACTGGAAAGAATCGTAAGTTGATCAATTTCCACGGCAGTTGATCACGCAAAAATCAGAAGCGAAATCGGTACAGGGACTCAATTCTTGAAAATCGCCGGGTTTTAAAATATCACTTTTGAGACTTTCAAAATTCACATTTGCCTTGATAAACTGTTTAAAGGTAAATCAGAATACATAAAAATTACCAATCAAGGACTCATTTATATTTTACGAATATCAATAGTTAATTATTTTTCGATAGTTCATCAGCTTATTAGGAAATTGATTAACTTACGATTTGTATTATCTCCCAGCGATATAAGCAATTTCAACCCTTTCAACTTTCTCCTTTCAGACCCTAACAGTAAGATCTAGATAAAGTCTGAGTGACGATTTTTACCGGAAGCGGGCCCATAGCGCACGGAAGCGATGGTTTCCGGTTCGCGTCACGCTGCATAAGTTTATGTCCAGGGGAGTAACATACAACTATGAATCATGATTAAGTAGGTACTTGTTTTTTTTACGTTATAAGTTTATTTTTCATAATTGAGCAAACGAGCATGTATGGGCCACCTGATGGTAAGTAGTCACCACCGCACGCACCCACTGTCTTATAATTGGCTTAATTTGACACTACTAAGACAACAAAGCGCGTAGCTCATCCGGTGAGTTAAAATGATATGTCTCATGTGCCGGTGCGAATAACTCTATCTTTCGATCCTAAACAGCTGTGCAAATGCTGCTGCTAGACTAGATCGAGATCAAGAACAAGACCATAGAAAATAGACAAAGCACGGAGGTGGCTTTCCAAGACGGGCTTTGCACAAAAGCCCTACCACCTGATGGTTGATGAGCTTCGAACCGAAGCACACTAGTGTGAACTCTACAGTTTTTAACACCCACCCGCAAAAAAGAAATTACTTAAAGTATGCAGCAAATTACTTCATGAACCCTACAATAATATCAAATAACTCATAAAAATTCAAAGAACTTGCTTCCATTCAACTGTGAAAGGATACAGCAAGTTATAAGAGGAAATAGCAAGTGATACACTTGTATCTTTTATGTTGCGATAAATATCGTATCATATCTGCAAGTCCCGTCATACGATATCGTAATTATATGTTTTCCGAACGACTCTTTGTAGGGCGGTGTGGTGCTCTGAGTTTCCTGTCTTGCGTGAATGTGGAGTGGTATATGTCATAAAAAGATTGAAGTAAATTTTATATTACAAGGAAAAATATTTAACTGTTTTATAAATTAATTCAATATATCCCAATAACAAAAAATTTTCACATTTTTAAATTATATTTTACTAAAACAATTTCGTAGAGTATTTCTAAAAAAATATTAGTATTATTACATTTTGAGTTATGACGGTGTTTATGTTGTCACATGCAATTTACTTTTATCAAAAAGAAATTACACTAATTGCTAATTTTAAGTAAAAACAAAGAACAAGTACGAGGTTTTCGCTGTAGCAAAAAAAATATTGTGGGGCTGAAGTGACTATCTGCTTTTTATTATGGTATAGTCGATCATAAAAAAAGCAGAAACTGGTCAACTGAGCCCGCGGGCTTAATGGGTTGTGGGCTCAGTTGACCCTGAAGCCAAAAAAGAGACTTTTCAAGTTCAAAGCTTCGTTATTTCCATTATGCATTTGAGACTTAAAATGTATTTTTATTTACAAGAAACCAACAATTCTTGAAAATTGCTGAGTGACTAAATTTAAAACCTATGTTTTACTCTTAAAACTTAAAGGATCATATATTTTTTGTGTACCAGTAATATAATTTACTTTAGTTTAGAGAGTAGAGCCTGGTAGAGCCTTAAAAATTGATTTCTTCTTTAAAAATTATTTTAAAATTGATCCCCTTTCTAACCAAACAGTTTACCCGCTATCTCTCTCAACTCATACCACAAGCTAATGGATGTATGCAGTTTAATTGAAAGGGTGGCACCGATTTAATTTATTTATTGATAGCGAGTTGTTTATCCGTCGTATTAATCACATTCGATGCGGTTCGTCCTTTTGTGTCACGATGCTAATTCTTTATTAGAAATAAAAAATAGTAGATATGTTTGCTGCTTTTAACGTGAAAACATCTATTCGCTCGTGAAGGTGGAGGCCGGTTTTTTGACGAGTATATTTACAAAGTATCAAGTTAATCACAAGCTGCTGTTTAAATTCTAATAATTTTATTAATGAAAAATATTTTTTTTATGTCTTGTTTAGAAATCGCCCCTTACCATGAATAAATAAATAACTTCCTTTGCGAGATTCTTTTTTCTATTTTTAACTCGGCTAACACACACATAGAAATTTGATAAATTTATGGTTTTCTCCCGTGTAAAATAAAATGCTATTATGAGGCTATTCTAAGATTTAGTCTATTTTGTTTTGATGATGGCAGTCGCTTAACCTCTAAAGCCCCGTTGTGCCGAAACGGGAACACCTTGACAATTGACATGATATGTCAATTGTCAAGGTCATAGTATGAACCCTATGTCAATTTTCCATAGAGTTCCCGGTAAATGGAAAATTTATGAAAATTTCATTGAAGTTTATTCACCTTCTCGTATTACGTAAACAACTACATTTTCTTTTTAATTCCTTAAAATTTTGACATGATGCTTCAGAGGTTAAGTATAAATTCACTAGACTCCGTAGAAATTTGCATAAATACATACAAATACATTTGCAATAAACAACTTGAACTTGAAGAGGAAAAAGGCTGTGGGGCAAATTAAATAAGTTACTGCTAAATCTACAAAGTAGAAAATCGCAAAATTTCACAACCACAGGCAGGATTCGAACCTGCGTCTTCTGCGTAAGTACCGCAGACGCTTTACCAACTAGGCTACTGTGGTCCTGCCCGATGTTGTGAAATTTAGCGACCTCTTTACGCATTTCAACGTTGCGTCAGAAGACGCAGGTTCGAATCCTGCCTGTGGTTGTGAAATTTTGCGATTTTCTACTTTGTATATTTATCCGAACACAGGAAGTGTTAAAATAAAAATCATTTACTGCTAAATATTATTTATTTATCAATGGCCCCTGAGGTGCTGGCAAAAAATAGTACCAACCCATCTCTACCCCTGGTTGTCGTATGAGGCGACTATGGGATTATGAACCGGAGGACCAGCAGCAGCGTACTTCTGTGTATCACACCATCTTACATATAGCAGTCACAAACAACCGCGTTCCATGGTGCCACCTGCAACCCTTACAAGCGTGGTGACTTTGTTACTTCCCCTTCACATTGTTTCAGCAAAATCTGGTATTCTAAAGGGAGCTTTCTGTCCTGCAGTTGATGTTTCAATTGATTTTACGACGATCATTCATTAATTTTGTTTAAACAATATGTTTTTTATAGCAAATTAAACAACCGATTGAATGAACCATGTTATAGACTCTTACAAACCACAATCAAAGACAAACACTGACACACTTTACAAATACAACTGCGGTACCCCGGCGAACAACTTTATTATTTTAACCCTCATTAAAAAACTTTCGACGAGTATTTAGGGGTTGAACCAAATGTCACGCATTTGCCCTCAAGACTACGTAAACAGATGCTCTATGGGAAAGGAGGGATAACCTTTAAAAGAAGATATGTTATCCAAGCATCTTATATCCTATACTATTAAACGAGCAATATTTGTATATATACAGGGTGTCTCATTCAAATCGGTCAGTATGGGAAAGTCTGAAACTATAAGACATACGAAGATTTGTTCTTAGGAACCATGTCACCGATTTTGATAAAAAGAAAAACTGCATTCATACATTTGAAAAAAAAAGTGTACCCAGCTGGGGAATCGAACCCGGTAGTTTTGAAAAAAAAGCTTACAGTTTTTCTGTTTAAATAACGGTTGTGTAGGTCTTAAGCAGTAAATGTCTCTATGAAACACGATGTCTAAAATGAATAAAATGCATTGTTTTTACATACTTTAATTTATCATAGTAGGTGTTCGAAGTGACCACCGTTTTTTTCAATACAATATGGGTACACTTTTTTTTCAAATGTATGAATGCAGTTTTTCTTTTTATCAAAATCGGTGACATGGTTCCTAAGAACAAATCTTCGTATGTCTTATAGTTTCAGACTTTCCCATACTGACCGATTTGAATGAGACACCCTGTATATACAAATGGTTTCTCGAAAACGGCTCTAACGATTTCGATGAAATTTAGTATACAAGGGTTTTTGGGGGCAAAAATCGATCTAGCTAGGTCTCACGTCAAGGAAAATTCGTTTTCACGTTCTTTCTTAATATTTCTTAGCGCGTTTTAGTGCGTTCAAGAAACTTACAGCGCCATCTGTTCTTGAGTAGCTTGATATGATATTGTTATCATACAGAGCATAGCTCGGTCAGTAAAAGCAGTAAAAAGTTTAGGGAAACACAATTGTTATAAGTAAGCTCCAGATCATACCTAAGTACCTAATTAAATTGCATATTTTTGAAAAGGTCAAAAATCTCACAACCCGCGGAGTCGAATCGAACCCACATCTTATTCGTTTACTCCATACTGGTGATCGATAGACTGCCGCTGCTTGACTGGCCAATGCACTTGTTATTTGTGTGGTAACAAAAAAAAAACACTGTTACAGGTCAAATTAAATTGGTCAATCAAGCATCCTTTCCAAGTAGTCTATCCAAAAACCAATTTTTATACAGAAGTTAGGAACAAGTTTTCCCAACTCAAACATGATTTTTTAATGAACTTGCCTGCAATTTTCAATGTCAACTATCAAGGGTACCACATCAACCTACTGACATACAATATGTTAATATTTGTAACCTTCACATATCAAACGGGTGATCAGGATTTGCGCGAAAATTGATAGGTCGCCCGGAGACCTGTTAATAATCTTAGGACAGAAATTATATATTTTTGTCAATTAAACCAGTAAACATTTCAAACATATCGGCATCATATTTCCCAACATTTTGAAGTCTGAATAGCTATGTGGTTAATTTGCAAAACCAAAAATTTGACGTAACTAATTGTTACGAAATATTCATTAATTTTATACCTACATACAATTCTTACAAATTATAAATCAAACACGTGTCCTCCGCACATGCCACAGGTAAGAAATCTTTCGATCCACACTATAGGGAACCGTAACAAAAACGCCTAAGATGACCTACTTCAAAATTTGCACCTTTCATCGAAAGAGTTCTTTGACATGTACCACCTTGCGCGCACATGGTCTTGGAACATTTCTTCTATGGCCCTTGCCCGCATCATATCAATGATCTTTATAATTTTTTTTGCTCGTGCCATTTTGATTGAACTAGCTCGAAAGAAAGGAGCATTTGGCAGCGTATGGGTTATTTGTTATTATTATTGTGGTTATCATCAAATTATTTATGCGACAATGTGGCTTACAGTAAGAGTTTCTTACATTTGATATTTTGTTACAAAATAACACGATAAATTAAATAATACAATTAGAAGCTACAGTATAGAGCATAAGTAAAATGACATAAAAATAAAACTATTCTTTCATAGCGATTTCAAAGTTATGATGTTTTATTACATAGTATTATGTTATCTTTACGTAATATCAGGCAATGAAGTCTCAGACTTTTGGCTAGTTTTATCATTATTATTAATTCGCGTAAATCACAACTCTACCATTAATAATAATACAAAATAACCTAGAAAGAAATTCACCCATAAAACTAAGATTACAGTTCTAGCCGAATCTATTGTTACGATATTCAATCAATTGTTAAGGCCCCTGCACATTAAACAGTGTCTGGGGTGCGTTCGTATTATCGCTAACAATGGTAGAGAAAGGGGTCGCTTGCACCTTTACTTTTCGTCATCTCCCGACAATTTTGCGGATAGACGCGTGCGCATGTATCTTAATGGCGGTGGGACTTATTTATTTGCCATACGAATGAACCAAATGTGAAAACGGATCTCTTCATTTTATCAAAGAAAAGTTAATGTCTATCTACTATTAGTTCTGTAGATGTTGTTTGAAACGTGCTCCACCATGACGTAATTATTCAACCTTAAAATCGTTAAAAATCGAACGCTAACATATAGTACGAAGTAATTAGTAATGGGTATAGTCATGGTATAGTGGATAGAAACAGCTAGTGTTTCATTTTAGCTAAGAAATATCCGGAGCCAAATACCTAATCAAGAAAAGAATGTGAACTCGAAATACCTATGTATTCAGGCTAACTTAACAATCGTTTGACACCACCAGTGAAAATCACAAAACATTTTTGTTTTTGTACTAAATTAAGATAACTAGCAAATAACTTTCAACTTCATTTGGAAATTTCAAATTCTTTCGCTCAAACAATAAATGAAACGGAAAATAATTAGTCACATCGAAACCAATGACCCAAACTCCTGCACAGATGTGAAATCAATATGCCGATAAAATTTGCATTCTGTTTCTAAATCGAGCACATTGAGACGCGATATGAGGGGTGTAATGATCAAGAACTTTTATTACAATCTAAATATATAAATATAACAGATAAATATAGCAATTTTAAAATTGGAACGCATCTGCTGCGCGTGCGCTTCGCAAAAGATGTTCGCATGATCGATAGTGGTATTGAGTGTTGGATTTCCGATGTTATGGTTGAAATAATTGAATGGTTATTAATGATTCTGTTTATAAGTTCTTACAAATAACTTGGGACTGAACTTGAATATTTTTAGTCTTTACTAAGTTCTTAGGTGCTCAAGCAACAGCAAATAAATGCCTCTTTCGAAACTTTGTCTTAACTTTTATAGATCTGTAGATCTGTCGCTTAAAATGCTTAAATTAAAGTAATGACAAAACGAATAGTTTTATCATCATCATCATCATATCAGCCGAAAGACGTCCACTGCTGGACATAGGCCTCCCCTAAAGATCTCCATGACGACCGGTCCTGCGCTGCTCGCATCCAGCGGTTTCCCGCGACCTTGACCAGATCGTCGGTCCACCTTGTGGGGGGCCTGCCAACGCTTCGTCTTCCGGTACGTACCGGAAGACGAATAGTTTTATATGGCTTTGAAACTAAACAACTTTTATAAAATGAATAAAGAAAGAAAGCTAAAAGTAAACTTTCCTTAAAACTTTTTTTACAGAGATTATCTATACTTAATTTATAGTAGAACCCTTCTTTTACGATAGGTCCACCAAAATAAGGACATAAATACATATTTGAATATACCATGAAACCAAGAACTAATTCGACCACTAAACTTCCTACCGATAATAATACTCAAAGTTTACTTACAAAACTGTGTGGAAAGTATCGATCGCGGTGCATCCCCTACCGATCTTACAGGCAGCTGCCGTGCTCCTGCGCAGGGTCAAAGGTGGCGAGGGGTAAGTGCGCATTGTACTGAGTGGGCGCTGAGTACACTGTCTATAGGATTATACGACGGACGCCATGTTGGATCGATAGCGGAACGTGTTCCAAATTCAAATTGGATAGTAGTTATAATTTTCTGTTATTCCTTATACACGTATTTGGGACTGTAAGGTACACCTACAACGTTTTAAGAAGCATCTGTTTTGACTCCAGTAAGGGACAGCCAAGTGCAGCATATGTTGAGATCAGTGACAGGAACCATACAAGTACAGTCGAGAGCGCGTCAAGCTTGACGCATTGAACTTTGTCATTTTCATTTAATTCGCCAAAGGAGCTAAAGTCACATTGACAAGGTCAAGTTTGACCTGCTCTTGACTGTACTAATCTTACTCATACCAATCAGAAAACTGTTAAAAACTCTGTTTAAAAATACAAAAATTTTATGCACCTATAAGAAAATGACGTAACTCAAAAATCAATTAAAATTAAGTAAAAATGTCCACGGAAATGACATTTCTTGTCTCCGAGCAGATGACGAGCCGAGATGACCCGAAAACCACCTGGCCGTTGTCTTAGGCGCCATAAGAATAGAAATTAAAACCAAAAGACATTCGATACGCCCACAAAACACATTAAATCGCCGGATCAAACAACATGTGCGTAGATATTATCTTTGCGTGCCTTGCGCTACAATCTTTAAAATACACTTTACAAACTTAATCTTAAGGTTGTAAATCATTTCCAAAGCAAGGTGGAGTCGAAGACCGTCAATGCCTTAAGGTTTCTTCAAAGAATTCTCGACACTAATATCTTTTACTTTACGTTTTAGAATAGCTTGAAACGTATTTTACTACAAACATGTACCGTAAGGTGCGGGCGAGCGATCAGCTGATCGATCTTGAGAGGTTCTTTGAAGAATATCAACCTTATGTTGCTTGGGTGACGAAGTTATACAGATGTCTTTTATTTTAATTCATTCAGCATTTCTATTGGTTTGTATATATTTCGATCTTATTTCATGGTAATAAGTTTCAATATGACAGCAAAATGTTGAGTTAACGTGTCACATCTTTTACTTTTTTTTCGCACACGACGATTATGGTTTTCTATCAATACAATACAAAATGAATCCGTATTAAATGTATCACAAGGTGTACAGAGAAACCGTGTCGTCGTAATAATTGTGAACTGCTCATTCATCGATTCTTGTGGCCAACAAAATGTGTCTTTTGATTCGATAGTTCCGTGTGGTACCGTGGTAAGATTCGGAAGTGTGGCAATATTGTAATAATAACTAAAAAATCAGCGGCCACTAATATAACCTTCAATAATCCACGAACAATACAGAAACTAACAAAACAAGTAAGAGCATTACATTATGCTCTTTCTGTAGGGTGGCGCTCTTAGGGACATGTGCGCACGCGCCACCGTCAGTAATAATATCTAAAAAATAATAATAAATCCGGGTGAAGAATAAAGAAAATCACCCCCCGGCTCCCCTTGCCTTTATCTTGCAAACAGACTTTGAAATGTTGAAGATAATAGGGGTGTTGCCCCCTCGTAGTTGGTACGGGCATACGGCACACCTTTCGCGGGGGTTGCGTCTACGCAGCGCGTGGGGCGACGCGACGCTCGCGTTTGGCGGTTAAGTTTGAATTTTTGAAGCTTCTTTGAAAAAACCTTTTATGTATGTTAATCAGAACATGACATATACCGTGGCTTCACTGTAAATTAATCAATCAGAGATACTTGTAGCGGGAATGTCTCAATGGGGACTAAACAATTTTGAAATTTGAAAGTGAAACCGTTCAAAACCAAAAAACAAAAGTTTCCTTAAAGAAAAGAAACTCTCGTTTTGAAAGCTACAAAATCTGAAGAGATCACACGTAATCTGCATCTACTTAATCTACAAAGTAAAGTAAACTCAATTAATCCACAAAAAACAGTCAACTCACAAAAAAAAGAAAACTAACTGCAAAAACAGTCATAAAAACGTAGACACAACGTAAATCGAAAGCCAATTACTGAGATATGAAACAAGAGCGAGCGGTGGCAAAGGACTACGCTCAAAAAGCTAGATAGGCTTTGTCATCCACCTTTGATTACCCCTGGACTGGACAGAGCATACGTACGCAAAGACAATGCGGAAAAAATGGGAAAGGATTAGTTTTTCTTTTTTTTTACGCCACGTTAATCGCGAGTGGTTATTCTTTTCTCAAAATTGTGTTTTTGTGAGTTACTTCTGTTTTGACTATGTCGTTGTTATAAGGTATAAATGCTAATCCCGATTGGTAATGCCCTCAAAGAACATATACAGGGTATTCGGCGCAACGTTGGACAAAATAAAACGGTGGATTCAGGCCATACAACTGAACAACTTGGAACATGGGTCAAAACACGAAAAACATTTTTATCTTCCATACAAAATGTGCTATCAGCGGGTGTAAGTTCTTTATATTTTTATATTTCGATTGATGATTTTCCGGGAAATTTGTTCCAACTAATATTGACTTGTGGATCCCATGCCGTCTCGTAGGTCTAATTAAATAAATAAATAATAAATTTAATAAATTAATAATTTTTTTAATTGCAAACAACAAACATCGGTAATGTTTTTACAGCAACAGTATACAGGGTGTCTCATTCAAATCGGTCAGTATGGGAAAGTCTGAAACTATAAGACATACGAAGATTTGTTCTTAGGAACCATGTCACCGATTTTGATAAAAAGAAAAACTGCATTCATACATTTGAAAAAAAAGTGTACCCATATTGTATTGAAAAAAACGGTGGTCACTTCGAACACCTACTATGATAAATTAAAGTATGTAAAAACAATGCATTTTATTCATTTTAGACATCGTGTTTCATAGAGACATTTACTGCTTAAGACCTACACAACCGTTATTTAAACAGAAAAACTGTAAGCTTTTTTTTCAAAACTACCGGGTTCGATTCCCCAGCTGGGTACACTTTTTTTTTTTTCAAATGTTGAATGCAGTTTTTCTTTTTATCAAAATCGGTGACATGGTTCCTAAGAACAAATCTTCGTATGTCTTATAGTTTCAGACTTTCCCATACTGACCGATTTGAATGAGACACCCTGTATACAGTTTGCCTAAAAATATAAAAAAAAATTGTGCCAACTGACCTCTAAGCTAGGGAAACCTGTGTTTTAGATGTCGACAATTTTGCACAAATCCACCGATGAGTGGTCTTCTTCACCTCAGTTAAAATATTAGATCAGAATTTTATGGTGAGTTGCAGAAAAGCTTCGTTAAATCTTTTATCAAGTCAAAGCACAAGTCTTGATGTGTCATTAATATTAATGGTCTTTTCTGCTACTGATAGTAAGCATATAAGCTGTTGGTAAGTATTATAAATTAATGTTGGATGTTTGAATTACTAAACAGTGAACGAGTGAACGAAATTGCCATATTGTACTGTTATGTTGGAGGGAGTCAAAAGCGGAACTACCTCGGAATAATTACGTACAGACAGTCAGACACATTGCGGGGTCATCGTCATTTCCGTGGACATACACCTTTATACACCTTTGATCCCTTAATAACTTTTTTTATCACAACTAAGTATCATACATAAGGTTTGTTACTCTATGTTTTTTACTGTTTCGTGCTTTGTACAAATTCCGATGAAATTCATCATAAAGATATGAGTTAATGAATACAAATTATCTACGAAAAATTGACGATTCCCACTGGAAAATGTATTACCTAACCATCTTTGTAAAAATCCACACGGACTTGCAAGTATCAACTTGAGAAATAAAAAATGATTTTCTTAAAATTAAAAAAAATTAAATAAGAAAACAATGCGTCAAAATAAAACTTCAACGTCCGCATTCATCTCATAACCATTAATTAGTAGTCAGACGTCCCCGATCGCCAGTAATCAAGCATAAAATTAAAACTTGGCACACGCCAAGCGCCCAACAAAGGTAAGGGAGTGTCCACACTGTAGGAACCTTATGGCACAGCAATTTGTTCAAGACATCTGGCCTCACACCTGCCCGCACCCCTCTATTACATCCCCTCCCCGCACGTTCCATACCGATAGTGTGCTTTTATTCACAACTTTACAACCACCATCAGTTCTAAATTCAAAATCCTTAAAGCGTCGGAATGAAGTTGATTTTCCAACGATTTGTTTCCGATTAGTACAAGTTTGTTGTGTTGTGGTTTTGGCACAGGGTCCAATGCCCCTGTCATTCAACGTACGTTCTCTCATTAAAAATTCGGAAATGACGAACAGTTTTTCAACTCCAATTGGTCTAAGCGCGGTCAAGTGAAACTTTATGATGGGATAAAATAGTTTGTACGTTCACTCGTTAGAAGTTGCTATTTTCCAACGGCTAACAGTGACGAAACGTTTAATTCGGTCGTCCGGAACAGCAGACGGTCAATTAGACGGATGTCGCTTCTATCAGTTATGTTTGTCCAAACAGACTGGGCCGTCAATCTCAATAGACGGGACGTATCGTATCTCACAACACAATCACGACGTAAACACGCCGTACGTTCATTCACACGCAAACACGCGAAGACGTGTGTACACGCGTAAGGATGTGTGTGTGCCCATTCAAGACGACCTCCTTGCGTCACTTCCGGAGACACTGCCTGCCTGTCTTAACAAGTGGGCGTGGGAACTTGTGTACGCGCCCTAATGACATGATACGGTTTGTATTTTGACAAGTCTTGTATCTGATAGAAGGGTTGTTAAGTTTCAAGTAACATGTAATTTTGTGTTTTATCATGACAAAGACATCAAATTCTTTTATCGTTTTGAGATCACCGTGGTTTACGCAATGGTTTGCTTCCGGCCCATTGATCTGAGTCTTGTCCTTGCAAAAAGCGTTTAATGGTTAATTTGTAAGTCACCCAGCGGGGTGTCAAGGATGCGGGATGGAGTATAGTGGTAATTTGGGGCAAGTAGACCAATTTCGCTCGTCTATTGTGGCGAAGGGGCTCAAGAATGGTTCCTTCAATTTGGTAGCTGTAACCGCCCGCATGCCTGGCGAATAAATATTAATGTCTGCCGGAGTGTCTTTGTGACATAATGTGCCGGTTTCTAATGTGTAAGAAACTATTTCAATTTTTTTTATTGTACTTTAATGACGTATTAATATTCTAACAACCACTAAGATAAGACTGGATAAAGCTAGACAGAATAAAAAGAAAAGACTTAAAAATTATAATTAAGAAGCATAAACTAGGTACACCCTACATCACGTAAGCAGAAACACTTTAGTTAGACTTTATGGCATGGTAGTAGAGTTTCATATGTTTCCGCTGACTTGTGGTTGACCGTACGTATTTCGAAATGGTTGCGGTATTGTCTCTATCCAGTCCAAAATAAACAAAATAAGGGATAAATGAACCTAGTCTGTTTTTTTAAATAATATACAGGGTGTTAATAAACATCTCCTCCTTACTTGAAACTGTGGATCCATACTATGAAACTGAACAACTTTCTTCAAGGATCATAGGTGCATCAAAATGGAAAAAAATCAAGCTATAAATATGAGAGAGCATAAGAGTTTTCGTCTTTCGACCTATGTTCCTTAAGGAAATTAGTTTAGTTCCATATTCTGAACCGGTTTAAGTTTTCGGGAAGCGACTTCTTTACACCTTGTCTGTAGTAAGTATTATTTAATAATCATTGGAATCGTGCTATAAGTACGTACCATAAAACTGCTTAGAAGATTGAATTATCAAGAAACCGAGCCAATAAGAAATCGAACATCTGCAAAAGATCTTTGAATGCCAAAGCTATTTTGGAAGCAACTTGCACAAATATTTGATCCATAGTTCGTGAAACTTGGCACGTTTGGCTTTGTTACCAATATTACTAATCGGTTGAAAATTGACGATTTGATTCCTTTGATCGATTTCGAAAGAGAAGCTAAGTGTTTATTTTAGTGTGAGTATTGCTACAAAACTTGTGACTTACTACTTTTGTAAAATCAGTTAACAGTAAAATAAATTGTAGGTACTTACCTATTTCTTTATCAAGTCATATTCTTGCAAAAGGTGTTAAAGTGAAAAGAGAAACTCTGTAGCACTGTGTCAAATTTTGAAAGAATCGAAAAGAAAACGTAGTTATTTACGCAATAAGGCATAATTTCGCATAAATTTCATTACATTTTTCATAAATTTTCCGTTTACCGTAAACGCTATGGGGATCAAATATCAAAATTTTTCGTAATCCGATTGGATTTTAAGATGCTCTAAAGGCTAAAGAAAAAAAAATAAGTAATCTGTTTAGAATAAACAAAAACAATGTTTTTTTGTATGATTCGGAAGTTGCTACATCAAAAAATCCATGTAAATAAATCACCGCGGCTCTACAAAAGCTAAACCAACAAATAGTATCCGGCACTAAGAGCTTCCTTTGCCCGACAATTAACCTCTTATTGGCTACTTAAACAGCCTTAATGCTGTTCAAACAACCAATATGTACGGTCAGCAAAGTTAGCACTTGAACGAAACAAGAATAAGAGAATTTGCAGCTTCTGTATTTATTTATGTAAAAGTGTAAAGAAAATTGGTATTAGTTAATGGCTGTGTATTAACGTGCAACCAAATTTGAGTAAATTTTTACCAAATTATATCCACCAAATTTTGTCTACCAAACTGGATGAATGTACAGCAAATTTGCTTCTGGCACTTCGCCGGCCGCTGCCGCGGCACGCTCGCTCCGCTCGCTCGGCTCGTGCGTTGTGGTCGCAAGTCAACCTAACACAACCTAACTGAACCGGTTATCCAAATTTGGTGTACGTTCAGCCAATTTGGTGTACATTCATCCATTTTGTCTGAAGTGTATTGGGGTATAAAAAATTATTTTGGGAATCATTTAATTTGTCGCCTTAGTTAATTAAACAACTTTCTCTAAGAAACATAGTTTGTAGTACGAACATTTTTAATAAATAATAAAGCATTTATTCAATTAAGTTAAAATACAAATTACAATTTTATCATGCGCCAAACTGTACATTCAGTTTGTTGGCGCTTTGCGCTCATTCGCTTTCTTGCCTCCTATACACAAAGCGCTATCACCTCGTGAAGTTTCTATAGAAAGTTGTTTTTTTTTTATTTCGACCTATGTTCCTCGGGAAAAGTTGTTCAGTTTCATGGTCTAAGTAACGTAGTAAAATAGTTCTACAATTTTTTTACACTATTTTACTTATTCATGTAGGTAGGTAGGTACTCACGGCACTGAAAAAAATTCCCCAAGAATCATAGGTAAATACGAAATAAAATTTGTACTCTTACAGCTGATTGTTTTACTATAAAGAGTCAAAAAGGTTTTTGCATATTTCGACCTATGTTTCTTGGGGACAGCTGTTGTTCAGTATCATGAGTACACGCATATCTTTTGCTTTCGAGAACTAGGTAATTAAAAGTCATAGTTGCTGTACATATTCTGGATAACTTTTAGGAACTTTCAGATAGAGAAAGTTTCTGACTGAAAACGTATTGTATTCGTTAATGTTATCGCTTTTAACCTGAACTTTGATTCATTCTACGCACATCTACAGTTATGAAATATCAAACCATTTCTTTACTTAGACGCGAGATAATTTGCTGTCAGTTATTTAGCAGCTACATTTATTTTGCCGACAGTACATTATTGAGTTTGCACCTTCCTTACGTGCGCAGTTTCATGACAGCTGGCAAAAACATCTTGCAAGTTTATTATGATTTATTAATCATTGTTTGCTGCGTGGTACATAGCAACATTCTAATTTATACCAGAGTTAACGACACGAGCGCACAGTATGCGTGTACAGTCAAAAGCAGATCAAGCTTAACACTCGCAATGCACTTTCTATCAAGCAGCGAGTTGAATAAGAAGGGCGTACATAGTAAAGCTCGACGCGCTCCTAACTGTACAAGTTTGTGTTTTTTTAGATTTCACTTACTACTCAGTTCAATAAAAACTCATAGGTCACCAAGGTTGCCAAGAAATCCAGAAAGTTTTTGGTTTAACTACAAGTATACAAAACTTGCGCGATGACAGAGGGCTTTGTAGGGAATG
This sequence comes from Athrips mouffetella, assembly GCA_947532105.1. Lineage (NCBI taxonomy): Eukaryota > Metazoa > Arthropoda > Insecta > Lepidoptera > Gelechiidae > Athrips > Athrips mouffetella. The sequence goes on from OX383973.1 coordinate 8,067,315, forward strand.
ACAGAAAAACGAAATTGTGTCTAGAAAAGAAACAATTTTTAAATTGGTTAAGAAAACATGTAGAGTACTAGTTTTTTTATTATTTTAAAAATAAATAAAATAGTTTTTATTTCTTTAAAACGTTTCCTTATTATAGCATAGATTGGAGCCTCCATTTAAGCGAAAATAGCCTGTGTTTGGAGGCTCCGCTCTTCCTTAAGTAACGCCGCAACCGTAGACTGCATACAGCCCACCCAGCCATTTTTCATTATCATGTTTAGATTAATATACGTTCAAGAATAATACAGCTGGGTGAGCTGCATGCATAGTGTACATAAATGATTTGATTTATTAGGTACCCACACAAACAGATTACAGAACAAAAATTAAATAAAGAAATAAACATTAAAGTACTTCCACTACAACCCAAAATAGTGTACTCAACAGTACAAAATCATTGTTACAAAAAAAATCTCAGACGGTCACAAGAAAAGTTATTTTTTAGGGAATGATGAACTAAATAGCATAAAATAATCTCATAGAAGTCAAATTACTGGTTTGTCACATGGGACATTTTATTTAAAGTAATTTTAGATTATGTTTCTAGATTTCATTCTACTTTCATCCAAATAGTTAGCTGCTACCTAAAATATCGATTAATCCCACCCTCAATCAAGACCCCTACCGATAAGACAGAACACTATCGTAGATCTACCTTCCCTCTACATCGAGCTACTTTATCGATATCGATCAATACGGGCCGCCACGTGCGAGACCACCCGGCGACGGCGCGTGCGCACCCTAACAACAAAAACACGTTTTTTTAAACCATTGTTTCGGAAGATGAGAGTTAAGAATTACAACCCGTAGGGAATGGGATTTTTAATTGGATGTGATAAAACTTCACGGGTTCGCAGAAAAATGTTTACTATAAAAAAAAATATTTTGTCTTTATTCGTTTGTTTCTTGTTTGTTTGTTGATTCGTTTTAAGAGCACTGGTTTTTACTCAGAGAGCCTTCCATCTGATTTCCGCTACGCAGAGGGCAAACTTCGGTTTAAAACTCAAGCTCTGGTCTGGTTTTACTATGGTTTTACCTTGCCAGGTACTAATCAGTCCTTGTTAGGGTGATCACCAATCTGACTGTAGAGTTTTCAAGCCGCCAAATGCCCTCTTACTTTATTATGAGTTAATTCAATATGTATTTTTTAATATATTATTTTCCTTGTTGCAGATTCATCGGAGGCCACGGGCATATTTCAGTTTGGATAAGTGCTTCAAAATCATATTAATGGTAAGTTATTTTTACCACAGTGTGTAAATAAATAGCAACTTTTCAACATTGATACAATTTTTACTGATTCATAATAGCATTTTTTGGTATTAACTTCAACACTTGCAAAATGTCATCAAAAAGTGGACTCTATTATTAATTAAGCCTAACAAATACTAATTAAATTACACACAACAGCATGTCGATGGAAACACTTTGGATTTTATGGACTTTGGATATGTGAAAAGATAGTTATTTGACAGTGGGCGCAGTCTTTTCGCTTGAAAGAAAGGGATAAAGTGATTACATCCGCAACGCATTAGATTGCGACAGATATACTGTGCGTGTTACCAAAACTAAAGGACGTAAGCGCCCGATATTAAATATCGACTTTTTGTCAAAAATAAGTAATAAAATAAAATTTTAGGTTGGGCATATGATAGCAACTACGAACACCTTTCAGTATACTCAATTTCACTACTTAAAACACCCCAGATTCCACAAAAAGAAGAAGGAATGTAAATTGAAGAGGCAAATTTGGATTTTTATTTTGTCGAGTCGGTTTCACTAATCATGTTTTGGTCTTGGTGATATTATCACATGAATGGTCAAGAATAAAAAAAAATAAAAAAAATATTTATCTTCAAAATACCCAAAAAAAATTACATATCGTAGAAAATTATCCCGATTTAAGGCAGTGCTCTCTAATAAATATGCACCAGCTGGAAATAGTCTTAATCGATGCTAGGCATCATGAATAAGTGTTCTGTGAATTTGCGCCGGTTTCTGGCTAACGATAAACTTTTGAGGGCAGAAAAACCATGAAAAATTGGGTGTTTTTTTATTTTTCGCTTATTACTCAAAAACCATGCATTATGTTGAAAATGTTTCTGAGGCAAAACGAAATAACATAAAATTTTGCGTTAGGTGACTTACTCTAAATTCAAATCAATATAGCAGTTTAGCCACAATCGATCGTTGAAGATCGGCAATTTTATCAATTTTTTTTCCGCAATGCAATTTTTTTCCATTTGTGCTCAAATTATACACAAACGGCTGAGATTATGATGGAATGGTATAGTAGAGAATTTATCCTCGTATATTTACCTAAACAATGATACCTCATTTACTATCTGGAGTGTAGTGATTTCCAATTTATAGCTGTCAGCGCAATAGCCTCCGAAGTACAGCGGTGAACTTTCATATAATTTGGGTATATTTTTTTTTAGATCCTAACTTATATGATATCATTATGTGAGGTCAAGTCCTTACATAATGATATCATATAACCAAGGTTAGTGATTTATAAATATGTAATTTTAAATTATTTTTGTTGTCTAGTTTTAGCGAAATTCAAGAGGAAGCGTGGATGAAAAAATAAATCTCCACATATTTTTTAAACGGTAAAAGGTAGAAACCTGGAACTGAGGCAAAAAATAAACATTGATAAGTTTTATACGTTTGTCTTTCTAAATTTAACGGTTCATAAAATAATTAAAAAAAAAACCGTAAAAATGGGATTAATGCGGTTTTTCGTATCTATTTTCTAAACTATTAAGGTAAGAAAGACCAAACTTCTACTCCCTTAAAGTACCTATCAATATATGTTTGTAGTTTTATTTTCAGGTTTCTATATTTAACCATTTCAGAAATATAGGGTGTAAAGAAACAAAAACTGAGCTTTTTTCGATTTTCACTTGACGCTACCAGCTATAAACTGGAAACTACTACATGTATTACAGTAAATATTTCGTTCTACTATCGGGTTACTATTGTAGAGAATTTAATGGAGATTATTTTAGTCTTCGACAAATTTATCCTATATCATATAGTTTTTACAGAAAATGAACAAAACCGCGGTTAAGTATTAATTTACGAACTAATTCCAGCATTCCCAGCTGCTCCCACCTGGGACTTCTCGGGGCTTTTTTCAAGGTCATCTCCAAAGGTGTCCGAACACACTGGTACAGAAATAAATCCTTTAGTAATTATCAAATTCTCTCTCTCCATGAAGGCAAACCGCAGAAATCCTCTTCTGGGACGCATATTTATTTCATTTGTGCTCAATTTATAGACAATCGACGTAAGTTGTGATGAAATAATCTATCAAGAAAATAAACCTCATTTATTTACCTAAAAAATCGTATCTCATTTACTGTAATACATGTAGTAGTTTCCAGTTTATAGGTGGTAGCGTTAAGTGAAGATAAAAAAACCTCAGTTTTTTTTTCTTAACACCCTATTTTTCTGAAATGGTTAAATATAGAAACCTGAAAATAAAACTACAAACATATATTGATAGGTACTTTAAGGGAGTAGAAGTTTGGTCTTTCTTACCTTAATAGTTTAGAAAATAGATACGAAAAACCGTATTAATCCCATTTTTACGGTTTTTTTTTATTTATTTTCTGAACCGTTAAATTTAGAAAGACAAACGTATAAAACTTATCAATGTTTATTTTTTGCCTCAGTTCCAGGTTTCTACCTTTTACCGTTTAAAAAATATGTGGTGATTTATTTTTTCATCCACGCTTCTTCTTGAATTTCGCTAAAACTAGACAACAAAAATAATTTAAAATTACATATTTATAAATCACTAACCAAGACCTTACATAATGATATCATACAAGTTAGGATCTAAAAAAAATATACCCAAATTATATGAAAATTCACCGCTGTACTTTGGAGGCTATTGCGCTGACAGCTATAAATTGGAAATCACTACACTCCAGATATTAATTTAGGTATCATTGTTTAGGTAAATATACGAGGATAAATTCGCTACTAAACCATTTCATCATAATCTCAGCCGTTTGTGTATAATTTGAGCGCAAATGGAAAAAAATTGCATTGCGGAAAAAAATGGGTAAAATTGCCGATCTTCAACGATCGATTGTGGATAAACTGCTATATTGATTTGAATTTCGAGTAAGTCACTTAACGCAAAATTTTATGTTATTTCGTTTTGCCTCAAAAACATTTTCTCCATAATGCATGGTTTTTGAGTAATAAGCGAAAAATAAAAAAACACCCATTTTTTCATGGTTTTTCTGCCCTTAAAAGTTTATCGTTAGCCGGAAACCGGCGCAAACTCACAGAACATTTATTCATGATGCCTAGCATCGATTAAGACTATTTCCAGCTAGTGCATATTTTATTAGAGAGCATAATTCTAACTTTCCTATAGACTTGCAAATGTCGTAAGTGACGTGCGGATGACGGAGTAGTGGCCTCTGGTAGTGGCCCACTTTGACAATATATTTTTTGAAGTTTTGAATATCGTCGTCGTCTGATTCAAATACGTAGATGTACCATCAAGAGCAGGTCAAACTTGACACTAGCAGTGCGACTTCTGTGTCTACGCTGAATAATATAAGCGCAGTACAGTACAAAGTCCAGTGTGTCAAGCTTGACGTGCTCTTGACTGAATACTATCCAATGGAATACTTATGATCCATTTTTGAAGTGAAAACTTCTTTAGCGGCGCTTGGCTTTTATTTAGATAGGTAAAAAATGTTAAACTCACGTCAGATGTCGCGTCAGATCTCGCGTCAGATCCGTATCCTGATCGAAAAAGCGTCAACTGTCAACCGTATTGTTATTACAATACGGGTTTTTATTCAGTGACATCAAAGAAGCACGCGAGCAATGGCGCGATTGACCCTTACAAAAGCATAATATTCAAAAATGCAAGTTTTCACTTCTGCCGGCACTCCCGGAGTGCAACCCGCTCTTTTTTTTTTCGTTTATTCCAACGCTTACCAACACATTTTTCAGCTATGTCAAAAGCTATCGGCTAAAGCTGTCCGAACAATTGTTATTCTTTCCGTCAAACATAATCTGGTTTTATTGTCATGGCTGCACAGATTGGTAAGAGGTGGAATAAACGATTTTTTTTTTATCATAAACCATAATGAAGCACTGCTCGTGCAGTCCCACCCAACCAGTCAAATCAAGGGCGTAATACCTTTACTTACACTCGCTTAGGTTTTGTCTATAGTCTACATATAGCCACATTAGCCACCCCTGTATCGGTTTTGGAATAAAACCTTCAGAATTTCATTGCGTAGGTACCAACTGTAGATAGATAAGTGTTAAGGCTTGCACACACTGAGAACTTTTTCAACAGCGACAAACAGATCTCTCCTTTTCTCTTTAAAGGCAGATCAAGACATCCTATTTTTCGCTGTGAAAAAGAGTTTTGTCACTGTCCCGTCGCTGTCGTCGGGTTATTTTTTTTCATATTCTTGAGTCATTTGCAACAACAACAAAAAACAACTTTTTATGACATATTCAAGACATGGAGTGAGACGCGACATCGACACAATAAAACAAATTATTTTTGTCACGGAGACAAAAGTTGTTTGACCACGACTAAACGAGCGTTTTGCAATTTTGCAATACACTGCTTTAACACCGCTGCATTGCATGCGTGATTAATTAATAGTTGGTACTCAACGCTCAGTGTACCTATATGAAAAAATACGGCCGCTGCTCCGCAAAACGCATGTACTCGTGGCCATGGTGTACGTACCTTTACTTGTAACGTATTTTGTTCACTGCGGACAGGGCGCGGAGGCGGCGCATGAATTTTCGAATAATCAGACCTACGGGCGGCGACACTTCGGTGCGACAGTCTTTTGTTCTATCACAAAGCTATACACATTCATATGAATGTAGGTATATAATTTAGTTCTACTGGGAATCTGGTGAAGATCAAGTGACCAATCAGACAGGGCCTTTATATAGAACAAACGGACCACAAAGGCGAAATCAATTAAAAGCAATTAACTGATACAAAAGCTAGAAAGGAGATGGGAAAGCTTTACGTGCCGGCGTCCAGAAACTATCTGCTTGTAAAATCATATTAAAAAATCACAAGAAGCCAGAACTAAAGAAACTTGAGGTCGCCCGTTCATCGTCCTCGGCTTTAACTGATATACAGGGTGAATTTTTGAGACGGGTCAGTAAGGGCAGGTACCTTAACCGTTACAGTTACAGAAAAACGTTCCTAGGATACCATCCATAACTTTTAGAGATATTCTGAACTGCAATAATAAGTAATATTTCGAGTGATTTATCGTTTTTCCGTACAAAATGTATGGGAAAAGTTTTTGGCAATTTCTGTCATTTCTAGTACTCATACCTAAAGTGATCCCATAGTCTTTTGATCTCCACATGAAATGGGATCGAGAGACACAAAAATTTTTTTTTGGCAATTTAGCATTTTTTTTTGGTTACTGTAATTTTTTTCCAAAATCTGTGAATGCAGAATATCTCTAAAAGTTATGGATGGTTTCCTAAGAACGTTTTCCTGTAACTGTAACGGTTAAGGTACCTGCCCATACTGACCCGTCTCAAAAATTCACCCTGTAGGTATACACGGCCCCTTTATACCTTAAGTAGTTAATAAGAATTCATATCAGTATAATCATAACAAATAGAAGGGCCAGTTGACTATAGATACGTTTACACATAGGTAGACAGGACAACGTTACCAAATTCCGGAGGGCAGTTTTTCAGCGCCCCCTCGTTCGAAGGTTGTGAATATTTGAACGTGGTATATTCGCGGCAAACCAAGCGTGAAACGGAATGTTTGCTTAATTTTTTACAGATAAAATTTCTAGTTGAATTTGGTTTGTCATATTTTTTTATTATTTTACTCCTTTGAGAAGATAACAATGACTAAAAAATATTTAGTTATAGTTGGGCTTAAAACTCATCAACATAGTGAATAAATGAACAGCAAAAACAAATATCATTCACAAGGCTGTATGCACGGATTTCTAAAGCCATTCCGTAAGGAATCGATGAAAAGTTGAAAATTGGAATTCGAAATTCAAATGTTGGAATCGGCATAGAATGGCGATAAGGCACATTAATCAAGAACGCAGTTTTGAATATCGACTACGATCATATCGTCTGTTTGCAGCGATGCATTGCTGAAATGATCGCTAATAAAGTTGGTTTCTTGAAAATGTTGGTTAATACTGTAAGTAAGACTTGATATTCGAACTGATAAAAATAAACGATCTGTATTTGAAAACCATTGGTGTTCCAAACCGAGCTTTTCTTAGCGAATTTATACTATACATTTTGTGAGAAATCATTGTCATGATATATATTGGGACGCTATTATTGAAATAGTAATATGTTGAGGACAAAATTTAGATTGACGGTAGAACGACATCATCCAGAAAAAAGTTTTAGTCACTCGCGACTTAAATTAGTAAGTCGGTCTTACAACACGGTTAGTCTGGCCTAATTATGCGTAGGATATACTTGATTCTTGACTTTTATAATGCGCACAGCTAAGGAGTGGAATACATTCCTGCGTCTGTGTTCCCGAGTTCGCATAACCCGAATCTTTTCAATCTTCGCTCCTTCTATCTTCGACTTCATCTTTGATCTTAGGGCTAGTTTGAGGTCAAAAGCAAGACTATTTACAATAAAAAAAATATAATCAAAAATATGTTTTTCGCCAGTCGTATGGCCCAACTTTAAACTTCCGATAAGACTTGACGTGTCCGTTATGAGTTGCTGATCGCTGCCTTGCGTTTGGCAACGCCTCCCCTTTGCAACAGATCTATTTAGGCAATCAATGCAAAGCTATTATGATTTCGATTCTGATTTGGAATTATTGCAGCGTTACTCTCTTTTGGAGTTCAAAAATCGTTCATTATTACATGGGCTCGTGTATTTGTTAAATATACAACGCGTAAGAGAAAGGGAATAACAAGACTAAAGGCCCCATCAGCCCATGAAACTACACAATTATCCTGAGAAATATAGATCAAAATACGAAATCTGCAATACAATCCAATCTTAATAGGAAGGCAAATTTATTTATTTTCGATTTCAATTTATTTATGTTCGTGTTTCTTTGGGAAAAAATGTTCGGTTTAAGGTGCAAAGCATTTGGGCAAAGTCACATCATTGAGGATTGGTATACCGTTCATTTTACACCCTGTGTAGGTAATTTAGGTGAAAACCGATATTATCCATTTATTTTATTCCTTATTCCATTAATCTGCAAATAATTCTTATTGGCCTTAAGAGTTTGGGTTACTTCGAATCAGTTTGTTATGTTATATCGGACTATCGCGGGAATAAGTAATGCGCTACGATAACGCGTGTAAAGCGTGCGCAAAAAAATATATCGAAATTGTGCATGCGGAAATGTTACCAGTAATGCTAAGTAACTTACACGATAAGAAGAACTACACATTAAAACAATTTCAACAGTACTCGTAAAACAATACTTCTTAGGGAAATGAACCATGGTTTTTTCAGAAGTATTTGCTTACACTTAATAAAAACACCGGTCAAGTGCATGTCGGGCCACACACAGTATAGGGTTCCTTAGTTATTTACGATTTTTGTCGCAAAGTAGGTTTTGATTAAGCATTTGATAACGTCCATAATATAAACTTTTTACCTCCTAATGCTCAGCGAGATCCTAACGCCTGATTGCTATTGCTATTTAATTATTTCCAGTTTTTTGGCTATAGCTCATTAACCTCAGAAGCCTTTGAAGTTCATTATATATACTACTATTAGGAATTTTTTCACATTTCCAATTACAACCGTTCGACTCATACAAAAAATTGAGCTTTCAAGCTAAATATTTCGCAAACAGATCCCTAAATTGAAAAATGATATTTGCAAACTCACATTATTTTAAAAGACATATCCAACGACACCCCATAAGATGAGGTAGTCGTGAAAAAATATTTTCACCCCCACTTTACTTGTAATTTTGAAAAAAAAAAATTTTTTCAAAATTTTATTTCATCACTTTGCCGGCGTGGATAAAATGTATATCCATACTAAATTATAGCTTTCTAGTAGTCAGGGTCTCTGAGCTAAGCCGCATACAGATAGACGGAAATGACGAAACTATAAAGGTTCCTTTTTGACTACGGAACCCTAAAAATGACAAACTTCGCAAGCTTAATCATTAAGAGTTACCAATATTCAGACGTGATGCCGTTAATAAAGTACTGTAGAGCTCAAAAGGTGGGTGGGGAACGGAAACGCAGTGGGCTTCGGAAAATTCTCCCGTTGAATGGGAAAACGCGGCAATAGACAAACATGCTGACCCCACAAGCCCCCCCAAGGTGGGCTAACGTACTGTACGTTGCGAAATAATACCCCCTCTTTTATTATTACCGAAGCCAATTTTAAATTTGGAATTGCATTCAAATTTTGAGAATAGTTCCAATGTCTTTACTAATTATAGTTAGTTTACGGTAGCTTTTTACTTCGCTTAGAGCTTTTTATGCTTGCAATAGGCGCCGGCCGTGATAAAATCAAAGAGATTGATATCACGGTCGGAAAATCTATGAAAGGAGCAAAAGCAAAAGCAGCGCATCAAAATCTGAAACGTTTAGCGATACTTAAAAAAATATAATGTGTACCCAAGATACAGACTGAACCTCTTTCGTTATTTCCAGCAGGTGCATTTAAAGGATTCGAAAACATTTGACGAACTTTTTTGACCAATTCGGAATTTGAATGCTGGATTCGATGTGCCAACATTAAATTCCTTAAATTAAAAAAAATTGAATTCCGAACGTGGACGAAACAATGGCGTTATCAATAACAGTGCGAACTGTTGTGTCAGTTGCAAACGTACAATCTTACTAAAGTTAGCGCACGCACAGAGAGGTTATAAATCTCGTCGACACGAAATGGCTGACCAGCTCCATCCCCCTTCACGATCTACGCTATAGCATCCAGCCCAGCCAGCAGTGGACTGCAAAAGTGTGCGCTATAAATTTTATGCAAGCACCAGTGTGCGGTAAAACTTCAGTCTATGTGTGCGAAAATTCGTGAGAGAAGTGGACATCCCTGTTCGCTATATATACTTGTCGTGTGAGCCTACAGCAACGGATTAATCTAAATAAATTGGTAGAACAATCGTTATAGTGACGTGAGGTTAGTTACTCGCCATTTTAATTGAATTATCTTCGACCGCGCCGATCGGTGGTTGGCAATCTGTGGATTCAGCAGATTTTTATGTCATTTCACTTCTTTTGTGTTTTTATTTAATTAAACCAAGAGATGCTTTCAGTATTGTTAGAATCAATTCCTAAACTTTTAATTATCAAAGTGGTTAGTAGATTGACTGGATGAGAATTTACCGTTTATAAATATTTGGAGTGAAGTTTGTCAATCAACAGAAACTTTTTGCGAATCGAGACGCCCTCGCCAACGAAGGCGCCGACTGATTGCTAAACCGTTGAATTCGTACTTTTTTCTTTCATCCCTAGTAACGAAGTAAGCCCTTTCATGTAGCTTTCCGTACGGCCGAACCCTTTCAGCGGAAAGACGGCCTGTGAGCATCCAATCGGGTGTGCAACCCACAGGACTACCCAGCCACTTAGTCTGTCTAAAAATACCTACTGAAAAGCCTATGCCTAGGCAGACGACGCCCCAAAAGCGCACTGAAATACGTATGAAGCCAGTTATCGGTTACGCACTTGTATTTTATAAACGTAGGCTGGGTAGGTATTGCACAAAAACGCATCTTTCTCCCTATTTCCCACCCCCGCGGCCGGCGGGCTAACGAATACATTCGACTAGCCCATTTGCAATGTCGCATTGTGTGCGTGTGTCCGCATACGACGTACCTTGCATGAGTGCGTGCAAATTCACACAGAGAGAGTTTGCTTAGCCCGTGCGTAGTTTTACCATGTACCTCCGCTATGTACACGGTATTGGTTTTCTGTAGTACCGTTGGGCTTTAACAAATTTCAAATTCACAAAATCGTGATTGGTTGGTATTTTGTTTGAATAAGCCGACGCACCCAGCTTAAAATTTGCTGGGTTAATTCGTTTAGGTGCAAAATGATGAGTTTTGTTCGATTTGTTTTTGAGTTATTAGAATATATTCGTAGTTTCGGTTGATTGTTTGCGCTACGCTGATAAATAGCATTAGATACTATATTTTATGTTGACTCCGTGACTAATGATAAATTTCAATCACCAGTAGAGCATAACACCTCAAAGTCAAATAAGGAATTCGTGTGCCTATCATCAATATCCTGATATCGAATTATCGGTCCAAATGAAGCAATTAACTTGGCACGCGCCACTACCCACCCAAGACCGGAAGACAGACGCTCTAATACCCACCTAAGACACCAAATAATATCAATTTCTCCAAAACTATCCAACCATACCGTCGTCACATCCGAAAATTTGAATTCGGAATACGACAACCCGGAAGTGCGCTACAAAAACCCAGCCAATCAAGCCAAGACTTCGATTCCAAATTGAAACTTGTCGAGTCACAGTTCCTTTTCGGCCAGCATGACGGTGATAATTTGAAACTTTGAAAATAGAACAATGCATGGCTTCCTTGAAGACAGCGTTGTTTAATTGGAATGGGCGTAGAGTGGAAACTGATCGAACAGACCTTTAATTTCACCCTTAAACAAGTTTTTGTTGCATTATGACCTCTGGGTAAAGTAAATAGAGAATGAGGATCCTTTTGGGAAGGAACAAAATACTTTTGTTTGGATAGACAAATGAAAATCGGCAAGTCACTTCACACATGGCAAGATGGACATATGGTACTCGCTCGCTGGTGGTGATAATTGTGCATTTAATTAGTAAACAATTTCATTATCATAGTAAATCTTACTAGACGTTATGTGTGAGCTAAAAGAAAAGAAAACTTGCAAACTTGTAAAGGGCCCAGTAATGTAAAAATTGTTTATTTCTATGTTTCTTGTAACAATGGCTATAAGTTTTCCGAAAATAATAATAATAAATGCACACTAATTTTATTGGCTTACTCTTCTTATCTAGCCCTATCTATACTATAGAGATGAGGTCGAAGATAGGACGAGTTCACTCAGAAGAAAACTTTTTACTCAGACTGAATAATATTCGGGAGTGTTCGGGAGACATAAAAAGTAACTAGTCAAAGCCAGCTATGAGCATCAAAAACTGATAAACCATGTATGACAATAAAGTGTTTATCCATCTATCTATCTATAAACAAAACATACCTACATAAATAATACCCAGGCATCGAACAAACGCAAATGTTTGCACCTTACCGGGGATTGAACCTGTGTCTTAAGCAGAGGCATTTACAACCATTCCAAGCATGAATGATAAACAGAAAAGACAGCATCTTTGAAATTGTAAAGGTGAAGTCACACTAACGTCCGCATGACAGATGCGCTGCGACCGGTACGGCACTGCGCGACAGCTTGTCCGTCCGTTGTATTGTAATTATATTTTGCTCCGTTAAAACTGAACGTAGGCGTACGCTTTATTAGAATTGACACGCTCATTTACATATCCCAATGAATTTGAATTTACGTCAAATATTCCAAGGTCACTTGTCATTAAGCGTAAAAACAGACATCGAAACAATATTTTCACAACATATTTTTAGCTTCAGAAATAAGTAAAGGAGAATTTGCTTGAATTTATGTCTGTGTTACTTATTGGTCAAATATTTAGTTTTTGACACTATTAAATAGTATTAAGAGAATTATACTGAGAATTAGGTAAACAAGGAGTTATTTCACGATTTATACGTAAACAAGACTTTAAAAATGCAACTACATATGTCTTTGCATTTTTAGACAAAAACATTGTGCAGTTTATTCGTAAAATGCACATTATACTATAGTCTTCACCATAACAATTAATTATTTTTGAAATTCTTACTCATTTATTTCTAACTCTATGTTCACTAAGTTACCGGTTGATCCCCCGCGCGGTGTGGTCGCGCCCTAATGACACAGTTGCACGCGATGATTGCAATCTTAAGGGATCATTATTATTTTGCAAGTTCTATGCAAAAATTCAAACTATGAAAAATTGTTCAAAGTGAATGATAATTTTGCAAATTTCACGAATTTAATTTAAAGTAAGTACTTACATTGAATTCAACAAATTTCAGTCGTTTCAGGATCAATTCGAGCTATTTTACCAAAATAGACATAAATTTTATTATATAAATTATGACATATAATGGAATTGTTATGAAATAAATATGTCATTCCAGATTGGTCACTATTATTAATTACAAATCAGATAGTGACAGTTACATAATTAATATTACAGAGCTTTAACTTTAATGAAGTTTCCGTTTCTAAGTTTTGGTTTTCATTTGTTAGCGACGTTTTGGTCCCAATGTCCTATACAAAGGACATAAGAAAAAATTAGATTAACCTACAATTCTAATATATATTTTTTGTAATTAGTATCCTGAATAACCGTTTCATACTAATCTTTAAGCCGAATCACTTCCCAACAAAAACATCGTTAATTCGAAGCCCCTATTATTTTAAGTTTCAACTTCATACTTTATATTTAATTTTTCATATTTCTTTAGTAGAGCACTCTTTTGTTTTATCTGTGGCCAGTCTCACGGTCCTTCTTATGAGCGGTTATGTAGACCTTTTGTTGATTATGACATTGTTACTGAATCAATATTCCCACGAGGGGTTAAAAGAAGGTATTGGTTACTTAGTGTTTAATTTTAGGGGACGGATTAGATTAGGCTGTCCAGATTAATATTTATACAATCAAATAAGGTCAAAATTTCATACAATGGAAAAAAATCCAGAAAAAAAAATTATGGGGAAAAACTGAATGTGCTTTTTTGTATGAAATAAGGAGGGACACGAGTTCTATGCGTGCGAAGTCGCAGGGTAGAACGCTAGTAAAATATGAAATTCCCACCGGAAAAACTTCTTTATTTAAGTAATTTATTACTACCATTATAACAACCCTTCAATACATAACGACTACTTTCCGCGTTTTTCACCCAACGCTTACCTCCTCCAACTTAGGAAGTGTACTTCCCATAGTCCTTAGTCCAATCAAAAAAAGATTTGTCACTTCAGGGTGTTAAGGGCTCTTCCGGAAGACGCGATTCCCAGGCGATCGGCCGGCAAACGATAATCACCCTTCGGATCCAATGCGACCGCGCGATGACCCCTCAAGGGCCATCGGGTGGAGGTGCGTTCGGATATTTACTGCAGTTGATTTTCTTGACATACAAAATCTTCTATATACTAATTTTGATAACTGTGCAATAGGTGTTGGATCGGTCTCCATGCAACACTGTCGTTTGCAAAATCAAATAAATATTTTTTATTGGACCGAAACTTTTAAAGTTATTAATCAAGTTTTTACATATCTGCAGAATTAATATAAAAGACAAGAAATTGAATCTCGCGAACGTTTATTAACAGTTGAGTAAGACTTTTAAGAATTCACTTAAAGACATAGAAAATAGATTTTTTTTTGTTTTTTTAAATAATTCGACTTTAATGTTAAAAAAATAATACTAATAATAATGCTACGTAATAAAATAGCTAAATAGTAGTTTTGAGACAGCAACCAACTTCACGTAACCAACAAAAGAGTGCCCGTAGCACTATACCGTAGTGAATTTCCGAACGCTCTATGCGCAGACGCACCGCAGTCGCCGACCAGACAGGAAGGAAGTGTAAGGCGAGCCGTGAGAAGCTCGCCGGCCCCGTGAGAACAGGCACTTATGTCAGGTGCTCTATTGTGTATCACTCGCTCGTTAGCATAGGCAATGCAAGCTTTTTAAAAGCAGTTAAGGTAAATTTTTTTGGGTAATGTTGCGTCTTCAACAATTGTGTAAAAAGAACACATTTTGAAAACGTTGCGGTAGGAATAGGAAGACACAGAGACAATTGAGAAAGGAATGATGAGATGATTTAGTCATGTAAGGAGGATGAGTGAACGAAGATCGACGAAACAGACGTACACGGCGAGTGCGATTGGAAACGTTGGAAGGGGAAGGCCTCGGTAAACGTTCCAAGACCAGATTCGTGTACCTGGTGCAAGGGCTGTCCACCGCGATTTAAAATGGCAATGCCGTTAGTGTCATGGGCACCTTTGCACTAGGTATGACAAGGGGTGGGTTATTTGACTGAAAATTATTGTTTATTTTCTAAAAATTTAATAATATCTAATTGGCACATGAATAAATTACACCAATTCAAGAAGTCCAGAATAAAAGTTAGGTGAAGAGTTCCTTAAATCGACGAGCTTGTACGAAAGGATCGATGAGAATAAAAGAAGCGGGGTAAGTATTCTCGTATGCCAAGATTACAGATCAGAAATAAGTTTCTGATCTGTGGTCAAGATTGTAGCTGCTGGCAGGATGTGTTAACGTGCCTGTCTGTCTATCCCAATAAGGAAGAGGAATGATGTTTATTATCGTATCATCAAAATCATACAGAACGGGCACTCGCCGCCCCCTTGGAATACACCTTCATCCCCTCCGAGATCCGTCCGCGCGATTCTGGTGAATCGCAGCCGGGTCCAGTCCAGGTCTAGTGGTAATGACACGGTACTGAACACAGGATTTCAGCGCGCCCATAGCATGTGTAGGATAAGTTTGGCTTTGACGGTTATTTTCTGCGCATGGGTGACAGGCGAAGAGCTAATGAGCGATTTGCACTCCTCCCCCCACCTGCCACGCTCACCCCCGCGACTCTATTTTTAACTTCTGCGCATCAACGATCATAGCCAGAGTTATTTTGTACTTCGTATACTGAATATGCAGGCCTAAGCTTCTGTCAATTTCAAACTACGACAGGTATTGGTTTCGCGCTCGAGGTAGATAGGTGACAAATTTCTGAAGGTGAGATATAATGTCTTTTCGGTTTCAATTGAGCATTCTCTAACCTCTGAAGACTCTTAATATGACCCCTATATCAATTTCCCAAAGAGTTCCCGGAAAATGAAAAATTCATCAAAAACGTATTGCAATTTATGCAAAATTATTTCTTATCGCATAAATAACTACGTTTTGAAAAAGGTAACAGGAAGTCAACATAACAAAAGACATGTCCAGAAAACTGGAAACGTGGATACAGCAAATGTAACTGAACAAGAAAGAAAGAAATATAGGTCTAAAGAGGAAAAAAATGCACTAAGTAATACAGTCTCTATCGATAGTAAAAATAATTGTTTCTTTCGGTTCTACCTAACATTGGAAAGACGAAACAAATTTTCCTTGAGAAAAGTTGATTATATACTTTCATGAATCATAGTTACAGTTTTCTGGTAAACAAGCGAGGTGACTAAAGTTAATTCCTTTAGAATATACCACGAACTGTAGACTTTTTACGGGATGTAATTATGACTTCCAGACTTACCGACTGCAAGGTCACCTCATCCACTTCCCAAAGAGATCAGAACAATAAATCGTCCACATAACCAGATGTGACTCAGCATTCAACGAGATCACTCCGACAGGCGACAATACATGAGCTCAATGAAAAAAGATCATCCAATCGTTTCGCGCAAAGATCTGGGTGCGTCGACCTTATTAAACGTTATGGCGTGAGTGGCAGCGGAAAACTCATACTCGTAAGCGATAGCGTTTGAAACTCAAATATTATGACATAAATGTTTATTTCTCATTAAACAAAATTAGACGCCTGAGAAGAGAATGAGTTTACGATCTTAAAATAATTTAATCTTCTTATTTTTTTATCTTTGTCCAATCTCGAATATTAAAAATATACGCACAGCTGACAAGTTGGAAAAAAATGTTTGTCAGAAGAAGCTCTTCTTCATCATCGCTTCGTCCGTGCATACTATGAATCGTTGCGACACTTAAGTTGTTATGGACTGATATACATGGTGTAAGTGACGGCACACGGCGGACACAAATGGTAATTTATTGGAGGTCACGTAGGCCCGTATATTCAGTACAAAAGACCCTCAGGAGCACCATGCGAATTGCGCGGAAGGGTGCGGGGTAGATTGCAAGGGGGGCGGAGAGTGTCTGTTCTGTATGATAGTACTATTATTTTATTCATTCAATAGTAGTAACTCAGTAGACAAAACTGAACAACTTTCCCACAGCTGATGAGAAGACATGCAAAATTTAAAAAAATCTGGTCCGAACTATGTGGGGTATGGTTCTTATAAGGTACTTACAGCCTCTGATCTCCTATACCTTGGTCCCGTTCCCTTGTCCACTGGGAGGCACCGGAAGGAATCAGCGGCTACAATCTCGGCGTCCGGCCCGGCTTCCGGCGTCGTCGCCCGTGACTGCGCGCGCGCACCTATTGTCGTTAATTAGGGAGATATGGTACGTAGGCAGGGAAGAGTTTGAATGTGGAATGTTTTGTTTGCGGTAGTTGTGGATGTAATTAAGGTTGATTTTGAATTTTCATGTGGATGAGATTTGATACTAGAGCTACTATGTAGCTTAGATATTAAACTATAAAAGCTGAAATTGTATAGCCATAGTGCGAAAGATGTACCCTGAATTTGTAGAATTATCAAACTTCAACTTTTATAATAAAAAGATAAAAAAATAACTCATTATACATTGCATAGTGCCAAGAATAAACATGGGTAAAACTAGCAGTGATAATTTTGTTACTAAATTATAAGAAACAATTCCGTTAAAAAAAACAGTGAGCAGCAAAGAAACTGAATAAGTCTAGTGCCATACATTTTCATAAGAAGATGAGGTCAAAGAAAATTACTGTATCCACCGGTTTCATTAATTTACTTTTCGACTCACTACTTCGGAAAACTTTGGTTTATCGAAATCTGTGTGCAAAATTCATTTTTGGTCGCTAGCGTGGAAAAGGTTTTTGAAATTAGAACGTTATGATGAATTATGGTATAATTATTTTCCTCGCTGTATTGAGGTACAAAATTGTGTGTTTCACTCGGCAGCAAAGTTATTTCGCATCTCGTGCTTTGATTCTTAGGAGCGACGCTTAGGATTCTTAAATTCCTTCGCTTGCTCGAGTTCAAAGACACTCGTGCCAAATAACAATTTTGCTGCCTTGCATAATAAATACCTATTTTTAGTTAATACAACTGCCTACTCTAAAGTTTGATGATGTTGGTATAAGTTATTCTCACCTTGAATAGTCCTCCATAACTTTAAGTTGACTATTTCTCACAATACATTCAATGTCACTATCACAAACTCATTAAACTAAATGAAGATCTCGTACAAGGTCTTCGCTTTATATTATGCAGGTGGCTATTGAAAGATGTTTATTTCGGTACAAGATCACTATAGTTCCTTTGTCTTGGACACCCCCACTAAGATCCTATTTGCAGTTAGGCCGTGGGTGACGTGTGTTTATATTAAGGAGTTAACAAAGAAAGCAGTTTACAGTTGATGGGTTAAGAGTTTATGGGGGTAGTTTCTTAGAGGAGGCCAGGCAGGTAGTATTTAAATTAACTTGCTTTGTTAAGACTTCGAGCAGGGACCCGATTCTTGAAAATGATTAAGAGATTTATGAGGTTTGAAAAACTAAAAAAACTTCATAACCTACATTTATTGTGAGTAAGATTATTTCAGGGTTTATTTCAACTTTCAATATCTCGAATATTACTCGATGACATTCAAGAATTGGGTCCCAGTGGGTATAATATCTCCTTCGTGAAAGCTGCCAAATATGAGAACTATGGCAATTCCTTCTAAATTATACCAGAATTTTCAGTCTTGAGGTCTTATTTAAAATTTCTTATTTTTACTTTTATAAACGATCATCCTTGATAAAAGTAAATCTATTACGAATTCTATTTTCAAAATATAATGGACTTATCTAGACTAGTCAAAGCGCATATTTCAGGCATATTCAAGTTAACTCAAGAAGTTTTTAATAGTTACAAATTTTTTAACTTAATTGAAAAGATAATGCGTGCAGGCACCTATTCTTTAGAAGTTACTCCAGCAAAGAAAATAATATTGCTCGGGCTTACGTCAGGGATGCCAAAAAATAAAAACAAAGGGTTTTTACAATGTCACAATTAAAGCAACAAAAGGTCTTTTGTCTCAAAATAACGTCTCAAATTGTCTGAGAAGCTTTGCTCTGATAATTCCCACACTCTAAACGTGTCGGGTTACTTTCGCATTGTGTAGTCACATTGTCCACTTTCTGAATCTTACCTCAAAGTCAAGAATCATTTTCAGGTACAGTCAGCTTGCAAAACAGTATCCGAAAAGGTGCCCGCACTGGTTACTTTGGAGAAACAAAAAAGTATAGTTTGCAGACAATAACAACGTTTAACAATAAATGTTTAACAACAAGAAACTGATTGCATTTTTTTTTCTTATTATACGAAAACTTTAAGTAAGTGGTTCAGCGCCTCTGCAGAAAGTAGACGAAAAATGACTTGGGCGACTAATATCGATCCGGTAGTCCTACTAGGCTCTTTTGAAGCAGCGAAGTACGTTTTCATCCCATCTATTCGAAAATCGCTGAACGGTTCGTCAATAAAGGCTAACAAAATAGCTGTTTTCTCCAAGAGACTTTCGTAACGGGTAAAAATGGGATTTAAAATTAGAATTTAGGCCCACCATAGCGATATTTTAAGTCAACCATAGAGGTCGAACCAAAATATTGTTTGAAAAATGATATTGGCCGGTTGTACTATTAAAATTATTTATGAATATAAAAAAGAAATATGCTAGAAATGTAAACAAGACTAACAACCTGTTAACAAATGAGAAGGAGTTGAGAAATATGTTAAATAAAACACTCGAAGTCTACTTACGTTTTGTAATAAGTTATTCACTTTACACAGTGTTAAAATGGGTACATTAACACAATACCATACATATGAAGAAGAGTCTTCATAATTTTACACAATACGTGATTACTCCTTTAAAGGTAGAATCTCCCAGTTTGAAGAACAAAATACGACTGCCTGAGCGAGGCTGGCTCGAACGTTCAAGAGACCTCTCCCACCACAATATTACCCTTTCCATAAAACGCTGGGATTGGTCGAAAAGCCGCCGCGCTCTGACAGTTTGTACAAAGGAGTCAATACAACAACCATTTATGAACAATATCGTAAAGCTATGAAAAGTTAGTAAACACTGGTGACTTAAATAATATAATATTGGAGATCAGAATATCTGTCATGACAACAGTCGGCCATCCGATTGTGATAGGTACGTCCTCGTACCGTCTCTCAAAAACGAATACATGTACAACACTTTTCTTTATAAGTTATAGAGATCCGAATGTTTGCTATAATATGGCACAATATTATTTAACAGTGCTTTTACATTATGTGAAATTGATCAAACACAAGATTTGATTATGATTATGAAGTAATCTGACAGAATTAATAAAGATTGTCAAGAAATATTGACGTTGAATATTACAAGACAAAATCTAAATAACAAAAAGGTTGGGAACTCGTAGTTCTTTGAAATATAGTTTGTTTACATCAGTTGTTATCACGTAAAGTACGAATTAAGTACAATAGATTCAAAAAGATTTTAGTTATTACATAGGGCAACAATGCCTATATAACATTACTACTTACAATAAAATTATGATAATATTAAGTCTAATACAAGGCAACATGGCAACAAACAAACAATGATAGTAATAAAAATTATGTAGAACTGTAGATAACAAAACCAAAATTTGGCACTAAGACACGGTTTGGCAACAAGGCCAGGATTTGGCAACAAAGACATGGTTTGGCATCAAGGCCATTATTTCTAATCTGAAATAAAAGATTATTATTTATATGACAATGAGTTGAAATATGAAATAAAAGATTGTTACATGGTTTGGTTTGGCATCAAGGCCATGGTTCGGCATCAAGGCCATGGTTTGGCATCAAGGCCATGGTTCGGCATCAAGGCCATGGTTTGGCATCAAGGCCATGGTTTGGCATCAAGACCAGGGTTTGGCATCAAGGCCATGGTTTGGCATCAAGGCCATTATTTCTAATCTGAAATAAAAGATTATTATTTATATGACAATGAGTTGAAATATGAAATAAAAGATTGTTACATGGTTTGGTTTGGCATCAAGGCCATGGTGTGGCATCAAGGCCATGGTTCGGCATCAAGGCCATTATTTCTAATCTGAAATAAAAGATTATTATTTATATGACAATGGGTTGAAATATGAAATAAAAGATTATTATTTATATGTAAATGAGTTGGGCTATAAGACCATAATATGTCAATGAATTGGGCTACACGGCCGTATATCAATGAGTTCGGCTACAAGGCCGCATAAGTTACGCAACAAGGCAATAGGTAAGTTCCTAAGTGCAAGGTTAAAGGTTCCAATTTTCATGAAAGCTTTATTTATCGTCACCAAAGGCCTTAAGGTTATGCCCAGTGTAGTAAAAATACTACAAAGTAAAGAGTTTAGGTGTGATTATAAATAATTAGCAAATTATTAATAATAGTCGCATATTTAAGATTTATTCATTCAAATTTTAATCTCAGTGGCCGAAGATAGATGCGAAAAATTTATTGAAACGTAGTATCATTGTTTATACAAAACATACATACTCATAATATGTGAATAAGGGCCTTTTCCTTAATGAAAGGTGTTATGTGCATAGGTACACCCAACTGCACGTCAGTAGGAACACTCTGGACTTTATGGCATGGTAATAGAGTTTCAAAATTACAATTTGGGAACAGTAGAGGTATTAAAATGTTGACACTTAAACTAAAGTAATATTTAGTTAGCCAAATTTATTAAGCTTCTTTAACTGTATTGTTAGTTAGGGATTTGCACAGTGCTAGGTAACTTGCACATCTATTTTGCAATGTATATCACCTTTAGCCTCAATAATTGACTGGAAGAAGTTCCATTTCGAGGTAAGTCCGCATTTTCATGTGTTGTAATGGATCTTAAGTAATACGTCTCAATAAATTGAAGTGCAATAAAGAGCCACCCTACAAAATCACAAAACCTCTGAAGATAAGACAATAGATGAAGCAAATGTAGCTCTTTACGCCTTAAGGCAATTCTACATAAAGTGCAATACATTTTCCAGAAATTCTCAGGGAACTCTATGAAAAATTTACAAAGGGATTATAATTAGTACTTAGGGATTATAATCAATATATTCCCGTGTCCAATCGAGTATTAAGAACTCTAGAGGATGTTCACACTCGTTTGAAGTGTCATATTTCTTATGATTCTTTCCTTTCTTTCTTATTAATTAATTACAATAACTACACCATCTTTTTGTTTTATTATTATTTTGATGTAGCATGCAAGCATGAAAGGAGGTAAGCCTCGCTAATGCTTGTTCACTCTAGCTTTGAAAAGATTCAGATAAACATAGGGAAAAGTTTTAGTATTTCCTTTGGAAAATGTGTTTTCTTTACTCTTTCGCTAGATCATCGCAGACGAAGTCGCGGGTAATAGGTAGTTAAAGATATTCTCGCTTTTATTGCTGCTTAATATAACTGATATTTAGTGTTCAATGTATGGAATAATCATATGTATTTTAAATACAGTATTTTTCTAAACCAATTTTTTTTATTTTTTTTTTATTTTTTGGTTTGACTCAAATTAACGCACACATTCTCAAATCAAAATTGGTGACGTGAAATCGTGATACATGTTTATCTATACGCCAATATATATATATATATTTTTTTATTTATAGTCAAGTTACGTGTAATTTGGGAAAGTTTAACTACATTATAGGTATGGTAATATATAAAAGTATCAGAAAGTTGATCTAATGTAATGAGTTGGGCTTTATCAAGTCTTAACTATTAATTAGTGTACTATCAACCGAACAATTTTCATTTTCTCTCTTTTGTGTACATCACTTCGGTCGATAAAAGTGATATTATAATTATAATTAATCGATAAAAGTGACCGTCTTCGTTGTTTTGATAAGATTTCAAGAGACGAGCGATTGTATAACGTGATTGGTTAATCAACGAATTTTGAAAAGAAGGTATTTGTCAAAATCATCAAATTTGTTATTTTAAAGTAATTTAAACCTCGCTTACTAAAAGAGTTAGTTAAGTAAGGAATACAATTAGTGTGAATTGTGACCAACAGCAACGAAAAATAGTGAAGTGCAGTGTTCACCGACTAGCCAAAATAAATATACTTCAATCGTCAGTTTACCACGGTATATATCAGCAGTCTCTTTTGTAAGTGCAACAATACTTCGTCGATTATGCTTATGCCGCCGATCATCTCACATACTTTAAGTCGGCCAAAATCACATTCTGACGAATATTGTTTTATTGAAGATTTTAATTAATTATGTTTTACTGGCAGGGCTCACCATATGGGCAGGGCATATCGCAAGACGAACCGATCGCCGAAGAGGCGTAAAGGCACTAGAGTGGCGACTCCCGTACCAGTAGATGAAGCGTAGGCGGGCCTCTCAGAAGGTGGACCGACGGTCCGGTCAAGGTCGCGGGAAGCCGCTGGATGCAAGCAGCGCTGGACCGGGCATCAAGAAGATTTCTAGGGAAGACCTATGTCCAACAGCGGACGTCTTTCGGCTGATATGACGATGTTTTAATTACCGACATAGCGCAGATAATACTAACGATATTTAGTGTTCGTGATTATTCTGCTTAAGGGCTTAAATTAACAATAAATAAAATTGTGATTCCTATCGACCAGGCTGTCATTTCGGTCTATTTTCAAAAGTGTCAAGTCTAAACTATTGATATAATTGATCTAAGTATATGTTTTTTTTTTATTCAATAAACATGTTGAAAAAAGGTTAAAGAGAACTTCCAATATATATATAATTTTTGTTTTTTTGTTTTACCCAACTACTTATAATGTCATTTTGTCACACCATAAAAAGGGGACTTTGCCATAAAACTACCTAACAAAAGATACCAATAAAACTGAATAAAACACAGATCCATGCGGCATAGAAAAACCACTTAGTTCGTATTATTTTTATTGCGAGCATCCACCCAGAGATACAAGAAAGCACACAGAGTGTTTTCGACCACATTTTGAAATGTTCACTGGATGGCGCTGCAAATCAGCACGAGGAAAAAAATAATGCCACCGTGTAATCGGTATGAAATTAATTAAAATTTTATATATTTTACTATGATTATAAAGATTAACTACCAACAGATACAGATACCACCCATCGACACCGAAAAAACGCAGTGACAGACGTCAGGCAAAGCTGCTTATTTGATTGATTCGGCAAAACGGTTGGGCGAATGGGGTCTATTCTCAACAATCAGAATAGAGAAACGACCGGAAATCCACTCGTAAAAATATTTAAAACCAAAGCAAGGAACTATTCGACCGAGTTACAAGCTGTCAAAACTTTCAAACGAATTGAAACTATGTAAAATTCAGCGTAATAACTAAAAAGATTTGAGTGGTTAGAGTGTCCCTCGCTGGAAATAAGATTGTTCACTAATCTACGCTACAAATTACAGATAAAATGTCACTGGGTTAATCAATTACTACAGAACAGATTTAACTGTTCATATTTCAAAAAAATACAACACTATCCCTAACATAAGCTACGATTTTTTTTTTTTATAGAAATTGGTATGTTTTGAGATGAGTAGGTTTTCAGTTTTAAATTGTGACTAGTCTCATATGTGCCTTGAACTAATTTAACGGTATTAGTCTATGTTATATAAACCTTTAAATATTAAATTGTAAAGCTACTGATTAATAAATTCTTCTACCCTATTCTGAAGAGAAGTGCAGCTTAGTTCAGACATTTATTATGAAACTTATTTTATTTGCTTTAGCAGTTCTTTTTTTCTTCGTTTTTAATATTTTAATTTGGACAGTTTGTTTGATTTGGAATAGATATGTAGTTTTATTTCTTTAAGATTTAGTACCTAGTCGACCGAGCTTCGCTCTTAGCCGCCTCAGGTGAGCAAGCTGTGGTACCCGCCAACAGTTGGCGCTCTAGGTTTCTGTCTAAAACGCGATGTTTTAAAAAAATGCTTAGAAACATGGGGAAAAACAGACATGAGACCTAGCTAGATCGATTTTGCCCCCGGAAACTCCCGTATGGTAAATTTCATTGAAATCGTTGGAGCCGTTATCGACAAACATTTTACAAATATATTATGGCTCGTTTAATAGTATAGGACTAAATTGGCTTGAAACATTCTAACAAAATAGTACCATGGGTATATCCTTCATGCTATTTTAGGACATTGTTTCCTAGTCCAACAGAAGATTGTTAAAATTTGTTTAAACTTAACGACATCGTTTACAATTTTTATTTTTGTACTGTCGAAATCAGTCACCGCATTGTTATGGGTGTCTGCCGCATCAGGGTCAAGGAAGGTTAACTACAAAGCCTAACTACTGGGACTGTATAAAAAGAACCAAAAACCAAGTCATTGGTGTTACCTCCATATGCCCGGAGTTGACTACTCACTGGGCTGATTGTGCGAGTGGAAGCTGGTTGCACGCACAGCCTGCCGCTTACCAGTCGCCTTGTGTTGTGGCGCCAGCTGCACGGCCTGCTGTTCATCAGGCGCGGATGACCGTGGTGCTGACTGCATGGCCTGTTGTACACCAGGCGCCGACTGCCAGCTGTGGTTCTGGCTGCATGGGCTGCTGTCCACCAGGTGACGACTGCTGTGGGCTGGCTGCATAGGCTGCTGTCCACCAGGCACCGACTTTTGAGGGCTGGCTGCATGGCCTGCTGTCCACGAGGCCCTGACTGATGTGGGCTGGCTGCATGGCCTGCTGTCTACCAGGCTCCGACTTCTGTGGGTTGACTGCATGGCCTGCTGTCCACGAGGCCCCGACTGCTGTGGGCTGGCTGCATGGCCTGCTGTCCACCAGGCACCGACTGCTGTGGGTTGACGGCATGGCCTGCTGTCCACCAAGCACCGACTGCTGTGGTCTGGCTGCATGGCCTGCTGTCCACGAGGCCCCGACTGCTGTGGGCTGGCTGCTTGGCCTGCTGCTCGCCCGGCGCAGTCTGCTGCGCTGCACAGCTAGGCAACGCTCGAATCGAAGCTAGACTCTTGCCACGGTTACGGATTTTGTCCATTATGACGTGCTGAAATGTAAAAATTCCAGCGCGAGTATCTATTGTATAGAAGCGATCAATGTTTGAAACGCTTTTAAGGCTTTAAATTGAATGAAATCTATAAACGTAATAGTGGACACTTTTAAGTAGCTTTTACTCGTCGTTAGATATTACGTGTTTTTTGCAGCAGTAGATTTCAAACAAAATAAAGAACATAATTAATTGAAACAGTGAACTACGCATGGGAATACGAACCAATAGACCTTCAGACTATTATTTTGAATACGTACCTACACCAAAAATTATTACAACCATATGTAAAACACAACTAAAAGATTAATTTGTCTGAATGAAAGCACGAAATGTTGTTTGTTTTAAACTCAGGCTTGATAATAAATGGTTAAAGTGAACTGTGTACACTTATTCCTTAGCAACGTCTAACGATTTTGTGCAAAAATGATTTAAAATGTAGGTAGCATGTAGGTAGTATACAATCATAACTATTTACTTTAAATAATCACTCGTCCTTAACACAACGTTAAAAAAAGGTGAAAAAAATACCACATGAGAAAAAAAAAAACAAGCAGTTGATTTTCCAGTTTTTCCACTCATTTCAAACAAGTCAGTTTTTGAGATACAGCAGATGTATTTTTGAACATTATCAGTCCACTTTGTGGGAAGTGAGGGCTCGTATCCCGCTTCTGACATGTTAACAAATGAGAAGGAGTTGAGAAATATGTTAAATAAAACACTCGAAGTCTACTTACGTTTTGTAATAAGTTATTCACTTTACACAGTGTTAAAATGGGTACATTAACACAATACCATACATATGAAGAAGAGTCTTCATAATTTTACACAATACGTGATTACTCCTTTAAAGGTAGAATCTCCCAGTTTGAAGAACAAAATACGACTGCCTGAGCGAGGCTGGCTCGAACGTTCAAGAGACCTCTCCCACCACAATATTACCCTTTCCATAAAACGCTGGGATTGGTCGAAAAGCCGCCGCGCTCTGACAGTTTGTACAAAGGAGTCAATACAACAACCATTTATGAACAATATCGTAAAGCTATGAAAAGTTAGTAAACACTGGTGACTTAAATAATATAATATTGGAGATCAGAATATCTGTCATGACAACAAACCAAAGAGGTTCTGTTCCTAATTGATACAAAAATGTCATTAACAATTTCAGTTGTTACAAATAATACTTAATATGATTTTTAGTATTGTTTCATCAAGTAATAATATTGTAATGGTATTTTATATTTAAAATTAATATCGAGTGTGTGTCTCAATGAGCCTTTTATTCTTTTCTCATAGAGGGAGATGAAAAGTAGAGTCTATTACGCGGCTGCAAAAATATTTTTACCTTGAGCGACCTATTGAATCCCTCGCTACGTTCAGGATTCTACTTTAGAATTCCTCGCCATGCTCGGGATTCTACTCATAAGATACTTCACTCTGGATTCAAAATAGCGCCCTCGCCTTCAAAATATTATTTTACAGCCTTGTGATACAATCTACTTTTTCATCCTATCTATTCGAAAATCGCTGATCGGTTCGTCAATAACGGCGCGCAAAATAGCCGATTCCTCTAAGAGCTTTCCGCAGCGGGTACAAATAACCTTTGAAATTGGAACATGAATATTGCACTACCGTAGAGGTCGAGCTATAATATTGTAAATGTTACTGGCCGGTTGTATTTAAGAATAATAAAAAAAGAAATAAGCTCGAACTGTAAACCAGACTACTCAAAGTTACTCAAAACTACTCTTGAATATAACAATATCAATAAAATTTTTAGTTGTTAATTTAGCTATTTATGTTCTTTCACATAATTACATTGTATGTAATAAATACTATTTTATTTTTAAAATTATTGATGAATGAGCCTCTTTTTTTCCTCATAGAGAGCGATTAAAAGTAGAGTAGAGGCGACCTATTAAATACCTCGCCACGTTCAGGATTCTACTCTAGACTCCTTCACTTCGCTCTAGGTTCAAAATAGCGTCCTTGCCTTAAAAATATTAGTTTGCTGCCTTGTGATACAATCTACTATTTTATACTAACCTTGATTTTTCCACGGCTGGAAAATGACCCTAAAGGTAAAAAGTATCCACTTCTATGATCGTTTAGATTAAACGGTCACTCCTTATCAAAAGCGTTCGAATCATCACAAGGGATTCATGAACGATTCTAACCTCAAAAATACACGTCTAGTATTTTTTTTATAGGAGTGTACTCCGGGCGGGTGAACTTGATACATGACATTGTAAGTCCTTTTCACGCGGTGGCTCGCGAGCTCAACCGAGACGCATCTTTTGTTTGCACTCGCACCTCCAGTCTCTATTCGCTTTCTTGGTTCCTTTTTGTACAGAGCTTAGTTGGAATAGTACTTAAGATTTAGAAACACAACGGGGCCGTCGACAAGTGGTTTTATCGTAAACGCTGGTAGAATGAAAATGTATGCGATTGACATAAACTAACAAAATGCCTCGTGACAGTTAATGTCAATCCCATACACTTTCATTCTATTCTACTAGCGATTACGATAATAGAAAGCCACTTGTCTCCTGCCTCAGAGTGTTGTTTGAAAATGAGCGGTAAAAATATTTTATTCTAGCTTTACACTCCTTATACCTACTCATTTGGTTTACTAAATTTGACAACTACATGCATGGTTAGAACTTATGCGTGTTTCCCATCAGTTCCAGAGACGCTTTAACCAACTAGGCTATCTTGGTTCTGACTGATCGTATTTTTGCGATCGAAGCGAAAATATTTGCGAAGAAAACGGAGGTTTACTTGAAATCCTGCTCGTAATTGTAAAATTTTTCAAATCTCTATATTACAAAAATATACGATGTATTTTCTAATCTTTTAGGCCTACAGGTCGGTCTGTGCGCATATTAGAAAACTGAATTTGGTCATGGACATTTGATACTGTCTGTACAATTGATGCCAAGACTTTCTAAGCTATACCAACCAACAAGCAGACAAACAGGCAATCCATCGAACACAACTGAATTCCTTACAGATCGATAGCTAATAAGAGTAATTTATGTAGGTAGTTTATATTTTCGTACCTGATTTAGCAGAGCTCGTTTAATTGCTTTTCTTACGTAATTCTAATTGGCGGGAACATGGGCATTAATTATTCATTACATCGCTGTTGGCACCCCTCATTTGCGCCTTGAGAAACGCTAGTTAAACCCGTAAGGACCACTAGTTTACCGCCATGTTTGTTTTTATGAGCGATCTGTTTTCCTAATTAATAAGCGTCATTAAAGAAATAGAGAAAACATTACTTTTTTTATAAAAATATTAGTCGGAAAAAAAAGGCAAAGGGCTATGAAAAAAGGCACCTCTGATGTGCAGGAAATACACCCCAAAAAAGAAAGAAAAATTGTAAAAATAATAAATTATTATGAAACTTATAAAAAGAAGTGAAAACCCACCAAAAAGATTTTCATGTAAAATGTTGCCAAGACGAGACCATATAGCTCGCATTTTCACAAAGTTATCAGATCTCATGTAGTGCCAAGCATCTAACTCTACACGCCTTAACTCTACAAGCACTAACTTCACAAAATCTTCACTTTAATCAAAATACGAGTATATGGCTTGGCCGTTACGCTACCATCACGTGGGCGTAAGGTAAGAGTTTATTCACTGTTCATTCCTTTTCTGTTATACAATAGTTCTTGTACTAACGAAACGGCTTAGCCACATATTTTGACTAAGGTGTAGATTTTGTGAAGTTAGGGCTTGTAGAGTTAAGGCGTGTAGAGTTAGAAGCTTGGCTCTACATGAGATCTGATATCTTTTTGAAAATGCGAGCTATATGGTCTCGTCTTGGCAACATTTTACATGAAAATGTTTTTGGTGGGATTTACTATTCTAGTTGCATTTAGTTTATAAAAATGCATACAAATACTCTTTACGTCAACGATTGAGACGTAGCGTACCCCTTCCGCCTAAAGTCTAGATAGTCTGTAGACATGCTAGGGTGTCTATCTTACCCCTTTCGGGGGGTGCGTGGGACCCTTATCCGCAAGTTTGTTCAACGTAGTGTTCGCAGAGCCCCTTCGGTAATGCATCTTGAGTCTGTGTCGCTGGGCAAGTAAGAAATATGTACTGATATGCAACTGGGCGATAAGAAACAAAAATATTCTAATAAAATCATTATAATGTCACCGGAAAATGATAAGAACCGTAAGTTGTTTTCCTAGTAAGTTGATTAACTTTCGAAAAATCAGCAACTCCCCGGAAATTCGCAAATCCATAAGTCCGTACTAATTTGCCGGCACCACACAGGCCAACCTGACTCTAACCGTGGGTGTTGTAAGCGACTAAGGGTTAATGAACCAGAGGATAGGCAACAGCATACTTCTGCGTATCGTATCATCTTACATTCTACGGTCACCAACAACCGCGCTCCTTGGTGCCAGCCGTAACGCTAACAAGCGTGGTGACTATGGTACTTCCCGTCCACATTTTTCCAGCAAAAGCTGGAACTTTGGAGGGAGCTCCCTGTCCTTAGTGGACGTTTTCATGGGATGTTATGATGATAGGTCCGTTAGGTAATGCAAATACAGGTTCTCTTTCGATCAAACGCACGAGCCAAGGTAGCGAAGCGGGCGTACTGCGGCAGCAGCCGGCGTGAGTCAGAAGGTAATTTGGTACAGTTTTTTATTTTTCTAAAGTTGATCAAATTACTAGGAAATTGATCAATTTACGATTCCGTATTTTTTTCCAGTGACAATAACATCTCATTGAAAGTGCGCTCTGTTGGACAGAGTTCCTTCCGGAACTTCAGGGCAAAATTTTTGGCATATTTTGTAAGAGAAGTAACCACGAGTCGTTTGATAGCTTTGCGGCTGGCACCATGGACCGCGGTTGTTGGTGACCGCAATATTTAAAGTGGATCGATACGCAGAAGGATGCTGCTGCCCATCCTCCGGTGAATAATCTCTAAGCTACCTTTTAAGACACCCACGGGTAGAGCTGGGCTGGTATTATTCTTAGCCGGTACCACACAGACAAATTAAAAATAAAATACTCTTTTTAATTATTTGATGGTTTAGTTTATTTATGGTCATCGTTTTATTGTTAATTTTCTTTAGGTAACTGTCTTAATCCAGCTAAGACATCTTTTTCTCAAATTGTTTGTGCTCTTAAAACTGCTTTTTAGAAATATGAAATTAAAATAGCTTAATTTTTATTTACCATCTCATATTTACAATCGTAAGTTTTAATGAGATTTGCTTTTTTGAAAGCGAATAATAAGCGAACGAAACAACTTAATATTTTCTAGTACGAACTCTCAAAAATTAACCCTTTTCCAGACTTTTCCAAAACTTTCCTTGAAACATTTTCAAACTTGCTCCGCTGCATGCGCCTACTACTTATGCGTGAATGCAAGTTGAGGGTATTTTTTTTTATTTCTTCCCCCCTGGCCTGTCTGGTCTCCGTTTTCATACTGAAGACTTCAAACGAGCACCAACTGATTAATACAAACGTAGATGAGAGAGATAGTCTTCTCGAGAAAACTAACAAAACCTTATTTTTTAAATTTTAAGTAGTAAAAAAAAATGTTCATTATTCATTTTAGGATATTAAAAATCTCTTAATGACGCGGACGTCAGTTACATTTACGTCGCTTCACAAACAAAGTGGCGCCATGTGGGAAAAAATAATTGACTCTATAACCGTTTTCTTCGTAGGGTAGGTAATACTGACTAGATTTAAATAAAACTTAAGGATTTAAAAAAATATAAGTATAAGTAGATTATTCGGTGGATATCCATCCACTTTTAGTAACGCAAAATAAGAAGACAATATTTTTAAAAGTTTCCTTATTTCAAATAACACGATCACAGATTAGTGGTAACTAGTAGTATAAACCAAAGAGATTTGAACCTCGCGAGCGCAGCGAGGTTAAAATCTCTTTGGTATAAACCGTAAAAAGATTCACTCAAGGTCAAAGTGTAACCACTGAAATAATAGGTCTTTACCTATGAAATTGTCGAAATTTTCTTACAGATTAATAAGCTCATTATTTCTATAATTCTAAAGCTATTTTTTTCATTTGTCAGTTGAAAGTTAACTTCAAGGTTATCAATTTACGCACAAAATAAAGATTTTTTTTTTTAGTTTGATATACAAAACAAAAGGTTCTAAAATTGTTCGTCTTAAATGTCGTCCGAATTCATCATTAGATTTGTTATACTTTTTTACAGTTGATATTTTTCGAAAATTTAATTTAAGCTTGTTAGTTAGTCTTCCCAATCATGCTGAAATAAAAAAGTTGCATATTTAATTACTAAAAAAAAATGCAAAAATGTTAGTACTGAAAATTGAGTTTACCTAAAATTATAGCTATACAAAACGTCAATTTCATATATAAAGACCTATTATTAGAACTAAGTATTAGAAAAAATGAAGCTTGTTTGTTAAGGTACCTTTCACTACATTAAATAACCTTCATAAAACCAAAACAACTCTGTACAACCAAAAAAAGGCCAAACAAGGGCTAACAAAAAGGTCTTCTTGTAACTTATCATGTATGCATGACGAATTGCATCGTCAATGACGATGCGGCGCGTCGATTTTTTTTATGTTAACATTTATTGATAAGGTACGCTTACAGCAATATTTCATTAACAACCTTACTTCAACCAAAGGTCTTAAAGCACGCAGAGCAAAACCCAGTAATAAAAATTCCTCTCGTAACAAATCTCACAATTCATCGATCTTCAGGCTCGTCTGGAGTCCTATTAAAAAGTAATGGAAAAAATAAAAAATGTAAAACCTAGGCCCCACTACTGAACCCTGTAATACAGCCTTGAGTTAAGATTGACAGACGGAAGGGTTGGGAAGGGGTGGCCTTCAGCTCAGGGCTGCATAAAGATAGTTTTGATAATGCTTTTGTTGTTTCTCAAACATCTTTTTTTTATGTAACCTGTAGTGAGTCCCACTGCTGGGCAAAGGCCTTCCCTCTATTTCGCCATTCGTATCTGCTCTGAGCTTCCAATGTCCAGTTCTGATGTTCAACAAAATATTATTAAGCATCAGTAAACAATCATGTTTGATTGATACCGTTTTACTAAAATGCTACAGTGACATATTTTTGCAACTTTTGCCTTATTATACATTTCTCTAAATATTAGCTACTTCGCCGGCAGCCAGGCCATCCGGCCGTAGAAACTTGGTGCAAAGGCTCTGATACTCACGGAGAAATTGCGTATTCGAATCCTGCGGTTGTAAATTTTATGATTTTCTTAGTACAAAATGTCCAAACGCAAGAAATTTCAGAATAAAAAACATCTATAGTAGGAATAAAATATTCACAAATAGGCCTCCCACCTGTTTATTTCAAGAATTAATGTTGACAGCCCTGCTAAGGGGGGAATTGAAAGAGAGTGGAAAAAATTATACGTGCCGGCCGACGCATCTTAACTTCCGAGCCTTCCGAGACTGTGCGGGCCTCGTTTAGTGCGGTTAGTAAGCTGGAAAAAGAACTGCTACTGTCACCGGGCCAGTGCGCTCGAAATATAAATGTCGTAGTCGAAGGGTTAAACGCTTTTGATGAGTAAACTTAAGATGTAGTCAAATGATTTTTGAATGTCAAAACAATATTCTTAATCCGTCGTGATGGTTTTCTTATTAAGAACTAATTTAAAAGGGATTTCTATACAAAGTTTGTAGATGAGAAAAACAATGTCACGGCGCATAATGTCAAGTTCTTAAATGACATCAGTGCCATATCATATATTATCTTTGTACATCTGGAAGTAACCGGTAATAACAAAATTCTAATTATTATACAAAACAATAAGCAAAACAGCGATAAACCAGAACCAAAAATATTATTTTAACCCATGGCTCCTTGTTTCTAGTTACCGATTAAATAAGTATCATTAAATTGTAAGAACTAAAATTGAAATGTTACCTATTGGGTACAAAGGTAAGTCATACACGAATCATACCTACATCATATTCATCATAACATTCCATGAAACGTCCACTACAGGACAAGGAGCTCACCCCACAATTCCATCTTTTGCTGGAACAATGTGGAGGGGAAGTACCATAGTCACCACGTTTGTTAACGTTGCGTCTGGCACCATGGACCGCGGTTGTTGGTGACCGCAGAATATAAGATGATACGATACACAGAAGGATGCTGCTGCCCATCCTCTGTTTCATTAACCCTTAGTCGCCTCTTATGACACCCACGGGTAGAGAATTTATCATAACATCTTTAGTATGTAATACGGTACGATACACAGAAAGATGCTGCTGCCCATGCTCCGGTTCATAAGCCCTTAGTTGCCTCTTACGACACCCACGGGTAGAAAAGGGTTGGTACTATTCTTTCCCGGCACCACACGGTTCATCATATTAAGATCAGTAAAATAAAAACTTAGAAGAAAGATATAATATACCACTGAAAAAACCGCAAAGTGTGAAAGAACCTACCTCATTAAGACACCATCACATTTCTAAGGCACACCCAACACGTGCGAAGTAAAAAAATAAGCAAGGAAAAGAAATTTTCCGCTGACGTAATTAAAAAAAAAATAAGAAAAAACAAAAGTCCATGTCAACTCCTTGCAGTTTCCTAAGTATGAATTATGCCGCTCGGTGTATTCGTTAAGGGGCGGATCCATTCATTCTTTTTGTCCGCTCGCAGCAGTTAAGGAGGTTTGGGTGTGGGGGTGGGATGCCCCCTTTAACTTGCTCGAGAATATTTTTTTCTAGACCACTCTAGGATGCTGGAATCGACACACTTGGTAGTTTTCTCGCAATGACAGTTCGAGTGAGTTCCTCAAACGTTGCGGTTTTAAGTAGATTTATTTTCCTTTTGAAAGTAACAATTTCATTTACGTAAAAATGGTAAGTACTATTTTTGGTCGATGCCAAGCGCCACCTGTTATCACAAGAAATCTATTTTCCAAGGAAAAATTATGGCATTGAAGCCAACATAAACTATGGCTCGAGATTTTGTTTCTTACATTAAATATTCCAGTTCTAAGCAAACTTCTCCCCCGTATTTTGCCATCGATCATTTCTCGATGCTTTACGGAAACAGCTATTGTAGAAAAATTACTTTCTCATCTCTATGTAGAAAGTCAAGTAAGACGATAATGAAGGAGAATCCTCTTTGAGTCGCCTCGTACCTCTGACCTCTTGAGCCTCTGTCGCTGCCTCAAGTTTGCATCTTTATGAAGTTACAGGCTTTCGTAAATACACAGGACGCGAAAACAGTACTCTTAATTTGAAATTCGGCCTTGTTCACGAGAGATCGCGTTTTCTACACAAGCGTTTAGTAGTTCAAAAAAAATATCACAATAAACACACAGGAAAACGATTATACTGGCGTTTTACTAAGTAATAATCAGAAAAATCCACATAGTGCGGTCAGTTAGCTGTTTCAAGTAGACACGATTTACAATTTCACCAAATTTTTTTAGGTACTAATTAGGTACCATAGCTTCCAATTTTTGATAGGAGCCAATTCTTGAATTTCAAAAAATTTCCATATAAAATTCAAGGATTGGCTCCTATCGAAAATTGAGAGCTATGTGCCTAACTAGTACCTGGAAAAAATTAGTGCAATTTGGTGCAACTTGGTGAACGATATAAGACAATAAGGGACCGGACTAACATGTACATTTTTAACACTTTATATGGATTTGAGTTTATTATTTAGTTAGTTAATTTGGTGCCGGCAAAGCATAGTACCAACCCATCTCAACCCGTGGATGTCATAAGAGGCGACTAAGGGATAATAAACTGGAGGATGGGCAGCAACGTCCTTCTGTGTATCGTACGATCTTACATACTGCGGTCACCAACAACCGCGGTCCAAGGTGCCAGCCGCAACGCTAGCAAGCGTGGTGACTATGGTACTTCCCGTCCACATTATGCCGGCAAAAAGTTTAATTCTACAAGGTGTAACAGAAAGGGTATATCAACCCTGAAGGATGTGATTCTGCCCATGAAACTGAACAACTTTCCCTAAGGAACATAGGTCGAAATACGAAAAAATAATTTGACCTCCAATACAAAATGCGCGATCAGCTGATTCAGTTTCTATGGGAAGTCAAAATTTTTTTTCGTATTTCGACCTATGTTCCTTAGGGAAAGTTGTTCAGTTTCATGGGTAGAATCAAATCCTTCAGGGTTGATATACCCTTTTTGTTACACCTTGTATAAGGAGCACCCTGTCCTGCAGTTGTTTACAAAACCCCAGCGTTTTTCGAGAACTGTGGTATAATAAGTCACCGTAGTAAGTTTTGCGTGTTTTTAACTGTATAACTTAATTCCTTTTTCATTGCGATTGCTTAGGGTTTACCTTGAAACTGAGTTAAGCCACAACCACAACTTCCTAAATTCAAAGACATATTCGTCATGCATTGCTGGTAGACTTGGTTTTGCTAATTCCAATATACTCACTTCAACGAGCAATGTATGCCAAATTAGTTTGAGAATTAAGGAAGGTGCACGCCAGCCGCAAATCAACGAAACGCATTTGTCGGTAAGTTCTTCGTGTAGGCTAGGCGTAGGCAAGTACCGTGCTATCGGCGATCAGGACTTGTAGTTTAAAGTGTGGTGGATAAGGATCCGTCGGTTTTCGTGTTGCTTTTCACTCCGAATTCCAATTACGTGAGTAAATCGTTGTTTAGGCAGACGCTTTGGTTAAAATTATGATTGTGTAGACGCTTTTTTATAGTTGAACATTTTGAACCCTGAAGAACACATTTCTGTCTTAGTTTTTCCATTTTTAGGGTTCCGATACCAAAATGGTAAAAAAAGGAACCCTTATGGTGCCGCTTTGTCTGTCTGTCTGTCTGTCACACCTGTATATCTCAGCAACTACTAATGCTATCGACTTGAAATTTGGAACAGTTTTAGAATATGGCTGTCCAACTTAATTGCATGTGAAAGAATTAAGAAAAAATTATGATTATGTAAAGGGGGCCCAAATAGGAGGGGCAAAATTTCAAATTGTCGGTACTAGGTCGAGTGTGGTATCATATGAAAGGGCTTTACTTATTTTCGTATTTTTTACAAATCGTACTTTTCAAGTTATGATGAAAAATGTAAAAAAAAATACCATTCCCCCCCCGCTTATCTCCAAAGTTTGTGAATAGAAAAATCTGAATTAATTACAGTCGATAGAAATTTATGTAAATATTACAGCAAAAATAAAACGATGTTTGTAAGTTGCACAGTTTTTTTAGAAATCTGCAAAAAACTTTTACAAACAAATTTAGTTTTGCTGTCCTAAAAATGAACTTAATTGCTTCCAAAAATACTAAAGGTACATCGGAACGCTCGGCGCGCGAGTCCAACTCGCACTTAACCGGTTTTTTGTTTAAAAATAAACCAGCACAAAACTTACAAGTTTCAAAGCATGTATTTATAATAATATCTAATGTTGCACTGCACAGAGTAAATTATTCCTCAAGAAATCCGGGCTTATCTCACAAAGTTAAGTTTAACCTCAAGTTAAGTTTAACGGACTTACCGACCCCTCGAGCTAAGTTACGATAACTTGCACCAACTTTCCGAGTTAAGATCAAGACAAGATTGTCTTAAGTTCTAGTGGAGCATCGTTGTTAGGATCGTAATAGTGGCTTACGGGTTAAGATATAAAATTTACTTCATAAAATAAGTTTAAAGGTCATCTGTTATTATAGTTAACTACACGTGAGTAAAAAAGATTTTGCACTTTTATTGCCTATCAATAGAGCTGATATTCGCAATGAAAGATTTACCAATGATGTGTATAATCCATTTTTTTCGTTTATTCCAACGCTTACCAACACATTCAAGCAGCCATAACACTAAAACCAGAGTAAATTTGACGGAAAGAATAACATTGTTTTACAGATTTGTTTTTACTTTCGAGCGGAGCGAGAAAGGTATTGTAATCGTGAAAAAAAAAGTTTTCTAATTTTCTCATAAATGTTTTCTATATCACTTATACATAAAAAACCGGCCAAGTGCGAGTCGGACTCGCGCACTGAGGGTTCTGTACCACCACATAAACATAATTGTATTACGAGTAGTTGAAATTTCAGTAAGTTACGAGTAATGTGCTAGATTTTTTGAGTCCGACACGCGCTTGACCAAATTTTATTATTATTTTATAGCTTATGCACTATAAACATACCAATTTTCAAGTTTGTAAGTGTTCCCGTTTTTAAATAGAACTAAAACAAAAATCGCCTCAGCGACCATCCAACTTGACCCCTCTCTTATATGAATGTTCTTGAAACGGGAGCTCACCACAATTGGTTATCATTAGTTGTGAGAAAAGTTGTAATATTTAATGATTTCAGACTTTTCCCATTATTTGTACTGTGAGACCTAGCTTCTTGCCAAATTTCATAATTTTAGGTCAACGGGAAGTACCCTGTAGGTTTTGCATTTTTGAATAAATGTATGGAGATGAGGACATAAAATGCCATATCTTTTGATTGCGTCGTTGCTAAAAATTGAATTTTTCAGATCTTGTGTGGTTCATGGATCCTAATATGTGGTATTAATTTCAACCTGATACCTTTACCCGTTCGTGAGATAAAGGGTCTTGACAGACAGACAGACAGACAGACAGACGGACAACAAAGTGATCCTATAAGGGTTCCGTTTTTTTCTTTTGAGGTACGGAACCCTAAAAACAAAAAATAGATCATTGTGGAGCTCATTATTGTCTCATCACTATTCGAAGTCGAAATGCGTCATTCCTCTACTATGCCAGATCTTTGCTCTATCGATATTGATATGAAAGTGCTATATATAGGTTGACTATTAATTAGTTCTTGATAGCAAAAGATATGCATGTACTCATGATACTGAACAACTTTTCCCAAGGAACATAGGTCGAAATACGAAAAACCAAATTTGACCTCTCATACAAAATGCGCTATCAGCTGATGCAGTTTCTATGGGAGGTCAAAACTTGATTTTCGTATTTCGACCTATGTTCCTTGGGGAAAGTTGTTCAGTATCATGAATACATTAATACATTTCTCTATCAAGAACTAATTAAAAGTCACCCTATATCTGTTACTAGCTCGATTTCGGTCTTAAAGTAGTTTAGAAATTTTGTAAGAAAATTGTTTTTCCGAAAAAACTAGACTATCAATAAAATACTAGGAGCCTGCTCTAAACACTGAGAAAGAAGAACATTATCTTTAGCATCAAAATCTCGCTTACGAAACATTCACCTCAATAATTAATAATTATCAACAATTTTCCATTTTCAAAACATTCCACCTCAAACACGAAAACTTCAAAATTCTTACTCCTCCAAAACAAAGCAATCAACACCCATGGCTCTAATCTACAGGATGATTCAACACTTAATCCTTGTCCCAATTATGAGAACGCGTCGGAACCAAGACGATATAGGATGTGGCAAAGGTTAAATCCATATCGGCACATCCTCTCTTGTTTCCTACTTAAACAGTGCGCTAATTGTTGCAGCAGTGTACATTGTGTGATGCTGGCTCGATTTTGTAGTTTACAGTGTAGTGTAAAGTGGAAGGAATGATATGGGCTTCGAAGAATTGATTAAAAGTTCTCACAAATGATAGGTTTTTAGGAATCGCTGATGGACAAAAAAGAACTTTACAATATAAGTTTTTTACTCATAAACTAGATTCAAAATTAGAACTTATTTTAACTTTACGTTGATACAGATTCAGAATAACTTTGTCAAAGTAGATTCTCAAATAGAGCGATTCTACGACCGAATATAATACCGGCTAATTATTTAAATATTAATAATGACCTTGTCTAAAACTAATAATGCTCCTTTACGGCTGCGAGACGTGGAGAGTGACAAAAGGCCTGACAAACAAGATTCAGGTCTTCATCAACAAATCTTCTGGCCGAACACTATTTCCAACGAAGAACTGTGGTGCAAATGCCAGCAAACTCCAATTGCACAAGAAATCTCCCAGCGCAAATGGAGTTGGATTGGTCACACTTTAAGAAGGGAGGAAAATTCGGCCAGCATTGCCTTTGAATGGCAGCCGGGAGGCATAAGGAGACGTGGACGTCCCACTCACACTTGGAGGCGCTCTGTAGACAAGGAGCTGAAGAAAGCAGGACTGTCGTAGAGCGATGCTAGGAAAATTGCGCGGGACCGGCCGGCGGCGTGGAGACAACATATTGAGGCCCTCTGCACCAGCGGGGTGCCATAGAACTAAATCATCATCAATGACCTTAAAATAACAAAATAATATCAATGTATCTACTGTAAAATTTACTCTTTGTCACATCATCAAGTAACCACATGCGTACGCGCACCGCGAAACGATACGAGTTGGGCCGTCGCGCCGGGCGTGAATTGAGCGCGCGTACTAATTGCTAAAGAGGATATATCCTTAATAAGTGATTAAACTGAGGCAAGACTGTGACAACTTGTTTTGACATACTTTATTATTAAGTACTTGAACATCTACTTACTATATCAGCACTGCCGTCTTCTATAAATCTCAAGATATTTATACTCGATTTTATATATTATTTCAAAAAGCAATTCATAGACAAAGCTAACTATTATACAACTTTAATACTGCCTTAACATCGTTAATTGGGCTCCAAAAATTAATGTGCTATGAGCTTGTACTGGGGGCTATAAATTCAACAACTTTTGTACTACGACTTTTCTAAAGTCTAAAAAAAAAACGGCTTTCCTATTGGAAAGTGGTTTTTCTGGGGCATGCCTGTCGTCCTACTGGAGTTTTTGCCACTTCTAAATGCAATCGAAACCTACATGCTGGGCCCTCACACCTAAAGTATTTTAGCAGAAGAAGTCATAAGACGCTTCGAGCTGTCACAAGCTTCAAATAAATAAATGTTAGTTAAAAAAATTACACCAAGGTCGATTCTATTCAGCGCAAACTTGTGAAAACTCGTCTAATTAATAGTCATCCGCTTCGTCTAGTCACCAAATAAACACTTCCGGTGCTAAATATAGTCTCATACACGATCCTAATGATTTGTATACTTGTCTTACGAGGTTACCCCCAGCCAACTAGCGCCTCCATCAAAAAGTTCATAGTTCATTGTAGTTACAGATACAAAAACTACTAAAAGAGTCCGTTTTTCGCACTTTTTGTATCTGTAACTACAGTGAACTATATTTTTCAGGATTGATAGGTTCTAAATAAACTAGGGTACCTTTACTTTTCTGGGAGGACCTCAATCTTGCTGTTATTTGAAAATAAGAAATTTTTTTTTTTTTTTACTTCAATCTGGTAAGACAGATTTTCGATAAGTTTTGTATTTAGAGAGTAATATTTTTTCAACTGATGGGGACGCTAGTTGACTGCAGGAAAGCCCTTAAGTAGGCCTTCTGAGGTAGAAATATTTTCCTCTATTACAATAAGCATATAGGGTGACTTTTAATTAGTTCTTGATAGCAAAAGATATGCATGTACTCTTGATACTGAACAACTTTTCCCAAGGAACATAGGTCGAAATACGAAAAACCAAATTTGACCTCCCATACAAAAGGCGCTATCAGCTGATGCAGTTTCTATGGGAGGTCAAATCTTGATTTTCGTATGTCGACCTATGTTCCTCAGTATCATGAGTACGTTCATACCTGTTTCTATCAAGAACTAATTAAAAGTCACCCTATATAAGGTGTTTTTAAATTATACCCAAATATTTCTAGGGGTGGTGTAACCATGATACTCGTAAAGAAAAAGGTTTATCAAAGTTTTAGAAAAATCCTCCCGCTAGTTCTTTTTTTATACTTGCTTTTATACTTTTTCGTAGGATTCGACGATGGTATGCTCATTAAATATGCTTACTAACTACTTTGCATAATACGCGGAGGAGACTGTATGATACAGCGGAGGCACGCTCGCTTCGCTCGCTCGGCTCGTGTAACACTTTTAGTCGCAAGAGAACATTACACAACCTAACCGATCCCAATAGGATGTCTTACCTAACAGACCTTTGTGAAGCATATTGCCCTAGAGATATATTATAAACTAACGACTTTTCGACATTCGGTGACACATAAAACTACATCCCTTCGTGCAATTCTAATGTTTCTTTGTGTTTTTTTCAGTGGTCAGTTACGAGATTAGTCTTTGTTTCCTAAATTGCAAGCCATCTTAAACTTTAGTCCATGTTTCCAACTTCTTCATCATAAAGCCCTAATAGTGTAAGTGTGCAACCCTCCGCAATTAAAGCAGATATTACACTTAGAAACAACGGGTATTGCGCTCCACTGCAAGGAAACTTACCCTGTTACATATGCATGCAGTTAGAGTTCGTACTGAGACATTCATAACCCCAAGTCTAATGCTGCTGACACACGGTTTACAAGAATATACAGCAAACAAATTGACATTGTCATACAGTTTTAAAATTGTTATTCAGGTTAACAACTAAAAAACCTGGTTCACCAAGATACAGGCTCAGCCTAGTTTGGTGACCTCTGTCGGTATATTTTTATTTGTAACTTGAGTAATTCCATAAATGTAACACCTAAGACAGTAGTTATTAATAAACATTTTTTTCATTTTTCAGTGTTACAAATTCTACTAGACGCCTCTTCTAAGCCGCGTCTCTAACTGACTTTGCAACGCTTGGCAACGTAAAAAAATTTGGTAGAGTCAAGAGCACATCAAGCTTGACACGTTGGACTTTGTACCGTTATTATTTCAAAACACGTATGGGCTAGTCACACTGCGAGTGTCAAGTTTGACCTGTCGTTGACTGTACCATTGCTGGTTAAACGAAACTAGTATAACAATTACTGGAGTATATCAGTTTCTTTTAGTGGCAAATATATAGGGTGACTTTTAATTAGTTCTTGATAGAAAAATGTATGAATGTACTCATAATACTGAACAACTTTCCCCAAAGGAATATAGGTCGAAATACGAAAATCAAGTTTTGACCTCCCATAGAAACTGAATCAGCTGATTGCGCATTTTGTATGGGAGGTCAAATTTGGTTTTTCGTATTTCGACCTATGTTCCGTGGGAAAAGTTGTTCGCAATCGGAGGACGTTTACTGATAGACAAAGGCGACATTAACCATTAGACCGATCCTGCACTGCAGTTCAATTCTTGAATATCACTGGGTAAACTATCAATCCGCTACGAGTAGTTCCCAATTCAATCAAATTAGCTACTCATTATTGAAATTTTGTATAAAATTCATGGTTTTAAATACTCACTAATTTCTTGCCGTCGTTTTTGAACTTTTATCACTTAATTCGTCAAAATAAATAATGCATAAAAGTAAAATGGTTAGTTTTGTCTTCGACGGTAACAGATTTTTTTCCTAGATAACACTGTTTTTTTCCCCTATTTTATATTGCACTGTATTTTAAACTTTATTTCTTATCACATTTTACATCCTTGTGCCCGTTTTAATGAGATTCTTCCACACCTGATAGGTTGGCTGGAAGAGATCTCTTAAAGAGATAAGCTCGCCTTTGTAAACAATTTTCATTCAACAACTTTATGTTATTTTTGCGCAACAAAGAAGAAAAAGAACATCCGATAGGAATATGCACAATTTTTGCAACTGTGTGTATAGTACCCATCCGCGTAGACTTCTCTATACTTTGGCGGATGGCCAGGAGTCTTTTTGGCCTCAAGATGTCGTTACGACAACTTCGGCGATACACATACGAATTCCTGCTTAGTGAGGCGTGGGTTATGTTGTCGAGAATGTTCCTGTACTGAGGTTATGGCTTAGCGAAGTTGTATCGGAAAATAAGGCAAAACTTGGGGGAGGATATAAAACTGCATACTGTTCTGCACTTCTGCAGTTGCACGGCACTTCGGATGTAATATATAAAAGTTCAACTAATTATCAAACATCATCTTAGTTCAGCTCAACAACTTTTGTATTTTGGAAATTAAAATTTAAAAAATATATATATTCTCCATACAGTTAGACCGTATTAGATTTTGATTTTGTATGGAGAATCGATTTTATTTTAATTTCCAAAAGTTGTTCAGTAACAGGTGAAACTACCACCCGATAGGTTTTTCGTATTTAGAATTACACGTTGTATAAGGTCCTAATAAAATATTAAACATTT
Organism: Athrips mouffetella; assembly: GCA_947532105.1. Lineage (NCBI taxonomy): Eukaryota > Metazoa > Arthropoda > Insecta > Lepidoptera > Gelechiidae > Athrips > Athrips mouffetella. Next base: position 8,111,464 of record OX383973.1, read on the forward strand.
TAAAAATTTTATTAAAAAATTACCTTTTAGATCAATCTTCCAAATGAGCACATTATATCTGTGACTTTTCCGGGTATCGTATTAAAATCACTACACCGTTATCCTACTCTGCTGATCCTCCCCCCCCCCCCCCTCCCCTTACTCGCACACTAACCCCACACACTCACACACGCACCCACACATACATGCACACACTACTTTTTATTCGCGCTTTACGTCTTCTTACAAATTCTTTGCGCCTTTTCACTGTCGCACATAATACACATCACGACATAATTGCCTCATATTTATTTTTGTAAACTCTTGACTATAAATAATGTTCATGGTAGCTAATCGTTTTATGTATTATGAATTACAATGAATAAATGTTACTTCTATTCTATTCTATATTCAGACCATGAAACTGAACAACTAGAACAATAACATAATACGCAAAAAAAAAAAAAACATCCCCCATACAAACTACATCAGCTAATAGCGCATTTTATGTGGGAGGTGAATTTTGTTTCTTGTTATTTCCCTACCTACGTTTCTTAGGAAAAGTTGTTCAGATTCAGATTCAGACAATTTAATTCAATGTAGATTCTTTACAGAATACTTATTGAATGTCATGCAGAATACAATGCAAATAGAGCGAGTCTACGCCGTTTCGGATCGTGCTATGGCAGCGTAAAAGAAACGGCAAGAAACCACTGCAGCACGACCTACTTTAAGAGTCGGCTTTTTACAATGTGTTTCTTGTGTTTCGCTGGAATATCAGAGCACCATACCTCTTTGTCATTCATATAGTCATCTAATCTATAGTAAGCTTTTTTACATAACGTTTGCTTTACACATTCTTTAAACTTTCTCTCAGATAATTGCACTATATTGTCAGGTATTTTGTTGTAGTATCGTATACACAGACCAACGAAAGATGTATTGACTTTAGTTAATCTAGTATATGGTTGATCAATTTTGTGCTTATTTCTAGTATTAAAATTATGCCTGTCACAAATTTTAGGTAATTGATGAATGTTCTTTCTAGCATACATAATATTTTCATAGATATACTGGCATGGCACTGTCATAATGTTGATTTCCTTGAACAGTTCTCTCAGGGAATCACGAGTCTTCAGGCAATAAATTGACCTTATAGCCCTCTTTTGTAAAACGAATATTGAATGTACATCAGCTGCCCGGCCCCAAAGCAGTATGCCATAAGACATAATGCTATGGAAATAGCTAAAGTAAACTAGCCTTGCAGTAGCTACATCAGTAAGTTGTCTGATTTTCCTGACAGCATATGCAGCCGAGCTCAATCGACCAGAAAGAGCCGTTATATGAGGGCCCCATTGAAGTTTAGAGTCTAGTGTTAACCCTAAGAAAACTGTACTATTTACAAAATCTAATGGTTCATTATTCAATACTATGTTATGTGAAGTAGACCTTACATTTGGTAGTGCAAATTTTATACAGTGTTCAGTGTCATGGTCTAAGTAACAAAATTTTGTTCACTATTTCATTTGGAATGCCTATATAAAAAAATACCTTATTGTCATTGTTGTAAAGAACACAATATCTCTGCCATAGGCTGGGCCTGCACCCAAAAAGTTTGTGAGCAACTCTACAATGAGAGAAAGTCATTCAGTGACGTCGTCTATTTGTAACTATATAGGAAGAACTCTACTAGGAACTACCTCCTTAAAACTCTTCGTTCCACATTAGTATGAATGACAATAGTAACAATGTCAATGCCCTTAACCCTTCAACAGGTATCTAATCATAACCGTTCAATCCGGGCCCCTCACTCTAATATGACCGTCCTAGCCGTCAAAATAGCCCATTGCTTGCATTTGTACCGTTGCTTTCTACTTCCACTTGTAACTATGATCAAATTGTCTCTTCCTCTCACGGAGTTAGGGTGTTATCACATTGGATAGCCTCTTTTATCTCGACCATTGAATTCTATATTATTTGTAATCTAAAAATGATGTCAAGTTTTATATACAAAAATGGACTTTGCAAGATTTGTACATCTAGAAATGTATGTTTTTAATTTATAAGTGAATCGATGCTACTTCAATATGACTGTGAAAACCACAGGGTCTTAGAAAAATAACAGAAATAACAGTATTTAGTGGTCCGAGAAGCACTTTATTTTATTTTATTTATTAGGCTTTCCAACAACGAGTGCACATTGGTTACATAGGTTGCTTACAATTTACAAGAACAGGTGCCTCATCACTTACAGGAGAGCACAGCATGCACAAATATGTCCAACGAGTTTAGTAACAAGAGATGAGCAAATTTATTTATTTATTTATTTATTTTTTTACTTTAACCCTATGGGAGGGATCTTTTGTGTTTTCACTGCCTAATTCTCTTCTGATCTTTTGCTGTCTTCAAAGATTCTCATTATGAGCTTTGATACTGACTTCAGCAGCGAAAGAAGCCTGTAGAATTCTAGTGACGGGTAGATTTTTTTTATTTCATTTTAGGTACTTTGGAACTTGGGGCCGCCGGATACGGGCAGCAAAATACCGGTCGTCGTGAAGATCTTAAAAAGTGACCTTTGTCCAGAAGCAGATATTATCATATCACGTATCCATCGTAGCCCCGTGTGGTGCTGGCAAAGAATTCCCCGTGTGGTGCCGGCAAAGAATAGTAACAACCCGTAGGTACATACCCGTGGGTGTAGTAAAAGGATACTAAGGGTCATAAACTGTAGGATGGGCAGCAGCATCCTCCTTTGTCTGCGATCACCTACAACCGCGGTCCATGGTGCCAGCCGTAACGCTGACAAGCGAGGTGACTATGGTACTTCCCCTCCACATTTTTAGAATTCTGTAGGGAGCTCCCTGTCCTGTGGTGGCCATTTCATGGTATGTTATGATGATCCATCGTAGCAGTATGGTGAGACCCTATCCTCGCTGAGATTGACTAGAGTTCCGTCGCAAGCGGAGCGCGTACAAGATTGTTTCCTCGTTAGTAACCAATTGGCGGTTCCGCTCCTTGCCTGCGGAACCCTCGGCCACCACTCCGCTCCGACCTAATAGCTCAATTGCTCACTCAAGAGCGCGCGCGCATGCTCAATAACGATATAAATATGTATATTTCATAAATTTCTAGACATGTATCGAATCTTGCTCGTGTGGTGGTGCCGACAAAGAATAGTACCAACCCGTGGGCTTCGTAAGAGACGAATAAGGTTATATGAACCGAAAGATGGGCAGCAGCGTCCAACTTTGTATCGTACCATCTGCATAGTGCGGTTACCAACAACTGCGATCTATGGTTACCAGTCGCAACGCTAACAAGCGTAGTGACTGAAGCGTTTACCCTCCTAATAGTACCACGCGTTTTCTCTGGAATTCTAGAGGGTCCTTGTCCTACAGAAGACGTTACATGGGATGTTATGATGATTGAAAATCTGAAAAAACATCATCATGACATCTCATGAAACTTCCACTACAGGACAGGGAACTCCCTCCAAAATTCCAGCTTTTGCTGAAACAATGTGGAAGGGAAGTACCATGGTCACCACGCTTGTGAGCGTTACGGCTGGCACCATGGACCGCAGTTGTTGGTGACCGCAGAACGCAAGATGAGACAATACAAAGAAGGATGGTGCTGCCCATCCTACGGTTCACCAACCCTTAGTTGCCTCTTACGACATCCACGGGCAGAAATGGGTCGGTACTATTCTTTGCCGGCACCGTACGAGACCAAACTAACCAATACTAGAGAAATACAAATAACTTATAAAGTATAAACCTCAATGTGTCAAGTTTTACATGCTCCTGAGTACTTTAACATATCTGAATCACAGACCCCATCATCTAAAGCCTCAAGTGCGACCAAAGTACAAATATCAAATATCATACACCCACATAAATATTTTATGACAAATTTTCCACATTTCTAAACGACAACCAATGTCGAATATCTGTCAACGAGTCATAGAATCCTCAATATGACTAATATCAATAACTATTACGGTATCGCTATCAAAGTTGCGAAACATGCCTCGAAGTGTTTGGTTCTGAAAACTGAAGATACGTTATTCGGGTCTTCGCAAAAACATTTAATTAAAAAAAAATCTAAATGAGTTTTCATGTGTCTTTCGCTATACAGTAAAAAAAACATTCGTAGACAGCAGTCGTACGCCGAAGTTTTATCGGAACTGGTATATTTTCGGATTGACAACAACAATACGATCGGAAATTTACTTTGTATGGGAATTTCCTTGCAAAGGCCGAACCATAGTCTAATTATCGGCGCGATATTATCTAACTGTCACTTCGGAGTACGGCAGCAGTGGGCAGAAGGATAAGTTTATTAGGGTTCTTTCCTGAAATTACGGCAGTTGATCCACTTCGCTATCGTACAGCTAAAGCAGAGAAGGCCGATTCTGCTACTTGTGACAAACTTTATCAAAGTAAGACGACGACTTTTAGGAAATAAAAAGCAAACCCTAAAAGTCGTTTAGATTTCGATAGTTCGATATTATACATAGAGTAACACGATTTTCGCGCGCAAAGCTAGCGCGGTTTGACGCGTAGCTCTAAGGATATTATATCTAGCCACATTAGTATTTGTAAGTAAATTCAGCTTGTTTTAGGGCATAAGCTAAATACATCAAAACAGACAAAATTTTAAAAGCTATCTAAATAGGTCCTACTATTTCGTTTTTATATCTTTTTCATTTTATGTATTAAAAATATTTTCAATGTATAGATTGGCCGATCCAGTATATTTATTGATATCCTATCAATACGTATGTTCATAACGCAAACATATCTATATATTTTTTTATCTCAAATATCGTTGCTTGGTCAGTTTGTTCCAACGCCTGCGCAGAAAACGGATAAAAACGTGTCTGGTTACAAATTATACTGACATTATTGATAACTGAATGACTGATGAGATGCAATGTCTGTAATTTTTATTGAAAGCAGAATGTTTTTATGTATATGCTTTATTTCCTTAAAGACTAGAATTATGAAGCGAAATATACACCGTTTTTAGAGATTCTTTAAAAATACTTTCTTTGAAGCCATAAATAATATTCATCACTCATATTTCCTATGGGTAATTCCTGTTATTCACTTTTAAACAATCACACTTCTCAACACTCATTTCTCATGCTTCTTCTGCCATACCCAAATAACCTGTCGACGTCTAAAAAGAAAATACTTATTTTGAGTTGTTTTTTAGGGTTCCGTACCTCAAAATAAAAAAACGGAACCCTTATAGGATCACTTTGTTGTCCGCCTGTCTGTCTGTCTGTCTGTCAAGACCTTTTTTCTCACGAACGAGAAGAGGTATCAGGTTGAAATTGATAACGAATATTAAGGTCTATGAACCACACAAGACTCGAAAATTTCAATTTTTTACAACGACGCATTCAAAAGATATGGCTTTTTATGTCCTCATCTCATTATGCAAAAAAGCAAAACCTACAGGGTACTTCCCGTTGACCTAAAATTATGAAATTTGGCAAGAAGCTGGGTCTCACAGTACAAATAAAGGGAAAAGTCTAAAATCATTAAATATTTCAATTTTCTCACAACTAATTGTTAACAATTAAGGTGAGCTCCCGTTTCAAGAACTTTTCTATAAAAGAGGGGTCAAGTTGGATGGTCGCGGTTTTAGTATATCATATGTTAGATAGGTACGGAACCCTTAGGGCGCGAGTCCAACTCGCACTTGGCCGGTTTTTTATGGATGGTCCAATTGTTTTCGATTTCAAAAGATTCATACTAAATGCATACAGAAAAAAACCATCAGTCATACTCGTATCAAAAAAGAGTGTAGCCCACCCATTGTAAAGATTTCTTGTCAAATCATTCAATATGACTTTATCCCCAGAGACCACATCTGTTGGTTCTTATCAACAATTTTACTTGTACACAACGTTTTTATCAGAATTTAGCTACATTCATACTTCCGTCCTTAAAGTTTTTATGAATAATAAACATAATTTTAACACTTGTTTGGTTAAGCTTGAAGAAATAAACAAATTAATGAGTTTTGGCTTCCTGCCGATAAAGGATTATTGGTTGCAATGTGTTAGGTAGGTTAAGGACAATAGTTGATGGATAAGTTTTTGTAAGGAAAATAAAACTTTTGTTATTATTACCCTCATCAACGTAACAACAATTCTGTTTACCCCATTTTTGTTGGCTGACAAACATTTGTGAGATGAACACGAGTGTTTTTTTTTTTCTGGGTGTCTGGATGGGTGTTAATTACAATTGATGTTATATCACACCATACAAGTTTGGGATCAAGTGACTTTTTGTGAAATGTCCGTCATATCATGGACTAGTTTTAGGTATATTTTTTTATAGGATCTTATATATTTTTATACCAACAACTGTTTTCTCCAAAACTGCATACAATTTCATAGTCAGAACTAACTAACACAGTTTACACAGTTCTATTGGTGGTAGGACTTTTGTGCAAAGCCCGTCTGGGGAAATACTACCCCCTTACCTTTTTCTGCCGTAAAGCAGTACTGTTTGCACTGCTGTGTTTCGGTTTGAAGGGAATGGGAGCCAGTGAAATTCTTGAAATCTTAGTTCTCAGTGTGGATAACGCGCTTTGCTGTCTTATTAGTGTCAAATTATTTCACTAATAAGATAGTGGGTGTCATGGGCGGTGGAGACCACTTACCCACCTGTGGCCCACCTGCTCATTTTGTCACTGGTGACATAAAAAAGCAGTTTTTGGGAATGACTCTTTACACGCTGTTATATGGCATTTTAGCGAAAATCGCTCAAGGTTCTCGATTGGCTGTTGTATGTAGATATATACCCAAAAAATCCAATTCCCGTACTACAACCAAGAATAGCCCAGTAAAGGGTGAAGTCAAGCAATCACCATGCATAAGTGATGAGTAGTATGGCGTGCCTCCGCCGCCATTACCGGCTTCTATGAAAAAGGACATTGGGGCCTTATCGCTGATACCGTCAGAATAAAAACTCGCGATAAGATCGCCTAGGGCAGGGATGAAGAGAATGTCGATGTTTTTAGTAGATTTAGTTAGATTTCACCCTGCTTTTCCGCTCGAATAGTAAATGATGTAGTAGGAATAAAATAAGTAGTTCCGTCCATATTTATATGCTATCCCTATGACATAAATAAAATCCATCCGTTGAAAAGTGAAAGTATCAAGAAATTTACTTTCACAAATATACTTTATAACAGGACATTCTCTTGTATGAATTAAAAGAAGTAGCGATTGTATTGTTTTTTATTCATCACGTTAAAATCAATACACTGAAACCATTGTTACATGACATTGGCACTTCCTAGCAGGCGTTATTAAAAAGTAAAGCAATTCATTCATTCAATAATTGAAAGTATCAACTTTGTGTTTTCATTATTTCTATTTTCTCTATAAAAAATATTATAAAATGCTGAAATATCGTGTTAATCTTAGGGGCTTTTCAATTAAGTAATCGCAAACACCACAAAATAACCACATTACCAAAAGGTTGGAACACTTGGAGAGAATAAGATTTCTTTGAATGCACTTTTAATTTTCAGTATCGCTTATGTATCACACAAAAACGTTAAACTAAAAGTATCGACAAAATTTATCGACAAAACTAGATTTATCGACACTTAGACAGCCCTAGTATGGTGTGTTGGAAGACAGGCACTTATTAGTCGTCATTATCTACACCGCAGTATCGCTGTGACATATGGGCAATATTGGACACGACTCGTATCTGCTATGGCGACATGCAAGACACCACCACGCTAGCCCTTTATGCTGAAAAAACTTTAATCACCCTTTGTTCAAAAGGAAAATACGATATTGCAATTAAAAACTATTATTTGAAAGAGCGGGCCAAAGTAGCTACCCTGCGACAGTGCATAATAAGTCTTTTGTTTTCATTAGCTTTGTGTATGTGGGTGTTATCATATGCTTAACTGAAGTCTTTTCTTACATGGATATCAAGACTTGACTAGCTCTTCCGATTAAAGTTTTTAATAATAGGTGTAAATAAATTAGATACTCTTAAAATATATATTTTGAATGGCTATAATATTGAGTATTTTAATGCCCAATTTAATACTTGTTTCAATGAAAGCTTATTTCAACTTTGATTTTTGGTCCTAAATTATTTTACCTTAGCTTTGAAAACTTTATTATTAGCTTATAATTATTATAAATCGAGTATGTGAAGTAGTTTTGTTTCCTCTATTACATAGTTTCAATGTTAGTAAATTGCACAATACTAATATTGTTCAAGTATCCCATGCCAATACCACATAACAATAAAGAATGGTATCACGCGACTGAATAAACCTATTAGAATCCTTGTGCATTACCAGGTAATCATTGCAACTGTAACCTTCGCCGCCATTTTTGTTTTAGCGTCATCGCTTTTTGGAAACGTTGATGGCTTTGGAAAAATGCCTTTAAAACTATTGCGAAATTACTTAAACATATTTTCAGTTAGCAGTTAGAAATCAAATTTTCCTTTGTAACTGACCGTGCTGTAAACCTTATTGGCTGTCACTAGGGGGGTACCGAGCAAAAGAATCCACCCAAAAGAAAAGTTGGTTAGGTTCAAACTTGATCATTGCCACGGATCGGAGAGAGTAGAAGCCCAAGACAAGACCTAGCTTTCTCTAACATAAAAGACAACAAACCAAGAAAGCAAAGAATAAAAAAAAAATCGCTTAATACTAAAACCACTGTGTTAAGATTTTAACATATACTTATTAACTGTAAGTCGAAACAGATAATTATTTATCTTTGTCGTCTCCTTAGACATTGACAAATCGTTTCAAACTTAAGCAACTCCAAAACGATGACCATTCTGTAAATACAAAGCTGTAAGTAAGCTAGAGTCCAATTTAATTTAAACCATCATTAAACCGAAAGATACCATCACGGTACCATATGGCACCATGTTCATTGTCTAAGTTAAGGGAAGCGGACCAGGGTGCACAGGGCATGTAAGGGAATGTCGTGGGAACAAATTCACCCTCGCAATTTACATGGCATTTATTTATCTACAGTATTTCACCTTAATTCATGGTGACTTATGGTCAGTGGCCATATGGTGCTTTCATGCTAGGGAGAAATGGTTGGTTGAAGTCAGGTGTTGCAATTTTACTGAGCAAAGAGTATTAACTATTAAGGAACTGTGATCGTTGAATGGCTCTCAAATTCAAAAGAATAAACCAAGAAGATGGAAGATAGTCAAGTCACTGACGTTTCAAAGATGGATGTAATCATTAATCCATCATTAATGATAGAAAATTTCAGACGAAAGTTGCCTGTAGAAAGATGCAATTAATTCTGTTTTTCTTACCATTTATCTTTAAAAATTCAATATGGAATGAACGAGTCTTAGTTGTAATCTTTGGACTTACATATTTCGGCTTTTTTATTGTAAATGGGTTTGCTCTTGACCTCGATCTAGCCCCGAGGACAGAGATGAGGTCGAAGATGAACAAGCTAGCCCAGAAGAAGTCTGTTCACTCACGACTTGAATAAATTAGGGTTATAGGACACGGCTGTGATATGATGATGACTAATTTTATTATTTATTAATTCAAGCCTTTGGATTTGGAACAAGTTTTATATCTGCTTTCTGCAGACATCTATGTCTTGATAAAAGTCAACATGAAGTGAAAAATAATTATACTTAATGTAAAGCTGTTTGCACATTTATTCGTAGGAAGTGCTTACCTTTAGTATGAAAGAAATGCTTCCGGAAAAATTGTACCTACGTCGTCGAGTCACGCGAAATTGAGCAAGGGTGAGCCAGGAGACTAGTGCTCCTTTATTTTTATCGATAATTTAACAATATGTATACAGCTTTATTTTTTTAACGAAAAAAGTTTTTTTGCCTCCCTTACAAAATTTGCTGTCAGCAGATGCAGTTTGTATGGGCCGGTAAAGAATAGTACCAACTCATCTCTACCCGTGGGTGTCGTAAGAGGCGATTAAGGGATTATGATCCAGAGGATGGACAGTAGCGTCCGTCTGTGTATCGTACCATCTTACTTACTGCGGTCACCAACAACCGCGGTTCATGGTGCCAGCCGCAACGTTAGCAAGCGTGGTGACTAGGTACGTCCCCTCCACATTTTTCCAGCAAAATCTGGAATTCTGGAGAGAGCACCCTGTCCTGCAGTGGACGTTTCATGGGATGTCATGATGATGATGATAGTCGAACAAAACGAACGGTCAAATACGTCATTTATTTCATCATTATGAACGGCTTTACACACAATGCAGAACTAGATTACCTGGTTAGCCGGTATTGCTGTTTCGCCTTAGAAAAACTAAACTACATGCTATTATGTGCGGACTTGAACTCGACATTATAAAAATAAAAGGATAAATAAAAAGATTCGTTTCATCCGTCCGCAAGGAAACATAGCAAAAGAAGTTTTTTACCACAACACTGAAACTCAAGTAAGGAAAATTCAAAACTGTTTTAATCTAACAAAGAATCATTTGGGATCGATGAAAAACAACAAATCACAAAAAAGTGTGTAGGTAGTGGTAATTTTTTATGATTATTTTAGTGTTAAAAAGTTCGTAAACAATGGCAAAAAATAATTATGTTATTATTCGAAATTTTCAAATTAAATCTATGGAAGATTTCTGTTTTGACGTTTAGCGTAGCTTAGTTGAGAGTAGCTAATTTGACTATAATGCAAACTACCGAAATACCTTGAAGTTGTAGCGGTATCGACAACTCTGCAAGGACTCTACTGCACCCCTAGTAGGCATACGGTGAAATCAACAGGTCGTGTCGGGAACATGCCTACACTCGCGTTTCGGCTGCTTATAATATACTACGACACGATTCATAATCAAAATATGGTAAAACAACCTTTCCCGCTTTTCAAGTTGAATCATCCAACATCCAACATCCAAATATTGTTATTAGGAATCCTGCGAGTCACAAGAAAGCAAAGTAATGAACAGTATCAATCACAATTCTCAAAAACTATGACGTTTTGATCACAGCTTTACAGAAACTTTCCTACTCGTACCAACATGTTTATCGTAAATAGGGAGGCCTGGACTTCCACGTGTACTTCATTGACTAGACCTTAGAGAAAGACAAAGAACTATTATTCGTCCTAAAAATCGCATGTTCTAAACGCCCCCAGAATCAAGCGATCATATTTGTCAGTACATTACTTATTCATGATTTTAATGACCGGAATTGTATCGGTCTGGGCATTACGATACATTCTAACAAGGGAAGGGGTGGGAATAAGGACAATATGGCGATTTTGGTTCTGGATCGGTGGCTACTGGTCAAGAAACGGAGCTAATAAAAGTATAAAAATTAAAACAAGGCTGAAAAAATATGATAATACAAGCTATACGATGAACATCGCTCGAAGAACATTTACACTTATAAATATAAAGTGATGTAGCCATACGAAATGATTAGTTTTCAGTTTTCTATGCCCAAAATAACCGGAAACTCGAACACAATTTCGAGATGGTCCAGCGAGTAACATCAGTCAGCTAACTTCAAATAATACCAAACATTTACACAATTCTGAATCTTACCTGCTCCAATATACAGCTGAAATTGGTCTGGACTTTTCTATAAGTGTAGTTTCTATGAGATATCGCAACATCTAACGCAATCGCATTGAAATGACCACAATTTTGTTCTGAAAAGGTGAAAAGACCGTGACGATTAGATATGAATCCAAGTACCTAGTTACTTTTATGTAGACAATGACATGGCATATTTCCATTGCTTATGGCTAAAATAGAAAAAAAAGCTGATTTGAAACCAGTTCAATGAAATAGCCACAATATCATACTTTTTCTTTGCAAAATATATTAGATCTCTATCCGAGATTATTTGTTAAAATAAAGATAAACCGAGCTCTTTAAATCTTAATGAAACAGATGGCGCTGTTGGGTTTTTAAACGCACTATTTTCAAGAAATGTTTAAAAATCGAAGAAAACTAATCTAAATGAGACCTAGCTAGATCGAATTTTCGTCCTCAAAAACTCCATATGCAAATTTCTTCGAAATCGTTACAGCTGTTTTCGAGAAACGGATTACAAATGTATTATTTATAAAATCAAATATTGCTCGTTTAATGGTACAGATAGGATATTGAACTTATAAAATGTAGGTACTTACATTTTAAGTCTCATGTTTAGGAAAACATTGGTCCATTCCATAATGATTAAATACGTGAATCTTATGCCATAAAATAACACTATTGCGCAGTTTAAAATCTTACTGTACAGCTTTTAAAGTCAAATGCACAAAATGGCTTGAAAGCTCAGAAAGTGACAGTTTACTATGTAAATATATACAACTTGTAACGCAACGGATATGATTAAGGAAGAAGCCGAAGAACCTTTCTCATGAAACATATCTTGAACAACGAAAAAGAAATCAACTTCTCAACTGATGTGGGTTCCTTGATAGCGCTTTTTGTATGGGAGCAGGTAATTGTTTTGTATTTAGACCTACTTACGTTTATTTTTTAGAAAAAATTTGCAGTTTCATGAGCAGGGTGGATCATATCCTTCAGGGTGGATATGTCGCAGGCAAATCGTATAATTCGTCATTTCACATTATGCCTTGGCATTCTACAAAATGCCGAAAAATGATTAATTCGTCATTTTACATAATGCCGCGGCATTTCACAAAACGGCGCGTAATTCTTTTCTGGAAATCGCCGGCTGCTACAGCAGCACGCTCGCTTCACTCGCTCGGCTCATGCGTTGTGGTCAAAAGATAACCTAACCCAACCTACCCGATCCCTGCTCGGTTTACCGTAGCTAACGAACCTAAAATGCACCAGTGATCTAACCCGTTTACAATCTGCCGACGCCGTTTTACAATTTGCCGACCGTTTAGAGTTTGCCCGCCGTTTGTAAACGGGGAGTTATACGATTTACCTGCGACAAATATACCCTTTCTGTTACACCTTGTATTCATAGGAGCTTCACAGATTAACGGTATTCTTTAAGCACAATACATAGATGGGAATTTCCTCTCATTGAAATTGTATTACACATACATAATTACACAGAGCGGCAATGTTTAATGCACAAACGAGTGCGGAGCCTGGAGGCGGAGCGTGTCGGTCGCAAGTGGCTGGCCACGATCGGAAGCGTCTATTGATACCATCGCATTGTGCCGCAAATTGTAGCCGGATGTTGGCAGAGACGCGACGGGAGATATACGCGTGCTCATTGCCCGTACGAGATCGAATACCTACTTACATTGTTCTCATTGATCCTCAAAAGAGGAGTAAGTATTAGTAATGAGCTGTTTTGACAGCTAAGTGTTAACTGAGTATTTAAAGGTGTCGATAGATCGCGCTGAAGACAGTTGCTAAAGAACTTAAAATAAATCTGTCATAGATGACGCGTGAAGTAAACGAACCTCCTTAGGCAACACTTACATTTACTTAGACAACAGATAGAAAAAAGGAGTTGACAGTTAAATATTCCTACAACGACGCTATCTGTCAAGAAAAGGAAAACAAATTTTTAATTTTTTTTTAAACAGCTCATTGTGCTGGTGACAATTTCTACCAGACTTGAGTAAGGTAATCCTGTGGGTGTCTTTCACTTTGGTCAACTTGATTGTATGATCAGCCTTTATACGCCGTAACTTTTTATTGGTTTCGCTCCCGAAGCACGGTGATTCTACTCGTATTACAACAAGAACAACAATATTCACAAAGAAATAAAATTTTTACTCGAAAATATTTTTCGACTCCATATACTAAAGTCAAAGAATATATAATATTACGCTAACGCGTCTAAAGTGGTACGTGAAAAGTTGAAAATTTTCTTTTTTTTTTCTTAGGGAAAGTTGCTTGTTTTTATGAATAGAATCACTGGGCTTCGGGAGCGAAATCTATGAGAATTCATGGTGGATTATCTTTATGCACGAAACGTCACAAATTATGTCCATACGTCATAGTTACCTCTCTCGGTTAAAAGGAACAACTGTTCTCCTACGACTTTAGAACTTTGCAAAAATAATATTGTCTATCCATACAAAATTTTCATAGATGATCGAATTAGAATTGTATTTTTTCATTTTGCTAAGTTGCAAAAGTCGTGGAACAAAAACTATTGATTTTTGCATGATTTTGGTCTCACTATTCAGGCCGAAAAAATAGCCTGGTATAATATACGAGTATAAAGGGGTTGATGAAAACAGATAAAAAGGAAGTAGGTAAATGTCAAGATCGTAACATGTGGGGGGCTGTGGTCTCTGCTTAACTACGGGATGTTATGTTAAGTTGTAATACGAAAAATTTCCTGAAGGCACCCAATATATTAAAAACTTAAAACCAAAACTTCCTACCTTATGTTTCCATATCAACGGACCTGCGCACGCTATCCGCGTGTCTCACAGAATTATTTCTGACATTTTTAGCTTCATTGTCCTCGTGAATACGGAGTCACGCTCCAAAAGGACTTAATGCCGGTACATAGGCAGCCTTTTGTCATGTACACATTATTCTCTAGTGTACTTGCATTGTCTCATTAGCTACCTGTGGATATCTATTTGCTCACGCAATTTGTTGTACCGTATCTCGCGGTATCATTGGCCTCGTATCGAGATCATATCTTGTGTTGACTACGTAATGTAATGTCCAGTATTATTTTAGAAGATACTAGTGGGCGAAACCATCATGTTAAGTATTAGTAGATACAAAGAGGAATTGTTTTCGTTTCGCTACGGGACTGGTCCAGTGATTTTCTAACAAAAACAACTAACATTCCGGAAGAATTTTTACTGTTTTCGAGCCAGGATATTGTTTTTTTACTAAGATTTTTTTATAGAGTAAGTCATTTGTTTCTTTCTTCGGTACTGTTGTTTGTTTACATAAGTAGAATCTAATAAAATTTCACGTTATATGACATTCTGACAGGCATTCGTAACCTCCAATAAGATTGAGTTACGGTCATTTGTTAAAGGAGAATAATAGTTAGATTTTATCAATCAGACGTTTTAAGGATCGTCAACTTGTTAATATCCTAAAACAATAGTTAATCGCTTTATTACACTATCTCAGATCTCATCGATAGTCTCATTTTTCTAGTGGTATCTAATTTTGTGACATTACGAGCGGTCATTTAGAGTAATTCGACCTGTCAGTGTAGAGTCTAACTATAGCGATATTTTCTATGTCTGACAATAATGCTTAATAGTCGATCGATTTCATGATAAAGATCTCTCCAAGCAAGTGTTCGGTTTCCATGAACTTTGCTCGTGTTTCGAACAATAATGTAAATAAATCGTTTACATAAAACTAATTTTTCAAGTCGGTATAATTTTGATAAGAAATAAATGTCAGTAAATGAAAATATAGTAGGTACGTATCAGTCAATGTTGGAAAGTTGCTATTAGCTCATGTAACTTTAAAGCTACAAGTTTATAACATCGTAACATTTTGTTAAAGCTTTCTCCAAGGAAGTGTAAGAGCGCGCGTTGCGCGTCGTGCCGTGCGTTGTGCACGGGCAGGTGTTCTGATCGCGCTCCCCTCCTTGTTACAGAGCGGGCGATGCGTCGCAAGTAGCGCGGTGGGGCCCAGCCCGCCGCCCGCGCGGCCAATCCTGGCGCGTCTCGCTTATGATGTCATCGGAGGAGGAGGCCGACTCACACGCGCCCTACTCGGATAGACTGCTAAAGAAACAGAAACGCGCCAGACAGCGCGTGGACGCCGGCGAGCCGCGCAATACTTACTCGACTCTCGCGACGAACGGACTCGCGCCCGCGCGCGCCGCACACATGAGTGGCGGACTTTACGGCGCCATCTTCGAGGGCCGCCAACACTTCGGTCTCTTCGGACCGGGATACCCGCATGCAGAAATGCTCAACGAGCTCATCGGACGAGGACCTAAGCAGGAGCAGGAGTCCAGCGAGGAAGCTGCCAGCAGACACCTCGCCGACCATGTACTCCGAGGCATCCTACAAAAGAGCAAGAAAGAATTTCTTCGATTATCCCCGGACAATAATAATGTGCTCTCGAACAATAATAACGACGAGCCAAATGTAAAACGCTCACCAGAGAGGCCCGCGTCCCACGACTCTCGGCCGGATCTGGACGAGGCCCTGCTGGCGCTGGACGGTACCGGCGACTCCCCCGCTGGACGGTCCCCCCCGCCCGCGCAAACTCCTTCCGAACCTCTTATCGCACCTAAGAACGAACCCGAGGACCGCGACAGTGACGCGCAAAGGTCCTCTCCGCGACCTGTCGATGTGAAACGTGCTCGTGTTGAAAACTTAGTGTCGACGTTGCGTTCTAGTCCTGCTCCTCAACAACCACAAGTGAACGGGTGTAAGAAACGAAAGTTATATCATCCTGTGCAGCACGACGGAGCGGCGGAGCGTTACGGCACCAGCCACAGCAGCGGACAGACGGTCTCGGACGACTCCGAGGACGATGGTGAGCGACCTCCTATTCAACAAAAATTAGTAGAAAAGAACGCCTTAAAATCACAACTGAGAACTATGCAAGAGCAACTCGCTGAAATGCAAGAGAAATATATGCAATTATGTAATAGAATGGGAGAATCTGAAACTATGGACAATGATGGTGCGTCGAGTGACGTCGAACACATAGAAGACCCAGTTCCTAAGTCAGAGCCTGCATCACCAGCGAAAGATGTGCCGCCGCAGATACCGAACAGTGTCGCCGCTCCCAACATGTTGTCGCAGGTGATGAGCAAGGTGATGTCGGCGCGCATGCACGCGCACGCGGCCGCGCACCCGCACCTGCCGCCCGGGTTCAACGGCTCGCTACCTGTCATGCCGCACCTCCCTCCAGCCGAACACTTGCATCCACCGCATCCGCACCAACACCTCAACAATGCTGCTGCCATGTACTTGAATCAGAAATTATTCCTTGAACAACAAATGAAAGAAGCCGCTGAACAGCAACAGAATAATCAACAGCAGAGGCCACAGTCGAACCAGCACTCGCCGCAGCAGAGACCACTCGGGCCAACCGCTAAGCCCCCGCTCTCTTCTGAGCTTGCCGAAAGATTAGACGCTTTACGAAGTAATGCAGGCTCAGTCGGATCAGCGGCTGGAGCCGACCTGGAAGGATTCGCAGAATTGCTCAAAAACGAAATAACAGCGTCTCTCGCCAGCTTGATAGATTCGATCGTGACACGTATACTGAATCAGAGGCGTATAATGGGAAAGCAGTCGGAAGCGGCGGCGGCGGCAGCGGAACAGTTAAACAAGGAACTAATGCGGGCGCGGCAACTGCTAGAGCGGAAATCACCGACGCCGAAGCCTCAAGAACGGCCGTCGGGGCAAATGTCAGGTAACCAACCCGTCCACCAAGCGGGCCCGCCTAATGGAGTCCCGTTTATGTCACACAATCAGATGTTGATGGCCCAGATGAACGGTCCCCGCGCGCCCGGCTCAGCGTTCCCGCTGCACGCCGACGCGAGCGGGCCCGGACACCCCCCTCACGTGCGCCCCCCGACAGGCATGTTCCAGACGCCGCCGAAGCCGCTAGCACCGCTCTACGGGCCGCCCATCAACGGACACTTCGAGCGCGAGCCGAACCCCGAGCAGAACGAGGCACTCAGCTTAGTCGTCACACCGAAAAAGAAGAGGCATAAGGTGACTGACACGCGGATCACGCCGCGTACTGTCAGCCGTATCTTGGGGGAAGGAGTTGGGCACTCGCCGGAGAGCAAGTTTCCAGAGTCTCCGTCGCCGCGGCCGTATCCGGGGGGGATGGCGCTGCCAACGTCGGTGGCGATTCCGAACCCTTCGCTGCATGAGAGCCAGGTGTTCTCACCGTACTCGCCGTTCTTCGGCGCGGGCGGCGGGCTGGCGCGGTCTCCTCCCGCCCCGGAGCGCGACTCGCCCCCCCTCCCGCACCCGCCGGCGCTGCTCCACCCCGCGCTGGTCGCGGCCGCGCACCACGCCTCGCCCGACTACCTCTCGCGTCTTCACCACCCTCACCACCCGCACCACCCCCAGTCCATGGACGCGCAGGATCCTCACTCCGACTGCAACTCCACCGAGCTCACCTATGACGGAGTGCAGCCTACTATATCCTTTTCAAATAGATGCCAAATGGATTATCAGGTGAGTTGAAACCATTAGCCGAACTTTGATGTATGATTGTAGTCATCATAACTAACAACATTTGCATTTGATTAATATTTTCTTAAAGAGTGTTTTTACGTTGTTGACATTGATAAGTAGAATCACCCTTCAAAGTTTGGCCAATGACTAAGCATTATTTTCTTACACACCACAACACTACTATACAAACACTTAGGTACATTCTTAACTCCCAGGTCAACTCGATACTATACGAAATCCGAGCTTTGTGTAATACCAATCACAAATCCTGCATCGGGCGTGGCATATCTTATTTCTGTAGTGTTTAACCTTACGACTGCCGCACCTACTTCCGACTTAGCTTAGGTATTATACGACTCTGGAAACCTTTCAACTGCTGCGGTTTCTACGTTTTCCACGATCCTACTATTTCTATGCTCATTAAGGTAGAAATCCATACTTAATTCAAGAATACTCAAACATCGTGTAAAAGTTTCTAACTTTTCATTTTATATTTCATCTTTTATTCTATCACTTGTGTAACATGAACCTTACACAACATAGTCGTAGTTCCATCATTCATTACATAAGTGAATCTAGGTACCTAGATATCTAAGGCACTTTATAAGATTAGATGCAAAAGGATTACTTTCTAGTGCTTCTCGTAAAGCCTATCCTATCAGAAATCTAGATCTGCATACATATAACTTCTGTACATATAAACTTGCTCATTTAGTGTCGAGGTAAGTCAGCTATTGAAGCCACACTTGGTGTGCGTATCTTATGGTTATTCACAGTAACAGTTCTGTAATCATATTATATTTAGGAAGGATACTCGTACTAATGTCTACTAAGCTTTTGAAAGCTTACTAACAATAGAGCTTATTTCGGTTCACACAACTAGAAATAGGTATAAAATAATTATAAGAAGCTCGAAGAATTTCTAAACATTTTTTTTATCGTAATATATATATATATAGTTATAAACATTTTTAATGAAGTAAACACACTCATAAAGGTTCCTGCATATGAAATTGGAGATTCGTTAGTTTTATCGTAAAACACGATAAGTGACAAATATAACTTTTTATCGGAGGAACATTTCGTTAAATACCCTGATTTATATTGTTAACGAGCTTTTCTTTCCTCCATTAAATTAATTAGGTTCTTTTCTAACGTAATTATTTTTTTCCGTATTTTTAGAACTATTACTATGTATTGCAGATATATAATATAGGTATACAACATTGTACACATTATTTTATTTATAAGATAAATTTAGGCATTTTTTTTATCAGTGCAAAAACTTTACATAGCTCATGACTCTCGACCATGAGCTGTTAGAAAAACGAAAGAAACAAAATATCAGGTTTTCAGTACTAAGAAAGCGCCAATAGCCGTGATATGAAGTTATCTTCATCTTTTTGGTAGTTTTTCAAAAATTCCATCTTAAGCCCACCTAAGCGTTGTCTGTGTTGAAACAAACAAGAAATTTTGCAGTGATAAATAAACAAACATATTTGTTTCACCTCGGTTATTTTTTTAAGGTTAATCTGTCCATAAAACTGAACAACTTTTCTCAAGGAACATAGATCAAAATTCGAAAAAAAACTGCTCTCTCGAATTTGTTTTATTTTTCGTATTTCGATATATGTTCCTAGGGAAAAGTTGTTCAATTTCACGGGCAGAACCACCTAAAAATTCTGGGGTGATAACAAAATCACCCTGTGTTACGAATGTTTTCCATGTACAATTTTACCCATAAGCCTAATTGTTCCAAAAAAGGCCTTAACTCCTCTGCACTCGTCCACGCTGACTCCAATGCACCTCCGCAAGGCGAAGCTGATGTTCTTCTGGGTCCGGTATCCGAGCTCAGCGGTCCTCAAAATGTACTTCCCGGACATCAAGTTCAACAAAAACAACACTGCACAGCTCGTCAAGTGGTTCTCCAACTTTAGGTAAGTCGATTCAATTTATTTTACAGGAATACCACCGAGTAATTCACAAAAAAAATTAAAACCCAATTATAGTAACAATAAAGCACTATTTCGCAATTCAAAAATATTACTCTACACTTTTTATGTCGTTAGTTACTTGGTGATATTCAAAATTTTATTTGTACCTGTATTTATTTAATGACAGCGTAAATGAAAAAGATTTATAACTATAAACACTAAAAAAATTAAGCTTTAAAAAGTAAAAAAGGTTTTATTTTATTTTGTTGTCTACGTGACTGAGTCTTTTTAAAGTTTTCTTAAAACTCATTAAGTGCTTACTTGTTTACCTAAGTACATTTGTATGTCTATAAACTATTAACATGTTTAGATAAACCCTGTATTAGAAACCTATGAAACAGTTATCTATATGATTTCGGCCGTATTGGCAACTGCGTTGCCAAAGAAGAAAAACATTCTTAGTACGCAACCAGTTTCGATAAAAGAAATAACTGAACGAACGTAAAATTTAAATATATTTTGTTTTTTTTTCCTTACCGTACACCATCGCACACATTGGAGAGATAAAATGTCCGTTTAATTTCAGTTTTAAGGATAGCAAGCAAGTCAGTGTTAAGGCTAGCTCGAGACTCGTATTCTGAAAACAATTTCAGACTGGCACTTAAACAAGTGCAAAGCACAGTCTATATAAGATCTTTTACATCAATACTTTTACAATAACGCACATAAATTTAATACGCTACTATGTAATGGAACTGAATAACTTTTTCCCATACAAATACAACACAGTTGTAAATAGTACGCACGGCAGCAAGCACATAGAAACAAAACCAGTATAAGCTGAACCAGCGCTACGCTACAAACGCCCGAAACCAGAGACCAGCTCAAGGTCAAAGTGTTTCCACCGACGAGCGGCCGTGTGTACTATAATATCACCAAGCGTGTTAGCGCTGATCGCTGTATGTACCATTCTTTTAATCGCCTTTTACTACGATACCCACTACGGTACCACACAGACGAAATTCTGAACTCAGTAAAAGAACTTAAACCTTATTACGTTGCAATAAGGCTGATATTCGTAACTTAAAAAAATACCGAGGTCTGACGTCACGTTATAATAAACATGATTTTCCCGTTGATAAAAATAACTATGTTCTTGAATCTAAATAAATGTTAAATTATAAAGAACCACATACCGTACAAGGAAAACCCAGCTAAGATTATTACACAAAGGCGTAAAATTCCATTATTTTAAATATAACTTTCATTGCATTTTAGCAACCACAAAACTGCAAACGATTAAGTAAACATCCTGTGTACGGAAAATTATTTCTTTAAACATTTAGGGTTGTCACCCTCGTCATTTAGTAATTAGGAAATAGTGTACCTAACAACCCTTTCCTATGTTATTATTAGATTACTGTACTATTTGGCAAGAACTGTGATTGCTGTTAAATCGTTTACCTCCATCATAGGGTTAAGGGATAGTTATGACAATATACAGAGTGTAGTTCCAAATACGCAAAACCTCTCAGGGGTTAGTCCCACTCATGAAACTGAACAACTTTTGATCTACAACTTTTGGAAACTAAAATTTTAAAAAGTCGGATCGAAAAATGAAATCTGATGTCAATTAATCTGCAACAACTTTTTTTTACATTTTTAAATTGAAGCCTTTTTAACTTACAAATAGCTAAGTGAAAATTGTTTTTAATTGTCTTTTAGATAAGAAATATAAAAATGTTTGAAACTCAATTAGACACGGAGGGAAATACTAAATTATGACGTCACATTTCAATGTTGCCATATAAAATATAAAGAACTATCTTTGATACGTTACAATTTCTTTATTTTCCGACCAATTTTGATTTTGTTTTCGAATCCTGTTATCGTATGACGTATATTATTAATCTATCTAAATAAATATATAATATATGTAACGAAACTGCTTAACTTTTTCTAAGAAGTTAAATGGCGAGAGACTTTAAATCAATTACCTCCCTCGCATACATAATGCGCTAACAGCTAAAGTAAGGCCATCGTAATAGATCCGTTGTGACAGCTGTCAAACGTAAGAAAAATTTGACCTGCAAAGAAAAATGAACCCTGTGTGGTGGTGTTAAGTAAACGTCAAAGTGGACTTTTTTTCATTGGCCCTACTTTAATGCGGTTTATGCGGTGTCGAAAGTTGGCAGTTTCAGACTCATATAGCTTTAGGTAACATTCGTAGGTAAATTATTAACTACACTCACCGGCAGAAATAACCGGCTGGTCTGTTTTCTTTCATATATTTTCATACAAATATGGGGGCAAACGAAGCGTCAATATCTTACCTAAATTGAATGAAAATACAAATCTGATTGATAAGGTCTTTAGATAAGAACCTTATTAACAATATTGTCAAAGATTTGGTATATCTAAAATGTTGAAGAAAACCCGTGCGACACTTTAAATATTTTAATTCGCTAAATGTAAGAGAAATCTGACGAAATGACGTATATTTTTTTCTGAACGATGCACGGAATTTCCTAGATACCGTGCACAGGTCTAATCTTCAAGAATCGGTAGTCAGACACCTTATTTAATGATCTCACTGTTTATTCACTGATATTTATTTCGTTTAGGAAATATATTATTGACGCTTCATTTGATCCCTTACTCGTATGAAAATGTACGACAGAAAATAGACCGGCCGGTTAGTTTTGCCGGTGACTGTACTTTATTTGCTTCGATTTTCCTACTACTAAAATAGGATTGAATTTTCTTGAAACATTTAACAAGATTAACGTAGCAACGGCGTAGCATGTCTACGCCGTAGCTCATAGAAGTCTTATTCTATTTATTTTTATTATTTTAACTTAAGGGAAACCACCGCGGTCTATTTGTGCCAGTTGTACAAGCGTGGTAACTATGTTTTTCACAGTCACCACGCTTTTTGGCGTTGCAGAATAAATATACGCAGTTAGGCTTTGAAATTCTAGCTTGAGCTCCCTGTACAGCAGTAGACTTTAATGGCATTTTATGATAATGTTGAAATCAATTATCCTTATACGGTATACCTAGTGTATCAAAAGAATAGTTTAGTTACAATTTGACTGACTCGTTGGCGTGATTTGTAGTGAGCTTGCCTTCTACGGCGTGGGTCGCGGGTTGTATCCCCGCCCAGGGCAAACATATGATGAACTCGAGTGTTTATTCTGTGTTTGGGTGTTATTTATATTTTTATGCGTAAAAATCAGTCTCTGAGATGCCTATTTTGTGACTTTGTGTGAAATTATCCCCCAATATTTTTATATTCGTGTTTTGTTAGTCTAATTAAAATTGATAAATAGTAATTTCCTTTCTTCATCATAGATGCGGTTACTTAACTGACGATTGTAAAATTCTAACGGAAAGCAATGTCTTTGAACGACCTTACTTATATCAATTACTTTTGTCTAACTCGTTACATGTTTATGTAAAAATATTTTTAGATTTTCACATTTTATTGTGGTGACTTAAAGCAA
This sequence comes from Athrips mouffetella, assembly GCA_947532105.1. NCBI lineage: Eukaryota > Metazoa > Arthropoda > Insecta > Lepidoptera > Gelechiidae > Athrips > Athrips mouffetella. The sequence continues at coordinate 8,134,997 of OX383973.1, forward strand.
TATTTTTTAACCTTAATACATACACATGCTGAACAATTGATCATTATTATTATTGAATAAAAATTTACCTACTCCCATTGTAGACCTCTTTTGAGTTTATTTTTTATTTTGTAAACGGTCCTAGAGTTTTTACCAGTGATTTTATACAGAAAACTCCCATAAAAAATAATTTTCAGTTTTCCCGAAAACCCATTTCCTCAAGAATTTTGTAAATTTTCGTTCGTATAAATAACATATGACGTGTCTTCAAAATAAATTGGCGCCACGTGAAAAAAATATGTAAGTCCCAAAAACTTATAAAAGCTTCAATAAGTACTGGAAAAATCCGTGGCAGTATTGATTTTTACGCAACAATTTTTCGTTATCTCAGTCTGTTGATAACACCTGTCTAACTCGTGCTTGCTTGATATGCCTACCCTTCTTGGTTCAACGATGTCACTATTCAACGATGCCATAATAAAATATATTTGTATATTATCTCGAAAACATACGCTCTAAAGGGGCTTCCCGTAGTCCACTAGCACCCCATTAAAAAATATTACTCGCTAAATACAAAAACTATCGAAAATCCGGAAAGACAGATTGAAGTAAAAATACTCTTATTTATTTAGAGCGTATTAACTCTGTAAAATTAAGTTCACTGTAGTTACAGATACAAAAACTGCTAAAAGTAGCCGTTTTTTGCAGTTTTTATCAGAATTTATAGGGTCTAAATAAACTAGGGTACTTAAATCCGTCTTTCCGGATTTTCGATAAGTTATGTATTCAGCGAGTAATATTTTTTACTTGATGGGGCGCTAGTAGACTGCGGGTAGCCCCTGAAGTAGTTAGTTTATGCCTAAATATTACTCGGTAGTACCGTAGTCAAGCGTGCAAAATATTAACATCAAAAATATGTGCATACAATAAAAAAAAAACCGGCCAAGTGCGAGTCGGACTCGCGCACTGAGGGTTCCGTACCACCACATAAACATAATTGTATTAGCTGAAATTTCAGTAAGTTAATGTGCTGGATTTTTTGAGTCCGACACGCGCTTGACCAAATTAAATTATTTGTTGTTATTTTATAGCTTATGCACTATAAACATACCAATTTTCAAGTTTGTAAGTGTTCCCGTTTTTAAATAGAACTAAAACAAAAATCGCCTCAGCGACCATCCAACTTGACCCCTCTCTTATATGAATGTTCTTGAAACGGGAGCTCACCACAATTGGTTACCATTATTTGTGAGAAAAGTTGTAATTTTTAATGATTTCAGACTTTTCCCATTATTTGTACTGTGAGACCTAGCTTCTTGCCAAATTTCATAATTTTAGGTCTACGGGAAGTACCCTGTAGGTTTTGCATTTTTGAATAAATGTATGGAGATGAGGACATAAAATGCCATATCTTTTGATTGCGTCGTTGTAAAAAATTGAAATTTTCAGATCTTGTGTGGTTCATGGATCCTAATATGTGGTATTAATTTCAACCTGATACCTTTACCCGTTCGTGAGATAAAGGGTCTTGACAGACAGACAGACAGACAGACAGACAGACAGACAGACAGACGGACAACAAAGTGATCCTATAAGGGCTCCGTTTTTTTCTTTTGAGGTACGGAACCCTAAAAACAACAAAAAACAAAGTATGTACAAACAAAGTACTTACCAAATTATAATAAATTATTCCTTTTTTTATGGTAGCAAAAAACGTGTTTTCAACAAAACGTTATACGATTTCGAAACGATTCGATATCGAACTCGATGTCCAGAATAAGGCGCCATGGCAATATATGGTACACTTGTGATAAAAACCACTTTTTATATTAAAGCGCGTGCTATCTCAAGGTATTATCATTATCTTAGATAAAAGGCTGAAGTTGTAAAAGCTTTGATAAGCTTAATACATACTTATCTATATTTACGTTTACTAAGTAGGTATTACGCAGAAAGTTATATTCACGATGGTATTTCGTTAGATATGGTATATCAGGCATCGGCACATATAGTTACCGGCACATGAGATACCATCTTAGTTCTCAAAGTGAGCAACGCGCTTTGCTGTCTTGTTAATGTCAAAATATGCCATTAATAAGACAGTGGGTGCTATGTGCGGTGGTAACCACTTACCATCAGGTGGCCCACCTGCTTGCTCGTTTGCTCACTTGTAACATTAAAAAAAATTAAAAAAAATATAGGTCTGACAAAAAATCGTCAATATTACTAGATCCAAAGAATTAAGCAAGGAGGTTCGATTTCATTGACTAGAACCACTAAGGAGTAAAATAGGAATAGTAATCAACAAAAAATATAAACTTGTTTTCTGAAATCTTTCCTAGCTAATCGTTTACGAAGACTGTTGTAAAATGTAACTCTTTTTCTTTGGAACGAACAACTTAGTCCATTAGTATTGTCCCTTAATGGGCGCTGTGGACGTGGACAACGGAAAACGGCCATTTCCTTCGCGATAAACATCTCTGAAAGGCCACCTGAAAGGGTCACTCTACAATCGCAGGGAGGCAGGGCTGGATTTAGGCTGAGGGCGCTGATAGCCGTGGTACTTATGTATAATTTTCATTATAGAATGGAACCAGACGATTCGGGGGCAGAAGCACAAAAGCACGTATGTCAACGTGCTTTTGTGCTTCTGCCCCCGAATTTTTGAGAAAATTGTATTTGCTTTGACACCAATAAGCCAGAAAAACGCGATACCCACCTTGAGACCTAAGATGGTATGTTATTTCGTTATTTCGCCTGCTCTCTTACCCTTCAAACCGAAACACAGCAGTGCAAACACTGCTGCTTTACAGCGGAAAAAGGCAAGGGGGTGGTACTTCCCAAGACGGACTTTGCACAAAAGCCCTACCACCTAAAAAAAATTGTGACGATTTTTCTAATAGACATAAATTTTGACTGCGCGAGCACAGCCCTCCAGTACACGTAAAATGTGTTTTCTAATGTTAGGTACTATTTGTTGACATGCATCCCGTAAACATGTGCATACATGTCATTTGTTCTGAATACAATATTATATGTGAAATTAAAAGGAATAGACCAAATGATAAACAAAAAAGGCATTGAAAATCTACATCAGGCCACAGAACTACCTAAGTACAGCCCCACACGGGAGGCAATTACAAGCGAGGTGTCTCGAAACCTGGGGCTGAATAATAAATGGCATTTTAAATTTACGGAAAACATCGATTAGTGGTTGGCTACCCCTTTAATTAGGTCTTTTATCGCCAACTATTTTGTATTTGTGTATACGTAACTTTAATTTAATAGCTTTCCGAGGGTAAGAAATAACGTTATTATAATTAAGGACTTGATTGATAACAAAACAATTGATTAGAAAAGAAACATTTTTACACATAAATATATTTTCAATGTAATACAAACAAGGAAAATTTGTTCTTGGTGGTGTACTCTGAATAAATAAATATATAATATTTAAAATTATCAAAGGGACAGTCAGTTATAAATAGTTTTAAAATTAAAGTAACTTTCATGGAATAAAATATATCTTCCGTTTTATAAAACAAAATGTTTTATTTAGGCTCTTATTCCCATATTTTTCATAATGAATTGCACTGAATTATTTTTAACAGACGTAAATTAAAACATTGGCGAAGAAATGCCCATTTCTTTTTTCTTCAAATGTACACATAATTGTAAACTTTTTGTGTTTTGGTTTTATCCAAGTATTTTCCCTCGCCTATGAAAAAACTGGTGGCATACAAAGCCTAGTTTAAAACCGTAGGCAAGGCGTTAGAGCAAGATATGAGCCTAGTAGCCACTTGTTCCCGGAGTCTTCAATGGCACTGCACTAAGGGGCTCCTTGTGCTTTTGCCGCCGTCTCGTGTGTGCAAACCTTTACAATTTTCTTTTTCACGAGAACGTTGGTAAACTTTGAGTTAGGAAAATCAGCCAGTCTTGTGGATACGAGGTTTTGAATATTAACAGCCAATTTCTGAAACTTCGATGGAGTTAAAACCCACTTGACCGACACTTTCTTTTTCAATAAAGCACCAAATTTCAGCAGTAGATTGAAAAGAGCTTTTTTTTAAGTTAAAGCAGGAACTGGCGGTAACTTAGTTTAAATAGATTTTTTAAATCAAAATCCACACAATTCAAAAAAATTGTTTTGCCATACTTATAACATGGTGATTTATAATCTTACCATTCCATTTCGGTACACAACCATCCATTAAGTAGGTATCCGGTTTTAAAATCATTACGGTTCTCAACAAGCTATCATCTTTTATAGGTATATTAACATCTATGACCAAAAACTCTTAAATAACGCCGTGGTTTTCCTTTTTTTTTTGTATTCTTGGTATTCCCTCGAAACTGTTGCAAAATGTCACAGCACAAGTCGTGGCAAAGACAAATTCTTTGCGCGGCCTCAAAGAAACTGGCAGCTACAAAGACAAGTAGAAATTAGCTACGATAGAACTAATTAGCAACGGTGTTTAAGTTATTTTGCTTAATTAAGTTGCGCAAGTGGTTTTTAGGGTTGCGTTGACAGATTTTTTTCGACGGACGAAGCATTTACCTAATGGACTGGTGTAGGTAGAAATGTAGAATTAATACGAGTTGGAACTGACAAATTTGGCCTTCTACAGAAGAAGAACATTTGTCACTACAGTCAAACATATTAAACTGCTTGTAAATTGACGTGAGAAATCGTTAGATAATGGCTGAAAAACAAGATGATATAAGTAGTTAAAAATTAAAGGATTTTAGGAAGCCAGATTTTGTTCTGTTCTGACAACCCTAAAGGTAGGCCAGCAAGTAGGAAGGCGTCGCAAATTGTTAGACCGAGGCACTCCAATTAATCTTTTTACACATCCAACTAGTCGCATGAGGGCGGCCACTTAGCAAACGTTTATAAATACACGGCGACTTTCACCGCGACATTTCGCACCAACTCGAGGAGCTGCCTTTTGAATAAGCTAAAATTAAATCCAAAAAAATCCGGGCCATAGCCAGGAGAATTTTTTTTTTTATCAAGTATTCATTAAGGAGTAGTTTACATTTTAATATCATTATTTTATTTACTACTTTTATAATTATAATAAAAATTGGAATACGAAAGTAAACAAAAAACGGAGGAAAAATAAACCGAGATTTACCTACTTCCTACTGAACTGAAAATAAGTCTCTCAACTAAGGGCTCTTACTGCAGCAGTCGGAAACGGAAATGTAGCCTTACGTCGCAATTTCCATATGCCTTTTTAACTTACGTTAACTAACTAGCAAAATTTAAGTTCAATATTTTGTAATTAATAACTTAATATAATTATTTAAATCTCGTTCGTAATTAATGTGTAACTCTGTAAGGAAAAAACGTAATTTAAAATTTTAAGTAGATCTCTCGTCTCTAATCGGGTAGAGACAGCAAAAAAAAAACTAACGGAACTTTTTAAATCGGTTAGCTAATGCAAACGTCCGTAGTCTAATTTGCGAGTTAACATTTTTAATAAGGCAGGCAGGGGCGGCAAGTGGCCGCGTTTATTCAGCCTCTCATGTGAAACTGTGAACACCTCCAGTAATTACCGAGGAAGCTTATGAGTAGTTTTTCTTTAAAAAAAAAACTTGCTAATTACTTACGCACTTGAAATGTCGCAGCCAAACCTATTCGTAAATTAATTCGCTTAGCATAAGAACTTTACTGTGGTCGCGGCCAGTGTAAGTTGACACTTCATCTTCGCGTCAATTGGGACATTTCCTAGGTCAAACATTAGATAGAATCATGCAAAATTGATGAAAATCTAACCATAGATAGATGCTTAAATAGCGTGGGTTAAAACCTCGTTGGTTAAGAGTAAAGAAGTTCTTATACGTTAGTTAGAAATTACAGAAATTATGACTTGCTTCGCAAATTTCATAGAAAATCCACTACAAACTTTTTAGGAAAATCTTGGAAGGAAGAAGGAAAATCTAGGAATTGTGTCTTAATATTTAAGAAAGTATCACATTTGACTAAGTTGGACACTAACGGATTCATTAATAGCATTGTCAAAGACGAAAAAACTGTAACTCAATTGTTATGTTCGTTCCAAAGTTTAATTTATTCAAAACACCTACTTTATTTATTACAAGAATGGCTCCATGGACGACAAATCTAACTTACGTTCCATTTTCAGTCACAGTTAAAGTTAAGTTGGTTAATTCGGCAACTATGTCTTTAGTTACCTACTTCCGAATTAGACCACACGCGATGGAGTAATAGGCTGTAAGGGTGTGGCAGAATATTTACATATCATTGCGATACGTGAGCCATTATAAAATATTACCTTTCGGCGGACATCGTCGTTAATAATATAATTAAAACACGCAAGGCGCGGTTCTACTTATCGTGTAATCAAGAAAGAGCGTGAAACGGAACGTAAGGGGTAGTTTTTGGTGTTTCATTGTGACGCTCCACCTTTTATCCTACTTTTTAAGATGGTAGTTACACTTGTCGCTAAAATAATAAGTCTTTTGCTTTAGTTTTATTTTGAATCTTGAAATTTTGTAATTTTAAGTTGATCCGTTTTCCATACAAAAATTCAAATGACTTGCATTCTTACGCGGGACATAAAATTCTGTTGAAAAACGAACGAATACTGCCATTTTTAGTTAAATTTTTCGCTAATTAATACAAAAATATAGTTAATGTACTGAAAGTACTATTTTTGTTAGCAATTTTTGGTTCAATATTACGATTGTGGGCGTGCGGTCAAAACTGTACGGTTGTGCTTTGTGTGCATGTGTGAGTGATCGTACTTATGTAAACACGGACTGACAAGAGTAATTGACTTTAGTGGACATATGGAGATATTTTTCTTATCGAAATTGTTGTTAGGCGTTGAAGTTGCACGATGAAATTTACGCGAATCAACTTTTTGCACATATATAGTTGGTACTTATTGCAATAAAAAATAAAACCTTATATTTGCAGCAGTGGCTCCATCTAGTTGCGTTCGGGGCTAAGCTGGCCGTCACAGATCACCTTAAGGTTCTAATAAAAAAAAAGAAAATGGATTTAGGAACTTCTTTAACTTGGCCATTCATTTTGAACTAACTTTTGTTTTCGCCTAGCCATTCAAGTGTTACGTGCGTTAACTTCGTTCCAAAAACTACAGACTACAGATATTTAATATATTTATTGATTTTATTTGTAAAAGTTTGTTTATTTATTTATAGGTTGCTTAAGTTGCTTTGCTCCCAAATCTTTTACATACTTGGTTGTTAATTAGGTAACTAAGTCATAACACAGAAATTGCAGTAAAAACTTTTTACTATTATATCATAACATTTTCATGTACGAAATTTCAAGTTAAGACAAAATCACCATAATAAGGTAATTTGTTCCTGTGTTATATCTTTATCAAAGGAAAATCCACACAATCCCGCTGAAAAACCAATTAGTGCATAGTCTTTTATTTACATTTATTTCTCGTAAACTAAGAATAGGCTCCCTTCAGATTTCCACTGAACTGTCCTTATATCTACAGGTTTTCCCGCGTTAACTTAAATATTAAATACATTGAACATAATCATTTACGTGATCACACCATCCTCCTTTATCCTTACATTATAATTCTGGAAAATACGCATCTGATTCGAGTACCAAGTGCAAAGTTGAATTATTGTCCCTTTAATTGCATGGAATTTGTATGCTTCTTCATTTAACCAGGTAGTATTGGAGAAGAGGCTCTTAGATATTGCAATCTGGTGGGAGCTCCCTGACAAGCAGTGGACTTTTAAAGATATTTGATAATAATGGAAACTTTGTTACTAATATTAATAAGAATAAAATGCCCGATCCGAAGCATATGAAGTTCAAAAAGTTCTGATATCGATTCTGGTGGAACTGATTTTGTTCTTGAATGTTCTTTTTATTTTTACCGCTGTACTGGGCTGCCCTGCATAATGCAGGTGAGAATGAGCCTTAGAAATATAACGTTTTATGAAGTAGGATTCAAGAAATAATCCGTCACAAGTTAGGGATATGTGATGCAAAGTCACAACAAATTACATAATCCTATTATCTCTGTAAAAGCAATGAAGGCGTCGTTCTATTAATTTTGTAAGGTTATTTTTAATATTTCATAATCATCGATGATGATGTGACATTGCATAGCAAAGGAGTTGTGACCTACTCCGAGCGAAGCAAGAAGGTCACAAATCTTTGGAATGGCCATACGCGTGTGTTAGATAGTTTTTAAGATTATCTTTCATAGTCAGTGGGCTTGCAGTGCGCTTGACTAAGATCTAGTCTTAGAGAAGATGTGGTCGATGATGGAAGGAGCTTGCTCAGAAGAAGCGTATTAACTCGCGACTTGAATTAATTCGGGTCATATGAACTCGGGAACAAAGACATAGGCAGAGAAGTCCACTCCGTAGCTATGCGCATTATAAAAGATGTTTTGAACATTGATGAACATTTTTGGTTATTATTGAACATTTTTGGGTAGCTTTGATTTTGAACCATGATAATGTTGACACTTAGTTATGAATAACAGCTTTTGCACCTACAATAATTATCTTTTTATGATTTTGGCCACTACATTTTGATAAATACATGCTTTTAATTATGCTGTGCTTAAATGTTAGCATCGGAGTTCTATGTTAGTATTAAAAAGTATACCTACCAAACCAAGCAACCACACACATGCACAGCCCTCGTACGGCCAACTGCTTGTCGGTAGAAACTTTTTCAACTCTATTACCACGCCATAAGATCCAAAAGTGTTTCTACTGATGTGCGGCCGTGTGTACGTATTATTCATAGCTGAACTACACACGCGCTATTCATCAGCTAATGAACGAGTAATTAGAAAAGTGGGGCTGTCTTCCGACTGGCCTTATCTTGTCTTCGATGGGGCATTTGGTGCTTTTTAATTACCCTTCCCTTCTACCCACCCTACATTACACGGTTTTCGTGAATGTGTAAGCTTATAAACTATTACTTACAAACTGCAAATATCTAATTATTTTTTTTGTTAAATATATATTAGTGTCAAAATTTCACGAATGCACACAGTACTCGAATCCCAGTCCTCTCCGTCAGTACAGGAAACGCCTTAACCACTAGCTGCTTAACCATATGAAACTTGCAATTGAAGTAGCTTTTATTTAAGTCATAACGATTGTTTGAATATGTAAATTCATCTTGTTATGTACAAAATTTTGGTTTTAAGTTTTTTACTAAGAAAATTTTAAATTTACAAATCTTTCGAAAGAAAGCCAAGTTTTGTAAACAAATATTTTGCAGTTAAGAAAATAAATCTCTTCAATGGAAGACTATACAAATCGAATTATTACACGAGGTAGACACAACCCCAATATACCCACATAATAACGCTTAGACTATCTCGTTACATACACCTAGACACATTTTTAACACTTTCACATGAATTTGAGGTTATTATTATGTTCACAAAACTTGAACTCTGGTACTTGAACTTGAACTCTCTTTCGTGAACTCTGGTAAAAGTAAAGCAAGCAGAATGGTATAAAGTCCTTTGTCCTCAGAATAAAAAAAAAAAGTCGCGTGACGTTCCCGCCCAAAACTCGTGTGTCATTAGACGTGTAAGGTTTTTAACGTAGACACTAATGAAAGAAGGCGCGCCCTCTCCTTCGAGACTGCCTGAGGTGTGTCGCGACCTCGCATGTTAAAAAACCTAATAATGTTCGTGGCGTATAAAATCTTTATTGCCTTATTTATAAAATATGAGCAAAATTACTATAATTTTTCGTACGCCTAAGTAGCTGCTTCCATGTTGTAATTATAATTAGGTGAGTAGGTTCGGTTCTGTGATAAAACCGGAATAAAAACTTATCATTTTAACTGAGCGCTTCAAACTAAATTCAACAAGAAATACGCTTAATTAATACTAAGTATTAGGTGCTTACCTATGAAATTGGCGTTTTGTATGGAGAATTTTAGGTAAACTAAATTTTCAATACTAACACTTTTGCATTTTTTTAGTAATTAAAAATTTAAAAAGAAGAAAATTAGGAATTCTTTTTAGGAATTTTAAATTTTTTATATGTTTTTAAGCATGATTGGTAAGACATTAGGCTAACAGAAGCATCAATTTAACTTTCGAAAAATATTATCAGTAAAAAAATATAACAAATTTAATGATGAAATCAGACGACATTTAAGACGAACAATTTTCGAACCTTTTGTTTTGTATATCAAACTAAAAATAAAAACTTTATTTTGTGCCTAAATTGATAACCTTGAAGTCAACTCTTAAATACAAGACAAATGAAAAATAGCTATAGAGTTATAGGAACTATGATCTCATTAATCTGCAAGAAAAATTTCGCCAAGGTAAGGACCTAATATAATGAGAATCGCTAAACTAAAGTGGCAGTGGGCAGGGCACATCGCAAAAAGAACCGATGGCCGATGGGGCGTAAGGGTTCTAGAGTGGCGAACACGTACCGGAAGACGAAGCGTTGGCAGGCCCCCCACAAGGTGGACCGACGATCTGGTCAAGGCCGCGGGAAGCCGCTGGATGCGAGCAGCGCAGGACCGGTCGTCATGGAGATCTTTAGGGGAGGCCTATGTCCAGCAGTGGACGTCTTTCGGCTGATATGATGAAGGACCTAATATAAGCTATGCTAAACAAAGAGAATAATTATGGTAAAAGATGTTGCTAAGAAGAGCAATAGCCTAACGGACCTTTTAGATTAGGTCAATTGTTGATACAGTCCAGGCTTTTGCTTGGTTTAAGGGTTGAAAATGCTCACTGGCCTATCTCAATAATTTTATTACTATCGATGATAAAAAGAGTCAAACTATTGAAACGAAATCTTCTTTGAGACTATTTTAGTTTCCTTTTCATTTTATTATACCACAGAGTAAGTATTTACTGTCGTAATTATACTCATGTACGAATCTAATCATAAGTCCTACGTAGTAAGTAAGTACTTACATATTTAAGTCTAAACTTTCCTCTCATATTTCTTTTTATAAATAAATACCAGTACAATATTTTAGTTATAATAAATAACTAACTACCTATCCAAAGTCACACCTACCACGTAGAAGAAATCAAGTGAAAAGGCGCGGTAGGCTGTATACACATGGGAAATTATCCAAGTGCCAAACGACAGTCTGCACACGCCCTAAGACGTGATTAATTAAACGTAGTCACTAGTGTAAATATACCTTTATATGTAGAGTATTTAGTGTAATATACAGAATGGATTACCCCCAGGCTTTGATGTTTTGCTAAGATATAGTTGTTTATAATTTTTATTTTATGATGTATTGAGTGTTTCACTGTATGTCACAGAATGTACAATATGTTAAAAAAAGAACGAAAAATTATAATTCTTCTGAAAGGTGATTCTCCATAAGTAATAGAATGTGAAAAAAATATATATATTTTTTAAATTTTTGATTTTTTTATTATTATTGTAGAATCACCCCTTGATTTTGATCATCCTATTTTTTACACCCTGTATGATTTACGCAAACGCGGCCATGTCTTAATACACTCTAAAGTCAACTGGAAGAAATTTCACCAAGGGATAGGTCCGCGCCTTGGCACATCAAATTTTTTGTCATTGTTTTTTCTTCATGCGATTAAAAATTTTTTTTTTAGTTGAATCTGATAAAGGATAAGTTTAACGCGTAGAAAAATTACACTTTGGACTTATACAAAAACGACTATTGGTAGTATTGGTTGGTACAGACAAGAGCAAACCAATCTTGACACTCGCAGTTACAATTCCGTCTCTACTCTGACTATGATAAGGGCGGTACACTCAAGAGCACATCAAGCTTGACACATTTTACTATGTACCGCTCTTATTTCAAACGCTCTACGTGCTAGAGTCACTCTACAAGTGTTAAGCTTGATGTGCTCTTGACTTTACAAATTCCAATGTGTCAAGCTCGGCGTACTCTTGACTATACCTACAAAATATTTAGCACAATCTTCCTGCTTATACCGCAAAAGATTATTTTTATTTAGGTACTTTCGACGTAGTGTTACGTCATACTGCGTTATTTCCCCATTTCAATACTTACAAATAGAAGAAAAACCTAAACTCAAGTACCGTCAACAAAAAAAAACAAATTGGCAGACTCAAAGAGAACAGAAAAGTTGTAAAACTGTCTCCTAGAGTAATTAAGTAACTACTTGTAACTCTGCAATCAAGTAGCCGTGAGCGGTCAGTGAGGCCCTTAAACGTCTGTTTTTAACCCTTTTGGAACTTTTTTTCTGGATTTTAATACCGAGTAGTTGGGGGTAATGAAATCTCGGTAGGCACTCAAATGAGGTGAACTTTTGAAGCGTGGGGTAAAAGACAGAGGAGGTCAGTCAGAGGGAGCCGTTTACAGGGAGGAAGCTGGGAGAAAAAGATATGTATACACTTTGGAGCTTTGAAGCGATAAGGAATGCATACTTAGCATTGTTTTTCATCATCCCGGATATTTTAAGAGGTGGTTCTGTCCATTGAACTGAATAATTTTTCCCAAGAAATATAGGTCGTAATAAGAAAAAAACATTTTCGACCTCCTATACAAAATGTGCTCTCAGCAGATACAGTTTGTATGGGACGTCGAAATTTTCATTTCGTATTTCAAAATAAGGGTGTATACATATTTATAAAGATATTGACGTTTTTTTGACGATATTTAAAACCATTTATTTCCTTAACGACTCAAGAAAGTTTCTAATATTTACTAATTAGTTTTAAGTTACTAATTGCGCATATTAAAACCGTATAGCAACAACAAAAATCGGGTTTTTCTCACATGCCCCCATTCTCGAATGCACCCGTTGTATTCGTCTCCCGACTCTTGGGTGAATTCGTCTGCGATAAAGTTCATTGACAGAATTTTGTCTCGGCAAATTTTCGTATTTCGACCTATGTTCCATGGGGAAAGTTGTTCAGTTTCATGGTCTACATCCATGGTTTCAGTTTTCGAGAGATGTCTTTTTACACCATGAATTATGACTTTACACAATGCAATTATAACTTTAAAAAATAAAAGTACTTAACCGTCGATATGCGATTATTCCGATAAGAAATTTTTTTTAAAATTTAATCCAAAATTCACGTACCAAGGTACTTGTTGCAAATTCCGTTACTTTGACTTACCTACATTGATAAATAAAATATTCGCGAGAAAGTAACGTTCAAGTTGTTGATAAAACACTACCCGCATACTGTAAGTAGGTGGAACTGGAACGTAACCGAAGTGTGTTAGGTTAATGGCTAGACGGTAAACACCTTCCAACAAATCCTACGTGATACCACAACGTGAACTAAATACATTGGGAGTGAATTCGAAATTTGAAAGTCGCGTAGGCTCGCATTTCAGTACAAAAGACCCTCAGAAGGAGAGTTACTCATTTTAATGCTCTTTTCTGCAACTTACACACCAAAATTTTCTTGCTATAGCTTGATTAAAATGACAGCAGTGTAACAACAGGACGGAACTAGTCGTAAGATATTGGACCGACAGAGACATGCCAAGCCCGTTGGTGTGCTTGGTAGTGAACCTGCCTTACACGCCGTGGGCCGCGGGTTCGATCCCCGCCCAGGGCAAACATTTGTGTGATGAACACAAGTGTTTGTTCTGTGTCTGGGTGTTATTTAGGTATCTATTTACTAGGCTTTTCCTAGTTTCGGATCAGATGACCTTGTGTGAAATGTCCCCGTATATTTATTTATTTACCAGTTGATCTGCACATGTTCATAATTAGTGAACTTACCTACACGTCTCTACAAAACTTGCAAATTAAAACGGACAGTACGCCTACGCAGCATACGATCATAGCCATTTAGCTTATTGTTTTACCCCTCCGAGCTATCATAGAAAGTCCTGCGTCATGATGACGTCACGCATGAGATAATTCGATTCCGGCTTGTCCAAATGCGGCCCTGGCCGCCGGCGCGGTCTGAAAAAAAGTTTTTTCACTAACTGAAGCATTAATCCAGCCAGTATTAGTTTACTCGCTTTTACTTGCATCTGTGTGTTTTGTGAGCATGTGTGCGTATCGCCGTGCAACTTTCAGTGCAGAGCATGCAAAAATTCAGAGCCGTCAAAGTTCGAACTTCGACCGCCCCAAATTAAGTTCTTCAATAACGCGTTTTTGTTAGTTCTTGTTGTAGCACCATTTGAGTTTTTATTACCTCTACGTTTAGTTTCTGTTAATAAGCTATACGTACATAGTAAATTTTAAGAGTTTATCAAGAGTTCCAAACGAGAGCAACAATAAGTAGGTACCTACCTAAATAATACAGTTAATGATAAACTAAACACTCAACAACTTATAACACATGTTATTTCTGTTACGACTTACATATCAACTAATCTTGTAGTTTTCCAGCTACTTAAGGCGAAGACCAGACAGGAGCGCCTCACCTCCATTTATTTCATTTTCAGTCATTTTCTTCCTCCTACATTTTGTATGCAATTGAGTGTGGAGCGGCACACCTTCGCAAATGGGTGCACGCATTTTTATAAAAAAAGTAAGAAGTCCTCTTTAGAAAAACCGACGGGTGTGCCATACGGTGCACCACGCGGCCTGGCCCTCGCCATAGACAAGGAACAAAAAACAACGGCTAATTTAAATCTCTGACTTGTTTAAACTAATCTGTGCAATGCAACGGCTCATTCTGGCGTACTTCTGGAAAGCTGGCCGCCGTCCACTCGCGCCACCCTGTAGATGCACAGAGTAACTACATACAGAGAAAACCTCCCCCTGTATCATTTGAGCCGGCCATCAGGTTTTAATAACCATTGTATTTGGCAACGATCGAAATGAGGGTAGACGAACTATTTTTTTTCAGGTTTTTGAGAAAAGTTGAAGCTTTATTAGTTTTTTTAGTATATTTTGGGTAGTGCAGGGTATGTGATAAGAGTTATTAAGTATAGTGGGTGTAGGGGATGGTCTAGCCAAAACTGTAAGGGTAAATTCAGTTACAGAAAGTAAATAAACCCAAGTAAACAAGTATTCAAGTCGCGAGTGAATAGGCTTCTTTTGGGTAAGCTCGTTCCATCGTCGACCTCATCTCTGTCTTCAAGACTAGATCGAGGTCAAGAGTAAGCCCATTTTCAATAAAAATAAATAAAAAAAAAAACTTATGCGATTTGACACTGATCAAACTTGTGATGGGGGCACTTTTACTTCTTACTTTTTGTTTGTATTATTATTTGTTAAGATAACCGCTATAATAATATACAGGGTGTAAATGCCAAAGCAAGTTTCCTTTCAAGGGTGTGCTCAGACCACGAAACTGAACAACTTTTCCATAGAAACATGGGTCGAAATCGCAGAATTTTTTTGGCTTCTCCATACAAACCTTCATTAGTCGACAGTGCAATTTGTATGAAACACCCCCAAAAAAATTTCCGATTTCGACCCATGTTTGTTTGGAAAAGTTGTTCAGTTTTGTGGTCTGAGCATTTCCTTAAAAGGAAACTTGCTTTTTCACACCCTGTATATTCTGAATTTTTTTAACAAACCAGCTATTACGATTAAAAAGATACAGACGGACGGACGGACAACGTAGACTTAGTAGTTATTAATAGGGTAAAGTAGCACTCTATAGGCACAGAACCGTAAAAAGGTTATTTAAATACTTATATGTGTTTTATAATTGAAGACAGCAAATCTTGACTTGTATTCTGTGGTACTCTATAAAATTTATTGTTCTCAATATGGACAGTGACTAAAACAGGTTTGAGAAACTGTGATTTAGCAAGTCTAGATATAAATAAGATTAAGAAAAACAATACAAGTCAATTCACAAGTCACAGTTAACACATAAGTACCACCTATTATTTCTTTTCACTAACACCGTTACTTATGGAACAGTGTGTGATAGACATACAGAATGCGGGTTGTACCTACTTAGATACCAAGCACTAACATAATTATCTTTGGTAAGAGAGTTAAGAATTCTGCTTTTTTTTCTTGCACTATAAGATATAATTTGTATATTATTTGTAAATATAAACAAACCTTTGAATTCTCAATGAAAGGTAGGTGTTTAACTTACATCTTGTGTATTCTTTCAATGAGCCGGTTTCGCAGCTAAGCGTCAACTGAGTATTCAAAGGTGTCGATAGATGCTCTGAAGACAGTTGCTAAAGAACTTAAAATAAATCTGTCATAGCATAGATGAAGCGTGAAGTAAATAAACCTCCTTAGGCAACACTTACAACTGATAGGAAAAATAAGTTTACAGTTAAATTTTCCTACAACAACGCTATCTATCAAGAAAATTAAAACTAGTTTTTCTTTTTTTAAACTGGCTCATTGTTTTGAAGAATATATAAAAAAAAGTACCTAAGAACTTTACAAAGCAACGAGTCTTAATTTACCTTGTAACTTATATTCAAGAGACCCTCACAAAGTTACCAAAATTCTGAACAAAATTCGTTCGAAGTGGTTCAAGGACGACGACCAAATCTAAGAAGCCAAATAAAAAAAAATCCTTAAGGTCCCAAGATCTTTACATTCGCTTTCGCATCGAGTAAGTCAACAATGAAAGGAAGAAAATAAAAAAATACAATACCCCGACCCCTCGGTAAACGTCTTGGCTTTAAATCGATCGTAGACTTGGAATGTTTAGAACTGATTAAGAAATAAATACTAAAAAAAAACCGCTAAAACTGAACAGATCAAACCTTGGTTTAAATTATTATCAGTTTCTTTTATATTATGAATTGTTTTCTTTAGGAGTTTTTTCTTTATGTATACTTCTATTTTATTGTTAGTGTTGTAGTTTTACCGAAAACAATAATACACAGCTTGAAATAATTACTAATTAATCATTGTGTCTTTTATTACTATGCCATCTACTTGTTAAACCTCAAACCGCAGCTATATTAACATTAGTTATACTAACGTTTTAAGTACGTTACATGTCGACCTCACGAAAATTGCTAATCTTTTTAGTCTACTTTGTCCCGAAATTTACCAAAAAAAAACCAAGTGTGATTCGGATTCGCGCCCTAAGGGTTCCGAATTTTCACCGCTTCAAGGATCTATAGACATTAATATTTGATACTACTTAGCTGGTGCCCGCGACTTCTTGTACACACTACGTCTTGTACACCCAGTACACAGTTAGAAAAAAGTTCCATCCTTACCAAATACAAAAATTCGAACAAACGAATAGTAAACGTGCCGTGACGGCCCAAATTTGTCATTTTTTTTAGCTTAGCTCTCAATCGCTAACTATCGTGTAGTAACGTGAGATAAAGAACTTCGTTCTAAAATTTTAGCTTAATATTTTTATATTAAATGTTAATAATAATGTTAGCAAATAAAACTAAAATGATCTTAAACAGAGATTTCTAATGGTCTTGTCTGTTACATTTCTTCGTCTATGGTAGAGCTACGTTCACACGGGAACCGGCGTCTTAAGGGGACGGATACACTTGTGGTAGACTTTACCACTGAGATTTTAACCCCCTTTTCTTTTTAATAGCTGATGATCAAATGGCTGCCAAAATTATAATTAAAGTCATTGGAGTAAATATTAAGTAGGTAGATAAGATTAAATTCTGAATCAGTTTCTCCTTCTTCGGGTCAGAATTTAAACGGGACCGGATTTGACAGCTAAGGTTTTTTACCCAGTAAAGTTGTGTTTTTCTGTCGACATGACGAAAAAATAAAATAAAGTTACAGAAAGTCTTTAAAAGTACGGATAGCAACACACTTAATTGACCCAGAAATATAATAATTATTTGAAGGGATGCTGCATATTATTATTTAAAATCGTTGGGTTTTTTGAGGGCGAAAAATCGTCATGTCCGGCAAAATTTATTTTCTCCGTTTTTTGAGCATTTCTTGAAAATAGTGCGTTTCAGAAACCCTACAGCGCCATCTGTTATTGGGCTTTGGTTAAGATTAGGTTGCCCCGGTACATTTTGTGATAAGAGCAGGAAATTTGCATTACATCATACCATTGACGTAAGAAAAACGCTGCGCTTCTAAACGCCCCCTGGCGTAGTTTCCAAAATCTTTGCATCATACACATATCTCAAGAACGTGAATTCTTGTTTAGATACATTATGATGATGCCATGCGAAGATTTTACTTCGGCTAGTATTATATTATCTGTGCTTCTGCAAAAAACTTGATTTGGCAGACAAAGAAACCCAAGACGTTCAGGTAACGCAAGATGCAAGATGGACAAATAAATCTTTCTTAAACATTACTCAAACAAAAATATACCTTAATTCAGTTATATTTACAATCCTAAATCGATTAACCTTATTTGATACCTGTTCTTGAATCTACTATTGTGAATTTTATTCGGTAAGCTTTTAGGCCATGTATTTAAATAAAAATAAACTTTATGTCCAAGGAGGAATGTTTATTTTTATTTGTTTTTAAATTCACAAAATACGTTGGAATATTAACAATCGAAAAGTAAGAACAGCTGATGGTAACGGTTTCTTTATTTAAAATTTCGTTTCTTTTTAATAAATTTCGAAAAATGTGATCCCGGGAGATGGAAAGATCCTTTGGAATGATCCTTTGGAAAACGTAATTTAGCACATCTCCGTTTAGTATTACTATTACTCGTATATACAGGGTGTAAAAAAAAATACGTAGATCCTTGTAAGACATTTCCCTTTATTTGTACTATGAGACCTAGCTTCTTGCCAAATTTCATAATTTTAGGTCAGCGGGAAGTACCCTGTAGGTTTTGCTTTTTTGCATAAATGTATGGATATGAGGACATAAAAAGCCATATCTTTTGATTGCGTCGTTGTAAAAAATTTAAATTTTCAGATTTTGTGTGGTTTTTATCAATTTCAGCCTGATACCTCTTCTCGTCCGTGAGAAAAGGGGTCTTGACAGACAGACAGACGGACAGTAAAGTGATCCTAGAAGGGTTCCGTTTTTTATTTTGAGGTACGAAACCCTAAAGATATTGATTCTGTGGTAAGACATAGCTATAATAACAAACACGTAACTACAGAATAGAATCGTTTTTTAAATCCAATTTTGGAAACTGTTAATTGTCTTTCTTCTGGCTCTGTCGCACGAATTCTCTTTTTTAGTTTTCTATTCCCTCCACATTTTGCTTTCATTAGGCGTAGAGCAGACTTTCTTTTTTTTACTTCGTCTGCCCGCATGGTCTCGATATGGGTAGAAAACGTTGGCTGCTTACAAACAAGTACGTGAGCGATAAAAATCTGTAATCGGCAAATTCGCATAGGACTTAACTGTACAGTTCTGTTTATTTTTTACGCATTTTTGTTTATTTGTAACAAATATTGAACTAAGTTTTAATTAATAATGAAGAATGTCTTCACCTGCAGCAGCAGCACGATCCCCGAATAAACGCTTTAAGAGACAGCTTTCCGAAAACTGAAAGGGCATAATCAGTCAACGAAACTGAACAATTTTTAGTGAATTAAACTTTCAGGAAATGAAAATAAAAGGTGTAAGGGACGGTGTACTGAAAACTGAAAGTGCGTGCTCAGTCAACGAAACTGAACAACTTCCCAAAGAGACATATGTCGGTACATGAAAAATGGAGACGTCAAATATTTTTTGAGGCGGCTATTATGAAGCGAAGCTCGATTGCCCAAGTACCTACTTAAACATTATTTATTTGGTCTTGAAGAATTTCATAAGTCTTAATGTTAGCGAACAGAATCATGTTATATATTATCAGTAAATGGTTATATCATAACCAAAAATAACTTCCCACTCAAAAAGACATGTGTTGGTTAACTTATCGATTCATTGCTTTAGCCACATCTGAAGACACTTATTGACACTCCAACTAATGATTAAGATATAAAATTAAACGATGACAAAATTATGAGTAACCAAAGATGATTGTGATTGTGACTCGGAAAATCCAATACCCATAGGAATCTCCAAATCGATTGATGGGAATTACCTACAGTACCTATCTAAAGTAAGACCGTAGGTCCATGTTGACACTCTCAAACGTATGAAAAATTACGACCTGCAAAAAAAAATTGAACCCTGTGTGTTGGTGATAAGAAAACGTCAAAACGGACTTCTAGAATTTGTAAAATAAAGCAATTTCGGTCAAGGGAAAAGTTTGAATTCTCCTTTACCCAATTATTTCTTTTATTATAAACTCGATGAAAATGTATTCTTATTATGATTATCTTTTTTATTTGAATTTAAATAAATAATCAAAAGTGTCGAAGCCCTCGTGAAGTTATCAATTTTGTAAGGAAATGCTTTTATGCCATAAGGGGTTGCTCCTGCACAGTGGGTGCACCACCTCTCGCGTGAGACAAAAAACGACGTCTAATTATTTAGACACTTCATTTACTTAGTCAATTAGTAAGGCTGCAATCGCGCACCGAGTGCCAATTAAAAAACATAACCGAGTGTGCGAATATGGCAGAAAGAAATATTGCTCTTTTTCGAGTAGGCAGATTAGAGAGAATTCGTTTTTGTTGCATTGTATTTTTTGATAATACTGAAGGGAATGAATCTGCCCATGAAACTGAACAACTTTTCCCAAGGAACATAGGTCGAAATACGAAAATCTAGTTTTGACCTCCCATAGAAACTGCATCAGCTGATAGCGAATTTTGTATGGGAGGTCAAATTTGGTTTTTCGTATTTCGACCTATGTTCCTTGGGAAAAGTTGTTCAGTATCATGAGTACATGCATATCTTTTGCTATCAAGAACTAATTAAAAGTCACCCTATATAAAGAGCGCTATCAGTTGATGCAGTTTCTGTGGGATATCAAATTTGATATATGTTCCTTGGGAAAAGTTGTTCAATTTCATGTGCAGATTCACCTTTCCGTTATACGCTGTATATTCGAATATTATGATTACATATTAAAATATTTTTACTTTGAATTCTTACTCAAAGTGGCTAGGAAAAATGAGAGACTAGCTAAAAACCCTGAACCCGTCACTTGCAGGAACACGAAAAATTGAATTAGCCTGTCTGAATGCGAACTCGTAAGTAATTAGCCTCGCGAGACACTCGATGCGCTCCGCTCGCTCTCGTAAGCGAAGCGATGCGAAGATACCGGAGCGATGAAGAGCCGAGTGAGCGAAAATGGCTAATCAAATCCTTTCCCGCCCTCGACGGCGTTCGAGGGCTTTTTATTTCCATTGTGCCTTGAAGTGTTACAGTGACGGCATAGGTAGGTTGATAGTGTAGGTATGCGCTTAGGAACATTATTAGGCAGTGAGCAATATTTTTTCTAGCTTTTTGGTAGCGTCAACGACGTTTTTAGGGTTCCGTAGTCAAAAAGAAACCCGTATAGTTTCGTCATATCCGTCTGTCTATCTGTCCGCAGCTTAGCTCAGAGAGCCTTAGTACTAGAAAGCTAAAATTTTGTCCGGATATATATTTCATCCACGCCGACAGAGTAACAGAATAAAATTTTTAAAAATGTTTTTTTTTTTTTTTTTTTACAAGTAAAGTGGGGATGAAATTATTTTTTCTTGTCTAACCCATAGTGTGGGGTGTCGTTGGATAGATCTTTTAAAAAGAATGTAAGTCTACTAAGACCATTTTCGATCTATTTAGGGATCCGTTTGCAAAATATTAAGCTTGAAAGCGCAATTTTTTGTTGGAGTCGCCCCCCTGCCGACTAAACGGTTGTTATTTGAAATGTGAAAAAATTTACAGTTGTAGTTATATGATAATAAAAACAGTAATAAAAAACGGAACCCTATACTGCGCGTGGCCCGACACGCAATTGGCCTTTTTTTTAAGTTGGTTACTTTTTACACCCCTAGGCTTTAAATAATGACTTACGACCGTAATCTAAACTTGTTTACCTACAAGTCTGTAAGTAACTCGAACTAATTGGTCTAAAATAGATTAGTACCGGTCTGTATAACATTTTCCTTAAAAACAAGGACATTGATAATAATAATAAGGAAAAATTGAGACGTTATCGTATTATTCCACACTAGGACCGTTACTTTACTGCGTCTTGGATTCACTTTTTTAGACTGTCTGGAGGACATAATGAACCGACGGGGATATTTTATTTCTAAGCAAAAGGAACAGTTTTTTCAAACGTCTCTCTTTATTCTTTAGCAAGAAAACATTACTCTGTCTTATAAAAGATTTTCTTTATATCATTAATTTTTTTTTGCTTATTCCAACGCTTATCAACACATTTTGCAGCCATGACACTAAAACCAGAGTATATTTGACGGAAAAAAAAAATGAAAATGAAAAATAGTTTTATTTGATATTTTAGCAATTACATATACATAATTACATTTTGCCAAACTTTTTTAAGGTTTGTCGGCAAAAGTGTAAGCTCCTTTAAATCAAAATAAAATAATAGTAATCAAAATTTAAATTTAAACAAATTAATCCAAAACAAATCAATTCAAAATTTTAAATCTTACTAACTAATGACATTGTCTGACATTGTCTTGCAAACTTTTTTTTCTTTTTTTTTTACAGCTTTAGCTGCAAAATGTGTTGATTAGCGTTGGAATTATCGTTAAAAAATGGATCATAGGTTCGTGAATGTTATAAAATCTAACATTTGATCTTCTTTCTTTTCCAGAGAGTTCTACTACATTCAGATGGAGAAGTACGCTCGACAGGCCATCAGTGAGGGTCTGAAAGCAGCCGAGGACCTGCACGTGGCTGGAGACTCTGAACTCTACAGGGTGCTCAACCTGCATTACAACAGAAACAACCATATTGAGGTAAGCATCAAACAAAAAAAAATTATAAAAATATATACAGAGGACGATGTAGATCGATCGATCGTTTTATGACTATAGAGTCGTGGCCAATAGATTGTATCTCACTAATAAGTACAAAATAAAGAGCTTACTACACTTTCCTAAATTCAGTCGACTGAATTAGGGTTTGTAATTAGGCTTCGAAATGATTAAACTATAAATAAAACTTTCTAAGTACATGCAATTACACATGACTTTTAGTCGACTTTAAGTCGATGGAATTTTGAAAATTTGAATATTACTCCATCATAACAGAGTCAGAATTAAGGGCTTATTTACCCCTTCCTAAATTAATAAATCCTTAGTTAATTCAATCAAGTATAATTGCATTTAGTAAGTTATTTTTAGTAAGTTATATAGAAAAGATAGTTGTCTTGACTCGTACTGACGCGGTTAATGGGAATTTGCTCAGGACCGTGATGGTTGGTAGAACGAGGGGGAGGCCTTTGCGCAGCAGTGGGACAGTAAAGGCTAGGAAAAAATTATCCTTATTCAGTCGATCGAATTTACCTTTCATTTGTAACGAAACGACAGAACATTAGTCCGTATTTATTTCAATTTAGTTAGTTATAGGTGCTAACACGAAAACAAATTTTGAGATGAGTTTGTTTTATAATTCCAGGTGCCACCAAACTTCAGATACGTGGTGGAGCAGACTCTTCGAGAGTTCTACCGCGCCATCCAGGGCGGTAAGGACACGGAGCAGAGCTGGAAGAAGTCGATATACAAAGTGATCTCGAGGCTCGACGACCCCGTGCCCGAATACTTCAAGTCGCCCAACTTCCTCGAACAACTCGAGTGAGCGCACGACTACACCAAAAACTGTTTCGGCAATCAAAATTAAAAAAAATATTGGACGATTGTTTCGCACACCAAAATTATACGACACTCGCATTTAGGCCTTCAGATTCAAAATTATTGATAAAAAAAGTTAAATTATTAAAAAAGTTTTGAATTTGTACGTTGGACGTCGAATGACGCGTCTTTATAGTCGCGTCCGCGCTCTCCTAGGAAATTCATTAGGTTATACGAGTAAGAGAAAATTTAAGTCACCTAGAATTTTATTTCTGCACATAATATATTTCGCTATATATAATTATTATTATATTATTATTAAGTATTATCTTAAATGGTTTTATAGTTGTGTATATCTTAAAATCAGTTTATTGATTTATTTTTTAAGGAAAAAACGATTAATATATTAACTGCTTAAGTTTTAAAAATTTTGTTGTTTTTATTTTTATTTTCTCCTTTGTTTCCTATCCCGAGGAGTTTGGTTGGTATGTTCCCGTCGTGTTGTAGTTCAGTTGGTTTGTTCCCGTCGCGTTGTAGTTCAGTTGGCTTGCCTTTCGCAGCCGAAAATTGTCAACCTTTACCTCGTCATAATTATTTTAGGAATAATTAACAGTAACCATAGACATTAGTACAATAGAGCAGGGTTATTTTTCGATCCACAGACAAATATATTATAGATTATTTTTATACTGACAGCCGGTTTTGTGTTCGTGCAGAGGATTTTCAATAGGATAACTATAAGCAGACTACAAAATTCGAAAATAATTAAACATCTTTATTTAACAGTTCAAGTACACATCTTTAGTTGTTGTTCAGATGTTTCGGCAATGTTCGGGTCGCACTCAGTTCGTCCGTGACAAATCTTGGACGTAGGGTTAAGTTATTTGTTAA
This sequence comes from Athrips mouffetella, assembly GCA_947532105.1. Classification (NCBI taxonomy): domain Eukaryota; kingdom Metazoa; phylum Arthropoda; class Insecta; order Lepidoptera; family Gelechiidae; genus Athrips; species Athrips mouffetella. Next base: position 8,159,388 of record OX383973.1, read on the forward strand.
ATAAAACCACTATTTTCCGAAAATTTGCGTGGGCACATAACGCTAACATATCGGAGCGTGGCGCTACACGAGTTTTATTAAAAATTCCAATTTTATTATCACTTTCTAAAAAAATAAAAAAATCTCTCACTGACACATTCTATGACTCTCGATTGATTTTGAACTACGCACAATAGAAACGAAGACTTCTAAAGATTAGTTTTTGTCCACGACGTTTTCGGCACCTTTCCACTGTGCAGACAGCCACGCTCCGCCGACGGGCGCAAAGCGACGGCCCTATCAAGAAAATAAACCATTTCCAAATGAGCAATAGTTGAAGGCAGCACGTATCCAGAAAACTAAATTACGTCATAAAATCTCTGGTACTCAAAATTTTCAACCACATATTTTGACAACAGTTCGATCTCTTACAAAAACTGCACTGGGCCACCTGTCCGATCAGAAGTGCCTTCAAAAATGTTGATTTTTTTACGATAAAACGTAAGAAAATATACAAAAAGGCCCTCAATAGTTCCGACAACGGCCGTCGCCTGTGCCCGCGCGCCACACGCTTCAGTTCGCCGTATCGAACGATTAATATACATACACACTTACTATTATACTATAGCAGAATAATTAGTTTGATTCGTAGATATACGTAGCGCGGTAGAGCTGGCGCTTCTTTCCGAGCAGAGATTCAAGAGCACTGTTTAAAGAGATGCTAGACTCAAGTGCGACAATGGTTAGTAGGAAGCCATCCGTTCGGGAAGAGGCGCCAAGCAGCCGCTATCTCGATGTATTTGTTATACACGTAGTTGCCGGCCGCCAGCCCAGCCACGCGGAAACACATTTCAGTTCACATCCTCAGTTAAACAGGACACAAGAAATAAATAATAATTTCGCTTCTCAAAATAGATATAAAACGATAAGATAGATAGTTGTACAGAGATGTATAGCGACATGTACATAATACCATAGTTTTAATACAGAGGAGATAATCGAGTAAACAGACTATCTTAGCGCTAAAGATATTTTAAGTAAGGCTCAATAGTAAAATGGAAATTGTGAATTGATTTGCGGAATTGTAAAGTTACGACATCTTCAGTTTAAAGTATGGATCCCGCGCTGGGCGGGCGGGCGGCCCTAGCTAAGCAAGTGTAAGCAGTTTTCATTTCATATTACACGTTTGTTAACTTTTTAATTTGTAACCATTTGAACTATTACGATAATATATTTAAGGATACCTCAGTTTAGGATGGACCAGGCGTCGACTGGTGTGCTTAGAGTAGCGTACAGGTTAGGTGAGAAGAGAGATAACGGAATCATTTTAAGACATCGACACAGAATACACACACGCAGCCTCCCCCTATTTGGAAACAGGTTTTCAGTTCGGAATTTTCCCCGGCCATTTTCGTGCGCCTACGAAAGTGGCCCAGTGGTCACAATCACACAGCCAACTCTCCATAGCAATAGCCCGGGTTAAGTTTCCAGATTCGCGTCGGTTCGTAAGGTGTACGCAGTCGCCGCAGGGCTTATTCGAGATCGAGCATCGTTCCATGTTACGTTACTATCGTGTTTTGTTACAATGTTGTCTGTTTTGTTCGTATAAAATGGCATTCTACAGCTAAAATGTACCCACTTACTCATATATATTATTCAGGCCTCTAGTTGAAGTAAGAATCGCAAATTGAATTTAAACATGGAATCGTCATGGAAAATACTATGAAAGGCAAACTTTATCTAGAGGATTAATTAGATTGAAACTATAGTTACAGTAATCTCTCATTCGTAATTCGTATTGATATTCACATAAAAAGGACATTAGCTGTAAATCTTTCAGATGTAGAATGCCACCGTTCCACGAGTATTATTCCTTGTATAGTAAGTAATAAATCCGTTATTCCGATCTCTCCATAGTTTCTTCATATCTAATAGAAGAGTTAAAGCAGGCTACACAACACATATTACAATAGCACTATATTCGTTTCCCATAAACAGTATTCAACCGACATGCCGTAATTTGCTGACACTTGGAGCCGAACATTTTAGACTGTACTTTCAGGAAGGGTTAAGTAAGGATCATTATTAAAATACTTATATTAACTTAATTTAATTACCATGTAAGGATTTATGTTATTTTGTCCGAATTTTTTACTTGAGTGACTCACTGTGCAACAGCAGCTACGAGACCACAATGGATACGAGCGATCGAGCCGATTCAAAAGTTGATTACGCTTTCAGATTATTTGTAAGTTATCGGTTGACAATTTTTCTAAATTAATATAAAGACTCAAGTTAAAAACATCGAAATATTAGTCCACAGTGATGTTGGGGCTAACCCATAGAAAAAGTACAAAATTCGGTGTTGACTTTAAAGCTCATGTTTGTATGTATATGTATGTAGATGTATTTAAATTTGCCTTTTCGGCGTTGTCATTTCGCATTGTTTCGAAAATTATCTCTAGATCATAGTTTATTTATGTTTCATGAAAATTGTATCTACTGTTTTTTCTTTTAGTAATTTTGAGTCCGTCTACAAAACGTTTCCATAAATTTGATAAATTATGTGATTTATTTCAAAATTAATTAGAAATAAAAAGAAAACAATATAATGTAGAATGAATTTGGTTTCGCGTTTGGGTATTATGGTTCCTAAATTTTCGAAATTGTAATAGACTCTAATGTATGTAGCATTTCATTTTTGGGAGTTAGAAAACATTTAGGTGTACCAAATAGTTGTATCAACTTTTCTATACGTGAAAATTTCAAATAAGGATTAAAACAAAAATCAGAAAATTAGGTAATTACGAAATAAGTATCGTTCGTTTGTAATATTCTGATAAAAGTCAAAATTGAGCACGGATATACTATTAGGAAGTCTTCAAACAAAACTGCCGACGCTTATCGTGTTAACAGTAATATTAAGTAAGATAAGCTCGAACGCCCAATATTTTGAATTGTGAACAGTTGTCAATAAATTCCTAATAAAAGCCCCCCCGTAAGAAAATGTTCATATTTTATATTCGAGTAACCTGTAGAGTAAATGTATTTTTAAATATCCTTGTGGTCTTCATTGGTAACAGCGATACACGTTCTTTTGTGATCTTGTGTGTGACGATTACTTTAACTTGTGTTCTTGAGCTGCAGTCCATTATTGTGGCACTATTTGGTATAATATTATATTTGAACTACGACGAGCGGACGCGGATACTCGTGATAAAATTAGTTACAAAATTAAAAAAATAAAAACGAAATTATTTTAGTAAAGTGACGCGTGATGTTTTGTCCACTGTACTCGGCCGTGCGAACCACTGTGCGGGTAGAGTCGTTTCGGAAACAAAGGATGACGCGTCACTGTAAAAAGTCTAGTATTTAGGCATCGTTTCGGCATCCTCGCATTTCGGCTAAGTGATAAGGGTCCGCGTCCTCTTGTTTCGATATTTTAGTACAAATTTCATGATGTTAAGGTTACGAGGCTCAAAGCTTTTTTTTTGTGGCACACGGCCCGCCGCCTCACTCCTGCGCCGGCCATATAATGAGTCGTGTATAAAATTTTATTCAAAAAGAGTATTTTTGTATTGAATATTTCTAAAGTTGGTGTAAAGATCAAAATTCATAAATTATAGCGATGACAAAATGGAAAGTTAGGTAAATTTCGATTGTCATGCATTTTTTGTATTTAATTTTAAGAATAGTGTCGGATATTAAACATTTAGGAGCATTTAACCATTTGTAAATAAAAAAAGTTGTTCGGCCAGGAGCGAGGCGACGGGGCGCCCGCCGTTATATAGATAAAAAAATATTATAAATAACTCAAAGATGTTTATATGGTTCTGGATGTAAAAATAAATTTACTTTAAAGCAATTTTAAGGTGAAAAGTGAAAAAATGTAAGCGTATCCTCGGTATTTGTCTTGAATGGCTGCTAGGGTCACTATTGTAATCTGTGGGCCTCAGACAAATCATACCTAATGTCACGAAAGCTAACCTAACCTAACTACGCATTAATTATAACGGTTCTTAATACTACAACAGTACTTATACATTAATATAATATCACATTGTCATAATGCTTATAATTTACGAGCGTGTGTCTTTGTCCGTGAATGTTTTAGGATCTAACCACTGTTTGGTGTTTTAGACATAAAGATAATTGTGGAAGAAATAAATTATATCTAAATTGCGTGTATCAGTGTTGATACTGTGACGACGTCGCAACTTGCGTTCGTGTATTGGAAAAAATATTGGCGGTTCTAAAATCTGTTGATCTAAATTTATCAAAATTAATCGATTGAGTAAAGTATTGTACGGTGAAACATGTATGTCTACAAGCTGACAGAAGGAAGACTTGTTGAACCGGTGAGGGATGTTTCTTCGTGAATATAACGAGTAATAAAGCTAAGCTTTTATTTGACTTTTGTCTTTTATTTATTTGTATCCCCATTGCAGATCCTTTGTTGTAAAATAATAATCCAAAAATATTTAAAAAGGGTTAAAAACTGTCAAGGGCACGTAGAGCGTGAAACATTTCAATGGACTTCGTTCCGTTTAAATTTAACCTGACGTCATGACTAGCAAGTGTCAAGCTTGACCTGCTGTTGGCTGTACCTATTTTATACTGCAACAAACAAGATTCACACACAAGCTGAATAATTTGGTTAGAAAGATGGGCAAACCAGGATGATACTTTATCGAAACGAAAAAGTACGCACGGCAGCAAACGCGTAGAAACAAAACAGAAACAGTGCTTCGCTACAAACGCCGGAAACCGGAGACCCGCTCAAGGTCCAAATGTTTCCATCGACGTGCGCCCGTGTGTACAATAAAACAACAAACAAAAAATCACGAAAAAGGATCAAACATTACCTACTCGGTATTCTACAGTATCTAATTTCTGTAAATAGAGCCATCTATTTGTTAAGTGCAAAAGCAGCATTAGCTAGGGCAGTTTTGTCCACCCTTTTTAACGTTAGAACCCACTGTGCAGTGCGACAACTGCATGCATAGTCCGGGTATTTTACAGAGAATCTAAAATTTACGGTAGATGGCGCTAAAGTACTTTTTTTACACATTCTCTGAAATGTTAACCAATGTTCTCATAGATGGCACTACGAGAAAGAAAAAACCGGTCAAGCGCGAGTCGGACTCGCGCACCTTAGGTTTCGATATGTAGCATTTTTAGAAACAATAAAGTTCATTTTAGGACCGCAAAACTAAGTTTGTTTGTAAAGTTTTTTTGCAGGTTTCTAAAAAACTGCTACTTACAGAGATTGTTATATTTTTTCCAGTAATATGTATTAACCTCTATCTACTAATTATAAGCTAATAATTTGTTCAGATTTTTCATGTTTTGTTGGTATTTTTTGGACGTTTTTCATCATAACTGTGAGTTGTAAACAATACAAAACCTATTTTGCTACCTTCAAAGCTCTGTCATATGATAACCTTTCGGCCTAATTGGTCCCCATCTATACTTACATATAATAAAACAGTAGAATCCGTGTGTCTGTAATTTTCATGAATTCATCGAAAAATTATTGTGGGCGTTAAGAAAAGACTAATAGAACACAAATAGTACATTACTGCACCGGTCGAAAAAACGGGTATTGAAGGACGAACGTGATAATGTGGGCAGAGGCGTAGCCGAGACCCACATACGTGAGTCCATCAATACCTGGTTTCGGCCAAGGCTTGTATAGTGCTTTTCTCAAACAATGCGCGGATATTCAAATTCTTACATAAGTAAATTACTTACATTTTCAGTCTCTTCTCTCTTTGCCACTGAAAAAGTTCTCATAAGATTTTAAATAGATACATGATATTTGAGGCACTATTTCTAAATTCCATTGACTTATTAATTTTATTTACAATTACAACCTAAATTACACTAAATTAAATGCAATAAGTCAATATGATGTTCCCGCTAATAACTTTTAATAAAGAATGATGTTCGGGGTACCTATTCTTGAATCTATTCAAGTGATTAATAGATTTAGAATAAAAACAAAGTCTTAATCAAATCTAAAAAAATAAAGAATAAAATGTGTTATTTATGAAATAATATTTGTTTCCTTATAATACAAATGATTTTAATTTACTTTTTTAGAGTTGATCAAGGCATTTCAAATTAGGGCAATTAATTTTGTCATTAGATGAGTTTAAAACTCGGACCCTGCGCCACAGATTATATACTAGTTACTACCAATGATCTTACATATACCATGATAGCGTACTCTTAACAATTTGTACAGAGGCAAAACGAGCAGAGCAAGACATCATAGTCGATGTACTTCGTCCCTTTCTAATTATTGCCATACTAATGAAGTTTGCACAATTTCCGTGCAAAAAGTTAAGTTTTATATCCACAAATTTTTATTTATACGTATTTTTAAATACTTATTTGAATAATTTTCAACGTGCAAAGTATAAACTTCTCTCTCAGTTTTCATTAAATATTGATAAATGCAGAAAATCATTTTCTTTTGATTTATCTGGATTAAAATCTCTTTGGTAAAATGATTTTTAACAAAGATTTTGCACGACATTTTGTTGATGTTGTCATGGCAACATAAACAAAATGTCATGCAAAATCTATTAGAAAGGGACAGCTTCCTCTCCTCTTACGTCCTACTCTGCTCGCATAATTTTTGGAAGAGCGCAATCTGGTTAAAAGCGCTAAGCGCGAAGTAATAAATCTATGGTTACTACGGTCCTGAGCGAAATAAACGGTGTGTGACCTCCTTGTTCAGAACTCTTTCGTTGTATGCCATCTCCTTCGTTATCATGCTTTGGAGAAAAAGCTGGTTCCATTTTGAAATAAGATGACAAAAATGAGTTTTCATAGTAGTTTTCCCGACCGCTTGACACGTAAGAAATGGATTTTCATACTAACTTTCCCGGCATCGTTTCCCGGCCGCTGCTCGCTTGTTTTTTACCAGTACGAATACTTCGATTTTGCTCTAAGAAGATTGTCAAAATAATGATTGAATTTCCAAGCATGTTTGAGAAAAATATTTTTCTAAATTTTTTGTCTGTCTGTCTGTCTGTTTGCGCTAATCTCCGAAACTACTGAACGGATTTTCTCGCGGTTTTCACAGGTAGATTAAGCTTAGCTCCGAGCAGCATATAGGCAATGTTTCATTTAAATCGGCTCACTCGATCATAAGTTACACTAATTTAAAGTATCAAACTGCATGTGCGACAATTACTCACAAACTACTAAACCGATTGAAACGGGGTTTTAAATCACGAGTTTTGCTTACTCCGTGCAATATATAAGCTAAGGTTCATTGCGCAAACGGTTCACTCAGACAGAAGGTACGCAAAGTTTCAAGCGGCGGCGCCAATAACTCACAAACTTCTGAACGGATTCAAACGGGGTTTTCAATAGCGTCATTAACTTACTTCTTTGCATCATATTAGATTAATTTTATTGCAAACGGTTCACTCAGATAGAAGGTTCGCGAAGTTTCAAGCGGCAGTGCCAATAAATCACAAACTACTGAACAGATGAAAACGGAGTTTTCAAAAACGTATTTAACTTACTTCCGTGCAATATATTAAAATAAATAATAAATAAAATAAATAAAAATATTTATTTGAGCCAGTTACACAATTGGAGTTTTAACAAAAAGGAACTTAAAAGGCTAATTAATTTACTAATTGAACGGCGGTCCCCTGAAACTCAAACTAGGTTAAAACCTGTGTGATGAGTGTCAGTGGTCTGTCGTCTCTATTACTAATGATTGCTTGCCAAAAACAATGAACAGAAGTTATTATGTAACTAGGAATCATTTATGTAAGTAAGTAAGTAAGTATATAATGTGGGTTTTGTGTCTATATTGTGATGAGTGTATGTGTGTTTGTGGTGTGTGTATGAGATGTGTAGCGGTATATGTGTAAGTGCTTGCAAGAAGGAGTAAAATTAGGTTAGTAGGTATAATTTAGGTTAAGATGGATTCTGTCTGATCATAATCTAAAGATAGTAACCACTTTTTAATTTTATTTTTACAATCATACTTATTTAGTGAGCTAATATGTAGGTTTTCATTGATAGCATTGTAGATGTTTGCACTACGATGTCTGAATTGCTTTCTCGCAAAAGTAGTTTTACAAACTATTTTCGGGCATGGAGGTATAGGTCTTCTCCGGGTGGTTTTATCGGCACTATTTTGTAAGGGGACGGATCTATGTTTACGGAGGGTGGAACGTAATATGTATAATTGCCTTACTGTTAGAAAGGACAATTCACTATATAATTGCTTCGTCGGGAATCTGTACGGCTTGCGGAACAGAACCTTGAGGATGGCCCTTTGTGATCTCTCAAGATCAATAAATTTTGATTTAGACGCACCACCCCATGAAGATATAGCATAAGATAGGATAGATTCAGCGAGTGCTGTATAAACTATTCTTAAAGTTTCTTTGTCGGCAGAGTTTCTTAATTTCTTAAAAATAAATATTAGCTTCCTAGTCCGTGACATAAGAGAACTTAAGTGTTCGTACCAGTTGAGACACTGGTCCAAAAGAACTCCAAGGTACTTTATAGATGGGGATCGTATGAGAGGCAAACAAGAGCACGGAGTAGATAAGGGTGAACATGTATGAGCAAGAAATGTAATGTCAGGAGGCTGATCACATGGTCTTATAGTGAAAGTTAGGAACTTTGTCTTAATGATATTTAAAGTTAAAAGGTTATTGGAGAGCCAGTTCATAGCTTGCCTGAAGGCAGTTTCTGCGTGCGTCACTGTTTCTGTCCAAGTTTCCCCGTACACAATAATGGCTGTATCGTCAGCATACGCAAACAAACAGCTGTTAGGCGAGGTCAATTTGCATAACTCATTCACGTAAATAAGAAAGAGTGTGGGTCCGAGGATGCTCCCCTGCGGTACACCACAGGTTATCGCGAGCTCATCGCTATGATAAGAGTCAATTTTAACTATTTGGGTCCTATCCGATAAATAGTCGGTTAAGAGATTTAAAGTCATCCCCCTAACACCAACACTTTCAAGCTTTTTCAACAAGAGTGGGATAGAGACGGTGTCAAATGCCTTAGACAAGTCCAGAAAGATACCAAGACACTTTGCTCTTTCATCAATTTTCTGGACGATCACTTCTGTCAGGTCTATTATGGCATCTTCTGTAGATAGACCCTTACGAAATCCATATTGATTTTTTGACAGAATTTCATGAGCTTCCAGAAAACTGACCAGAGCCGAGTTCAGTACTCTCTCCAAAATTTTAGAAAGAGAAGGTAGGACAGATATCGGTCTATAGTTGCTGACGACGTCTCTATCTCCACTCTTGTGAATTGGGTGCACAACCGCTTTTTTTAAGGCAGTCGGAAATTTACCTGTCCTAATGGCTAGATTACAAATGTACGTGATAATCGGTGTTAGGATATGACTAGCAGATTTTAATAGTTTTGATGATATCTTATCCCAGCCAACAGCCGCGTCACTATTTAGGGTAAGAATAATCACACGAACGTCATCTTCTGTAACTTCATGAAAAGATAATGAATTAGGTGGCGATTGAGTAATGTTAGGTCTAAGTTGAATAGAAGGAACAATATCTTTTGCAAATTTTTCTCCAAAGCTTAAAGCAAATATTAGCTTAGTTTTATTGCAAACGGTTCACTCAGACGGAAGGTACGCGAAGTTTCAAGCGGCGGCGCCAATAACTCACAAACTACTGAAGGATTCAATCGGGGTTTCAATAACGTATATGTGTTACTTCCGTGCAACACTTATACATTATTTTATTGTGATCGGTTCACTCAAACAGACAATATTTGTGTACAAAATTTCAAGTGGCGAGGTTGAGCTGAAATGAAACAAAGCTCATATGATTTTACATGTAAGTAAGCCAAATACGTTATTAAAAACTCGAAAATAAAAAACATAAGTCTTGGGCACAGATGGATTAGTAAAATATTGATTTAGTACTATGTTAAAAAAATAATTAAAAAATTCCCAGCAGCTTCGGCAAGTCGGTGCAATAAATGTTAAAAATGTGTGAAAGTTCTAGAGTTTTGAAAACTTATATAAAGTAGGTACTAGAAATCGTGTTTGTATAGAAGTAAAGTCATACTGTTTTGTATGGAATAGAGGTACATGTACTTGTACGTACAGCGTACAGTTAAAAGCATGTGAAACTATGTAGATATGTTGGACTTTATACAACTCTTTTTTCAGTAGCTAGCTTCAGAAGCTAAATTGACTGAGCCCCAGATTTAGTTGTAGGTTTTGTTTTGTACAAGAAATAAAGAAACCCGTATCATAATTCGACCGCGTGGAATTCGATTCTAATTTTACATATACTTTGCAACATATTAGCTTAGTTTTATTGCAAAATGTTCACTCAGACAAGAAACGCGAAGTTTCAAGCAGCGGCGTCAATAATTCACAAACTACTGAACCGAGTTTTTGCCAGAGTTTTCAATGTTGCGTTGGAGTTCTTTCCGTGCAACATCTAAGCTTACTTTCATTGCAAACGGTTCACTCAGACAGAAGGTGTACGAAGTTTCAAGCGGTGGCGCCAATAACTCACAAACTGATTCAAACGGGGTTTTCTATGGCGCCTTGGACTTCCTTCCGTGCAATATGTGAGCTTAGTTGAAAATTGGTAAAAAGATAGTTTGAACCATGGGCAAAGTCATTAGACTTCATTCAGAACTCCACGCAGACGGAGTCGCGGGAAACAGCTAGTTATTAATAATAATAAAAATATTTATTTAATTCTACCGTTAATAAACATGGGCAAGCATATTCCAAAAGTGTTCCAAATAAAAAAAAATATAGTAAAAATAATTTTTAAAACAAGCTTTTATTAGACGTAGAAAAAGAACCAAAACTTTATCACAGTCTCAGGTTTTCAAATAAAAGCGTGTTACATTATAAAACAGCAAGAGAGAACTAAAACAACTGCTCGCGCGCATAACTAAGACCATATTTTTATCTTACTGGTACGGAACCTTCGGTGCGCGAGTCTGACTCGCACTTGGCCGGAGGTTTTCTTTCTGTTTTACAATGTAACAAGCTTTAATTTGAAAAACTGAGACTGTGATAACGTTTTAGTTCTTTTTCTGCATCTAAGAAAAGCTTGTTTTAAAAATTATTTTTTACCATTATTATTTTTTTTAGTATTTACGATGTGAAATACTAAAAAAACAACTATCTACAAGCCCTAGAATCAGACATACACCCAACAGCACGTCAGTAGAAACACTTTGGACTTTGTGGCATAGTTTAAAGCAAAGAGATTTGAACCTCGCTACGCTCGGTCATAGAGGGATTTGAAGGCTTGTCAAGTGTTGCACTTTTGAAACGTCAAGTTGGAACCAGGTTTGTTTTGGTTCTTTTTACACTTCTGCTAATTTAAAAAGTTATCTGATTGTTCTCTTGACAACTAGTATGACGTTGTCTTTACTTTCAGTCGTCTATGAAACTATTTGTTTTGATGTTGTCGTGAGCGAACCGGCTCTGTAGTTTTTATAATGGACTTGACATTGTCACGTTGGGTAAGTCGGTTTGGTTTTTTGGTGTTTTCTGCTCAAAGCATTCAAAGTGAGTGTTTTCTGTTGGTTTAGGTCAGTGTTACTTGGTTGTTATTTATTTTATAATATTTAGTAAGTATATTCGCTGAGTCTTCCTGGCTTTCTAACTATGGAGGGCAATGAAAAATTTAAACCTCCGGATCCCGGAGGAACAGTAAATTTACCCGCAGTCCCGATGCAGGTTGATGAAAAAATCGTGGCTCCGGAACTAAAGATAGCTGGTGTGCAAATGCCGAATGCAGATACAGTCACATCGTGCTATGAAGCGTCTACAAATAGAAAACGCGGTCCTTCTCCTTCTCCCAGGAAACCAGATATTTCCAAGAAGGTTTTTAGTAATTCTGTCAGTAACGCGACGGCATCTATTAGTTCGGTTTATAAGCATCCTGACATGGAAGAAGTTCGCTGTACTTATGGTCCGGAGGATGTTGGCCCATTCATTGTTCATGTTTCCCGTAATGTTGAATCTCTGAACTCCGGTTTATCCTTACGTTCCATCAAGGTGGGTCAAATTTTAGTACAAAATTGTGTAAATAACGTTGCGAGAGATGGCATTAAGTCTATTGGTCGAAATAGAGTGTCTGTAGAATTCAAGACATCGAATGATGCGAATAAATTTCTATTAAATCCTTGTTTATCTCAACATAATTTATCTGCATCAATTCCGTCATACAATGTTTCTAGAATTGGTCTTGTACGTGGTGTTCCCACTGAATGGTCGATGGATGAATTTGTTTGTGCCACTGACCTCAAAGAAGGTAGTGGAAAAATATTAAAGGCGCGTCGTCTTAATCGCAAAGTTCTCAAAGAAGGTGATTCTCCTGTGTGGGTTCCTACACAATCTGTAGTAATAACTTTTGAAGGCCAAACTTTACCTAAAAAAATATTTGCCTACTACACTTCCCTTCCTGTCGAAACGTACCTTTTGCCCACCATACAATGTCGAAATTGCCTACGATTCGGTCATGTTAAAGCGCAATGTCGGTCTGAAGCTAGGTGCTTTAGGTGCACTCAAAAACACTCTGGCGATGAATGTAATGTTACCCCGCAAAATGCCACTTGCCTTCATTGTTCTGGCAAACATTTCGCAACAAATAATGTGTGCCCGGAGTTTTCTCGACAAAAAGCAATTAAGATAGTAATGTCTGAACAAAGTATCTCCTATTCGGAAGCTGCAGCTCGATTTGCCCCTGTTCGGAGACCTTATTCGGATATAGCTAAAGCCATGTTTTCGCCAATCCCGGAAAATCCCTCTTGTCCTTCTGTTTCTCCTGATCTTTTCTCCTCTCAATCTCAATTCACTCCTCTTCGTACAACTTCTTACAAAAAATCTGTCATTCGTTCTCCTCGTCCTAGGACTCCTCTTCCACAAGGTTACGACATGGACGCTCATCGTGAATTAATTTCCGATCCATCACCATCGCTCCCCAATGGTTGTGCTTTATCTAGTCCGTCTCCAAATCCTGGCGTCTCTCCTAACGATGATATGCTTGAATTGCTCATCAAGTTAATCGCCAATGTCATCTCCAAGTGGGGTGACGTTTTACCGTCCAACGTCGCTCCAAGTTTCGTTAAATTTGTTGAAAACTTATACAATAATGGCGCCTCCGCATCTAACCAAATTTCTGCAGTGGAACTCCCGAAGTCTCTCGCCTAAAAAGTTTGATCTTATTAATATCATTAATGAACACTCTGTGTCTGTCGCGGCTATTTCGGAGACATGGTTTAGACCCGGCTCCATTTTTAGGGTGCCGGGTTTTTCATGTCTCCGGGATGATCGGTCTGATGGTCGTGGAGGATGTGCTCTTTTGATAAAAAGATCTTTTTCTTTCTCACAAATTCCTCTTCCCCCTCATTCTGAAGAGATAAATGCCGTAGCAGCGAAGATTATGGATATAAATTTTCTCTCTATTTATATTCCTCACCCTAATCTGAATCTTATCCCTGATCTTTCCACTATCTTATTCTCTGTTCCTTCTCCTATTATTATTCTAGGTGATTTTAATTGTCACAACACTATTTGGGGTTCTTACCACTCCGATATATTTTCTTCTTTTCTCGTAGATTTATTTGATGATATCAATGTTTGTGTCATTAATGATGGTTCACCTACTCATCGTGTCTATCCGGGACAAAACCCTCAATCAGTAGTTGACCTGTCTGCTTGCTCCCCTAACCTGTCCTCTTTACTTTCGTGGCGTGTTCTGAACCAATCGTATGGTAGTGATCATTTCCCCATACTTATTTCAAAACCTTTGTCGGTACTGCCTATCCCTTCCCCTGATCCTCTTTTAAAATATAAAGTCCATCAAGCTGATTGGGCATTGTTTTCATCCATTGTTGAGTCGAATCTAAAAGACCTCCCCTCTGATTTTGATAATCCCCTTATAAATTATTCACTTTTTTTGGATCTCCTTATTTTAGGTGCTGATGCGTCAATACCTAAGAAAAAACCCCGTTCGCCTAAGATTTTACCACCCCCATGGTGGGATGACGAGTGTACATCTGTTGTCTCTGATAGAAATGAAGCTGAACTTTTTTTGAATGGTTCCACCAGTATCGAGGATTTTTTTGCTTTTCAAAAATTAACTGCCCGGGCAAAACGTTTTTTATCCAAAAAGAAAAAGAAAGGTTGGAAAAAATTCTGTGAGTTTCTATCCCCTAGAGCTCCTTCATCCTTTGTTTGGAAGAATATAAAAAGGTACCGTGGTTCCCTTAGACCTGATCCCCTTTCTTCCTATGACACCTCTCCCTGGTTGGAGGAGTTTGCTAACAAGCTTGCTCCTTCATCTTGTCCTGAAGAGTGTTGCATAAATGTCGTCCCTCCTTCTTTTTCTTATGATCCCTTCGACAGTCCTTTCACTTCCACTGAATTGAAATTCGCTTTAGATGGGTTGAGAAACACGTCTCCCGGTGAGGACGGCATTCCATATTTATTTATAACTAAACTTAGTTCTTTGTCTCAAGATTATTTTCTAAATCTTCTCAATAGTATTTTTATTTCTGGTGTAATTCCGGAATCGTGGAAACGTCAAGTAATTATTCCTATCCCAAAACCTAATAAAAATCCAACTTTGGCCAGCTCTTACAGACCAATAGCTTTATCTTCTACTTTAGGCAAAATTTTGGAACATTTAATTAAAAATAGATTAGAGTGGTTTCTTGAGCATAGAAAGTTACTTGCAAATACCCAATTCGGTTTTCGCAAAGGCAGAAGCACCATGGATAGCTTATCTATTTTATCAACTGACATTCGCCTTGCCTTGTCCAAAAAGGAACACACCATTGGTTGTTTTTTAGATATAACTGCGGCGTATGATAGTGTTCTCCTCCCAGTGCTCAGAACCAAAATGTTGGAGTTGGGTATTCCTATAAGGATAATCTATTTCATTTTTAAACTTTTTATGGGAAGATCCATCAAAATTCGTAGTGGTAATTCTTTTCTCCCACCGAGAACTCTGTGGCGAGGAATTCCTCAAGGATCCGTCCTCAGCCCTCTTTTATACAATATATATACTTATGATTTAGAACACTCTGTCTCTCCTTTTTGCAAAGTTCTCCAGTATGCTGATGATCTGGCTTTATATGTTGCGAGCCAATCAATTGAATCGGCTTCGAGAGATTTGAATCAGGCCCTTAGTTACTTACATTTATGGTTAGATGACAATGGCCTCTCTCTAGCTCCTGCTAAAAGCAATATTATTGTCTTTTCTAGAAAGAGAAGTATTCCGAGAGTCGTCATTTCCTACGTAGATCAGGTTATTCCCCAATGTGATTCGGTTAGGTTTTTAGGAGTTATTTTAGATTCTAGAATGAATGGCATTCCTCATTTAAATTATATAATTGAAAAGTGTGAAAAGAATATAAACATTTTGCGGACTTTATCCGGAGTGTGGTGGGGTTCCCACCCTTATTCCCAAAAATTACTGTACAATGCTTTGGTTCGAAGTCAAATTGATTATGGTTCTTTTATCTTAGAGCCGTGTAGCAAATTAGCTTTAAAAAAAATTGATGTTATTCAATCAAAATGCTTACGTATTATTATTGGGGCCATGAAATCCTCACCTACTAATGCCTTACAGGTTGAATGCGTTGATCCTCCTTTGTTTCTTCGTAGGCAGTACCTTTCTGATCGTTTCTTATTTAAAGCATTTTCATTTTCTGTTCATCCTCTCATTACTCTTCTAGAGTCTCTTTCTCGTGAAGTGGCTGAAAATCATTATTGGACTCATAAGGATGCCCCCAGACTTTTGAATAGCTTTTTAAAATTAAATAATCTTCCTTACCCGATTTTCCAATCTTGTAGGTCTCCTCTCTTTGAAACTGACTTTGATGCTTTAATTTATTCCCCAAGGGTAATATTAGATTTTGGCATTTTTAAAGATGATCCTGGGGCTAACCAAAATTTCAATCGTTTAATGGAAAAATGGCAGGGTTGGATTCCTATGTATACGGATGCCTCAAAATTGAACTCTGATAGTTATGTTGGTGCGGCTGTTTGGGTTCCTAAATATAACGTAGTTTTAAGTTTGAAATGCCCTTCCCATGCCTCAGTGTTTACTGGGGAAGCATCTGCTATTTTTGAGGCTGTTTGCTATGCGGTTTCTCATGATTTTCCAAAAACTATAATTTTTACTGATTCAAAAAGCTGTCTTCAATCAATTATTGGCAATCCTTTTAAGTCTAAATTGAAATTTCCTCTGATTTATAAAATTAAAGACATGTTGCATAAATCATTTAAAAAGAACCAAGAAATTTGTTTGGCTTGGATTCCAGGTCATTGCGGTGTTGAGGGCAATGAATGGGCTGATACTTGGGCTAAGGCTGCAGTTCAGTCTGGAATCGAAATTGAGCAAAAGCTTTTTTCCATCGATCTTTTGTCTATTGCTCGAGCTGACATGGAAAAATCTTGGCAACAACATTGGGATTCTTCCAGATTAATTAAGGCTCGTTACTATGGAAGCATGCAACCACTTATTCCGCACAAGCCTTGGTTTTTTCGTGTCAGATCGGGCAATAAACGAGCCACTTCAACTATTTGTCGCCTCCGTCTCGGTCATGCTTGTACACCTGTCTTTCTCTCTAAAATTAGGATACGAGATCATTCCCTTTGTGAATGTGGTTTAGACGACGGCACTCCTGATCACATTTTTTTCAATTGCCAATTGAACTCTTTTTCTTTATATGATATTCTTCCTAGCTGTATTCCGCGTCCTATTAATTTTCATTCTTTACTTTCATATGTATTCACTCCCTTCGTCAAAATTCTTTTAAAATATATCGATTATCATGACATAAAATTGTAATTTACATCATTCTTAGTATTTTTTGCCTTTTCTTTTCTTCATCTTATTTTTCCACTCACTTTGTCTGCTTTGAACATCAAAATTTCTATACCATTCCTCTAACGTGTGTGTCGAGTCTATATTTACTATGAATTTGGCCAAATACGTCTTGATAAAAGATGTGAAAGCCATATTGAAAAAAAAAAAAAAAAAAAAAGTTTTTATAATTTTACTGTTATTAAAATACTTATATCTAATCAAATAAGTGTTGTACACAAAAGCCTAAATGCTGAACAATACATAAATCGTACCGGCATGCGGATCTCATTCTTTTAGGAAACAGGACATCGAAGAATTCTTATGCTTTCATTTGTAAGTAATATTTAAAAGCTTATTTTTGCAAAAAAAATGTGTAATACTCATTAAAGTGACAACAAATTATATTAAAGATTAGGTAAATCAATTTAAAAAAACCTTCCACAAAAAAATATACTGCAAATTACAAGAAAAATTCAAGAATATCTACATAACGCGTATGATTTTGATTATCCACCATTAGAGATGTAAATAGTGGTTATCGATAATGTCTAAAAAGTTATCGAATTAAATCAGAGGGTCGGGTTTAGAAGGCCGTCGCAGCCTTTTCTTTTTTAATTTTAGATTTTAGGTTTGGCTACCGAGACTTTTAGTAATGTTCATACTGCCTTGTTCCATTGTATTTGTCCCAAATATTTTTTTATCGATATTGCTTTATATAATATCAATGGAGGCGATTTGTCCAAAGAAATAAAAAGGACCCTTTTTTAGCGCTTGTTGATGCTATAAAAAATATATATATAGTTGATTAAATATGACTTTGTTTACGTTTCACTACATAACCTATCTAAAAGGGCAGAAATCGGAAGCCACCAAACCCATAAATTGGTAACAGAACTGAATTGGTCAACCCCGATTCCAAGCTGCCGACTTTAATGGATGGAGTTTGTTTTTATAAAACCGGAGGAGCGGAGGGAGAGCAGCCCCCGCCCGCCGTAACAAGAGCCAGGCACCACGCGAGCCGCAGCGGCTGAGGCTGGTCGCCGTAGGCGACCAAAAAGCCGAAGCTGCGGAGGCGAACGTGGGTGCCTGGCTCTTGTTACGCAAGGGCGAAGGGGCTGCACTTCCCGCAGCTCCGGAGCTGTGAAAATTCAAAATTCCCAGTTTTTCTAAACGAATTAACTTGGCTGTATGTCATTATTCTTAGCCCACTTCCTTAAAAAAAAAAATTTAACTATCTAGTAGCTAAATATTAAAAAAAAAAAAAAAGTCTGCGACGGCCTTCTAAAATTTTCCCAAATCAGATGCTTACTTCATAATTCTAGTACGGTCTCTGTAAATGGTTATATCGCTACATGTTAATCTACCGAGTAATATAAAAACTGGCCAAGTGCGTGTTGGACTTGGTAGATTTAGGGTTCCGTTGTGTTGTCTAATTCATCAATATATTGCTATTTGTTAGTAAAATATATGTAATAATAAACATTATCACCAAAGACAATGCGACTCTTCCCTAGACCTCTAGCCAAAAAATTTGAAAAATATTGTACATAAGTGAAACCTATGTCAAATAATAGACCTAATCATCACTAACGTCTTTTACTATGGCACCAAAAAATCGGTCTCCGTGAAAAAAAGTATTGACCTTTGCAAATTTCAGGAAATGTGTGATTTTATTATTATTAAATTAATTGATTTAAAAGACATAATTTCTACTTCTGTGTCAACTAAACGAATGACAAAATTTGTATAATACAGGATGTTCAAAAATGTATATTTTAAAAACATCTTACTCGGAGTAATGATTGGCATCACTAATAGGTACATAGGGTCTTCATGCCCTGACACCATGCTAATCTGTTGTGGGCTATTTCATCACTAAACAACTCGTGAGTGTTACAAGCGTGATTTTAACTTCTACAGCAATTAAAATAAGATCGGTGCACCGTCCAATGTGTCAAGCTTGACGTACTCTTGACTGTACCATATCATCGGTAGTCAATATTTATTTATTTTCAGGTCCCTTCACGTTTTAAAGATAAAGTAGAACTGCATAGCAGCGGCATTGCAACTAGGCAATAAAACTACTAAATAAACAACACTTGCAGAGAGACTTGAGTGAAAATGGTGACGAAAATAAGAGTTATTATTAGGTAGTAGGTAACTTTATTAGTAGATTCATAACTTTTTAAATATACTTCGTAACGTTCTGTAATTTTATTTTAGGTAGTAGGTAACTTTATAAGTAGATTCATAACTTTTCAAATATACTTCGTAACGTTCTGTAATTTTATTTTAGGTAGTAGGTAACTTTATTAGTAGATTCACTTTTTAAATATACTTCGTAACGTTCTGTAATTTTATTCATTTACTCTTCATTTGAATTAAATGAGAGAATAAATAAAGCAGCTTAATTCATTTCTCATGAATTCCTTTTTTTTATAATATTAGCTATAAATACAGAAATACGAAAAAGACACTACGCACCCATTGGAATAGACTCCTTTACCATACGCGACCCGCGCCCGCGCGATTGCCGGGTTCTTTATCGAGTCTAGTTGTACTGCGTGGACGTGCGTAAGTCTCTGTCATTTTCAAATTCTGACGATTTGTGGTTTCGCGCTTGATGTATGAATTGTTCGGGGTGCGCTTTTATAAACATAAGTGCAACGACAAATGTTAGTTCTATTCATTTGATTTCTCTTCAAAGATCATTATTGTAAATAGCATACAAAACATTCGAATTCAAGACGATTTTTTTAAAAGCCACAATATGTTGAATTCATCATGAGCGTCTAACATCTGCTCAAAGCCTCGTCAATATTTAATGTGTGAATGTTAATACTATCGTTTTAAAAAAGTCGAAATACTACATTATCGCACTCGTCATATCGAGTGCCTGCACATCTCTAGCTGGTCAAAAAGCGTTACAGCGACGTTTGAAAGTAGATAATCATAAACATGTTTATCTCTTTTTTTCTAATATGACTCTTAACATGAGTAAAAAGTCAAGCTATAGCTGACACTTTTCGGATCCCTCTATGACCGAGCGTAGCGAGGTTCAAATCTCTTTGGTTTAAAGTTGCAAATGTTTCCATTCACGTGCGGTTGACCGTACGTAAGGTATGGTTAAATTAGGTAGTCGCAAGGAGATTGTAGCCCACGCTTCGCCAAAGCGTGGGCTAAAACCTCCTTGGGTAGTCGACATCAGAAAACAGCGCCACTGGTATGGAGTAGAAAAACTACAGTATAATGCAAAAGTGATATCAATATAATAGTATAAAAAAAGCATCTTGGACGGGAAATTTTGTCATTGCTTTGTATGTTAAAACTTAGAGATTTTTTTCCAAAAGGCCTAGCTAAACCCGAATGTTTTATAAAGAAACCGTACAGAGTTGTTTTATCAATGAACTATTACCAGGTGAGCAAGCCATGCTACCCACAAACAGATGGCGCTGTAGGTTTCTAAAACGCAGTATTATCTCCACTTTTCTATGACTATCTTCCGGCTCCAATCATGAGTGCTTGTTTGTGACATGAGGCGCAGCCGAATGTCACAATAGACAGCACGAATGTTACAATGACTAGTTTGCAATCAGTGGCATACATTACTTAATCTACGAGCATAAAAATCATTAAGAAAGTAACGTACCCTTTGTTTACTAGAACACCTCCACTTTTTTTGGCAATAAAGTCCTCTTGAGTTTCGTACGCTGCCTTAATTATTTCGGTCGGCGTGAATATTTTACTCATATTTACAAATTTTGAATGGAAATCAAGATGTTTATCGTTAAATTATAAATTAAAAGTTATTTTTTTCACAGATTAAATAAGCGCGAATGGCGCGAATTCCTCTCGGCCAGCCATCATATAATACTGTGTATGGGGGGTTCAGTGCATAAGTGCATGAATTCTTTTTAGGGTTCCGTACCTCGAAATAAAAAAACGGAACCCTTATAGGATCACTTTGTTGTCCGTCTGTCTGTATGTCTGTCTGTCAAGACCCTTTAACTCACGAACGGGTGAAGATATCAGGTTGAAATTAATACCATATGTTAAGGTCCATGAACCACACAAGACCTGAAAATTTCAATTTTTTACAAGGACTCAATCAAAAGATATGTCATTTTATGTCCTCATCTCCATACGTTTATGGAAAAAAGGAAAACCTACAGGGTACTTCCCGTTGACCTAAAATTATGAAATTTGGCAAGAAGCTAGGTCTCACAGTACAAATAAAGGGAAAAGTCTGAAATCATTAAATTTTACAACTTTACTCACAACTAATAGTAACCAATTGTGGTGAGCTCCCGTTTCAAGAACTTTTCTATAAAAGAGGGGTCAAGTTGGATGGTCGCGGAGTTTTTAAAATCAAAGAGCACCTGACTTGATGACAATGGGACCACCTCAGGAGTATACCCTTTCAGATAAAAAAAAATTTGCAAATCGGTTCACAACTGCCGGAGTAATCGATGAACATACATAAAAAAAATAAAAAAAATACATACAGTGGAACATAGAACCTCCTCCTTTTTTGAAGTCGGTTAAAAATAGCAATAGCAATCAGGCGCTAGGACCTCGCTGAGCATTAAGAGGTAAAAAGTTTATGTTATAAACGGTTTAAAATACTTACTCAAAACCCGATAAAAAAATATAAAAAAAACTACGGAACCCTATTGCGCGTGTCCCGACACGCACTTGGCCGGTTTTTTTGAAGTTGTCCTTTATGGTTTGGAAACTACTACATTAGCCGATGGCATCCAATACAACATAGTATTAACGTAATTTTGTTGCCAAACCTAACAAAAAGGTGAAAAAATTATATTACCGTATTGTAGACAGTTGCATTTATAAATATTACGCAACTGTTGACGGAATGGCAATGTTTGTGATACTGTTTCCGGTTTCGTATTTCGAACTTTAACAAATGGGAGTAGATAAAATTGTATTGTCATCCGATTCACATACGTATGCAAAATTTCATCTCAATTGGAAACCGGGAAGTGGGTCAAATTCAACTTGCAAGATTTGGTTACAGACACAGACGGTCATCGCGACAGGTGACACTAAATAAAAGCTTATAAAAGAGTTTCTTCCATTTTTACCATTTTGATTCGGAACCCTAAAAAAAACCGGCCAAGTGCAAGTCGGACTCGCGCCCTAAGGGTTCCGTACCTATCTACCATATGATATACTAAAAGCTTTTGTTCTTTGATTTTAAAAACTCCGGGACCATCCAACTTGACCCCTCTTTTATAGAAAAGTTCTTGAAACGGGAGCTCATCTTAATTGGTTACCATTAGTTGTGAGAAAAATTGAAATATTTTTTAATTTTAGAAGTCTAAAATTAAAAAATATTTCAATTTTTCAATTCCATTTATTTGTACTATGAGACCTAGCTTCTTGCCAAATTTCATAATTTTAGGTCAACGGGAAGTACCCTGTAGGTTTTGCTTTTTTGCATAAATGAGATGAGGACATAAAAAGCCATATCTTTTGATTGCGTCGTTGTAAAAAAATGAAATTTTCAGATCTTGTGTGGTTTATGGACTTTAATATTAGTTATCAATTTCAACCTGATACCTCTTCTCGTTCGTGAGAAAAAGGGTCTTGACAGACAGACAGACAGACGGACAACAAAGTGATCCTTTAAGGGTTTCGTTTTTTTATTTTGAGGTACGGAACCCTAAAAATGAAGGAGACTTGTTTCACTTAGCCTCAAATAGTAAATAAATTAGTAAGTACCAAGGTAATGCTAATTTTATTCAAGCTTTTCCAACTAACTGAACTCCCTGCACTTAAATCGTATAATAGACCCTAATTTTCTTCATAAATGGCTTACTACAGCAAGTTTTAAGCTGATTTTCAATCAAGGAGGGTAGTAAGACCCCGTTAAGACCTAATTTAAATCTTGAATGGTACTTCATACAGAATATTGATGGATTGAACACATCCTCAGATGTCTGACTTTTCAAGGATTAATTATGCAAATAGGAGTGAAGTAAGTTATTTCATAAAGAGATAAAGATTATCCAGAAAGAAGTTCGTAATTAAATAATAATCATCATCATCATAACATCCCATAAAAAACGTCCACTACAGGACAGGGAGCTCCCTCCAGAATTCTAGCTTTTGCTGGAAAAATGTGGAGGGGAAGTACCAGTCACCTCGCTTGTTAGCGTTACGACTGGCACCATGGACCGCGGTTGTAGGTGACCGCAGTAAGTAAGATGTAAGATAGAAAGGAGGATGCTGCTGCCCATCCTCCAGTTAACCCTTAGTCGCCTCTTACGATACCTACGGGTATGTATGGGTTGGTACTATTCTTTGCCGGCACCACACGGGACAATTAAATAATACAGGGTCCTAATTAAAGAGTGAACATAATTTTACCATTTTGCTTAGACCATACAACCACCAACTGAACTTTTCCCAAGGAATGTCGAAATCCTATAGACTCGCTCTATTTGCATTGTATTCTGGATGACATTCAATAAGTATTCTGTAAAGAATCTTCATTGAATAACATTATCTGAATCTGAATCAATTTTTTAAATCTCCCTTATAAACTGCTTCAGCTTATAGTGCAATATGTATGGGAGGTCAAAAATTGCTTATCGTATTTCGACCTCTGTTTCTTTGGAAAAGTTGCTCAGTTTCATAGTCTAAGCAAGGTAAAATAACTGTCTACATGCTAAAATTATGTGTAATATTTCTGTAGAACCCTACTTTACAGGAAGTGCCTACCTAAGCTAATAACAATCATGTTTCGTTTAATCGATTATTTTTTATATCACTTTTGTATTTTCTTTTTTTTTTCACTTTTGTATTTATTTTTGAGGCTCTATTAGGCCTGAAACAAAACCTAGGACCAATATTAATTTTTGACCCCTTGCCTTATCAATTTATCATATCATATGGTAGATAGGTACGGAACCCTTAGGGCGCGAGTCCGACTCGCACTTGGGCGGTTTTTTTCAGATTCAGATTATTTATTCAATGTAGATTCTTTACAGAATAATTATTGAATGTCATGCAGAATGCAGAATGCTATGGCAGCGTAAAAGAAACGGCAAGAAACCACTGCAGCACAGCCTTTTAAGACTCGGCTTTTTAGGGTTCCGATACCAAAATGGTAAAAAAAGGAACCCTTATGGTGCCGCTCTGTCTGTCTGTCCGTCTGTCTGTCACACCTCTATATCTCAGCAACCACTTATGCTATCAACCTGAAATTTGGAATAGTTTTAGAATATAGTTGCCCAACTTAATTGCACAAGAAAAAATTTTGAAAAAAGTATGATTATTAATATAAAGGGGGCCAAAATAGGGGGGGCCAAATTTCAAATTGTCGCTACTAGGTCGAGTGGGGTATCATATGAAAGGGCTTTACTTGTACATTTTAAAATATATTTTTGTATTTTTTTAAATTTCTTAGTTTTAAAGTTATGATGAAAAATGTCAAGAAAAATACCATTCCCCCCCCCTTATCTCCGAAGTTTGAGTAAGGAAAAATCTGAATTAATTACAGTTGACAGAAGTTTATATAAACTTTACAGCAAAAATAAAACGATCTTTCTAAGTTGCACAGTTTTTCAGAAATCTGCAAAAAACCTTTACAAAAAATTTAGTTTTGCGGTCCTGAAAATGGACTTTATTGCTTCCAAAAATACTATAGGTATATCGGAACCCTCGGCGCGCGAGTCCGACTCGCACTTGACCGGTTTTTTTTCTTTCTGTGTGCAATAAAGAGTATTTTATTGTATTGTTACTCAGAACACAAATCTGGACCACTTTCCCAATAAACATGATGGTTCGTACGTAAAACATACATTCTAAGTAATATACTAAGTATAATTTAGGGGTTCTTAAAACCCCAAGATTGCATTGCTGGCACACCCTGGACATTGCATACAACGAGCGCGAAACCACTGTCAAAATTTGTAATTGACAGATGTGGTAGGGCTTTTGTTGTAGGTGGTAGGGCTTTTATTGAAGGTGGTAGGGCTTTTGTGGAAAGTCCGTCTGGGGAAGTACCACCCCCTTGCTTTTTTCTGCCGTGAAGCATCAGTGTTTGCACTGCTGTGTTTCGGTTTGAAGGGCAAGGGAGCCAGCGAAATTACCGGCACATGAGATATATCATCTTAGTTCTCAAAGTGAGCAACGCTCTTAGCTGTCTTATTAGTGTCAAAATATGCCATTAATAAGACAGTAGATGTTATGGGCGGTGGTAACCACTTACCATCAGGTGGCCCACCAGCTCGTTTGCTCACTTGTAACATATAAAAAAAATTGTGTATGCACATGCACATACAACTACACCCAGCTGCTAACCCGGAAATAGCACGGGCGGGGCGCCGGGGCTGAGGTAGTGGACGCCGCGGGGGACGGAGAATGTCCGTTCTGTACGACTGGTGGTATTACTTTAACCTGTGGTGGTAATGCTGGTTTCCTTACCCTATAAATTGAAACAGCAGTGCGCAGTGCTATTTTATGGCAGAAATAATAAACGTGGTAGTGCAGTCAAATGCAGGTAAACCCTGACATCTGCATGCAGTGCAACTGTAGTCACTAAGGTATTGGCAGGAATGTTACACAGTCCAATGTGTTAAGCTTGATGTGATCTGGAATGTACTTCCTTAAAATGTTTGTAATGTTTAAAACTTTCTAATGTTTTATATTCATCATGAAATCTACCTACCTGATACCTATTATCTATTCTATACCTATGTAAACAAGGTGTTTTTTAGGGTTCCGTACCTCAAAATAAGAAAACGGAACCCTTATAGGATCACTTTGTTGTCCGTCTGTCTGTCAAGATCCTTTTTCTCACGAACGAGAAGAGGTATCAGGTTGAAATTAATAACGAATATTAAGTTCCATAAACCACACAAGATCTGAGAATTAAATTTTTTACAACGACGCAATCAAAAGGTATGGCCTTTGGTTTTATGTCCTCATCTCCATACATTTATACAAAAAAGCAAAACCTACAGGGTACTTCCCGTTGACCTAAAATTATTAAATTTGGCAAGAAGCTAGGTCTCACAGTACAAATGATGGAAAAAGTCTAAAATCATTAAATATTTCAATTTTTCTCACAACTAATATTAACCAATTAAGGTGAGCTCCCGTTTCAAGAACTTTTCTATAAAAGAGGGGTCAAGTTGGATGGTCACGGAGTTTTTAGTATATCATATGGTAGACAGGTACGGAACCCTTAGGGCGCGAGTCCGACTCGCACTTGGCCGTTTTTTTTTTATTTGAACAACATACTTTCTTTGAGCTAAACGGAGATATATTGTCTGAGGAACATAGGTCGAAATACACAAGAAGAAATTTGACCTCCCATAAAACATGCGCTATCAGCTGTTGCAGTTTCTACGAGAGGTAATTTTTTTTTATTCCAACCTATGTTTCTTGGACAATATGTCTCCGTTCAGCTCAAGGAACATACACCTTGAGTTGTTTGAATTATAAAAATACACATAGCTTCCACGTACAATGGTCCACGCAGGACTAAGTGCGGAAACCACAAACTTAACTTAGAACTTTACACATAGCTTAGTAAGATATTAAACGCTTACCTAACAAATCACAGTTACTTTCCTCTTCAACAAAGAAAGATTAGGTCTGCTGTATCAGAAGGTTTTTCATGTAGATAAATAAATGTTGTGTTTTTATGTTTTAGAACCATTTATTACTCCCTTCAACACTTGACTCTGTTACAATACAAATCATTGGCTTTTGTACAAATAGTAGAAGGCACTGTGTACATGGAAATCATAGTTCTTGGAAAGTAAAAATCTTTTTCTCTCTCTCAATAATAGAATAACACAGATCAGACACCCCATTAAAGGTGATGTTTGTTGAATATGTGCCTGATCGAGTGTCCTCATATGTCTTCGTGCGCTGCTTTCGCCTTGTAGTAACATAACAATGGTCATGCTACAAACAAAGGAGGTGAGGTATCGGAAATGGCTGCTGCAGAGAGTGATCTCACTTTATGGTTAGTACTATATTACCATATCCAGTAATAATAGTCATAAAAAATACTATTCTTTATCCAATGTCTTTCACTTTTATCAGGTATCTTATTAACTTGTTGAAATGAACTTCCACAAAGAAATGCCAAATTCTATAAACTAAGTGTCCTATTTCCCACTTTCTTTGCTTTGCAGATCTCCAATATGAAACAGCATTAACTTTATATGCGCCTTAGTCTTAGCACTTTGATCTTTGAGTTCCTCTGCTTTCTTTTCATATGCTTTTATTCTTACATCTAAGTATTTATTCGCTTCTTCTACTGTCAGTTCTAAATAATGATTCAAACCAATATTCATTAATAATATTGAAGTATCAGGTACAGTAGCTTCCATGAAGAAATTGCATCCCAAATTGACTTGAGTTTTGAAACCATCTGGATGAGTTTTCTTATCGCATACGATTTTTAACGTGTGTTTTTGTTGTATTAAATCTGATATTTCGGCGTTTACTTCCTGTAGCTTGATGTCTGTTTGTCGAAGGTCTTCTTTGAGCACGTCATTGATAAAATTTTCGTACTTATTGATCGTTTCTTCAACGTTTAATTGAGACATGATTTTCTAGTATCATGAACGGCAAGAGAAGTATTATTTCACTATTAAACTCTGTAGCTTTCTTGCTGGGTCTATGAGGAGACACGCAAAGAAGTATATAGTAGCTCGAAATTAATTAATAGATTAAGGGTAATTATTTGTTTAGCATTTTTTGTAAGTCTTTATTTTCTTTCTAACCTTAAAATCGCCATTTGACATCTCGATCTGTAAAGCATTTACAAAGAAAGATCCCCAAGTAAATGTACAGGTTTATATGTGGCATAGCTGCACTTTTGTCGTCCGAGTTTGTAGTTATAGCTTCAATTTTCAGCAATTTAAGAACAAATTATCCGTCATTTCTGAAACTCAGACTTCCAAATAACATTGGAAGGAAAGTTTGGTCCACCATTTCTGAAGCTCAGACTTCCAAATAACATTGAAAAGTTTGGTGCACCTATCTTCGTAAATGCACTTCTAATAACAACAGTTCCCTCTATTGGACTAAGTGTGTACTAAATAAACTGCCATCTAGCACACTTTTTTAGAACTATTATGAGAGATGGAGGGAGGGTAAAGAACGATGTTAAATAGTTCTGACTTCTCTGACTCTTGCACAGATGGCGCTGTTTATCTGAAGTTTTTAAAACCGCAAAGATGAAAGAAACGCAATTTTTTTATATCAATGGGTATTTCAATTACCATGCAATTATCACAATCTTGTTATTCTATACTTACTGGAAAATGGATTTTTAAACTATCACCAGGAAAATTTCAAACTATCGATAAAAAAATAATTCTGACATGGATTTTGATATTACCTACAAATAGACTGAAAGATTGCCATGGAAGGGTTTTGTCTGTAATATACATTGACGTAAGAAAAGCCCCCTGGCGTAGTTTCCAAAATCTTTGGTAATATATAAATATTTAGTGCAAATTGACTGAACTGTGATGAGGTGATATCTGTCGATGAAGTTGGAAAAAATGTGCCAACACACGCACATGTACGAAGCCTGGGCGGGCCGGTTCTTTTTTTTTTTTCATTGTTGCAGTAGGCGGAAAGGTAAAAATAAAACAAACAAATCTCATTAAAACGACCATAAAATCGTTTATTTGACAAGAAATATATTTAAACATCACTTCCAAGCTAAACATAACCAACCAACAGTTCTTTTCGCATTTATTAACCAAACAACAGGTACTTACTAATTTAGAGTACTAGTACACACTGGTGATCTTATTTTCGATTACTTATATTTTTAAATAAGCGCAGTTTACATCGATGACTTTTTCTTATTTCACAAAGTCACTCAAAGTGAAGGTAGGTACTAAAGTGAAGATTTGGAAATCTTACAAAACCTAATCAAACAATTCGTTTTCCATTCCTATCAATAATTTGGCTTTTCTTACACCCCACACTTGAACTTACTTCTATCTTAATTATATTGAATTGTTAATTTAAATTCGTTGACTATTCTACTGTGATGGACTGACTTAACCTAAGTATGTGTGCTGTTACGTTACTGACTTATTAAGGCTATACAAAATGGGGAAAACTGTAAAATTTATTATACAAATAGTATTTTTAGGAAGATTTGTGACGAAAGCACCCGAAGTTTTATGGACGAATAAAATTTATACAGGGTTTTAAGAAAAGTTATGCGACTCTTTATACCCATGAAACTGAACAACTTTCCCGTTTTTTTATGGACATTCTATACATTTTTTTTTAATTTCGACCTGTGTTACTTGGGGAACTTTATTGTTTCATGGGTAGCCGCAGTACTTTTCTAACATCCTGTATATATCAACTACATGTTTACATTAAAATGTAGGGATTTTACTTGAAACATTCTCTGTGGGTGTAAAATTTGTTCACAGAATAATAATATGACATGAAACTGACCAAAGAAGTAAGAGGCTACCTGACGTCCACTAGCGCCCCCATCAGTTAAAAACTTATTACTCGCTATATACAAAAGTTATCGAAAATCCGGAAAGACCGATTAAAGTAAAGGTACCTTAGTTAATCAGAACCTATCGATTCTGAAAAATATAGTTTACTGTAGTTACAGATACAAAAATTTCGAAAAACGGCCACTTTTAACAGTTTTTGTATCTGTAACTACAGCGAACTTTATTTTACAGTTATACAAAGTTATCTTTACTTTAATCTGTTTTTCCGGATTTTCGATAAGTTTTGTATTTAGCGAGTAATATTTTTTTAACTGATGGGGGCGCTAGTGGACGGTGGATAGCCCCTTAAGATTACCTATCAAAAAAAATATTTTGACATGACATTTTACAAAAATTAAGGTAATAAATAAGTACCTAGTTTAGTACTTGTTGCACGGCAAAGGTGATAAAATAATTTTATTTATCTTGAACTTTACCCACAGAGGAAAAAAGATTGATTTCCACCCTATTAGTAAACAACAATAACTACTTCAAAACTTTGGCTTTTTGAAAAATACAATCTAAATTTCAAAATGTCTCTAAATTGGACGAAGTTGATTTGTGATGCGACGTAATGTTTCTATAGGAAGATACGAAATTTAAAATTTAAATTTGAAATATTTAAAGATTATAGATAATGACGATTGTTTAGCTTTATCTTAATTTTATTATATAAGATCTTATGTATTACTAGGATTCATTCACAATGTACAATTAAGTCTAGTGAAAAATATTAAATTAATTGCGAAGTAGGTAGATAATCTACAAAACACAAAATAATATAAATTATGGTTTATATGTTACACTGATATCCGATACCATACCAACCCTGAAGGATTTGAATCTGCCCATGAAACTGAACAACTTTCCCTAAGCAACATAGGTCGAAATACGAAAAAAAAATTTTTCCCTCCCATAAAAACTGAATCAGCTGAAGTCAAAAAAAAAATTTCCTATGCCGTTTCAAGGAAAGTTGTTCAGTTTCTTGGGCAGAGTCACATCCTTCGGGGTTGATATACCCTTTCTGTTACACCTTGTATAAAAAAAATCTTGGGTTGTGAACACTGGTCATATGTGGAAAAGTGGATTTGATACTTCTACACTAATATAATGAAAACGTAACGTTTGTTAAAGGTGGTTTTAAGTATCGATCTGCAAATGTCCACTATTTGCCATATGTTTTTTAGCATTCCGTATCTCAGTAAAAAAAGTAACCCATATGCCCTCACTACGCTCAGGACCTTTGAATCCACTCGCAGCAAATACCAACTTTGCTGCCTCACATAACAAATAACATTTCTCGTTTTTCGCCTCCCTCTTTTAGAAAGTTGTTAAGATTTATTTGAATTCCAAAATACCAAATATCTTTTCGCCAATCGCAATGTCGGCAATAAAATTTAAGATAGGTTCAACTTAAAAGAAGACTTCCGTTTTTTTTCTGATAAAAATAAAAATTTGGTTTTAATGTAATGAGTAACGGATATCATGTTCTAAATAAATACTTATACAAAATATTAGGGCTGGTACACATGCAACTGTCTATTCCAGCTACAACCTGTTTGCCGAACGATCACAAAAAATATTATTTGCTTTTGTTCACTACAGAATAAAAAGTCTTCATTTTAAACTAAAGAGAGTAACAGAGAGTTAGAGAAGAAAACAAATATATGCAAAAAATATTACTTCAAAATTCTGCGTTTCCGCTGGCTGGACAAGACTTTTGTAAACTAACTTTCTAGCTTTTTCTAATTATTCTTAAATAAGGATATTCTTGTCAGTAAAATTTTGTGCATGTTTCATGGTCTTCTTTAATTTTGGTTAAGATCCCCGGTCCAGCAGGTGACCAATCAATAGTTTGATGGCAACAAAATTTTGAAAATAAAGGAATGTGTCCTTTCGGTAAAATTTGCTGTCTTAGATCAACAATAATGTAAAAGACATCTAAGTGACAGTGTAAGGCTGTTTGTCCAACGCGACTATTCCGAGCCGATACCGATAAAACAAAACAACAGCGACGATAGAAGCGACAATATAAGTAATTCGGTTCTAGCTGAAAATCAGCGTTTTACTTCTGAGTAAATATGGCGCTGAGCTATGGCCGTTTTGCATTGCTGCATGCACACAATTTCTTAACATGTATTGACATGTGTTTTTTCCTTTTTTTGTAAAGCAGAGAAAATAAAGATAACTATCTATCTAGTACTGATTTTACTCGTAACTTTGTCGGCGCTAAACTAAACTTTGTCTTGTTATCGGTATCGGCGTGAAATCGTCGCGGTGGGCAAACGGCCTAGTAATTACTTAGTCATATTGTCGCTGTTCTTTATCGGTATCGGCCCAGAATCATGCGGTGGACAAACAGCCTACATAATTATTACTTAGTTAAAAAAAAAAAAAAAAGGATTTATATAAATAAATGATTAGTGTCGCTTCTATCGGCGCTGTTCCTTTGTTTTATCGGTATCGGCTCAGAATCTCGCGGTGGACAAACGGCCAAATTATTATTTAGTAATATTGTCGCTTCTATCGGCGCTGTTCTTTTGTTTTATCGGTATCGGCTATGAATCGTCGCGGTGTATAGACGGCCTTATACTGTGGCGGTACAATCGAGAGTAGGCAATTGCGAGAAAGTAAAGCTTGACGCTTGCAGCGCTACCCTAGCCCAAACGGTCGTTGAAATAGGAACCGCAAAAATTCCATTGTGTCAACCTTGACGTGCCCTTGACTGTACTACTTATATCGTCCGACAAACAAGTTGCCTTTAAAGTCAGAATTTTAGTTAACAAAGCAACATGAGAAAAAAGAAATTGGTACTTAAACGTATACCCCGACATTATTTATATACAAAATATTTACAATTATCAAGTTTATATCGAATGCTAAAGATATTAGATATACATAAAAAGTTAAAGGTGGTGGTCATTTTACAACCAACAAGCTGTAGTGTGGTATGAGGTAAACAAAATCTTTCGTGAAACTATTATTTTTCCTCAATTAGTTTGTAAACTATGGCTAGTTTTAGTCGGAGACAGTAAAATCGGGTCAGTAGAAATAAATTGCTTGCTTAACATGTTGTCTATTCGAAAACACTTAATAAAATGCATCCAGCGGCTTCCTGCGGCTTTGACCTGTCAGTACACCTACTGAGACTGTCGGTAAACCTACTGCGACTGTCGGTACACCTACTGAGACTGTCGGTACACCTACTGAGACTGTCGGTACACCAACTGAGACTGTCGGTACACCTACTGAGACTGTCGGTACACCTACTGCCTTGCTAGTTACAGACCCAGCTAGTCGTTTCTTTACATCTTATAGGCCTATATACAGCCTGATTTTTTTTTTTTGTTTTGCTCTCGAAGCCCAGTGATTCTACTCATGATAGCAAGCAACTTTCCCGAAGAAATTTTTTTTTCGACTACATAGTAAAGTGGTCACGTGATCGACTCATTTTGTATACAGGGTGTAACAAAAAGAATATACCAACCCTGGAGGATCTGCCCATGAAACTGAACAACTTTCCCTAAAGAACATAGGTTCAAGTACGAAGAAAAATGTTTGACCTCCCTTAAAAACTGAATCAGCTAATTTTGTATGACAGATAATAATTTTATCCGTATTTCGACCTATGTTCCTTAGGGAAAGTTGTTCAGTTTTATGGACAGATTCTCATTTTTCAGGGTTGGTATACTCTTTCTGCTACATTTTGTAAAAAGGCGAAACTTTTTCAAGTAAAAACTTTTTCTTTTTCGAGGAAGTTCCTTCTTTTCATGAGCAGAACCACTAGGCTTCGGGTGCAAAACCAATGAAAATTCACGCTGTATATTTCTTAAAAGATTTACCACCATTTGCATAAAGCGTCTTTAAAATTAAAGCTCCTTTAAATCTAATGCTGTCACTTTCTTTCTCATCAAAACAGAAAGTGACGGCAACAGATTTAACAGAGCTTTATCTTTAATGAAGATTTATGCGGCTGCCTGATAGTCACGCAATATTTCATGAAATAATTTGGGGAATATCGTATGTTAGAACGAACACTATATAATTAAGGACGTAACTTTTGAACGGTTCTGTTGAAGAATTATTATCAATTTTTAAATCACTGGTTAACGTTTTTTTAAATGTAAGAACGAAAAAAGAAAAAAAAAAACAAATTTTACCATTTTGACTAGCACTCACCTAATTTAAAAAAATATGCATGTCCTTAAAATATTACATTCTACTGATAAAAATCTATTTTTTTTAAAGATACATGTTTTTAATACTTAACTATTTGTAATGTAATGAATCCTTTTAAATCAAAATAATAACATTTTTTTTTAAACCAGTGAGATCAAATCAATTGATGAAATTCTAATCATTATTACATTAGCAGTAAGGCTGGCCGCACACGTTCGATTTCCGGATTCGGTTTCCGAACGGAAAAAATAAGGAACTTGTGCGCTAGTGCGAACATTATGTATGCAAGCAGAGCACTCAGGAATTCCGAATCTGGTTATCTACTCTCAATTTTCGATATATCGATACGCAACTATTCGGAACATGCAAATTCTTCTTCAAATCCCTATACGATAAAGTAGGATGCTAATCACTACTAATTTGACAATTCATCCAACCAATATTCTACTCTATTGTCAGTGAACGAAGTTATGAATTCGACTGTATCGAAGTAGTATCGTATCGATGTATCGAAAATTTAGAGGAGACACCCTGATTCCTAATTCGGAAATCGAACGTATGCGGCCGGCCTTAGTTGCATGAAGGCGCATTAATGTTAATGCTACATTAAATTACGTGTTGTCCTCAGTTGTTGAAGCGTCAACTTAAAGGAAGAATTAACTTTAATGAGGCTTCATGCAACACACTATATATTTATGAATCTACAGGTATGTGAAGGACAATGGATGGAATGAATTAACCGTTATAAAATATCCGTTATTGTTACTCGTAATGATATGTAAACTAGTGCTCCAAAATATTTGCGATCTATTCTAAACAAAAAATATTTGTGTGTAAGTTTAACAAGTGATTTCCTATAATCCATTTTTTTTCTTTTAACCAATACTTACCAACATATTTTGCAGCCATGTCAAAAGCAATCGCCTAAAGCTGGCAGAAAAAACAAGTTTGTAAAACAATGTTATTCTTTCCGTTAAAAGTGCACTGGTTTCAGTGTCATGGCTGCAAAATGTTTTGTTAAGCTTTGGAATAAATAAAAAAAAAGGATTATATAATGTTCTTAGGTCTTTAGGCATGAAAGTGCTAAGATAAAAGACATACAAACATACAAAGGTAAAGATAAATTTGTTTTGGACTACTGCGTACAGGATTTTAGCCTGTTACTTAGATCATGAAATTTGGAACATAGGTAGAAAAGCAAAAAAAAAAATTTTTGTCCCCATACGAAATGCGCATTCAACTGGTGCAGTTTCTAAAGGATTTTTTTTCTCATATTTCGACGTATTTGTTCCGTCGGTATAATTGTTTAGCTTCACGTATAATATGGTCCCGTGTGGTGCCGGCAAAGAATAGTACCAACCCATACATACCCGTGGGTGTCGTAAGAGGCGACTAAGGGTTAACTGGAGGATGGGCAGCATCCTCCTTTGTATATTGCATCTTACTTACTGCGGTCACCTACAACCGCGGTCCATGGTGCCAGCCGTAACGATAACAAGCGAGATGACTATGGTACTTCCTGTCCTTATTTTTCCAGTAAAGCTAGAATTCTGGAGGGAGCTCCCTGGCCTGTAGTGAACGTTTTATGGGATGTTATGATGATAATATGGTCTAAGTAACACTAGGGTGACTTGTAATTAGTTCTTGATAGCAAAAGATGAATTGTCTCATAAAAAAGCAATTTCATAAATAGAGACCTAGGTATCTAAATGGACGCTATGTATTGACGAATGCGTATATTATGTGGCGGATATTTTTTTACTCTCAAATCCTATTAAAGCCCGAGTCACACTGAGGCGGTAGCGGAAGCGTTCCAGGGGCGGTATTTTTTGTAAAGTATGAGTTCTTATGCACCCTGTCACATTGAAAACCGGTCGCGGCGCAGTATTTTCCTTTTTTTTAATTGAAAATGGGCTCTTGACCTCGATCTAGTCTTGAAGACAGAGATGAGGTCGACGATGGAACGAGCTTACCCAGAAGAAGCCTATTCACTATTCTTTCCGCAGATCCACCCCCGGACCGCTTTCGCAATCATACCGCCTCTGTGTGACTTGGGCTTAAAGCTACGAACAGACTAAGTACACTTTTTAATAGGCATATCACTACAGGATGTGACAAAGAGTAAAACTTAAATTTCGGTAGATCGGCTAAAAGTGAATATTAAAAGGAAAAAAAAAAATACCTTTAAGGTAGTGCATCTGCCCATGAAACTAAATAACTTTTTAAGAAAGTCGAAATATAAAGTTTTTAGTATCTCCCATACATAATTATGTATGGGAGATACTTCATAATTATGTATGGGAGATACTTCATAATTATGTATGGGAGATACTAAAAATTTTTTTTTAACGTGTGCATAGTCTGTACGAAGCTAAAGTATTCTCGTTAGTTTGGGTTAAACGTCATGGACTAAAATTATAATAACGACCAATTCTTTCATATCACTGATTGACTTAAGTATGTGATTTAAAAAAAATAGGAAGGACCTTAAAAAGTAACATAATAGGTATGTGAGTTAATCATAAGTATAACTTATATTGGATCCTACGGAAATACTGAACATAATTTTAGCATGCTACTTACACCATGAAACTGAACAACTTTCTCAAAGGTACATGGGTCAAAATATGAAAAAAACAAATTTGACCTCCCATACCAAATGCGCTATCAGCTGATGCAGTTTCTATGGGAGGTCAAAAATATTTTTTTCGTATTTCGACCTATGTTCCTTGGGGAAAGTTGTTCAGTTTCACGGTTTGAGTAACATGCTAAAATTATGTTCACTATTTCATTAGGATCTTATATATGTATACAGCATGATAATAAAACATCTAGCTATCCGCTATGAAACTGAACAACTTGCCCAAGAAACAAGGTAAAAGAAAATGTTTCCCCGTACAATTCTAGCACCTACCATAATTTGGATGGGGCAACCACAAAACTTTCTCTTTTTTTTGTCCTTCGTTTATTAGGATAGTTGTTCAGTTTCGTATCCTGAGTACTGAAACACCGTCTTTCGTGAATCTTCTATTTGTTGATTTATTATCACTCTGAATACAATGATTTACTTTTTAAGGGTGGCTTATTTAATTTTTCAAATCGTGTATGTCACTCGGTGATATGCAAGAATACACTGTCCTGCATAAATCCCTAGTACGTCCCTGTCTACAAAATTCTAAACACAATTTTTTATTCATTTTAACTAACGGATGCCAAGAATGACTTTGGGTCGTTTCGCCAGAGGAGTAAGTAAGTAAGTTTACATCTCTCATATTCGGTAAGTAGGTCCTTATTACCCCCAAATGGGGCTTGTAGGTGACCAATTAGCGCCCTAGGGTAATAATGTAGCTAGAAAAGCCCTAGGGCGGTAAGTAATTGTAACGTCCGCCTTGGTGGCCGCCTCCAGCAGCGGAGCGGCGGGCGTTTTAATTACTTACCGCCCTAGCGCTTTTCTAGCTACATTATTACCCTATGGCGCTAATTGGTCACCTACAATTTGGTGGTAATAAGGACCTACTTACCTCAAAATCGAGAGTAGTTAGCTCGGGTGTAAGCATCAATTGCACCCTCGAACTATAGGCGCCCTCGCTGCGCTCGTGCGCATAAATATCTCGGGCTGCAATTGATGCCTTACAGCCCTTGGCTACTAATCTACTATTAACTAACCAGAATTAAACAAGTAACATTGCAGTACCTAGCAGTGATGATATTCGTAATACGTTTCCATTTATGTGCGACTAACTGTACATGAATAAAGGACTACCGCACAGACAGCGTAGTCTTTAATTATATCAATGGTTCTTAAACTGTACTATCGCGGCAACTACCGCCTGACAACAACTAAACAAATTTTCGTATGCATCAAAAATTTGGAAAGACCATAAATTATTATAGAAATTGAAGAAAACTGATTGCATTTTCTTTATTCTAATCCTAGTAGGTAGGAGTGGCTAAGCGCCTTCGCAGGATACAAACAAGATTTAGACCGGCCTGTTGCTGTGGTTAGTAGTGACTTTTCCAACCCCAGTGTAAATATTTGTGTTATGAAAATGGGTGATTTTTTTATTGGCAATGGGCTTACTCTTGACCTCGATCTATTATTGAGGACAACGATGAGATTGACGATGGAACGAGCTTGCCCAGAAGAAGCCTATTCACTCGCGACTTGAATAGATTCGGGTTATATGAACTCGGGAACACAGACGTAGGCAGATAATTCCACTCTTTAGTTTGATCTGTGTATGTGTGTTATTCATCTATTTATGTAAGTATATCACTATATCACCTTCGATAGTTTGGGATTAGATATTCTTGAGTGAAATGTCCATCTATTTTTTTTATAATAAAAAACAACTGGACAGGCGGTAAAGTCCGCAATAGTACCTTGGTTATAGCTATGGCTACGCAGTCACTTTAATAGTCCACACACCACAAGCGTGTAATGCCAGCGTTAGTACATACTAACGCTACATAGGCAGCGACTCATCATAGGGCGGTGCTTCGCTCGCCCCGCCTATCACTCTAGTGTACACCCACCTTTATTATACAGTCTGCTTTCAAAAAGGTACGTTCAATGATATTTCCTTTTTCGATTTTATTGTCATTATGACAGACTTACCATATTTGTATATTTGCCTTTATAAGACGACATACATAACATCACGCCTATTTCAAGTCGGGGTAGGCAGAGACCATAAGACGACATTTTTTTTATTTAGTCAGACCTTGGAACAAAAACACTTTATTTTATAACCGTGGATCAAAACGGAAAACAGTTTTGGTCGACTCATACAAATGAATGTATGGGAGGGTTTGTATGAGAAAATAAAAAATATCTCGTTTTTCGACTACCTTTTTAAAAAAAGTTGTTCGGTTTTCTGGACTGAGAACATAGTTAAATACATTTCTGTTTGCTATGACAACAGAAAAAGCTTTTGCTGAAAATTTATTCGTTCTTGTGAGCAATTATGGGTAAATGATTAGACTTTCAACGAAATCGTTATTTTAAATATGACATAAAAGAAAAATAATGAAGTTATAGACAGGGACGTATCTAGGGCATAGTGACGTTGGTGACGGCATTTAAAAATTTGGACCAGCATAATTTAGTCATGAATAATTATTGAACTTCATTAAACTTAACGTAGATGTCACTAATTGTTGTCATATCTTATATGTATTTCCAATACTTTAATAGACATAAAACTTGTATGTTGTATAAATGGCACCATTTGATGTGAATTCAGCGCCAAAATACGAAACAAAATGGCAGACAATTTCAATATTTAACATTCATCCAAGATACTCTGAACAAAACGTGACAACTTTATACAAACGTTTATGGTTCAAAAACATCAACACTTATAAAGAAACAAATAAAGGTACTGTTCCACTGGTGCATAAAGGTATAATTACACAGATCTAGCACTAGAGCAGTCCTGAGGTTGACACCCGCGCCGGGTTTGGACCCGCGCTTACGACTCGGCCGCCGGCCCCGACCCCGCTGAAGTGGACGGCGGAGGCGGCTCGACGGACTCATCTTGCGCCGGCTGGAAAGAGAGAGAAAAAAACAATATTAGATTTCAGATTTATTTATTATTGAATTGAATATTTTTTGCAGAATCCTATACTATTAAACGAGCAATATTTATATATATATATTTGTAATCGGTTTCTCGAAAACGGCTCTAACGATTTCGATGAAATTTACCATACGGGGGTTTTAGGGGCAAAAAATCGATCTAGCTAGGTCTCATGTCTGGGAAAATTCATTTTCCTCTTGTTTTTGAGCATTTTGTAAATTCCGCGTTTTAGACAGAAACTTACAGTGCCATCTGTTGGCGAGTAGCATAGCTTGCTCACCCGATTATATTTTCAGGTTGAGGCGGTTATTATAGAGCGAAGCTCGGTCACCCAGGTACTATTTATTGAACGTCATAATATGCAGAACACAGTTCATAATATGCAGAACACACTATCGTTTCGCGTTTTGTGAAGCTCACTAAGAGATTTTTAATATCCTACAATGAATAAAGAACATTTTGGTTTTTTTTCTGGATCGTTAGAATCTTGAATTCGACAGTGTATCTCGAAAATATGAACTGTGATTACCAAAATGTATGATCGGAGCCTGACTACGACTCTCGAGTTCAAATCTTGAATATCACCTAGGTCGAGAAAAAATCAACAAAAATTTCAAAATCACAACAATTACAAAATCATTAATGGCTTATAAGTAGAGACAATTTGTAACAAAGTAATATGACCGAAGTTCTAGACGCACTGACAAATACATAAACTAAATACATTACAAAAATTCCGATAAGAAGTGCTCTTTTAATTGCATTTTAAACGAAGTTATTGACTGTATTGTATATGTCGCAGTAAGATAGATAAAGCCGTAATATAGTTATATCCTAGGGATATAATTATATACCGTAACATAGTTATACGAAAATACGAAAGCGATTCATTTAGGTTAGGTTAGGTTATATCACTAAACTTGGACCGTTTTATAACTATATTCCTAGTGAGATAGTTATAAAACGGTCCGTATAATTATGTTACGGTATATAATTATATCCCTAGGGATATAACTATATTACGGCTTTATCTATCTTACTGCGACATATACATAGGTATAGAGCCAATTTTATGTGGCCGTGGAAAAAAAATGTGATAACTAGGGATCTTTCCAAGAAGATGGCTGACTCTGAAACGCGATTAAATATATTTTATACGCGATAAAAAAAACAAATTTACCTCTGCTTTTTGCTTTTAAACCTTTTTTCTTAAGTACCCACCCATTTATCTATGATGCTAAAACTTTAACAAATTATTCAATATATTATGCATTATCATATAGCTGTTTTAAAATTAATATTATAGGTACAGATTCTGAAGGGCAACCTTCCTTTGACACTTAAGCGAAAACTTGTCGACATGTGTATTCTGCCCATCCTAACCTACGGTGCGCAAACATGGTCTTTGACAGAAGCACAAAAGTCCAAAGTCAAGGTTTGCCAGCGTGCCATGGAGCGCAGCATTTTGGGTGTCAGGAGGACAGATCGCATCCTGAACGCTTTTCTGCGCTCCAAAACCGGCATCGCAGACGTTGGTAAAATGTCAGCAAAACTAAAATGGAACTGGGCAGGACATGTCTCTCGTATGCATCCTGAAAGGTGGGCCAAGTTGGCCACAGACTGGATCCCGGAGGACGGGCGACGTCGCCGAAGCCGTCCCAGAAGGAGATGGCGTCACGAATTAGATTTGTGACTGACTGGCAGTTAGCATCACAGGACCGAGACAGATGGCGAAAAGAGGGGGAGGCCTTTGCCC
Organism: Athrips mouffetella; assembly: GCA_947532105.1. Taxonomy (NCBI): domain Eukaryota; kingdom Metazoa; phylum Arthropoda; class Insecta; order Lepidoptera; family Gelechiidae; genus Athrips; species Athrips mouffetella. The sequence goes on from OX383973.1 coordinate 8,200,291, forward strand.
AGCAGTGGGACACCTAACAGGCTACATAAAAAAAAAGATTCTGAGAAAAATGCAAAAATGAGCGAAAAACGTAAAACAGCGCAAATTCGCTCTGTTCTAACACGCGCATTCTGTCCTTTGATAGAAAGGGAGGAAATTTGGCTCTTATCAGCCCCTTTAGGATAAAAATGTTATAAGATGTCGGTCAATATGCCATTGCTAAGGCCATTCACATCATCGGATCGGTCTACAAGACAGTGTCCAGCCCAGACACAGGACAATTATTATTCCCCGGCAACTAAGTTGCAAACCTGTTCGCCTGAGCCGCACTTAGGTAATTTTAACTTCGGTATTCGCTAATAAAAGGTTTACAGCCCCATAAGTGCCGTTAATAAATGTCAGTACTGCGTTTCTTGCAATAAATTATTAATTAAATTCATTGCAAAATTTACGACTAGATAACGTTTTCTAGACATTTTTTTTATACTGCCATTTAGAATGTGTTCGAAAATATCTCCAGAAGTAATAAGATTTTCAAAATTTTCACACAAGTGTCGTTCGTGGACAGCATTTGAACATAAATACATCTTCGCGAGTTGTAATTCCAAAGTTTCTAATCACTCAGTTACGACGATAATTATATAGTTACCAAACACAAATAATTATCAATCTTTATAATTATTTATCTATTTATGTAATCATATTAGTTAGTTAGTCTCTGATACTCATAGTACAGGTTTTGCCTAGTTTGGAATCAGATGACCTAGTGTGAATCCCCCAATATTTATTTATTTATTCAGATATTGCAGAGCTTCTTGTTTTGAATGAACAGAAAAATCCTTCACATATAAAATACTATCAGCTGCGATACAGTTTTTCAGGAAGCTTTCCTTTAGATCCTTTTTTGTACAGAACAACGCAGCATTTAATAATACTCGTATGTTCCTTGGGAAAAGTTCAGTTTCTGCTTAGCCATTGCGTCATGTCATAGGCCTTAATTGGCAGCTCAATAACTAAAACAAAAACACATACGAACAAATAAGAACAACATTTTCGCAAAATCATCAGTCTGTATGCGAGACAGAGTGACGCTTCAAGTAAGACGCGAGGCCATAAAGACGTCCGCCGAAGCCAATCCATGAATAGTTCTAGGGAAATATCATAATTGAGTCATTTCACGTTTAAATCGGTCACAAATGCGAAAACGCGTCGGGACTTTGTTCGCGGAAAACTGCGACACGTGCGTTTATGATCATTCGGAGAACGTTTAAATTATATTGTAGATACGTATTGGACCTATTTAGTTTGAGACTGGAATTGTGTAAGAACTTCTTTATTTAGTTATTTAGATATTTGAGAAAGTCTTTAATTAAACGATTATAGTGAAAAATATTACAATATAATTAAAATAAAATACACAAGTATATTTTATATTCAAACCTACTTACTAAAAACCGCGCGATAGATTGATAAAGATAAATTTTATAGTATTCAGTTTTCCTCAATACGGCCCAGCCAGTTTCAGGTGAGACCAAAAATTCTTGCAACTTGATCTTACAGGCTCAACGTCGCGTGTACAATAATATTTTTATCTTGTCAAATCTTACTAGCCAGTGTTTAAACAACCGTTCAAGTTCGAGTCGGAGTCAAGCACTAAGGGTTCCGTACCATCACCAAATTTGTGTTCGACAAATTTTTTGTGGCAAGTTTGCTAAAACTTTGTGGTTCTAACTTTGCACATGGTCTTTACGTTAAAAATAAGGCAAGGACAAATTGATGAGTAATAAAACTTAGCTCTTGTAAGTTTGTAAGTACATTTATCTTAACTTTTATAAACTCATCAGTCTCATCACGTTTTCGACAATCAATCAACTAATCATTCAACCTGACTTTATTAAATTGCAAAGAAGTGTTTTCGTTACACAATGTATGAGAAGAATTATCGTACAAATTGCTATTCAATACACAACACAGTTTGACCACGTTATCCACGCAGTTGGTAAAAAAAATTACTAAAGCTTTCTGAGTGCATTCGCTAAGATGGCATCTTTACATCTGTATCTATTATCGGCATTGACAACTGTATCGATAACGTGGTCAAACTGTGAATAATTTATAGATTAACCGATGGACACATTTGATTGACTGCAATGCAGTGCTTCGCTGCAATGTCGTAATTTTATCGTCATAGGACTTCTTGTCTTAAAAAAATAGACTGAAGGTTACTCTTAAATAAACCCTTTGTTTTTTTATACGGGGAACTCCGTCATGGATATGTTATGGACAAAGTGATTAATTTGGTCATTCATTATTCATAATGACCAGACATTATGTGTATGGGTTTGAGTGATCCTCATACACCTTTGATGCTATACTGGAGAGTTGTTAAAGTAAACCACGAACGATTATTGCTAATTGACTTATATTGGACAGAAAAAGATGATACAATGAGTGCACGCGGAATGAGTGGTGATCGTGTACTAAAGAACATACTATGCAGCCTAAAATGTTGAGGTAACAAAATGTATCGGTGTGCGGACCGTTCATTATGTATTACGATTTTTGCAACCTTATTAAGATTCGTTTTGTCAATTTAAAAACATCTGTCAATACAATACAAAAATAATTTATTCCTAGAATAAACCGTCGAGTGTGTCATGAGAGCGTAGATAACAGCCTCCTCTGTCTGGTGGTCAAAGCGGTCGGCTCTCGATCGGAGGTTCTGGGTTCAATTCTCAGTGGGGAACAAAAATCACTCATGCTAACCTAACTTTCCAAGTTAGGTTAGCATATTACAGGATGTCCCCGTGTGATACCGACAAAGAATAGAACCAACCCATCTCTATCCGTGGGTGTCGTAAGAGGCGACTAAGGGTTAATGAACAGAATCCTTCTATGTATAGTATCATTTTACATTCTGCGGTCACCAACAACCGCGATCCATAGGGCCAGCCGTAACGCTAACAAGCGTGGTGACTATGGTACTTAACCACCATATTGTTACAGCAAAAGCTGGAATTTTAGAGGGAGTTCCCTGTCCTGTAGTGGACGTTTCATGGGATGTCATGATGATGATGATTACAGGATGAACACCTAATTGTTCAAAAAGTAAGATGTTTCCGCGCTTCGAAGGCACGTGAAGCCGTTGGTTCTGGCTACCAATCTACGGAAATAGTCGTTAATGAGCCATTTCAGAAGCGTTTTGCGGCTCAACGACTGACAACGGGGTTTTTAAGGGGGTTTTTGAAGTCGGTATCGACCTTACCACCCACATGATATGACAATGATGAGTGAGAGAAGACGATGTGAGAGATATATCCTACCAAGATGTTCGCAGGGAAGCATGAGGTCTCCGCCTATGCATACGGGAAAGAAGCGTGAGTTTTATGTGATGCGTGATACTATGGATTGCTAACGAATAAGTATGTAGTGTAAAGAATAAGTAAGTAGAGGTGTCGGTTGTGGAAAGAGGAGCACTCACTCGCTGAGTTTATTCAGCCAGCAGAAAGCCATGACCTGCCCAGACCGATCTGGAAGTCTTTAAACAGGCTACGGACACAGTTCGGTCGATGCAAAGACAGCATGTGTAGGAGGAGTTTCACCGACAGCTCAAATAACAAATGTGAGTGTGGTACATCCCCACTAACAATGGAACACCTAATCTCCTGTCCCATATGTCCCGACACATGTACGCGTGATGACCTTTTTAGGCCACAAATGAGGCAGTAAATGTGGCAACGTTCTGGGCTACAAAAATTTAAATATTTGTAATTGATCGACACGCTCCGTCCTGCTCTCACGCATAGCTCTGTCTTGTCGTTTTTCTAATCATGCATGTAATTCATGCGTCATATAATCTCATGCATCTTTAGTTCAGTTCAGACTCGGAGGGAGTTTTTTTTTTTTTTATTGAAAATGGGCTTACTCTTGACCTCGATCTAGTCTTGAAGACAGAGATGAGGTCGACGATGGAACGAGCTTACCCAGAAGAAGCCTATTCACTCGCGACTTGAATAGATTCGGGTTATATGAACTCGGGAACACAGACGCAGGCAGAGAATTCCACTCTTTAGCCGTGCGCATTATAAAAGATGTTTCAAAGCGCTTTGTGCGAATGTGCGGAATATCAACCAAGTATGGGTGATATCCTGCGGTGCGTCTGGACTCCCGATGGTAGAGGGGAGATGGTGGAATAAGCTCGTGGAGCTCTAGAGCACACTCTCCGAAGTACAATCTGTAGAAGACCGACAGACATGCAACTTTGCGACGGTGGGCCAGACTGTGAAACTTGGTTTTCACCCAGCATCTCATCACCAACGAGCTTCTTGGCTCTGCGATCTATCGAGTCAAGTGCGGCTAGCTGGTATTTGGCTGAGCCATCCCAAAGGTGACAGCAATAAAAGCAGCAGTTAATTCAATGAAGCATGCAAATTGCAACTGTTGCATAACTTCATGTATTTTCTAGTTATTGCCAATGATACGATAATAAGGGAGTTCCTAAAGCTATTTCCATACTTATTTCCTTTAGTGCAATTAATTACACATTACCAATTAATTACTGAACAAATTTCATTAGAATTACACAAAAATCTTCGTACTTAATTATTTTTCCATCATCTTAAAAGGAAAAAAACTGGTCAAGTGCGAGTCGGACTTGCGCACTAAGGGTCCCGTACCTGTCCACCATACACCATTTGCCGTTCGATTTTAAAAACTCTGCGTCCACTCAAAACTTGACCCCTCTTTAATATGAATGTACTCGAAACGAGAGTTCACCTTAATTGGTTATGAGAAAAGTGTAATATTATAGATTTTAAGCCCGCGTCACACAGAGGCGGTAGCGGAAGCGTTCCGGGGGCGGTATTTTTTGTAAAGTATGAGTTCTTATGCACCCTGTCACATTGAAAAGCGGTCGCGGCGCGGTATTTTGTTCCCGCCAAACCGCCCCGGACCGCTTTCGCAATCATACCGCCTCTGTGTGACTTGAGCTTTAGACTTTTCCCTTTGCTTGTGCTATGAAACCTGTTCTTGCCAAATTTTATGACTCTGGGTCAACGGGAAGTAGAGGTTTTGGTTTGGTTCATAAATATTGTGTTGTTGAAGAAGCTTGAAATTTTCCAAGCTTCAAGGGTCCATGGATATTTAATATTTAATATTAATTTCAACTTAATAACGACACTACTCTTGGTCATGGGGTCTCATTCCGTACTACGGTTTTATCGACGGAGTAAATAGCCCGAATTCATTTGGCCCTTTTGTTTCTAATAATTAAACAGCAGTGGACGTCTTTCGGCTGATATGATGATGATGATGATGAATTAAACTGAATGTTACTACTAGGTTGGTAGGTAAAGATGTCAACTATGACATTAATTCAATTTTAACATCCAGATATCAATTTATTCTAAGAAAATACCTTATGGAAAAAATAGCCCGAACAATTTTCGGCACAAATTCGTTCTATGACGTGAGGCATCTGTACTAGTATAATATTATATTATCTGTGTTTTGGGCTTCTCGGGGGCTTGACAGACAGACAGACGGTCAACAAAGTGATCCTATAATGGTACCGATTTTTTTTTTTCATTTGTACTACGGAACCCTAAAAACGTCACAAAGGTTTCCGCTGCCCAATCTTAAGTTTCTTACGTTCCGTATGTCGCTTTTCATCATCATCATGACATCCCATGGAACGTCCACTGCAGGACAGGGAGCTCCCTCCAGAATTCCAGCAAAAACGCGTGGTACGCACGGCAGTAAGCACGTAGAAACAAAACCAGTATAAGCTGAACCAGTGCTACACTACAAACGCCCGAAACCAGAGACCCGCTCTAGGTCGAAGTGTTTCCACCCACTCGCGGCCATGTGTACAATTTGAAGAGGAAGTATCATAGTCACCACGCTTGTTAGCGTTGCGCCTGGCACCATGGACCGCGGTAGTTGGTGACTGCAGTACGATACACAGAACGACGCTACTGCCTATCCTCCTGTTTATAATCCCTTAGTCGCCTCATACGACACCCACGGGCTATGGGTAGAGATGGTTTGGTTTTACCACCCGGGCAAGTCACCTTTTTTAACAACACAAATCGAGATGCTTAAATTTTTAGTTGCATTGTTTTTTGTAGCAGTCAAATTTTTTGTGTTGCTTTATGTTTTGCTGTTGCACTTTCGCCCTATTAAAAAGAATACCAAAATAACGGTTTAACGATAAAAATATGCAAACTCAAATAACCTATCTTTCTTTACCCAACACATTCCGTACAAGTCGTAAAAAAATCGCATCAAACGTTATTTACGATTGTCTTCATATCACTCGGTTCTGCGCGAAACTTTTTAACGCCGTATTTTATGGGAGACCCCTCATTATTGGTTATTCTTCATTCTATGGGTTCGAGTTATCATATTTTATTGATAATAAAATAATATTCAGTTAGGTTGTTTTCGTTTTTAAAATTTTAGATTGCTAAGATTAAGATACTTAAAACGATGATGCCGAAATAAAGTACATCACTTAGAAGATAAAACACGATTTTTCGTCAGATTTCCCATATATTTTCCGTGATTACAATTTTGAAGTGACGCACGGGTTTTCCTGAACATTTTAGATGTGTACAATGTCTTAGAAATTTGTTTACAAGATTCTTATCTAAATAAAGATCTGTGTCGTATTTTTATTCGTATTGAAGATTACTTTGAGCCCATCATTCTTCAGTGTAGTTATCGATTTTGCGAATTTCATCTCCCTTATGAATCCACGCGGACGCAGCTAGTTGGCCTATAAAAAAGAAAGTATTAACTTCTTACAAGTTTATTTAAGTAGGAACCACTAACGATTTAAAAGTACTTCTACTAAAAGAGATCGAATTGAAATACATTTTGTATGACATTCCTTTTACAATAAGTAATAAGTTGTCTAACAAAACAAGATAGTTTGTTTTGTCTAACTCTCCCACACAACCATGCCCTCAACGTTTTATTATAAAATCAGGTAGAACCATGTAATTTCTAATATTATCAAACAGCATTACGCAAAAGGGAATGTTTTCCGTATTTCTGCAAAGTAGTGAGAAAAAGATTTTGTTATTAATCTCTTGATCGTTAACTTAAAACTTGCTTCTGCAAGACTGCAACCTACATTGCATCGCACGTATAAACATTCGATGACATTCTCAAGTCTGTTTCTCTTCTGTTTACAGCTAAATTTCAAACATTTGTGGGTTTAATGTAAATTAATCGCTCGTTGCACGAATATTATTAAACATAAGTTGTCAGTTATTTGAGAAACAGCGGCTAATGTTACTAGTAGGACAATCGAATAAAATTGTGGAAACACACTCCATGTTATTGTAAGATGTCTCGCGTGTTTCACTACAACAAAGGCTAAGTATCACCTATATTCGATAATGTAAATTTGGTGTTCAATTTAAGCGCCTGAAATTGTTCCTCATTGTATAATGTTGTAACAATAATTCTTTAGCACGTTCCTTGTGTAACAATGGTCGAAATATCAATGACGTAGATGTGATATGAATGAACGTTATGAATGAAATATGGTTTGGGGCCTAGACGTTGCTTTGGCGAAGGTTTTTTGACATTGGAAACGTCTATTCGGTCGCTCCAGTATAGGCCCCGATTTCACGAAAAAGTGCGATCCCCTTATATCTCGGAGAGTTGTATAGATATGATATTCAAGAAAGGCTCAAAAGACGCGTATTCACAAGAGCTTGTAAGGTGCAAAAAGAATTATTCGAGAAAGTATAAAAAACGAATTTTTTTTCCGAATTTTTGATTTTGACGCTCGATATTTTGGAAACGAAGAAAGATATCAAAAATAATAGGTCTTTACCTATGAAATTGCCGAAATTTTCTTACAGATTAATGAGATCATAATTCCTATAATACTAATGCATTTTTTTTCATTTGTCTTATATTTGAAAGTTGACTTCAAGGTTATTAATTTACGCATAAAATAAAGTTTTTATTTTTAGTTTGATATATAAAATTTAAGGTTCGAAAATTGTTCGTCTTAACTGTCGTCCGATTTCATCATTAGATTTGTTATATTTTTTTACATATAATATTTTTCGAAAATCAAATTTAAGCTGCTGTTAGATTAATGTCTTCCTAATAATGCTTCAAAAATAAAAAAGATTGGATTTATAATTCCTAAGAATAATGCAAAAATGTTAGTACTGAAAATTGAGTTTACCTAAAATTCGCCATACAAAACGGCAATTTCATAGGTAAAGACCTAATAAGAGAAAAACTCCTCCGGACAATTTGAGCCTAAAACAAAAGACGATCGGGTTAAGGGTTGTCCTGTAGCCTAACCTTTTTGAAAAAGGCCAGAACGATATTTTTTCGAATTCCATCGATTCATTTCCAATGTGCTCGATAGTCGCTTGAGGCACGAAATCTGTGATTTTTTTTAATAGTCAGACCGAATGGAACTAGGCGAGGCTAGGTTTTGAGGGTTCCGTAGTCAAAAAGGAACCCTTATAGTTTCGTCATGTCCGTCTGTCTGTCTGTCCGCGGCTTAGCTCAGAGACCCTTTGTACTAGAAAGCTGAAATTAAGTACGGATATACATTTCACCCAGGCCGAAAAAGTGGTAATAAAAAATCGTGAAAAATAAGTTTTATTAGGGTACCTCCCCTACAAGTAAAGTGGGGATGATTTTTTTTTTCTTGTCTACTCCATCATGTCAGGAGTCGTTGGATAGGTCTTTTAAAAATAATGTGAGTATACAAAGATCACTTTTCAATCCAGGGATCCGTTTCCAAAACATTAAGCTTGAATGCGCATTTTTTGTTGGTGTCAAGTGTCCCCCCCCCCCCCCCCAGGCTAAACGGTTGTTATTAGAAATGTGAAAAAATTCATAGTAGTAGTATATATACGACGAAATTAAAAAAAAAACTATCGCAGCTAAGAAGTTTGTATTTCGATCTGTATTCCTTAGGAAAAGTTGTTCAGTTTCAAAGGCAAATTCACATCCTTTAGGTTCTTTAAACTATTTCTGTTACACCTTGTATAAAAGAAAATTAATATCCTTGTTCAAACTTCGTCAGCGACTCACCTTCAATTTAATAACAAGATCAAAAATACATAAATTTCAACGCTAATAAAACTTCAAAACGTATGAAGTGTAATTTAAGTCAATCTACAAAATCCGATTAAGTTTTATTTTTAAACTTTACAACATAAACATGCCTATATAGGGTGACTTTTAATTAGTTCTTGATAGGAAAAGGTATGAATATACTCATGATACTGAACAACTTTCCCCAAGCAACATAGGTCGAAATACGAAAATCAAGGTTTGACCTCCGATAGAAACTACATCAGCTGATAGCGCATTTTGTATGGGAGGTCAAATTTGGTTTTTCGTATTTCGACCTATGTTCCTTGGGAAAAGTTGTTCAGTATCATTAGTACATGCATATCTTTTGCTATCAAAAACTAATAAAAAGTCACCCTATAGATACAAGGTGTAACAAAATGGGAACACACAACAAAACAAAGTATTATGCCCAAAAGCAGGCCAAAGATGCGCATCACCATTCAAATGCCAAAAATATTGGGCTGAATTATGAATCTCTTGATTTAATTTTTGCCCTATCGATATCTGTACAGTTGGTCAAAATTGGAACAAAAAAGTTTCATAGTGAATTGGCAAAATGGTTATGTAAAATCTCTACGACTCCCGACGCTGTCAACTGCAAAGATTTCGCGGTCACACTGTAAGAATGGGGATTTTATAAATAACTAGCTTTAGCTCACGAATTCGTTCGATTGTTAAAATAAAAAAAATCAATCTATTAGATAAAAAAAAAGTCACATTAAAATCGGTTCAGTAGTTTTTGCGTGATGCTCGAAGAAATAAAGAAATAAACGAACAATCAAACCAAAATTTAAAAGTCAGTGATTTTGATTCAGGGGTATCAAAATAGCATAACGTGACAATTTCTTTCTAAATATCTTCAATAGACAAAATCAATATTACATTTTTTAATAGTACCTATAGAAACAGAAATTGATTGATTTGTCTTGCCGGCCAGCTAAAGTTGACAACTTTCAACTTGCATTTTGGCTTGGAGTCTTTGTTTGGTGACCTAATGACAAGTTAAGAAGCAAGTTTAGCCTAACTTCTATAGGATTTTGATAATGATCCTTCCCTAAGAAACAAAGATTTTACCTTTTTTGAAACACGCTGTATTTAAATATATAAAAATAAAAACAAAATTAATACCTAAAACGGTGGGAATAGTTCTTCGAAAAAGCGAAATAAGTCTGCAAAAATGTCATTTACGCTCGTAAAGTTTACGACTTGAAATGACCTAAATTATAATTTGCGAGTTTATGGCCGCCTCACATGTTGCCCGGTTAAGTTACTGGTAGGAAATAAATTAAAAAAGAACTAAGTTGTTCCTTCGCAATATCTTTTTATTTAAAGAATAATTATGTTCTTGTTTGTATTTATGTACCCATGGTACCCACTGATATTGAAAGTTTACCGTTAGATAAATTCAAAACTGTAATCAAGCAGAAATTATGTAAGAAGGGTTATTATAAAATATCAGATTATCTAGAAGAGAAAAATCCATGGGATTAGACTACGGTTCTAACAGGCTAATTCAAAATTAAAACTGACCTATGTATGTTGTATATCAACCTTGTACATTCAAACATATTTAAAAGAGCGCGTGGGTTTTTATTGTCGCTTCTTTTTTTTTCCCACAATGGCGCCACATTGTTTGTGAAGCGATGTAGTTTAGCTGATATCATTAAGAGATTTTAATATCCAACAATGAATAAACGATTTTGATTTGATTTGATTTGATGTTTATGTGTGGAAGCGCTCTTGGCCGAGTAGTAGTTGCTCTTTCTTACCGATCATGAAAGATAAGCAACGTTGACCGTGGTCAGAACCCGGATGGGTGACCACCAGTGGCACAAAAACTAAACCGTTTTCGTGCTTCGGAAGGCACGTGAAGCCGTTGGTCCCGGTTACAATGATAGCAGTCGTCAAGCCTTATCTAGTATTGGGTCTGGTTTTCCCTTTGGGTTGCGGAGATCAGATGGCAGTCGCTCTGTGTAAAAACCAGTGCCCTCGCCAATAGGGAATATGCATAATTTTTTTTTTGTTGCTTTCTTTAACAAGATATGAAAATACCGAAGTCAAGATGACAAGAAGTGAAATTAAAATTTAAATCGGCTCATAAATACGGCTGATATAAGCATTTAAAACTGCTAATTACGCGCCGATTAGACAGAGAGATCCGACATGGCGAGTGACGTCACATGCCACTACGGCCATATAAACTCCGTGTTAAATTTCGTTTTGCTAGAAAGAGACAGAAACAAATCTTTGATGGCTTATATCTTTTTTATTTTTATAGTTATTCGAAAAATAGTTTTACTAAATTGTTTATTACATGAATCAGAATAAATAATTTAAATAAAAAAAAATCATGCATATTCCCTATTAGTTCCCCTAAGTTAGGTAGCCGACTCCGTAAAAAACCATTGGTCAAAAACGGAAGAAGCCTAGGTGATGATGATTTATGTTTTTGTAAATATTAGTTAAGTTCTTTTTTTGTAGTTTTTTTAGTTTATTTTGTCCCTTTGATAAAGAAGAGCAGAAGAGCAGACTTTTTCTTATGAAATTATTTGTGTCAGATACAATTAATTTGTTTCTTATTGTTTGCAAGCAATAGCTCTTTTTAAAATTCAATAAAAAATAATTATTGCTAAGTTTAGAGCACAACTCTACGTAGACTACAGCGCAAAAAAAAATATAGAGCAGTACCTAAGTAAAACAAATTACTACAACTAAATATTTATACTAGCTAGGTCTCAACCTAGACTGAAATACAACCTATAACCCTGGCACGGCTGAGAAAGTTTTATGTCGCTTTAAGGTTAGCCGATCGTAAAGGAGACTTATTCCGGATAGTGCCAATCACAGGCGATAAAACAGCGGTGCTCAAACTGTTGCAGAGAAAAAATATAGGGGGCAAACTAACAAAGTGGGTCACTGTGACCCACGCAAAATAGTCCACACTGGATTGAATGCCAGTGGGCAAAAATAAAAAAAAAATATCTAAGAAAGTTTCGCAAGTTTATCAATACAGTTAACCAGTAAGCTAATTTTTGCTTGCACTCGACAACAGCTGCGCTCTCAAGCACGCTCTCAAGTCCCGTCCTGTTGGCATTGAAAAACGATAACAGTAACAACGGCCATAGAAAATTAAAAGAAAACTAATTGTATTATCTCTTTCCTAATAATGTATTTATAGATTTTGCCTGAGCGCCTGCGCAATATGGGACTTAACGAAAAAAAAAACTAAGGACAAAGACATATTTTATACTAGGTATATGAACAATTTTACAAAATCTTGACGAATGCGCAGAAATGCGCAGCACCTTATTGGAAAACACCTAGCAACTGTTAAAAAGGAACTTCATCAACAGTACTATGAATAGAATTTAACTGACCATTTAAATTATTTTATGAACAAAATAACCATCGTCATAACATAGGTAACTGAAATACGCCGCGTCACAAAGTAGACACTAGAAAAACCCAACGCCTATTTAAATCTCTTCAATTAAACCCACCCTTACAAGGTTTGAGAAACCTTTACCGCGCTCGTAAAAAGTGTAGAATAAACCACTTTAAATGAATGTCGGCTAGTGTAAATTACGAGTTTGCATAGCTCAGTGCGAGCAGCGGCGATGGCTGGCTTCAGATGAAATTTAATTTAGCCGCGTTATAACGCGCATTGCATAGTTTAGTTTAAACTTTAATCGGAGTTATGCGAAGATACATAAAAGTCGGCAGTAAACGCTGCATCCACTTAGTTTTATAGCCCGAACCTTAGCTAAGGCGGGGGTTCTGCGAAAATCAGCTGATATTACCTACATACTCTATATCACTAGGGAGGAACCAAGAAAATTAAAGAGTGCAGAATATAGAAAAGATTTCAAGAAGTGCCGGCCTCTTTGGTGCCGGCAAGGGGTGTACAGTCAACGGCAGGTCAAGCTTGGCACTCGCAGTGCGAGTCTAGCCCGTACGTCTATTGAAATAAGAACGGTACAATCTCCAATGTGTCAAGCTTGAAGTGCTCTTGACTGTACCATTTTACATACTGCGGCCACCAACCACCGCGGTCTACGGTGCCAGCTGCAATGCTACCAAGCGTGGTGACAATGGTAAAATCCTAACAGAGTTTCCTGTCCAGCGATGGACTATTTATGGGATTTTATGATGATGATGAAACCTAATAGAATGACACGGTGGCGGACGGACAGACAGACAGACGGACATAACGAAACTATAAGGGTTCCTTGTTGACTACGGAATCCTAAAAATCCTAAGTAATACAAGACTGAAATTACCTTTTACCCAGCTTTGATTAAATAATAAAATAAGATGTTATGAAGTTTTATCTCCATTCTCCTACTCTGACACAATTGGTCGTAATCCGTGTACACAAACAAGGTAGACCAACCGCGCACCTAAACACAAGTACTAAGTAGCAATTTGCTTTATTATACAGAAGCACAATAGATTGAAGAATATAACGCATCTACTCTAAAGGGACACTTTCAGAAATATGGTTTAAGTCTTTAAAAATTGCGTTCTTTACGTGCATGGCCGCACGTCAGTGGAAACACTTTGACCTTGAGCAGGTGACTGGTTTCGGGTGTTTGTGGCGTAGCGCTAGTTTAAGTATATACTGGTTTTGTTTCCACTTCGTTGCTGCCGTGCGTACGTATAATATACAGGGCGCAAGGGACGTTGTACCGAAACTTTCCCAAATAAGAATTTTATGAAAGCGCAGAATTTTATGAAAGCCACATAAGCATGAAAATGAAGGAAGAGGAGGGTCGACGGACTCTTCATTCCAAAACGCCATAGAAACTAGATCAGATCTGTTTATAGTTGTAAAACTGATCACAGATAGCAAACATACAATGGAAAAAAAAAAAAAAAATAAACATTTTGACCTGTCCATACAAACTGTTCGACCAGAGTGAGCAATTTGTATGGAGAGGTTAATTTTTTTTTTCATTTCCCAGAAATATTTCTCAAGGAAAGTTGTTTAGTTTCGTTAACCGAACACGCCCTTTCAGTTTGCGGTACACCGTCACTTACACTCTGTATATGTACCTATGTCTCTATTTTGTATTGGTTTGGTTCAATATTGGTTGGAAACCATTATTTCGCATAGACTTGGCAAATTATTTATGAATCGTTTTTTGTTAGCTAATTAGAAGTTCTAAACAAGCCATGCTTTAATGCGGAAAAACTGGTAAAACTGAGACCAAAAGTAACGCAGTAAATATATTTTTTTATTTGAAATGTCGATATAAAAAATATTCGATTCCCGTACGGCAGAATGGAACGTAGTCAGTCATAATCATAACCGACCATAGAATTAAAAAAAGATGTTTTTATTTTTAATTCTATAATAGGCTATAACTGACTTGACTGTGTTTCATTCTGCCATACAAAAATAAAAATATGTTGCTGCGTTATTTGTTTTCGAAAAAAAAAATATATTTATTATTATAACATTGACCCTATCTCTATAATCAAGTTTCGAGGTTCTCAGTCACAGTGCTTTAGCAACTTTAGTCTATGAAGCCCCATCTCGCTATGTTTTTAGGGTTCCGCTCCCAAAGTGTGAAAAACGGAAACCTTTTAATATGCCTACAAATGTCAGTCTGTCTGTGTGTCAGCAGGAACCGTAAAAGGTAGATAGTTGAAATTTTCACAGATTATGTATTTTTGTTGCCGCTATGTTTATATAAGTTATAGAATAACAACAAATAATAAAAACTTGTTACACCTCTGCGTGACTGCGCGTCCAAAATAAAACGGTATTTTTGCTTTAGTAACTGAACCCTCGATGCGCGAGTGCAACTTGCACTTGACCAATTTTTTCTGTACTATAATTGGTTTTGGATAATTTGTATGATTGCGACACTTATTCTTTTAGGGTTTAAAGTAATCAAGAATCTAGTGATTCCCAGTGCAACTTACGTCTCGCGGACACCCACTGTCACAGCTAGTGTAATTCCTCAATTTATGGCGATCGAGTTTATATCTCCTCAGACCGAACTGACGCGTTTTACGACCACTCAGGCCCGTCTAAGTTCCCTGAAACGTCTACAGGGTGTAACTTTCTGTAAATTATACGTTTTGCTTTTGGGAAATTGGTTCATTCTCTTCTCTTTATGTCTGGGTGGGAGCCGAAATCGAGTTTTTGATTATGGAATGTGTTTTATCACACATCCTAACGTATACTTTTAAACGAGCAATATTTTTTGAATTCGAACAACTCATGGAGATCTTTAGAGGTCTATGTCCAGCAGTGGACGTCTTTCGGCTCATATGATGATGATGAATGCATACATTACTTGATCTGAACGGAGACATATTATCCAAGAAATACGAAAAAAAATTTTGACCTCTCGTAGAAACTACATCAGCTGATAGCGCATTTGTATGGGAGGTCAGATTTATTTTTTCGTATTTCGACTTATGTTTCTTGGACAATATGTTTCCGTTTTGCTCAAGGAATGTACGTTCTTAGTAGAACAAAACATGCTGCACAACAAACGCAAAAAAAATCGATTCTGATCAAAATGATAAGCTGATCGGGCCAATTTGTATAAAAACATTATTTTATTTTAGGCAGATTTCTAAATGTCAATTATTTATAAAGGTTAAGGAATAATGAAATAATGTTAATATTACTATAATTTCTTAAAATTTTTAAATGCGTTTAGAAATATAAGTTTTAAAAATTGCTTTAAGTCAACTTAAACTAATAATCATAATATTCTCACAACCCTGTACCATACGTCATAATATATTTGCAATACTCGACCAAAATATAAAAAAATTGCTGAATTTGTTTTGCAATTTCAGGTTTCGCCTAATAGTTGACTATTTGTAAGTAAACATCTCTCTATATAGTTCTAACTTAGGTATCGTTTTGTATTTAAATTTTAAGTACATTTCTAAATTTCCTTCTTGTTTTCATGTATTTTGTATCGTATTGTACGTACTCTATAATTCATTTTGTCTAAATTAGACACCATCCCTTAACTTCAACACGGATAAATAAGCTGTACAACGTAGCTATAAGAAATATCTCCTAAAGAAAACATCCTGTATTTAATGGAAGGTAATGTTATTAAAACTAAGAATGGCAACAAACAGAACGAGGCCAATAAAGCAAATTCCAAAAAGTCATAAAACAATTACGAACAAACGCTCCTGACTTACACTATAATCAAAGAATTCCGACTCCTTGCTTCGCTCGGAATAGACGAAATACTAATTTATTTCGTATAATTTGTCCCGTGTGTTGCCGGCAAAGAATAGAACCAACCCATACATACCCGTGGGTGTCGTAAGAGGCGACTAAGGGTTATAAACTGGAGGATGGGCAGCAGCATCCTCCTTTGTATCTTATATCTTACTTACTGCAGTCACCTACAACCGCGGTCCATGGTGCCAGCCGTAACGCTAACAAGCGAGGTGACTATGGTATTTCCGCTCTACATTTTTCTAGCATAAGCTAGAATTTATGGAGTGAGGTCCCTGTCCTGTAGTGGACGTTTTATGGGATGTTATGATGATGACTAATTTATTTTACAATGAGATGACATCTGCCATTGTGACCCAAGTTGAAATGTCAAATCAAACGTGATATGACATCCTCATGCAAAATTGACAGAACGACGACGCCTATTTACAATGGCTGAATGAATGTCAAAATACCATGTAACACATATTTTCATTAATTTTCCTTCTATTACCCTTATAATTCTATGACTATAACACACCCCAGACACTACACACAACCACCGCGAATTTGAAATTAGAAGGTCGCCGCATAGGTCTACATATTCAATCTTTTGTATTGAATATGTAGACCCTCAGGAGCACCACGAGAATCTCGCGGGCCGGGCGGGTGCGCTTGGGGGTGCGGGGTGGATTGCAAGGGGGCGGAGAGAGTCCGTTCTGTTCTGTGACTATAATGCAAAACTGAGTAGTTACTATTAAACAGAGACTAATTCAGGTAAAAATCCTTTTAGGGGTTGAAGGGTTTATTCTGGGGTTTAAATTACAACGTTTGAAATTTTCCAAAAAAAATATCTAACCGCCTGTTGCACAAAGCGTCCTTAAAGTTAAAGTTCCTTGCAGTCTCCTCCTTCCTTGAAGTCAGCTCCTTGATATCTCTTTCTGTTTTGTCTCTTTCTGTTTGATTAAGAAAGTGACAGCAATAGATTTAAAGGAGTTTTAACTTTAAAGACGCATTTTGCAACTGGCTGCAAGTGGTCCAATTTGCATCGATTTTATTTTTGCGGACTTTGAAAAGTCGTTGACCAAAAGTTGTTGCATTTAGCCCCAAGAAAATTTATTAAAGCGTGATTCTGTAATGTAACTAGGAACTTGATCAATTTTGGTGGTCTGGTAGATTGAGCTAGTCGTGCTTGTCAAGGTCACTTGGAAGCTTATCATCGTCATCAAAACTGTTGCTGAGCAGAAGTGCTGCCACTTTGAGAAATAAATTTATTGCGTCATAAATACAAAACATTTAATAAGGATTGTTTGATTGGCGGCAATTTGGGGTAGTTCTATATTTTATTATCCATCACATCACATCTTAGCTTATCGTGAATAGCTTTGTATTGTAAAACTGCCAAAAACGGCCACTTTTAGCACTTTACTAATACAAAGCTATAAATGATAAGCTAAGCTATGATGTCATGGGTTATAACATATATAACTGCCCTATATTGCCGCCAAATGAACAATACTACTGAAAAGTTTTGTATTTGCGACGCAATAAATTTATTTCTAAAAGTAAGGTGCTGCCACCCAGCAACCGCCTTAAAGCCCACTGCCACACTTCGGGTACTACATACATCGAGCGCGAATTGAAATTTATAATTAGAAGGTCGCGTAGGCTCGCACATTCAGTACAAAAGATCCTCAGAAGGACCACGAGGTGCGGGGTTAATTGCAAGGGGGCGGAGTGTCCGTTCTGTACGATATAGTACTATTACTTTATTCTTTGCCATTGTTATATAGGAAGCTTCCTCCTGAATTTCACAACAAAAATGCGTGATAAATTTTGAAAGAGAAGTAAAAAAAAATATATATTTTTTTAATTATTCAAAAATTGGTATTGTTGCCGCTGTCGACGCGCGTTACTCGCACTGTTGACGCGCGTCATACGCACCCCAGGCGCGCTGCTGACGCGCGTTTATATCGGTGCAAACGCGCTGGATAGTTGTGTTGGGAGCAGAATTTATGGTCCTTATGAAATAGTGTACTTAATTTTAGTATGTTACTCAGACCATTAAACAGAACAACTTTCCCCAAGAATCCCAAGATCGATATGACGATATACGAAAAACCAAATTTAACCTCCCATACAAAATGCGCTGTTAGCTAATGCTTTTCTATGGCAGGTCAAAAATGTATTTTCGTATTTCGAATTATTTTCCTTGGGAAAAGCTTTTCAGTTTCATGGTCTGAGTGACATATTAAAATTAAGTTCACAATTTCATGAAGTCCTAATAGATGATATTAGATTTGCCGCCATTTCCAATCTTTGCCTTTTTCAAGTAAGTATTTCGTGCCCGTGCAAGTTTATTGAAAACAGATAGAAAGTAGAGATAGTGATACAGAATGCATTTAGTGATACATGCATTGACACCTTATAAGTCTAGGAAAAATACGACAAAGCAAAACCTACAATGAATTAGCAAAGAATGAAAATCGAAAAGAAAACCATGTCATGTTTAGAAACTGCTCTGTTTGTTTATTTCAAATACCTAGCAGGCAGACATAAGGCAGCTTGTTTTAACACATAACAGAACTGTTATATACGAGTATATACATATTATACCTTCTTGTTTACTTACTGTTATTTAATTTATAAGTAAGTACCTACCTATCATATGAGTGAAGACAAAGTTGTATTTGCAACTGCTTATAATATGGTATTAAAACACTCGTCAGTTACTATTATCATACGAGGCTATATATTTTATATGAAAGTTTAATAAACTACTTTTCTTCACAGTACTACTTCACGCATTTACGCGCAAAAAAACGCGCTGTAGACGCGCGTTGACGGCACGTATACGCGCGACGACGGCGCGTTTGCATCGCGGCAATCACAAATAAACTGCTCTGTGAAAAGCGCGGTGTGCATCCCCTCTAAAATGGTCGTTCCTGTCACTTTTGCTTAATAGCAATATCCGCCCAATCTACGAAACATTTTTGGGAAATAAAAAATAAAATTGTTTTCTCCATACAAATTGTTCGATCAAAATGAGCAATTTATATGGACAGGTAATTTTTTTTAATATACTGAACACGCCCGTTCAGTTTTCGGTACACTACTGTCTCTTACACCCTGTATATTTAGTAATCTGTCGACGTGACAGATAAGATGCTTCAACATTCTTGCCTGTAGGTAACTAAAAACGCAACGTACTTTTTTACAGGATATAAAGCATGGTATTGACATGATTTAAGAAATTTCTAAATCGATTACGTCGAAGATTGCAAAAATAGCAATCCTTCCTTAAATATTAGATTAAAAAACTCATGTGAAACCGAAAACTGCAGGCTGCTCTGCTGCCCTGCTCAGTTCGAGCAGGGGAAGCGAGATATTGACAACAAGAACATTGGCTGACGTGCGTGCCTTTCGTTTCGTAAATACAAATTGACTGAGTTCAAACTTGCAGTAAAAATCCGGTAATATTGATTAACATTGCGTCAGTAAAGTCTTACTTTGTTCATCCCCAAGTAAAAGGTTCTATTAAGCTACATATTAACTAATTGTACTATCTTTCATAATTACATCATTGGCATTTAAATTGGTACGTAACTGGTCACCAATTTTGTATTCTTTTTGTACTATGTATAGAACTTGAAACTTGCATCATTTTTGTAACGTTGCTTACAATTATCTCAACAGAGTAACAAATAAGCTTACTGGAGCAAAGATAGGTAATTAATCAAATCAATTATTTCGATTATTCGTGTGTTTGGTACTTAAAAGCGTAATTAGAGATCTATTAAAGTAAGTACACAATAATTCCAGAAGTAACGTTATAGACCAGTAATTTTATTATTGCATAAATGTGGAAAGTTTGACTTTTTGTAACGCACAGTTTAATACATGCTACTACGGAAACAAAGTCTTTTAATGATAGGATATTTAGGTTTTATAATATTACACTGTTACATACATAGAAAATACATTGTAAGCTTACTGATAGTTAAATAGGTTTTTAACAATAAATAACCAAGTTTGAGCAGAAAATAAAACAAAAATACGTTTTCCCTCGTTTTCGTTTTTGTATTTTTCATAATTTGTAAACATATATCATGTGGGAACTTCAACTGGTTAAAAACAGCCGTTTAATGGTCGGACGGAGACATTACGTATAGGCTTTATAATTGGGTCCTTTCGGCAACCTTTGAATACAGAACCCTAAAAATACATTATTGAACCGGTTTAAACGCTCTTGTATTGTTATGTGTCGGTCAGTTGACCCGTGTATGTGACAAATTATTTCTTTGTTACTAAGCTCTGTGCACACTGGCGAGCGCAATGTTTACGTTAGAATCACGCGCGCGTGACCGCACTTCGACGTTTATTTCCAAAACAATCACGCTTCGAAGACCGGACTCGACTTTCGACGGCAACGCGTAAAGCTCTGCGCAGGATACGGCAAGAAATATAGGACGAAACGTGAGATAAATTAAACTGTGGTTTCGCCATGCACAATGGATCTTAATATTCATTTGCGACCACACGAGAGGGTTCAAGATAAAATTTATATCATTTACAAGCTTTGTTTTTAAGTATAATGCGAACATTTCAAATGTACTTACATCGATAGACGCAGCGGGTAAATGAAATTTAAAAAGAAATACGTTTTCTTTGGTAGAGAAAGAAAGAATATCATATATTTTTTAATCTTTAATAAAGTCAAAGAAAGGTCGTGTTTGTGCCTACACCCTAATCTTCTTCTGAAACCATCGACTTTGATTTAGAGCGATGTTTGTTGGCCAACATCCGGCCCCCGTGCGTATTTACAATTACGGCACTTGCAATGTAGTTGTTAGTGTGCAATCGCCTTTACAACTCTCAATACATTAAAACTCCTTTATGCTAGTGATGCGTAGTTCATGTTGATTCTCAAACTGATATAAAAAGGTCTCGTTTTTCGTGCGCCAACAACTTATGTTGCCGGCGATAGACGGATTAGTATTCTTCTTATTTTTGTGTCTCTTTAGATTACTCTGTTTTCTTCTTCCGCATACCTTTAGAGCAACAATACAACATCTAAGCTCTTGTGTCCTATATACTATTAAACGTATATATCGGTTTCTCGAAAACATCTTTACCAATTTCGATGAAATTATTACGGGGGTTTTCTGGGAGGTCTCATTTCTGGGAAAAATCGTTTTCTCCATGTTTTTGCCATGCCTATTTTTAGATTATTGTTAGTAATGTAAGATAACCTAAGTCCTTTTGATTAATAAAGAAATTTTGTATTTTGTATTTTAACTATTTCTTGAAAATAGCGCGTTTTAGAAACAAAAGTTGTAGCTCTATTGATTACTGTCGTCGGCAAAGTTTTTTGAAATCCTTTTGTCATTCTCCATTTACATGGAGTAAGTAGTACGCACGCCCGGAAAGCACGTAGAAACAAAACCAGTATAAGCTACGCTACAAACGCCCAAAACCAGAGACCTGCTCAAGGTCAAAGTGTTTCCACCGCCGTGCGACCGTGTGTACATTTTGCAATAATTTTTTTATGAGATATTTAATGAATTAGGATAGACTGCACATTTTGCACTTTTTAGTTGGAGAGACAACTCTTAGAAAACGGTTAAAGAAACAAATTTCCCACCCAGCATTTTAATTTTGCGGGCTTCGATGGAAAATATAACATGTCCCTGAAATATTTTTCAAAGGAAAAGAGTTCTTACATCGCCTTTTATGTGGAAATGGGTACTAGGGTTTAGAAGCGTTTCTTCCTCATGAAAAATAACAAACAGAACTTATTTTTCTTTACAGTTAATGTTGCTATAACTGACACTGAATGGTACATTGTGTCGAGTTTATTGAGCGTTTTAATAGAGAAATAACAAGCGTGTCCCGAGAGAACCTATACACGTTTTGAGCCAACTCCTTTGTTACGTACATTCAAGAGCACATCAAACTTGACACATTGAACTTTGTACCGTTCTTTTTTTGACGTACGAGCTACGCCGAGTCGGGCTTCGAGTGACAAGCCTGAACCTGTCGTTGACTGTGCCACGTTATGAACAAGGTGGAACAAAAAGGGTTTACCAATCCTAAAGAATGTGAATATGCCCATGAAACTGAACAACTTTCCTTTAGGTCCTAAAGAAAAGTTGTTCAGTTTAATGGGCATATTCACTACACTCCTAAAGTTTAGGAAAATGTGTCGAACGAAATATGAAAAATAAAATTTTACCTCCCATAGAAACTTTTATTTGAATTTAAAATTTCTTATCACGATTATTAACGCACATCCTTGTGCCCGTTTTAATGACATTCTTCCACACCTGATAGGTTGGCTGGAAGAGATCTCTAAAAGAGATAAGCTCGCCTTTGTGAACAATTTTCATTTGACAACTTTATGTTATTTGTGCGCAATAAAGAATATATATAAACTATATAAACTGATAGAGCATTTTATATAGGAGGTAAAATAGTAGTTACAAGTTCCGTAAGTAGGGTTATTACAAACGAGTTGACGTTTTGTAAGCCCGAGACGAAGTCGAGGGTTTACCATCGGCACGAGTTTGTCATAACCTTTACGGACGTGTATCTTATGACGTTTTTCAATACATTTGTGAGAAAACAGGAGTAAGTAAAACACTTGGTAAAGGAACCAACCATGGGTACTGTCAGCCTCTTGTCGATTTATGTTCTCCTGGTACTCTCCATTTTATTTTAAATATACTCGTAGGTAGGCAGTCGTCACTCAAGTAAAAAGTCACCACGGTAGTATTTTTACAAAATAATTTTATGATCAGAGTGTAAAAACTCCTTGGTATTATACTTTTTTTAACTACTTACGAGCAATGTTTACGCCCTTGTAAGTACGTTTTTCGAGCAAATGTATTGAAAAAAAAAAATTTCGACCTGTATTCCTTAGGAAAAGTTGTTTAGAATTATGAGCAGAATCACATCTTTCAGGGTTGACATACCATTTCTGTTACACCTTGCATATCATTGTGGTATTTTTAAGGTAATGCAAATATTGGAACCAAGTGTTCAGACCAACACCATCATCATAACCATTGTACCAAAGCTGGGGGATTTTGAACGATTTAATCCTTAGTTTAATCGAGATTAAAATGACGAAAAAAAAGACAACAACTTTTAACACCAAAATAAAAAGGGCAAGCATAAAGATTAATTATCAAAGTAGGTACGCACGCAGTATTGCGTAGAGTCGTATACTAAAAGATAATGTTATTAATAAAACTTTTCAATAATGACTTTTTCGTGATGAATAAAAGAACTGGTCCAGAACAACATAAAAGTAACTGGTTTATATGACTATTGCAACAATATTCTTTTCTATTCAACAACCAATTTAAATCTCCACATGTCCCATTAGACACGGTGACATACAAACGAATAGAAATATTTTACGATTGCTTCTAAAAACTGTTTTGCTACAAACCATTTGGTTGTTCATACTCATACCAATCGTAAAACCAAAGAATACTTGTTTTCTTACAAAGAGCGATGTCTTCAAAACTAAATATGTCGGAATAGTCATCAAAATCTGTTCAATGTGTCACATAAATAGACAAAGACGGTAAATATAAAGCTTATGATAGGAAAGGACGGAAATAATTTTCGGAACTATTGACTGCCTCGGTGGCCCTTTTCTTAATTGAGTCGCAAGTAGAGCTCTTGTGATATGATTTATGACTTGGGACATTTTAAACACTTCTCATTTAGTATTATAAGTGTCCGGTCATAAACGGCCGTGTCAAATGTAACGTGGATGTAATAAAGTACGAGAAAAATGGGTTTTTTGTTCAGTCAACTCTTAAGTTTTTGAAAAGATCGTTCAGTTTTCGGACTTTTGATGGGTTGCTTCCGGATTAGCTCTCGTTTCGGTGATTATTGAGATGTTTTTAACGTTGATGTTTCATTACGTTATTTGACACAGACTCTAGCTGTTTTACTATACAGCGTGTTTCGCCCCCCAAACCCAGCGATTTTACTACTGAAAACAAACAACTCTTCCGAAAATAAATATATTTTAAATCGAATAAAATTTTTTGCCTTTCCATACAAAATGAGTCGATCTCGTGTCCACTTTACTATGGAGATACGAAAAAATGTTTTCGAGTAAAAAATTACCTTCGGGAAAGTTACTTGTTATTATGAGAGGTGTTCCTTGTGGTGCTGGCAAAGAATAGTACTAACCCATCACTACCCGTGGGTGTCGTAGGAGGCGACTAAGAGCTTAAGAACTGGAGGATGGGCAGCAGCATCTTTCTGTGTATCATACCATCTTACGCGGTCACCAACAACAATGGTTGCCAGCGCAACGCTTACAGGTGTGGTGTATATGGTAAATCTCCTCCATAGTACACACGGCCGCACATCGGTAGAAACACTTTTGGACCTAATGGCGTGGTAATAGAGTTGAATAAGTTTCTACCGACAAGCGGTTGACCGTACTACCATGCGTTTTTGCTGGAGTTTTGAAGGGAGGTCCCTGTCCTGTATTGAACGTTTCATGGGATTTTATGATGATTAGTTTCAATATAATAGGTCTTTACCTATGAAATTGCCGAAATTTTCTTACAGATTAATGAGATCATAAATCCTATAATTCTAATGCTATTTTTTTCATTTGTCTTATATTTGAAAGTTGACTTCAAGGTTATCAATTTAAGCATAAAATAAAGTTTTTATTATTAGTTTGATATATAAAATTAAAGGTTCGAAAATTGTTCGTCTTAAATGTCGTCCGATTTCATCATTAGATTTGTTATATTTTTTTACAGATAATATTTTTCGAAAATTAATTTAAGATTCTGTTAGCTTAATGTCTTCCCAATAATGCTAAAAAAAATTAAAAAAATTGGATTTACAATTCCTAAGAAAAATGCAAAAATGTTAGTACTGAAAATTGAGTTTACCTAAAATTCGCCATACAAAACGGAAATTTCATAGGTAAAGACCTAATATGAACTAAAGTAGGGCCAACGTCAGAGGTCCGTTTTGACGTTTTCTTAACACCAGCACACAGGGTTCGTTTTTCTTTGCAGGTCGTTATTTTTCCTACGTTTGACAGCTATCAAAACGGACCTATTACGATGGCCTTACTTTGATAATATCTTCATTCAAGAAATCTCTTTCTGTATGTAGGTTAGCCGACTGTAAAAATGGAATAATAATGGCAATGATGGTAATGATAAAAGAGAGAATAAAAGCTTAAAGTTACCTAAAACAATACCTGTTTTGAAACTCTTCCAAAGTGAAAGTACTCATATAAGTAAATGAATAAAAATAGTGCGTGTTTGTTTGCACGTTTGAACTTTGAAGTGAGTAATTTGGTCGTGAATTATTAAAATTTGTCGGTAGGGTGTCGGCCGGTAGACGTCGTAAAATTTAACGACAGAGACGGCTTGCAAACGTCCCTTGTATGACTCTTCGGGCTGGTACAGACAGAGGGAGGAAGAGCGTTTATTGACACCTCTCAAAATACGCTGACAAGCGATCATGGTAATAGAGTAATCGTCAATGAGCTGTTTTAACAGTTAAGTGTCAATTAAGTATTCAAAAGTGTCGATAGATTGAGTTGAAGACAGTTGCTGAAGAACTTAAAGTAAATCTGTCATAGATGAAGCGTGAAGCAAATAAACTTCCTTAAGCTACACTTACGCTTACTCAGACAACAGATAGAATAGAATAAAAGAAGTTGACAGTTAAATTTTCCTACAACGACGCTATTTATCAAGAAAAGGAAAACTAGTTTTTCTTTTTTAAAAACAAACCTTTTCTCAAACGCGATGGTTAAGCTGAGCTTGCAAAATTAGGTGCGACTGAAAAACAGCGTCTAGCTCTTTTTGAGATCTAGCCACAATGCTGAGTCGTTTACTTTTTCATGGTTGTGCCACGATACATATTATGATGTATTGAACTCTTTTTATATTGTTTAATCTGTGTAGTGTCACAAACTAATGAAATAAATATTATTCTTTCTTTCTTTTCTGAAGTTAACACTCAGTTTAATCTGTTGCTGACAATTTCTGTTTTGTTGAAACAGAAAGTGTTAGATTAAAGGAAGATTTTGCTTTAAAGAAACTGATAGACAGAGAGTTTAATAAATCTTTCTATCATATCAAACATCCACAAAATAGACAGAGATAAATCTAAAAGAGGACAAACTGTCATATCCTACAACGTAAATGTAACTGGCGTCATTAAGAGATTTACTTTGAAAGTACCGGTGTATCCTTCGGGATACAGGAAAATTTTGACACATGCCCCCTAGTTCCAAGAAAATGAAAAGTTCAGGAAAAATGTATTGCAATTTATGCGAAATTATGACTCATCGCATAAATATTTACGAATCCTTTTCGATTCCTGCGAATTTTGACATTGGGCTTTAGAGGTTAATATCTTACAATGAATGAAGAACATTTTGATTTTTTGGTTTGAACCCAAAAATGTTCTTCCGGAAGGAAAGGTAGAAAACGAAGCTTTGTTATCATTGAATTATTCTGTTACTTGATTGGAACCATGTAAGATGAATTATCGATATAAATGTTTTATAAAACGCGGTCTAGCTCGGTCAGTCTGTATAAGTCTCAGAATTTTGTGACCTCTTCTAAATATATTACCACACTAGCAAGTTCTGCTGACTATCTTAATGACAAAGGCAATGTAATGCAAAAACGCGCGTTAGAGACTTTGTAAGAAGCCATTGTTGGCAACATTAATAGCGTCAGAGCTTATAGAACTAAACTAAGGCAAATAAGGCTAATATCTCTATTAATGGGCCAATTCTGTTGCGAATCCTAAATTTATTAGGCGGCTAAATGTATTTTTTTTTTCTACGAATTTTTAAAATGAGTGGAAAAAGTATTTTTACTGCAATTTTTGTAACTGGACTGAAGTGGACCGATCATCTCATAATTTTTCAAACTCTAGAGCAAATTTTTGTTCAGAAAAGTGGTATAAATATAAATCATCAGAAGGCTAAAGCATTGAGAGAATAACTCGAATAACTAACTAACTGTTGGACACAAACAAAAATTCGTTCCCAAAAACAATCGGATAGCAAAATACAGCATCAATAAAAACTTCACAAAAACATAGTGCAATATCATGTTCCGTTAAAAAAACAAAACGAATTCCCATAAGTAAAACTCGTTTAGTCGCAACAGTTCTGAATTAGGCGCGACGGTGTAAAAATCACATTGTTTCTTTGAACGACTTGGGAAACAGCTGCGGGACCATGGCAAGTTTATAGTTTTATACCTCAACAACATTTATACTATAACTTGGTAACATGTGTATCTTTATAGGTGAACAAAATGTCAGTACAAGAAAGAGAAAGTGAGCCGTATGACGTGCTTTTCTTGGTATAATTACACAGAATTATTGGGAGTCCTTTGGGAATTTAGCAGACAGTCTGTGTTAGTAGAAAAACTGGAGGGTATTTCGTAAGCAAACATAACAAAAAAACCGGTCAAGTGCGAGTCGGACTCGCGCGCCGAGGGTTCCGATATACCTATAGTATTTTTGGAAGCATTAAAGTCCATTTTCAGGACCGCAAAACTAAATTTGTTTGTAATGGTTTTTTGAAGCTTTCTGAAAAACTGTGCAACTTAGAAAGATCGTTTTATTTTTGCTGTAAAGTTTACATAAACCTCTGTCAACTGTAATTAATTCAGATTATTCCTGACTCAAACTTTGGAGATAAGGGGGGGGGCGGGAGGAATGGTATTTTTTTTAAATTTTTCCTCATAACTTGAAAACCAAGAAATTTAAAAAAATACAAAAATATGTTTTAAAATGTACAAATAAATTTTTCATGTGCAATTAAGTTGGACAACTATATTCTAACATACATACATACAAAACATCACGCCTCTTTCCCGTCGGGGTAGGCAGAGACCACAGTCCTCCACCTGCTACGATCTTGACATACTTCCCTTGCTTCCTGTACTTTCATCAATCCTTTCATACATGCTCGTCGGTTTAGGGTACTTTTAACCTGGCCTTTATTCAGAACGTCCTGAATTTGGTCCTGGTACGTCCGCCTAGGCCTTCCCCTTCCAACGTTTCCATTCACTCTCGCCTGGTAGATCTCTTTCGTCAGTCTTCGTTCATTCATCCTCTCTACATGACCAAACCATCTCAGCATCCCTTTCTCGATTTTGGTCACTACGTCTTCTTTTACGCCACACCGTTACTATATTCTAAAACTATTCCAAATTTCAGGTCGATAGCATGAGTGGTTGCTGAGATATAGAGGTGTGACAGACAGACAGACAGAGCGGCACCATAAGGGTTCCTTTTTTTTACTATTTTGGTATCGGAACCCTAAAAATGATCCCTCCTACAAGTCGACAAGTTTGCTGCGAGGTTGAGTTTTAATGACTTGCCTTTCATAGGTCGGATGTCCTCTGATGAAACTGTGTAAAATTTTTCTTGTTAATCGGTTTTGCTGTGTGGTATATTTTTTTTTAATTCTCTTTTCACACTTCTAAATGCATATTCCTGTGCCCCTTTTCAAGTCATTCTCTCACACCAGCTAGGTTGGATGGAAGAGATCTCTTATAGTATAGAGATAAGATCACCTTTGTAAACAAATTTTATGTTACCTACAATTTTATGTAATTTGTGCAAAATAAAGAATATATAAAGAATATATATATATCTGAAATCTCTCAGTATTTCAGTAATAAGTAGATACCGTTGCATTGCAACCATACTAACCAGGCTTTTTAAAGTTACAAGTTTCATTCGAAGAAATGAAATAAAAGTTTTTCAAGCTGTTACATTCCAAATGAACATGGAAGGAGAAGCGAACGTGATGGAAAAATAAACAAAATATCTTCAGAAAGTACGTTCTTCCGAATTTAGAGTTTCTTATCCGATCCAATCCAAGTTTCGGCAGTAAACCCGGTAGTGCAGGAGCTAGCGCACTTATAGTCCGAGAGCCAAACGTAGCCGTGCGTCACTTTATAGCTTACGAGTAGGTCCGGACGCGATCCCATCAGAAACTACAGTTTCTTGTTATAAACTAGATTTGCTTGAAGTTTAACGTACAGTTCGCGTAGCTAGATATGAGGTTTGTTAAAATTAGTAGGGAGGTAGGTTTAGTAGACCAGAATTTTCAAGCCGCTAAAATGGCCTCTGACGATTGTTTACTCGGGTAGGGTACAGTCAGCATGACTCACAATTTCACATCTTAGATTATTTAAATACCTCTGCGGAGACCTGTCAATAAACTAAGTTTTACATCAATCATACCTACTTATCGACGCCCTCACTTTATGGTAATTAAAATGACGTAGGCAATTATATCAATCGCGTGACCTAAATAAGTTAAACAATTTATTTTATCTGTCTGCAGTATCCCAGACCGAGAAACTCGTTCTCGATCTCTCGGTATCTACCTCACGTGTTGGTCACGTGAAGCTATAGGGCTGCCTCATATTTTAATTCATGCTGTGTTTATATTTACAAAAAGAGTAATAAATTTATACATTCACGTAATTTACTTTATATTGTCTTTGGATCAGATAGATGAATAGGGTGGGTTAAGATTTATTGCGATATGTTTCATTCCACTTCGTCTGTCTGTCACATCTGTTTCTCAGCAACTACTAACTCACGCTAACGACTTGTTTGGAATACTTTAAAAAAAATTACAATATATTTCCTCCAAAGTTTGCTAAACGAAAAATCTGAATTACCCTTGAAGATAAAAGTTTATTTTAATATTACAGGAGGAATACAACGATCTCTCTAAGTAGCATAGTTTTTTTTTAATCTGCAGAAAACCTTTAAAACATACTTAGTTTTGCCATCCTAAAAAATAGTATAGGTCCTAGAAATAGACAAGAATACAGCACATACTTGTGTATACGACGCACAAAATAACTTTGGCCCTGTCATTGATGCGCAACAGAAAAAAACCGGTCAAGTGCGAGTCGGACTCGCGCGCCGAGGGTTCCGATATACCTATAGTATTTTTGGAAGCAATAAAGTCCATTTTCAGGACCGCAAAACTAAATTTGTTTGTAAAGGTTTTTTGCAGATTTCTGAAAAACTGTGCAACTTAGAAAGATCGTTTTATTTTTGCTGTAAAGTTTACATAAACCTCTGTCAACTGTAATTAATTCAGATTTTCCCTTACTCAAACTTCGGAGATAAGGGGGGGGGAATGGTATCTTTTTTGTCATTTTTCATCATAACTTGAAAACTAAGAAACTTAAAAAAATACAAAAATATATTTTAAAATGTACAAGTAAAGCCCTTTCATATGATACCCCACTCGACCTAGTAGCGACAATTTGAAATTTGGCCCCCCCTATTTTGGCCCCCTTTACATTAATAATCATACTTTTTTCAAAAAATTTTCATGTGCAATTAAGTTGGGCAACTATATTCTAAAACTATTCCAAATTTCAGCTCGATAGCGTAAGTGGTTGCTGAGATATAGAGGTGTGACAGACAGACGGACAGACAGACAGACAGACAGACAGAGCGGCACCATAAGGGTTCCTTTTTTTTACCATTTTGGTATCGGAACCCTAAAAATGGCCCATTTTTGACTTCTGCGCATCAATGACAGGGCCAAAGTTATTTTGTGCGACGTGTAACGGCTTTAAATAAAAGTGACATGAGTTGAAATTTAATTCTTGTTATAATGCTACTAACTCATCTTGAGCATTTACGCAATCAAATTAATCACCATTACTGTGATATAAGTAACTAAATAACAAACGTGGTAGCCCTGATTCGTCATCTTATCACCGACCTAATCAATATTGCATCGGACTCGAGCACACATGAAGAACACTAAATACTAATCGATGGTGACAACTGGCAACCCTAGTGCAAAAAATGCAGATGGCACAACGAACACCATAATCGGCGGTAAAATGTAGCTGCCAGTAGTGAAACGTGTCTGCAACCGCGTGGATAAGAAGTAAGAAATGAGCTTTTTATTCTCTGACAGCGTCTGTGTTCCCGAGTTCATATAACCCAAATCTATTCAAGTCGCGAGTGAATAGACTTCTTCTGGGTAAGCTCGTTCCATCGTCGACCTCATCTCTGTCTTCAAGACTAGATCGAGGTCAAGAGTAAGCCCATTTTCATAAAAAAAAAACCTACTTTCAAAATTATGTTTTTTTGTCTCGGTGACACGACAACTCTCATAGTTCAATTTATGTCAAAAACAAAACATTTTTTATTCATTGTAGGATATTAAAAATCTCTTAATGACGTCAGTTACATTTACGTCGCTTCACAAACAAAGTGGCGCCATGTGGAAAAAAAAAAGAAGCGACAATAAAAATCCACTGTAATTTGTAATTTATGTACTGTAAAAAAAAACTAATATCAAGCTAACATAGAGCTATCCACTATAATAAAACTATTGGACGAGAACAGTTATTGATCAAGATATAATTTATTGTAAAGAGATATCGCCTACAATGGTTCACACACAAGTGCGGAAACCACACACCCTACTAAACCTCTCCACAAAATACTTGCTGATTTTGAGATATGTACTTATGAAATAGAAAGGTTAGAAGCGTTTGAGATGTGGTGTTGGAGGAGAATGGAAGGGATCAGTTGGACAGAGAAAAAGACAAACGAGGAAGTTCTAGTTTTAGTTAAAGTTTTAGTTAAAGAAAAAATATTAACGGAATGCTGGATAAACGATTCTTCCACCATAAATCAAATAAATGGCTATATACAATATAACAGCACTAAGTTTATAAATAAAGCTGGGGGTGTCATTGCCTATGTAAAAGACACGTTATCTTCTCAATGTAGCGAACCAAATATAAGCGAGTCAAATTGCCTTGCTATCGATATAAAAGGACGTATTACAGTTTTAGCTATTTATAGGTCACCGTCATTTAAAAATATTAATCCCTTTATAAGCTCGCTTTATGATGAAATTATTAATCTCGATAGAACTTCCTGTCTTGTACTTACTGGCGATCTCAACATAAACATTATTGATACTGCTCATCACACGGCCGATACTACTGAATACCTATGCATGATGTCAGAACTTGGACTTTTGTCAGCAGTCAATAAGCCTACCCGCATAGATACGCTCCTTGATCATGTCTTTATAAAAGGACAAATAAATGCAGAAACTGTGGTGATTTCTTCTTCAGTGACAGACCATAGAACTGTCATTACAGGAATCAC
The DNA here is from genome assembly GCA_947532105.1 of Athrips mouffetella. Lineage (NCBI taxonomy): Eukaryota > Metazoa > Arthropoda > Insecta > Lepidoptera > Gelechiidae > Athrips > Athrips mouffetella. Next base: position 8,232,806 of record OX383973.1, read on the forward strand.
GACTGAACTACCAAAGATACCCAAATCGAAATTATACAGAATGCGGTACAATTATAATGATATTGTTTCTGAGTTGTATAACATTGACTGGTCAAACTTGAAAACGATTTGCAATACTGATGAGCAAACTAATATCTTTGTAAGAATAATTTTGAAAATAATGGAATCAAACTCAAAGATAATCGTTAAGAAACAACGAAATATGATAATTCTTAAACCATGGATGAGTCAGGGACTAATAAAATGTTCACAAGTTAGAGATTACTTGCACGAAAAAGCTAAAAATTTCCCACAAAATGACGTTAATAGAAAAATCTACTCTAGGTATCGAAACTTTTATATTACTTTGCTAAGGAAAAACAAAAATGAATACGACCGTGACTTACTTAAATTAAATCAAAAAGATAGTAAAAAGCTTTGGAAAACAATAAATAATATTACTAACAGGAAATACAATTCAAATAACGTATCAAGAAACAAAATTATTAATTTAAAGAAAACACCTGAAGAATCTGTAAACGCACTAAATGATCATTTTGCAACAATAGGGAAGTCTCTAGCATTCTCCATCCTGGATAAGCTTCATGTTACAGAGTCTTTTCTAGCGGGAAAAATCAGCAACAATGACTCACCTGTGGGCTCTTTTTACTTAAACCCTACAAACATTTATGAAGTAGAGTCTCTAATAAACACTTTGAAGTCGGACAGCGCTCCTGGAATAGATGGAATTTGTAATCGCCTAATCAAAAACGGTAAAACCTTCTTAATCTATCCATTGACTGACATTATTAACCAAAGTCTAGAGACAGGAGTCGTCCCGGAAGCGTTCAAAATAGCTGCAGTTACTCCTATACATAAAGGAGGAGACATCTTGGATTTAAATAACTACCGGCCAATTTCTTTACTACCTGCTATATCTAAAATAATGGAAAAAGTTATGAACAAAAGGTTGATTGATTATTTAGAAGGAAAAGGGATATTGTCAGCTAGCCAATTTGGGTTTAGAAGGGGCAAATCTACGGAGGGTGCCGTCAAAACCTTAACTGAAAGAGTTTCCTCACTATTGGATAACGGAAAATCATGTATCGGAGTGTTCCTTGACCTCGCCAAGGCCTTCGATACAGTATCAATTCCAATACTTTTAAAGAAGCTACAGCAAATAGGTATACGCGGTGTTGCCCTCAGTTGGTTTGAAACCTACCTAAAAGGCAGAACCCAACAGGTTAAGGTAAACGATTGGACTAGTTCTGCAAGGGAAGTGACTTTTGGAGTGCCACAGGGTAGTGTCCTCGGGCCGACTCTATTTTTGGTCTACCTAAACGGTCTAACCATGCTGAATTTAGAAGACGCAGATATCGTGTGCTATGCGGACGATACGGCGATCATATTCCATGGCAATTCTTGGAAAGAATGTTTTTTGAGCGCAGAGAAAGGCATGACTATTGTGAGCAAATGGTTGACTGAAAATTTAATGTCTCTCAACACAAATAAAACTAAATATGTCTGTTTTCACAAAACTGCCGCTACTGCTCCTGATCCCTTGCTTAACATGATGATACATACTTGTCAAACTAACATAATTAATCGAAACTCTTGTAACTGCAATGTCATCACAAGATCAAACACAATTAAGTACTTGGGGGTGGTAATTGATGACCGACTTACCTTCAGGAATCACATCGAGGCTACGGCAGCTAGGGCTAGAAAATTAATCCATGTTTTTAAACAGCTGAGACATGTAGCCAGCATCGAATTGTTAACATCAATTTACACAGCGCTTTGTGAGCCTATACTTACATACTGTATGGAGGTATGGGGAGCGGCAGCCAAAACTTATATGATATCCTTGGAAAGAGCACAAAGGGCGATCTTGAAGGTAATGCTTAACTTGCCGTATAGATATCCCACTTGTCAACTCTATGAGCAAGCGCAGGTGTTAAGCGTAAGACAACTTTATATATTAAGGGCTGTCGTTAGTACGCATAAAGCGGTACTGAACTCGGAAAACTATAATACCTTGTTAAAACGTCGAATTTTCAAAATACCTCAGGAAACAGTAAAATCAAATTTCGCCTCCCGATTTCCCCCTTTTATGTTACCCTTTTTATACAATAAAATGTTAAAATTACATGATATGAGACACTTGACGGTACACGAATTTAAAAATAAAGTAAAACGAGTTTTAATAAACTTGACTTACGATGAAACTGAGAAACTGCTAACCCCTTTAAAATGGAGACGAGACGCTTTCGAAACTAAATAATACATTTACACACCCATACACACACACGCACTCACAAACCCATCCACAAATCCATACAAAACCCATGCACTAGTTTCTAACGTCTACTGTTAACTTAATTATTGTCGCTTTAGTTTCTGTAATTTTTTTATTCTGCACTTATCTTTCTTGTAGTATAATGTATTTAAAGTTAAGTTATAATATAACTATGTAATTTTAATTATGTTACCCTGTTTAGTCCCGATGTTCCTCAATTGGTCGTGATAACCACGACACAGGCCTAGCCTAGTGTGGTTATCAGAGAAAAATTGTTTTATTTGTTAGCCGGACTTTTTAAATAAATTATTTTGTATTTGTATTTTGTATTAAGAGAAGAGAAATTTGCTGAGAACCATCGAAAATAGAAGAGGGACGATGGTCCGACACCTGATAAGACATGACACTTTCAAAAGGAATATTATTGAAGGAAAAGTAGAGGGCAGGAGAGGAAGAGGAAGACCAATACGCACGTATTTTGACCAGATAAAAGAGAGGGTAAACGTCGAGTCTTATCAGAATGTCAAATCATTGGCAGAGGACAGAGAGAAATGGAGATTGCTCCACCGACAAGAGCGCGGCTCTTAAATACTTATAAGAAGAAGACTTATAGTCCGGTCTCTTATAGTCTTATATCGCCAAATTCACCAAATTGCCACAAATTGCACCAAATTTTTTTCAGGTACTAGTTAGGTACATAGCTCTCAATTTTTGATAAGAGCCAATTCTTGAATTTTCGATGAAAACTTTTTGAAATTCAAGAATTGGCTCCTATCAAAAATTGAGAGCTATGTACCTAACTAGTACCTGGAAAAAGTTTGGTGAAATTGTAAATCGTGTCTACGTGAAACAGCTAACTGACCGCACTATTATGAGAACAAAAACAACAAATAGGCATCAATGTGGTTACAGCATATCGCACAAACATTTTATTGACCACGCATGGGCGGGCGGACATTCCTCTAAGCCGCAACTACCTAATAGATACATGTAAGTAGATTGCGGACAAGACACAAGTTAGGAGCGACCGAGCTTGCTATGTACAGGGTGTAAATTTGATTGCGTGCCATATCTCAGGTGCGGGATCAGTATATCAGTAACTGAACAACATTTCCCTAGGAACATAGGTCGAAATACAAAAAATCAAATTTTACCTTCCATACAGAATTCGCTATCAGCTGATGCAGTTTCTATGGGAGGTCAAAAATAGATATTCGTTTTTCGACCTATGTTCCTTGGGAAAAGTTGTTCAGTTACTGATACTGATCCCGCCCCTGAGCTATTGCACGCAATCAAATTAACACCCTGTATATTCTTCACCAAAGCCCACTAACAAGCAGCATTGCAAGGTTTCTAAAACGCACTATTTACAAGAAATGTCAAAAAAATGGAGACAACGAATTTTCCCATGAGACCTAGCTAGATCGATTTCTCGCCCAACAAAACCCATGTATAGAAAATAGAGCCGTTTTTGAGAAACCGGTTACAAATATAGGAGTAGAGAAGAATAAGTTTATTTGCCAGCAAAATTTACAATGTTAATACAAACATGCTCAGCAAATCACAAAGCAAAGCTTGTATCGTAGGGCTTATAGGTTCTGTGGGTTTAGGCTTTTCGTAAAATAAGAAATTCGGAGTCTCCATGATATGTTATGTTATATCAGGATCAGCTGATCTGTCCATTTAGGGAAGTCGACAGTCATCCATTTTTTTGTCATGGATTTTCCAAATAAGCAGATGTTTAGTAAAACGAACGTATGTTTATTTTATTCCTAGTCTTAGCGCGATAATTCATAGCAAATTAAATTACTTTACTTTTCCCGAGGTATCAGCTGAGTTGAGGATACTACGGAAATATTATTGTGACGGTAAACATCATATTCAATCCAATAATTGTCTCGGAATATCACACAACGTCCGCGGATTACTTCGCGCGATTATATGCGATCTATCGCTGAGTTAATTTAAAGCAAAGATTTTGGAAACTACGCCAGAAGCGCAGCGTTTTTTTTACGTCAATGATTTAAAGCCGTCTTGTCTATTTAAAGTTTTGTGTTTCTTTATCTCAGTATAGACCATTCTAGGGAAATATTGACGGTAGGTGGAGAGGACTTGAAACAACATGTATGAGAAGTGCGAAAGTTTAAAACAAATCCAAGTAAAACGTAAATAAAACCCTGTAAATATGTATTGGATTGATAAGAGCTTATACATATTTGGCGTACTAAAACTGTAGCTGTCTACTATCCCGAAGGATTATGACTCTAATGATATGTTTGGGCCTGTTTCTAGATCTGAGCGGTCTATTCTGTGGCGTTCCGTAGCTATCATTAAGGAATTTCTTGTTATAGGACAATGTTTTTATTTCTCACTACAAAAACAAAACAATGAATATTTGCGGTGCGGTCAGCAGGGGAGTTTGACCAGAACACTTTATTTTTTCGACGCATATTATTTTTGGAAAAGTTTGTTACGACACCTTTGAAACAATTTTAATACAATTCAGAAATTCAACCCTACTAATATTATAAACGCGAAAGTTTGTAAGTATGGATCTGATTCTTTAGTTTCAGGGGAAGTATACTTTATAACAGAGCAAATGAATTACATTCAATAAATAGCCTATCCAAAATAGAATGTAAAAGAAAAAATCGCGGACTGGCTACAAAGTCTTGATTATGAAGAAACGGAGCGTTTACTATCTATTGTGTCATAAGTTACCTACTTTTCCCGTTTATGCAAGTACTCAAAAGCTTTCATACACCACACACACACACACACACACACACACACACACACATACACACATACCTACACGCGCGTTGCCTTTTTATTTATTTTTACTGTTAATCTGAAGTTTTCAAAATTTTGTTTAAATTTATTTTATCTTCCTTTTTATTTTTAATACGTCGCTGAAATTTTAGTTAATAAATTTAATGTTCAGTTATCAACTTAATACTAGATCGCACAGTTATTATATTTTTGTAGTTTGGTTCATTTTCCGAGTGAGGGAGCCAGGAGTCTCTTAGCACAGGGTTTTCCTAGTTTGAGCTCCTGTCTCCCACATAATACAAGTTCTTTACAGTAGTGTAAGTTTAATGTCTAAGTTGATCTTAATATATTTGTAGAAACTTTTTGTGGGAGAAAATAAACAAATTTATTATTTATTATTGTAGTCTCTGGCTGGAGTTCACGGGCCGAAACCCGGGCCTTAGGCTTGCGTGGGGACATGGGTCCAACACGTAGAGGCCGTTTGAGACACTAATCTAAATTGTGAGATGGAACTGACCTTTCGGGTCTTACCTCTAAGTACACCCACCCATAAAATGCATCAGAGGTAATACCCGATGGGAGCAGTAAACTATTGCAATAAAAAGGAAACTAACGTTACTAGGGTTATGGAGGAGGGGCTATGGATTGGAGTACTGGGCTATGGGATGAGATAACGGACGCCTGCTGTATCAATATCTCACAAATTGAAAGCTAAGCAGACGGTGACTTGCCGGTAACTAAATGGGCCCCCAAAATAGTGGCGCATGCCTTGGGCGCAACATTGGTGTTACCAGCTGTGGAGTGTCGAGAGGTGCGGCCCCGATTTCACCATCACGGGCGGTTCACCTGGTGCGGGTCGGCGCCCGGAGCGGGCTTCCTCGTTATTACGCCATTAGACACTTCCACTCCCGAGCATATAGCTCTTGCGACTCCACTCTAGCCGGCCGGTGAAGGCAAGCTAGAGGCGGGTGCCTTGTAGGACCCAGGAGTACTCAGGTCCGTGGTGTCGCCACTCACCAACAGCTCGCCACAAGCTGCCCTGCGGGTTATTTATTATTATTATTATGTTGTTTATCATTCCTGAATCTCGGGCAATTAAGTCCCGGACCTTTGGAAGGCGTGCGTGGGGCCGAAGCCAACACGTAGAGGCCCGTTAAACAGTTTAATTTACAAAAGTGATGTGACACCAACCGGCGATTATCCCTGTCTACATTAATACTAATGCATCCAAGGACAATCCCCGGTAAGTGTAGGACTATTGCAAGAATTGGACGAAAATGAAATTGGGTTATTTGGTTGAGGGGCTCGTGGATTGGGTAACTGGGACTGTGGAAGGTACTATGGCGCCTGCCCGACCAATGTTAATAACACGGAAAAAATGGGCAGACGGTGACTAGCCAACTCGAATCAATGGGCCCCCGAAAACGGCTGCACGCACGGTGCTGCAAGGGGGCAACATTTGCTGAGCGGCTGAAGGGTGAAGAGATGCCCCTGGACTTTAAACGACGATCACGCGCTCCCTGAGGGTCCAGCATCACGTGCCCACTCGCCACTTACGCAGGCACGTCCACCCTTCGAGCATAAAGCTCTTGCGACTCCACTCTGGCCGGCCAACCAAGGCAAGCCAAAGGTGAGGGATCTGTTCCTCGTCAGTGTTCACTCCAGCCGGCCGGTGAAGGCAAGCCGGAGATGAGGAACAGGACCTTCCCCCGGGAGCACTCGGGTCCGTGGGGTCGCTACTCCCCAACAGCTCGCCACAAGCTGCCCTGCGGGCTTATTATTATTATTGTAGTCTCTGGCTGGAGTTCACGGGCCGAAACCCGGGCCTTAGGCTTGCGTGGGGACATGGGTCCAACACGTAGAGGCCGTTTGAGACACCAATCTAAATTGTGAGATGGAACTGACCTTTCGGGTCTTACTTCTAAGTACACCCACCCATAAAATGCATCAGAGGTGCAGTAAAATATTGCAATAAAAAGGAAACTAACGTTACTAGGGTTATGGAGGAGGGGCTATGGATTGGAGTACTGGGCTATGGGATGAGATAACGGACGCCTGCTGTATCAATATCTCACAACTTGAAAGCTAAGCAGACGGTGACTTGCCGGTAACTAAATGGGCCCCCAAAATAGTGGCGCATGCCTTGGGCGCAACATTGGTGTTACCAGCTGTGGAGTGTCGAGAGGTGCGGCCCCGATTTCACCATCACGGGCGGTTCACCTGGTGCGGGTCAGCGCCCGGAGCGGGCTTCCTCGTTATTGCGCCATTAGACACTTCCACTCCCGAGCATATAGCTCTTGCGACTCCACTCTAGCCGGCCGGTGAAGGCAAGCTAGAGGCGGGTGCCTTGTAGGACCCAGGAGTACTCAGGTCCGTGGTGTCGCCACTCACCAACAGCTCGCCACAAGCTGCCCTGCGGGTAGCTAAGGGTGTATTGAGAGGTGTGCACCGGTTTCACCATCGCGGGTGACTAAACGCCCCCCGGAGCGGGTTTCCCGTTATTACACAGATTGAGCACTTCCACCCTTCGAGTTAAAACTCTTGCGCCTCCACTCTGGCCAGCCGGCGAAGGCAAGCCAGAGGCGGGCTCCCATAAAGGGCCACCCAGGAGTACTCGGGTCCGTGGTGTCGCCACACACCAACAGCTTGCCAAAGCTGCCCTGCGGTTATTATTATTATTATGGATGGATGGATGTTTGTTACTCTTTCACGTAATAACTACTGAATGGATTTTAATTTAACTTTATAGCTTATAATATACATCAGAATAACACATAGGCTACAATTTATAAACCTGCGCAGACGAAGTCGCGGGCACCAGCTAGTAAAAAATATTTCTCCTAAGACTTGGACCAAAGAAAATTGGGGACAAAATAGTGGCATTTGCAACAGGTGCCGATCGAGTCCAGAGTTCACTCACATCACATCTCTTAACAGAACTTTGTGCGCTACTCCGCTCTAAATATAGATTCTCATAATAATATCATATTATGACTTGATACCTGTAATTTGGGAGTGGAACTGAGATAACTCGGACAGCTCGCGTTATTTCTCTATCCCGGATATTTTAAGCGGTGGTGCGGTCAACCGCTCGTCGGTAGAAACTTTTTCAACTCTATTACGACGCCATAAGGTCCAAAAGTGTTTCTATTGATGTGCTGTTGTGTGTACCTACTGCCCATGAAACTGAATAACTTTTTCCAAGTAACATAGGTTGAAATACGAAAAAAAAATTTCGATTTTCCATACAAACTCCGTCAGCTGACAGCAAATTTTGTATGAGAGGTCAAATTTTTTTTTTGGTATTTCCACCTATGCTTTTGAGAAAAGTTATTCAGTTTCATGGGCAGGACTACCTCTTAAAATTTCTGGAGTAATAAATAATTAAGCAGGGTCAGGGTCTCGGTGTGAGAGAATTCAGGATGTTGTGTTGTGAATAGTTAAAGGCAAGGTCAAAACGGCTCTAATATAAACCGACGAGCGTGTAAGAAAGGATTGATAAGGGCTAAAAAACTATTGAAGTATATCAAGATCGTAACGGGTAGAAAGGATGTGGTCTCTGTCTCTGACGAGCGCACATTAAAAGGCAGAGCAGACAAGAGCAATTTTTGATAACATTGCAAAATGGACTTTATTCCATAGAAATAAAATGCAAAATTGCCTGACAGGCATAAAAACTGCTCGCGGCTGCTCGAGCCTATAGGCTCCAGAAGGAGAAAACGAGTTCATTGACATTTAGATTTGCATTACTTATTCAGATATAAAATGAACGGCATTACAGGACAGATACTTTTAGAAACTTTTCTATGGAACAGCGAAGTTGCGAGTGAATAGACTTCTTCTGGGTAAGCTCGTTCCATCGTCGACCTCATCTCTGTCTTTAAGACTAGATCGCGGTCAAGAGTAAGCCCATTTTCAATAATAATAATAAAAAAAAAAACAACATAGAGACAGAAGAACAAAATCAAACAAAATGCAGAAAACGAATGAATTATTATATTGAGATCTGCATCACAAGTTCCTTATTAGAATTGAACAGTATTTTCTATAGGAATTGAACATGCCTAGAGCACGGCTTCCTCAGAAAAACAATTTTAAAACCTCAAGCTTTAGACGAAAGTTCTTTTGAAGGTAACTCCTAGAAATCCATTCTATTTAGATCTAACGCTAAAGAACCTTTTTCTCTAGAATCTGAGAAGTTGTTCACTAAAAGCAGTGGTGCTAAACCTACGCCAGCGGTGGCCTAAATAATCCAACCAAATAATTCGGACTCCTTGCGCTCCGCTCGGGATACAAGGAATACTAATTAATTTTACCGTGGGATGACATCTGCCATTGTGTCCCAAGTTGAAATGTCAAATCATCACACGTGATTTGACATTCCCATACAAAATTTATAGAACGACGCCTATGCCGTATTTACAATGACTGAATGTATGTCAGAATACCATGTGTTGTGACCTCCAAGGTTGTGACACATATTTTCATTAATCCTTCTTCTATTACCCTAATATTTCTATGAATCCAACACTTTTATTAAAGTATTGGAAAGGTTGTCAGGTCAATTACAGTTCTACAAGTATAAAAATTTAAAAGAAAAAACCGGCCAAGTGCGAGTCGGACTCGCGCCCTAAGGGTTCCGTACCTATCTACCTTATGATATACTAAAAGCTTTTGCTCTTTGATTTTAAAAACGCCGCGACCATCCAACTTGACCCCTCTTTTAAAGAAAGTAAAAGAAAGGTAGAAGAAAACATAAATAAATTCAAAAAATCCCTAAAACACTACCTAACGACTAAATGTTTCTATACGTTGCAAGAGTTCTTTGATGAAAAATAATATTTTTTTTTTTTATGTTTATCTTTGAAATTATTTAATGCCTATTGACTTTCAAATATTAGCTTTTATATTTACGTATACCTCGAACGAATTCAAGCGGACATATATTTATTATTTTATACTTTATTTGCTTCATTTAGGTTTTAAATATCTAATTGATTTAATAAATTTTCATTGTTTATATTTTAATCGTTACTTTTATTTTCTAATTTAATTTAGTGTTAACTTCAATTCTATTTATTTTCTATTTCCAATTGTATTTTAATTTTAAATCTATTTAATTTAAATTATTCTAATTCGTCATTTTGAATTTTCTGTTTCATTTTAATGATGTTAATTACAATTCTAAATTGACACTGTAATATAGTTTTTAGGATAACCTTGCCGTGCCCTTCCGGGTCCATATGTGTTTCTAATACTGTAAATAATATGTTACCATCTTTCTACCATATGGGTTGCAATAAACAATTTGACTTTGATTTGACTTTGAAAAGTTCTTGAAACGGGAGGGAGCTCACCTTAATTGGTTACTATTAGTGGTGAGAAAAATTGAATTATTTAATGATTTTAGACTTTTCCCTTTATTTGTACTGTGAGACCTAGCTTCTTGCCAAATTTCATAATTTTAGGTCAACGGGAAGTAACCTGTAGGTTTTGCTTTTTTGCATAAATGTATGGAGATGAGGACATAAAAAGCCATATCTTTTGATTCCGTCGTTGTAAAAAATTGAAATTTTCAGATCTTGCGTGGTTCATGGACTTTAATATTCATTATCAATTTCAACCTGATACCTCTTCTCGTTCGTGAGAAAAAGGGTCTTGACAGACAGACAGACAGACGGACAACAAAGTGATCCTATAAGGGTTCCGTTTTTTTATTTTGAGGTACGGAACCCTAAAAAAGAAAAGAATCAGAATTGCTTAAACATTTGTGTTTGTGGAGTGCAGGTATTATCACACTTATAGGTTTGTATATTTGTGAGTTAGGATATTATGGATGTTTGTTGCTCTTTCACGCCTTAACCGCTAAATAGGATTTTCTGAAAACAAAAGCCGGCCAAGTTCGAGTCGGACACACGCCCTAAGGGTTCCGTACCCATCCACCATTCCCTATAGGTTTTAGTTTGGTTAATAAAATGTATGGAGATGGAGACATAAACGGCCATATCTTTTGATTGTGTTGCCGTAGAAGCTTGGAATTTTCACAGCTTCAAGGGACCATGGACCTTAATATTTGACACAAATTTCAACTTGATACCTTTCTTTACCCGTTCGGAAAAAAAATGGTCTTGAAAAACTGACAGACGGACAATAAAGTGATTCTATTAGGGTTACGAAACCTTAAAAGTTGACTTTTACCCGGGTAAAAATTGTGGATTTCCTTGGGAAAATGTGTTTTCTTTTTGTTTTTATGCAGATCCACGTGGACAAAGTCGCGGGTAACAGCTAGTTATTTATACAAGGGGACATTTCACACTAGGTCATCTGAACCAAAGCCTGTTACGAGTATAAAATATGAGTGAGTGTGACATTTATCTGATAGGCGTCGTTTATACCAAATGACAGATAAATGTTGACTAATGGTTTTTGTTCTATGTATCTACATAGAACAAAAACCATTAGTCTAGGCAACGAAGCGGATCGTTGTATGAAGACCCCCGTATTAAAACCTCAGTCGATGAAACTTTGCTGGGGTATTACACTACATGAGACAAACCTTCTATAAAAAAATCCAAAAAAAAATCGGTGCTTCTAATTTTTCTATACAAAAAAATGTATGAACAAAATTTTTTTAGTTATGTTTGTATAGGGCGGGGTTCGATCCCGCCCGCGACTCGCGATACGAGCTGCGGCGCAGAAGGCAATCGGCCAATGAATAAAAATATTAGTTTACAATTACTTTACAGACGCTTACTAATATCGTGACAACTTTAGCAGCTGCACTATCCACTATGCTCATGGTAGTGGGAATATTCCACGGATCTCACAAAGTTTTTTTTATGTCAAATGATGAATGTAAAGTTATGGGTATGAATGTTCACTTGGGGAATAAAAAGGTTCGCCAGTTTTCAAATTGATTCGTTTAACGTCGCGAGCACATATTACCTTTTGAAACTGTGACAAAAAATCGACTATTGCATAGAAAAGTATACTTTACTGTTCAATTTAATTCAGACCTTGTCCAAGAAAATTATATCCACAGATTATATCATATACAAATTTTGATAAATTAAAACCTTCGTGTTGGTTTGACTAAAATATAAAACTCTATAGTGGGTAAAACAGAAAAACTTTATTTTGCACCAAACGTAATATTGGCAGTATTGTTTCTTGTAAGTACTAAGATGTTGGTATGATTGATTCTGGCACTGGTGCGAGCAAAAACCAATCTTAATGTGGCGAACCTTTTTCTTCCTCGAGTGTACGTAACATAAATTAGAGTCTTATTAGAATAGATATCGAACACGTGGTTTTAATAATGAAACCCCTTTGGCAGATGCACCTCACCAATATAAGCTACACCTTGAACCTTGCTCAGTTGGTATACCTGTATGTCATGTCTTGGCGTAATTTACTGGTATGTGATAAAATATAACAAATATAGCATTGCAAGCAACTATACCGATTAAAAAAAAAATACCTCTAAAAAATTTTTCGTATTCCCATACAAAACGAGTCGATCACGTGACCATTTTACTATGGGGAGACGAAAAAAAAAATTCGAGTAAAAATATTTTTTCTCTGCAAAAGTTGCTTGTTATCATGAGTAGAATCACTGGGTTTCGGGAGCATAAACAATGAAAATTTACGCTGTATAAAGAGATCATTACGATAAAATTGTCCAACCTAAGCACATAAAAGGTTGTCAATCTCTGCCATGCATGACAGCTAACCACAGCCTTGTAGCACCTGTTAACGGTCTATGTTAGATCTAAGAGTTTCTTAGTAACAGAGATAATCACAGCCAAGGAGTGGTGGAACACCCTGTCTGCATTTTTAACCTCGACTTATTATATTATACTGTTCATATAGGCAAAGAATATACAGGGCGTGCTCAGTCAACGAAACTGAACAACTTTCCCACAGATACATTTTTGGGGACTAAAAAAATTATTTGACCTCTCAGTACAAATTGCTCACTCTGATCGAAGAGTTTGTATGTAGAGGTCTAGTACTTTTTCATTTCAGAAAGTTGTTCAGTTTCGTTGACCGAGCACGCCCTTTCAGTTTTCGGTACACCGTCCCTTACATCCTACTAATATTATAAACGCGAAAGTTTGAAAACATGTATTATGGATGTATGTTTGTTACTCTTTCACGTAAAAACTACTGAATGGATTTGAATGAAACTTTACAATAATATAGCTTATACATCAGAATAACACACAGGCTACAATTTATATACCTGCGCAGACGAAGTCGCGGGCACCAGCTAGTGTAAGGATATGTACTAAATTATAACAATACCACCAGATGGCCTACTTGCTCGTTTGCCCAGTCGTAAAATAAAAAAAAACAACGATGTTTCCTTTTATGTGAATCGACTCTAAAAGAGTTGAAAATACCTTAAGAGGTATGTATAGTATGTTCCTATTTCGATAAAAACCAAGCACCTTGATAAAGAATAAAGACATTAATTCTTAATATAATACATATTTGAATAAAGCTCTGTATTACTTAACTGTCAAATTGGCTTTAAATACACACACACTTCAAACAGAACAATCAAAGCTTTTAAACGCGATTATTATTCAATAGCTTCACACACGAGTTTCACACTACGAATAATAACGAACGAGTCATTGACTTACTGTTTCATAGTCCCATGTTTCAAAGAACTATTTCAGGACATAGAACCTATTGGTAGTCAGCTGGCGGAGTGTCAACCCTGTCTCGGTGACTGCTCTGCATTGCATTTCAATTTCATCACATCAAAAGATGTCGCCAAAGCTATCGTGCGCATTTTATTGTGTAATTAAACATACATTTCTGGCTCGAAACAGACCATCCGAGGTGAGTAGGAGACTAAAACAACCGTGGATCATAAACCTATGACAAACTGTAGTAGGGAGCCGTAAAGAGAAAAACGTGAGTTCGGTTAATGCATTTCATTTTGTGGTTTATCGTTTACATTAAACAATAGTGTCATTTGCTTAGTTGGAAGTTTGTAACAGAGTAATGAGTCGGACGGAGGAAATGTCTGGGCTGTATAAAAAATCGTCCGTTTGTTTTCAGCTTTAGTCACAAACACATTCAAAATTTTTGGGTCGAGTCACAGAACAACGATAGGGCTACTCCGCCTGCACGCGCACCCCCCATAAAAGCGAAAAGAGAAAAAAAATCTTGGTTCTCGCTTGGGCCAGTACACTGGCCGACCTACGTAAGCGCTTGTTAGTCTGTTGTCAGCCATCTTCCAAGCAGTACAAAGAGTTTTTGGGCATGATAAACGATTAAATATGTCTTGGTGTCATGTAAAAAATTGTAAGAATAACAGTTTCAGTAATCGGTCAGTTGCGGAATCGTGCGGCGTAACATATATAATATCTATTATATATGTTACGCGTGTATATTTTTTTTTTCATTGGCGGCGTACGTGAATAGTGACCAAATATACGTGTGAAGAGAGCAAGATAGAGGCGTATATTCGGTTATGGTTAAGTTAGATGGTGCAACAAGGATTTGACTACGAAATGGTTCATTTTCTATGGGAAGTTGTTTATTCCGATACTGCATGGAGAATTGCTGTCATCTTCTTGGGATGGCTCAGAAAATACCAACTAGCCGTACTTTACTCGATAGATCGCAGAGCCATGAAGCTCGTTGGTGATGAGATGCTGATGAAAACCAAGTTTCAAAGTAGGAACACCAGTGTGTTTCATATCTGTCGGTCTTTTACAGATTGTACTTCGGAGAATGTGCTCAAGAGCTCTATGAGCTTATTTCACCATCTCCCTTCTACCATCGGGAGTTCAGAGGTACCGCAGGATATCACCCACACTTGGTTGATATTCCACACCTTCGCACAAAGCGCTTTGAAACATCTTTTATTATGCGCACGGCTAAAAAGTGGAATTATCTGCCTGCGTCCCGAATCTATTCAAGTCGCGAGTGAATACGCTTCTTCTGGACAAGCTCGTCCTATCGTCGACCTCATCTGACCTCAAGACTAGATCGAGGTCAAGAGTAAGCCCATTGACAATAAAAAAAAATCGTTTTTCTACAATGCCTTGGAACGAGTTGTTCAGATTTTTGATGTAATAACCCTTTTTGCTACACGTTATAGACACGTTATTAAGCTAGTGGTTCGTCCCAGGTCCCCTATTAACCTGCTCGTATACTGCTACAGATAAATTCAAATACTCAGACTATATTTTACGGCTTATTTTAGTCTAGGGTTGACAGTTACAATTTGTGGAAAATAAAACTTAGCTATGTCTCGGATAGTAAAAGTTCACAAACATAAAGAAAGTGAAAGTGCGGTTTCCTACTCAAAAGGGAGAAAAGCTCAATAATCCTTCATTCCTTTCATGTATTCGTTTATGGCCTGGACCAACGGTTTAACATGCCTTCCGAAACACTGAACCATCTTACTTTTCTGGCAATCAGGTGATTCATCCTGTTCTAACCAAACTGAGGAAGTCTTACAAAGTGATTTTTGTTTCAGTTTCCCACTGGGAATCGAAATCTAGATTCGGATCTAGTAGAGTCAAACGCTCTAAAGCTTCAATCACACCTTTCTAAATTCAAAGACTAATTCGGCATACATTACTGTTTTATCTTACTTCCCGGCTTATACTACATTTCGCACATTACATTGTATTGAACTAGCTAGAAAAGATGCTCTGATTTGCGTTTACCCACATTTTATGTTCGGCCATGTTCGGCAAAATTTATTCTTTTTTAGTTTTTCAAAATTTTAATTTGAACATTTATTTGATTTGATTATAGTATTTATCTACACTCATGTCGTAAACTTTGAAATATGATTCAAAAAGTTAATACGTAAGGCTGTATATTACACAGAGTATCTATAAAAAATTAAAAAGTTACCATTACGTAACGATTTTTGTATGAAAATTTTGCAAAGGTGTTACGTAATTTAATTTTTTAATCATTACATAACACTTGGATACAATTTTCCTTGAATCTAAACTTTTTTTAAGAAGACTGAATAAAAGGTCTTTTAGAGAGCCCGTTAGTAATGTATCAGTTTTTCTTAGTAGCTGACAAATATCAGTAGCATATTACAAAGTGTACCATATAAACAACCTATTATTTTGGAGCAGTTAGAGTAACAGTTACTATAGTTACAATTATTTCATCTGTGGCTGAAAATATGCGCGCGCAGCCTGAAATTAGAAAGGACTTGGAAATATGTATAAGATTTGCCGGATTTGCCGCTATTTTCAAACATTTACCTTTTTCAAGTATTTTGTGCCCGTGAAAGTAATGTGAAAGTTTATTGAAAAAGTAGATAAAGTGGTGCAGTCAGGATACTGCAGTCACACCGTAAGATACTCAATAACTTATGATCTTCTTTCATATTAGTCTAGGACATTTTACGACATAACCTACAATGAATTAGGAATGAATGAAAATCGAAAAGAAAACCATGTCTTGTTAAGAAAATGTTCTGCTTGTATATTTCAAAGAAGACCTAGCGGATATATTAAGGCGCCTTCTTTTGACTTATATTCGAACTGTAATATACGTACATTATATAAGTTGCCTTTGTTGTTTACTTACTTTTGTTTGATTTTTATAAGTAAGTACCTACCTATTGTAAGAGTGAAGATAAAGTAGTATACGTAACTGCATATAATATGGTATTAAAACACTCGTTTGATGCTATTATCACACTCGGCTACGCCTCGTGTTATAAAACCAAACTCGTGTTTTAATGACCTGTTTTATATGACAGTTGCATAAACTACTATTAGCTAGTTTATTTTACTGATACTTTAAATTGTTTATAATTAGATGAAAGAGCTGGCTTCCCATAGCACAGGGAATCCTAGTTTGGGGGCCAGGATGCAAAAACTCTGTAAACAATTTTTAACAAATAAATGATGTTTATGTATTGCTGGAAGGCTTGGTTCTGTTAATTCCAATATCCTTACCTCAACGAGCAATGTATGCCGGATTAGTATCTGAATTGAGGAAGGTGTGATAGCGGGTTAACCCTGGTTAGGCCTGCATCCGTAAAATGTATGAAGACGGACCGTGAAATGTATGAAGCCTATACAGTCCGTTCCGGATCCGCTCTCCAACGCTCTGACTGAGTGTAAAGCCTTCATACATACATAGAGTAACAGTCCGTCGCGGGCATCAGGGTCGTCGAACTGATCCAGGCCTTCTTAAAGCGTTTGTTTAAACTTCAGACTTTTCGCAAGTACGAGTAATAAAATATGGTAGCAGCCCTATCTGTAGGTTTTACGACGTCAGACGGGATGCCTGGACGAATGTCTGCTAGATTTTATAGGCGAGACTAGTTCTGGAAGCGTCTACTCTTCGCAATTGTTAACGAGCACCGATGACTTGTGAACGTTGTTGCTGATTATTATTATACGCTCAAAATAAGTATTGTGTCACTTTGCTACTGTTCGTAACTTGTTCTGTGTATTGTTGAATTTAGTTAAGCTCTTTGAGGATTGACTAAACGGTCGACTAGGTTGTTGGATTTTTCTTTTCGTTTTATTTCGTTTTAGGTTTAGGTTGGCCTGTCCAAGTCAAATTAGCTATTGTTTATTGAAAGTGAAAATTAAAATTATGATTCAGATAATTGTATTTTGATAGAAAAAAAAAAATTTAATGTGGGTACTCGTAAACTAACTCTTATCAAGCTAGGTGTATTAACTTATTAGTTAAGATTAGGGTAATTTTTTTATATTACTACTGAAGTCGAACTAGGAAGATACGCACAGCAGCAAGCAAGTGCTATGGTAACAAAACCAGTATAAGCTGAACCAGCGCTACGCTACAAATGTCCGAAACCAGAGACCTGCTCAAGGTCTAAGTTTTACCACTGATGTTCGACCGTGTGTACCTTATAGTAAGGGTGATAAAGGCCAAATTTCTATATGATTTGCTCATGTCTGCCTCTTTGACTGATGATAAGGAGCATCCTCTAGATGATACAAAAAATATTGGCGGACATCCACACCCCTGCGTTTTTGAGGAATTAAGTTTTAACTATTTTGAAATTTGACAATGAAACGTACACCTGGCAGACTATGACTATCTGATTAAATACAATGTATAAAACCCCAGAAAAATGGTCTGCCACCATAATAGCCCTGCGTCGTAAAGTTACAGCTCTTCAAAATGCAAAAATTCACTACTTCGTCCCGTGATAATGTAGAGCCCTGCATGTCTGCCTCTTCGATTTTCTACATTTTCAGAAGTATTTTAAACAGGAGCCACAAAGGCAGACAAAAAAAACATTATTTAGTATCTTATTTAATTTTTTTTTTGCTTTAAGTCAAAAACGCAGCGACGCACAGAAAAACTTGTAAGAACCAAATCGATTCGTATTGAGCTGATCTATCATCCCTATCAATATGAATCATGAGCAAATCATATACCCGAATTGCAGCCAGCACCCTAAATATTACTTTAATATTAAGTCTGAATAGTTTCATCGAAATAATAAATCGCACAGACGAATCGCAAGTTTTCGGAAAAAAGACAACGGCCTTCATAAAAGGAATACTTCACGGGCGCTCGTAGCGCTAAATCAATAGGTTTGATTAGATGATGGCGTGTCTACACAAAGCCTTTTATAGCGCTACAGCTGCTTACCAACGTCATTCGTGACGTTTACGCGCGAAAAATTTTATGAGCCGCAGACGACGCGTCAAACGAAGGTGGGAATCGTCGAGAATATTACGGTATTTATTTATTAGCACAAAGTTCGATATTATTAATCTGAGTAAAACTTAGTCATTTTTAGTAGCGTTTTGTTAGCTGAATAAATAGTAGATGCTTGTTAGCTTCTCTGAGGGCTTACAAAGAAAATAAAGATATTTGTTTGAAAATAACAAACAAATCGACAAGCAAATATTTTATGGATTTCGGATGATCAATTTTTATTACATAGTTACCTATAATCAACTCTGGTTAAATAACTTTCTTTTTCGCAAAGAGCACACGCTGCGTTTTAACGTTATTTGTTTTTAATATGCAATTAAACCTATGCAAAAGCCGCCACCAATAAAATTAATAAGACGAATTCTCATTAACGAGTATTTCCAGCAATAAATAGTAGGTTCTATGATTGCGAATGCAATGAAAGAGCATAGAAGAAGAAATTTATGATCCGATAAAAAAACCTGATTTTTGTCGATAAAATTATCTACAAATGTAGACGGACATCACTAAGGTTCAGTTTACGACCGTCTCGTCCCAGTGTTCCATTTTTAAATAGGTTTGCTGTTGTGGTAGGTCATTATTGGATATGTCTGAATTTGTTCTTTGTTATTAGAAAAACCTTTTAGCAAATTGGCTAGATGGTTAGATTAGATTGTAAGATCGGTGATATGTTTTCAAAGTAGGTAAGATGTTAGCTAGTGGTTCCTAGGTCATTCATGGGGTCTTTGGTGGCCTGAAAACTCTATAACACCTTTGGTAACGCAAGTCACTACTGGTTTGACACTAACGAAACACAGAGAGTCAGTATATTAACTCGTAAGTCCAAAGAAAAAGTAACTTTCCATAGAAACTATTCATAAGCTGAACGGGGGGTGATTTTTTTTCCCACTTTGACTAGAACTGTTGTTCAGTTTCATGGGCAGATAGGATCTTTATGCCTACTCTTTTTGTTACCAGTTGTACATACTCAAACAAAAACGGGGGTCTCATACAAAAATTTGCTTCACATTGTAATTTCAAAAGTCAATTTTATGTCTTCTTTAAGCCTTAACATTGTGTTTTACTTGACTTTTTACTTGACCGTACACCCAACAGCACGTCAGTAAATCACTTTGGACTTTATGCCATGGTAATATAGATGCAAGTGTTTCCTCTAACGTGCGGTTGACCGTACACACCGAAACTTAAACCAATCATGGTAAGAGAATAAATCGATATGAAACTCATAAAACGGGAATTGTTTAAAATTTCTCGGGACTATGCTAAGACTGCGTATAATTTACGAGTAGTTCGCAATAAAAGTTTTTGTTGCGAAAATCGACGGAGTTGCTGTCGTTTGAGCTGAACGTTTGTTCGAATTTTACGTTTTGATGTTTCATTTGTTCGAAAACTAGCCAGAAAATAATGTGATTTCGAAAATTTTACCTTGAATAGTAGTAGGGCTAGGAAACATTAATATTTTAATGTAATTTATGTTTTAAAGACATTGGAATTAGTAGACGACTCGGGTCTAGGTTTATGTATACCACTGGGTGGTTGGTATGTAGAACCAACTTTTCGATTTAATTCGGTAACATCAGAAACATTTTCAACAACAAAAAAAGTTTAAAGCTGTAGGTTTAGAGGAAGATACTTCTTCTTATTTAAAAGCTACGCTCTTGTCGGTGGAGTGACGTGACAGAGGGAAATATTGAAGAAAGGAGAGGAGGCACGCCCAGACGTTGCTAAATGGACCAGATTGAGGAAAGGCGATGTCGTGTCCAGAGGCGGCTCGTCCTAAAGAGCACTGGTGCAGTGCACTCCCTCTTTCACAAAACTCAAACTTAGGATGTATTACCTACCTAGTTAAGTTACATACGATTAAATACCTATTTTCATAACCCTATACGTTGTATACATTTAAAATAGCCTAAGAAATAATTACGCAACAATTTACGTAGTCAAGTTGTACCAAGTGGAGCGCCAAGGATTGTGCTCCTATGAAAAAATATTCAGTACAATTTCTAATACAGAATTCAATGAGTGTGAAAGAGAAACATCAACACGCTCGAGCGCGTGAAACAAAAGATTTTATATGAGAAATTAGCCTCATCAGGAGCGCTGCTCAGTGCAACGTTGCCAGTTCGCGATACGCATGCAGTTCGGTGACAAAGCGCTGTTGCCGATCATACGTAAACAAACTTTTCGTATACAGCTTTCAGTTACTGTTCGCAATTTTGCTTGAAAATTTAGAATTAACTGTTTTTAAATAGTGTACGTGCCTAAATACTGTAAAAATTGACGAATACAGTGCCGTTTACATTAAAAAATGCGAAAAAGACTACAAATACGACTTGAACTCAATGAAAAGGGGTCGTCACGATCTGAAATCGCGCTAGTTCAAAAGTGTAGTACCAAAAAATTTACTTTTAATCTTGAAGAACAATATTTAAAAACACCTTGGATGTGAGGTTGTAAATAAATTGTTTTGTTTCCCGTATCTAGTATTTGAAGCTGGCGCTGGCGCGCATAATATGTAACAATAAAGCCATAAAAAATAATTCATCAATAAATGGTAGGTAAGTCAATTATTTATTTTATTTTTTTGTGCACACCCATAAAAAAATGTCACGAGCCGTTTCTGGTCGTGTCGTATCAGAAAGTCAAGGAAGTTGCAGAGGACAGGGGAGATACAATTCAACGATAAAATTTTCGACGAAACGTTTCCCCATCAGCATCCCTTCGGGGCGCTATAAAAGTTTTCTGTCTCGTTCTCCCCCTGCTTTATGAGGGGAGTTACGCGAGATAGCAATACATCGCGCCAGTGGTTTTACGAGCCAGTCAAGTGATGGGAGAGACTGGTGGCCGGCTGCCCAATTTTATCCTTTGTTTCAGGAAACTAGGTTGTATACTTCTAAAAGTGGGCTATAAGAAAATTCTAGAAGACCTACATCAATTAAAACTATACCTTCCCTGAAATTAGCAGCTTCTCTCGTCAATGTTAATTTCAACCTCATTTACACGTCAAGCCTTGCAACGTGGCTGTCACGACCAACGGTGACCCCGAAATTCACAAAAATGAGAGAAAACTATTTTATTTTCTGTTATTTCAAAAATATCAAAAATGTATAACGACATCGTCAAATAGTTTTGTCTAAAATATTGTATATTTTCATATATTTTTGATAAGAATGTAGCAGTAAAATGGTTACAAATTTTATCATACATATTTTAGAATAGTTTTCTTCAATTATACAAATTAAACTAAAATTTTATCTCGTATCACTTCAAATATTTTGTTTGTTACTTCATTTTTTTACTGTTAAGATAAATGCTATATTTAACTTAAAAAGTGGTTACAAGGTTCTTGAGTTCATTCAGGAAGGTTGCGTTTGTAACTCTTGACTTATAAGTTGAACGCCTATGTCCTCCATGTTTGTCTATCCTGGTCATGGCACCGAAGCAAATCGCAGTAGCTATCAATTTGTTTTAATTGAAAGGTAGTTTAATTGAGCTGGTTCTAGCTATATTTAATTCAAATATGTCTGGCGACTCAGAAGTTTTAAGCTCTTTACTAAAACAATGTAAAAATTTGAAACGAAAAAAAATTGGAGTAGTGTGTAACCTAGGTAGATTGTGAAGTTTTATTATTTTAATATAATAAATGAAAAATCAAACAACGCCCGTCTGAAAAAGATACATAAATCGAAAAAGTAAAAAATAATAGTTTCAAGTTATGAGGGGATTTTTAAGTATGTTTAATGCTGGATTAATTCTAACAATGCTAAGCTCTCAATACATTTTGTCAAAGTCAAATAATTTACGCCAAAACACTAATATTAGCTGTAACAAAATTTAAAATTTATGACTTGACAGGGTTGTTAAAATCTTAATTTAGTACGTCATTTCAGAATCGCATATTACTTGACATTGTGTTTCTTACCGAACACAAGGATTATTTTTAAGCAATTCGAAAACTTTGGGTTTATTCGCTACAGAAGCTTGAAACTACCTACTAAAACGCTACCTTGAAACATACATACATACATAACATCACGCCTCTTTCTCGTCGGGGTAGGCAGAGACCACAGTCCTCCACCTGCTACGATCTTGACATACTTCCCTTGCTTCCTGTACTTTCATCAATCCTTTCATACATGCTCGTCGGTTTAGGGTACTTTTAACCTGGCCTTTATCCAGAACGTCCTGAATTTGGTCCTGGTACCTTGAAACTTAGCCTACAAATGGAGATAGGGTCTAATGACCCTGACTTAATAGTCATTTAAAAAAATATAAAAATTTTCGAACATTAATAACGCAGGTAATTTTTTTTTTTTTTCGTAAAATATTGATTCCCTTGCGGCAGCTAGGATGGAATTTAGCCTTTCGCAGAAAAAAAAGCTGTTACGTCACTAAGAGAGGTGACTGTTTTTATTTTTTATTTTTCAACAGGCTATGACTATCTTCCATTCTGCCATAACGGAATCGATATTTTTCAAAAATAAAAAAGCCGTTGTTTTTTATTCGATTTTTTTTATAAGTTAAGGACTCTTATCTCTATTTATGGGCCAAGTTTCGAGGTTCCTCACGTTTCCGTTTCTGTTATAAATTTTGTAAAATGGTAATTCCAAAAATTTTGAGTTTACTAACGAACCAGTCTATATTTTTTGCTCTGGAAGCAAATATTCACACACATCCTCTTTTAAATCTGCCGCTGCCAATACCCTACATGTAATTTAAACCATACAAAGGGTGAATTTTTTTTATTGGTTTTGCTCCAGTGTTTCTACTCATGATCAAGATACATTCCAGAAGAAAAAAAATACTAGAAAAAAATTTATATCCCCCCCCTCATTTAGTAAAGTGGTCACGTGATCGATTCATTTTGTATGGAAAGGCGAAAATTTCTTTTCGAGTAAAAAGATTTTTTCTTCATGAAAGTTGCTTATTTTCAAGACTAGAATCACGTGGCTTCGGGAGAAAACCAGTGAAAATTCGCGCTGTATCTAATTAAGTAATTTTCCAAAAAAACAAAGGTCGACTCTTCCTTGCGCGTACAAAAAAAAAATCGTTTCCGACCTGTGTTTCAGAAAAGTTCTAGTCGATAAGTCTGAGTTTTTCTGATTCAATAGTAGCTTTGGATGAAATAATAATTATTCAAAAAACACTAATAGCTTTATGAGATTGTAGAAATTAAGTTGTAAGTACCCAGGCGACCGAGCTATGCTCTGTATAATAAAAAATATAATCGGGTGAGCAAGCTATGCTACTCAACAACAGATGATGCTGTAAGTTTCTTAAACGCAATAAAACGCGCAAAGAAGTTACTTAAAAACGGTGAAATCGAATTTTCCCACACCTATAATAGCTAGATCCATTTTTCACCCTCGAAAACTCCTGCATAGTAAAAACCGGTTACAAATATACAAATATTGCTCGTTTAATAGTATCAATCAAACACTACTTTATATTAATTTCTTTCTTTTTAAAATTTCATTTAATATGAAGTAGTGTTGTGACTTTAAATTTTGTGGCTGTTATTTTATCACCGAATGATATTCAAGAATTGCTCCCCGGTATGTATCTGTCGCTGAATGATCGTACAATCAGCCAAGTCGTTAATTGGCATGGACATCAAACATGATTATTCGCTTAATGCTTGCGATTTTAGATGCCATTTATGAACTTCAAAATTAGGCACCGTTCAATATCATGTAAATTTTGCATGAGTAAGACAATCAATCAAAAGTCATATCAAATAACAGACTACTTTGTGTTAAGTGATGAAATTTTGTTAAACTAGCCTGTTTGTTCTCAAAGTTAGATTATAGTAATTCGTCCATCTCCAGTGAGTCATCGCTTTCCGCCGCTGGTAGCCAAGCCCCGTAACCAATGTCAATCAATAAGAAGTTATTCAGTTTCAAGGTCATTCAGGAAGGATTTCCCTAAACATTCCATTGCAACTAGTCTTAACAAAGTTCTGAAGTCAAATACTCTGCTTTCGAACTTTATATCCACTCTCCTCATTGGAGCGTTCCTTACCCCAACCCAAGCTTAATATCCAAAGACAATATAATTTACACTAAAATAAGAGAACACAGCTCAAAGTCTATATTACAAAACACACACAAAACTAATTGTAAACTTCTTAAGCACTACCTCCAGGTTCCTTTACACATTACTTTTACACAGCAAGCTACTAAAGGAGGAGATAAAATTAAGCCAAGAACTCATAAGAGTCATAAGCCGTAAGCGGACGTGCGGTGACGCTTATGAGTTATTTTACTACCGCCAGTGTCTACCAGACTTTACAAGCAGCATACGGTTGACTTATGTTATGGTTTTGAGCTTCTGTAACGACTGTTAGAACTGGTTTGACTATAGTAAGCAAAGCAACCAATCAGACAAAGTATTGTAAGCTAGCGTTCCTTTTCATAGCAACTTTGGTTTTTAAGAGTAAAATTGAAAAATAGAGAAAAATTGTGACAGGCACAGTGTCAAAATAAGAAACAAGAATCAACTTGCTTCCATGTCAGCCTTGTTCACAAAATAAGTAAAGTTACAAAGGTCAATGTATTGTCATTGCAAAATTCACTTAAGTATTTCTTCCTCATACTCGTATCATATTTCACAACTTTTCTTCGTCAGCAAGGCATTAAACATCATCTTTCATAATGAGTGAAAATCTTTTCGCTCTTGAGTCTATTCATCGTGCGTGTGGGTGTGACAGTTCGATCAGGTTATTATTTTCGTTGCATTGGCGAATACTTCATCAACATCTTAAATCACCTTATCCTCTATTTTTTTTGCTGCCATACCTAAATACCCTACCCAGCCATACCCTAGCCACACCCTAGTTTTAAGAGTCTCCTGTGTATTGTTTTGTTTTTGTGTGACAATAAAGAATTTATCTATCTATCTAAATGAAAAAGTCCGAAGGGGATACTTTTTAGGGTTCCGTACCTCAAAAGAAAAAAACGGAAACCTTATAGGATCACTTTGTTGTCCGTCTGTCTGTCTGTCAAGACCCTTTATCTCACGAACGGGTAAAGTTATCAGGTTGAAATTAATACCATATATTAGGGTCCATGAACCACACAAGATCTGAAAATTTCAATTTTTTACAACGACGCAATCAAAAGATATGGCATTTTATGTCCTCATCTCCATACATTTATTCAAAAATGAAAAACCTACAGGGTACTTCCCGTTGACCTAAAATTATGAAATTTGGCAAGAAGCTAGGTCTCACAGTACAAATAATGGGAAAAGTCTGAAATCATTAAATATTACAACTTTTCTTACAACTAATAGTAACCAATTGTGGTGAGCTCCCGTTTCAAGAACATTCATATAAGAGAGGGGTCAAGTTGGATGGTTGCTGAGGCGATTTTTGTTTTAGTTCTATTTAAAAACGGGAACACTTACAAACTTGAAAATTGGTATGTTTATAGGGCATAGGCTATAAAATAACAACAAATAATAAAATTTGGTCAAGCGCGTGTTGGACTCAAAAAATCTAGCACATTAACTTACTGAAATTTCAACTAATACAATTATGTTTATGTGGTGGTACGGAACCCTCAGTTCGCGAGTCCGACTCGCACTTGGCCGGTTTTTTTTGTAAATATCTTGTCGCGAACGAGACCTAACACGTCGTCCGGCGGCCTTTATTGCTACTAATACGGCCCGAAAGGGGTCTTAACCATTTTATTGTTATCGCCTGAAAGATTTCACTGCGTTCTACTGCACCTTACCGCACTTTACGCGATTTACTGCCCGTCATAGAACGTGCTGCACATTGATAGTGCACTTTCAGTAAGGTAGTAAACATTGTCATTTTTTCATAGTAGTGTTATGAAAGGTATTCATTGAGCATGAACTAATTCTTAATGCTTTTTTTTTTACAGAGGAACCTGGTTTGCTGGGAAATACGAAAGCCAAAACCCGAAAGAAATTATAACATTATTATATGTCATTAATATATCTATCAGTACTTTATACTTTAGCTTTAAAGATGTTAGCTTTATAGCTGCCTGCGCCGTGATGCATCCGCGCAATCAAGGCCCCAACAGGCACGAAAGCTGTATCAAGTCGCACTCAGTCAGTGTCTAACTAATCGGCTCTTAAGATTCAAAGGGTGTCTTATTTGCGTGCACCATGAAAAATAGAACACTTGTCCAATTCCTATTAAAATTATTGTACCCTTATGTCATGGCTTCCATCGTTTCTTCAGCGATGATTTTGCTATTAAAAAAACATACAATATGGGTGATATTTTAGAGTACCTATATTAGATAAAAGGCAACACATCCACTTGTTATGCCGGCTGAACAGAGAAAACTTATTCAACATGACATAAAATGACATACCTGTCGCGGCGCGGGGTCGCTTCGCTACAAGTGCGCAGGCGGCGGTGATGGGCGGGTAGTGAGGGGTAGTGGCAGCAGATGAGAGTACTCCGGCGCGATGACGTAGCGGGGAGACCAGCACATCGAATACGACCCTCCCTTTCTCGCCTGCAGCTCCAGCAGCGAACACAGCGACCGCTCATATAGTCGCCACTGGTGGACCACCCAGTGGGCTGTGGAAAATAACCTATTAAAAGTTGCTAGGAAACACTATGATCTCAAATATAGAATCATCATAACATCTAATGGAACGTCCATTGCAGGACAGGGAGCTTCCTCCAGAATCACAACTTTTGCTGGATCAATGTGGGGGGGAAGTACTGTACTCACCACGCTAGTTAGCATTGCGGCTGGCATACTATGGACCGTGGTTATTAGTGACCGTAGTATGTAAGATAGAACGATACACAGAAGAATGACGCTACCCATCCTCTGGTTCAGAAACTCTTAGTCGCCTCTTACGACCCAGTAGTTGGAAGGAAAACATACTAATATCCCGGACCCAGGAGGGAGGCAAAAAGAAGGTCCCACTTTTTAGTTTTTCGTTAATATCTCGGAAACTGCGACACATAGCAAAAAAACGTCCTAGGACTGAATTTTACTACACAAAATTTTCTACAAAAAGGTCTTACACGTTTTCCCTGGAATCAATACTTTGAAAAATTTTGAAAGGGAAAAATGGGCAATCATAAAAATCTTCTGCTTTCGGACCTTCTATCCACACTCCCCATTGGAGCGTTTATTTCTCATACTACCAGGCTGTTTTCATTCCATTATATAGTAACGGCTAAGATTGTGTAGAAATTCAAATATTAACGCAAAACATTTTCGCTCTACCTTGTCTCTTAACCTCTTACTGAACTACCGTAAACCTAGCCTTGAACATGAGATCAACGATACTGCCATTACAAATCCTACAATAATGGATAATGTTATTTTCATAGAATTACTAGGCATACGTTTCAGAAATAGGATAATATTGTGTCATAATGTAACACTGACGAGTAATTTTAAGGATAAAATCATATTTTTCAATAAATTTATAATTCGCAATGCAAGTATTGATCGTGTTGACCACATCACTACTTCGTACCCCTCCTGGCCGAATTAACCTACCGATTTGAGTAGGGCAATGGCTGTCAGGGTTCAAGGCCAATGTAATTACGACCTAGTAAATTCGCAACTGTTTATTTAATTGCACAGATTTTTGCGAATTTTTGTAAGGTGGAGAGTAAGTGTAGCGACACACCTGCGGATCATTACGACGCGGAAAGTTCCGCTCATTAGACACATCTGGCGGAATTTCCGCTAATGTCATACATGACTATTACATGACAGATTTTTCGGTCACGAAACTTTCCTCGTCATAATTTCCACAGGTGTCTCATCACACTTGTGATAGGTACTATAAAATCTGAAAAACTTTCAAAAAAAAATCTGGACTCCCCATATAAAATCATCAGATGACCTAGCAAGTTTGTATAGAGAAGTTGTCATATTTTATATCCTAAATTAAAAACCTGCACATAATAAAGGATTTTACATAACCAAACAAAGTTTAACAAGTCAAGTAAGTCAAGTGCAATATGGACTTGAAAACTAATAACCCTGTTTTCTGCCATTTAAATAATGTTATACATCCATGTTTGTATTATCATGCAAATACTTCCTCATACTTGATGCTAACATCAATAAGTTCAACAAGGTGCTCTTTTGTAGTGATTTGCCTTTAAAATTTTCCAGAATAGTTCAACATGGTATTACCAATTTGTATCACTTGGACAGGAAGTAACATATTTTTGACATTTGTAGTTGCGATGTGGATCATATTTTCATATATTATGGTTTCTTATCGTATTCTGGTATAGGACAAAAGGATTTTAATATTTTTTTCTCGATAGATTTATCTTTCAAAGTAATGTCAGTTTTCAGAAATCCCAATAGTTTTATAAATTATTATTTAAATTCTCGTATAACAGTTTCTTTTTTTTTTCAAACGAAACAGAATAAGCTGTCACACTTCATTTATTTAGTATCCCATACATTTTCATTCTATTCTACAAGAGTTTACGATTATACAAGGTTTATCAACCTTGAAGGATGTGATTCTGCCCATGAAACTGAACAACTTTCCCTAAAGAACATAGGTCGAAATAAGAAAAAAGAACCTTGACCTTCCATAGAAACTGAATCAGCTGATAGCACATTTTGTATGGGAGGTCAAAAATTGATTTTCGTATTTCGACCTATGTTTCTTAGGAAAAGTTTTTCAGTGTCATGCGCAGAACCACATCCTTCAGGGTTGATATAACCTTCCTGTTACACCTTGTAAAAAGCCACTTGTCTTTATATCCAGATCCTATTCCTATCGTTCTATCTCTTCGTGCTTAGTCTTTACCTCTATCTAGCTCTAACGATAGTGTGAGGATGAGTTCCAGGATCATACGAGCTCACCTAGAAATACCCTAGCGACTGGGGTTGATTTAGGTTATATGAACTCCAAAACTCTTTGATCGACTTTTACAAAATGCGCTGTTACTTATCTCCATATCTGATCAGACACCACCGGAATGACGTTATTACCGAAATAAGGAAGACGAAGTCGTAAAATAGGCGGCCGAATGGCAACTACGCAACTAAGTTGCAAATATTTAAATCTCTAACGTAATATCAAACTATATCTATTTTTATTACTGCACCCACACTATCAGAATCCCAACCTTCAAGGAAATAGAAACCTTATTTACACAAAAATAGAACAGATAATGTGTTTGATAAGAACGTCGCTTATGCCGTTTCATGCGCCCACGTAACAACACTTGTATCCAGTGTCAATGATGCCAACTCACGAGTAGTTGCATACTTACCACGTGTTGCGTTATATTTATACGATGCACTATTTGCACCAGTATAACTAGACCCTTACTATTCCCTACTATTATCTAATAAATGTATGGAGAGCGGGAGGTATGGAGGACCAAAGGAAATGTGCGGTTTTCCTTTGCAAAGATAGAATGTCGCATGGTTATCGGTTTATTGCTAAATGATTAATTGTTGCATTGTGATAATGCAACTTCCGTTCCGTGGTTAGCTTGAATGAAGTAATTATTGCAACAAATGACCAAAACATAATTTATATTGGGGGCAACGAAAGTCTAAAAATAAATACTAAGAAAGAATCATTTGGAATTGATGAAAAACAAATAATTTTACATTTAGTGAGTAGTTTAGTGTCTGAGTTTCGTATTAAAAAGTTTGTAAGCGACGGCAAAAATTAATGACGTCATTGTTTGAATATTTCACACAAAATCTATGGAAGCAATCTGTTTTGAGTTCAATAAAGAGTACCTAATTTGACTAGGTTGTAAACCAAAGAGATTTGAACCTCGCTGCGCTCGTTGTAAACTTTTGAATTCATAAGATGACGGAAGACCAAAGAAAAGATTGACAGTTGATGGGGGAAGCGATCGTCGTGATACGCAGACCTCAAAGAAGTGGATAGGTTCAAGGTCAGGCAAATACTAACAACAATTTGTCTCTCTGAAACTAGTTAGTGTAGTAACATATCATCAGCAGATCTTTCCGATGCAGAGAGTTCCGCTCATTACGCTCCCAACGCTTTTAAGGTTACCTATGACATATCTAGCGGAATTTCTGCTAGTTTTGACAGGTTTTTCGGTCATGGAACTTTCCTCGTCATAATTTCCACAGGTGTCTCATCACACTTATGGTAGGTACTATAAAATCTGAAAAACTTAAAAATAAAATCTGGACTCCCCACATAGACAGATGACCTAGCAAGTTTGTATAGAAAAGTTATCATATTTTATATCCTAAATTAAAAACCCGCACATAACAAAGGATTTTACTACCTCTATATCGAATATCTGGCGAAATTTCTGCTGGTGTCATACTTGACCGGTTTTTCGCTCGTGAATTTCCGCTGGTGCGTCGCTACACTTATATGCATAGCAACAGTTTTGTTTTATTTAAGTAGTTGCTTAGCAGTCTTCTTCTTTTCGGGTCAATGACAAAGTTCCTAAAATAAACTTAGCCAAAAACGTGATTACATTAAAAGCCTTTTTTTTGTCTTCAAAATCGTCCCTTGGAGTGCAAGAAACTGGAGAGGCACATATTATTATAAGTAAGTCATGAATTGCAAATTATTGATTTCATGATTGTCATGTTTTGCAATACATGTTTGCGGTGACATTGGCATATCGTTATCGATATATGTAGCTATTATTAAATTATATTACATATTATAACTTTATTTTGATTGAAAGAGACAAGTAAAGTAGTAGTTTTACTATTTATTTTTTATATGGAGGACATTCCACACAAGGTCCTCTGATCCCAAACTAGGCAAAGCCTTGTACTATGGGTATCAGAGACATACATACACACTTAAATAGATAAATAACACCCAGACACAGAACACACACTTGTGTTTATCACACAAATGTTTGCCCTGGGCGGGGCGGGGATAATTTTGACGTGTACTACTATCACAGATGACACCATTGTTTATTCTGTGGTATTAGTTCCATGGACGCAGCGCCAATATGGCGTCGATCAAATAGGCACTATCTATACAGGGTGTAAGGGACAGCCTTCCGAATACTGAAGGGGCATGATCAGTCAACGACACTGAACAACTTTTAGTGAACAAAACTTTCAGGAAATGAAAAAAAAAATCCGCGTCTCCATACAAAATTGTAAATTTGATCGGGCAGTTGTATGGAGACGCGGATTTTCATTTTCGTGTCCTGAAAGTTTTGTTCACTAAAAGTTGTTCAGTGTCGTTGACTGATCATGCCCCTTCAGTATTCGGAAGGCTGTCCCTTACACCTTTTATAACTTGAGGAACACTGATCCAGTATACTAAGGAGTCAGCATTCATTATCATGACATCTCATGAAACGTCCACTACAGGACAGGGAACTCCCTCCGAAATTCCAGCTTTTGCTGAAACAATGTGGAGGGGAAGTACCATATTCACCACGCTTCTTAGCGTTACGGCTGGCACCATAGGCCGCGGTTGTTGGTGACCACAGAATTTAAGATGATACGATACACAGAAGGATGCTGCTGCCCATCCTCTGGTTCATTAACCCTTACTCGCCTCTTACAAAACCCACGGGTAGAGATGGGTAGGTACTATTCTTTGTCGGCATAACACGGGACATACTACCAAAGACTAGTTCATAATAACCAAGCACATCAAAGACCCCGACATGATTTATTTTTAAAATAAAATATAAGTCTCTTTGAGAACGACCACGTTCCCTGGACTAAAATATCAAGGACTGAGGACATAGTCGTTATCAGTTATAACGTTAACCTTTTCTCTCACCCATCAGTCACCATTATATTCAATGAAACCATTTGTTTCTTAAAAAGTAACTCATTTGGAAACAAAGACAAACTGTTATACGTTATCTCGTAATAAGGTCAGTACACACTTGTCTAAATTATTCACATTAAGGACAACCCTTGTCGTTGTGCTTCAAGATAAATTGTCTCGTAATTTCACATTAAAAATTATAATATAGCAGATAACAACTTTGTCAAAAGAACTATACAAATATAAATCGGCCTTTCTACTTTGTTGAAAGTTGTAGACTATCAAGACCATTCAAGAAGTTTTTAATTTACTACATAATATAAGGAACTTCGTTGTAGCTTAAGAAATACTAATGAATCTTTAATATCTGAACTTATGTCAATTTATAAATAAATAAAAGGGCCCATTTCAAGCTATGGGTACTCTTAAAACAACAAATTTTGAACAGCACATAGATAAAGAGCTATATGAAGGGTAGAACTCAGTCTAAAGATAATTATGCAAAAAGATAACAAAACATCATCAGGGATAGATTCCTCATCTTTATCTTCAGGACAAGATTCAGGTAAATCAAGAGAATGTCCATTTTAATTAAAATAAACAAAAAAATTACGAACAAAAATTTCTTTTATACCAACTTTAAATATGAACTTATTCTCAGGGGTTGAATCTTTAAATTTTTAGTATTGTTGCTTTTATAGGCACATGAAAATTAGGAGTATATTTTTCTACAAAATATAAGACTATATTAACGATACTAAATGGCATGTCTCAGCATCACTTCTGTCACGCGACTTGCTCTCGCCTTGACGATACACGTGCCAATCCTAAAAATAAAATCACGCCTAAAGACAGGGATACAATAAAGAGATACGTTACATAAAAGTGCAACGCTCCCAATACACACTGGACCGGCGCCAAATCTAGCTTCTTACGAAGTAACTACTCTCAATGAAGAAGCTAATTGTATTCAATTGGAAATATATTGGAGCATGATTGATGCATGCGAAGTTACTCCTTATTGGAGGGAGGGCATTTCACTCTTAAGTACCTGCCAAAGATTTAATCAACTGCGAACTCTATCTTGTGGATGTCGTAGACTTGAAATTATTATTTGACCTGGAAGTGATTAAGTATGGCTGTTTTTTCTCGGATGCTTGTTAAACAACTAATCTCTCCTATAAATGTATAATTATTAAAATCGTATGACCTCGGGAACATATATTTTTATTTTTCTAAAATGCTAATGCAATCAATCGATTAGCATTGTTAATAGAACTATAATCAATCATAGGTAGTTTACCTAAAAATTTAAATGTTTTCCCATTGGAATTGCTGAAATTCGGAGTTTCAGTAAGGTAATAAGTAAACTCGAAATTGCACTTAAAGGATAATATGTAATGGAAGTAAGTTTAACGTTTTACTTCTTAAATATTATTTTAAATACATTTAATACAAAATTAAAATGTCAACTGTAATGATAAACTTTATTTTTAAATATTTCGGTATAAAATGTATTTTTCGTCATCTTCCCTATATTTTTTTTCTTTAATACTATTTTACATATATGTATTTAAACTTAATTTTGTCAATAATAATAAAAAAGTCACATTTAAATTTACTTCAAACCCACTCATATAAAAGTTTCTAAATACCCTGGAGTATGTAGCGATCATTCTTTTTGGTCTTCTGCTTGAAAGTCAAGGTAGTTACTAGCGTAAACAAAGCAAAACTTGAAGTAAAATGTGTAATTTTTTTTTTTGGGAATTTTATGGCCTTGTTACAAAGACCTTTAAGCCAAGTCTTATTTATTAAATGTGTAAGGAAATTACCTAAGCCAGCCAGTCGAATCTAAATATCGTGCGCGAAGAGCAAACGAAATGATCACAAATGTCAACAGGCAAATCTAAAGTAGCCCAGTCATATAAACTTCACTTATATACAGGGTGTATAAAAAGTATGATGATCCTTCTAAGGGGTGATTCTACATCACGAATAGATTGTATAAAAATATTTTATCTACACTCATGTCGTAATCTTTGACTTATGATTCAAAAAGTTGATACATAAGGCTGAATATTACGCAGAGTATGCATAAAAAATTAAAAAGTTACCATTACGTTACGATTTTTGTATGAAAATTTTTGCAAAGGTGTTACGTAATTTAACTTTTTAATCATTACATAACACTTGGATAAAATTATTCTTGAACCTAAACCTTTTTAAAGAAGATTGAATATAAGGTCTTTTAGAGAGCCGGTTATAAATGTAGCAGTTTTTCTTAGTAGCTGTCAAATATCAGCAGCATATTACAAAGTGTACCTCATAAACAACCTATTATTTTGGAGCAGTTAGAGTAACAGTTACTATAGTTACAATTATTTCATCTGTGGCGGATAATATGCGCGCGCAGCCTGAAATTAGAAGGACTTGGAAATAGATATGAGATTTGCCGCCATTGTCAAATATTTACCTTTTTCAAGTTTATTGGAAGTTTATTGGGATAAAGTGGTGCAGTCAGGATACTGCAGTTACAGATACATACTCAATAACTTATGTATGATCTTCTCCCATATTAGTCTAGGACATTTTACGACATACATACTCGTAACCTACAATGGATTGGGAAAAAATAAAAATCAAAAAGAAAAACATGTCTTGTTAAGAAAATGTTCTGCTTGTATATTTCAAAGAAGACCTAGCGGATATATCAAGGCGGCTTCTTCAGACTCGTATCAGAACTGTAATATACATAATATAAGTTGCCTTTACTGTTTACTTACTTTTGTTTAATTTTTATAAGTAGTACCTACCTATTGCATGAGTGAAGATAAAGTAGTATACGCAACTGCATATAATATGGTATTAAAACACTCGTTTGATGCTATGATCACACTCGGCTACGCCTCGTGTGATAAACCCAAACTCGTGTTTTAATAACCTGTTTTATATGACAGTTGCATAAACTACTATTAAAAGCATTCTAAAAAGTAGTTTTAGCTCAAAAAGAAGTGAAGCGCTTGGAGGGTTGAATGACCTTTACAATCAGCTGGTAACGCAGACAAAGATGTTTTTTGTTATAATATCCAGTCGCTAGCAAGTACCTATTCATTTCAATAAATTACTGTAGATAATGTAGTTCGAAGGAAAATCAAATTTCATGATCACTCAAAATGAAAAATAAATAAAATATAAAAATTGAAATGTATTTTTTTTTACAATCTGTTGGTGATATAGGAGCACCCCTTAAAAGGATCATCGTACTTTTTAACACCCTGTATATACAAGATGGTAAAAACTGTGATACTTGAAACTGTGTATTCAAACTGAATAGCTTTCCGGAACATAGGTCGAAATACGATAAAAGAATTTGACTTCCCAAAGAAACTGCACCAGCTGATTGCACATTTGTAAGGAAGATGGTTTTTTTTTCGCACAATTTCAAGGATCACAGTGTTTACCCCCCTGTGCCAAAGGAAAAAGTCACGCAATAAAATCCAAGACAGCGAAAATGCGATTTCTATAATGTGCAGACACATAGGTAAATTTAGTACCGCTACTGTCTTCGGCAAACTTCAAACTCTCTAAACAAACCTTTTTAGCAACAAAGAGCAATAAATCATTCCTAAATAGACAAACGATTCAACGAAACCAAAACGCATATAATAAAATGATCGATCAATCACAGCTAAGACAAAGTAGATTCAAGGTCAGAGGGTCAAATGCAATCGTAATCAGGGCTCATGCAAATGTACTCACACAATGCAATAGGTGTACATCGCTGCGGCAGGTCTATCTAGACAGTCGTTTGTTAGGAAGTTATTAATAAACTTGGAGGAGATAGGATTCTTATTCCTATCTCCTGCAAGTTAATAAAGAGTGATCCAAAGTTGTAAAATGTAACAATATCTTAATCCTTTTTTCTTTAATCAAGGAAAATGATGTCAGGCAAATGGTCATTTCTTTATTCAATTCTGGCCATTCTGCAAATTTTCGACGACTTTTGGTTTTGACTTGCCCGTTAATAGGTGCTATAACGCTGCAGCTGTGTTGGTTTAGACGCGACTCAAAACTCCATTAAAATAAATTCACCTCATCCAGGCAGCCAGTTTAAGTCAAAGGTGAAATAATGCAAAAACTCAGAATTTTTCGCGCAACCATTTTAACAATTGAACAATTTTAGTACACACGTAGATCTACCTATAAGAGATCTACATAAAGTATGTGCATATTCAAGAAAGGTTTACAGTAAACGTAATGGCACGTAAGATGATAAAAATACATAGATAGCTTATAACCTAGTAAAGACAATCTTAATTACAGAAAAACGAAATCATTATGAAGCTAGTTAAGATACATGAAGTAGTGATATTAGTCTAGGCAACGAAGCGGATTGTTGTATGAAGACCCCCGCAATAAATCCTCAGTCGATGAAACTTTGCTGGGGTATTACACTACATGAGACAAACCTTCTATAAAAAAACCGGCCAAGTGCGAGTCGGACTCGCGTACTGAGGGTTCCGTACCACCACATAATCATAATTGTATTAGTTGAAATTTCAGTAAGTTAATGTGCTAGATTTTATGAGTCTGACACGCGCTAGACCAAATTTTATTATTTGTTGTTATTTTATAGCTTATGCACTATAAACATATCAATTTTCAAGTTTGTAAGTGTTCCCGTTTTGAAAATAGAACTAATACAAAAATCGCCTCCGCGACCATTCAACTTGACCCCTCTCTTATATGAATGTTCTTGAAACGGGAGCTCACCTCAATTGGTTACCATTAGTTGTGAGAAAAGTTGTAATATTTAATGATTTCAAACTTTTTCCATTATTTGTACTGTGAGTCCTAGCTTCTTGCCAAATTTCATAATTTTAGGTCAACGGGAAGTACCCTGTAGGTTTTGCATTTTTGAATAAATGTATGGAGATGAGGACATAAAATGCCATATCTTTTGATTGCGTCATTGTAAAAAAATTAAATTTTCAGATCTTGTGTGGTTCATGGATCCTAATATATGGTATTAATTTCAACCTGATACCTTTACCCGTTCGTGAGATAAAGGGTCTTGACAGACAGACAGACAGACAGACAGACAGACGGACAACAAAGTGATCCTATAAAGGTTCCGTTTTTTTCTTTTGAGGTACGGAACCCTGAAAATCCAAAACAAAATCGGTACTTTTAATTTTTCCATACAAAAATTACAAAAATGTATGAAAAAATATTTTTGTAATTTTTTTTTATTTTATATTTGAATTAGCATTTATTTCATGATTCTTTATCATCCTGTCAAATAAAATCTGCCTGAGAAATTTATGTTGGGGTCAACTGCTTCGTTGCCTACACTATATATACCAGAAAACCAGACATAATTACACGTGTACAGATATTATGCAACAGCGGTCAAGGTTGTTCAGTTGCGATAACATAATAGTGAATTTAAACTAGCTCTTTTTAAATTGTAATTTTTTATTACTATTTCTTTATAAATATTAGCGGTGTCTTTTTAAAATACCGTTGGTTTAGCATTATGAGCGACGACACGACGTCTTGAAAAAGTCAAATATGATAATAAAATTTTAAAATTTATTTTACAAAGAAGCACAGATTTTTTTTTTATATTTTTTGGATAAGGTGATCATAAAGTTGTAAGGTTGTAACTAGGGCGCCATAAAAATTATTAAAATTTATGAAATACATTTTTTCGAATATCTATTACAAGATTGTTAATTCAATTTAAATCGATGTATTGTATGTATTGATATTTAAAAATATCACTCCTAAGATAATTCTAATTTTAACTTATATGAAACTACAATACTTATCACCTCATAATTATGCTTATGCCTTATTATTACAGCTCAACAGATACGCAGAATATTTGCATCTACCCTGTACAGCAAATGATACCTCAACTAATACAAATTACTCAGGTTATAGCAATATGCGTGCACGCACGCAATTAATCGGTCGCCAGGATTGCTTGCCAGACGGTTCAAAAACGGTAAAGTTACTATTTAATATCATGATCGCAATCACGTTCGTGTCGTGCCGGCCAAGAATAGTACAGTCAAGAGCACATGAAGCTTGAAATAATTGGACTTGGTACCGATCTTATTTCAATATACGTACGGACTAGAGTCGCACTGCGAAGTCAAGCTTGACCTGTCATTGACTGTACCAAACCATCTCTAACCGTGGGTGTCGTAAGAGACGAATAAGAACTTATGGACTGGAGGATGGGCAGCAGCATCTTTCTGTGTATCGTACCATCTTACAGACTGCGGTCACCAACAACAGCGGTCGCCAGCCGCAAGGCCTATAAGCGTGGTGACTACGGTAAATCCCCTCCAAAGTACCACGCGTTTTTGCTGGAGGTCTGGAGGGAGCTCCCTGTCCTGCAGTGGACGTTTATCGGCATGTTACGAATTGTGGTTACAAACGTGTACACACGGCCGCATGTCGGTAGAAACACTTTTGGACCTTATGGCGTGGTAATAGAGTTGAAAAAGTTTCTACCGACAAGCGGTTGACCGTACCTCATGTAATTGAAGAGAAATATTTCCTTAACTGCAAAATGTTTGTTACTCGTACGTAAGGCTGATTCGTGAACTCTGATGTAGTGGTAAGAATCCGTCATACTGGTATCATAATGGTGGCCGCATACGTCTCAAACAATATGAAACTATACAACTGTTACTTTTCTCGATATACGTAACTCACCTACAATACAACTGCTACTTTTCTCGATATATATAACTCAAGAAGCGAGTTCTCGGCTTTGCCTTGTCTTTCCTATGTATTCTTCGGCAGTAAATTACTACCTTTCGGACCTTCCAAGTACTGGCAAGACCATCGTTTAGTAACCGATCAAGCAATTCAACGCATTCAACAAACATTTCAGTCTTAATTGCCAATCTCGACAGGTAGTTTCATAAAATGAGTATGCTATACAAATAACTTTTTAGTTATTTATTCGTTTATGATTAATGTCAGCAATGTCACGCTAAAACTGTCGATACGAAAAAAAGCACGTGCGACTTGACACAGTGGATTTTGTACTTCAAATAGTACTCAGATTTTGGCTGCAAGGTGGTAGCATAACACGCGGAGAGCATACGACGCCCTTCGTGTTCAATACAACAACGCATTCAGGATCATGCTGCGGCTTCCAAGGTTCTGCAGCGCATCGGCAATGTTCGCGGAGGCACGAACTGACGACTTTTATGCGATTTTGCGCAAACGAAGTGCGTCCATGCTAGAGCGTCTGCGTGGTAGCTGCAACACGATCCTGTCTACCGTCTCCAACCGCTGGGATTCTCCCCTGCTGGCCCACTGGATCCACCTGCATGCTGCCCGGTAGCCTGAATTATTTAAGTGTTTTGTGTGTAAATTTTATATGATTATTTGTTTGAATTGAATTGAATTTTTGACATTATAATTGTATTTTAGTATGGATTTAAATGTGATAATGAATTTTATAGAACTATCTGATTTTAAATTTACTAACATAGTTTTTAAGTCTTACTAACAAAAAGGATCTTTGTAATCTGAAATTGAATAAATAATAATTTATAACACTGCATCCAAATCGACACACTGGATTCTACACTTCAAATAATGACTGTCAGAATCTGGCGGCAGGGCACTGCATCCTACTTCACACAGTGAATTTTGTACTTCAAATAGTACTGTCAGAATCTGGCCGCTGAGCAGTGCATCCTACTTGACACAGTGGATTTTGTACTTCAAACAGTACATTGTGGAGAAGTTCATTATTCTGAGGTGGACTTCATGCTTTAGACAGTACTGTAAGAATCTGGTGGTGCGGAAAAAAATATTATTGTGTCGCAAATACGAAAACGGATAAAATTATGACTTTACTTAATTATGTCGAAAGGTTTGCATTTGCGACACAATAGAGAAAGTTGTTCATCTGGTGCTTTTCGCGCATCGTACCAAATTAGGTTAGGTACTACGGTCTCAGACTACAGCGGTCCATCATGGTGCTAGCCGTAACCTAACAAGTATGATGTGTATGATACTTCCTCTTCAAAATAAAACACTATTATTTTAACTTTGAAGGGAGCTCCGTGAACTTTGAATGCGATGTTATGGTAAAAACGCATCCCTTACAGTGTGACTTAGTCTGTCTGTTGGTCTGTTTGTGTGTCTGTCAAGATCCTTTTTTCACGAACTGGTAAAGATATCAAGTTGAAATTGATCAACAACATAGTTAAAAGATTCAGCCATTTATGTCTCCATCTCCGTAATGAACCAAACCAAAATCTGTAAGGTACTACCCGTTGACCTAAAGTACCTACTGAAATTTGGCAAAAAACTAGATCTCATAGCAAAAGCAAAAGAAAAAGGCAATGAACAATTCAACTTTTCTCCCAACTAATTTGAGGTGAGCTCCAGTTTCAAGTACATTCATATTAAGGAAGGGTCAGGTTTGAGTTGATGGGGAGTTCTTAAAATCAAAAGGAACAGGTACGGAACCCTTAGCGCGCGGGTCTGACTCGTCCTCAGCCGGTTTTTTTAATACACTGCCTGCACACCGCTGCGTAAAAGTGGAACTCAACGCTCAATGTAGTAAAAACGCCCGCCACTCATCCGGTAGCGGCAAGTTCGTGGCAAAGCCAGTAAAATGACGCCACCTCTTCTTAATGCGTCAACTATTTTGATGCCGATGCATAGCCACTTTGATGATAATTTAAGAGCGTAATTTTCAAGTTCCTCGTATACAAAAACTGGTTAATAACACCTCTAATTAACTGACTTAAGATAACCTGGCCATCTGGCAACAGCAGCCGCGCCGAGTTATACATGAAGTGAAGAGTTTACCATAAGTGTCGGGGTTTAAAAAAATGTCAGTGGCCTCTTTGGCCGAAGCGAACTCTATGTGCGGTTATTATATTGTTTTAATAAATACCATAACGTTTAAGCGTTTATTTGCACACTACAAAATTTAAATGAAACCGAAAAAAAACAGTACAGGTAGAAGTAGAACTCGACACTCGACGAACACGTTTATTACAGCTCAATAGAAACGCAGAATTTTTACGTCTACCCGGTACAGCAAAATTAAATGATATCTCAACTAATACAAATTACTTAGTTTGCAGGTTATAGCAATATGCGTGCACGCACGCAATTAATCGGTCGCCAGGATTGCTTGTCAGACGGTTCAAAAACGGTAAAGTTACTATTTAATATCATGATCGCAATCACGTTCGTGTCGTGCCGGCCAAGAATAGTACAGTCAAGAGCACATGAAGCTTGAAATAATTGGACTTGGTACCGATCTTATTTCAATATACCAGGCCACTCAGAAAGTATTGCGAAAAATAGTTTTTATATATGGGAGACTGGCCGGTCAGAATCTTTTTCGAAAATATGATTACTTGTAAGTAAAAATATGTGTGTTCCATTTTCAAAATTTCCCTCCACATTTTTTGCGAGCCAATTCAAAGTATCGTGTCTTACTGAAAAATGGATCTGCGCCGGGAACATTTTAGAGCTATGATTTTTTACGATTTCAAGTGTCGCCTGAAACCGGATGAATCGTTCGATAGACTTCAAATGGCATTTATGGATGAAGGCCCCTCCAAGGCAACCGTATATCGTTGGTATAACGAATTTAGGCGCGGTCGACCAACCTTGGGGGATGAAGAAAGAAGCGGTCGCCCTTTGACGGCTATTACGGAAGAAAACGTGCTAGCAGTGAAAAATTTAATCCAAGATAATAGGCGAATTACATATCAGGAGATTCAGCACATATTAAAGATTGGATCGGGAAGCGTTCACGAGATTCTACACGGGCATCTTCGCGTGAGGAGGATAGTATCGCGCTGGGTGCCGCACTACCTCACCGACGCTCAGAAGCAGGCCCGGAAGGAATGGTGCCGTGATATGCTGAACAAATTTGAAGCAGGCTCGTCTCGGCGTGTTTACGACATCGTAACAGGTGATGAGTCCTGGATTTATCAATACGATCCAGAAACCAAGCGCCAGTCGACAGTTTGGGTGTTTCAAAATGAACCAACGCCTACCAAAGTGAAGCGATCTCGAAGCGGGGGGAAGATTTTGATCGCCAGCTTTTTTAATTTGACTGGCCACTTGGCCTCAATTCCCTTACGAGATCAAAGAAGCATCAACGCCGAATGGTATACTACCAAATGTTTACCAGAAGTTTTTTCTGTTGTGAGCAACAAGCGACCAAACACAGGGCTCCGCGGACTACTGCTCCACCACGACAATGCGCCTGCACACACCGCGCTCAAAACGAGGGACTTCCTGGACAGCACACCAGTCAAACTCCTGGGTCACCCTCCTTACAGCCCTGATCTAGCACCGTGTGACTTCTTTTTATTTCCAAAAATAAAAAATCAGCTCAAGGGGATACAATTTTCGTCGCCGGAAGATGTGCTGGCTGCGTTCGAGCAGGCTGTAAACGAGGTGTCTACGGCGGACTGGAAAAAGTGTTTTGAAAACTGGTTCAGACGCATGAATCTTTGTATAGAGGCTGGTGGAGAGTACTTTGAAAAGATTTAATAAAAATATATGTACCTGTAGAACAATTTTTTTTAGTGTCGCAAATATTTCTGAGTGTCCCACGTACGTACGGACTAGAGACGCACTGCGAATGTCAAGCTTGACCTGTCATTGACTGTACCAAACCATCTCTAACCGTGGGTGTCGTAAGAGACGAATAAGGGCTTATGGACCGGAGGATGGACAGCAGCACCTTTCTGTGTATCTTACCATCTTACATACTGCGGTCACCAACAACAGCGGTCGCCAGCCGCAAGGCCTATAAGCGTGGTGACTATGGTAAATCCCCTAAAAAGTACCACGCATTTTTGCTGGAGGTCTGGAGGGAGCTCCCTGTCCTGCAGTGGACGTTTCTCGGCATGTTACGAATTGTTACAAACGTGTACACACGACCGCATGTCGGTAGAGACACTTTTGGACCTTATGGCGTGGTAATAGAGTTGAAAAAGTTTCTACCGACAAGCGGTTGACCGTACCTCATGTAATTGAAGAGAAATATTTCCTTAACTGCAAAATGTTTGTTACGTAAGGCTGATTCGTGAACTCTGATGTAGTGGTAAGAATCCGTCAAACTGGTATCATTATGGTGGCCGCATACGTCTCAAACAATATGAAACTATACAACTGCTACTTTTTTCGATATATATAACTCACGAAGCGAGTTCTCGGCTTTGCCTTGTCTTTCCTATGTATTCTTCGGCAGTAAATCACTACCTTTCGGACCTTCCAAGTACTGGCAAGACCATCGTTTAGTAACCGATCAAGCAATTCAACGCATTCAACAAACATTTCAGTCTTAATTGCCAATCTCGACAGGTAGTTTCATAAAATGAGTATGCTATACAAATAACTTTTTAGTTATTTATTCGTTTATGATTAATGTCAGCAATGTCACGCTAAAACTGTCGATACGAAAAAAAGCACGTGCGACTTGACACAGTGGATTTTGTACTTCAAACAGTACTCAGATTTTGGCTGCAAGGTGGTAGCATAACACTGCATCCAAATCGACACACTGGATTCTACACTTCAAACAGGACTGTCAGAATCTGGCGGCAGGGCACTGCATCCTACTTCACACAGTGAATTTTGTACTTCAAAACAGTACTGTCAGAATCTGGCCGCTGAGCAGTGCATCCTACTTGACACAGTGGATTTTGTACTTCAAACAGTACATTGTGGAGGAGTTCATAATTCTGAGGTGGACTTCATGCTTTACAGTACTGTAAGAATCTGGTGGTGCGGAAAAAAATATTATTGTGTCGCAAATACGAAAACGGATAAAATTATGACTTTACTTAATTATGTCGAAAGGTTTGCATTTGCGACACAATAGAGAAAGTGGTTCATCTGGTGCTTTTCGCGCATCGTACCAAATTAGGTTAGGTACTACGGTCTCAGACTACAGCGGTCCATCATGGTGCTAGCCGTAACCTAACAAGTATGATGTGTATGATACTTCCTCTTC
The DNA here is from genome assembly GCA_947532105.1 of Athrips mouffetella. Lineage (NCBI taxonomy): Eukaryota > Metazoa > Arthropoda > Insecta > Lepidoptera > Gelechiidae > Athrips > Athrips mouffetella. The sequence goes on from OX383973.1 coordinate 8,277,337, forward strand.
AAAATAAAACACTATTTTTTGAACTTTGAAGGGAGCTCCGTGAACTTTGAATGCGATGTTATGGTAAAAACGGATCCCTTACAGTGCGACTTAGTCTGTCTGTTTGTGTGTCTGTCAAGATCCTTTTTTCACGAACGGGTAAAGATATCAAGTTGAAATTGATCAACAACACAATTAAAAGATTCAGCCATTTATGTCTCCATCTCCGCAATGAAACAAACCAAAATCTGTACTACCCGTTGACCTAGAGTACCTACTGAAATTTGGCAAAAAACTAGATCTCATAGCAAAAGCAAAAGAAAAAGGCAATAAACAATTCAACTTTTCTCACAACTAATTTGAGGTAAGCTCCAGTTTCAAGTACATTCATATTAAGGAAGGGTCAGGTTTGAGTTGACGGGGAGTTCTTAAAATCAAAAGGAACAGGTACGGAACCCTTAGCGCGCGAGTCTGACTCGTCCTCAGCCGGTTTTTTTAATACACTGCCTGCACACCGCTGCGTAAAAGTGGAACTCAACGCTCAATGTAGTAAAAACGCCCGCCACTCATCCGGTAGCGGCAAGTTCGTGGCAAAGCCAGTAAAATGACGCCACCTCTTCTTAATGCGTCAACTATTTTGATGTCGATGCATAGCCACTTTGATGATAATTTAAGCGCGTAATTTTTAAGTTCCTCGTATACAAAAACTGGTTAATAACACCTCTAATTAACTGACTTAAGATAACCTGGCCACCTGGCAACAGCAGCCGCGCCGAGTCGAGAAAGTTACATGAAGAGTTTACCATAAGTGTCGGGGTTTAAAAAATGTCATTGGCCTCTTTGGCCGAAGCGAACTCGATGTGCGGTTATTATATTGTTTAAATAAATACCATAACGTTTAAGCGTTTATTTGCACACTACAAAATTTAAATGAAACCGAAAAAAAACAGTACAGGTAGAAGTAGAACTCGGGGCAGTAAAGCCCGGTTTTTTAGTAATGGACAGTGTAGTGATGCAAAAAAAGCCAAGGCTTAGAAAAAGTTTGCTTAGGTTGCTATTTCAGCCGACGTCCAGTACAGCTAGGCTTTCTGACAATTTAAAATATGAAACTTTAGATTATAGTTATTTTTTACACCGTGCATGAATTTTCTTTGGACTGAAAAAAAATTTTAGACTGTCCATACTAAAGTGGTCACGTGATAGACTCAATTTGTGAAGGAAGTCGAATAAATGTTTTCGAGTAAAAATTTGTTTTCTTCTAGAAGTTCACGGTGTAAGTATAACGAGGATCCAAGCTGAAATATGTCCCTTCTTCTTATAGTGAGAGATCCCAGAGATTGTAAGTTCAGATGAAGGTGTCTTGATCAAAATCTTAGCCTCACCTGTTTGTTCAGGCTAGGGCACTATCAAATAGTATCTAAGTTGTAACGTGAACGTTGAAACGTCCATGTTGATAGGTTAGAATAGAAGTGAACGACAGGAGTGGCACGGACACAAATAAAAAAAGAATTTTAAAAATGAATGAGTTCTATACAATCCGTTGCGTTGCGGAGCGGATCCCGAGCGGATAGCTCCGCATTGGACTGAACGGACTGTAAGGCTTCACATCATATACGGTCCGTCGTCGCTTAAATCCGTGTCCGCGTCGCTCTGATCCAGGCCTTAGAACGACAGGAGTGGCACGGTTTCAATGAAAATAAAAGAATTTTAAAAAACGGGTATGACGGGTTGTGCGAAGTCCAGCAATAAGAGTGTATGACAAATACGATTGATAAGAGTGATAGATAGTCGTCGGGTCAGACACATAATTCGAAACAGAGGCCAAAGCATCTATAATTTCTAAAGATAAATAAGTGCATCAATCCAGTCTAAGAAAATCAAGACCTTATATCATTCCTTACATGTAAGATGTAACAGAAAGGATAATCAACCTGAAGGATCCGAATTGAGTCTGCCTATTTAACTTAACAACTTTTCTCTAGACTTTAAAAGTTTCCTAAATCGACGAGTGTGTATGAAAGGGTTGATGAAAGTAGAAGAAGCGAGGGAAGTGTGTCTAGGTCGTAGGCGTCGTAGCAGGTGGAGGGCTGTGGTCTCTGCCTACCCCAACGGGAACAAGGCGTGAAGTTATGTATGTAAGTATATGTGTAACTTGGTAGAAAGCTGTAAAATAAACTTCTCACAGAAAATTTGTCAGCTGTTAGCGCTTGTAACCTTATAGCTTCTAAATTTCTGAATAATAAAATTATGGTGTTTCAAAATTGAAAGCAAGTGTTACACTTTTACAATAGAACCGACACTGAATCGCAAAAAATATATCCGCTATTTTATATATTTGTAATCCCGAATTGAAAATTCTCTTATCGAACAAAACTTTCTAATAAAACGAAATTTCAGAGTTCAACACTGTTGGATCCATGAAGAGTAGAACAATTTAAATTATAACATTGTAGTGGTGGGGCTTTTGTGCAAAGTCCCTATTTCTGCCGTGAAGCAGCAGTGTACACTGATGTGTTTCGGTTCGAAGAGACATACCAGCTTAGTTTTCAAAGTGAGCAACGCGCTTTGCTGTATTATTAGTGGAGGTTACCACGCTTGTTAGCTCACTTGTAAAAAACTTCATACCTTTATAACATACAATGATGATTACAATGATTTAATTTTGTTTTCTGCAATCACCAATCAATTTATTTCCTCTGGACCTGTGAAAGTATGTTGATTTACGACAACAATTAATTACTTAAGTCGGTCTGTTAACTTTTTTCCAATCAACAGTTAAAAACTCCGGTTCGGCTGATCATCGCAGGTTGCGAGACATCTGTGAGAAAAAAAAAACTACTTGAAACTGCAGGCAAACCTGTCCTGAAGGTGGTTTAGTCGAAGTGTCTCGAACTTTTCTTATCTCAATACAATGTGTAGTACAAATTCAGTTTTCGACAATATTGTTTACAAGGCTAATTACCCCTCAAAAACAACAATAGTCTTGAGAATAAATAGTAAAATAGCGTAAGTTAAGATACGTCACTTTTGCACAGGAAAACTAATAACGAAATACTTATCAAAATTAAAGTTAATATTAACCAACCTATGATCCTTAGATTCATAACATCCCATGAAACGTCCACTACAGGACAGGGAGCTCCCTCTAGAATTCTAGCGTATGCTGGAAAAATGTAAAGGGGAAGTACCATAGTCACCTCGCTTGTTAGCGTTACGGCTGGCACCATGGACCGCGGTTGTAGGTGACCGCAGTAAGTAAGATGTAAGATACAAAGGAGGATGCAGTTGCCATTCCTCCAGTTTATAACCCTTAGTCGCCTCTTACGACACCCACGGGCATGTATGGGTTGGTACTATTCTTTGCCGGCACCAGATTGCCTATCGATAATCTAAGCCATAATCATATTATCATGTGGGTTTGTAACATCGATCAACAACCTCTCATGGTCTAGTGGTCAGAGCGCTCGGCTCTCGATCCGGAGGTTCTGGGTTCGATTCCCGGTGGGGACACTGTCAAACAAAAATCCCTTTGTGCAACCTCCCCAGTTTGGTTAGGACTTAGGACATTGCAGGATGAATCACCTGATTTCCCGAAAAGTGAGATGATTCCGTGCTTCGGAAGGCACGTTAAGCCGTTGGTCCCGACTACTATACGGATGTGGTTGTTAGTGAGCCATGTCAGAGACCTTTGGCGGCTAAATAACTATAACACCAGGGTTTGTGAGGTCGACCATCGACCTTGCGACCCACACGATGTAATATTAAGATCGATGACCAACCTCATAAACCCTTGTATCAGAGTACCCAAAATAAGCCTATTTTTTATTTTAGGGTTCCGTACCTCAAAAGAAAAAAACGGAACCCTTATAGGATCACTCTGTTGTCCGTCTGTCTGTCTGTCTGTCTTCCTGTCTGTCTGTCTGTCAAGACCTTTTATCTCACGAACGGGTATAGGTATCAGGTTGAAATTAACACCATACATTAGGATCCATGAACCACACAAGATCTGAAAATTTCAATTTTTTACAACGGCGCAATCAAAAGATATGGCATTTTATGTCCTCAGGGTAGAGTGCGTGAAAGAAGTCGAGTGTGTAAGCCCAAGACTCATCTGGGTCAGGCTGAAAGTCGGACTGACCCGAATTTTTGTTCTAGGTGCATATGCACCAACGAATATTGGTTCGCGAAAGTCCCTGAAAGTCCAGAAAGAAACAGATGAGTTTTGGGAAAATATGAGAGATACGTTAGAGAAATGTGATCAGAATGAACGAGTTATCATGCTAGGTGATTTTAATGGATGGGTTGGAAGAAAGCGTGACGGTTATGAGAGAGTTGTTGGTAAGTTTGGTGATGAACGTGTAAATGATAATGGAATAAGTTTGCTTGAGATATGTTTGGAATGGAGTCTTTTTGTGGCAAACACTATGTTTGACCACAAAAGGATCCATATGTATACAAGAGAGGAGGGTGATGCGAGAAGTATGATCGATTTTGTAGTTGTGGATGAAAGATTGAGGAAAAGAGTTCTGGACGCTCGCGCATATCGTGGAGTCGCCATCGACACAGACCACCACCTGGTTGTGACCCGAATTGGTGGTCTATTTAACCGGTGGCAATAGACCACAAGAGCAGACGAGCGTTCTAGAACGTATTAAAGTAGAGAGATTGCAAGAGGAGGATGTCAGAAAAGAATACTTGAAAGGCTTGAGTGAAAGATTTGAGGACCTGGATGAAGTAAATGATATTGAATGTTTGTGGAATGAATTTAAAGATGGAGTAGTAGGTATAGCTGTCGATGTTTGTGGGGTGTAAAAAAGGAGAAAGGGTGGAAAAAAGAAGAATATGTGGATGGATAAAAGTGTAAAGGCAGCTGTTTGTGAGAAGAAGAAAGCATGGTCAGATTGGTTAGCCGTAAAAGCTAACCAAAGAATGCAGAAGGCAACAAGTAATGACGTTAAGGAAGTTGTTGAGAGAAAGAAAGAGGAGTGTAAGGATGAGTTTGACAGAAGGCTTACTGAAGATTTCCAGTCCAACCAAAAGTTTTTCTGGAAATCCATACGGACAGCCCGAGGAAAGTTTGGAACATCGGAGCTGAGTAAAATCAGAAGCCAGGATGGAAGTATTATAAAAGGTGAAGAACGTGTTCTGAGGAGGTGGAAAGAATATTTTGAAAGTCTGTTTGAGAGAGAAAAAGCAGAGGCCAGCGAACCAAGGTCTTCTGTGGAAATGAATGAGAATGAAGAGGAGAATTATGTAAGTGAGATAAGTATGGATGAGATTATGAAAGCGATGAAAAGTATGAAATCAGGTAAAGCAGCTGGGTATGATAGAGTGTCGGTCGAGATGTTGAAGGCTGGGCGAGGCATTGTGGCTAGTCAGTTGTACCGCCTTTTCAACTTGTGTTGGACGAACGGCCAAGTACCAGGTCACTGGTGCAAGGCTGTGATTGTGCCGCTGTACAAAGGAAAAGGGTCACAACAGGACTGCAAAAATTACCGCGGGATAAGCCTTCTCAGTGTCGTCGGCAAACTGTATGCAAAGGTTTTGATTGAAAGAGTGATGAAAGATACTGACGAAAAAATATGGGATGTACAAGCGGGATTTAGAAAGGGAATGGGATGTACAGATCAGGTCTTTTCCTTGCGGTGCATAGCTGAAAAGGTTTTGGCTAAAAACCAAAAAGTCTACTGCGCGTTCGTGGATTTGGAAAAGGCCTATGACCGAGTGGTGAGGAATGAATTGTGGTCAGCATTGTCTATGTATGGGGTAAACGGTCATCTGATTCAAGCACTGAAATCTCTCTATGAGGATTCCAGTGCTTGTGTCAGAATAAACGGGGCGTACACTGAATGGTTTAGCATCGAAAAAGGTGTTAGGCAGGGATGTGTAGCGTCACCTTGGCTGTTTAACCTGTTCATGGATAATTGTTTGATTGATCTGAAAGAGATTATGTGTGGACTGAGAATGAATGAGCTACTCATCAAATGTCTTCTCTACGCTGATGACCAAGTTGTACTTGCGTCATCTGCTGACGAGTTGCAGGAGATGGTAAGAATGATGAATGTGGCTTTGGACAGGAAAGGAATGAAAGTAAATGTAAGCAAGACGAAATTAATGGTACTTGAAAGAGAAGAATGTATGACAGAGTGTACTATATTAATAGGTGGTGAACAAGTCGAACAAGTGAAGGAGTTTGTGTATCTGGGCTCAAAGTTTACGAGAGATGGAAAGTGTGAAAGTGATATTGAAAAAAGAGTGAATGCTGGAAACATGGTGAATGGTGCCCTGCACGCCTTTATGAGGAGTCAGAAGGTGTCTCACAAGGCTCGTTTGGCTGTTCATAGGGGTGTTTTGGTACCAACACTGATGTATGGCAGTGAAAGCTGGGTATGGCAGAAGAAACATGAAAGTAGAATTAATGCAGTGGAAATGAGAGCGCTAAGAAGTATGATTGGTATTAAATTGAGTGACAGGATTAGAAATAGTGTGATAAGAGAACGGTGTGGCGTAAAAGAAGACGTAGTGACCAAAATCGAGAAAGGGATGCTGAGATGGTTTGGTCATGTAGAGAGGATGAATGAACGAAGATTGACGAAAGAGATCTACCAGGCGAGAGTGAATGGAAACGTTGGAAGGGGAAGGCCTAGGCGAACGTACCAGGACCAAATTCAGGACGTTCTGAATAAAGGCCAGGTTAAAAGTACCCTAAACCGACGAGCATGTATGAAAGGATTGATGAAAGTACAGGAAGCAAGGGAAGTATGTCAAGATCGTAGCAGGTGGAGGACTGTGGTCTCTGCCTACCCCAACGGGAAAGAGGCGTGATGTTATGTATGTATGTATCTCCATACATTTATTTAAAAATGCAAAACCTACAGGGTACTTCCCGTTGACCTAAAATTATGAAATTTGGCAAGAAGCTAGGTCTCACAGTACAAATAATGGGAAAAGTCTGAAATTATTAAATATTACAACATTTCTAAAGACTAATGGTAACCAATTTTGGTGAGCTCCCGTTTCAAGAACATTCATATAAGAGAGGGGTCAAGTTGGACGGTCGCGGAGGCGATTTTTGTTTTAGTTCTATTTAAAAACGGGAACACTTACAAACTTGAAAATTGGTGTGTTTATAGTGCATAAGCTATAAAATAACAACAAGAATAAAATTTTGTCAAGCGCGTGTCGGACTTAAAAAAATCTAGCACATTAACTTACTGAAATTTCAACTAATACAATTATGTTTATGTGGTGGTACGGAACCCTCAGTGCGCGAGTCCGACTCGCACTTGGCCGGTTTTTTAACGTTTTTTTAGTTGTGTTTTTAGTTATTTCAAGGTGATTAGCAAAATAAAACGAACCCTTCTCACTGCCCTGTTACTAACGGGAAAGGTGTTGATCTTTGGAATAATAATGACGTTACGTGAATAATGCCGTTATAATCACATGATGTTACGCTCCTGCGCACTGCATACAATCGATTCAATGTCAAGGTGGCTACACATTGTTGCAGTTCAAAAATACTCTCTCAACAGCGTATTTTGAATTCTTTTAATGCACGTGTCGTCTATGTTGCAGTAAGTTTGATAATTTCGTGTAATTATCCATTTGGATAAATGCAAAAACTTCGTCTATGACTTTTTGAAATTCGGGAAAAATTATTCGTAACTCTACATAAAAAAATAGTCCAGTCAGAATAGTGAATCTATTAAAATAAAGTCATCATGACATACATCCCACGAAACGTCCACTACAGGACAGAAAAGTCCCTGCAAAATTCCAGCTTTTGCTGAAACAATGTGAAGGGGATGTATCATAGTCACTACGCTTGTTAGCTTTACGGCTGGCACCATGGACCGCGGTTGTTGGTGACCGCAGAATGTAAGATGATGATGTATCGTACACAGAAGGATGCTGCTGCCCATCCTCTGGTTCATAAAAACCTTAGACGCCTCTTACGAACCCCCAACGGGTAGAGATGGGTTGGTACTATTCTTTGCCGGCACCACACATATTATTCATTTGGATAAATGCAACAACTTCGTCTATGACTTTTTGAAATTCGGGAAAAATTATTCGTAACTACATAAAATTAGTCCAGTCAGATGATTATTTTGTGAAGCTATTAAAATAAAGCATTGTTATGAAATTGACTTCATCTTTAGTATAAGCCCTCAAAAGATTTCATTACGTTAGAGATATTATAACAGTATTAAATAGATCAAGAAACTGAAACAATGTCGCTTCACCTTGACACTGAGTTATTGCGAGTGACGTGACGTCACCAAATTGTCGCTCTTGGCTCAATCATCGCTACCATATATAGTTACTCGTATACTTTTGCTTTACGCATGATCTTTGAACCATTTATTTCGCCAACATATAAAGTATACAACGTTATGGTTTCGCTTGGCGGGTTAGTGTATGAACACTTCTACAGATTTTTAATTAAAATAAATCCATTCCCGTAAAAAAATATTTTAATTTTTTTTTAGATATTGTTATTTTAAAGTTTCATCTTTGATTTTTAAGCTCTTTAGCGGCATGTGCGAGCACGCCACGCCCACTTCCCTCCCCTCCTCACCGTTCATTAACCGCGCGCCGCCCGCGCGCGTAGCCACAGAAATATTTAGAAGCGGCAAAGATTTAAATGATAAAAACATAAAAAAAATTACCCTAATCAAAAACCCGTGAAATTGATTCTACTCTCGATTCTGAACAAGCTATTTTCTCAGTTTCGCTTATTTCGTTAACAAGTTGTAGAATTAAACGCACAAAATATTTAAATTATATTATTTGGTAGGTTCATAAACAGGTAACATTATGTAGCAAAGACTCAGACTTCAGTGGAAATTATGTTCCTTGATTAGAGTGTCAGGAGTGTGCGAGCAGAACTCACTCTGTCCTCTGTCCTGCTCTCATGCATAGGTCTGTCTGTCTAACTGTCTAGTCCTGCTGTCATTCTAATCAAGCTTGGTTTCTAACCAAAACTGCAGTTGTAGCACTGGTTTTTAGGGTTCCGATACCAAAATGGTAAAAAAAGGAACCCTTATGGTGCGACTTTGTCTGTCTGTCTGTCCGTCTGTCTGTGTGTCACACCTCTATATCTCAGCAACCACTCATGCTATCGACATGAAATTTGAAATGATTTTAGAATATAGTTGCCCAACTTACTTGCACATGAAGAAATTTTGAAAAAATTATGATTATTAATGTAAACGGGGCCAAAATAGGGGGACCAAATTTGAAATTTTCGCTACTAGGTCGAGTGGGGTATCATGTGTCTTTATTTGTAGATTTTAAAATATATATTTGTATTTTTTTACGACTCTTAAGTTTTCAAGTTATGTTATGATAAAAAAATTCAAAAAAAATACCATTCCCCCCCCCTTATTTCCGATTTTTGTGAAAGAAAAATCTGAATTAATTACACTTGACAGAAGTTTATGTAAACATCACAGCAAAAATAAAACGATTTTTCTAAGTTGCACAGTTTTTTAGAAATCTGCAAATAATCTTTACAAACAAATTTAGGTTTGCGGTCCTAAAAATGGACTTTATTGCTTCCAAAAATACAAAAAGTATATCGGGACCCTCGGCGCGCGAGTCCAACTCGCACTTGACCGGTTTTTTTAACGTCCATTGGATATTCATTAACCCCAAAAATTTTCGTATCTTTCTCGAATTTCATGAATGTGGTAAAGTAAAAGGCAGTTTTTTCCATATTTGACAAATACGTACAAACTAAAGACCTATTAAAATAAAAATAACAGCAGAAGGTAAAAAAAATACCCGAAAGTCCCGGTTCTCCCGGTTCCTTCAACGAGCAATCCCGAAAATCCCGGGACGCAAGAAGAGCACCGGTACTTCATTCCCTACTTTGAAAAGGTTTTTAAATACGTTAAGTACAGGGCTAGTCAATCTTGCCACGGGTATGTCTGTACCTAGTTTTACTAAAGATATTGGTCGCTTGAAAAAGTTTTCGTGTAAAGAATATCAAAAAGTCTTATACAAAAATCACCTATTGAATACAGTCACAACAACAAAACCAGCCTTATAAACGATACTTTTATAGTATACTAAAATCTAGTAGGAATCATATGGTAGTGTTAATAAGTCGCTCTCAACATCCTTCCGAAGAGGTGTCAGCTGTCTGTACTGTTACTAAACTAAAACGCACTCTTTGACGTACAAAAAAAAGTAACGTTACCGTTTGACAGCACTCGTGTGATATCAACTGACAAGTTCATTTGATTAATTAGCGAGCGAAGTTAGCGAGTATGTGGTCAACACTCAAGTGCTATTTGCTTCGATGACAGCTACCTTAGTTTTGTTTCCACACATGAGCGGGATTTATCTATACTAGCCATAGTAACGATTAGATATGACAGAGAATTATTCAGTACGTACATAACGATACAAAACACTTACACATACATTAGTTAAAGTCATAAGAGCAGGTCAGGCTTAAAGCCCAAGTCACACAGAGCGGTATGATAGCGGAAGCGGTCCGGGGGGGGGGCAGACCTGCGGGAAGCGAAAGCGTTCCGGGACCGGTCTCACACAGAGGTACCGCACAGAGACCGCGGCGGGACAGCGGCGCGGTAGCGGTCGGTGTGACAGCAAAAGGGGCCATTTTGAAAATTTCTGAGTGATATTTTTTTCCTGACGATGGACAGTGACGAAGAAGAATTGATACTGTTATTAGCGTTGTAAATTTAAATAATTTTTTGTAAAAAAATACAATGTCAAAGTCCGCGCCCGGACCGCGCCGCTGCCGCTCTGTGTGACGGGTTGCATTGAACGCAATGGAAAACAGCGCCCGCTCCCTCCGAAATTTCGGCCCCGCGCCGCGCCCGGTCCGCGGGGTTGTACTAGCGGCCCGGCCGCACCCGCGCCGCACCGCGCCGCACCGCGCCGCACCGCGACCGCTTTCAATGTAACAGGGTGCATAAGAACTCATACTTTACAAAAAATACCGCCCCCGGAACGCTTTTAAACTTGCAGCGTGACTCTAGCTCCAACACGGTGATTAAAATAAGAACGGAGTGAGACTTGCAGCGTGACTCTAGCTCCAACATGGTGATTAAAATAAGAACGGAGTGAGACTTGCACCGTGACTCTAGCTCCAACAAACACGGTGATTAAACTAAGAACGGAGCGAGACTTGCAGCGTGACTCTAGCTCCAACACGGTGATTAAAATAAGAACGGAGCGAGACTTGCAGCGTGACTCTAGCTCCAACAAACACGGTGATTAAAATAAGAACGGAGCGAGACTTGCAGCCTGAATCTAGCTCCAACACGGTGATTAAAATAAGAACGGAGTGAGACTTGCAGCGTGACTCTAGCTCCAACACGGTGATTAAAATAAGAGAACGGAGTGAGACTTGCAGCGTGACTCTATCTCCAACACGGTGATTAAAATAAGAACGGAGTGAGACTTGCAGCGTGACTCTAGCTCTAACACGGTGATTAAAATAAGAACGGAGTGAGACTTGCAGCGTGACTCTAGCTCCAACATGGTGATTAAAATAAGAAAAATAAGAACGGAGCGAGACTTGCAGCGTGACTCTAGCTCCAACACGGTGATTAAAATAAGAACGGAGTGAGACTTGCACCGTGACTCTAGCTCTAACACGGTGATTAAAATAAGAACGGAGTGAGACTTGCAGCGTGACTCTAGCTCCAACATGGTGATTAAAATAAGAAAAATAAGAACGGAGCGAGACTTGCAGCGTGACTCTAGCTCCAACACGGTGATTAAAATAAGAACGGAGTGAGACTTGCACCGTGACTCTAGCTCCAACACGGTGATTAAAATAAGAACGGTTCAAAGTCCAATGTGTCAATCTTCACGTCCTCTTGACTGTACCTTATCTTTGATAGGAAATAGAACCAATAGACTTTTTGGCGGGAACTCAGTGCGGACTATTGTCTGCTCGATAGAAAATTTTGTTTTTTGTGAACTAGTAAATTGGCTACGGAGTGCGCATCTGATGAAGATTTCAAGTGGTGTCGTTCATAAGCCCCGTTTGTGTTGTCTCAAAAAGTCACGGATATTTGCCCTTGCAAAGTCCACTATCGCTTGGGAGCGTGGTGTAATTCTCTAACTCGACACTGGTTCGCCATATTTTTAACTTCAAAGTTATAGTTACTACTCTAAAAACTATAGAATGTTCTACACTGGCAGGAATGTCCCCAAATATGGGTTGACGATTGCCAATTTAACAAAAAAAGAAAAAGCGGAATCAATAATGACAGCAGGCGAAGTGTGAATCGTGACGTCACATCTCGCGAGCACATCGCATGTCTCAAGGTCACGCGCTGACAGTGTTGCAGTCCGTTGATCCAGTAGGTAACTGGATCCTCTCGCGTGAACACTCGCTTTGTAATTATACCGGGTGAGAATGAATGACAGCTGATGATTTAAGGGGGAAGATGTAATTGATGGATAAACGTTAGGGGGAAAATAGCGAACCTAAACATCTGAACGTTTATCTATTTATTACGATACGCTTGTTTACTCAAAGAAATATGTATAACCTATCCGGCAGCCTTGTAATTACGCACCAGGTACCTACCTGGTTCAAGAAAGTAAGAGCGTCACGTTTAGTTTAGGCAACGAAGCGGATCGTTGTATGAAGACCCCCGCATTAAATCCTCAGTCGATGAAACTTTGCTGGGGTATTACACTACATGAGACAAACCTTCTATAAAAAAATCCAAAAAAAAATTGGTACTCTTCTTTTCCATCCAAAACTTACAAAAAATGTTTTTTATTTATTTCTTGAAAAAATTTTTTTTGGATATTTTGAATTTACATTTAATTCATGATTCTTTATCATCCTGTCAAATAAAATCTGCCTGAGAAATTTATGCTGGGGTTAACTGCTTCGTTGCCTACACTAGTATTACAAATAAAATTCTATGTACTTACCTAAAACTTATATTCATGTAAAAAGTGTTAAAAATTAAGGTATTTCTAAAACGATAGCCTGGGCGCTATTCAGTGTTCTTATTGTGGTTACAAACGTGTACCTCGTGTCATCATCATCCCATGAAACGTGCACTGCAAGTTAGAGAGCTCCCTCCAGAATACCAGCAAAAACGCGTGGTAGAGGAGAAGTAACAATCCTCGTGTAATCGAAGAGAAATATTTTCATAGCTGCAAATTGCTTGTTTATAAAACGTGACAGTCTATCGTGAACTTTTATTATAGTGAATATTTTATAAGGTCCAGTGAATATAATGAATAGAATGAAAGAATCAATACGATTGCGAGTACGAAGTGCGCCGTGACGTCACACGAGACAAGTCAAGGTAACGTAACAGTGTTGCAGTCTGTTGATGCAATTACTGGATTCCTTTGCGTGAAAACTCTTGCTGTAATTATTAGAATTAAACACGACAATAACACAGAATAAAGTAACCCCGGGGGCGCGCACCAGCCCGCGAGATCGGTCGTGATCCTTCTGAGAGTCTTTTGTACTGAATATGCGAGCCTAAGCGACCGTCCAATTTCAAATTCGCCCTCGATTAAGTGTCCCGAGTGTGCCTCAGAAAGCCGCAGAGTGCGGGAGTAAAAGGACCGGTAGTCGTGAAGATCAGAATTCAGATATCCAGAAGTGTACGGCTTTGCGGCTGATATAATAGGTCTTTACCTATGAAATTGCCGTTTTGTATGGCTAAATTTTAGGTAATCTCAATTTTCAGTACTAACATTTTTACATTTTTCTTAGGAATTATAACTCCAATTATTTTTATTTTTTTAAGCATTATTGGGACGACATTAAGCTAACAGAAAATTTTATTTAATTTCCGAAAAATATTATCTGTAAAAAAATATAACAAATCTAATGATGAAATCGGACGACATTTAAGACGAACAATTTTCGAACCATTAGTTTTATATATCAAACTAAAAATAAAAACTTTATTTTATGCGTAAATTGATAACCTTGAAGTCAACTTTCAAATATAAGACAAATGAAAAAAATCGCATTAGTATTATAAGAATTATGATCTCATTAATCTGTACGAAAATTTCGGCAATTTCATAGGTAAAGACCTATTATGATGGATGACACACGAATATCGCACGCTAGTATCGAGATAGATAACACGGTAACTATCGTGTTGTGTGGCCGTTAGTCTACCACATGTTTCTACTACAGTGACGACCACAAACCCAAAGACGTCGCATAAGCAGGCGTCCTACATGGTGAACCAATGATCAAGGTCACAGAAAGCCGCAGAATGCGGGAGTAAAAGGACCGGTAGTCGTGAAGATCAGAATTCTGATATCCAGAAGTGTACCGCTTTGCGGCTGATATATGATGGATGACACACGAATATCGCACGCTAGTATCGAGATAGATAACACGGTAACTATCGTGTTGTGTGGCCGTTAGTCTACCACATGTTACTACTACAGTGGCGACCACAAACCCGAAGACGTCGCATAAGCAGGCGTCCTACAAGGTGAACCAATGATCAAGGTCACAGAAAGCCGCAGAATGCGGGAGTAAAAGGACCGGTAGTCGTGAAGATCAGAATTCTGATATCCAGAAGTGTACGGCTTTGCGGCTGATATATGATGGATGACACACGAATATCGCACGCTAGTATCGAGATAGATAACACGGTAACTATCGTGTTGTGTGGCCGTTAGTCTACCACATGTTACTACTACAGTGGCGTCCACAAACCCGAAGACGTCGCATAAGCAGGCGTCCTACAAGGTGAACCAACGATCAAGGTCACAGAAAGGACCGGTAGTCGTGGAGATCAGAATTCAGATGTCCAGAAGTGTACGGCTTTGCGGCTGATATATGATGGATGACACACGAATATCGCATGCTAGTGTCGAGATAGATAACACGGTAACTATCGTGTAATCGTGTTGTGTGGCCTTTAGTCTACCACATGTAACCAAATTGTATATTCATAGAGACAAACACTGTTTTCCTTCAAACTGTGCATTCACACCATTAAACTGAATAACGTTTTTGGAATACGATAAAAAAGTCTGACTTCCCATAGAAACTACAGCTGATTGCGCACGTGTATGGAAGATAAAAATTATTTTATGTTCTATATTAGTATGATCTATGTTCCTTATGTAAAGTCGTTCATTTTAATGGTCTGAATGCAGCTTCAAGAATCACAATATTTAACCTGACACCCGGTATAGCAACGCTAAAGGTACTGATCAACTTTCTTCAAGGAACAATGTCGAACTAAGAAAAATTATTTTAGGTACACACGGCCGGTCGTCGGTAGAAACACTTTTGAACCTTAGGGCGTGGTAATAGAGTTGAAAAAGTTTCTACCGACGAGCGGTTGACCGTACTTAGAGAAACCGAACCTAATGCGACGTAAAGTAATTTACTTCGACCTATATTTCTTTAGAAAAGTTGTTCAGTTCAGTGAACAGATTCTCATCCTTCAGGCTAGTAACAACTTTTGTAACACCTTGTATACAGGGTGTTAATTTGATTGCGTGCCATAGCTTAGGGGGTGGTTTAGTAACGATAAAGGAACTCAAAAAAAAAATATTTAAAAAAAAATCCTACTTAATTTTTTTTTATTAACTCTATTAAAACTAAACTAACGCGGAGGGCAATGACCTTGAGCACCACGCTATCAAAAGCGCGCGAAGGAGTTTCAGTTATGTATGTGCCTACCTTATCCACTGATACTGCGTACCACTGATGCTCCGTCCGGGTCATTGCCCTCCGCGTTCGTTAAGTTTCAATGGAGTTTTAGTTTTTTTTTAAGTAGTATTAGGTATTTGGATGTAAGATTTTTTTTAAAAAAATTTTGTGTTCCTTTATCGTTACTCAAACACCCCCTAAGCTATGGCACGCAAACAAATTAACACCCTGTATATTTCTTCATGAGAACACTCCATTTGTACTTAATTATTAGCGGTGAAAACGATTATAATACTAAGAAACATGTACAGTCAAACTTGCATAACATGAATAGCTGTGAGCGTTGAAATGTAATGAGTTGAGAGACAGAGACAGACTGTATGAAACAGAAACATTTCAGGGAAATTGACATTTTTGCATACAAAATGCAAGTGGTAGTAAATACAGGTTTTTTTCCACTTACTGAAACAACGTAAGTGTGATTCGATTTGGTAGAATAACTAGACGAAGTTAAGCGTTATAACTATAAGTACTTGACTGGCTTAGATTCTTAGAAAATGGCGGCCTAATAACATTTCTTGTTCAAAGTTCACCATAAGTCATACATAGACAATCTTACATTTTTCCTACTATTTAATCGACAAGTTAAACAATTTACATGTGGGAATAATAAAATGAACCCAAAAGATGCAATTAATGCAAATTTGACTGTTTGTGTTACATTAGCGGAACGTTCCACAGAGAGGAGAACGAAAGAAAAAAATTGCTTACTACGAATCCGTGAAGAAAAGTATTTTTTCGTAGCTTTTGTATGTTCCTAAGTTACGAATGTAGCTAAAGGATAAGGTACGGTCAACTGCAAGTCAGTAGAAACTTTTTCAACTCTATTACCACGCCATAAAGTCCAAAAGTGTTTCTACCGACGTGCGGCCGTGTGTACCTACATATGTAACTAAAGGATATGTAATAATTACGAATGTAACTAAAGGATAAATTGGCGGCATATGAATACGTCATATGCCTCCAATTTTCTAAAAAAATATTTTAAGAAAAAAGTCATCTTCGGAATAAGTTATCGTGTGATAATCATGGCAACCCGTGAAGCTTTCACGTGTGAAGTATAAATGCGGTATTTTTTTTCAATGTTATTTCAAAAATATCAAAAATGTAAAACGACCACATCATTAAATATTCTTTTGTCTAAAACATTGAAAATTTTCAGATATTTTTTGATAAAAAATGCAGCTTAGTAAAATGGTTACACATATGGGAAAAAAACCGGTCAAGTGCGAGTCGGACTCGCGCGCCGAGGGTTCCGATATACCTATAGTATTTTTGGAAGCAATTAAGTATTTTCAGGAGCGCAAAACTAAATTTGTTTGTAAAGGTTTTTTGCAGATTTCTGAAAAACTGTGCAACTTAAAAAGATCGTTTTATTTTTGCTGTAAAGTTTACATAAACCTCTGTCAACTGTAATTAATTCAGATTTTTCCTTACTCAAACTTCGGAGATAAGGGGGGAGAATGGTATTTTTTTTGACATTTTTCATCATAACTTGAAAACTAAGAAACTTAAAAAAATACAAAAATATATTTTAAAATGTACAAAAAAAGCCGTTTCATATGATACCCCACTCAACCTAGTAGCGACAATTTGAAATTTGGCCCCCCCTATTTTGGCCCCCTTTACATTAACAATCATACTTTTTTCAAAAAATTTTCATGTGCAATTAAGTTGGGCAACTATATTCTCAAACTATTCCAAATTTCAGGTCGATAGCATAAGTGGTTGCTGAAATATAGAGGTGTGACAGACAGACAGACAGACAGAGCGGCACCATAAGGGTTCCTTTTTTTACCATTTTGGTATCGGAACCCTAAAAATGGACAAAATAAGGGTCATTTTAGATTTTTTTTCTTCAGTTATGCAAATTAAATTTAAATTCTATCTCGACCACATCACTTCTCATATCTTGTTTGTTACTACGTTTTTTCTGTTAAGATTAATTAATGTAAAAAGTGGTTACGAAATTATTCATTCTCAAGTTAATTCAGAGAGGTATACCCATAAAAAGAACACATGTTTTATTTTGAAGGTCACAAGTGTAAATGCAACTATGTAGCGAATCCTTGACAGCTATTCATCAAGCTTTAAAGTCTGAAGTGTAAATGCGGTAGCTGAAGTAATTTCTGTTGTAAACGAAAACAAAAAATAATTTTGAAGGTCACTAGTGTAATTGCAACTATGTAGCGAAGCCTTGACAATCATACTATATTATTACGTAACAACTTTAAACACTGATGTCACTACAATTATGAGCAAAATTGTTGTCATCAAAGAGATCACAGACCGTGGTAATGTGACATTTTGCTTAGAGATGAGAAAGTATGATACGTTTTGCTGCGGAAGATCCATCTATACATACAGTATTTAATCGAAATATAAAAAACTAAACAACTTTTATGAAAGGACTGATAAAAGTACAGGAAGCGAGGGAAGTATTTCAAGATCATAGCAGGTGGAGGACTGTGGACTCTGCCTACCCCGACGGAAAAAAAATTAACATACATTAACTTGCAGATCAACCTTGTTCTTTTTTTTATTGTCAATGGGCTTACTCTTGACCTCGATCTAGTCTTGAGGTCAGAGATGAGGTCGACGATAGAACGAGCTTGCAAAGAAGAAGCCTATTCACTCGCGACTTGAATAGATTCGGATTATATGAAGTCGGGTACACAGACGCAGGCAGAGAATTCCAATCTTTAACCGTGATGATGATGTTTCAAAGGGCTTTGTGCGAATGTGCGGAATATCAACCAAGTTTGGGTGATATCCTGCGATGCGTCTGGACTCCTGATGGTAGAAGGGAGATGGTGGAGTAAGCTCGTGGAGCTCTTGAGCACACTATCCAAAGTACAATCTGTCAAAAGACCGACAGATATTCGAAGGTGGGCCAGACTGTGAAACTTGGATTTCACCAGCATCCATAGCCAGCATCTCATCCCCAACGAGTTTCTTGGCTCTGCGATCTATAGAGTCAAGTGTGTCTAGTTGGTTGGTTGTTCTATTAAAAAATACTATTTCTCACTGTACTTTCCGTCCTAAGGACAAATTTTCAAGTTATGTAAATAGGTACTCGGTTGAATTGAAATACAATGCTAGACTGAATCAAACACAATAGTAGGTCAAACAATTACCCACGTTCTGTTATCAACACGCTGATAAAACCTGCTAATAATTACTGTGTAAATGTACAATTATTTTTTATTTAATGAGAAATGTTTTAGTATTCCTACAAAATAAACTAAATCTTAATTTGAGCTAACATCCTAACATCGGCCTTTTTCAGATTCCAGATGATTGATCGCTGCTGCCAACCGCGTGGTACCGGCAAAGAATAGTACAGTCATAGACAAGTCAAGCTTGACACTCGCAGTGCGACTCTATCTCGTAAGGCTATTAAAATAAGTATGGTACGGTCAACCGCTTGTCGGTAGAAACTTTTTCAAGTCTATTACCAGGCCATAAGGTCCAAAAGTGTTTCTACCGATGTGCGGCCATGTGTACAAAGTCCAATGTGTCAAGCTTGATGTGCTCTTGACTGTACCAACCCATCTCTACTCGTAGGTAACGTAAGAGGCGAGTAAGGGCTTATGAACCGTAGGATGGACCGCAGCGTTCTTCTGTGTATCGTACCATCTACTCGTACATACTGCGGTCACCAACAACCTCGATCTATGGTACAAGCCGCAAAGCTTGGATCTGTGGTAAATCCCCTCCAAAGTACGGTCAACCGCTTGTCGGTAGAAACTTTTTCAACTCTATCACCACGCCAAAAGGTCCAAAAGTGTTTCTACTGATGTGCGTGTTTGTTTATGTGTTTCTACCGTGTGTACCACGTGGAGAGAGCTCCCTGACCTACAGTGGACGTTTCATAGACTGATCGCTGCTTTATTTTATACCTCCTCAGTGTTGATATGACTGGCCTATTGGTGTAGTTGTTAGTGTGACTGCCTTCTACGTCGCGGGCTGCGGGTTCGATCCCCGCCCAGGACAAACATTTGTGTGATGAACACGAGTGTTTGTTCTGTGTCTGGGTGTTATTTATCTATTTTTCACCACCAAAACAGACTTGCTCATTGTCTAAGTAAGCCATTGCAAACGAGACGTCTGAAACGTACACATACGTGGGACAACATATAATTAAATTGTATGTCTAATTACAAATGAAGGCAGCCTGACACTGGAAGGGCCCGCCTAAAACGCCATCACAACATCTAAATTAACTGCTTATGGTCTGAAGATCGATCGCATGTTGGACAATTAAAAATATTTATTTATGTATGTATATCAGTCTCTGCTACCCACAGTACAGTTTTTGCCTAGATTGGGATCAGATGAATTGTCCCCCAATATTCTTTTTAACTAGGTTCTGGAACTATCGTAATTAGCTGTCATTTAAATCAGCATTAAGCTTTAGTAGAAGGCCATTTGTCTGCAGGCCCAGGGCCTAGAGAAAAGTGGCTTTCTAGTATCATAAGCACTAGTAGAATAGAATGAGAATGTATGGGATTGACATTAGCTAAGGAAATGTTGCGAGACAGGTCATGTTAAGCCCATACATTCTTATTCTATTCTACTAGCATTTACGATTATAGTAAGCCACTTGTCTGCCAACCCAGGTCTGTACTACGTACACCATAAACCAACAAAAAATCAACACTCAAAACATTTGCCTAGGTACCCAGGTCTGTCTGACGATATCTACGTACACGATAAACCAACAAAAAATCAACACACGAAGAATTTGTCTAGGTACCCAGATCTGTCTGACGATATCTACGTACACGATAAACCAACAAAAAAACAACACACGAAGATTTTTTCTGGGTACCCAGGTCTGTCTGACGATATCTACGTACACGATAAACCAACAAAAAATCAACACACGCAAAATTAACAACGAAAAGAGAAAAGTACCTTCATAAACAACGATAACGACGTCATATCACGTAATATGGCTTCTTTTGATATTACATCAGAATGTCAACATACTTTTACATTGTTACGGCGGCCTTGACCGACAAAGCTGATTCACTGAATAACATAACACACGGGCTGGCAACATTGTAGCGATAACCTGTACGAAGAAGGTTGATTCATCACGCCGCCGTCTGGCGTTTATGACGACCGAAACTCAAAAACAACTTACAGAAAAAAGTGTTTTTGACACAATATTTTGAAAACGACACCGACAATAAAAAAAAGGACAAATAATCTAGGTGCTTTCATTCGGGGATCGGAAATCTAGAGAGAGATTCATCAAGAGAGACGTCAGAGGTCAATATGAAAAAAATATTTTGAGTTTAGAGACTTTTCAAGAATGACTAATTGTAATTATCAGTGAAATCGTTTCATATAGAGGAATGATCTGGATGCTTTTGAAGAAGAGTAGCCGACAATAGCGAAAGACATTTATGAAAGTCTTACAAATCGAATCAATCACTGAATTCATTGAATAACATGCAATGCAAACAACAATGTTGCATGTTTGTAGGAAGTTCATTATCAAGGCTAAAGATGTTTTCGTAACAATAAAATTTGTTTAAGAAATAGGGCATTCACATATTTACGATAAAGCAACGAACGAGTGTCTCCAGATTTGCATTTGTCTGGTTTTGTTTAAATCATGAGGACGATTTTGACGCCGTAATCGACTACAGTGGATTGAGGTTACTTTAGTATTTCTGAGATGACTTTTGTCGGCCTATTTAGTCTCTAACTATAAATGTCTTTATCGTAAGTAATCCTGTGGCATTAGTTATATCTTATTTATTGAAGATGCTTGAAGCCACAGAGCAAATTCAGCTTCATAAAATTTACAACTGCGAATCGAAACACTCAGTCGACCGGTGTCTAAAATCGAGCCTGTGATTGAGTTTATGACCTAATGTATAAATATCTTCTCAAGATCACATAACATAACGCCTGGAACCAAGATATGAGTGAGCTATAGCAGGTAGATCCAGCGTTACTGTCTTTACTTTTATAATCCTGTCTCTATGCAAGAAATATGTTAGTAAATATGTTTTCATTAGTAAAAACAAAGTTTCACTGCGGTCGAATTGTAGCATTAACCTTGACATTGTATTCATTGATTAAATCGGCAACAATGTTGTGCCACGTGGAATCGGTGGAGTCGGCTCGTCGAGACTACGAGGCGTCAACGAACTATGTAATCCGACCTGATTTCTTTGTTTTGAAGATTCCTATTGAGGAATCCGATCAGGAATTTAGAAACTGAGGCAAAAATTAAACGTTGAAAATGTCTACATTGATTTAGTATGATTTATTTCGGATTTAAGTAAGAGTAATTTCTTCATAACACAATAAAATTAAATAGGTATACAAATAATGACATAAAATTAAGTAAAAAAATCGGCTCAAGACTTCGCCAATCAAATACTCGTAGTTCCCCTCTAGAGGTTCCTGGTGCGAAGGTGGGCACAGCTACCTTACGGTGCCGCTTTGTCTGTCTGTACGTCTGTCTGTCTGTCACACGTGTATATCTCAGCAACCAGAAAAAATTATGATTATTGAGGGAATAGGGAGTAAATAAATAGGGAGGGCAAAATTTCAAATTGTCGGTACTAGGTCGAGTGGGGTATCATATGAAAGGGCTTTACTTTTACAGTTTAAAATATATTTTTGTATTTTTTTACAACTCTTAGTTTTCAAGTTATGATGAAAAAGGTAAAAAAATATATCGTTCCCCCCCCCCCCCCCTCTTATCTCCGAAGTTTGTGAATGGAAAAAACCGAATTAATTACAGTCGATAGAAGTTTATGTAAATATTACAGCAAAAATAAAACGATCTTTCTAAAATTCACAGTTTTTTAGAAATCTGCAAAAAAACCTTTACAGGCAAATTTAGTTTTGCAGTCCTTAAAAAGGACTTTATTGCTTCCAAAACTACTAAAGGTACATCGGAACACTCGGCGCGCGAGTCCAACTCGCACTTGACCGGTTTTTTCTTTTTACTATAAAAAATAGGTGAGCTTTTGACCCCGATTTCATGTTTTTGTGGTAGATGGCGATGCGATTAAAGATGTAGTTAAATCTAGATAATGTCTGTTCAGTCTAATATAAGGTTAAGTAGATTCCACGTGATTTGTAACTGAGTTTTGTAGATTCTAATCGCGATTTACTAGTTGGTGAATTTGTTTAAAGCTTGTTATTTTTTTTATCACGAATAAAAATCTATTAATGAAGAGCCTTAAAGAACCAAAACATCTTTTGGGCAGAACTTTTTTTAAAGATATTATCTCAGTAAATATAATGTAAATCGAAGGCTAACTGAAAGTTTTCCATACAGGCTAATAAGGAGAATGACAGACGGCAAAATTTCAATGTACTGTTATTGCATTCGACCCAAGCTTGCAGGTTTCAAACCAGTATTGTGAGGCCATTCTCGTGTAAAGAATGGTCCTTAAAGGTAATGGGCCATGGTCTTTCATTCGCTGTCACTTGATCCACACCAGACTTGAGCCTGCGCACTTTACAAGCTGAGGCACCGAAAATAGGGTAAAAAGATATTAGCCACCGCAGTGTTTGCCATTTCTGGTTAATAGTTTTATTAGGGCTGGCAAAAATTTAAATTTTCTGGTGATGCATAATTTATTAGTTATTAATAACAGGATGCCAAGCAAAGCAATCAGGGCCCTGAGACAAGTGGCTTTCTACTATCGCAAACGCTAAAGAATGGAATAAACGTCTATGAGATTGACATTAGCTGTCCCGCATCATTTCGTTAGCTATCCCATACATTTTCATTCTATCCTACTGGCGTTTTCAATAGTAGAAAGCCACTGGTCTACGGCCCCAGGTCAGTTGTTAAAATTGGATAATACTCTCCTACTTTTTCCACATGGTCACACATTGTTAGTGAAGCAAAATCATACAACGAATAAAGAATTTGATTTGATTACATTTCGTGTAGATTTATTGACTGACAATAAGTATAAGAAAAGAAGCCGCAAAGTCACGCGTGCGCCGCTTAAAATTTTCCATTAGCGCGTCGCTTGGAACCACAGCTTGGAACTAACCGTAACCGTTCTCCCGCCTATTTCTGGCTTAGCAACGTCGCGCAGTTACGCACTGGTGTCTCCGGTTTGAAGGGCAACAGTCAGAGAAATGACCGAAGTTACATGCACGCACATGTACGTATTCATCTCAAGGCGGAAAACGAATTTGTATTGTCTTGACAGACGCGATCTAAAATCAGCAAATCGGAATTTAGATCGCGTCGGTGACAATTATTGGAGAGTCGGTATTGAATTAATGAGACAGGTTGACACGCATTAGAATACTAAACTATGAACAGCTAGATAGCTCAATGTAACAGCCATACCATAATCTATTTATTTACGCTGCTAAAATCATCATAACATCCTATGAAACGTCCACTACAGGACAGGGAGCTCCCTCCAGAATTCTAGCTTTTGCTGGAAAAATGAGGAGGGGAAGTACCATAGACCCATGGTCACCTCGCTTGTTAGCGTTAGGGCTGGCACCATGGACCGGGGTTGTAGGTGACCGCAGTAAGTAAGATGTAATATACAAAGGAGGATGCTGCTGCCCAAATACCATAAACTATTTTAGCAGCGATCAAAAAATATCAGATCTATGTTAAAAATAGAACAGATGCCAAGTAAATCCATAAAAGTTTGAACGGAACTTATCCGTTCCAAATTCATTACAGCTGATACTGATAATGCATAAAAATTGCTCAGGGTCCTCTTCTGGCAGCCCTATGTTCCCGGTGTCAACTAAGGCTGCATGTTTACCCGGCAACCGGCAAGTCTAGCAGGGTCATCGTACGCTTACAATGTAAGCCAGCCACGAGGTGCACTCGCGTATCCGCTTTTTTGCAATAATCCAACAAAACCCTACCTTTTATTCGGATGAATTAAAACGCTCGATGCAGTACGCTATTTTAAACTGGTTCTTATTTGAATGATTGGTATATATATTTTTTAGTAGGTCATCGAAGGTTATGTGATTGTTACCATGCTGTCGACAATTGTTAAAAACCCAATACCAATTTATTGTAAAAAACCAATAGCAAAATAAAAAAAAAAGTGTTATTCAACAATCTTTATAATTCTTCCTGACAAAAAACTATACATTTATTTTTGAACGACGGAAGAAAACAATAACACACAACAAACGTCAGTATTAATTCACCTGTGACATAACACGACAATAAAAAAGAAATCTGGGTATGGCAGAAAAAGCATGAAACTAGAATTAATGCAGTAGAAATGAGAGCGTTGAGGAGTATGATTGGTGTGAAATTGAGTGACAGGATTAGAAATAGTGTGATAAGAGAACGGTGTGGCGTAAAAGAAGACGTAGTGACTAAAATTGAGAAAGGGATGCTGAGATGGTTTGGTCATGTAGAGAGGATGAATGAAGAAATATTGACGAAAGAGATCTACAAGGCGAGAGTGAATGGAAACGTTGGAAGGGGAAGGCCTCGGCGAACGTACCAGGACCAAATTCAGGACGTTCTGAATAAAGGCCAGGTTAAAAGTACCCTAAACCGACGAGCATGTATGAAAGGATTGATGAAAGTTCAGGAAGCAAGGGAAGTATGTCAAGATCGTAGCAGGTGGAGAACTGTGGTCTCTGCCTACCCGGACGGGAACAAGGCGTGATGTTATGTATGTATGTATGTATGTAAAAAAGAAATAACAATTTTAGTAATAATCTCAAATGCATCACTGCAATACATTATTTAAGATCGTATTATATTGGTAAGTTTTAAAAACTTGCAAATAAATAAAGCTTTGTGGTTTTATCGATGGAAACAAGCTATTGTGGATTTTAGAAGTTACAGAGGTATCCGCATAGGGTTTCCAGTTTCCACGACATTTCTGGTTTCATGGGTAACCCTATCAACATAAAAGTATCCTATTACACATGTGCAATAAAATCGTAAACAGCTAAGCCTAGGAATCTGCTAACAATAATTACCTTTTATATTACGTATTTATGAGATACAACATTGTAGCACCGAGGTATGGTAGGACGAATAAATTGCTATTTTTATGGTTTTCACAATGGCATTCTTTCCAAAAGGAGATTGCCTTATCATCGCAATAGTTTTGATAGCCCTTTTTATGGCATTTTCTAGACTTCAATGCAGAAAAATAGTATAAAAGACCGCTTGTCTTATAATATTGAACTCTTGCCAAGCTAGCCAAATACAGAGAAAGATAAAAAAAAACCGGCCAAGTGCGAGTCGGACTCGCGCCTTAAGGGTTCCGTACCCATCTACCATATGATATACTAAAAGATTTTGCTCTTTGATTTTAAAAACTCTGCGACCATCCAACTTGACCCCTCTTTTATAGAACGGTTCTTGAAACGGGAGCTCACCTTATTTGGTTATTATTAGTTGTGAGTAAAATTGAAATATTTAATTATTTTAGACTTTTTTCTTTATTTGTACTGTGAGGCCTACCTTCTTGCCAAATTTCATAATTTTAGGTCAACGGGAAGTACCCTGTAGGCTTGGAGGAGCTACGACCTGTAGGTTTTGCTTTTTTTTCATAAATGTATGGAGATGAGGACATAAAAAGCCATATCTTTTTATTGCGTCGTTGTAAAAAATTGAAATTTTCAGATCTTGTGTGGTTTATGGACCTTAATATTCTTTATCAATTTCAACCTGATACCTCTTCTCGTTCGTGAGAAAAAGGGTCTTGACAGACAGACAGACGGACAACAAAGTGATCCTATAAGGTTTCCGTTTTTTTTTATTTTGAGGTACGGAACCCTAAAAAGATTAAAACAACTTGTTTTGGGCCTTATAATAGTGGGCTGATTTTTTTTTCTAGTCTACCCCGTGTAGTTTTGAGTACTTTAAGTCAAAATACGGAAAATGACCTGCGCTGGACCTCGCTGTTCGTTAGGAGGGAAAATGTTTATGAAAAAATCAAAACTTGCTTAACAATAACGATTCCCAAAGCAAATACGGAACCCTACACTGCGCGTGGCCCAACACGCACTTGGCCGGTTTTAGTTTTTATAGTGATTTCATAGAACTAAAAAGAAGTAGTCTTTGAAAATGAAACATTTTATAATTTGCTTTATAAAATGGTTTCTTTATTATATTATGTGTAGGTACAGAATAAACGAGACCCTAAGTCAAGGCAAGTAACACATTGTTTTCATTACTAAATAGATGTGAGTCAAAGGTTAATAACGTTTAACCAGTAATTTATACTTAAAGAAATTGAAATATGCTAGTTCTTATTCTGTGGCAAATAAAAGATCATTTAAAGAAATCAAAAGCAGCACCGTAATACGTTACAAGCACTCTCTACGAAATAAAGGTTGAAAATAAGTACCAAGAAAACAATATTAGAAATACACAGATACATACATACGCCTCTTTCCTGTAGGGTTAGGTAAAAAAAAAACCGGCCAAGTGCGAGTCGGACTCGCGCACTGAGGGTTCCGTACCACCACATAAACATAATTGTATTAGTTGAAATTTCAGTAAGTTAATGTGCTAGATTTTTTGAGTCCGACACGCGCTTGACCAAATTTTATTATTTGTTATTATTTTATAGCCTATGCCCTATAAACATACCAATTTTCAAGTTTGTAAGTGTTCCCGTTTTTAAATAGAACTAAAACAAAAATCGCCTCAGCAACCATCCAACTTGACCCCTCTCTTATATGAATGTTCTTGAAACGGCAGCTCACCACAATTGGTTACCATTAGTTGTGAGAAAAGTTGTAATATTTAATGATTTCAGACTTTTCCCATTATTTGTACCGTGAGACCTAGCTTCTTGCCAAATTTCATATTTTTAGGTCACCGGGAAGTACCCTGTAGGTTTTTCATTGATAAAACCTATACCTATAATTGAAGATAACATGTTCATCTTACGTTTTGTTACAGTTGATTGCTGACGTAGGTACATCTCAAACGGTGTACAATAAAACCATAGTATAAAACTAAATTACCTGCTTAGCACATCAAGCTTGACAGTTTAAGCCACGATCACACCTACCTAAATTCCAAGACTTAATTCGGCATACATTGCTGGGAGGCTTGGTTATGTTAATTGCAATATCCTTACTTCAACGAGCAATGTACGCTGAATTAGTCTTTGAATACAGCTAGGTGTGATCATGGCTACGTACGGTCGGTCAACGTACGGTCAACAGCTTGTCGGTAGAAACTTTTTCAACTCTATTACCACGCCATAAGGTCCAAAAGTGTTTCTACCGATGTGCGGCCGTGTGTACGTACGGTCAACCGCACGTCGGTAGAAACTTTTTCAACTCTATTACCATGCCATAAGGTGCAAAAGTGTTTCTCCTGATGTGCTGTTAAGTGTACCTAAGACCAACCTCAGCTCACGCTATAGGTTGGAATAGGTACAGCGCGTTTTTATTTTCCGCGCATGGGTGACAGGCGGAGAGCCAATGAGCGATTCGCTCGCCCCCTGGGGGGAGCCGTGCTCACCCCCGCGACTAATTTTTTGACTTCTGCGCATTAACGGTCACAGACAAAGTTATTTTGCACGCAGTATACCTACCTACCAGCTATATTAAACGGTATAGATGGCGTATCCTACCTCCATCCTAACCCAATTTACGCTTATGTTGCATATTTCTAATTTTCAAAGCAATCCGTGATATAATTTATTTATTATAAGCAGGAAAAATTTTTTGAGTACCTATAGCATACAATCAAACGGTTCTAATTATTTTTTACCTGTGTCGTCCTAGTGGCAATCCTAGCGGCCATAATTGGTATTATCTGCTTTGGATGTCTCAGAGGAAGTTAGGTTAAAAAGTCTGTACCGTGTACCTAAAGATGGCGCTGATATCAGATTATGGTTCCACACTTTGTCACGTATTAAATAAACTTTGTGTAGTAAGTATAATTATATTATAAAAGTAAAAAAAACATTAACTATTTTCTTATCTTTATTTTATTTAAATATTGACGGCGAAACCTGTAAGGTAAGCGTCTAAAAATATCAAAAACATTTCAAAAGTAAAAAAGCAAAAATTTAAAAAAATTTAATAAGCAATACCACCACCGTCCAGGCACAGTATGACCCATACTACCCAGTACTACCTACCATAATTATTATATACTAAAAGCTTTTGCTCTTTGACTTTAAAAACTCAGTGACCATCCAACTTGACCCCTCTCTTATATGAATGTTCTTGAAACGGGAGCTCACCACAATTGGTTTCCATTAGTTGTGAGAAAAGTTGTAATATTTAATGATTTCAGACTTTTCCCATTATTTGTACTGTAAGACCTAGCTTCTTGCCAAATTTCATAATTTTAGGTCAACGGGAACTACCCTGTAGGTTTTGCATTTTTGAATAAATGTATGGAGATGAGAACATAAAATGCCATATCTTTTTATTGCGTCGTTGTAAAAAATTGAAATTTTCAGACCTTGTGTGGTCCATGGATCCTAATATATGGTATTAATTTCAACCTGATACCTTTACCCGTTCGTGAGATAAAGGGTCTTGACAGACAGACAGACAGACAGACAGACAGACAGACAGACAGACAGACAGACAGACAGACGGACAACAAAGTGATCCTATAAGGGTTCCGTTTTTTTTCTTTTGAGGTACGGAACCCTAAAAAACATTAAAAATAAAATTACTATAAAAAATTGCAAGTTACGTCCCTTTTGCCTTTGACCTTCAATGCAACAATGACCTAAAAAGAGACGTTTAGTAGACAAATAACTAATTGTAATAATTATAGTTTAGGTATAAACCTTGTTAAGGAATGCATTTGGTTCTTTTTCTTTTTAATCGATTTATTTTGAACCCCTAGTCAATTGTAAAATTATTGTCTGAAAGTTCCAAGTTGTTCAGTTTCGTATATCCACGTGTATTTTCATCAACAATTGTTAACTAATATCGCTCAATCGGCGGCCACAGTCAAGGCCAGTTGCACATTGTGTGCGCTTCGTTTCATTTGCGCTCGCGCATTAACGGATCATAGATAGCAACATCACTGCGGACTGTTGTCTGTACATACACAGTGTAAGAACATCAGAACTGATTTACTTCAGTCAGTAAACATGGCTAAAAAAATTAAAATTTAATTAATTATTTAATTATTAATTTAATTAAAATAAAATTATAGCGTAACCTAAAAAATTTTATTTTGAACATGCTGGAACTACACTTAATTTTGAAGTTCAATTATAAAAGAAACGTGTTACTAATTACCTTCCCTATACAACATTATCCTGTGCTGTGTCCCGGTTACATAACATCACGCCTTGTTCCCGTCGGGGTAGGCAGAGACCACAGTTCTCCACCTGCTACGATCTTGACATACTTCCCTTGCTTCCTGAACTTTCATCAATCCTTTCATACATGCTCGTCGGTTTAGGGTACTTTTAACCTGGCCTTTATTCAGAACGTCCTGAATTTGGTCCTGGTACGTTCGCCGAGGCCCTTCGCCCGTTCGCCCTTCCAACGTTTCCATTCATTCACATTCACTCTCATGTACCGGTTAGAGAGTATAATGTTCCTTGGTGGTGTGCTGCTTAAGCAAGAATATTTGCGCATGTAGGACTCGATATATTGTAGACTTAGTAATTGTAGACTTACAGAGTGAATAGTTTTGAGTGAGTTGTCATGTCAGTTTGTGATTTGATAAGTCTTCATTTGTTTTTCCGTATTTGTATTTATCTTTGTTAGCTTTCGCCTACAGTTCTGCTTGTTTTGGGCAGTTCTGCTTGTGCAGATTGAAATTTTTCGATTAGATTTCTCAATTAGAATTCCTGAATCAGTACATCACTTCCAGATCCGAAGCCTTGACATAACGTAATAAAAATCTTGTGTTTAAGTAAACCGATTGCGATAAAACAAAACTTATTATGATGCACGAAAGTAAAGAGTAAATCTACAAAAAAATATGACAATGTATAGTCGCGTAGCGTAACATTATTATATATTTTTTTGTAGATTTACTCTCATCAATATGCATAGCACGATCCGAAACGGTAGTAGACTCGCTTTATTTGCATTGTATTCTGCGAGTTATGACGTTAAAGTATTCTGTATAGAATCTACATTTAATAAATAATTCTGAATCTGATGGAAATCCTGTTTGAAAAAGAAATAAAGAACTACCCTGTAAGTGAATCGCGAATAAATGATCGGATTTGGTTCAACTACTAGTAATTGTATCTTGCAAGGTTCTACTAGTTACGTAAGCAAAGAAAATATACATAGTAAAAACACTGATTATCCTTCCAAGAGGTGATTCTACATCACTAAGAGATTGTAATTTCTTTATGTGTGGGCGATCACGGAAAATTGAATTTTCGTTAAATTTTCTAAAAGCATTTTACTTAAATAGATAGGTTATTAATTAGGTACTTACTCGTGACTGGACACTAACACAAAAATAATCTTAAAGAGGTCTTACACACGCTTCATTTCTTCTTGAGCCATAACTTCTTTTTTTAAGACAAAGTTTTTTTTATATAATATTTTTACAACCTATGATTCAGAATCACCTTTTAAAAAGATCATGGTACAATTTCACACCCTGTATTTTCTGAACTGCAACAAAATCAATATGTTTACAAAGTGCGCGACAATCCTAAACAAACTTTGGTTCAAGCTATGTCTATCTGTGATAACGTGTCTGTCTGCATTTGTGTTTCCGTGTTTATATTGAACTGTCAGCCGGAAAGACCTTTACATTGGTTATTCTTGTTTGCTATGTATTACACGTGTCAGCAACAAGTGTATTTCTAACCGATAGACTGATACCAAGAAGAAAACTTTTAAGTCTTTCTTCCACGACGCTAATACTCATCCATTTCCATGCACATTATCCATAACCATACTATATTGTAAAGTATGTTTGTTTGTCTTTCTTTCACGTCATAACGGACGGATTGATGCATGGATGGACTGATGTGATTTTTTGTATGAATATAATTTCGTAGGTGGAAGGGTTTTTGTGAAAATTCCGTCAGGGGAAGTACAACCCCCTTGCCTTTTTCTGCCGTAAAGCAAAGCCGTATGTTTCGGTTTGAAGGGTAAGGGAGCCATTAAAATTACCGGCATAAGAGACATACCATCTTAGTTCTCAAGGTGGGTAACGCGCTTTGCTGTCTTATTAGTGTCAAATTATTATACTAAAAAGCAGTGGGTGTTATGGGCGGAGGCGACATCTTACCACCAGATGGCCCACCTGCTCGTTTCCCCACTTGTGACATAAAAAAAATATAAAGTTGGCCCGAATGTGCTAATATAGGTTATTTTTAACGCGTGAAAATATCTCATTCCCGCGAGAAAACACACTACAACTTAACAGTACAAAACCCACGCGAAGCTGTAAGCAAAAGCTACTACTTATCAAAATAAAAGCAATCGAATCCCCGCCCTCCACCACTTTCGATACCCCAATATAGCCCACGCATTATATTATAAGGTGACTTTAAATTATTTCTTGATAGCAAAAAAAAATTAATCGATATGAACTTATTGTTTTCTTGTTTTTCGAAAACATATTTCTATATTTTATTTATTTGTTTGTAATCACGAATACATGCTTATCTTTTGCTGTCTTGGCATGATCAGTCGATAAAAATGAACAACTTTTACCAAGAAACTTACTACACAAAACTTAAAAAAACCGGCTGCTCCATACAACATACATACATAAGTTCTCCACCTGCTACGATCTTGACATACTTCCTTGCTTCCTGAACTTTCATCAATCCTTTCATACATGCTCGTCGGTTTAGGGTACTTTTAACCTGGCCTTTATTCAGAACGTCCTGAATTTGGTCCTGGTACGTTCGCCGAGGCCTTCCCCTTCCAACGTTTCCATTCACTCTCGCCTTGTAGATCTCTTTCGTCAATCTTCCTTCATTCATCCTCTCTACATGACCAAACCATCTCAGCATCCCTTTCTCAAAAACTGTTTGATAAAATTTGAAATTTTGTATGGAGCGGCCGATTTTTTTTCATTTATAGTGGTATCTTTCTTGGAGAATGTTGTTCAGTATCTTTAACTGATCATATCCTTCCAGTTTTTGCAAACCTGTCCCTTCCACCTTGTATACCGTGCAATTATTTCCGTAGTAATGACAACTAAACTAGTGTAACGCAGATATAAACATAACTATTGGATAATACAAGATTAGATAGTAATTGTAATGTATTTGAATAAAGTTGCTAGACCGCGAACTTGCTTGCTGGCAACACTGCTGACGAGAGAATCGAGGCAAGCGGGTGTGCGGGACAGGCTCCCAAATAAATCTGTTTTTAATTAATATATCACCTTTACCCGACCCTGTATAGGAGACGCTGAATACCACAGTAATATAAGTGATTTTCAGTATGTATGATACAAACTGAGTCATAGCTCCACTATTGCTAGGTCAAACATTATTCCGCAATATTTATTTACGCTTTTTATTTACCATTGTGCTCAAAAAAGATGTATGTATATGTCCCGTGTGGTGCCGGCAAAGAATAGTACCAACCCATACATACCCGTGGGTGTCGTAAGAGGCGACTAAGGGTTAACTGGAGGATGGGCAGCAGCATCCTCCTTTGTATCTTACATCTTACTTACTGCGGTCACCTACAACCGCGGTCCATAGTGCCAGCCGTAACGCTAACAAGCGAGGTGACTATGGTACTTCCCCTCCACATAAAGCTAGAATTCTGGAGGGAGCTCCCTGTCCTGTAGTGGACGTTTCATGGGATGTTATGATGATATGTCGCAAAAATATGATGAAAATCCCTCGTGGTTTTATCGAATCTTCGGATTTGATTGAATGCCTAATTACATCATATCCCCGAGGTCTCAGATCAAAAACCTGAACTCTTTTAGTTTACAATTGGTTTGGTTTAGTTAGATAAGATTATGTTTGGTTAGGTTATGTTTCTTTATTTTAAGTTATATTCAGTTTAGTTACGTTAGAATTAATATGAGTTTGGTAAGTCTGATATTTGCCGGGATTTCGTGAAATCCCCTAGGGATTACTCGAAATTCCTAATTCCATCATATCCTGGGACATAACACCGTGATAATAAAATATCTAGCTTTACTCTAATAAAGTACTCAGTACATGAAACTGAACAACTTTCCCCAAGAATTATAGGTAGAAAAATGAAAAAAAAAATTGGTTTCCCCATACAAACTGAAACTTTTTCTCATTTTTCGACCAACGACTCTTGGGGGAAATTGTTCGTTTTATGTTTTGAATACCATACTCATAACTAATGTTTTATTATCATACTGTATATCACCGGATTATTATAATCAAGAAAATATTTAAATCGATTTTGAAACAAAAAGTGGCACATCTCGGGTGCAATACTCGTAACGTCGTATACATTCACTAAAAGGAAAATTACAAAAAACACTTCTATAATCATCGTAATATCGAAACTACTAAACGAAGAAGATCGTTTTAGAAGCAGAGAGAGAATAAAAAATAAAAAAACAATTATTTCGAAATTTTGGAGCAAGAACGTCGTATTGTGTTGGTCAGTTGCGAAGTTTTAATAAAGTCTTGACATGACACGTTTCTACATCAATGCACCTAAGTAAGTGTATTTATTCATTTTTATATGTGTAATTAAGGCAATTTATTTTACGTACTTATTAAACCTTTCAAGTACAGTCAAGACCAGGTCAAGCTTGAAACTCGCAGTGCAACTTCCATCTCTAAGCTAACTAAGATAACCGCGGACCACCAGTTTGCTTCGGAACCCTAAAAACATAGAAATGGGTCAAGTTTTGGCTTTATGGTTCCTTGGATCAGGTACACTATACGTAAAAGCTCAACTCTGTAATACCTAGTAAAAATAAATATAAAACAAGATTATTAATTAGGGCGTCCTCAATTCCTCATTTACTCTCTTTTCAAAGCAAAACCAAAGCTCCATTGTAATTAATACTCCGTCCGACATGATTTAGATCTCAAAGCACAATCGGGGCGAGATTAACGCGCGACACTATAAAACTTGATTAACAACAGCCCTACACGCCGATATACACGAAACGCGAACAAAAAGTTGAATGAACACAAAGCTAAACGGCCAGAAACTATAAAACATGCAACTTTGCAAAAAGTTCCGTCTCGGCGGTGCTGCCAGATCTGTACGCTCCAAATCGAGTCCGAAATCATGTAATATAAACCTTCCCATGTCATAAGCCGGAAGACATCTTGACTTTTTTTACAAAAAAAATTGCACAAGTTAGATCATAGTATAGATAGAGTTATTTAACTCTGGCTGGATGGATTATAGAAAAAAAAATTGTGGAATCCAGTTTATAACGATGTATCCCACATTGTACCTAGAAAATATCTCCAAAAAGAAACTGGGGTGAAGAAAAAAAATATCTTCAGTAACACGAGGTACCTACACGTTTTTAACCACAATAGGCACTAAGAAAACCGCTTAGACTATCGTTTTATACATAACAGCTAGTCAGGAATACCTACATGCTTAACACTTTGTATATTTTAAACAAAACCCCAGCGTATTTCGTGAACTCTGGTATACACGTTACTATCGGTGGCACATTACATTACATGTACCTATGAACAAGGAAATAAGTACAGATAAGACTAATTCGCACAAAAATAGAGACAAACGAGTACATCTGGCAACATTGCATCTGGAGTTTGGAAACGGAACAAAAGGAGCAGTAACAAATATCGATTCGGAACGAACGACCGCCGTCAATCCCGGTTTATAGCCTTTTCAATCGAAACGAGAGTAACTAGAGACGGTTAGGAGTGCTAGGGGTCTTAGCCTCTTTAAATGAAGCCACCTGAAGCTTAGGAGTACTAAATTAACTTAAATACATGAAGACCTCATTGGGTCATTCAAAGGCACATCCTTCCTACTAATATTACAAACGCGAAAGTTTGTAAGTATGGATGGATGGATGAATGGATGTTTGTTACTCTTTCACGTAAAAAATACTGAATGGATTTTAATGAAACTTTACAATAATATAGCTTATACATCAGAATAACACATAGGCCACAATTAATCCTGCGCAGACAAAGTCGCGGGCACCAGCTATAGTTATACATAAATTTCGCTAGCATACGGTAATAAGTTAACCCTGCTATTAGCCCTTGGTCAATAGTTGACAGAGTTTATGACATTTTTATGACAAAAGTGAGCAAACAAGCAAAAAGCCCAGCAGATAGAGCCTTCACCGCCGCCTAGGTCACCCAATGTTTTGTAGTCACCAAAAAAAAAAAAATTGCTTCCCAATATCATACCCAGCTTTAATTTTGTAATTAGTATTACTTGTCTTGATTTTAGGTTTTCTATCTCAAGAAATTCAAAGCTTCTTCTATATCTAGCATTGTTAAAGATTTGCCATACAACAACACAATACGAGGGCTGTTTAAAAACAATATAAGTTTTTACTGCCATCAGAGCGTTTAACAGCTAAAGTAAACATGACCAAGACTAAAGCGGTGTTAACCCTAATCCTTAATCCTTCAAGTAATCAACTCACTCAATCCAGGGCTGGCTCTAGTGAGTTTCGCGAAGCAATCAACGTCTCTCGGGCTAAGAGTCACGTCACGCGTGCGCGCAGGTTACAAAAACGGCCGTAAATTTTACTGCGGCGAACCCCATACAGGCTAGAAGTTAAGCTTTCTTAAGAAGCAATGTTAGTAATTACTTCCAATTTACAGAAAAGTCTTGCAGTTAATAATAACTTACTTGTGTTTGTTTATTTACGTAGGTAAGGTACACAAGGTACCGGTCATATAGATTTACCTTACCTTACTCTTAAGAAGTCGAATATTGAGTCATTAATGTCATTATCACAAGAGCGTACCTATATCAACGCACTTTTTAAATTTTCCAAACAAAAAAAATATTGACTTATTTGCAGTTATGTCTCTGTAGCACCGGTCATGCGTATGCAGATAAATTAGACATGTTAAATAGCTATAATTTTTTCAAGAATTAAAATGGTTCTTTATACTTTCAATTACACATTTTATACTATAAAAGAAAAAAAAAACAACAATGTAAAGTATTTGTTAAAGTAGCTGCCTATTTTATAGTCAGTACTAGTCTCACAATAAAAAATTAAAAAATAGATAGCGAAATCATAAATTACACTACGAAAGCAAGCACCGTGTATCCGTCAAGAGACCATCTTTATTCAAGCACACATAACACTATTAACAAAATAGCCAACTAAACTAACTACCAACCCATCCATATTGAGTCTATAATGACTAGACTCTTGATAGTCTAGTTAGAAACCACATGTCTGTCATACATCGATGCTTTACTAGGGTATTGGCTAGACATGCTTTGATATGAAACAGCATTATACTGCTAGAACATCTTTTCGCTTCCTCGTACTCCATAAACTCAGCAGCCATACTTTAGTTTAAAGGTTTTAGAGGAAAAGTTGTTTTATTACTAGCGCAGTAAAAGCTGTTTTACGGCGGAAAGTGGCGGGTGATTAAATAGTTTTAATTAGTCATCCAGTTGCAGTCGCCATCGCTAGTTTGTTAGTGGAATATCAATTTCCTGAAGCTCTTTTACTTGAGTTGAGGTTTATGGCTTTGAATAAGAAAGAGTTATCTTAGAGAGACTTTTATAGTATGCAGGTACCGGAGACATTTAAGCGTTTTGAAATCCCATTTTCCCAAAAGGCAGACAAAGACCAATCTGATTCTGAATACCCTACTTTCTAAGTTTTGGTCATCATCTTATCGTGTGGGTTGCAAGGTCGATGACCGACCTCAAAAACCCTAGTGTCAGAGTTGTAGAGCCGCCAAAGGCCTCTGTCATGGCTCATTAACGACTATACATCCGTAGATAGTAGTCGGGACCAATCGCTTATCGTGCCTTCCGAAGCACGGAATCATCCAACTTTTCAGACAATCAGGTGATTTACCCTGCATTGTCCGAACGAAACTGGGGAGATCGCACAAAGGGATTTTTGTTTGACAGTGTCCCCACCGGGAATAGAACCCAGAATCTCAGGATCGAGAGCCGAGCGCTCTTACCACTAGACCGCGGACGGAGGCTATTCGTTATCCCATTTTATTGATCTCAATCGCTGATCTCCTTTCACCCAAGATCTTTTGAGCATAAACAAATAATAAACAGTAAATCCACGTGGATCACGTGTTTAATCGATTCGTCAGAACTAAGCAATAAGCAGAAGCGGTGGTGTAGAAGCCACCTGACGTTATTGACGGAATTGAGCTGGTGGCGGTGTAGTAAACCCTCAGTAGTT
This sequence comes from Athrips mouffetella, assembly GCA_947532105.1. NCBI lineage: Eukaryota > Metazoa > Arthropoda > Insecta > Lepidoptera > Gelechiidae > Athrips > Athrips mouffetella. The sequence continues at coordinate 8,315,319 of OX383973.1, forward strand.
CCGCATTTTAAACCTAGCATTAACCTTAAGGCACTGCAGGGCTGTCAAAAGAGTTTTTTTTGATTCGCGAGTTTTCCAAATGAGAAAGTAACCATAAGTATCCGACACGGTTACACATGTCATGAGCAAGTTAAGGTTTACATTGACTGCACGAGTCTAGCACTTGAGTTCTATTGTTGAAATAAATCCTCAAAAAAAGTTCAATGTGTGAAGATTGTGAAGCTAAACAAGCTATTTAAAAATAAATATTACTTTTCAGATGCTAAAACTATCATAACTAAAGTACAGCCAAGAACACGTCAAGCTTGAAGCTTTGTATTGTTCTTATTTCTATCACCATTAGGGCTAGCAAATCTTACCGGTAAGCTTAAAATATAAATACCTTTTAGCTGTAAACAATCAAGAGCGTAACCTACAGCAGTTAAAACAGTTATGTCATAGCCATGGCACGAGATCGATGTCCACGGGAAAATTCGAGGTGCCCAGAGTTCATAATTACTATGGTGACAGAACCCTGAAAAAACGTATACCATATTTTTTAAACCGTTTGCCCGAGGACATCCGCCTCGAGCCATGTAAGAAAAAATTAAAGAGCCGTCTAAAGAAGTATCTGTTAGATAAACTCCCTGTATAATACTTACAGTAACTAGTTACGTAACCTATCAGTTGTATCTTTGACTTTTATTTCTTATATCTTCTTTCCCGCAGTCAAACTGTTGAAACAGTTTTGCGGGGCATTGTTTTATTGTATTTTTAATATTTATTACACTGAGAGAAATTTCAACAAAAAACTTGTTGGATACAACATTCCGCGTGGTTATATTAGCGCCTATCTGCTCTTTTGTTGAATCAACAAGTTCAAACTTGTTAAGTGTAACTTGTTGAATCAACAAACGCAAAAATCAACAGTCAGCACGTTATTTCAACATCTTAACATGTTGTTGTCGACTCAACTCAATCGACATTTTTTCTGTGGATGGTACATTATGTGCTTGCTCAATCAACAGTAGCATGTTGTGTCATCTTGTTGAATCTGCGTGGTGTACTTGTTATATCTACAGGTAGCTTGTTACTTTATCTTGTTGAGAGTACATTATGTGCTTGCTCAATCAACAATTGGCATGTTATGTCATCCTGTTGAATCTGCATGGTGTATTTGTTATAGCTACAGGAAGTTTGTTACTTTATCTTGTTGATAGTGCACTATGTGCTTGTTCAATCAACAGTTTGCATGTTATGTCACCTTGTTGAATCTGCATGGTGTACTTGTTATATCTACAGGTAGCTTGTTACTTTATTTTGTTGATAGTGCACTATGTGCTTGTTCAATCAACAGTTTGCATGTTATGTCACCTTGTTGAATTTACATGGTATACTTGTTATATCTACAGGTAGCTTGTTACTTTATCTTGTTGATAGTGCACTATGTGCTTGTTCAATCAACAGTTTGCATGTAATGACACCTTGTTGAATCTGCATGGTGCATTTGTCATATCTACAGGTAGCTTGTTACTTTATCTTGTTGACTGTACATTATGTGCTTGTTCAATCAACAGTTTGCATGTTATGTTATCTTGTTGAATCTGCATGGTGTACTCATCATATCTACAAGTAGCTTGTTACTTAATCTTGTTGACAGTACATTATGTGCTTGTTCAATCAACAGTTTGCATGTTATGTCATCTTGTTGAATCTGCATGGTGCATTTGTCATATCTACAGGTAGCTTGTTACTTTATCTTGTTGACAGTACATTATGTGCTTGTTCAATCAACAGTTTGCATGTTATGTCATCTTGTTGAATCTGCATGCTGCATTTGTCATATCTACAGGTAGCTTGTTACTTTATCTTGTTGACAGTACATTATGTGCTTGTTCAATCAACAGTTTGCATGGTGTGTCATCTTGTTGAATCTGCATGGTGTACTTGTCATATCTACAGGTAGCTTGTTACTTTATCTTGCTGTTTTAACATTTAGCTTGTAACGTAAGGGCGCTTTTCCAGTCACGCGGATTTGCATCCGCGTGCGGATATAGCACGTATGGGTGCCGTCCGCACTAGATTAATTTTATACATGCTTCCGCATCATGCATGTGGATGGCACGCGAAAGAAAGGAAGCATGTATGAAATGATCAAGTACGGACGGCAAGCACGCGTACCAGATCCAAACGCGGACGCAGATCAGCGTGACTGGAGAAACGCCCTTATAGTTAGTACTGACCAAACAAACTCGTAATGCATGAATAACTAAAGTAGTAGCTACCTGTAGATAGTATCAAATATAAAAACAATCACAATATTTACAATCATTTTACCTACTAACAAGAAACATAACTTTGTGCTGACCAAACAAACGCGTAATGCATGAACAACTAAAGTAGTAGCTACCTGTAGATAGTATCAGATATAAAAACAATCACAATAATTACAAAAAAATACAATAATTTTACCTAGGTACTAACAAAAAACATAAGTTTGTGCTGACCAAACAAACGCGAAATGCATGAATAACTAAAGTAGTAGCAACCTGTAGATAGTATCAGATATAAAAACAATCACAATAATTACAAAAAAATTACAATCATTTTACCTACTTACAGGAAACATAAAATCAAAAAATGATAGAACAAGCACACCTTTAATGATATTTAAAAAAGAGTCTTCTTTGAGTTTAGATCAGTTTATCTACAAAAACAATCTCTTCAGATAAAATTGAATGACATTACATAGCATAAAAGTTAAAAAATCATCTTTGATGATAGATTTGATTGTAATAAATATCTAAATTTAATAACCTTCCTATCTGAACAGATACGTTTATAAATAAACTAGATAGGTTTATAGGTAAATTAGAAAAGAAAATTGTACTTATAAAGAATTATCAATCATTTATTAAGTAATTCACATACTATATTTATTAAGTATTTATTACACACATTACACATATTATATTTATTAAGTAATTCACATACAATGGCATATTCTAAGTGTAGAAACTGGCCAAACATAACACAGACTATTTTAATTTGTTATAAAGTGACATCTAATTTATACTTCAGCGCATAGTTCACAATATAATAAAAAATCAAGCGTTTCGAAGCAAGCCTATTATGACCATAATTAAGTATTTTTTTATGTCGAAAACTTAAAAAAAATATTCCTAAATGTCGAGTATGAAATCAAATGCGACCCTAAGAATATTATATTTAAAAGCAACCTGCCTTGAATGGTGCACAATAAATATGCCAGTAAAAAAAATTGAGTTGCCTGGTCGCAACCTGGCATGTTTCGTACAGTTAGCAAAAACTATTTGTATTTTCACCAAATCGTGTACCAAGTAAGAACATAACTAGTACTACATGCACAAGTACTAAAAATCAACAAGATTGTTATAACCTAAAAATTACATCGTAACTCGCTATAGTACCTGGAATAAGGCAGGGCAACCGTCTATGTTTCGGTACTTATTGAGTACCTAGTACTTTTGCATGTACTGACTGTATGAAACGTGCAAATTTGCGCCCAGGTAACCCTGTTTTTAAGACTTACCTTTTCTTTGTGCACTAGCTTCTACACAGGTCGCTTTCTGGTATACGATACAAAAATACAAAATACAAAATATTTATTTCATTAACCAGAAGTGTGCTTACCATCTAGTTGCCGAAGCCTCCTTTTAAGCTTTTTATGCCTGTGTCAGGAGGCTCCGCTCTTCCATAACCGACTACGTAGTTACAGTATACAAGTAAACAATAAGTCAAGCTTGACAGATGGCCCGACTTTAGCCTCTACAACTAATGAAAAATAACGGTAACAGGCCCGATGTCAAGCCTACTTTGCTTGTATCTTAAATTCAAACAAGTAAAATATAATTTATGACAAAAGAGAAAAAGGTAAGGTTAGATTATTACTGATTGAGTGGTGCGAGTGTGGGTGAGTGTGTGTGTGTGTATGTGTGGGTGAGTGTGTGTGTGTATGTGTGTGTGTGTGGGGGTGTGGGTGTGTGTGCGTGGGGGTGTGTGCACTAAAGCAAGTTATTACTCAAGTATGGCATGAACAAGTTCATGCATACGTGCCTACGTGCGGGGTTGCTAAATTGAAGAGCAGATAGCCCTACGACAAGGTCTTGGGATCGGTCAGATGTATATACAACTTCCACTAGCTACTCATCAATTCAACAACCCTTCCGTCATGTCATATGACTTAGTTTCTATCCAACGAGTTAACAATTTTTTACACTCAGATAGCGATTTTGGATAAATTTGCAACTCTTTGTTTGTTAGATTATATAATTTAGCAGAGCGACTATTAAATTGCCTGCTTGCGAAAGTGGTGTTTGATCCTGGCACAATAGCCGCCAAATCACATCTTCTTCTACTCATGATACTGTTGTCGAAGGGAAGGGCCTTGTGTTTCCTTAACACAGCATGGACGATGTACAGTTTCCTAATCGTAAGTACGCTTGCCAGTTGATATAAGCTTTCCGTAGCAAATCTACGTTTTTTGAAATACATGACCTTTAGTAAACTTCGTTGAGCCCGTTCTAACTCTAGAAATTTTATTTTAGTTGCACCTCCCCATATAGAGATACAGTAAATCAGTATGGACTGAACTAGTGCTATGTATATCTGCTTAAGGAGATCTTTCGCTTTGCACTTTGGATCAGCCACTACTCTTGGCACCACATGTCTTAGAGTTTTGAAAATCCATGTGATGAGGTAAGTTGGTGACGATCAGGAGACGCATTATTGAAGCGCTCCACCTGAGTGTACTGCAAGTTATCCTACGTTGGTACAAGACATTTGTACTACGAGAGTAGTGACCTATGAGATCCATGTTACGTTGGATATGATCGTTAGACTGATCTGTATAAGTAGAAAACAACAGGTCTGCCTTTCATCCTCTTGACAGTTTCACTAGTACGACCACATCCGACCATATTTGGTGGTCCGACTAGCAAAACTGCCTATAAGATGAAAGGCAGACCTGTTGTACCTATATAGGTACTTTCTATTAATACGCACAGGTTCCATTCATGTACTTATCCATTCAATTAATTTTTTTATTCAACCACTTTTCTCTCCAACTGTACAGAATTTGCCTGGCTGCGCATTGGCAGACCAACGTAATATGGATCTCATAGGCAACTGCTCTTGCAACAAAGCTGCAAATTTCTTTTACTGGATATCGTAGGATAACTTGCAGTGCCTTCAACATCAAAAAATACGCATTCAAATAAGCTTTAAGTAACATAGTGCTCTGCAGAGATGACGCCACGAATAATTTTGAAACTGAATAAAGATTACCTATGTATAACTTTCAATATTCCAATAAAATAATTTCGTAAATTGGCGCCAAATCCTTGTAACCATCTAAATTAACTTACTATCAACTTATAAATTAACTAAAAAATGATGGTCCTAAATATTATAGTGAAGTCAAGAATATTTCGACTTATAAATGGTGAACTAAAGCAACGAGTAATTTATACAAGACTAGGGGGCAAAATTTCTAGATAGCTTATCAATCTGCTAGTTATTCTGCTAGACCTATTTTTTTTACCAACGGAAGCTTTGTCAGCTAGCGGTGAAACGGGCCCTAAACCTTAATCAAAGGACCAACGAAGTGTTACAAATTTTGTCAAATCAAGCATAATAGTAATTGTGTTCGTGACAGATGCAATAAGTTCACTATACTACTTTGTAGAAGTTCACTATATTTTATGTATACATTTTGGTTGGTAGTTGCGACTTCGTAAGCGAAGAAATGTTCGTCAAAATCAATGGTTTTTAAAGACGAGCAGGAGAATAACACTTCATTTTTCTTGTCACAAACGAGATAGGATTCGTCAGAATACTGTGCTCCAGTTGTTTGTATGGTTTTAAATGCTACATCTACTCCCTGAATAAGTGTATTCAGTTTATAGTCTCACCAATTACAACATAATATATTTGTTGTATATCCGAAACTGTTCCTGTATATAAAACAAATGGTTGTAAGGTTCTTCCTAGTTTTAGCATTTTTTCTCTTCCATTGATTTTGACGAACATTTCTTCGCTTCGTTGGTCTTTTGATTAAGGTTTAGGGCCCGTTTCACAACTAGCTTCCTAGTTTCAGCATTTTTTTTCTTCTAGTAGTTATTGTCGATTTTATTTACATCTGCAACATTCGCGACTTCTGTAATTCTCCTACGTTGGTACACGAAATTTGTAGTTTTGCTACGAGAGTAGTTGTATACATTTTGGTTGGTAGTTGCGACTTCGTAAGCGAAGAAATGTTCGTCAAAATCAATGGTTTTTAAAGACGAGCAGGAGAATAACACTTCATTTTTCTTGTCACAAACGAGATAGGATTCGTCAGAATACTGTGCTCCAGTTGTTTGTATAGTTTTAAATGCTACATCTACTCCCTGAATAAGTGTATTCAGTTTATAGTCTCACCAATTACAACATAATATATTTGTTGTATATCCGAAACTGTTCCTGTATATAAAACAAATGGTTGTAAGGTTCTTCCTAGTTTTAGCATTTTTTCTCTTCCATTGATTTTGACGAACATTTCTTCGCTTCGTTGGTCTTTTGATTAAGGTTTAGGGCCCGTTTCACAACTAGCTTCCTAGTTTCAGCATTTTTTCTCTTCTAGTAGTTATTGTCGATTTTATTTACATCTGCAACATTCGCGACTTCTGTAATTCTCCTACGTTGGTACACGAAATTTGTAGCTTTGCTACGAGAGTAGTGGCCTATGAGATCCATATTACGTTGGATATGATCGTTACAGCCTGTATAAGTAGAAAACAACAGGTCTGCTTTTCATCCTCTTGACAGTTTCACTAGTACATCCACATTTGGTGGTCCGACTAGCAAAACTGCCTATAAGATGAAAGGCAGACCTGTTGTACCTATATAGGTACTTTCTATTAATACGCACAGGTTCCATTCATGTACTTATCCATTCAATTAATTTTTTTATTCAACCACTTTTCTCTCCAACTGTACAGAATCTGCCTGGCTGCGCATTGGCAGACCAACGTAATATGGATCTTATAGGATCTCATATGGATCTCATCTCTTGCAACAAAGCTGCAAATTTCTTGTACTGGATATCGTAGGATAACTTGCAGTGCCTTCAACAACAAAAAATACGCATTCAAATAAGCCTTAAGTAACATAGTGCTTTGCAGAGATGACGCCACGAATAATTTTGAAACTGAATAAAGATTACCTAGGTATGTATAACTTTCAATATTCCAATAAAATATTTCGTAAATTGGCGCCAAATCCTTGTTACCAAATGATGGTCCAAAATATTATAGTGAACTCAAGAATATTTCGACTTACAAATGGTGAACTAAAGCAACGAGTAATTTATACAAGACTAAGGGCTAAATTTCCAGATAGCTTACCAATCTGCTAGTTATTCTGTCAGATAGTAGAACAATTTTTATTACAAACGGAAGCTTTGTCAGCTAGCGGTGAAACGGGCCTAAACCTTAATCAAAGGACCAACGAAGTGTTACAAATCTTGTCAAATCAGGCATAATAGTAATTGTGTTCGTGACAGGTGCAATAAGTTCACAATATTTTATGTATACAGTTTGGTTGGTAGTTTCGACTTCGTAAGCGAAGAAATGTTCGTCAAAATCAATGGTTTTTAAAGACGAGCAAGAGAATAACACTTCATTTTGATTGCCACTGTATATGTTTTTAATAATTGCAAATGAGGGCAAGCACGTTGATTCTGACAAATCCACTGTAATTACAGAATTTTCTCGAAACAAAACCCCGTCTAGTTTTACCCACGACAAAGAGCATTGTATAAAACTTTCTCCCGTTAACTCAAAGTTTCGGCCTAGTTCTAAAATTTTCGTTTTCTTTAACAGTTTTCGTTTTCCATAATCTGTAGAAGAAAGGGGCTCATTTTTCAGAAAAAGGTGATTTAGTTGAAGCTGAATTTTTAAAGCAATTGTTTTTGTAATATTAACTCGACTTGTTGAAGATCTAGCCACAATTTTTGCCACTCTGTGCTTCGCCTCAAATCTCATTGTCCACATCCTTGTTATAGGACCAAATTTTTTTAACATGCCCGGATAGTGCACTAGAAAGTGAAATTTAGGAGTTAAATGTTTTTTACTAAGAGTCATATACAGCAAATTAAATTCGCTAATCAGGTATTTTAATTGTTCGCATGAATCGTCATATACCTGAACGGAATATAACTTATGCATAATTTTTCGTAGTAAGATGTACAAATTCCATATCTCATTCTCTTTCGGTACGTAATAACCAGCGAGCAGACCAAAATACCTGACGAGAACTGACATTTCAGAAGCGGAAGTGCGTATTTTTAATGTTGATCCTTCAAATTGTAAGCCAGTAGAGGTTGGTTTGGAATTTGAATCTGGACCAAAATCAAAAGCAAACATTCTGTCAGTTAAATTTTTTAAATGAAATAGTTTTGCTTGTATTAATTCAGTGATAACAAAATTCATTACTTTAATACATACTCCTTCTAACATGTCGTGAAGTAAATCAACGGCTACATTAGCAAATAAGTCAAAATCTTTTACATCCAGCCACACACAATCCTCTTTTATACCACTTTGCGAAACGTCATTAAGACTCCTGAAGGCGTTGTAATTATCCATATTTCTCAGCAATGTTGAATCTTCAAAAGACATGATTCGTATATTTTCTTTAGAAGCAATACACATACGACAAGGATAGTTCGCAGAAAAACTTTCGACAAAACCAAGCATGGAGTGAAGACCTAAATTGTCACCAGTAAGTGCACCAAACCGGAACTTAATTGTGCCTCGATATACATCAGTATTGACTAAAATACCATTTTCGATTAAGTAATTAATTTCATCGATAATTTTTCTAAAAACTATTCTGTTACCAAATTCAACCCTGTCTGCAGAATGAAATAGGCCTAAAACGAATATACCTGCTAACTGTGATGAATAGCTTGGGGGAAGAGATGGTATAGAAACATACACTCCACCAAGTTTATGCACTCCTGCATGGCTGCCAAGAGGGTTGCTGATCTCAAAGTCATCGTAATAAAGTGTAAGTGGTAATATCAAATCCGAACTAGAACTTCCGTTACTCTCAAAATTTTGCCAGACTGACCCTTGAATAAAATTTGTTACTGGAACAGGGTTTGTTTTCAAAACAGACATGTAAGCTAAAGTTTCTTTTAAAACATTAGGTAGTGAAAAAAAAGTCTGTAAAACTAGATGCAAGGGTATAAGTTGCATTACACTATTAACTGGTAAATAGCTGAGACCAAGCCGCGTCCGTTTCATTTCCATTCTCTTCCCTACAATAACTTCTATAGGAGATATGAATGTGCCACACTTTGAAAAGTTGTCAAAGCACTTATGTTCAGAACAAAAACCAGCAATAGAGTTTTTAAATAAATTCAGTATTTCCTCAACACTACCCATTGCATTTTCATTAACAATACCCTTTCTTACTTGCTCACGAAAATGACAGCTTAATACATTATCCATGGAATGCCCGAGGAAGGATTGCATGCCCTGCACTACTTCTTGCACAAATGACCGTGGGACTACTAAATTTGCATACAATGATGAAACGAATATACTTAAATCGCGCTTAAGAATGCTTTCAGCATTCTCATGTGAATAGTTTGTGGCATTTAACTGCAAGTCATGCGAGGTATCATTGATAGTGTTTAACAAAGATTTATCCTGATTATTCGTTGCTACTGTTTCAATATTAGGTTCAGATTTTTTGTTGGAATATTCACCTGTATTACTATTTGGAGTTTCGCTTGAAATGTGACACAACTTTATATGTTTTGAAAGTGATTTTATGCAATGGAAATGCCGAAAACACCCCTCTTCTCCGCAATGAATTACAGTTTTGTCTAACGCTAAAAAGCACATAGAACGCAGGTGGTGACAAAGAGCTCGCGTATTTGGAAATTGTGCCTTACAAGCAAAACAAGTTAACATTTTATTCACTTATTTTTAAATCACTTATCAAAGTATGAAGAACACTAAGTGATTTATCGAATCTAGTATTGATGTTATACAACACTCTTTGTATAAACAGCCAAACGAGATAGGATTCGTCAGAATACTGTGCTCCAGTTGCTTGTATAATTTTAAATGCTACATCTACTCCCTGAAGAAGTGTATTTAGTTTATAAATAGTCTCACCAATTACAACGTATATTTGTTGTATATCCGAAACTGTTCCTGTATATACAACAAATGGTTGTAAGGTTCTTCCTAGTTTCAGCATTTTTTCTCTTCTAGTAGTTATTGTCGATTTTACATCTGCAACATTTGCGACTTCAGTAACATACCCTTCCCGAATCTCGGTTCTGGATGGTTTCCATGCCGGTTTTCCTTTTTTCTTAGATGGTACCGACGGCATCAAATAAGGCAGGAGAAGAAGTGCAGAATTCGTCTCAGATTCGGGGTTTTCTTCTAAAACAAAATAATATTATAATATTAATTACTCTGCTCCACTCCACTGTAGAGGGCATCACTTGGGCAACACATTTCAAATTAAGGGTATGGGTGTAGACGACATTCGCTTGAGAGTCCCCGGCAGTGACCCCCGCGCCGGCTCGTACCTGGTTCAACAAGCATCCCTGGCCATACTGCGCGGCAACGCGGTTAGTATAATGGGAACTTGTGAACCAGGTACGAGAGAAGGCGGGATCTCAGACTGTGTCTATTATTTTTTTAATAGATAGACTTAAGTATTGACATAGATTTTATCTTCTGAAACAACTAATAGTGATAGTAGTGTTAGGAAATTGATACTATATTGCTCACATACATATCGGGTAAAAGAAAGATTGTGTAACTTACCATTTATGCAATTGATAATTTGCTGAATTTCTCTTTTGACATCTTTGTCTTTAAGCTCCTTAATTTTTCTCTCAGCTACTTTGATAATATTTTTTTGGTACAATATTATGTTTGAATACAAGAAGTCCTTGTTGTTTTTGTAAATTCGGTCAAAATCTTGTAATAGCTGTTAATAAAGACATTATTATTTTTAAATAAAGATTTATAAATGATAAGCAGCAGATAACAGCAATAAATTTCAGCAGCCAGTAGTGACATTGTTGAAACTTTAACAGTTTAATGAAACGGCACCACTTTCTGTTGTAGACTTAGGGCCTGTCTCACCGCTTTTCTATAAAGTTCCACATAGCAAATATACAGATAAAATATCTGCCAGCTCAATGTGTTGGATTTGTGCCTGATAAATTTTGTGTGTTTCACCACTCAAGTCTCAGTTTAATATCTAATAGCTCACTATCAGGGAGTTATCTGGGAGTGGGACTGGCAACGTCGCATTTTCCTAGGCACCGTTTTTTTCTAGGCATTTACATAATGCCTAGGTATTTTGAAAAACGGCAAGTAGTTGTGAAATTTGCTATTTTACATAATGACTAGGCGCTTTACAAAACCGCAGCGTGGAATTCCTTACTGGTAGTCGTGTGATAACCGCCAATTCAGTATCGGTCAGGTCGAGGAAAGTACCAGGAGTGCATAAATTTGCAAGAGATTTACAGAAGTTGGACAGCAGTTTCAGTTCTCGCTATATTGAAAATTGTAGTGGCCAGTTGATCTGCCTGCTAATTTAACGGCAAGTTTGTCAGCTAATACAATCAGACACTTGTGAAACAAAACATTTTTACTATCCGACAGAATAACAAGGAGATAGGCTATAGGGAAGTTTATAGGGAACCGGTGAGACAGGCCCTTAATGAGGTAAAAGGATAAATGAAAAAGTTCTTACTAAGCGATATCCCTCGGGCTGCTTAAGAGCTGGATATAAATCGAAGTATTCCTCAACTGTGCCTTCAGATTGTAGTGCCGCTAATCGAACGTTTGTGGTGGCAGTCCAATTACTTTCCACTAAATGCCAGGGATCTACAGCGTTCCGCAACCAATGTAGCTTCTCTTCAATTTCAGACTTATCTGCTATAATATCTATAAAACAAGAACAAGTTCTAACTGACTTATTCATAAACACTGAAAAATTTTATCAGTAAATTATTACCCTATCTATGCTAAACGGGAGCACCTTACCCCCCACCCCTCCCATACAAGTACTTACTCCCTATACTACTCCATACCCCCTCCCCTTTCATAAAACCACATACTCCCTACACTGCTCCATAACCCCGACCACTCAGTTCCTATACTACCACTATAGGTACACAGACTTACTAGAATGAAACCAGAAAATCCAGAATTCAGAAAGATTAAATTACCTTCACTCTCAATTGACAGCGTTCGCTCTGTGTCTGTAAGTGAAGCCAAGGAGCTTGAATCCGAACTCCTGGAACTTTTTGAAGATCCTGCAATTACACCCCTTTTTTTTAGATCTCTCCTTCTGTTGACAACAGCATCATAGAGTTTTCCAGATGCATTTCTTTTTATTCTTTCCACAGTCGCACTCATATACGGAATATAGTATATTGTTGGTGATTCCTTCGGGAAAATTTTTCCTATTTCATGTGCACATTTCATAAGCCTATTTCCAGGCACCACTCCAGAGGGATTGTTGGTTAGTTCATTAGTTGCAATTAAACGTGATAAACGACTTCTAAGTGTTTGATCAAGTAAGCCACTATTTTTCTCTCCAGCATTTAAAATTGCTTTTCCATCAATACTTTTTTTCAATAAGCTAAGCACCTGTAGTAAAAAAGTTGTTTGAGTTAATTATCCTTATCTTATAACATATTCAGATTTGATATAAAAATATTTACAGAATTAGTTTCATTTGAGTAGACTACTTCTACTTCTTCTGAGAGATTTTCAATATTTTCAGGGGATATTTCACCAACATATTCAACTTGTATCACTGCAGATTGAGGCTTATTCTGCAAATAAATAAGGAAGTAAATACTAAATAAATAAAAATAAAGAAATAAGGTATGGAACCCAATAAAAAGTATAAATTTTATAGGTTTTTTTGTTCTAGTCTTGATACAGATACACACCCTAAGTTATGACGCGCAGTTAAATTAACACCATACAAGCTTTTGCCCTTTTATTGTAACCATACATTTGACGGTTCCCATCGGTGGTGCATGCCTTTATTAAACACTAGCGGCCCGCCCCGGCTTCGCACGGGTTATAATGTTTTTTTTAAAATATTTTTATTATATTTTTACAATTTTTAATTTAAGCTTTAGTGAAAAAATGCAGGAACACGTGATTTTAACCGTTTATGTTAAATCATCCCCCAAGGTCCATCAGCTGTAGGTACCGGAGTTCTATATATTTTTTGTTTTTTATTTCATCGACGCAATTTTAAGCAACGAATTTCTGAAAAGCTGAAACACGTACTCTTTTATTTTCTACGAATAGCTTAAATCCAAATTTGTATAACAGTAACTTTGAAAATGAAGGACTTTTTGAACAAAAAAAAACCGGCCAAGTGCGAGTCGGGCTCGCGCACTAAGGGTTCCGTACCCATCTACCAATGATATTCTAAAAGCTTTTGCTCTTTGACTTTAGAAAAACCGCGACCATCCAACTTGATCCCTCTCTTATATGAATGATTTTGAAACGGGAGCTTACCTCAATTGGTTACCATTTTATGACGTATTAAAAAAAAACTACTTACTAGATCTCGTTCAAACCAATTTTCGGTGGAAGTTTGCATTGTAATGTACATCATATATTATTTTTAGTTTTATCATTCTCTTATTTTAGAAGTTACAGGGGGGGGGACACACATTTTACCACTTTGGAAGTGTCTCTCGCGCAAACTATTCAGTTTAGAAAAAAATGATATTAGAAACCTAAATATCATTTTTGAAGACCTATCCAGAGATACCCCACAAGTATGGGTTTGATGAAAAAAAAAAATTTGAGTTTCAGTTTTAAGTATGGGGAACCCTAAAATTTATAGTTTTTTTTCTACTTTTGTGTGAAAATCTTAATGCGGTTCACAGAATACATCTACTTACCAAGTTTCAATATTATAGCTCTTATAGTTTCGGAAAAAAGTGGCTGTGACATACGGACGGACAGACAGACAGACAGACAGACAGACAGACATGACGAATCCATAAGGGTTCCGTTTTTTGCCATTCGGCTACGGAACCCTAACAACAAAAAATTATCCCCAATCTCACCCCCTTGGAGGGTGATTTTCTAGAAACGCTCAGACACGTGCTTCTTTATTTTGTACCAAAAGCTTAAATGCAAATTTGTATAAATCTTACTTCAGAAACAAAGGATTTTCATACAAAACATTTTCCCCCATTTCACCCCCTTAGGGGATGAATTTCTCAAAATCGTTTCTTATCTCAAACCTCCATAACATGAGAAACATACCCTCCAAATTTCATGTCTCTAGCTTCAGTAGTTTCGGCTGGGCGTTGATGAGTGAGACATCAATCAATCAATCAGGACTTAAGTACCTCTTTATTATATTAGTATGATTATCTTGTACTACCTAGAGAAGAAAAAAAGCAAAGCAAAGCGAAAATGAAAAATGAATAAGAAGCAAAAAAGAAAGAAAAGGTTAAACTATCTAACAGGTAAGTAGACTATTCAACAGGTGAAAAAAAGAAATTAAAACAAAACCGGCCAAGTGCGAGTCAGACTCGCACACAGAGTTCCGTAAGTACTACCATATATGTATATTTGTTGAAATTTCTGTAAACTTCTGTGCTAGATTTTTCGAGTCCGACACGCACTTGACCAGTTTTTAATATTTGTTGTTATTCTATAACTTATGTAAGTATGTACATACTATAAAATTTTCACGCTTGTAAGCTCTTAAAAACGGGGACAAATTTCAACTGTCTACCTATTACAGTTCATGAGATACAGCCCGCTGATAGACAGACATTGGAGGCATATTAATAGGGTCCCATTTTTTACCCTTTGGGTACGGAACCCTAAAAAGGGTCTAAGTTATACAAGGCGCGAGATGAATTGTTTTTTTTACATTTTATTTACTTTGGATAATTATCATCTAGGACCAGAGTCCTTGTTAAAACGATTCAAACGAGCACATAGGTACCTACTTAATTGGGTTGCATCATTTTAATAGGTCACATACAGCATGAAATTTTAGTGGTTTTGCACCCGAAGCCCAGTGATTCTACTCATAATACGAAAATAAAATAAATAATCATAATACTAATAAAAAATATAAATGCTTGTAAAATACATAAAATGGGAAAGAGAGACTTCTAAAGCTAATTCAAACTAAAATCAGTAACTACAAATAAAAAATTGTATGTGAGTACTTCATTTTTAGATGCATCTGACAGCTCAGCTTTCCATAACATTAAATTGCTTTTAAATCGGGCCCTGTCCCCTACTATTGGTATAAGGTCTCTGATTTCTTCATCTCCTATGATTCGGAGACAGCCAGCATCAACTTTTTGACCTGGAATATTTCATGTCTTGGATTGAGGACAGGTACTCATCAACCTAATACAAGTACCTACCCTACCTACATACACAACATCGGGTACAATTTAAGTGCTCACCAAAAATATTTTTGTAATGGATAAATGCTCAAATATTATTTTACTGAAACAGTAGTATTAATACCAAAAACTACAATTCTAATTTGCTTTAGTGTGTTCAAATTATCCAAACTAAATCCAAAAAGTATTTGGCATCTGACTTACATACGTCCGTTAGGTAAGGCAAACACATTTAGGTACTCTTGCGACCACAACCAGAAGCGAATTTACCAAAAAACTCATGTTAGTATCAGCTAGTTTAAAAACTACAATTCTAATTTGTTTTAGTGTACCTATTCAAATTATACAAACAAATCAGTAGTTCATTTCAGCGATATTTTAAAATATTTGGTGGATATGAAATTAACTTTATCGACTTTCACATATTTTTTATGGCATGCAGTAAAAAGAAAATTAGCTTCATTTCTATAATTCTTCATGAAACACCATTTGGTCAGCATTTATCTGTTTTGGCAGGTATTTCGAATTAATTGGAAGTAATATAGGTGCATTTCTGGTAGGCCTTACACAAGCCCACAACAACACACCTTTTCCTGTCAGGGTAAGGAGGGACCATATCCGTCCATTCATTATTATTTATTTAAAATCATTGTATCGGAAACAATGCTACATTCCACACAAAAAGTCCACACAAACTATTGAATATGCAGATATGCTAAAATTTCACTTACTAATGAAGTTATCGATGTAATTTGATAAATTCCATGTCTTCAGAAGGTCGCTGATATAATTGTAGTCACCCATCATAAATAATTTTTGAAAAACACTGAAATACAAGACACTTATACATTAAAATCTAGGTACCTACCTTATACAAAAAGTAATCTCATCCAAGAATATAAAGTCTCACTCAACCATGAGCCATGAGTTTGAATGGCGAGACGTGACGCAACATTTTTCCACTTGATGTGATCATCAAAACACTTACCTAGAAGAAAACGTTTAATAATGCTGCACCACAGCCACACCACTGATAAAGGCTTCTTTTTATTTACGCCAAACCACCGCCGACGGCCGAACGTGAACAAACAGACAGTGTTGCCATCTGCTATAATCAAGAAAGCGCACTATAAGCGTTGTCCATAAAAAATCTTGGAAGACCAATAAAATTTTATTAGAACTGAGAAACTGTAAGAAACTTGTAATGAGAAAGAATACAATATAATATTAATAATTGCACAAAAAAAACCGACCAACTGCGACCACGCGCAGAATAGGGTTCCGTAGTTTCTTTAGGATTTTTTGTCGATAAGGGCTCCCCGCCCACGACCGTAAATCGGTGGCCGATTTTTTGTAGGACAAAAATGGAACGCATTTATTGCCATAGTTCAACGCACACGACCTACAAAAAGTAGGTGATGGATATTGATATCGACATTTTGATCGAAGAAGTAGAAAAAAAGGACCTGCCTAGTGCAATACAAAGAAAATAATATGGGAAGAAGTTGCTTTTTAAAATTAAATTAAAATACATTTATTTCAGGCACAGAAAAACAGGACCCATATAAATAATTACAATGTAATTCGTTTTTTTTTTATTAGGGTACCGTAGCCAACGGTTCAGTTGTCCGTGTAGCGTGCCGGCAAAGAATAGTACCAACCCATCTCTAACCGTGGGTGTCGTAGGAGGCGACTAAGGGTTTATAAACCGGAGGATGGGCAGCAGCGTCAGAAAAATGGCCGCTATCTTGTTTTTTTTTTTGTTTGCCTTCAAAATCGATATCTGCGGATCCAAGTAGTGGCCTCCCATCTAATGTAAAATTGGAAAAAATGGCCGCCATCTTGAATTTCTTAGTTCTTGGACCGATTGCTTTCAAAATCGATATCTGAGTATCCGAGTGGACTCCCATAATGAATCAACTGTATAAATTGGAAAAAATGGCCACCATCTTGATTTTTTTGTTTCTGGACCGATTTCCTTCATAATCGATATCCGTGGGTCCGACAGGACTCTAATAACGAATCTGATGACAGATTTGAAAAATAATAATAAATAATAATAATAAATATTTTTATTTTCTCTCACAAACAACATTAGTGTTAACATGCAATTTTTAAAATACACTAATTAATAGATAGTAGAATGACTAAAATATGCATTTTACAAGCAAAAAATTTAGCTTGTGAGAGACTGGAGCCTAAACTAGGTTTTGCACCTGTAACTTAGGTCTCCAGGACCCACTCTTGCGGAGATCGCTCTAGCAAAAAGTACTAACTGATACTATTTTAACCAGTGTAAGTGCTAACCGAATCAACTTGTGCACTAACAAAAACGACTAATGTACTAACAAAAAAAAATAAACAACAAGTTACTAACAAAAACAACTTATTTTACTAACAAAATAACAACACACATGGCATGGGTGCACCAATACTTATAATTTTTCTTTTATTGTTTCTTTAAATAATTTATTTTTATTTTAATATCTCTAACAATTTTTCTGTTTCGAAAAAGAAGGTCGCCATATTGAAATTATTTTTTCCTGGACCGATTGCTTTCAAAATTGATATCTGAGGATCCGAGTGACCTCTTATAACGAAACTGATGTAAAAATTGGAAAAAATGGCCGCCATCTTGAATTTTTTTTGTTTTTTGACCGATTGCTTTCAAAATCGATATCTGAGGATCCGAGTGGCCTCTCATACCGAATCAACTGTAAAAATTATAAAAATTGGCCGCCATCGTGATTTTTTGTGTTTCTGGACCGATTGCTTTCAAAATCGATATCCGTGGGTCCGAAAGGACTCTCATAACGAATCTGATGACAGATCTAAAAAAAATGGTTGCCATCAGATTCGTTATTAGATTAGGGTCCTCTCGGATGTCGTTTTTTAGGAAATCTGTTAAAAAAAAATTTCAAGATGGCGACCATTTTTTTCAAATCTGTCATCAGATTCGTTACAAGAGTCTTCTTGGACCTACAGATATCAATTTTGAAGGCAATCGGTCCAGAAACAAAAAAAATCACGATGGCGGCCAATTTTTATAATTTTTACAGTTGATTCGGTATGAGAGGCCACTCGGATCTTCAGATATCGATTTTGAAAGCAATCGGTCAAAAAACAAAAAAAATTCAAGATGGCGGCCATTTTTTCCAATTTTTACATTAGATTCGTTATAAGAGGTCACTCGGATCCTCAGATATCAATTTTGAAAGCAATCGGTCCAGGAAAAAATAATTTCAATATGGCGACCTTCTTTTTCAAATCTGTCATCAGATTCGTTATTAGAGTCCTGTCGGACCCACGGATATCGATTATGAAGGCAATCGGTCCAGAAACAAAAAAATCAAGATGGCGGCCATTTTTTCCAATTTTTACAAATGATTCGTTATGGGAGTCCACTCGGATACTCAGATATCGATTTTGAAAGCAATCGGTCAAGGAATAAAAAAATTCAAGATGTCAACTATTTTTTTCAATTCTTACATTAGATTCGTTATGAGAGGTCAGTCGGATCCTCAGATATCGATTTTTAAAGCAATCGGTTCAGGAACAAAGAATTTCAAGATGGCGACCTTCTTTTTCAAATCTGTCATCAGATTCGTTATAAGAGTCCTGTCGGACCCACGGATATCGATTATGAAGGCAATCGGTCCAGAAACAAAAAAATCAAGATGGCGACCATTTTTTCCAAGTTTTACAGTTGATTCGTTATGGGAGTCCACTCGGATCCTCAGATATCGATTTTGAAAGCAATCGGTCCTGGAACAAGGAATTTCAAGATGGCGACCATTTCTTTTAAATCTGTCATCAGATTCGTTATTAGAGTCCTCTCGGACCCACGGATATCGATTTTGAAAGCAATCGGTCCAAAAACAAAAAATTTAAGATGGCGACCATTTTTTCTAATTTTTACATTACATTCGTTATAAGGGTCACTCGCATCCTCAGATATCGATTTTGAAAGAAATCGGTCCTGGAACAAGGAATTTCAAGATGGCGACCATTTCTTTTAAATCTGTCATCAGATTCGGTATTAGAGTCCTCTCGGACCCACGGATATCGATTTTGAAGGCAATCGGTCCAGAAACAAAAAATCAAGAGGGCTGGCATTTTTTTTAAATTTTTACAGTTGATTCGTTATGAGAGGCCACTCGTATCCTCAGATTTTGATTTTGAAAGCAATCGTATCAGGAACAAAAAAATTCAAGATGGCGACCATTTTTAAAATGTTTGTTACATTTGATTCGTTATGAGAGGCAACTCGGATCCTCAATTTTTATTTTGAAAGCAATCGGATCAGGAACAAAAAAATTCAAGATGGCGGCCATTTTTTCCAATTTTTACATTAGATTCGTGAGGTCACTCAGATCCTTTCATAACCATCAAGCTTTACATTACAGCAACCCATCCATTAAAATTGCCTAGCATGATAACTCGTTCATTCTGTCCACATTTCTCTAACGTACCTATCTCTCATATCTTCCCAAAACTCGTCTATCTCTTTCTGGGCTTTTGGAGACTTTCTCGAACTAATATTGGTACGGTATACACAATTTCTTAGTTACGCGCTAAATCTAATTAATAATGCTTAGTCATATTATGTCGCTTAAAAATAAAACGGTCAATTGTGTACATAATGGCAACACAGACATAGTTAACAGCGTGCCGACGCCTTATTTTGACATTGTGCTATTGCCGGCAAAATGCTTAATGTTCTTTCAACAAGTTACATAGGCACTGGTCGAAATGGTGGGAAAAAGCTATTATACAGGGTGTTTGGCGCATTGTGGTATAAAGCTATACTCTTTGGCGCATTGTGTGCCAAAAGGAATCAGCCGAGAGGGTTCGTCAGCTATTCTTTCAGCCCCCATCACCCCCTATACGCCATGGTTATTTTTAAATTCAACCTTTTACCAAACAATCAACAAAAACAAGTACCTACCTATCGGGTCTCCTATCCCGGGTATACCTACTCCAAAGAGCATCGAACATATTTGTATGGGGACTGGCATACTAGTGGTCACCCTAAGGAGCCCCACTATGGAAAAAATAAAAATTAGCGGCCGCTGATGAAACTGGTGCCAATCGAAAGAGTACCAAAATACAAACTAAAAATGTCATATGACAAATTGTCCTACCTGATATACTTTGGGAGATATCAAGGTTTGAAAAAAAATAAATTTTGTTTTTGTATTTTTTTTAACTGATAAAACTGGTGCCAATCGAAAGAGTATCAAAATACAAACTAAAAATGTCATTAGACAAATTGTCCTACCTGATATACTTTCGGAGATATCAAGGTTTCAAAAATAAACTTCAAATATCTCCGCAAGTATATCACTTAGGACAATTTGTCAAAGAATATTTTTTGTTTGTATTTTAGTACTCTTTCGATTGGCACCAGTTTTATCAGTTAAAAAATACAAAAAAAAAGAAAATCTTTTCAAACCTTGATATCTCCGAAAGTATATCAGGTAGGACAATTTGTCAAATGACATTTGTAGTTTGTATTTTGATACTCTTTCGATTGGCACCAGTTTTGTCAGTTAAAAAAATACAAAAACAAAATTTTTTTTTTTTTTCAAACCTTGATATCTCCCAAAGTATATCAGGTATGACAATTTGTCTTATGACATTTTTAGTTTGTATTTTGGTACTCTTTCGATTGGCACTAGTTTCATCAGCGGCCGCTAATTTTTATTTTTTCCATAGTGGGGCTCCTTAGGGTGACCACTAGTATGCCAATTAGGTTGGATGCTCTTTATTTTGTTGTAGGTACCTACTTACAATATACGTACCTTACACTGTTGGCTTTGTTTGTTGTAAGCATTGGTTGAAAGGTTCTATAGAACCCAACGGGGTAAGTAACATTTTAGTTTTTGGAGCCTGGCATAGGTACCTACTTACCCTACCGTCCGCCGTTTCGAAAATGACAAATTTTTTCATCTTTCATGAAACTATAGCAGAATTACTAAAGTACAAGTTTCACTCGATACTATAGGTAGGTAGGTATAGGTACTTATATTGTAACTGCGCACGCTAAGGAGCGAGTTCTAGGTTTGGACAGGGCATTATCGGGTGGGTGTCCATGACGCCAGGCTTCCCTCGATGTCCAGGAGGATGCCTTGTTCTCTCCAGACAGACACAAAAACATTAGCATCGTCACTGGAAAGGCAATATTACTGAAGCGCCAAAATAGGCATATTGAGTTATATGCAGGATGTAAATGCAAAACCGAGTTTCCTTCAAGGAGGTGTCAGTATAAACTATTCTGATCACATTTCCAAAAAAAATAGATACCTACCAGTACAAGTATACCACGCAATGACACGATTTGTCATTACTAAAATGCACCGAACCGATGTACGCGTAGTCGGTTAGTGACCGCGCGGGGGTGAGGGTAGCGGGAGACGCAAGGGGACGAGCGCAGATGTTGCCGCGTTGCGCGCGGAGTCATTGAACTTTGTTGATAACAGTGGTACGCAAAATTTCTAAAGTACTGGGATATTTTGTAAAAAAAATTGGTATACTTTTTTTTTGGGAAATGTGATCAGAATCGTTTATACTGTCACCTCCTTGAAGGAAACTCGGTTTTGCATTTACACCCGGTATATGGTTGGAATCAGCAGATTTTTCTGCGTCGATCTATCCGGGTGGCGTAGCGAGCAGAGCACTTTTGTGACGCTTCAGAAACCCGAAAAATGGCAGATATTTTTTCATCCAATTTCTGAAGCGACGCAATTTTCGGTCTTTTTTATACGCATGTCGTTTCAGTCACTTTTACTTCCAATACAAAATTACAAATTGAAACTGAAGTATTTGTGCTCTTCTGGGAAATAAAATATAAGACGGTTTAAGTAGTTTTGATTTACTTTATGTGGAATAAACATGGCGTATAAGAAAATTTGCCTTCCTATCTTTTTTAAGTGTATGTCGTGACCGAAATTTTGCTTTATTCACTAGTAATGGGTAAATGCACTATGCGTTATTTTGCCTGACTGTTGTTTAGCAAGTTTTGTGGGATATAAGTATGTTTGCTTTACTGTCAGTTTTCTGAAAAATCTTTAGAAGTACTTTTTTAACCTTCATACAAATTAAAGTGCACATGTCAGAAGTAAATTTTTTTACCGTTTGTTTATAGAAATGATTCGTGTAAGTAAAATTAGTAGAATAAAAAAATATGAATCAATCAGGAGAATAATTTATTAAGTGCTTGTCAGGACCTAAACAAAGACTTTCCTATAGTCTACTGACTAAGAAGATCGAGCCTTCAGTCCTATAGAAGGATCATCTCAGTCTTGATGTGAATACTTGACCAGACTGGCTGCAGAAAACAACGTGGATGTATTTGTAGTGCAAGAGCATCACATAGATGACCCTCAAAAATTCACTCAAAGGGAATTTAAATTCTGGCCTATACTACCTCTCCTATTTACGGATCTGCAGTGTAAGCAAAATCTTCCATGGTCGACACTAAATTGGCTGGACTGTGGGAGCAGAGGAAGCATACCAGAATTTTCAAACTTCTACGGATTCGAAAGTTGCACATAGCCTTATGGATGCCCTCGATGAATCACGCCGTCAAAAATGGGTAGACAGCGTGGAGGGAATGGACTTCACTCATTACAGCAAGAAAAGATGTAATGGACATAACTGCGCAAATTAGGAGGGGTTTAAGCACCTACTCCAAAAGAAACACCAATACACCCACCAGAAATTGCCAAGCACCTGCAAATTTTTACAGAATCAGCCAGTTGATAAGTCGTTCGCGGAAACCGTCAGAACAAAACACGTGCAACAAACGAAACTTGAAACTAATCTTGAAACTAATGCTACCTATAGCTCAACCTTCACTCTTGATGAGCTGAAAAAAGCAATCGGTCAACTCAAATGTCATCATAATACTATGTGGATAATATCTACCCAGAATTTTTGACCCATTTAGGCAAAAAGGAAGAGATTGCCCAGGACAGGGCTGGCATCTTGGCCAAAGCCTAGAGTAGAGATTCAGTTCTTGCTCAATGAGCTAGTGCCTGGGCTCAACACCGGGCTTCGTATTTGAAACAATCAATCACCACCGACACCAGCCCAGAGGATTCCGTCATCTTTTCGCCAGACCTTAATGTTCACCGCGAACTGATAATGGTGAACCCAAGGAATTGTGCGTGGGCTGATTACATCCCCAACAAAGCCCTGCAACGCCTGCAAAAGTATCCTATCCTGAGAGTCGAAAAACTCCGTAAACCTGAAAGTTTGGCCTGGGAGTACCCACACAAGGCAAAGATTTTAGGAGACCTGAGAATTACAGACCAATCACCCTGCTGCCGATTCCTGGTTTTTGATACCCGGTTCTGAGATGCATTCGGAACCGGGGGAACCGGTTCTACCCGGTTCCGATTGAAAATATTGTATTTTCTATGGTGCTCCCACTGCTCCGGCTCCGACTTGATGCAGTACCTAGCGAAATAGCATCTTCAAAAATGACAACGAATAGAAGTGCTTCTTGCTGATGAAGGAGGCTATGATGTGACGGTGACAACTTTTCTCGCGATGGAGGTCTTCGAAAGATTGGAGGCCATGAGAGACTTTTTCCATGTGCAGCAATACTGCCATCGTGAATTCCTTCTTGTTTTTTTTTACTTTCATGTCATGATTGTCATGCAGGAATCTAGCCAGCTGAAATGCTATGGATGCTCTGCTCTGAAGCCAAATTCCTCAGGTTTCGCGTTGAAGTGTGTGGATAGTGTGTGTGTGTGTGAGTGTGTGTGTGTGTGTGGATATGCTGGAGTAGCAGTTTCTCAAACACCTTAGATAAGGTTGGCAGCAGGGTGATTGGTCAGTAATTCTGAGGTCTCCTGAAGTCTTTGCCGGCTGTGGGTAGAGTGATTACCCAGACTCCCAGGCCAAACTTTCCAGAAGAGGGCACTTTAGCGGGTGTTGCAGGGCTTTGTTTGGGATGTCATCAGCCCACGCACCGTTCCTTGGGTTCAGTTCACCGTTATCAGTTCGCGGAGAAAATGGGCTGCCGAAAAGATGTTAGGATCCTCTGTGCTGGTGTCACTGGCGGTTGATTGTTTACAATACGAGGCCCGGTGTTGAGCCAGGCACTAGCTGATTGAGCAAAAACTGAAACTGAATCTGTGGTACAAGCGTGTCTTATGTTATGAGGTGGATAGCGAGTCAATCTCCAGTTTTTTCTCTTTTTTCTCGTCTTTGAGTGCCTTGCTTGATCCTCGTTTGTAGAGGTTGGAGGCTCTCTCCAGCGGAGATGGTGTGAGATGAGTATAAGAGTGCAGTTGAGTGCGCTCGCTATAGAAGACGATGCTGAGTCCAAGTCTTGTTCTGGCGTACTGAGATGAGGTCAGGTAGTTTCAAGTCCTTCATCGGGGCTGTGGAACTTTTACAGTCGATTCTGGTATCATGCCTCTAAGGTAACAAGCTCGTAGACAGATAAAAAAGTACCCAGTAAGTATAATTTTTGCACACGATGCGCCAAACACCCTGTATAAGACATGGAAAAGACGCGGGATTTTCTATCATGTTGGTTCTAAAGTAGCAACGTACAATTGAAATGGCGGATTGTTCTTTAAATAAGATATAACGTTACGTTAACAAGGTTGAACATACTGTTCCTTCAATGTGCTACCATTAAAGCAATATGCCACAATGCTGTTTTCAACAAGTTACCGCTATCATGTTGATTCAAAAGTTGCAACGTACAATTGAAATGGCGGATTGTTCTTTAAATAAGGTATAACGTTACATTAACAAGGTTGAATATACTGTTCTTTCAATGTGCTACCATTAAAGCAATATGACACAATGCTGTTTTCAACAAGTTAACGCTATCATGTTGATTCTAAAGTTGCAACGTACAATTGAAATGGCGGATTGTTCTTTAAATAAGGTATAACGTTACGTTAACAAGGTTGAATATACTGTTCTTTCAATGTGCTACTATTAAAGCAATATGACACAATGCTGTTTTCAACAAGTTACCGATATCATGTTGATTCAAAAGTTGCAACGTACAATTGAAATGGCGGATTGTTCTTTAAATAAGGTATAACGTTACATTAACAAGGTTGAATATACTGTTCCTTCAATGTGCTACCATTAAAGCAATATGACACAATGCTGTTTTCAACAAGTTACCGCTATCATGTTGATTCAAAAGTTGCAACGTACAATTGAAATGGCGGATTGTTCTTTAAATAAGGTATAACGTTACATTAACAAGGTTGAATATACTGTTCTTTCAATGTGCTACCATTAAAGCAATATGACACAATGCTGTTTTCAACAAGTTACCGCTATCATGTTGATTCTAAAGTAGCAACGTACAATTGAAATGGCGGATTGTTCTTTAAATAAGGTATAACGTTACATTAACAAGGTTGAATATACTGTTCCTTCAATGTGCTACCATTAAAGCAATATGACACAATGCTGTTTTCAACAAGTTACCGCTATCATGTTGATTCTAAAGTTGCAACGTACAATTGAAATGGCGGATTGTTCTTTAAATAAGGTATAACGTTACGTTAACAAGGTTGAATATACTGTTCTTTCAATGTGCTACCATTAAAGCAATATGACACAATGCTGTTTTCAACAAGTTAACGCTATCATGTTGATTCTAAAGTTGCAACGTACAATTGAAATGGCGGATTGTTCTTTAAATAAGGTATAACGTTACGTTAACAAGGTTGAATATACTGTTCTTTCAATGTGCTACTATTAAAGCAATATGACACAATGCTGTTTTCAACAAGTTACCGATATCATGTTGATTCAAAAGTTGCAACGTACAATTGAAATGGCGGATTGTTCTTTCAATAGTTTCAATAGTTAACTTCAACATGTTTCAGTATACTGTTGATCTAACATGGTAATGTCATTTCAATCACTTTCACTTTGTTTCAACATGATGTCATTTAACAAGATAGTCAACGTTGTTTCAATCGGAAACACTGTTAAAATAGCAAGCAAAACTTGTTGACTTACCAAGTTTCTAACTTGTTGCTTCTTCAAGTTAATTATCTGATTGTTTCTACACTTCATCTTGGTAAATCTACGTTAAGATTGATTGATTCAAATAACTCTTAGATTGATTCAACATTTTATTCGTCAACAAGTTTCAACATGCTCTTTCTATAAAGTCAACTTTTTCCAATAATATTTCGTTTTTTTCAAGCAACAAAAATACTTTTGATTCAACGTGAAATATGGTCAACAAGTCAAAATTGTTAAAGATGCATGGCGTTTTTCTCTCAGTGTAAGTGTAATAATTTAATAAATAAATAAATAAAATAGAGTCTTCAGCAAGCATGAAGCTTGATCTCCTCTTGATTGTACTTGCTGATCCTATGATTTCTGTAATACAACAGTGAATTTCAGCATCGTTCAGGAATATTCATACTATCTCACAGAATATGGCCGCTCGCGCTATAACCCGGCGATTGTTTGACATAAAACGTTGTATTAAAGTTTCGGCGCTTTAAAACTCAAGTCCTGAAAGTAGGAACATAGCGAATAGTGTTGTTACACTTTAAGTTTAACGCCAGAATACCTTTTTCTCAGCCCTGAAATTCCACCTATATTTAGATCTGAGTTCTTGACTGGGATTTAAAAGCAAGCTTGCTTGGGTGTTGTCAACCCTAAAAGCAAATAAAACAACTAAATGGCAAACTTTAGCGGGCCATTAAAACAGTTCAATAGTTGCAGTTGCATCTTGCCACTAAGGCGGCGTTTAGAATGTGCGAAGTCGCCACTAAACGCAAGTTTATTGGACACTAGCCGCAGCCGCCGTAAACAACGTTTATGACGCGTCCGCGGCAGTGTGTGTCGACCCTAATTGGGAATGAACTACAGTGTTTGAAGTGTACGAGTAAAAAATTGTAGTAGGTACTGTTAACTTTACGCCTATGCTCTTTGAGGTTCATTGGTGTTCAAAGAGAATAGTATAAGCTTGCTAGTAGTGAGCGTATTTGCTACTCGTACTTTACAAGCGTAACATAGACGGGCATCAAAGGGGACATGCGTATTTAAGAGTTGATTTTTTCGTTACTTAAATAAATGTTTTCTTTCTGTCTCGTATAAGTAGTTACAGCCGGTGAGAATCCTAGAAAAGTGTCTTTCTATAACGAAATATCAGGAGATATCTAATTAGTCTAGACAACGAAGCGGATCGTTGTATGAAGACCCCCGCATTAAATCCTCAGTCGATGAAACTTTGCTGGGTTATTACACTACATGAGACAAACCTTCTATAAAAAAATCCCAAAAAAAAATCGGTAATTTTAATTTTTCCATACAAAAATTACAAAAAATGTATGAATTTTTTTTTTTGTAATTTTTTTTTGGATGTTTTAAATTTATATTTAATTCATGATTCTTTATCATCCTGTCAAAAAAAATCTGCCTGAGAAATTTATGTTGGGGTCAACTGCTTCCACTTCCACGCTTCACTTCCAACCTTCTATACTCCGTGACTGCTTCGTTGCCTACACTAAATGTCATATTCTATTCTACTAGCGCTTACGATAATAAAAAGCTACTTCTCTAGGCCTGGGTGTCTACTCTTAAAGTCCGAAATATCGAAACGATACTACTCGAAACATGCAACAGCAAAACTTCGTCCCTTGACAATAGAGTAGAATATTGGTTGGATGAATTTTCAAACTGCATCCAACCAATATTCTACTCTATTGTCAAGAGACGAAGTTTTGCATTTGCATTAGCTTGCTTTTAGAGTAGACACCCTGTAGTTATGACTTGAAAGGACATCGGCAAAGCATCGACGTCATAAAAATATATTCATATAGTAGCCAATACATAAACAGTAGCCAATTATTTACGAGTGTTATTACAAGTTTTGCCAACATTGTATGCCATTATAAAGGAAAGAAAAGCAACAAAAAGCGTAATTCTTCTATTTACGATCAGCCCTGACTTTTACAGACGTTAAATATAAACTATCAATCGTTTTATGGCCGACTTGTAATTGTGAACGTAATAAAATTATAATTAGTTGGTAATGTGCAAGTTTGTTTCCTGTCAAATATTACCTGTATTTATGTAGTTTATAATATTTCAAAAGGAACACACGCAGAGCGATTATAAATAAAAAAATTACAGTGTCATTTATTTTTGTTACGACTTAAAATTGGTATCTAAGTATTGTTTTCTAAATATGAAAATATTTACACGTGAAAAATATAAAACCAGATATAACAAAGAATCTGACAATCAAAGAATAAAGCTAAGTGTAGCTAAGTTACAACAAAGCGGCAAAATGGTCGAAAATTTAATAAAAATGGCGGGCAATCAAATATGATCGATAACGTGGTAGCTCTTTCATCTGAATGTAAGAAATTTTTTTTTTTTTGGAAATAGTAATAAAATAGTGAACATAATTTTAGTATGTTACGTAGACATACTAAAATTATGTTCACTTTCTTATATTTTTTTTTCTCCATATTTTATGCTAGTTTGCTATTTATTAAAAACATATGTATTTTTTTTATTCTCATTTCACACTTCTAAATGCACATTCCTGTGCCCCTTTTCATGTCATTCTTTCACACCAGCTAGGTTGGCTGGAAGAGATAAGCTCACCTTTGTAAACAAATTTTATGTTGACCACAATTTTATGTAATATGTGCACAATAAAGAATATATATATAGACTATGCAATTAAACAACTTTTCCCAAGAAACATAGGTCGAAAAAACTATATTTTTGATCTCCTATACAAAATGCGCTATCAGCTGACGCATTTTCTATGAAAAGTTGTAATTATTTTTTCGTATTTCAACCTAAGTTCCTTGGGAAAAGTTGTTCAATTTCATGGTCTAAGTAACATGCCAAATTAGTGTTCACTATTTCAGTGGGACTATATCGAAAGAAATTTTAAGTTTGAATGAAGAAATAAAAACGCGTGACGACGTACTCGTAAAATTTCTGTTACGAGCCAATAGTATCTCAATGGTCGTACAATTAAATGCCAAAGTTAGTATAGATGTTACTTTGGATGTCTCTTCTATACTTGAAATGATCACTCAAAGGTTCTTAGTATTAAAACATCAAGCCCCGCCGAATGCAGACCTAAACTTAAACGAGAATTGTTCCTTAGAAGCTACAAATAAAGTGTTAAATTTCCGAACGCATATCTGTCAAGAAAGATGAACGGCGCACTTCATAAGTACACTTAACGCTTCTGCCGGCAACACAGCACATTTTCCATAAACTAGTGTCTCATAAATGCGCACATATGTTTACCGGAGCTAGGTGCAGCACCTTAAAAGCATTGGTAATATAACAAAACGTCTGAACCGAAATTGCTCGTAAAAGTCCAACGCCGTTTTCCGACTAAAGCCATGAAACTGAAACGCTGGTGGAATTTACAATGGCCGCCTTCGTCTACATTTAACGTTCGTGACGTACACCTTAGTTTAATTAAAGTGCCTCAACTTGAACGCCGGGTTCCGTAGCTCTAATGGTTCCGCTAAAAACCTAAGAGTTCGCAAAATCGGCCCGTCTATGGGCAGCTTTATACATTTTCTTGAGAGTTTTTATTGCTGGCCGTTTATTTTTTTATTTTTTTCGGAGCTATTATTCGAAGTTTAAATTCTCTGAATATTAATGCGACTTAAAGCGGTTGAAGTGTAGTGTCGTATTTCAAAATGAGTCATTTTAACTTTTAAAATTAATTTTACTTTTCTTTTTAAGAATAATCCTGCTCTCCATAATAAGTAAGATTCGAACTGACTAAAAACTACCAATAAATAACAAACAGATAACTGACAGACATTGATGAACGTCTGCTTAAAATATATTGGAGTAAGTTTTTATAGTATTCGTTGTTTTTATGCAGAATAATACTTCATGCGATGCCATTGTAATTGAATTAATCAATTTGTGAAACGATAAATTTTCTTTGTAAAACGTTTACAAATTATTACATCTTCATTCCATTATCTATCAAAGAAAAAGTGATTTATTATGTCAGGCAAATGAAATGATAATAAAAATAATGACTTCATATTACAAAGGCAGAGAAACATTGTTTAGAATGTTACTTGAGTATTTATTTGAAACAAAACTGTAATTATCTATTCAAGTCGCAAGTGCTTCTTCTTGGCAAGCTTGATCAATCGTCGATCTCATCTCTGGCCTTCTTGAGAAGATAAGTCAATTAACTGAACAAAAACTGAACAACTTTTCAAAAGAAGCATGGGCCAAAAAGCAAGATTTTAGACTTGGCATACAAACCTCGCAACGGCAATAGTGAAAATTGTATGGGAAGTCAAAATTTGTCTTTAGTCTTTAGATTATTAGATTATTTAGATTAGGAATTGATCAATTGTGACTACAAATTTCAAAAATAAAATTTTTGGGAAATAAAAAATTTTGACCACTTCATACAAATTTCCCATTCTGATCGAACAGTTTGTAGGGAAAGGTCAAACATTTGTTTCATTTCCCAAAAATGGGAAAATTGTTCAGTTTCATTGACAGAGCACGCTCGTTCAGTTTTCGGTATACACCGTCCCTTACACATAAAAAGGATGACTGACAGATCTATCAACGCACAGCTCAAACAAGCCATGAACGGATTAGGCTATTTGGTATTCAGATAGATATTATAACGTAGGCATTCCCTAAGAAAGGATTTTGCGAAATTACTTTCCCTTAAGGAGTGATCACACCTAGCTGAATTTAAAGACTAATTCGGCATACATTGCTAGGAGGCATAATTGCAATATCCTTGCTTCAACGAGCAATGTATGCCGAATTAGTCTTTGAATTCAGCTAGGTGTGATCTGATCACTCCTTTATGAATGCACAGTCATATTATACGCGGACGAAGTTGCTGGGACCAGCTTATCTATACATATAATAATACAGTAAAAATGTGTTTTTACTTTTTATTAATTTATCAAAAAACGAGTGTAGGCGATAAGAAAGGACTAGCAAAACACAAAAAATCGTTTATGAAACTTTTGTCTGTCTGTCTGTCTGTATGTATTCGATAAACTCCGAAACTACTGAACGGATTATCTCGCGGTTTTCACAGATAGGTTAAGCTTATCTCTGAGCAACATATAGGCTATGTTTCATTTAAATCGGTTCTTCAATGAGAATCTATACTAATGTAAAGTTTCAAACTACCTCTACGACAATAACTCACAAACTACTAAATCGATTCATACTGGGTTTTCAATCACGTGTTTGGCTTTATTTTGTGCAACATAAAACATAGTTTCATTGCAAACGGTTCACTCAGACAGACGGTACGCAAAGTTTCATGTGGCGGCGCAAAGAACTCATAAACTATTGAACGGATTCAAACGAGGTTTTCAATAACCTGTCAAGCTTACTTCTTTGCAACATATTGGCTTACTTTCATTGAAAACTGCTCACTCAGACAGAAGGTACGCGAAATTTCCAGCGGCGGCGCCAATAACTCACAAACAACTGAACCGATTAAAACGAGGTTTTCAGTAACGTATTTGGCTTACTTCATGCAACATCTAAGCTTAGTTTCATTGCAAACGGTTCACTCAGACAGAAGATCCACTAAGTTTCAAGCAGCGGCCCCAATAACTCATAAACTGCTAAACGGATTTAAACGGGGTTTTCAATAACGTGTTCAGCTTAATTCTTTCAAATTACTAGCTTACTTTTATTGAAAACGGTTCACTCAGAGAGAAGGTTAGGTACTGTCGTGCAACATATAAACTTAGGTTAGTTGAAAACGGTTCACTCAGATATAAGTTTCGCAAAGTTTAAAGCGAAGACGCGAATAACTCACAAACTTTTGGGCCGATTCAAACGTGGCTTTCAACAACGCGTTTGGCTTAGGTACTCCTGTGCAATATATAAGCTTAGTTTAGTGGCTATAGGTTCACTTTGACAGAAGATACGCAAAGTTTCAAGCTGCAGAACCAAGAACTCACCTACTGAACTGATTTAAACGAGGTTTTCAGTGACGCGTCGGGCTTCTTTCTGTGCAACTTATAAGCTTCATTTCATTGCAAACGGTTCACTTAGACAGAAGGTTCGCTAAATTTTAAGCGGCTTCACCAATACCTCACAAATTACTTGAACGACTCAAACGGGGTTTTCATTAACGTATTTGGGTTGCTTTCAAGCAATATTTAAACGATTTTTTATTGCAATCGGTTCACTCAAATAGAAAATAGGCGAGTTTAAAGTTTCAAGCGGTGATGCCGAGCTGAAATCAAACAAAACTTATAATTTTGAACGGAAGAAAGCCAAATAAATACGTTGTTAAAAATTCTGTTTGATCCGGTCCAGTTGTTCGTGTAAAGGTCTTGGGTACAGCTAAAGATTGGTAAAATCTAGATTTAGTTTTATGATAAAAATAATAATAAAAAAATCATATCTCAAAATCCTATACGAGTATCAAAATAATTAAAAAAATAAAGAGAGATTTGAATCATTGTTTTTTAGGAATTGTCTTTTAATGGAAGAAATAAGTTACAAAGATGGTACAGAAGTGAAGTCCAACAGTTTTGTATGAAGGTATATGTACAGTTAAAAGCATTTGAAGCTAGACACGTTGAACTTTGTACCGCTCTTTTTTCAGTGGCTACAGAAGCTAAAGTGAATGCGCTTCAGATTTAGTTAGGCTTAGTTTTGTATAAGAAATAACGAAACCCGTATCACAGTTCGTCCGCGTGGAATTCGACTATAATTTTACACTTACGAGGATAGTGGGCGACCTAACAGTCCACACGTAAACAAGAGGTGTTTAATTTACAAAAATCCGTACTATCTGTACTCTGTCTACGTAATAATATAAAAGCGAGAACTGTATTGTCTGTCTGTCAGTCTGTTACGTTTTTATGACTAATCCGATAAACTGATTGTGATGAAAACTTGGTACGAATATAGTTTGGACCATGGGAAAAGCCATTAGCTACTTTTTATGAACCCCACGCGGACGGAGTCGCGGGCAACAGCTAGTTAAGCAATAAGCACAGTAATAACTGTGGTACTTACTGTGGAAGAGATTTAGACAATTGCACGTTAATGAATGTTTTAAATAGCACTAGAATGTCAAATAAACAATGTTCTTTCTTTCTGCTTGCTTTCACTTGTAACTTAGGTAATGTACTCGTACTTAGCAAATGAAGTCATCACTTTTAATAAAATATGTAATTCTAATAATTGTAATGTAATATAATTAAATTTCAAATTTCATGTAATTTTAATAGTAATTTTTAATTTAAATGTAATATTGACATACTGACAGAAGGCGAAGGCCTCGGCGAACGTACCAGGACCAAATTCAGGACGTTCTGAATAAAGGCCAGGTTAAAAGTACCCTAAACCGACGAGCATGTACGAGTATGAAAGGATTGATGAAAGTTCAGGAAGCAAGGGAAGTATGTCGAGATCGTAGCAGGTGGAGAACTGTGGTCTCTGCCTACCCCGACGGGAACGAGGCGTGATGTTATGTATATATGTACATTATGGACTTTTTTGTCTGAAATAAATGTATTTTTAGGGTTCCGTACCTCAAAAGAAAATAATGGAACCCTTATAGGATCACTTTGTTGTCCGTCTGTTTGTCTGTCTGTCTGTCAAGACCCTTTATTTCACGAACGGGTGAAGGGATCAGGTTGAAATTAATACCATATATTAGGATCCATGAACCACACAAGATCTGAAAATTTAAATTTTTTACAACGACGCAATCAAAAGATATGGCATTTTATGTCCTCATCTCCATACATTTATTCAAAAATGCAAAACCTACAGGGTACATCCCGTTGACCTAAAATTATGAAATTTGGCAAGATGCTAGGTCTCACAGTACAAATAATGGGAAAAGTTTGAAATCATTAAATATTACAACTTTTCTCACAACCAATGGTAACCAATTGTGGTGAGCTCCCGTTTCAAGAACATTCATATAAGAGAGGGGTCAAGTTGGATGGTCGCTGAGGCGATTTTTGTTTTAGTTCTATTTAAAAACGGGAACACTTACAAACTTGAAAATTGGTATGTTTATAGTGCATAAGCTATAAAATAATAACAAATAATAAAATTTGGTCAAGCGCGTGCCAGACTCAAAAAATCTAGCACATTAACTTACTGAAATTTCAACTAATACAATTATGTTTATGTGGTGGTACGGAACCCTCAGTGCGCGAGTCCGACTCGCACTTGGCCGGTTTTTAGGGTTCCGTACCTCAAAAGAAAAAAATGGAACCCTTATAGGATCACTTTGTTGTCCGTCTGTCTGTCTGTCTGTCTGTCTGTCTGTCTGTCAAGACCCTTTATCTCACGAACGGGTAAAGGTATCAGGTTGAAATTAATACCATATATTAGGATCCATGAACCACACAAGATCTGAAAATTTAAATTTTTTACAACGACGCAATCAAAAGATATGGCATTTTATGTCCTCATCTCCATATATTTATTCAAAAATGAAAAACCTACAGGGTACTTCCCGTAGACCTAAAATTATGAAATTTGGCAAGAAGCTAGGTCTCACAGTACAAATAATGGCAAAAGTCTGAAATCATTAAATATTACAACTTTTCCTACAACTAATGGTAACCAATTGTGGTGAGCTCCCGTTTCAAGAACATTCATATAAGAGAGGGGTCAAGTTGGATGGTTGCTGAGGCGATTTTTGTTTTAGTTCTATTTAAAAACGGGAACACTTACAAACTTGAAAATTGGTATGTTTATAGTGCATAGGCTATGAAATACCAACAAATAATAAAATTTGGTCAAGCGAGTGTCGGACTCAAAAAATCTAGCACATTAACTTACTGAAATTTCAACTAATACAATTATGTTTATGTGGTGGTACGGAACCCTCAGTACGCGAGTCCGACTCGCACTTGGCCGGTTTTTTTAAATAAAGGTTTTATTCAGGTTGTTTCTAGTAGCCTATACAAGGTGTAACAGAAAGGGTATATCAACCCTGAAACATGTGATTTTGTCCATGAAACTGAACAACATTCCCTAATAAAGGTCGACATACGAAAAATAACTTAAATAAAACCAGAACAGACCAGATATTTTACATCCAGAACATAGTTTTAACTAAATTGCTTTAACCAATTTTGCAAAAACCCAACCGAGACAGGGCTGCGTATAGTTAGAGTTACGATTTTACGAGTTCCACTGTAAAAACCTTATAACCGAATAACTCCCATTTTTACGACGCAGGATGCATTTCCGAGGGAACGTAAATTTTGCTACTGGCAGCATTTTTCATTACCTAGTCGACGACAGTTTTGTATAACGAGTTAAGTTATTGTAAAGTTACAAATCGAATAACTTGAGTTACGGTATTTGTGAATTTGTATAAATGGTGGAAATAACAAACCTAGAAGATGTGAATCTGAGGCGCTACCGCCGAACTCAATCGTTATCGAATCTCTCTTTTCTTCTTGTATAGAAAAAAGAGAGAATCGATAACGATTGTGTTTGGCGGTAGGGCCTCTGCTCATGAAACGGAAGAACTATTACCATGGAATGTAAAACAAAATACTAAATATACAGGGTGATCCATTGGGTCGGGTCAGTATGGGAAAATTTGAAACTAAGGAGATAGAGATATTTGTTCTAAGGAACCATGTCGTCGATTTAAGAGTTAGGAAAAACTGCATTCAAAGGTTTAAAAAAAAACATGCACGACTCGGGAATCGAACCTTGTTAGTTTTCAAAATAAAAAGTGTTATGTTATTTTATTATGAAAGTTGATTGTGCTGTTGATAGGAATAAATTTTACTATTAATTAAAAAATATATTTTAATTAAAAATATATATATATATATTTAGGTACTTATTTTATTACGTATTTAATTTATTTTATTAAAATTTTAAATTAAAATAAAAAAGATCAATATATTAAATTTTATATCACTACAGAAAAAACTTATCTGCACTGACCATACGAGTAAAACTGAACCACCGGTTTTGAAGAAAAATGGTTCAAAAGTCTAGAAAAGTTTTTTTCTACATAAAAGTGAAAATAAAATCATAATTATCAACTTATGTATCTCTGAAATAAAGTTGTTTAGCTTATAGTCGAGAAACATACATTTTTAATATACCGTGAGATATTGAAATAGCTCTGTGTTTAAATAGTTTTGTATGTGGAATTCTCTGCGGTTTGCGGTTAACATTTTGCTGTCCGTGTGTGCGTGAGTCGTGTGAATACGCCTCTTTTATAGTGCTGTAGGAAATTTATATGAGATGGTATGTGTCTCGACCATAGAAATATTAGGGTAATAGAAGGATGCTATTAACCAAACCAAAAACCATAGAAATATAAGGCAATAGAAGGACGATTAATGAAAATTTGTGTCACAAGGTATTCCGACATTCATTCAGTCATTGTAAATACGGCATAGGCGTCGTTCTGTAAATTTTGTATGAGGATGTCAAATCACGTTTGATGATTTGACATTTCAACTTGGGACACAATGGCACATGTCATCCCACGGTAAAATAAATTAGTATTCCTTCTATTCCGAGCGGTCTAGAATTTTTTGGTCTCGACTAACTGAAGTTTGATTTCATTATTGGAGTAGATAGTTGGAAATAAAGGACTAATTTAATCGTAATCCGGAAAATCATACATAATAGCACGCCTTGTTCCCGTCAGGGTAGGCAGAGACCACAGTTCTCCACCTGCTACGATCTTGACATACTTCCCTCGCTTCCTGTACTTTCATCGATCCTTTCATACATGCTTTTCGGTTTAGGGTACTTTTAACCTGGCCTGCATAAAATATAAAACTCATTAAAACTAGAAAGTGCTGACTCATGGTCAGAAAAGTTAAAATAGTCTATCAACTACGTCATCATCATAAAATCCCATGAAACGTCCACTGCAGGACAGGGAACTCCTTCCAGAATTCCACCTTTGGCTGGAACAATGTAGAGGGGAAGTACCATAGTCACCACGCTTGTTAGCGTTGCTGCTGGCACCATGGACCGCGGTTGTTGGTGACCGCAGTATGTAACATGGTACGATACACAAGAGGATGCTCCTGCCAATCCTACTCTTACGACACCCACGGGTAGAGATGGGCTGGTATTAGGTAGTACGAGTCTACGTGGCAACTATACAGAGTGTAAGTGACGGTGTACCGAAAACTGAAAGGGCCTGCTCAGTCAACGAAACTGAACAACTTTCCCAAAGAAACATATGTCGGGAAATGAAAAAAATTTTTGACCTCTCCATACATACTGCCCACTCTGGTCGAACAGTTTGTATGAAGAGGTAAAATTTGTTTTTCATTTCCCAACATATGTTTCTTTGGGAAAGTTGTTCAGTTTCGTTGACTGAACACGCCCTTTCAGTTTTCGGTACAAAGTCCCTTACACTCTTTATACGATAATAAATATATTTCATCGATCTCAAACAGAAGTCGTGAGTGAACCCAAAACAGAATAATCTCTCTGTTTTTATCTTTCTGCTTTGACTTGCCCACTATTGCGTGTTTATTATTACAAAAACCAAAAGTAAATTCTTCACTAAAGAACGTTTTTAACAACAAAGAAACTCCTTAAATAACAGGTCATTAGAGTATATAATGACTTTGTAATAAGCCGACAAGTATTTTGCATAGTAATTTTGAGCACATAAAAACTGGATTCGATAAATATGGGAAGTTTACGCTTTATTAAGCGGGAAATTTTGCTTTTTCCTTTTTTTGATGAGCTTGAGCAACATTTAGGATCAGAATGGCTCTTTAAGAAGAAAATACTTTATATGCATCTTTACAAAACATATATGCCATGCTGTCTGAAAACGTGTCTTAGATTGCGCAAGTATAAGTCAGGAATATTTATTATTTGTAAAAGTTAATTTTTCACACTGATGAGAACAAGGCGAATTGGGAATAATCTGAGTGAGTGGCGGAAAGAAGCGTCTTGTATACAGGGTGTTAATTTGATTGCGTGCCATAGCTCAGGGGCGGGATCAGTATCAGTAACTGAACAACTTTTCCCAAGGAACATAGGTCGAAATACGAAAATAAATTTTTGACGTCCCATAGAAAGTGCAGCAGTCGATAGCGCATTTTGTATGAGAGGTCAAATTTGGTTTTTCGTATTTCGACCAATGTTCCTTGGGAAATGTTGTTCAGTTACTGATACTAATCCCGCTCCTGAGCTATGGCACGCAATCAAATTAACACCCTGTATAGAGAGACAAAACAAAATGGTATCAGATAGATAGCAAGGGATGCAGTCAGGTGGGAAACCTGGCGGAGGTGTAAGAACCGTTATATAGGGTTCTAATGAAATAGAGAACATAACTTTGGCACATTACTAAGATCATGAAACTGAACAACTTCCATACAAAATGGACTATCAGCTGATGCAGTTTCTATGGGAGGTCAAAAATATATTTTCGTATTTCGACCTATGTTTCTTGGGAAAAGTTATTCAGTTTAATGGTCTGAGTAACATACTAAAATTATGTTCAGTATTTCATTAGGACCTTATATAAATTTAAAACTGTTATCAAGCAAAAATTGTATAATATAGGTTATTATAAAATATCAGACTACCTAGAAGAGTAAAATCCATGGAATTAGACTACGGTTCTAAAAGGCTAATTCAAAATTCAAATTGACTTATGTTTATTGTATCAACCCTGAACCTTCAAACATTTTTAAACGTGCGCGTGGGTTTTTATTATCGCTTTTTAGGGTTCCGATACCAAAATGGTAAAAAAAGGAACCCTTATGGTGCGACTTTGTCTGTCTGTCTGTCACACCTCTATATTATCACAGCAACCACTCATGCTATCGACTTGAAATTTGGAATAGTTGTAGAATTTGGTTGCTCAACTTAATTGCACATTAAAGAATTTAAAAAAATATATTATTATTACTGTAAAGGGGCCCAAATAGGGGAGGCGAAATTTCAAATTGTCGTTACTAGGTCGAGTGTGGTATCATATGAAAGGACTTTGCTTGTACATTCTAAAATACATTTTTGTATTTTTTTACAGCTCTTAGTTTTCAAGTTGTGATGAAAAATTTCAAAAAAATACTATTCCCCCCCCCGTATCTCCGAAGTTTGTGAAAGGAAAGTCTGAATTAATTACAGTCGATAGAAGTTTATGTAAATATTACAGCAAAAATAAAACGATCTTTTTTAGTTGCACAGTTTTTTAGAAATCTGCTAAAAACCTTTACAAACAAATTTAGTTTTGCGCTCCTAAAAATGACTTTATTGCTTCCAAAAATACTATAGATATATCGGAACCCTCGGCGCGCGAGTTCGACTCGCACTTGACCGGTTTTTAGGGTTCCCTACCTCTAAATAAAAAAACGGAACCCTTATAGGATCACTTTGTTGTCCGTCTGTCTGTCTGTCAAGACCCTTTTTCTCACGAACGAGAAGAGGTATCAGGTTGAAATTGATAACGAATATTAAGGTCCATAAACCACACAAGATCTGAAAGTTTCAATTTTTTACAACGACGCAATCAAAAATATAGCTTTTTATGTCCTCATCTCTACACATTTATGCAAAAAAGCAAAACCTACAGGGTACTTCCCGTTGACCTAAACTTATGAATGAAATTTGGCAAGAAGCTAGGTCTCACAGTACAAATAAAGGGAAAAGTCTAAAATCATTAAATATTTTAATTTTTCTCACAACTAATAGTAACCAATTAAGGTGAGCTCCCGTTTCAAGAACTTTTCTATAAAAGAGGGGTCAAGTACTTTTTAAAATCAAAGAGCAAAAGCGTATATCATATGGTAGATAGGTACGGAACCCTTAGGGCGCGAGTCCGACTCGCACTTGACCGGTTTTTTTTTTTCTCACCATGGTGCCACTTTGTTTGTTAAGTGATGTAGTTTAGCTGAAGAGATTTTAATATCCAACAATGTTTTTTTTTTTAAGTAAAAACTTCTTTAGCGGCGCTTGGCACTTTTTTAGATGGGTAAAAAATCTGAAACTCGCGTCAGAACACAAGGTTTATTATTATTTTGAAGTGGTCTGCATCTTCACATGAATCTACTTGAAAGTCATCATTAAGGTAAAACTAGTACCTATTAGACCACTTAAAATGAGGAAATTAAAACCTTTCTACTAATCTCATACTAAATGTATGGGAGTGTTTAAAGTCAAAATTTTGGTTATTTCTCGTTTTATTTAAAAAAAGTTATTAATGTCATTTTACTCATTAGGTAACGTACTTTCGATATCAGTTTAAAGTTTTTTTATATCTGTAATAGTTACGGAATAATCGCCTGGACACACTTAACGATTACACCCTGTAGAAGTTCATATTATTATATCTTGTGATAGGAACCGAGATAGGAACTATACAGGAGCACGGCAGCAGAATCATGAATAACATAACAAACACATGTATCTGAAACACCAAGACTTTTCAATCCTAGGAGACGCAATAAAAATATGTCATAGACGAGAAACATAAAAGTGAACGACAATGAATTCCTGAAAAGGACGCATCCGTCTCTTTTCTTCTTTAAACCGCCGAGCCAGGAGAAGCAGGACAAAAGATGCTGTAAAACTTTTGATAGGATCCACGGAATCCGGCGGATTTCGCTATCGGACGTAGACGGTTTTATAGACCAGCGGATGCGGAAGTACGGAACCCTGTATCGCTTTTGGTTTATAGTCATTTAAAATTTTAAGTATTTTTATAACGTAACCCTTTGCGACTGATATGCGGTAATGCAGATATCAGTAATGTTGTGATATTTATTCGAGAGTTAAGTTTAAATTACGTTTAAATATAATACCAAAAAAAGTATTCGGTTTTATCTTAATTTACCCATTACTGACGCACTGCTGGGCAAAGGCATGTCTCTATTATTCTATTGAAGCGCGAGTTAAGGAAATCGAATGTAATAAAAAAGATTGTAAGACGACCTATTTGATTTTAGGTCATTGTTCGATAGCCAATAAGAACAGAATGGAAACGGCTTTTTTTGTAAAAATATTTAGGTATGTGAGACTACTGGAACAAAATATAATTATTTTAAGTGAACTTTGCGGTGTAAATAAAAAAGCTTAAAAGGGCATGCGATGTAATTGTAATTTCAATTTTAAACGATCACGAAATGCACATTGCTCACACCATTCAGTGAGAATTGTAAAGCTTACTTACAATTTAAAAGATAACTCTTTAAATTAAGTTCTTTTAAGAGAAACTTTGATCAATATAAAGCTGAGTTCACAATGAGGGGAGTTTAATTGTAAAGTTAAGCAAGGCGACCGCATATTGCGCTCAACCACAAACGGGCCGTGTGCGGAACATTTGGGCGAGTCGTGCGTTGATTGTTTTCCGAATGTAATTGCGGTCAGACGGGCAAGTTTGCCGCAGACGGTCCTGGGAGGAAAAGTTGGGGCACACTGGGTTGAGTACCTATAATGGCTTCATCTAGGTTGCCATGCCATACACTATATAACAGTTATAAAAACTACGGACGGAGTATGATGAAAAATACACGTTCAACTGTAAACCTTACTTGGGCGTTATCTTTAAGCCGATTTCGGCTGTAACAATGTTATTGCTCCGTATTTGTTACTGTTATGCGTAGTTTAGCTGTAGCCTATTTTCATTGAAAGAGCGCAAACAAGCCCAACACGTAAGCACGCCGTCCACGTGGTTAAAAATTTGGCGACCGCTGTTGGTCTTTTAATATGGTCTGTGCTACGAGGTTGGTCCCAGAAGTAGCCGACCTTAAAAGCCATGTTGGTATAGCTGGGAATGAGGCAGCAGACGCTGCCGCCAAAGCGGGCTGTAATCTTCGCAAGCCACCTGACTATTCAGTATTTCCCATTTCATACATCAAAAAAGTTGTGCGAATTAATAATTTGGCTACTTGGCAAGAACGATATGAAAGTGCTACACAGGGCAGTCATACTAGAAAATTACTTCCTAGTTTATATATATATTCTTTATTGCACATTTAACAAATAGAAATTTACACACAACAGGACATTTACAAAGGCGGGCTTATCTCTACAAGAGATTTCTTCCAGCCAACCCATGGAAGTGAAAGAGAGTGTTCATAAGCGGGACACCAAAAGTGCAGTGAGACATAAAAAAGAAAACCTATTTACAACTCAATAATTATATATATTTATAAATTAAGCTATACAAATATCTAATATAATATATAAATATATACCAATATAATATATAAATATATACTAATAAAACTATAAATATATACAAACGAAATTATACAGAAAAAATAAATAAATCGATGACTACGAAGACGAAGCAGTAAGTGTCAGAAGAAAATGCTCTTTAACTCTTAGTTTAAAAGAGGCGATTGAGGGACTCTCTTGAATTGCTTTAGGAAGGCGATTCCATAAAATTGCGGCGCGGACAGAGAAGGAGTGAAAAAAAAAGTTGGTGTTGCTCCTAGGCACCTCAAGCATCCTGGTGATACAAGGGCGCATAGGTCGAACGGGAGGAGGTAGCAGCTGGAAACGGGCACGAAGGTAAGGAGGGGAGTGTGGATCATTAAGGATGTTAAAAAGGACGGACAGGATGTGCATATCTCGGCGAAGGCGGATAGGGAGCCATTTAAGTTGAGCACGAAAGTGAGAAACATGGTCATATTTCCGCAAACCAAAAATGAAGCGAATAGCTAAGTTTTGAAGGCGCTCTAACTTATTCAGCAGCTCCTCGGTCACATCCAGATAGCAAACGTCAGCGTAGTCGAGGATGGGTAAGAGAAGAGATTGCGCAAGCATAATTCTGGTATGGAAAGGGAGAAAGTATTGGAGACGCTTGAGAGAGTGGAAAGTGAAATGCATGCGTCTGCTAACGTCGTTGACGTGAGATGCCCATGACATGTTGCAGTCCATAATCAGACCCAAATTTTTTACCATATTATTATACAATATTGGCACACCAGAATAAAGAAGCGTTGGTAAAGAATTCAAGCCAAACCTGGATCTGAGTCTACTGCTGCCTAGAATAATTGATTGGGATTTGGCTGGATTGACAAGAAGGCCAAAAGATTTAGCCCATAATTGGACAGCAGCAAGATCGTCATTCAAAAAGTCAATTGCCTTGGACATCTCACTCAACTCAGAATGGCGATATAATTGTAAATCATCTGCATACAGATGGAAGGGAGAAGAAATTACGCGAGATATATTATTTATGAAGATGGAAAATAGCAAAGGTGAGAGTACGCCGCCCTGAGGAACACCAGCAGTGAGATCGGACCAATCTGATGAAGCATCGCTAGTCTTCACACACTGCTGGCGACCGAAGAGATAAGAGTGAAACCAATCTATAACCATGGATGGTATGTTAACAGCCCGAAGAGTGCCGAGGAGGATATCAAAGTCAACACAGTTGAAAGCACTGCTGAAATCCAACAGGGCCATCACAGTGAGCCTAGTGTTATCCATAGCACACCGGATATCCTCTGTTATACTCAACAGTGCACCAACAGTGCTGTGGGAAGGACGGAAACCGGACTGATAAGGACATAAGAGGTTATTGGAGGTTAAAAAGGAGTACAGCTGTTTATGTACGACAGACTCTAGGACTTTAGATAGGATAGGAAGAATGGAAATGGGACGATACTGAGAAAAGGAAGTCGGGTTCGAGGTCTTGGGTAATGGTATGACGAAAGCCTTCTTCCACGATGCTGGAAAGACCGTTTTTTCTTTATTTCTTCACTCAAACGATGCAATAAGTTGGCATAATACTCGCCATTAATGGTTTTTCCTTTTGGAAGATAATCTATAAAAATTATGCCACGCGCGTCCCAGAAAACTGAAGCCATGACTTTTCCTGCCGATGGAACTGTTTTTGCCTTCTTTGGAGCTGATTCTCCTCTTTCAGTCCATTGTTTTGACTGTTCCTTAGTCTCAGGTGTAAAGTAATGAACCCATGTTTCATCCATGGTGATAATTCGACGCAAAAACTCGGCTTTGTTGCTGCGAAATTTTGCTAAACATTCGACTGACACATCCTCACGGCGCTGTTTTTGTTCTACTGTGAGTAATCGCGGCACCCATCTTGCGCATAGCTTTCTCATGTCCAAGTTTTCTGTTAAAATACGATGGACTGCACTTTTTGAAATGCCTACCATATCTGCTAGCTCGCGTACTTTCAGTCGACGGTCATCCAGTACAATTTTGTGGTTTTTTTTTACTATTTCTGGATTAGTCACCTCATTTGGTCGTCCACTGCGATGTTCATCTTGGCAGCTCGAGCGGCCGCGCTTGAACTCTGCCACCCAATATTTTATTGTTGTAAATGAAGGAGCAGACTCCCACAAAGTAGAATCAAGCTCCACTTTGATATTAGTTGGGCTGAGACCTTTCAAATAAAAGTATTGAATTACGTAACGAACACCAATTTTATCCATTATCGAAAAATTCG
Organism: Athrips mouffetella; assembly: GCA_947532105.1. Classification (NCBI taxonomy): domain Eukaryota; kingdom Metazoa; phylum Arthropoda; class Insecta; order Lepidoptera; family Gelechiidae; genus Athrips; species Athrips mouffetella. Next base: position 8,360,201 of record OX383973.1, read on the forward strand.
ATGACAACATGTATGCTTCAGAACAAATGCCAAATGACCTAGCGCGTTCGAATTCTAAATTTAAATTTCTTAATGTTCACGCTTCCTAAAAAGAGTATTTAATCAAATAAAAACTGCCAGTAAGTAAGTAAGGTCGAATATTTCTGGGACCGCCCAGGTATATCATGTTGTGAGAAGATACAACGTGTAAAAACACGCAAAACCTCTCAGTTTGTAGTTCCACCCATGTTACTGAACAACTTTTGTTCAACAATTTTGAAAAATTAAATATCCTCCTATATCGATTCTCGCCATACAAAATTAAAATCTGATAGGGTCAATGTTTATGGCAAATCATTTTTTATCTAATTTCCAAAAGTTGTTGAACAAATGTTGTTCAGTTACATGTGACGAACTACCCCCGAGAGGTTTTGCGTATTTAGAATTACACGCTGTATAAATATTTTCATATTCCTTTTAATTTATATTCCTAAACAGGAATCGCATTATTTGTTAACATAAATCTGGGCAAAAAAAACGAATTTTGTATCTTAGGCTTTAAAAGTGAGCCACTTTTCTACATAAACATGAGTCGAAAAGCTTTACGTACGTAGATGGCGCAAGTTATTTTTTATTTTTTTTTAAGTATTTGTTCAGTTTTATGGACTAATAAAAAAAATACGCTGATAAAAAATACCATATATCACTAGGTGTGCCTTTACCATAATGCAAATGAAGTTCGAATGGTGAATAAAGTGTATCCCACACCACTACCCGCAGCCAAAACTTTGTCGTTAGCACATTTCACACAACTGTTGCTTCTCTCTACATATTCTACCATATCACAGAATATATTAGTAAACAAGTTTACAATTCTCTGTGTGTTACCGTTATTCCGTGGCCTCGATGCAAGCGTTCAAATCATCTTCATAACTTTCCGATAACTTTAGTACAATTAGTGATAGCTATAGGTTTGTAAGGAAATGCATCACATGAAGAGAAAATTAATTGAGTAACGACCATTCGGATTATGTGGGTGAAGCAGTACATATTATGTAACAAAAAAAAAACTAAAACAATGTTATAATAATAATGAAGCATTTGAATATGCTGTAACAAAGTGATAGTGATACTTACCCGTTAAATGAAACCATTTTTAGGGTTCCGTACCTCAAAATAAAAAAACGGAACCCTTATAGGATCACTTTGTTGTCCGTCTGTATGTCTGTCTGTCTGTCAAGACCCTTTTTCTCACGGACGAGAAGAGGTATCAGGTTGAAATTGATAACGAATATTAAGGTCCATAAACCACACAAGATCTGAAAATTTAAATTTTTTTCAACGACGCAATCAAAAGATATGGCTTTTTATGTCCTCATCTCCATACATTTATGCAAAAAAGCCAAACCTACAGGGTACTTCCCGTTGACCTAAAATTATGAAATTTGGCAAGAAGCTAGGTCTCACAGTAAAAATAAAGGGAAAAGTCTAAAATCATTAAATACTTCAATTTTTCTCACAACTAATAGTAACCAATTAAGGTGAGCTCCCGTTTCATGAACTTTTCTATAAAAGAGGGGGGCAAGTTGGATGGTCGCGAAGTTTTTAAAATCAAAGAGCAAAAGCTTTTAGTATATCATATGGTAGATAGGTACGGAACCCTTAGGGCGCGAGTCCGACTCGCACTTGGCCGGTTTTTTTTGTAAGTACATACTTATTTGGGGAAAGTTGCTCACTCTTATCGGTATTGTTATACTTTTTTGTACAAGTTTTCTATTTAAACGTTTTCTACTACAAAGCGCCATGCGCCACGAATCATAATTTAAACGTTATTTTGGATTGAAAAAACATGCAAATCGGAAAAATCACTACTGTTTTTTAGCGCTGCTACTTACAGTAAAACATTTTTTCATGATACTGAATTACTGAAAATGTTTTGTTTTTGTGTGACAATAAAGAATTTATCTATCTATCTATCCGTCTTATCAATTAACGAGTTGCAACTCACTTCCAGTTTCATTGCAAATAAATACTGCGGGATACTGGACTTAATTTGGAGACAAATTAACGAGTAATTTGTTTGCAAATGGCCTTAACAAAATGTTTCATGTTGTTTCCGTTTAAATTATTCAAATTCAATGGATTATAAGTAACAATAAAACTATAACCACAATTTTGCAGGCCATTCGGTACGTAAAACACTTTTTTTTCGAACGCATTGTCTCCATACAAAAATAAGTCACTATAGCACTAGCCTTATACTGTTGTACGCGGAGTAGTCGACCAAGTAGACTATCAACCTTATCTAGGGTAGTAAACAAATGTACACAAACACTGGTTTTTACACAGACTGCCATACCTCTACAAGCGTAAGTCGTCTGTTTCCTGTGCGAATTTTATGTTAAGCTCTCAACTAAAAGCGTTCCAAAGTAAGAATATCCCAGACGTGAACATCAGTCTCAACATTTACACTCGTCGTAAATAACGCCTACACTTATTTAGAACTTATTCATTACCCACAAGACGATCGTAAAAAGGTATAAAATTTCTACATTTAATACAAAATTTCTCAGAATACGCTACTCTTGGTTCGCATAAAATTAGTCACAGGGCAAAATAAGCAATGAAAGTATTAAGCCCTTAGCTATTCGCGAGTGGAGTCGTAAAATTTTATTTCCATCTCTGTCTTACACGTGGGAAGTCCTCGAAGAGTGAAAAGAGAGGTTGATGCAACTTTGTAAGAGATGTTCCTGTCAATGGCGAAATAACAGATAGCAACGTGGTGCGTTTTATCGCGGCAATATTGGGATAATCTATACTTCGATTGAAATAGGAATATAATGTCACATCTCGAGATACACCGTTCATGAGATTGCCGAGAACTTATGTAGAGTAGAGATCTGGTATAAGCCTGCTTTATAAAACTGGAAGTAGCACATATATGGTTTGTTTACAACTTTATCGATACGTAGTAGTAGCATAAAAGTAGTAGAACAGGTATTTAGTCCGGATGGTAAAAGAATCCACCCACCGTGTATTTTAGTTTAAGCAATAAAATTTGGTACCCTTGCTCATGAGACCTTACTTTTCCTACGAGAAATGTTGGCCGTGTTGTGACATTGAGTATAAGAAATGAAAGATAGGGTCTAACATCAAGCAATGTTCTAAATCACGGCATAACCAACCACTGCCCTTTAAAGTACCCAAGTAGGTTTAGTTTTCAACGAAATACTGACATACTTAAGCAACGAATAATTTGTGGATGGAAAAGTCGAAAGCAGAAATTTTGACTTTGGAACTTTGTTTGGACCAGTTAGGAGATAAACATACTAAAAGTCCTTGCCCCGCGGACCGCTCGAGGGGGGGAGCACAAAGAAGGTCCCGTATTTTTGTTTTTTGCTTACATCTCGAAAACGGTGCGTTGTACGAAATTTTATTCTAAGGCATAATGAAAGCTCATAAAATTCTCTGCAACTTTGACTTTAACATTTTTAATCTATCTCCAATCGTTGCCTAGCTATGAGCTCCGAAAAACGGTCGATTTTCAAAAATGTGTTAAATTTTCTGTAGCAGCTTGTAACAATACGAATTTGCCAAAATCATTTCCTATTGCTTACCAACACTATTAAGATACCCATGAACTATTAAAAAATAACATAAGCTGGGAGTACCTCCACGCGGTGAAGGCGGAAACAGTTTACTTTTAAACTGGCTACAACTCCCAATAATATCTATCAAGATGCCTTCGGGCTCATGTTGATATTTCATTCGTGACTTATTGAGTATTGTGACTGTGTACCCGGTAACGCAGGGAAGCAGTCTCAAAATATTTTTCAAATATGCACGCTTTCAAGATGACAGACAAGTGTTTTGTTTGTGATGAAGTACTGGAAGAAGATGGAGAAAATGTTTCCAATATCGGTGAAAAAGGCATAGATTCTCTGATTTCTGCCAGTAACCTCAGAAATGATCGAAAGAGCTCACAACTTAAAGATTTTAAGTCGCTGAGGGTTCACACATCTTGTCGAAACCAATATAAAACCCAAATGGACTCAGACGGCTCAGACGACACTGCATACCTACTATATATCTAAAGCCATGAATGAAATTTATAAGTACATGTAGACTTACAGTGACTGTCAGTTCTCCAATATAGAAATACGGGCTGCAGCTTGGGCTGCAGTGTCAGGGCAAGTGCCAAATGACAGGACAATCAAAGCTAAGCTGTTGGAAGAATTTGGCGATCGTATCACAATATCTTCAGGAACTTATCAACACAGTTTCTACTATATGCTTTAGAGACACTGGTCTCAAACTGTTGAGAGATTCTTGGTATGAGGCTAAAGAAAAAGCCGAAATTAATGAGAGACAGGATTGTCAAGAAAGCGGATGAGATAATCAGACAGGACATATAGAGTCAAAAATTTTTAATTTTGATGTGTATCCTGAAATCTACGGTAGCACTTGAGAAAAGTTATAAAGCAACGTAAGAAAGAAAACGTAAGAAGCTAGGCAAAGATAAGAGATAGATAAAAAGTGTAAAAGCCAAAGTTGTAGAGAATTTTATCAGCTTATGCAGTCGCAATACTCAATAGGTCACGAACGACATATTAACATAAGCCCGAAGGCATCTTGATAGATATTATTGGGAGTTTTAGTCAGTTGAAAAGTAAGCTGTTTCCGCCTTCACCGCGAGGAGGTTTTCCCAGCTTATGTTATTTTTTTATAGTTCATGGGTATTTTAATAGTAGGCTAAGCAATAAGAAATTATTTTGGCTAATTCGTATTGTTACTATGTGCTACAGAAAATTTAACACATTTTTGAAAATCGGCCGTTTTTCGGAGCTCATAGCTAGGCAACGATTGGAGATAGATTAAAAACGTACATCGCACCGTTTTCGAGATGTAAGCAAAAAACAAAAATACGGGACCCTCTTTGTGCTCCCCCCCCTTCGAGCGGTCCTCGGAGGGGCAAGGACTTTTAGTATGTTTATCTCCTAACTAGTCCAAACAAAGTTCCTAAGTCAAAATTTCTTGCTTTAGTTATGAGTTTGCAACAATAATTATTATTGGTATATAATTAATTATATTTATGTAAGTATATATAATTTATTTTAATGTAAGTATATACATACAAAATTATATATGTTTGTATATTTATGTAATGTATTTATGTATTTGATATTTATTTTGAGTATTTTATGTAAATACAATGTCTTTTTTGTTTTTCATTTATGTAGTTTATATGAGTGCACTACACTGCAGAATTCTGTAAATGTTGATTTCGTCAAAAGGTTGTCTGGAAGAGATCACTCTTAGTGATAAGACCGCCTTTTGCCCACATTTTATTACTGGTTATGTGTAAATGTTACTTTATTAGTGTGCAATAAAGTGTTATTCATTCATTCATTCAAAATTTCTGCTTTCGACTTTTCCATCCCCATACCCCTTGTGAGAGCTCATTGGCCAAGCGTGGAATGTGGATGCGTCTTTGTATCGACATGCCAATGATGTTGATTGAATGAAATGTAGGAATGGATTACACAAGAAGGTTAATAGGGAACTTTGTCTGGAATTAGTGGGGACGTCTTTCTTTGGGCGTCTTCCGTTTAGGGCGCGTGGACACTGTGGACACTAGCGATTTTCAGCACGGCGATATGGCCGCGCACGAAAAACGCTAGTGTGCTCGCGCCCTTATGGGTTTTCCAAGAAAGACGCATGCGATAAAAAATAGCCCACAATAAAAAACGACAAATCTTATTAAGCAAGCGAAGTGCATATAAAATCCTTGGATAATTTAATGTAACGTGATTTATCTAAGGTCCAAATGTCAGACATAAATTGTTGGGATAACTACATCGATAAAATGTAATGACGGCCACGTGTTGGTGGGTTACATGGGTCAAGAGTTAGATAGATAATAAAGATACACTGCACTTACAGGATGTCCACCGCAAGTACTGTAAAGCCTAGGTCTGGGATAATATGAAAAACACTAAAAGATATATTACATACCTATATATAGTTTATATATTTTTAAACTTTGAAGAATATCATCAACGACCATGCCTGGCAATTTTTTGAAACATGACGACACTATTCATAAAATATTCAAATTCAAAAATGTCTAAAAAAAAAGACCCTTCCCCCTTATCTACGGAATTTACAAACCGAAAGACCTGAATTATGTATGATCGATAGAGGTAAATATGACAGGAAAAATATAACGATCTCTCTAAGTAGCAGTTTTCAGGAATCTGCGAGAAACCTTAATAAACTTAGTCGGTCCCAAAAATAGAATTTATTGCATCTAACAATAAAATTTATCGGAACCCTCGGCACGCGAGTCCGACTCGCACTTGACCGGTATTACGACTTGTATTTGTTTTGAATTCGATATGCATTTGCCCGCAAATAAATGCACACCACAACCATTGTTTTTATTTACAATGGGCTTGTTCTTGACCTCAATCTAGCCCTGAGGAAAAGATGAGGTCGGTGGTAGAACGAGCTCACCCAGGCCAAGAAGCCTATTCACTTACAACAGGCCGAAAAGGAATTGATTCGGGTCTAGTTCCTGCAAGGGTCTTACGCATCATATCGGCAAAGATATTGGATAGCGAACTCCTAAGTCTGTGGATATCGACAAGCTGGGATTCCACTTCTTAACAGGCGCATGGTATTGCGAACGATAGAGGTGCACCTCTTATCTTTATCTGTAGGTACATGAGTTTCGCCTCTACGTAATTCGAAGCACCATCAAAAGATGTAAGACCAGGGACTAGATAAGTACTATGGTAAGACCGACAAGTGCTAAAAATCGAGTGATGATTGATGACAATGTCATCCCTGTACCATACTCACTACATACATCGAGCGCGAATATGAAATTGGAAGGTCGCGTAGGCTCGCAAATTCAGTACACAAGACCCTCAGAAGGACCACGAGAACCGCCCGGGCGGGTGCGCGCGGGAGTATAGGGTACACACGGCCGCACGTCTGTAGAAACACTTTTGGACCTTATGGAGTGGTAATAGAGTTGAAAAAGTTTCTACCGACGAGCGGTTGACCGTACATTGCGGCGGAGGCGGAGAGTGTCCGTTCTGTATGATAGTACAGTCAACGACAGGTCAAGCTTGACACTCGCAGTGCGACTCTAGCCCGTAAGTCTATTGAAATAAGAATGGTACACACGGCCGCACATCGGTAGAAACACTTTTGGACCTTATGGCGTGGTAATAGAGTCGAAAAAGTTTCTACCGACAAGCGGTTGACCGTACAAAGTCCAATGTGTCAAGATTGATGACTTTATTCTGTGCCTATACCACCTATTTCCCACCCGTTTTCCTAGAGAGTGGTCTCTATTACTTCTAACATTTTCTTTTAGAATATTTACCCATTGTGCTCTAACATGCATGTCTTAACTTCACGCCTTTTCAAGTATAAATCGACCCGCAACACCGCGGTAGGTATCGTAAAAGTATCGTTTTCCAATTACGGTTGGTTGCGCGTAAAAACTATAAAAATAATCCACCAATAGGAAACCGGCGGGCAACAATGTGCCTAGCCTATAATGCTATTATTTCCGTTCGTTGCGTTTTTACAACCGCAGGCGAGATTACCCGTATCCCGTATGCGTTAGAAAGTGTGAAACTGTGCGTGGACAAACTCATAAGTGTGTTTTTTATTTATTTAGGTCTGCGGTAGGTCTGTGGCGGTCCTAAACCACCCGGAAGTCATGTATGACCTCATGACAGTGGGTTCGGTTATGTAATGAACTATACAGGGTTATTTTTGAACCCCTGGCCAAATTTTAGTATGTTACTCAGAACGCGAATCTGAACAACTTTCCCACTTCCCACAAATCCCACTATTGCCTGCACAAGATTTGTATGGGAGGACCAAAAATTTTTCTCGTTTTTCGACCCATGTTTCTTTGGAAAAGTTCTACAGATACATGTTCTGAGCAAAATACAAAAATTTGGCCAGTGGTCTAAAAATAATCCTGTATAATCATTTTAAACATGTTACTGAGACTATCATAACAACTTTTCCAAAAATAAAGGGATGAATAGGAGATGTTGATCGATTAGGAAATGCGAGTGAATTGGGATCTTTTTCTTGTTTTGTACAAACGGAAATTTAAATTAAGTTACGCAGTCACTATTACTGGCTAAGAACCGAGATCCGGAGAAGAATAGCCATGACTTTTTGAGATAACACAAATGGGGAATATACACTAAATCACTAAAATATATATTTAATGTTAAAATCAAATTTATTTATTACCTACTTAAGAGTCCTTCTGTCTTAAGTTATTTATTACGTAATTAGCTAACCTAACAACATCTTATAGTGACCATATCAATATTAAAAATCTTATGTTTTAAAGCAATAGATTGACTTGGCTTGGATAAGTCAAAATTATTTCATGGGACACTAAATGGAGGCGTTTCAATTTGGTACACAAAGTTAGCTGTCATTTGTACAGTAATATCAAATCCTGTGTTTCATACAATATCAGTGGTAGAGGTAATTGATTGTTTGACCATCGTAAGTTTGGTTTGCCCATAATACAAAACATTGCGCCGTCAGTGAAAGATTTTATGCGGGCCGACCATTTTTTCGACCTATGTTCCTTAGGCAACACAGATTTAATTAATAGGTTAGTTGATACATGTACTAAAGCTCATGGTCTGATAAAAATAAGCTTAAATAAATAAAATGTAAGTGATAGACAAGTGAGCATTCACCCTAAGCACCCTTTAAAAAAGTTAATTGCAATTCATGGAATCGGGGGCTGGTTGGTAATATACAATTTGCTTACACGCCACTCATTATTGCTTCCAATCCGACCCGACTTTTACAACTTCCACCATTTCTGTATTCCATTTAACATTTTTACAGTCTCTAATTGTATATTATAAACCTGTAAATGGCCAAAGTTATAGCGGTTGAGGAGTAAAATATTAAACTGAATCTTAGTGATAAAAAAGCTGTTCATATATCTATCTATCTACGAGTATCTTTAAGGCGAGACCCGCTTGACACTAGGGAAGTAATCGTATTTTTTTTTTGTCGAAAACTTGTGTAACTATCTCGGGTTGTTTACAAATGATTATGACCTTTTCGAATTTGATTATTTTTGTAATTGGTTTTCAGTCCACATCTGCACTTGACTTTATCAAAAACTGATATTATCTACATATATGCAGGGTTTAAAAATAAATTCGTGTAAAACCCTTTAAATATTGGTCTACATCTTTTGGGAATTCGAAAAAAGTCGACTCGCCACATGCTCGCCATACCAAACGATCGGCTTATAGATCCATTTCAGAAAAGTCTTAGAACAAAACTTGTTTCATTTAGCTCCCAAAATAAACCCTTAAAATTTTTTACAAGAATTTATCTAAGCCCTGTATTTTAATTCACGAAACTATTTTATTAATTTATGCCTGAGGTCTAGTTGAAAACTAATTAAAATATCATTTTTTTGTGAATTTTGCTCAAGTAAAAAAATGCGATAAGTACTGAATTTGCCACTAATCTAGTACCTACGTTGGTACGTTTAAGTCGTAAACAAGCATATTTTCCTCAGCATTTAAACCATAAAACGGCTCTCCGCTTCAACTAGTTAAACTTTATGGTTACAATTTAGCCCTCAAGGTTACGAGAAATACGTATATAATATTTTATACCTTAATAATGTCAAATGTATAAAGCTAAAACCTTGCATATTTCTTGCATTTGCAATAAACAGGATTTTAATGTTGCCGTTGGATACCTGTCGTAAAAAGTACCTAATAGTTGCGTTAAGGGACTATTAAAGAGTATTTAAACGACGGACACACACGTATAAAACACTGATTTTAGAACTCTCCAGTTCTTTTAAAACAATTCAAAATTAAACAAGTTTGTACTCAAGTACGTAAAACGTATAATACGATCTACTTTTATAAGTTAAATTATAATAACTTATCGCAGTATAATGAAAAAATAACAGTCTAATAAACTTTAAAGCAAATCGTATCATACAAAATAAAATGCTATTCTAACACTTACCAAATGGTCCACCGCAGCGTCGACACAAATGTTCCATCGCATACAGCATCGCACAGCAAAAGTTCACAAATATCGACATTACACTGGCACAACACTGATTCGGCGGGAATTTGAACTGTCACTTTTATATTTCGAATTTCGAAGCTTTGGTCCGGTCACTGCAAAGTGGAAATCACTACTGGTTAGTGTTGCCGGTATCTCGGGCTTGAACGTTTATTTAATCGATCTATTTCAAAGTAGCTAATTTGTTGTGTGGCGTTAGTTTGTATTGTGTAAAGTTGTGTTGTGTGACGTCATGCAAAATAATTTACTGTGACTTTTCATATTTATTTATTTATTTAATTTATTTATCCAAAACATATAAATTACAAATTATAAAAAATTAATTAATTAATTAATTTTAATTTTAAAAGAAAATATATATTTTATCACATTATTTAGTCATTTTGGATAGACTGTTATCAATTTGCACCCTGTTAGGATAAAAAAGTGTTAACTTTAAACAACCTAATCTCTACCCCAATCCTATACTAAACGAGCAATATTTGTATACATATTCGTAATCGGTTTCTCGAAAACGGCTCTAACGATTTCGATGAAATTTACCATTGGAGGTTTTCGGGGGCAAAAAATCTATTTAGTTTTGCTCATGTTTTTAAGCATTTTTGGAAAATACCACGTTTTAGATAAAAACCTACAGCGCATGCACTCTGTTGGCGGGTAGCATAGCTTGCTCACCCGATGATATTTTAATGTTGAGGCGGCTATTATAGAGCAAAGCTCGGTCGCCCAGGTACTGCGTGTATGAAATGAGGTACTGCTTTTAAATTACTTTCCGCTGCGTTTTTTCCTACTTTTCCATCATTAATTAGATGCACATTTATAAAATACACTGTAATCAATTGTACCGCTCGTGAGTCTATTAATTACTTTAATTCCATACCTCTGCATGATTTAATAACTGATTCTCTTTTTTTCTCAGTTAAAGACAAAGTAGCAATTTTATATACTGCCGAGTAAACTGCCGGGTCATGAGTACTGTTATTGTAGCGACTAGCAATCGTTTAAATCATGTTGGTAAGTATTAATTAATTTGCTAGCATGAATTGAAATCGAAACTAGTTTTACTTTCTCGTAATGCGTGTTATGAAAAAACATAACCATTCTAAACCACCATCAAAATCACATATTAATTGAAAGTACCTGGGCGATCGAGCTTCGCTCTATAATAGTCGCATCAACATTGTAATATCATCGGGTGAGCAAGCTTTGCTACCCGCCATTAGATGGCGCTGTAGGTTTTTGTCTAAAACGTGTTATATAAAAAAATGCTTATAAACATGGGGAAAACGATTTTTCCCTGACATGAGACCTGGGCCCTGAGTCAAGTGGCTTTCTACAATCGCAAACGCCAGTAGAATAGAAAGAAAATGTATGGGATTGACATTAGCTAACGAAATGTCACGTGACAGCTTATGTCAAACTCATAGAGTTTTATTCTATTCTATAGCGTTTGCGATAGTAGAATGCCACTTGACTCAGGGCCCTGGCTAGATCGGTTCTTCGCCCCCAAAACCCCCGTATAGTGAACATCGAAATCGTTAGTGTATTTTTAGAGAAACCGATTACAAATATTTATACAAATATTGCTCGTTTATATGATGTATAATTATTTTTTGTTTATTTTCTTAATATTGGTGTGAGATTTCTTTAGTTTTAAGTAGATATTTCAAAACTATATTATCATCGCGTAAAATTCATCAACTCATTTGCAAATGTGCGTGCTACTTTGTATGTATGCTCATAAAAAACCAAAAAGTTAATAATATTTTATTTTTTCGCCCCCTCTCTTATTAGGTAATCTACGGGATATAAGTATGTACTAAAAACATAAAATTTTCTGTCGGTGGGTAAGGATGAAACTCTTTGGCGTTTTAAATTGTAGTTGCTGTTTATTTTATTTTTGTCTATTTATCAGTTGATTTACCTAGATGTGTTTAGGTTGAATGAAATTAAAATTGTGTTCGGGCACAGATTAAATAATAGTAAACTAACGTTCGGGGAAACGGTACGGTTATGTGGGGCTTGGACCCACTAGAAACTCTACCGTGTGCCTCCCTCGCATAATGGGTGCGTCACGAGCATACGTTCGCACTACTTTCGCAACCCTTAGAATGTATAGAATTCCTGAATTGCACACATTTCCGGTAACATATACCATGGACGAATAATAACAAGACTGGCAATCCCCATGCTAGAAAACGTACCCCGGAAAAGCATTAAAACTAGATGGCGCTTTCAAATAACCTGAAAAGTAATTATGAACTACCGAGTTTTCTGCTAAAAAATCATTCAAAATTTCAACATAATTTCACTATAAAGAAATGCTAACATAGAAATCTGGTATGTTTTTTAAGCGGAATACTCGATAAATCGTAATATTTAACTTCTCAGGCTGGCAGGAGCAGGTGCGGGGAACTCATGAAGAGGTGGGGCTTCTCTGATAACGACAAGTGTGAATGCGGTATTTTGCAAACCATGACACACTTGCTGTCGTGCCCTACTTCTCCAGTTTCCTGCACTCGGAGGGACCTTTTTGAAGGCAACCAAAAGGCTATTGAGGTGGCTACTTTTTGGGCTAAGCGTTTATAGTCAGTTTTGCCATTGACTCGAAAAGAAGAAGAAGAAGAATAAGGCTGTTTATTAGCAGCGCCATCTAGTTTTATGCCTTTCCGGAATACGATTTCTATAAGGGGATTGACAGTCCTTCTTTATTATTCGTCCATGCATATACTAAGCGAATACTTTTTGTTTCTTACATCATCTAATCATTAGGTAAGTTTTTCTACCGTTAGAGATGATATTATTATTATTAACCTTACGTTCCGAAATGCGCTTAAAGCACTGTGAGCGCGCTTTAGTCGGTCCGAATTGACTGAAAGCGTGCTCTAGCTAGAGCACTGGATTATTCAGCGAGTTCTAAACTTTTCAATGATGGATCTCAGATTTTACGTAATTTTGTATATGGTTTATTTTAGTATTTTGTGACATCTTGTTTTTTCACGTGTTGGGTATAAAGTAGAGTTGATGAGGAAGTGTTTATGAGGAAGAGGAAGAGGAAGTGTAGAGCAGAATTTTAGAGGATGAGGATGAGGATATTTCATGATATATTTATGAGGAAGAGGAAGCGGTTGATATACACTTCTTCTTCTTTTTTCTATTATACACTGTTTCGAAGGACCCTATAGATTGATAATAAATTTTAGTTAAAAATAAAAATAATTTGAAGATATTTTTTAATTTTTATTTAATAATCAAATTTAGGAGGGAAGGTGGCGGGCGTGGCGGCTCGCTCACTGCCGTCTGGCTAATTGCGACGCTACTGAGACTTCCTCATAAGTTCCTCTTATGAGGAAGTCTCAGTAGCGTCGCAAAGCGGAAGAGGAATTTTTAACTTGCTTTTATAGGGAATCGGTAGCGGTTGAGGAAGTCTGAAAAATGCGGAACTTCCGCTTAGTGAGGAAGCGGAAGTGGAATCCTCATCAACACTAGTATAAAGTATACTTACTGGTAGTTTCTTTTTTATTGGAATTTCGGACTAGTTTTTACCTTTTTGGTGTTTTTGTTTAAAAGTGTAGTCGTCAGTTGAATAGTTTGAATAAAATAAAAATTATGTAAGTTGTATGTATAGTTTAAAATGCATCTGTTTTTTTATACTACTGTATTTAATTTTACGTAAACTTATGTTCTTTTTAGGGTTCCGATACCAAAATGGTAAAAAAAAGGAACCCTTATGGTGCCGCTCTGTCTGTCTGTCCGTCTGTCTGTCACACCTCTATATCTCAGCAACCACTTATGCTATCAACCTGAAATTTGGAATAGTTTTAGAATATAGTTGCCCAACTTAATTGCACAAGAAAAAATTTTGAAAAAAGTATGATTATTAATATAAAGGGGGCCAAAATAGGGGGGGCCAAATTTCAAATTGTCGCTACTAGGTCGAGTGGGGTATCATATGAAAGGGCTTTACTTGTACATTTTAAAATATATTTTTGTATTTTTTTAAATTTCTTAGTTTTAAAGTTATGATGAAAAATGTCAAGAAAAATACCATTCCCCCCCCCTTATCTCCGAAGTTTGAGTAAGGAAAAATCTGAATTAATTACAGTTGACAGAAGTTTATATAAACTTTACAGCAAAAATAAAACGATCTTTCTAAGTTGCACAGTTTTTCAGAAATCTGCAAAAAACCTTTACAAACAAATTTAGTTTTGCGGTCCTGAAAATGGACTTTATTGCTTCCAAAAATTATAGGTATATCGGAACCCTCGGCGCGCGAGTCCGACTCGCACTTGACCGGTTTTTTTGGTGTACCTAGCTGTTAAGTGTCTGTAAAAGTGTAGTTTTTTTTTATTTTGTTAGTTGAATAGTTTGAATAAATTATTATGTATAGTTTGAATTACATCTGTTTTTTTTTATTTCGATTTTTTTCGTTATATCTTACGTGGACTTTTTTTCTGTCCGTACTGGCGAGTCGAGTTCCTCAGCTCGTGGCCGTCGAAGATGTTGAGGTTGTGTTTCCGAGCGTACTCGTTGATGATCATCTTCCCTGTGGACAAAACAACGCAAAGGTTTCACATTCGCAATGGCGGAAGGAACTGCATTCGAAAGGTTAAGGGCTCCCGCACACGACCGAGAATCGGTGACCGATTTTTTGTCGACATCCCGCTCTGACGTGTTATTTTATTTTATTTTATTTTATTCGGATAACTTACAGCCTTGCTATTAAAAGTAATTGTAGTTATACAAGATAGTTAAACCTAGGCCATTTACAAGTTATCGCCTGTAAAACCGTTTGACATAACTGGTAAACATTAAAGAAGAATAAAATACTAAAGAGACTAATAATACAAACAAAAAGTCAATGCACGTAAATATGAATTAAAGAAGAAAAAAATAAAATAAAACAACATTGTAAATGAATACCCGAACAAAACACTTATTAATACAACTAAAAATATTTAAAAATTGTATACATATATATATATATCTTTCTTTATTTAATTATTACCTATTGGTTTTTAAGATTACCAAAAAATTTTTGGTTTGTGTAATGTCTGATCTTCTGTGCACTTGTATTAAATAGGTCAATTGAATGAGTAAATTCTTTGTTGAAGTTTTTGGTTACCCGAGGGAAGAATGAATGGAGTCTATAGTTGGTACGGGAGAAAGGGACCGACAATGCCAGCATTGGGTTTCTTTTACTCCTAGTAGAGGGCGGGACGCAGATGCCGATACAGGCCAGCAGCTCGGGACAGTGCACGCGACCGGACAGTAGCCCATGCAGCAGCGACAGGTCGGCGGAGTCGCGGCGCAGGTGCAGGGGCAGGATGTGGTGTCGTTTACAGCTATCGTCGTAGTCAGCAGACGATATTTTAAATTTACGGTTAAGATACCGTAGGAACTTCCGTTGGATTTTTTCGACTTGGTTGCTGTAAACGCCGTAGGTTGGACTCCACGCCTGAGACGCGTACTCTAATTGGCTCCGAACTAGTGAACAGTAAAGAACTTTGTGCGTTTTTAAGTTCTTGAAATTCTTGCAAATTCTGAATAAAAAGCCCAGTGTTTGCTTCGCTTTTTTGGTTATGATCTCAATGTGACTATCAAGTAAAAGTTTTGAGTCGAGGTGAACCCCTAAATCCCTGACTAAGTTAGTCCTCTCTAAGAGTTGATTGTTTAAATGGTAATGAAATGTAATAGGTCTAGGTTTTCGAGTAAAACTTATGATACTACATTTACTAGTGTTGAGATCTAATTTATTAATTATACAATAGTCTTCCAGTCTCGCCAGATCTTCTTGAAGCTTAATTGCATCGTCATGTGAATTTATAAGTTTAAAAATTTTCATGTCGTCTGCAAATAATAATAATTTAGAGTTTAAGAAACAATGTCCGATATCATTGACGAAAATTGTGAAGAGTAACGGTGCTAAAATCGACCCCTGTGGGACACCAGAAGGGATTGTTATGGAGGCGGAGGTGAAACCATTTAGCGCAACACATTGACATCTGTTTTCAAGATATGAAACAAACCACCTAAACAAATTTCCATGTATGCCAGATGCAAGAAGTTTGGATAATAAGAGACTATGATCAACTCGATCGAAGGCTTTTGAATAATCAGTATAAACTGCGTCTAGTTGGCCCCCACCCTCCATGCATGTTGTCACTTCTTCAGTAAAAAGCAATAAATTCGTGACTGTAGATTTACCTTGCATAAAGCCATGTTGAAACGGGTTAATGATGGGCTTAATGGAGTAGTACAATTGGGCATGGACAATCTTTTCTAAAATTTTTGCCAATATACATAACTTAGAGATTGGCCTATAATTTTCTACTTTTTGTTTAGGGCCCTTTTTGTGAATTGGAGTGACAAGAGCCGATTTCCAAATAGTTGGAACTATACCTTCACTTAGAGATCTCTCAAAAAGGATATAAACCGGTAGGCTTAGGCTACTTGCACAGTTTGCTAGAAGAGCTGGGTGTAGTCCATCTGGTCCAGCTGATTTGCTACAGTCTAAACGTTTGAGGTGACTTAGTACCTGAGTTTCGAATACTGAAATGGAGTGGATATTGGCATCTAAAGTGGGTGAGTTGCCAACAGAAGTTGCGACACTGGATGCACTTTGAGTCGGTCTTAGATAAGTTGAGCCGAAATAGTCGGAAAAAGCCTTACAAATACCTTCGCTGGAGGAGAAGGACTCGTTTTTATAAGTCATAAAATTAGGGTAGGCATTGCTCTGTTTCCTATCTTTAACAAACGACCAAAACGCTTTAGGATTTACTAATATGGACGCCTCTACGGTTTTCTTGTAATTCTCGAAACATTGCGATTCTACTCGTTTAGCTCGATCCCTCAACAAAATAAAAGCTTGTTGGTCTGCAATATTCCCATATACTTTATACTTACTGAGATACTTAAATTTCTCTTTTAGTATTTTTTTGAGCGGTTGACTATACCATGGCGGGAAATGACCTTTCCTAATGAGCTTATGGGGTATGTATTTATCACGAAGCTCGAGAAGTTTATTATTAAAGAAATCAACTGCCTCGTCAATTGTACCTAAAGATAGTAATTTTGTCCAATCATTCGCGTCTAGTTCAGCGCACAAGGATTCATAATTCCCTTTGTTGTATATGTATTTGTAAAATTGTTTTGGTTTAAGGTAGCCATAGCTGGGACAGGAAACATGTACAGCCAGAGCCGGATGGTACGCATCTTCGGGCACCAACGGTTCTATGTCATGTCGCACCACAACATTTTCGTTAGCCAAAACTAGATCGAGAATACGCCCACTGCTATTAAGTACATGGTTGTATTGATTTAGGCTGCATATATCGCAGGTATCAATTAACTCGGTGTGTCTAGAATCAGATAACGTAGAAGGGTTGAGGTAGTTATTGCCTGGATGACTGTCAAAGGTCCAAGTTATGGAGCTCATATTAAAATCACCAATGATTAAAAACATGTCTTTCGGATGGTTATTTACAATGTTTGTCAGATTGTGACAAAAATTTGATAACTGTGACGAGAATGACAGACCCAAGTTTTCTTCACAAAGATATATGCACCCTACATGAAGCTGCGTAGAAGATTTGGAGCGGTGAGACTCGAGCGCCAGAGTAAGCCACAGGTCCTCGGCCGAGGAGCACCACTCGCGGCGCTCGCGTGCACCCAGCTCGCGTCGCGCCGCCAGTAGCACGCCCCCGCCGCGCTCCTGCCCTGTCCGCGAGTACTGACGGTCCCTTCTCCACACCATGTACTTGTCACTAAATAACTCTTCGTCACGGATACTGTCGACAAGCCAAGATTCAGACAAAACTACGAGATCTATATTTTTTAGGTTCATGTTCCTCTTGAATATCTCAGTTTTGGTGCGCAAACCCCTAACATTCTGATAATATATATTAATCATGTTTTAATAGATTTAGTAATAAATATTTTGTAACAGTATAATAATTTAATACATACGAATAGATAAAAATTACGTTTACGGGTTTGCGTTGAGGAAAGTAGTATATGTTGCAAGCCGAACATGAACATATGCTCATAATAGGTAGGATCATGGTAAAATGATGGTTATACTCGTACGTCGATGAAAAGTTGATATTTTTGTTACCCGTGTGATGTACCAGTGACAGTTTGAATGTAAACAACGTTGTTAAACAGACAATATTTTTGAAGACTACGGGTTTTTCGATTTGAAGTTTATATATTGTTAAAAGGTAATTCCAAGTCAATAAAAATATTATGAAAATAATTGTACCTAAACCAACAAAAAATAAAATACTTAGAATGCAGTTATCATGGTTAAAGGTACGTAAATACATAGTAGCACAGATCAGAGTAAAAACGTGTTTTGTTGAGGTTGCGTATTTGTCAATATAATGAAGTGTTATAGAATTTTGTGGGTAATCATTTAAATTAGTTGTGGGTAGGTAAAAAACAACACTAAACAAGATAAATGACGTTAAGTTATTATGGTATGTAAGTGATTTAACGTGCACTGACTTACATGTTTGATAATATGTGGTTAAAAATACAAGTAGAAATAGCAAACACAGTCAAATAATTTTTTTGAGGTCATCTTCCGATTGGATGGCGATTATTCGCGAAGTTTCATTTTTACGAACTAGAATTTTACAATGTTTCACCCATGTGAATTGATATCCTTTGCTGGCAGACAATTCCTTTGTTTTCGTAAGTAGTTGTTTATTTTCTCGCGTCAGGTGGTCGTTGACAAAAACTTTTTGTGGGTTGTCAGTGAAACCCAGGTTGATTGTTTGCAGATTTTTGTGACGCCTTGCTGCCGCTAAGTAGTTTTCTTTGTTTTGACGTGACGTAAAACAAGCAATAATAAACTTGTCATTTCCGCTCGAGCGGACTCGGGAAACGAAGTTTATTTGCTCGCTACTAATAGGAAAACCAATGATATTGCCGACTTCACACACAAGCGTAATTAGATTCTCATTTTTCTTAAGAGGAATTCCTTTGATTTCGACATTGTTCAATCGCGACCATTGATCTTTGGCTCTGGTCAGTTGTTTGAGATTGGCTAACTCCTGTTGGACAAGTAGGTAATCTTCAGAAATTGGATTGTTCTCCAAAGCCGTAACACGAGAATTTATGTTTTGGGTGACGTCCCTTAGACTGCTCACTTCGCCTTTGAGATCGACGATGGATTGTTCAAACGATGCCATGCTAGTTTTGAACGACGTAAAATCACTTCTCATCGCTCGAACTTCATTTAAAACCTCGTTTAAAGTAGCATTCTGGGATGGGCCTCCTCGGCATGGCGGGCAACGCCAGTTGGTCTTAGCTGCAGCTCCCATTTTGCGATAGTTTTTTTCGAGAATTCCAGCACACTCAAAGTGCAATACATTTTCACAATGACCACAAGCCACGTAATCTGTGGCTAATTCGCCACACGTTGCACAGTTCATCGTGTAGGTACAGAAAAACTAACTACGCCAGCCAGCAAGATAACGGTAGACAACAACAAGCGCGGGATACCAGTTGCAAACGGATGAGTAATATACTTAGCGCAAGCGGCCGATCGAGACAAGCGCTCACCTGCATCTTCCCTCCTTGTTCTGGCCGATAATCGCCCACCGATTCTCGGTCGTGTGCGGGAGCCCTAAAACTCTGACTAGACCTCAGAACTAAGACTGTGACATGGAAAACATACTATTTGTTTCAGTGACGGTTTTTACCTTAAATTTAATGTCCCAAATTATAGATTACTAATATCATCAATCAATCATTAAATCATAATCATTTTAACAATATTTATATTTTGTTTTCATCTTATACAAGTTTATTTTTTACCCTTGCCCTGGCCAAATTCTAGCATGTTACGCGCAACATAAATCTGAATAACTTTCCGAAAAAACACATGACGAGAAATTTTACATATCGTATAAATTCTAATTTGAACCGGCGCGGCGAAAGGTTTATAAAAAGGTAAAAGAATTAAATTTTGTTTGTTTACCTATGTGACTTTTTTTTTTTTAATTGAATTAGGACACCTGTTCTTAGATATCTTACTGATATTACAATCTAGCTGTATAGCTAATAAGTAATTTGCATTTAACTTAAACTACTACATAAACAATTAAGCCTAAGAATGCGTCCAATAACACTATTCTTATAACACTACTCTTTGAGAAAGTGGTTCAAATATTTTTTCTGAACAAAGTTCTCAAATAAGGCGATGGGGTTGTACAAATTCAAGAAAAATATGTTAAAAATGTGGATATTTCTGACTAGCTGTATGTAGAACGATAGTCTAAGCCTCTTCCTACGTATGTTTTTGCTTACAAACGTGTAAGAGAAATATGAAATTATATTAAACTATCCCTGTATTGGCGCAAATTTGCTTTTGATGCTGATTATTCGCGGTTATTAATTTGTACACAGGCAGATTCCTTAAAAATCGTCAAGAATGGTATAATTGTTATTCATTTTTGATAATTTAGTTTTTAATCACATTATGAAAAAGAACTGCCACACGTATGACTGAGCGTCACTTGTAGTCCGGTTCCTTATAGTCTTATATCGCCAAATTGCACCAAATTTTTTTCAGGTACTAGTTAGGTACATAGCTCTCAATTTTTAATAGGAGCCAATTCTTGAATTTCAAAAAAATTCCATAGAAAAACCGGAAAAAACGTACCTGGAAAAAATTTGGTGAAATTGTAAGGCGTGTCTACGTGAAACAGCTAACTGACCGCACTATTGAGACCGGTTCGACCGATTTGACTGATTCTTTTTTTTGTGTTCGAAATTTTCAGGAGAATGTTTGAATTATAAGAAAAATTGGAAAAGTTTCCCGGAAAGTTTACCAAAACGGGAAAAATTAAAAGTGCTTTTTTCGTGTCTATAGCAAATAAATATCTTTATCTTAGGGGATTTTTGTTTGAACTTAAAAAAGAGGCGGGCCTGTAGTTTTTAATTAAAATTATGGCAGACTGCGAAATTATAAATATAAATTCATTTTTTTATGAGTGCAAAAAGCCAGATTGCCAGATGCATTATGTTGCTGTTTCCCGTAGAAAGTTTGATTCAAAAATTTATAGATAGCTACGACGTAGCAAGCGTAGCGAGTCTGTCGGACCGTCGGTCGGACGTAGCACATTAAAACGTTTCTTTTTCTTTTTTATTGCAATTTTATTGGGCGGCAGTATAGAATACAAAATACGGAGAATTAAATAAATATACAAAGTGTAACTGAAAGGTGTAAATCTGCCTATGAAACTGAACAACTTTTCCCAATGAACATAGGTCGAAATACGAAAAACCTTTACCTACCATACAGGCGCTATCAGCTGATGCAGTTTCTATGGGAGGTCAAATATTTATTTTGTTGACCTATGTTCCTTGGAAAAGTTGTTCAGTTTCATGGGCAGATTCACACACTCCTTTCCGTTACACGCTTATATACTTATGTTTTTAGTTGTTCTTTTCAATAAACTATAGGTCCTACAGAAAAAATATAACTAATGATTGTTATATTAATGCCATAGCTTGTAAATTAGAAATAAAAATGGTTTTCTTAGATAGTGTTTTCGTTTTAATTAACTTCATTATACATGTAGAACGTACGGATCAGCTTTAAAAAATATACGAAACGTTGGTAAAAATTTTACTTTCCCCAAGAAAATCACCGGAATTATAAACAAGACTTCTCCATACAAACTGTCCAGTCATGTCTATAGTTATGTATGGAATGACCATTTTTTTTTTCATTTCCGGTGATACTTCCTGGGAAAAGTTATTGACTAGTTAAGCCCTTTCGATTTTGGCAACCCGCTCGTTAGATACAGCCTTTACGTCCTGATGCGTTGTTTTTCAAATTATTATTTAATAAAAGCATTTCTGCCAAGTCAGCCTTAATTATATAAATTAAAACTGAATAAAAATCGTCAATTAAAAATGCAGTTCCTTGTCATTCGCTTTAGCAATTAGGTATTTTGGAAATTTTGTGCCAAAAACCATAACAAATGTGTAGAAATAGTAGATTAGTAGCCAAGGGCTGTAAGGCATCAATTGCAGCCCGAGATATTTAGGCGCACGGGTGCAATGCTTACACCCGAGCTAACTACTCTGCTTTACATCTCGATTGTGAGGTAAGTAGGTCCTTATTACCACCAAATTGTAGGTGACCAATTAGCGCTATAGGGTAATAATATAGCTAGAAAAGTCCAAGGGCGGTAAGTAATTAAAACGCCCGCCGCCCCGCTGCTGGAGGCAGCCATCAAGGCGAACGTTACAATTACTTACCGCCCTTGGGCTTTTCTAGCTACATTATTACCCTAGAGCGCTAATTGGTCACCTACAAGCCCCATTTGGGGGTAATAAGGACCTACTTACCGAATATGAGGGATGTAAAATAAATAATTAGTTATGTAAGTAGGTATTACTCACGAAACATCAGAGAGAATATTCATACGTTCATTTTCTGCCTTTTATTAGAAGTAGATTATTTCAAAATAATAGATTATTTAAGTCCCCTAGCCAAATTTTTGTATTTTACTCAGAGAGCACAAGTTTGAACAACTTCAAAAGAAACATGAGTCGAAAGTCAAGATTTTTTTGGCTTTAACATTTGTGCTGAAATTTTTCAAAGATGACAATTTTCCGCTTCGTTTTTCGACTTACGTCCCTCTATATTGTTGGATCCAAATGATATTTAAGTTAGTTCCGTCGAAGTTCACTCCGGCATATCGACTATTGATATGTACTTGTTCAGGCTGTTCTCCTGAACATCATAAATGCGGTGCTTTCTTAAAGGGTGGAGGGGGTACTAAGTCATTGGACATATATTATGCAAAAAAATATTCAGCCCTTTCTTAACTGGAGAAGCCGACACTTGGTATATTTTGAGATAATTTATTTGATTTAAATATAACTATCATGTGGTAAAGTAATATATTTTTAGAATCAGCTCTTAAAGACCTTTCAATCAATACAGCGCACGTTAGGCTTCAAGCAGATTTTTTTTTTAATTTCCCTCCACCCTTTTAGGAAGCGACTACAACGGTTATGATGTAACAACCTGAAGAAGAACGTAGGAGTAGTTGGTGCTGCGGATGTAACTTCGACGAACAGCTTTTCCTAAAGGATTTTGAGATTTGGATGGTAAGGGGTCCAAAACAACCCAGTAGTTTCTCAATTCCCAACGCCAACATAAACTCATGTTACATTTTTTAACTTTAGTCCGACAAGTTCATGCAGGGTGTATACAGTAGTAGTAGGGGTGATAGACTTTGGAGGGGACGAGGTAATCAGTAGATTAATCGGCAGCGGGGAGAGGAATCACATGCAGCCGACTTCATCATACATTACATTAGGAGCCATAGACAAGTGGCATTTTACTATTGTAAGCGCTTGAAGAATAGAATAAAAAGCGTTGTGTGAATATGATTCCATGGTAAACCTGTTTATTTTAATAGTCTAACTGAATATCTTATCTTCTTAACTTGTAGATAGTCTAGTCAGTCAAATAACACACAAAAATATATATGTTAAAAAAAATTACCCCGTATGTACGTAATAACAAGAAACGCATTTTTTTTTGTAATATTTTATCAATGAACATCACTCACTCGTCGTCTTTCTTCACTTGTAAAAAGTTATAAGCACAAGATTTCCAAATAAACAAAATTGTTGATACGCCAGCTTAGGAAATAAATTAAATAATTATTATAATAACTCCATAGAGAAAAGTACTTTATGGTAGAATATTTTTATATATTTTTGTGACATTCAAACACTGCAGGTGTCATGTTAATATTTTAAATAGATAAAGAGGAAGAAAAATTTGACGCGAGCCGCAGGCTCAAATCCTAGCTCGCGTCAAATTTTCCATAATTTTTAACTATTTTAAATCTTATTAACAACCCCCAACAAACCCCCTATTAACCCCTGGCCAAATTTCAGTATGTGGTTGGTGTGTAACTGAACAACTTTCTCAAAGGGACATGGGTCGTAAAACGTAGAACATGTAAGTTGTTGACTCACGTTTCCTTGAGAATGTTGTTGAGGGTGTGTTTGAGGGGCTCTACACAACGTTCCATTTCATTTTAGTGATGATAAGAGCGAACGTTATTAATGTATGGGATGACATAATGTCAAATGTCATCCCATATACAGCGTGTAAAAAAAGTACGATAATCCATCTAAAGGTGATAATTAAAAAAAAAAAAAAAGTAGTTTTAGCTCAAGAAGTGAAGCGCCTGGAGGGTTGAATGTCTTCTATGATCGGTGACGCAGACAAAGATGTTTTCTGTTATAATATCCAGCCACTAGCAAATACCTATTCATTTCAATACATTACTATAATGTAATTCAAAGAAATTCAAAATTCATGATCATCCGAATATAAAAAAGTATTTTTTTTTTACAATTTATTAGTGATGTAGAGAATCACCTTAAAAGATAGATAGATTAGATAGATAAATTGTTTATTTAGGAATACAGCACAAATCCACAACAAAATATTTAACAATATAAAATGCACATTAAATCTAAATTTAGTTATAGAGTGTGCCGCACCCCCAAGTAGGCCCTAACTCAGCATAATGCTGCAGCGGCAAAGCACGCCACAGCGCTGATATTCTGTCAGCGCCTGTAAAAGTGCGAGTGCGCAATCTAATAGAGGAAATGGTAAAGTAATAAATAAATTTAAAGTTAATAATAAAATAAATATAACAATAATGTACATTAATAAACATAAAATACTTATATACTTACATACATTCATTGATTGAAAGTGCAGTGTTAGTTGTGTCGGGAAAACTATAACATAAACTTAAACTTGAAAATAAATGAATGTGTAAAAATTATTTCAATCTCATCTACCTGCCCACCTACCTACCTGCCTGAATTTTTTAAGAATAAAGTTGATTTGTGCGGGAAAATATATAACTATTATATCCTACAAAGTTACTGCACAGCCTTCTGCAGTGATAAAAAGTGTTTGCGTGCTTCATTTTTAAAACAGTATTTTACGTTGATGCATCGCAAAGGTGGTGGAGGAAGGTCGTTCCAAATTTTGGAAGCTTGGTATTTAAAGCTTCCGCAGAAGGCTGCCGTTCTGTGATGAGGAATTGTCAGCACTGGTGCGACCAGTCTGTGTCTATATTGAGGATTTGCAAAAGGATCATTATACTTTTTTTTTACACCCTGTACTTCATGACGTTCGCTTTTATCATATTATATCTAAAATAAATTCAATGTCAAGCTGTCTAGACCCTCGGATTTGCGTTCTGAGTAACACACTATTTGGCCAGGTGTCTCGAAGTTACCCGGTATAAAACTTACTTCTTTTACAGTAGAGTATGTGAGGTCGGTCATCACCTTGCAACCCACACGACATGATGATGTGTAGACTGTGTCAAACAGATATTCACCAGACATTTGGAATTACTCAAGATAATAGGTCTTTACCTATGAAATTGCCGTTTTGTATGGTGATTTTAGGTAAACTCAATTTTCAGTACTAACATTATTGCGTTTTTTTTAGGAATTGAAAATGCAAATTTTAAATATTTTTTTAAACATGATTGGGAAGATCTTTAAAAAAATATAACAAATGTAATGATGAAATCGGACGACACTTATGACGAATTATTTTCGAACCTTGAATTTTATGTATCAAACTTTAAATAAAAACTTTATTTTATGCGTTAATTGTTAACCTTGAAGTCAACTTTCAAATATAAGACAAATGAAAAAAAAAACCGGTCAAGTGCGAGTCGGACTCGCGCGCCGAGGGTTCCGATATACCTATAGTATTTTTGGAAGCAATAAAGTCCATTTTCAGGACCGCAAAACTAAATTTGTTTGTAAAGGTTTTTTGCAGATTTCTGAAAAACTGTGCAACTTAGAAAGATCGTTTTATTTTTGCTGTAAAGTTTACATAAACCTCTGTCAACTGTAATTAATTCAGATTTTCCCTTACTCAAACTTCGGAGATAAGGGGGGGGAATGGTATTTTTTTTGACATTTTTCATCATAACTTGAAAACTAAGAAACTTAAAAAAATACAAAAATATATTTTAAAATGTACAAGTAAAGCCCTTTCATATGATACCCCACTCGACCTAGTAGCGACAATTTGAAATTTGCCCCCCCCTATTTTGGCCCCCTTTACATTAATAATCATACTTTTTTCAAAAAAAATTCATGTGCAATTAAGTTGGGCAACTATATTCTAAAACCATTCCAAATTTCAGCTCGATAGCGTAAGTGGTTGCTGAGATATAGAGGTGTGACAGACAGACGGACAGACAGACAGACAGACAGCGGCACCATAAGGGTTCCTTTTTTTTACCATTTTGGTATCGGAACCCTAAATAGCTTTAGAATTATAGTAATTATGATCTCATTAATCTTTAAGAAAATTTCGGCAATTTCATAGGTAAAGACCTATTATTCCATAATAATGAATATGATAAAAATGGTTGTGAAATTTTGCGATTTTCTACTTTGTAGGATATCAATAGATTGACAATTGCCATCCCATCATCAAATCTTAAGTGACGTTGTTGCTTCTTCTTCTTCTATTGGTCTTCGTCTGAACATAAATTCGCATAAGCAAAACTCACTTACCTTATCAATCCACCAATCTTCTTCTCCATTCTGAACCAGGATGTCTACTCTCAATTTTCGATATATCGATACGATACTACTTCGATACAGTCGAATTCATAACTTCGACCACTGAAAATAGAGTAGAATATTGATTGGATGAATTGTCAAATTGGCAGTGATTAGCAACCAACCAATATCCTACTCTATTGTCAACGGACGAAGTTTCGAATTTGCATGTTTAGAATGGTATCGTATCGAAAAATAGAAAATTGAGAGTAGACAAAAGTAGTTCGACCTCTTCCTTCACCAGAATTAGGTTTTCGTGTAGACATCTTCAGACCAGTTTAGTTTGAAAACCTGTTAAATTATTTACAGACTATCCTAAAAACCTTCGCAAGAGCAGTATCCACACTCACCTTCATCAATTTTCCTAGACGCCTCGTCGAGATCAGAGCCTGCGTAGTTGAGGATGACCAGCACTAAGGGCATCATTTCCCAGGAGTAGTGGAACTTCTCTAGCAGTTTGTGACAGTTTTCCACCAGCGTATCCAGGGATACCGCTGTAAAAGAAAAGGCTGGTGAGAAAGTAAATTTAGACACTATGATAATTTTTTTTTCGTTTAGTCCAACGCTTACCAATACATTTTGCACCTGTGTCAAAAGCAATCGGCTGAAACTGTGAGAAAAAACAAGTTTGTAAAACAATGTTACTCTTTCCGTCGTGCTTTAACGTCAATTTTTTTTTTTTTACTATTTATGGGCTTACTCTTGACCTCGATCTAGCCTTGAGGACAGAGATGAGGTCGACGATGGAACGAGCTTGCCCAGAAGAAGCGTATTCACTCGCGACTTAAATAGATTCGGGTTGTACTCGTAAGTGCTCGGGAACACAGACGCAGGCAGAGAATAAACAACACTCTAATAACACTCTAATATACTCTGGTTGTAGTGTCATGGCTGCAAAATGTATTGGTAAGCGTTGATATAAACACGATATTTGAAAATATTTGGTTAGGTGTAGAATAATATTCCATTAAGTAAAAGTGGCTCTCATTAAAAAACTTTTTATTTACTTTTTACTTTTTAGCTTGCTCTAGCTTTGATGACAAAAATGAGGTGTAAATATACAGGGTGCGCAAATAGTACTATAATCCTAATTTGGGTGAACCAGAACACGGGACCTTATGCCGTTTGTCCATTGCGCGACAATACCGATAATAACGGCGCCGATAAAAAATTGTGGCGATATCGGCGATGACACTATGAGTAAGTAATAAGCACTGTTTTTGCTCCTAACTTCGATACGATATCGTCACGATATTGGCAGGATATCGGCGCCGTTTTCTTGTTATCGGTATCGTCACAAACAAAAGCGGACAAACAGAAAAACAATCGGCAAACAATTTTCGTCCTCCGAATACGGCGAGAGTTGTGACTCGTACAGTCAACGACAGAACAAGCTTGAAACTCGCAGTGCGTCTATTGAAATAAGAATGGAACAAAGTCCAACGTGTCAAGCTTGATGTGCTCTTGATTGTACGTGAAAATTCCAAACAAAATTATCTATTTTCAACTCTGATTACTTTGGATGAGTTGTGAATTTTTGACGATAAACTTCGGAACCCTATACTGCGCGTGGCCCGACACGCACTTGGCCGGTTTTTTCTTCTTCTTTTTCTATAATATTAACATGACACCTGCACTGTTTAAATGTCACAAAAATATATATAAATTCAAAACTTCGCTCTCAACGAATTGATGCTGTCTATACAGACTTTCGAAAGGCGTTTGATAAAGTAGATCACAAAATTCTTCTAACAAAACTGGCTCAGTTAGGTATAAAGGGCTCTCTACTTCATTTTTTTAAGTCATATCTTTCTGGCAGATCTCAAGTGGTTGTAGTCAACGGTTTCAGCTCTAATCCTGTCCATATCACCTCGGGTGTTCCCCAGGGTTCCATTCTGGGGCCGTTACTCTATGTGATTTTTATTAATGACATTCATACATGTTTTAAACATTGCAACTTTTTGTTATATACCGATGATCTAAAAATCTATAGCACTGTTAGTAATGCCATGGACTGTCAGAAAGTCCAGCAAGATTTAGATAGACTGCAGGAATATTGTATTACAAATAAATTATACCTCGCTTACGACAAGTGTCAACATATTACATTTACTAATAAACGTAACACATTTGCTTCAGTTTATAATCTTGGAGGAAAAATATTAAAAAAAGTAGACGTCGTGAAGGATCTCGGTGTCTTGTTCGACTCAAAATTGAGGTTTGATAGTCACGTGGATTATATCCATGGTAAAGCGATGAGGATGCTAGGTTTCGTACTGCGAAACACCAAAAAGTTTAGGAGCCGTAACGCGTATCTTACTCTATACAGATCTTTAATCCGTCCACAGTTGGAATATTCCACCTGTGTATGGAACCCGCACTATGCAGTATACAAAAACAAATTAGAAATGGTTCAAAAGAAATTTTTAAGGGCTATGCATAGGCGTTTAACTTCTAAATATATGTCCTACCAAGATCTGTTACAGGAGTACGTATTTCTTCCCCTGTATAAGAGACGGATCACGTCCGACCTAAATATTCTTCGTAACATTTGTATAAGTACTTATAATTGCAACATCTTGACTAGTAAAATTCACTACTCTACACATAGAAAGCTAAGATATCCTTGTTTATTCAATTTAGCTGGTATTGCAACTAACTATGGGGCACGTGCCCCCCTGTACCGTCTTGGCAGGACATATAATGGTTTCTTCACTGACGTTGATATCTTTCATGAATCTAAAGCAAGTTTTAATAGAAAAATCCGCAATATATTGGTTTCTAATACTGACATTTGAATGTGTCTGCGTCTTCCTTCCCTCTACTTTATTTAACTTTGTCGACCTTCCCAGTTCTGATCTTACAAAATAATTGATATGGTTTCACCAACATATGGATTAATGTTTGTTTGCGCGCACTAAGCACTATTTGTTACTAAAGTAAAAGTTTTTTGTATGCTTCTTAATCCCTACTTTCTAACTCTAAGCGAGAAATGTACATGGAGGTAGTGTTAAGCACATTAATTTAACTCTATTTCATTTAGACCTAATATACGCTATTGTCTGTTTTTTCTCCAAAATAAATATAAATAAATAAACGTTTAAATAATGGTCAGGTTTTTACAATGCTTATATGATTCTGTATTTTCATTTTTGGACTCATCCTTATTCACAAGTAACATTTACAACAGCTCCTTGATATAAATCGTTTTCAAGAACTTCATGTAATCTCTTACCTTGATCTTATCTTAATAATACTGATACTCAATTCACGTGAGATTACTTGTTATGAATTACCGAGATGTAAACACAAATCTGATGCCAGTTGACACAGTTACAGTTATATTTATTTACAAATTCTCCGTTCACACGTTTCACTCGCAGCCTACTTGATACCACTAAGATAAATAAATAAATTATAATTCTAGATAAAACCGAAGCGCTTTATTCTGAGAACTGTGTTACTTACATACAAAAGGATAATAAAAGGAAAATTAAGTACGTCACGTTATTTCGTGGTAGCATCAAACACGCGTTTGCGATTACTGTAGACTTGAGTGATTTTAGGGTTCCGTGCCTCAAAGGGAAAAAAACGGAGCTCATATAGGATAACTTTGTTGTCCGTCCGTCTGTCTGTCAAGATAATTTTTCTCACAAACGGGTAAAGTTATTGAGGTGAAATTGATGGTTCAAAAATGTTGGAGATAGGGATGTAAAGGCCATATCTTTTGATTGTGATGTCATAGAAGCTTGAAATTTTCACGTCTTCAAGGGTCCACAAACCTTAATATTTGATGTCAATTTCACCTCAATAACTTTACCCGTTTGTGAGAAAAATGATCTTGACAGACAGACGGACGGACAACAAAGTGATCCTATATGGGTTCCGTTTTTTTTCCTTTGAGGTACGGATCCCTAAAATCACTCAAGTCTACAGTAAACGCAAACGCGTGTTTGATGCTACCACGAAATAACGTGAAGTGCTTAATTTTCTCTTTTAAATCTTTTGTGTCATTGATCATCCTTTTGTGTATGTAAGTAACACAGTTCTCAGAATGAAGCGCTTTGGTTTTATCTAGAATTATAATTTATTTATTTAATTTCAATTATTGATTGGATACAAAAGCCCGAAACCAGAGGCGGGTCAAGTCAAAACTATTATATATTCTGTGGTCAAAGTGTTTCCACGAGGTTTCCAACGAAGTGCGGCCGTGTGCCAACGCGTTTTCCATACAAAAATTCAAATGACTTGCATTCTTACGCGGGACATAAAATTCTAATGAAAAACGAACGAATACTGCTATTTTTAGTTAAATTTTTCGCTAATTAATACAAAAATACAGTTATTGTACTGAAAGTACTATTTTTGTTAGCAATTTTTGGTTCAATATTACGATTGTGGGCGTGCGGTCAAAACTGTACGGTTGTGATTTGTGTGCATGTGTGAGTGATCGTACTCATGTAAACACGGCTGACGAGAGTAATTGACTTTAGTGGACATATGGAGATATTTTTCTTGTCGAAATTGTTGTTAGGCGTTGAAGTTGCACGATGAAATTTACGCGAATAACTTTTTGCACATATATATAGTTGGTACTTATTGCATTAAAAAATAAAACCTTATATTTGCAGCAGTGGCTCCATCTAGTTGCGTTCGGGGCTAAGCTGGCCGTCACAGATCACCTTAAAGTTAAACCATCCCAATAATTACAAGAAAATACCAGTAGTTATACCTATAATACCCTCTTTCACTTCACTCGTAACTTCCACGTCCAAATGAAAAAGAAATGAGTAGGTATTGTCAGAAACAATGGTATAGTTTGAAAAGACTCGGCACTTCATGAAACACAAAGAAGCCTCTATAAAACGGACAATAGGACGACGCCATACAGATGGATTAAGAAACATAATCGACAGCGGCCATAGTAAACTTGGTGTAGCCAGGAGTGAGCAATCTTTGGTCTAATAAAAACTGTAAGATTTCTACAGTCGAAACAATATACAGCGTGAGTTTTTGGTTTTGCTCCCGAAGACCAGTGATTCTACTCATGAAAACAAGCAACTTTACCGAATTTTTTTTTTAAATGCAAAGTCCTGTTCCACTCCAGAGGTGAGCTTTTTATGTGAGATATTTCGTTAACCATTTTGCAATTTTTAATCACATTTTTGCAACACAAAGAAACAAACTATAAGAGTAATCAAATTCAAAAGGGATTTTACTACCGTTTAGGATCAACACTTATGTCAGAGTAAAATAATAACTTTCGCACAGTCCCTTCTATATATCAATCAATCAATCAATCAATTTTGTTTATTCAGGCAACAGACCCATACAAAAATAAGAATAATAAATACAAATAGGTAAAATATAATTATGTAGATTAATTCGGTTAAATGCGCACCGTAGGCAAGCGAACGTGAAAGTGTGAAACGCACACAAATATTTTTCAGTATTTTACAGCCTTTGATGGCGAGACGTCTTGCGAGTATATGTTAAGGTTGATTACTCCTGTCCAAGAAGGTCGCGCCTCAGTGCAGACACTAGCTGTTTACGACTTCCCTTTGTACGAGCAGCGACAGTAAAAATGCTATTCGGTGAGCAAGCGGGCCAGAGACACTAGAGGCGCTTAAAGTTAGATATGACGGACACGGCCATCTACCCAACTACACAAAGGGTGAAATTACACAAACTACAACCACACCACAACGACAAAATTAGACAATTAATTAGAAATTACTTAATCAAATTGAAACATATTTCAAAGAACGAGTGGGTTTTTATCGTCGCTTCTTTTTCCGCACCATGATGGCGTCACTTTGTGAAGCAATGTAGTTTAGCTGACGTCATTAAAATATTTTAATATCCAACAATGAATAAATGATGTTTGATTTGATTTGCAATGAAGACGACTAATTGTAAAATAAATAACATGTATAACCGCAGATTTGGTTCATTCGTGCGAGGTAAACTTTACAAAACTAGTTATACTAGTTTTCTATATTCAATTATTTTTATTACTATTTTAATCGAATATTAAAGTATCCAAAGTTCTTTATTAGATTGGCTTTTAATGAACTTTATTATAACGTTGAGGCGTGTAAACAAACAGGTGCTTTTTACATTAATTAAACTACTTTGTAAATAATTTTAAAGGGTTATAAATTAAACTTATTGTCTACTTCACAAAGTTGGTTTAAATTACTTTAGGTTTAATTAAATTAGGTAGGTACTAATACGGTCGTTAATATAAAGATACTTACTTAAACAATAATTTGCATTTAATTTATGATCCTGGATCACAGTCTATATAGTAATTAATATATTGTTTTATTTTCTATATTCTATCTGCTTTTTAATTTCCAAAGCCAAACAGCAGAACCGGTAATAACCGATGTTGAAACAGAAACACATCATAGTTAATATATTTATTATCTATGCTGTACGCTGAAGCTGATTATAAGCTAAATAGAGACACCTAATTAAATTCAAGATCTGTATTGTACCTATTTAATGCAAATAAATTATTTGAATTTGAAGACTGTTGTACAGTTAAGACCACTTCAAGCTTGAAACAATGGACTATCCATTCTTATTTCTATACCGAGTGTCAAGCTTAACTTGTATTTGACTGTAACATAAATATGTGAGTGAAGATTTTATAGAGCAAATGTTAAAAATACTACAGAATTTACCTTAAAAGGTATTTTCTTTAGAATTGCAGCGTGCAACAAAGTAATAAACCGTCCTATAGCGTAGCGAAATAGTTTTACGGCGTCCATTTTATTTCCGTCACGGTATGGTATACAGTTTACAATAGAATACGTTCCATTTTATGACTTTTAGCTAATTCTAGTCTAGAAACTTTAGAGCCTTTAGCTAATACAGAATATTATTCTGCAAGGAAAAATAGAAAACCCATTATTTTTTTCTTTTTCGTGATCCATTTTTAGGGTTCCGTACCTCAAAAGAAAAAAACGGAACCCTTATAGGATCACTTTGTTGTCCGTCTGTCTGTCTGTCTGTCTGTCTGTCTGTCAAGACCCTTTATCTCACGAACGGGTAAAGGTATCAGGTTGAAATTAATACCATATATAACCATATAACCACACAAGATCTGAAAATTTCAATTTTTTACAACGACGCAATCAAAAGATATGGCATTTTATGTCCTCATCTCCATACATTTATTCAAAAATGAAAAACCTACAGGGTACTTCCCGTTGACCTAAAATTATGAAATTTGGCAAGAAGCTAGGTCTCACAGTACAAATAATGGGAAAAGTCTGAAATCATTAAATATTACAACTTTTCTCACAACTAATGGTAACCAATTGTGGTGAGCTCCCGTTTCAAGAACATTCATATAAGAGAGGGGTCAAGTTGGATGGTTGCTGAGGCGATTTTTGTTTTAGTTCTATTTAAAAACGGGAACACTTACAAACTTGAAAATTGGTATGTTTATAGGGCATAGGCTATAAAATAACAACAAATAATAAAATTTGGTCAAGCGCGTGTCGGACTCAAAAAATCTAGCACATTAACTTACTGTAATTTCAACTAATACAATTATGTTTATGTGGTGGTACGGAACCCTCAGTGCGCGAGTCCGACACGCACTTGGCCGGTTTTTTAAGGTACCGTACCTCAAAAGGAAATAAAAGGGAACCCTTATCGAATCACTTTGTTATCCATCTGCCTGTCACATCTGTCAAGCAAAATCCGTTTTCTCCCGAACGGGGGAAGATATCCAGTCCATGCACCCTTGAAGCTGTAAAAATTTCAAGTTACTACAACAACGCAATCAAATACGTCCACTTGTGTCTCCATCTCCATACATTTATGAACCAAACCAAAACCTAGGGAAGGTACTTCCCGTTGACCTAAAATAATGAAATTTGGAATGATGCTAGGGCTCATATAGCACAAGGTAAGGAAAAAGTTTATTATTGAATCACAACTTTTCTTATAAGTAATCATAACCAATTAACGTGAGCTAGTTAGTATATTTATTTTAACGAGTGATCGATTAGGCTAGAGTGGATACGGAATTTTTAAAATCTTGAAGAATATGATATAGTGGATGGGTACGGAACCCTTAGGACGCGAGTCCGACTCGCACTTGGCCGGCTTTTTACTACGAAAACAAAAGTATAAAGATTTCAAAACTCGTTTTCATTAGTTATAGTCAAGCCTAAAATTAAATAATGTTTTTAAAAATGCCTTGATGATAACTCTGTACTTTCGAGCGGAGCGAGAAAGGTATTGTATTCGTGAAAAAAAAGTTTTTCTAATTTTCTCAAAAATGTGTTCGATATCACTAATACATCATAAAAAACAAGTCTCCCAAAAATGTCCGTCCGTCGGTCGGTCGGTTAGTCGGTCGGTCGGTCCGTCGGTCGGTCTGTCCGTCACGCTTTGGCCTAGCGGTTAAACGAGTGGTCCGATTGACACCATATTTTGAATTTAAGAGTTTTATGCAAATCCATCGAAGGATTTTGAGTGGTTTCCTGCTGGCTCTCATTTTAAGGGTAGCTGTCATACAACGAAAATGAAAAATTTTAATTTTCGCAAAAACAGCTCATTATATCTTGATGAAACTTTGCTTGACCAAGCATCTCCATTTGAGGTATTTTGCGGCAGTATCAATTGGTCTCTAGAAATTCATATAAGGGGTGTTCCCTTACTACTAAAATTTAAAAATGTGATTTACTCAAAATCGGTTTGCGTTTATTTTATAAAATTGCGTTTATTTTGATGTTCTACAATTTGTATTCTAAATTGGTTTTCTACCTGACTGCATATTTCATTAAATAATTTTTACATATATCTAGTAGGTATAGGTAAGTTTGTATTTTCATATTATTTGTATGAAATTTCATATTGTTGTATTATTTGTAATTACAAAGTTAAGTTTGCAGTTGATACTTATTTAATCATTACTGTCTGCAGCCTTTATTAGTTCGAACATTCGGCTCTTGATCCGGAGGTTCTGGGTTCAACTCCCGGCGGGGACACTGTTGAATCATGACTCTCGTATATTGCGAGAACGTAAGTGCAGTGCTGCTTTACCATTTATTTAATGTAAATAGGCACGGCACCAAGTAAGTCAGTAAGCTAAACAATTGCAATTATGGTCTTTATGCTCTATACTTAAGGTTCGTCGGATCTGTAAGTTTACTATTATCTAATCTGTGGCTTAAGAAACATAAGTTGAGCTACGTACGCTACAAACCCCACAACAAAAGATCAGCTCAAGGTTAGAGTGTTACAATCGAATTGAATGTATTATTATTTTGTTACCTAAATTGGAACCTCCCGGCGTATAATGTCACGTTCGCAAAATGTCACACTAGGGTTTACCACAGCAAAATGTCACGTTCGCAGAATGTCACGTTCGTATAATGTCACACTTAATCGTGACATTGTGCGAACGTGACATTCTGAGAAAAAATATAAATCATGGTGCACCCACACCTAAGAGCCTGTACCCTGCGTAAATATAGTACACGCGAGTTTTCCACATTATGTCGTACAGGTACATTGCTTAATCCTTAACAATTTGATCACTGGCACGACTAAACAAAGCGGCATTGTACGTGAAAACGCGCTAAAAATCGCCGCGAATTTGCTCCTTCTGAACAGGGTCTAAGGGTGAATTTCCACCAGTGCTGGGTGAGGGAGCTAAGCTGTCAGCTGGGATAACTCCAACCAATAGATTTGCGCCATTTTCCTATAGCTTGTCAAATGCGCTGTCAAATGGAGCAATTCTAACGGTTGGAATTTTCTAGCGCCCTCGTATATAGGGTGACTTTTAATTAGTTCTTGATAGAAAAAGGTATGAATGTACTCATGAAACTGAACAACTTTCCCCAAGAAACATAGGTCGAAATACGAAAATCAAGTTTTGACCTCCCATAGAAACTGCATCAGCTGATAGCGCATTTTGTATGGGAGGTCAAATTTGGTTTTTCGTATTTCGACCTATGTTCCTTGGGAAAAGTTGTTCAGTATCATGAGTACATGCATATCTTTTGCTATCAAGAACTAATTAAAAGTCACCCTATATAACTACTGCACTGGTGGAAATTCACCCTAAGTGTTTGTAGAGCAACCATATATGCAATAATTTTTACCTTAACCTTACTCTGTCTGTGTCTTCGTATGTGTTCCTGAGTTCATATAACCCGAATCTATTAAAGTCGCGAGTGAATAGGCTTCTGGGCAAGCTCTGTCCTCAAGACTAGATCGAGGTCAAGAGTAAGCCCATTGACAAGAAAAAACTGTTTAAGGTTTATATAAGTCGCCGTGCCGTGTAATTATATGTGTTATATAAATTATCAATGTTTTCAATAAATACAATAAAAAATCTTTTTACTATTGGTACAATATTTCTTCACAATGTAGGTATAACTTTGTTGTGGATGAACCTTTAGGTAATTAACTTAAAATGGTGCTATAAGTAAGTAGGATCAAAATACTAGACTATTCATAGGGTTCCTTTTTTACCTTTTGGGTACGGAACCCAAAAAGCTATGAGCAAGGACAACATCATGGGACGACAGGGAAACACCCGTATTTATTACGACAAACATCAGAATATTTAAATTTTATACCCGACTGCGACGAAGTTCAAAAGGAGTGTTACGTGTTCAACCTATATGCATGTCCGTTTTTTGTTCCCTCGTAACTCCTACTCGGCTTAACCGATTTTGATGAGCTATTATAACATCGTTAAATTTGTCTTAATAGCGCGAGTGACACTGGGTAGGTATAGGTAGGTATATTAAAATTATGAAGATTCAATATGGCGGATTTTAGGGGCCAAATTGAGCGTTAAGAAAATTTATTTTACACTATACCTAACTATAAAGCAGGGTATCAAAATAAAGAGAGGCGATAACAAAATGTAAAGGGGAAAGTCAGGGGTGTCCAACTCACATATATATAAAAGCAAATTTTAAAAATAATTTTACGAAACAAATCTGAAAACTAAAAAGTATGATAGAAAAAATATGTAAAAAACAAAAAAAAATCTACTGCGTAACAGAA
The DNA here is from genome assembly GCA_947532105.1 of Athrips mouffetella. Classification (NCBI taxonomy): domain Eukaryota; kingdom Metazoa; phylum Arthropoda; class Insecta; order Lepidoptera; family Gelechiidae; genus Athrips; species Athrips mouffetella. The sequence continues at coordinate 8,398,013 of OX383973.1, forward strand.
ACGAGGAAAACAAGCTAGGATCTATAGGATTTGGTTAACTTGAATTTTAAGGCGGGGACGAACAAAATTATGTTTACCACCACAAAAGGTGTTTCCGGCCCCACCGACTACAAAATCTTACAAAATTCAAATTAATCAAATCCTAAATATATATCCTAGCTTGTTTTCCTCTTTTCTGTTACGCAGTCGGGTTTTTAGTTTTCATTTTTTTTTAGTCTAAACATAAAATATAAATGTTGGTAACCCTGAAGGTGGATGGATGTACCTCGTGTTTATTGTGTTATATCTAGAAGAGGTATCATTTATACCTAGTCTTGCAATAAAATCTGGACATATTTATGGCATCGTTACATGATCTACGATCGTTTATTTATTGAAAATAATTATGGTTTTACAGCGACACAAATGCAAAGTTCAATGCAATTTGAATACTACAAAATAGAATATCTTTTATACTATTATAAGCACTATATTTACATTATTAGGCTATTCCGTCCCACAATTACTAGTCGACTTATAAAATGTAGTGCTTTAATGTGCCACATTAAAATCCAATATTGAACGAGCAATATTTGTATATATTTTATTTAGCTAGATCTCATGTCTGGGAAAATTCATTTACACCGTTTTTGTTTAATAATTTCTTTGCGCGTTTTAGTGCGCTTAAGAAACTAACAGCGCCATCTGTTGTTGAGTAGCATAGCTTACTCACCTCGAGCAGTTGTAAGAGATGTTTGTTTGTAGGTAAATAAGCGACTGGTTTCATAGCTTCATAATTTATTTGTTCATTTTACCTTTCAATTTGTAAATTATTTTAAGCAACTTTTTATTTTGATGAATTGTGATTTCTGTAGGATATACAAAAATTTGGGACGAGCGAGAGGATGACTTTAAAAAGCGGGTCCACTGAACACTTTCTGGTTCTGTATATGTCCATTAGAGGCAGTGATATTAGGTGTTTGCTCGTTTGCAAGTAAATCGTATATCTTTAGGATTTAAATTTTAACGCTTTAAATTTTCTTTTTACAGTTTTAAATCTTTAGGACCTTAAATTTTACAGCTTTCTCGTAACATACAGGTTTACAGAAAGCAGACAGTATCAGACAGTAACTTCCTCTTTTTCGAAATATTTTTTTTTAAGTTTATTTATATAAATCTTTAAATAAGTAGTTATATTAAATTATTACATGTCAGTTACACACATAGGTATGTTTACGACGTTTTTAACTTATATCTTGAACACATTAGCGGATGCAAGCTATAACTATAAACATAAGCAAGGAAATGCAGCGTTTTATGACCAACTTATCCTGTTCATCAACTTATGACTTTCTTCCTCAATCGACCTTCGCTGTACCTATCTGCCATCGGATTCCGTTGTCATAAAATGTTTTACCGCGTTTTACTTCGTCAATTAAAATTGCAATTAAGTACAATTGAATTTTATTCAAAACTTGCGCCATGAAATAAATGTGTAGTTTAAAGATCGACTGTGCTAAAATAAATTCAGATAGTTCTTTACAGTACCACTTATTTCTATTCTATGATAACGGCTGATAGTGTTCGGCAACCGTTCGACCCAACTTCTATCAAAAAAATCTTAGATAAACAACAATATACCGTTTTACTATTAGGTGGTAAAACTGATGGAAAAAACGAGATACTTACTATACATCGGTTGGTAGTGGTACACGGAGAAAAAAAACTCCACCAGAAATTACAAAACTGTCTTGTAATAGAGGGAAAAACACAGTTTTAGTATTACTTATAAAAGTTTTGCTGTAATTGCAATAATTACTATTTTTTATCAAAGGCTTAGTATTACTAAATGTAATTTCTATTATACAGTTTTAGTAAATGTAAGATATTACAAATTTTAATGATTATCGCAAATCATAGTAAATGTTGTTAAAGTTTAGTAATTCCTACAAATCTGCTTAGTATTTCTAGAAAATTCGTTTTATATTATCAGCAAATGGTTTTAGTACAAGGCAACATTACACACTTTAGTATTTTTTAATGACAACGTCCTTGTATTGACAAACAATTTGCTTGAAATTACTAAAATATTCTTATAGTAATATTACTAAATCGTTTTTGTAATTTCAAGCAACCATTTTTAAAATCTAGCTTGAGTTTTGTTTGTGCTGCGTTTGCGTCTCATGCGACGCGCTTGGCATCTGCCATTTTGAGTGTAGACGCGCTGCAAGCTGGTTGTCTTGTAAAAAACCGGCCAAGTGCGAGTCGGACTCGCGCACTGAGGGTTCCGTACCACCACATAAACATAATTGTATTAGTTGAAATTTCAGTAAGTTAATGTGCTAGATTTTTTGAGTCCGACACGCGCTTGACCAAATTTTATTATTTGTTGTTATTTTATAGCCTATGCCCTATAAACATACCAATTTTCAAGTTTGTAAGTGTTCCCGTTTTTAAATAAAACTAAAACAAAAATCGCCTCAGCAACCATCCAACTTGACCCCTCTCTTATATGAATGTTCTTGAAACGGGAGCTCACCACAATTGGTTACCATTAGTTGTGAGAAAAGTTGTAATATTTAATGATTTCAGACTTTTCCCATTATTTGTACTGTGAGACCTAGCTTCTTGCCAAATTTCATAATTTTAGGTCAACGGCAAGTACCCTGTAGGTTTTTCATTTTTGAATAAATGTATGGAGATGAGGACATAAAATGCCATATCTTTTGATTGCGTCGTTGTAAAAAATTGAAATTTTCAGATCTTGTGTGGTTCATGGATCCTAATATATGGTATTAATTTCAACCTGATACCTTTACCCGTTCGTGAGATAAAGGGTCTTGACAGACAGACAGACAGACAGACAGACAGACAGACAGACAGACAGACAGACAGACGGACAACAAAGTGATCCTATAAGGGTTCCGTTTTTTTCTTTTGAGGTACGGAACCCTAAAAACGACAAAGCTCTAGGTTTTGATTCAGATCTAGGTTTTTGATTGTTTTCCTTAATGACTGTGAAGTGAACCGAGGAAAAAGTGTCTTTAGACGGCGCCGGCACGGCCGATTGCCAGTGGAAGTGTGTGATGTGGTTAAATCGATTTTCAAATTCATCAGATGCTGTTCCTTCCATCTTTAAGATATTACCATATTTAAGATATTTCTATTTGTGTAACTTTGTGTACTTGAAAAAGCTTTATTAATAAAAATAATTAATTAAAGTTAAATGAGTTTTTCATTGAAAACTTATTTTTTTTTAAGTGCTTCAGGTGTGTAATGTTGTTGGTATTAAAAAAACCATGCTTGCTATGGCGGAGGTGTATGAGGAGATTTTACGAGTCGATTCTATCTGTTATTATGAGCAAAATAACTTAGAATCATCCCCAAAATCTCTTGCGATACGTCTACTACAGCCAGTCTGTACGGGTTTTAGCTTATACCTACTTACTAAAACTAAAACACTTCAATTAAAATTACAAAATGAACACTAAAATAAACAAAAAATTTGTATTTACCTATGACGTCATCATTTCCGATATTATTACAGTACTCCTAAAATTACAAAACATTTAGTATTTACCTATGACGTCACTTCCGTAATGACTATTGTACTCCTAAAATTACAAAACATTTAGTATTTCCTATGAGGGCCCAATTTTCGATTTTACTATTGCACCCTTATAATTACAAAACAGTATTTGTATTGAACATCGTAAATTACTAACACATTCTTGAAAGTACAAAAACGTTATGTGTAATATTTACTAACTGCATTAACAAAAATGAATTCATGGATATTACAGGGCATTTGTTGTCCACGGATTTAGTAATATTTTAGTTAAAATTAATGTATTTTTGTTAGTTTTTCGCTCAGTGTAGGTAAAATTATTACAACTTGGTCTTAACAACCAAAGATTCTCAACCAAAACAAACAAATTCCTAAGCAAGCCATAGAAATACGAAATAGGCGCATAAATAACCCATTCGAGCGGTTTCCCGCCACGCGCCATTTTGTTGTGAGTATTGGCGGCCATTTTGTGCACTTTGTAGGGCGTTATTAGCAGGATGAATTATGTGCGCGCGGAACGGCTATAAAACTCTAATGGCGATGGTGAGGACGCAGCTGCGAAGCTGGACTGCCTCAAGGAATACGAAGGTACTTATTGGATGGTATTTAAAGAAATTTCGTTTATTTTCGAGGAGTGGAAGAGTAGCCTTTTAGTTTCATTTTTGAGTTTAAGAAATAAATATCGTTTTTGTTGTGGTGGAGATCTTTTGAAGAGATATATATAAGGAAATCTCATGATTGATTTGAGGATCATTACAGTCTACGATTGGTTCATTCCCCCTACGTATACAAAGCATTTTTGTGACTGGACTTTTTATGAGATGAATCATGATGAACATATGGGAGAGTATTCCAATAAAAACGGTACTTAATCAATCAAGTTCAATATTACTTCATTACTTCTTTGCCGGCACTACACGGGTGAAAAATTCCCTTAACTATTACGAGCCCGAGCCATACCACCCACATCACTCGCAAATCAATCAAATCAACGATAGCATCAATAGTTATTCATTCGCCACAAGCGTGCCATTCTTTCGAGATCATACAGAGGTCGGCGTCGACCCGTCTAGTGCGAAACAATCCCTCGTTTCTCGCGTCCGGTGCGATATGGCCTGAAAGAAACCATTCATGCGAACAATCGAATAGTACTCGGGTTTGTAGGCACAGCATACATTGTCCGTTATGAACCACGTACGTGACTGTGGCTTAGTACGCCAGAGGAAGTGGATAGTGTGATAAGTTATCACGCCACCGCGCCACGCCACTTTGTGTCAATGGTGGCTTTGTGTAAGGTTTTGTATTGAGGAATGGAAATGTGAGTCAGTCATTTGTTTTAATTTTAATTTTGCCAAAATGTCAGGCACTTCCTTATTCCTTCTTGATACGAAGCGATTCCGTTAAAAGAAAGCGAAGTCGAGGCAAACAACGAATATCGCATCCTGGACTAAAAACCTAAGAGACTGGTTGGAATTAGTGAGCACAGCCAAGTTAATTCGCATGACTGAAGACAGGAAGAGAAGATATTGGCATATTATGGTTGCCGACCTCCGGCAAGGAGATGGATCGAAATGATGATGGATGATGATGAATATATATTTTTTATGATACTATGGCTAAAATCATACTGCAGCAGGTGGCTTCGTTGCGCCAAGAACACAGTAACTCAGCTGAATATCGGTCTAACATACATAAAAACGCAGGACGCCTACGGCTAGTGGCATACATACATTGTCATACATACTTAACATCACACCTGCTACGATCTTCACATACTTCCTTCGCTTCCTATCCCCATCACATCAACCCTTTCATACACGCTTGTCGGTTTATGGTACTTTTAAGGCCTTTACGAGTATGTGTGCCGTACGTAGTAAACAAACGACCGCAAACGAGTGTAGGCTTTATGTGACTTGCCTCCAGCTAGTGCGGTGAAGATGTTATTTTCGCGAAAAACCAGACTACACTAGTCTCCAGGCGCTAAGCTAGCCACCTCATCATTACATCCCATGAAATGTCTACTACAGGACAGGGAGCTCCCTCTAGAATTCTAGCTTTTGCTGGAAAAATGTGGAGGGGAAGTACCATAGTCACGTCGATGTTACGACTGGCACCATGGACCGCGGTTGTAGGTGACCGCAGTAAGTAAGATGGTATGATAAACAAGAGGATGCTGCTGCCCATCCTCCAGTTTATAACCCTTAGTCGTCCTTACATGTAAGTATGGAATTGGTACTATTTTTTGTCGGCACCATACGGGACACTAGCCACCTGCTGTACGAATTTAGGGTAAGCACGAGCAACGAAGTGCCTAAGAATACCTATTCTCGATTTAGTTTCGCATTTTCGTGTCAGCAAAATTTTAAATTTACCTAATTTCGAATAATTACGCAAGCGCATCCGATTTCGATGAAATATAAAACCTAAGATTTTCGGGGGCGAAAATAACACTTATTAGGGTTCCGTACCCAAAGGGTGAAAAACGGGACCCTATTAATATGCCTCCGATGTCTGTCTGTAAGTATTAAAATTTTTCAAAATTTTGTCACGTTAATGAATTTATTACAACTCAGAATTAGTTCTTTCAATCAAACCAACTATATAAATTAAAAAGAGTCGTACAGGTCTTACAATAATCACATCATACACCAGCTCTGCTAGCCAAGTCTTTAATCTATTTTTGCAAACATTTTCAGCTGCAAAATGAGGTGAAATACCCACTTGTTACATAAACAAAAGCGAGGTTGAGTTTTGTGCTGTAATTTATGTACACCTACATCCGGAGAGTAGGCCCCATTAATCAGCTCGAGGTAGGCCCCTCCTCTATTCCTAGGGTTACCAAAAGTCGGGATTTGTCCTGATATGTCCGGATTTTATGATGCATTACGGGCTTCTCAGCAAATGTCAGTTTTTTTACTATTAAATAAAGTTTATATGTGACTGCGTGAAAATTATAAAATAAAAATTAATAAGCGACGTGTGCTTGCAGAAAATTATCCGGACTTTTTTTTAGAAATCAGTTTTTTACTTGAACTTGGTAACCCTACGTATCCCCGCGCTACATTATACATGATCATACAAACATGGAATGTCTGTTTAGCCACCGCGACGATCCCGAGCCGATACCGATAAAACAAAAGAACAGCGCCGATTGTAGCGACTCTGTAAGTAATAAGTACTGTTTTTCTTTTTTGTACCTGTGGTCTAGGTATAAGCAGAGTACATTTCACACTATACGAGTACAATATAATAACGCCTTTCGTGCTATGCTTGGACTACAGTGGCGGTGTAGTGCGACTGGCATGTACGAAGAACATAAAGTTGACGATTTCCCATCTGTTTTAAAGAGGCTTAAGATTTCCTTTTACAATCGACTGTCTAAATGTAGTAATGCTCTAATTGTAGCTGTCTTCAGTAAATTTATATTTTAGACTACTTGGACGAATTATGTATGTAAATGAAATGAATTTAATTTGAAATTTTTAAAAGAACTAATTAACTTATAGTTAATTTTATATTTTGAGAATTTTATTGTATATTGTATATTATTAATTTATTTGTAACTTTATTTTTATAATATGAGACCAAGAATCTCGAAATAAAATGATTTTAATTTAATTTAATTTAATTTTAGGGTTCCGTAGTCAACAAGGAACACTTACAGTTTCGTCATGTCCGTCTGTCTGTCTGCGGCTTAGCTCGGAGACCCTTAGTACTAGAAAGCTGTAATTTAGTACGAATATACATTTCATCCACACCGACAGTGGTTAAACAAAAACTTAGAAAAAAAAAATTATTAGGCTACCTTCCCCAGTCCCCACAAGTAAAGTGAGGATTAATCTTTTTTTTTCTACTTCATCTTGTGGGGTATCGTTAGAAAGATAGGTCTCGAAAAATAATATGAGGTTGCAAATATCATTTAACGATCCGTTTGGAACCCTATAATGCGCGTGACCCACTCGCACTTGGCCGGTTTTTTGGCTTCGGCGCGGTGAACAAAGCCTTAGTCCAAACTTAGTCTGTCTTTTGTATTGACAGTTTTCCCGGATTTTTAAATAAACCAAAATACATAGACACGATTCTTTTTTAACCGACTTCAAAAAGGACTATTCGACTGTATGTTTTTAGGGTTCCGATACCAAAATGGTAAAAAAAAGGAACCCTTATGGTGCCGCTCTGTCTGTCTGTCTGTCTGTCTGTCTGTCACACCTCTATATCTCAGCAACTACTTATGCTATCGACCTGAAATTTGGAATGGTTTTAGAATATAGTTGCCCAACTTAACTGCATATGAAAATTTTTTGAAAAAAGTATGATTATTAATGTAAAGGGGGCCAAAATAGGGGGAGCCAAATTTCAAATTGTCGCTACTAGGTCGAGTGGGGTATCATATGAAAGGGCTTTACTTGTACATTTCAAAATATATTTTTGTATTTTTTTAAGTTTCTTAGTTTTCAAGTTAAGATGAAAAATGTCAAAAAAAATACCATTCCCCCCCCCTTATCTCCGAAGTTTGAGTAAGGAAAAATCTGAATTAATTACAGTTGACAGGGGTTCATGTAAACTTTGCAGCAAAAATAAAACGATCTTTCTAAGTTGCACAGTTTTTCAGAAATCTGCAAAAAACCTTTAAAAACAAATTTAGTTTTGCGGTCCTGAAAATGGACTTTATTGCTTCCAAAAATACTATAGGTATATCGGAACCCTCGGCGCGCGAGTCCGACTCGCACTTGACCGGTTTTTTATTGTATTTTCTAGAGTATTTTTTTTTAATAAATTCTATAAGTAATCATTTCAAAAATAATTTTAGTTGCCTACTTAGATTAACTCGAATGTTGTTATCGTTATACCTCGTTTTGTGGATGACTACATTTTTATATCTGTTAAGAAAAGTGCAATTTTTTATGAAAATAAAATAGTTACGTAGTTATTCAGTCTCAAGGTCGTAGACATTGGTATAACCCTTAAGAACACCATGCAAGGAGACTTGAAACAAAGTCGTTCATTATCGACTCTGTCCGACCGCGAACCGTAAAATGGGCTGTAACGTTGATAATCTCAACAACCATTTGTTGCAAGACATTCAAAAGCGTGACAGAACAACAGAACGCCGTAAAAATAGATAAAGGTGCCTAACACAATATTATGTAATAGGTCTTTACCTATGAAATTGCCGATTTTTTTTTACAGATTAATGAGATCATAATTCCTATAATACTAATGCAATTTTTTTCGTTTGTCTTATATTTGAAAGTTGACTTCAAGGTTATTAATATACGCATAAAATAAAGTTTTTATTATTAGTTTGATATACAAAATTTAAGGTTCGAAAATTGTTCGTCTTAATTGTCGTCCGATTTCATCATTAGATTTGTTATATTTTTTTACAGATAATATTTTTCGAAAATCAAATTAAAGCTTCTGTTAGCTTAATGTCTTCCCAATAATGCCTAAAAAAATAAAAAAGATTGGATTTATAATTCCAAAGAAAAATGCAAAAATGTTAGTACTGAAAATTGAGTTTACCTAAAATTCGCCATACAAAACGGCAATTTCATAGGTAAAGACCTAATATGTAGAATAACAGCGCAAAATGGCCGCTCCATCTACAGGGTTTTATTGTAAAGCCACGATCACACCTAGCTGAATTCAAAGACTAATTCGGCATACATTGCTCGTTGAAGTAAGGATATTGAAATTAACACAACCAAGCCTCCCAGCAATGTATGCCGTATTAGTCCTTGAATTCAGCTAGGTATGATCGTGGCTTAACGAAGCGCTTGCGTATCTCCTTTCCTACGCCTTTTAACTACAACCAGCCAGTGTCAGATTTCAATCAGCTGACGTTCCAAATTCAAATTATCCTACGTTTTCATTACTTTGAAATTACTCTATTCAAACTTATTTTGTTTGGAACCTTTTGGAACGTTGGTAGATAAAAAAAAAACAAATCCCTAAAACTCGTAAAACAAAAGTTGTTCCGCCTCAAGTAGAGCAAGAATCCGAAAAGTTTACAGAGATATATCAAACACCCTTTATAAGCAACCTTAAAATTGTTCATTATTCACGTTCGTATTTTAAACGTCGTTATTTTTTTTATCTTAGGTAAATAAGCATTTCGTGATCGTTCTTTATTACTAAGTAGTAAATTGTATATAGCGGTATTACACAGTAATTGCTTAAGAGAAACTTGAAGAATGAATTTATCGAATAAACACGCATGATTTCCGTATAGATGAAGAACAACCGGCGAAGCGTGAGTTGGGCTTGGGCGCCTACGGTTCTGTGTGTAGGTATGTTTATTCTAATTGGCAAGTTTATTCCAGTTGGCAAGATGTTATCTTAAAAAATATTACATCTGCCAAACTGCCTGGCAGTTTGTTGGCAGTTGAATTACTGCTCCCTTATCACTACTTTGACATCTTATCTATGCTTATCTATATCTATCTCCTGCATGTCTATAAAATTATTTATTGTAAGAAATGTATTTAAGAATGTATAGGTATGTTATTATTTTTAAATAAATAATGGTGTCGGTTCTGGTAGACATAAACTAAAACTAAACTAAATTTAACAGTTTTAAAAGTATTTCTGTCTTTTTCTCAGCTTATAGAGAGAGTAACAAACAGCAACACATTTCGATCCGTCAAAAGTTTAGTTTCAGTTGGCTTCTGCTAGAATCAACACCATTATCTATTTTTACATGAATATTGTTTGTGCATTGTTGTTTTTAAGTGTCGACTGTTAGTTAGGGGGAGACCTGGCGACCTAAAATACAGGTTACTACCTAGTTTAGGCACCAGATCTCCCACAATACAATGTCCAAAACTTTGCTTTCTTATTGTTTCTTAAAAAATTGTAATTTGTAATGGCATTTTTGTGGGATGATGAATAAATTTTATATTATTATTATTAAATATATATATATATATATATATATAGTTGTACCTATTACAGGTTGAAAACAAGAAGTGCCTTTCATTTATTTTTATGTTATACCTAAACACAGATTCTGTAAAAAAATCACCCAGCTAGTCATTATAGTACAGTTCAAAAGACACAACATAGCCTGGCAGTCAACGTAGGCTCAGTAAAGTAATAGAGGCCCGTTGGCACCATTTCTAGTACGGCAAAGCCCTTCTTCAAGTTGAGTTAGAGTCCAAAAAATAAAAAACAAACTTGTTCTTAAATTTTAATCCAGGGGTATTAAGAAAGTATTTTTTATGGCCAATGGGCTTACTCTTGACCTCGATCTAGTCCTGAGGGCAGAGATGAGGTCGACGATGGAACGAGCGTGAGTAGGGGGGATTCGCCGGTTCTGGACCATGACGTCATCAGTGACCCAGAAATACAGATGGTGATTAGTTAATGAGTCATAATATTTGCTAACTAGTGCGATGGGGTAGAGTCGGCGGTGATTCGGTAATGAATCATACATTGTCAACTTTTCTTACGTTGATGGTTTAGGACTTATGTTTGCTTATGGTGATCATATGAATGTCATCGCTGACCCAGTAATTTCGGTTCTAGGACAGTGACGTCATCAGTGACCTAGAAATACAGATGGTGATTAGCTTACGAGTGCGATAGGGTAGTATCAGGAGGTAATTAGCCAATGAATAATGTGCTGTATGGCTTATAAAATACGTTTCATTATGAATGATCATGTGAACCTCATGTTATTTTGGTACCTTGTTCTTAACCAGAATAAGTACCTTAGTTATTGATTTGATCGAAACTTTAGTAGTAGTTTTTATTTATGTGATGGTTTAGAACTTATATTTGCTTATAGTGATCATGTGAAAGTCATCACATGTCTAGTAATTCCGGTTCTGGGATAGTGTATTGATTTGAACGAAATCATAATTTGCTGAATTATCTTTCCTAAATAAACAAATTATCTATCTATCTAAATATAATATTATTTCTTTAATTAATTTGTCCACGTGACCTAATGTTAGGAAATGGGCTAGCACGGTGATTAGGATTAGCTAATGAATATTAGTTTAGGGTAAGTCTTTCTTTCATCTTAATCAAATATTTGTACACTAATAAATGATTTGGTAAACAAATTCTGGTATAAAACCCAAGACATTTTGCTTTTCAACTACATAAAGTTATAGCCAGCCAATCAGTGAAAAAATCTATGTTAGTAATCCAAAAACTCTAAAGTTGACTTTAGTACTATTAACTGTGTGAAGTCTTAAGACAGGAGAAAAAATTCAAATAATGGAGGTACGTTGAGTTTTTTATTTTATTTATTGTAATTTATCAGATTTAAATTTAATTAAGTAATTGTATTGTTTTTAACGTCTTTGATATTTTTTATAGCTTATTTTCTGTATTTTTTTATTTTATGTTAATTCGATAATATGAAATAAATATTTTGATCTGATGTTTTAATTGTGTAAGTAAATCAATATTGTTTTAAAGTTAAGATAGCTGATTATTAACTCCTTTATTGCAGTACATACCAGGGAAATCAGTACTCAACGATGACACACCTCTAGACTTACAAATAGGATTAGAAAATATTAGAGATCCTTACTATAATGCTTACAACACTTTACCTCGCTATGAGTCAGGAGAAGATGCTGATGTCACAGTTCAACCAGTTGCAAAGAAAAGGAAACTTCACAATAAATCATTCATCAGTAATGAGAAAACTACAAATATTGATGTATTTTTTAACAAAAAGACCGTGAAGATCAATAAAAAAGGTACGACATCAAGCGTGGGAAAGCCCCGTGATAACGGGATTGCCTATATATCATTACCTGAACAATCTAATGCAACTCATCTTATTAAAATAGAATTATATGATTTAAAAAAGATAAGAGGAGTGCCGCAAGATGAGCATTGGAAATACGCTGATGTGCGTGTAAAATATCTGACACATGCTGAAGATGACATCAAACAGACTTGTGAAGAAGCTATTTATTCCATCACCAAGAAGATTTCGGAGAACCCGAAATGTAAATCTTATTTTTTCGACTTCACTAATAAATGATAATTTATAACTAATAACCTAATTCAAAATTAAATGTTTTTTCTAAGGTTTTTCTTAGTTTTTAAATTTCTATATTATTGTAAATAAATTGGCATCATTTAATTTTTTCCTGTACATACTTGTAATGTTAGATCTGTAAGTAATTTTAATAATTGAATTCTCTTTTTTTAATAAGTGCACTATTTTTTATTTTCTTTTATACAATATATAAAAATATTTACTCTATATTTTCTTTTCATTTCTACAACAACCACCATAGAAATAGGTCATAATGTATCATTTTATACATCCATTTGCTGCAATCATTAGTGGACCCAGTAGTTGTGGAAAAACATTTTTTATAAAAGAATTTTTAAAAAGCCGCCAAAAAGTTTGTGATACATCATTTTTTGAAATAATTTGGTGTTATGATGAAAAACAATCTGTGGACAATGATATCCAAGGTGTCCATTTTCATCAAGGTTTACCTGAACTATCTATGTTCGTAGATACAAAACCGAGACTGATAATAATTGATGACCTAATGAGAGAATCAGACAGTAGAGTAGTTGATATATTTACTAAGGGAAGTCATCACAGAAATTTGAGTGTATTTTATATAACACAAAACATGTTTCATCAAGGGCGAGGTCAGCGAGACATATCTTTAAATGCAAATTATATAGTTTGTTTCAAAAATCCTCGCGACAAAACACAAATCCAGTATATGGCCAGACAAGTACTTCCAGAAAACAGTAAGTTTGTGCAGGAAGCATTCAAGGATGCAACAGAACGACCTCATGGCTATTTGTTAATTGACCTTAAGCAGGGTACTCCTGATTGGTGCAGGTTCAGAACAAATATTTTGCCGACTGATAAACATTGTATTATATATTTACCGAAAAAGGGATTTAAATACGATAGTCAAACGATGCCGAACTTTATTCATAAATAATGTCTAGAGCTGTCAGTACACATTCTGAGTATTTAAGAGCTATCTGCAAATTAAAACCAAGTTATAGAAAAATACTCTTGAAAGCTGCTGATAGTAAAGCAATTAAATGCATTTGTGAATGTATTTATAATGTGTTGAAAGGAACTGTACCAATTTCTACAGAAGAAAAAGTTAAACTAGGTAAACATAAGAAAATTTTACGTGAACTTGTTAAAAAGGGAAGTATTAAAAGAAAAAAGACTATCATTGTTCAAAAAGGAGGTGCTTTCCTACCTATTATATTGGGGACATTATTGAGTGGAGTTCTAAGTTCATTACTAAAGTAAGTGTTACACATCTGAAATGGAACACACTAGGAAAATGTTCCTCATCGAGCCGGAGGCAGTGGAGAGATTTCAAAGACCAATTAAAACCAATAACCCTTTGTCATCTTTAGATATAGAGATGGAGAAAATTTTAAAGTCTACTGATAACGATTATGAAAAATGGAAAATGTATCAACAAACTCTACAGAGATACTTACATTTTACAAGTATGGATCGAAAACCAGTACAAATACCTATGGTCGATTTGAATGCTCCAAACGATGAAGATACAGCCCACCAGAACTATGAAAAGCCCATAGATACCCATGACACAGATAATCAAAACCTTGATTTGAGACACTTGAATGATATTTTAAAATACATACCAAAGTCCTATCATAATCGAAGTGCGTTAGTTGTTAAAACATTGCAATCAAACTCAGATAGAATAATTTGGGATAAAAAAGGTGTAGTTACTATTGATGGTAAGGTGATTCAAGGTAGTAATATCACAGATTTGATAGGTGATATTGTAAGACCGCTAAAAAGAAATGAACCGATAGGATGTGATAAGTTTTTGAATCTGTTGTTTGAACTGAATCTACCAATGGAGTGCGTTGGAAATCCAAAACGAAGTGAATACATCCACAAATTGCATATAAATAAGTATAAAGGTCATTTATCTAAAACACCAATATCAGAGAACAAAATTCCTCAGAAGTCCTTGGAAGTGCTTAATGAATTTAAAAGGAAAAGGGCACAATATAAAATTGAATCTGATGAAACACCAAAGTTGACTAATACTGCTCAACCAAGAAGGAAACTAAATTTGCAAACTGCATGGGAAAAATGGACTCCTTGAACAAACTTTCTAGTATATATTATGATCCATCTCATCCGGCAGGATACAGTAGTGTTGATAAATTAACAAAAGCAGTTAAAGGACAATTAAGTAAAGGAGAAGTGCAAAAATGGTTACAATCTCAAGACGCATATACTTTACATAAAATATCACAAAAGCGTTTCCCTAGAAATAGATATATTATTTCTGATATGAACTATCTATGGCAAGCAGATTTAAGTGATATGCGAAGTCTAAGTAAATATAATGATGGATATAACTATATTTTATGTGTAATTGATGTTTTTAGCAAGATGGCTTTTGCGAGGGTTTTAAAGAAAAAAGACTCGAAAACAATCATTTCAGCCTTTAAATCAATCTTGGATGAATACGGAACAAGCCCTAGAAATTTACAAACTGACAAAGGAACTGAGTTCACGTCAAAGTCTGTTAGAGAATTTTTAAAAACTCACAATATTAATTACTATGTTACAAATAATCCAGATATAAAAGCGAGTATTGTAGAACGCTTTCAAAGAACACTTAAGGGTAAAATGTGGCGTTATTTCACTCATAAGAATACATTTCGATTTATAGACATCCTAGAAGATTTAATTAATTCGTATAACCATTCTAAACATTCTAGTATAAAAATGTGTCCCATAGAAGTTAATTCTAGCAACGTATCTAAAGTTTGGCAAAATTTGTATGATTGCAATAGAAGAAAGGTTAATAAACTTTCTTCAATTCCTAAATTTAGCGTAGGGGATTATGTACGAATAACTAAATTAAAATATACATTTGAAAAGGGATACGAAACTAATTGGAGTGATGAAATCTTTCAAATCACATCAGTTATTCACAGACTTCCTTATGTTGTTTATACCATCAAAGATTTAAACAACGAACCTATTCAGGGAACATTTTATGAGAAAGAATTACAAAAAGTTGTGATGAATACTGATTCGTTATATAAAATTGAAACAATATTGAAAACAAGATTTAAGGGATCTAGAAAAGAAGTTTTTGTGAAGTGGAGGGGATATCCAAATAAATTTAACTCTTGGATACCATATTCTGACATAAGTAGTGTATAATTTTTATTTTCTTGTTTGATATGATAATAAATTGGTTGTAAATGGTAATGCTATCCTTATTTACATTTATTGTTCTTAATTTTGTAACTTCTATAAAATAACAGTTCTGAAGTAAAAATCTCGCATTCAGCATTTTGTTATCGTTAAGGTCAGTGTTTTTTAACGAAGATGTTGGAAGATAATTTTTATCTCACTCTCCTGAGCAATTGTTCCATGGATTATTTCCCGCTCAACATGACATCACACTTTGTAACTAAACTACCAAAAATCATTAAATTGGATGGAGAGTGGACTGTTAGTCTTGTAGAATTCAACTATCCTTGTTCAATGCTTACCGTACAAGAAAAGGAAAATGAAATAACTATTTTCAAAAAACCACCTGGCAAGGGCTTGGATTCTGTTTATAAGGAGACTACAACAATACCCGCAACTAGCTATGATACAGTCGAAAATCTTATCACAGCATTATATACAAATAGGGATCTAAAAAATCGTGTCAAGTTTACTTACAATACTGCTACAAAATTTGTGTCGGTGGCAGTACCTGATGAAAATATTACAACTTTAAAATTATCACCTAGATTAAGTCTTCAGCTTGGTTTTGAGCCAAACGTTGATCTTGTTGTCAGACCACTAGGAAAGTATCCTTGTAATTTATATT
This sequence comes from Athrips mouffetella, assembly GCA_947532105.1. NCBI lineage: Eukaryota > Metazoa > Arthropoda > Insecta > Lepidoptera > Gelechiidae > Athrips > Athrips mouffetella. The sequence goes on from OX383973.1 coordinate 8,414,408, forward strand.
TGGGTCTACCGTCACAAATATTTGTTTACTGCGATATATGTGACCCTCAAATCGTAGGAGATGTTATGACATCATTATTGCGGAATGTTCCATTAGATTCCTCTAAGTATATTTATGGTGTTAACAAATTGAATATATTTTCACATCCTTACTATATTCCAATAATGAGGAGGGAGTTCGATACAATAGAAATCGATATAAGGTCAGAAACTGGTCAACCAGTACCATTTGAATTCGGTACTACATGCGTTAAACTACATTTTAAACGCTTAGGTATAAAAGATTAGCTGAGAATAGCATCAGGAGCGAAATAAAATTAAAAATGAGATATTTAAATAGGAATCATAGTTATCCATGTCCGTATGAACATTATTACTTACAACAAGCTGGAACTGGTATTGGAACAATCTACAAGGGTGCTATTCATCAGAGGGGACATGGCATTGGAAGTTTTCTTGGAGGATTGTTTAGAAGCATTATGCCATTGTTGAAAAGTGGAGCAAGAGTACTAGGGAAAGAAGCCTTAAGTACAGGAGTGGGAATATTGGGTGATATGTTTCAAGCTAGACCTTTCGAAGAATCTGTAAAAGATAGAGTAAAAGAAGCAACAGGTAATTTGAAACGTAAAGCAGATGAAAAGATTGAAAGTGTAATGAGAGGTTCGGGATATAAAATAAAAAGAAATAAAATTAAACGTTCAGTTGTTCAACGATCAGCCAAATTGAAACAACGTTTAAAAAAAGGTTCTTCAAGTGATATTATATCAGATATTTTTGAATAATGTCATTTTTACATAGTCAATCGTGTGAGTGTGCTAAGTCTGAGTTGGATTTGTTTGCATTACCATCAACTCAAACAAGTATAGAGTCAGGACAGTGGGTACATTATAAGTCAATATCATCACTTACTGACGAAGGACCTATTGAATTTCTTGTTCCTGGGAGCGGAGAAGAGTACTTAGACTTATCGCATACTTTGATTCATATAAGAGCAAAAATCATCAAGTCTACTGGAACTCTAGCTGCGACAGACATAGTTGCACCTGTTAATAATTGGCTTCATTCACTTTTTAATCAACTTGATATATACTTGAACCAAAAGCTTATATCTCCTCCAAATAATACATACGCATACAGGTCGTATATAGAGACTTTACTAAACTATGGCCCTGCGGCAAAATCTTCCCATCTAACATGTGGATTATGGTATGCTGATACGGCAAACAATATGCACGTAATGACAGATAATAATAAGGGATTTAAAAGCAGAAAACATATTAGTAAAGAGAGCAAGGAAATCGAAATGGTTGGACATCTACATGGTGATATATTTAATCAAGAAAAGTTTTTATTGAACGGTGTCGAAATGAGACTTAAATTAGTCCGATCCAGAGACACATTTAGTTTAATGGCCGACAACGTAACTCCAAAGGTTTCTATCCTCGATGCGACCCTTCTGGTTAGAAGAACACGTTTGAATCCAAGTATTTTGTTAGCACATAGTAAAGTTCTAGCTACAACCACCGCTAAATATCCGATTACACGAGTTGAAGCGATTACACAAACAGTCTTTGACATTCTAAAGTGAGACATCGATTTTTAATTGTCTCTCGGTAAAAAATTGAAATATTGTGATATTCGTGCTATTCGCAAGTGAAAACAGTGCAAGATAAAACAATAACTTACAATTAACATAAACAATTTATTAATTATTGCTAAACTAGTGTCCAAAAGTGTTTTTTCGACATTTAACTACCACGAGACCGCGGTAGTTGGACATTGATTACGTGCACCTGAGCTGAGCAGTTGAGTAACTTACGGGACTATTATCTACCCTGCCTTATATTGCGGACGGGTCATAATTGCGTGCGATACCCGGCGTAAACCGGCTCTGCGGTGACGTATGCTAACGTCGTCCGATTAGTCAAGGAATAGTTGGCTTTGCATGGCTGGGATTTATGCCTAATACCATCTTGCATCTGAGGGTCCCTACTACTACTGGAAGATTGTAACTCGAATAGTTTCTTCCGTGCAGGCTGTTTTATATTATTATATTTTTTTTATCTTTTCTGACAGTATGAAGTGTTATGGCTGCCCGCATCCGATAGACTATGCTAATGATTCTCTTCAATGTATTGCCTGTAAAAACTCATTTCACTATAAATGTGTGAACATTACGTCGGCTAAATTTAGAGAACAAAGCCAAGTTCTCAAGAAAAGTTGGAAATGCCCTGACTGCATGAACGTCTCAACATACCGTCCTAAACGTGACGATACCCCTGTAAGAGTGCAACCCGAGGCAGCTAGTAATTTGGATGAGAGGAATCTCGATAAAGTAAAGAATCTCCATTTAGATCATGACCCTGTCACAATGGTTTCTCCAGCCGCTTCTGGTCCTGCCCCGGCTCCCGATAGTTCTGAAAATTTTGTATCTGGGCAACTTTTTGCGGTAATACGCCAAGAAATTAGAAACGCATTGACTGAACAGCACAAACTACTGGTTGATCAAGTTAAGATTGCTATAGAGCGTAGCATCGACGACAAATTTAAGCGTCTTGACTCTGCAGTGGGTGCGCTAAAGAAAGAACTCGAAGAAGTTGTTACAAGCGTTACTTTTATCGGAGATAAATACGGCGAACTTGACATGCAGCTAAAAAGTACCATTGAAGAACGGCGCGTTCTCCGTGCAGAAGTTGAGAAGCTAAAGAATAGCAACAAAGACCTATCGCTCAAGCTTAACGATATGGAGCAGCATGCCCGCGCTTGTAATCTAGAAATTCAATGTGTCCCGGAGCATAAAACTGAAAATATAACTACGATAGTTAAGCAACTAGCGAAGACGGTCTCATTTGTCCTCCAGGAGGATGATTTACATAACTTTACTCGCGTTGCTAAAATGGATACTTCCACCAACCGACCGAGATCAATTATCATCAAAATGAAGAACCCCTTAAAACGTGATGGATTGTTGGCAGCAGTTATAAAATTTAATAAGAATCAAAAGAATAAGGAAGACAAGCTCAACTCCCATCATCTTGGTTTCGGCGGTGATAAGCGGCCAATTTATGTATGCGAACATCTTTCTCAATGCAACCGGGAGCTGCATAAAGTAGCGAGGGAGAAAGCAAAAGAGCTGAAGTATAATTATGTATGGATACGTGGTGGGCGAATTTTTGTGCGGAAGACTGATAAGGATCCCGTGTTGATGATTAAAGACTTGGAATGTGTGAAGAAAATGTCATAGTCTTTTCCAATCTCATATTTTTATCCCCTATAATTACGTAAGCTTTGTGCGTTTTTTTATATAAAATTCTGTTCCATTAATTGTTATTACCAAAACGCAAGAGGTTTGAATACTAAGACTGCACAGTTTTTCGGTAACGTGAGCATAAATGATTATGACATCATAATAATTACTGAGACTTGGCTTCAGGAAAACGTATACGATGCGGAGTTGTTCGATGACAGATATGTAGTGCATAGGAGGGCTAGGAACTTAAAAAAAATATATACTATTAGAAATGTGTCACGTTCGTATAAGTCAGGTGGAGGGGTTATGGTAGCGGTGCATAAGAGATTCAAGTCATATAGAATAACTGAAATTGAAAGTGAATTTGAGGACCTTTACGTAGTTATTGAATTAAATTTAAATGGGAAAACGACAAAACTTTGTATCTTTGCCCTTTATACTCCATCACCGTTAGTTTTAAAAAATCTCGAGGTGATTTTAGATAACGCTAATATTAGCTTATCGAATTTCGATTATGTGTTGGTAGCTGGTGACTTCAATTTAAATAATATCACTTGGAATTTGGATAATGCTAGCTCAAGCCTCTTACCTCTTGTGCGTGACAAGTGTACGGATGAGCATGTTTGTGTTATAAGCGAATTTATGTCACTCAATGATTTGAAACAGTATAATGGCATTTTAAATTGTGACTCTAGAATATTGGATCTGATAATATCTTCTGTACCTGATGTTGCCCTTAGTGAGTGTAAATTCCCTCTTAGCAGTATTGATAAACAGCACCCACCACTTGACTTTAAAATAAATTTTAATTCTTCTGCTTCACTCAAACCAATAAATAGCCCGAGACTAAACTTCTATAAAGCTGATTATGATGGAATCATCAGTGATCTCAATCAAATTAAATGGGATGATTTATTTCATAAATGTAATAATGTTGATGAAATGATTGAAATTTTTTATAATGAGTTGAATAGATGCATAAAGAAACATGTTCCGTTGACTCAGCCTAAAGGACACAAGTACCCAGTGTGGTTTACCAAACCATTAATAAGATCTATAAGGGAAAAATACAAAATTAGAATGAGAATAAGAAAGTACTCAAATCCTTTAGACGAGTTAACTTACGATATTTTAAATAAAAGGTGTGAACGGTTACTAAGTGATTCTTATGATTCTTACTGCAATAGAATTGAGGCTGCCATTGCCGCAAATCCAAAATACTTTTGGTCTTATACAAAACAGAAAAAAAAGAATGAGTCTAATTTCCCGGCAGTTATGTACTTAAATGATGAAGTTGCAAGCAGTAGTGAAGAAGTATGTCAACTATTTGCTAAAAACTTTGCTTCCAATTTTAACACTAATGTCATCTGTAATGCTTTTCCACCATTAGCGAATGATTTACTTGCAACTTCAGACTGTTTATCTGGGATTTGTGTATCGGAGGACTCGATACTCAAACATCTTAGGAACCTTAATGTATCTAAAGGTTCAGGACCTGACGGTTTGCCGCCACTTTTTCTTCGTGAGTGCGCGGAATGCCTCAATAAACCTCTCGCAAGGATTCTTAATACTTCTCTCGTTTCAGGACATTTTCCTAGAGTTTGGAAAGAGGCTAGAATACTACCAGTTTTTAAAGATGGATCTAAAAACAAAGTTCAGAATTATCGGCCTATTTCTTTATTATCGACGTTGCCAAAAATGTTTGAAACTTTTATATACCCTATCCTCTACAGCCAAGTTAAATCGTCGCTAAGCGATAGGCAATTTGGCTTTCTTAAGGGCAGATCAACTAACTCTAATTTGGTCAGTTACATTGAAACTCTCATCGAATATCTGGATCAAGGTGAGCAAATCGATGCCGTGTATGTAGATTTTAGTAAGGCGTTTGATAAAGTTGATCATTCGTTACTTTTGGATAAACTTAGAAAACTTGGGATATGTGGTAATTTACTGTCTTGGTTTCACTCTTATCTTAATGGGCGTAGCTTTCACGTAGTAGTTAATGGAGCGCGATCAAGAATTCTACCTGTCACTTCAGGAGTCCCGCAAGGATCCCATTTAGGACCATTGTTGTTTGCTATATTCATCAACGATATTGTTGACAGTCTCGCTTATTCAGACGCATTTTTGTTCGCAGACGACCTAAAGATTATTAGACCAATCAGAACCGTATCTGATATAGCACTTCTTCAACTTGATATTAATGCATTAACTTGTTGGTGTACTCATAATAAAATGTCACTAAACTCAAAAAAATGTGTCAATATAACTTTTAGTCGTCGAAAAAACCCTCTCCCTACGAAATTTACCATATCAGGTGTCGAACTTGAGAAAGCTAACTTTGTCAGGGATTTGGGTGTTCTTATTGATAGAGAGTTAAACTTTAGATTACATATCGACACAATTACGAAAAAAGCATTGAGAATGCTTGGTTTTGTTATTAGGAATACTAAGAAGTTCAAAAAACCAAAGTCCAAAATCATTCTTTTTAATGCCTTGGTTAGAAGTCATTTGGAGTACTGCTGTCAGGTATGGTCTCCCTTCTATGAGTGCCACAAAAATAGACTGGAAAGAGTACATAGGCGTTTTTTGACTCATTTGTCATACTTTTTTAAACAACATCGTTATCTTAACTCGTACAGTAAGCGACTTAAGTACTACAAAATGGTTAGTTTAGATAAAAGAAGAAAGCTGCTCGACTTGGTGTTCTTTTACAAGGTACTAAATAATCAGATTGATTGCCCAGATATCTTAGCTAGGATTTTGTTTTCGACACCTAAAAGGTTGCCAAGACGACAGAATTTTAAATTATTTGTCTGTAGAAGTTACAAATCCAATCTCGGTCGGAATTCGCCAATCACCCGAATGGTTAAACTCTTCAATTATTTGCCCGAGCAGCTCTGCATCGATATATTCCAAGACTCACTTGCTACCTTCAAAAATAAAGTAAGATCTCACGTTACCGAAAACTGAACTAAACCAAAATATAACCAAAACTATGCTAATTAAAGTCCGATTTTGTATTGTGTACTACTATTTTCTATTTTGATCTCTTACCTATTATAATGTTCCTTTTTATTCTTGATCATGATAATGTGTTTAGTTGTTGAATATCACATAATTCTTCTTAGTTATCTGTATTAATATTGTATCAGTATATATTTGCATCATTGTAAGTGTCTCATGTGTAAGTTGTGGTTACCTATAATTGGATGTACATATATATAAGATCCTTTTTTTTTAGTGTATAAAACTTTTGTTTGATATGTATTATCTGTTGGTGATCCTAATAAAGAAAATAAAAATAAAATGAAGTAAAAGTACTTACTATACCTTCTGGCGTTCAAGGAAAAACCTTAGATAATGTATTCCTCGGTCAGATACCTAAAAGATGTGTCGTAGGTTTCGTTGATAATTCTGCGTTTAATGGTGATTTTAAACAAAATCCTTACAACTTTAATAACTTCAATATGAACTACTTTAGCTTATACATCGATGGTCAACAAATACCTTCCAAACCACTACAACCAAGTTACAGTAATAATAAATATTTATATACGCTACCATTTCACACATTATTTTCTGGTACAGGAATACATTTTTTAAATGAAGGGAACGATGTGTCTTGGGCTGACTATCCTAACGGCTATTGTTTACTTGCATTTGATCTGACACCGGACTTGTCTGCTAATGTTTCATCTCACTGGAATCTGATAAAACATGGCAGCTTGCGTATGGAAGTACGGTTTGATTCAGCTTTAGATAAAACTGTCAATTGCATAGTTTATGCTGAATTCGATAATGTAATTGAAATTGATAAAAATAGAAATGTTGCGGTTGACTACAGTAGTTAAAAAAAAGATTTTAATATCTAAAACAGATACTTATTAAGTACAGTAACACTGATTAATTCTTTCAAAATAGTTGTCTATTAAGTTGAACAGAACAATATTTTAAGAAAAAAAAAGTATGAATACCTTTACAATTAAACATGATTTAAGAAAAATTGTTGGACATTTAGATGTCGAAAATAATGTTTATGCAGCGAATCGTTTACCAATGTTTGTATCCAAACCCACATATATAGTTGTAAATATGGATCCAGACACAAAACCGGGATCTCATTGGGTTGCAATTTATATAAATAAGTATCGTATTGGAGAATATTTTGATAGCTATGGTAGAAGACCAATAGGGTACCATTTGCATTTCATGAAAAGGAATTGTAGAATTTGGAAGCATAACAACAAAGTCATACAGAATATTTTTACATCTGTTTGTGGAAAATATTGTTTAGTATACCTGTACTTTAAATTAAGAGGATATTCAATGGATTACTTTGTCAGCATGTTTAAGAGAGAAAATACAATGTTAAATGATTTTTTGATTAACTTCCTTTATAATAAAATATATAGATGTAATGTTAAGTTTTAAAAAACATATTGTGTATTGTTGCTAATGATTATTGATGTTCTAATGTTTGTTAAGTTATTTTATAAGTGAGTTCAATAAAAGAAAGATTACAATGAAAAAGAAAAGTTTTTATTTATTCATAAAATTATTAGAAATAGGTAGGTACATAAAACCAAATATAAAAAAAAAAACAAAAAGTTAGTCAAAACAATTTTCACATAGACGCCCCGATATTTTGCGTATAAGAGTTTGGGCATCATCAAGTATATCGTCGTAAGTGTTTTTTACACAATATTGAACACCAATGATTTCATTGTCTTCATCACTTTCATGTTCCTTTAAATCAAGCACTTTAATAATTATTAATTTGGAGCCTTTATGAGCGTCCTTTGTGCTCACATATGACTTCAGCTTGCTTAATTTCCTCTTCGTATCCTGCTTTCGTTTAACGATACCTTCCACTCGTTGTCGGCTTCTACTAAGTTCAGGATGCAATTGGCTGAAGTCTGCTAGCACATCTTGTCCACACGGCAGATCATCATCGTACGACGAAGTTCCAGAAGAATTTTGGATGCTGATCATATCCTTTAAAATGAAATATTACATTAAAAAAATCGCATTTTCTGATGTAACGAATCTTAACAAATCCAAATATAAAACAACTTACTTACCATTTTTTAAATAAATCACGGTTTTTCTTGTCTAACGAAATTCGAAACTAATGTGAAGATGTCTGATGATGATTTCTATGTGCTTTTAAACGGAAATCTTTGAGATTTTATACCATTTGTATTTACTTTAAACTTATTAACTCTCATTAAACTAATGTTATTTGCTGATCAATCTAATGATAGTTTTCTTAGAATATAAGTAAGTAATAATTTTAAAACCAACAACCCTAACCTAATCACCGTGCTAGCCCATTTCCTAACAAAATAACATTAGGTCACGTGGACAAATTAATTAAAGAAATAATATTATATTTAGATAGATAGATAATTTGTTTATTTAGGAAAGATAAGTCAGCAAATTATGATTTCGTTCAAATCAATACACTATCCCAGAACCGGAATTACTAGACATGTGATGACTTTCACATGATCACTATAAGCAAATATAAGTTCTAAACCATCACATAAATAAAAACTACTACTAAAGTTTCGATCAAATCAATAACTAAGGTACTTATTCTGGTTAAGAACAAGGTACCAAAATAACATGAGGTTCACATGATCATTCATAATGAAACGTATTTTATAAGCCATACAGCACATTATTCATTGGCTAATTACCTCCTGATACTACCCTATCGCACTCGTAAGCTAATCACCATCTGTATTTCTAGGTCACTGATGACGTCATGGTCCAGAACCGAAATTACTGGGTCAGCGATGACATTCATATGATCAACATAAGCAAACATAAGTCCTAAACCATCAACGTAAGAAAAGTTGACAATGTATGATTCATTACTTAATCACCGCCGACTCTACCCCATCGCACTAGTTAGCAAATATTATGACTCATTAACTAATCACCATTTGTATTTCTGGGTCACTGATGACGTCATGGTCCAGAAACGGCGAATCCCCCCTACTAGCGTGCCCAGAAGAAGCCTCCTCAGTCGTGACTTGAATTGTCATCTCTGGTAGAAGGAAGACCAAAAAAATATAACCGAACCTTATCAAGAAATCCCCGTTTATATAAATTAATAGTCTTAAAATTAGGGTAGAGAAAGATTAGCACATAAAAGTATCGTGCAGACACGATGAGTTCATGTTGATCATCGCTTGCTTGCTAGCTATAATAATAGATATTATTATGTAGACTGTTTTACGTCGGGTCTGTATGCACCTTGGGAATCATTAATATCTGTCAGTAGGCCACTCCCTTGCGCAGTGCCATTACGTCGACGAACCCTCTTCTAGCGAAATAACGACCTTAATACAAGCACATTAAGACGGACAGATAATTGGGTTTTGGTGGAAGTGTTGTAACCGCCTCTTCAAATGATTAATGAAGTAGTTTTCGTGGAAAAATGTTATGTAAACTGCTGTTAAGTATCTGTGTAATGTAAAGCTTTTTAGTCATTGTAATATTATAGCTAAATGAATTACTCGTACCAAGTTCGTGTCTGCACGCGCAGTGTAGGGTTTCGTAGTTGCTTTAAGTGTTTTTGTTATTAAACAGGTTTTTGTATTTTTTCCCAACTGTTTTCCCTCCTAACGGTGAGCTAGATCCAGCGCCTGATTTCTATTTCTCTCATTTTCCGTTTATCGACACAATTTTTTTTTAGATTTTATTTCACCACTTTTCAGGCGTTACTATATTATGTACACCAAATCACAGCTTCCTAGTAGTGAGCTAAGCATCGGACAGACAGACAGTCAGACAGACCGACAGAAGTAAGTACATGACGAAGCTATACGACTAAGGAACCCTAAAAATGAATAACCAAAGCTGAACATTTTTTCCTATATAACATAAGCTATTTATCATAATATGTTCCTCGGGAAAAGTTTCTTACATTCTTCAGGGTATTAGGTATTTATAACCTGTTTGTTACCCTTGTATACTTACTTAATTTTATTTGTAATAGTTTTAACGAAAATATTTAATACACAATCTTTATATGACCGGACTTTTAAAAAATTAAGAACTACCAAGTTCCAATGCGTAACAGCTTTATCTGAGAAAATCAATTTCCATTTTCCGCAAAGTACTAGAGAGAAGTAATTAAAAAAACCGCAAGCAAAATCCCGCTCCGGCGCATTAAGAAGAGACAGTTGCATCGTAAAACAAAGATAAACTTAAGTTAAACCCCCGCTAGAGTTGACGGGAGCCAATGAAAACTTTTTATTGCCGCTATGAAAGTGGCTTTGCAGGCTGCAGCCCTACCACCGTTTCGTGGGGCTGCGAGAGCGTTAGATTTCCCATGAGAAACGGTATCGAAGTTTGAAGGCAAGCTGACCAGCTGAAACTAAATTACTACGAACGCAATGGCGAATCCCGAGCCTAAATGAAAAGTTTTAGTATGAGACGTTAGCTTTTCGTCAAGACGTTTTATGTTAATAGTACTAAAACAACGTGTTTTGAAACCCTCCTATATTTATCATTTTATTTATTTACGTTTTAGAATGCAAAGCAAAGGTCTACTTCTTTTGTGCCAATGTAATCCGTCAGAGAAATAAATAATATAAAATAAGGAAAAAGAGTTCACGCCTATTATTGCCCACCAGTTTAAAAGCTTTGTTACTCAGACACAGCTGAAATCGTATAGCGTCTAAATATTAATTTTCCAGTGTATAAAAAGTTTTCCGCGACAATCATTCGAGAACAAATAGTAAACTGGGCAGCGCAGCCGCCTTTGTGGATAACTTTATGCATAGAGAGGAGATATTGTGTCAGTTCGGGCACTGTGTCAGATACAGATACGGTTTATAGCGACGCTCGTCACTTGATTGCGGCGGTAAAGGTGCGAGACAGCTGCTACGATAACTTTGGAGAAGAGGAACATAACGTCGAAACACTTGTGAGAATCCGTAGTACCACTTTCATGTTCAAGTAAGCGTATGCATACAAATTGTGTCAATCTAACAGATTGATCGAGTTAGCAGAATTCAGGTACTTTTGTATCGCTTCCAAAAAGTTGAATAACTTTTTTGCTTGACGATAAATGATGGAAGTGATAGAATTATTTAAACGAGAAAGGAAGAAATATCACAAGGCATGTAAAAATTCTACCTAGAGAAGCCTTACTTAGTATATTTTAATTTTTTTAATTAAAAAAAATAACAAGTGAATGAAGTGTAAATGATGAAGGCAAAGACTTAGATGAAGAAATAAGATTAAATCATATTACTGCAGGTTTCAGAAGAAAATTATTAAAATAATATTTAAATGTACCTACTAAAATTATTAAATTTTGCGTTATATCTATAGCGAATCAATTGCGAATCAAGTACTTTGCAGCTTGTGTCCCGAAGGTTTTAAATAAAATAAATGCAATACAAAAGGTTAAAATACTTATTATCATATCACCAAGCGAACAATTCTGGCCCTACTCAAAGCAATAAAAAAAAAATTTTTTGGTTTTAAATTAAAATGTGATACAGATCAAAGAAAATTTCTGGAAAGACCTCACTTTTATATTTTTATTGAATAAAATATTAAAAATAGAGACAGTTCATACCACGTTCATACGGATAACAATTCATAAAGAAAACTGTGATTGATTACATTTGTGTAGCGAAAACCTCGTCGTATCTCGTCTAGATTTTTTCGACACATTTGCTTAAAAAACAGCTCTAAAGTGCATAATCCAGGTTATTAAACAAGCACATAAACAAGTCTGCTTTTTCTATTATATCACCTCGCTCTTGACCTCACTTATGTTTTTCTTTTTATTTCGGCAAGGAGCAAGGAGTTATCATTTTTCTTAATTCAAATTTTGCATGATTATTGCCTCTTTCAACAGCCAGTAAGTACTAATGTTTACTATTTATCTCTTATTTTGTACACTTTTCTAGTCTGTGCAATATAGTAGAAATAGTAGAGTATATCGAATTTACAAACACATGATGCGGTGTCGCATTGTGTTTATAATGTTTATTGTTAAGACAATCAATGATGCAAACGATTACCTAACCCTTCACACTTTTGAAAACTTCCACAATGGGATGTTAAGAGAAAACCTTTGAATTAACCTTTTGTTATACGAGTTCAGAATTCAGATGTCAGTGTGTTATAGGGCTGGCACATTAAAGACATGATAAATTGAATAAAATTATGTTTAGACGTCCTCAGAAACAATTCTCTTTTCAACATTTGAATTGACATTTTACTGTCTCTGAACGGGCAAAGTATTATCCATAAACACAAACATTAGCACCAATTTTCATATTTCTTTCTTTAAAAATGAGGAACTCTTATAACCTCTTTTTGAACACCTTAGAGGATAAACATTGTGCTTTTCTTCTATGGATTTTATTTTGGCAAAATTGCATGCCTCTACCGCTTGAGGCTTTGCCCCAAGGAGGTTTTAGTAGCAGCTCTTGCTGCTAAGGAGGGAGCTATAAGCGTAACACTTTCTTGCGAGGGACCTCCATACTAAAATGTATGGATTTTTTTTCAAATCCTAAAAACGTAAAATTTTTATCTTTTTCTCTGAGAAATATGTGACATGGGACTAATAAATGCTACTAACACAGTTTTTCGGGTGAAAAAACTTTCAATTCAGGAAAAAAACGGTGCTAAAAATCACGCATAAAATGGCTATTACGGAATATTTACGCTTCCGTTCTTAGTATTAATGATCAATTCACAAGTAAAAACGATATATTTTCACTTTCGCAAACAAAGTTTATACTAAAACATTAGATTTTTAAAGATATCTTGATTTTTGTAAAACTTAACTGAGTTTTTTGACCGACTAGCATGGGCGACAGTGAGACGCTTCACGCTTCACTAGCTCATACAGAATATGCATATGGCGGACTCTATACTTTTTTACTCTGAGCTTTGCCCAGTCTATCAGTCAGTCGGTGTTAGATGATGATCACACAGCTGTCAAAAATTGTGATGCGATACTTAAAAAAAAAGGACGGGTTGCACTCTGGGAGTGCCGGCAGAAGTGAAAACTTGCATTTTTGAATATTATGCTTTTTGTAAGGGTTTATCGCGCCATTGTTCGCGTACTTCTTTGATGTCACTGAATAAAAGCCCGTATTGTAATAACAATACGGTTGACAGTTGACGCTTTTTCGATCAGGCTACGGATCTGACGCGAGATCTGACGTGAGTTTAATATTTTTCACCCACCTAAAAAAGTGCCAAGCGCCACTAAAGAAGTTTTCACTTCGAAAATCTTTGGTTGGCTTTTTCCTTGGTACGGCCGTAAGTTTTATTTGGATACGCCTAAAGCCGCGATTACACCTGCTTGAATTTGACGACTGAATAAGAAATCTACCTAGGAGGCTACGTTGAAAAAGACGTCTGTGAATTCAGAGTTCTAGCTAGGAAGCTAAGTAGAAAAAGTGCCTACTAATACAGTTGCTGAATAGTGATGTTCCGATAGCGATAGTTTCGCTGTCGGTAGTTAATCTTGAAATACAGTAACTCTGTTGAATAGCCTTATCGAAAATAATTATTGTACAATAAAATGCTATCGATTGTTAAAAAACGGCTGATACAACCTCAATACAAATACAACCGATAATTGAAAGAAGAAAAAATTACAGACAAACTTATTTGCGGTCTTAAAGATGGGCTATTATTGCTTTTAAAAATACTACAGGAATATCGAATCCCTCGAAGCGAGAGTCTGCCTCGCACCTGACCGTTTTTTTTAATATAAGTATATTTTGTTCGATATGTTGAATTAATCATTCGCACTTGGACATCACTAAACATGCTAAGTCCCTTCAAGTAAGGGCTCCCGCACACGACCGAGAATCGGTGGGCGATTATCGGCCAGAACAAGGAGGGAAGATGCAGGTGATAACACGTCAGAGCGGGATGTCGACAAAAAATCGCCCACCGATTCTCGGTCGTGTGCGGGAGCCCTAAAGGAGTTAGAAGGTTTAGTGATGTGAAAATTTTGCGAATGATTAATTCGAATCGAACAACTTGTCCATGCAAAATAAAAATAAAGCATTATCTTGGTTTAATAATAAGTACTAATAATAAACTTAAAATATTCACTATAAAAAAATTGTATACAACTGTTCGGTTGAGTCAAGGAGTGATCACAGCTAGCTGGATTCAAAGACTAATTCGGCATACATTGCTCGTTGAAGTAAGGATAATGCAATAACATAACCAAGCCTCCCAGCAATGTATGCCGAATTAGTCTTTGAATCCAGCTAGATGTGATCGTGGCTTTAATAGGCTGACAATACATTTCCGTGATGTTTTTATTTACCTTAAATGGACAAATGAGACCTGAACATTGCCGTGCCAAATCTTATGAATGAGAGTATTTATGATCAAACAAAAACAATGGCTGTGGTAAATGAAGTGGATACATTTTTTCTCTTTTTCTAGTTTTGCAGGCGCACATAGTCATTCACCGTAACTGAACAACTTTCAGTAAATAAAACTATCAGCCTCTTCAATACTCTTCATATAAAAATTGCAAATGGACAGTTTAGCCACGATCACATCTAGCTGGATACAAAGACTAATTCGGCATACATTGCTGGGAGGCTTGGTTGTGTTATTGCAATATCCTTACTTCAACGAGCAATGTATCCCGAATTAGTCTTTGTATTCAGCTAGGTGTGATCGTGGCTTTTTTGTGGAAAAGAGGATTATTTTAATATTTTCTGAAAGTTTTATTTACTGAAAATTATTCAGTTACCTTGACTGACCACGCCCTTTCAGTTTTCGGAAACCAGTCCCTTAGACCATGTATTGGTCAATTTAATTTCGATGCGAACACGGAATTAAATAAAAATTAATCATTCGCACTCGGACATCACTAAACCTCCTTACTCCCTTCAAGTAAAGAACTTAGGAAGTTTAGTGATGGGTAAATTTTGTGAATGATGATGAACAACTTGTCGATAAAAAATAATTATTATTCATGGTGTAATAACAAGTACTAAAAAAAAAATTCACTATAGATTACCATCGATACTTGAAAGGTTCAGATATTTTCTATACGACTGTTCAGTAGAGTTAATAAACCTGCTTTGCGACAAAAAAAATCGTAAAAAGAACTAGGTAAAGGAGTGATCACACCTAGCTGAATTCAAAGACTAATTCGGCATACATTGCTGGGAGGCTTGGTTATGTTAATTGAAATATCCTTACTTCAACGAGCAATGTATGCCGAATTAGTCTTTGAATTCAGCTAGGTGTGATCACTCCTTAACTCTACACTGCGCGTGGCTTGACACGAAGTACGAACTTTGTCGGTTATTTAGTATCGATTATTACCGGTACTTTTAAGAATTCGATATTCTCGATATTTTCTATAGGAATATTCGGTAGAGTTACTGTATTTTTAAAATTCAACCATCGATCTCGTTATCGCAGCAACACTGATTCAATAATTTTCAAAATTTACGGTTTGGTTAGGTACTCAATCAATCGCCAGTTAAAGCGCGACGGAGTCAGATGTGTCCGTGTAGAATACTTGACTAGTGCAACACTGTTAGTTTTGAATATAGCGGTCTTTAATTGTTTTTCTAGTAGGAGCGTTTGTTTTAAGTAAAAAAGTATACCATCAGTTAGGCCATTATTTTTTGTTCGACAAGTTGTTCGATTCGAGTCAATCATTCGCATTTGCCCATCACTAAACCTCCTAACTAAGTGGCTTACTATGTTCCGATGTCATTTTTTGGTGGTCATTTCCTCCGAGGCGAGTTCGCCCGTTTGGGCATTTCGCCCGAAAGTATTCATTGTTAGTCGAGGTCTTTTAAAACCATATCCAAAAGATAATGAGAAACTATGGCAAACAATAAATAAACTTACATACAGAAAAAAAAATCCAAATTAGATCAATAA
The DNA here is from genome assembly GCA_947532105.1 of Athrips mouffetella. NCBI lineage: Eukaryota > Metazoa > Arthropoda > Insecta > Lepidoptera > Gelechiidae > Athrips > Athrips mouffetella. The sequence goes on from OX383973.1 coordinate 8,430,581, forward strand.
ACTTCTAGATAAAAAGAATTGACTTCAGCATTTTGTTACTGTAAAAATGTCGTTGGCCGAAAATATTTTACTTAAGACTGCACCACGTAAAAACTACCAAAACGGCAATCACGGTTTAATATTGCTTAGATATTTAATATTATTATTTTTATTAAAACCATTACGATTACGCCATACATTTTTAGTATGACCGCGCGAAGTCTAATAAATAGCTCTGACACGCGGCCGATACCCACAAGAGCTCGAAGTGAGACCACGTCAGTTTGCACCGCGACGCGCCAAAATTATGGATCGCGTTTCAACGTATACACATTCTCTGCTTTCATAGTGTAACAAGGTAACTTTGTTTTTTACTATTTTCTAAAGTAAGATATTTCTTTCCTTGTATTTATAAAGTGTTTGTTTTAGAGAAATGGGGAAGCGCAAAGATAAATATTATGTATCCCGTCAAAAATTCAAAAAATATCTATTCCTTTAACCAAGTAAGAACCTACTTATATACCATACCTAGGTAGTTTTGTTTTGTGATGGGTGACTGGTGATGAAGGGTAGGCGGAGGAAGATAGGTAGATGATGGGTCAGAAGGGTTATTAGAGTAATAGATTTTCGGTACGTGATTGATGTCCGGACGAAGATGGGTGACCGGTGGATGATATTGATGGGTGACCGGCGGAAGACGAGTCAATGGTAGATGATGGGTGACCGGTAGATGATGGGTAATCGGCAGTGGTCGGAATAGGTAGAGCTGTTTAGGGTCGATGATCGGAAACTTGAACGTGCTGCTTGCTACATTATTTCGTCAGATCTGTTAGATTTTCCTCTTGAGACGGATTTCCATGGCATGGATTTTCGAAATAAGACTACCTTTTGATCGTTAGTATGTGTCCTTTGATCTTTCGATCACAAAAACAACGAAATGTACAACGATGGCACGGATTTAAATGGATTACTTTTTTAAAAGAAGCAAACGGCGCCAAACTTAGGCAGGAAAAAGGCTACATTATTTCGTCAGGTCTGTTAGATTTTCCTCTTGAGACGGATTTCCATGGCATGGCTTTCCGAAATAAAACTGCCTTTTGATTGTTAGTGTGTGTCCTTTGATCTTTCGATCACAAAAACAACGAAATGTACAACGATGGCACGGATTTAAATGGATTACTTTTTTAAAAGAAGCAAATGGCGCCAAACTTAGGCAGAAAACAGGCTACATTATTTCGTCAGGTCTGTTAGATTTTCCTCTTGAGACGGATTTCCATGGCATGGCTTTCCAAAATAAGACTGCCTTTTGATCGTTAGTATGTATCCTTTGATCTTTTGATCACAAAAACAACGAAATGTACAACGATGGCACAGATTTAAATGGATTACTTTTTTAAAAGAAGCAAACGGCGCCAAACTTAGGCAGGAAACAGGCTACATTATTTCGTCAGGTCTGTTAGATTTTCCTCTTGAGACGGATTTCCATGGCATAGCTTTCCGAAATAAGACTGCCTTTTGATCGTTAGTATGTGTCCTTTGATATTTCGATCACAAAAACAACGAAATGTACAACAATGGCACGGACTTAAATGGATTACTTTTTTTAAAGAAGAAAACGGCACCAAACGTAGGCAGGAAACAGGCTACATTATTTCGTCAGGTCTGTTAGATTTTCCTCTTTAGACGGATTTCCATGGCATGGCTTTCCGAAATAAGACTGCCTTTTGGTCGTTAGTATGTGTCCTTCGATCTTTCGATCACAAAATCAACGAAATGTACAGCGATGGCACGGATTTAAATGGATTATTTTTTTTAAAGCAAACGGCGCCAAACTTAGGCAGGATGATAGTTGATGACTGGATGAATGATGATGATGAAAGGATGATGAGTGATGCGCGGATTATAGTTGATGAGTGGATCAATGATGATGAGTGATGCGCGGATGATAGTTGATCAGTGGATGAATGATGATAAGTGGATGATGAGTGATGCGCGGATGATAGTTAATGAGTGGATGAACGATGATGAGCGGATGATGAGTGATGCGTGGATGAGTGGATGACTGATGATGATGAGCGGATGATGAGTGATTTTCGGATGATAAGTGATGCGCGGATGATAGTTGATCAGTGGATGAATGATGATGAGCGGATGATGAGTGATGCACGGATGATAGTTGATGAGTGGATCAATGATGATGAGTGATGCGCGGATGATAGTTAATGAGTGGATGAATGATGATGATGAGCGGATGATGAGTGATTTTCGGATGATAAGTGATGCGCGTATGATAGTTGATCAGTGGATGATGAGTGATGTGTGGTTGAGTGGATGAATTATGATGATGAGCGGATGATGAGTGATTTTCGGATGATAAGTGATGCGCGGATGATAGTTGATCAGTGGATGAATGATGATGAGCGGATGATAAGTGATGCGCGGATGATTGTTGATGAGTGGATCAATGATAATGAGTGATGCGCGGATTATAGTTGATCAGTGAATGAATGATGATAAGTGGATGATGAGTGATGCGTGGATGAGTGGATGAATGATGATGAGCGGATGATGAGTGATTTTCGGATGATAAGTGATGTGCGGATGATAGTTTCTACCACCATGTCATTACGAGTAAGTCTAAAGTGTTTCTACTGACGTGCTGTTGAGTATACAAACTTGAAGAGCTGTTCCCTGTCGCCCCTCGCTTCCCCTCGAGTAACCCTGCGTTATACAATCGTTGCGCTGAGCTATATTAGTAGAGTTCATTAAAAATACCTTGAGAGAAAAAAGTTCCATTCAAAACACAGTTTTTTAAAAGGTGTCGTTTCCTCCGAGCGGGCGAGAACGCGTCTCGAATGAAATGACGCACTACGACTCCGCGTGGACTGCGCGCATGTGTGTGTTCGATCACACGCACACTACTGTTGCTTCCGACTCGACGCGAAAACTAAACAGTTTTGATCCTATACATTTTTTTATGAAAGGGACAACTGATTTAGACATGAATTGAAAATTTTGTCAGGATTACAAAGTATCTCTTTTAAGGAAGTCTAACAAAATTACGGACAAGTACAAGGTGTCAAACAATCTCCTGAAAACTTCATCAATGGACTCATACCATAAAAAATTAACGATTTTCACCATACATACATCTATACACAACAAAAAAAATTTTAAAGTGCGAGTCGGACTCGCGCATCGAGGGTTCCGATATACCTACCTATAGTATTTTTAGAAGCAATAAGGTCCATTGTAAGGACCGCAAAACTAAATTTGTTTGTAAAGATTTGTTGCAAATTTCCAAAAAACTGTGCTACTTAGAGAGATAGTTTTTTTTCTGAATTAATCACATAAACCTCTATGGACTTTAATTAATTCAGATTTTTTCTTCGGAAAACTTCGGGGATAAGGAAGGGGTAATTTTTTAAAACTTTTTTCATCATAACTTGAAAACTAAGAGTCGTTAAAAATATAAAGAACTATTTTGGAATGTACAAGTGAAGCACTTTCATATGATACCTAACTTGACTTAGTACTGACAATTAAAAACTTTGACCTACCCATTTGGGCCCCCTTTACAATAATAATAATATTATAATTATTTCAATTGCAATAAAGTAAGACAATCGTATTCTAAAACTACTTCTACTACTAAATATAAAAGTATAAACGAGTTTTTAGCTTGCTTTTCAATTAATTTTAAGGTCATTAAAAATACTCATAGAAGCCTTTATACAAAGTATCTGAACATATCAGTCGCGCTATAAAGTGTACCAGCACAGAAAATATAGAGGTATACTAACGTATAGCACAACTAGTGAACTGACTATGATCCCTACTACACAGAATTCATAATAGTACCCTACTATGTTGATGTTCCTTAATAGTGATGTACAATTATTTCAAGAAGCAACAATCGAAATATTCGAATGTACTACTTAGTACTATCCAAATAATCTTTTATCATTCAATTGTTATTTTTCATTGGAATCATTATTCGCTTTTCGTACGATTTTGAATGAAAAATTTATTCTAACTAAAAGAATGAATAAAGCACTCAAATTCTTGGTGTTTACTTGACTGGTGCAACCTAATTTTAATTCCTTGTTTGTTTTTTAGTATACCGGTAATTCTGTGGTTTTTTTTGTAGTTATTCTAGTGTTTTTCTATACAACATAAATTAGCCCTTATTAATATTTTCCGTACGATGAGGTGTTCTATTCGTATTGGCCCTTCACTAAAGTTCCTTTCTGCGTTGCTTACTATGCGGCTTACTCAGTTAGTGACTTACTAAGTTCCATCTTTCTACCTTCCTTTCCTACGTAGGAGACTAACTGACTTAGTGTGTGAATTCAGTCAGGTGTGATCGGCCCTTTAATATACGTAGGTAGGTACAGTCAAGCTCCCACCTACTTCCACTCACCCTAACTCCCCTCATCCTCTGACTCATCCAAAGTTGGATGTAGTACTATTTTTTGCCGCCAGACTATTAGTCTAGTCAACGAAGCGGATCGTTGTATGAAGACCCCTGCATTAAATCCTCAGTCGATGAAACTTTGCTGGGGTATTACGCTATACGAGACAAACCTTCTATTAAAAAAATAATAATAATAATCGGTACTTTTAATTTTTCCATACAAAAATTACAAAATATTTTTTTTGGGTATTTTGAATTTTCATTTAATTAATTTATTTTTTTATTTCGTTCTGAATAAAGGCCAGGTTAAAAGTACCCTAAACCGACGAGCATGTATGAAAGGATTGATGAAAGTTCAGGAAGCAAGGGAAGTTATCAAGATCATAGCAGGTGGAGAACTGTGGTCTCTGCCTACCCCGACGGGAACAAGGCGTGATGTTATGTATGTATTTAATTCATGATTCTTTATCATCCTGTCAAATAAAATCTGCCTGAGAAATTTATGTTGGGGTCAACTGCTTCGTTGCCTACACTGACTCCCCCACGGACTCCCCTCATCCTCTAACTCATCCGAAGTTCGATGTAGTACTATTTTTTGCCACCTGGCGCGAAATGACCCGCTAAACGAAAACGCAGACGTATCCACGTAAAAGAAAACTAACACACAATATACCTTTTCATATTTACTTGATGACCACACTATATATAAAAAGTACTCACAATAAGAGTGCTAAAGACCTAGCAGAAACAATTGCACAAAATAATTCCCCCCTTTTTAAACAATAAATAGGTAAACCATTCAAAAAGCAGCTTACGTCGTAATTATGGTATAGGGTAATTCAACTAATTAGTATGAAAGTAAAAATTGAAACCATTAATAGGATGTTGAAAGTCGTCCATCTATTTAAAATCCACAGTCTGGGTTGTCAGGTTTTTTACATTCAATTGTAAGTATATGTGATCATTATCGTTAACTTAAGGTTTAATCATAACGAAAAGATGTGGAACTCAGCCACAGACGTGATAATAATACACTCGCACCACTTTGAACTTCAAAAGCGCGTTTCACATAAGAATTCCCTTGCCGTCATGTCATGTTGGCTGTCATACATATTATATGAAAGCCAACACAACGGGGAGCTCATATATAAAAAGCCCGGATACCCAAGGTCAATAGTGAGCTTCTACTGACATGCTGTTGTCTCTACTTTTACTCTCAATTTAAAAGACCCTGTAGAAGACCTACCACATCGATTTGAATATGAATTCCGCGCACACATTTTATTCCTATTCGCGAGTGCGCATCATCAGACCGTATGTATATGCGCGTGGGCAACTCTATTACCATGCTAAACGATTCAGAGAAATTTTTTGAGGTGTCGTCCTTACTGACAATAAGCGTAAATGACTGCGGAGCGTCGTTTTGCATAAAGATCACATAGAAGGCCAAGTGGATAAGATGGACGTGGACAATACTGCCGAGAGACGTGTACAAGACTAAGGTAGGAATTACACTTAAAAGGCGTACGGCGAGGGCGAGGGACAGGCGAGGGCGAGGGACAGGCGAGGAGAAGGCGCGGTGCTGCTTCAAAACTTGTTCTTACAAAATGTATGAATAATTTATAATCAATACAGTTACACATAGGTAACCTCATATTGTGCACAAAATGAGGTCTTCTCGAGAATTTTCATCACGACCCGAATTACACATAAAGAGCGTACGGCGGCGATGGCGAAGCGCAGGCCACAGACGCGACATTACGTAAAAATCACAATGAAATATATTCTGTAGAATACCGACAAACATGCTACTTACGACAGTGTTCAAGGCTCTGCAGCTTTAGTAAAATGTCGTGATTATAGCATCAAAGTAGAAGATCGCAAAATTTCACAACCACAGGCAAAATTCGAACCTGCTTCTTCTCCGTCAGTACCGGATACCCTTTCTAACTAGACTACCGTGGTCCTGCCTGATTTTGTGGAATTTGCGACCTATACGATAGCTTGACACGGTACGTGCAACATGTCTCGTTATGTGCGAACGAAACGAAAAAAATTATACCCTGACGGGATTTCTAGTGCTTTATGTTTGCTTATATTGGTCTCGATTTACTTGAACAAATGAGTATTTTTTTTTACTGCTACCTAGGCAACCTAACCCATTTATACGATAAAGACTGGCCAGGATTAGGTTTTGTAGAACCTATCTGCAACTGGTCAGAGGGTGATAACATAATATAAACCTGACTATTTGTTTTAATAAATAGGCCACCGTGGAGTCTAGCCTATACTCAGCCTATAGTCTAAATAATAAATGACGATTTTGACGTCACAATAGTTAGTTGACCCTTTCAATTTGAAAAATAAAACAACTGAAATAAATAATGCAGCCCTGTCTATTGTTGTCTGATTTCTATGCACAATTCATATAAGTCTGAGTATGTAGTTTAGTTTAAAAAAATGCGGCTAGGTCGTTATTTGTAAAATATAAAAAATACCAATTTTTTAGTTGTTATGTAATACAAAAAAATTGAGATAAAAGTTTTAACGTAAACTTTGTTTAGTCCTCATAATTTTAAGTAAGTACATATAAGTATAAAAAAATAACATAAGAGTAAATTTTACAATTTGCCTACGCCATTTTGTAAAATGACAAGATATCCACTTGCAATGAAAGTCCCAGCCATATCTCAATGTGCCCAGCCATATCTCGATGTGGCCAAGTGACTAGTAGGGCAAATCGACAAATAGGTTGCTCTCATCGGTCTGCCCAATTTCATATTGGCACATCATGAAATAATTGGCCAGATCACGAAATGCCGGCACATCGTGATCTGCCCAGGCAGATCTCGATCGGCCCAATTCAACGATTGGCCTACGACATATCGATAACTATGGTCACTTTGAATAAGTGGATTTATATGGGCACCTGAAATGCTTAGCTACTTTTTATGCTGACGGTTTCAACTTCGACTCCGTCATCATATCGTGTGGGTCGCAAGGTCGATGACCGACCTTGGTCGATGACCGACCTTGGTCGATGACCGACCTTGGTCGATGACCGACCTTGTTAGATGACCGACCTTGGTCGATGACCGAGTGACAGAGTTGTTAAGCCGCCAAAGGCCTCTGACATAGCTTATTAACGACCACATCCGTAGAAAGGAATAATGCTATAGTGTACAATTAGTCTAGATCTAGAACTTCTAGACTAGAAGTAGCCGGCAAGTAAAAGTGTGAAGGCACAGAATATATACTACAGACAATCAACAGTTACTCTATAGGTAAGTACGGTCAACCGCTTGTCGGTAGAAACTTTTTCAACTCTATTACCACGCCATTAGGTCCAAAAGTGTTTCTACCGATGTGCGGCCGTGTGTACGAATCGAACAACCGTTGATACAACAATACGAATTCAAGCCACGCAAAAACTTCAACGGATGCACAAATGCAATATATATGAAAATCATTTAGCCCACTACAGCGGTTATTACACTATTGTTTTAACACTAATTATAGTCCGGTCGATGAAGGAGTTTACGCTGACTATAATTCCTCCGATCCGGCTCTTGACCCAGAGGTTCTGGGACGCTGCTGTGTGATGACTATCGTATATCGCAAGAAAGTAAGTGCAGTGCTGATGTACCATTTATTTTTCTTACAGCGGTGGTTCCTCAGCAGCTGTGCCTCCAGCGGACGCAAGGCTTTATAAATTGTTATAAAGCGAAATAACCAATGTTTATGTTGATAAATTTTATTGACTTCTTCCATTAAATAAATGCATTGTTTTCATATAAGATTGTAAGAAAAATAATAAAACATTTAACTAAAAATTCTTCACAACTCGCAAATTATGCAGTATGATAAAGTAACGATGCATTGTACATTACGGACTGCCATAATCGAAAAGGCAAGTTGAACATATTTCAATTTTGTATTTAAATTTTATACTTGCCAAACGAAGGAATTACAGTCTAGGTGTCTTTAAAAAAAGTTCATCATTGATTGGGTTATTAAATTTCGTTAATACTTGGTTATACAAGAAACGAATTCGCTCGTCTGCCCCTTGTCTGTCCCCAAGTCGACGACATCCGGTGTCAAATCCACAATGTTCTAAGAAGCTGATATGGGTTGAATAAATAAATACTTCTTGTTAAGCTGCCGACGGATTCGTAAACAACGGATACGTTTAAGAGGTCTCAGAGTCTTTATCCGGTTCATTCCGCTTATAAGTAAATAAAATTATCAGAAGCATTAGCACAAGAAGTGTGAAACGATGTCGTTAAGTGTACAAAGAAGCGTCAAAAAGGTTTTTGAGTATGGTATTCTAATGTTCTCAATTTGCCTCAAGGCAATGGCCTCAATTATACATTTTTTTTACCACGAAACAGAACAACTTTTCCCTAGAAATATAGAATAAATTTCAAATTGTCGGTACTAGGTTGAGTGGGGTATCATATGAAAGGGCTTTACTTGTACATTCTAAAATATATTTTTGTATTTTTTTACAAATCTTAGTTTTTAAGTTATGATAAAAAATGTAAAAAAAAATGCCGTTCCCCCCCCCTTATCTCCGAAGTTTGTGAATGGAAAAAATCTGAATTAATTACAGTCGATAAAAATTTATATAAATATTACAGCAAAAATAAAACGATCTTTCTAAGTTAAACAGTTTTTTAAAAATGTGCAAAAAACCTTTACAAACAAATTTAGTTTTGCGGTCCTAAAAATGGACTTTATTGCTTCCAAAAATACTAAAGGTATATCGGAACCCTCGGCGAGCAAGTCCAACTCGCACTTGACCGGTTTTTTTTATGGGCAGAAGAACCATCTCTTAAAATATCCGGGCTTATAAAAAGATAACGCTATTTGAATTCATGAGCTTATTCCGACTTTATACAGCGTGTGTAAAATATATCTCCTGGAAAACTGAATATTTAGACCATGAAACTGAACAACTTTCCCACAAAAGTTTTTTTTTTTATATTACATACAAGTGAGCAAACGAGCAGGTGGGCCACCTGATGGTAAGTGGTCACCATCGCCCATAGCACCCACCGTCTTATTAATGGCATATTTTGACACTAATAAGACAGCAAAGCGCATTGCTCACTTTGAGAACTAAGATGGTATCTCTCATGGTATCTTACCATAGAAACAAAGAATCTCTGCTAAACATAATATTTGACCATTTTTTTTTTGTAAATGACAATAAAAATATTGTGTAAGGTAAGTGATTTTTTTTTAGGATTTCGATGTGTTGGGGGAAAGTTTTTCAGTTTCATGGCCTGAATCCACGGTTACAGTTTCTTTCGTATTTTTACACCCTTTATTTTATTCTATATCGGAATGCGGTAACTATTCAAATGCACATTACAAATATGCAAGCGACCAGTGATAAAGTATCTTTAAACTTACTTATCTAGAAAACTTATTGGGTAAGTATATCGGAACCCTCGGCGCGCGAGTCGGACTCGCACTTGACCGTTTTAGTACTCTTTGCTACCAATTTAATAAAAGCTAACCACGTTACGCGTGTAGGTACGTAAGTAATTAAATGCGTAGATTTTTTTTAAACTCTTTGGCGTTGACGGTTTTTAGGGTTCCGAACCAAAATGGTAAAAACGCAACCTTTATGCACTTCGTCTTAACGATTTTGATGAAATTTACCATGCGGGGGTTTTCGGTTTGCGGGGGGGGTGTAGTCTCATGTTTGGGAAAAATAGTTTTCCCTGTGTTTTTAAGCATTTGCGTTTTAGACAAAAACTTACAGCGCCATCTGTTGGCGGGTAGCATAGCTTGCTCTCCTCATCCGATGATATTTTAATGTTGAGGCGGCTATTATAGAGCGAAGCTCGGTCGTCCAGGAACTTATAATAAAGGGAGCCCAAATGGGGGGGTCTTGATGACCTCGCACTTGGTCAGTTTTTTAATTCGTTTAACAGATGCAATAGTTCTAAAAGATTTTCATGTCTTTTTGTGAAAACAATAAGTAAAATAAAATAGTCGAAAAGTAAAACCTTACCAACAGAACCCAAGAGGTCAGACAGTAAATTAAGTTAAGTGACGTCATTTCAAAAAATCCGAGCTTTTAATAATTTTGAATAGCAAACCACAAATTTTTTATCTATGAAATATGATGTTATTGGGGATACTCGCTAGTACAATAATAAATAATTACGAAATACATTGAAAATGTGAAAAAGTGGGGTTATTTATCGCACTCCTTACAACTAAAGATAGATACAATTTTTGGGATCACCTCGCGTAATATTGCATGACCTTTAAATATCTACACTTATTTTTTTAAAAAGGAGAAATATATTTCCTCTTTGTCATTGTGTGAGCAACTAAAAAACTTCAGTTCTATATAGGGTGACTTTTAATTACTTAGTTCTTGACAGAGAAATGTATGAATGTACTTATAATACTGAACAACTTTCCCCAAGGAACATAGGTCGAAATACGAAAATCAAGTTTTGACCGCCCATAGAAACTGCATCAGCTGTGATAGCGCATTTTGTATGAGGGGTCAAATTTGGTTTTTCGTATTTCGACCTATGTTCCTTGGGAAAAGTTTTTCAGTATCATGAGTACATGCATATCTTTTGCTATCAAGAACTAATTTAAAGTCACCCTATATAGAAATGAATATGGTTTAAATATTCACCAAGGACTAATTATCGTAATAACATGTCCAAGCTAGCATTATCTTAGTTGAAATCAACCGTCTGGAGTAGGTTGGAAGTATAAATCGTGGGTAAAATGGAGCAGTTTAGAGTAGGAGCGGGGAATTCTCGCGGTGAGGCAAAGGGCCCAGGTTGTAATATTTACGGGCACTCTGGACTTGAGAATTACTGAAGACACACTGATACCATGCATCGCAAGCTGCAAGTACCAGGATTTGTGCAGCTCTGCTGGGATATATTAGATTAAATTCATTTTATTTCATACATAGACATTAAATGTAAAACAGTCGGGTAATTACATGGTAAACGTCAGTAAAACAAAATAATAATTACAATTTCCAATAGGGTGTTTTCCAGCACTTTTTGAAAGTTCAACTGGATGGCGCTGCTGATCATCGGTAACAGTGTTTCGAAAATTATGGAAACACTGTTACTGTACCACCTGAACGGTCACCCAGCATGAAAATTATTAATTTCAGTTTGGTTGCTTCTGTCAAATGTCTGTAATATATTTTCTTCTAAAAAGATTTAATTTATTTTACAAAAAGATAAAAAAGAAATTACCAGTGCAGTAATGACTATCGACACTTAAAAAAACGTATAGAACATTGCCTATTACATGTTTGTAAAGTCAATTTGTAAAATTAAACAGTAAAATAATACAATTGCTAGGTCCAAAAATATCAAATATCAAAATTCATTTGAGTACTTACTGAATGTAATTTTTAATCCAACAAAAGATTTTTAAGTAGGTGACAAAATATAATGAATGATAAAGTTATGTATTATGTATCATAAAAACCGGCCAAGTGCGAGTCGGACTCGCGCCCTAAGGGTTCCGTACCTATCTACCATATTATATACTTAAAGCTTTTGCTCTTTGATTTTAAAAACTCCGCGACCATCCAACTTGATCCCTCTTTTATAGAAAAGTTCTTGAAACGGGAGCTTACCTTAATTGGTTACTATTAGTTGTGAGCAAAATTGAAACATTTAATGATTTTAGACTTTTCTCTTTATTTGTACTGTGAGACCTAGCTTCTTGCTAAATTTCATAATTTTAGGTCAACGGGAAGTACCCTGTAGGTTTTGCTTTTTTGCATAAATGTATGGAGATGAGGACATAAAAAGCCATATCTTTTGATTGCTTCGTTGTAAAAAATTGAAAATTTCAGACCTTGTGTGGTTTATGGACCTTAATATTCCTTATCAATTTCAACCTGATACCTCTTCTCGTTCGTGAGAAAAAGGGTCTTGACAGAAAGACAGATGGACAACAAAGTGATCCTATAAGGGTTCCGTTTTTTTAATTTGAGGTACGGAATCCTAAAAATTACTACTTTGTTAGTAGTTCGAAAGAGAGTTTTCGTCGGCCAGTCTGATTAGTTCTTCATCTTTAACATATCTCTCCTTATAACCTGAGAAGTGATCTGTGGCATCGTGCATGACCTAGATAAGCATGAATACTATGTGAGCTGTCAAATAGCCTTCTTAACGATCACTTAGTACCTAGAATAGTAGCTTAGCCACAACCTGTGCCTCAACTTGAACTAAGCGTTCCAAATTTTTCTTTATATCGTTATTTCTTTTTTTTTTTCTTTTAAGTTCATCCTCCTTCCCGTCTCTACATCCCAACCGCCGTGTGTTGTCCAGGTTCAGATCAAGGCACTCAAACTAATTACTAAGTTTACGACCTCATCCTGGGAGTACATTGAGTTGTCTTACAATGTGAGTGATAACCGACTCTTGTAACAGGCTGGCATTTTTATCGCCCGCCATTCCTGTGGTTATGTTGGCAACGTTCATTTGTTTTAGAATGCGAGCTATTTGAAAAATTGGGGTCATTGATTGGTGGAATTATACTCGAGTTAATCTACCCGCGAATATTTGAAAAATCACATTCTCAATTAGGCTTGTTCGTAACTGGTCTTTTTAGGGTTCCGTACCCAAAGGTTGCCAACATGGCCCTATTACAATGTTATTTTATTAATGTATTGACAAATTTGACTGAACAATTAATATAATTGGTATACCGTTTTAATTGTATTATAATAAACAAATAAATAAATTACTAATCTTACGACGTCTGTCTTTTCGGTCTTTAAAGGGCTGTATCTTTTGAACCGTAGTAATAGCTACATAATTGAAATTTTCACACAATAATGTGTTATTATGGCGGACTACCTTACAAATAATAAAAATAATCAAGAAACATTAAGAAACAACCCCATACAGGAACGTGTTGTTTTTTTGTTTAAGCTCTATCGTAAAAACGCGAACACTTACCTACAAGCGTGAAAATTGGTAAGTATGTTTGTTTATAGTTCTTAAGTTATAGAATAACAAGAAATAATAAAGACCTGTCAAGTGCGTGTCAGAATCACGCGCATTTAATACACTATTACCTTAGTGGTACGGAACCCTCGGTGCAAGAGTCCGACATGCACTTGGCCGGTTATTATTTCAATTTGTTATTTTGATAACATAATGTTTTGAGTTTGTAAAATAAATGCATGATTTAAAAGTTCATAAGGATCAGCTAACATAATACTTGAGTGGACATTTACCGAACATTTGTTTAAAATTCTTACGGCAAAAAGAGTGCGATCGGCTGGTGTCCGCAGCTCGACGTCGTTTGTCGTGTTGAAGGGTTTTAGATGTTGCATTTAACTTGTTATAATAATAAACTATTCTAGTGTTACTTCGTCTACCAGCCATAAAACGAATGGTAACAAAACAGTGGCAACAAGCTCCAAACAAGCGATGGCCACCAGTTTATCACCGTCCACGAACCGAACGACTCCTCACATTTACATATTTTTATGGTTTTCTGGCGGCAAAATTAAAGCATTATAAACCGGGGACTCATTGCGATACAGCCGTAAGTCGTAAAATATTGTTTGAGCTCGTAAACTTTGCGGGAAATAAAAACTATAAAAACTGTTCAAGTAAAAAGTTGCCGACCCATTTAACTTTATTTCTTATCGATAGTGTCAACCCTATAACGACCAGTTAAATGAGACCTTGCGTCGCTTACATTTTAATTTGCACATCAAAATTAAATTAAATTTTTGACGATGTTTTAATCGACTTATCTTTTTGGCTACAGCGGCCTGACCACCATGATGTTCGCGCTTGCAGCAACTACTTTAAAAAGTATTTTGACAATACATTACTTTTAGTGTTTTGGTTCCATTGTTCAAAATTCAATGTCCGTGATGGACAACCATATCTTCGCCTCGGGTGTTATTTGGTGAAGATCCGGTAGGTAGCCTTCCAGCAAAAACTTAGGTTGGTCGCTTATGACTAGAGAAAATAAATATTCGTACCAGGACCAAATTCAGGGCCTTCTTAATAAAGTTCAGATTAAAAGTACCATAAATCGACGAGCATGCATGAAAGGATTGATGAAAGTACAGGAAGCGAGGGAAGTATGTCAAGATCGTAGCAGGTGGAGGACTGTGGTCTCTGCCTACCCCGACGGGATAAAGGCGTGATGTTATGTATGTATGTACTGATAGGATGCGCAAATTTTTAAGCAAACGATAGCTCAAGCGATCACAATCGTATTTTTTGGAGTATGTAAGAATTGGTGATTGTGTGTTGTAGTCATTAAGAAAAAGACTTTCGATATTTAAAAAAACCGGCCAAGTGCGAGTCAGACTCGTGCACCGAGGGTTCCGTACCACCACATAATCATAATTGTATTAGTTGAAATTTCAGTTGAAATAAGTTGAAATTTCAGTAAGTTAATGTGCTAGATTTTTTTAGTCCGACACGCGCTTGACCAAATTTTATTATTTGTTGTTATTTTATAGCTTATACACTATAACATACCAATTTTCAAGTTTGTAAGTGTTCCCGTTTTTAAAATAGAACTAAAACAAAAATCGCCTCAACGACCATCCAACTTGACCCCTCTCTTATATGAATGTTCTTGAAACGGGAGCTCACCTCAATTGGTTACTATTAGTTGTGAGAAAAGTTGTAATATTTAATGTATTCAGACTTTTCCGTGTGTGGACCTAGCTTCTTGCCAAATTTCATAATTTTAGGTAAACGGGTTTTTGCTTTAGTGCATAAATGTATGGATATGAGGACATAAAATGCCATATCTTTTGATTGCGTTGTTGTAAAAAAATTAAATTTTCAGATTTTGTGTGGTTCATGGACCCTAATACATGGTATCAATTTCAACCTGATACCTCTACCCGTTCGTGAGATAAAGGGTCTTGACAGACAGACAGACGGACAACAAAGTGATCCTATAAATGTTCCGGTTTTTTATTTTGAGGTACGGAACCCTAAAAAAGAAAAAGATAGAAAGTACTTACCCGAAAAAATGTAAAAAGAGCCCCTTCATAAAGCGGTGAGCAAATTCGTCGAGGATGGTAACCCTAGTTCTGACTTCTAAGAGGGTTGTCCCAAAATTATGAATATCGGGTAATGAGGCAGAAGAGCGGATAGTAAAACGGAGTAATGTCGTACGAAATAAAAGTCAATAAGGTTCAATTGATGCGCATTTTGATTGACTATAAAACCGCGGAAACGGAGGGTCGAAATGAAGTTATTCAAGCGAATTTAAATACTTTATGGAAATTATTAAAGCGCCGTTTTCTAAGCAAGTAACATTTTAATAAAAAATATAATCGTTCTTTTCACTGAAAAAACGGAGAGCCAAACAAGATTAATTTCCTCTCGTTCGTTTGGCATTTTGTGATTAGATCGAAAAAGATATTGAAAGATTCAATAAAGCGTCTTAATAATCATATTGAAACAATTCACAATAAGGTCTTTGCAAGCTCAAATGGAATCAAGATGCTTGTTTGAAACTATCAAAATCTTGATTGAATCGGCAATTTTTTTATTTCAGTGTACTTGACGACGTTTGCGATGCTACGGGCAACGGGGCATGTAATGAGACTAAGGACGTGTCCATCTGATCATCGATAATATGACGCGATGATAGAACCAGAGGGATACCTGAAACTGCTTCCGTCATGATTGCAATTTCAGTACTTTTCCACATTCACAGGGCGGCCCAGTTAACTGTTCAGTCTGTTCATTAGTTTGAAAAAAAAAAAGAAGCGGTCAAGTGCGAGTCACACTTGCGCGCCGAGGGTTCCGATATATTTATAGTATTCTTAAAAGCAATGAAGTTCATTTTTAGGACCGCAAATCTAAATTTGTTTGTAAAGGTTTTTTGCTAGAAAAACTATGCTACTTAGAGCTGTAATTCGTTGACTTCGAGAGATCGTTTTATTTTTTCTGTTATATTGACTATACATAATTAATTTCTCTAAGGAATTTATAATTAATTTAGATTTTTCTTTTCGCAAACTTCGGATATAAAGGGGGGATAACAATAATATCTTTTTTTTTTTAGTTTGCTATAAAATTGGGCAATCATGTTCTAATACTGTTATAAACTTCAAGTTGATAGCTTGACTGGTTGCTGAGATAACCAGGTGTGACAGACAGACAGACGAAGTCGCACCATAAGGGTTCCGTTTTTACCATTTTGGTTCGGAACCCTAAACAGTCTCGTGACGATGTGCCAACCGATAACGTCCAATTTAACCTAATATGGGCCGGCCTGACCGGTTTCTTTGCAGGTAGAAAGGTTCGCGGCTACCTTGTTGTCCGAAACCGCAGTAGTATTCGTATGCGCCTCCTCGTGTCGCTCCTGCGCCGAAACCGCAGTATCAGTCTTTGTTGCCTCCACGCGTAGGCTTTCTCTACCTGCCGGCTTAGCACGCTGCAGTTGTCAGTTTATAGATTAAAGACTTTAAGCATGGTCACGTTTTTTTGACATCCGAGCAGTGCGGCACATTTTGAAAGACAAGGATGGCTACATGTATTAGTGTATAAAGCTATCTCTGTTTAAAATATCAAAAATGTAATTTGTGGATTTGCTAAACATTTTCGCTTGGAAGTGATAGATTAGATGACATAATTCCTCAAATAAAGTGAGATTTCTCCGAGATATATTTTCTCTCGGGCAGCGTGCTAAGCCGGCTGGTATGCGTACGCGTCAGCGAGACGTTCTTCGAAAAGGACAAAGTATTACCTAATAGATACAGTCAGTCATCTATCGCCTCAAGGATATTTTCACAGTGGACTTCTGCGCAACTGCCATATTTTGAGATGTAGCTCAACAATCGTTTCCCTTCCTCAAGTCGTTTGTAAAGACGCACTTCTCTATATTTAAGTTTTTAATTAAAACGGCTTTTAAGAGCTTTGTAGTTGGAAGCCATAAAAGTTCCGCGATGACACTTTGCCCTAGTTAATTAAAACTTTTGAGACCACCGCGTGTTTTTTGCTAGCTCAATGAAATTGCTAACTGGCCAAACCATGAAATAAGCAATTTACGGTTTAAAAAGATATATTTTATGGTGAATTGCTATAACTACGAACGTTTCTACAAATGGCGTCTACAATCTGAACTCCGCGATTATTTCTTAATTCGCCTTCTGTGAGACAACGTGCCATTTGACGAAAGCAAACGACATGAAATTTAGGAAATGACATTAGACATATTATGTCATCCCATACATTTTATGACGTTCGCTTTCGTCACCTCTAAATTTAATGGCACGTTGTCTAGACCTCCAGAGGACAAACCTTCAATTATCCTGTTGACATCTATGATGATATAACGCTAGCACGGGGACAAAACCGCGCAAACGAAACCCTGATCCATCCTGTCACTATCACGCGGGCATAGAATAAGGGCGAAGAGTGAATTTCCACTAGTACCGTCAATCCGGGCAACATTGCATTGTGATCACAAGGGGTATGTGGATGGAAAAGTCGAAAGCAGAAAGTTTGATTTAAGAACTTTGTTGGGACTAGTTAGGAGATAAACGTACTAAAAGTCCTTGCCCCTCCGAGGTCCGCTCGAGGGGGGGGGGGGGCACAAAGATGGAACCGTTTTTTTGTTTTTTGCTTACATCTCAAAAACGATTAACTTCGGCTGCCAAATGAACTTTATCGTGGCTATTAAGATACCTTCCAAAGCAAGACGAAACTAGAGCTTTCGGTTCTCCCACCAGCGATCACCCACTTAGTTTTGACGAGTGATTAACACGAGTAGTGCAGTCGGGCGCAAGTCAGTGATAACCCTCTTTGGTTTTTTGGGGTCGTAGAGTAACGCAGGTTCTACTGACACTAGTTTCGTTTCCACTTATCTGCGGCCGCGTGTGTATCACCGACGATACTTTTACAACTTTCAATTATCGGAAACACAAGATTTGTTAAAATTACGCCCGCAAGTAAAAAGCAACACGCTACCTGTGATTTCGCTCAAATAACTACACGATGATGCATGTGTACGTGCTTCTTTACACGCAATTATGTAATGGTTTGAGCAGTTCAAGTTCGGTTTCCTTCTTTATAATTCGCTAGGGAAACTTATATGTGAGGTACCTTGAAACTTGGCTCATAAACAGGAATAGGATCATTAAAGATAAATAAAAAAAACCAATTTTTTTTGGCCATAAATGACGAGGTTTTAAAAGAAAATCGTTTTCGTCCAATATCGATAGGTCGTATGGCAGAATGTGATGAGTAGTCATTGCCTATCATAAAAAAAAACTAACAGCTTTATAAACCGACCATAGACTACTTAGAACAGTTGTCAGTTTTCTTTTTTTTGAGACTGGCCATGGCTACTTTTCATTCTGCCATACGACCTATCGATATTTGACAAAAAGAAAATTATTTTTTAACATTATTATTTGCAACCGAAAAAAATTCGTATTTTTTATTTGTACTTATTGACCTTATCCCTGTCTATGAGCCAAGTTTCGAGGTACCTTACACATACGTTTCCTATGCGAATTTAAACTATACTTAAAACTTGCTCTACGTGACTTTTTTATAAGTATTAGAGTGCAATAAATACATAATTTTAACAAACTAAATTTAAATTAGATAAAAAATTTAAAATCAAATAAATTGGAATTTATTCATCACAGATTTAAATATCTAGGTTGCACGGTAACGGACACCAACCAAAGAGAAGATGAAATTGAGATTCGGGTCCAAAATGCACAAAGATGCTCGGCAGCTCTATATAAAGTGTTAGTGTCCAAGCTTATACATAGAAAAACCAAGATCCGGGTCTATAAGACAGTAATAAGACCGATCTTAATGTATGGCTGTGAAGCCTGGACACTGACACAGAAAGAAGAGAATAAGCTCTTAGTGGCAGAGCGGAAAATTTTGCGGAAAATTCTAGAACCGGTCAAGGAGGCGGATGGCAGATGAGGCGAAGGAAAAATAGGCAGATCGAAGACCTAGTGCCCGAACCCAACATCATGGGCGAGACCAAGGCTGCAAGGCTTCGCTGGCTCGGCCACGTGGAGAGAATGGGAGAGGATCGGGCCGCCAAAAAAGCTTACGTGAGACGACCGAGTAGGAAAGGACCAGTCGGTCGTCCCAGGTACAGATGGGGTGACGAAGTGCGGAAAGACCTGGATGCCCTCCAGAGAGCCGATTGGCAAGAAGCGGCACAGAACAGGAAATAATGGGAAACTCGAGTCGGAGGCCAAGATCCTCTTGGGGTCGCTGAGCCAGCGTAGTAAGTAAGTATTCATCACATCGTCATCATCAATCCAACCCTATTTGGTCAAAGCGACCACTGTCTACTCCTGCGAAGGGGATATGGCATAAAAAAATAATAAAAGCGTAATCAGCGTACAAAATTGATTGATGCTAGTTTAAATTACTGACACATATTTAGTTCTCTCAAGGGACCTTACGACTAACGCTATGTTATATTTGATCTAAATACTTAAACAAGAAAATGAGACTGAAAATAAAGTTGTGTTAAGAATAGTTTTCCTCTTTTCTGTAGGTAAATTTAGCATATTTGCTGGCGAGCAGTATCTGCAATAATTATATATTCTTTATTGCGCACAAATAACATAAAGTTTTTAAATGAAAATTGTTTACAAAGGCGAGCTTATCTCTTTAAGAGATCTCTTCTCTTCCATCTCTTCAGGTGTGGAAGAATGTCATTAAAGCGGGCACAGGGATGAGCATTAATGAAATGATAATCTGCATTATATAAAAGGAATTTTCTATTTTGATTCCTAAATTGAATTAACAGGGCGCAGAAGTTTACACCTTCTAAAATCATCTTAAAATCTAGATTATTTTGCCAATAATGTCATAGGAACACGTTGCGCGTAGATCGAAACCCGCACGAGAGCCAACGCCACAGTACTGCCCTACTTTACAATGCAAGAGTGGACATCGAATTTTGATGGAATTGGCGAAACTCAATTTCCTTCCGGATGGGCTGCCGAGTGACCTAGTGACGTCACTGTGCAGTAATTGTGCAGGGACTACGCTATCCCAACGCATGCGCTGCGGGAGCATATAGGGTTGCTAAGCTGAGAAAATTTAAATCTCAGCGGACTGACGATTCCTCAAACCACAGGATTTTTCTGTATGAACCAAGATAGCTGTCGTGCAAGCAAAGGTATGGAATCGATGTAACAGGGCTCAGGCCGTACAAAAAACAGCCTCACGGCCTTTTTGTCTTAAAGTAGGACTCCTTTCCGACCTATATACAAGGTGTAACAGAACGGGTATATCAACCCTGAAGGATGTGATTCTGCCCATGAAACTGAACAACTTTCCCTAAGGAACATAGGTCGAAATACGAAAAAAAAATTTTGACCTCCCATACAAAATGCGCGATCAGCTGATTCAGTTTCTATGGGAGGTCAAATTTTTTTTTTCGTATTTCGACCTATGTTCCTTAAGGAAAGTTGTTCAGCTTCATGGGCAGAATCACATCCTTCAGGGTTGATATACCCGTTCTGTTACACCTTGTACGAGCGCGATTTTGAAATTTGAAGTTGGAAGCGCGCGTAGGCCTGCATATTCAGTACAAAAGACCCTCAGGAGGACCACGCGAATCGCGCGGGAGTTGCGGGTTGCGGGGTAGATTGCAAGGGAGGCGGAGAGTGTCCGTTCTATATGATAGCACTATTACTTTATTCAGTGCCCTATTTCATCTTCACGTACCTGTATCATAAAACGTCCGATGCTGGTACAGGGAGCTCTCCCTATTATTTTTCAGAGAATCGGTGACCGATTTTTTGTCGGCATCCCGCTCTGACGTGTTATCACCTGAATCTTCCGTCCTTGTCCTGGGCGATAATCGGCCACCGATTCTCGGTCGTGTGCGGGCAGCCTTACAGTGTGGAAGATTTTGTGAAGGATATACGCCATATTCACATATGTTTGGCGATATACAGAATGATGCTGCTGCCCATCTTCAAGATAAGAGTAGCAGAAATAAAATTAAACTTACCTGGCAATCTAGACAACCTGCCATTTGACGAAAGCGAACGTCATGAAATTTATGGGATGACATTTGAGATATCATGTCATCCCATAGATTCTATGACGTTCGCTTTCGTCATCATTAAATTTAATGACAGGTTGTCTAGACCAAAGACCCCCTGTGAAATGATTTACATTCTGTAACTGGTAATAAATACAGCTTTATTTTTTTATCACCCCGGAAACTTTAAAAAGTGACTTACAGCTTTGTGGTTCTGCCACTGTTCTGTTCGAAACTGAACAAACTGAACTTTCCCAAGAAATGTAGAAATATGAAAAAAATATATTATAATGCGCGCAAAGAAAGATGAGACCTGTCAGATGAAAGTAGAGGGGATTTTGCGCAGGTACAGCCTTGCCGCCAAAATGGCCTGCGAACTGTCTACTGCGCAGGTTAACCACGTGATCCGTCAAGTCTCATCTTTCGTTGCGCGCATTGTACCTCTCATACATGTGCTGTCAGCTGATGCAGTTTCTATGGGATATCGAATTTTTTTTCGTATTTCGACCTATATTCCTTGGGAAAAGTTGTTCAGTTTGATAAAAAAAAATAAGGTTGTATGTATATTGAATTAAACTACACTTGTGCAGCTATGCCAACCCTATCCTCGTCCAATCTAAACTTGACTTTGAAACGCAATTTTCAAGGTCACAATGAATTTTTGACCAAATACGAGTTTAAAAAGCGACCTGTCTGTGTATTTCTTATCTTATCAATTCTGTGCAACTGTTACAAGAGACGTACTATAATTTTTATTTGTGCAAATATTTATTTTCATTTATTTGACCACCCATTGGACAAGAATGTCGGTTAGTCTGAAGGTGTCCTTTTTAGGGTTCCGAAAAAATACGAAACCCTGATAGAAAATCACCTTGTGGTCCGTCTGTCTGTCTATCAAGGCCCTTTTTCTCACAAACGGGTGAAGTTGAAACTAATTTCAAAATAAGGAAGATGCATGTCATGACGGTGTTAAATGTTAATACCTGGCCGAAAGAGCTTTGCTCTGTATAATCTTAACCAAACCCAACAACAGATGGCGCTGTAGGATTTCTGAAACGCGCTATTTTCAAGAAATCCCCAAAAAACCAGAGAAAATGAATTTTCCGAGACATAAGACAGCTAGATAGATTTTTGGCCCAGAAGCCCCCCGTATAGTAAATTTCATCGAAATCGTTAGAGCCATTTTCGAGAAACTGATTATAAATATAAATATAGGTTAGGTTATCTGTTAACCCTTGCACTAGAAACAAGTCTTATGTAGTGCAAGGTTTAACAGGTTGGCCTAGGCAAAACCAGTTTGGCCTAAAATCGGGTTTGGCCGGTAACATATCCACGAATAATAATTTGATTTCGCTGACCTGTGTGGCAACGAACGACAAATCTCTGTTGCATGAGTTGCCATCCTAAATAAAATAGAACAAAGATAAAACCGAGGCCACTTAGGAAAAGACCAGACTTCATTATCACCTACGAGTAGCAATACAGTCAAGTATTGTTTATATTAACAATTTAGCATCGGTTATCTATGCTCTTAAATAATGTGCAGTTTCAGATAATACGAAACCAGTTGTTACTAAGAGATGGAACAAAATATTGAGCTGGTCAAAAAGAGGTCAATTGGCCTAAGATTATAAATAAACTGAAATATAAAATCACTGAAAGAAAGATGCGTTGCCAGAAATTTACTTTTGCAACATTAATTAACTTTCTAAACTATGGTAGGTTTGTAACATGGCACTTCGGTGGAAACACTTTGACATTGAGCGGGTCTCTGGTTTCGGGCGATTGTAGCGTAGCGCTAGTTCAGCTTATACTGGTTTTATTTCTAAGTGCTTGATGCCGTGCGAACCATATTTATTAAACTGTATTAAAGTTTGAGGCAGTTCAAATATTCCCCTTAAAGTTGGATGATTATTTACCGGAAGACATCCGATATAAAATCGTAACATCCGGCCCAACCAAACTAAGTTAAATCATGTTTACATTTTACCATAGGTATACCCAGTATTCAAGGAGGTTTTACTACGCTGGACTACGCTTCGCTTAGCGTGGGTTAAAACCTCCTTGCCAGTATTATATTACTCTATGGTATAACATATTTTTATGCAATAAATTCTTTAAGGTCACCAAGTCACAACAAAATTTAAAAAATAAATGAATATATCAAAAACTCTCATCAGTGAAGCAAAACTCATCAGTGAAGCGAAAAGATACCTGTGACCGAGTCTACAATGCAAGCAACTTTTGCAACTCTTAAATCGGAGAAACTATCCGAAATTATTCAATTTTTTTTGTGTTTCAGAGTGTACTAGGCTGAATGACGTGGTTTGATTCTTGCAGTATGATATTTTTTTAAGACACTTTTTACAATCTCGTTTCAAGAATCGATCCCCAGGACTACAGACATACCTTGGGTTGAATTAAATTTAAATATTTGTACAGGTAATACAGGATTGTATGATAAGATATCAAGATTAATGTACAAGCTGTTGCTGGGTGCACATCGTTACAAGATACGAGATAACATGTTTTAATAAAGGACACGAAAAGAAAACGTGACGCATACGAATCTAAATCGTCAAAATTACTAATAAAGTTATTATTGTTAAGAGACGACAAGCAGACCTTAATAAAAAAATATATATCTTTGGTACATATTATTCTGTATCTGGAATATATTTAACGTTTTATGAAATGTCTTTTGTGTAGATTGAGATCAGATTACCATATTTAATTATTCCTCTTACATTACAAAAGAAATTGTATATCAATATTGCCATAATATTTACCGAAACTCAAGATAAGAAACATGCAACTTTGGTGATAAAAAAACTGATATGATATCTACCCAACTAAACAATATTAAAGTTGGTAAAGGTCAGGTATACGTTAAATGAATTATTGTTTGTTATTTTATTGAATTATTAGCACCTGGGCGACCGAGCTTAGCTCTGTATAATCCTAACCAAAACTCACCAACAGATGGCGCTGCAGGGTTTCTGTAACGCGTTATTTTGAAGAAATGCCAAAAAAGGGATGAAACAAATTTCCACAGATGAAATAACGAGATCGACCCGTATGGTTAATTTGCTGATTTATTTCTAACATTTAACTTTCGATCGATCTAATTTCAAGTGACGATGGGATTAAAGATAATACACGTCAGTTTATATTATATGTTTAGATAATAGGTCTACCTCACTGATGTCGAATATACCATACTCCTTCTACTTAACGACCGTATCTATTCACTCTTCCGTTAACTCTATATTCGGGAAACAAAGAGTTTAGACAACGTGCCAATAAATTTAGAGATGACGTAAGCGAACGTCATAAACCGATTCATAAAATATATGGGATGACATAATATTTCAGTCAATTCCATACATTTCATGACGTTCGCTTTTGTTAAATAGCACGTTGTCAAGACGGTCAAGACCCAAGGGGCACATTGCAAATAAAGAAAAGAGATTACATCAACTATTAACAACTCCAATTTAATGAAACAACAAACGTCGGAGATTACGCCTCAATACTTTGGACTGAAACTTAATCTTGACAAAAAAATCACGTTTTTTACTCGTGCTTAGAGGTCGCAGAAATTGCCAGCGGTGCATTGACACATTTATTTCAGCCAGTAAAATTCCTATGATAATGAAAGCGGCGTATAGCGAGTTTGATTATTTAGAGACAAAAATTAAAAGTATGGAGAAAAACGGTCATGACTTTTTCTTGTTTTGTTCTTCCTGCCGTTTTGGTTACGTGCTATGAAATCTAGCTCAATAAGTAGTTCGAGGCTCGTTGATTCCAATACTCTTCTACGCTGCAAAGACTTGAAATTTGACGACAATAAATTTCGTATTGTTGGCGTCGAACACATATTCTCACTTTCTTTAAATCCATCGAGTGCCAAGTAGTACAGTGAAAAGTAGAAAGCACCGGAGTAACAGTGGAGCACAAGTAAGATGGAGGAAGCAAAAAAAAAAACAGCATTATTAGGATCAGGAAAAAGACTAAAATTATTAAATCACAACTTTTCTCACAAGTAGAGGTAAGCTCCCGTTTAAAGTACATTTGGCCGGTTTTTTTTTACTTATTACTCAGGTTCGCATTCTAATAGCCTATTATGCAAAGCCTATCATGTATCTTTACTTTATCTAGTTCGTCGTACTTTTACAATATCTGATTAGATATCTCTGTCTCATCACAGGTGTATGAAGTAGGTAATAAGCTGTCTTCATTACATTGAAGATACAAGATAGCAATATAACTAAGGTTCTCTTGCAAGTCTAGATTAGCACTCGCTTTGTTTTATTTATTTATTTTAGTATGACTGACTGTATGACACACAAATAATATTAGAAAACTAAAATTTTTAAAAGGTTTAAATGTTAGATAAAATGTTTTAATCCAGAAGCCCATTGATTTGCCAGATGAAATCAAGCTATTTTCCCGTAGAAAAAAAAATTACTTAGTCTAAAAAAAGTCTTTCCAAGTTATCATCTTGAGACATATTAAAAAATAAATGCTAAGTGTATAAATATTTGTGGCATTTGTTTTAATTATTTTCTAAAGTATAGACTTCTACAAAATAGCGGCCAAGTGCGTGTCGGGCCACGCGCAGTATAGGGTTCCGTATTTCATAACGATATAATATAAACTTTTTACCTCCTACTGCTCAGCGAGATCCTAGCATCTGATTGCTGTTGCTATTTTTATTATTTCCAGTTTTTCAGCTATATCTCCTGTGAAAGTTTCTTAGCAGTGATAATTTTCCTTTTAATTTCATCATCTCTGCTACCACTGTGAATTTTTTTAACATTTCCAATAACAACCGTTTAGCCGGCAGGGGGGGGGGACACTCGACTCTAACAAAAATAGCGCTTTAGGGCTTAAAATCGAAAAATAGTCTTCGCCGACTGACATTATTTTTAAAAGACCTATCTAACGACTACCCACACTATGGTGCAGATAAGAAAAAAAATCACCTCCACTTTACTTGTTAAGGAGGCACCCTGAAAAAAATATTTTTCAAGATTTTATTTTAACACTTTGTAGGCGTAAACTAAATGTATATCCGTACTAAATTTCAGCTTTCTAGTACTAAGGGTCTTTGAGCTAAGCCGCGGACAGACAGACAGACGGACGGACATGACGAAACTATAGGGGGTTCCTTTTTGAATACGGAATCCTAAAACATAACATAACATCACGCCTTGTTCCCGTCGGGGTAGGCAGAGACCACAGTTCTCCACCTGCTACGATCTTGACATACTTCCCTTGCTTCCTGAACTTTCATCAAAACAGTAATTAATGTAGTTTCTCAACGTTGAAAATACTAAGACACAAAACACAAGTCTAAAGTATCGGCAGAACGTGGATATGTAAGGAAAAATACCTAACTTCCGATACGAATTTTCCATCGGCAAAAAAGGTAAGCAAATCTGACTTGTTTTTATTCGCGAATGTGTTGAAAAACGTCGTAAGAAGCACGTGCGCTTTGGTCATTACGCTCTCGGCTCCATTATGCCCCCGCCTGTGGCTTGGGCTGCAATTCTTGAGCCACGAGCGTAATCACCAAAATAGCACTGGCATCATAATCATCATCATCATCAACATATAAGCTGAAAGACGTCCACTGCTGGACATGGCCTCCCCTAAAGATCTCCATGACGACCGGTCCTGCGCTGCTCGCATCCAACGGCTTCCCGCGACCTTGTCCAGATCGTCGATCCACCTTGTGGGGGGCCTGTCAACGCTTCGTCTTCCGGTACGTGGTCGCCACTCTAGAACCCTCACGCCCCATCGGCCATCAGTTCTTCTTGCGATGTGCCCTGCCCACTGCCACTTTAGATTAGCGATTCTCAGGGCTATGTCAGTTACTTTAGTTCTTCTGCGGATCTCCTCTTTTCTGATTCGGTCTCGCAGAGAGACTCCGAGCATAGCCCTTTCCATAGCCCTTTGGGTGACTTTGAGCTTCCTGATAAGGCCACGTCTCGGTGCATATGTAATCACTGGCAACACGCACTGGTCAAAGACTTTCGTCTTGAGACACTGCGGTATTTTCGACGTGAAGATATTGCGGAGCTTCCCGAACGCTGCTCATCCGAGTCGGATTCGACGAGTAACCTCTGTCTCTAGGTTTGATTTACCCAGCTGGACTGTTTGTCCCAGGTATTGTATTCATCGACATCTTCGATCGTTGAGTCTCCAACTTTGAGTGGAGTTGGTACAACAAGGGCGTTAGACATAATTTTCGTCTTATCCATGTTCATTTTTTAAGACCCACTTTTAGTGAAACTCTACTGAGGTTATTGAGCATCGTGCCGAGATCTTCCAGGGTCTCAGCCATTACGACAATATCGTCGGCAAATCGCATCTTAATATTCCTTCGTTATTCGGTATTTTACGTGAATCTTTCTAAATTGAAATCTTTATTTTATTTATGACATAGACAAATCCCGAATTCAGAGTAAAAGACGTCCAAGTACACAATATCAAATTAATTAAAGCCGTCCTCTCTCCTTCCCATCAGTCCATTAAAACCTCAAAGTAAACAAATCACTTAAGTTTTAATCAATCTCAGTCACACATAATTTGCTGCGATACTAAACGGTGCACCGTACACCGTGTCCCGTGCTAATTGCGAACACGTCTATAAAAAATTAATTACGATATGATTGCCTTATCGCGGTTTGACTTAATGTTGCAAATGAAGAAGGCGTCCAGTTTGATTAATTAAAACTTGTAACCCGTATTGTTAAGGGGTAGAACATGGTTAGAGAGCCATTGATTTTTAACAGCGCACTCTAGATGTTAGGAGTATATGGGGTATAAGGGACAGCCTTCCTAAAACTGAAAGGGCATGATCAGGCAATGATACTTTCAGGAAATGAAAAAAAAATCGGCCTCTCCATACAAACTGTCCAATAAATTTAACGATTTTGTATGGAGATGCCAATTTAGGTATTGTTCATTTCCTGAAAGTTTAATTAATTGAAAGTTGTTCAGTTTTTCATGCCCGTTCAGTTTTCGGAAAACCGTCCCTCACAGCCTGTATAATATTCGCTCAGATGAATATTCGAAAATACCACGAAACGTTTTGAGAAAAGTAGGAAGTGCCTTGTTGGTTCCTTCGGGCTGGTCTTGGCACTACCGTGCCACCAGATTTTTCACATCAGCGGGTAGAACTAAAACTATTGTTTATCTACTACGGAACTACTGCGCGTGAGTGTAGGGTTCCGTAGCTGTCTCAGGAAGTTTTTATTTTTTCACAAAAATTTTCCCTTCTAATGAAGATCCAGCGCCTGAATGCTATTGCTATTTCTGATATTTTTCAGTATGTTTACTATTCCGCGTTAATCTGTAAAGTCAGTATACTTAGCTGTGATATTGACATTGTAAATTTTTAAAACGTTTCTGATATCATCCGTTTAGCTGGCAGAGGTGGGGGGGGGGCCCTTGACTCTAGCAAACATATCTAAATATTTTACAAACGGATCCCTAAATCAAAAAACGTTCTGACAATACTTTCAATATTTTTAAAAGACCTATCTAACGGCACTCTACAATGTGGGGTGGAGGTAAATTTTTTTTTCATCCCCGCTTTACTTTTAGGGAAGTATCTAAAATTTTTTTATTTTATATTTAATTTTACCACTTTGTCAGCGTGACAGATAAGTATAAGTACTAATGAAAAATTACAACTTTCTAGTACTAGAGGTCTCTGATGGGTCTGTTGACCCATCCGTCATCATCATCCGTCCGGACACTACATACAACGAGTAGACCACCAATTTGAAATTGGAAGGTCGCGTAGGCCCACATCATCAATACAAAAGACTCTCAGGAGCTGACCACGCGAATCGAGCGGGCGTGTGTGCCGCACCTCGCACCCGGGGCGGAGGGTTGATAGTACTACTTAGTATTACAAGGCCTGGCTTCTCTTCTTTCGCTCCCTTCTATTCAGCACCGCTCTTGCCTTCTCAGGACGTCCACTCGGCTCTTTAACGCCAGTCAGCGGTTTGGAAGGACATTAGGCATTCTGGTTTTGGTTTGTAAGACTTTTTGTGTCCATTTTGTCAGGCATTTTTCTTGCCAAAAACAATGATGACTCGAGTCTAAAAATAATACGATTGTGTTAAAAAAGAACTTTTATTCAAATTTAAATCACTGTATCTTAATGGAATTTCGGTTCACCGGAGGTCACCTACCACAGTCTGGTAAAGTCCGTCAATAGTGGAAATTTCCATAGCTTTAAAGGACCTGTCTTCAGGTATTAGTTTTATTCATATACCGCCAGTTGCACAAAGGATCTTTAAAGTTAAAGCTCCCTTAAGGCTATAGCTGACTCTTTGTGCAACTGGCTGATAGACTCTCAATCTTAATGCTATTTAAAAACTATTTGCTACTTGTTGATTATTTCTGTGTAGTTTCTCACAAATTTATTACAAGAAGAAGTGGTTCCTATAGCGAATACGACGAATAGATAATCATAGTATTCAGGACAAATTCAGGGCAAATGTAAATAAAAGTGGCTAATAAAGCTAAAAACGTGAATAGTACAGGATACAGCAAAGTCACAATTAAAAGAATAAACATAACACATTGTGAGCTTCGCTGGTCTTAATATTACCCCCGGAGCCTTTGTATTGCGCGCGAGGCGATTCTGCGAAACCAAGTTATGGCCCTACAAAACGTCAGACGAATCATCAATGTTTAAATCGTAATATATTGAAGAATTTCGCAATTATCATATTTCATACTTATTTACGATGCGTAGGCTCCCAACTGACATCTATCCGACCGATCCTGGGAGGTCATAAAGTGTATAAACAGCGGCGTAATAAACGCGCGTTTTATTTCTTGTGTAATTATGTTTGTTTTGGTTTTTTGGCATTGTGTTGTGGGGATGTGGGGGGGGGGGGGGGTTGTGCGGGGGGAGGGGTTTACGACCGTCTGGGCGATACGGCGAACGTTTTACTGTGACGGTTCGCCGTGGGGAAGTTACGTGGTCTACGCAAGCTGTAACTTATTTGTTATGGCTCTCGAAGACGCTTCAGCTTAAGCAAGAACTAACTTCAGGTAACAGTTGTAACTTGTAAACTAAACCCTGCTAAGAAACTACGCGAATCTGACTTCCGCAAGATAGGCCACCTGCCACTTGGTAGTAAGTGGTCACCACACCCCATGGCACTTACTTTTGTGACATATTTTGAGAACTAACATGAAATGTCTCATGTGCCGGTAACTCACTAGCTCCCTTGTCTTTAGACCCGAAACACAACAGTGCAAACACTGCTGCTTCACGGGGGAAATAGACAAAGTAATTTACCGAGATGGACAATACATAAAAGCTCTACAAACTTCAGTAAGTAATAAATACTGGCGTTTGAAGCCGGGTATTGGGAGTGGTTCACCTGGGAAACTTTTTTCACCCGTGAAACAACTAAGTTCACCAAGGTGTGCCACGAGAGATTTTTATTTTCCGTGGTCCACCTAGATGTAAAGTGCAGGGTGTAAAACAAACTACGATGATCCTTCTAACGGGTGATTCTCCAAAGCCACTCCGTTGAAAGTAGGAATATACTTAAACTAACGTACATCTTTTTGTAGGTACTTACTTGTGGCGGATACTCCCCGTCAATCGAGTGTCTTTTTCTTCAATGACTGCAGTAATTTTATTTTCCTTAGAATGATATTTGAAATATGTGTTGTCTTACCCTTAACCCGGTTGTAAGTTAAAACGTGGCGTTACGAGCGCAAAGAGCGGTCTCGACAGACACGTTTATGCCCGCAATGAATCCTGCAAGCGGAAATATCACAACAAACACACTGCACTTTTATTATTAACATTTTGTATATAAAAGGGACGGAAATTGCAACGAAAAATATGTTACTCTTTTTAAAATATCGTTGTACTATAAAAAAAAATAAAGTTCTTTTTTACATTACATCCTTAATTTGCTTGAAGTAAATCCTCAAATAAATTAAAATGTTAAAATGTAGGAAACGTAGTGATTACTTTCTCTTTGAATGTAGGAATAAACCGATACGACGTTTTCCCATAAGTCTCGTTAATTTATCATTTATCTACAAAACTACAAAGGCAATAAAATATAGCTTTACATTGGCAGTGGCTAACAAGGTACTAAACAAGAATATCTTTACTTATCCTGCTGCATTTAGTCACAAAAATAAAATAAAAAGTTTAGACTATTTTAACCTGTTACTTAGACTTTTAAACTGAACAACTTTCCTTGAGGAACATAGGTCAAAATTAAAAAAAATATCTCTCGTACAAAATGAGCTGGTGCAGTTTCTATGGGAAGATTTTTTTTTTCGGTATTTCGATCTATAAAAGTTGTTCATTTTGACGGTCTGATCTGAGTACACCACATAATATTAGGTCTTTACCTATGAAATTGCCGTTTTGTATTGCGAATTTTAGGTAAACTCAATTTTCAGTACTAACATTTTTGCATTTTTCTTAGGAATTATAAATCTAATTTTTTTTAAGCATTATTGGGAAGACATTAAGATAACAGAAGCTTAAATTTAATTTTCGAAAAATCTTATCTGTAAAAAAATATAACAAATCTAATGATGAAATCGGACGACATTTAATACGAACAATTTTCGAACCTTTAATTTTATATATCAAACTAAAAATAAAAACTTTATTTTATGCGTTAATTGATAACCTTGAAGTCAACTTTCAAATATAAGACAAATGAAAAAATAGCATTAGAATTGTAGGAATTATGATCTCATTAATCTGTAAGAAAATTTCGGCAATTTCATAGGTAAAGACCTATTACCAAACTTATTGTTGCGCTTCCCTGCCTTATCTTCTTTTTTAAGAGCCAAGCTCTAGACGGTGGAGTAACTTGCAGTCAGAAGTTGGCTTATTATTGCAAAATTTGTTTTGCAGCTGCAAATTAAGTCCTTAACCTTATTACAAAATTTGTTTTGCAGCTGCAAATTAAGTCCTTAACCGTCAGTCTGTAGAGAATTGTAGTATTTCTTCAATTTAAGAGCCTGGCTCTTGTGCGTCGCTTAAAATAGAGCAGTTTCAACAAGAACAGAAGTATTTTAACAAACCCGATTGAGACACCACATTACAGAGGACCTTATCAAACAAAGGTAAAATAGAATAATGTCCATATTTGTCTTCTGAGATAAAAATAATTCTTATGGAGTAGAGTAAAGGGTGTCATAAGAATTTACCAAAAGGGTTCAGTCATAAAGATAAATCAATGCGATACAACAGACAGGATATTTGAGTTGTAATTTAAGATCACCGTCTGTCAGATAGAATTGAATTTTGGTGACTACGAATTTTTAGATAAAATATGTATAAGCAACTAAATTTTGTAGCCCAGAAATGTATGATTGTGCATTTATCAACTATAGTAGTATTATTATTCATATACTACACCATAACTGAAAATTTTAGATATGCCAGTGAGTTCTAAATTAGCTATCTTACATTTTATCTTCTTATTTAAGTGGCTATTAATGATTCAATGTTTTTTTTGCCGTTATTATGTCTTTGCTCCTTTAATAATTATTCATATCCCAACTGCCGAAAAGCTGCCACCAGGTCACGATCTTCCTTGGTCCATATGGAAGTCACTAAACAGACTGCGGTCGGGCGTTGGCAGGTGCGGGGAACTCATGAAGAGGTGGGGCTTCTCTGATAACAACAAGTGTGAATGCGGTATTTTGCAAACCATGATACACTTGCTGTCGTGCCCTACTTCTCCAGTTTCCTGCACTCGGAGGGACCTTTTTGAAGGCAACCAAAAGGCTATTGATGTGGCTACTTTTTGGGCTAAGCGTTTATAGTCAGTTTTGCCATTGACTCGAAAAGAAGAAGAAGAAGAATTATCTCTCAGCTCGCTTTGCTTCAAACAGGCCAGACGTAATTTGGCTGCCACACCGACGGATAGTAAGAGATGGACGAAAACTATTTGGACATGTAACTAAAGCCACGATCACACCTAGCTGAATTCAAAGACTAATTCAGCATACATTGCTCGTTGAAGTAAGGATATTGCAATTAACACAACCAAGCCTCCCAGCAATGTATGCCGAATTGGTCTTTGAATTCAACTGGGTGTAATCGTGGCTTAACTGTTGTGACTGTGTGATTATGTGGTAGTACAGAACCCTCGGTGCGCGAGTCCGACTCGCAATTGGCCGGTTTTTTTCGTTTATTCTAGGCTTACCAATCTATTTTGCAGCCATGACACTAAAACTAGAGTAGGTATATTTGACGGAAAGAAAAACATTGTTTTACAAACTTCTTGTTTCTGACAGCCTTAGCGGATTATTTTTGACATAGCTGCAAAATGTGTTGGCAAGTGTTGGATAAACGAAAAAAAAAACATCATAATGATTTATAAAAAAAAAAATCTCGCCATTAGAAAATTATGTGCTGCATTGCTTGTTATGATTTTCACCTTTTTTAAACAATATCGTCCCGAATAAATTCAATCAATGCATCTGTGACGGAACGGAAAATATTTCAGTTTAATGGAAAGGAACCATTTCAGTGCGGATCTCCAAAAAACGTAAGTTATAGTCAAATTATTTTGAATTGTTTTTGTGTTTCTCGAACGTCTGACAATGTTGCAGTTCTCTTAATAAAGTTAATCGAAAAAACTTATCCTATAAGAAAATACCACAAGTAAGAGAATTTTAACGATTCCAAGTTTTTATAACTGGCTCTAGCTATCTTTAAAAATATTTTTACGTCCCAGTCAATAAAACTCATTTTAACGTATTTTTTTGCAATTTGCAAGTAGACTTTAATGTTTATGTACATATCCACAGAAGCACCGCCTCATCTGGCATTTTCAGTATCCAAATTAGCTAAGTACCTAACTTACTCGTATTATCAAATCGTGTGGGTTACAAGGTCATCATAACATCCCATGATACGTCTACCACAGGACAGGGAGCTCCCTCCAGAATTCTAGCTTTCGCTGAAAAAGTGTGGAGGGGAAGTACCATAGTCACCTCGCTTGTTAGCGTTACGGCTGACACCATGGACCGCGGTTGTAGGTGACCGCAGTAAGTAAGATGTAAGATATACAGGAGGATGCTGCTGCCCATCCACCAGTTAACCCTTAGTCGTCTCTAACGTATTACGTATGCATGGGTTGGTACTATTCTTTGCCGGCACCACACGGGACACGGATTACAAGGTAGATTGACGGAATTCGCTAAGCTAAATAAATAAAAATGATTTTATTTATATTTTTAACTGAAAATTTAGACTATTTTAGGAAACTAATTTGTTTTTTTCCGCCTAAAATACTACTATTAATTTTATATTAATTTTTTAAGTTTTAAAGTTGATGACGTCATTTCACAGTAGACGATGAAACGATTGCCATACCAAAACGAAATCGCGGGTTGGTAGGAAAAATCTTTAGCCAAGTTATGCTTGGTTTTATATAGAAAACCTTTTTACAGCTAAATCGTCAAAATTAAATATCTTTCGGGTGCTTTTGGTTCTGTGATTTAGCTCCTAAACTCTAAAATTTATTTAGATCTAATTGTGTTGTTTATGGTCAAGCAGTTTATGTACTTCTTCTTTGGTCATCAACCTTTTTGGTAATATTTTTTACACATTACTGGTATCCCCGTCTTTGACACATTTTTATGTCATGCTAAATGTTGTTTAAAA
Organism: Athrips mouffetella; assembly: GCA_947532105.1. NCBI lineage: Eukaryota > Metazoa > Arthropoda > Insecta > Lepidoptera > Gelechiidae > Athrips > Athrips mouffetella. The sequence continues at coordinate 8,465,728 of OX383973.1, forward strand.
TCACGCATTTTTTTGCAAAAACAGTGAAATATTGTTGCGTAAATGGCTGCAAAATTAATAGCTATGCTATTTGCGGAATATTCTTCTATGGGTATGCATTATTCCTTTGATTTTACTATGAAAAAGCCAAATTGTTTTACGTATGAAGTAGGGTGGCTATAATGTACGATGTTTGAATATACAGGAAAACAAAAGGTACAACCACATCAGTACTGTATGATGTGAATCTGCGGAAATTGCCCATAAAACTGAACAACTTGTCCCAAAAAACATTATGATAGACTAGTTAGTCCCAACTAACATTATGGACGACACGCGGGGAGCCAATGAACAATTCGCACACCTGCCCTGCGCTCCCTCGCGATATTTCGAGCCACATTTACGGTCAGCATCGGAGTTTAGTGCCGTGATTATTGAGAGGTATTATGTGAAGTTTTTTTACATTGGGTTGGAATTTATTTAACAGAGTTTCATCTTTCGATATTGGTATGCCTCTTACGGCCAGTTGCATAAAGCGACATTAAAGTTAAATTTTCTTTAATTTTTATGCTGTCACTTTCTTTATCATCGAAACAGAAAGTGACAACAATAGTGTACCGAATGGCACAGTGCGAGCGAAGCAGGAGGACAGGAGCAATAAATAAAAACGCCTTCGTCCACGGAATACAAAACTTCGTCGTGTAGTAGTAGTGAAGCAAACCACCTCGCTGAGAAAGATGTATTCTTGCTCATATGCAGGTGGTTGGTAGTTAATTTTAGAAGGTATTGTTTTGGAATTTGGGAGAAATTTTGTTTTGTTTTATTCATTGATAGACCGACCTATTTTCTCGATTCATCCATAACTTCATTTAAAAAGTAGGGGGCTCGCGACTAGGCCGAAATGCAGTTGGTTGATGTTGAGTTTTTACAAGAATACCAACAAAGACCTTTATCGGCCTGTTGTTCACGGACGGACAGAAGGGACGCACGCACGTATAGATAGATGGACAGAAAGAAAACTGATGTACGAGTGGTGTTCAATAAGTAGTGAGAATGAACAACATATTGGTTTTAAGTCTTTTGATGTTTGTAAGTATTGATAGTTTATTTCAGACATTTCAGTAAACCTACCAAAGACTTGGGCCATAATATTAAGAAACGTATAAATGAGGTAAAGTTTAAGAGCCAGTCCATATTTTTGAACCTATTCCTATTCCGTGTGAGTAAAAAAAATGTAAAGTCGGAACTAAATCTATGAATTAAGAAATAAAACCTTTTATTTATTCGATAATTTTGTTACATGTCGTACCTTTTATAAAATTTGTTTATCAATAAACAATAAGTCATAAAATACAAGTCAAATATTATTCATTGCTTTGCTTCTGATGATGACGCATCGTACTCGGACTTTTCTGGAAAGCAAGAAAGGAAGCAGAAAAAATGAAAAAGGTTTATTTTTGGATACAAACAAAAAGAATGCTGCTGCTGAAAAAACTCCGATCCAATTGTTGAATATCACCGAATGATAAAATATAATTTTTGAGACATCAAAAATTAATGTACCCTGATAATCTGTTAAAATATGAACCATAATACATGAAAAGTAATAATCCATCCCTACTTTATATTTAACGAATGTCAATCCCATCAAACCGCACTTTTGTAAAGAAAAAATTTTAATTTTGTATATTTCGGGTGATGTACTTTGTACTCATGACATGCTTGAATAATATTCATGACATGCAAATAATATCATGCTTGAATAATCCTCTCATGTTATACATAACATCAAATGAAACGTCCACTACAGGACAAGCTCCCTTCAGAACTACTTGGAAGGGGATTTACCATAACTACCATGCTTGTAAGCGTTGTGGCTGGCGACCGCTGTTGTTGGTGACCGCAGTACGTAAGATGAGACGATACATACAGGAGGACGCTGCTGCCCATCCTCCAGTTAATAAGCCCTAAAGGAGTGATCACACCTAGCTGAATTCAAAGACTAATTCGGCATACATTGCTGGGAGGCTTGGTTATGTTAATTGAAATATCCTTACTTCAACGAGCAATGTATGCCGAATTAGTCTTTGAATTCAGCTAGGTGTGATCACTCCTTTAGTCACCTCTTACGACACCCACGGGTACAGATGGGTTGGTACTATTCTTTGCCGGCACCACACTGACTTGACTTGATTTACCTCTATGATTCTACGATTGAGCCACGAGCCAAACCAAAGATGAATCCTCAATGTTGCAAGGGTTTCAATGCACGAGACGCAAAATACTTTTTTATTGCCGAGCGAAACAAAACTTTTCAGGTAGAGACGAAAGTATAAAATCTTGCCAAATAAAATATTGAAAATGAAGCTGCTATTCCAGTGGGCTTCAATAATAATACAACCCCAAGCCTAAAATAGTTTGGTCACCCTACTTTGTGACAGAGATGCATTACCGACTGTTGGCGTTTAACAGAAAGAGCACAGAGAATAAAAGTTTTCTTATCTAATGATTTTTTTTACTTGTGGAATGACGTCACTCAGTGGTCAAATGAATGTTACAACTGCCGCAGCATTTTTGAATATATTACCGCAATCAAATTACTTTTCTATTCAAAAACAACAAAATATGGTATGATATAAAAATATCTCGAAATGGTTTTTGTATTTCAGTGTGTTATATCATATTTAGCTTGGCCAATTATACCTTTTCTAGCACTTCTTTCTTGTCGGTGAGGAAACTACCACGCCTCTTTATCCTCTTCTCCCTCGACTTCTTTGATAAGTCGCACAAACCTTTTTACTTATGATACGACTATTTGCCTTCTTCTTAATCTAGTCCTTGTAGCAACGTTCTCTATCCTTTTTAGGCTTCCGTACCTCAAAATAAAAAAACGGAACCCTTATAATAGGATCACTTTGTTGTCCGTCTGTATGTATGTCAAGACCCTTTTTCTCACGAACGAGAAGAGGTATCAGGTTGAAATTGATAACGAATATTAAAATCCATAAACAAGATCACAAAATTTAATTTCTTTACAACGACGCAATCAAAAGATATGGCTTTTTATGTCCTCATCTCCATACATTTATACCAAAAAGCAAAACCTACAGGGTACTTCCCGCTGACCTAGAGGGGTCAAGTTGGATGGTCGCGGAGTTTTTAAAATCAAAGAGCAAAAGCTTTTAGTATATCATATGGTAGATAGGTACGGAACCCTTAGGGCGCGAGTCCGACTCGCACTTGGCCGGTTTTTTTCCCTTAACCATCTATTTGGGATGGTTTCTAAAGAATTTTTCTGAAAATTCCTTTTGAGAAAATACAATAAAATCAATCTGTTTTTGATGTTTTTGTCTTGTCACGAAAAATAGTTATTTGTTATTCAAGGCAGCAAAATTGTTGTTTGGCGCGAGAGCCTTGTATTGAAACTCGAGCAAGCGAAGGATTCCAGGATTGGATTGGTTCAAACGAAGAATCATGACGTAGCGAGGATTTCAGGGCACAAGACACTAAACAACTTTACTGCCGAGCGAAAAACAATTTATATCCTCAATATAGCGAGTAAAATGCCAACGAATAGCACCAGTACCTTATACCGTATTTCATCATCACGTTCTAATTGCAAAAAACTTTTTCACGCTAGCGGGTAAAAATGACTTTTGCCCACACAAAAAGACTAATTAAAATTTCAAAAGCTTTTCCAAGCTAGCGAGCATAAATGACTTTTGCACGCAGATTTCGACCGATAAAGCAAGGTTTTCTCAGCTAGTGCGCTGAAAACAAAGTTTCTTCAATAACGCGAAATTACACACAATTCACAACTATTAATTATTACTCAAAACTACAGCCCAGATATTCGCATTCAGACGTTTTTAATTAGCGTCTAGCGTCCACACGGAGTGGACTGGACGAATCCTTTTAGTCCAGTGTATTATCCTGCAGGTCGTAAACGGTTTTATAGGTCGTAAACCCAAGTGGAGATACACATCCAGGCCGAATGCGTTTCGCATACTTGTTCCACTTTTATAACCAATATATTTCGGTTTGATTTGTAACTTCTGGACGGCGGGTGCGGTTTTTTTAGTTTTCGTTTTCTGTGCTATTTGGTTTTGCGTATGCGAGGTGGGCTTTATTACTGCTGTGAGAAAGCTAGGTCTGACATTGTATAGTACTTCACTTGAATACCATGTTTTATTGTCTGTTTGCCGATATATCTTGTAGGGCTGAATAAGAATATTCTTTTACCACGAGGTATACTTGGTATACCGTGTAAAAAGACTGGCAACCTGAACAAGAAGATGGGTAGCAGGGCAGCAGCGTTCTTCTATGTATCAAGAAGACTTATTTATTAATTAATAAATCATTAAAACCAGCTGAATGAACATACTGGCTGAATGACGCGTTCTATCATATTTGATTGAACTAAAATCGATCAAAATGCGGTTAGGTTAGGTTTCTTTTTAGGGTTCCATACCCACTCCGATGTCTGTCTGTCTGTGGGGTGTATGTATGTCATGAACCGTAATAGGTAGACAGTTGAAATTTTCTGATTGTGTATTTCTGTTGCCGCTGCAACAAAAATAAAAAAAAATAAGGGGGCTGCCATACCAAAAACGAGCTTTTTAGTTTGCTTATTTTTTTGTTTTAGATCTATTGTAAAAACGGAAACACAAACGTGAAAAATGGTATACTTATAGTGCGCTAAGGAATAACAACAAATAATAAAAACTGGTCAAGTGAGTGTCGAACTCGCGCAAATTTAATATCCTTCTGCGTGACTGCGCGTCCATAGCTAAAACGGTATTTTTACCTTAGTGGTATGGAACGGTTTTTAATAAAAATGACCAGACGCCTCATAATGTAATCGTGTTCTACAGTCGCCGACTACGATAATAGTAGTTTAAGATACAAGTTCCGTAGGTAGAATTATTACAAACGAGTCGAAGTTTTGTAAGCCCGAGACGAAGTCGAGGGTTTATCATCATCACGAGTTTGTAATAACCCTTACGGAAGTGCATTTTACGTTTTTTAGGGTTCCGTACCTCAAAATAAAAAAACGGAACCCTTATATTATAGGATCACTTTGTTGTCCGTCTGTCTGTCTGTCTGTCAAGACCCTTTTTCTCACGAACGAGAAGAGGTATCAGGTTGAAATTGATAACGAATATTAAGGTCTATAAACCACACAAGATCTGAAAACTCAAATTTTTTTACAACGACGCAATCAAAAAATTTGGCTTTTTATGTCCTCATCTTCATACATTTATCCGGGTACTTCCCGTTGATCTAAAATTATGAAATTTGGCAAGAAGCTAGGTCTCACAGTACAAATAAAGGGAAAAGTCTAAAATCATTAAATATTTCAATTTTTCTCACAACTAATAATAACCAATTAAGGTGAGCTCCCGTTTCAAGAACTTTTCTATAAAAGAGGGGTCAAGTTGGATGGTCGCTGAGTTTTTAAAGCCAAAGATCAAAAGCTTTTAGTATATCATATGGTAGCAAGGTACGGAACCCTTAGGGCGCGAGTCCGACTCGCACTTGGCCGGCTTTTTTTTTCAATAAAATTGTGAGATTTGTGAGAAAACCTACTTGCGAATATATTTTAGATGGAATGTTAGTCTCATCAAACGTTAGATATCTAAGAATACGTCTCGTTTTATGATGCTTTGTGGCTTGTGAAATTCCTTCGTGATGGTGCCAACTAGCACCTGAGGATTGGACTCATATAAACCTGGCGATACGTACAAATAAGTATTTTCCTTTATAAAATCAATCATCATTGGAAATTCTAGTACTTATTTAAGTTCACTGTACACATAACAACCCCAAAACTAAATAACTATTCCCCATGACTTTTCCCAAAGAATGTGGTCGAAATATAAACTGCATCAGAAAAATTTTGTATGGAAGATTGTTTTTTTTTATATTTTGATGTGTTTCTTAGGAAAAGTTGTTCAGTTTCATGAGCAGATTTATTTATTTATATTTATTTCGGAGAAAAAATAGACAGTAGCGTACATTAGGTCTAAATGAACAGAATTAAATTAATGTGCCATTTCTCGCTTAGAGTTACAAAAAACCGGTCAAGTGCGAGTCGGACTCGCGCGCCGAGGGTTCCGATATACCTATAGTATTTTTGGAAGCAATAAAGTCCATTTTCAGGACCGCAAAACTAAATTTGTTTGTAAAGGTTTTTTGCAGATTTCTGAAAAACTGTGCAACTTAGAAAGATCGTTTTATTTTTGCTGTAAAGTTTACATAAACCTCTGTCAACTGTAATTAATTCAGATTTTCCCTTACTCAAACTTCGGAGATAAGGGGGGGGGAATGGTATTTTTTTGACATTTTTCATCATAACTTGAAAACTAAGAAACTTAAAAAAATACAAAAATATATTTTAAAATGTACAAGTAAAGCCCTTTCATATGATACCCCACTCGACCTAGTAGCGACAATTTGAAATTTGGCTCCCCCTATTTTGGCCCCCTTTACATTAATAATCATACTTTTTTCAAAAAATTTTCATGTGCAATTAAGTTGGGCAACTATATTCTAAAACTATTCCAAATTTCAGCTCGATAGCGTAAGTGGTTGCTGAGATATAGAGGTGTGACAGACAGACGGACAGACAGACAGACAGACAGACAGACAGAGCGGCACCATAAGGGTTCCTTTTTTTACCATTTTGGTATCGGAACCCTAAAAAAGGGGTTGAGAAGTATATACAAACTTAAAGACACTAGAGCTTAGTTAGTGCGCGCAAACAAACATAAAAAATAACTGATCACCAAACAATTATAGTAATAGTTATTTGTTATGCAAGGCAGTAAAATTGTTATTTGGCGCGAGTGCCTTGTATCACAGATTATATAATAGTAAACAAGTTCACTTGTATTGAAACTCGAGCAAGCGAAGGATTCTAGGTAAGCGAAGCGAAGAATCCTGAGCGTAACGAATAGCGCCAGTACCTTATTTATTTATTTATTGTACACATGAAAAGAACACACAAAACATAGACCTTATACCATAATTCACGATCAAGTTCTAAATTTAAAAACCTTTTCCACGCTAGCGGCCAAAAATAACTTTTTCATTCAGATTTCAACATATAAAGCGAAGTTTTCGGAGCTATTTCTTCTTTGATACTGAACCCGAGTGACCCAACCCTAAGCTAATTTTATTAAAACCCTGTACTTATAGCATCTTGAGGCCAGTGGCCCTTGGTAAAGTTACTTTTGGGTCTTGAATCATACTCGAAACATCCTCTTTAAATAACATAACAAAAGATAATCTTATCGTTTGTTTTCCTACAGAAAATACGAAATTGTTTTTAGTTTGTTAATCGAAAAGGAGGAGATATTTTACTTACCGATCCACTGATTGAAAATCTGGTGAAATATTAGGATGTGTTAAATTACACGAATCCTATACTTATACGAGCAATATTTTCCAGTTTTCCTATACTATAAAACGAGCAACATTTGTATACATATATTTGTAATCGGTTTCTCGAAAACGGCTCTAACGATTTTGATGAAATTTAGTATCCGGGGGTTTTTGGGGACGAAAAATCGATCTAGCTAGGTCTCATGTTTGGGAAAATTCGTTTTCCCCATGTTTTGAGGCATTTAAAAAAAATACCACGTTTTAGACAGAAACCTACAGCGCCATCTGTTGTCGAGTAGCATAGCTTGTTCACCATAGGCGGCTATTATAGAGCGAAGCTCGGTCAACCAGGTACTTTACTATTAAACGAGCAAAATTTGTATATTTGTAATCGGTTTCTTGAAAACGGCTCTAACGATTTCGATGAAATGTACCATACAGGGGTTTTTGGAGGCAAAAAATCGATCTATCTAGGTCTCATGTCTGGGAAAATTCATTTACACGTGTTCTTAAGCATTTTCGTTTTAGACAAAAACCTACAGCGCCATCTTTTGGCGGGTAGCACAGCTTGCTCACCCGATGATATTTTAATGTTGAGAATGTTTTAATATACTGGTTCCTTCTATAATATAGGTTACCAGGTTTTGATTAAGCTTTCAACAAAACGCGGAAGACAGCAAGGTTCATTCCTATTAGCACGATTTGCCTTCATAAATTTTAGTTTCAGAACATCGTAGTCAGGACAATTGTAGTATAAAATAAACAGCCCTGCATAAAACAGCATAAAATTACAACTTCCGAACATCTGTCCGTGAGTAAACTTAAATTGTACCATCAAAACAGAAACATAAAACCTTCGAAGTAAAATCTCCATGCATTAAGTACTCACTCAAATTGTTAACAAAAGTGCAAAAAGCAAGGTGGCAACGTTTTTTTTTATTTATATCTTAATTCTTTTACGACTTTTAAGATAAACGACTTTAATTATGTTGTAAAAATTCTTTCATAGTTTAAAATTAAATTTCGTATTTTTTTTCGTAAGTGACAAAGAAGCTTTCAGAAAAATTGCAAATCTAAGAATTACCGCGATGTATTCTATCATCCTAAAAGAAATCCTAGCACATCTTAAGAATAGTACCACCCATCTCTTTCGGTTAGTGTCGTAAAAGGTGACTAAGGGATTTTGAACCAGAGGAAGGGCAACAGCGTTCATGTGTGTACCGTACCAGCGTAGGTACTGCAGTCAAAACCTTTGACTATTGTGCCGGTCGCAACGCTAACAAGCGTGGTGACTATGGTACAGTCAACGACTGGTGATACTCGAAACTCGCAACTCAAATCTCGTCTATTGAATAAGAGCGGTACAAAGTTAAAAGTGTCAAGCTTGATATGCTCTTAATTGTACATTCCACCCTAAAAATAACGTACTTTTGCTGTTACGTTTTGGGGAGGACTTGCTAGAGGAACACTCATTATATAAAAACTCAAATGCTGGACCACTGTCTAACATTTCCTAAGGCATAGAGGCCTTAAAAAGGACCAATCATTTAAAGAAAATGGTTTTTTAATGAAGTGAATTAATTATATCAATGCCAAAGTTTATGGCTGCATGGGCCTAAGAAAGTTAACGAAGCTTTGTCATGTCTTTAAATTTTATATTTAACTACCTCTACTGACGATATCGTCCTATATTAAGGTCATAGACGATGCTTACATCCTTCGTCTTCTGGTCAAACAGTTTGTATGGAGAAGTCAAAATAATTTATCATTTCCCAGAAATGCTTCTTTGGAAAGTTGTTCAGTTTCGTTGACTGAATACGCCCTTTCAGTTTTTGATACACCGTCCCTTCCGTCCCTTACACACTGTATAATTTGGCAAATTTCTTTTTATTTTTAGTACTCCATCCAGAATAATCCGTAACAAAATCAAAACCTATCCTAATATCAATCAAGTTGAAGGCAAAAATAATATTCCCGACGGAATTCTAAGGACAACTTTACTGCAGACACGAAGGCCAATATTGTGATTGTGGTAAAATATGAATTTCAACTGGCGGATCGCCAAAACCGCCGGATTTGGTTTCACAGTTTTATTGTCACCATATTGTAACTGAAAACTTTCCATTTATTAGTTTAGTCACTAAGGAACTAGAATTTCTGAGAACAGAGGTACAGTCAAGAGCACATCAAGCTTGACACATTGGACTTTGTACCGTTCTTATTTAAATAGACGTACGGGCTAGAGTCGCGCTGCGAGTGTCAAGCTTGACCTGTCGTTGACTGTACTTAGACAATTTCGTGATTTATAGTCCTCGTTCAAGACCTCACAGCACCAAGTGAAGAGTGGAATTCTCTGCCTGCGTCTGTGTTCCCAAGTTCAAATAACCCGAATCTATTCAAGTCGCGAGTGAATAGGCTTCTTCTGGGCGAGCTCGTCCCATCATCGCCTCGATCTAGTCACTAGTAATTCTTTTGTTTGTAATATTGTTGAGCAAGCATACTCTAAAACTATTCCAAATTACTAGTCAATAGCGTAAGTAGTTGCTGAGATAAACAGGTGTGACAGACAGACAAACAGAAAGACGAACGCCCCAAAAGGGTTCCTAAAAACGTGCTCTCACAATATTTGCTTTTGGTATAAGTATTTTTGATCATATCACAAGAGAAAACTTTATCAATGCAAACACATTTACGAACCCACGTAGTTTGCTTCCAAAATTATACAAAATCTCTACAAACACAAACTGTTTGGCCGTAACCTTGGTTGCATGAAAACTTTCTGCATTTCACAGGAATCCGGGACTTTGTAGTAAAACGGGAACGGGAAAATATACCAGGATCCTGGGAAAGCCCGTCTTGAGCACTTGTCGTAGAATGTTTGCTCTTGTTTGTATTTAGCGAAGCATGGAAAAATGTTTTTAAAGACAGAAAAAATTAAATACTCTACATTACACAAACAGCCATTCCCAACCCCTCCGCTTTTAAACACACTATTACTTACATGAAGTAATAAGTTTATTTATTATCTTATTTGGTTCATATCTCCAAATAAACAAAAACAAAATTCAGGATTTCAATTTTTAAGTCTATTCCCATCTTCACCCGGTCTGAATTAAAACTTCGTCTAATGCGATATTAATGTAGCGAGTTGATGAAAAACAAAGGAACGTTTGGATGCGGAAGGGGTGGCATTACTGACCTTGCACCGTAAACACTAGTGCCCGAAATACGAAGACGTAAAACTTCACCCTTACTTAGGGATGCGTCTTTCTTATTTTTAGAAGAGGATAAATAATGCATTTTTGAGCACAGGGCTTTTTATGATGAAACTATTAAAACAGTATGTACTTCAAATATAATTGGTTCTCGGAGTAAGTTATTCAGTTCTATAGAAAATCATATTCTGCTGCACTGTTACAAATTAATCAGGCTAGGCGGTCACAGTTCATTTGGGTAAGCCAATTTTGTGTAATCTAAGTAATATGAATAATTTAATAAAATTATTTATCATAATCGATTTTTTCTTAAACCTTGAATTAGATTAGGTATAAGATTATTACTGGCTAATTAAATAATTTATTCATTTATTTTGAAACCGCACAAGATCGCGAACAATGGAAAGTAAAACCTGCCTAGCAGTGAAACACGTAACGGCTAAAAGTTTTTATGGGAAATTATATTTCAAATCTTTCGGATAATATTATTACATTTTTTTTTTCATATTAAGGACTGTAAGCAGGAGAGTGGCATCCCTAGTACCCGGACAGGGAAGGTTTAATGACGAGTGGTGAGATCGTAAACATCAAACGTTTCGCCGACAGGGCTGCCATTGCCAGAAAAGATAGAAACATACATTCTTAACTGCAAGACTAGCATTGTTATGATTACTGCACTTGTTAAACAAAAATAAAAACTTAAAATAAAAACTTAACCGAGCCAAATAATTCTAAAAAAAACCGGCCAAGTGCGAGTCGGATTCGCGCACCGAGGGTTCCGATATACTTTTTGTATTTTTGGAAGCAATAAAATCCATTTTTAGGACCGCAAAACTAAATTTGTTTGTAAAGGTTATTTGTAGATTTCTAAAAGACTGTGCTACTTAGAAATATCGTTTTATTTTTGCTGTAATGTTTACATAAACTTCTGTCAACTGAAATTAATTCAGATTTTTCCTGTCATAAACTTCGGAGATAAGGGGGGGAATGGTATTTTTTTTTTGTAATTTTTCATCATAACTTTAAAACTAAGAGACGTAAAAAAATACAAAAATATATTTTAGAATGTACAAGTAAAGCCCTTTCATATGATACCCCACTCGACCTAGTAACGATAATTTGAAATTTGGCCCCCCCTATTTTGGCCCCCTTTACATTAATAATCATATTTTTTTCAAAATTCTTTCATGTGCAATTAAGTTGGGAAACTATATTCTAAAACTATTCCAAATTTCAAGTCGATAGCATGAGTGGTTACTGAGATATAGAGGTGTGACAGACAGACAGACAAAGTTACACCATAAGGGTTCCTTTTTTTACCATTTTGGTATCGGAACCCTAACAACATTCGATGCTTAAATTAACTTTCAATCAGAAATAACAAATTTTGAAAGATAACGAGTAAAAATCTCAAAACCTCGCGCGACGAGGGTTCCAATACACCCCCCCCCCCCCCCCATTTGGGCCCCCTTTACATTAATAATCATAATGTTTTTTTTAATTCTTTCATATGCAATTAAGTTGGGCAACCATATTCTAAAACTATTCCAAATTTCAAATCGATAGCATATAAGTGGTTGCTGAGATATACAGGTGTGACAGATAGACAGACAAAGTCGCACCCAGGGTTCCTTTTTTACCATTTTGGTTCGGAACCCTAAAAAAGATGTAAATGATTTACTAGATTTAAGATAACATAAGTCAAAGAGGAAGCTTATGAAATTACCTAAATGAAACTAATATTTAAATCATGTTATCTATCACAACAGGAGTAAAAACAAACAAAATGCATTTAAAAAAACAAATATTCTATCACGGAAGTATATTCGTGGCAACCCTAGGTCGGTGAGCAAAACAGTCAGACGTCGTCAAAATCGTATCGACGCAGCAACTTTGTTCACTCTGGCTGCACCTCAGCAAATCCCAACTTAGACTTAGATTCAAATTGTCTAATATTCTGTACCTTAGTACCTACTCGTACTGTGAAATCCCTGAAAACCAAACATAGGAAAACCGTGATTTAAGCTACGATGTTACTAACTTTAGACGACAGAAAGCGTCTTTAAAATTAGTACCGAGTTTCGCTCTATATAAAATAACATCGGGTGAGCAAGTTATGCTACCCGCCAACAGATGGCGCTGTAGGTTTTTGTCTAAAACGCGGTATTTTAAAAAATGCTTAAAAACACGGAAAAACGAATTTTCTCAGATATGAGACCTAGCTAGATCGATTTTTCGCCCCCGAAAACCCCCGTATGGTAAATTTAATCGAAATCGTTAGGGCCGTTTTCGAGAAACCGATTACAAATATACATACAAATATACAAACATTGCTCGTTTAATAGTATAGGATAGCTATTTTAAATAAAATACTGACACTTTCTGTTGTGATTACAAAAATGTGTCACCAATAGGTTTAAGGGAGCTTTAACTTAAAAGAAGCTTTCTGCACATGCTTGTCTATATAATCCAGCACTCTACAATTTTAAATTTAGATAGATACTTAAATAGCTATACTTAAATAAAAGAATATTATATCAGCTTTGGTTTCATATAAAGGTTACTCCTGTTCATACATTTTATACAAGGTCCTAATGAAATAGTGAACATAATTTAAGTATGTTACTCAGACCATGAAACTGAACAACTTTCCCCAAGGAACATAGGTCGAAATACGAAAAACCAAATTTGACCTTTGTAAAATTAAATTGATCGAATTCGTTGGAGATTTTTCAAAAAGATTCAGTTAGGTACCTATTTATTTCTACTGATTCCTTTGGCGTTTCAAGTGAAAAGGGACCTTATGGCGGCATGCACTTTCGACTCAACTGTGAATTTTCATTGGTTTTGCTCCCAAGCCCAGTGCTTCGTTCTAGTCCGAAAAATATATTTTTTTTACTTTAAAACATTTTTTTGACTCCATAGTCCCGTGATCGATTCATTTTGTATGGGAAGGCGAAATTTTTTTTTCGTAAGAAAAATGTTTTCTTCGGGTTAAGTTGCTTGTTTTCATGACTAGAATCACTGGGCTTCGGGAGCAAATATAATTCAAATTCACAAATTAAAAGGTCGAAATTTCATGCCGCCACAACGTCCCTTTAAAATTGGAACGCCAACTACAATAACGTTATGTCAATGAGAACTAGTGAAGTTAGGAATGACCCAAATTATTTTGTTATTCTGCGGTTTCTCAATTTTGAGCAGGGATTCCAAAATCACCTAAATATTATACCTGACCAACACTGATCACTGAATTAAGCACCAAGTCGGTTTCCGCGAAAGCGTGTGCCGAGTTATTTCCATAATAAAAGAGAACAGGTAGATTTTGATAGCAACACTGTCACTAACCTGGCTGTTGAGGCGGCAACAGCGGCGGCATGGCAGGTGGCGGTGGGCCGGAAGCTGGCGGAGGAGCATACACCCCCGGCGAGACTCCAGGAGACCCTGGCACTGAGTCGCAGCTGGCAGAACCCAGGCTCCTGGGCGGAGGAGGAGGAACTACAGGGCTCCGCGGCGCTTTAACCACAGGAGGCTCCGGCCGCTCAAGTTCCACTCCCGTCGGCTGCATTCCCGACCCTAAGGACCGCGCCCGCGCTTCGTCCTGCGCCTGGGCTCGTCGTAACGCTGTCTGCAGCGCCATCACTCTTTGCCTATCCGCTGTCAGCCGGCACTTCTCGCACGTGCAGTACCGGTACTTGCAGTATCTCTTGTGGCCCTTCAGCTCGACTTTGAGCCGGTGGTTGCGACAGCGCGCGCAGTTGGGCGGCGCGCGAGGAACGCCCGAGCTGGACGCGCCAGGCTCGGAGCGGTCGTCGCATTCTTCCAACGCGCGGCGTCTCCACGCGTTGACAGACACCATGACGCATAGATATCAGAAGGGGGAGATATGTTGCCCGGCGAAATTTGTTCGAGTCCCGATGTCGCTAGAAAAATTCACAACTACATGCACTCGGAAATAAGTACACAAGATTCACGCATACATTTACAAAACACACATTGAACGGAACGCTGCCATTAGCACGCACACATTGCGTACACCGCGTAAGACTACTCCACACCTACGCTAGTGATTGCGATAGTCGATATAATGTGATGAAGTCCATTAACAAGTATTGCTTGTCGTGAAATAAAAAACGGATAATATGTGGATAATTATTTACCAAAAAATATTTTACTGTCCAGTAAAAAGTAGATACTTATTTAAAACTTGATGTTTTGACAATTTTTGGGTTGCATTTTTTGTAATACATAATGTAACCTAATATTAATATATTTTTCCATCACTGCTTTGATCAATAAAGTTACATGATTATTGAGTGGAGATTGTTCGTATTGGTGATATACAGCGTGAATTTTTATTGGTTTTGCTCCCGAAGCCCAGTGATTCTATTTATGATAACAAGCAACTTTCGCGAAAAAAAATGTTTACTTGAAAAAAATTTTCGTCTCCCCATAGCAAGGGGGTCACGTGATCAACTCATTTTGTATGGGAAGGCGAAACATTTATTTCAATTTAAAAAAAATCTTCGGGAAAGTTGCTTGTTTTCATGAATAGAATCACTGGGCTTCGGGAGCAAAACCAATGAAAATTCACGCTGTATACCGTATACAATTAACGACCAATAAATAAAGAAATAAATAATAAGAAATTTATTTGCATATAATTAAATCGTCAACATGAATATCAAAATCTCATCGAATTGGACACACTCCTGGCACATCACTATCTCACGACTGTAAGCAGCGGCCAGACCAAGCGAATGAACGTATTTTGTTAGCTTTAATGTGTTCCTTATACACTGCGGTATCAGAACTTAATGTTCGAATAATCTTGAGTACACAGCAAGCATTGTAAACTGTTAACAAATATTTTTTTAACATCGTTCATCCACATAATACAAAAGTTCCGAGAACAAGAAATCAATTTACATATTTTTGATTTTGAAGTTTTAGTAAGAAAAACATATTGTTTTCAGTACTTACCGATGGTATGTGATTCCATTTGACTTAAAGTTACTAGTTTCACTTCGATTTTTACAAATAACTACGGAACAACACGGCATTGTCATAAAATACTCGGCCAACGGTCAAACTTCAACTAAACATAATAATTACTGTCACGAGCGGTGTGTTCTGTTTTTGCGCATATTGCAGCGACACCGGCCCCGCCCCTTACCATATCTCCCTTTAGTTTCTGTAATCTGTGCCATGACGTGATCTCCCGTGGTCGCGAAGTTCGCGCTCAGAGCGCGGCGCGCGTCACGATACGACTGCCTGCATGCACCGCCGGCAGCGCACTACTGCCCCGCCCCCCGCTGCACCCGGCTTCCCCCCGCCGCGTCGCTGCCGTGCCAACCCCCCCGCACATTCCCAGTGCATTTGCTCCCGTGCACTGCGCTTTGCATTTACTCTATCTGCTGTGAATTCTTATTAAAATCAATCGTCTCCTTATCATATCAGCGAATGACACTTTTTATATCAGTGCTATTTTTGTGCAACTTCATTGTGTTTTGTATTGTTGTTATGGCTGATTTACACGAGGCAAAATTTTAGACCCTTGAAGAGATGCAGACATAGGAAAGCAAGAAATACCTACCTAGTCGATTAGCTTTCACCGAGGCGCCAAAATTTTAACGTAATGTAAGTAAATCTGGCACTAACAATATTTTAGTAAATACTAAATATTCTTTCTTCTTTTATAGCCAAAAGCAAATCAACTTGACACTCGCAGTCCGACTTCCAGATCCACCGACTTTTCTGTTCAGGGCAGGTGGACAATAACAGCGATACTGCCGCCACCGCCGCCGTCTAAACAAATAAATGGGTGATAGTGTACGAACGACAATAAGAATGTTACAAAGTAGGTACCTACATTGTGTTAGGTAAGCTCGACGTGCACTGTACAACTAGGTACCTACCTATATCAAACAAACAACTAGAACAAAAATCACCAAGTCGATATCATAGTACCTAGTAAACTTTTAGCATAAGAAAGTTCCCCAAGTTTAGAACTAATCAAATCTAAATCCTGTGCGCTGAAACAGCTAAAGTTACTTCAGGTAATAAATTTCTGAGCGTATCACATAGGAAAACCGAAAATTGAATTAATTTAAAAAAGGCAATAGTAGAGTTGATCTAGTTATAGGTAATTTTCTAACAGGGCAGGCATAGCGTTGTTAAGCCGCAATCACACCTTCCTAAATTCAAAGGCGTATTCGGCATACATTGCTGGAAAGCTTGTTTCTGATTCCAATATCGTAACTTGAACCAGCAATGTATGCCAAATTAATTTCTAAATTACCTAAGTAAGGTGTCCCGTGTGGTGCCGGCAAAGAATAGTACCAACCCATACATACCCGTGGGTGTCGTAAGAGGCGACTAAGGGTTAACTGGAGGATGGGCAGCAGCATCCCCCTTTGTGTCTTACATCTTTCTTACTGCGGTCACCTACAACCGCGGTCCCTGGTGCCAGCCGTAACGCTAACAAGCGAGGTGACTATGGTACTTCCCCTCCACATTTTTCCAGCAAAAGCTAGAATTCTGGAGGGAGCTCCCTGTCCTGTAGTGGACGTTTCATGGGATGTTATGGTGGTGGTGGTAAGGTGTAATAGCGGCTTTAGTTAAGTGTATGTATACCTATTTTACCTACAGGTATCTACCTCTAGATATAAGTTATACTCGTGAAAGATGATTTATCATCGTCTTGTAACTATCTCGACGAGAATGCAGTTAGAGTAATGTACCAATATAGGTACTTAAAAAACGGAACAGTCTATCAAGAATATATTATGTTTTAATTCTTTAATTACCATCTTTATTCGTCACATTACCTATTTAAACACAGAAAAACTGTGCAAATGCAAGAAGTTTTTTTCCGTTGCTATGCAAATTACCTATCAGAAGTTGCAAAAATAAATGCGCACGGAATGAAACTCCCCCGTGACTGCGTGTGGCTGCCTCAGTGCATCCACGATCGCGTGCATCAACGTAACTGCACACATAGACACACTTCGTACACAGACGCTGCAATTCTTACTTGTGTGCGTGACAAGAGCTCGAATAATATCAATGTGTGCGTGCAATGCTATACGCTTGTGTAACCGTGTAGATCTTTGCCGTTGTCCATCAAGATTTAGGAAATTTTAAATATGGAACAATTTCAGGCCGATTATAACCAGCAGCCTCAGCCAGCAGCCTTCGCGTCAAATCTCACCGTTTCCGGTTTTAAGTAGCAAGGTCATTGAACTTCAACTCTGTGAATGAGACGTTATTGTGAATGGGATTCAAATAAGAGTGATAAGTAAATAATGCCATGCCCCTAGCCTTAGCATTCTTATCTTAATTAACCTGTAGCATACATCCTACTGCTGGGCATTAGCATTCACTGCGTAATAATGCGATCGAACTTGTATCGATGATGTTACGAAGAAAAAAATTACAGGCATTGAGAGAGCACGTCGAATATTATATTATACATATTTTTTAAATTACTGTCGAAGAATATTATGTAAACATTACAGAAAAAATATAACGATCTATCTAAGTCAAATCTAAGTGCACAGTTATTTAACAATCTTCAAAAAACCTTTACAAACAAACTTAGTTTTGCGGCCCTAAAATCTCTATTGCTTCTAAAAGTACCTACTATATACCTAAGTATATCGGAATTCGGAATCCTCGGCACGCGAGTCCGACTCGCACTAGTCTTTCCTATTGATGGTATGGAACCCTAAACATTTTAATCCATGTCAAGAGCATGTAAACTTGCTATGCGACTCTAGCTCCTACGGTGATCGAAATGCGGATGGTACAAAATTCATACTTGCAGTTCAACTCTGGGTTAGTTTACTATTACGTAGTCTGTGCTCTGGGCCCTGAGACAAGTGGTTTTCTATTATCGCAAACGCTATAGAATATAATAAAGCTCTATGGGTTTGACATTAGCTGTCACGTGACATTTCGTTAGCTAATGTCAAACCCATACATTTTCATTCTATTCTACTGGCGTTTACTATAGTAGAAAGCCACTTGACTCTAGGCCCTGGGCTCACATTATAAATAAGGGCGTCTACTCTCAATTTTCGATACGTCGCGTCGATACGATACTACTTCGATACAGTCGAATTCATAACTTCGGGTCGTGGGATGAATTGTAAAATTGGCAGTGATTACCATCCAACCAATATCCTATCCTATTGTCAAGGGACGAAGTTTTGAATTTGCATGTTTCGTATCGTATCGATATATCAGAAATTGAGAGTAGATACCAAGAACAGTAAAAAGTCCAATGTGTCGCGCCTCATGTGCTCTTGACTGAGAACGGAACTGTTTGAAATGAGAACGATAAAATAAGCCAATGTGTAAAGCTTGATGTGTCCTTGACTGCACAAAATTTTTGCAAGAATTTAAATTCAAATTACTGGGTGTAACGGACGGTGTACCGAAAACTGAAAGGGCACGTTCAGTCAACGAAACTGAACAACTTTCCCAAAGAAACATTTTTGGGAAATGAAAAAAAAATGTTGACCTCTCCATACAAACTGTTCGACGAGAGTGAGCAATTTGTATGGAGAGGTCAAAAATTGACTGAACCCGTTAAGTTTTCGATACGCAGTCCCTTACACCCTGTATTTCAGCAAGAATTTGAATGCAAATTTTCTCCAAAAGTTTACAACGGACCCTTGACGTAGTCATAACATCCCATGAAACGTCCACTACTGGGTGTCTACTCTCAAAGTCCGATATATCGAAACGATACTATACGAAACATGCAAATGCAAAACCTTGACAATACAGTAGAATATTGGTTGGATGTAGTTTGAAAATTCAAATAACCAATATTCTACTCTATTGTCAAGGGACGAAGTTTTGCATTTGCATGTTTCGAGTAGTATCGTTTCGATATATCGGACTTTGAGAGTAGACACCCTGGACAGGGAGCACCCTCCAGAACTCCAGCCAAAACGCGTGGTACTTTGGAGGGGATTTACCATAGTCACCACGCTTGTAAGCGTTAAGGCTGGCAAACGCTGTTGTTGGTGACCGCAGTATGTTAAAGATGGTGCGATACACAAAAAGATGTTTGCTTCCCATCCTCCGGCTTATAAGCCCTCAGTCGCCTCTTACGACACCCACGGGTAGAGATGGTAGTATTCTTTGCCGGCACCACACGGACGACGTGAACTTGACGTAGTAATGAATGAGATTCCTTCAGATCTCGGATAAGATTGTGACGATGACTGATGACCGCTTCGCTGAGGAACTTGGGTCGCGATAGCATCTAAACGAAACGACGCCTTCTGGTGGTTCGCAGCAATCTGTTGGTGAGTGTTCACGGAAGTTTATTTTTAGTACCTGGGCGACCGAGCTTCGCTCTATAATAGCCGCTTCAACATTAAAATATCATCGGGTGAGCAAGCAAGACTACGCGCCAACAGATGGCGCTGTAGGTTTTTGTCTAAAACGCAAATGCTTAAAAACACGGAGAAAACGAATTTTCCCAGACATGAGACCTAGCTAGATCGATTTTTCGCCCCCGAAAACCCCCGTATGGTAAATTTCATCGAAATCGATAGAGCCGTTTTCGAGAAACCGATTACAAATATATATATGTATATTTATATATATACAAATATTGCTCGTTTAATAGTATAGGATATTATGTTTGTATGAATAAATATATGTGTCATGGTCAGATTTCTGCAAGATATTTCGGTAGGTGGATAGTGACTATGTCGCAGGCAAGTCGTATAATTCGTCGTTTGCAAACGGCCGGCAAATTGTAAAATGGCGGCGTTTGTCGGCATGGGTTTAGATTAGACCACTAGCACAGAATAAAGTAATAGTACCTACTATCATACAGAACGGACACTCTCCGCCCCCCTTGCAATCCACCCCGCACCTCCGCGCGCACCCTCCCGCGAGATTCTCGAGATGCTGCTGAGGGTCTTTTGTGCTGAATATGCGAGCCTACGCGACCTTCCAATTTCCAACTTCAAATGTGACACTAGTTCATTCATAAGATTCGTTAGCCAAGGCAGCGGCAGCAGCTGTCGAGTGCCAGAAACGAATAACGCGGTGGAGGGATGACCTGGTTGCTTTCGAAGAGGAGTGGCTGACGATGGCGATCGATAGGGAAGAGTGGAATCCTAGGGGGAGGCCTTCGCCCAGCAGTGGGACAGCAGAGGCTAAAAAAAAAGTCAGACTCGCGCGCCGAGGGTTCCGTTATTCGTATACATACGTAGATAGTATATTTAGAAACAATAAAGTCTATTATTATATGATTAGGACCGCAAACAAAATTTGTTTGTAAATGTTTTTTAGAAACGGTGCTACTTAGAGTTTTCTTGTTGAATTTTTCTTGTAATAGATACTTCCTCCTTTTTGAAGTCGGTTAATAAATAGGTAATCGTAATGATTAGTGATAATAATTATTAGATAAGAATTATTATGTATTATTAACCATTCTTTATACTGTTTTTGGCAATAAAGGCTTTGAAATTGAAATTGAATGATTAGTGAAGAAGTAGTTACTGATCTTTCGATTAATGGAGCTTATGGAGCTAATAGTGTAGGTACTATGAAAAGTTAGTAAGTAAGTATAAGATGTATGAATGATCTCATAAAATTAATCAAATATGTCTGCAATTGAGTTAAAAGTATTACACTTATTACTCATACACTAGAACAATTTTGCATCGAGCTAGTACAAAACTATAAACAAAAAGTGTTACTTAATTTTAACAATAAAAAGTATAAAAATATACAATTGGTAAAGCAACAATACGACAGGCAGAGGCATTGTAAGATGGATGAAAGTAAGTGAGTACTTTTATTATTCTTTACTAATGGCTGAATCAACGTAGAATATTATTTACTCGGACCAAGTATGGTCCGAGATTATTCACAATTATAACACTAGGTTATGCATGATGGTTTTAACAAATCCTAAAAAGCTTTAACTGCTCCGCGGATAGGGTTGCCAGATGGTATCCAAAAGGAGGACATTTCCTCCTATGCCATATTTTGTCCTCACAATGACATCCTCCCTTACCTATTGTAAGTCTTCCTTTTTAACCCCAGACTTCAAGAAACGAGGGGTGTTATAAATTTAACACGTATGTTTGTCTGTCTATCGTGGTTGTGGTATCGTAGCTCCCAAACGGGTGGACAGATTTCAATGAAATTTATTTAAATGGAAAGCTAGACGGTCAAGACGATCAGGACGGTTTTTAGCTATATTTCATTAAAATCAATTTAGCAGTTCAGAAGTTATGACCTCTTTTTAAGTAGCATAAAGACTTCATAGAAATAAGTAGAAGAATAACTTGTACTTGTTGAAATACTTGATTTTATGCATAGTTTAGAAAGCTACAAAAACTATTATTGAATGTTTTGAATAACCCCGACAAAAGATGATCTCTCAAAAGGTAAAAAATTAATAGTTTAAAATCATGGTTGACCCTTAAATGCGTCGGGGGACCGCCAGTCAGACAGACGAAGGCGCACAATAAGGGTTTTTTTACGATTTTGGTTCGGAAACCTAATAAGTCACATGAAGATTATCTTAATTAGTTGTTAAAAAACCAAGAACTACTTGCGAAAATTGGCAGCTCAGCTAAATATGATTAAACTCAAGTAAATTAGACATAAAAACTCATTAAATTGTAAACGTCCTCCTTTTTTACAGAAAATCCTCCTTTTTATCCAATCTGGCAACCCTATCCGCGGAGCAACATCAACGCTTCCTTTATTACAGGATTTTACCTAGCTGATGGTCTTCGACTTGACATAATTTGTACTTACACGATTTTTCTGTGAACTTTATTTGTAAGTACATAAAGTTGTATGTTTTAGATACTGTGGATGAAACTGATCAGTTTCATAGCCTGAATCCTACAGTTTTCGAGCGTATACTTTTATACAGGGTGTAAGGGACGGTGCATCGAAAACTGAAAGAGCGTACTTAGTCAACGAATCTGAACAACTTTCCCAAAAAAAACATTTTTGGGAAATAAAAAAAAATTTGGACCTCTCTATACAAGCTGTTCGATCAAAATGAGCAATTTGTATGGAGAAGTCAAAAGTTGTTTCATTTCCCAAAAATGTTTCTTTGGGAAAGTTGTTCAGTTTCACGCCCTTTCAGTTTTCAGTATAGACTTGGTATAGATAGATGTCGCGGGCCAATCGTTGAACTGGGCCGATCGAGATCTGCCTATGGGCACATCACGTTGTGCTGGCATTTCGTGATCTGGCCAATTATTTCATGATGTGATGGCCACATTGAGATATGGCTGGGCACATCGTCATGTAGTACCGTTTCGCGACAATTTTTTTTTTCTCTTAACTTAATTTTATTTCATTTGCTTGACCAAAGTGGTCAACTTGCCCAAACATGGCCGGGCAAATCGTCAATTATAATCGTCGTTATGCTTTGAACGATTTGGCGGTTATTAGATAGGCAAATCAAGAAATGTTGGCGTATCGTGATGTGCCCAGGCAGATCTCGATCGGCCCAAATCAACGATCGGCCTACGACATATACACAGTCAAACGGTCCTTTACCTCCTGAATAACCTGGCATTCGCCAGAACCCAAAGGAAGAGCAAATGGCTGGGCTAGGAGGCTATATGCTTCCGTCCGATATGTCTGTATATCTGTCAGATTCAGATTATTTATTCAATGTAGATTATTTACAGAATACTTATTGAATGTCATGCAGAATACAATTCAAATAGAGCGAGTCTACGCCGTTTTGGATCGTGCTATGGCAGCGTAAAAGAAACGGCAAGAAACCACTGCAGCACGGCCTACTTTAAGAGTCGGCTTTTTACAATGTGTTTCTTGTCGAATGTGTTTCTTGACGAGTCAGCGGCTGTATTTCATGAACCATAACAGATAGTTGAAATTTTCATAGATTATGTATTTCTTTTGTTTTTCTTTTCTTTTTTATAACAACAAATATCAATAAAAAAAAATAAGGGGCTAAATAATAATGATAATTAAAACGGGTTTGCTATGCGATTTTTGCTCGATTTTTTTTGTTTTAGCTCTATCGTAAAACAAGAACACTTACAAGCGTGAAAATTATATTAATTGTGTATTAAAGCATAGGCTATTGAATGACAACAACTGTCGGACTCACGCGCATTTGATTTGACTTCTGCGTGACAGCGCGTTCATCACTAGGACGTTATTTTTACCTTAGTGGTACGGGTCCCTTTATGCGCGAGTCCGACTCGCACTTGGCCGGTTTTTTCCCTTTATTCTTCACCTGAAAAAGTTAATAAGTTTTTACTAAAATGTGTACATACACAATATATTCAAATAAATAAAAAGATTTTAATACGATTTAGACCTCTACATTTGGGTGCTCTTGCATTGTAGCCGCATAATTCAACCACAATCCAACTCACAATCCTTAGTGATTGCTCCTTCTCCACTCCATAAGAGTGAAGCAGTGGACCATAAGCCTACCCTACTGTTAGCTAAGGGCTGTGGCCGAAACGTTTCTGTCATATGCGAACCATTCCCTTTGCAATTGCAACAAAGCCCAGAACGCAAATAATAGGTCTTTAACAATGAAATTGCCGAAATTTTCTTACAGATTAATGATATCATAATTCCTATAATTTCTAAAGCTATTTTTTTCATTTGTCTTGTATTTGAAAGTTGACTTCAAGGTTATCAATTAACGCATAAAATATAGTTTTTATTTTTAGTTTGATAAATAAAATTAAAGGTTCGAAAATTGTTCGTCTTAAATGTCGTCCGATTTCATCATTAGATTTGTTATAAATATTTTTTTACAGATAATATTTTTCGAAAATTAAATTTAAGCTTCTGTCAGATTAATGTTTTCAAAATCATTCTTAAAAAAAATATTAAAATTTGGATTTTTAAATCCTAAATAAAATGCAAAAATGTTAGTACTGAAAATTGAGTTTACCTAAAATTCGCCATACAAAACGGCAATTTTATAGTTCAAGACCCAATAGTAGGTACTGATTTTTTTTATTTTGGGAGAGAGGAATGCTGCGTAGGACTACTGTCTTCCGGGCTTTGCGCGGGAATTTGTGTTTCAAAAGAAATAGTTCGGATATGGCAGACACGTTCCGGCTACCGTAATAGCGCCCCTGATTGAGCAATGGGAAATATTTATTACCTTTACATATGTCATCTAATTACACCTTTTTTTTTAAATATATTTTTTAAGTTTGGACATTGAATTGTATATTTTAGACATTTGTTGAAACTAATTTTTATTTTAATAATAATTTTAATTTTTTTAATGTACTTAGACATATTGGTTGCTAGTTTTAACATAAATTTCGAACACGATGTATTCATTGTTATCGAATAAAATAAATAATAACAGCTTTGTGAAGGGAATACCGAATAAACAAAGAGAAATGGATTCATATTCTTATTGTTCAGCGTTCGACCAGACTTTGAGCTGCTCAAGGCTTAGCAGTCAATAAATAAAATAAACCGACCGTTCCTACACAGCAAATGCAAAGCATTAAAATAGTTTTAAAAAGTTTCACGTCTCGATACCAAGGAGGTTTTATTCAAATTTTACGACCTCTTTGCAACGCTGGTAATAATGTCGCTGTATGCGCATCTGTGATCTTTTAATGTGGCCAGTACAATGAATCTGAGATGATATGCAAATGTACTGTCTGTCTGATCCTATTGATGTCCAATAGCCTAATACATACATTAAAATTTGTCGATTATTTGAGTACTTCATGATAGGCTGCAAGGGAGACTCTCTCAGCTAAGTACTCTACATAAGCACATCTTTGGTGCACATCGTTAGATGCGTGGATGGAGCTTAAAGTTATGCCACAGAATAAAGTAACAGCACTATCCTACAGAACGAACACTCTCCGTCCTCCTTGCAATCTACCCCGCACCACCGCGCGCAACCGCCCACGAGATTCTCGTGCTCCTTCTGAGGGTCTTTTGTACAGAATATGCGGGCCTACACAACCTTCCAATTTCAAATTCGCGGTCGATGTGGGTATGTTATGACACAGTAAATATATAAGCTAAAGCAGTATGGAAACTCGGGCCTTTTTAGGGTTCCGTACCTCAAAAGAAAAAAACGGAACCCTTATAAGATCACTTTGTTGTCCGTCTGTCTGTCTGTCTGTCAAGACCCTTTATCTCACGAACGGGTAAAGGTATCAGGTTGAAATTAATACCATATATTAGGATCCATGAACCACACAAGATCTGAAAATTTAAATTTTTTACAACGACGCAATCAAAAGATATGGCATACATTTATTCAAAAATGAAAAACCTACAGGGTACTTCCCGTTGACCTAAAATTATGAAATTTGGCAAGAAGCTAGGTCTCACAGTACAAATAAAGGGAAAAGTCTGAAATCATTAAATATTACAACTTTCCTCACAACTAATGGTAACCAATTGTGGTGAGCTCCCGTTTCAAGAACATTCATATAAGAGAGGGGTCAAGTTGGATGGTTGCTGAAGCGATTTTTGTTTTAGTTCTATTTAAAAACGGGAACACTTACAAACTTGAAAATTGTTATGTTTATAGGGCATAGGCTATAAAATAACAGCAAATAATAAAATTTGGTCAAGCGCGTGTCGGACTCAAAAAATGTAGCACAATAAGTTACTGAAATTTCAACTAATACAATTATGTTTATGTGGTAGTACGGAACCCTCAGTGCGCGAGTCCGACTCGCACTTGGCCGGTTTTTTTGAAAAAGAACTATTCTGCGTCGGAGCGTCAGGGTTGTAACCCAGATTTTTTAATTAAGAATAGTATGATGAACTCAAATATTTGGTGCTTCTATCAACTGTGTTCCTTTCATCATGTTTTCGAACCGTAAAACTAAATAACTTTTCGTAAGAAGTCAAAATACGTAAAAAAATGTTTTTATGTTAGCATTAGAAACTGCGTCAGCCGATAGCGCGTTTTGTATGGGGGACAGTCGCCTTTTATCACGTAAGGGCAGATTAAGGCACTTAGTCGCCTTTTGTGACACAAGGGCAGATTAAGGTACTTAGTCGCCTTTTATCGCACAATGACAGATACATACTTATAGGGACCCTATATTTACCTATTTGTTTGTATTATGGTTTTGGCACCCACGACTGACTTCAGCGCGAAAACTGCTTATTTTCGTGTAGCGGTGTGCGCATGTGTGAGTGCGCCTGTTTTGGACGTTTGTTAGGAGTTTCCATACTGCTTTAGCTTATATATTTACTGTGGTAATAGTGTCCGGGGTGTGGTTGGTTAAAATCTTAGATTATTATAATACTGGTTAAAATGCTTTCTGCCACTTGCTGTAGGCAAGTGAAGTGACAGTGAGTGAGTGAATGGTAGACCAACCAATCGCCAGCGCGATTTATAAAAGCTCTGCCCCACTGCTCTTGCTCAAAGTAATAATGAAA
This sequence comes from Athrips mouffetella, assembly GCA_947532105.1. NCBI lineage: Eukaryota > Metazoa > Arthropoda > Insecta > Lepidoptera > Gelechiidae > Athrips > Athrips mouffetella. Next base: position 8,492,742 of record OX383973.1, read on the forward strand.
TCTTCCACATAGTTTTCCAGAAAAGCTCATTAATAAAAATTTTGTACCTACCTACTGTACAGATCTGAAGTCCCCTCTATAGGATCCTCAAGTCAGATACGTGAAAGTTTTGGCCAAAGTTGATCGTCTAGAATAATACCCTTTAAGAATATTATATTTTTTCTGAATCCTACGTCATTCCGTTTTATATCCTTATAATATTTTGTAATTTACAGATTCTGCTCGGTGGAGAGTGGCAATAGAAGAATGAAAAAAAAAACACACTTGTTAATTTAATACTTATATTAGAATATAATCCTAATCTTTACATGTCTAATTTGTGTTATTTAATTTTAAAATGGATCACTATTTATTTAAATTTAGTTTCATATTGATTGGAGTAGCTCATCTGAATTCATGTAGATTCATCAATTTAGGAAAGGTTTCATCTCATTTACAATGCAATATTATAGCCGTTAAGTTTCTGAAAAGAAACCTATGTTAATATAAATGAAGTAATAAAAAATAATGTGGGGACAATCCCCAGGTTCGGGGCCCCGCCATCGCCCCGAACAAGCTCGTCCTAGGCACCCCTACTCTGAGTCCGAGGTCCGAGGCATATCATCACCCAGTTCACGATGACATGACGCTAAACTACCCTAACAATCCAACTGGATCGTCAGGATTCTGATCATCCTCGCGGAGCTGGAAATCCCATCGAAACCTAAACTACAGTAAAGACTAGGGTTAATGTATGTGGAGAGTGGAACTAACTAACCACAGTACAACCCAGACGGTGATGATGTCTCCCCCCGGTATGTTCATGCCCCGCGTCAAACCCGACTTCCACGTGGCCCACCTTTAAGGGACAATCACTGACTCGTCCAGGGTTTACAGGGTATTTGACTATTTCTTTTAGTCACCCATACCAGAGCTGGTCACCGAGCCCGCCAGGCACACAAAGCATACAGTCTTCCTTTAGGAAAACAAGGCACTCCTACAAAATGAGCTCTTCCTGTAATCCCTCCGGGCAGACATTGAACGACATCATCGAATCCCTTAGTTTGTTTTGAAATAAGTTAAACTGAAAATAATTAGCCAGCTCCACACGTCCAAGTGTGAAGTCTGTACTAGATACGGGTATAGTATTATTGCTTGCATGGCCAGCCTAGATCAATAACGGTTTTATAACGAGAGATATAAAGAGTTTGAAGGGCAATTTCCCTCCCCCCCAGTCACTGAGTGACTTTATTGCACCAACAAGGTCTCCGTATATCCTTCATAGCTCTCACTTGTGATGCGTAGCTAAATCTCTTTTCCGTTACCAACCCACGCAGGACAAGGATTATGTAGAGTAACCCCAGTCTAAACACTCATTTAAATAAAATGAAAAGCATCTAAACTATAATGGGATTACCCAGCATATTTCGAAGAAGAACATATAAGAAGTAAGTATGACAAAAGATTAATGAAGGTAATCCTTAAATAAAAGTGAAGTTTGATGACCAGAACCGAGAAGATACGGGATAGTAGTATCTAAGCTAGGTTGGGCCAAACATTTATGATTTAAGATCTTAAGGGAAAATCAAAAGCATCGAGTATTCAAAACCAAGAACACTGGGAGAATTTAGCGTAAACAACACTAGCTAAAACTCGATGTTCTTTTAAAAGAGGACTCAAAAGAAATATAAAAAAATGGGATTATTGTATATACTTAAATATTCGGAACATATCTACAATGAAAGAAACTAAACATTATAATTTCCGTTCCATTATTGTTTTCAAGAATCTATTTAGTAATATTAAAGGTGGTTTCACACCGAGTCAAAGTATAATTTTAAGTATGTTAAATTATGACAAATTTTATTAAGCAAAATAAAACATAGAATCTTATAAGGTTTAGATTCCTGTATGATTCAATGAAGATTAAATAGATTATTTAACTACTTTAGGATGACACACATAAAGTTCAGAGGTCCCCCAAGGTCAGAGTGTCGTACAGCCGTCGCAGCCTTACGGGCGAACGTCGTCAACACACTTTACAAGAAGCAACCCACGAACGAATGTAATGTCTCCATCAAGAATATTCTTCCTATTGATTCAGGACAATTCTAATTTATTCTTTATAAACAATCTAATGTCATTAGATTAAACTAGAATGTCCCTTCACATAAGAAGAAAGTTTTAAGTTGTCTAACTACTCTACATTTGGTAATCTAACGCTAAGATCAGGAGGTCCTCCCGCGGTATATGCCACTCAAACGACGCAACCAATAATGGGCAAGCGTTGTCAGCACATAACACAAGAAACACTATTTCCAAAATCCAACGTTAAAACACCTTGCTAATATCCTTCCATTTGTACTGGAATAACACCAATTCATCCCACATATATAGATGGGAGAAATCAGGATGAATCAGCGAAATCTCACACAAATAGAAAGAGAAGAACTTTAGTATCAGACCCTTTTAGGTTTGAGGGCTCCGGCCCAAGAATGATTAAAATAAATAAATCCGAAGGTTGATATTATCAGAATGACTTAGACAGATACTCCAGTGACACGCGACATACATTTGCCACAACCAATATAGTGGACATCGGGGACACATGTCACGAGGGCATCCATCCATGCTTGGTCGAACTAAATAAACCTGAGAGCAGGTATTTCTTAATCTCAAAATCTGGGACTCCTATAGAATGTTAGTAAAAGGAAAGATAAACACCTCCTATGAACATGAGTACTGAAATGTAGTAATGTTCTCAGCATGTTCCAATTTTGGGAAATTGAGGCAAAAGATTCAAAATCACTATCAAAACAATTTATTATTATTTGAAATAATATTATTTATTATATTCACTCTACTTAAACTTACCCTTTATTTCACAATAAAATGTCACAAATTATATCCAAGCTTTAGTTTGAAGATATTTTATTTTAAGATTTTGAATTGACGTTCTAAATTCTTTTGATCTGACAGAGTATTTATTCTAGATTTTATCAAACGAAGACACTAGCATATAAAATCTGGAATTTTGATTTTGGGCCAAAGAATTTATATAATTTTCTAAAAAAAGGTAACTATTTAATGTTTTAATATTTATTGCCATTTTGATTTTGGGTTTTGATTTATTTTTTGTTAAAGATATAAAAAATTTATAAAGATTTCAAAAATAGCGTCTAGCTGTGAGTAAAACTAAATCCAAAATGATTTATTTGTTGACTATTTGACAATAATGTCAAATGAGACAATTCTACCTAAAAAAAGAAAATATGAAAAATATACATCGTCTAAAGTCACTTTGAAATGATGGTAAAAAAAAAATATATACATCATCTAAAGTCACTTTGAAATGATGGTAATCCAACACATCAGAGTCCAGTTTTTATGTTTACGTCATGGACTGTTTTAATCAATTTCTCTGTAAAAGGAAAAATTAAACACAATGAAATTTACATTACCTTTACATTCCAAGCAATACTTTTCAAGCCTTCATGCACTGTCATTTTGTGAATTGCTTTTTCTTAGCATTAGAGTTCTCAATAAATCCTGTGGAACTATTTAGAAATAAAACATTACCCTGCCTAGCTATTCGCGAACAAAAACATATACAGAACTAGTTTATACTTAATTATGGGAAAAGGAAATCTTTATTACTATCTACAAATAACGACTCAGATTAGAAACACAGTATGTTATCATTTTCACAGAGTTATTAATGATTACAAAAGAAATTCGTTAAGAGAGAATAACAATTTACTTAATGTATCACACAGTATAAGTTTCTTATGATCTTGCGTGTAGATCTGTAAGGCTGCAAATATTCTCCATCTAACTCTTCCTCTTTTGACATTGGAGTCTGGTTTCCTCAATGTTATTTAACTCACACAACCTGGAAGAAAACTATGAATTTCATTAAGTCACATTTCCCCTTATTTTAAAGCACATAACAACTTTGAACAGAATATACATAAAATGGAAAACCACAAAATTGAATACTTACATAAAGTTAGATTCACACCTCTTATTCTATACACATTGGAATCAAATTCTGAATGTTAGCGGCTTGAATTTAAACGCAAATAAACCTTCCTATTCTATATCCTAAACGGGGCAATCCCTATCTTTATCTCAATTGAAGGAATCCACAATCAAGGATCATAGCCTCCTTCAAAAGGTTCATCACATCAGCTGTATGATGGCTATCTTCGCGATCTGCAAGTTAAAAAAAAAACTCACTGAAAATCCAGTTTCCTACCGTCTTTCTTCCAAATCTGTTGTACGGCCCAAAGATCCTTTCGAAATATATGGTTCGTTTCACGATTTTGCGTGTTAGGCTTTTGCCCAGCAGTGGACTTTTGTTTTTCGGAATCACCTGAAACTTTTACAAACAAGTTAAAATTCTATTTCACCTCCATTGCCCACACTATTCATCAAAACCTGTTTCCTAGTTTTCTTCTGTTGCTTTCGTCCAAAAAAAATTTAGCAACTATTTTTTATCCCCGAAAATCACTTATACACCATTCCAAACTTCACAACCTGACTCGCAACCCAATTTTTTAGCTATTATTCCTTTTTTATCCCGCAAAAATACTTTCCCTTCTTCATTGTCCCTCTCCCGACCGTCACCGGTTGTCATCTTTTTCTATTCTACTCCCCGTTTCTCGCTAAACTTCTTGACAGTTCCTCTAAATAGTATTTTATGCATTAAAAAAAAATTTGGGTTCCGCAAGTGCACACTACTCACTCAGTAGGTATATTCACTTGAAAGCAGTCATGAAGAAGCGAGTATGAATTAAATTATATTTAGTATCTTAATAAGATCAAATAATCAGTACAAAGAAGCATTACATTTTACATAGTATATTAAAAATGAAACAACGGTGAAATTTTCTGAATACTGATTCAAACTAGCAGCCAAACTTGGATTCAAGTTACATCTCAATTATTTTTATGGCAGTCACGAGAATATTTACATTGAAAAATTTTTTTGATGGGATCTCATTCCTTTTTGTTAGGGATAGTTCAGTACCTCAGAATAAAAAAACGGAACCCTTGTAAGATTACTTTGTTGTCCCTCTGTCTGTCTGTCTGTCAACCCTTTTTCTCACGAACGGGTAGAGGTATCAGTAAACCACACAAGATCTGAAAATTTAAATTTTTTACAACGACGCAATCAAAAGATATGGCTTTTTATGTCCTCATCTCCATATACATTTATGCACTAAAGCAAAACTTAAGAGGGTACGTTTCCCGTTGACCTAAAATTATGAAATTTGGTCTCACAGTTCAAATAAAGGGAAAAGTCTAAAATCATTAAATATTACGGCGTAGACTCGCTCTATTTGTATTGTATTCTGCATGACATTAAATAAGTATTCTGTAAAGAATCTACATTGAATAAAATTATCTGAATCTATTAAAATTTTTCTTACAACTAATAGTAACCAATTAAGGTGAGCTCCCGTTTCAAGAACTTTTCTATAAAAGAGGGGTCAAGTTGGATGGTCGCGGAGTTTTTAAAGTCAAAGAGCAAAAGCTTTTAGTATATCATATGGTAGGTAGGTACGGAACCCTTAGGGCGCGAGTCCGACTCGCACTTGGCCGTTTTTTTCTATGGAAGCTCATTCTGTTGGATAGTTACGGTCCTCCTGTCTTTATTCCTCTTTCGATGCCCTATCTAATGTAGATAAATCTGGACTATAAAGACATCATAGTCGATTGTATTGCACTATGGCTGATTCTTGGGTTCTACACAACACACACAACATCAACGACTTCCATACAAACTATCAACCCCCGTGATAAACTAGATTTTCTATGCGAAGTGGTTAGTCAACGCAGTACTTCTTCCTTGAAGTTTTGTTTTTTCCAATGAAAACAGAACTTTTCCTGTAAATTTGCAAAAACCAATAACTCGATGCAAAAGTCGCTATCTCGTCACCAATCGCCTTCAACTTGATTACCATAAGAAACAATAGTTCGAAAAGCGTCTGCTGTAAAAACGGCCGACAATTTTGCGCCTGCGACAAAGACGCCGCATTTCTTATATGAATTTGATTATGTACAAAACAATTTGAGTTAACGCGAACGTATGACAGGCGCGCTGTAAGGCATTTATGCGCAAAAAGCCACTTGTGATCTTTATTCGACATTTTAGGGTGACCATTCTTTTGTGAACTCAGGTGTCCCTGGGCCCTGGAGTCATAATAACATCCCATGAAACGTCCACCACAGCAGAGGTCCGGGATTTGCTGGAGGGAAAGTACCATAAGTAGTCACCACGCTTGTTAGATGGTACGATACACAGAAAAAGTACGGTTTAGGCGGTGAGTTATTACGTTGTCGTGTACTGCAACTGAACGTAGATTGTAGGCTAAAACCCTAAGAAAGAGGAGATACTTCGCTGCAAGCATAGCCAGGTATAAGAGTTACAATGGCAAAGGTTAATATAAACAATACAGAAACTACAATGAGAATGTATTTACTTTAGTCGTGTAATTCTTAGCGATTCCTGAACGAGTAAAGGTATCAAGTTGAAATTAATATAATAATATTATTGTCTACACACCCTTTACGCTGTTAAAATTTCAAGATTCTACGACAACACGATCGAATGATACGCCAAACGAACCGCCGAACCGCCGATTCATTTATGAACGGTACTTCCCGTTATCCTAGAATAATAAAATTTGGTAAGAAGCTATGTCTAAAATAGTTAAATATCACAACCCTTCTCATAACCAATTAAGGTGAACTCCCTTTTCAAGTAAATCCATATAAAACGGCAAAATCTTAAAGAATAAAATGGTGAATGGGTCGGAACCCTTAGGGCGCGAGTCCTACTCGCACATTGCCGGTATTTTTTGGGGCATGCCCCGTCGTCCTACTGGAGTGTCCCACTGGTAGGACGACGGGGAATTCACGATTCCCCCTCGTCCTACTGCACTATAGTGTTCGAAACAAACTAGTTTTCATGTATCGATATTCTTTCTAATAAGTACAAGTAAAATATATTTTCCATACAAAATTACTTTAAAAGAAACGGGCATTCGAACAAATAATAGATCTCGTCGAGATCTTCATTTCGGTTGACAGCAGTCAAGTCTAAAACCATCATGACTCAAAAACTGTTCACCTAAAATTTTTGTATGATCGGATGAACTATAGATCTCGTCGAGGTTTTATTTCAGTTGACAGCTGTCAAACTAAAAATCGCTATAGCTTAAAAACTACTAACCCTAGAATACTCGTATGTTCGGATAAAAGATAAATAAACTATTTAATATCTTGAAGAGATCTTTCATTTGTTCCAGTAGTCAAGGGTCAGTAGTTTCCAAGTTATAGTGATTTAAAATTTGACAGCTGTCAAACGAAATAAAGATCTCGATAAGATATATTATTTGTCCGAACATACAAGTTAGTAGTTTTTAAGTTATAGCGATTTTTAGTTTGACAGCCGTCAACCGAAATAAAGACCTCAACGAGATCTACAATTCGTCCGATCATACAAAAGTTTAGGATGAACAGTTTTTGAGTTATGGTGGTTTTAGATTTGACAGCTGTCAACCGAAATGAAGATCTCTTTCCCGAATGCCCATTTATTTTAAAGTAATTTTGAATGGAAAATATATTTTACTTGTACTCATTAGAAAAAAATATCGATAAATGAAAACTAGTTTGTTTCGAACAGTAGGACTAGGGGGAATCGCGAATTCCCCGTCGTGTTACCAGTGGGACACTCCAGTAAGAAGACGGGGCATGAAGATGATCATGAATTTTCAAATTTCTTTTGATTTAATGGGATAGATTAGGTTACTAATACACCCCCTTGCCTATTTTAATTCTGCCATGAAGCAGCAGTGTTTGCACTGCTGTGATTTGGTTCGATGGGTAAGGGAGCCATTGAAATTACCGGCAATGAGACATACTATTTTAATTCTAAAGGTGGGCAATGCGCTTTGCTGTCTTATTAGTGTTAAATTCTATCATTAGTGATTGTCCCTTATTTTAGAACGGGTATGTACCGATGGAGCGACCCGGTCGCTCGGTGAAGAGGCCGGCTTATGTCAGACCTCTAGTATAGAACCCCCCGGTAAGCATCCTCAACATATGCAGTGGCTCTGGGATCAGGATCTACTAAGGAACGCAACCAGTGCCACCATCGTGCCTCGTTAGTACTCCTCCCTCCTAACTGCGAGGCAGTAGCAACAAAACGACACGTCGTGTTACTACCTTCTTCTGGCCACTTGAACGACGTGATTGCGGTTCATCCTTCTTGTCCTTAATCTCACTGTAATTTATAGACACCCTACCCATGATCTCTTTATTCCATCTTTATTCAGTCAGTGCGAAAATAACATTGTGGGAAAAAACATAAACTATCCGTCGACATGTTTTGACGAATTAACTTGACAACTTCGCCTCAGCATCCACAGTATAAGATCCTGCCGCAAAATTCTGCACCAAACTGAAATTTTGTAAAAATGTTACTTAAGGCTTCCAGATTAACCTGACAGCAGGAAAACTTTAAAGAATGCCCAATATTTGTGATCGAGACAGAATGCTGTCAACTGTATGTAGCCAATTTAACTACGTGGGACACTCAGAAATATTTGCGACACTAAAAAAAATTGTTCTACAGGTACATATATTTTTATTAAATCTTTTCAAAGTACTCTCCACCAGCCTCTATACAAAGATTCATGCGTCTGAACCAGTTTTCAAAACACTTTTTCCAGTCCGCCGTAGACACCTCGTTTACAGCCTGCTCGAACGCAGCCAGCGCATCTTCCGGCGACGAAAATTGTATCCCCTTGAGCTGATTTTTTATTTTTGGAAATAAAAAGAAGTCACACGGTGCTAGATCAGGGCTGTAAGGAGGGTGACCCAGGAGTTTGACTGGTGTGCTGTCCAGGAAGTCCCTCGTTTTGAGCGCGGTGTGTGCAGGCGCATTGTCGTGGTGGAGCAGTAGTCCGCGGAGCCCTGTGTTTGGTCGCTTGTTGCTCACAACAGAAAAAACTTCTGGTAAACATGTGGTAGTATACCATTCGGCGTTGATGCTTCTTTGATCTCGTAAGGGAATTGAGGCCAAGTGGCCAGTCAAATTAAAAAAGCTGGCGATCAAAATCTTCCCCCCGCTTCGAGATCGCTTCACTTTGGTAGGCGTTGGTTCATTTTGAAACACCCAAACTGTCGACTGGCGCTTGGTTTCTGGATCGTATTGATAAATCCAGGACTCATCACCTGTTACGATGTCGTAAACACGCCGAGACGAGCCTGCTTCAAATTTGTTCAGCATATCACGGCACCATTCCACCCGGGCCTGCTTCTGAGCGTCGGTGAGGTAGTGCGGCACCCAGCGCGATACTATCCTCCTCACGCGAAGATGCCCGTGTAGAATCTCGTGAACGCTTCCCGATCCAATCTTTAATATGTGCTGAATCTCCTGATATGTAATTCGCCTATTATCTTGGATTAAATTTTTCACTGCTAGCACGTTTTCTTCCGTAATAGCCGTCAAAGGGCGACCGCTTCTTTCTTCATCCCCCAAGGTTGGTCGACCGCGCCTAAATTCGTTATACCAACGATACACGGTTGCCTTGGAGGGGCCTTCATCCATAAATGCCATTTGAAGTCTATCGAACGATTCATCCGGTTTCAGGCGACACTTGAAATCGTAAAAAATCATAGCTCTAAAATGTTCCCGGCGCAGATCCATTTTTCAGTAAGACACGATACTTTGAATTGGCTCGCAAAAAATGTGGAGGGAAATTTTGAAAATGGAACACACATATTTTTACTTACAAGTAATCATATTTTCGAAAAAGATTCTGACCGGCCAGTCTCCCATATATAAAAACTATTTTTCGCAATGCTTTCTGAGTGGCCTGGTACTTAGCAAAATCTTGTCAATATCAAAAATATTCATCGTAAATTGTAATCCATCGTTATTGATGCAAGTACCTTTCTTCATTCCGCCATTTTTACGGCATTCCTTCCAACCACGCAAACATCCCTTGTTAGCCCTGTAATCATAAAGTAGAATAAAAGAGCAAAACTTCGAGGTAGGATCTTACGCTACCAATGTTTTTGCAGGAGACTGTACTGATTTAAGCAATGCGTAAACACAAGGTAACTTTTTGTAATATGAAGGTTTTTGTGGTAAAGAAGTGGTCTACCTTTTTGAAGGCGCATACGTCAAGACTTAAAGTGTTCTAGAAATTATGAGTTTTTATTGCTAGGTACTTTTGTTTATTAGGGTATATACCTACCTAAGTAGATTTTTTTACTGTCAATTATTGCTCTTGACCTATATTTAGCCGTGAGGATAGAGTAGTGGTCGACGATAGAAAGAGATTGCCCAGAAGGAGAATACTCAATCGCGACTTGAATAGATTAAAAGTTTTTTTTGACAGGGAACCCTGTCTTCCATGCTCGGTCGGCCGGATCGCGCTGACGAAAACCGATCACAAATAATCAAATATCGCGATCGCATCCCCTTCAGTCGCCCGCAAACCGAGCACAAAGCCACATGTGTTTATCACTAGTAGAAAGTTTAGCAAATACAAAAAGACTAATTGAGTTAGTATAGGATCGTGCCATCACAAATTATTAGTCATCGTATACAAGTGACTTTTTAGACAAAAAATTGTCCAGAATTTTTTTTCTAAAGGCAATAAGTTTGTTAAATATTGTGCTACAGTTATAAATGAGATATCGTTGTAAAGTGCGTTAAATAGTGAATCTACTGATATAATAAATTTAAAAAACTTTCGTTTATTTTGAAAACATGAGTTGTTGAAGTTTCGCTTATAGCCATGGCGTGCCCATAATCGAAGATTACTAAGAAGCATGCATCAAAAATCAAAGCAAACAAAGTTAAAAACAGAATACAGGCTAAGCGGCGTCGATAAAGTTAAAAATCATTGCAATAGGCTTATGAGAACCCAGCCAACCAGACCTCAGAAGTTTAGTGCAACAAGATAAAATTCGTCTTGAAAATTGTTTTTAAAGGCAAAAAGTATCATAAATATTGCGCTACATTTAAAAACGAGGTATCGTTGTAAACTGCATTAAATAGTGAATCTATTGATATAATCAATTTAAAAAATCTTAAACATGAGTCGTTGAAATTTTGTTAAAAGCCAAGGTGTGCCCACAATCGAAGAATACTAAGAAGAATACATCGAAAATCGAAGGAAATAAAGTTACAAACAGAGTACAGGCTAAAAGACGTCGATTAAGTAAAAATCATTGAAATCGGCTTACGAGAACCCAGCCAACCAGACCTCCGAAGTTTAGTGCAACAAGATAAAGGGTAAATTTTACTCGTCTCTTCACTAAAATATCGGCGTAAATCGTAAAAAAAAATAGGAGTAGGATGGCCTGCTTCCAAGATATGACCGTTTTCGTTTTGCCAGCAGTCACTCGAAATGAAGATCTTGTCGAGACCTATCATTTGTCCCCACAAACTAGTAGTCTAGGATGGCTAGTTTCCCAGATATGGCTGTTTTCGTTATGACAGCTGTTACTTGAAATGCAGATTTGTCGAGAACTATCATTTGTCCACACAAACTAGTAGTCTAGGAATGTCTAGGATGGCTAGTTTCCAAGATATGACCTCTTTCGTTTTGACAGCAGGCACTCGAAATGAAGATCTTGTCGAGACCTATCATGCAAATATATCTTTTCTGTCTTCCACCTCGCAGGGCAGTAAAGCCAGTAGCTCAGGGTCGTACAACAACATCAACCCCATCCACATCTGCACAACATACTCGGCTAGTGCGAAGCACCGCCGCGCCTCCAGATCGTTGTATCCCACCATGCCCGAATACTTAGTGTGGGATACTCAGCGAGGTTCAAATCTCTTTGGTGGGATACATTAACTGAAAGAAGGGTATGGCACGGCCGCCAGCCACATCTTATATTTACACACAGATTACAGGGTTCCCTGTTTGAAAGTTACAGGCACGACCCGCTCATGCCCCGTGTTTTTTTTGTACCTGATACCCCCTGCCCCCTTATTAGTGATGTCAAAAGCAACAACTTTTGTTTTACGACTTTGCTAACAACGCACAAAAAATTATTCAGTCTCGTTAACTGATCATGCCCTTTCCATTTTCGAAATGCTGTCTATAGTTCTCAGAATATATTACAATTATGCAGAATCAACTCTGAAAAGAATCATTGTAAATATAGAATACTAGCTGTGCCCGCGGCTTCGCCAGCGTGATATTCAGACAATGTGCCGTCTCTCCCTCTCCCCCTCCCTCACCCTCTCCCACTCCCTCTCTCTCTACCTCCATCCCACTCCCTCTCCTTCTCCCTCTCCCTATCCCTGCCCCTAACCCTACTCCTATCCCTATCCTTAACGCTGTCTTAACCGCTATCCCTATCCTAATATAAACATACAAACGACACCCATATTGATTTTTAGACATTTAAACCCTATCGCACCCCAACTCCATCCCCAGGGGATGATGGTATTTCATGTCCACCACATTTGATTTCCAAATTGTTTTAGTTTTCGTAATCAGCGACCCGATAAACCATACAAACGATACCCATATTGGTTTTTAGACTTGTTCACCCCATTTCCCTCTTTAAGGGGTTGAATTTGGGGCGGAATTTCAATATCAGTGATGTATTTTCCTCAGAATTACAACCCTAATGCCTAAATAATAAATTTAGTGGATATTTATTTGAAATTAAGGAGTTTCAACTTCATCCCCCTGTTCTCCCCTTAGGGTGTAGAAATTTAAAAAACCCTGAGACACGTAAAACTAAATTTTTTGTCTTCAGTCTAAATACAAATTTTGAAGATTCTGAACTGATGGACTTTCATACAAACTTTTATCCCTTATTTAACCCCCTTAGGGGATGAATTTTGAAAAATTCTAAAACACTTTCTTTTTTATTTTTAACTAAAAGCTTCAAAACAAACTATAAGTCTACCTTTAAAAGTAATAGACTTATAGACCAACATACGGAAAAAATATCAGGGTGATTTTTAAGAAATGCTTAAACACGGGTTTCTTTATTTTTTACCAAAAGCTTAAAGTCAAATTTTTGTGAATCTAACTCAAGAAAAAAAGATCTTTCATACAAAATTTCATCCCTTATTTCACCCCCTTAAGGGATGAATGTTGAAAAATTCTTAAACACGTACTTTTTTATTTTTTACCATGAGCTTGGAACCAAATTTTTATAATTCTACCTTTAAAAATGAAAGACTTATAGACCAACATACGGAAAAAAAATCATCCCATTTTTCACCCCCTTGAAGGGTGATTTTTAAGAAATGCTTAAACACGTGTTTATTTATTTTTTACCAGTAGCTTAAATTCAAATTTGTGTGAATCTAGCTCAATAAACAAAGGACTTTCATATAAATTTTCATCCGTTATTTCACCCCCTTGGGAGATGAATTTTCCAAAATCCTTTGTTAGTGGGTGGTTTTGACGTGCATAGAACCTGTTTACAAAATTTCAGATCTGTATCTACAGCGGTTACGGCCCGGCGTTGATGAATCAGTCAGTCAATCAGTCAGTCAGGACATGCTCTTTTATATATTTAGACTAGCGGCCCGCCCCGGCTTCGCACGGGTACTAATCTACGGGTAGAGGTGGTGCCTTTCATTGCGATATATGACGTAGCCTTCAACTCTCAAATATTTCGTTGTACCTCAGGACGACAACCTCAAAAGAATATACCTAAAATTTTAAAAATCAGGCTTTGGACGATCAGTCGCAACGACGACGTGCGCCCTCAGCGCCCTCTGTGTGTGCCCCGTCAGGTTCCTGGCTCGCTGATATTAACTTCGGAAACTCGGCTACGCTCGGCTATCAACGGAAATGCGCATCGAGTGTGAAACTTATTCTAGGACTTTAATTAGAGTGATTTTAATATTGTGATATCTTCCAAATTATTCATTTAAATATCATGGTGTAAAGGGCAATTTTGATCTACGTTCATTGTTTTATATTACTAACCTTTTAAATTAGATAAGGATCCATACCTTGAGGGCAAAAATACGTTCAAAAATACCTTATTTTGAAAATCTACTTTTTTGCTATAAATAGTTGGTTACTGTGGGTTATAAATAGTTGGTTACTGTGGGTTATCCTTAAAAGATAGACAAATACTATCGCGTACTTTTCTTTAGAGCTCTTAGCGAGCAACAATTCTTTCATACATAACTTTGATATAAATGAAACCATTTACCCACCGCACGCCCAGAAAGCTCTCTAGAGGCACGTTTTTTTCCGACTTGATCGACAAACATCATCACAGTTCAGTTAGTTTGCACTCAATGATTTTAGATTATAGCTTCAAGTCTTCCTATTAAATTAATCTATCTATTATTGAAAACCGGATCGAAATCGATATAGTAGTTCCAGAGTTTAGCGATCACAGACAGACATGATAGATGACGACAGAAAAACGTTTCGGGGGACTTTCTTTTATAATATTTAGTGAAGTGATGTACACCTTGTATAACCAAATAGCAATAATAAGTACAGTTTCAGTGCTTTTGTACTTCACCGCCCAAAAATGTTTTATGTTGATTGTCAAAAAATAAAACACAACTCCCTACGAGTATTATGCTATTCATCTATGACCCTGCCATTGTTGATACCACTGTTTTTTAAATATATGTTTTCAAAATCTATAATTTAGCTTATTTCCGTTGAAAACAATGAACGTGAAAATGCGCTATGTGGTCAACGGACAACCACTTGGTTATTATATTATCCAATTACCTTATTGTCTGAACATAAAAGAGCAATTCTTATTGATAAATATCTACTATTGTTTATTACTTAAATATTAAACAATTAGGTTAGAACAATAACCTTTACCTGTGTATGAGGGCGAAGACTTGATATTTTAAAATTATAATGTTATTTTACGTCGAAATACCGTAAATATGCGCCAAATGGCGTTATGTATCTGTAGGTACAATTTACAAAATCTTTTCATCATTTTACCTCATCATAATATCCTGTAAAACGTCCACTACAGGAAAGGGAGTTCCCTCCAGAACTTCAGCAAAAACGCATGATACTTTGGAGGAGATTTACCATAGTCACGACGCTTGTAAGCGTCGCGGCTGGCGGCCGCTGTTGTAGGTGACCGCAGTATGTATGATGGTACGATACACATTTCACCTCTTAGCTCGGAAAAGCTTGCTTTAGCGGTTGAAATATGCATGTGAAAGTCAGTTTTGGCGGCGTGGAAAAGGTTTTTGAAATAAGAACGTAGGTAATAGTGGTATAAGGTACTAGACTAGCACTATTCGTTACGTTAGCATTTTCCTCGCTGCAGTGAGGTAAAAAATTGTGTGTTTCGCTCGGCAACAAAGTTAGTTATCTCCACTATATGTGGTTATCTTCGTCTCGTGCCTTGAAACTCTCGCTACTCTCAGGATTCTTCTTTTGAACCACAAGCGAAGCGAGTGCTAATTCAATTCGAGAATCCTAGGATTCGCATCCTCGAGTTTCAACATACATGGCAGTCGCGCCAAATAACAATTTTGATGCCTTGCATAACAAATAACTATTGTTTAATTCTACGGAAAAAAAAAAATTTAATATAATATACCTGGCCAGATCGAGCGTTTATTACATTGTGGTCAATCAAATGACAATCGGTAATTGGTATGCAAGCTGCAAGTAAGTGTTGATAGAACAAATATTGGCTGAACCAGAGCTACGCTACAAACCTCCTAAACCAGAGACCGGCTTTAAGTCAAATTGTTACTACTGAAGTGCAACCACATCACATTTTGATATGATTATAATAAAACATTCATACGGCCTGCTTATAAAGTAGCAATTAAAGTTTAGTCGACGGACACGCTCAAATTATTGCCCTTAATAAACTATTCATAAAGCACGATTCCAGACACGCAAAACTTCTATCTATAGGTACGTCCTTTTCAATTTCACTAGTAAACTGTTATCAAGCGGACACATTTGTTTAATTTTTGTACTTTCAAAAAAATATTTGACCTGTTTTGTGCATAGACCTAGGAATTCGTTAAGTTGTCGTAGCAGAGGACGCCGACTAGGGCATGGTGATTGGTGGTGTATGCTTATAGGTACCGGTATTTTTCGGTATTCAGCATTTCAATACTGGGATTCCGGAATTTTAAACTGATATTATAAGTCTAAACATTGAGGTGATGCCAAATAGAAACGAAAAGATATGAAATAAATAGTTTAGATGGACATTTCATTTCACACAAGATCGACAAACCAAGCAAGATCCACCAAACTGGGCAAAGCCTACCATTAGATTGTAGCCATTAGATTGTAGCCATTAGATAGTAGCCATTAGATAGTAGCCATTAGATAGTAGCCATTAGATAGTAGCTCAATTTTCGGAAAATTGTTCGACAGTAAAAAATGGCAGACACAGATGAGTCAAGCTCAGGCAGAAGCACCCCAGAAAGTAAGAGCATAGAAATGATTTTACGAAGAAGTTTAAGTGATTGTTTTAAATATTATATCCATAATTGTTCGCTCGCTGGTGCTAAGCAGATGTGTGATACTAGCTTAGGTAGGTGCCAACGGTAAGTAGATTTAAAAACCTTTTAATTTTTTATTAATGCCCCTCAATCCTTTATATGAGGTCATTACGGTGGTATCATCACTACATATTATAAAAGAAAGTCCCCCGAAACGTTTTTCTGTCGTCATCCATCCATCATGTCTGTCTGTGATCGCTAAACTCAGGAACTACTATATTGATTTCGATCCGGTTTCCACTAATAAATAGATTAATTCAATAGGAAGGTTTAAGCCTATAATTCATAAATATTGAGTGCAAATTATATGAACTGTGAATACTGTGATGATGTTTGTCGATCGAGTCGGAAAAAAACGTGCCTCTTGAGAGCTTTCTGGACGTGCGCTGCGTAAATGTTTTCATTTATATTAAAGTTATGTATGAAAGAATTTTTGCTGTCTAAAAGTCCGCGATAGTATTTGTCTATCTTTTAAGGGTAACCCACAGTAACTAACTATTTATAACAAAAAAGTAGATTTTCAAAATAAGGTATTTTTGAACGTTTTTTTGTACCCGTGCGAAGCCGAGGCGGGCCGCTAGTTCTTTCAATAAAGTAGAGAAAGCTTCACGGGAAAAAAGAAATAACAAGAAAAATTCTCATCTCTCTCCTTTTGTTGTACGTATAGTTAAGACTTTCCTCCAATTCAAAAACACACAAACCCACATCACGGTTGACGTAATTATAAGTTTTAAAAAACCGGCCAAGTGCGAGTCGGACTCGCGCACTGAGGGTTCCGTACAAACGTGTACGTATATAAGTGTAAATTTATGATATTTTTATTGCTAAAAAACTTTATTATGTGATGTAAGTAACTAAAATTTATATTTGAGTTGATTGAATGAAAGGTAAATTGTGGTTTACGATTTATGACGTATTAAAAAAAACAACTTACAAGATCTCGTTCAAACCAATTTTCGGTGGTAGTTTGCATGGTAATGTACATCATATATATTTTTTAGTTTTATTATTCTCTTATTTGAGAAGTTACAGGGGGGACATACACTTTACCACTTTGAAAGTGTATATCGCGCACATTATTCAGTTTAGAAAAAAATTATATTAGAAACCTCAATATCATTTTTGAAGACCTATCCATAGATACCCCACAAGTATGGGTTTGATGAAAAAATTTTTTTTGAGTTTCAGTTCTAAGTATGGCGAACCCTAAAATTTATTGTTTTTTTTCTATTTTTGTGTGAAAATCCTAATGCGGTTCACATAATACATCTACTTCCCAAGTTTCAACAGTATAGCTCTTATAGTTTCGGAAAAAAGTGGCTGTGACATACGGACGGGCAGACAGACAGACAGACATGATGAATCTATAAGGGTTCCGTTTTTTGCCATTTGGCTACGGAACCCTAAAAAACGGTCTAGTGTGAGTCAGACTCGCGCGCCGAGGGTTCTGATATGCCTTCAGTATTTTTAGAAGCTTAAGTCCATTTTTAGGACCGCAAAACCAAGTTTGTTTGTAAAGATTTTTGGTTGATATCTAAAAAACTGTGCTACCTACCTACTTAGAGGGATTGTTTTATTTTTCTGTAATATTTACAATTTGGTCGATATCGTCAGTACTTGCTGAAATATTAAAAGGAAGTGTTCCATTTTTACCATTTTGGTTCGGAACCCTAAAAAAGGAACATGTTATACTAACAAGGTGATCTGACTGATCACAAAGTGTGTTAGGTATCGGAGATATAAATAAAGCTCAGACACAGCACAAACACCTACACTTGTTCATCACACAAATGCTGCACCCAGGTCGGCCTGGGCGCGGATCGAACCCGCGGCTCACCGTGCTACAAATCCCCCTGTTACTAACGAAAAAAATTTTCTGTAATAAGTAAATTTTTATTATTCCAGAGCGATATGGGCAACAGTATTCTGCTTATCATTTGGCACAGTATGCTACTTCCTGAACTTAGTATGGACAGATACCCTGAGCAAGCCGTTGATCGTGAACCTGGAGTCTACTGAATACCCGATTGAAAACATCGACTTCCCGGCCATCGCCATCTGTAATGTCAACAGGATCAGCAAGAAGGCGTTGGAGAAATTAGCTATTGAGGAGTAAGGATCGTATTGAGAATTTGAGAACGTCTTTTTATTACTTCGGTAGCCTTCTTGAGAGCAATCTCATACTTGAAAGGAATTTATCAACAACCCAAAGATTTATATCGTTCTGTTTTAAGCTAACATCATGGTGACTATGGTATATTCCCCCATGTAATTTTTTTTTTAACTTGGGGGAGGAGGGTTGTTCTAAATATGATGTTTAGTGAGTCCTAGATCCTAGTGAACCTCAGAGACTCTATTGCCAAAAGAAAGACTAGACTCAGTAGTCATGAATACCCGACTGAAAACATCAACTTCCCGGCCGTCGCCATCTGTAATGACAACAGGATCAGCAAGAGGGCGTTGGAGAAGTTAGCTCTTGAGGAGTAAGGATCGTATTGAGAACCTCTTTTTCTTACTTCGGTAGCCTTCTTGAGAGCAATCTCATACTTGAGAGGAAATTATCAATACAACCCAAAGTTTTATATCTTTATGTTTTAAGCTAACAAGCATGGTGACCATGGTGCATCCCCCCCAAATGAACCTTGCTTTTTGTTTAAATCTGGGGCGATTTTCCTGTCCAGCAGTGCACGTTGGAATGTAGTGAAGGTGATCATGTTTTGTGAGTCCTAGATCCTAGTGAACCTCAGAGACTCTATCGAAAAGAGAATCTAGTTATCTGAACAACCGATTGAAAATATCGACTTCTCTGCCATCGCCACTTTAATGTCAACAGGGTCGGCAAGAGGGCGTTGGAGAAGCTATATAGCTGTTGTAGTCTTTCTGTTCAAAGCTAACAAACATGGTACATCCCCATAGACCTATACCACCTTTTTAGAGTTCCGTACATCAAAATAAAAGAACGGAACCCTTATAGGATCACTTTGTTGTCCGTCTGTCTGTCTGTCTGTCAAGACCCTTTTTCTCACGAATGGGTAGAGGTACGAGCAAAGAAATTTGACCTCCGAAGCAAGGAGGTTTTTGTTCTGAGGGTACGAGTATCAGGTTCAAATTGATAACGAATATTAACGTCTATAAACTACACAAGATCTTAATTTTTTTTTTACAACCACGCATTAAAAAGATATGGCTGTTTATGTCCTCATCTCCATACATTTATGCACTAAAGCAAAACCTAGAGGGTACTTCCCGTTGACCTAAAATTATGAAATTTGGCAAGAAGCTAGGTCTCACAGTACAAATAAAGGGAAAAGTCTAAAATCATTTAATATAACAATTTTTCTCACAACTAATCGTAACGAATTAAGGTGAGCTCCGGTTTCAAGAACTTTTCTATAAAAGAGGGGTCATGTTGGATTGGTCACGGAGTTTTTAAGTCAAAGAGCAAAAACTTTTAGTATATCATATGGAGATATAGGTACGGAACCCTTAGGGCGCGAGTGCGACTCGCACTTGGCCGTTTTTAGGGTTCCGATACCAAAATGGTAAAGAAAAGGAACCCTTATGGTGCCGCTCTGTCTGTCTGTCCGTCTGTCTGTCACACCTCTATATCTCAGCAACCACTTATGCTATCAACCTGAAATTTGGAATAGTTTTAGAATATAGTTGCCCAACTTAATTGCACAAGAAAAAATTTTGAAAAAAGTATGATTATTAATATAAAGGGGGCCAAAATAGGGGGGGCCAAATTTCAAATTGTCGCTACTAGGTCGAGTGGGGTATCATATGAAAGGGCTTTACTTGTACATTTTAAAATATATTTTTGTATTTTTTTAAATTTCTTAGTTTTAAAGTTATGATGAAAAATGTCAAGAAAAATACCATTCCCCCCCCCTTATCTCCGAAGTTTGAGTAAGGAAAAATCTGAATTAATTACAGTTGACAGAAGTTTATATAAACTTTACAGCAAAAATAAAACGATCTTTCTAAGTTACACAGTTTTTCAGAAATCTGCAAAAAACCTTTACAAACAAATTTAGTTTTGCGGTCCTGAAAATGGACTTTATTGCTTCCAAAAATACTATAGGTATATCGGAACCCTCGGCGCGCGAGTCCGACTCGCACTTGACCGGTTTTTTTTATGTATGCCCGCTGTCTTATTAATAGCACAAATTGACACTAATAAGACAGCAAAGCACGTTGTCCACCCTGAGAACTAAGATGGTGTGACTCGTGTGCCAGTAATTTCGCAGGCTTCCTTACCCTTCAAACCGAAACACAGCAGCAGTGCAAACACTGCTATTTTACGAGTACGGCAGAAATAGTAGGTGGTATTTACACACTAGGGGAAGAGTTTGTTATCAAGAATTTTCTGCTTCTACAAGACTGTTATTTTTATGATTTTTTTTTCGTGACTACAGGTACGCAGATTTGGCTGAGACGGAGTCTTTGGAAGAAGTAGAGCAAATACTCGCGAACCTGGGTAGATTGATTGACTACTCCTACAACGATAACCTAAAATCCAACAAAGTATACCTTAGATTTGTGGAAAAATACCGTTTTCGTACTGATAAAATTATTCAAATTATGAAAAAGGTAAGTTTTGCTCGTTGTAAGGGAACAGCAGTCTATTACCTGTTAGTTAACATTTTTCCTGCACATTTAGCGTCAGTTACTACAGTTTTTAGGGTTCCGTACCTGAAAAAAAAAATGGAACCCTTATAGGATCACTTTGTTTTCCGTCTGTCTGTCTGTCTGTCTGTCTGTCAAGACCCTTTATCTCACGAACGGGTAAAGGTTGAAATTAATACCATATATTAGGATTTATGAACCACACAAGATCTGAAAATTTCAATTTTTTACAACGACGCAATCAAAAGATATGGCATTTTATGTCCTCATCTCCATACATTTATTCAAAAATGCAAAACCTACAGGGTACTTCCCGTTGACCTAAAATTATGAAATTTGGCAAGAAGCTAGGTCTCACAGTAAAAATAATGGGAAAAGTCTGAAATCATTAAATATTACAACTTTTCTCACAACTAATGGTAACTAATAAAATTGTGGTGAGCTCCCGTTTCAAGAACATTCATGTAAGAGAGGGGTCAAGTTGGATGGTCGCTGAGGCGATTTTTGTTTTAGTTCTATTTAAAAACGGGAACACTTACAAACTTGAAAATGGGTATGTTTATAGTGCATAAGCTATAAAATAACAACAAATAATAAAATTTGGTCAAGCGCGTGTCGGACTCAAAAAATCTAGCACATTAACTTACTGAAATTATAACTAATACAATTATGTTTATGTGGTGGTACGGAACCCTCAGTGCCTGAGTCCGGCTCGCACTTGGCCGGTTTTTTTATATTATTTTGTATTTCTATTTGTTTGTTGCAATGTAATAATTTTAAGCATGTTGTGGCTGCCTTAACAAGCAGTGCATTCAATTATGTTTTTAGAAGTAAGTTTTAAATATAAGTGTTAATGTAATTTGCTAATGGCGGTCCTTAAATAAAGTAAAATAAAATAAATTAGAGTCGATGTATAGTATCATCTTACATCACCAACAACCGCGGGCCACGGTGCCACATCGCTAAGACGCTAACAAGCATGGTAATAATGGTACTTTCCCTGAAGAGAGGTATGAAGAGAGTACCCTGGCCTGCAGCCAACGTTATTACGGGATGTCATGACATGATGAAGTACCTACATAAAGGAATTTTATGTATCGCTTCAACAAATCAGTAGCAAAATCACTTAGTTCGAACATGAAGTTCCATCTTAGAAAATGGTCCATTTGCGAATCTTCGATGCAATCGTGAGAAAGCTATGCACCATCGACATGACGTCAATGACCCTTCTTCGTGAAAGCACCAATGGCATCCTGTGTGTATTCGTATAGACTGGTGGGAGTGGGACTGACTTCTCACCACTTGAAGGTCATTCATCACCAACATTATTTAGGAATTTTTGTCCCATAATATTCGCACTAGTAGTAAACAAGCGCACATTTTACTTTTATTAACTTTTCTTCGTGTGAATCATCAAACACCAACTAAATATTGACCTTCCAACATTTTGCTACTGCTATAGCGTTGTCTGATATCTCACACAGATCCTCGTTAATGCTCCATGTTTTGAGACGGATCTCTACAATCACAGTGCTTTAGCAACTGGTCTATGATGCCTCATCTCGCCATATTTTCCTCAACAGCGGCCAACATGAGTCCACCATTTGCCCCCCATAAATTGTATTTAGAGAAATACCTATCTGCCTGTACAATCACAAGCACAAGTGTTTATAATTTTAAATACTTTTCACTTACTTGGACTTGTTTTTGTCTAGGTAAATAATTTATAAAAAACCACAAACTGTTCATAATCAGCATCATACTGTTATATTTTTATCTGCATCACAATGGAACAAGACATAATGATAGATAGATAGATAGATAGATAGATAGATAGATAAATGCTTTATTGCGCACATAACAAAAATATAACAAGTTTTACAGGAAATTTAAAAAAAAATTTCATGTTTTGAATTACTTGATAAATCTCTCATTTTTGACTGGCACATTCCCGTCTCGCTTAAAAATAACGACAGTTAGACCAGTTTATAAAAAGGATGCCAAAGAGGATATCAATAATTATCGGCCAATTGCTCTAGTTTCTGTAATATTCAAGATTTTTGAAAAAGCTATGCATGCAAGACTTACAGAATTATTATCTTTACAAAATATTATAAAAGAAGAACAGAACGGATTTCAGAAAAACAAGTCCACGACACTGGCGGGTTACTTATTGGTAGATGAGATAACTCGACATATAGACGAAGGAAAGCAAGTTGCTGTAATATATTTTGACATGACTAAGGCTTTTGACTATGTGAATCATAAATACTTTTGAGAAAATGTGAAAGATTTGGCATAAGAGGTGTTGCCAATGAATGGCTTTGTTCCTATCTTTCTAACAGAACACAATTTGTCGAAATATCCAAATTGGATGAAAAGTCTAATCTTGTATCTTATAGATCCAGCTATAAAGTAAATGGTCATGGTGTACCTCAAGGAAGCGTTCTTGGACCCCTTCTGTTTCTCTCGTACATTAACGACCTACCAGAAATAACAAATAATAAATTGATACTATTTGCAGACGACTGTAACAACAAAGATACTTTTGAAACAGAAATTAATTATTCTATTGATTTAATGTATGATTGGCTGCAATTTAATAATTTACAAGTAAATATCAATAAAACAAAATATACTATATTTCTAAATTGGAAAATGGAAAAATTTAATCTTGACATTAAGTGTGGCGGTCGTAATATAGTAGAAGTCTCAGAAGCTACGTTCCTAGGAATAACTCTAAATGAGCATTGTACATGGGTCTCTCATATTTTCAAATGTGTGTAACCGATTGAGCAGATTTGTGTATGCCTTATATAGAATCCGCTGTATTTCAGATGTTGACACAGCCCTTATGGCTTATCATGGCTATGTTGCGTCCGTTTTACGGTATGGTTTGGTGATATGGGGCAATTCTGGAAATTTATATGATGCATTTGTGATTCAAAAGCGATGCATACGGGCAATTTGCAATGCTGCACCTCTCGATTCTTGTCGCCCACTTTTTCGTAAATTAAGAATACTGCCTTTACCATCGTTATATATATTTGAAGTGGCCTGCTTTGTAAAAAAACACATACATCTTTTTGAAATTAAACGGCAAGTTGCTCAATTTAACACTAGGTATCCAAATAAACTGATGCTACCGCCAGGAAAAACCTCTTTATATGATAGAAACTGTCCTAGAATGGTGGTAAGAATATATAATTTTTTACCAGACGAAATAACAAACTTACCTTTCCCGATATTCAAGAAAAGATTATTCTGCTGGCTGTGTGATAGATGTTTTTATTCTCTTAAAAAGTTTTATGAGTGCTAGGCTTAATTTTATTAAAGTAATATATTGACATATGTGGTTAATTATCTTAGTGTTGACATTATGTTTATTTTTAATTGTAATAATTAATATGTGACTCAATATTTATTCTCTTAATTTTGAATGCTTTGTCTTGTTTTTAATACTATTCTTAATTTTATAAGCATTTTCTGACATTCATTAATAATTAATTCATCTAATTTCACTTTAAGATGATTCTTGGTATTTTTTTTTTCAATATTTGCATGTCACGTAATTGACAAAAATATGTGTCTCTATAAAATAATTACATATAACATCTATTGTACCATATTTTTTGGCAAATAAATAATTATCTTATCTTATCTATCTTAAATATAATGTGAGCAAAGGCGGCATTATCGCTACAAGCGATCTTTTAAAGGCAACCTTAAATAATTGGATAAATATAAACAAAAGCACTGCGTCAATTGGAACCTAGGAGAAAGAAAACAGCAATTAATTTAAATCAAATGATAAATAAATTAAAAGTAAACAAAATAAAAAGACAAAATATATAATCATATAATATTCAATTATAATAAAAATGTATCAAAAAGACAAATATATAAATACGGTACGAGTATAAATATATAAAATAAATATACTACATGAAATAAATAAATATATATCTTTTGTTAATAATAAGAAAACTAAACTATTTTAATTAGGAGATGTGCAAGCAACTTAGATTTAAAGATGGCGAGAGACTTTGAGTGACGAATCTCTCGAGGAAGATCATTCCACAAACAAACAGCCTTCACAGTGAAGGATTCCCTGAAGTAGCCAGATCGGGTGAAAGGCAATTTTAAAATATTATCCGATTTTGATCGAAGAGCTAGCTCGCGGTCGGAACCCAGATATTTGAAGCACTCCTTCAAGTACGGCGGAGAACGAGGGTCGTACAGAACATTGTAAAGGAGAACAAGAGCATGCTCTTCCCGCCGTAACCTGATTGGGAGCCACCCCAGCCTCTTCCGATACTCATACACATGGTCAAACTTGCGCAACCCATATATAAACCTTGTGCAGATGTTTTGGAGACGCTCTGGCTTGTACAAAAATTCCTTATTGAGGTCTATGAGACAAACATCTGCATAGTCTAAAATAGGGAGAAGAAGTGATTGCGCAAGTTCGACCTTTGTCCTCACGGGAAGCAGATTCTTCCACCTTTTAAGTGCCCTTATTGCTGCAAAAAGTTTCTTACTTATCTGGGAAATGTGGTGAGACCAGGATAGAGTGGAGTCAAAGTGGACACCAAGGTTTTTGACTACTTTACTGTAGATAAGAGGGACGCCATTAAAACTAACAGGGGGGAGATCAACATAGCTTGGTCAATTGATTTGCTTAGAACCACCAATAACAATAACCTGTGATTTGCTTGGATTAACCGTGAGGCCATGAGCAACACTCCATTGAAGGACAGTCACAAGGTCATTGTTAATAGCAGCAATGGCAAGATCAAGTTCATCAGCAGGAGCTTGTGTGTAAATTTGAAGGTCATCAGCGTACAGGTGGTAGGAGCAGGAGAGGAGAGGGGAAAGGAAGTTGATAAATATGGAGAAAAGGAGAGGAGACAAAACACCACCCTGGGGAACACCGGCAGTTATATTAGCAAAGCTGGAAACTTTGTCACCAGCGCGAATACATTGCTGCCTACCATTGAGATAACTACTGAACCACTCCACCACCGTATCTGAGATATGCATAGAGCGTAGCATGGAGAGGAGAATGTCGAAGTCCACTGTATTAAAAGCATTACTGAAATCAAGCAATACCATGACCGTAAGCCATTGATTCGACAGGCCAAAGCGCACATCATCAGGTACTTTGGTAAGAGCAGTGACAGTGCTGTGACCAGGGCGGAAACCAGACTGGAAGGGACTAAGTAAGTCATGAGTGTTAATAAATACGCTGAGCTGTTGTTGAACAAGGCGTTCAAGGACTTTGGAAAGGAAAGGAAGGATTGAAATGGGGCGGTAGTCAGAAAAGGTAGACGGATTACTGGTCTTAGGGATAGGAATAACAGCAGCTTTACGCCAACTGCTACGGAAGGTGCTGGAACTCAGCGAGAATTTGAAGATGTGACAAAGCACCGGAAGCACGACATTCAGACTAAGCAAGATCATTCGGCGGCTAATACCATCAACGCCCTGAGCGTTGGATTTGATAGTCGTGATGTACTTTTCAATTCTCGCAGAGTAACAGGTCTTAGGATAAAAGGAGGGTGGGTACGAGGGCTCAGGGATAGATAAAAGGGCATCTATGGACGATTGCTTGGTTTTGGGAGATATTTGAGAGCAAGCTGTGAAATGACGATTAAGGGGTTCCAGATCAAGTTGGGAAGAAGGAGAGGTTTTAGGTTTCGGTTTGCCAATGCCTAAGGAGTTAAGGAACGACCATTATTACTATTATTATTATTTCTAATCGGGACGCCGCGGCTCGCGCAGACGGGTGATCAGATCACGTCTATGGATCTATTTCACCCACTATCCCAGCTGGAGACGGGCGGCGTGGGTTGTTTCGCTTCAAGCCCCATCCAGGATGATGGCCAGTTATATGTGGCGAGCCGCTCTTTTGGCTTCATCAGGGATGTCCTCATTTTCCATCCCCCCTAACTACTGGTTGAGATGTACTAAATGAGGATCCTGAGAGGGCCTCCGAAGCATTTCGCACACAATTCTGTGTCCCCTGGTGTAAGGCTCACTGCTCCACAAGCCACCCCGCCCGGGGCACTGGTTTACTGGTGCTCCTGCAGCGTTACCCCGTGGAACCTACCTGTTGCTTTGTAGTATCTTACCATGTCTGCTACTGATACTTCCCTGATATCCTCCTCTGATATTTTGTCCTTACCCGTTGCTAACCATCGGGGCATCGAGTACATGGGACACTCGGCGAAGAAATGGAAGCCGGTCTCCTCCTCTCCGCATTCTGGACAAGCTGGGTCCTCCTTTCTCTTCATTATGGTCAGATGTCTGTTTAAGTTACAATGAACTGTCATAATGCCTACCATTACCGTTATATCTGGTTTCGAGAGCTGTAAAAGGTGTTTAGTGTTATTCCTGTCATACCCCTTGATGAAGAGTTTGGATTGACGATGCCCCTCCACGTTCTCCCATCGCGTAATAGCCTCTACATTTATAATTTTCCTAAGTGCCCCTTTAACTATGTTGCTAGATATGGGAAGGCGGGGTTCTGGGCCTATCAGTACTTTATCTACTCCTTTCCTAGCTAGTTCATCCGCGGTCTCGTTACCCATATTTCCTTCGTGACCGGGTGTCCAGGCTAATATCACTTCTTTGTCTTGAGCTAGGTCATTTAGGGCCTCTTTACATTCTAACACCAAGGCTGATGTTGACTCTGATTTCATTATTGCTTTTACTGCTGCTTGGCTATCGCTGTAGATCATTACTCTGTTGTGTAAATTTCCGCAGGACTCCTTTATGTGTCTGGCACATTCTATGATGGCAAGTACCTCAGCTTGAAATACACTTGCAAATTTCCCAAGTGGTACTGACATTTTTATGCTTTCGGGTCCATCGATGAAGAATCCTGCGCCCGATCTGCCGGACTTAGCCTTCCTAGACCCGTCTGTGTAGCATACTATTGTTTCCTCTGTTGTTTCAGCCTCCCAGTTGTCTCTGGTTCCTATGTGTACTCTGTACTTCTTGTCGAAGATCTTTTGTTTCCCAATGAGGTCATTGCGCGTCATGATCATCGACAGATTTCTTTCATACGCTTTATCTATCGTAGAGTGTCCGGAGCCTGTATTTATGTTGCTCCATTGCCCGCACGACTTCATTCTGTACCATTGTTCTAGAGCTTTCTTCTTAGCCCCCAGATCCGGTGGATCGAGTCCGTGAATCATATCCAGTGCTGCTGAGGGCGTAGATCTCATTGCTCCCGTTGTCATGAGCTCTGCTAGTCTCTATACTTGCGCCAACTCTTTGTAATTTACTTTTATTGACGCCCTGTGCCACCATACTATTGCACCATACATAAGCCTTGGCAGTATGATAGCTTGGTAGATCCACATCACCACTGTTGGTCTTAGGCCCCAAGTTCTGCCTACGGCTCTGCTGCATTGCATCAATGCTATCTTGGCTTTGTTACTCTGTGATCTAATGTGTGAGTTGAAAGACAGCTTGTTGTCTATAATCACACCTAGGTACTTTAGTTCTTGTATCATCTCTATCTGGGTTCCATCTATGGTGATTGGTACCAGCTCTACTTTTTTCCTTTTATTTGTGAACATCATTAGTTTGGTCTTTTCGGGGTTAAGGTTAAGTCCTCTCTCCCTGCACCACAATAGTGTAGCTTTTATCCCAGACTGTATTCTGTTCCTTACCATTATCATGTCTTTCCCCGTGGCCAGTATTGCACCATCATCGGAGTATGCTTGCATGAATATGTGCATTCTGTTTATTTTCTTTAATAGGTCATCTATAAGTAGGCACCACATGAGTGGGGATAGACACCCTCCTTGGGGAAATCCCCTATTGGCCTTTATTGTGTAAGAGATGCCTCCTAGTTCTGCTGTTATTCGTCTGTTTCTCAACATATTCATTATCCATCTTCTGGTGTATGACTCTATGTTGTCTCTACGAAGTGATGCTTCAATTGCCATTGATGTGGCCTTATCAAATGCCCCCTCTATATCGAAGAAGCACGCCATTGCTGACTCTTTAGCTTCTAGCGCTTTGTCTATTCTTATCACAAGGTTATGAAGAGCCGTTTCTGTGGATTTGTTTTCCGTATATGCATGCTGGTTTGCATGAAAGGGGTTCCTTCCAAGTCCGACCTTCATCCTTATGTGTCTGTCTAATAGTTTCTCCAGTGTCTTTAGCATAAACGAGGATAAGCTTATGCATCTGAATGCTTTTGGCTCTTGATAAAATAAATAAAAAATAAATAAAATTAAAATATGTTTATTTTGCATTTAACAAAGTATTTTGAAAATAGGGGCAGGTGTCTCCTGCTAAGCTTATCGCCTGTGTAAGGAGGCACCGCTCTTCCAAGACTTATATTAAATTACAGTTAAATTGCTTTACTCCACCAGTGTTTAATAAAAAGAAACAATACATCATAAGTGAAAAAGAGGAAGATTACCTAGAGTCACTTACTTAGACAATTTTTTAAGAGGAAGTATATGAGTACAAGCAGAGTGTATGTGTGTATATGTGCGTGTGTATGTGTGAGTTTGTGTATGGGTGAGTGTGTATGTGCGTATGTGTGAGCGTATGTGAAGTTAGTGTTACTAGTAGTATGATCATACATAATATAAATGATTACATGTACAAGGTTCAAGCCTTTAATTATATATTATATTATTATATTAGACGTACGGTCAACCGCACGTCAGCAAAAACTTCTTCAACTCTATTACCATGTCATAAGGTCCAATAGCTTTATACCGATGCGCTGTCGAGCGCACATCTAGTAACTACTGAGCAGCTAGCCCTACGACAATAGTCTTGGGATCGACAACATGAGTACAAGTTCCACTAGCTGCTCAGCAGCTCCTCAATATAGTCATAAGTCTTATCCATTATCCAATTATGAATGCATTTCTTGCATTCGTATAGCGTTTTAGGGTAAATTGAAAGCTCTTTATTTATTAAATTATATAATTTATTGGAGCGCTTGTTAAATTGTCTGCTAGCAAATGTAGTTTTCACATTAGGCACCGTGCAAACTATGTCTTTCCTTCTTTTTTTACTCAATGTCCTGGGATCATATGGGAGTGTCTTATGCTTTTTCAATAAAACATTAGTTATATATAATTTTCTAACCGATAGTAATGCACAAATCTGATAAAGTTCTACAGTAGGAAACCTCCTTTTTTTTAAATACATAATCTTGATCAGACTACGTTGGGCACGTTCTAGTTCTAGAAATTTAGTTTTACTAGCTCCACCCCAGATTGAAATGCAGTAGACTAAAACAGATTGAACCAAGGCTATGTAAATGTCTCGTAGAAGGTCCCTGGTTTCACAGCCTGGGTCAGCGTACCCTCCTGGCATCACATGTCTTAATGTTTTAAAAATCCATGAAAGCTTGTTTAATCGAAGTATGACACATTCGAGATGTTGGTACCAAGAGAGTCGCTATGCCAAGAAGACTCCGAGGTATTTAGTGTGGGTAACTTTCTGTATAAAAGGACAGGTGCAGTTACCTAAATTAGATGAATTTGAGCAACTATGAATTTGTATCTGAAAATCATTGTTAGGTTGTCCGTCGTTTTGAATGCTAAAGCAAATATAATTGGTCTTTTCTGCATTAAGCGTAAGTATGTTAAAATTAAGCCACGAATATATTTGCTTTAGACCAGCTTCAGTGTTAAACCTTACACTATCCCAAGAGTCTCCTGTGAACACAATGGCGGTGTCATCAGCATACGAAAGGATTTTTGCATTCTTGAGTTTCATCTCACAAAGATCGTTAATATAGATTAGGAACAGAGTAGGCCCAAGAACACTACCCTGTGGTACACCGTATGACACCTCCTCAAAATCACTTGTGCATTTATCTAGCTTCACTTTTTGCATCCTATTAGATAGGTAGTCTTTGAAAAGTAACAGTGGGGAACCCCTAATTCCAATAGATTCCAGTTTGTTAATAAGGATAGGGAGAGAGACGGTGTCAAACGCTTTTTTTTAATCTAAGAACACAGTTATACATTTGTTTCTGTTATCAAGCTGTTCAACTACAAAGGAACTCAGCGCTACCACTGCATCATCAGTCGATCTCCCTTTTCGGAAGAAAAGGGAGATTTCTTGATAGGACTTTTTCTCCGGTTTTGGTAGAAAGGTAGCCCTTACAGTTCTCCAGCTTCCAGGTATGTATCCTAGGGCCAGACTGGCTTTTAGGATTGTCACTAACTCCTCCTTTATTATCTTGAGTGCTCTTTGCAGCATCTTTGGAAATATTCCCTCTGGTCCCGCCGCTTTATGGGGTGCCGGTGAGAAAGTATTAATACTCCATTCTACAAGTTCTTCCGTTATTATTCCTTATCCTGTGTCCTCCCACTCGTTTGTAGTAGTTACATCAGGGTCATCTAATCGTGCCTCTGTGTTATCAGGGAAGTGTGTGTCCATCATGATCCTTAGGATTTTCCCTGGATCTGTGATAACCTCGTTGCCTGCCCTGATGCAACGACCATACTTTGGCTGGATCACCGTTTTCTATAGATGAATGAATGTGACGACGTTGGGCGTCTCTACACATTCTGCTGCAGCGGTTACGCAGCTCCTTGTACCGTTCATGGTTCTCAACGGTAGGGTTTTTCCTGTACTTAACCTTTGCAGCATTCCTTCTAGCCATAGCACGTTTAATATCTTCAGTAAGCCACGGTGCCGGTAAGTGCTTAAGCTTTATCGGGCGGAGAGGAGCATGGATATCAAACACTTCTATTAACAGGGAATTGAAAATTTCTCGTCTATAGTAGGCGCACCAAACACGGCATTCCAATAAATTAATAAATAAATTATTTACCTAGACAAAAACAAGTCCAAGTAAGTGAAAAGTATTTAAAATTATAAACACTTGTGCTTGTGATTGTACAGGCAGATAGGTATTTCTCTAAATACAATTTATGGGGGGCAAATGACACTAGGGGCGTTTGACACGGGGGCATTTGACAATGGGGGCATATGTCACCAACCCTTTCTATTACAGTTAACCCCGAGTTGTGAAGACATGATCATCGCATGTGGATGGGATGCGGTAAGAGTAGACTGTGACCAGATCATCATGTTGCGTCGCACTGCTAACCGAGGTTTCTGCTGTACTTTCAACTACGTGCTTAGCTACAACCAGGAAACTAAGTAAATGGATTGCATTTTGCATTCTTTGAGTGCGTTCATCATTATTATTTAATAAGGACTTGCTTTGACCACGATCCAGCCCTGGTAAAGAGATAGGTATGAGATCGACGATGAACAGAAGAAACTAGTTTACTCGCGACTAGGAGTGAACAGATTTCTTGTTGGTATACGGCGTACAAAATAACTCGGGCTGAGACCGTTAATGCACAGAAGTCAAAAAATGAGTCGCGGGGGTGAGTGCGGCATGTAGGGGTGGCGAGCGAATCGTTCATTGGCTCTCCGCCTGTCACCCATGCGCTGAAAATAACCGTCATGGCCCGACTTATCCTGAACGTGCTATAAGCTCTCGCACCTCTCAGATTAAATTAGTATACCTAATTTCGGGAACAGTTAAATAAATCTGATACTTCTACTACAACTGTTGAAATTATTTCACAGTAAATGAATTGATTGCAGAATTGGATTAAATATGGAAATAAGGCGCCAAAAGTCCCCAGGATTCCTTCAAGGACTGACAGTATTGTTGGACCCGTTACTCGATGATTATGCTTACCCCATGAGCAACATGCAGGGATTTGATGTAAGAAGAGTTCAAAAAAGAGTTCTAATTATTATCGTGAAATAATTCGAAGGACAGATAGACAGTACAGATGGATTATTTTAACTCTAGCGCTGACAAAAAAGTGGTCACCCATGCGCAGATAATAACCGTCAGCGATAAAGTTACGTAAATCGTGTAATACTGTAGTATTCCAAAAATACATCTGAAATTAAAATAACACACCTAAAAATAATTTAAATTTAATTACATGTAAATTATTGCTCATGCATTCTATTTCAAAAGAAAAAATTAAAAAGAATTTACCACACGGTGTTCTAACTAGCCTTACGTTCGATATAATATAATATGTCGTTTTTTGGCCCGAGACCCGAGATGTAGGCCGAGGTCGGGTTTCGTGAATCTGCAACATGGTTTCCATTTTCGGTGTGGATGGAATGCACTGACAATAAGTTAAGTAGACGTACTAAGAAAATTTCTGCGGGAAATAATTCGTGGCTTTTTTCAGATCTTGATATTCGACCCAATGCACTACGCAGACCCAAGTGCGGGCCGTGTCAGCCACCGATTGGCTAGTAATTTGTTCTTAGAGATCAAATCCACTAAGCAGACAGCCGCCAAGGAGATACGAAAATATTTTCTAGAAACGGTACGAACCTATTTTTTCCGCTGCTCTTGAGGTCAATCTGACTAACTCTAACCCTCTCACTGGGTTGGAGCTCAGATTGTACAATAGGTTGGAGTGGTATGGAGCTGGGTAAATAAAATAATATTTTTTTAAATGGCTTTGGATGTTGTTGATGTTTGTTTTGAATACCCAGAATCTTCTTGACGGCCGTTATTTATCGCGGAGAGTAAGATGAAACTATCAAATCCAGAATCAGAATCAGAATCAGAATCGTTTATTTGCGAAAACATGGTAAGGATTACAGAGGTGGTACAAAAATATAAAGTGATCATGTACATGTTTTGCTAATTTTGGTTTAGCATGCAAATTTTTAGAAAAATACCTTAAAAATTAAATTTAAACAAGAAGAATCGAAAAAAAGAAATACAAATCAGTCAGGAATAAAAATTAATAAATTGTTAAATATAAATCTCAAAATGTCAAACTTAAACCTAAGATTTTTTCTTCGAAAAATATTCCCTTAAATTATAATAGGCATTGTCAACTAAGTACTTGTGAAGTTGTTTTTTAAAAGAGTCCAGACTAGAAATATTGATTATATCTTTAGGAAGAGCGTTATACAGTTTTGGTGCCATTCCAACTATACTTTTATGAAGCAGTGCAGTTTTACAGGAATGTAGACACAGTTTGTCCTGTCGACGAGTACTTTTGACTTGAGAAAAAAGATGCATATTGGTACGAACAAACATTACAGTCTCAAAAATATACAACGATGAAAATGTTAGTAGTTTTAAGTCTATGAAATGTGGTCTACAACTATCAGTTCGTCGTAAGTGGCAGATAGCTCTAATACAGCGTTTTTGTGCTTTAAATATTGCATCTATACCGGTCGCTTTTCCCCAGAAAATTATACCATATCTTAATACTGATGCTACAAGTCCATGGTAAGCCATTAAAACTGTATTTCGATTGGCTATTTTGCTAAGTTTGCGCAGAGCAAAAGAGCTTTGGTTGAGTCTCTC
Organism: Athrips mouffetella; assembly: GCA_947532105.1. Lineage (NCBI taxonomy): Eukaryota > Metazoa > Arthropoda > Insecta > Lepidoptera > Gelechiidae > Athrips > Athrips mouffetella. The sequence goes on from OX383973.1 coordinate 8,527,253, forward strand.
GCATAAACTATTGATATGAGATTTCCAGCTCATGTTGTAATCTAAATGAAGGCCTAAGAATTTAGTTTCATCTGTTTGCCCAATCACTGTTGAGTCGTGCTTTACATTAGAATTGAGTGGCACGGGATTTCTTTGTTTGAAATTTATAATTTTTGTTTTGCTTAGATTAATCTTCAAATTATTAGTTTCTAACCAATTTATAATTTCTGAAATACTACTTTGAATGTCATTTTCGTTAGAGTAAAGAATTGTGCAATCATCAGCAAACAGAATCATTTTATTATAAGATGTCAAATTAACTATGTCGTTGATATAAATAATAAATAATAGTGGCCCCAAAATGCTTCCTTGTGGAACTCCGACATGTACAGGATTTGCACGAGAAGAGTATATTGTTTCTGTTTTTGTTTTTGGACAGACCCTAGTAATATGCGTTACTTGTGTTCTACCACTAAGATACGATCTTACGAGATTGTGGACATTACCTCTTACACCATAAGTTTCAAGCTTTTTTAACAGTATTTTATGATCAACGTAGTCGAAGGCTTTTGTCAAATCCATAAACAACGCCAAGACAGGGATCCTCTTATCCATCCTAGTATACACAGTATATAACATGTCATATATAGCCATATTAACGGATTTATTTTTTCGAAAGCCTTTCTGTTCTGCCACTAAAATATTACTATTTTCAAAGTAATTATAAATAGAATTGTAGATAATTTTTTCAATTATTTTAGAAAAAACCGGTATAAGTGCCATCGGTCGATAATATTTTACATTTTCTTTATCGTCTTTTTTAAAGAGTGGTTTTATAACAGTTGTTTTTAGTTTTTCGGGAAACACACCATGTGCTATACATAAGTTAATTATATGGCTTAGTGGCTCCGCTATGAGAACTGAAACAAACTTAATGACCACAGTACTTATGTCGTCATAGCCAGTGCTGTGAGTATTTTTCAGATTTTTTATTATTCTATACACTTCATGTGGATCAGTAGGCCTCATGAACAACGAGCCTAACCGCTGCTGATTTGAACAAGTTGGATTACGATGCAATATGTGTGGTTGAGATTTGTTATCTGCACTGAAGTAATCATTGAATGTTTGGGCAATATCGATTGGATCTTTTAGGATGTTACCATCGCTACACCTAATTTGTGTAATACTGTCCTTCGGAAACTGTTGCTTTGTTTTATTTATTATACGCCATGTAGCTTTAGACTTGTTTTCAGCGTTAGAGATGTAGTAGTCATTTTGCGATTTTTTCGTTAAATTGATGATTTTGCTTAGCAATTTTGAATATGTTTTAAATTTGCCCTTTTCTCTTTTATTTTTTGTAAGTCTGTAACTCCAAAGAAGTTTCCGTTTTCGCTTGCTACAACGCCTGATGCCTTTGGATAGCCAGGTTGGTCTAGTTTTATTGGTAAGTTTGATTTTAATGATTGGGAAGCATTGATCATATAAAAATTTAAACATGTCATAAAATAAATTAAATGATTCATTGGGACAGTTACTGTTAAATATGTCAGTAAAATTCAAACTCTCTAAATAGCCATAAAATTTTGTCATATTATCCTTGGAATAGTCACGTTTCATTTTGAACCAAGCCGGTAGGGTACAGAACTTTTTTACCGGACAGTGAAGGACTTGACCAGTATGATCAGAGAGAGCAAATTCAAAAATCTTGCTTTTACTACCTCGAACATTGTGAATTATATTATCTAGACATGTACCACTTTCAAGTCTTGTAGGTGCGCGTACTGAAAATTTCAAATTATATCCCTGTAATATTCTTTCGAACTCCATAGAATATTTAGTTTTTTTTAAGATGTCAATATTGAAGTCTCCGCATAATATTATTTTATTATTAAAAGCAAATAAATGCAAAATGTCATAAAGGTTATTAAAAAAAAATGTCAAAATTTTGAGCTACTGATTTACATTTACCAGTGGATTCTGATCATTCACTAGTCACTAGTAAATCTTCGCTCGTCATCTCATCAGACTAGAGACTAGTCCAACGGAAAAAAAGTAAGCTACAGTAGGTTGTGTTAGGCTCCGCTCCCTTCCTCACATGGTGGTCCTCGCACACAGAAATACCCGTTAACTTGTATCAGTTCCATGGTCAACCAGATACTTTTTTTCTAATTCCGTGTAAGTAGAACTTACGAAAATATTATAATACATTTTCTCCAGGATTTTGTTTTTTTTATGATTGATTTGAGCGCATTGTACTAGGTGTAAAGAGGACTGACCGTATCCGGAACACAACACTGCGGTCCAAAACCCGTATCGCTGACGTCGGCAAAAAGGCTGCCACTTTAAAGTGGGATTGGGCGGGTCACGTGTGTCGGATACACCCCGGACAGGTGGCCCAAACGCACTACGGAATGGGTACCACACGATGGACGCCGAGGCAGAGGAAGGCTCAAGAAGCGGTGGAGAGATGATCTGGATGCTTGTAGAGACCAGTGGCCCATAGTCGCAATAAATAGGGAGGAATGGAAACGTATGGGGGAGGCTTTTGCCCAGCAGTGAGACAGTATAGGCCAGTAAAAAAAAATATTTTAGGCCAATTTTCTCGAACAAAAGTTTTCATCTAGAAGTGGCTACTTTATTTAAAGCACAAATAAAAAAAATAAAAAATACTTCAGAGCCCCACACATGCGCTCGGCCCCGTAGGCCCAGATTAGTATGTGAGTATCATATGTTCCTTGGTATATATAGTACAGCATTGCCACCCCATAGTACCCCTTAAGTCTCTTTGACATTTCTAAGTGGTAGGCAGATAGTATTAATCGGTAGTTCACTTTTTGCCTAAGAAATACACATTTTTTTTTTTTAGATTATTAAGGAACAAACAGTCTTTAAAAAACATTTAAAATTGAAACTAGTACTAAACAGACCTAGAGTCCCCTTAATTACAATAAAACAAACAAAGTAAATGTAATGAGCACTCAAAACGAAACGCCAAAAATTGGAAGCGTGATCAATAAGTTGGAAATAACAATAACAGTTACCTCGATATCACCAAACGTCAAACTAAACTGAACAGTTTTCCTGCTAACCGTGATTTATAATGTGACAAGGAAAGGAAAAATATATCGATATCCTTAAGATTAGTATTATAATTACGCATAGCACGAGAGAAGAAAGAGTTCATAGCATAGTTTGTTTTGCAGAATCTAACATGAAAGGTAAATTTAGAACGTGAGAGGGTACTATATGGAATTCTAAGACACACTTTTTCTAATAAGAGACTGGAATCAATATGACCATTTATTATTTTAAACAAGAATACTGAGTCTAAATAGACTCTTCGACTTTCCAAAGATGCAAACTGATAACGTTTAGCGGCAACTTCATAATTCGTAAAATAGTTTCCAGTTCGATAATCTAAAGATTTTAGAAATTTATTTTGTATTTTCTCAATACGGCTTACGTGTACAGCATATTGTGGGTTCCATATGATACTCGCGAACTCAAGGTGACTACGAACAAATGCATAATATAGTATTTTTAGAGTAATAACATGTTTAAAAGGCCGAGATAGTCGAAGTATTAGACCAAGTTGCTTGAAAGCTTTGTCAACGATGTTATTTATGTGTAAATTATAATGTAATTTATGGTCTAACGTAACTCCTAGGTCTCTAATTTCACTTACTCTTTTTAAAGCGACTCCAGACAAAGTGTAACGATGATAAATTACATTATGTTTACGAGAGAAGGTAATTATGTTGCATTTGTCCTTATTAATATGTAAGTGATTTCTCTCACAGTATCTATAAAAGGCATCTATATCATCTTGCAACGAATGACAATCATATTGAGATTTAATAACTTTATAGATTTTGGTGTCATCCGCATAGAGTAGATGGGAGGAGTTACTGAATATTTTACCTACATCATTGATATAAAGCGTGAACAGAAAAGGGCCCAAATGGGAACCTTGAGGAACTCCCGAGGGTATTGTTAGGAACCTCGAGGTAAAACCTTTAAGTGAGACAGCCTGACTTCTGTTACTTACGTATGATGTGACCCACCTCAGGAGGTCGCCGTGTATACCGACCTTTCGTAGCTTATTTAAAAGTATATTATGATTGATTTTGTCAAATGCTTTCGAAAAATCGGTATACACAGCGTCGACCTGAAAGCCAGCATCGAGAGCTTCCGTGATGAAAGTAGTGTAAGTAACTAAGTTGGTGTCGACGCTACGACCGCGGAAAAATCCATGCTGATAAGTGGAGATGTGCCGAGATAAGATACAAGTTAATTCAGTTGTGACTAGTTTTTCGAAGAGTTTACCAAAGATACATAGTTTAGATATAGGCCTATATTGCTGTACCTCATTACGGCTTCCACCCTTGTGAATAGGTGTTATAAGAGCTTTTTTCCACACACTGGGGATTATTTTATTAAGTCCAAAAATTTTTTTCGTATTTCGACCTATGTTACTTAAGGAAAGTTGTTCAGATTAATGGGCAAATTCACATCCTTCGGGGTTGGTATGCCCTTCTTGTGACATCCTGTACACCGGTATTTATAGCTATTTTACATGTAAAACACAGGTAGGATAGGTCCTAGGCGCGTGATACCGGTATCGGTAAATACCTGTATTTCAAGCCCTCTTTCTGATTGGCTCCCCGTCTGTGACTCGTGCTTAGGAAATAATGATCAGCATCGTTCTTTTGTGCCTTGGCGATGTCTAGGGCGTAAAAGTGTTCGGTTTCGAGCTTCCTTGGCTACTGCGAACAACCCGGGTTTTTCGTCAGATATTTCTGCCTTCCTATTCAAAAAAGTAAGTAGTGCTTTGTCTTTCTATTAAAAAAAATCTTTCTGTTTTTAGAGGCACTGTCTCTTCCACGACGAAATGCCGGATATGTTTGACAACTTGTACTCATACAGCACCTGTATAGTGCAGTGCAGGATTCTTACTATTCAGGATCTCTGCAAGTGTACTCCCTTCTTCTTCGCTGCCAACAAAAAGATCATTGATACGCCTGTCTGCTCGTTAGAAGATTTGCCGTGTTTGAATAAGTACAGAGGTGTGTTATACATTGTCTCAGAATAAACTAATCATACAGAACGAACACTCTCCGCCCTCCTTGGCATTCACCCCCTGAACCCCCACGTCCCCAGTCCCCAAGCGACCCACCCGTGCGATTCTGGGGGTCTAGATGTACTGAATATCAGGCAAAATTTTGACAGGTCGTGGTTTCGCGCTCGTAGTAGGTACTGTCCGAGGTGTGACATTGTTTAGTTAGACGGTGAGTTAGAAAAGATATAAGCTAGTTTTTACAATCATCTATCTAACTACATCCCGTAAGTAATTAAAATTCTTCTTACCGCCCGTCCCTCCTAACGTCCCTGTACTTGTACTTCAGTCTTCAAATTCATCAGCCTCATCCCCTGTGGAAGTTGAAAACATTAGAATAGTGGCAGAGGAAAACTTACGATCTGCGAGCAGTGAAGACCGGTCGTTGGACAAATCTTTGCCCGACAGTGGACGTCTTTGGTAGCATAAGTTATTAATTTCCTTCAAGTGTGCATAAAGCTCGCAAACCTCTCTTCCAGAAAAGTTCTTTTACCTTTATCCTACTGGAGTAGAAGACACGACAGGTCTGGAGAAAGAAGTGGCAGACTCTCTGGACTGCACTCAGTGTCTGCCTGACTGTGAGATCACTCAGTACTTCACCAAAGCTTCTAAAACACCGATGTACCCACACAGTATAAATAAGACTTTATTTGATATTATATCGTGAGTACGGCTGCCTTCTATTGTGATTGTCCTCATAATCCTCAGGGCTCAGTACCTGGGCGACCAAGCTATGCTCTGTATAATCTTAACCAAAGTCCATCACATACAGCGCCATCTAGTACGGAGTAGAAAAACTAACCGCAATTCTTGAAAATAAGCCCCTAAAAACTCTTAAAACGTAAATGAAAATAGTATTAAGTAATGATAAATATTATTATATAACCTTTATCTATATTTTATGTACCTCCAGGTCTATTATATACTATAATGTTTCTCACAAAACATATTTGCATAAGCCTTTTTACACTGTGCCATTTTTGAGCAACAATCACGCATTAACAAAAATGATCTAAGCTAAATGACCCAAGCTAAGCTAAGAAACAACGCGCGCCGGGGTAAGCTTAGGAGGACTCGCGCGCCGAGGGTTCCGATATACCTTTAGTATTTTTGGAAGCAATAAAGTCCATTTTTAGGACCGCAAAACTTAATTTGTTTGTAAAGGTTCTTTGCAGATTTCTAAAAAACTGTGCAAATTAGAAAGATCGTTTTATTTTTGCTGTGATATTTACAAAAACTTCTATCGACTGTAGTTGATTCAGATTTTTCCTTTCACAAACTTCGGAGATAAGGGCGGGGGAATGGTACTTTTTTGTAATTTTTCATCATAACTTGAAAACTAGGAGTCGTAAATAAAATACTAAAATATATTTTAGAATGTACACGTGAAGCCCTTTCATATGATACCCCACTTGACCTAGTAGCGACAATTTGAAATTTGGGCCCCCTTTAGGGTAATAATACCTAATATATTTTTTTAATTATTTCATGTACAATTAAGTTGGGCAATCATATTCTAAAACTATTGCAAATTTCAAGTCGATAGCATGAGTGGTTGCCGAGATATACAGGTGTGACAGACAGACAGACAGACAGACAAAGTGGCACCATAAGGGTTCCTTTTTTTTACTATTTTGGTATCGGAACCCTATAAATCAAAGATTCTATCTGCCTCAGTCTTTGTGTACGAGGGTTGAGGATCGTGGTAATTGAACGATACTACCATAGCCAAAACGTTTGCCTAAAACGTTACATTAACGTTTTGGTTTTTGTTATATCGTTCAAATTCTCCTGGAAAGAATTTTCCGTCAGATTACTTCTAGTTCTGTTAAAATTCGCCTATTTTTTTAAGAATCATGTTCATTTTTATGATTCTAAAATTATTTCCAATTTCAGAGGACATACAGACATGATTAACAAAACTATGCTAAGCATCTATCACCCTACCACTGACGCCACTTTGGTCCAGCTGGACGTTGTCAGCTATTGGTATGAAGTTATAAGTAAGTTTTTTTTTCTTTTGTTTTTTGGACATACTTACTTGTTTTGTGATCGTTTCATTGAATTTAACTTAACAGTTGCCGTTTGGATCTCGCTTGTGGATGTGAAAAACGTTACTCCCAAGAACTCCCATCTTTTAAATACTATTTTTCATCACTACAAAAAAAAATTGTAAATTGTTAGCACCACAAACAGAACAACTTTCGAAATATTTGTTTTACTTTCTTGGTTCTTGGCCCTAGTTTTTAGGGTTCTGTAACATAAAAAGGAAAAAACGTAACCCTTATACAACATGTTAACGGAATAAGCGAAACTGAGAAAGTAGTTAGTTCAGAATCGAAAGTAGAATCAATTTCACGGGTTTTTGATAGGGGTGTTTTTTTTTTATTTGAATATTTGCCGCTTCTATTCTAAATATTTCTGTGGATACGCACGCTGGCAGTGACGCCGCGCGGTTCGCGCTGAGGAGGGGAGGGAAGTGGGCGCGGAGTGCGCGGACTAGAACAACGAAGAAACTAGAACAATGATCAAACTTTAAAATAACAATATCTCGATTAAAAAAACTTATTTAAGATTTTTCTGCGGGAATGGATTTATTTTAATAAAAATCAGTTGGGATGTATGAGGGTTTCGCTTATTCCATTTACACGTTGTATAATCACTTGGTTGTCTGTCTGTCTGTTAACAACTTTTTCTCACGGACAAGTAAACGTATCGAGTTGAAATTAATATCAAATATTAAAGTCTATGAACCTTTGAGGGTGTAAAAATTTTAAGCTTCCACAACAACACATTTTCAAAAGATTTGCCCAATTATGTCCCCATCTTCATATTACATTTGTGAACCAAACTAAAACCTATAGTGTACTTCCCGTTGACCTTGGTTCTTGTAATTTGCTAAAAAGCTAGGTATCACAGCATAAGCAAATTAAAAAGCCAAAATTCATTAAATATCACAACTTTTCTACCAACTTAATATATTACCAACCAAAGAGTCTCCTGTTTTACGTAAATTAATATTAAAGAGGGTTCAGGGTTGAGAAGACGCGGAGTTTTTAAAATCAAAGGGCAAAAGCTTGTATAGCATATTATTATTATTCTATCATGTGGTGGACAGGTACGGAACCCTTAGTGCGTGAGTCTGACTCACAATATGCCGGTTTTTTACAAGATTAATATGTTTTAAAAATGTTTGTTGTTACAGGTAATATAGGCGGCTTCTGTGGAATCATAATTGGGTTTTCTTTAATAAATATTGTGGAAATCTTCTACTTTTTCACCATCCGTTTCATCCAGCATTTTTGCATTAATTATAGAAAATACCACTAACTTTTATAAACATTGAAATATTTGAATTTCGCGCGGGTCGCAGTAAAAGAAAAAAGTTTTGGAAATGATTGCATGTCTAACTCCTATACTGAACATAGAGAGAGGAGGATATTGAGGGCTGCATATCTTACGTTTCACTTGCACCATGAAGAAAAAAAAATGCTTGTGAAAAAAAGAGAGCTTGTCGTTTTTCGTCCTTTTTTGCGTGCCGCCTTTTTGAACTAAATGTCAAGAAAATACTTATTTATTAAAAAAAAGCCTTTCGTTATGAGACTAGAAGGAATTGGTGATAAGTGTTTTTACTATCGCTGAATTAATTAAAACTAGTAACATTGTGCGACAGCAATATTCAAGATAGCCTCTGAAAACTTATATACTTACCTATGTTATTTTCTTAAATATCTTGAATATTGTTAAAATATCGAATATAATAAAAACACCTATTGGGTACCAAAACGGAATGGCTTCTAGGTTGTTTTTATTTTAGAATCTAGTTTTGATTATAATAATAATGTATAGGTAGCTAGTGTATAATTATGTTGTCGTTAAAGTGCGGAATACGTTAATGTACACATTAACTAGGTAATCTGCAGATAACCTGAATCGATACGTTAAAGTGCGAAATTTTACATAGAGTAGCTTACCTAGATAATTTTTTCGACTCTTAATTATCAAAAAATTATATGAATAAAATTACAAAAAAAAATACCATCCCCCCCCCTTATCTCCGAAGTTTGTGAAAGGATAAATCTGAATTAATTACAGTTGATAGAAGTGTATTTAAAAATTACAGCAAAAATAAAACCATCTTTCTAAATTGCTCAGTTTTTTAGAAATCTGCAAAAAACCTTTACAAATAAACTTAGTTTTGCTGTCCTAAAAATGCAATTTATTACTTCTAAAAATACTATAGGGTACATCGGAACCCTCGGCGCTCGAGTACGACTCGCACTTAACCGGTTTTTTCAGAATCACTGGGCTTCGGGAGCCAAACCAATGAAAATTCACGATGTACCTACTTATATATTTTATTGATCTAACCATGATTTAAAAAAGTACAATAGTGCTGTATTATTAATTCTGTCTACAGTAGTTTTGAAATCACGTGTACCTATAATTTGTATCGTGTCGTAGTTTTAATCAACTTTTACAATAATTACATATGAATAAAATATTCAAGGTTCATCAAACACGCAAACTTTTTTTTATTTCTTTAATTCTACATGATTAAGTCCACATGATTTGTTTAGTTCAATATAAGTACAAATAAAAGTGAGGTGCTTTTAAGTATGGAAAACCCTACAATACCCAAATCCCGTAGGCATCGTAGGGTAAAAGTTCCGAGGCGTATGGGTATAGAAATGATTTTGCGCAAGACCTTCTGTCAGACCTTCAAGGAGTATATCAGAAATTGCTCTCTGCCTGGAGTTAAGCATTTCTGTGACCCTGCTCTTGGTTGGCTGCAAAGGTAAATAAGAAATTGTAAATTCAATTAAAAACCTTACTACTTACGTAATAACGCAGATTTCATGCAAATTCAAGCCTGTGAATTAGACTTGTGTTGTTTAGTACCTATATATATATATATGTATATTTTATGGAACTAATGAAATAGTGAACACAATTTTAGTATGTTACTCAACCATGAAACAGAACAACATTCCCGAGGAACAAAGGTTGAATTACGAATATAAATTTTTAACCTCCCATAGAAACTGCGTCATCTGACAGCGCATTTTGTAAGGGAGATTAAATTTGGTTTTTCGCATTTCGACCAAAGTTTCTTTGGGAAAGTAACGTGCTAATTTATGTTCGCTATTTCAGTAGGACCTTATACAGAAAAACCTGCACTGTAATTCAATTTCATCATTAAGTGCTTAACGGTTTTTTACGATAGGTAATAGACACACTGCCTCTAAAACTCTTTAATATCCATGATAGTCAAAGTTAGTACGGTATTCGCTTTCTATCAGAATAGAGGGGATAGTTATCTTATGATCAGTATTTTTTTTGTATATGGTTTTAATATTTTTGCTTCTGAAACCAACTAACCGAAACTTACTATATTTTAATATTATTTATTTGATTTAAAGATAACAAGGAGCTCAAATGTGATAATGTAGTACATTTATAAAATTAGCTCGCTAAGGCCGTTTCACTCACTATAGGTACACAAAAAGTATTAAAGTCTCATACAAAAATACCCCTCCACACTGTTAGAAAGCTAGCTAGCTTGAACAAGTAGGTATACATACTCGCAGTCCGCTGTTATAAGCTTTGACTAGCTAAATCGGTTATACAGTTACTCAACGTCTTTGATTAAACTTATTTCCTCGCACGTTCCTGTACATTATACTCACGTATAATTGATGTTCCGCTTTCCCTAGGTCAATCTGGGCTCTCGTGTTTTGCGCAGCTATGAGTACGGTTTGCTATTTCTTGCAATATGTTTGGTCTGATGTGCTGACCAAACCTCTGATCGTAACGCTGGAGACATCCACTTACCCCATAGGATCAATTGACTTCCCAGCTGTGGCTATTTGCAACAACAACCGGATAAGTAAGAAAGCTTTAGAAAAATTTGCTTTGGAAGAGTAAGTAGCGATTGATATCTGTTCTGCACTAATATTCTAGGTATTTCTTTGTAAGCACTAGCATCGAACGATTTGTGACCACAAAATAGATCATCTTTCATTTTAACTTCATTTTTAGGGTTCCGTACCCCAAAGGAAGAAACCGGAACCCTAATAGGATCACTTTGTTGTCCGTCTGTCTGTCTGTCTGTCTGTCAAGACCCTTTATCTCACGAACGGGTAAAGGTATCAGGTTGAAAATAATACCATATATTATTCATGAACCACACAAGATCTGAAAATTTAAATTTTTTATAACCACGCAATCAAAAGATATGGCTTTTTCTGTCCTCATCTCCATACATTTATGCAAAAAAGGAAAACCTACAGGGTACTTCCCGTTGACCTAAAATTATGAAATTTGGCAAGAAGCTAGGTCTCACAGTACAAATAAAGGGAAAAGTCTGAAATCATTAAATATTACAACTTTACTCACAACTAATGGTAACCAATTGTGGTGAGCTCCCGTTTCAAGAAAATTCGTATAAGAGAGGGGTCAAGTTGGATGGTCGCGGAGGCGATTTTTGTTTTAGTTCTATTTAAAAAACGAGAACACTTACAAACTTGAAAATTGGTATGTTTATAGTTCATCAGCTATAAAATAACAACAAATAGTAAAATTTGGTCAAGCGCGTGTCAGACTCAAAAAATCTAGCACATTAACTTACTGAAATTTCAACTAATACAATTATGACTATTTGGTGGTACGGAACCCGCAGTGCGCGAGTCCGACTCGCACTTGGCCGGTTTTTTTAGTATAGGGTGAGTACACGCACGATGAATAAACGTCTCTCTCACATAAAAGAGTTGTTTCAGGTACCCTGATTTGTCGGACAACGGCCAAGAATCTTTGGAGGCAGTGACACAGATGATGACCAACTGGGGTAAACTCATCAGTTTCACGTACAACGGGAGTCTGCGAAATGATCCAATTTTCAAGAGGATGATAGAAAAATATCGCCTAGATAGTTCACGAGTTGATCACATTATGGGCATGGTTAGGATAGGATGAATAAATTTTATCGGTCTTGAATAAATTGTTGGTAAAAATGTGAAATTAAAACTTTTACACGATGCTCATTGTACTAAATTATTTTCGTTTTGTTTTTATCAGCTTGCACCGAAATGCGCCGATATGATATTGAAATGTATCTGGGATGGTAGAATCGTAGACTGCGAAAGCATTTTTAATATAAATAAAATCTCCAATCGTGGTCACTGCTGTACTTTTAACTACTGGTCTGTTTTCAATACTTAAATCTTTATTAAGTGACTCCAGACTACTTTTTAATTCTGCTGATCTATTCAAATTACTTTGCAGGTTGGCAAATCGAGCAGTGGCAATAAAACGTCAAAAAGAACCAGGAAGTATATATGGTTTAAACTTGATATTAGATCCTTTACTTGATGATTATGCTTATCCGATGCACAACATCCTTGGATTAGATGTAAGATTTACACTTATAACTCTTTTTTTGGTTACTTTTATTTCTGAATCTTTACATAATTATCACCATTCTATCTACGCTATCTGTCTCTGATACCCATAGCTCGGCTCGACTTTGTCTAGTTTGGGATCAGATGACCTTGTGTAAAATGTCCCCAATATTTATTTATTATTATTAATTTAATATTGGATGTCTTTAGTCAAACAATAAAAAAAAAACCGGTCAAGTGCGAGTCGGACTCGCGCGCCGAGGGTTCCGATATACCTATAGTATTTTTGGAAGCAATAAAGTCCATTTTCAGGACCGCAAAACTAAATTTGTTTGTAAAGGTTTTTTGCAGATTTCTGAAAAACTGTGCAACTTAGAAAGATCGTTTTATTTTTGCTGTAAAGTTTACATAAACCTCTGTCAACTGTAATTAATTCAGATTTTCCCTTACTCAAACTTCGGAGATAAGGGGGGGGGGGGGGAATGGTATTTTTTTTGACATTTTTCATCATAACTTGAAAACTAAGAAACTTAAAAAAATACAAAAATATATTTTAAAATGTACAAGTAAAGCCCTTTCATATGATACCCCACTCGACCTAGTAGCGACAATTTGAAATTTGGCCCCCCCTATTTTGGCCCCCTTTACATTAATAATCATACTTTTTTCAAAAAATTTTTATGTGCAATTAAGTTGGGCAACTATATTCTAAAACTATTCCAAATTTCAGCTCGATAGCGTAAGTGGTTGCTGAGATATAGAGGTGTGACAGACAGACGGACAGACAGACAGACAGACAGACAGAGCGGCACCATAAGGGTTCCTTTTTTTTACCATTTTGGTATCGGAACCCTAAAAAGAAGAACTTTATTCACCAAATGCACAACATAAATACTCGTATAGTGGTAAATAATTATGTTTACTCTAAGTTATACAATATGTGATTGGTGAAAAGGAAAGACACTCAGCATGCTGCTGGTTTTCAGTATCCATCAAAGTTTTACTAAGCTGCGCATTTAACTAATTGTGGCGTTTATTTCAGATATTTATGTTTGATCCAGCTCATTTTGCGGATCCAAATTCTGGACGTGTGATTCAAACTTTTGTTGAACCCAACAAGGCACTTCATTGGGAATTGAAGTCAACGAAACAAATCGCTTCTGTTGAAGTGAAAAAATATAATATTGATACAGTAATTAATTACAATTATTTAACTAACTTTTATTACAATATGTAATGGCTGTCTTTATATTTTTTTTATCTACGTACTCGGGACAACTATTAAAATTCACCTAGTGATAAACAACATTAAAAAAACCGGTTAAGTGTGAGTCGGACTCGCCCGCCGAGCGTTCCGATATACCTGTAGTATTTTTGGAAGCAATGAAGTCCATTTTCAGGACCGCAAAACTAAATTTGTTTGTAAAGGGGTTTTGCACATTTCCAAAAAAACTTTATTGTTTTATTTTTCCTGTAATAATCACATAAAAATGAATTAAATAATTGATCAACTTCAATTGTTTTATAATGAACTTTTCAAAAGAGTATAATATAAACGGTACAGTGATTTTAATGTTTGGATTATAGGCGACCACTTACCATCAGGTGGTGGCCCACAAGCTCGCTTGCTCACTTGTTGCATAAATATAAAAAAGTAATTTTCATAGAGGCGTTTTGGTACCAACACTGATGTACGGCAGTGAAAGCTGGGTATGGCAGAAAAAGCATGAAAGTAGAATTAATGCAGTAGAAATGAGAGCGTTGAGGAGTATGATTGGTGTGAAATTGAGTGACAGGATTAGAAAAAGTGTGATAAGAGAACGTTGTGGCGTAAAAGAAGACGTAGTGACTAAAATTGAGAAAGGGATGCTGAGATGGTTTGGTCATGTAGAGAGGATGAATGAAGGAAGATTGACGAAAGAGATCCACAAGGCGAGAGTGAATGGAAACGTTGGAAGGGGAAGGCCTTGGCGAACGTACCAGGACCAAATTCAGGACGTTCTGAATAAAGGCCAGGTTAAAAGTACCCTAAACCGACGAGCATGTATGAAAGGATTGATGAAGGTTCAGGAAGCAAAGGAAGTATGTCAAGATCGTAGCAGGTGGAGAACTGTGGTCTCTGCCTACCCCGACGGGAACAAGGCGTGATGTTATGTATGTATGTATGTATGTAATTTATCATCCATTGACGAACAATTGATCTTCTTACCAATTTATGTTTGTGATATGTTTTCAGCGGAAATGCCTTTTTCGTAACGAAGATATAGAAGGATATATATATGAAGTTTATTCTTATAGCACTTGTATCGTGGCGTGTCGTGTTAGTACGATCATCTCCCTATGTAAATGCAGACCATATTTCTACGTGTCTTCACATCACCATAGCTTCCTTAATGAACCTTTGTGCACTCTGGAATACTTAAAATGCCTTGATAAGTATAGGGGTACTGTATTGTACTTATTCGTTTTAAACTTAATTTTTTACTTAAGGTGATCCGTTTTCCATACAAAAATTCAAATGACTTGCATTCTTACGCGGGACATAAAATTCTGTTGAAAAACGAACGAATACTGCTATTTTTAGTTAAATTTTTCGCTAATTAATACAAAAATACAGTTAATGTACTGAAAGTACAATTTTCTTAAGCAATTTTTGGTTCAATATTACGATTGTGGGCGTGCGGTCAAAACTGTACGGTTTTGCTTTGTGTGCATGTGTGAGTGATCGCACTCATGTAAACACGGACTGACGAGAGTAATTGACTTTAGTGGACATACGGAGATATTTTTCTTATCGAAATTGTTGTTAGGCGTTGAAGTTGCACGATGAAATTTACGCGAATCAACTTTTTGCACATATATAGTTGGTACTTATTGCATTAAAAAATAAAACCTTATATTTGCAGCAGTGGCTCCATCTAGTTGCGTTCGGGGCTAAGCTGGCCGTCACAGATCACCTTAATTTTTATGTATTCAAAGTAGGAAATCGCAAAATTTCACAACCACAGGCAGGATTCGAACCTGCTGCGTCTTCTCCGTCAGTAACGGAGATGCTTTACCAACTCAACTAGGCTACCGTGGTCCTGCCTGATGTTGTGAAATTTGCGACCTCTATACGCATTTCAACATTGCGTTTGTAACATCAGGCAGGACCACGGTAGCCTAGTTAAAACGTAGAAGACGCAGGTTCGAATCCTGCCTGTGGTTTTGAAATTTTGCGATTTTTTATAAGTAGATTTATCCGAACACAGGAAGTGTAAAATTGAAATCATTTTTATGTTGTTTGTATCTAGCAAATTACCTTATTTATATACATATTTTCAGAGAAATTGTTGTACTTATTTCCAATGAAAACAGAAAATACGGATGGTTTAGAACTCGAGCTGCGGAATTCCTTGTATTGCCCCTACTGTCTGCCAGATTGTGAGTTGACACAATATGCATCCAAGGCATTTGAAACGCCTTTATTGACTCCATTTGCGAGTAAAGACCGCAAAAGTATTTTCAGGTTAGTCTTAAGTCACTATGACATCTTTAATTCGCATACATATTTACATGATAGAACCTAAGCTGCCGTTATTCATAATCTAAGATAGAACCTACGAGAAAGTTTTTGGGACAGTTAGTCTTCTTGAAGTTTTAGTTAATATTTTATTTATTTTTTTCCTCTCTCATATAAGTTACCTACTGTTTAACCGATCAAATCTATATATTTATCATTTTGTTACTTTGATAAAAATATTATTGCTTTATATTACTGCTTTTACATAAGTATCTCCACCTGAGCGCGTACACACACTTAAGGTACTAACAGAATAACAGCGTCGTGGCTCGCTAAACGAATCACGGCATATTGCTGAGTTAGGGCCTTTCTTTGGGTGCGGTAAATATAATGTAAGTCCTGAAAATCTGTACTGCAAACTAGTTTTATTTGTATATGTTAAAAAGTTACAGTTTAGTCAAATAATTGTACCGTTCCCAAATAAACGTTTTATCTATCTATCTATATTGGCGTACATTGCTGGTTGTAATGAGGATATTGGAATTAACAGAACCAAGTATCCCAGCAATGTATGCCGAATTAGTCTTTGTATTTAGTAAGGTGTGATTGCAGCTATAAAATTTATAATACCTTGTACACACGTCAGTTTACTATTAGTACCTGGGCGACCGAGCTATGCTCTGTATGACTAAAATATCATAGGGTGAGCAAGCTATGCTACTCAACAACAGATGGCGCTGTAAGTTTCTTGAACGCACTAAAACGCGCTAAGAAATATAAAAAAGACGGCAAAAACGAATTTTCCCAGACATGAGACCTAACTAGATCGATTTTTTGCCCCTAAAAACCCCTGTATACTAAATTTCATCGAAATTGTTAGAGCCGTTTTGGAGAAACCGATTACAAATATATATATATATTATTGCTCGTTTAATAATATAGGATTTCATCTGTGCTTGTACTCAAAATAGAGAATCTACTTAATAATCTAATCTCAATTGCAGCAAAAACATAAATATGACTAACCGAAGTTACCTAAGCATTTATCATCCCCTCCCTGATGCAAATTTGGATCGCTTAGACGTTGTGTATTATTGGTTCGAAGTAGTAAGTAAGTATCTAGGTATAAATATTTCTTAATGTCTTATGTTCTGCAGTTTCTTCATTGGGTTTATAACTTCCGTATTGTACCGGTTTAGAATAATACCATAGTAGGTTCACACGGCCGCTCGTCGGTGGTAACACTTTGACTTTGAGTGGGTCTCTGGTTTCGGGCATTTGTACCGTGGCGCTGGTTCATCTTATACTGGTTCTGTTTCTACGTGCTTGCTACCGTTCGTACCATCCTATCACTTCCCATGTGTTACATGTGTATCAAAGGTGACTAAAGGATCTTGAAAGCTTAAAAGGGGCAGCAGCGTCCTTTTACTTATAGTAACACCATACTGTGGTCACGAACCAATTGCTATATTGAGCCAGCCACAACACAACGCCAGCAAACGTGGTGGCTATGGAAGGTACATCCTTAAAAATATGCCACACGGACGTGAATTGAATACAGCGTGTAACTGAAAGGTGTGATAATACTGAAGGGTGTGCATCTTGGTTCTAAGTTTACGAGAGATGGAAAGTGTGAAAGTGATATCGAAAGAAGAGTGAATGCTGGAAACATGGTGAATGGTGCTCTGCATGCTTTTATGAAGAGTCAGAAGGTGTCTCACAAGGCTCGTCTGGCTGTTCATGGAGGCGTTTTGGTACCAACACTGATGTACGGCAGTGAAAGCTGGGTATGGCAGAAAAAGCATGAAAGTAGAATTAATGCAGTAGAAATAAGAGCGTTGAGGAGTATGATTGGTGTGAAGTTGAGTGACAGGATTAGAAATAGTGTGATAAGAGAACGTTGTGGCGTAAAAGAAGACGTAGTGACTAAAATTGAGAAAGGGATGCTGAGATGGTTTGGTCATGTAGAGAGGATGAATGAAGAAAGATTGACGAAAGAGATCCACAAGGCGAGAGTGAATGGAAACGTTGGAAGGGGAAGGCCTCGGCGAACGTACCAGGACCAAATTCAGGACATTCTGAATAAAGGCCAGGTTAGAAGTACCCTAAACCGACGAGCATGTATGAAAGGATTGATGAAGGTTCAGGAAGCAAGGGAAGTATGTCAAGATCGTAGCAGGTGGAGAACTGTGGTCTCTGCCTACCCCGACGGGAACAAGGCGTGATGTTATGTATGTATGTATGTGCATCTAGCATCTGCCCATGAAAGTGAACAACTTTTCCCAAAAAAATAAAAAATAAGAAATACGAAAAACCAAATTTGACCTCCCATACAAAATGCCTTATCTGCTAATACAGTTTCTATAGGTGTTCCTTCCTTGGGAAAAATCGTTCAGTTTCATGGGAAGATTCACACCCTTTAGTATTACCACACCTTTCCGTTAAACGCTGTATAATGATGACACTTAAGGTGATCCGTTTTCCATACAAAAATTCAAATGACTTGCATTCTACTAGAAATGGGAGTACGCTCAAAGTGTTCATTGCTTGTTCGTGGACTTTACAAAGGCTTATGACAGTGTAGATCGGGAAACACTCTATCGTATTCTCACGTCATTCAACATACCTATTAAGCTCGTTCAAATGATCAAGGTTGCCACCAACATAAGCAAAATGCGCGTCAAAGTAGGCGGAGATTTAACCGATGAGTTTGAAGTAGTCACAGGTCTCAAACAGGGAGACGCACTGTCACCTACTCTTTTTAATTTATTGCTCGAACACATCATTCGTAAAGTTCGAAGAAATGATGGCGGAGTAGAATTAAATGGCAAACATAAAATAATAGGGTACGCTGACGATCTAGCAAAAATGGGGCAGTGTGAAGATGATGTGAAGAAGATGACAGAAGTGCTGGAAGAGGAGGGACAGAATGTTGGACTCAAAATCAGTCGTGAGAAAACAGAATACGTGCACATAAAAAGATACAAAGACCATCGCGCCAAAAGAAAAGATCTGTGCGTAAATGGCACAACGTACCGTGGAGTTGCCAAATTCAAGTATTTAGGTTGCTCTGTTACTGACACGAATCAGAGAGAAGAAGAAATAAACATCCGCATTGTAAACACACTAAGATGTACCGCAGCCCTTCATAAAGTGTTAGTGTCTAAGCTTCTAAGCAGAGCTACTAAAATCCGTGTCTATAAAACAGTGATCAGACCGATTTTAATGTATGGGTGTGAAGCTTGGACGCTGACGTTAAAGGAAGAAGAAAAACTATTAGTCGCCGAAAGGAAAATAATGCGAAAGATTTTGGGTCCGACAAGAAATGAAGATGGGAGCTGGAGAAGGAGATATAATAGGGAAATAGAAGAGCTGATTTCTGAACCAAACATAGTTGGTGAAATAAAATGGCTGGCGTGGCTGGGCCACGTTGAGAGAATGGCAGGGGATCGAGCCGCAAAGAGGGCGTATCAAGGCAAACCATCGGGACGCCGGCCTGTTGGCAGGCCAAGATACCGTTGGAAGGATGAAGTCGCCAAGGATCTTAAAGAGCTGGGAGTGCCCGACTGGACGGAATTGGCACAGAACAGGGAAGCGTGGCGTACTTTAATGTCGGAGGCCAAGAACCACTTTGGTTCACTGAGCCAAAAAGAATGAATGAATGCACTCTTACGCGGGACATAAAATTCTGTTGAAAAACGAACGAATACTGCTATTTTTAGTTAAATTTTTCGCTAATTAATACAAAAAGACAGTTAATGTACTGAAAGTACTATTTTTTGTTAGCAATTTTTGGTTCAATATTACGATTGTGGGCGTGTGGTCAAAACTGTACGGTTATGCTTTGTGTGCATGTGTGAGTGATCGTACTCATGTAAACACGTACTGACAAGAGTAATTGACTTTAGTGGACATATGGAGATATTTTTCTTACCGAAATTGTTGTTAGGCGTTGAAGTTGCACGATGAAATTTACGCGAATCAACTTTTTGCACATATATAAGCTAAGCTGGCCGTCACAGCCAACTTAGACCCGAACGCAACTAGATGGAGCCACTCCTGCAAATACAAGGTTTTATTTTTTAATGCAATAACTACCAACTATATATGTGCAAAAAGTTGATTAGCGTAAATTTCATGCTGCAACTTCAACGCCTAACAACAATTTCGATATAAAAATATCTCCATATGTCCAGTAAAGTCAATTACTCTCGTCAGTCGTGATTTACATGAGTACGATCACTCACACATGCACACAAAGCACAACCGTACAGTTTTGACCGCACGCTTACAATCATAATATTGAACCAAAAATTGCTAACAAAAACTAGTACTTTCAGTACATTAGCTGTATTTTTGTATTAATCGGCGAAAAATGTAACTAAAATAGCAGTATTCTTTCGTTTTTCAACAGAATTTTATGTCACGCGTAAGAATGCAAGTCATTTGAATTTTTGTATGGAAAACAGATCACCTTACATGTTATCGATCGTAGAAATATGAACAGTCAACAACACGTTAAGCTTGACATTCGCAGTGCGACTCTAGCTCGGAGTATTTTGGGGTTGTTTGTCGGCATTTGAAGATGGCGGTCATGTATTTATTTCAATTTTAGTTTTACTAGTTCATATGGGAATTTAAAGTATAATTTTGATAGGGTTTTATCTTGTAAACGTCTTTCAAAGCGAACATGAAATAAAAATGGAAATATATGCATTTACTGAAGTTTTTGGATGGTGAGAAGCGGCTGTCATCGTGACTTCAATAATTTCCCCTATCAACTTATCGGAGTCCTCGTGGTGCACAGGCTCTCCTCGTCGACGATCTTCGAGATGTGAATTCCTGTGTAAATCAATCTTTCACTGGATATTGGCGATCTCGCCATAATTTTGTAACAATTTCCTTAACTTGACACTGGCGAAATACGACTTGTAATGAGATGTGATGCCATTAACAAAATATCTGAATCTGTTTCTAGCTCGTACGTCTATTAAAATAAGAACGGTTTCCGTGACGGTTTCAAACTCCAATGAGTCAAGCTTGATGTGCTCTTGACTTTACTTAAGTAGGTACCTATATTTTTACTAGATAGTATGGTAGGTACCTACTATTAATTACTGAAAAAATTTATAAGATCCTACACCTTTTTTCAGGTAACATCGGAGGGTTTTCAGGTATAGTTATTGGATTTTCAGTCATCAGTGCAGGCGAAATAATTTATTTCTTTTCTGTTCGTTTTCTTGCACATTTTATTGAGAACTATAGAAAATATCGCTAAATAGTTACCTGTCTTCAGTTAAAAACTTAAAAGAGTAAATATTTTTTTCAATACATTTGCTCGAAAAACGTACTTACAAGGACGGAGCAATGTCACCCATTAATTTATTAGTCATTTAGCAAAAGATTTTTATCTCGAAATCAGATTGTCTTTTTTTTTACCTATTTGTAAGTGACATCGTTACACACAAAACAAAACATTTTTTGGGTATTCTTCTCTATGTTTCTCAAATATACCTATTACTTGTAAAAAATCGATGCTTTTATTTCAATATGTACCAAGCTCACTCTAAACAGAAAGTAGTATATTCCTTGCTCTAGACAAGACTACCTGCCCAGAAAAGTAGTAACTACCTACACAAAATGTAATCGGCTCGATGTACAATACGAGCATCGAAAGAAGAGACCTGTCAGTTGGAATTTCGCGTAGGTTACAGGTACAGCCTAGAAGCGTAGTGGTTATATTCTCTTTGCAGCCTAGCGTCCCTCCTCACTTGCCGCCAAAATGGCCTGCGAACTGTCTACTGCGCAGGTTAACCACGTGATCCGTCAAGTCTCTACTTTCGTTGCGCGTAGTGTACTTAGCTCGATACAAGAAACATATGCTCGATATCACGTAAACTAATCATGTAAGCAAACATCTATAAGCAAAATATTTGTCTACGCGTAAGTAGGGACCAGAGAAAAGGTAATACTCGGGGACTTCAAGAAATCTATAATTTCATCCTCTAACTGCGACATGACATGACAATGATTTTGTTTGCGAAGCCACTTACAAACTTTATTGATAGTTCAAAATTCATATTATGTGAAGCATCTTATTTAGTGAAAAATCTTGTTTTGATCAGATTTTTTAATATAAGTTTTTCGCCTTTTGAATCTTATATCATGTGCTGAATTAATTTCAAATGATATCTGCCCTATAAACGTCAGTCAGCGGTGTTTTGTAACGACAGTACGATAGCTATCTCCGAGAATGCACCGCATTCTGTCACTTAAACCGTGGCAAAATCGCACAAAGGTTTGGAGTCGCAATTTGCAATATTTACGTAAAATGTCCGCTAATTCACCACCGGGAGGCAGCGACGGTGAGTTTAAATACTGTGTATGAAGTATTGGTATTCGATAAATTTTGGTGTGCAATGCTATTTTTGCCTTTCAGGGGATGATTCGGTCGATGGGTCTGGCCCGCCGAACCCTATAGACAGTCTTGGCGCGAGGATCCGAGACCTGGACGTAGACTCTATCCGAAGGTATCTGGCCCAAAAGCTGGGCTTCTATGAGCCTGCTGAACCCTCCGCACCCGTTGAAAAAGTCTTGGACGAAGTAAACTTAGACGGTATTGTGAAATGGATACAGGGAGATAGATGCAAAAATATCATAACACTATCAGGAGCGGGCATTTCCACATGTGAGTGAATTTTTTACAGGAATTTGTTATATTTGCACAGTTGATGCAATTTTGAGAATAGCAAATTGTGTCATATTCATACAAAAAGCAGCAGAAAATGTAATTCTCAATAATGTTTACTATAATCAATCATTCCAAGGTCATTTCCACTGAGTTGATGAAATATTTACATCATTTTGGTTTTTACATGAATTTTTTTTTACTAATATTTTATTAAATGAACTTTAATTTATGAAAGCATCAAGTTTGATGTATGTACCTCACTGCCGCACTCAGAGACGTCACTAACAATTAATGTTTCACTAAGTCTCATGCCATCCTCTTCGATTTCATTGACAAAGAAAGTGACAGCAAGAGACTTAATGAAAGATTATCTTTGAGTGAAGTCTCTGAGTATGGCAGTTAGAGTTTAATATTCGAGCTACAGTTGGATATCAGGTAGTCTGACTGCAGTAAGTAATTCAGCTTCTCAATAAATAATTCAATGAAGTAATAGGTAAAATGCATGATTTTCTTTATTGAAGATATCATGAAGATATCATTCATGTAAGAAACAGTTAAGTGAAACTATTTTTCGAATAACTATGAAATTAAAAAAGATATCGGCCATGGAAGATTTGTTTCTGTCTCTTTCTAGCAAAACGAAATTTGACACGGAGTTTTGCTGTAGTGACATGTGATGTCACTTTCCATGTCGGACCTCTGTCTAATCAGAGCATAATTAATAGTTTAAAATGCTTATATCGGCTGTATTTTTTAGGCGATTTAAATTTCACTTTTTGTCATCATTAGTACTGTATTTTCATATTTTGTTAAAAAATGCGACTAAAAAAATTATGCACAGTCCCTAATACAATATGAGTCCCTAACTATTTTTGGTATAGTGCGGGTACAGTCCAATTATTTTGTCTTTTACAGTGCACAAAACCCAAAATAAAAATCTAAAGTTGGAATTTATGACCACATTCTTTACCACTTTAGCTATCCTGCTATGGGGCAAAGGGTTTATTTCTATCATGCTAAAATAAAAACTGTTTACAGCGGCTGGCATCCCAGACTTTCGAAGCCCAGAAACTGGTCTCTACCACAACCTGCAGAAATATGACTTACCAGAGCCACAAGCCATCTTCGAGATCAACTTCTTCCGCCAGAACCCCAAACCTTTCTTCACTTTGGCCAAGGAGCTTTTCCCTGGCAGCTTCAAGCCAACAATATCACATTACTTCATCAGGCTTTTACATGAGAAAGGTATTTATCATGTAGAGAGAAAAGGAAACAGAGCGTTGGATATCTTTCATTTCACTCACACCAGAAAGATAGAAAAACAGCTGATTTCTTGAATTTCTTATGTGTGGGTTTACTCTTTCTGCATGCTGCTTTTTTTTCGACGGCATATTTACATACATAAACCCTTATTTGTGTATTGTGTAGTGTATTGTGACAATAAGTTCATTACAACCTATTAACTCTGTAACATATAGGTCTCTGTAGTTATAGATACAAAAAGTGCTAAAAGTAGCTGTTTATCTCTAACTGCAGTATGTATGATATATTTTACACAGCTAATAAAAGGCTGGTGTAGTTTTCTACTTTGTAGCGCAGTGTAGTGCTAAAAGTAGTAGTGCAAACAAGCACTCATGTTACTTTGATTATCTTTACTTGACAGTGGCATAAACTATTTTGATGTACTGAGCAAGTAGGTAATATTTTAAACGGGAGCCTCTTGGCTCAGGGGAACTATTTAATTTATAAAATAGGGTTTGGTTGTTAATTTACTTGAATTATAATTTATGTGTAGTGAGTTTATCAGGACTTAATACTTAAGTACCTGGGCGACCGAGTATGCTCTGTATGATTAACATAAAATCGGGTGAGCAAGTTATGCTACTCAACAACAGATGGCGCTGTAAGTTTCTTGAATGCACTAAAACGCGCTAAGAAATATTAAAAAAGACGGTGAAAACAAATTTTCCCAGACATGAGACCTAGCTAGATCGATTTTTTGCCCCCAAAAACCCCTGTATACTAAATTTCATCGAAATCGTTAGAGCCGTTTTCGAGAAACCGATTACAAATTCTAAATATATAAAAGAGCATGTCCTGACTGATTCATCAACGCCGAGCCGTAACCGCTATAGATACAGATCTGAAATTTTGTACACAGTTTCTATGCACGTCAAAACCACCCACTCAGAAAGGATTTTGGAAAATTCATCTCCCAAGGGGGTGAAATAAGGGATGAAAGTTTGTATGAAAGTCCTTTGTTTTTTAGTAGAATTATAAAAATTTGGTTCCGAACTCATGGTAAAAAATAAAAAAGTACGTGTTTAAGAATTTTTCAACATTCATCCCCATAAGGGGGAGAAATAAGAGATGAAAGTTTGTATGAAAGTCCTTTGTTTCTTGAGCTAGATTAACACAAATTTGAATTTAAGCTTCTGGTAAAAAATAAAGAAACACGTGTTTAAGCATTTCTTAAAAATCACCCTTCAAGGGGGTGGAAAAAGGGGATGATTTTTTTCCGTATGTTGGTCTATAAGTCTTTCAGTTTTATAGGTAGAATTATAGAAATTTGTATTTAAGCTTTTGGTAAAAAATAAAAAAGTATGTGTTTTAGAATTTTCCAAAACTCATCCCCTAAGGGGGTGAAATAAGGGATGAAAGTTTGTTTGAAAGTCCGTCAGTTTTAAAGTTACGATCTTCAAAATTTTTATTTAGACTGAAGACTAAAAATTAAGTTTTACGTGTCCCAGGGTTTTTGAAAATTTAACACCTAAAGTGGTGAAAAGGGGGATAAAGTTGAAACTCCTTCATTTCAAAGTAATATCCACTAAATTTATTATTTAGGCATTAGGGTTGTAATTCTGTGAAACATACATCTCTGTTATCGAAATTCCACCCCAAATTCAACCCTTTAAAGAGGGAAATGGGGTGAAAAAGTCTAAAAACCAATATGGGTATCATTTGTATGGTTTATTGGGTCGCTGATTACGAAAACTAAAACAATTTTGAAATCCAATGTGGTGAACGTGAAATACCATCATCCCCCGGGGATGGGGTTGGGGTGCGATAGGGTTGATATGTCTAAAAATCAATATGGCTGTCGTTTTGTATGGTTTATCGGATCGCTAATTACGAAAACTACAACAATTTTGAAATCTACGGTGGTGGACGTGAAATACATTGATCCCCTGGGGATGGGGTTAAAATGTCTAAAAATCAATATGGGTGTCGTTTCTATGTTTATATAAGGATAGGGATAGCAGTTAAGACGGCGTTAAGGATAGGGATAGGAGTAGGGTTAGGGGCAGGGATAGGGAGAAGGAGTGGGATGGAGGTAGAGAGAGAGGGAGTGGGAAAGGGTGAGGGAGGGGGAGAGGGAGAGACTGCACATTGTCTGAATATCACGCGGGCGAAGCCGCGGGTACAGCTAGTATATATATATATATAAATATTGCTTGTTTAATAGTGTAGGATACCGAGCTTCACTCTGTATAATCACTGTGTAACCAAAGCACACTAACAAATGGCGCTGTAGGGTTTTTGAAATGCGCTATTTTCATGAAGCGAAGGAGCGAGATTTTTGAGAAGGGCTCAAAAAACGGAAATAACTAATTTTCCCAGACATGAGACTTTGTTAAATAGATTTTTCGTCCCCGAAAACCCCTGTATAGTAAATTTCATTGAAATTGTTAAAGCCATTTCCGGTAAACTGATTACAAATACAGGGTGTAAGAGACAGGTTGGCAAATACTGAAAGGGCATGCATGATCAGTTGACGCCACTGACCCACTTAACTTTCAGGAAGAAAGTTTGCAATTTTTTAGCGAGAGGCCGAACTTTTTTTTTCATTTCCTGAAAGTTTTATTTACTAAAAGTTGTTCAGTTACGTTTACTAATCATGCCCTTTCCGTATTTGCCAACCTGTCCCTTACACCCTGTATACAAGGTGTATGTGAACCCTGAAGGATGTGATTCTGCCCATGAAACTGAACAACTTTATCTAATTCCTTAGAGAAAGTTATAGGTCGAAATACGAAGAAAAAATTTGACCTCCCATAAAAACTGAATTAGCTGATATAGATTTTTTCGTATTTTAACCTATGTTCCAGAAAAGTTGTCCAGTTTTATGGGCAGATTCTCATCCTTCAGGGTTGGTTTACCATTGTTGTTACATTCTGTATATTGCTCGTTTAATAGTATAGGAATAAATTGATACCCTGTTTTCTTATTCATCGATACTATTGCTTAATATCTTAAATGCTAATTTTGCAGGCTTACTCCTGCGTCACTACACGCAAAACATCGACACGCTGGAGCGCGGCGCCGGCGTCCCGGAAGACAAGCTGGTGGAAGCTCACGGCACATTCTACACCTCGCACTGCATCGACTGCCGCAAACAGTACTCATTACAGTTTATCAAAGGTATACGTAGTACAAAATAACTCTGGGTGTGACCGTTAATGCGCAGAAATCAAAAAATTTGTCGCGAGTGTGAGCGCGGCAGGAAGGGATAGGCGAACGAATCGTTCATTGACTCTCCGCCGGTCACCCATGCGCAGAAAATAACCGTCAGAGCCTAACTTATCGTTGGCCCGCTATATTAACGTGGAATCTTACAGAAACGAGATTTCTGGTTTTCGATACAACCAACAGACAAACGCAAGACGTAGGCTTAGTAAATAAGATCCAGTTGGGATCCTTTACGTACGGAATCATAATAAAGGCACCGTTTGGGTAGGGATCTCTAAAAATTAAGCTTAAACCTACACTCTCAGTACTCCTTCTACCCTTAAGGAATTTTAGTATGTTACGAGTACATCTGGACACCTCAAGGTATAACTCTACCAATTTAAAATACATACATGAATTTTCTGATACATTCTGTGATATCATTAATTTTCTCACATTTATAAGTGTCTTGAAAGCTGATATTTTTAAAATTGCCTTTAGTTAAGTCTATGTAGCCATGTAAGTAATAACTTTTTGTCAATGCCTTAAGAGCGGGTTTTGACTATCAACGATTTTTACAAAATTATCCTAAAGCAAAAGGAGTAAAAATAAAATGAACATATTTGTTTCAGAGCATATATTCTCAGACCAGATCCCTATATGCACGGACTGTCCGGGAGTAGTGAAACCAGACATAGTTTTCTTCGGGGAGAGTCTCCCGGAGAGGTTCCAGCAGTGCCTTCAGGAGGACTTCCAGCAGTGTGACATGCTCATTATCATGGGGTCCTCACTCGAGGTGCAGCCGTTTGCTTCACTCATTGACATGTGAGTTTACATTTTTATTCATTAAAACAGCCAGCTCATTAAAAACTGATGCTGTCCAATGTTTATCATGCAATTGACACCGCCGATAGTTAAGATTAATCAGTTCATCAAACAATTGACGCCGCCCGATAGTTAAACCAGTCAATTCTTCAAACGATTGACACCAAAATAGTTGAATCAGTCAGTTTTTCAAACAATTGGCACCGCCCGATAGTTAGACCAGTCAGTTCATCAAGCGATTGACGCCACCCTAACAAACAATTATTTCATCAAAAGATTGACACCGCCCGATAGTTAAATCAGTCAGTTCATCAAGCCATTGACGCCGCCCTAATATCAATCATTTCATCAAAAAATCAATTCCGCCTGATAGTTAAATCAATTAGTTCTTCAAACGATTGACACTGCAATAGTTGAATCAGTCAGTTCCGAAACCGCCCGATACTTAGATCAGTCAGGTCATCAAACGATTGACGACGCTCGATAGTTAGACCAGTCAGTTCATCAAGTTTTTAATTCGATTAGGTATCAACTACCACTTGGCTCACTCGTTTTATATAACAAAGCACTGTTTTTGCATGCGTTATAAGATTTCAAAATTTTAGCAAAATGTATGTTGGGTTAAAAGAATGTGAAATGAGAGCACTGGTCTGCCAATAAACTGCTACGCAGTTTGGCAGAATGTAAAAATTGTTAAATAATGATTATTTTTATTGAATAAATGATTACATACATACATACAAACGATTGACGCCGCTCTAAAAAACAATCATTTCATCAAAAGATTGACATCGCCCGATAGTTAAATCAGTCAGTTCATCAAACGATTGACGCCGCCCTAAATATCTATCATTTCATCAAAAAATTGACGCCGCCTGATAGTTAAATCAGTTAGTTCTTCAAACGGATGACGCCGCCGCCCGATAATTAGATCAGTCAGTTCATCAAAGGATTGAGGTCGCCCGATATTTTAATTAGCTAGTTCATCAAACGATTGACTTGAGATGAATTATTTATGGGCTTCCAAATTTGATGAGAACACCCAACTCGAAGCGAGGAGACACACACAACTCCCTACCAGAGGGGATTCAAGGCAAAGCCCCCTGATTAATAGGATGTACGTTATCGTTGGTGGACCATTGCATCCAAAAATTTATGGACTAGCTTGTCCAACAGTTAAAGCGAACAGCTGTTTATCGAACTGGTTGATTCTTCTATCAAGAAAAGATGACGTAGCATAGCCGTTCATTAAACTGGCTAAATATTTAAATAACTTTACAAATACAAAAACATTTCTTTCTCAACTCATAAATCTCATAAATTGATTACATAATCATTACAAATTTCTAAATATTTTGAGAAAAAGGTATGGGCACTTTCGTTTTGAGATACATCTGATTGACTGTCTGCTGCATACTTTTAGATCCTTCAAGTCTTTTGGATTTGGATAAAATTTCACTTTTTTTTCTGTGTATCTTTGGCATCCACAATTTAAGTGGAATGAGCAGAACTGTTCTTCATCTCATACTATTTTGACAGGGTCCCGGACTGGTGTCCCCGTTTACTAATCAATCGCGAGAAAGCAGGCGTGCGGTCACCCATCTTGCGGCTATGGGGGCTCATGAGCGGAGGATTGCAGCTCGATGAAGACTCCGTTAGAGACGTGGCCCGACTCGGGGACTGTGATGACGGATGTCAAGAATTAGCTGACAGACTCGGATGGGGGGTAAGTTGAGATATCGGTCACCCATCCGGCGGCTAGGGCATCAGGGACTGTAATGATGGATGCCAGGAGCTAGCTGACAGACTCGAGGGGGTGAGTTGAGATATGGTCACCCATCCTGCGGCTAGGGGATCAGGGACTGTGATGATGGAAGTCAGGAGTTAGCTGACAGACTCGAGGGGGGTTAGTTGAGGTATCGGTCACCCATCCTGCTTCTAAGGGATCAAGTACTGTGATGATTGATGCCAGGAGTTAGCTGACAGACTCGAGGGGGGTGAGTTGAAATATCGGTCACCCGTCCTGCGAGTAGGAGCTCGATAAGGGAAGTTATTAATTTGGATTCTGAACACTGCAACGAAAGATGCGAGGAGTTGGCTGATCGACTTTGAGATAGCTAGCGGTCTTCTTTGCCAGGTCTAATTTAACTATACTGCATGCACTTATACGCAAGTTATGACTTCCTTAGTCAGCTATATCCTATGCGTGTATCGCTTGAATAAGGATGATGCCAAGGTCGAGAATATCGCGAAATTAACTTAAAAATTAACCATTTCAAATTTAGCTTACAGTTTTAAACTTATTTATTTAATTTTGTATTAAAAAGAAAGATTGTAAAAGACAACATTCAGCTATGAATTTCATACAAAATATATGGAAGACTTATTTTGGCATTCAATAAAGAGTAGCTGTTTACTACAGTCGATTAACGGAGTGATGCGCTACACATTGGAGCGACAGAGAGAAGTATCAATCCAACCTGCTCAACGCTTAGTTTTTCCTAGTGTCAAGTTATATTATTTTAACTGTAGGCTGTCTTCATGCTTGTTATCTCCAATACTCCCATCAACTTTAAACTCTGTCCATTGTAGGATGAGCTCCGCGCGCTAGTGTCCCGCTCGCACGCGCGGCTCGAGCAGTCTGGTCACGTGACCTCCCCGCACGCACACGCACACACACACGCACACACACACGCACACACGTCCCGCCCGTCGCCCGCGCACACCCCGCCCGGACCCAGCGGCAACGTTGAACCGAAACTATGAGACACAAAACTCTAGTTCAACCACTATCAGCAAGGCTAAGATAAGAACCTGTTCAGAAGGGGCGAATTCGCGGCGATTTTTGGAAGATCTAACTAATTATGGGTCAGCGCAGACCAAAATAAAAATGCTCGGCCTCTTTTTTGATGACTCTGAATTTTCTGTTCTTACTCGGTCTGCGCGGACCCTTAGTCTAAACTTACGTACAGTGGCGCGTTGTTTAGCCGTGCAATTCGCTACAGAAACTCAAATGTAAGGAACATTGAAACTTGGCCTGTAAATAGAGATAGGTTCAAAAATATCAAATTTTTTCGAACACATAAAGCTGTAATCAGGGAGTTTTTATTTTTTATTCTTTAATAGGCTATGACTATGTTCCATTCTGCCATAAGGATACCGATATTTTACGAAAACTGAAAAAAAAAATTGTAATAACTTATTGACCCTATCTCTATTTATAGGCCAAGTTTCGAGGTTCCTTATATTTGGGTTTCTGTTGCGAACTGATCAAATTGTTAACGATTAAGCAATGCACGACAAAACATGGTAGATTCGCGCGTAATTCTGAATAGGGTCTAAGTGCACACTGCGACTCCGCCTGTTTGATTGCCACCTGGCCACGATTTCGCGCATTTAGGCTCCTATACACGACGCTGATTCAGCTTGTTGTACACACGGCCGCACATCAGTAGAAACACTTTTGGACCTTATGGCGTGGTACTAGAGTTGACAAAGTTTCTACCGACAAGCGGTTGACCGTACTCGGGGCTATCAGAAAACAGAACAATTGACATAATTTACGATTTTAGACGAAGCTTATTTACGTCTATTCTCAGTAGTTTAATTAACAGTTCTATTAATTGTACTAATGAGACTTTTGAGTTTCAACAGTTCAATGAAAGATAAAGGTAAAAGAAAGCAGTCTACTACTTTTGACCATCCGACACTGGCAACACGAATTCACGAGCTGAATCAGCGACTTCTTAAGGAGCCTATAAAAATATTTTTCACACTAGAGATGTAACTAATTACGGGTCAGCGCAGACCAAAATATAAAAAAGCTCGGGCTTTTTTTGATGACTCTGAATCTTCTCTGTTCTTGTCTCGGTCTGCGCGAACCCTTAATCTAAACTTACTTAACCGCAGTGCACATAAGTTAGCTAGATAGTTAAAACGGTCGTTCCAAATTCGTATTCCATCTTCTAATTACCTCACCTTGTATATTTGGGTAACTATTACAAGATCCCGTGTTCTATAAAACTTATATGAACATAGGTTCTTGTCAAAGTGAGCCAGTTAAACGATGATCGATCTAACAAGGATTAACCTAGACAAGAATCCATAAATATATTTTGTCAAAGAACAAATGATTACACAAAAGGTCTTATAGGTACGAGTTTGGAATTAAACTGTCATTATGATGTAAATTTAAAATGGTAAGTAATGGGAAGTTGTAAAAAAGGTGAAAACTATGAGAGAAAATGTAAAACAAACTAGTGAATTTGTAGTCTCATAGAGAAGTGATTTATAAAAAGTTTGTAAAGAATGTCTATTCACATTTGAGGTGTCAACAGTTTAATATAGCAAGCCCCATGTCAAAATTAGCAGGAATCGAAAAGAAATTTTGCATCAATACATTTTTCATTTTCCGGGAATTCTATGGGAAATTGACATAGGGGTCATAAAATTTTCCCGATGCCGATCGGATATTAATGAGTTCCAGAGGTTAATTAGAATGACAGCAGGATAGAGCGATGCGTAACGTATAGGAGCGACAGAGACACGTATCACTCCGCTCTGCTCTCAGGCGCAGCTCTGTCTGACATTCTAAGCGCTGGCCCTGGTGCCCCTTCCGTCACTATACTAGGTTATTTTTTGGACCTGAGTTCCTTTTGCCCACTTATTAGTTAGGTCAAAAGCAACAACTTTTGTTCTACAACGCACAAAAAATTTTCGACTCTCCATACTAAAGTGGTCACATGACCGACCCATTTTGTATGGGAAGTTGAAATTTTTTTGTGCGTTGTTAGCAAAGTCGTAAAACAAAAGTTGTTGCTTTTGACCTCACTAATAAGTGGGCAAAAGTAAATCAGGTCCAAAAAAGTATACTTGTATATTTTTGAATTCTGCGCCGTCACTGAGAGTCAAATAGCGCAGGCTGTAACATAGTGTGTAAAATAAAAAGTACTATTTTAGCCTGTTACTTAAACCATAAAGCAGAGCAACTTTCTCTGTTTCTACCTCTATGGGAAGTAAACATTTTTTTTTCGTATTTCAGTTTCATGGTCTAAGTAACACACTTAAATAGTGTTTTTTTTTATTTATTCGCAGTGTTTTAAAACGTTAGTAAAGCGCAGATTGTAACATATATCTTCAGCCTTATTTGTAACTTTTTTGAACTTAAAAAGTAAAAATGTTCACCAACAGGTAAAATGTATATGAAAACTTCTAGCCCTTGGTCGAATCCATGCCATACATTTTACTTTTGATGTGGTAGAAATATATTATAACTTTTCCCCATTGTAGTTCTTACATGACAACATGCTAGTTCTTTGTAAAATGTCAAATTTTTATTTTATTTGACCGACTATTTTATGTGTATGAACTTTTGCGTGAATCCGTACTTACACCGAAAACAAAGTAACTATCGTCAATTGTAAAATATACAACCAGTTATTGAAATCTTAAGTAGTTTGAGAAAATACAAGTTGTGAAAATACCATGAATTATAAACTCGTAGACTATTATTAATCTGCCCATCAAACTGAACAACTTTTCTCAAAGAACTTATACAGGGTGTAAGGGACAGCTTTCCGAACGCTGATAGGGCATGATGATCAGTCAACGAAACTGAATAACTTTCAGGAAATAAAAATAAAAATCCGCGTCGCTATACAAAATTGTAAACTTCATTAGTATATTGGCACACTACTACAGTTTTCATTCAAACTTTCCTGCATGCAAAGGATGTCTGGAAGAGATCGCTCCTAGCGATAAGACCGCCTTTGTCACCCTAGATTTAAGAGTCTCATTTTATTGTTAATGTGTTTTGTGTGTGACAATAAAGTATTTATCTATCTATCTTCATTGGACATTTTGTATGGAGAGGCCGATATATTTTTTTTTTCATTTCCTGAAAGGTTCAGTCACTGAAAGTTGTTCAGTATCGTTGACTGATCATGGTGTCATGATATTTCAGTTTACAGTTTACGAAAAAGAAATCTAGACAAACCGGTCAGAATTTTTGGGATGAGTTGCGGTTTTTTGTAATACCTTGTATATGTTCACATTGACACATTTAATTTATATAACAACTTTTAAAACAAGCGTATGTCTTGCGAAATAAGTTGTTATAAAATTGTTACTTTCTTCATTATCGTTTTATGTAAGAGAATTTCTGGAAGATCCAATATTATAGTGATAGTGCTTGCAATAGTGCCTCATAATTTAAATAATTTATTGTTAATGTAATTTAACTACGTGTTTGGGGTGTGAAATGTGAATAAGGTATAGGTACGGTTGAGACTGACTTAGACTTGCGTTGATTTGTATTTCCTATTTAAACAAGGGTTCATTGAATCGAATATCAAATGATATAAATACACCAAACAATACTTCTAGTCGAAACAGATGTACACCCAACAGCACTTCAGTACAGCGCCTTCAGAACAAGTTTGCCCATGACGGTTATTTTCCGCGCATGGGTGACAGGCGGAGAGCCAATGAACGATTCGCTCGCCCCCTGGCCCCCCTGCCCCGTGGAGCCGCGCTCACCCCCGCGACTCATTTTTTGACTTCTGCGCATTAACGGTCACGGGCAAAGTTATTTTGCACGCAGTATAGAAACACTTTACTTTCACACTGGCCTTTGGGCATGACAGTAAAGTTGAGAATGTTTCCACTGACGTGTGGTTGATCGTACAACGTGCATCTAAAATGTGAAATTGCCGAAATAACGATCATCATCATGATATCGTGTGGGTTTCAAGGTCGATGACCGACCTCACTGACTAAAAATACCGATGAAACCTCAACATAATACAGTTCAAAGATTTTTAATGCGTGGGTTTGTTAAAATTCTAGTCAGTCTCAACTTTAGCTAAGATTATTTTATAAGCTAAGTGTCGACCTTCTGAAACATATTTCATAATAAAATGCATAATTTATTCTTGGTCGATGCTGGGCTTAGAAGAGATAGGTTGCAGGTTTCGTTTGTGGCGCTAGATATTTTAAACTTTTGCTCCCGTTAAGTCAACATTCCAATATAAATACTGTTTTTCGATTACTTATACAATGAGATAAACGGAGTTATTCAATGCCATAAATGACTGAAGTTCCGTATCGCTTATAATAAGACTGTGTTTTAAACCGTCTCATACATTATGTGTAAAAATGCATCACCCAAAAACTAAAACTGTAGACACCTGTAGGCTCAGACCATGAAACTAAACAGCATCCCCAAGGAACATACGCTGCAATATCAAAAAAAAACTACTTGCTGGTATAAAAATACGCTCTCGTATGTCGCATTTTGTTTTTATTTCGTGCGTTGGTCCTATGTTCCTTGTTAGATTTTATCCACTATTTTATAGTTGTACTGTTTCAAGACACGAATCCACAGGTGTCTTTTTTCACTTTGTATAAAAAATCTATTTCAAAAGAAACCTGCGCTCTATCTGCATTTTATAAACATACTGTCCTAATGATATATTTGTGTTTGTCTGTTAACTTAGAAGTAGTAATAAAGTCGTAAAGTAGATCCGTATTTATAGACTGAACTCGAGAATGAAACCGATTTAGACTAGTCTAAAAAAATCCTTAAAAGTTTATTAATACGGATCTATGTCAAATATAAAGACGGCCGTGGTGGGTGTCTCGAAACTGTCGATATGTCGCAGGTTATTGGTAAAATCGGGGTTTTACTCAAAAACCTAGATTTGTTTAATTTTATGATAAAATTAAGTCATAATTTCGTCTATTCCTGTTTTTGGAAAACCAGATTTCTTCAAAAACCTGCGGCAGATATAAGCAATATATAAAATCACATTGAAATAGTAAAAAACTATAATTTGAATTTCTTAAGTAAATAAAAAGCTTTTTCAATTCGTTTTTAAATATAAGGGGCTTGTCCAGTGTTTTTGTTTTAAGAATTTTTGTATGTGGTGGGAAAAAGTAGGTATTTTTAATTTATTTTGGTTTTAAACTTTCTTTAATGTCATACTTAATTTCAGTAATAAAATTAAAAATTGTAAATATCATCAAATTGACAAAATATTCCCGTTTAATGAAATATCTTATGACTTGCAATATGACACAGATTATAAGGAATATGTATAAAAATATAAGTACCTATTTATATTCTTGCACGATAATTAAATTTATTTGAACCTGATACATACCTGATATTATTTCATCTGTGCTGATACAGAAAACCTGAAGTACCTACCTTGTGTTTCGTGCAAATCCTTTCCAAGTACAAAAGCCAGCCGATATTTATAAATTAATTACAAGCTGATTACAAGAATGAAGCCGCGCGCGCTTACTTGCGAGTATATGCAGTATACGCAATTCCAAATTAAGGCTCTAATTATAAATACCGGCTTAAAGGCAAGAACCTGTGAAGCCGAATAATAATTTCAACTTTAGCGTGATTATAAATTTTGTAGTTAAGTATAGTTATTTCTTTAGTGTTCTAGAATATCTACTTAACCCTTAAATGCGTCATGTTGTAGTTCTGCTACACTTTAATTTTTTCGGCACAAAATATTCCATAATAAATGTTTTCCTATTATATTAAAATAATGTGGTAGTAAAAATACTACTCAACATACAAGCAACATTGTTTTATCTGTAACTTGTAATATTTTTATTTTTTGAGGGTAGTTTTTACGAATCACCTGACTATCGATTTACATGAACATTTGATCGAGATTTTTTATTGAAAAACCTCAAGGTAAGACTTTCATAAAAAACATACATACAACAAACACACTAAAATTTGAGGTTATTATATAATATATAATAATTGATGTATAAATCAATGTAAAATTGGTATAAAATTGACTGTTGCAGAAATGCAACATTGCGCAATGCATACATAAAAAATATGTGTTTGTTTACTGCAAGAGCCGCCTGTCTGAGAATCAGATTGAGACATATTTATGTCGTCTAGAAGCTGAAATAATGTCTGAATATGATTTAGAAGAAAGTGGTTGTAAACATGAAGAGGACCAGGAGACATTTTATGAAAATCTTGATGCAATTGCGCGAGATCTTCAAGATGATATCATCTAAGATGAAGAGGAGCAAGAGGACGATGATTCAGATCCACCACCTTTACCAGATAATATTGAAAATGATCACTTTTGGTACCTATTTAAGCAGGCACTAGAGCAAGACACACAGAGAAATACAATGCAAAAATGGGAGGAGTAGATTTGATGGATCGTTTCATAGGACGCTACAGAATAAGAACAAAGGGTGGTAAAGCTATTTTATCGCATGATTTATATGTCAATTATAAATGTTTGAATATTGTCAAGAAAGGTAGACACTCTAAACGGTCACAACAATCTTAGACTTGCAGCGTTCAGACTGGCCTTAGCAGATACTCTATGTGAGTTAGATGATGTTTAGCAACTACTTCAGGTACTTCGCCCCCAACGCCCAAGCGTGGTAAACGAAGCAGTGCTTCTTTATAAAAAGCGATTCAAGAAATAAAAAGAAGATAAGTTCCAGGACAAATAGCACCAAGTAAAGATGTTCACTTAGACAATGTTGCCCATTGGCCAGTGTGGTTTGACCGTGGGAGGTGTAAGTATCCTTCTCGCAAGGACTACACTCAATGTGAATAAAATGTAGTGTTTTCTTATATTTCAATAAAAAAAAACAATTGATTTTATAAGTATCATAGTACAAATTAAAAATAGTAAATAAAAATATTGTTTTATGCATGATTACAATTTTTAGGTAATGTGTAAAAAAACAACCTTTTCTATGCACTTATTGCGCCATGTTGTAGTTCTGCAACACTTTGTTTTTGGTCTAAAAATACATTAAAATATAACAAAATATTTTTTTTGTTATTTTTCTCTCAAAATATGAGGGGGAATACATATGATAAATTAAAATCAATGGAATCCAAAAATTGGCGCATTTAAGGGTTAAAAGTGCTATATCCGATTAAATACATATTTGGTGCTTTTCGTGAAAAATAAACTAGCTATTGACTACATATGTTTTTAGATAATAAAATAATACACATACTTATTTAATTGCAATAATTTGGATTTAAATTATAGATTTATTTATTGTTTTATATGTATTACAAATAAACATATTATAATTTGACAAAATCATCTTTTTAATTTTAAAAACAAACTGCAATGTAAGTTTCATACATTTATTTAAGAAAAATAATTATACCTATTTACAAGTTCTCAGTTAACATATTATTCAACTTAAAAAATCTTAAAAACTAAGCAATTCATTAAAGTTTTTAACAATATCTGGAACTTAAGCTCTGCTTCATTAAATACCCCTATTTAGGAATACGCAAATGTAGGAGTCCCGAATGGGCGGTATTTGTTGAGAGATTATTTCTCAAGTTTACTGTATAAATACCGATCCACTTTAATTGGGGGCCTACATTTACATCGAACCTATAGAGCCAGTGAAATAAAAATTGGGCATTTAGTTTTTGTCAGCTTTAACCGTCTTACTACAAAAAAAATATGAACAGTTGATTAAAAAAATATTACCAAATAACTCTTATTTAACTTATTTTCTTAGATAGATATTTATTTAATGGCGTCACATCCAAGATGTATTTTGCACAATGTCAAGTTAACAAATTATTATAAAAATATGGCGAGTTCGCCAATGTCAAGTGGAAGATTTAAACAGGAATCCACATCACAAGGACGAGGGCCTGTGTACTATGATGACTCCGATAAGTTAATGGGGAAAATTATTGAAGTCTCGATGGGCCGCTTCTCTCTATCCAAAAATCTTGATAAATGCATGTATTCCAATCTTCTAATGGATGTTCATTTTCAAAGACGTTTACTGCATAACACCCAATCAAATTATTCATTAAACTCTTCAATAAACAAATAAAACTAAAATTGAAATAGAAACACGACCGCCATCTTCAAATGTTGAAAAACGAACCGACTTATTTTCTTATAACTTGACTTCTGGGCATCAACTGACGTAGCCAGTAATTTTTTATTTGGTATGATTTTTTTTAATCAAGTGTTCAACAGATGTCTAACTTTTTTGTAGTAAGACGGTTAGTGTTTAATTTGGGGTATTTTTTTAAAAACATTTGTACCCCATTGAAAAATATCTATGTGTTTGGAGATAGCGACATGACCTTATATGTTACATTGACAACATTCGTTAAAGCAGAGGGTTACTCCCTGGCGTCGGTGACTCCTTCAGCACTGATGGCGAACATGGCTTCCGTCTCGGGAAGACAGGGGCTGTCGTAGATCTTACACACGCGGTTGTCGCCGCGACCCTTGCGCAGGTACAGGCGGGTCGTCGACGCGTGCGCTGTGGACGACGGGATACAAATTATATCTTATGATTCAGTGCGCAAATGTGCTGTCTTGTGGAATCCACCAATGTGGACCCAACTTCCATGATCGGCGCAGAGTGATCATGGTTTGTGCAGCGTCGATCCTAATTTGGATCATCCGGTGTGGAGACAGAAAAAACGCATGAGGGCATTTTGAAATAAACCAGACTTGTAATCTTCGGGGAACGCCCTGACTATCAGTTGTATCATACTTTCTAGGCCAAGAGTCAGCGCCATGTAGTTTTTGTGTTATTACTATTAAAGTACCTGGGCGACCGAGCTTCGCTCTATAATAGCCGCCTCAATATCAAAATATCATCGGGTGAGCAAGCTATGCTACCCGCCAACAGATGGCGCTGTAAGTTTCTGTTAAAAACGCGGTATTTAAAAAAATGCTTAAAGAACACGGGGAAAACCACTCGTTCCACTTGAACCCCTATAGTAAGGGAGGTGATAAATATTTCGCTATATGATTTGCACGAATTTCATATCGCTAGAGATGATAGTTTCAGGGGTGGAAACTGATTCCATAGCTAAAAATACTGATTTTACTGACTCGAACACTCTGAAAAACTGACTATTTACTGACCTTCCGTCGGTCAATTTAGCATCAAAATATGTATGTGATACTAAAGCAACTTAATACTTCGGGAACAAGCTATAAGCATCAGTGTAGCAGTAGGAAGGCACAGCTTAAGGCTTAGCGCTAGGGCCCTAATAAAAACGCGTTTACCAGTTCACCGAAAATTCTTACCAAATGTTTAGCCCTATCACCCATTAGCAGTCTGGCCAACGATCCAAGAGCCAGACTAACCCTACACCATACCAATGATATCCCGGACGTCAGCTTGTACGAGATTAGTATGGCTCTCAACAGCTTAGAAACAACAAGGCACCCCCGAGCACGATGTAATTACGGCTGAGCTTCTGAAAGCAGGCGGACAACCAAGCTCTTGAGAAGCTGTTTAATTCTGTCATACTCGAAGGGAAAACGCCACAGGCATGGCACAGATGTGTGGTGGTGTTCTTCTTTAAAAGGGTGATAACACCCTGCTGAAGAATTACAGACCCATCTCACTTCTGAGCCATGTCTATAAGCTGTTCTCGAGAGTCATTACGCGCGCAGGCTCGACGACTTCCAGCCTCCCGAACAAGCCGGTTTCCCTAAAGGCTCAGTAAAATAGACCATACGCTACGGTAGGTTAAACTAAAGACCGAAGTGTATAACCAGCCACTTTGCCTAGCGTTTTTGGACTATGAGAAGGTCTTCGCTTCGATCGAGAGCGAGACGTGTGCTGTGCTAAGATCTCTCCACAGGAGCCAAGTCGGCTATCGG
Organism: Athrips mouffetella; assembly: GCA_947532105.1. Classification (NCBI taxonomy): domain Eukaryota; kingdom Metazoa; phylum Arthropoda; class Insecta; order Lepidoptera; family Gelechiidae; genus Athrips; species Athrips mouffetella. The sequence goes on from OX383973.1 coordinate 8,567,901, forward strand.
TACATTGCAGGGTTGAAGGATCTGTACAAAAACGCCACTTTGTCAGTTCGTCTTCAGGGCCAGGACTCGAAACCTATCCAATTGCAGCGAGGAGTGAAACAGCGAGACGTAATATCTCCTAAACTATTCATTGGAAGATGTCTTCACACTCCTAGACTGGAAAGGACTTGGCATTAATAACAATGGCAAGTACGTGACACACCTTCGATTTGTCGTAATGGCTGAGATCCTGGAGATCTCGCAAGATGCTCAATAACCTCAGTAGTTTTTCACAACAAGTGGGTCTTAAAATGAACATGGATAAGACGAAAATTTGCCCTTGTTGTACCCACTCCACTCTAAGTTGGAGACTCTACGCTCGAAGTTGTCGATGAATACGAGTACGTATACCTGGGACAAACAGTCCGGCTGGGTAAATATAATTAGAGAAAGAGGTAACTCGTCGTATCAGACTCGGATGGGCAGCGTTCGGGAAGCTCCGCAATATCTTCACATCCAAAATACCGCAGTGTCTCAAGACGAAAGTCTTTGACCAATTTGTGTTGCCAGTGATGACACATGGCACCGAGACGTGGCCGCTCACGACGTGCCTTATCAGGAACCTCAAAGTCACCCAAAAGACTATGGAAAGGGCTATGCTTCGAGTCTCTCTACGGGATCGATTCAGAAACGAGGAGATCCGCAGAAGAAAGAAAGTAACTGACATAGCCCTGAGAATCGCCAAACTGCAATGGCAGTGGGCAGGGCACACCGCAAGAAGAACCGATGGCCGATGGGGCGTAAAACTTCTAGAGTTGCGACCACGTACGGGTAGACGAAGCGTTGGCAAGCCCCCCACAAGGTGGACCGACGATCTGGTGGCGGTCGCGGGAAGACGCTGGATGTGAGCAGCGCAGGACCGGTCGTCATGGAAATCTTAAGGGGAGGCCTATGTCCAGCTGTGGACGTCCGGCTGATGTGATGATGATGACTTGAATTAAGTTCACATTGTTGGTTAAGTGGTCTGATGAAGTCAGATTAGTGCTTAACACAGGTTAAAACGAGTCCGTTCAATCTGGCTCCTACATTTCAAGGTACAACCGTACCGGTTACCGACAGCTTTGAGCTTCTTGGCATGAAGTTATGTGCAAAGAACTTTGGCGCCAGCATTGAGTCAAAAGCCCAAACTGCGGCAAAAAAGCAGGGTATCCTCAAAAAGGTTAAGCGTTACTTCACACCTGGCTGGACAGCTTCTAGTTTTATATAAAGCACAAGTCCGATCCTGCATGGAGAACTAGCTGCACTTAACTCAATAGATCGCAGAGCCAAGAAGCTCGTTGGTAATAAGATGGTGAAAACCTTGTTTCACAGTGTGACCCACCGTCAGAGTTGCATGTCTGTCGGTCTTTTACAGGTTGTACAGCGGAGAGTGTGTCCAAGAGCTCCATGAGCTTATCCTACCGTCCCCCTTCTACTGGGCTAGATCGAGGTCAAGAGTAAGCCCATCAACTATTTAAAAAATATTTGTGCGAGGGAAAGTCACGAAAATCTTAACAATTGAAAAAACAAGACTTGTAATGAAATGAACAAAAACCACATGTTTTCACCAAATTTTACAGAAAATTTAACACTTTGATGAAGGAAAGATAATGCCCCTGGTTTCAGATCCCCAAAATACTGACTTTACTGACAGTTTTTCGAAAAAACTGACTTTTACTGACCTTCGTCAAAAAAACTGACTTTTACTGACTTTACTGACCATTTTCCACCCCTGTAGTTTAGATTATTGCGAATTGATTTGGTTCAGTAAAGTTTTTGTGTCCGTCGCTGCGTTTTTGAGTTTCAGCTTTTCAAAAATGTAAAAAAAAGAAGGGTACTAAATCATTTGCTCATGTCTGCCAATGGAGCTGCTGGTCAGAAACATCCTAAAAAATAAAGAAATCGAAGAGGCAGACGTATAGGGCTCTGCATTATCACGGGAAGTACTAGTAAATATGTAAAAAAAAAGGCTCTACTAAACCATTTGCTTATCATTCTAGTTGCTTTTATTCACTTCATTTGGTTTCACTGAAGACAACAAAAAATCGGCAGACGATTTACTCACTGATTTTGAGAAATATAAATTTTTATAAATTCGTACTAAATCAGTCATATCCCCAATATAGGGTGCGTCCTAATGTATGTTCCTTGGTCCTAATTCACTTTCTTCTTTCAAGTAGACAAGGCTTATAATGAAAGCGGGTGGGGGCGCTGGCTTGTATAAGGAGAACACTCAAAAATGACGTTTCACAAGGTGGCGGTGTTAGTTCCTTTTTTTGCCACGTTCATAATAAGCCTTGTCGCACTTTTACATAGATAATTTCGTTTCATTCAGAAAAAAATAAACACCGGAAAGAAATTATTCATTGATTTTAAAAAACGGTAATAAATTGCGTAGGAATGGAACGCTAATTAAAAAGTTGATATCTCAATGTGGGGACCCATTGAGATATCAATGTTAAATCCGCGATCCTGCGATCCGCTGAGATGCAGCTATAAGAAAGAAAGAGAAAGCTATAGGACCATAGACTAGGTGTATCTATGGTCCTATAGCTTTCTCTTTCTTTCTTATAGCTGCATCTCTACCGGATCGCAGGATCGCGGATGTTACGTGTGCGGGCACCCAAATGTGTGCAGGAAACGTCGGGTGCCCGCACACTTTAAATCCGCGATCCTGCGATCCGGTAGAGATGTAGCTATAAGAAAGAAAGAGAAGGCTGAGCGGGTCGAGTACCCGCTCAGCCTTGCCTTGACTTTGATCACGAAATTGTTTGACTGGGTGCCCGCACACATTAAATCCGTGATCCGCGATCCTGCGATCCGGTAGAGATGCAGCTATAAGAAAAAAAGAGAAGGCTGAGCGGGTAGTCGGCCTTGACTTTGATCACGAAATTTTTTGACCATCTCCGCCGCTGATGTACGGATCGCGACAAAATTTTTGATATTTTGCGATCAGGGCCAGTATTGCCACTATAGACGATTTTAGGTAGATTTAGTCACTTTTACTGCAGCTTTTTTTTGAAGTAATTACTTAATCAGCTATAAGAAACCGAAGACGAAAATCTTGAAGCCGAAATTCAATACAAATATGAATGTCACGAAATTTACTCGAAAATACGCTCGAAAATGCTTCGTCTCCTCAACAAGTTGAAACCAGTGCCTGAACCCTCACTCGCAGAACGTAACGAGCAGCCATCGACCACCGCGCAGCCAGCCACGCGTGAGGCGCAACCCAGGTTCAACTTCCAGGCTTTTCACGAAAAATAATTTTTCAAAAGTTATACTAAACGTCTCGGTACTTACCTTTTACTCAACAACATTACGGATCCGAAAATTAAGGTATATATGTCGTAGGCCGATCGTTGAATTGGGCCGATCAAGATCTGCCTGGGCACATCACGATACGCCGGCATTTCTTGATTTGCCTATCTTATACCCGCCAAATCGTTCAAAGCATAAGGTTTGACGATTTGCCTGGCCATGCTTGGGCAAATCAATTCTGTAGGGTGACCAAAGCACAAGCAAATAAAATGAAGTTTAGTTAATAATTATTTTACTAGATAATAAAACCTAACCTAACAGACAGCTAACAGAGCGCAAACAGCACCACAATTTTACTATATAATAAAACCTAACCTAACTAACTTAACCTAACACACAGCGCAAACAGCGCCACAAGCGTCGCGAAGCGGAACTTCATTTCGATGCGCCCAGCCATATCTCGATGTGCCCAGCCATATCTCGATGTGGCCAAGTGACTAGTCGGGCAAATCGACAAATAGGTTGCTCTCATCGATCTGCCCAATTTTATATTGGGCACATCATGAAATAATTGGCCAGATCCCGAAATGCCGGCACATCGTGATGTGCCCAGGCAGATCTCGATCGGCCCAATTCAACGATCGGCCTATGACATATACATTACTTTCTACAATTTCTCCTGAACTGCACGAACGGATACACGACCTATGCTCTCCAGAAGACCCAATCAATAAAACGTTTGACGAACTTACAAAAATATTATTGATCCGAAACCAAGTATTTGGGCGTCACAACATACCTACATTTATTTCACGCATACAGCAACCTAATGAGACAGTCGCAGTCTATGTTTCAGAGTTAAAGAGACTAGCTTTGAACTGTGAATTCAAATGTCAGCACTGTAAGAAACCTACCTTCGACTCTTTCCTGTCACTCCAGCCCGTAAGACGTCTCAAAGACGGCGAAATACGAACAAAAATTCTACAAGAAAACGAAACGGCTTCATTTTCTCAGCTTGTTCACACAGCAATGTCCATGGAAATGGGAAAAACTGAAAATACAACCTTTTCGTCACAAACACGCAATTTGCCAAGTGACAATATGAACAATATCTCTAAGGATATGAATAAACCTCAACCCACGCTAAGGTCTATTCCCAGAGGTTTCAAGATACCTACTTCGATCAGAGACCTTAAAGGTAAATGTTTTCGATGTGGAAAAGACGACCACAAAGCTAATGACTGCGGCGCTATTCACACTACATGCCGGAAATGCAATAAAGAAGGTCACCTCGCCCGGGTTTGCCTAAAAAGAACTCCTAAGACTAACCAATTAGACCAGTCGTTTAGCAGCCTTAGCTCTGACAGCACTGTCAATATCCACTTAATAAAAAGTGAATTCTCAGACAAATATATAATTCGAATTATGATTGAAGGCAAACGCGTCGACATGGAATTCGATACAGGCGCAACTCTTTCAACCATATCTTTTAAAGATTACAAAAAGCTAGGAATTAGTAAGAAAATCTTTAAAACTGACATGAAGCCCAGAACTTACACAGGTGAAGTTTTCAGACCTACCGGTGTAGCATATGTCAAGTGCAGCTACAAACATCAGAAGTTCTTCGGGAAAATTTACAAAATCAACAAAGATGTCGATCCCATTCTAGGTAGAAGTTGGATGAAAAAACTCAAGATCTAGCTTGCTGATTTGCGGGCAGTAAACGTATGCAAGGAAGTTCCTAAACTTGACCAGTTACTAGAAAATGTGTATCGGTTTTTAGCCCTAACCTAGGGGAAATACCAAATGTGCGAGGTCACTTAACCTTAAACGAAAATACCCAACCTATTTTTATTAATCCTCGTAGGATTCCTTACGCTTTAAGAGCTAAAGTAGATGAAGAAATTGACCGTCTCGTGAAAGGTGTTATCACCAAGATTGACCATTCTGATTGGGGTACGCCAGTTGTACCAATTGTAAAACCCAACGGAAGCATAAGACTTTGTGCTGATTACAAAGTTACACTTAATAAAGTAATTAAACACGAAAAATATCCAATACCGATAATAGAAGATATCTTAGCTGAAATGAGTGGCGGACAATTATTCTGTACCTTAGATATCACTCAAGCCTACCTAAACATGATAATGGACGAAGAAAGTGCTCTTCTACAGACCCTGAGTACTCATAAAGGGACTTACAAAGTAAACAGACTCATGTTTGGAGTCAAAGTTGCGCCGAGCTTATGGCAAAAGTTTATGGACCAGTTACTGCAGGGACTCGAAGGCGTAAAATGCTTTTTCGACGACATTATAATTCAGGGCTCCTCGGAAGACCAACTATTACTACGACTAAGACAAGTCTTACAAAAACTTAAAGAAAGCAACCTTCGCGTAAATAAGGAAAAGTGTCACTTTTTTAAACAAAGTATCAATTACCTAGGCCACACAATTGACAAAGAAGGGTTACACAAGAACCAAGATAAAATTGTTGCAATTACTAAAGCAAACCCTCCAACAAATGTAAATGAATTACGTACATTTTTAGGCATGGCGAATTACTATAACAAGTTTATCCCTAACTTAGCATCCATTACCTCTCCGCTAAACCAACTGTTAAAGAAAGGAATTAAATTCGTCTGGACGACTGCTTGTGAAGAAAGCTTCAAAAAAGTTAAAACAGAAATTCTGAGCGAAAAAGTTCTTATACATTTTGATCCAAGCAAACCTTTGATCATAGCTACAGATGCTTCCCCTACGGGCCTTGGAGCTTGTCTTTCACACAAATTACCTGATGGATCAGAGCGACCAATAGCGTTTGCGTCACGATCACTAACTAGCAGTGAGAAGAAATATAGCCAAATTGATAAAGAGGCTACTGCAATTTACTGTTACGGACTATCGCAGAATTCTCTGTCGAAAATCCCTTCGCAGAGCCAACTTTCAATAATAATAATAATGTCATAATCATTATTGAGTATACTTTGATACATAAGATCGCATTTCGTTCGAAGGCCGCGAACGTTTTGGTAATAGATCTTAAGTTTTTCTAGTGTCGTCATGATGGACTAGCGTAATAATACCGTAATATGGTATATATTACATAAACTGTGCCTATAAGTTTAACGAGATTAAGACAGAGTGAACTATTTGTTCTCGATGGATGTGCGACTAGCTTGAAGACTGCGTACGCTATACATACATTGTGGTTGTTATTTATATCGGTTGTTATCCATTTCAATGCATGTTGGCGCGTCTTGTTAGTGAGAAGTAAAGAAATACGATTAGAAATGCGATTTAATGTAAACGAATTGGTTCTTTTTGTGATTAGGCAATATGAATTTATCTCGGTTTTATGGAATGGCAGATTGTTTGGTAGTAGTTGTAGTGAATGTTGTTTTGATTGAAATGAATAAGTGTGTATATATATTTATATATATGTACAGTATATACCCGTTTCCGTGTGTTTTTCGATTGAGCTGTGCGTGAGCAAGCCGAAGCCATATTGTGTCCGTGTGACAAATGAGCGAGCATACGAAACGATGTTATCTGCAGATTCAAGTTTGGCTAACTAATAATAAAACCAACTCCTTGGGGGTGGACAAAAATTAAAGGGTCCTTGAAACCTACGGCAATGAAGAATAATCCAGCACCACAAGAAAATTTTAAAATGATATTCTGCAATTGCAAAAAAGGGTGTGGAGCATCTTGTAGGTGTAGAAAAGTTGGACTATTCTGCAACTCACCTTATGGTGGATATTCTGGTGAGAACTGCCAGAATAGCACCCCAATTATAGACCAAGACGATGAAGCAGACATGGATAGTAATGATAATATGTAATAATATTTTTAATATTCATGTTTTTTGCAAATTTTTGTATACTTTCTTTTTCTTGTTTTTCTTTTTTTTATTATTATTTTTTTTAATAATGGCTAATTTGTTCTAATGAAGCATCAACATATTAAAAAAAATATATTTAGATATTTTTTATATTTTCATGTAATAGGGGTGGTTTTAGGGGATGTAAACTAATTATAAGATGTCCACGATTTAAATATAATGATTTATCAAAACAAGAATAAAATTTTAAAAATTTGTTTGTATTTTTCAATTTTATGTAAAAAGGGGTGGTAAACAGGAATAAAATAGGGGTTTAAAAATCACAAATAGTTTATAAACTATATAACTATCATTAATCAAAAGCTTTATACATTTTTCATTCGTTAAATGCCTCAATTTGTGAATTTATAAATTTTTGTCAATTAGGGGTAGTTTTCACCCCTAAGAGTCAAAAGCACACATCGGCATACTATAGATTTTGAAGTGGATGGTAAGTAGAGCTTAATTCCAAATTTTGAAGAAAATCCATCGGTCTCGAAAGAATTTCTAGGTTGTAAAGTCTTTTCACCGTCATTTCCTGTACTATATTAAGAGAAACTTATAATATTGTAACATCTTAACTTGTACCCTATTCAAGCGAATAAAAATATTCTATTCTATATAAGTGATCAAAACGATTGTATGGGAAGTTATATTTTTTTTTGTCCTTTTTCGACCTATGTTCCTTGGGAAAAGTTTTTCAGTTACGGATGCTGAACCCGCCCCTGAGCTATGGCACGCAATTAAATTAACACCATGTATAACTATTAAACATTAATTAACCTCAATAACGAAAATGAAAGAAGTTTGTAAGCGTTATTTGTTTAAATGTTTGAATGTTGAGTAGTTAGATGTGTAGTAGTAGAAAGTAGCACTGAGACTGAAAACAACTACCTATAGGCACAGATTAGATAATAGTTAACTGAAGTATAGGTAGGTACAACTGGCGTTCTTTCCATAACTAGTGAACCAATGCTTGTATGTGGATATTGTACTCGGGTGCGATTTATCAAACATCAAAAAACTTTCATACCGTGCTTAGTTTTGGGCACCAGGTATTGGATACCCGTAACTATCGGCTGGGTTGTACGTTGTGACCCGTTGTGTTAATTATTTATATCCATACTAGCCGATAAACCCCTAGGCGATTGTAGAGGAACAGTAAGTGCTGTTTACTCCTCTGGGGAATTACCCAGATATGAGACATAGCTTGATCGATTTTTCGCCCCCGAAAACCCCGTATGGTAAATTCCATCGAAATCCTTAGAGCTGTTTTCGAGAAACCGATCACGAAAATATATACAAATATTGCTAATTATGGCTGTCCCACAGCTGGGCAAAGGCCTCCCTCCATTCCCTCAACTGGTCTCTACTCTGAGCCTCTTGTTGCAAATCTTTACATAGTGTTGAGTTAATCGCGCCATTGCGCCGTGGTCGGTTTCGACGCCGTCTGTCTGTTGCGTTTGCCAGATTGCTGCGGTCTTGGCCCAAAGTTCTAGCGGCATGCGACTTACGTAACAATTATTTTACAATTACGAATTACGATTTCTTAGAAGAGTCAATGGCCTTATTTATCATGCTTTGTTTAGAAAACAATTTATTTATTAACATAAAGAAAGATTCAAAGAACAATAATCTTTATTTTATTTTTAAATCACTTAAAAACCGACCACTCTCACGCGGCCATAATCGATTTAGAAATGTATTTCCAGGTAAAGTTTTTCAAGAAATATCTTTAGACTAGCTGTTGCCCGCGGCTTCGCTCGCGTGGTTTTCGTATTTATGTTGTTACCGGTTTTCCGAAGCAATGAGATATTTTCCCGTCATTTCGGGGTAATTTTAAACTAAGGAAAAACGGGACTAACCCTGCGCAAATCAATGAGTACAATTCAAGATCCAGCTGAAGTTACTCATAAATTACTCAGAACAGATGAACTTAGCAGCAGTATTATGCCTTAAAGTTGTCACTTAACCTAACAAATGTAGAAAGAGAGATGAGAGACACCTTTATGTAATCTTTCAAAACAGAGCCAATTCGCAGAAGTAATTGAGAAAAACTAAAACCCTCTCCCTCTCCCCTCCCTCCCCTTCACCCTCCCCCTTCCCCTCCTTCTCCCTCTCCAAACCTATCGCACCCCAACTCCATCCCCAGGGGGATGATGGTATTTCACGTCCACCACGTTGGATTTCAAAAATTGTTGTAGTTTTCGTAATCAGCGACCCTAAATACCATACAAACGACATATTTGTTTTTAGACTTTTTCACCCCGTTTCCCCCTTTCAGGGGTTGCATTCTGAAAAAACCTTAAACATGTGTTTACTCATCTATTAATAGGAGTACTCCTGTGAAGTTTCGAACAAAATAGTTTAACTAATCTTGTTTCCCCATACAAAATTTCAACCCCTTTTTCACCGCCTTAGGGGTTGAATGTTCAAAAACCCTAGGACACGTAATTGTTTATTTCTAATCGTTAACCTAAATACAAAGTTTCAAGCTCTAAAAATGACGGACTTCCATACAAACTTTTAACCCCTTTTTCACCCCTTTAGGGGGCGAATTTTCAAAAATCCCTTCTTAGCGGATGCCTACGTCACTAAAACTATCTGTGTGCCAAATTTCAGCGAAATCCGTTCAGTAGTTTCGGCTGTGCGTTTATAGATCAGTCAGTCAGGTTTGCCTTTTATATATTTAATTAATTAATATAAATAATATATATATATAAAAATATGTGTGCCAAATTTCAGCGAAATCTGTTCAGTAGTTTCGGCTGTGCGTTTATAGATCAGTCAGTCAGGTTTGCCTTTTATATATTTATTATATACTATATTATTATAAGATTATTAGTCAGCTTACCAATAATGTGTCCACCAATGGGCTTCTTTGTATCCGCGTTGAATACGCCCACATTGTCAACGTTCGCCACCACTTGGTTGGTAATTATGACTGCGACACCAAACTGGAAAAAAGTATTTCATAAGACCAGGCAAGGGTTATCAAAAGGAAAGTCGTAGATATCTTGTTTAAAAGACGGTGAAGGGGTTAAACAGAGAAGCCGAGACAAAATTATGAAAATTTGCACTGACTTATAAAAATCTTTATGCTGATAACCCTGACAATGTAACGCCTGTATATCAAATAGATTAACATTACCACGATTCTATCCCTCTCATATCAGAGCTAGAAGTCCATCGCGCTCTATGCAAGATGTAATATAGTAAAAGCCACGGCGAAGATAGCATGCGACACTTTTACCTCACTTGACCAACTTATTTAATTCAATTTTAGTAACAGGAAAATTGCCACACAAATTTTGTCATTCAAACATTATTTTACTACATAAAAAAGGAGACAGATGCGACATCAATAATTACCGACCCATAAGTTTAGTCTCACACCTATACAAAACCTTTATTAAAGTTAAAGAGAGTCGCATCGCGGGTCAACTAGATCTAAACCAACCACCTGAACAAGCAGGCTTCCGACCTGGTCTCTCTACCACAGATCACCTGCTCACACTCAACTAGCTTTTGGAAAAACACGCAGGGGTGGAAACTGATTGTATGGCTAAAAATACTGACTTTACTGACTAAAACACTCTGAAATACTGACTATTTACTGACCATCTACTGACCTAATCTCTAGAATAATGACCTTCCGTCGGTCAATTTAGCGTCGAAATACACGTATATCTATGTGTGACTGGAGCTACTTAATTATTTCGACATACATACCTATTCAGGTTAAATTCGGGAACAAGCTAAGCAGCAGTGCAGCAGTTAGGGAAGGAAGGCACAGCCTAAGGCTAAGTGCTTCCCCCTTCACTATCTCACATACGTCACAGGTCTTAACATACTAGTAAACTAATACTTAGAAAATAATTACGACGAACCTAATAAACACCTGCGTTTACCAGATCACCGACGATTCTTGCCTATTTGTTAGCCCTACGGTAGGGCTAGGGGTAGGGCCCCTACCTACTTCAATTAAAAACAAGAGTTCACATTGTTGGTTAAGTGGTCCCATGATGATGGATTAGTGTTTAATGCAGGTAAAGCGAAGCAAAATAACGTGAATTTTTAAAGTTTTTGCATAAGAACAAGCAACTTTTGCGAAGAAAATGAATTTTTACTTCAAAAAAGATTTCGTCTTCCCGCACAAAATGTGTCGAACATGTACTAATTTTGAACCAATTTAGTATGGAACAAAATATTTTCACATCACTAGGTCAGAGATTATCATTTTAAAAATGCTCACAAAAGTGCTTTTTGTCCACTAGCGTGACAAAGGTATTTAAAATAAAAATGAGATGATTAGCAGCGTTTTCTCGGGTTCCGTATCCAAAAAGTCTGAACGGAGACTTATTGCTGTCACTCACGTGTCCTCCGTCGTCTATCCTGTCACACAGGTTTTACTCGTACAGCCAAAAAAATTTTTCACACTTTGACCCCAAGCCAAACAAATTGTGAAATAATATTTTTAAATGTTTTTAAGGCGTACTCCCGTACAGCTAAATGGAGGCGCGAAAAACAAATTGTGACCGTCCTGAGTTGACTAGAAAAATATTGGAAATCAAAGGATAGAGAATCTTTGTTTACAAAATATTTTTATAAGAATTTTTTAACTATGAACTCTAAATTCCCATTGACCTATGTAAATTTTACTCACAAATACGTATACGTTGATAAATTTGATTATTTCTTTAATATTCTCTCATTTTTCCTATTACAACCAACTTGATTTTGCGGTCAAATGCGTAACACAGAAGGAATGCGGGCGGCAGCATGCCAATGGCACGGAACCCTAAATGTGCTAAGTCCGAGACGCACTTGGCTGATATTCTTTCTATAGTACTACCCATTTATAAATGGGTAAACTGGCTGCATTGACTGGCCGGTTCTGAAAAGTTATTTTGCGTCTCGTGCCTCAAAATTCTCGCTACACGCTCAGGATTATATTTTAGAACCTCTTGCTTCGCTCGTGGTTCAATAAAATCCTTCGCATGCTCGGTTTTCAAAACAAGCTACTCGCGCTAAAAACAACTTTGCAGCCAAGAAAAACTATAGCAAATAACTATTACTACGAGTATTATTATAAACTATAAGAAATAACTATTTTCGAGTATCAATGTTTTTCTTCGTAAAAGTTTCTTGTTTTCATGAGTAGAATCACTAAGGCTTTGGGAGTAAAACCTCTAAAAATTAACATTAAGACAAAACAGAATGCGGACGCCACTTCACCTCGTTGTCCTCCTACGAGTTAAATCATTAATGTATACATTCAAATGCTAAGGATTGTGCTTATAAGCATTTCCAGTTAGGGATTACACAATACAAAGAGGGACGGAAATAATGGGCGAGGGAAAGCCGAAAATCTTAATAAATGTTCCACTTTTCTGAAAGAAAGATGATGCCCCTGATCTCAGATCCTCAAAATACTGACATTACTGACCATTTTTCAAAAAAACTGACTTTTACTGACCTCAGTCAAAAAAACTGACTTTAACTGACTTTACTGACCATTTTCCACCCCTGAACACGTCGAATTTAACCTTCCACTTTACCTGGCTTTCGTTGACAACTCCAAGGCGTTTGACAGTCTAAAACATGAGCCCCTGTTTGATGCATTACACAATCAAAATATAGATCCCACTTATATAAACCTCCTAAAATTAATATACAGTAATAGTACAGCCGCAATAAAACTAGAGTGCAGGTCCACAATTTAACATAAATAAAGGCGTTAAACAGGGAGATCCGCTGTCCCCAAAACTATTCACCAGCGCCTTGGAGGAAGTCTTTCGGGAAATAGGTGACATGCGGGATGGGAAGGGCGTTGACGTCGGCGGAAAGAAGCTGACCAACCTTCGTTTCGCCGACGATATCGTCTTATTTTCGTCGTCAACAGCCGAACTAGAGTTCATGCTCCAAGACCTCAGTACAGCAAGCCGCAAAGCTGGACTAGAGATGAACATGTCAAAGACCAAGCTCATGACAAATAGCTCGAAGAGGGTGGTAACAGTAGACGGCGGGAGAATGGAATATGTCCACGAGTACATTTACCTCGGCCAAATGGTGTCCTTCCAGGCACGACAAGACAAAGAAGTTGCTCGACGCACCGAAAATGCCTGGAGGAGCTATTGGTCGATGAAAGAACACATGAAAGGTGACCTGCCATTGTCATTAAAACGTAAACTCGTGGACATGTGTATTCTCCCAACACTCACCTACGGAGCCCAGACTTGGTCTTTGACGGAAGCTCAAAGGTCCAGACTCGCAGTTTGCGAGCGAGCAATGGAGCGTAGTATGTTGGGCCTGAAACTGACCGATAGGGTCAGGAACAGCACAATACGCCCAAAAACACAAATTGCCGATGTGACCCACGCAACCGCCAAGCTAAAGTGGGACTGGGCTGGTCACGAAAGTCGCATGCCGCTGGAACTCTGGGCCAAGACCACAACTATCTGGCAACCGCCAAGTAACAGACGGCGTCGAGGCCGACCACGGCGCAGATGGCGCGATGAACTCGACGCTTTCTGTACAGACTGGCAACAAGAGGCTCAGAGTAGAGACCAGTGGAAGGAACGGAGGGAGGCCTTTGCCCAGCAGTGAGACAGAAATGGCTAATAATATAAGAAGATAAGACTTGGTTCCTTAAACAATATTCGACATTTTTTTTTGTGTTACTCAGACTGTAAAACTGAACAACTATTCTAAACAAACATGGGTCGACTATGGAAAAACTTTTTTGTTAGTCCCATTGAAACCCTTGACGGTACAAACATGCATACAATACTGAGAAAAAAATGTCTTCTGTCTAAACTGAACCACAGATAATATAATACTATACTAGTACAGATGCCTCACGTCATAGAACGAATTTGTGCCGAAAATTGTTCAGGCTGTTTTTTCCATAAGGTATTTTCTTAGAATAAATTGATATCTGGATGTTAAAATTGAATTAATGTCATAGTTTACACCCTTACCTACCAACCTAGTAGTAACATTTAGTTTAATTATTAGAAACAAAAGGGCCAAATGAATTCGGGCTATTTACTCCGTCGAAAAAACCGTAGTACGGAATGGGACCCCATGCTGAACTAAGTACTAAGGTCTTTCATTCTGTCACTTTTTTTATGTAACAAGTGAGCAAACGAGCTGTTGGGCCACCTGATGGTATGTGATTATTATTATTAATTCGCAATAATCGATGTTATAGTCGAGTAATCACAATCGACTCGAGCCGCTGCTCTAGAATAACTGAAGCGCCGCAAGTATCATAAAACTACTCTCCTTTTGGGATTGGTCACAGTCGGATAAAAAGTAACAAGACGGTCATAAACCACAGCACGCGTAAGGTTTAGAAGTGACAATAAGTGCAATTTCATTAGTTTATTAGTTTTTTTCATTAGTTTACGAATCCCAAGACTACTAGACAAGGTCCGGAGTCAGTCAGGGCAGCACCCTGGGCCCACTGTTATTCCTTATAATGATTAACGACCTTCCCAATTGCGTCCGAAAAGCAGAATGTCAGTTATTTTCTGATGACCTAAAACTTTACCTGGAAATGGGTTCAACGACAGGTACTGAGGATTTACAAAAAGATATTGATGCCGTGGCCGAATGGAGCCTTGTCAATGATCTTCCTTTTAACACTGCTAAGTGTAAAGTGATAACGTTTTCACGGAATCGTTCTCCAACATACACGAAATATATACTTCACGATACAATATTAGATAGGGTTGATGATATTCGGGACCTTGGTTTGATTTTAGATGGTAAACTTGACTTTCACAAACACATAACAACTATATGTAAAGAAGCTAGTAAGATGTTGGGATTTGTACGAGGGCCACACCGAAATGATCGGGAATAGAAAAAAGTACAAAAATAATACAACAATATTTACTTTCATTGTTTTTCGAAGTATTCTCCGTGACAATCGATGCACTTTTGCATTCTATCAAACCAATTATTATAACAGTAATTCCAGTCTGAAGTGGATATAGTCGAAACGGCCGATTTGTAAGCTTCGACTGCCTCGTCTGGGCCTTGAAATCGTTGACCACGTAGCATATCTTTAATTCTTGAGAATGTAAAATAATCATTGGGGCTCAAGTCAGGGCTATACGGTGGATGGTCCATTAACTCTACGTTTTCCTGATTTAAAAACGCGATCGTTTTGCGAGCGGTATGTGAGCTCGCATTATCCTGGTGAAGAATGATGCGACGATTCGGATTAATTTTACGAAGCTCTCTTATGACTTCCGGCAAACAAACTATTGTGTACCAATCAGCAGTGACCGTTCTGCGTTCTTGTAAAGGAATCGTAGCCACATGACCAGTTTTCGATACAAACGAAGCGACCATTTTTTTCGACACGCTATGAGAGCGGACAACTTTTGTTGGCTTGACCTCGCCTTCGAAGACCCAAACAGCCGATTGATGTTTTCTTTCGGGCTCATATGAATAAATCCACGATTCATCACCAGAGACGATATTGTAAACTGCATTTGAGCTCCCTCTATTGAACCGTTGCAGAGTAGACCGACACCAATTAACACGAGCCGACTTTTGTTCCTCGGTCAAACGATGGGGCACCCAGCGGGAAACTAACTTCTTGACACCCAGTTCATCATGTAAAATAGTTTGAATCGCTGTCATACCAATGCTGAGAGAAGCCCGAATCTGCTCGTATGTCATATGTCTATCTTCTTTTATTAATTGGCGCACAGCATCGATGTTATCTTGTGTTACCGCTGTTTTTGGTCGACCAGTAGAAGGAACTGTCGTGAGAGAGGAACTTCCACGACGAAACTCAGAATACCAACGATATATAGTCGTTTTACTGGGTGCTTCAAGTTCATAAACAGAAACAAGCTCGGCGAGACATTGTTCTTGAGATAAACCTCGACGAAAGTTGTGAAAAATTATGGCACGGAAATGTTCCCGCGTAAGCTCCATTTTCCCCACTGACTTGTCAAATTCAAATGGCTACTACTCTTTTCTTTTTTACTTTTTTTAAAATTCAAAAATGGAATTGTGTTTGAAATAAACCAAAAAGGTTTTAATCTAATTTATTCCTGAGTATTCTATTCCCGATCTTTTCGGTTTGGCCCTCGTAATAAGGACCGCATCCAATTTTGACAATGCTGCAGCAGTAGCTAATGTACTATATAACGCGTATGTACGCAGCAAGCTTGAATACGGTGCTGTAGCCTGGGATCCGCATGAAGAAAAATATAGTCTAATTGTGGAGAGACTACAACGTAATTTTTTACGGTGGCTTTATAAACGGAAATACGGGTATTATCCGTTCTTGTATCCCTCCTTATTTGTTTTGGGAATGATGGACAGAGAAACACTTGCTCTCAGAAGAAAAATGAGGTCATTTGTACACTGTCTTTCTGTTCTTCATCACAAGATCGATAGTTCAACGGTGTTAGAAACATTCTGTCTCGTAGTTCCCAACCGAATTCCTCGGGACGCGAATGGGGCAATAGCGCCACGTCGCCGACCGCGACTGTTGCAACTTCCCGCGACACGTACGGTGCGTTCAGCGCACGCGCCCACAGTGAAGGCATTAACTCTTATCGGTGACATGCTTGCTCAGTGCGATAATATTGCTCACAGGTTTCTAGATTTAAGTAGTTTAGTTCCCTGACATATCATATTATAGTTCATAAATTGCGTTTGTACTAAGTATGTACTGATTATTATTTAACTTTATGACGATTTGGCATTTTGCTGTAAGTTGTAAATGTATTGAATAAATGAATTGAATTAGATTACATATTTCTATAACAATATTCGGATGTTCGGAGTCCCGTGTGGAGCCGGCAAAGAATAGTATCATCCCATACATACGTGGGTGTCGTAAGAGGCGACTAAGGTACTAAAACCATGGTGCCAGCCATTACGCTGACAAGCGAGGTTACAATGGTACTTTTCCAGCAAAAGCTAGAATTCTGAAGGGAGCTCCCTGTCCTGTAGTGGACATTTCATGATTGATTATGATGATTTGGATGTTCGAGCTGTTGTTTAGTTACCTCATCAGCGAGCCGCAGTAACATCCTCATGAACCGGCCGAGATGGACCTGTCTCGAGTTGAGCTCTCCGCGACCGGAATAGTCCGTGCGGTACAGAGCAGTCGCACTGTCTACTATTATCAGCGAGTATCTGAAACAGACACATATTTTTTTGTCATGGACACGTCTATGGTTTCGTTTGAGGGTCATATGGGCATAACTCCAACAGTGACAGTTATTTACACAGGTATGTACCTCATGGGGAGCCAAATCAATGCACGATTCGAAGGTCTGCTTCGCGCATAGCGCCCATCGCGAGAATTTTTTTGAGTATTGGAGGTACCAGGGCTTGAATAATCCAAAAAATATTGGTTAAAACGGTAAGCGCTATGACGTCACACCTTTAAATTGTAATAATCATTAAATATTTGGCAGCGCAAAATAATGGTACTTACCATATTTTTTTATGATACCTAAATTATAAAATAAAGATATTGTTTTTATTTTAATAATTTCGGTGAGGTACCAGCAAAATAATGGTATAATGATACTGTACAAATAAAGGTATGTACCGTATTTTTATAGCGGTAGCATAACCAAAATTCTAAACCATTTTGATTCTACCTTTAAATGAAAGTGGTACCATATCTTTTTATCGATATATTTTTATACCTTAGCCGCTTTCAAGCCCTGTCCCAAACCCAATTCTAGTCTATAATTTACCACGCAAATACTCTTGCTAATTTAATATAATTGCCATATGTATGACGAATAATCGCCAATACTTTTTTTTGTTGTATTCGTAATTTCAAGGCCAATGTCGTATAAAAGGAAAAACTGGAAAAGATTTTACCTATGGAATTTTTGTATGAATTGTACGGGTTCTAGGCATGCGAAGCCGCAGGGCAGAACATTAGTTACATATAAAATTCATACCTAGATTCAGCCATCATAGCACATGCCTGCACTAGCAGTTGCGTCTGGTGGTCAGTATTGTATGCCCGAGCGTATGCCACATTATCCAGAACGGCCGCTCCCTCCATGCCATAACGCTGTGCCACAGCTAACAGTCGCTCAGGACGAAACGTGCCTTCTGTGTCTATATACATGCACTTGCCTTCACCACCAGATTGTTCAATTGGTAGCTGTAATGTTATACAATATAAATAAATTTGTTATTAATAAATCTATAATCTAATAAATATAAATATCTCCCAATTTGATATGATGTAATTAAAAAGATACAGTTGATGTAGCAATAAGAGACAGGAGTCTAAATTAAGTGACCCTGTGACTGGGACATAAGTTACAGGAATAATGATTATAATAAACTTTACAAGTTACGAGGGCCAAACCGAAAAGATCGGGAATAGAATACTCAGGAATAAATTAGATTAAAATCTTTTTGGTTTATGACATGTAGTATTATTTCAAACACAATTCCAATTTTGAATTTAAAAAAAAAGTAAAAAAGAAAAGAGTAGTAGCCATTTGAATTTGACAAGTCAGTGGGGAAAATGGAGCTTACGCGGGAACATTTCCGTGCCATAATTTTTCACAACTTTCGTCGAGGTTTATCTCAAGAACAATGTCTCGCCGAGCTTGTTTCTGTTTATGAACTTGAAGCACCCAGTAAAACGACTATATATCATTGGTATTCTGAGTTTCGTCGTGGACGTTCCTCTCTCACGACAGTTCCTTCTACTGGTCGACCAAAAACAGCGGTAACACAAGATAACATCGATGCTGTGCGCCAATTAATAAAAGAAGATAGACATGTGACATACGAGCAGATTCGGGCTTCTTCTCAGCATTGGTATGACAGCGATTCAAACTATTTTACATGATGAACTGGGTGTCAAGAAGTTAGTTTCCCGCTGGGTGCCCCATCGTTTGACCGAGGAACAAAAGTCGGCTCGTGTTAATTGGTGTCGGTCTACTCTGCAACGGTTCAATAGAGGGAGCTCAAATGCAGTTTACAATATCGTCTCTGGTGATGAATCGTGGATTTATTCATATGAGCCCGAAAGAAAACATCAATCGGCTGTTTGGGTCTTCGAAGGCGAGGTCAAGCCAACAAAAGTTGTCCGCTCTCGTAGCGTGTCGAAAAAAATGGTCGCTTCGTTTGTATCGAAAACTGGTCATGTGGCTACGATTCCTTTACAAGAACGCAGAACGGTTACTGCTGATTGGTGCACAATAGTTTGTTTGCCGGAAGTCATAAGAGAACTTCGTAAAATTAATCCGAATCGTCGCATCATTCTTCACCAGGATAATGCGAGCTCACATACCGCTCGCAAAACGATCGCGTTTTTAAATCAGGAAAACGTGGAGTTAATGGACCATCCACCGTATAGCCCTGACTTGAGCCCCAATGATTATTTTACATTCCCAAGAATTAAAGATATGCTACGTGGTCAACGATTTCAAGGCCCAGAAGAGGCAGTCAAAGCTTACAAATCGGCCGTTTCGACTATATCCACTTCAGACTGGAATTACTGTTATAATAATTGGTTTGATAGAATGCAAAAGTGCATCGATTGTCACGGAGAATACTTCGAAAAACAATGAAAGTAAATATTGTTGTATTATTTTTGTACTTTTTTCTATTCCCGATCATTTCGGTGTGGCCCTCGTACAATGATAAAAACTAATAAAAAAGAGTTTAAAATATTAAATGGAATTGTTTGGCTTTAACCTGTATTGCCTTCATAAAAATTTAAAACATTCTGAAAATAGCGTTCATTCACACAACAGTAAGGTATGGTAAATTTTATTAAGTCTCCTCTGTCCCAAATTCTTCAAATATTTCTGTGGTGGATCCAGACTTCTCTGTCTCCTCCCAGGAACAGGAACAGAAAGGAACAATCATCTGGCAAGTAACAGTTAAAGTATGGCACATTAGGCTTGAGTCTTTGTTGTCCTGAACTCTCCAAAGATCTATGTGATGGATCCAGTCCAGTTTTAATTCTTCCTCCCAGTAAGCTATCAAGCTCTTTTGATCCCATATTCAGCTGGATAGATAATAATAAGGAACAATCACCTAGCAAGTAACAGCTAAAGTAACAGATTTAAGTCTTCCCTGTCCTGAACTGGCCAAAAATCTTTGTGATGGATCCAGGCTCTCCACCTTCTCTCAGTAAGCTCTAGATGAACCCTTTCTATCCTGTGGTGAGCTGGATAGTGAATAATAAGAACAATCACCTGGCAAGTAACAGCTAAAGTATGGCAGATTTGAGTCTTCCCTGTCCTGAACTCCCCAAAGATCTCAGTGATCGATCCGGTCTCTATGCCTCCTCCCAGTAACCTGTCCAACTCTTTTGATCCTGTGGTCAGTTGGATAATTTCTGCCCTGTAATAAGGATACAAATTACTACCAAACCAACCAAACTACCAAACTGGATGGATGGATGGATTACTTACCTAACTTAACTTTCATACCATCATAACATCCCATGAAACGTCCACTGCAGGACAGGGACTCCAATGCTCCAGCGAAAACATGTGGTTATGTACTTTGGAGGGGAGTTACCATAGTCACCATGCTTGTTAGCGTTGCGGCCGGCAACCGCTGTTGTTGGTGACCGCAGTAAGATGGTCTAATATACAGAAAGATGCTGCTGCCCATCCTCCGGTTCAGATGACGGAGCTGCCAGTTTAAAAACTTAACTTTGAGATGATAAAATCTTAAAAGTGGTAGGGCTTTTGTGGTCCGGTTGAAGTACCACCCCCTTGCCTTAATATGCTAACAAAAGTGATTACCGGAGCAGCTTATACTGATACTAACAACATTAGCCACTCAAGAAAGTGGGGGCTTTAGCTAGAACAGACCAGCCTGGAAATCTGAAAAAGGTCTGAACACGGGCCTCCGGTCTAGACGTGCTCACATAGTTTTCTTAATCCTCTTATTGTCCCCCATGCACTTCAACATCTCGCTTCCGCCCTGATCATCATGGAAAAAATCTTCTTGGCTCACAGACCATAACAAAATAGGAAGCTATTGTTTTAAAGTGGCCCACCGGCTTATTTGCTCACTTGTGATATATAATAAATCTATATTTAAGTTGTTTATTTTGGACACTGGTCTGACCATACTATGTGTGTGACCAACAAATAGTGGAATTCCAAACTAAACATCTTTTTTATGGAATGTGTCTGGATGTTTCTTGGTAAATATTTACTTAACGCTTTTACCTCTTCTGGTGGAACTCTGTAGCTGTAGTAAAGCCCATAGGCACTAACTTAGAAGCTTCAGCCAATATCTTGTCAGCTTTCGCCTCCGATATGCCTTTTATTGTAATCAGCCATTTCTTTGGAGCGTAGGCGACAGACTCCACAGTATGATAACCGGCTTCTTCTAACTTTTTGATATCTCCAGAAGTGATACCGTTTCCCTGCATGCAGAATGACAGGTCAAGACTTGTTTGTTGTGAAGGTAAGGTTATGTTTATATTGGAAGAATAGGACAGTGTTTTACCTCCAGCTTGGTGATAAGTTGTGGTCCGCACTCATCGTCATCTTCTGCCGTAGCAGCAGTAGCTGTCTGAGCAGATGCTGTCGCAGACGCAGACATACTGCTTTGAAAATTATCACCGAATCATAAAGCACACTTGTTTTAAGATTCGTAGAAATATTATATAATGCGAAATTAATACAATCACACCCCTGTACTATTTCAGACTACTTTTCTAATAAAAAAAATAGGAAATAAAGCTAAAAATAAATTGCAAACAAAATTGTTGGGCGCTCGCAATGTATATAATTTTTTTTTTTAATGGCAATCAACCTACTAGGTTATTTGTGCCAAGGTCAAGGTAATAAAAAAATAACCAAATGAAAATAAATACATAAAATAATAAGTGATCAGAAATACTTTTATAAAAAACAATATATTATAAGATGAATGGAAACAAGTTAAAGTTTTATGTGATTAGATTTACAGAATAAGGCCAGAGCCCGGAAGATATGAATATCTCTAGAAGAAAGCAGGCAAGCAAAACAAGTTGGAAGAGGAACTTTTAAGGAATATAATATTTCAAAAAAATCTGAGTGAGAGAAAAGAGGACAGATGAAGAAAATATGATCCACGGAACCTTCCTCCAGGCCGCATTCATATGGAGGAGTTCCGGATATGTAACTTGGCAAGATGGACTGGCGAGATGCAGTGACCTAGTCTAAGACGAATTAGGGAAGATGTAAAAGATTTCGGTAAGTAGTTTTTGGAAAACCAGGGTTTTCGGGGAACATCAGGTTGGATTTTAAAGAAATATGAACCACGGTGCATAGCTGAGACTCTCCAGTGGGAGGACCAGGTCCGATGAAGAGAGACAATGGGAAGAGATAAGAGATCATCCGGGTAAATTCTAAAGTGGCGTTTATCACCGCAAAGTACCGCATCCTTGGCAGCCAGATCAGCAGACTCATACCCTAAGATTCCTACGTGACTCGGGATCCAAGCTAAAATAATATTCATCCCAAGTCTAGCGCAGTGAAGGAGGCGGTCCTTGATATGGAATAAAATGGCGCTATGAGAGTTCAAATGAAAAGGGTTAGAGAGAAGTGATTGAAGACAGCTGAAAGAATCAGAAAGGATCAAACACCGTCTTTAATTCAATGTTACAGCGTAATTAATACTTTCAAGTACTGCCAAGCATTCCCCGGAGTATACAGAGGAATGTGGAGGGCATTTGAATTTTTGACAGATATTATATTGGGAGTGAAAGGTTCCAGCACCTACACATCCAGAAGTAGATAACTTTGAAGCGTCCGAGAAAATAGTTTGCCAGTCACGCCAGTCACGGTTAATAATATCAGCAAATAATTTATCGCTATGGGGTTCATCTTTGCAAATTCCGAAATTTAAAATTATGTGGGGAAGAAAGGTAATAGATTGATAACTAAAAACAAACAGAGGGAGATTAGATGAACGGAAAATAGCATCTTTTACCGAGGATACACTTCGAAAGCTGATAACGAGGCATGGGGCATCTTTATGTTTCCAGTAGGAGGAAGAGGAGAAGAATCTATTAAGAAGGGAGAGTTTGGGTAGAATGGGATGATTGGAAAAGCGAATAGCGCGAAATAAAAAGCGGTCGGATAAGAAACGTCGTCTGATGAATAGAGGGGGCTCAACGCATTCAACTTGAAGCGCATTTATTGGGGAGGACTTCATGGCCCCAGAAATGATTCGAAGAGCTGTAGATTGCATTAAGCCCAATTTACGCAAAGCAGCCTTGTTCGCTGGTTCTAGTAAAAAAATGCCATAATCTAAGCAACTGCGGATCACAGCATTGTATAATAATTTTAAAGAAAAGGGGTGAGCACCCCACCAAACTCCCGACAAACATCTTAAAATATTAAGATTACGCTCGCATTGAGGCTCGCATTTGGTTGTTATGTATTCAACATGTGGAACACCTGTTAATTTGGAATCGAGAATAACGCCTAAAAACTTAACAAAAGGGCTATATTGAATAGGGGTATCACCAATTAGGACAGGAAGGTGTGGAACAATTCTCTTTCTTGAGAAGGTAACCAAATTACATTTAGATGGAGATAGGGACAAACCATGTTGAGAGAGCCAAGAATTTAAACTAGTTAAGGAATTCGAGATGGTAGTTGTGATCTTATCAAAATGATGGCCAGAAAAATAAATTAGCAGGTCATCAGCGTATTGAAGAACTCTACATAGGCCAACAGATTTGTCCAAATTGGATGTGTATATATTGTACAAAAGGGGGCTTAGGACTGAGCCTTGAGGAAGGCCTCGCCAAATAGTTCTCGAAGGGGAAACTGAAGGATCACTACATCTATCTTTCAGATAGTAAATTTTGAACAAAATTTAGGAGACGGGATGGAATGCCTAGATCCCGCATTCTAAGCCAAAGAAGGGGGAGTTGAACGTTATCATAAGCGCCAGTTATGTCCAAAAAAGCTGCAACAACTGACTCATTTCTAGAGAAAGATAATCGAATATCAGTTGTGAAAATAGCTAAACTATCAATACAACTTCTAAACTTTCTGAATCCAAATTGAGTCCGAGCTAAAAGATCTTCACTCTCCACAAACCATTCTAGTCTATTCTTGATCAGATGCTCGATGATTTTGATGCAAACTGATGAAAGGGCTATTGGGCGGTAGGAGTGTGGGTCTTCCGAATCTTTGCCCGGTTTCAAGACGGGCATGATAAGTTGGGATTTCCAATTATAAGGTATGATTCCAGAAGCAAACATAGTGTTAACTAAATCCAAATAATATAAAAGGAAATCGTCACAAGCATTAACAAAGAAGGAGTACGGGATACCATCGATCCCAGCCTTTAATACAAATTTAAGTTCTGTAATAGAAAAGGGGCGGTCCAAATTATGAGATATAGGGGGGGCGGAAAATGAAGGGAGTTCTAACTGGGATGGGACAAAAGCTGGGGCCAAAAT
This sequence comes from Athrips mouffetella, assembly GCA_947532105.1. Lineage (NCBI taxonomy): Eukaryota > Metazoa > Arthropoda > Insecta > Lepidoptera > Gelechiidae > Athrips > Athrips mouffetella. The sequence goes on from OX383973.1 coordinate 8,592,517, forward strand.
ATCCATGTAGCTTTCGGCCCAATGGAGAGATGAAGGACAAAAATGATAGGCAGGATTATAGGCACCCCGATACCTAAGAATGATTTTCCAAACCAGAGTAGAAGGAGTGGAGGGGGAAATTGATAAACAAAAGGATTTCCATCCTTCCTGTTTTTTAGAACGTAGGAGAAGTTTTGTTTTTGCGATTATACGGTTTAAATTACAATAGTTGTCTAGAGAGAGATTAAAAGCATAGGCCAGTTCAGCTTCTTTACGGGCAAGAATAGCTTGAGTGCACTCACGGTCCCACCATGGGGGAGAAGGGAGTTTTCCAGATGAAATAGGTTTAAGAGAAAAGGAGGAATCAGCACTGGAAATAAGAATGGAGGATAAGGCGTCGGAACATAAATAAATTTTATCTATGGAAATAGGTGGTAAACTGGAGAGTTTAATACTTAAAATTGACGAAAAAGAGGACCAATCAGCAGAACTTAAATTATGTTTTAAAAGAGTATTTCGTGAAGGGGGCCTAGGTAGAGAGGGGGAAGGGAGATTAAGAATGATTGGGAAATGATCACTGCCAAAAGTAGTGTTAAGAGTCTCCCAGGAAAGTTGGGAGGCGAAATCCGGAGAACAGAGTGATAAATCGACAGCACTCGGCGCGTCACCGGGGCGAACGCGGCGAGTTGGGCTACCGGTATTTAAGAAACAGAGGTCGCAGGAATCAAGAAGGTCAATTAATTGAAAACCAACCGAGTCCGACTTTCCACAACCCCACAGTGGGTGGTGACAGTTAAAATCTCCCATGATTATTATTGGTCGGGGGAGAGCGTCGAAGATACGTTTTACCTCGGCTAAAATACAACTATTAGGGTAAGGAATATAAAGAGATACATAAGAAATATTTTTAATGCGAACTGCAACTAAACAAAATTCATTATTATGAGGGATAGAGAATGTAGAGAATTGAACATGGTTGCGGATGAATAAAGCGCATCCGTTAGCTTGGGCGCGATTATCACAGACTGAGATGAAGCCAGGAATTTTGAAAATGGAATTTGGTTTTAACCAGGTTTCAGAGAGAGCTAGAATAAAAGGATTGTATTTGTTAATGAGGAAAGTGATATCATGTTTTTTAATATATAAACTTCTACAATTCCATTGTATCATGGTGTCCATTAACACTATTTAAAGCAGTTAAAAAAGAAGAGAGAAGAGGAGCGACGAGGGACAACATATTATCTCCTTTAAAAGAGGAAGAGAAATTTTTTATAACAGATTTGCACAAAAGGGTGAGTTCTTTTAATAGTTTTTCGGAATCAAGAGGAGGATTATCTAGGGCAGATCCATTTGGAAGACAAGAAATAGGATCCTTCGTCAAAGAGTGGTGAGCATGACGGTCATAACCTGGTTGAACTGTAGGGGGGAGGCGGGGGGTTAAAAATACGGTTTTTCTATTAGATTGAGAGGGGGCAGCAACATTTGAGTACAATTTTTTGGGAACATTGAGTTTATCAGCTTCAAAATAAGAAATATTCTGATCAGCCATCGTTTTCTTGATGTTACATTGTCTTACATACTCCGGGCAGCTTTTACTCTTGGCTGGGTGATTGAATCCAGGGCCTTCAGGGCAGTTGGCACACTTAGCAGCATCCACGCAGTTGGAGCCTGAATGGTCTTTACCACACTGGAAGCAGCGGACTGTCTTAGCACGGCATTTATTCTGGGTATGACCAAATCTGCAGCACCTGAAACACTGTACGGTAGGGTATGAATATATCTCAACTGGGAGGGAGTTATAAAGTAAAAATATCCTCGGAGGCAAAACCTGACCGTCAAAGGTAACTAAGACAGTCTGCGACGGGACCCAAGAGTGAGAGCCATCAGGGGATAGTTTTTAATAATTTAATCTGCGGACTTTGAGACCTCTACCGCAGCCTACCGGGACACTGATGAGAGAAGCCGTTTCTTCTTGGGATAGATCAGCAGGGACACCATGAACCAGTCCAAGCTGGGTCACGTTGTAAGTCGGTATAAACGTTTTATATTTATGCATCAAAAGGGTGGGGGATTCTAAAAAGGAATTGGCCGCATCTACCGAGTGAAATTGTAAAGAGATTCGGTTGCGACCAATCTTTTTCATGGAGCCATCTATTATATCAGGGAATTCTCGGAACCTGCTATGTACGAGTATAAACTTCCCGAAGGAAATCGGGTGGAGGGTCGTCCCAGAGTCAGGAAACTCTTTGAGGAGCTGAACATGAACCAAAAAGGGGCCAGTGTAATTTTTAGAGTAAAGGAGTGTGCCAGCGTCCCCTAGGGTCAGCTGTGACTGGGATGACTGACAAGGGACAGAAGCGTCTGGTGAGGTTATCAAGAGGGGATTTGGGGTGAGGGAGTTGCGAATAGAACGTTGACCCAGCAGTAGAGATGAGTCAAGACCCGAGCTTTGGACATTGTCTTGGGAGAGGGAATGAGGGATTGCACGAGGATTCGTTACCACCGAATCGAAGCTCGAGTGAGATGAAAAACGGGATCTAGAGTGTGATCTGGAGCGTGATCGAGAGCGGGACTTATTCGACCGTCGTTTAAATAGTGGTGTTTGCACCTTCTCCTTCCATGACTCTCTTCTGGGACAGATTGGATCACAACATACGCACCGGGAGAGTTCGGGGTTATAAACGTACCCCCACCAGGGTCATCCCCTGGTGGGGATGGGGAATCTGTCATTGAAATGAATAGATAATTATAATAAATATATAAATATATATAGTCAAGTCAAATCTGATCAGATAATGTATAAAATATAGGAAAACTTTTAATATAAATTTAAATTTTCCTTTTTTACACTTGACACCCTAAAACTGACGTCCAATATATAAGCGCAGTAGTGTAGAGCAAGGAGGTTTTAACCCACGCTAAGCGTAGCGTGGGTTAAAACCTCCTTGGTGTAGAGCAAGGAGGTTTTAACCCACGCTAGAGCGTAGCGTGGGTAAAACCTCCTTGGTGTAGAGCCAAGCCGGTGAAGAAGATCGGACGATGGCTTCATCGTTTTGAAACGAGTTTTTGATTGAATGAATAGAATGAAATTGAATGAATGAATGATTGGTTTCTTTCTTTCTGTCGTTTTCTAAGGTTTTCAGAGAGGTTCGTTTTCCAACATTTGAAGATGGCAGTCGTGTTTTTATTTCAATTTTAGTTTTATATGTTTATTGAAGTGTTTAATGAATAATTTTGATTGGGGATTATGCAGTAAACAACATTTAAAGTGAACATCTATTAGAAGATTGGAATACATGCATTTTCCGAAATTTTTGGATGGAGAGAAGCGGACTTCGTGACTTCAATAATTTTCCATATCAACTTATTGGAGTCATCATGGTGCACAGGCTTTCCTCGTCGTCGATCTTCGAGATGTGGATTCCTTCCTGTGTAAATCAATCTTTCACTGGACATTGGCGTGTCGCCATAATTTTGTAACAATTCCTTTACTTTGACATTGGCGAAATACGTTTTGTAATGAGATGTGATGCCATTAAATAAATATACAAGGTTTTCAGAGTATATAATCTGTGGCTTTTTGGCGGGAACTCGACATGGGCGTTTGCCTGCTTAATTGAAATTTTGTTTTTTTGTGCATTTAGTGATTTAGTGGATAATAAAGATAGTGTGTTATGCAGTAAATTTACTACGGAGTGCGCAGCTGATGAAGATTTCAAGTGATATCGTGTTTAAGCCCCGTTTGTGTTGTCCCAAAAAGTCACGAACATTTTCCTTCGTAAAGTTCACTATCGCTTTACGAGGGGAGCAAAAAGAAAGATTAAACACATCAGACATGGCTGTATGGGCTTTGTACTCTTTGCCTTTCCGAAAGGAAGAATAAAACCAAAAAAAAAAAAAAGTATATAATCTGTGGCTTTTTGGCGGGAACTCGACATGGGCGTTTGCCTGCTTAATTGAAATTTAGGTTTTTTGTGCATTTAGTGATTTAGTGGATAATAAAGATAGTGTGTTATGCAGTAAATTTACTACGGAGTGCGCAGCTGATGAAGATTTCAAGTGATCTCGTGTGTAAGCCCCGTTTGTGTTGTCCCAAAAAGTCACGAACATTTTCCTTCGTAAAGTTCACTATCGCTTTACGAGGGGAGCAAAAAGAAAGACAGATTAAAGACATTTTTTTTTTTTTTGGTTTCATTCTTCCTTTCGGAAAGGCAAAGAGTACAAAGCCCATACAGCCATGTCTGATGTCTTTAATCTTTCTTTTTGCTCCCCTCGTAAAGCGATAGTGAACTTTACGAAGGAAAATGTTCGTGACTTTTTGGGACAACACAAACGGGGCTTAAACACGAGATCACTTGAAATCTTCATCAGCTGCGCACTCCGTAGTAAATTTACTGCATAACACACTATCTTTATTATCCACTAAATCACTAAATGCACAAAAAACCAACATTTCAATTAAGCAGGCAAACGCCCATGTCGAGTTCCCGCCAAAAAAAAACCCAGATTAAAGACATCAGACATGGCTGTATGGGCTTTGTACTCTTTGCCTTTCCGAAAGGAAGAATGAAACCAAAAAAAAGTATATAATCTGTGGTATATGTCACTAGAGCGTTTTGTCGTTTTTCGCCTAACTCCTTGGCCCTTGCTTTTCGCCGCAATATTTTTAAAAAGAAATTCTTAAATATTTATTATATTATATATACATACATATCTAGAAAATATGGAACAAGTGGCTTTATCCATAGAAGGCGAAATTTTCAAAGTCAAAAAAGATATTCTTTGTGATCACAGTGATTACTTTCGTGCTATGTTTAGTGGAAATTATATGGAAAATAATCAGCAAGAAATCGCCATAGACGTAAATAACTATTATAATAATTAGATTATATAGTCCGTACATACATAACATCACATCTCTTAGATTGTCCAAACAAGCTTGAGGTATAACCTAATTATTCTGTAAATTTAAATATCTATTTTTATGTTATTTCAGGTTGTAGATGCAACTTCAATGAAAATAATTGTACAGTACATGGAAATTGGTCTTGTAGATCTTTTCGAGTACCCAATGTCTACAATTGGTGACCTGGCAATGGCAGCAAACTTCTTACAAATAACAGAACTTATAAAACAAATTGAATACACCTTAGAACTTCAGTTATCAATTTCTAATTGGATGGAAATTATGGGAATAGCTGAAAATGCATCATACATAAAGTTGGGACAGTTTTCTGCTGCGTTCGGACTCCTGTCTTTTAGAAATATGAAGCCCGAATATGTTCCATCTATTCACAAATTGTTTTGGTATCTTTCCCATCCTTATTTAGATGCAGGAAATGAGTTAGAAGTTTTCAAATTTGGCTTTAAATGGATTATTCAAGCAGAAACTGGTGCTGATGCTTTATTGATAATTTTAGGCTGTTTGGATGTTAAACGACTAACATTGAGTGAATTAGCAGAGATAAGAAAAATTATAAAAGATTATGAAGTCAGTCTGTGAAGAGACACTGTATTGATATCGTCTCTTTGGTATCGAGTATAGCAATCTGTGGTTTGTTTCTATAGTTACTCTCTCTGTGTTTTTGTCAATATCTTTTAGTATTTGCTTTGATAATGTACTTTCAAAATCTATAATAAAACAACGTTTTATATGCTTTAACCAAGCTGTTTATTATTCTTATCTCCTAAGAACTTTTCTACACTACAAAAGTTCATATGGTAGCAGAGCGAAATATATCGAAGTGAAAAGTCGTAACGACATATGGCGAAAATTTTTACGTAAGTTTCTTGCTATATAAACATGCCGAAAACGACGTATCACATTGATCCACTTGATAAGGATAACTACGACACTTGGCAGATTCTACCGTGCATTATGAAAGTGTTGACGAAAACGTTAATGATGAACAAGATTCTTTTTACGAAACTACTGTTCGTGAAAGTCTTAATCATGAACACGCTGACACGGAACCTGAACCGAATAGCTACAGTCTACGAGACAGATCAGCAATACAAATGCCACAACGGTATGATGACTTTGTACTGGCTGCTGTTGCTGAAGTTCAAAATTTACCTAAGGATCCTTTGACTTACAAACAAGCATTGGAATCTCCCAATAAAGAACAATGGATTAAAGCCATGCTGAGCGAGATAAACTCACTAAAAGAAAACAACACATAGGACTTAGTTAATTTGCCTGATGGAAGAAAAGCACTACCATGCAAATGGGTATTTAAACTGAAAACTAATCCAGACGGCTCAATTGATAAATTTAAAGCCAGACTTGTTATAAAAGGCTATTCACAACAAAAAGGAATTGACTATGACAAAACTTTTAGTCCTGTGGCTCGACTCAGTACTATACGAGCTATTATCGCAATCGCTGCTAAAGAAAATTTAAACCTACGCCAATTCGATGTAGCTACAGCTTTTCTCAATGGGACAGTTGAAGAAGAAATTTTTATGAGACAACCTGAAGGTTTCCAAGACGGGACAAAGCGGGTGTGCAAACTTAATCGCAGTCTCTATGGTCTCAAGCAAGCACCGCGATGCTGGAACTCCTGCATTGCAGAATTCTTAAAAACGACAGGCTTTCAACAAAGTGAAGCTGATCCTTGTCTGTACACCAGAATCAGAGAAAAATCAAAAGTTTTGATTGGACTCTACGTTGATGACGGACTTGTAGCATCGTCTACACCAACTGCAGGAGACGAGTTTATCAAGGAGCTAAAAACTAGATTCAAGATAACTACCCAACCTGCTTCCTACTTCTTGGGTATGGAAATAAAAGCTGAAAAAGGCAAAATTACGTTATGCCAGCAAGCTTACATTAAGAAGGTTCTTGAAAAGTACGGTATGACAAATAGTAAATCAACACCGACGCCAATAATCAAAGAAAGTATCAACGATACGGAACCTGATATTGATGTCGTTTTTCCATATAGACAAGCCGTCGGAGCCCTTACATACTTAGCGGTGGGCACAAGGCCCGACATAGCATACGCTGTGAGCGTTGCATCCAGAAACCTGGAGAAACCTAGCACGAAAGACATCATGCTAGTCAAACGGATCTTCCGTTATTTGAAAGGAACGAACGATAAAGGCCTTGTATACAAGCAATCAAAAGAGTCACTCCAAAAGCTTATATGTTATTCCGACTCAGACCTTGCTGGAGATCAAACAACTGGCAGATCAACAACCGGAATGGTATGCCTATTGTCAGGAGCTGCAATCAGCTGGAAAAGTCAACGACAAACAGTTGTATCAATTTCATCCACTGAAGCAGAAATTATTGCAGCTAGCGAAACAGCACAAGAAATATTGTGGCTGAACAGCCTTTTTGAAAGGTTTAGTGGATTTGGAAAAGCCTATTCTTTATTTGGACAATGAATCTGCTATAAAGCTTTCGCACAATCCGAAATACGAGTACCACAAGCGTACAAAACATATCAAGCTAAAGCATCTTTTTGTGCGTGAATGTGTTACCAATGGTGAACTGGAAGTTAAGCAAGTACCGTCTGTGCGACAACTGGCTGATATGCTTACCAAGCCGCTCTTTGGTCCAAGATTGGAAGTTTTAAGCGGACAGATTGGATTAAAGAAAATTTTAAAATTCTAAAAGTTCCGAGGGTGTGAAGAGACACTGTATTGATATCGTCTCTTTGGTATCGAGTATAGCAATCTGTGGTTTGTTTCTATAGTTACTCTCTCTGTGTTTTTGTCAATATCTTTTAGTATTTGCTTTGATAATGTACTTTCAAAATCTATAATAAAACAACGTTTTATATGCTTTAACCAAGCTGTTTATTATTCTTATCTCCTAAGAACTTTTCTACACTACAAAAGTTCATACAGTCTGGCCGCCAAAGTTATAGATTGTCTATTAGAAGTTTTTATAGAAAATGTTGAAGTATCATTCACAGAAATAGCAGAACAGAAAAAACCATTAAGTGAAAAGTTTACAGAGAGGGTCTATAGTGAAGTATTGAATTTGATAAAAGAAAGTAAAAGGAGGATTCTTAGTTATATTCCTGTAGTTCCCATTTGGAAGGTTAAAGATAAGAAACCGGAGTACACAGCACACTTCATGTATAAATTTTCACAGAAGTCCGGGTTTGACCCGTGGTTAGAAGTTGCAGAGAAAAATCTTTGGGGTTGGAGTGTGGCAGCATGGGGACCGATGAGACTTGTTGTTGTATGCGGGGAATTTGGGAGAGGTTCTGGGATGTTCATGAAGGATGTAAAAGTGTATGACACTTTGAAAAAGGAATGGACACAACATGGTGTTGAGATGCCCTCTAGAAGACATGCTGGTGTGGCTGTTGTTGATGACTCCTTATTTATTGTGGGAGGAGTAGGTGGGTTTAGGTCAGTTTAACAACTTTAAGAAAAAATATTGTAAAATCTGTATTTGTAGCTGATTTACACAAAGGCAACATTTTACAATAGGCCGGGATAATGCTAGCTAGAAGAAAAAGACGGATGCATCTATAGGAAAGAAAGAGAAAACTATTTGATTATTTCTTTCTTTACTAAAGTTGCACCCCTTTGGCGGCTCAACAGCTCTGACACCAGTGTTTGTGAGGTCGGTCATCAAACTTTCAACCCAGACAATATGATGATGACCCCTGAGAGGCACCAAAATTTTGACTTTGTTTAAATGAGCTATTACGCCTATCATATAATTATTTTTCTCATGTATTGCAGGGTAGTATTGGACACTGCTGTCATATATGACTTGAAGCAAAGAACCTACAGGAAAATAGCAAAGCTTCCAGATGCCATCCAAAACCCTGCTGTCTGTTCTCATGAAGGAACAGTCTATGCTGCTGGTCATAATAATATCTACCGATATGAAGACCTCGGGGAAAAGGATCAATGGGTCAGAGTTGCTAGCACTGACATCAGAATGAGCTGTATGGTCTCATACAGTGGGTTCATTTATTGCACTCAAAACTTTTTCAGTTACCTGCACAGATTCAAGCCTGATGTTGATAATAAATTGACCCTTGTTACTTCTTTTACAAATCCACCAGCTGCCATTTGTAACTTAGGTAAGAAATATTTCTTTTTGTAAAATAATACAATAATGTTAACTGAATAATGGATAATTACTTGAATTCTGTTGAGATATAAAAAAAAATACAAACTTGATAATAATAATAATTTATTATTCACATTTTAAGCTCATTTTAAGGTTTAAGAAATTATCCAATAACAAATTTATAAATGAACACTATCCAAAAAGTGTGAAATCTATTCTACTATTGATCTTGAATAAACTATTTTCTCAGTTTTTGTTATGATGTATAATCAATCAAATAAGTAAATCATACCTCGGAACATGACAAAAAAAATTTTTGCATATAAATAAGCCTTCCCTTTGATAGATTTTATAATTTGTGAATACTCTGTATCTTGGCTCTATATTTATTTTTGAACATGAATGTGCATATTTATTTTTATTTTCAGGAGACCGTCTTTTAGTTTTCACAAGAACAGTTTGTGGTCAATCAGATTCGATAAGTGTGGAAGAATTCACTGGTAAAGTTCCAGATGAAAAGCCCAAAGTACTGTTTGCTCAAAATGAAACCGAAATGAAGATCAACGATGTGGCGGGGTCTTGTAGCCTGGTGATGACTTTCCCTCCGGTTGCTCAGGAAATCTCACAATATCATAGAAGATACCTCATGAAATATGCTGAGCAGTCATAATGGCAAATAATAAATTAAGCTGCGTCAAATAGTCTAAATATAAACTGTATAAATATTTTGATACTTATTAGTTAAAGACCAATACAATCACTTCACAAAAGATGATAAACTATTTTATTAAGGGTAGATTACGACCCACTAAGAATATTTACAACCTCATATCTGGTGTCCCGTGTGGTGCCGGCAAAGAATAGTAGCATCCCATACATACTGGGTGTTGTCGTAATAGGCGACTAAGGGTTATAAACTGGTGGATGGGCAGCAGCATCCTCCTGTGTATCATACCATCATACTTATTGCGGTCACCTTCGACCAATGCGGTCACCTACAACCGCGGTCCATGGTGCCAGCCGTAATGCTGACAAGCGAGGTGAATAGGTACTTCCCCTCTACATTTTTTCAGCAAAAGCTAGAAGCTCTCTGTCCTGTAGTGGATATTTCATGGGATGGGGCCACTTCACGAACCAGATCATAATGATCTGGTTCATGAAGTGCCGAAAATATTACCACTCTACTTCAAACCCATAGGTGTCGTAAAAGGCGACTTACCAAATTATAGGCATATCGTACATACTTAACGTAACATGGCGACTCCCAATTATTCTACGCATTCTTGCTGTGTTTAGAGGTAGTTCCCTATTTAGTAGACTTTTAACGATGTGTAAACTCAGAAATTATAGGTGGGCACAATAAAACACTTATTAAAAAATGGATACTCTAATTTTAATTATTGATCACTTTACTAACTAACTAAACTCTATTTTAATTTATCTAATTTAATTACTATTATTGGCACACACTGGCTCACAGTTCTTTAATCTAATTTTTCACAAAAAGTGTCTTTAATTTTTAAGGATATGTTATAATGCTACTTAGGTATTCGCGGGTTGACTGCTTAAAGACAAGGCGGTAGTGATTGCAAAAAAAGAGCAACCACAGCTATTTATAGAGTGGCATTTCGGGGGATCCCTTAGGATGGCTTGGCGGCTATTTATTGGCTATGGCTTTGGCGGGCTTCGCTGGCACGCTGTGATTGGCTGGTTTGTGGCTGGGCAATGGGCACACATAGGCAAGGCAGGCTGGCTGGCTGGCTGGCTGGCGTTACATTCGGCCGTCCTGAAACAATTGCTCCCGCAATGGGAGAAGTCTAATTAGCTTTCTAGTAGGTCAATCAAATCTTCTGTCTCGAGTTCTTCATCAGAACTGCTGGCACTGTCAGATATAGGAACCATGCTTCTGTAAGGTCTAATTGATAAGATTATGGGTTCTAGCAGAGATATAAAATAGAAAAGCAGCAGATAAACGAAAAATAACGTGTGCTTTATTTAAGCTATTGACACAGTCCACCTTCCCAGCACTTTTTGAAAACAAGTCCTTTGTTTACAGATCCTTTTAAATATTTGAATATTCGCTTTACCTTTGTTACATCATTTTTCGTTGGTTTTTCAAGATTACGGGATGCAACGCTTACTGCATAACATATATCAGGTCTGGTGGCAACCATTAAGTAGGCTAGTGCTCCTACTGCTTGGCGGTAAGGAAAATCATGATCAATTTCATTAGAAATATTTGAGTCTTGAGGTTCGATCCTGACTGCAGGAGACGGGGCAGCCTTGCAGTTTTCCATTCCAAACCTGCTAAGTATTTTTTTAATATAGGCCTTTTGGCTCACGGTTATAGAACCATCTTTGGTTTTGTTTATCTCAAGACCTAGAAAGTATGATGCAGGTTTTGTAGTGATTTTGAATCGACTCTTCAATCGCTCTATGAATTCTCGTCCAGCTTTCTCATCAACACTAGCAACTAGACCATCATCCACGTAAAGGGCTATCACAACGTCCTTGCGAATGTATAGGCAGGGATCCTGCGTGCTTTGTTTAAAACCTGAATTTGTTAAAAATTGTGAAATACAGGTATTCCAACACAATGGTGCCTGTTTAAGTCCATAGAGGCTTCTTTTTAATTTACAGACCTTCTTGGTACCGTCAACATATCCTTCAGGTTGGACCATATAAATTTCTTCCTTCACAGAGCCATTTAGGAATGCTGTAGATACGTCGAATTGTTGAAGTACCAGATTATCTTGAGCAGCGAGTCCTAAAACTGCGCGCACCGTACTTAATCTCACGACAGGACTAAACGTTTTGTCGTAATCCATTCCCGCTTTTTGAGAGAAACCCTTTACCACAAGTCTGGCTTTATAGCGTTCAACCGTTCCATCTGGATTCATTTTTACTTTATATACCCATTTGCACGGTAGTGGCTTTCTGCCTTTTGGCAGATCAATGAGTTCCCATGTTTGGTTCTCATTTAGTGAACAAATTTCGGTGTGCATTGCTTCTAACCACTTAGACCTTTCTTTGCTTAGAATGGCTTCTTTATATGACTGGGGTTCTACAATTTTATCCATTTCAATGGCTGCCAGTACATAATCTTCTAGTCTTTTTGGAGGAGCGATTCGTGATCTATTACGGAGGTTCATCCTTTCTCCATGTTCAGAGTGCTGAGCTTCCTCTATTTCAGGATTAGGGTCAGATCGTTGATCTTCCTCGATTTCAGAATCATGAAGTTCAGGTTCATTTGGAGGAACTTCCTCATTTTCAGTTTCAATATGGATATAGGTTCCATTTAGGTCATCATCGCATGTATCATACTGTGACACATTTTGTTCGTTTTGAATTTCAGCATCATCAGTGCTTGCAACTTGATCGTCTTGTTCTGGTTCATTCAGATGTATGTTGTTTTTATTAGGATTATTTTCATATTCAAGAATAACTCCTTCTTCATCGTCACTGTCTGCAATTTCTTGCTCTTGTTTAGTCAAACATAGTTGATTATTTACTTTTATCTTGTCGAAGGGGATATTTAGTCGATATTCATCCTCGTATAGCATTCTTTTGACAGTTCGAATGTCCTTTGAGACACAAATGCGTTTTAGGGTAGGGACATATACTCTAAAGGCTTTTTGTGTTTCAGAGTAGCCTGCAAGCATTCCAACTAGTGCTTTAGATGTAAATTTCTGTCCACGATTGTTTTTTTTCAAAACAAAAGTTTTCGTCCCAAAGATATACAGGTGGTTTACGCACGGTTTTCGACCAACCCATTTCTCAAAGGGTGTAGCCCCTCCAATACTTTGGTTAATGCTTCTGTTTGACAGATAATTAGCAGTCAAGATTGCTTCAGCCCACAAAAACATTGGCGCTTTGGATTCGAGCATCATACATCTTGCTTTTTCCACCAAAGTTCTATTTTTTCTTTCAGCGGTGCCATTTTGGCTTGGAGTATATGGAGCTGTCAGCCTACGGCTTATTCCATTTTCTTTCAAGTAGTCATTGAATGTTTTGTTACAATATTCCGTGCCATTATCACTCTGCAGGCATTTTATCTTGTTTTCAGTGAAGTTTTCTGCTTCTTGCTTGTAGATTTTAAATTTATCTATAACTTCAGATTTGTTTTTAATGAAGTATACCTTGCAGTAGCGGCTGAAGTCATCTATGAAAGTGACAAAGTATCTATTATTGCCAAGAGATGGGGTACGGATGGGTCCGCAGACATCACTATGTACAATTTCAAGGGTTTTGTTAGTTCGTGTCTGAGTTTTTTCTTTTGGGTTAGGAGTTCGACTTATTTTTCCTTCTATGCAGGTTTCACAATCTCCCAATTCAGAATTTCCTGTGTCTAATTCCAACCCTATTAGGCTCTTATTCTTATTCTTAAAATAACGTGTGCTTTATTTAAGCTATTGACACAGAGAGAACGACATATGTCATTAGAAAAACAATAAGCTCATATGAAACATGCAGCCAGTATCAAGAGAGCATTCCACCTCTTTAACACTCCCCCTGAATGCTCACTTTATACACCAGCATTCCCAAATTATCATGAAGATATCCATCATACCGCCCATTGTTCTCGTAACGGTCCATCGATCTCATACAGAAGTAAGTATAAAGAACTTACCAACTGATCGGACTTACTATTCCACCATCTAGAGGACTTAAGTTTACATACAAGTCCCTTTGTGTCTAATCTGTCTTGTGTATCATCATTGAAGAATGCACATATCCCAACAAACTGAGTCATCTGTAGCTTTTCTTTAGCTGACAAGCAAGGCATACTTTTCTCTGTTTCACACCTTACTTGGTACCTTATGCTTTGTGCATTCTGTTGTTTCAATCGAAACACATAGTTTCCAACAATTTCTTTGTTAACTTCACGTTCCACAAGCTCCGAAGTGTGAGCTGTTTCATAAGCATCCATCTCCTCCTGTATAGGCTTTGATCGCAAACAGGCTTCATCACAGGACCTGGTCTCCTCATACGAATTTGGCTCAAAAGCCTCTGTAAGATGAGCTTCTTCAATATGTCTCGATCTCAGATTGTATCTCGGTTCGTCAGTAACTTCCTTCTCAGTCTCCGTTGTACTTTCTGTCACAACTTTCTCATAGAAATCTTCAAATAACTCGTAATCATATGATTTTTCATCATCATCCAGACATATGAAATACTCCGAGGCACCTGTTCCTTCCTCTGGAACCCCTGGAAATCCATCCTCATCCTCATTGAAGATCACATCTTGTGACACCGAAACCTTCCTGGTCTCTGGATCGTACAATCTATAACTGTCCGAATCGCCATCATATCCCACCAAGAGTAGCTTCTTGCTTTTAGGATCTAACTTGTTCCTCTTCTCTTTGGGAACATGCATATAAGCAGCACAACCAAATGTCCTGACATGTGTCAAAGAAGGCTTTGAATTTGTCCACAACTCATAAGGAGTCTTCTCGTTACTCGACCTTCTATTCATCAAATATGCAACTGTTTGAACAGCCTCAGCCCACAAGGATAAAGGCAATCTTTTTGCATATAACATTGAACGAGCTCCTTCCATGAGTGTTCTATTAGCTCTCTCACTCCTTCCATTCTGTTGCGGAGTATAAGGGGCTGAATATTCCAATTCTATTCCCTTCTCAGATGCATACTTTCTGAACTCTTCATTACAGTACTCGGTACCATTATCGCTATGCAACACCTGTACTTTTTTATTGAATTTGCTCTCAACAATATTCACATATTTCTTAAAAGCATCCAAAGCATCATTCTTATGCTTCAAGAAATAAACGGTCACAAAACCTGATGCCCCATCAATAAATGTCATAAAATATCTCGAGCCTCCCACTGAAGGAACGGGCGTCGGTCCACACAGATCTGAGTATACTTTTTCTTTTACTGAATCGCTCTTCTTGCGAAACGGCAATCTATGTTGCTTCCCAAGCACACATGCTTCACAGAAAAAGTCGCTGCCAGAATCACTAACCTGAGGTAGCTGACCATTCCGAATCATTTCTCGCAAAGTCTTTACATTGATATGACCCAGCCGTTCATGCCACTGTTTCAAGCTCACAACATTTACTTGTTGACAGTCACTCTCACTGGACGCAATCACTGTTTTGAACAATAGTTTGTACAAGTTGTTTGGCTGCTTCACAGCACGAGCCACAACAGTTCCTTCATTGTTTTCAATAACAGCAAAGTCTCGACATTTCGTAACGCTGAAACCTTTCGACGTAACCACACCTTCAGAGAACAAATTCCGCTTCAGGTCGGGCACGTACAGCACGTCGTTGATTGTCGAATTGTACCAATGACCCTCTATTTGCTTTCGTATTTTCACTGTTCCAGTTCCCTGAACTGACAGTTCACTCTTGTCGCCGAGCCTCACGCTGTTCGATCGTGGTTGAAAATTAGTGAGGAAATCTCGACGGTAGGTCATATGAGCCGACGCTCCACTGTCTAATATCCACATCGAATCATCAAGCTGCAACATAGCTGTGAAAGCACAATCATCATTTCGTTTGTTGTTGTTTGAATTTGACGTATTTGAACTTGTCGAACTTTGACAGGAGTCATTGAACTTTTGACGGCAATCTCGAGCAAAATGGCCTTTCTTTTTGCACTTGAAACATCGAAATATTTTCTTCGATTTTGGTCTTTCTGTAGTCAAGGCAATTTCTTCTTCAGATTTCAGGGTATTTTCTTCGTCTAACAAACGAGCCGTGAGATTAGCTACCGTTTGTTTGCTAGCGTCGAGTGACATCCACGCTTGTCGTAACATTCTATACTTTTGCGGCAATGATCCAATAATTCGCGTTACCACCGCAAGCTCTGATACGGATTCGCCTGCATCTCGTAGCTGTTGAGCTATATTTTCAACCCTTGAGATATAAGCCGCCATATTGTCACCATCTTTGAACTTCAAGTTATGGAATTGCTCAAACAAAAGCATTTTACTGTTTTCGCTTCTTTGCTCATAGATAGCATCCAACTTGTCTATCATGGATTTTGCAGTATCGCAATTCTCAATCAGCGAAATCTGATTCATTTCCATGCCTGACGTCAAAATAAACATGGCTTTCGCATCTTCTTGATGCCACTTTTCCGTACCTGCGACATCTTTCACATCTGGCTTGACTCCACTGGTAATATGGTCACACAGACCCTTAGCTCTCAACGCACACTTCACCGTGAACTTCCATTGCCGGTATCCTTCGCCTCCAAATCGCTTGGCGAGGTTTAGAGTACCCAACTCCATTTTTTACGACACGTATCGCGCTACGTCACGCACGTATACCAGTGTCCCGACACAGAACTTTTCCGGCCAAACTAGGATTTTTATTTTACGTTTTCACTCGCGTAACATCTGGGCCAATAACCTGATAAGATTATGGGTTCTAGCAGAGATATAAAATAGAAAAGCAGCAGATAAACGAAAAATAACGTGTGCTTTATTTAAGCTATTGACACAGAGAGAACGACATATGTCATTAGAAAAACAATAAGCTCATATGAAACATGCAGCCAGTATCAAGAGAGCATTCCACCTCTTTAACACTAATAGAATCAACAGCAACAAGTCCTGTAAAGGCTTTATAGCCTCTTAGGCCCTTGATACTCCGGATCCTATACCTGTCATTGCCCACTACTTTAGTTATTATGTATGGACCTGAATAAACATCATCAAGTTTAGTATTAACTTTAGCTGCACTGCTAGTTGGTGCTTGTTTCCATAGAACTAAGTCCCCTTTTTTATATACCCGGCTTGGTTTGCGTTTTTTGTCAAAGTGGTGTTTCATCTTATCACTGGCTTTCTTTAATTGGGCACTGGCTTTCTCGCGCCTGACTTCAACTGGTTCACTAGTTTTACCTTGGGCTGAGACATCACAGCGAGATCTAGAATTTCTAGCAAACATTAAGTCATAAGGTTTATATGTTGTGCTTTCATTAGGAGTGTTATTTATTCCCCATAGAATATCAGGCAAGCTATTGACCCAATTATTTGCAGCCTCACTAGGATCTGTGGTGCGCAATGCATTCAGTATGGTACGGTTTGTACGCTCTACCTGGCCATTAGAACGTGGGCATGCAATGGATGTTAGGATGTGTTTAAACTGCTTATCAGTAGAAAACCTTTTAAAATGTCTGCTGGTGAAGGCTTTGCCATGATCGCTCACAAGTCTGTTGGGGTACCCAAAGAGGCTAAATATATTTTTAAGAATTTTAACAGTTTCTACAGAGTTGACTGTTCGAGCGGGCTCAGCAATAACAAATTTAGAAAAAGCATCGGTTAGGACTAGCATATACTGATAACCTTTCTTAGTCTTACAAAATGGCCCTAGGTGGTCTACATGGACTGTGTTCATTGGCTCAGTGGGCTTAGGAATGGGAAATAGTTTACCCTCCTTCTTTCCATAGTCACCCTTGCCATAGGCACAATGTAGGCAGGCCCTGACATACTTGCTGATGAAACGAGTCATTTTGGGAAACCAATACTCAGCTTTTATCAGATCTATGCACTTCTGTAGACCTACATGACCTACGTCATCGTGATGCATTTGTACTATCTTCCATCTAGCTGCTGCTGGGACTACGAGACGGTTTCCATGCAAGGTCTTTCGATACAACCTATTGTTTACATACTCAAAGTCTCTAGAGATATCACGAGCTGCCGATCCATCTCTTAGCTGGTCAATGATTCGCTTTAGTCCCTCATCTTGGTACTGTACTGTATAAAACCAGTCTGTCACTTCCAGTCGCTTGATGTTCATAGTGTCGACCGGGTTTCTGCTCAACGCATCTACGTGCTTCATGCGGTCTCCAGGCCTATACTCCACACTTATGTCAAAGTCCTGAATCGACAGCCACCACCTAGCGATACGTGGAATTAAATCGCGCTTTGTCAGAGTAGCTCGAACAGCTGTGCAATCAGTCACAACCTTTACATGTTTTCCGACTATATACACCCTGAACCGCCGTAAGGACTCGACGACCGCGAGCGTTTCAAGCTCGTAGCTGTGATACATACTTTCTTCCTTACTAGTGACCCTACTGAAATACATTACAGGGCGCAGTGTACCATCGTCAGCCTGTTTTTGCAATAGAATACCTGCAATTCCGGATTTGCATGCGTCCGTGTGAATTTCGGTTGGCAATGCAGGGTCGTAAAGTGCTAAGATTGGTCTCGTGCACAAACATTTTTTCAATTCCTCAAAACTGTTAGTCTGTTCGTCGCCCCAGTTCCAAACTGAGTTTTTCTATGTGAGATCGGACAAAGGGCGCGCTATTATTGCAAAATTTCGAATAAATTTGCGAAAATAACTACAAAGACCAAGAAACTGACGTATCTCATGCACATTACTAGGGATGGGAAACTTCGACACTGCTGTCAACTTCGACTCACCCGGCTGAATGCCGTTCGATGATATTTCATGTCCTAGGTAAGTTATTTTGTCTTGCAAAAATGAACATTTTTTCATGTTTAGTTTTAGGTTTTCAGATCTGAATTTACGGAGTACTTTTTCTAAATTTTCTAGGCCTGTTTGTACGTTTGTGGATGGCAGTAAAATATCGTCCAAAAAGGCCAACACTTCACATTCGTTCGGAAACCTTGTGGTGTCAGTTTCTGAACCGACACTGTCAGTGCCGTTACCGGCTTGGTTACTAGTTGTATTTTGCAAAGACCCGACTACTTTGTTCATGAGTCGCATAAAAACGGATGGTGCATTAGCAAGGCCAAAGGGGACGCGCGTATATTCAAAGTGCCCCTGTGGAGTAACAAAGGCTGTTTTATGTATGTCCTCTGGACAAATTTTTACCTGGTGATAGCCTTGTGCTAAATCGAGGCTTGTAAACAATTTCTTGCCTGCTAACTTTGAGATTTGATCGTCTATGTTGGGCAGTGGATACCGGTCTTTAACAGTTATAGCGTTGGGCGCGCGGTAATCTACGCAAAGCCTATATTCGCCGTTTTTTTTTCTTAACGAGAATTATTGGAGAAGCATAACAGGATTCAGACTCTCGAATAATGCCTGCGTCTAGCAATTCGGAAACTTTAGACTTTACTACTTCCTGTTCACTGTGTGATAAGCGGTAGGGCCGCCGGTAAATTGGCTGTTCACTAGTTAAGTTAATTTTCATTTCTAATAAGTTAGTACATCCTAACTCTTTAGTACTACTTGCAAAACAATCATTGTAATTAGACAATAAATTTATTAAACTGTCACGTTCGTTAGTAGTTAATGGCCCTGAATTGATCTCATTCACATTTACCCCCCCAATAGTGCTAATATCTGCTAAGCGAGTATGTAGGATAGATGATACGGGTTGGCTAACATTGGCATCGGCTTTGGCTTTATAGGCTGATGGCAAGCTACAGTTGGCTCGATTACTAACCTGAACATTGGCTGGCGGTGGGGCGATGCAGGTCTCTGCTCTGGTTAGCACGTCTCCTTGTTGCCAGATAATATTCTGGGTGCCGGTGTTGACGACCTTGATGTAACCCGTAGTACCGCGCAGTAGAGTGGCAGGAATCGAATAAGAAATGCCTCGTAGCTCAAAATGTTGAGGTGTTGTAACAACATCATTGCTATTCTCATTGTCCAGTATATTAACCTTGATGATGGATGTTCCCGGCTGTAGACATTCTTTGCATGTTGTGGTAACTTTGAACCGAGTGCGCTCCTCCGTCACATCCATCTGTTTTGTAAAATCTGCGTCTAGCTCAAGGGTGGCCGTACCTTTGTTGACAACCAAGGACATGCCCTCGCTGTTTATAACTGGTTGACCAATAATAAGATTAATGCCTCCCATATTAATGTCGGTCAAGTGAGCCTTGCACTGAGTGGATATACCTTCGACTTCCAGCTGGAAGGCTACTTCCCCACAGCTTTTAAAGTGGTCTCCGGAGAATCCTTTCAGCATGATGTTTGTAGGGGTGACTTTAAGATTCAACAATTTGGAAATATGTGTGGAAAGCACATTTACTTGGCTGCCAGTATCAATGTAAGATTTGACATATGTGCCATCGATTTTGCTGACCTTCTCGTATATTTTGTTGTAATTTTGCAGTACTTTTATTTCCTTTACTTTCTCAGCATTTGTGCATCGGGTAGCAATGTGGCCTTGCTTACCACATTTAAAACAGTTCCGCGTGTCTGGGTACGGACAATTTCGTAGAATATGACCCGTTTTTTTGCATCGCGGACAGGGATCCACATCTGGGTTGACCGAGGCATTCTTTTTTTCGAACGGTCGAGAGCTTTGTGCGTTTTCTCTAGGCGGCACACGTGTGACAGCGGACGGCGGTTGATAGTCGTCGAGAGCAGAAAGGAATCCTTCATATAACTGTTCTGGTCGTTCGCACTGATATGCTCTGGCATTAGCTTGTATTGAGGCTGGCAAGCCGCGAATAATACAGGAAACTGTTGCGTCGTCAGATAGGTTACATCTAAAACACATAGCAATTTTGTCTTGGTAGTACTTAGTCATTGTTTCGTTGGCCAATTTTTTTCTATTTATCATTTCTTCTAACATGTTTCCATAATCTCTATGTCTGGGAAAGGCGCGGTTCAAAAGCCTCTTCCACTCCTCCCATGAGTAGTCGTATCCGTCGAGACGATTATACCATTTTCTTGCTTGGCCTCTTAGCTTATCCTGCAGATGGAAAGCCTTTGTTGTTTCATTCCATCCGTGTATCTCTCCAAGTTGGTCAATTTTTTTTAGCCACGCCGTCACTGTAACGCATTCCTCGTTGTCGGGGTCGAATTCCGGAATTAAGGACGCTGCGCGGTGCTCCTTTGTTCTAGGGGCGAGCGTTTCTGCGTTAAGTTCTTGTACAGCTTTTTGCACCTCATTTTGTAATAATTTCTTGAGAATTTTTCTAGCGGGCTGAGGTGTGGCATCATCGTCGTCTTCGCTAGACTTACATTCGTTGTGATTGTCCCATCCAGGTGGGCGGACTAGGCGTCGTCGGGATGGCATATCAGCATTATTGCGTTTCATTTTTTTTTCTATCCCACTTCTGAGTTGTAAACTCAGAAATTATAGGTGGGCACAATAAAACACTTATTAAAAAATGGATACTCTAATTTTAATTATTGATCACTTTACTAACTAACTAAACTCTATTTTAATTTATCTAATTTAATTACTATTATTGGCACACACTGGCTCACAGTTCTTTAATCTAATTTTTCACAAAAAGTGTCTTTAATTTTTAAGGATATGTTATAATGCTACTTAGGTATTCGCGGGTTGACTGCTTAAAGACAAGGCGGTAGTGATTGCAAAAAAAGAGCAACCACAGCTATTTATAGAGTGGCATTTCGGGGGATCCCTTAGGATGGCTTGGCGGCTATTTATTGGCTATGGCTTTGGCGGGCTTCGCTGGCACGCTGTGATTGGCTGGTTTGTGGCTGGGCAATGGGCACACATAGGCAAGGCAGGCTGGCTGGCTGGCGTTACAGATGTGATGTATTTTTCGGAAAAGGGTGATTTTTCGACTCCTGGTTCTTTAATATGTTACTCAAACCATGAAACTGAAAAACTTTCACTGGAAACATCATTTTTCGATGTTTCTTTGGGAAAGTTGTTCAGATTCGTGTTCTGTTCTGATTACCCTATTATAATTTGGCAAGGTCCCAAAATAACCCAGTAATTCACTATAAACCTGGGTTGGAAGATTTTAGAATACGAAAATAACTGATATTTAAAATAAGTCCGATAATTGCTAATTTGTTAATTTTGGCATATAGGTACCTATACATTTTTCTATGGCTTGACTCAAATAAACACAAACGCAGACGTCAGAAAAGACGTGTATACTAAATTTATAGTGTTTTGACACAAGTTACAATAATCCTATAAACTTTGTAAATGCAATGAACGCGTTGTTCATCTAATTTGGTAGGATGTGATCACTGACGACTTGACATGGCATGAGACATGCTAGCAGTTGTCATCCCATACTGAAAAAAAATTGCATGGTTTCTTCCAAAGATTTTGGACCTCCTTGCTTTGCTCGGAATAGATACCTTGCTAATTTATTTTACTATGGGATGACATCTGCCAACATGTCCCAAATTTTTATGTCAAATCATCAATGATCACTAGGAAATATTCAAAATAACCCGTCAAATCCATAGAACGACGGCTTCACTACCTTGTGACGAATTATTTCTTTAATCCTCCTTCTAATTACTCTTATTTTTCTGTGGTTTCTTCTCCGAGCGAAGCAAGGAGGTTTTTGTTCTGAGGTTTTGACTCTGCTAAATTGCCCCTTTTTGTAACGAGGCAGCCACGCCGCGAGCCGGGCGTGGTGATGGTGAGGATGCCGCTAATCCGTACCGCCTGCGCGTTTTTTCCAAAATCTTTGATGCACTCATCCTTATGAGATATATTTTTTTAGAGTAAGTACTTTTTTACCCCCACAAGGTTGAGTTGGGTCGCCAGTGTGGACTAAAATAAAAGTACAGTTTGTTATTAATTTTAATTTATTCTGACATTCATTTACAAACATAAGCACTAATTTATTTAGGTGTACATACAGTTTGTACAGTTCTACATTAAAATAAGGCGATTTATTGTTAATACTCATTATTACATTAAAAAATTACTGCATTATATGCGATCTCAGCGAGACTAGTCGTCAACAATTAAAATATACTATCTGATCAAAAAGTCATATAAAAGTCGCGTAGTAAACGAAATATTTATTGACACTGGTTTATAATAACTTATAACTAATGTTATGTACAGAACTTAAAATAACTCTTCATAAAAAAAATAAGGCCACCAAACTCTGACCGTTCTAAGAGGAAAGATCAATAAATAAAGGAAGTTAGTCTAGGCAACGAAGCGGATCGTTGTATGAAGACCCGCATTAAATCCTCAGTCGATGAAACTTTGCTGGGGTATTACACTATACGAGACAAACATTCTATAAAAAAATCGGTACTTTTAATGTTTCCATAGAAAAATTACAAAAAATGTATGAAACTTTTTTTTGTAAAATTGTTTTTGGATATTTTGAATTTACATTTAATTCATGATTCTTTATCATCCTGTCAAATAAAATCTGCCTGAGAGAATTATGTTGGGTTCAACTGCTTCGTTGCCTACACTAAGTCTCCTGCAAAAAAACATTTGACAAAAACACGAAATAAAAACATTTGTTTTCATGTTTTCTGCCCGGAAAATAATAAGAATCGTAAGTTGATCAATTTTCGCGTCAGTTGATCAACTTTCGAAAAATATAAAACTTGCAGGAAATTCGTAGATGCATAAGTCCGTTAGGTAAGGCAAGCACAACCTAACCGATACCGAGCGGGATCGGTGAGGTCGTGTTTCGTTCTCTTTCGACCAAACGAATGCCAGAAGCGAATTCAGTACAGTTTATTGTATGATTAACTTACTATTCTGTATTTCTTCGTCTTTTCAGTGTAATTTTTCGAAAAAAAAAAGAAAAAAACATGCAAGAGACTGCTTGAGAAGTAGAAAGTAAAACAATAAAAAAGTTATAGAATGTAAAACAAGAGGATGTCGTATATATTTTTCTTAGAACAGTCCGAGGATTAAACTTATTTGTCTACACTTTTCAATCACTTAGCACCAATACCTGCTATTCATTATAATTATATACGTAATGGCACTTCGCAAACGACCTTTGTTTTACTCTTAATTATATTAATTATGAAAAAATATTTATAATGTACCTAAATAAGCTGTTGTGTGAAATTATTTTAAAATGGAAGCTAGGGATTTCTGCGTACATTTTTTTTGGCATAATTAAAGTTAATTATAGAAGTTACAACAGAAGTACCTAGTGCTAAAGACTGCAGTGAACCGCTTTCACTGTTTTACAATTTAGTTTCAGATTTTCGCTTTCAATATTCCTTAGTAATTAAAAACAACAATAAAACAGATTTTCTAATAACTATTTTAGATGAACTGCAAGGCACATTAAAAGGCCTCCTTCGGGACTTGAAAAATCTAAGCTTAATGATTTTATTTGAGAAAGAAAGTATACAGATTTGTATCGTAATGAAAGAAGCAATATTTTGGGTCGAAAATTACCTTCCTAAAATCAAGACCACGGATAAAAATGTCCGTGATACTAAAACCTGTGGGACAACTCGGTAGAACCACGGGCTATAAAATGAATCGTTTTATTTTATATATTATTATATACATAGATATATTTTTTGGATATAGTTTTTGACAGCGCCAGCATGAGACATATTTATAACTAAATAAGATGAAATAAATCGAAATGTCATAGGTATAGAACAAACGTCAATGTGGTCGGGCGAAAAAGGAAAGCGTTTATCTAGGGCATCATGCTAGCGCTGCTAGATATCTGTAAACGCTTGTGGGTACTGAGAAACGCTATCTGTCTCGCTTGCGCAAATAGAGATAGCTGAGTAGCGTGGTTTTGTCTCGGCTCTTGCTCCGCGTAGTCTATAGTTTTCCTCTCATGATTGTGCCAGGGGTCTTGCAGACGTAACTACTAAATTATTATAACCTACCACCACTATTTACGTCCAGCCCCCGGTGAGTTTATGGAAGAGCTCTTCGTCGAGCGTCTGATTGGCGTCTTTGGAGCGCATGGACAGGAATATGTAACCTCCTATGAACTCGTGAACCACCTTACAGTCGGCAGATTGCACGGAGAATATGATGTTGCCTTCCTCGAATTGTACCATCATGTGCTTTATTTCCCAGTTCACGTTCCATGCCTGTGAAGGAAATATTAATGGTTATTAATTTGGTTTTCGAAGGGTGACTATAATGACAACAGTGTAGGAGCAGGATGGAGCAATTCGCTACACAATAGAGCGACAGAGACACGTATCGCTCTGACCTGCTCTCACGTCATTCTTATCAAGTTAGATTTAATAACGAACAAGAAACGAATATCTTTAATTCGTTTCTTGTTCGTTATTCAGCAAGTTTACTAGATACGAGTATTCGTGTCCAGTGACTCGTATTCTCTGATATATTTTTTTATTACCTTGTAACAAAGAGGCCTTAGCAGTGAAAGATGTGTATCTGCCTATCAAACTGATGGACTTTATAAAAAAAACAAAGATTGGATAAAAAGACTGAAATAATATAGTTTGATTAGAATGACAGGTGGAAAAACTATGCGTGAGAGCAGGTCGGATCGATACTTGTCTCTGTCGCTCCAATGTGTAGCACATCGCTGCGTCCTGCTCTAACACTTCTGTCATTCTAAGCAAGCTACATTATTCCAACTATAGTGAATTATTTTTCTTTTCGAGTCAGCGGCAAAAAGTAACTACAAAAGGGATTACTGCGTAATTAGCCTAAAACGTGGACACATCACTAACCTTCTGTTTGCCTTAGGTCACTCCCCGGGCACTACATACCTACAACGAGCGATAATTTGAAATTGGAAGGTCGCGTAGGCTGCATATTCAGTATAAAAGACCCTCAGGAGCACCACAAGGTCCGGGGCACCAAGGGTGCGGGGTGGATTGCAAAGGGGCGGAAAGTGTCCGCTCTGTATGTTAGTACTGTTACTTTATTCTGAGCTTAGGTCCCTCTGGGTGCAGGAAACTGGAGAAGTTGTGCATGACATTATGTTTGTCATGACTTGCTAAAACGCCGAACTGACACTATCAGGGAAACCCCCACCTCGTTCTAAGTTACCCTCACCTTTCACCGACCGCAGCGTATCTAGTGACTTCCATATATGGTCTAAGGAAGGTCGTGTCCTGATGTTACTATTCGGCAATAGGGATTAGACCACCTTTTTGCCCTAGCTTAATATGGGTTTGAGTCAAGAGATATGGTGTGTTTCATGAAGCTTTGACGGCTTTTAAGGCGTGCGACTGACTACACTAGCGACTAACAAAGTAGCGGCAAATATTCTTGCATCGTTTTATTCTTGCCTTATCTACAGCTTGATTAGAATGACAAGAGGAAAATTTACGCGTTTGAGCAGGTCGGATCGATACTTGTTTCAGTCGCTCCAATGTGTAGCGCATCGCTCCGTCTTGCTCTCGCACACTGTCATTCTAATCAAGGTACATTATTTTGACTGTAGAGATAAGGCTGTAGCCACTGCTATAGAGAAGACACCTGTGTACTCGTCTTTCCTTCAACCTACTGATTCCGGTGGATACCCACTGACCGTGACACACTACCCACTGACCGGGACACACTACTCACTGACCGGGACACACTACCCACTGACCGTGACACACTACCCACTGACCGGGACACACTACCGACTGACCGGGACACACTACCCACTGACCGGGACTCACTACCCACTGACCAGGACAAACTACCCACTGACCGGGACACACTACCCACTGGCCGGGACACACTACCCACTGACCGGGACAAACTACTTACTGACCGGGACACACTACTCACTGACCGGGACACACTACCCACTGACCGTGACACACTACCCACTGACCGGGACACACTACCCACTGACCGGGACACCACACTACCCACTGACCGGGACACACTATCCACTGACCGTGACACACCACCCACTGACCGGGACACACTAGCCACTGACCGGGACACACTATGACACACTAGCGACTGACCTTCATGGTGCTGAACCGCCAAGTCTTGATGTGGTCGCCGGTGTGCGGGTCGAGCCGCATGACGCGGTTGTTGGCGATGGAGATGAGCTCGTCCTTGCGGTGCCCCATGAAGCGCACCCACTGACCGGGACACACTACCCACTGACCGGGACACCACACTACCCACTGACCGGGACACACTATCCACTGACCGTGACACACCACCCACTGACCGGGACACACTAGCCACTGACCGGGACACACTATGACACACTAGCGACTGACCTTCATGGTGCTGAACCGCCAAGTCTTGATGTGGTCGCCGGTGTGCGGGTCGAGCCGCATGACGCGGTTGTTGGCGATGGAGATGAGCTCGTCCTTGCGGTGCCCCATGAAGCGCACCCACTGACCGGGACACACTACCCACTGACCGGGACACCACACTACCCACTGACCGGGACACACTATCCACTGACCGTGACACACCACCCACTGACCGGGACACACTAGCCACTGACCGGGACACACTATGACACACTAGCGACTGACCTTCATGGTGCTGAACCGCCAAGTCTTGATGTGGTCGCCGGTGTGCGGGTCGAGACGCATGACGCGGTTGTTGGCGATGGAGATGAGCTCGTCCTTGCGGTGCCCCATGAAGCGCACCCACTGACCGGGACACACTACCCACTGACCGGGACACCACACTACCCACTGACCGGGACACACTATCCACTGACCGTGACACACCACCCACTGACCGGGACACACTAGCCACTGACCGGGACACACTATGACACACTAGCGACTGACCTTCATGGTGCTGAACCGCCAAGTCTTGATGTGGTCGCCGGTGTGCGGGTCGAGCCGCATGACGCGGTTGTTGGCGATGGAGATGAGCTCGTCCTTGCGGTGCCCCATGAAGCGCACCCACTGACCGGGACACTCTACCCACTGACCGGGACACCACACTACCCACTGACCGGGACACACTATCCACTGACCGTGACACACCACCCACTGACCGGGACACACTAGCCACTGACCGGGACACACTATGACACACTAGCGACTGACCTTCATGGTGCTGAACCGCCAAGTCTTGATGTGGTCGCCGGTGTGCGGGTCGAGCCGCATGACGCGGTTGTTGGCGATGGAGATGAGCTCGTCCTTGCGGTGCCCCATGAAGCGCACCCACTGACCGGGACACACTACCCACTGACCGGGACACCACACTACCCACTGACCGGGACACACTATCCACTGACCGTGACACACCACCCACTGACCGGAACACACTAGCCACTGACCGGGACACACTATGACACACTAGCGACTGACCTTCATGGTGCTGAACCGCCAAGTCTTGATGTGGTCGCCGGTGTGCGGGTCGAGCCGCATGACGCGGTTGTTGGCGATGGAGATGAGCTCGTCCTTGCGGTGCCCCATGAAGCGCACCTACTGACCGGGACACACTACCCACTGACCGGGACACCACACTACCCACTGACCGGGACACACTATCCACTGACCGTGACACACCACCCACTGACCGGGACACACTAGCCACTGACCGGGACACACTATGACACACTAGCGACTGACCTTCATGGTGCTGAACCGCCAAGTCTTGATGTGGTCGCCGGTGTGCGGGTCGAGCCGCATGACGCGGTTGTTGGCGATGGAGATGAGCTCGTCCTTGCGGTGCCCCATGAAGCGCACCTACTGACCGGGACACACTACCCACTGACCGGGACACCACACTACCCACTGACCGGGACACACTATCCACTGACCGTGACACACCACCCACTGACCGGGACACACTAGCCACTGACCGGGACACACTATGACACACTAGCGACTGACCTTCATGGTGCTGAACCGCCAAGTCTT
Organism: Athrips mouffetella; assembly: GCA_947532105.1. Classification (NCBI taxonomy): domain Eukaryota; kingdom Metazoa; phylum Arthropoda; class Insecta; order Lepidoptera; family Gelechiidae; genus Athrips; species Athrips mouffetella. Next base: position 8,621,011 of record OX383973.1, read on the forward strand.
GATGTGGTCGCCGGTGTGCGGGTCGAGCCGCATGACGCGGTTGTTGGCGATGGAGATGAGCTCGTCCTTGCGGTGCCCCATGAAGCGCACCCACTGACCGGGACACACTACCCACTGACCGGGACACCACACCACCCACTGACCGGGACACACTAGCCACTGACCGGGACACACTATGACACACTAGCGACTGACCTTCATGGTGCTGAACCGCCAAGTCTTGATGTGGTCGCCGGTGTGCGGGTCGAGCCGCATGACGCGGTTGTTGGCGATGGAGATGAGCTCGTCCTTGCGGTGCCCCATGAAGCGCACCCACTGACCGGGACACACTACCCACTGACCGGGACACCACACTACCCACTGACCGGGACACACTATCCACTGACCGTGACACACCACCCACTGACCGGGACACACTAGCCACTGACCGGGACACACTATGACACACTAGCGACTGACCTTCATGGTGCTGAACCGCCAAGTCTTGATGTGGTCGCCGGTGTGCGGGTCGAGCCGCATGACGCGGTTGTTGGCGATGGAGATGAGCTCGTCCTTGCGGTGCCCCATGAAGCGCACCAACTGACCGGGACACACTACCCACTGACCGGGACACCACACTACCCACTGACCGGGACACACTATCCACTGACCGTGACACACCACCCACTGACCGGAACACACTAGCCACTGACCGGGACACACTATGACACACTAGCGACTGACCTTCATGGTGCTGAACCGCCAAGTCTTGATGTGGTCGCCGGTGTGCGGGTCGAGCCGCATGACGCGGTTGTTGGCGATGGAGATGAGCTCGTCCTTGCGGTGCCCCATGAAGCGCACCCACTGACCGGGACACACTACCCACTGACCGGGACACCACACTACCCACTGACCGGGACACACTATCCACTGACCGTGACACACCACCCACTGACCGGAACACACTAGCCACTGACCGGGACACACTATGACACACTAGCGACTGACCTTCATGGTGCTGAACCGCCAAGTCTTGATGTGGTCGCCGGTGTGCGGGTCGAGCCGCATGACGCGGTTGTTGGCGATGGAGATGAGCTCGTCCTTGCGGTGCCCCATGAAGCGCACCACGAACAGCGTCTGCCCGTAGTCGGGCAGGTTCTGCCACGTCTTGATGTACTGCAGCTTGGCTTCCAGGAGCGGCAGGTCCTTCACGTTCGCGTGGCTCTCTAGTACTCGCTGGGTGAACTGGAAAAAACAAGTTTGATTATGTTAAAAGGTAGTTCTTTCTCTTTTTTTAGATTAGAGACCTTATCTGGGTCGATCATGCTGGCAAAAGAAAAAAAAAATTTTGACTTATGACAGAGAAGTCAACAAACAAGGTTGCTATGAAGACAAGTCAGGTATATGACACGCCTCGCTCGGAATTCGTGAGGATCAGGGGCGCTAGGAGAAGCTGGTCCAGGTGGCGGATCCACAACGGTCTTCAGTCTGTGCGTATCTCATAATGGAGCGTCCCCAGTTGGCGAGATACTGTGCGAAATTCCCATCGCATTCCAGGGCTTGAGTAGCTTCTCGCTTGTACTCGATCGCGGATGGTAAACTGTCTCATTTGAAAGGAGTCGCAGCATGTTCTGAAGGTGTTCTCGGATTTCGAGGGGTTTCTTACCATTGCGTGTAATTTTGTTCTTACTTCTCTGCCGAACATGAGAACATATGGAGAAACGCCAGTTGGTCCAGGCGAGGATCTAAGGCACGATTTAACGTTCGTGGTCCTATCTATCAAGGCACCACTCTCCCCCTCTAATTTGTGGAGTGCCCGTTTAACTGTCTGTACGAAACGCTCCGCCTGACCGTTCGTAGCAGGGTGATAAGGGGCGATCATCTTGTGAGCTATCCCGTTGTTTGACAGAGAGTTTTTGAATTCTTGGGATATAAATTGCCTTCCGTTGTCGGACACTACAGTGTATGGAATCCCATAATTACAAAAAATATTTATTTTAGAGATGCAGAATGAACTTGCAGAACGTACAAAACGTATGATTTCTATTTCTACCCATTTTGTGAAGGCATCCACTATTATAAATATTTGAAATCCAGACGTTGGTTCCGCAAAATCTATGTGTGTATTCTTTGCAACGGACCTGTAGAGTTCTCCCAATTATGCAGCAGAGACTTTGCTGGTTCATTTTGTTGTAAACGACAGGCCCTACCAGATTTGACTTTATTTTCTATGTCTTGATCAATATTTTTCCAATACACAAAACTGCGTGCCAGAAGTTTAAATTTTAGAATTGGAATTGAATTGTGTGTAGTTCCTCGAGAATGCGATGGCGTAATGTCTGTGGTATCATTACTCTTGTACGTTTGAAAATACAATCACCTCGCAGGGTTAGTTCAGTCTTTATATCTAACATCTTGAAGTGTGCGGCCTGATTTGAGAGTTTTAAGTAAAATTCTAAGTTCCGGATTTCATTTGTTTCCTTTGCGATTACTTGTGGCGAGACGTCCAGTACGTGTATTTGGGTTAACTGAAATGCATAGTGCTGATCCATTTTATTTTCGCAGATTTTTTTCTACTGGAAATCGAGATAAATAGTCTGCATTTGAGTTTTTTGAAGTGCTTCTTTATTGTATAATGTATATAGTAGCCGAATCCGGACAGAAAATGTGCATAAAAGCCCATCGCCCATCGCCCAAAGCCTTGGAAAAAGGCTTATGTTATCCCACTGCCTAAAGTTTCCACTCCAACTTCCCTTTCTCAATATCGTCCCATCTCTATCCTACCGGTACTTTCGAAAGTTCTCGAAAGTGTCGTTCACAAGCAACTTTACTCCTATCTCATATCCAATAATCTCCTTTGTCCATTCCAATCCGGATTCCGCCCTTCCCATAGCACGGTTAGTGCGTTGCTGAATGTCACAGAAGACATCCGTTATGCTATGGATAATACTAAGTTCACGATTGTCACTCTCCTGGACTTCAGCAACGCATTTAACTCTGTTGATTATGATATTTTACTTGGTTCCCTTCGCTCTCTTAACGTTGCTCCTCCTGTGGTCGAGTGGTTTCGTTCCTATCTTCAAGGTCGCCAGCAATGTGTTAGGACCGACGACCAATCCTCGGAATGGTTGAACCTAACTTCTGGCGTACCTCAAGGCGGTGTACTTTCTCCTTTATTATTTTCTATTTTTATAAACAATATTTCTCGTGTTATCTCTTCTCCCTTCCACCTGTATGCAGATGATTTACAAATCTATAGGCACTTCTCTCCATCTGAAGTCAATGAAGCTGTGAGTGCAGTGAATTCAGATCTTGCTGCTATTCAGCTGTGGGCTGATAATTTCGGGCTTCTAGTGAACCCAAACAAGTCGCAGGCAATGATAGTTGGTAGCAGCAGACTAAGGGGTAGATTGGGGGATGCGTTGCCAAAAATATTTTATAACGGAGTCTGTATTCCCTACACGGACAAGGCAAAGAACCTAGGGATTATTATAGACCGTGACCTCTCATGGTCCGCGCAGGTTAGTGAGGTGAGTAGGCGCATGCATTATTCTTTTCACTCCCTTAAGCGACTCCAGTACTTCCTTCCCTTTCAAACTAAAATCTTGCTTGCACAAGCTCTACTCCTTCCCATTCTCGACTACGCTGATGTGTGCTACCTTGATGTGACTGAAGAATTGCTGAACAAACTTGAGCGCCTACAAAATCTGGCTATTCGTTTCATCTTTGGTCTTCGCAAATATGATCATGTCTCCGAATTTCGCGCTCAATTAAAGTGGCTTCCTATCCGACTTCGTCGTAATGTGCACATCCTTTCTGTCCTGTATAAGATCCTGAATGACCCTGCCACTCCTGACTATCTTCGCTCCCGCTTCCAACTTTTACCTCCTGATCCGCGCTCTAGGCGCGACTGCATCACTGCGATGTTGGAGTGTCCTAGAGCGAACACCAAATTCTTTTTTAACTCCTTTTCTTCCCAAGCTGTGCGACTATGGAACAAACTTCCAAAGGCTATACAAAGCAGTCCATCAATAACATCGTTTAAGATGCGATTAAGAGAGCACTACTTATCGCAATCATCTTGAGTAATGTATTTATTTTATGTATTATTATGTATCATTATATAGTATGTCTATGTATTATTTTTATGTATTTTATAAGTAAGTTTATAAATTTTATATATGCCTTAATATTAATACTGTTATTAGGAATATAAGTATATTCGTGTGTAGTTTAAGTAGGTTTATCCCTATTTTATATTACACTGTATTTTGAAATTAATTTTAATTTAAAAATGTATTTTAAAATTTCTTATCACGAATATTAATGCACATTCCTGTGCCCGCTTTGATGACACTCTTCCACACCTAATAGGTTGGCTGGAAGAGATCTCTTAAAGAGATAAGCTCGCCTTTGTAAACAATTTTCATTTAAAAACTGTATTTTATTTGTGTGCAATAAAGAATATATATATAGTGAAATAATCGCATGGTACTCAGGGTAGGCAGTGTGATATGGGTTAAAGATCGAAGTGAGCGGTTTGTGGTCTGTAATCAGTGTTAATTTACGGCCATAACAGTAGTGGAAACACTTTTTAAAACCCCAGTAAATTTTAGTAGCCTCTTTATCAATTTGGCTATATTTCTATTGATCGTGACGCAAACGCTATTGGTCGCTCTGATCCATTAGGTAATTTGTGTGAAAAAACTGCACCGACGACCGTAGGGGAAGAGTCTGTAGCTATCATCAAAGGTTTGATGGGATCAAAGTGCATAAGAACTCTTTCGCTCAGAATTTCTGTTTTTTGATGCTTTCTTCACAAGCACTCGTCCAGACAAAAGTAGGTGTCTCGAAACCTATGAGTAAACCTTAGCGTGAAAGGAAAGAGCTGGAGTGAAAGGAAAGAGTCGAAAGTGGGTTTCTTACAGTGCCGACATTTGAATTCACAGTTCAAAGCTAATCTCTTTAACTCTGAAGCATAGACTGCGACTGAATCATTAGGTTGCTGTATGCGTGAAAAAAAAAACGTTTTAAGGCCCAAATACTTTGTTTCGGACCAATATACTTAGTTGTCTAATATTTTGGTAAGTTCGTCAAACGTTTTGTTGATTGGGTCTTCTGGAGTGCATAGGTCGTGTATCCCTTCGTGCAGTTCAGGAGAAATTGTAGAAAGTAATGTGTATACCTTAATGTTCGGATCCGTAATATTGTTGAGTAAAAGGTAAGTACCAAGACTTTTAGTATAACTTTTGAGATTATTTTTCGTGAAAAGCCTGGAGGTTGAGAAAGGGTTGCGCCTCACGCGTGGCTGGATGCACGGTGGTCGATAGCAGCTGGTTACGTACTGCAAGATACTTTAAGCACTAGTTTCAACTTGTTGAGGAGACGAAGCATTTTCGACCGTATTTTAGTGTAAACTGCGTCACATTCCTATCTGTATTGAATTTCGGCTTGAAGGTTTTCATCTTCGGTTTCTTCTTCAATCTGGTTTTGTAAGATTTGTAAAGATTCGTAAGAATTTGTAAAGTCGTAAGTTGTGTTTCGAGTTCTTCCGTGGTATGTAAATTAAATTTTTCTTGAAAAACATTATTTGCTTTTGTGAGTAGACCTCGCAGGGAGCCCCGTGAGCGTTTGAATTTCTTAATATCAAAGGGTATCGTCGCCAGATAATAAATATACAGAAAACACAATTTTGTTATTCATGTAATATATTTTGACTTATGAGAGAGAAGTCAACAAACAAGGTTGGTATGAGGAAAATTCAGGCATATGACACTAAAATGAAAGTGCTTTTTTTAATCAGTTAGGTCATCCAGCCTGGAAATATCCGGCCGCCATAAAAATTTTGTGCTTTTCCTGCAAACCTGGAACGGATCGCTAGTCAAAGAGACGGGCCGAGTCGTGTTTTGTCATGTATAGGGTAACCTCACCTTTCCTTTGAGCTTGCTGAGGAAGCGCGGTGCTAGGTAGTTCTCCAGGTGCAAGTGTTCCAGATGCGGCACGCTGTGTGAAAGCGAGGCGCCGGGCTGCGGCCGCTGCAGCTGTAGCAAGGTCTTGACGGCGGCTGCTTCCGTGGCGAAGGCCGAGTCTGCGAGCGAGCGCCCGCGGGAACCCAGTCGGCACGCCGCTACCCAGTCCGCATATTGATCCTCCTGGACAAAAAGCACACGAATGTTATAAAGGTAAAAGTTTGTATGTTGGATCTTTGTAACTCTGTCACGCCCTAACTGCTAAACAGAATTTGCTTTTTGGCAGGGTTGTAGATTAAGATCCAGAATAAAATTTAATTGACTTTTGCCGGGGAAAATGTTGCAAACTACATATTTTATGTTTTCTTCACATTTTTCGCTAGATTCACGCGGACGAAGTCGCGGGTAGCAGCTAGTAATAAATAAAATACATAATGCGTCGAGACCAACCAAGACGCCTTTTGTAAAACTTGGCAACAGCAGGCTTTATATAGAAAGAAACCAGTGGAGGGAAAAGAAAGAGGCCTTGCTATACTAAAAAAATAATATGAAGAACATTTCTGATTTCTGATTTCTTGAACACAATGTCATCTGATCTAAGATGTCGCAAACAGTTGGTTAAAACCGCCTGTTAATTAAACGGCTAGCTAGGCGGATAGATAATTTCATCAAGTTTCTATTTCTGCATGCGCGGGTCCTACCGAGGTCAGCTTGTTTCCACAAAACATTCCGCCTGACCGTTTAATTTATAATGAGAGGATGTAAAAAAATAATTCCTGAATACAGGAACTAGATTAGAATTGGGCTGATCAGCAGATTAAAAAAAAAACCATAAGTACAACAAAAGTTGTTGCATTTTACCGCCCGAATTCGCTCTTTAAGGTTTTATACGAATTTTTTGAACACGTGTATAAATTATGTGTCTTATGTGTTAAGTTTATAACTGAGCGTTTCCACCACGTTTGCAATGCAAATAAATGAACTGGAGACGGACAAAATTTGACCAAATAGAGAGCAAAATACACGTGCTGGTCAACGTGGAAATGTTGCCTTTGTTTCTCATTTGTGGTAGCCACACAGAAAGAATTGGCTTTCCACAGAAAAACAGGACACCTAATTAGTTTTTCTGTACACCGTTCGTTATCTCCGTTTCCGAAATCACACTTACGTTCTCGCATTTTAGCCACATCTCATGCATGGCGTCGTCTGCCGGCACTTCTAGTTTGATGCTGTAACGACCCGACGCGGGGTGCGCATCAGGAGTCACCTGTCAAACAAGAATTATATTGTCTTAGTCTAAGCGGGTAATTCTTCTGTGCCATGTATAGCGTCTTAAATTTACAACACTGCCAGCGCTTATAGACAAGAAGTTTCACCGTAGGCTTCACCAGTCGCACGAAGCGCTTTGCTTTTTTTTCGTGCGCAGCTAAATACTGGAATTCCTTTCTTCAGCTTTTTTGTTACCTAAAGAATATACTTAATCTGAATCCTTACAAGGCAGTGTGAGCAGGCATCTTTTAGGTAAGCATGCTACATCTTGGACCCCTTCGTCGTCGCTTACCATCAGGTGAAATAGAAGTTAAATCGAAACTTACACTAAAAAAATATACGGTCGCCTTGTATGCCTACCTACTACCTATAGACTCTAGCAGGCGCGTCAACAGAGAGCCTACACACTCACCTCAGCCCCCCTGAGCTCGACGGAGTGCACGGGCGCCTCCCCCTTGCCCGCGGCCTCCCGCGACTTGTGTATGCGCAGCACGCCGTCCCGACACGACAGCCAGCCGCGCTTGTAAGCTTTCAACGTGAAGCGTTTTGGCCTGGAAATGCAATACAGTTTGTAAATTTGGAACGAGCGGTAAGATAGAACAAGACAGTTAGTTATACGTAGTACGATAAGTCCGTAAGCAAGCCTCCTGAGGGTGAGAGACGCTAAGAAGTCACAGACATGTACATACTGCTACACGTCGGTGGTAACATTTTAACCTTGAGCCGGACTCTGGTTCGAGCGTTCGTAGCGTAGCGCTGGTTCAGCTTTTATACTGGTTTTTTTGACACTTGCTTGCAAATCAAAAGACTGTCGATTTGGAAAACTACTGGGCTGGTGTTGTGTAGTCGACACAAAATGAAGAAGACTGCCCATGTCTCCACAAAATGTCTGATTGATTACCTCGTCTTTGCCCAGCGTTCGTCAACCCTCAGAGTGATGCGCACGAATTTGTCAAACTATGGTTATCATGTGGGAGTCACCAGGCTAGTGGGATCTTTAACCCTGTTCTCAAAGTTTTTAAGCCGCCAAATAATAAAACTGTATCCAAGAAATGGATAGCAGATAGGTAATCGCTAAAAGTATTACAAATACAACGTATTATGCGCTTTCCAAGGCGCACTAAGCAGTTGGCATTAGCTACTATCTTAGATAGCGGTCCTTAAGCCATGTTAGAGACCACTAAGCGGCTTGAAAACTCTAAAAAGGCTAAAACAGATTTATTACTGTTATAACAGGTGTACCTACTAAAAAAGAAATAACAGGTTACCGCTAAACGAAATGCCTAAATAATGTTAACATTTTACCAACTTTAAACCATATTTGTACAGGGATAAATACAATTAAATTCTGTATTAGTCATACATTGAAATGTTTTACTTACAATAACGAAATTATGAAGGAAAATCAAATATTTGACGAATACATTATTGTTTAGTCAAAATTACTGAGGTTAACTTGAAAAATACTCCCCCATAATCTACTATTTACAGGTAAGCGAATAAAACCAAAATTAAAAAGATTAGTATTAATATAATTAACAATAAAAATTTGTGTATAATTATGACATGTGGTACATATTTATTGCGTGCTATTTGAAAGATTTTAATTTAGATAGTAAAGAATGTTAGCAATCTGGAAACATCTTGTGACCACACGTTAACATGAAATTAATGTTATTTGTAATATAATATCTCTTTTCAAAATATCATCAATTTCATCTTGTTCGATAATTCCTAATGACTGAGGATCGTAACTACCACAAGTAAACGACGACGTTCATTTGTCAGAATTCAGAACTGCAGAAACGAAAAAATATGAAAAATCCGGGTAAAAACAATAATGCTTTCACCCAAACAACCTCTTGCATAAATTTTCTTCTGTGGATGGCCTTCTGCTATATGAAGTGAGACATAAAGATACATTAAGACATTAGCAGTCCTTTTTTAGTATTTTGCCTTAAAGCGTCCAGTAATTGGACAAGGCCAATTGACTGCCAAACAGCAACGAGCATAATATTGGTTATTTTTGAAAGAAACTACCATAGTAGCCGCGGTTCGAATTGTTAACATTCTTTGGATTTCTCAACTACTTTTACTTTTTTCTACTAGTGTGACGTATAGATAGACAAGGACCTGTTGGCAGGTGGACGATGCTACAAATTCCCAGAGCAGCGGCGTAAGTTCCGATTTTACTCTTTTTATCCACCTGCCCACAGATCTTTGTCAGTATACGTGGGACACTCAGAAATATTTGCGACACTAAAAAAAATTGTTCTACAGGTACATATATTTTTATTAAATCTTTTCAAAGTACTCTCCACCAGCCTCTATACAAAGATTCATGCGTCTGAACCAGTTTTCAAAACACTTTTTCCAGTCCGCCGTAGACACCTCGTTTACAGCCTGCTCGAACGCAGCCAGCGCATCTTCCGGCGACGAAAATTGTATCCCCTTGAGCTGATTTTTTATTTTTGGAAATAAAAAGAAGTCACACGGTGCTAGATCAGGGCTGTAAGGAGGGTGACCCAGGAGTTTGACTGGTGTGCTGTCCAGGAAGTCCCTCGTTTTGAGCGCGGTGTGTGCAGGCGCATTGTCGTGGTGGAGCAGTAGTCCGCGGAGCCCTGTGTTTGGTCGCTTGTTGCTCACAACAGAAAAAACTTCTGGTAAACATGTGGTAGTATACCATTCGGCGTTGATGCTTCTTTGATCTCGTAAGGGAATTGAGGCCAAGTGGCCAGTCAAATTAAAAAAGCTGGCGATCAAAATCTTCCCCCCGCTTCGAGATCGCTTCACTTTGGTAGGCGTTGGTTCATTTTGAAACACCCAAACTGTCGACTGGCGCTTGGTTTCTGGATCGTATTGATAAATCCAGGACTCATCACCTGTTACGATGTCGTAAACACGCCGAGACGAGCCTGCTTCAAATTTGTTCAGCATATCACGGCACCATTCCACCCGGGCCTGCTTCTGAGCGTCGGTGAGGTAGTGCGGCACCCAGCGCGATACTATCCTCCTCACGCGAAGATGCCCGTGTAGAATCTCGTGAACGCTTCCCGATCCAATCTTTAATATGTGCTGAATCTCCTGATATGTAATTCGCCTATTATCTTGGATTAAATTTTTCACTGCTAGCACGTTTTCTTCCGTAATAGCCGTCAAAGGGCGACCGCTTCTTTCTTCATCCCCCAAGGTTGGTCGACCGCGCCTAAATTCGTTATACCAACGATACACGGTTGCCTTGGAGGGGCCTTCATCCATAAATGCCATTTGAAGTCTATCGAACGATTCATCCGGTTTCAGGCGACACTTGAAATCGTAAAAAATCATAGCTATAAAATGTTCCCGGCGCAGATCCATTTTTCAGTAAGACACGATACTTTGAATTGGCTCGCAAAAAATGTGGAGGGAAATTTTGAAAATGGAACACACATATTTTTACTTACAAGTAATCATATTTTCGAAAAAGATTCTGACCGGCCAGTCTCCCATATATAAAAACTATTTTTCGCAATACTTTCTGAGTGGCCTGGTATACTACGAGTATGTGCTATCGTGGTCAGGGTACGTTTCTTACGCGATTTTATGACAATACTCGTTCTGACTCTTGCTATGATGGATGACAATGAAGACGTCACGCCGCACAGATGGAAAGAATAATATATTAATATTAGAAATAAATATAAGTATCATAAAGATAATGAAATGAATAAATCAATAAATAGATATGAATAATGGATAAGTAATATTCTAGAATAAATACCTAATTTGGAATGAAATACACGGAAATGGAATGATACTGAAAGATTTGCTGTAATACAGAATGTTACTAAAAAGTTATTAAGATATAATTAACTAAATATTTTGTATGAATACAGTGGTTTTAAAAGTTTTGTGTAAGAAATAAACCACTGTCTTTGTCTTAATATTAGTAGACAATTCAGTCAGCGCAGAGCGAGAGTTAAACAGAGAAGATTTTCAAATTAACTTTATAACCATTGCACTGTTCGTTAATTGGGTGCTTATTTCTTTGGTTAACTCTTGTCTGGAATCTGCATTACGTAGCCTAATACTGTATAGTGAGGTAAGGTACTCTAGATACCCGGCGAGTTTCAGCAATTTTGTTTGTTTGTGCATGGTTGTAGAGGGTAGTTAAAAAAATTTGCGGTTTTCAACCCTCGATTCTTTGGAAAAGTTGTTCAGTTTCATATGAAATTGCTAGGGTTCCATGGGCACTCACCTGCGTACTATATGAAGATACTCGCCTAAGGTACTTCCCACTCTATGTAGACACTCAACTAAGGTACTTCTCATTCTATAAACACACTCACCTAAGGTACTTCCCACAATATACAAGGTGTAACAGAAAGGGTATATCAACCCTGAAGGATGAGATTCTGCCCATGAAACTGAACAACTTTCCCTAAGGAACATAGGTCGAAATACGAAAAAAAAAAAATTTGACCTCCCATACAAAATGCGCGATCAGCTGATTCAGTTTCTTCTTCTTCTCTTGGTGCCATATCCTAACGGATGAACTCCTCTCTCTCCTTAGCCATCCTGCAAAGAGTGGCTGCGTCCTTGATTCCGGTCCAGATTTTAATATTTTCGCCCCAGGTTGTACGTAGCCTTCCTCTTCCTCTTCTGCCTTCAATTTTCCCCTCAATGATGTTTCTGATGAATTCGTATTTTAATTTCTATATATGTGTCCTAAATAAGCTGTTTTCCTCTTCTTTATAGTTATTACTACTTCTTGCTTTTTATTGTTCATGAGTTCCATAACTTTTTCATTTGTAATTTTATCCGTCCATGAAATTTTATTTATTTATTTATTATTAAAATAGACCTTACACTAACAGCTTAAGCTAATCATGTAAGTCTAGACAAGAGTAAAAAAACATATATGTATTTATTATTAATAGGTTGCACAGTTCTTTGGCATTGTAATAATAGAGCTCTTATTATACATCGACTCTAAGTAGCGCCCAGCAGATGCTAAGAAGGCATTCTCTGCATCTCTGAATATATCTACATCAGATTGCTCCAAGACATTCAGGATTTTTAGTGCTTCCATAAGGGGAGTGTGTGTATAAGAAATGGTACGGTCACAGGGTATAGCGAAAAGAGTCCGTTGACGGGGGCGCAGGTTGTATTTATCAGGTGGAGGTACATGAAATGGTATTCGGGCAAGTAAGAACGGGTTGCAGGTAAAGCCACGCAAAAGTCTATAGAAGTATTTCAACAGTGACAACTTGCGTCTTATTTCCAACGTGACATATTCAACCATACCTAGAATAAACGGCGTAGGGTACATATATGGATAATAACCGTATATTTTGGTATATAGATATCTCAGAAAAGATTTTTGCACTTTCTCAATTAGAAGATTATAAAAATTTTCATGAGGGGCCCAGACAACAGAATTGGTTTCGAGTACACTTCGAACGTACGCGTTATAAATTGAGCATATTGCTTCTTTGTTGTCAAAATATTTGGTTTGACGCATTATGAAACCTAAACATTTCCTGGCTCTGGCACAAGCTTGTATTATATGCTCGTTGAACTTTAGCTGAGTGTCGAACGATGTGCCGAGATCACGTACTTTGGTTTCGCGGGATATAGTCTCGTTACCGATTACATAAAAACAACTTATAAGTGATTTAGATCGCGTATATGTAACAATAGTGCATTTTGATACGTTGAGGTCAAGGCAATTGTCCTGGGTCCACTGATGGACTCTGTCAAGGTCTTGTTGTAGGAGTAGGCAGTCAGTTTGTTTTTGTATAGGAAGCGCTAACTTTATATCGTCGGCAAACATTAGGCATGTGGAATTATTGATGACGGACGGCAAGTCGTTAATTAGTATTAAAAACAACAATGGACCGAGACAGCTTCCCTGTCCAATGCCTGATGTTACGTTATATTCGGATGATGTAACGTCCATGTATTCAACATATTGAATTCTGTTAGAAAAGTAAGATGAAAATAGTCTTAGAAGTTGGCTAGAGAGTCCTGCATTAGCCATTTTTTGAAGTAAAATATCGTTATTTACTCTATCGAAGGCTTTTTTGAAGTCTAGATAGGCAACGTCCACTTGTTTTTTGATTTCGATACCTTCTGCAATCAAAGTCGTAATGTTTAGTAAGTTGGACATTGTGGATTTTTTGGGGAGGAAACCGTGCTGCTCGTCGCAAAAACCATCCCTTCATTTGGTTGAAAACATGATAGTAAATGGTCGATTCAAATATTTTGCCGAATACAGACAGAATGGCTATCGGCCTATAATTTTTTATGTCATCTTTTGGACCGTTTTTGTGAATTGGAAGAACTTTAGATTTCTTCCAGGCCGTAGGGAAATATCCCGATTTTAGAGCCAGGTTGTAAATGAAGTGGAGTGGTTTTATGAATACATCGCGGCAGTCTCTAACTACGACTTGGGGTACACCATCGGGGCCTTGGGTGAATTTAGGCCGTGAACGTTTTATAGCACGACAAATATCGGATTCTGTGATCTCTCCGATGTCTATGTTCTTTTTAACATATGTCTGTACAACCACATTTCAAAAGCATTTAATTTATTTACTCATGATTTATTTAAGGTCCACGCTTCCACACCGTACATCAGTATGGACAGGACATAACATTTAACTAAACGCCATCTCATCTTTAGATTGATGTCTTTATTACAGTATAATGAGCTTATTTTCATAAACGCACTGCGGGCTATCTCAATTCTAATTTTAATTTTATGGGAGGTAAAATTTTGTTTTTCGTATTTCGACCTATATTCCTTAGGGAAAGTTGTTCAGTTTCATAAGCAGAATCACATCCTTCAGGGTTGATATACCCTTTATGTTACACCTTGTATAAAGACACCTAAAGTACTTCCCACAATATAAAAAGACATCTAAGGTACTTCCCACAAATCCACAATATATGAAGACACCTAATATATTTCTCACTCTGTGAAGACACTCACCTAAGGAACTTCCCATTCCACGAACTCACTCACCTAAGGTATTTCCCACTCTATGCAGACACTCAACCAAGGTACTTCCCATTCTATGAACACACTCACCTAAGGTACTTCCCATTCTATGAACACACTCACCTAAGGTACTTCCCATTCTATGAACACACTCACCTAAGGCACTTCCCATTCTATGAACACACTCACCTAAGGTACTTCCCATTTCACCTAAGGTACTTCCCACTCTATAAATAAAGCGATCATCTCAGCTACTTCCCACTGTTTGTAGCCAGGCTGTCATACTGTGAGCGTATAGTGAGACCCGCTCCATGAGACACTCACCTGAGGTACTTGAGGTGGCCGGCCAGCTCGGGCACGTGCGTGATGTCGGGGCGCGCGGGCGGGCCGCCCTCCAGCTGCGCCTGCAGCTCGCTGAGCGCGGCGTCGATCTCGTCCTCGGGCGCGGAGGGAGGCTGTCATACTGTGAGCGTATAGTGAGACCCGCTCCATGAGACACTCACCTGAGGTACTTGAGGTGGCCGGCCAGCTCGGGCACGTGCGTGATGTCGGGGCGCGCGGGCGGGCCGCCCTCCAGCTGCGCCTGCAGCTCGCTGAGCGCGGCGTCGATCTCGTCCTCGGGCGCGGAGGGAGGCTGTCATACTGTGAGCGTATAGTGAGACCCGCTCCATGAGACACTCACCTGAGGTACTTGAGGTGGCCGGCCAGCTCGGGCACGTGCGTGATGTCGGGGCGCGCGGGCGGGCCGCCCTCCAGCTGCGCCTGCAGCTCGCTGAGCGCGGCGTCGATCTCGTCCTCGGGCGCGGAGGGAGGCTGTCATACTGTGAGCGTATAGTGAGACCCGCTCCATGAGACACTCACCTGAGGTACTTGAGGTGGCCGGCCAGCTCGGGCACGTGCGTGATGTCGGGGCGCGCGGGCGGGCCGCCCTCCAGCTGCGCCTGCAGCTCGCTGAGCGCGGCGTCGATCTCGTCCTCGGGCGCGGAGGGAGGCTGTCATACTGTGAGCGTATAGTGAGACCCGCTCCATGAGACACTCACCTGAGGTACTTGAGGTGGCCGGCCAGCTCGGGCACGTGCGTGATGTCGGGGCGCGCGGGCGGGCCGCCCTCCAGCTGCGCCTGCAGCTCGCTGAGCGCGGCGTCGATCTCGTCCTCGGGCGCGGTGGGAGGCTGTCATACTGTGAGCGTATAGTGAGACCCGCTCCATGAGACACTCACCTGAGGTACTTGAGGTGGCCGGCCAGCTCGGGCACGTGCGTGATGTCGGGGCGCGCGGGCGGGCCGCCCTCCAGCTGCGCCTGCAGCTCGCTGAGCGCGGCGTCGATCTCGTCCTCGGGCGCGGAGGGAGGCTGTCATACTGTGAGCGTATAGTGAGACCCGCTCCATGAGACACTCACCTGAGGTACTTGAGGTGGCCGGCCAGCTCGGGCACGTGCGTGATGTCGGGGCGCGCGGGCGGGCCGCCCTCCAGCTGCGCCTGCAGCTCGCTGAGCGCGGCGTCGATCTCGTCCTCGGGCGCGGAGGGAGGCTGTCATACTGTGAGCGTATAGTGAGACCCGCTCCATGAGACACTCACCTGAGGTACTTGAGGTGGCCGGCCAGCTCGGGCACGTGCGTGATGTCGGGGCGCGCGGGCGGGCCGCCCTCCAGCTGCGCCTGCAGCTCGCTGAGCGCGGCGTCGATCTCGTCCTCGGGCGCGGAGGGAGGCTGTCATACTGTGAGCGTATAGTGAGACCCGCTCCATGAGACACTCACCTGAGGTACTTGAGGTGGCCGGCCAGCTCGGGCACGTGCGTGATGTCGGGGCGCGCGGGCGGGCCGCCCTCCAGCTGCGCCTGCAGCTCGCTGAGCGCGGCGTCGATCTCGTCCTCGGGCGCGGAGGGAGGCTGTCATACTGTGAGCGTATAGTGAGACCCGCTCCATGAGACACTCACCTGAGGTACTTGAGGTGGCCGGCCAGCTCGGGCACGTGCGTGATGTCGGGGCGCGCGGGCGGGCCGCCCTCCAGCTGCGCCTGCAGCTCGCTGAGCGCGGCGTCGATCTCGTCCTCGGGCGCGGAGGGAGGCTGTCATACTGTGAGCGTATAGTGAGACCCGCTCCATGAGACACTCACCGGAGGTACTTGAGGTGGCCGGCCAGCTCGGGCACGTGCGTGATGTCGGGGCGCGCGGGCGGGCCGCCCTCCAGCTGCGCCTGCAGCTCGCTGAGCGCGGCGTCGATCTCGTCCTCGGGCGCGGAGGGAGGCTGTCATACTGTGAGCGTATAGTGAGACCCGCTCCATGAGACACTCACCGGAGGTACTTGAGGTGGCCGGCCAGCTCGGGCACGTGCGTGATGTCGGGGCGCGCGGGCGGGCCGCCCTCCAGCTGCGCCTGCAGCTCGCTGAGCGCGGCGTCGATCTCGTCCTCGGGCGCGGAGGGAGGCTGTCATACTGTGAGCGTATAGTGAGACCCGCTCCATGAGACACTCACCGGAGGTACTTGAGGTGGCCGGCCAGCTCGGGCACGTGCGTGATGTCGGGGCGCGCGGGCGGGCCGCCCTCCAGCTGCGCCTGCAGCTCGCTGAGCGCGGCGTCGATCTCGTCCTCGGGCGCGGAGGGAGGCTGTCATACTGTGAGCGTATAGTGAGACCCGCTCCATGAGACACTCACCTGAGGTACTTGAGGTGGCCGGCCAGCTCGGGCACGTGCGTGATGTCGGGGCGCGCGGGCGGGCCGCCCTCCAGCTGCGCCTGCAGCTCGCTGAGCGCGGCGTCGATCTCGTCCTCGGGCGCGGAGGGAGGCTGTCATACTGTGAGCGTATAGTGAGACCCGCTCCATGAGACACTCACCTGAGGTACTTGAGGTGGCCGGCCAGCTCGGGCACGTGCGTGATGTCGGGGCGCGCGGGCGGGCCGCCCTCCAGCTGCGCCTGCAGCTCGCTGAGCGCGGCGTCGATCTCGTCCTCGGGCGCGGAGGGAGGCTGTCATACTGTGAGCGTATAGTGAGACCCGCTCCATGAGACACTCACCTGAGGTACTTGAGGTGGCCGGCCAGCTCGGGCACGTGCGTGATGTCGGGGCGCGCGGGCGGGCCGCCCTCCAGCTGCGCCTGCAGCTCGCTGAGCGCGGCGTCGATCTCGTCCTCGGGCGCGGAGGGAGGCTGTCATACTGTGAGCGTATAGTGAGACCCGCTCCATGAGACACTCACCTGAGGTACTTGAGGTGGCCGGCCAGCTCGGGCACGTGCGTGATGTCGGGGCGCGCGGGCGGGCCGCCCTCCAGCTGCGCCTGCAGCTCGCTGAGCGCGGCGTCGATCTCGTCCTCGGGCGCGGAGGGAGGCTGTCATACTGTGAGCGTATAGTGAGACCCGCTCCATGAGACACTCACCTGAGGTACTTGAGGTGGCCGGCCAGCTCGGGCACGTGCGTGATGTCGGGGCGCGCGGGCGGGCCGCCCTCCAGCTGCGCCTGCAGCTCGCTGAGCGCGGCGTCGATCTCGTCCTCGGGCGCGGAGGGAGGCTGTCATACTGTGAGCGTATAGTGAGACCCGCTCCATGAGACACTCACCTGAGGTACTTGAGGTGGCCGGCCAGCTCGGGCACGTGCGTGATGTCGGGGCGCGCGGGCGGGCCGCCCTCCAGCTGCGCCTGCAGCTCGCTGAGCGCGGCGTCGATCTCGTCCTCGGGCGCGGAGGGAGGCTGTCATACTGTGAGCGTATAGTGAGACCCGCTCCATGAGACACTCACCTGAGGTACTTGAGGTGGCCGGCCAGCTCGGGCACGTGCGTGATGTCGGGGCGCGCGGGCGGGCCGCCCTCCAGCTGCGCCTGCAGCTCGCTGAGCGCGGCGTCGATCTCGTCCTCGGGCGCGGAGGGAGGCTGTCATACTGTGAGCGTATAGTGAGACCCGCTCCATGAGACACTCACCTGAGGTACTTGAGGTGGCCGGCCAGCTCGGGCACGTGCGTGATGTCGGGGCGCGCGGGCGGGCCGCCCTCCAGCTGCGCCTGCAGCTCGCTGAGCGCGGCGTCGATCTCGTCCTCGGGCGCGGAGGGAGGCTGTCATACTGTGAGCGTATAGTGAGACCCGCTCCATGAGACACTCACCTGAGGTACTTGAGGTGGCCGGCCAGCTCGGGCACGTGCGTGATGTCGGGGCGCGCGGGCGGGCCGCCCTCCAGCTGCGCCTGCAGCTCGCTGAGCGCGGCGTCGATCTCGTCCTCGGGCGCGGAGGGAGGCTGTCATACTGTGAGCGTATAGTGAGACCCGCTCCATGAGACACTCACCTGAGGTACTTGAGGTGGCCGGCCAGCTCGGGCACGTGCGTGATGTCGGGGCGCGCGGGCGGGCCGCCCTCCAGCTGCGCCTGCAGCTCGCTGAGCGCGGCGTCGATCTCGTCCTCGGGCGCGCCCCCCCCCGCCGCGTGCTGCGCGCCGTCCAGCGCGTCCACGCCGCCGCCCGCGAGGGTCTGCAGCTCGATTTGGAGCTGAGGAAAACGTTAAGTTCAGTCACACCCCGGACACTACATACATCGAGCGCTAATTTGAAATTAGAAGGTCGCGTTGGCCCGCATATTCAGTACGAAAGACACTCAGAAGGACCACGAGAATCTCGCGGGCGGGTGAGCGCTGGGGTGCGGGATAGATTGCAAGAGGGGCGGAGAGTGTCCGTTCTGTATGATAGTAGGTACCATTACTTTATTCTGTGGTTCAGTACTGGTGTTTTTCTTAATGAACGCCAATAAAATTTTCTTATTCAGGCGAGTAGAAATGACAAATAACGCGTTTTAATCTGAGTATCTTGAAAAACAATAAAAATAATTCGGCACTAAGGAAAATGCAGAAAAACTGAAGAATATAGGACTTATTTTACATTCACAAGTGTAGCTGTAGTGCATCAGATCTGTCGACCTATAAAGTACAGTTCCTAGTTAATGATCAGCACCAGTAGAAGACCAGACCACAGTGTAATTTTCTCACCTGAAGAGCAGCGAACAGAAGCATCTCTTTTTCAGTATATATATAGGTTGGTGAGGACGATCTATCGCTAATTGGGGATCTATAACTAGTTGTGCATCTGTAGCGGTGGAGACCCAGGTCCCAGTATACCTACTAAACACAACAGCAGAGAAGTGAATATAAGCATCTCTTCTTCAGTACAATAAAACTCCTGGTTGTGAATCTGCCAGCGCACCTGCTGGTTTACATTGTTGAGGATCTGCAGCTATAGACGACCAGGTCTCAGTGTACTGTTCTCACCTGGACAGCAGAGAACAGAAGAACCTCCACTTCCGTACAACATAGCTTTCAGGAGCACAGAATATATAATAGTAAACAAGTTTACAGAAGTCGCACTCCTTTGATCTTGGAAAAAGCCGCCTTTTCATATACCTAAACATAGCGCGTCAAAGTTAAATTGCACCTTAACTCCACGCGTCAGGGCCCTGTTTGCAATGAAGCTTGATATACCGAGTCGACGCTGCCGATTGCCAGGGTTGACCCCAGTGTCGGCTACAATTGCTGTAATACCTATTTTATTTAATTTATTCGTCAGGATTGATGAAAGTACAGGAAGCAAGGGAAGTATGTCAAGATCGTAGCAGGTGGAGGACTGTGGTCTCTGCCTACCCCAACGGGAAAGAGGCGTGATGTTATGTATGTATGTATGTATGTAAACTAAAATTTATTATATGTTGCTGGACTTGTACAGTCAAAAGCATGCCAAGCTTGACATTATATCAACAAATAACCTCATATTTTCTGAGTGCCGACAACTATATTTAGAGTAAGTTCCAGGCCACTCAGAAAGTATTGCGAAAAATAGTTTTTATATATGGGAGACTGGCCGGTCAGAATCTTTTTCGAAAATATGATTACTTGTAAGTAAAAATATGTGTGTTCCATTTTCAAAATTTCCCTCCACATTTTTTGCGAGCCAATTCAAAGTATCGTGTCTTACTGAAAAATGGATCTGCGCCGGGAACATTTTAGAGCTATGATTTTTTACGATTTCAAGTGTCGCCTGAAACCGGATGAATCGTTCGATAGACTTCAAATGGCATTTATGGATGAAGGCCCCTCCAAGGCAACCGTGTATCGTTGGTATAACGAATTTAGGCGCGGTCGACCAACCTTGGGGGATGAAGAAAGAAGCGGTCGCCCTTTGACGGCTATTACGGAAGAAAACGTGCTAGCAGTGAAAAATTTAATCCAAGATAATAGGCGAATTACATATCAGGAGATTCAGCACATATTAAAGATTGGATCGGGAAGCGTTCACGAGATTCTACACGGGCATCTTCGCGTGAGGAGGATAGTATCGCGCTGGGTGCCGCACTACCTCACCGACGCTCAGAAGCAGGCCCGGGTGGAATGGTGCCGTGATATGCTGAACAAATTTGAAGCAGGCTCGTCTCGGCGTGTTTACGACATCGTAACAGGTGATGAGTCCTGGATTTATCAATACGATCCAGAAACCAAGCGCCAGTCGACAGTTTGGGTGTTTCAAAATGAACCAACGCCTACCAAAGTGAAGCGATCTCGAAGCGGGGGGAAGATTTTGATCGCCAGCTTTTTTAATTTGACTGGCCACTTGGCCTCAATTCCCTTACGAGATCAAAGAAGCATCAACGCCGAATGGTATACTACCAAATGTTTACCAGAAGTTTTTTCTGTTGTGAGCAACAAGCGACCAAACACAGGGCTCCGCGGACTACTGCTCCACCACGACAATGCGCCTGCACACACCGCGCTCAAAACGAGGGACTTCCTGGACAGCACACCAGTCAAACTCCTGGGTCACCCTCCTTACAGCCCTGATCTAGCACCGTGTGACTTCTTTTTATTTCCAAAAATAAAAAATCAGCTCAAGGGGATACAATTTTCGTCGCCGGAAGATGCGCTGGCTGCGTTCGAGCAGGCTGTAAACGAGGTGTCTACGGCGGACTGGAAAAAGTGTTTTGAAAACTGGTTCAGACGCATGAATCTTTGTATAGAGGCTGGTGGAGAGTACTTTGAAAAGATTTAATAAAAATATATGTACCTGTAGAACAATTTTTTTTAGTGTCGCAAATATTTCTGAGTGTCCCACGTATGTTTTATAAAAGATACCTATTTAATAATAAAAACAATAAAAACACTTATTACAATCAGTTGGTATCTTAAAAAACCGGCCAAGTGCGAGTCGGACTCGCGCCCTAAGGGTTCCGTACCTATCTACCATATGATATACGAAAAGCTTTTGCTCTTTGATATTAAAAACTCCGCGACCACCCAACTTGACCCCTCTTTTATAGAAAAGTTCTTGAAACGGGAGCTCACCTTAATTGGTTACTATTAGTTGTGAGAAAAATTTAAATATTTAATGATTTTAGACTTTTCCCTTTATTTGTACTGTGAGACCTAGCTTCTTGCCAAATTTCATAATTTTAGGTCAACGGGAAGTACCCTGTAGGTTTTGCTTTTTTGCATAAATGTATGGAGATAATGACATAAAAAGCCATATCTTTTGATTGCGTCGTTGTAAAAAATTTAAATTTTCAGATCTTGTGTGGTTTATGGACCTTAATATTCCTTATCAATTTCAACCTGATACCTCTTCTCGTTCGTGAGAAAAAGGGTCTTGACAGACAGACAGACGGACAACAAAGTTATCCTATAAGGGTTCCGTTTTTTTATTTTGAGGTACGGAACCCTAAAAAGATAAAATTTTACTTTCTCTTCGAGTTCATGCATCCAATACACAAAATTTACTTCTGTTCCTCATTATAATTATCTAAAAACATACCAGACTTGGAACCAAAATAAATAATAATTGTTTCATGAATGTACCCGTACTCGTACGTTGACACAAAGTGCGCAAAACGTATCGAACATGTAGGCACCAAAAGCGTGATAGCCCGAAAAACATTGCGCCCGTAGGGCGCGCCGCGCGGTAGGTACTTCATTCATGCCTAGACGCGGAGTGAGACAGGCCTGTCAGGAGCAACCAACTAGTTAAGGATCTGCCAATGCACAGGATCTATAGCTGCATTGCATAATTTATTATCCGTAGTGTGTCTGCCAACATTTCGCGATATGTTGGTATCCCAGTATACAACCCACACTTGTAGATCAGCAAGCAGAAGCATCTCTTCTTCAGTCCAATGTAATTTCTGGTTGAGGATCTGCCAACACACTTGCTGGTACAGCTGGTTGAGGATCTGTAGCTGTAGAAGACCAGGCCCTGGCATATTGTTCTCACCTGCAGAGCGGCGAACAGAAGCATCTCTTCTTCAGTGCTATGTAGCTCCTGGTTGAGGATCAGCCAGCGCGCCTGCTGGTACAGCTGGTTGAGGTTCTGTAGCTGTAGAAGACCAGGCCCTGGTATATTGTTCTCACCTGCAGAGCAGCGAACAGAAGCATCTCTTCTTCAGTGCAATGTAACTCCTGGTTGAGGATCTGCCAGCGCGCTTGCTGGTACAGCTGGTTGATGCGGGAGGCATCAGCGGGTCGTGGACTCAGGTCGAAGAACGAATAGAACTTAAACCGGAGCTGGAGTGTGTCCCATTCGCGAACGTACTGCTCCATTATGGAGAGAGACGAGTCTAACCAACTGCAAAAACAGAGTTTATAACAGATTAGATCGCTTATAACGACGCCCAAAAGAAAGGATTGAGCTGGTCTGTGGGATAGAGTGGTACTATTCCAAGCTGCGGCATCTGGCTGAATGATTTTAGGAGTAAAAAACAGTGCACCATAAAGGCCATAGAAACTAGGTCAGATGGCTCCTCGGCTCCAGTTAGGAGTTCTGGCGAAATTCTGAAGTTTTAGGAAGAAAGCAGCATTTTACTTTTGAGGCAAAACAAGCTTAAGTAAATACTTACCCAACATTCATCCTGGCACGTTCCATAAGAGACTTTGGAGTGAGGAGAGACTCCCTGGATTGGCTGTCTGGTTCGAGAGGGGAGTCTGCTAAGGAGAGCTCGGTGAGGGCATCCAAAGCGTCTAATGAAGCGGCCCGTGGCGGGGTACCACAGTAACCGCCATCGCTTGAGCCATCGCTCTGTGTGCTGTAAATGTGACCGCCGTAGCGACGGAGAGTGCCATTCTGAAGACAAAAGAGGAAGATAAAATGAAGATGGCTTATCAGATCGAGGAGCAAAGGGAGTTTAACAATCGAACCATGAGCAAAAAGCAGTTTTGAAGGCATAAAATCGAAGAGCGCGCTAAACGCAAGGAGTGGCAAGAAAATTGAACTCTGTAGGTCGAGCATGCGCAATGAGACTTGGCGAGTCTTCAGACTAAACCGGTTATGTCTTTTCGTGTCCATACATAAAAACTGACAGTATCGCGCGACTCGTCCAAGTCACGGTGCGCATCTTAGCCCGGCTGGACTTGGGAAATCCTTAGACGCAGTTCTGACGGTGTTTTCATCTGACAAAACGACGAAGGATTTACCTACATGTGACATGTTTTTTTACCTGTTGTGAAGCCACAGGAGTAGCGGAGAGGGATCTTGGTGGAGGTGGCGTGGCAGGACAGTGCCCATTGGACCTGTCAAGGCTATTCGAGGAACCTCTAGTCGCAGCTATGAACGTGTTTGTGTCTGGTGCGTGCGAAGACTTTATCCTCTTCGCCTCTTTCAGATTCTGGTAGTTCTGTTTGAGATGTGAAGGTTCTAGGGGGTAACAGAGGGACAGTTCTTCTGGATGTCGTATACCTGCAAAATAAAATAATTATTGAAGTTGAGTTGGTCCTAGTTCTGGACTAAGACCGCAACTATGTCAACCACCGAGATACAGACGGCGTCGAGGCCAATCACAGCGCTGATAGCGTGATGAACTTGACGCTTTCTGTAAAGCCTGGCAACAAGAGGCTCAGAGTAGAGACCAGTGGAAGGGATGGAGGGAGGCGTTTGCCCAGCATTGGGACAGCAATCGGTAATAAGATAGGAATCTTCCTATCCAGGATCTCTTAGTTTTCGGAAAAATCCATTAATAAATTGGTCTGAAATTTTATTTATTCAAAAATGCATGTAGTCGTTGCAAACTGGTGTAATAAAATGTTTATTATATGTCAGCAATGAAAACAATTTGCTTGTTTATTTTACGAAACAGTTAAAAGGAAAACTTGTTTGAATATTGCAATTAGAACATGAACTCGGTTTAATTCTGCAATAACATTGCTTAAGCTTAATTTTACGATTTATTTATATTTATGCGTTTTTAATATTTCTCTTAGGGCAAGTTAGCTTTGTGGGTTTCGCTTATGGCGCCTTCTTTAGGTGGTTTTCGATAAATTGGCAGATATATTTTCTTTTTATAATGTTAATGGACAGTAAGTTACCAAAATGTGTACAAAGCTTTATGACGGCGCTGAAAATATGGTAAGAGAAGTAGATATGACTAAAATCTGGAAAGTGGATCATTATGATCTTGTGTATGGAAGGAAACATGTGTACATACAAAACTATATGATGGTGTTAAAGATATGGGTTACAGAATGTGTAACTTACAGCCAGTTGCACAAAGCTTCTATAAAGTTAAAGCTCCTTTGAATCTATTGCTGTCACTTTATATATATTATTTATTGTGCACAATAAAACAAAACAGTAGTGATAGAAGAGGTTCACAAAGGCTAGCTTATCTCTATGAAGAGATCTCTTCCAGCTAATCAGAGTTTAGTGAGAAAAAGTATATGACGGGGACAAGAATAAGTACACATCAAATAATAATAAGAAATAAGTATAAGTACATATATAATTATAATAATACATAGTAATAACTACATATACCCACTAAAGACTACATAATATATAAATATACCTACAATATAATAATACATATATATTATCAAGATAAGTTCGATAAGAAGTGCTCTTCATTGCCAACAAAACAGAAAGTGTCAGCAATAGATTTAAAGAAACTTTAACTTTAAAGATGCTTCGTAAAACTGGCCGTAAGTCCTTAGGAGTTTGTGCATAGGAGTGAATCAATGCCATAATGGACCAGCGTGGAGTGACTTACCCAGGTGTTTATTAAGTTTTATAATTGCGCTGAAGAAAGGAAGAAATCGATCTTGCAGTTATCTTAATCCTAAAACTGGATAATTAGTTTGTGCATGGCCTTACAAGGTGGTCAGATTTTAGTAAAAAAGAGTTGTATGACAGTGCTTAAGTGGATAAAAGAAAAAGTGTGAAACGACTTACCAAGATGTTTGCATAGCTGAATAACGGCACTGAAGGTGTCGATAGAAAAGTCGATCTTGCAGTCGATGTATCTTAGGTCTGGGAGCTGGATTCTCAGCGGTTTGTGCATGGGAGTGAAGTGTAGTGCCGCATCTGCGTGGACGCCGTATTGGTCCAATGTGTGTTTTGGTCGGGACAGCCATTTGTTCCGCGTCGGCCACCACAGAGCGTGGTCTGACCAATCTTTCTTGAATTCTGTGGAAGAAATGTAAAAAAATTGTACAAAACCGGCCAAGTGTGTGTCGGGCCACGCGCAATGTAGGGTTCCCAAGTAAAGTTGCTTTAGGAATTATTATTGTTAAGCAGGTTTCGAAAGCCCAGAGCGTGAGGCCAATTTATATAAATTTTTCTCTAGGTTGTATTACACCTCTTTGTCGACGTGACTAATATGTATATCCACCAAACTAAATACATCTAGTCCTAAGGGTCGCTGAGCAAAGCCGCGGACAGACAGACGGACATGACGAAACTATTGACATGTTTTGACGGTTTGAAAAGGGCAATGGAAAGTAAACCAACATAGGAGGCAAATTACGTCTTGGGCTAATAAATTTAATTACACAATTTAATAAAGATCCATGCATCAGCGAAGTTGGGGTTCTGTTTTACAAGAAAGCGATTTTAATATTTATTACAATGCAAGATGTGAATAATTGTTCTCCGTCAAGATAAATGGAACAATTTTCAAATTCGCTGCGTCTGTTTTTATATCAGCAAATTAATAAAGGTTTAACTCACGGGCGTTTTGAAGACAAATGGGTTAATTTTGAAGAATAATTGGTTGTAATTTAGAAAATACTTCCATCGATTAAGACGTAAAAAAGAAACGTGCATTTTATGTTATCTTTAGGGTTAATTCGATACAGATCTTTTGCACAACAGCATAAGAAATACATTTGGGCTATGCGAACAGAAATTAAACACACACCAAGTATACATAGTCATATTTTACCATTCGCAATGCAAAACGCCTTGTCCATTTTATATCATAAGACACAATTTCATGGGTATAATAGTTTCCGTAGATTCAGAAGGGGGATGAATTTTATTAAATATCAGCCTAATCCGTTCAGTAGTTTAAGCTATGCGTTGATAGATCAGTCATTCATCGTAAGTTGATCAATTACCTAGTAAGTTGATCAAGTTTCGAAACATCATAAACTCGTAGGAGATTCGTAGACATAGGTCCGTTAGCTACGGCAAACACCACAGGGTTCCAATTCCAACCCAACCTTGGGTCCTCTTTCGACCAAACGTACGAGCTGAGCGAGCGAAGCGAGCGTGCTTCGGCAGCAGCCGGCAAGTGCCAGAATCGAATTCGGTACAGTTTATTATTTTTCGAAAGTTGATCAACTTACTAGGAAATGTATCAAATAACGATTCTGTATTATTTTCCGGTGACATATACAGGGTGTAACAACCCTGAAGGATATGAATCTACCCATGAAACTGAACAATTTTTCCTAAGGAACATGTATGTATGTATATTCTTTAGGTCGAAATACTAAAATAAAATCTACCTTTCATACAAATGCTCAATCAGCTGGGGCAGTTTCTATGGGAAGTTGAATTTATTTTCGTATTTCGCCTTGGAAAAAGTTTAGTTTAGTTAAAAGATATAGTTCAAAGAATAGCTATGGCTAAAACAGCCTTTAATAACAAGAAACACCACCTGAAGGCCAAAATATCTAGTAAAGTAAAAAAGCGCTTAATTGGAAGTGAGACATGGACATTGACTGACACAAAGCGTGCTAGAGGAGGATGGAAAGAATTAGCTGGACTGAAAGAAAAACAATGAGGTGCTAGAAATAGTTAAAAGACAAAAAGTGTTTAGGTATCTACTAAAAACAATAGATAACGAACAGAGAAAATGATAGGTCCCCTAATACGACACGACAAAAACATTATGGAAGGAAAGATTGAAGGAAAGAGGGGACAAGGAAGACCTAGACGAAGCTACTTCGACCAAATAAAAGAAAAGGTCAATATTGTCGTTTGAGGAAGTAGAGCAGCTGGTGCATGGCAGTACAACGAAATGACTGGAAGTTACTCCATCGACAAGAGCCGTAATCTAAGACCAATAACGCCCACGGCTGAACCGATTACATAAGCTACAATTTATCCCAAAAAATGCATGGTTCCTGTAGGAGACACTAGGATGACACAAAGACTATATAACGCAAGCGAAGTCGCGGTAATAGCTAGTTAGTTACTAAAGAAACATGTGCCTTTTTTTTGTTGTGAACTCGATCACACTAAATAACTTGTAAATGCAGTAACGACGTCTTTTTGTCGTTGTAAGGGACATGGCTTTCATCGCTGGTGATTCCGACAGAAAGAAAACAAAACACTACTCATCCGGTTCAAGCGAGGTTCAAACGTTCAAGACACGCAAGCCGCGCGATCACACAAAAAAAGAAAGATACGTTTCAGTGACGTCATTGATCAGCTTTATTACGCCTTGGGAGGATTGAGACAAAGAATTATGTTATTAAATGAGATAAGGCATTCACTGTTCAATTTACACTCAATTTTGTATCAGTCGAATAACCAAAATGTAACAGTACGTGGAAACATTATAAATTTGATTGGGTTGTCTTCTTTTTATATCACAAGTGTAGTGTAGGCAACGAAGCAGTTGACCCCAACATAAATTTCTCAGGCAGATTTTATTTGACAGGATGATAAAGAATCATGAATTCAATGTAAATTCAAAATATCCAAAAAAAAAATTATAAAAAAAAAATCTTATATTTTTTTGTAATTTTTGTATGGAAAAATTAAAAGTACCGATTTTTTTTTAAAGAAGGTTTGTCTCATGTAGTGTAATACCCCAGCAAAGTTTCATCGACTGAGGATTTAATGCGTGGGTCTTCATAGAACGATCCGCTTCGTTGCCTAGACTAGTGAACAAATGAGCAGGTGGGCCACGTGATGGTAAGTGGTCACCACCACCATAGCACCCACTGTTTTATAAGTGCCACAATTTGACACTAATAAATAAGACAGCAATGCGCTTTGCATCTGGAACTATAAGAGATGGTATGTGTCTTGTGCCGGTAATTTCCCTTCGAACCGAAACACAGCAGCGCAAACACTGCTGCTTTACGCCAGGAACGGGCAAGGGGGTGGTGGAATTTTTTTTTTTTTCATAAATTCCAACGCTTACCAACACATTTGCAGCTATGTCAAAAGCAATCGGCTAAAACCAAGTTTGAAAAAACAATGCTATTCTTTCCGTCACATAGGGTGACTTTTAATTAGTTCTTGATAGCAAAAGATATGCGTGTACTTATTCATGATACTGAACAACTTTTCCCAAGGAACATAGGTCGAAAAATGAAAAACCAAATTAGACCTCCCATACAAAATACGCTATCAACTGATGCAGTTTCTATGGGAGGTCAATACTTGATTTTCGTATTTCGACCTATGTTCCTTTGGAAAAGTTGTTCAGTATCATGAGTACATGCATACCTTTTTCTATAAAGAACTAATTAAAAGTCACCCTATGTATACTTTTTAGTGTCATGGCTACAAAATACTTTCTTTCATAAATGGTCTAACTTGTCAAATTCTTCAAAAACAGTTTTCGTACCCTGGCCATTACCGTAATATTAGAGATAGATATTATTATCATGCATTATTATATATGTATGTATATAGATTCTTTGCCCTGGCCACCTTAAAAAATGAGAGTGTGTGTGGCTTCTATTGAAGCGTGAGTCAGAGTACCAGACGGTCAAATTGTAACATCTATTGCGTGAGTCATAGTGAAGGTGCACGGACGACTTTTTGCTGATATACCGTTTCATGGGTTTTGAACTTTGTTATTAAATACTAGCTGTTATCCGCGACTTCGTCCGCGTAGATTTTATAAAAAAACAGAACTCGAACTTAACTGAAACATATTTTGCGGAAAAAAGAAGGCAATAAAGGGAGTGAAGTGAATGGGTAGCGAGGAGGTATTCATAAAAGTCAAAAAAGTCCCTACTCCTCACTATCTACCCTTTTCTATCCCCCCCCCCTCCACATCCCCTCTTCCCCCTCCCTCCCCCTCCACCCTCTCCCTCGCCCCCTCCCTCCCTCTCCCCCCTTCCCTTTCCCTCCCCCCATCCCCCCTAATTTCTCCTTCCCTCTCTCTCTCTCTCCCTCTACCCGTCCCTCCCCCCCTTTCTCACCCCCTCCCCCTAGCTCTTCCTCTACCCCTCTCTCACTCCCCTCCCTCTCCTTCTCCCCTCTCCCTTTCCCTATCCCTGCCCCTGACCCTACCCCTATTCCTATCCCTTCCCCTATCCCTACCCCTAATGACATCTTAACCGCTATCCCTATCCTTATATGTACATATAAACATACAACCGACACTCATATTGATTTTTAGACATTTCAACCCTATCGCAACTCAACCCCATCCCCAGGGGATGATGGTATTTCACGTCCACCACGTTGGATTTCATAAATGTTATAGTTTTCGTAATCAGTGACACGATAAACCATACAAACTATACCCATATTGGTTTTTAGACTTTTTCACCCCATTTCCCACTTTTAGGGGTTGAATTTGGGGTGGAATTTCAATAACAGTGATGTACGTTCCACAGAATTACAACCCTAATGCCTAAACAATAAATTTAGTGGATTTTACTTTGAAAATGAAGGATTTTCAACTTCATCCCCCTTTTCACCCCTTATGGTGTAGAATTTTCAAAAACCCTGAGACACGTAAAACTTATTTTTCAGTCGTCAGCCTAAATACAAATTTTGAAGATCCTAACTTCAAAACTGACGGACTTTCATACAAACTTTCATCCCCTATTTTACCCGCTTAGGGGTGGAATTTTGTAAAACCCTTTCTTAGTGCACCCCTCGGCCTCATAAGGAACCTACATGCCAAATTTGGAATCTCTAGACCCAGCGGTTTGGGCTGTGCGTTGATATGTCAGTCAGTCAGTCAGTCACCTTCTTCTTTTATATATATAGATAGATTGATGGCTAAGCTACTGTCAGTTGAGAAGTTGTCGATATAGGTAATTTTTATCACCCTACCGTGTCGTCTAACCATTTCGCTATTAAACTAATGGTACGATTTCTAACACAATTTTTATTTAACTAGAGTTACTCCAAATCCAAAACAAACATTATACAAAAGCTTATTTTTATAATTTTAAACTTATCAAAATAAATATATTCATTAGTCGGCAAATTTTATAGTTCAGTATGTTTTAGTATGTCGAGTACGTTTTAAAATATTTCTAAATCCAACAAGTTCTAAAGTTCGACATATTTATGACGTACAAAGATAACTATGTAAGTACTTATTTACATAACACCTGTGTTCACAAGTTTAGTTACGCATTAGTAATAACTATAACCGCATACCACACCTTCAGTCACGTAGATACACATCCAGAAATGCTTTAGTTTTGTACTCAGACTTAGGCCCTTTGAAACAAGACTATCAGTACCCAGATAAGTTTTATACATTGGATTTTTTACTGTTCTTATTTCGATCAAATACCAACAAAACATTCAAAAAGTATGCCGCACTTCAGTGGTAACATTTTGACCTTGAGCGGGTCTCAGATTTCGTGCGTTTGTTCAGCGCTGGTTTAGCTTATACTGGTATTTATGCCACTTACTTGCTGTAACGTTTTACAAAACTATAAAAACCGGCCAAGTGCGAGTCGGACTCGCGCAATGATCGTCCGTACCACCACATAATATTAATTGCATTAGCTGAAATTTCAGTAAGTTTCTGCGCTAGATTTTTCCAGTCCCTGTCCGACTCGCACTTGACCAGTTTCTATTATTTGTTGTTATTTTATAGCTTATATAAGCATCGTAAACTATAAGCTAAAACAAAAAATCGAGCAAAAATCGCCTAAAAACACGTTTCTAGTAGGGAAGCCTTCCTGATTAATATTTTTTTTTAATTTTCGGTATTTGTTGTTATAGCAGCAACAGAAATACACAATCTGTGAAAATTTCAACTGTCTACCCATTACTGTTCATGAAATACAGGCCAAACAAAATTTTGTAAAAAACGTTGACGTTGGTGGCATCTTATTCCATTTTTTTTTAATATTTTTAAAACAAAATATACAGTATTTATCTACTCGACACTATTTTTTTCTTACTACTATTTTTTTTACACCCCATTTTAGCTATTTGGGAGCCCCCTTCATCTTGATTTTTTTTAGTTTTTACAATTTGTTGTTGTAGCGGCAACAGATGTACACAATTTGTATTTCTCCCTATTACGGTTCATGAGATATAGCCCGCTGGCAGACAGACAGACAGATCTGGCCATATCAATAGGGTCCCGTTTTCACCATTTGGGACTAGGTACGGAACCCTGAAAATGTGGTCTCCGAAAGCGTAAACAAACCTCAAATATTAAATTAGGCACGGTGTCTCTGGCTCATTATTTTAATGACTTAACGGTACGTTTTTGTCATTAAAATACTATGAAAACAACATACTGGGAGTTCAAAAGTTAAGTGTTTATAAATGTTGTTTAAAATTATAAGCGAAGCAAATTCATGGCTATTAAAGTTAAAAGCCTGCGCTACATTTACATCTGAGTGACTCAGTAGTTTAGTGGTGTAAACGTGGCATGGGCTTTTGACCCGGACGTCGTGGGTTCGAGTCCCTTAAAGAACGTAAAAGTGATAACTAATTTGTAGAGAATTAAATCACTTGGTTCGTTAGGAATAATCAGATTGAATAAGAGACACGAACCCGATACTAATTAAATCAGATTCTACCGACTACCGACCTACCGACTCTACTACTCAAGAAAGGAGAGTACTTTAATATAATGTTCCGTAGGATATCACCCACACTCGGTTGATATTCCACAGTATTCCACACATTCGCACAAAGCGCTTTGAAACATCTTTTATAATGCGCACGGCTAAAGAGTGGAATTCTCTGCCTGCGTTCCCGAGCTCATATAACCCGAATCTGTTCAAGTCGCGAGTAAATAGGCTTCTTCTGGGCGGGCTCGTCCCATCGTCGACCTTATCTTTGTCCTCAAGACTAGATCGACGTCAAGAGTAAGCCCATTGACAATAAAAAAAAACCAATACCTAGAAGGTCATATTTTTGGTTGCACTCGAAAAACGTGTTTCTATCAAAGTCAAAGTAGACTTTATTCATATTAGGATTTACTTTATGACGTCAGTAAACAAAAATCTACGTCACTTCACAAACAAAGTGAAGAAAAAAGGATTCCCAGCCCTATCTTGTTAAACTTGAATACTAACTTGTTTGTAATAAAATTGCATTGATTTTGAAAACCTTGGCTATAAATTTTATAATCTTCTTAAAGGCGATATTCAGAGCCTACGCAAGATTCAGTCTGAATTAATACTACTAAATATGTACGTACATAAACGTGGTTTTGAGGCAGATATCTTGATAAAGGATGTCTTGCCTTAAGCCACGATCACACCTAGCTGAATTCAGAGACTAATTCGGCATACATTGCTCGTTGAAGTAAGGATATTGCAATTAACATAACCAAGCCTCCCAGCAATGTATGCCAAATTAGTCTTTGAATTCAGCTAGGTGTGATCGTGGCTTTGTCGAATTCGATGACACTAACCCGATTCAGTGCGACATATCACATAAGCCTAATCAAATACGATGATCAGTCACCGGAAGGAAGTCACCGGCAATCAATAGAAAGAGACAGCTGTAAAATGTTCGGGGATTTTAAAACTTTAAAATATGACGTCATCTGGTTGGCCTTCACACACGAAACCGTATGACCTGTAGTATGACTCAGCATAGCAGGGTTAACCACCAATGCATCTGTACTAAAATTAATTTTTTATCCTCTATACGTTACAATATGTACGTATCAAGTTTTATTTCCAGTCTGTCACACGAGAAAAGTACAATTAGGCAACCTCTATCGTTGTTATAAAGACGGTTTTAGTTCTGTAAGCCCGCAATTGACTGTATTAACAATTTAACAGATGTTACGAGTATAATGGCCAAGAGTTGAATACTAAGAAAAGCGAAATTTATTTGCATGATATGGTTACTCAACTGTGTTTGACTTTGAAATATTTATTAGGTGCACAGTTAGGCTTACATAATGGATAATACAACGAAGGAATTCAAATTGTTTTATTGGTATTATTAAGCAAGGACGACATACCTACATAATATTATATCTTTTAAAAAATCATTTAAAAGAAAGCAGCACTCCATAAATGTTCATAATGAGATTTTATAAAAAAAAAAAAACCAATAAGAAGCAAAAACAAGCGGATTTTTAAAAAATTTTTTTCTTTTAAATATTGGGGACATAATAAAATAAAATAAGACATTTCACGCAAGGTCATCTAACCCCAAACTAGGCAAATCTGAGACTGATATACATACATAAATAGATAAATCACATCCAGACACAGAATAAACACTTGTGTACATCACACAAATGTTTGCCCTGGGCCGGGATCGAACCCGCGGCCCACGGCATGAAAGGCAGGCTCACTACCAACCACACCAACGGGCTTGTCTGAAAGTGACGATTCTGGCAAACTCAAACTAGAACTAAACTAAATTTGACAGGTCTAAAAATGATGCTGTCTTTTATTAGTCTGTAGAGAGTAACAAAGCCAGCAACACTGTTAGACCTGTCAAATTTAGTTTAGTTTTAGTTTGGGTCTGCCAGAATCTACACCATGAACATCTCAGAAGGCTTACGAAGCACATAAAAATATTTAATCATGAGATATTTCCTCTCCAACCTATAAACTTGCTGGAAATGCATGGTATTCACCCCGCTATCACTAACGTCAACAATCCCCATACATCGTCACCGCTCCCGCGCAGGCCCGCGCCATGTTTGCGCGCGAATGCACATTTTACCACCCTGCGCACGTAACAGGCAGCAGCTTTCTTGTCCATCCAGTGGGTCTGCTAAATTTCTGTGTATGGAAACCCGCGCAGGTGTTTCAGATTCCTGGGGTCTGGCAGTGATTCTGTATCAGCAAATTTCGTTTTCGTAATTTCAATTCTGCGGGAGTGGAGTTTTATTAGGACTCGATGATGATTTCAATTAAATTTTGAGCTTCAATCATGCTTCCCTCAGTGAAAACATTTGATTTAAAAAAATTTAAGTTTAATCTGTTTAGCACACACAATGATGTTTTCACCTAAGAACGGCTCTACCGATTTGGCAATTTTTTTAGTTGTGTTCGTAATTTTTAGGACAAAGTTTGTATTGAAGGAAAAATTGGATATGTTTCCAGGAGAATTTACAAAATCGGGAAAAACTAAGTGCTTTTATCTATGGGACTTTCACATGATTTTAAGCTTAGTGCTTCTCTTGCAAAGCCGGGGCGGGTCGTTAATTCCTTTGAAAAATACTCTAAAATGTGCGTCATCATCATGAAATCCCTTGAAACGTCCTCTGCAGGACAGGGAGGCCCCTCTAGAACTCCAGCAAAAACGCGTGGTACTTTGGAGGGGATTTAGTCACCACGCTTGTAAGCGTTGTGGCTGGCTACCGCTGTTGTAGGTGACCTCAGTAAGATGGTACGATACACAGAAAGATGCTGCTGCCCATCCTCCGGCCCTTATTCTCATAAGCCCTTATTCGCCTCTTACGACAGCCACACGTAGCGATGGGTTGGTACTATCCTTTGCCGGCACCACAAAGACTACTTACGGATAGTGAAATGTGCTTATTGAAGTGAAAACTTCTTTAGCGGCGCTTGGCACTTTTTTAGATCTAGGTAAAAAGGTTAAACTCGCGTCAGATCCGTAGCCTGATCGAAAAAACGTCAACTGTCAACCGTATTTTTATTAAAATACGGGTTTTTATTCAGTGACATCAAAGAAGTACGCTAGCAATGGCGCGATTGACCCTTACAAAAAGCATAATATTCAAAAATGCAAGTTTTCACTTCTGCCGGCACTCCCGGAGTGCAACCCGTCCTTTTTTTTATTTCATAAAATATATCCTCACTAATATTATATTAATATTGGCATTTGAATCCTATTATAAAATTATTAAATCACTAAGAAAATAAAAGCACTGGTCTATGGTCAAGCATAAAATACAGATTAGTTATTCAAGCCGGTGCGGTGGCAAAGGTGTGACCATATACGGCCAATAATGGCCAATGTCGAGGCGCCAGTGTATAACTACAGAATAAAATAATAGTACAGACTAGTATGATATCTCCGCACCTTACTTGGTGAATCAGATCTAAACGTTTTAAGATTATAAATGGACTACTTTCGTGACGAACTTTTCGTAGTAGACTGACTGATGGATTCTCGGAAGAGCTTTTAAAGAACTTTTTTAACATTTGACTCGCTGAGGAAAAATAATGTTTTAGATGGTTCAAGAATAGAAATAAATCATCAATAACATTGAGGATTAGATTTAGATATCGTTGGGTAAAGTTTAGCTAGCAGGAAAGCACTATTTTTAATTGAAACAATATTTTTTAAAGGTTAACATTATTTCACCGACTTGTTTCTAAAAATTAAGCCGGATTTACACATTTAACATGGAGTGAATAAAACGGAGTCAGTAGAAATACAATTCCTTTTAAAATGTAGTAAGTTATACAAAAACACTTAAATGCAGTTCTTTAACAATGTATTTACTTCTACTGAGCACATTTTACTTACCCAATGTAAATCCAGCCGTTACGTTGCCGACTGCCGTTGAAAATAGTTTCAACTTCTTTTTATCAAGAATATTTTACTTGTAGCACATAAAGATCAATCTACAAGGTACTACTGCGACCTAAATGAACACATTCTCGTAGTCACCTGTAAAACATAGTGTAAAATTGATCTACTATCCGTATTTTAAATACAAAAAAAAAATAAAAAATACAAAATATTTATTTCATTAACCAGAAGTGTGCTTACCATCTAGTTGCCGAAGCCTCCTTTTAAGCTTTTTATGCCTGTGTCAGGAGCAAAGAAATTTGACCTCATATAGAAGTAATATATAAGAAATAATTCGTCACAAGGAGGGATGTGGGCATGCTTTCATCTATCGATAGTCGATAAGTTACACAAGGACAAATCGATGTCGAAACTTTGACCAAAAAGTTGAAGTACTAAACTTTAATAAAAGGCAAATCTGTTAAAAGCAGTGATTAAATTCATTAAAAAAAATACTTTTTGCATTTTTTACTACAGGTGATTTCTTACGTAGGTGTTTTAATATTAAAGATACCAAATTTCTTACTTACTTACTTACTAAAAGTAATGGACGGTAGCGGTGGAGGCAAGAGGGGTAGGAGGTGTAAAGGTTCTTTTTTTTTTCATGAATATCTCTAGCTTACATACAAATTATATAGGATTTTAAAACAAACTTTTATCCCTCAATTCAATCCATTTGGGATGGTTTTGCAAAAATGCTGAAATACGGGTTTGTGTTTTGCTTCTAAGTAGCTCAAATAAATTTTCAAGCGAAATTTCGTGTATCTTATCTTGCCTTATAACGTGGAGCTGAGTTCCTTATTGGACCTTAGAGCACAAGGAGCCTGTAGTCTTCTGGTTTCGGATAAGCTTGACCCAGAATCTTCATACGCTTGTGAGCCAAAGCGTTGCATGAGCACAAGAATTGCTTGTCAGTATTGTTTGTAGCGAAAAACTTTCAAACCTTTTTTGTAGAGAATTTTATGTAGATTAATTTAGTATTTTTATTAATTTTCTTACAATTTGTTGATTCAGGATGATTCATGCTGATTGAGACATTTCAATTTGGCGAAGACACACAAAGTTATATTTGTTTGACAGTGTCCCCATCGGGAATCGAACCCAGAATGAAAACAAAACGCGTTGAATGTTGTAAAATATAATAAATGGTACAGCAGCACTGCACTTACTTTCTCGCGATATGCAATAAGAACTGTCAACCGCAAACTTAAATTTGTAATACCATACCTACACATAGTATGGAATTACAAACGTTTATTAAGGTTTTTCTGAAAAATGTTCTACCACATGAATTCGGAACTCGAATTGTAAAATATTAAAACCAACCGGAAACGATTTCGAACAAATCACATGTTCAAATTTTGGTAGTACTGGAACACCTTTTCTATGAATTTTCACAGATTTTTAAATTTCAAAACTCTGTTTCTTATGAATAGTTGTTCAGTTTTGTCGACTGTAAAGCTCTTTCAGTTTTAGGTACATCCTGTGTACTAAATTTTCACAAAATCCAATCAAATTATTCCATTCAGGTAGATAACCAAAACAAAATTAAAATTATAGAAAATAATACAAACTTAATGTAGTCAATTAGGGTCAATGTAGGTACCACTAGTTGACCATTTAAGCGGTTTTATGACAAAATTCATAAAAAAACTAAATTATTAGTTCTACTTTCAGAGTCACTTCTAAAAAATCGACTATGAATTAGTTAGGCTTGTGATATAATAAGTGTTAAGGACTTTACAAAATACGCTCTTAAAGTTTTTTTTTTTCAAATGTTACATTGCATGACCACTTCGAATAAACATACTAAAGTACTAGCTAGACAAACCCATAACTTTATTGTAAGACGCCAACATAGTTAAATTCTATATAAAATCGCGGTATTTTTAAATTTTCTTACTTTCAGTTCAAATTTAAGTTTTGGTCAGCTATTGGTGCTTGGTCATCTAGTGGTGCACTGACCCTATGAGTAAATCACAAGTTTACGTTTTGGTAGTACAGGAACACCCCTTATATTGAATCACACAGACAAACTGATGATGGCGCAAGATACCTTGCATAGAGATGCTTAGTCAAGCAAAGTTTCATAAAAATAATTTGAACCGTTTTAAAAAAAAATTCAATTCTTCATTTTTGTTGAATGACAGCTACCCTCAAAATGAGAGCCAGCAAAAAACCATTCGGAAATAAAAGTCTTAAATTAAAAATATGGTGTTAATAGGACCATTCGTTTAGCCGCTAGGCCAAAGCGTGACGGACAGACCGACCAACCGACAGACGGACATTTTTAGGGGACTTGCTTAAGTGATATAGAACACATTTTTGAGAAAGTTTGTGCAACTTTTTTCACGAATACAATACCTTTCTCGCTCAGATCGAAAGTAAAAATACTACTATCGATAAAAAATACATCACTCATAAACTCCAATGTGATCCCACAAAAAACGATAAATTACAGTAAAATACGTAACAATTTCCATATTATCTGACTGTAGAAATGATAAGTTGACATTTTTTTATGCAATATTTGTGATAATAATCCACAAACATGAAAAATACTGAATAAAACTTACAGATGAAAAGACAAAATTTCTTTGCAATTTTCGTTTTGTTGTTTTGAAGATGTACAGCCATCAACTACACACGTTATTATTAAAAAGAACAATCACTAATATGGAGCGCAACTTAAGAATAAATTCACGTTATTTTCAAGTTTGTCACTACATGTTTTTTATAATTTACACAATGTTTACAACATATAATTTAGGAAATATTTTCAACCTTTAAAATCCCAACAAGTTACAATAATCCTATAAACTTTGTAAATGCAATGATCGCGTCGTTCATCTAATTTGGTAGGATGTGATCACTGACGACTTGACATGGCATGAGACATGCTAGCAGTTGTCATCCCATACTGAAAAAAAATAGCATGGTTTCTTCTCCGAGCGAAGCAAGGAGGTTTTTGTTCTGAGGTCAGGAGGCTCCGCTCTTCCATAACCGACTACGTAGTTACAGTATACAACAAGTCAAGCTTGACAGATGGCCCGACTTTAGCCTCTACAACTAATGAAAAATAATAGTAACAGGCCCGATGTCAAGCCTACTTTGCTTGTATCTTAAATTCAAACAAGTCAAAATATAATTTATGACAAAAGAGAAAAAGGTAAGGTTAGATTATTACTGATTGAGTGGTGCGAGTGTGGGTGAGTGTGTGTGTATGTGTGGGTGAGTGTGTGTGTGTGGGGGTGTAGATGTGTGTGCGTGGGGGTGTGTGCACTAAAGCAAGTTATTACTCAAGTATGGCATGAACAAGTTCATGCATACGTGCCTACGTGCGGGGTTGTTAAATTGAAGAGCAGATAGCCCTACGACAAGGTCTTGGGAGCTACTCATCAACTCAACAACCCTTCCGTCATGTCATATGACTTAGTTTCTATCCAACGAGTTAACAATTTTTTACACTCAGATAGCGATTTTGGATAAATTTGCAACTCTTTGTTTGTTAGATTATATAATTTAGCAGAGCGACTATTGAATTGCCTGCTTGCGAAAGTGGTGTTTGATCCTGGCACAATAGCCGCCAAATCACATCTTCTTCTACTCATGATACTGTTGTCAAAGGGAAGGGCCCTGTGTTTCCTTAACACAGCATGGACGATGTACAGTTTCCTAATCGTAAGTACGCTTGCCAGTTGATATAAGCTTTCCGTAGCAAATCTACGTTTTTTGAAATACATGACCTTTAGTAAACTTCGTTGAGCCCGTTCTAACTCTAGAAATTTTATTTTAGTTGCACCACCCCATATAGAGATACAGTAAATTAGTATGGACTGAACTAGTGCTATGTATATTTGCTTAAGGAGATCTTTCGCTTTGCACTTTGGATCAGCCACTACTTTTGGCACCACATGTCTTAGAGTTTTGAAAATCCATGTGAGCTTTCTGAGTCTTAATATAATATATTCGAGATGTGGATGCCAAGAGAGTCGCTGGTCCAAGAGGACTCCAAGATATTTGGTTTGGGCAACCTTCTGAATAACGGGGCAAGAACAGTTAGCTACACCGGTTATAGTTGTGCAATTGTGGATTTTGAAGTTGAAATCCTGCTTTGGTTGAGAAGCCTTATTGATGCTAAAGCAGATGTAATTGGTCTTCTCAGCGTTTAGCGTAAGTATGTTGTCAGTTAACCATTTATTTATTTTCCGCATTCCTAGCTCTGCAGAATACATAACACTGTCCCATGTGTCCCCAGTGAACACGACGGCAGTGTCATCGGCATACGAGAAGATCTTGGCATCCATTAATTGCATGCTACATAAATCATTAATATATATTAAGAATAGCGTTGGGCCAAGAATACTTCCCTGTGGTACGCCGTATGACACTTCCTCGTATTCACTGGTACAATCTACCAGTTTTAC
This sequence comes from Athrips mouffetella, assembly GCA_947532105.1. Lineage (NCBI taxonomy): Eukaryota > Metazoa > Arthropoda > Insecta > Lepidoptera > Gelechiidae > Athrips > Athrips mouffetella. Next base: position 8,661,549 of record OX383973.1, read on the forward strand.
TTTTTGCTTTCTGTTCGACAGATAGTCACTAAGGAGAAGAAGTGATGTACCTCTTATGCCAATTGCTTCCAGTTTGTGAATAAGAATGGGGAGAGAGACGGTGTCAAAAGCCTTTTTTAAGTCTAAAAATACAGATATACATTTTTTATGATTGTCAAGCTGCTGGACAACCAGGGAGCTAAGCGCGTTTACAGCATCCTCAGTAGAGTGACCTTGACGGAAACCGAATTGGGAATCTGAAAGTAATTTATATTTGTCCAAGAAGTTAAGTAATCTTTTATTTAAAAGTTTTTCCAAAATTTTTGATATGGCTGGTAACACAGATATAGGTCTGTAATTACTGACAACATCTCTGTCCCCACTCTTATACACAGGGGTAACAGTAGCTAGTTTTAGTGAATCAGGAAAAACTCCTTTTTCGAAGCAGAGGTTAACGAAATGCGTGATGATTGGCACTAACTCGGTTTTAGCTAGTTTCAAGAAAGAGGTAGGGATACTATCCCAGCCCGGTGCACTATCAGACTTTAGGTTCATTAGAATGCTAGAAACCTCGCTTGGATCTGCTGGGAGGAGGACAAATGAGTTTGGAACATTAGTTAGAGTTTGTGGATAAGAATTTAGATTATTTGCTATGGGCTGGATTTTATGCGCGAGATCTTTACCAATATTTACGAAGTATCTGTTCACAAATTCAGCCGAGGCCTCTGGAGTTGATTTTAGGTTGGTAAGCTCCGTGTTTACATTATTAGAACTACTTGTGTATGTTATTTGTTTTATGTTTCTCCATAATAATTTATTATTATTTATAGACTTAGCTAAAATGTCCCTTTCGTATTTTCTTTTCATTTTTTTGATTAATTTATTGCAATAGTTTCTGTATCTAGTATATATTAGTTTATTAATTTCATTATACGGATCTTTGAGAACACTTTTCTGTAGTTTATTTCGATTTCGTATACATCTAAGGATTCCCGGAGTGATCCATGGTTTGATAATTCGAAATTTGGAAGGGATTTTTGAAACTACTGTATTTTGCTGTATTTTTTGAGTTATTAGATAGATAAGTCGATTTATTACCTCCACTGGGTCGTCACAAAACAATAGCTCGGCAAGGTTTTCTGATTTTAAATTTTCTAGTGCTTGTTCAAAGTTAATTGTCTTTCTAGTTTTAGCAACAGAATATGACTTTTTAATTTTAGATAAAGATAAAAAGATGGTACGGTGATCCGTGGTGGAGGTGTGTAACACTGCAATATTTGCTGTTAGTCTCTTTATATTTAATTTTAACATGATATGATCAAGACAATTTATTTCTCTAGTTGATAAGGTATGCCCAGCAAGAATCCCATACATAGAGAGCATGTTTAGGTAACTAGTTCTGTTCTTTAATTCGTAATTCAATTCTTTCGACTTAAGTTTAATATTTATATTGATATCCCCAGCAATTATTATGTTCCTATTAGTCGAAATTAGCGTATCAAGTTGCCCAGATAGTGACTCAATAAAACCTTCGGCATTGTTATAAGAGGGTGACCTGTATATACCTAGTAATGTACTGTTAAATATATCTAGTTGTAGGCAGGAGGCCTGGTCAAGTTGTATTTCCTTTATTTTGTGTCTAATATTTCTTTTAACATAAATGACTACACCATCGTTTTGATTTAATTGATAAGTAGTAAAATATGATTCGTAATTAGGAAGAATTGGTAACTGTTTATTAGAATTAAGCCAGCACTCTGTTAATAATATTACGTCGGGTTCAAAACTGAGGTTAGATAATGTGATAAGAAAGTCATCGAAATTACAATAAATGCTCCTAATGTTTTGGGTGATAAGCGTAAAATCATTTTTTTGTATATGGAGGAGATTCTTTAACTGGCTGGCATCACATTCAAATGAGCGCGCGATTTCAAACTGATCTATATCCCTAATAGTGTTTAGTGTGTCACACATTTATGTACCTGATAATAGTGAAACACGTTCCGAGAAAGTGTGGGCAATAATACGTCACAAGCATGGTCACAATCAGGGCTCCAGTACAAAAAGAATTGCTTACTAGAGTGATGTGAGTTCGCATAAATAATAGAGTAGGCTCGGTTGGATAAAAGCTGGTATGTATAGTATATGACATAACTTGCAAAATAATATAGTACAAGGGTGAGTGTATATTTGTGTAGGTATGTGTTGTGGTGTGTATTGGTATGTAGTTTGATATAGGTGTAGGTATGTGTGTGTTTATGTGTGAGTGCACATCTTTGAGTTTTATGACACAGAAAATATACATTTTAATGTCAACCGTAAGAAAATCACAGTAAAAAGGGTCTAGATATAGTCATTCTTTCATCATTAGGTGATGGACTTGGCTTTCGCTGTTAATCATGATGACTGGGGAAAGTTCCGTTTCACGGACATATACTTTGCCGTATTTAGACCAGCAGAATCTGTAATTTTTGGACTTTTGGAGGTCGCGGGCAAGGAAATATAGTCGAGACGCCTTGGGAGTCAGGTGCTCGGACAGATAAATGGGTGTATCTTCCTGGATCTTAAGACCGAGATGTTTCGCTGCAAGTTTTGTATTGTTTTTTATGTTGAACTGCTTCGCCATAAGGAGTATCTCTTCTTTTTTCAGCACAGAGATAGTTTCAATAATTACCGGAGTATTTTGGTGGTCAGGTTTTTTGCTTCGGACTCTGTAGATATCCTTTATATCGTTTCTGGTCAATCCAGCATTGACGGTCTTAGAAAGACACATTGGTACATTCTTCATCTCGAAGTTAGTTTTTCGGCTACTGACTTCCATATTTTCAAGTTTGCCCTCCAGGAAGATAATATACTGCCTGTCCTCCTTTGTATGGCCTTCTAGCGAAGTTAGTCGCTTATGCATCTCGGTATTTTGATCAGTAAGGAAGTCGATTTTGCTCTGAGTATCCAGGTTTGACTGTCTAATTTCCGCCAGGGTGCTATTCATGTTATTAAAATCACTCTTATGGGCGGCGGTTAAGTTTTCGAGACCACTATTCAGGCTGCTCAGTTCGCTCTTTTGGGTTGCAGAGAAATACGCCATTAGTTTTCTCATCTCATCCTTAAAATCTTGCAGTACGTTATCCAAGGGTGGGTTGTCTGGTTTTTGTTGATCTCCTCTAGGATCTGTGTTAACATACCCATGCGTGGTTTGGTTCATTTGACTTCCTTCCTCAAACGAGATAGACATGTCTGGGTCCGATAAATTTAAACTCTGTTGATCATCCATCGTGTACCAGGAACACAGAAGCGTCCCGAGAAGGTCGCCGCCCGCACTAATATGTGGCGCTGGAACTCAGTGGTGTACACTTCAATCCACAGCCAAAAGTTTTTCTACTAATTTAGTAGTATTTTTATGGTGATGGCAACAATTTAGATTAGGCAACACTGAATTATGTGTCAAGTTGAATGACGTTGACGTCTTATAAGTCGCTCACTTCACTTTGTTTTGTTAAGAGATGTCTATTTATAGATCTAGATATATATATTTTTACACAGTTTTATCATTATTTTCCACTATTCACAGTATTTTATCTGGTTATTTGTCTTGATTATGACAGCGGAGATGTCTGGGCACAACAAACTTTGAACACTGGTGCACAAAACTAGGATTTAGCACAAAAAATATGTAAAATACACAGACGTAAGTAATAACTGACTTGTCTTGTCAACTGCCAGATCGGAAGAGGAAATTATATATTATATAAATTATAATATAACATTATTTGCAATATGCGTATAGATGCTTATAAATGCTGAATAAATGCCGAGGGTCACTATAAATGTTTCAAATATAATTTCTTATTTCAGTATAAAATTTGCAAGTAAGTTAGGAGTGAAAGTTTAACTACACGTAACAATAATCTAAATATATAAAGGAGTTTGTCCTGACTGACTCATCAACGCCGAGCCGTAACCGCTATAGATACAGATCTGAAATTTTCTACCCAGGTTCTATGCAAGTCAAAACCACCCACTAAGGAAAATTAATCTCCTAAGGGGTTGAAATAAGGGATGAAAGTTTGTATGAAAGTCCTTTGTTTCTTAAGCTAGATTCATACAAATTTGAATTTAAGCTTTTGGTAAAATATAAAGAAACACGTGTCTAAGCATTTCTTAAAAACCACCCTTCAAGGGGGTGAAAAAGAGGATGATTTTTTTTCCCGTATGTTGGTCTGTAGGTCGTTAATTTTTAAAGCTAGAATTATAGAAATTCGGTTTTGACCTCTTGGTAAAAAATAAAAAAGTACGTGTATAAGGATCTTTCAAAACTCATTCCCTAAGGGATGAAAGTTTGTATGAAAGTCCTTTGTTTCTTGTGTTACATTCACACAAAGCATTTTTTGAAAATCACCTTTCAAGGGGATGAAAAAGGGGATGATTTTTTTTCCGCATTGTGGTCTATAAGTCTTTCACTTTTAATGGTAGACTTTAAGAAATTAGATTTTGAGTACTCCGTAAAAAATAAAAAAGTACGTGTTTAAGCAGGTTTAGAAATTCATCCCCTAACGCGATGAAATGAGGGATGAAAGTTTGTATAGAAATCCTACAGTTTTGTCTTGAGGTACTTGAAACAATAAGAAATAAAGGAACAATTGTTTTAGAAATTTTGATACGAGTATATAATCCCTCAAAATAAGGGGTAAAAGTTTGTATGAGAATCCTACAGTTTTGAAATGAGGGACTTGAAATTTGGATTAATAATAAGAAAAATAATAAGAAGTAGAGAAACACGTGTTTCAGCAATTTTGACATACCATCCCCAAGGGGGTTAAATTAAGGGATGAAAATTCGTACGAAAATCCTACTAAAAATTTGGATTTAGGGCAAATAAAAAGAAGGAAATAAACATGTGTTTCAGCGATTTCGAAAAATCAGGGAGATTCGGGATGAAAGTTAATATGAAATTCCTACAGACCAAAAAACGGGCAAAATTTACTAATACGATAGATTTGAAACAAAAAAGATTCAGATTCAGATAATTTTATTCAATGTAGATTCTTTACAGAATACTTATTGAAAGTCATGCAGAATACAATGCAAATAGAGCGAGTCTTCGCCGTTTCGGATCGTGCTATAGCAGCGTAAAAGAAACGGCACGAAACCACTGCAGCACGGCCTAATTTAAGAGTCGGAAAGAAACATGTTTCAAAATCGGGAAATACTGAAAGTGCTTTTATTTATCTATGGGTTCTTTTATGAACTCTAACTACCCGTGCAAAGCCGGGGCGAACCGCTAGTTGTACTTGATACATTATTGGGATACATTTTTTAGATTATTAAGTTGCGGCTGTAGATATTATCTACATTTATTCTGTAAGCCCATACAAAACCGGGTTTCTTGTTTCTTCGCCTATGCACCGAGGCTGACAATAACCTAGGACCTGGTGCTCAAGCTTGGATATCTCCTCCAAGTTGCTATAATCATGCATTCCGCATAGTGTAAAAAACTAACCTTTAGTAGATTACGCATTAGACGCAATAAAAAAGCAAAACACAAATCCCCAAAACAATTTATGACATAAAACTTAAACCAAAAACTTAATAATCCCATTACATCCATCAGAGATGAACCCATCAAATCGGATCATAGAATCAGTAACGGTGTATTACGAACGGTTATAAAAAACAATCATCCTATCCGGCTTTACACCCGGTATCCATTAGGAGCAGGTGTTAACTTCATGTTACTGCTTCGGATAAGATAAATCACATTATGGTACACGAGTTATAGTTATGGCTTAACTTTGTAGAACAAGTGATCCAAACTGAGTAGCGGGAGCGTAAATTAATCTATAACTGCGATACTAGTGGTTTTATAAACATTTCCACAATCACATCCCAAACCAAGGGCCAATTAAAGACTGATCTTGAAATTCAATTAACAATTATTTGCTATTTGATTGCGAAACCCTTACATGAAGCATGAATGCGGCCAATATACGTATGGCAAGTTATTAGTACTCCAGTGTCTATGCATCGTCCTAACTTTTTAACCAAGAACAGATAATATAACCACGTTTCATTTCGTCTTTCGCTCGTAACGCGAAATTGTGTCATAATGATAAAGAATCTGTTGTTAGTGTCGGCAAGAATACAGACTTCGGAATAACAAAATTTCAAAGCATACGGGACTAATAAGGTCACAGGGCACATTAGTAGTCTAATCTAACTAATAAGCCGGCAATATTGTATCATTAATTTAAGTACTCAGACTCATATCGTGTCTATTACGCACTGATTTCTTAAGCATGGTCTAAAGGTAAGACCATATCTGTTCGATTGACGGTATCATTGAAAATGAAACTAAACGCATAGATTGACAATTGTCTGAAGCTGAAGCTGTCGAACAAAATATCGGCGCAGACCGCACATCTTCGTCTAAATTGGTAGACCTTGGAAATAACGTAAGTAGCTTAATTAGAATGAAAGCAGGAAAGAATAGAGCAAGGAGTGAGAGCAGGTTTTGCTATAAAACCGTTAAAGTTAAATAACTAAAAAGAAAAACTCGGAACTTGATCCTGATTGTAATTTGTGTCTCCTGTTAAATTTTATCTGATGGAGATACGAGGTTTCCCAATTTAGCCGTAGAAAAACCTTAAAACCTATAGAACCAACAAATCAAATACTCTTACGCTGGTTTATTACTTAGTACCTGGGCGACCGAGCTTCGCTCTACAATAGCCGCCTCAACCTGAAAATATCATCGGGTGGGCAAGTTATGCTACTCAACAACAGATGACGCTGTAAGTTTCTTGAACGCACTAAAACGCACTAAGAAATATGAAAAAAAGACGGTGAAAACGAATTTTCCCAGACATGAGACCTAGCTAGATCGATTTTTTGCCCCCAAAAACCCCGTATACTAAATTTCATCGAAATCGATAGAGCCGTTTTCGAGAAACCGATTACAAATATATATATGTACAAATATTGCTCGTTTAATAGTATAGGATACTGAGTTTGTTTTGATAAAAAGTATCTGATCCTTGCTGATACGAGTATACTATTAGTCTAGTGTAGTGGTACCTTCGCATCGACCTGGCTTCGACCAGAAGTGGAGCAATAGCTTCTGCTACATTATAAATTACGAATGTAGGGCGCCTCGCAGATTTTATTAATGTTTCGTTTGCTAAATGTCGGTTGTCAGTTCAGTAGTGCAATAAATACGTTAATCCTATCATTACGAGCTTTATGTCGATGATATTTTATTTATTTTACAAATTAATTACGGTTGCATTTGTTGGTTATAAGAAATCATCGGTGGCCCGAATCTTTTTGAAGTGGACTTCATGCGAATATTTTAAGACATTCTAGATGGAAAATATTTATTCTGACACTTGCAATATAATAGCAATATTTATTGCGATTTTTATGACAAAATTGAGGAAGGTGCTGCATCGTCCGTGTGGTGCCGGCAAGGAATAGTACCATCCCATCTCTACCCATGTGTGTCGTAAGAGGAGACAAAGGAATTATAAACCGTAGGATGGGCAGCGGCGTCCTTTTGTGTATCGTACCATCTTACATACAGCAGTCACCAACTACCGCAGTCCAAGGTGCCAGCCACAACGCTAACAAGCGTGGTGACTATGGTACTGTCCCTCCAATATTTACCAAGCGTTTTTGCTGGACGTTTCATTGGATGTTATGGTGACTGCATGAACAACTACAAATTAAAATACACGAATCTAATGGTAATCCACCAGCCTACAATATTGTAAGACAATTTTAATCAATGAAAGTAGTTTTTTCATCAATGAATCCTAACCTTGGGGAACCGGTCAATTGTTGAGTTGGACGCTCGTTAACTACAATTGGATAACTGCAGTTTACGTAGCCCCGTCACGCGATAACTTGACCTATTTAACTGGTAACTTAACCAGGGGTTAGTGGAAGTGGGGCAGTTATTTTGTTGCTGTTACATTTTGCTCACATGTTATTCGGACAATAGATTTAGAGGTAAAAAATTAACAAAATAGAAAGGTTTTTCTAGGATGCAGTTCAATAATATCATGTGCGTGCCTAATTTAAGGCTTAGATAGTACTGACCAAATCAGATTTCAAGACAAGAGGGATAGGACTTTGGCCAATCCGACGCAGGCTCTTCGCGCGGCCTTTCTTTTCCTGGGTGTCAGGAAACTTAAACTATTCTATCGCAACGGGCGAAACACAATTTGGTCCCGTGTTATAGTGAAGTAGCGACAATAACTATAGTGCATAGTTATAATTTTGTAAAGGAGGCAATTTTTTTTGCATTTCGACCATGTTCCTAAGGAAAAGTCGTTCGGTTTTATGGGCACATTCACATACTTCAGGGTTGTTATACCCTATTCTAGTTAAAAAAGAGAAAAGACAAAATATGGTTTTGGTTAAAATTGCATTGAGTACTAAAATAGTGTATTAGCTTCACCGGTTTGTTAACTACCGAGCAAACACACGTACCTAACCGCAGCTTATTACGGGAAGTAAAGCTCAAACAACACTGTACGCCTGACAAACATAAAGCAGGCAAAGTAATTAAACTAACCGTTACTTGAGATAGTAAATAAATCTCTAACCAAGCACTCGTAAAGCAAACAGCCGACGTAAACGATCATACAGAACAGACCAACCACAATGTCTGAGAAAACTGAAGATTCTTACAACGACAAATCATATAAGTATGTTGTTCGAAGCGATTTTATACAGTGTGGAAGTTTTTTAATATAAAAATATTAAATAACAAAGTACCTAGTATCCAGATATAACTTGATACTTTGTCCGTTCAGACAACAAGAATTGTCCTTTGCTTACATGACAAGATTAACTTTGCAGCAGCAAAATGCCACGGTGTGTTTGTCAAGCAAATGTTTAGAACTTAAGAAATTTCTTACAAGTCAACTGTGAAAATTGTGAAAGTTTTATCTTTTAGTGTCAAACTTTCTGTCTCTAATTCAGTCTTCAAATACAATTCTATGACAGCCAATTATATCAAGGTGGTCCCATTAATAAAGAAAAACAACAGTAGTAGTCCCAGGGCGCTCCCTAGCGGCATACCTTTTGATCTCGTCACTTAGGCGGCTACTGCCGAGATCCGCTCTCAGATAACGATCTCTACCATATTCATCTCACGACTTAAACGATATAAACCTTATAAGGTAGCATCGATATTACGCAGTAAGTGGCTAGTTTGAGAAAAGTTGTGATTGACAATGTCCAAAGCTCTTTTGAGATCTAAAGCCGTTCCGGCGTCTGTTTACCGTAAACCGCTACTGTTGGTTAATGGATGAAGCGCATTAACGCTGTCTTGGTGCATATTAATAGCAACCCGTCGGCCTCTAGAGAAAACACGTGTCTCGTGTAGTAGCCATAACGCAGCAGGTGTGTTGATTTATGACACCATTGACAATTTACTACGAGGTAAACCATTACCTGTCGGAATTCAGCGTTAACTAAAAGTCTAAATGTTTACGAGGAAATTCTGTGCTGTGTTCTTGGAATGGAACTTGAGTCATAAATTACACCTAGTAGATAGAATCTATTTCCAATGTGGCTACAAAAACATTAAAATAAAATACGGTTCCTAGAATAGCGTCACATTTAAATAAAGTTGTTGTGGACGCGTTTCAATTCAGGATTCGACAAATGAACACCGGAGTCATGAATGAATCAATCAAACCCCGTTACTATGTAGTAGCTGTGAGGACGTCTGTTGGCTGTCCTTTTATGACGGGTTGGTGTAGATAGGTGACATAATCAGTGCGTAGGCGCACGCCTAGCCGCCCACTGCTTCCGTCGTGTCGTGGAGGCGGCGCGGCACCACCTGACCGTGTAGCAATACTGGCAATCGCGAAGATTAGCCAGGTAATCGCAATGGATAATGAATGTTAGGTAACATCTTTATAGGTTTCTTGTGTATACAGGTGTTATGTTATAACCGGAGCGCAGTAAAGCCCGATTTACATTGATCCAGTGTTGAAATCCAGTGACTATGGATTGCAGCGCTGGATTGAAACAATCGATAATTTAAATCAGGCTTAGCGCTCATCGAGAAAAAAGAAAGCCTTTGCCTGTTCTCATCTAGAGAAAATAAGAGTTGTTTACCTGGGCGGTCCCAGAAATATTCGACCTTACTTACTTACTGGCAGTTTTTATTTGATTAAATACTCTTTTTAGGAAGCGTGAACATTAAAAATTTTAAATTTAAAATTCGAACGCGCTCGGTCATTTGGCATTTGTTCTGAAGCATACTTAGTGAATGTTGTCATCGAATTTTTCGATAATGGATAAAATTGGTGTTCGTTACGTAATTCAATACTTTTATTTGAACGGTCTCAGCCCAACTAATATCAAAGTGGAGCTTGATTCTACTTTGGGGGAGTCTGCTCATTCATTTACAACAATAAAATATTGGGTGGCAGAGTTCAATCGCGGCCGCTCGAGCTGCCAAGATGAACATCGCAGTGGACGACCAAATGAGGTGACTAATCCAGAAATAGTAAAAAAAATCCACAAAATTGTACTGGATGACCGTCGACTGAAAGTACGCGAGCTAGCAGATATGGTAGGCATTTCAAAAAGTGCAGTCCATCGTATTTTAACAGAAAACTTGGACATGAGAAAGCTATGCGCAAGATGGGTGCCGCGATTACTCACAGTAGAACAAAAACAGCGCCGTGAGGATGTGTCAGTCGAATGTTTAGCAAAATTTCGCAGCAACAAAGCCGTTTTTGCGTCGATTTATCACCATGGATGAAACATGGGTTCATCACTTTACACCTGAGACTAAGGAACAGTCAAAACAATGGACTGAAAGAGGAGAATCAGCTCCAAAGAAGGCAAAAACAGTTCCATCGGCAGGAAAAGTCATGGCTTCAGTTTTCTGGGACGCGCGTGGCATAATTTTAATAGATTATCTTCCAAAAGGAAAAACCATTAATGGCGAGTATTATGCCAACTTATTGCAGCGTTTGAGTGAAGAAATAAAGAAAAAACCGGTCAAGTGCGAGTCGGACTCGCGCGCCGAGGGTTCCGATATACCTATAGTATTTTTGGAAGCAATTAAGTCCATTTTCAGGACCGCAAAACTAAATTTGTTTGTAAAGGTTTTTTGCAGATTTCTGAAAAACTGTGCAACTTAGAAAGATCGTTTTATTTTTGCTGTAAAGTTTACATAAACCTCTGTCAACTGTAATTAATTCAGATTTTCCCTTACTCAAACTTCGGAGATAAGGGGGGGGGAATGGTATTTTTTTTGACATTTTTCATCATAACTTGAAAACTAAGAAACTTATAAAAATACAAAAATATATTTTAAAATGTACAAGTAAAGCCCTTTCATATGATACCCCACTCGACCTAGTAGCGACAATTTGAAATTTGGCCCCCCCTATTTTGGCCCCCTTTACATTAATAATCATACTTTTTTCAAAAAATTTTCATGTGCAATTAAGTTGGGCAACTATATTCTAAAACTATTCCAAATTTCAGCTCGATAGCGTAAGTGGTTGCTGAGATATAGAGGTGTGACAGACAGACGGACAGACAGAGCGGCACCATAAGGGTTCCTTTTTTTTACCATTTTGGTATCGGAACCCTAAAAACGGCCTCACTTGTCAAAGAAAAAAGTTTTGTTTCATCAAGACAACGCTCCAGTCCACACATCTGGCATTGCAATGGCTAAAATCGAAGAATTAAAATTTGAATTGCTTCCCCATGCACCTTATTCACCAGATTTGGCCCCGTCAGATTATTTTCTGTTCCCAAACCTAAAAAAATGGCTCGGCGGGAAAAGATTTTCGATCAACATAGAGGTTGAGTCGTTGGTTAATGGCTATTTTGAAGAGTTTGACAATTCCTACTATAGACGTGGCATTGAAGCTATAGAGCACCGCTGGGAAAAGTGTATCGAGCTACAAGGAAGCTATGTAGAGAAATAAATATAGTTTTTCCCATTTATTTTGATTTTTCTTGGTTAGGTCGGCTACTTCTGGGACCACCCTCGTACTTATACAACGTGTAACGGAAAGGTGTGATAATACTGAAGGGTGTGAATCTGCCCATGAAACTGAACAACTTTTCCCAAGGAACATAGGTCGAAATACGAAAAACCAACTTTGACCTCCCATATAGGGTGACTTTTAATTAGATCTTGATAGAAAAAGGTATGAATGTACTCATGATACTGAACAACTTTCCCCAAGGAACATAGGTCGAAATACGAAAATGAAGTTTTGACCTCCCATAGAAACTGCATCAGCTGATAGCGAATTTTGTATGGGAGGTAAAATTTTGGTTTTTCGTATTTCGACCTATGTTCCTTGGGAAAAGTTGTTCAGTATCATGAGTACATTGCACATGTATATCTTTTGCTATCAAGAACTAATTAAAAGTCACCCTATATAAAGAGCGCTATCAGCTGATGCAGTTTCTATGGTATATCAAAAATTGATATTTGTTCCTTGGGAAAAGTTGTTCAGTTTCATGGGCAGATTCACCTTTCCGTTATACGCTGTATATTCGAATATTATGATTACATATTAAAATATTTTTAGTTTGAATTCTTACTCAAGGTGGCTAGGATAAAATGAGAGACTAGCTAAAAACCCTGAACCCGTCACTTGCAGAAACACGAAAAATTTAATTAACCTGTCTGAATGCGGACTCGTAAGTAATTAGCCTCGCGAGACACTCGATGCGCTCCGCTCGCTCTCGTAAGCGAAGCGATGCGAAGATACCGGAGCGATGAAGAGCCGAGTGAGCGAAAATGGCTAATCAAATCCTTTCCCGCCCTCGACGGCGTTCGAGGGCTTTTTATTTCCATTGTGCCGTGAAGTGTTACAGTGACGACATAGGTAGGTTGATAGTGTAGGTATGCACTTAACTTGAACATTAGGCGGTGAGGAATATTTTTGTAGCTTTTTTGTTAGCGTTAATGACGTTTTTAGGGTTCCGATACCAAAATGGTAAAAAAAAGGAACCCTTATGGTGCCGCTCTGTCTGTCTGTCTGTCTGTCTGTCTGTCCGTCTGTCTGTCACACCTCTATATCTCAGCAACCACTTATGCTATCGACCTGAAATTTGGAATAGTTTTAGAATATAGTTGCCCAACTTAATTGCACATGAAAAAAGTTTGAAAAAAGTATGAACATTAATGTAAAGGGGGTCAAAATAGGGGGGGCCAAAATTAAAATTGTCGCTACTAGGTCGAGTGGGGTATCATATGAAAGGACTTTACTTGTACATTTTCAAATATATTTTTGTATATTTTTAAGTTTCTTAGTTTTCAAGTTATGATGAAAAATGTCAAAAAAAATACCATTCCCCCCCCCTTATCTCCGAAGTTTGAGTAAGGCAAAATCTGAATTAATTACAGTTGACAGAGGTTTATGTAAACTTTACAGCAAAAATAAAACTATCTTTCTAAGTTGCACAGTTTTTCAGAAATCTGCAAAAAACCTTTACAAACAAAGTTAGTTTTGCGGTCCTGAAAATGGACTTTATTGCTTCCAAAAATACTATAAGTACATCGGAACCCTCGGCGCGCGAGTCCGACTCGCACTTGACCGGTTTTTTTTTTAAGTCTGCGCGCGGCGCGTCATACCGCGCTAAGCATAGAGTAACACGATTTTCGCGCGCAAAGCCCGGCGGTTTGACGCGTTGCTCTAAGGCGCTAAGACCCGAAATAAAGTAAACATGTATGAGAAGTGCGAAGGTTTAAAACCAACCTTTTTTAAAGTCGCTTATTTTTTATACACCTAGGCTTTGAATTAAATAGGTAATCAAAAAATGGCTTAAATAATGACTTACGTACGTATCTAAACTTGTTTACCTACAAGTCTGTAAGTAACTCGAACTAATTGGTCTAAAATAGATTAGTACCGGTCTGTATAACGTTTTCCTTAAAAACAAGGACATTGATAATAATAATAAGGAAAAATTGAGACGTTATCGTATTATTCCACACTAGGACCGTTACTTTACTGCGTCTTGGATTCACTTTTTTAGACCGTCTGGAGGACATAATGAACCGACGGGGATATTTTATTTCTAAGCAAAAGGAACAGTTTTTTCAAACGTCTCTCTTTATTCTTTAGCAAGAAAACATTACTCTGTCTTATAAAAGATTTTCTTTATATCATTAATTTTATTTTGCTTATTCCAACGCTTATCAACACATTTTGCAGCCAAGACACTAAAACCAGAGTATATTTGACGGAAAAAAAAAATAAAAAATGAAAAATAGTTTTATTTGATATTTTAGCAATTACATATACATAATTACATTTTGCCAAACTTTTTTAAGGTTTGTCGGCAAAAGTGTAAGCTCCTTTAAATCAAAATAAAATAATAGTAATCAAAATTTAAATTTAAACAAATTAATCCAAAACAAATCAATTCAAAATTTTAAATCTTACAACTAATGACATTGTCTGACATTGTCTTGCAAACTTGTTTTTATATTTTTTTGACAGCTTTAGCTGCAAAATGTGTTGATTAGCGTTGGAATTATCGTAAAAAAATTGATCATAGGTTCGTGAATGTTATAAAATCTAACATTTGATCTTCTTTCTTTTCCAGAGAGTTCTACTACATTCAGATGGAGAAGTACGCTCGACAGGCCATCAGTGAGGGTCTGAAAGCAGCCGAGGACCTGCACGTGGCTGGAGACTCTGAACTCTACAGGGTGCTCAACCTGCATTACAACAGAAACAACCATATTGAGGTAAGCATCAACTAAAAAAAAAATTATAAAAATATACAGAGGACGATGTAGATCGATCGACCGTTTTATGACTGTAGAGTCGTGGCCAATAGATTGTATCTCACTAATAAGTACAAAATAAAGAGCTTATTACACTTTCGTAAATTCCGTCGACTGAATTAGGGTTTGTAATTAGGCTTCGAAATGATTAAACTATAAATAAAACTTTCTAAGTACATGCAATTACACATGACTTTTAGTCACTTGAAGTCGATGGAATTTTGAAAATTTGAATATTACTCCATAACAGAGTCAGACTTAAGGGCTTATTTACCCCTTCCTAAATTAATAAATCCTTAGTTAATTCAATCAAGTATAATTGCATTTAGTAAGTTATTTTTAGTAAGTTATATAGAAAAGATAGTGTGTCTTGACTCGTACTGACGCGGTTAATGGGAATTTGCTCAGGACCGTGATGGTTGGCAGAACGAGGGGGAGGCCTTAAGGCGCAGCAGTGGGACAGTAAAGGCTAGGAAAAAAATAATCCTTATTCAGTTGATCGAATTTACCTTTCATTTGTAACGAAACGACAGAACATTAGTCCGTATTTATTTCAATTTAGTTAGTTATAGGTGCTAACACGAAAACAAATTTTCAAATGAGTTTGTTTTATAATTCCAGGTGCCACCAAACTTCAGATACGTGGTGGAGCAGACTCTTCGAGAGTTCTACCGCGCGATCCAGGGCGGTAAGGACACGGAGCAGAGCTGGAAGAAGTCGATATACAAAGTGATCTCCAGGCTCGACGACCCCGTGCCCGAATACTTCAAGTCGCCAAACTTCCTCGAACAACTCGAGTGAGCGCACGACTAAACCAAAAACTGTTTCGGCAATCAAAATTAAAAAAAAATATTGGACGATTGTTTCGCACACCAAAATTATACGACACTCGCATTTAGGCCTTCAGATTCAAAATTATTGATAAAAAAAGTTAAATTATTAAAAAAGTTTTGAATTTGTACGTTGGACGTCGAATGACGCGTCTTTATAGTCGCGTCCGCGCTCTCCTAGGAAATTCATTAGGTTATACGAGTAAGAGAAAATTTAAGTCACCTAGAATTTTATTTCTGCACATAATATATTTCGCTATATATAATTATTATTATATTATTATTAAGTATTATCTTAAATGGTTTTATAGTTGTGTATATCTTAAAATCAGTTTATTGATTTATTTTTTAAGGAAAAAACGATTAATATATTAACTGCTTAAGTTTTAAAAATTTTGTTGTTTTTATTTTTATTTTCTCCTTTGTTTCCTATCCCGAGGAGTTTGGTTGGTTTGTTCCCGTCGCGTTGTAGTTCAGTTGGCTCGCCTTTCGCAGCCGAAAATTGTCAACCTTTACCTCGTCATAATTATTTTAGGAATAATTAACAGTAACCATAGACATTAGTACAATAGAGCAGGGTTATTTTTCGATCCACAGACAAATATATTATAGATTATTTTTATACTGACAGCCGGTTTTGTGTTCGTGCAGAGGATTTTCAATAGGATAACTATAAGCAGACTACAAAATTCGAAAATAATTAAACATCTTTATTTAACAGTTCAAGTACACATCTTTAGTTGTTGTTCAGATGTTTCGGCAATGTTCGAGTCGCACTCAGTTCGTCCGTGACAAATCTTGGACGTAGGGTTAAGTTATTTGTTAAATAAAACCACTATTTTCCGAAAATTTGCGTGGGCACATAACGCTAACATATCGGAGCGTGGCGCTACACGAGTTTTATTAAAAATTCCAATTTTATTATCACTTTCTAAAAAAATAAAAAAAACTCTCACTGACACATTCTATGACTCTCGATTGATTTTGAACTACGCACAATAGAAACGAAGACTTCTAAAGATTAGTTTTTGTCCACGACGTTTTCGGCACCTTCCCACTGTGCAGACAGCCACGCTCCGCC
The DNA here is from genome assembly GCA_947532105.1 of Athrips mouffetella. NCBI lineage: Eukaryota > Metazoa > Arthropoda > Insecta > Lepidoptera > Gelechiidae > Athrips > Athrips mouffetella. The sequence goes on from OX383973.1 coordinate 8,678,227, forward strand.
GACGGGCGCAAAGCGACGGACCTATCAAGAAAATAAACCATTTCCAAATGAGCAATAGTTGAAGGCAGCACGTATCCAGAAAACTAAATTACGTCATAAAATCTCTGGTACTCAAAATTTTCAACCACATATTTTGACAACAGTTCGATCTCTTACAAAAACTGCACTGGGCCACCTGTCCGATCAGAAGTGCCTTCAAAAATGTTGATTTTTTTACGATAAAACGTAAGAAAATATACAAAAAGGCCCTCAATAGTTCCGAAAACGGCCGTCGCCTGTGCCCGCGCGCCACACGCTTCAGTTCGCCGTATCGAACGATTAATATACATTCACACTTACTATTATACTATAGCAGAATAATTAGTTTGATTCGTAGATATACGTAGCGTGGTAGAGCTGGCGCTTGTTTCCGAGCAGAGATTCAAGAGCACTGTTTAAAGAGATGCTAGATTCAAGTGCGACAATGGTTAGTAGGAAGCCATCCGTTCGGGAAGAGGCGCCAAGCAGCCGCTATCTCGATGTATTTGTTATACACGTAGTTGCCGGCCGCCAGCCCAGCCACGCGGAAACACATTTCAGTTCACATCCTCAGTTAAACAGGACACAAGAAATAAATAATAATTTCGCTTCTCAAAATAGATATAAAACGATAAGATAGATAGTTGTACAGAGATGTATAGCGACATGTACATAATACCATAGTTTTAATACAGAGGAGATAATCGAGTAAACAGACTATCTTAGCGCTAAAGATATTTTAAGTAAGGCTCAATAGTAAAATGGAAATTGTGAATTGATTTGCGGAATTGTAAAGTTACGACATCTTCAGTTTAAAGTATGGATCCCGCGCTGGGCGGGCGGGCGGCCCTAGCTAAGCAAGTGTAAGCAGTTTTCATTTCATATTACACGTTTGTTAACTTTTTAATTTGTAACCATTTGAACTATTACGATAATATATTTAAGGATACCTCAGTTTAGGATGGACCAGGCGTCGACTGGTGTGCTTAGAGTAGCGTACAGGTTAGGTGAGAAGAGAGATAACGGAATCATTTTAAGACATCGACACAGAATACACACACGCAGCCTCCCCCTATTCGGAAACAGGTTTTCAGTTCGGAATTTTCCCCGGCCATTTTCGTGCGCCTACGAAAGTGGCCCAGTGGTCACAATCACACAGCCAACTCTCCATAGCAATAGCCCGGGTTAAGTTTCCAGATTCGCGTCGGTTCGTAAGGTGTACGCAGTCGCCGCAGGGCTTATTCGAGATCGAGCATCGTTCCATGTTACGTTACTATCGTGTTTTGTTACAATGTTGTCTGTTTTGTTCGTATAAAATGGCATTCTACAGCTAAAATGTACCCACTTACTCATATATATTATTCAGGCCTCTAGTTGAAGTAAGAATCGCAAATTGAATTTAAACATGGAATCGTCATGGAAAATACTATGAAAGGCAAACTTTATCTAGAGGATTAATTAGATTGAAACTATAGTTACAGTAATCTCTCATTCGTAATTCGTATTGATATTCACATAAAAAGGACATTAGCTGTAAATCTTTCAGATGTAGAATGCCACCGTTCCACGAGTATTATTCCTTGTATAGTAAGTAATAAATCCGTTATTCCGATCTCTCCATAGTTTCTTCATATCTAATAGAAGAGTTAAAGCAGGCTACACAACACATATTACAATAGCAATATATTCGTTTCCCATAAACAGTATTCAACCGACATGCCGTAATTTGCTGACACTTGGAGCCGAACATTTTAGACTATACTTTCAGGAAGGGTTAAGTAAGGATCATTATTAAAATACTTATATTAACTTAATTTAATTACCATGTAAGGATTTATGTTATTTTGTCCGAATTTTTTACTTGAGTGACTCACTGTGCAACAGCAGCTACGAGACCACAATGGATACGAGCGATCGAGCCGATTCAAAAGTTGATTACGCTTTCAGATTATTTGTAAGTTATCGGTTGACAATTTTTCTAAATTAATATAAAGACTCAAGTTAAAAACATCGAAATATTAGTCCACAGTGATGTTGGGGCTAACCCATAGAAAAAGTACAAAATTCGGTGTTGACTTTAAAGCTCATGTTTGTATGTATATGTATGTAGATGTATTTAAATTTGCCTTTTCGGCGTTGTCATTTCGCATTGTTTCGAAAATTATCTCTAGATCATAGTTTATTTATGTTTCATGAAAATTGTATCTACTGTTTTTTCTTTTAGTAATTTTGAGTCCGTCTACAAAACGTTTCCATAAATTTGATAAATTATGTGATTTATTTCAAAATTAATTAGAAATAAAAAGAAAACAATATAATGTAGAATGAATTTGGTTTCGCGTTTGGGTATTATGGTTCCTAAATTTTCGAAATTGTAATAGACTCTATTGTATGTAGCATTTCATTTTTGGGAGTTAGAAAACATTTAGGTGTACCAAATAGTTGTATCAACTTTTCTATACGTGAAAATTTCAAATAAGGATTAAAACAAAAATCAGAAAATTAGGTAATTACGAAATAAGTATCGTTCGTTTGTAATATTCTGATAAAAGTCAAAATTGAGCACGGATATACTATTAGGAAGTCTTCAAACAAAACTGCCGACGCTTATCGTGTTAACAGTAATATTAAGTAAGATAAGCTCGAACGCCCAATATTTTGAATTGTGAACAGTTGTCAATAAATTCCTAATAAAAAGCCCCCCCGTAAGAAAATGTTCATATTTTATATTCGAGTAACCTGTAGAGTAAATGTATTTTTAAATATCCTTGTGGTCTTCATTGGTAACAGCGATACACGTTCTTTTGTGATCTTGTGTGTGACGATTACTTTAACTTGTGTTCTTGAGCTGCAGTCCATTATTGTGGCACTATTTGGTATAATATTATATTTGAACTACGACGAGCGGACGCGGATACTCGTGATAAAATTAGTTACAAAATTAAAAAAATAAAAACGAAATTATTTTAGTAAAGTGACGCGTGATGTTTTGTCCACTGTACTCGGCCGTGCGAACCACTGTGCGGGTAGAGTCGTTTCGGAAACAAAGGATGACGCGTCACTGTAAAAAGTCTAGTATTTAGGCATCGTTTCGGCATCCTCGCATTTCGGCTAAGTGATAAGGGTCCGCGTCCTCTTGTTTCGATATTTTAGTACAAATTTCATGATGTTAAGGTTACGAGGCTCAAAGCTTTTTTTTTGTGGCACACGGCCCGCCGCCTCACTCCTGCGCCGGCCATATAATGAGTCGTGTATAAAATTTTATTCAAAAAGAGTATTTTTGTATTGAATATTTCTAAAGTTGGTGTAAAGATCAAAATTCATAAATTATAGCGATGACAAAATGGAAAGTTAGGTAAATTTCGATTGTCATGCATTTTTTGTATTTAATTTTAAGAATAGTGTCGGATATTAAACATTTAGGAGCATTTAACCATTTGTAAATAAAAAAGTTGTTCGGCCAGGAGCGAGGCGACGGGGCGCCCGCCGTTATATAGATAAAAAAATATTATAAATAACTCAAAGATGTTTATATGGTTCTGGATGTAAAAATAAATTTACTTTAAAGCAATTTTAAGGTGAAAAGTGAAAAAATGTAAGCGTATCCTCGGTATTTGTCTTGAATGGCTGCTAGGGTCACTATTGTAATCTGTGGGCCTCAGACAAATCATACCTAATGTCACGAAAGCTAACCTAACCTAACTACGCATTAATTATAACGGTTCTTAATACTACAACAGTACTTATACATTAATATAATATCACATTGTCATAATGCTTATAATTTACGAGCGTGTGTCTTTGTCCGTGAATGTTTTAGGATCTAACCACTGTTTGGTGTTTTAGACATAAAGATAATTGTGGAAGAAATAAATTATATCTAAATTGCGTGTATCAGTGTTGATACTGTGACGACGTCGCAACTTGCGTTCGTGTATCGGTTCTAAAATCTGTTGATCTAAATTTATCAAAATTAATCGATTGAGTAAAGTATTGTACGGTGAAACATGTATGTCTACAAGCTGACAGAAGGAAGACTTGTTGAACCGGTGAGGGATGTTTCTTCGTGAATATAACGAGTAATAAAGCTAAGCTTTTATTTGACTTTTGTCTTTTATTTATTTGTATCCCCATTGCAGATCCTTTCTTGTAAAATAATAATCCAAAAAGATTTAAAAAGGGTTAAAAACCGTCAAGGGCACGTAGAGCGTGACACATTTCAATGGACTTCGTTCCGTTTAAATTTAACCTGACGTCATGACTAGCACGTGTCAAGCTTGACCTGCTGTTGGCTGTACCTATTTTATACTGCAACAAACAAGCTGAATAATTTGGTTAGAAATATGGGCAAACCAGGATGATACTTTATCGAAACGAAAAAGTACGCACGGCAGCAAACGCGTAGAAACAAAACAGAAACAGTGCTTCGCTACAAACGCTGGAAACCTGAGACCCGCTCAAGGTCCAAATGTTTCCATCGACGTGCGCCCGTGTGTACAATAAAACAACAAACAAAAAATCACGAAAAAGGATCAAACATTACCTACTCGGTATTCTACAGTATCTAATTTCTGTAAATAGAGCCATCTATTTGTTACGTGCAAAAGCAGCATTAGCTAGGGCAGTTTTGTCCACCCTTTTTAACGTTAGAACCCACTGTGCAGTGCGACAACTGCATGCATAATCCGGGTATTTTACAGAGAATCTAAAATTTACGGTAGATGGCGCTAAAGTACTTTTTTTACACATTCTCTGAAATGTTCACCAATGTTCTCATAGATGGCACTACGAGAAAGAAAAAACCGGTCAAGCGCGAGTCGGACTCGCGCACCGTAGGTTTCGATATGTTATTTTTAGAAACAATAAATTCATTTTAGAACCGCAAAACTAAGTTTGTTTGTAAAGGTTTTGATGTGAACTCTTCGCTCTAGCCTCGGCAATGGAAGAATAATACTTGACACGTAGTCAATCATGTCTTTCATTTGCTTATGTCTGCTATTTTTCCTATGCATGTTTTCTAGTTGAATAAAGCCTAATTATCATCAGGTAAAGCGTTTTCTGTATCAATTTATTCAACTAGAATTTTTTTCTATGAAATTATGCCTAAAAGCCCTAAAAGTGTTAAAACTGAAGACACGAAACACACGGTCATGTCGTCGACGATCTCTCGCTTTCTTCGTCCAGAGCGATTCGATGTGGAGCCTTCGATGGTTGGCTCCGACCTAAAATGGACGCATTGGCGATTTTCATTTGAAAACTTTCTTTCGGAAGAGATCAGCTCCGCGACCGAAGAGGTAAAGTACAAACTTCTCGTGAATCACATTTCACCGACAATATTTAACTTCATACGAGAGTGCGACAAGTATACCGAAGCTATCAAAGTACTACGCAACTGCGGAAATGTGCGAATATGTGAGAACCAACAAAATAGACATCGCCTTACTCCAAGAGCCTTACTGCTTCAACAATAAGGTAGCAGGCATGGGATGCCTGGGAGGAGATCTCATCTACCATCATGGTGAGTCGAACCCCAGGACATGTATGTTTGTGAGCAAAGGAGTAAGGCCCTTAGGACTTATAGAGTGTGAATGTTACAGAGATCTAGTTGTGGTGCAATTGACAATTTTGTTAGCCGGGCAGTCAGCGAAAAGAATTGGTATCGCCTCGGCCTACATACCAAGCGAAACCGATTTTGAGCCACCAACCAGGGAATTAGAAGATGTAGTAGAGAGCTACAGAGGTAAGAACATTCCTATTATTGTGGGCTGTGATGCTAACTCTCATCATGAGGTGTGGGGAAGTACTAACAGTAACAAGAAAGGTGAGCTCTTACTAGAGTTTATAGTAAGTAACAGCATGGAAGTTATAAATCAGGGCGATACGCCCACTTTTATAAACAGACTTAGACAGGAGGTACTTGATATCACAATAGCGTCGGCCGATATAAGCAAGTACATAAAAGAATGGAAAGTAGATACGGAGGACTCATTCTCAGACCATAGGAGAATTACCTATAAAATCCAATGTGTATATGAGAAACTGAAAGTAAGGAATAACAGAAAGACGGATTGGAAGCTATTTGAGGAAAATCTCAAAGGAGTATACAAACCCATAGACGAACCTATAAATAGCATAGCTAAATTAAACGACAGAGTACAAAGACTTAGTGATAATCTTAAAGAAGCCCACCACAAAGCGTGCCCTCTAAAGACAGTTGAAGTGGGAAAAGGACAAGCGTGGTGGAACAAAGAACTAAAGAAAATGAGAAAGAAGACAAGACGTGCACTAAGAGTCGCGCTGAAGAAGAAAGACGACCCAGTCAGCTGGCAGGCCTACAGAGACCAAAGAAATGAATTGAGTAACGCATGCCAAAGGGAGAGTAGAAAAGGGTGGAAAACATACTCTGGTAGCATATCGAAACATCCCGAAGCAGCCAGGCTTATGAAAGCACTAGCTAAAGACAAAGTAAGCAAACTAGGCAGTTTAAGAATAGATAGTGAGGTAATCACAGATCCTAAGGAAGTTTTACGGATAATGATGAACACTCACTTTCCTGACAACAAAGAAATACAGGAAGAGGAGCCAGAAACAAGTATCATAAATGCGTGGGAGGATACTGGCTTAGTAGTAACAGAAGAACTTTTGGAATGGAGCATAAACACCTTCTCACCGTACAAAACGGCGGGACCGGACGGAATATTTCCAAAGATGCTACAAAGCGCCTTGAAAATCATAAAAAAGGAACTAGTGCATATTCTAAAGGGCAGCCTATCCTTAGGCCATATACCAGATAAATGGAGAATAGTAAGGGCGAGCTTCCTACCGAAACCAGGGAAGAAGACATACCAAGATCCAAAGTCATTCCGATGCATAAGCTTGTTCTCGTTTATGCTGAAGACACTAGAAAAGCTAATCGACAGATACATAAGAATGAAGGTCGGAACTGGAATTAGTCCCCTGCATGTTAATCAGCATGCATACATGGAGAACAAATCCACAGAAACGGCGCTTCATAATCTGGCAATAAGAGTAGACAGAGCTCTGGAAGCGAAAGAGTCGGCGATAGCATGCTTCTTTGATGTCGAAGGGGCCTTCGATAAGGCAACCTCACAAGCTATAGAGGCATCACTAGCAAGAGACAATATAGAAACATATATTAGTCACTGGATAATGAATATGCTGAGGCATAGACGGATCACAGCTGAACTAGGAGGCACCACTCACACAATAAAGGCCAACAGGGGATTCCCTCAAGGAGGATGTCTTTCACCTCTCTTGTGGTGCCTTCTCATAGATGACCTAATAAAGAATACAAACAGAATGCACCTCTTCATGCAAGCATATTCAGATGATGGTGTGATACTAGTTACCGGGAAAGATATTACAATGATCAGAAATAGAATGAATGTTGGCATAAAGGCAACCCTAGCATGGTGCAGAAAGAGGGGACTGAATCTCAATCCCACAAAAACCAAGCTAATGCTGTTCACAAAGACAAGGAAGAAGATAGAAATGGTACCAATCACTATAGATGGGATCCAAATAGAAACAGTAAAAGACATAAAGTACCTAGGTGTGACAATAGACGACAAAATGTCGTTCAATTTACACATAAAGACACAAAGTAACAAAGCCAAGATAGCACTCATACAATGCAGCAGGGCAATTGGTAGGACTTGGAGACTAAAACCGCAAGTCGTGTATTGGATCTACCAAGCCATTATATTGCCTAGACTAATGTACGGGGCAGTAGTGTGGTGGCATAGAGCCACTATTAAAGCCAATAACAAAGAGCTAGTCCAGGTACAAAGACTAGCCGAGTTGATGATAACAGGAGCAATGAGATCAACACCCACAGCAGCGCTGGACATGATCCTTGGACTTGATCCACCAGATCTGGGGGCTAAGAAAAAGGCACTTGAGCAGTGGTATAAAATGAGATCCTGCGGGCAATGGAGCAATATAAAAGTCAGTAATGGGCACTCAGTCATAGACAAAGCCTACGAAAGAAACCTATCGATGATCATGACTCGCAATGACCTCATAGGCAAACGGAGAATCTTTGACAAGAAGTATAGAATCCACATAGGAACAAGGGACCAATGGGAACTAGTAAGAACAGAAGAAACAACAGTCTGTTACACCGATGGTTCAAGGAAAGAAAAGACTGGAAGATCGGGAGCTGGGTTCTTCATCCCAGGACCAGAAAGTACAAACATATCAGTGCCATTGGGGAAATTTGCAAGTGTTTTCCAGGCGGAGGTATTTGCCATTATGGAATGTGCCCGCCACCTGGAGGAATCCAATGCAAATCCACACAACAAAGTAACAATGTATAGTGACAGTCAAGCGGCAATAAAAGCCCTAGAGAGACCAGAAACAACATCAGCACTGGTGTTGGAATGCAAAGAGACCCTGAACAAACTAGCTTCAAGCAGGGAGGTAGTCATAGCCTGGACGCCTGGACATGAAGGAAATATGGGCAATGAAACTGCCGATAAATTGGCAAGGATGGGGGCAGATGAAGTCTCGATAGGCCCAGAACCCCGCCTACCCATCCCTAGTAAGATAATTAAAGGAGTTTTCAAGAGAATAATAAATACAGAGGCGATTGCTCGATGGAATACCTTAGAAGGACACCGACAATCCAAACTCTTTATAAAAGGGTATGATAGAACAAAGACCAGACGTTTAATACAGCTTCCGAAAGCGGATATAACTAAGATAGTAGGTATACTGACAGGACACTGTACCCTGAACAGACACCTAGCTATTATGAAGAGGAAGGAAGATCCAGCCTGTCCGGAGTGCGGAGAAGATGAAACTAGCTTCCACTTCATCGCCGAGTGCCCGATGTATTCGCTACCGAGATGGAAGACTCTAGGCAGAGACAGCTTATCAGAGGAGGATCTCAGGGAAGTATCAATAGGAGATATGGTAAGATTCTATAAAGCTACGGGAAGATTCCACGGGGTGATACTGCAGGAGCACCAGTAAAACCAGTGCCCCGGGCAGCGTGCCATGTGGAGTGGGGAATCTACACCACCGAGGAACAGTAAAAGTGTCTGAATAGTATGGGAAGCGTGATGAGTAGGTACCTTTATGTCCGGAGGTTCACCCAGCAGAAGGGGGACACTGGACTATTGGCTACTGAATCGATCGCTGACCTGCTATTCATCACAAATACATGGCCTTCTCGGGGCTAGAACTCCCAACAAAGCATGGGCAGGCTGTCCGTTTTCTGGGATAAAGGGTGAAATGGCTCCACTAACGCGATCCGATCACCCGTCTGCGTGCATCGCGGCGTCCCCAACAAGAAATGAATGAATGAATCAAAGTACTAAACAATACTTATGAGAAAATACGAAATATCACCTTAGCTCGGCATCGTCTTACTACCAGAAAACAGCAGCCTGGAGAAACTGTAGCTGAATATTCGAGAGCTCTTACCTTACAAGCTCACGATTGTCATTTTAAAGCAGTCACAGCCGAAGATCACCAAAATGAAACTATTCGTGGACCTCTTATCGCAGGGTTGACTTCTAATAAAATAAGAGAACGATTACTAGAAAAATGTACTATGACTTTAGACGAAACACTAAATTTAGCAATTTCTCTCGAAAGTGCAGAAAGCACCTCTCATATAATAGAGTCCAATACCAGCCCTATCTCCTTTAACGCTATATCTGAACCAACTACGCAAGAGCCTCCACAACAAAAAAAACTTAGCAGCCACGAATTCTGCTAATCAACGTCGTAAATGTTTCTTCTGTGGTGGCAGTATTCATCAAAGGGTAAAATGCCCTGCCTTTAATGTAGTATGTCAATTATGCGCAAAAAAAGGCCACTTTGCAAATGTTTGTCGTAGCTCTGCTCACACGCAACGCAACACAAATGCAGCTGTTTCTTCGGAAGAGAACTCTCAAGTCCTTAACTTATCGACTATTTCGGCCGCTTCGCCTTCAAGCTTACGCAAAGCCACTATACCTATAACTGTTAACAATTATCGAGCTGAAGCCTTAGTTGATACAGGCAGCTCTATCAGCTTTATTGACAACAACCTTGCACAAACAATGAAACTAAAGAGGCGGCCTTGCAGACAAGCCGTGAACCTCGCATCACTGAATCATGTCTCTTATGTCGATGGACAATGCTATGCAACTATACAAATTGATCACCATATCTATAAACACCAGCCGTTACTTATTGTAAACAATCTCTGTGCGGATGTTATCATTGGACACGATTTATTGAAAAATCATTCTTCACTAGAACTTCAATTTGGAGGAGAAAAGGAGCCACTAAAGATATGTAATGTAGTTGAGGCTACTGTACCACCAGCATCCGTCTTCACGAATTTATCGCCCGATATTAAGCCTATATCAATTCGCTCCCGCCGTCACTCAGAGGAAGACCAGGCGTTTATATCCAACGAGATCGTAAATTTATTAAAAGACAAGGTAATAGAGCCTAGCGTCTCTCCGTGGCGAGCACAGGTGCTTGTTGCTGGTGGAAACAACCACAGAAAACGACTGGTTATTGATTATTCGCAAACAATAAATCGATATACTGAATTAGATGCTTATCCTTTGCCGAGCATTGACTCTATTGTCTCGCAAGTCGCCAAATATAACTTTTTCAGTCAAATTGATTTGAAGAGTGCTTACCACCAGGTACCAATAGTTCCTAAAGAGAAAATTTACACCGCTTTTGAAGCTTGCGGTAATCTGTATCAATTTACTCGCATACCTTTTGGCGTAACAAATGGAGTCGCCGCATTCCAAAGAACTTTACACTATATTACTTATTCATAATGAGAAACTGAACGCAACATTTGCTTATTTGGATGACGTCACTATCTGCGGGAAAGATAAACAGGATCATGACGAAAACCTACGCAAATTCATGGATGCCGCAGAAAAATATAATCTTACATTGAACTTTGACAAATGTGTCTTTGCAACTGAATCTATCAACCTCCTTGGATATACAATTGATAAAAATACAGTTAAACCTGACAAGTCTCGTTTGGAACCACTGATAAGTCTACCCATACCATCGGATGCGGCAAGCTTGAAAAGAGCCCTTGGTTTATTTGCACATTATTCGAAATGGATAGAAATTTTTTCTGCTAAAATCAAGCCACTACTGCAAACAGGTTTTCCATTATCTGATGACGCAGTCAACTGTTTCAATAAATTGAAAACTGATGTTACTAAATCTGCTTTAGTCGCTATAGACGAGAAAGAGACTTTTACTGTCGAAACGGACGCTTCAGAGTTTGCTATAGCTGCTACATTATCTCAAAAAGGACGCCCCGTAGCTTTCTTTTCACGTTCACTCAATAATTCTGAAAGACGACAACCATCAATTGAAAAAGAAGCCAGCGCCATAATAGAAGCGCTACGCAAATGGCGCCATTATTTTATCGCAAGGCACTTTTTACTTGTTACAGACCAACAATCCGTATCTTTCATGTTCAATCAGAATCACGCAAGTAAAATAAAAAATGAAAAAATAGAGCGTTGGCGCCTAGAGCTATCATGCTATCGTTATGACATCATATATAGACCCGGAAAACAAAATATCGCCGCTGATGCACTTTCACGGGTATGTGCACATATGAATATTGCTTCGAGTAAATTAACAGAACTACACAATTCCTTATGTCATCCAGGTATCACGAGGATGGTACACTGGGTTCGTACAAAGAATTTGCCTTACTCTGTCGAAGAAATAAAAAGGATGACAGCAGCTTGCCCTGTTTGTGCTGAAATTAAACCTAGATTTGTCAAGAATGAGGGAAAACTCATTAAAGCCACAGCGCCCTTTGAAAGACTCAACATGGATTTTAAAGGTCCACTACCATCTAACACACGGAACCGTTACATTCTCACAATAATAGACGAGTATAGCCGTTTTCCCTTTGCCTTTGCCTGCAGAGATATGACAGCAGGAACGGTAATAAAATGTCTAAAAGAAATATTTTTTATCTTCGGCACGCCAGCATATATTCACTCCGACAGAGGCACTTCATTTTTATCAGACGAATTGAGAATTTTCCTTACTAATTTGGGAATCGCCTGCAGCCGAACTACTCCTTATAATCCAAGAGGGAACGGACTAGTTGAGCGTCTTAATGGAACACTCTGGAGAACAATTCAGATGTTTTTGCGCTCAAAAAATCTGGATATAGTTAATTGGGAGGATGCGATACCAGTAGCACTCCATTCCGTCAGATCTCTACTATCTACTGGGACGAATAAGACACCACATGAAAGAATGTTTAATCATCCTAGACGTTCACTGAACGGTGAATCTATGCCAACATGGTTACTTTCACAGGGTCCGGTTCTTATGAAGAAGCATGTGAGAAATTCTAAATATGATCCAGCTGTCGAAGAAGTAGAGCTCCTGCAAAGTAATCCGGATTACTCTTTCGTGAGGTTATCAGATGGCCGCGAAACATCTGTCTCAAACAGGTCTTTAGCTCCACTTCCAGTGGTTGATGAACCTTCGTCAGAAGAAGATTATATGACTCCTGATACTGAAGAGGAAGCTATAGACAATGAAGGCCCGACTCAAGAAGGAACTGGGTTACGCCGGTCAACCCGAGAGCGCAGGCCGCCGGTGTATCTTCAAGATTATGATACCGGCTCGTTATAAAAGGCCCAGGGTGAATGATGTGAACTCTTCGCTCTAGCCTCGGCAATGGAAGAATAATACTTGACACGTAGTCAATCATGTCTTTCATTTGCTTATGTCTGCTATTTTTTCCTATGCATGTTTTCTAGTTGAATAAAGCCTAATTATCATAAGGTAAAGCGTTTTCTGTATCAGGTTTTTTGCAGGTTTCTAAAAAACTGCTACTTACAGAGATTGTTATATTTTTCCAGTAATATGTATTAACCTCTATCTACTTATTATAAGCTATTAATTTGTTCAGATTTTTCATGTTTTGTTGGTATTTATTGGACGTTTTTCATCAAAACTGTGAGTTGTAAACAATACAAAACCTATTTTGCTACCTTCAAAGCTCTGTCATATGATAACCTTTCGGCCTAATTGGTCCCCATCTATATTTACATATAATAAAACAGTAGAATCCGTGTGTCTGTAATTTTCATGAATTCATCGAAAAATTATTGTGGGCGTTAAGAAAAGACTAATAGAACACAAATAGTACATTACTGCACCGGTCGAAAAAACGGGTATTGAAGGACGAACGTGATAATGTGGGCAGAGGCGTTAGCCGAGACCCACATACGTGAGTCCATCAATACCTGGTTTCGGCCAAGGCTTGTATAGTGCTTTTCTCAAGCAATGCGCGGATATTCAAATTCTTACATAAGTAAATTACTTACATTTTCAGTCTCATCTCTTTTTGTCACTGAAAAAGTTCTCATAAGATTTTAAATAGATACATGATATTTGAGGCACTATTTCTAAATTCCATTGACTTATTAATTTTATTTACAATTACAACCTAAATTACACTAAATTAAATGCAATAAGTCAATATGATGTTCCCGCTAATAACTTTTAATAAAGAATGATGTTCGGGGTACCTATTCTTGAATCTATTCAAGTGATTAATAGATTTAGAATAAAAACAGTCTTAATCAAATCTAAAAAATTAAAGAATAAAATGTGTTATTTATGAAATAATATTTGATTCCTAATAACACAAATAATTTTAATTTACTTTTTTAGAGTTGATCAAGGCATTTCAAATTAGGGCAATTAATTTTGTCATTAGATGAGTTCAAAACTCGGACCCTGCGCCACAGATTATATACTAGTTACTACGGTCCTGAGCGAAATAAACGGTATGTGACCTCCTTGTTCAGAACTCTTTTGTTGTTTGCCATCTCCTTCGTTACCATGCTTTGGAGAAAAAGCTGGTTCCATTTTGAAATAAGATGACAAAAATGAGTTTTCATAGTAGTTTTCCCGACCGCTTGACACGTAAGAAATGGATTTTCATACTAACTTTCCCGGCCGCTGCTCGCTTGTTTTTTACCAGTACGCATACTTCGATTTTGCTCTAAGAAGGTTGTCAAAATAATGATTGAATTTCCAACATAGATTTCCAAGCATGTTTGAGAAAAATATTTTTTTCATCCCATCTATTCGAAAATCGCTGAACGGTTCGTCAATAAAGGCGAACAAAATAGCTGTTTTCTGCAAGAGACTTTCGTAGCGGGTAAAAATGGGATTTAAAATTAGAATTTGAATTTAGGTCCACCATAGGGATATTTTAGGTCAACCATAGAACTCGAACCAAAATATTGTATGAAAAATGATACTAGTTGGTTGCACTATTAAAATTATTATGAATATAAAAAAAGAAATATACTTGAAATGTAAACAAGACTACCAACCAAAGAGGTTCTGTTCCTAGTCGATACAAAAATGTCAATAACATTTTCAGTGGTTACAAATAATACTTAATATGATTTTTAGTATTGTTTCATCAAGAAATAATATTGTAATGGTATTTTTTGTTTAAAATTAATGACGAGTGTGACTTAATGAGCCTCTTATTCTTTTCTCTTAGAGGGAGATGAAAAGTAGAGTGTATTACGCGGCAGCAAAAATATTTTTACCTTGGGCGACCTATTGAATCCCTCGCTACGTTCAGGATTCTACTTTAGAATCCCTCGCCATGCTCGGGATTCTACTCAAGAATCCTTCACTTCGCTCTGGATTCAAAATAGCGCCCTCGCCTTAAAAATATTATTTTACAGCCTTGTGATACAATCTACTATTCTGAATTTTTTGTCTGTCTGTCTGTTTGCGCTAATCTCCGAAACTACTGAACGGATTTTCTCGCGGTTTTCACAGGTAGATTAAGCTTAGCTCCGAGCAGCATATAGGCAATGTTTCATTTAAATCGGCTCACTCGATCATAAGTTACACTAATATAAAGTATCAAACTGCATGTGCGACAATTACTCACAAACTACTAAACCGATTCAAACAGGTTTAAATCACGAGTTTTGCTTACTCCGTGCAATATATAAGCTAAGGTTCATTGCGCAAACGGTTCACTCAGACAGAAGGTACGCAAAGTTTCAAGCGGCGGCGCCAATAACTCACAAACTTCTGAACGGATTCAAACGGGGTTTTCAATAGTGTCATTAACTTACTTCTTTGCATCATATTAGATTAGTTTTATCGCAAACGGTTCACTCAGATAGAAGGTTCGCGAAGTTTCAAGCGGCAGTGCCAATAAATCACAAACTACTGAACAG
Source organism: Athrips mouffetella (assembly GCA_947532105.1). Classification (NCBI taxonomy): domain Eukaryota; kingdom Metazoa; phylum Arthropoda; class Insecta; order Lepidoptera; family Gelechiidae; genus Athrips; species Athrips mouffetella. The sequence goes on from OX383973.1 coordinate 8,693,502, forward strand.
ATGAAAACGGAGTTTTCAAAAACGTATTTAACTTACTTCCGTGCAATATATTAGCTTAGTTTTATTGCAAACGGTTCACTAATACGGAAGGTACGCGAAGTTTCAAGCGGCGGCGCCAATAACTCACAAACTACTGAAGGATTCAATCGGGGTTTCAATAACGTATATGTGTTACTTCCGTGCAACACTTATACATTATTTTATTGTGATCGGTTCACTCAAACAGAAAATATTTGTGTACAAAATTTTAAGTGGCGAAGTTGAGCTGAAATGAAACAAAGCTTATATGATTTTACATGTAAGTAAGCCAAATACGTTATTAAAAACTCAAAAATTAAAAACATAAGTCTTGGGCACAGATGGATTAGTAAAATGTTGATTTAGTACTATTTTAAAAATAATAATTAAAAAATTCCCAGCAGCTTCGGCAAGTCGGTGCAATAAATGTTAAAAATGTGTGAAAGTTCTAGAGTTTTGAAAACTTATATAAAGTAGGTACTAGAAATCGTGTTTGTATAGAAGTAAAGTCCTACTGTTTTGTATGGAATAGAGGTACATGTACGTACAGCGTACAGTTAAAAGCATGTGAAACTATGTAGATATGTTGGACTTTATACAACTCTTTTTTCAGTAGCTAGCTACAGAAGCTAAATTGACTGAGCCCCAGATTTAGTTGTAGGTTTTGTTTTGTACAAGAAATAAAGAAACCCGTATCATAATTTGACCGCGTGGAATTCAATTATAATTTTACATATACTTTGCAACATATTAGCTTAGTTTTATTGCAAAATGTTCACTCAGACAAGATACGCGAAGTTTCAAGCAGCGGCGTCAATAATTCACAAACTACTGAACCGAGTTTTTGCCAGAGTTTTCAATGTTGCGTTGGAGTTCTTTCCGTGCAAAATCTAAGCTTACTTTCATTGCAAACGGTTCACTCAGACAGAAGGTGAACGAAGTTTCAAGCGGTGGCGCCAATAACTCACAAACTGATTCAAACGGGGTTTTCTATGGCGCGTTGGACTTCCTTCCGTGCACTATGTAAGCTTAGTTGAAAATTGGTAAAAAGATAGTTTGAACCATGGGCAAAGTCATTAGACTTCATTCAGAACTCCACGCAGACGGAGTCGCATGGGCAAGCATATTCCAAATGTGTTACAAATAAAAAAAAATAGTAAAAATAATTTTAAAAACAAGCTTTTATTAGACGTAGAAAAAGAACCAAAACGTTATCACAGTCTCAGGTTTTCAAATAAAAGCGTCTTACATTATAAAACAGCAAGAGAGAACTAAAACAACTGCTCGCGCGCATAACTAAGACCATATTTTTATCTTACTGGTACGGAACCTTCGGTGCGCGAGTCTGACTCGCACTTGGCCGGAGGTTTTCTTTCTGTTTTACAATGTAACACGCTTTTATTTGAAAAACTGAGACTGTGATAACGTTTTAGTTCTTTTTCTGCATCTAAGAAAAGCTTGTTTTAAAAATTATTTTTTACCATTATTATTTTTTTTAGTATTTAGGATGTGAAATACTAAAAAACAACTATCTACAAGCCCTAGAATTAGACGTACACCCAACAGCACGTCAGTAGAAACACTTTGGACTTTGTGGCATAGTTTAAAGTTGCAAATGTTTCCATTCACGTGCGGTTGACCGTACGTAAGGTATGGTTAAATTAGGTAGTCGCACGGAGATTGTAGCCCACGCTTCGCCAAAGCGTGGGCTAAAACCTCCTTCGGTAGTCGACATCAGAAAACAGCGCCACTGGTATGGAGTAGAAAAACTACAGTATAATGCAAAAGTGATATCAATGCTACATCTTGGACGGGAAATTTTGTCATTGCTTTGTGTGTTAAAACTTAGAGATTTTTTTCCAAAAGGCCAAACCCGAATGTTTTATAAAAAAACCGTCCAGAGTTGTTTTATCAATGAAATATTAACAGGTGAGCAAGCCATGCTACCCACAAACAGATGGCGCTGTAGGTTTCTAAAACGCAGCATTATCTCCACTTTTCTATGATTATCTTCCGGCTCCAATCATGAGTGCTTGTTTGTGACATGAGGCGCAGCCGAATGTCACAATAGACAGCACGAATGTTACAATGACTAGTTTGCAATCAGTGGCATACATGACTTTTTCTAAGAGCATAAAAATCAAGTACCCTTTGTTTACTAGAACACCTCCACTTTTTTTGGCAATAAAGTCCTCTTGACTTTTGTACGCTGCCTTAATTATTTCGGTCGGCGTGAATATTTTACTCATATTTACAAATTTTGAATGGAAATCAAGATGTTTATCGTTAAATTATAAATTAAAAGTTATTTTTTTTCACAGATTAAATAAGCGCGAAAGGCGCGAATTCCTCTCGGCCAGCCATCATATAATACTGTGTATGGGGTTCAGTCACTGACCTCTATACAGGGTGTCTCATTCAAATCGGTCAGTATGGGAAAGTCTGAAACTATAAGACATACGAAGATTTGTTCTTAGGAACCATGTCACCGATTTTGATAAAAAGAAAAACTGCATTCATACATTTGAAAAAAAAGTGAACCCATATTGTATTGAAAAAAACGGTGGTCACTTCGAACACCTACTATGATAAATTAAAGTATGTAAAAACAATGCATTTTATTCATTTTAGACATCGTGTTTCATAGAGACATTTACTGCTTAAGACCTACACAACCGTTATTTAAACAGAAAAACTGTAAGCTTTTTTTTCAAAACTACCGGGTTCGATTCCCCAGCTGGGTACACTTTTTTTTTTCAAATGTATGAATGCAGTTTTTCTTTTTATCAAAATCGGTGACATGGTTCCTAAGAACAAATCTTCGTATGTCTTATAGTTTCAGACTTTCCCATACTGACCGATTTGAATGAGACACCCTGTATATACACTTGTATATATAGAGGTCAGTGGGTTCAGTGCATAAGTGCATGAATTCTTTTTTGAAGTTGTCCTTTATGGTTTGGAAACTAGCATATTAGCCGATGGCATCCAATACAACATAGTATTAACGTAATTTTGTTGCCAAACCTAACAAAAAGGTGAAAAAATTATATTACCGTATTGCAGACAGTTGCATTTATAAATATTACGCAACTGTTGTCGGAATGGCAATGTGTGTGATACTGTTTCCGGTTTCGTATTTCGAACTTTAACAAATGGGAGTAGAAAAAATTGTATTGTCATCCGATTCACATACGTATGCAAAATTTCATCTCAATCGGAAACTGGGAAGTGGGTCAAATTTAACTTGCAAGATTTGGTTACAGACACAGACGGTCATCGCTACAGGTGACACTAAATAAAAGCTTATAAAAGAGTTTATTCCATTTTTACCATTTTGATTCGGAACCCTAAAAAAAACCGGCCAAGTGCGAGTCGGACTCGCGCCCCAAGGGTTCCGTACCTATCTACCATATGATATACTAAAAGCTTTTGTTCTTTGATTTTAAAAACTCAGCGACCATCCAACTTGACCCCTCTTTTATAGAAAAGTTCTTGAAACGGGAGCTCATCTTAATTGGTTACCATTAGTTGTGAAAAAAATTGAAATATTTTTTAATTTTAGACTTTTCCCTTTATTTGTACTGTAAGACCTAGCTTCTTGCCAAATTTCATAATTTTAGGTCAACGGGAAGTACCCTGTAGGTTTTGCTTTTTTGCATAAATGAGATGAGGACATAAAAAGCCATATCTTTTGATTGCGTCGTTGTAAAAAAATGAAATTTTCAGATCTTGTGTGGACTTTAATATTAGTTATAAATTTCAACCTGATACCTCTTCTCGTTCGTGAGAAAAAGGGTCTTGACAGACAGACAGACAGACGGACAACAAAGTGATCCTTTAAGGGTTCCATTTTTTTATTTTGAGGTACGGAACCCTAAAAATGAAGGAGACTTAAGTTTCACTTAGCCTCAAATAGTAAATAAATTAGTAAGTACCAAGGTAATGCTAATTTTATTCAAGCTTTTCCAACTAACTGAACTCCCTGCACTTAAATCGTATAATAGACCCTAATTTTCTTCACAAATGGCTTACTACAGCAAGTTTTAAGCTGATTTTCAATCAAGGAGGGTGGTAAGACCCCGTTAAGACCTAATTTAAATCTTGAATGGTACTTCATACAGAATATTGATGGATTGAACACATCCTCAGATGTCTGACTTTTCAAGGATTAATTATGCAAATAGGAGTGAAGTAAGTTATTTCATAAAGAGATTAAGATTATCCAGAAAGAAGTTCGTAATTAAATAATAATCATCATCATCATAACATCCCATAAAAAACGTCCACTACAGGACAGGGAGCTCCCTCCAGAATTCTAGCTTTTGCTGGAAAAATGTGGAGGGGAAGTACCGTCACCTCGCTTGTTAGCGTTACGGCTGGCACCATGGACCGCGGTTGTAGGTGACCGCAGTAAGTAAGATGTAAGATAGAAAGGAGGATGCTGCTGCCCATCCTCCAGTTAACCCTTAGTCGCCTCTTACGACACCTACGGGTATGTATGGGTTGGTACTATTCTTTGCCGGCACCACACGGGACAATTAAATAATACAGGGTCCTAATTAAAGAGTGAACATAATTTTACCATTTAGCTTAGACCATACAACTGAACTTTTCCCAAGGAATGACGAAATCCTATAGACTCGCTCTATTTGCATTGTATTCTGGATGACATTCAATAAGTATTCTGTAAAGAATCTACATTGAATAACATTATCTGAATCTGAATCATTTTTTTTAATCTCCCTTATAAACTGCTTCAGCTTATAGTGCATTATGTATGGGAGGTCAAAAATTGCTTATCGTATTTCGACCTCTGTTTCTTTGGAAAAGTTGCTCAGTTTCATAGTCTAAGCAAGGTAAAATAACTGTCTACATGCTAAAATTAAGTTTAATAAATTTCTGTAGAACCCTACTTTACAGGAAGTGCCTACCTAACCTAATAACAATCATGTTTCGTTTAATCGATTATTTTTTATATCACTTTTGTATTTTCTTTTTTTTTTCACTTTTGTATTTATTTTTGAGGCTCTATTAGGCCTCAAACAAACCCTAGGACCAATGCTTTAAGGTGGTTGCTGAGCAGAAGTGCTGCCACTTTGAGAAATAAATTTATTGCGTCATAAATACAAAACATTTAATGAGGATTGTTTGATTGGCGGCAATTTGGGGTAGTTCTATATTTTATTATCCATCACATGACATCTTAGCTTATCGTGAATAGCTTTGTATTGTAAAACTGCCAAAAACGGCCACTTTTAGCACTTTACCAATACAAAGCTATAAATGATAAGCTAAGCTATGATGTCATGGGTTATAACATATATAACTGCCCCATATTGCCGCCAAACGAACAATACTACTGAAAAGTTTTGTATTTGCGACGCAATAAATTCTAAAAGTAAGGTGCTGCCACCCAGCAACCGCCTTAAATACTGGAATATTAATTTTTGACCCCTTGCCTTATCAATTTATCATATCATATGGTAGATAGTACGGAACCCTTAGGGCGCGAGTCCGACTCGCACTTGGCCGGTTTTTTTCAGATTCAGATTATTTATTCAATGTAGATTCTTTACAGAATAATTATTGAATGTCATGCAGAATACAATTCAAATAGAGCGAGTCTACGCCGTTTTGGATCGTGCTATGGCAGCGTAAAAGAAACGGCAAGAAACCACTGCAGCACAGCCTACTTTAAGAGTCGGCTTTTTTTTCTTTCTGTGTGCAATAAAGAGTATTTTATTGTATTGTTACTCAGAACACAAATCTGGACCACTTTCCCAATAAACATGATGGTTCGTACGTAAAACATACATTCTGAGTAATATATGACTAAGTATAATTTAGGGGTTCTTAAAACCCCAAGATTGCATATCTTATGTGTGCTGGCACACCCTGGACATTGCATGCAACGAGCCCGAAACCACTGTCAAAATTTGTAATTGATACATGTGTAGTGTACGCACATGCACATACAACTACACCCAGCTTCTAACCGTGCGGGCGGGGCCCCGGGGGTGAGGTAGTGGACGCCGCGGGGGACGGAGAATGTCCGTTCTGTTTGATGTGCTATTACTTTAACCTGTGGTGGTAATGCTGGTTCCCTTACCCTACAAATTGAAACATAGCAGTGCGCAGTGCTATTTTATGGCAGAAATAATAAACGGGTTAGTAGCATTTGCCCCCATTTTCAAATGCCCCCGTGTCAAACGCCCCCAGTATCATTTGCCCCCGATAAATTTTATTGAGAGAAATACCTAAAAAATATTTGCTTTACAGTCGAGGACTAAAGTGCTAACAGATATTTTTTTATTAATCAGTCTTCTGCGTTTAATAATTTATGTATTATTAGAGTGTGATACATTTACGTGGCGTATAAAAAAGTAAATTCACTGGACGTATAATTTTAATATTATTTTGTCAATACTTGAGTAGTTTGTTAGCTTCAATTTCAATGAGAGTAAGTTCCTGAACAAAAACGGGTTATTGATAACAATAGCCAAATCCTGTCCAGAGGGTTATCAGTAGTTCTATCTCTTTTTCTCACGAATGACTCTGCATACTTCGACCAATCCGACGTCGGTCTGTATGGACGCTCTTATCAGTCATTAGTCTACTTGTTTTGGTCAGGTGGTGAGTACCTTGACTTCAATGCACGTTGCCATAAGACAAGGGGTAGTATTAGTGTATTATCTCAATATGTCGGGTGAAGGTCCGTCTCAGGGTCAAGTGGTAGATAATTTTAAAATTATATTAAATGGTAAAAAAATTACATTGCTACATGCTGGGCATACCTATAATTTTCACAGAAATAATAAACACTCGTCAGTGTGTTTTAAACCTTGACACATCTTTTCCAGTTGTGTGCACACAATTTTGTCGAAATGTGTTTTGTATTTTAGAAGTTATGACAAAAGTTAATTTGTATGGGAAGTAAAAGCTCCAGGGGACCTTTAAGGGTTTTGTAAGAGTACTAACCTAATATGCAACTATAAAGCTATTCTCTCATACCACAACGAGCCTGAGTAGGTACAACTTTGTAAAATATGCGCTTACTTGGGCCATTGTTATATTGGAAAATAGTTTTACTACGGCATGTTGAGTTGGTATCATAACGATATCATAAAAACATTAATTTACCTACAGTTGTTGATTTTGCATGTTTATTTATATAAATGTTTATTTTAAAGGTTTTTATACATTTAGGTGTTTAATAAAGAAAATTATTAGTAATACTGGGGGTGATTCTAGCGTGGCCGCTAAATTTATGATTAAAATTTGACAGGTCTTAAAGTGATGCTGTCTTTTTCCAGCCTATAGGCGGTAACAAAGATAGAAACATTTTTAGACTTGTCAAATTTTAGCCTTAAATTTAGCAGCCACGCTAGAATCGCCCCCATTTTGTTACTACAGTAGAAATAATGTAAAAAGCTACATTATGTTATTTCTTAGAATGACAGCAGTGTGACAAAAAGACGGAGCGATGCGTAAGATATTGGAGCGACAGAGACACGTATCGCTCCAACTTGCTCTTACGCATACTCGTAGCTCTATCCTGCTGTTGTTTTACAAGCTACATTATTTTAATGATGCATTAGATTCAGATTCAGATAATTTTATTCAATGTAGATTCTTTACAGAATACTTATTGAATGTCATGCAGAATACAATGCAAATAGAGCGAGTCTACGCCGTTTCGGATCGTGCTATGGCAGCGTAAAAGAAACGGCAAGAAACCACTGCACTGTTATTGATTTTGCATGTTTGTTCTAATTTATGTCAATTAGCTAAATGAAGCTTAGATAAAGCTTTTGTACATTTAAGAAATATTTTTTTTACTTTGTTTTGTTGATTTTGCATGTTTATTTTTATGTTGATTTGAAAGTTACTGTGTATTTAACCGTAACTTCTCGAAAAAAGTCGTATTATTTTGTTACTTACTGTCCACAATACTGATTTAATTTTGATTTATGTTATAAATATAAAAATATGTACAGTTATGTCGTATTATTATGCCTTGTTCCATTGTGATATTGATAAAAATATTACACTTTGTGGTTATTTATAAATTACTACACAAAAATAAGTCCAAATAAGTGAAAAGTATTTAAAACTACAAACACTTGTGCTTGTAATTGTACAGGCAGGTAGGTATTTCTCTAAATAAAATTTATCGGGGGCAAATGACACTGGGGGCGTTTGACACGGGGGCATTTGACAATGGGGGCAAATGCGACTAACCCTAATAAACGAGGTAGTACAGTCAAGTGCAGGTAAACCCTGACATCTACATGCAATGCAACTGTAGTCACTAAGGTATTGGCAGGAATGGTACACAGTCCAATGTCTTAAGCTTGATGTGATCTGGAGTTGTCATGTTTAAAACTTTTTAATGTTTTATATTCATCATAAAATCTCTTCTATACCTATCATCTATTCTATACTGTATACAAGTTGTTTTTATTTTTATTTGAACAACATACTTTCTTTGAGCTAAATGGAGATATATTGTCCGAGAAACATAGGTCGAAATACAAAAGAAGAAATTTGACCTCCAATAAACAAACTATCAGCTGATGCAGTTTCTACGAGAGGTAATTTTTTTTTTATTTCAACCTATGGTTCTTGGACAATATGTCTCCGTTCAGCTCAAGGAACGTTCACCTTGAGTTGTTTGAATTATAAAAATACACATAGCTTCCACGTACAATGGTCCACGCAGGACTAAGTGCGGAAACCACAAACTTAACTTAGAACTTTACACATAGCTTAGTATGATATTAAACGCTTACCTAACAAATCACAGTTATTTTCCTCTTCAACAAAGAAAGATTAGGTCTGCTGTATCAGTAGGTTTTTCATGTAGATAAATAAATGTTGTGTTTTTATGTTTTAGAACCATTTATTACTCCCTGCAACACTTGACTCTGTTACAATACAAATCATTGGCTTTTGTACAAATAGTAGAAGGCACTGTGTACATGGAAATCATAGTTCTTGGAAAGTAAAAACTTTTTTCTCTCTCTCAATAATAGAATAGCACAGATCGGACACCCCATTAAAGGTGATGTTCGTTGAATATGTACCTAATCGAGTGTCTTCATATGTCTTCGCGCGCTGCTTTCCCCTTGTAGTAACATAACAATGTTTATGCTACAAACAAAGGAGGTGAGGTATCGGAAATGGCTGCTGCAGAGAGTGTTCTCACTTTATGGTTAGTACTATATTACCATATCCAGTAATAATAGTCATAAAAAATACTATTCTTTATCCAATGTCTTTCACTTTTATCAGCCAAATTCTATAAACTAAGTGTCCTATTTCCCACTTTCTTTGCTTTGCAGTTCTCCAATATGAAACAGCATTAACTTTATATGCGCCTTCGTCTTAGCACTTTGATCTTTGAGTTCCTCTGCTTTCTTTTCATATGCTTTTATTCTTACATCTAAGTATTTATTCGCTTCTTCTACTGTCAGTTCTAAATAATGATTCAAACCAATATTCATTAATAATTTTGAAGTATCAGGTACAGTAGCTTCCATGAAGAAATTGCATCCCAAATTGACTTGAGTTTTGAAACCATCTGGATGAGTTTTCTTATCGCATACGATTTTTAACGTGTGTTTTTGTTGTATTAAATCTGATATTTCGGCGTTAACTTCCTGTAGCTTGATGTCTGTTTGTCGAAGGTCTTCTTTGAGCACGTCATTGATAAAATTTTCGTACTTATTGATCGTTTCTTCAACGTTTAATTGTGACATGATTTTCTAGTATCATGAACGGCAAGAGAAGTATTATTTCACTATTAAACTCTGTAGCTATCTTGCTGGGTCTATGAGGAGACACGCAAAGAAGTATATAGTAGCTCAAAATTAATTAATAGATTAAGGGTAATTATTTGTTTAGCATTTTTTTGTAAGTCTTTATTTTCTAACCTTAAAATCGCCATTTGACCACAGATTAGTATATTTTTTTTTTTGGTTTCATTCTTCCTTTCGGAAAGGCAAAGAGTACAAAGCCCATACAGCCATGTCTGATGTATTTAACTGTCTTTCTTTTTGCTCCCCTCGTAAAGCGATAGTGAACTTTACGAAGGAAAATGTTCGTGACTTTTTGGGACAACACAAACGGGGCTTAAACACGAGATCACTTGAAATCTTCATCAGCTGCGCACTCCGTAGTAAATTAACTGCATAACACACTATCTTTATTATCCACTAAATCACTAAATGCACAAAAAAACAAAATTTCAATTAAGCAGGCAAACGCCCATGTCGAGTTCCCGCCAAAAAGCCAGATTAGTATATATGTAGGGGGCTACATTTGACATCTCGATCTGTAAACCCAGATTAGTAAGTTACTGTAAAGCATTTACAAAGAAAGATCCCCAAGTAAATGTACAGGTTTATATGTGGCATAGCTGCACTTTTGTCGTCCGAGTTTGGAGTTATAGCTTCAATTTTCAGTAATTTAAGAACAAATTATCCGTCATTTCTGAAACTCAGACTTCCAAATAGAGGTGGGTCGTTTTCGTTTTTCGGAATACCGAAACTAGCTATCGTTATAGTAGCCGATAGCGGCTTTTGAAACTATTTATTTTAATAACTATTTATTTTTGAATATCGCTTGACGTTCGGAAAACGAGTATCAGAATAACCGAAATGCGTGTTGGTTATTTTTATGAAATACGTGATTTAGTTTGATTAGGAATATTTATGGATTTTTGACTGTAGATTTAAACAAATATCGAAATCAAATTAACTTCGCGCTGTAATCAAGCTTCGTTCGTTCACGCGTTGAGTCGCGCGATCTCAATGGTTTTCGGTTTTCAGAAATAACTAGTTTCGCTCGATAGATAGTTTTCGCAATAGCCAATAACGTAATGAAGCTATTGCACCAATAAATAGTTATAAAAACTATTTACGTTATTTAACGCCCACTTCTACTTCCAAATAACATTGGAAGGAAAGTTTGGTCCACCATTTCTGAAACTCCGACTTCCAAATAACATTGAAAAGTTTGGTGCACCTATCTTCGTAAATGCACTTCTAATAACAACAGTTCCCTCTATTGGACTATGTGTGTACTAAATAAACTGCCATCTAGCACACTTTTTTAGAACTATTATGAGAGATGGAGGGAGGGTAAAGAACGATGTTAAATAGTTCTGACTTCTCTGACTCTTGCACAGATGGCGCTGTTTATCTGAAGTTTTTAAAACTGCAAAGATGAAAGAAACGCAATTTTTCTATATCAATGGGTATTTCAATTATCATGCAATTATCACAATCTTGTTATTCTATACTTACTGGAAAATGGATTTTTAAACTATCACCAGGAAAATTTCAAACTATCGATAAACAATTTTTCTGACTTATGGATTTTGATATTACCTACAAATAGACTGAAAGATTGCCATGGAAGGGTTTTGTCTGTAATATATAAATATTTAGTGCAAATTGACTGAACTGTGATGTCGTGATATCTGTCGAAGAAGTTGGAAAAAATGTGCCAACACACGCACATGTACGAAGCCTGGGCGGGCCGGTTTTTTTTTTTCATTGTTGCAGTAGGCGGAAAGGAAAAAAAAACAAACAAATCTCATTAAAACGACCATAAAATCGTTTATTTGACAAGAAATATATTTAAACATCACTTCCAAGCTAAACATAACCAACCAACAGTTCTTTTCGCATTTATTAACCAAACAACAGGTACTTACTAATTTAGGGTACTAGTACACACTGGTGATCTTATTTTCGATTACTTATATTTTTAAATAAGCGCAGTTTACATCGATGACTTTTTCTTATTTCACAAAGTCACTCAAAGTGAAGGTAGGTACTAAAGTGAAGATTTGGAAATCTTACAAAACCTAATCAAACAATTCGTTTTCCATTCCTATCAATAATTTGGCTTTTCTTACACCCCACACTTGAACTTACTTCTATCTTAATTATATTGAATTGTTAATTTAAATTCGTTGACTAAGCTACTGTGATGGACTGACTTAACCTAAGTATGTGTGCTGTTACGTTACTGACTTATTAAGGCTATACAAAATGGGGAAAACTGTAAAATTTATTATACAAATAGTATTTTTAGGAAGATTTGTGACGAAAGCACCTGAAGTTTTATGGACGAATAAAATTTATACAGGGTTTTAAGAAAAGTTATGCGACTCTTTATACCCATGAAACTGAACAACTTTCCCGTTTTTTTTATGGACATTCTATACATTTTTTTTTTATTTTGACCTGTGTTACTTGGGGAACTTCGTTGTTTCATGGGTAGCCGCAGTACTTTTCTAACATCCCGTATATATCAACTACATGTTTACATTAAAATGTAGGGATTTTACTTAAAACATTCTCTGTGGGTGTAAAATTTATTCACATAATAATAGTATGACATGAAACTGACCAAAGAAGTAAGAGGCTACCTGCCGTCCACTGGCGCCCCCATCAGTAAAAAAAATATTACTTGTATACAAAAGTTATCGAAAATCCGGAAAGACAGATTTACCCTAGTTTAATCAGCATTGATAGGTGCTGATTAAACTAGGGTAAAAAATATAGTTCACAGATACAAAAATTTCTAAAAACTGTAACTACAGCGAACTTTATTTTACAGTTATACAAAGTTATCTTTACTTTAATCTGTTTTTTCGGATTTTCGATAAGTTTTGTTTAAAGCGAGTAATATTTTTTTTAACTGATGGGGCGTTAGTGGACGGTGGATAGCCCCTTAAGATTACCTATCAAAAAAAGTATTTTGACATGAAATTTTACAAAAAGTAAGGTAATAAATAAGTACCTAGTTTATTACTTGTTGCACGGCAAAGGTGATAAAATAATTTTATTTATCTTGAACTTTACCCACACAGGAAAAAAGATTGATTTCCACCCTATTAGTAAACAACAATAACTACTTCAAAACTTTGGCTTTTTGAAAAATACAATCTAAATTTCAAAATGTCTCTAAATTGGACGAAGTTGATTTGTGATGCGACGTAATGTTTTTATAGGAAGATACGAAATTTAAAATTTAAAGTTGAAATATTTAAAGATTATAGATAATGACGATTGTTTAGCTTTATCTTAATTTTATTATATAAGATCTTATGTATTACTAGGATTCATTCACAATGTACAATTAAGTCTAGTGAAAAATATTAAATTAATTGCGAAATAGGTAGATAATCTACAAAACACAAAATAATATAAATTATGGTTTATATGTTACAACGATATCCGATACTATACCAACCCTGAAGGATATGAATCTGCCCATGACACTGAACAACTTTCCCTAAACAACATAGGTCGAAATACGAAAAAAAAATTTTTTACCTCCCATAAAAACTGAATCAGCTGAGGTCAAAAAAAATTTTTCCTATGCCGTTTCAAGGAAATTTGTTCAGTTTCTTAGGCAGAGTCACATCCTTCGGGGTTGATATACCTTGTGTAAAAAAAATCTTGGGTTGTGAACACTGGTTACATGTGGAAAAGTGAACTTGATACTTCTACACTAATATGAAGACATAAAGTTTGTTATGGGTGGTTATAGGTATTTGTCTGCAAATGTCCACTAGTTGCAACTTACAATATGTTTTTTAGCGTTTCATATCTCAATAAAAAGTAACCCTTATGCCCTCCCTACGCTCAGGATCTTAGAATCCACTCGCGGCAAATACCAACTTTGCTGCCTCACATAACAAATAACATTTCTCGTTTTTCGCCTCCCTCTTTTAGAAAGTTGTTAAGATTTATTTGAATTCCAAAAAATAACCAAATATCTTTTCGCCAATCGCAATGTCAGCAATAAAATTTAAGATAGGTTCAACTTAAAAGAAGACTTCCGTTTTTTTTCAGATAAAAATAAAAATTTGGTGTTAATGTAATGAGTAACGGATATCATGTTCTAAATAAATACCTATACAAAATATTAGGGCTGGTACACATGCAACTGTCTATTCCAGCTACAACCTGTTTGCCGAACGATCACAAAAAATATTATTTGCTTTTGTTCACTACAGAATAAAAAGTCTTCATTTTAAACTAAAGAGAGTAACAGAGAGTTAGAGAAGAAAACAAATATATAGGGTGACTTTTAATTAGTTCTTGATAGAAAAAGGTATGAATGTACTCATGATTCTAAACAACTTTCCCCATGGAACATAGGTCGAAATACGAAAATCAAGTTTGGACCTCCCATAGAAACTGCATCAGCTGATAGCGCATTTTGTATGGGAGGTCAAATTTAGTTTTTCGTATTTCGCCCTATGTTCCTTGGGAAAAGTTGTTCAGTATCATGAGCACATGCATATATTTTGTTATCAAGAACTAATTAAAAGTCACCCTATATGCAAAAAATATTACTTCGAAATTCTGCGTTTCCGCTGGCTGGACAAGACTTTTCTAAACTAACTTTCTAGCTTTTTCTAATTATTTTTTAAATAAGGATATTCTTGTCAGTAAAATTTTGTGCATGTTTCATGGTCTTTTTTAATTTTGGTTAAGATCCCCGGTCCAGCAGGTAACCAATCAATAGTTTGATGGCAACAAAATTTAGAAAATAAAGGAATGTGTCCTTTCGGTAAAATTAGCTGTCTTAGGATACCAGTCATAGATCTACAATAATGTAAAAGGCGTCTAAGTGACAGTGTAAGGCTGTTTTTCCTATGCGTCTATTCCGAGCCGATACCGATAAAACAAAAGAACAGCGACGATAGAAGCGACAATATAAGTAATTCGGTTCTAGCTGAAAATCAGCGTTTTACTTCTGAGTAAATATGGCGCTGAGCTATGGCCGTTTTGCATTGCTGCATGCACACAATTTCTTAACATGTATTGACATGTGTTTTTTCCTTTTTTTGTGAAGCAGAGAAAATAAAGATAACTATCTATCTAGTACTGATTTTACTCGTAACTTTGTCGGCGCTAAACTAAACTTTGTCTTGCTATCGGTATCGGCGTGAAATCGTCGCGGTGGGCAAACGGCCTAGTAATTACTTAGTCATATTGTCGCTGTTCTTTTGTTTTATCGGTATCGACCCAGAATCATGCGGTGGACAAACAGCCTACATAATTATTACTGAGTTATAGTGTCGCTTCTATCGGCGCTGTTCCTTTGTTTTATCGGTATCGGCTCAGAATCTCGCGGTGGACAAACGGCCTAATTATTATTTAGTAATATTGTCGCTTCTATCGGCGCTGTTCTTTTGTTTTATCGGTATCGGCTATGAATCATCGCGGTGTATAGACGGCCTTATACTGTGGCGGTACAATCGAGAGTAGGCAATTGCGAGAAAGTAAAGCTTGACACTTGCAGCGCTACTCTAGCCCAAACGGTCGTTGAAATAGGAACCGTAAAAATTCCATTGTGTCAACCTTGACGTGCCCTTGACTGTACTACTTATATCGTCCGACAAACAAGTTGCCTTTAAAGTCAGAATTTTAGTTAACAAAGCAACATGAGAAAAAAGAAATTGGTACTTAAACGTATACCCCGACATTATTTATATACAAAATATTTACAATTATCAAGTTTATATCGAATGCTAAAGATATTAGATTCATTTTACAACCAACAAGCTGTAGTGTGGTATGAGGTAAACAAAATCTTTCGTGAAACTATTATTTTTCCTCAATTAGTTTGTAAACTATGGCTAGTTTTAGTCGGAGCCAGTAAAATCGGGTCAGTAGAAATAAATTGCTTGCTTAACATGTTGTCCATACCAAAACACTTAATAAAATGCATCTAGCGGCTTCCTGCGGCTTTGACCTGTCGGTACACCTACTAAGACTGTCGGTACACCTACTGAGACTGTCGGTACACCTACTGAGACTGTCGGTACACCTACTGAGACTGTCGGTACACCTACTGCCTTGCTAGTTACAGACCCAGCTAGTCGTTTCTTTACATCTTATAGGCCTTATATACAGCCTGAATTTTGATTGGTTTTGCCCTCGAAGCCCAGTGATTCTACTCATGATAGCAAGCAACTTTGCCGAAGAAATTTTTTTTTTCGACTACATAGTAAAGTGGTCACGTGATCGACTCATTTTGTATACAGGTGTAACAAAAAGAATATACCAACCCTGGAGGATGTGAATCTGCCCATGAAACTGAACAACTTTCCCTAAAGAACATAGGTTGAAGTACGAAGAAAAATGTTCGACCTCCCATAGAAACGGAATCAGCTGATAGCGCATTTTGTATGAGAGATAATAATTTTATCCGTATTTCGACCTATGTTCCTTAGGGAAAGTTGTTCAGTTTCATGGACAGATTCACATTGTAAAAACATTTTTTTTTCTTCGGGTAAGTTGCTTGTTTTCATGAGCAGAACCACTTTGCTTCGGGTGCAAAACCAATGAAAATTCACGCTGTATATTTCTTAAAGATTTACCACCATTTGCATAAAGCGTCTTTAAAATTAAAGCTCCTTTAAATCTAATGCTGTCACTTTCTTTCTCATCAAAACAGAAAGTGACGGCAACAGATTTAACAGAGCTTTATCTTTAATGAAGATTTATGCGGCTGCCTGATAGTCACGCAATATTTCATGAAATAATTTGGGGAATATCGTATGTTAGAACGAACACTATATAATTAAGGACGTAACTTTTGAACGGTTCTGTTGAAGAATTATTATCAATTTTTAAATCACTGGTTAACCTTTTTTAAATGTAAGAACGAAAAAAGAAAAAAAAAACAAATTTTACCATTTTGACTAGCACTCACCTAATTTAAAAAAATATGCATGTCCTTAAAATATTACATTCTACTGATAAAAATCTATTTTTTAAAGATATACGTTTTTAATACTTAACTATTTGTAATGTAATGAATCCTTTTAAATCAAAATAATAACAAAAATTTTAAAACCAGTGAGATCAAATCAATTGATGAAATTCTAATCATTATCACATTAGCAGTAAGGCAGGCCGCACACGTTCGATTTCCGGATTCGGTTTCCGAACGGAAAAAATAAGAAACTTGTGCGCTAGTGCGAACATTATGTATGCAAGCAGAGCACTCAGGAATTCCGAATCTGGTTATCTACTCTCAATTTTCGATATATCGATACGCAACTATTCGGAACATGCAAATTCTTCTTCAAATCCCTTGACGATAAAGTAGGATGCTAATCACTGCTAATTTGACAATTAATCCAACCAATATTCTACTCTATTGTCAGTGAACGAAGTTATGAATTCGACTGTATCGAAGTAGTATCGGATCGATGTATCGAAAATTTAGAGGAGACACCCTGACTCCTAATTCGGAAATCGAACGTATGCGGCCGGCCTTAGTTGCATGAAGGCGCATTAATGTTAATGCTACATTAAATTACGTGTTGTCCTCTGTTTTTAAGCGTCAACTTAAAGGAAGAATTAACTTTAATGAGGCTTCATGCAACACACTATATATTTATGAATCTACAGGTATGTGAAGGACAATGGATGGAATGAATTAACCGTTATAAAATATCCGTTATTGTTAATGATGGTAAACTAGTGCTCCAAAATATTTGCGATCTATTCTAAACAAAAAATATTTGTGTGTAAGTTTAACAAGTGATTTCCTATAATCCATTTTTTTTTCTTTTAACCAATACTTACCAACATATTTTGCAGCCATGTCAAAAGCAATCGCCTAAAGCTGGCAGAAAAAACAAGTTTGTAAAACAATGTTATTCTTTCCGTCAAATATACTCTGGTTTCATTGTTATGGCTGCAAAATGTTTTGGTAAGCTTTGGAATAAATAAAAAAAAGGATTATATAATGTTCTTAGGTCTTTAGGCATGAAAGTGCTAAGATAAAAGGCATACAAACACACAAAGGTAAAGATAAAATTTGTTTTGGACTACTGTTACAGGATTTTAGCCTGTTACTTAGATAATGAAATTTGGAACATAGGTAGAAAAGCAAAAAAAAAATTTTTGTCCCCATACGAAATGCGCATTCAACTGGTGCAGTTTCTAAAGGAAAATGTTGTTTATTTCGTATTTCGACCTATATGTTCCTTCGGAATAATTGTTTAGCTTCACGTATAATATGGTCTAAGTAAATAAAATCTTCAATAGGGTGACATGTAATTAGTTCTTGATAGAAAAGATAACCATGAATTGTCTCAAAGAAAAGCAATTCCATACATAGAGACCTAGGTATCTAAATGGACGCTATGTATTGACGAATGCGTATATTATGTGGCGGATATTTTTTTACTCTCAAATCCTATTAAAGCCCGAGACACACTGAGGCGGTAGCGGAAGCGTTTCAGGGGCGGTATTTTTTGTAAAATACGAGTTCTTATGCACCCTGTCACATTGAAAACCGGTCGCGGCGCGGTATTTTCTTCCCGCAGATCCGCCCCCGGACCGCTTTCGCAATCATACCGCCTCTGTGTGACTTGGGCTTAAAGCTACGAACAGACTAAGTACACTTTTTAATAGGCATATCACTACAGGACAAAGAGTAAAAATAAAATTTCGGTAGATCGGCTAAAAGTGGATATTAAAAGGAAAAAAATTACCTTTAATGTAGTGCATCTGCCCATGAAACTATCCAAATTGTAGGTGACCAATTAGCGCTCTAGGGTAATAATGTAGCTAGAAAAGCCCTAGGGCGGTAAGTAATTAACTTTTGAAAGAGTGAAGTGTTTTTCTTTTAATTACTTACCGCCCTAGGGCTTTTCTAGCTACATTATTACCATAGAGCGCTAATTGGTCACCTACAATTTGGTGGTAATAAGGACCTACTTACCGCACAATCGAGATGTAAAGCAGAGTAGTTAGCTCGGGTGTAAGCATCAATTGCACCCTCCAACTAGAGGCGCCCTCGCTGCGCTCGTGCGCCTGAATATCTCGGGCTGCAATTGATGCCTTACAGCCCTTGGCTACTAATCTACTATTTATGAAGGTCGAAATATAAAGTTTTTGTATCTCCCATACATCATTATGTATGGGAGATAAAATTGCTTACAGCTGATGTAGTTACTGGTATATATTTTCTTTTCTTGTTTAGACAACGTGCCATCAAATACAGGGTGTTTTTGTGTGACACCTGGCAAAATTTTAATATGTTACTCAGAACACGAATCTACACATCTTTCCCAAAGAAAAAGGGTCCAAAAACGAGAAACATTTATGGTCCTCCCATACCAATCCCACTATTGCTGGCACAAGATTTGTATTGGAGAAACGAAACTTTTTCTCGTTTTTCGACCCATGTTCCTTTGGGAAAGTTGTTCAGATACATGTTCTGAGCAACATACACAAATTTGAACGGGGTCCAAAAAAAGCCCTGTATAGGAATGACGAAAGCGAACGTCATAAATGTATGGGTGATTATTTCGTGTCATTCCATAAATTTCAAGATTTCGCTTTCGTCAAATGGCTTGTTCAGACCCCCAGATCTCAGAACTTTAAACTTTAATTTCACGATGTAGAATATTCTCAGGTCATGATAATTAAACAGATTTTTTAACGTGTGCATAGTCTGTACGAAGCTAAAGTCATTCTCGTTAGTTCAGGTTAAACGTTATTGACCAAAATTATAATAACGACCAACTCTTGGATATCACCGATTGACTTAAGTATGTGATTTAAAAAAAAATAAGAATCCTGATTATTGACCTTAAAAAGTAACATATAATACGTAGTAGTAGATGTGTTAATTGTAAGTAATAACTAATATAGAATCCTTATGAAATACTGAACATAATTTTAGCATGCTACTTAGACCATGAAATTGAACAACTTTCTCAAAGGTACATAGATCAAGTTACGAAAAAAACAAATTTGACCTCCTGAAATCTTTTTTTCATATTTCGACCTATGTTCCTTGGGGAAAGTTGTTCAGTTTCACGGTCTGAGTAACATGCAAAAATTATGTTCACTATTTAATTAAGATCTTATTTATGTATACAGCATGATAATAAAACATCTAGCTATCCGCTATGAAACTGAACACCTTACCCAAGAAACAAGGTAAAAGATAATGTTTCGCCGTACAATTCTAGTATTGGTACTAGAATTTGATGGGGCAACCAAAAAACTTTCTAATTTTTTTGTCCTTCGTTTATTAGGAAAAGTTGTTTAGTTTCATATCCTGAGTACTGAAACACCGTCTTTCGTGAATCTTACATTTTTTGATTTATTATCACTCTGTACACAATGATTTACTTTTTAAGTATCTTATTTTTTTATCTTGTATGTCACTCGGTGATATTTAAGATTACAATGTCCTTTATAAATCCCTAGTACGTCCCTGTCTACAAAATTCCAAACACATTTTTTTATTCATTTTAACTAACGGAGGCCAAGACTCACTTTGGGTCGTTGCGCCAGAGGAGTAAGTAAGTAAGTTTACATCTCTCATATTCGGTAAGTAGGTCCTTATTACCCCCAAATGGGGCTTGTAGGTGACAAATTAGCGCTGTAGGGTAATAATGTAGCTAGAAAAGCCCAAGGGCGGTAAGTAATTGTAACGTCCGCCTTGATAGCCGCATCCAGCAGCGGGGCGGCGGGCGTTTTAATTATTTACCGCCCTAGGGCTTTTCTAGCTACATTATTACCCTATAGCGGTAATTGGTCACCTACAATTTGGTGGTAATAAGGACCTACTTACCTCACAATCGAGATGTAA
This sequence comes from Athrips mouffetella, assembly GCA_947532105.1. Lineage (NCBI taxonomy): Eukaryota > Metazoa > Arthropoda > Insecta > Lepidoptera > Gelechiidae > Athrips > Athrips mouffetella. The sequence continues at coordinate 8,714,181 of OX383973.1, forward strand.
AGCAGAGTAGTTAGCTCGGGTGTAAACATCAATTGCACCCTCGAACTATAGGCGCCCTCACTGCGCTCGTGCGCCTAATTATCTCGGGCTGCAATTGATGCCTTACAGCCCTTGGCTACTAATCTACTATTAACTAACCAGAATTAAACAAGTAACATCGCAGTACCTAGCAGTGATGATATTCGTAATACGTATCCATTTATGTGCGACTAACTGTACATGAATAAAGGACTACCGCACAGACAGCGTAGTCTTCAATTATATCAATGGTTCTTAAACTGTACTATCGCGGCAACTACCACCTGACCACAACTAAACAAATTTTCGTATGCATCTAAAATTTGGAAAGACCATAAAGTATTATAGAAATTGAAGAAAACTGATTGCATTTTCTTTATTCTAATCCTAGTAGACGAAAACTTCAGGTAGGAGTGGCTAAGCGCCTACGCAGGATACAAACAAGATTTAAACCGGCATGTTGCTGTTGTTAGTAGTGGCTTTGACTTCTGCGCTGTACGTCACAGGCTCGTTCCAACCCCAGTGTAAATATTTGTGTTATGAACATGGGTGATTTTTTTTATTGTCAATGGGCTTACTCTTCACCTCGATCTATTCTTGAGGATAACGATGAGGTTGACGATGGAACGAGCTTGCCCAGAAGAAGCCTATTCACTCGCGACTTGAATAGATTCGGGTTATATGAACTCGGGAACACAGACGTAGGCAGATAATTCCACTCTTTAGTTTGATCTGTGTCTGTGTGTCATTCATCTATTTATGCATGAATATCACTATATCAGCCTTCGATATCCATTTACCATACTTGCCTTGCCTAGTTTAGGATCAGATATCCTTGAGTGAAATGTCCCTCAATTTTTTTTATAAAAAAAAAGCAACTGGACAGGTAGTAAACTCCGCAATAGTACCTCGGTTATAGCTATGGCTACGCAGTCACTTTAATAGTCCACACACCACAAGCGTATAATGCCAGCGTTAGAATGTAGGCAGCGACTCATAGGGCGGTGCTTCGCTCGCCCCGCCTATCACTCTAGTGTACACCCACCTTTATTATACAGTCTGCTTTCAAAAAGTACGTTTAATGTTATTTCCTTTTTCGATTTTATTGTCATAATGACAGACTTACCATATTTGTATATTTGCCTTTATAACACGACAATATTTTTTTATTTAGTCAGACCCTGGAACAAAAACACTTTCCTTTATAAACGTGGATCAAAACGGAAAACAGTTTTGGTCGACTCATTCAAATGAATGTATGGGAGGGTTTGTATGAGAAAATAAAAAATATCTCGTTTTTCGACTACCGTTTTAAAAAAAGTTGTTCGGTTTTCTGGTCTGAGAACATAGTTACCTACATTTCTGTTTGCTATGACAACAAAAAAAGCTTTTGCTGAAAATTTATTCGTTCTTGTGAGCAATTATGGGTAAATGATTAGACTTTCAACGAAATCGTTATTTTAAATATGACATAAAAGAAAAATAATGAAGTTATAGACAGGGACGTATCTAGGGCATAGTGACGTTGGTGACGGCATTTAAAAATTTGGACCAGCATAATTTAGTCATGAATAATTATTGAACTTCATTAAACTTAACGTAGATGTCACTAATTGTTGTCATATCTTATATGTATTTCCAATACTTTAATAGACATAAAACTTGTATGTTGTATAAATGGCACCATTTGATGTGAATTCAGCGCCAAAGTACGAAACAAAATGGCAGACAATTTCAATATTTAACATTCATCCAAGATACTCTGAACAAAACGTGACAACTTTATACAAACGTTTATGGTTCAAAAACATCAACACTTATAAAGAAACAAATAAAGGTACTGTTCCACTGGTGCATAAAGGTATAATTACACAGATCTAGCACTAGAGCAGTCCTGAGGGTGACACCCGCGCCGGGTTTGGACCCGCGCTTACGACTCGGCCGCCGGCCCCGACCCCGCTGAAGTGGACGGCGGAGGCGGCTCGACGGACTCATCTTGCGCCGGCTGGAAAGAGAAAGAAAAAAACAATATTATTGAATTGAATATTTTTGCAGAATACTTATTGAACGTCATAATATGCAGAACACAGTTCATAATATGCAGAACACAATACAAATAGAGCGAGCCTTTTCTTCTACCGTTTCGCGTTTTGTGAAGCGACGTATATGTGACTGACGTCACTAAGAGATTTTTAATATTATTTTTAATATCCTACAATGAATAAAGAACATTTAGATTTTTTTTTCTGGATCGTTAGAATCTGGAATGAGACAGTGTATCTCGAAAATATGATGTGTGATTACCAAAATGTATGATCGGACCCTGACTAAGAAAATATCAACCAGAATTTCAAAATCACAGATTTTTCTGAACAAAACTATTTACGTCAATTTGTTACTTATTTATTTATTTAGTTTATTAGGCTCACAAAACAAGTTAAAGTCATGAAAAGAAAAAGTAACAAGATAATTCTTAAAAACTAGACTAAGGAGTGTTAATAGTCTTAATCTATAAAAATTATATAAGCTAGAAATAATATCACCGTGAAAGCTCGAATAGCAGTGAGACCTTACACAATACTTTAAGACCATGGTGTATTTTAGTACCTAATGTGAGATTAGGTATGTGTACTATGTAAACATACACAGCGCTTCGGGCATTCACTGTAACAGTTACAAAAAGATTGAATATGATAGCTAGTACACTATATTGTTTCCTGCAAAATATTTTTGACATCGTTTTTGAATTTTGATAACTTAGGGTTAAAAATACAAAGGTAAAAAGTAAGTATGACCGAAGTTCTAGACTCACTGACTAATACATAAACTAAATACATTACAATAATTCCGATAAGAAGTGTTTTTTTAATCGCATTTTAATAGTACATTAAAATGCAAGTGCGCTATTTTGGATATTGCAGCCGAGGCTCAGAAATTGCAGCCCGAGCCGCAGGCGAGGGCGTAATGGAGCCGAGGGTGTAATTACCAACGCGCACGAGCTTTTTACGACGTTTTTCAACACATTTGCGAATAAAAACAAATCAAATTGGTTACCTTTAAAATACTAAACTTTGCTAACCTTACGTCCACCGCACGTCCACCGGAACATTTTGTCGGCTGCATATGTTCATGCTTCCCTTTAATTTTACCAAATTTCAAAATTGTATTTCGTGTATGAGTATTTTAGACGGTTCAGGATCAGTTTTTTATATGTTGAAGTCGACACTATTAGAAATAATTACAATAATAAACACGACAAATATTTGTAAAATGGCGCGCATTCTTTCTTTTTCAGCGGTCACAGATTATACGTCGCGTGAGGAGACCTCAAAACATTACCATGTTATCTTACACCATCAATCTTTTATCAATTATTAGTCAATCTAGTAACCAAGCTATAAAAAAAGTAATTGTCACTCGGTACCCAAACATCCTATTCCATTTACCTTGAAATAAATTATCAAAAATTGAATATCTTGTTACGTAAATGACAAATTTATTGTTAATTAGTTAATTACTATAAATAATTTAATAAAATCAACATTCATTTATGATATTTTCTCGAAGTCAGCTTGAAAATTTTAGTAACATAATAAGCATAAAAACTCCTTGCTCTTGGCCGATTTAAAAAAAAAACAAAAATAAAACACTAGTTAAGTAATATTATGACAAAAACACGCGTGTTTAATGAGCTGGAATATGGACCTTAATACAGTGCAAATAGAGCTGTTTTATGAGCAAATGTGTTGAAAAAGAAGTTATTGACGGACTGTATTGTATTGTAGACATTTAGAGCTAATTTTATATGGCCGTGGAAAAAAATTATGTGACAACTAGGGTTCTTTCCGAGAAGATGGCTGACTCTGAAACGCGATTAAATCCTATACAATTAAACGAGCAACATTTGTATATAAATATATATATTTGTAATCGGTTTCTCGACAATAACGATTTCGATAAAATTTAGTATACAGGGGTTTTTGGGGGCAAACAATCGATCTAGCTAGGTCTCATATCTAGGAAAATTCGTTTTCACCGTCTTTTTAAATATTTCTTAGCGTGTTTTAGTGCGTTCAAGAAACTAACAGCGCCATCTGTTGTTGAGTGGCATAGCTTGCTCACCCGACGATATTTTAATCACACAGAGCACAGCTCGGTCGCCCAGGATATTTTATACGCGATAAAAAAAAAACAAAGTCACCTCTGCTTTTTGCTTTTAAACCTTTTTCCTTAGGTACCCATTTATCTATGATGCTAAAACTTTAACACGTTATTCAATATATTATGCATTATCATATAGCTGTTTTATAAATAATATTATGGGTACAGATTCTGAAGGGCAACCTTCCTTGCGAAAACTTGTCGACATGTGTATTCTGCCCATCCTAACCTACGGTGCGCAAACATGGTCTTTGACAGAAGCACAAAAGTCCAAAGTCAAGGTTTGCCAGCGTGCCATTGAGCGCAGCATTTTGGGTGTCAGGAGGACAGATCGCATCCGGAACACTTTTCTGCGCTCCAAAACCGGCATCGCAGACATTGGTAAAACGTCAGCAAAACTAAAATGGAACTGGGCAGGACATGTCTCTCGTATGCATCCTGAAAGGTGGGTCAAGTTAGCCACAGACTGGATCCCGGAGGACGGGCGACGTCGCCGAGGCCGTCCCAGAAGGAGATGGCGTGACGAATTAGATGCATTTGTGACTGACTGGCAGTTAGCATCACAGGACCGTGACAGATGGCGAAAAGAGGGGGAGGCCTTTGCCCAGCAGTGGGACACCTAACAGGCTACATAAAAAAAAATATTCTGAGAAAAATGCAAAAATGAGCGTAAAACGTAAAACAGCGCAAATTCGCTCTGTTCTAACACGCGCATTCTGTCCTTTGATAGAAAGTGAGGTAATTTGGCTCTTATCAGCCCCTTTACGATAAAATGGTATAAGATGTCGGTCAATATGCCATTGCTAAGGCCATTCACATCAACGGATCGGTCCACAAGACAGTGTCCAGCCCAGACACAGCACAATTATTACCCCGGCAACTAAGTTGCAAACCTGTTCGCCAGAGCCGCACTTAGGTAATTTTAACTTCGGTATTCGCTAATAAAAGGTTTACAGCCCCATAAGTGCCGTTAATAAATGTCAGTACTGCGTTTCTTGCAATAAATTATTAATTAAATTCATTGCAAAATTTACGACTAGATAACGTTTTCTAGACATTTTTTTTATAGTGCCATTTAGCATGTGTTCGAAAATATCTCCAGAAGTAATAAGATTTTGAAAATTTTCACACAAGTGTCGTTCGAGGACAGCATTCGAACATAAATACATCTTCGTGAGTTGTAATTCCAAAGCTTCTAATCACTCGGTTACGACGATAGTTATATAGTTACCAAACACAAATAATTATCAATCTTTATAATTATTTATCTATTTATGTAATCATATCAGTCTCTAACTAGATTTTTACGATAATTTAGAAAATGCTTAAAGTGAAAATGAGGTACTCAAAATTGCAAAATCTAGACACAGAGTCACGATGGACATCAAACTAAATAAATACATAAAAAGTAAAGACCAAATATTACTGACGGACAATACACAAATTAGTGACAGATGGTATGAATTTTATGAACAACTTTTAAACGAAGATTTCCCACACGATGAGCCTGTTTCCCTTGCACAAACAAGCGGACCGATACCTGAAATCGACTCTGATGAAGTGAAACGAGCGTTGGCTAAAATGAAAAACCGAAAGGCTACAGGCCCAGACGAAATCCCGGCAGACCTATGGAAGTGTCTCGGCCCTGTAGCGATCAACTGGTTGACTAAATTGTTCAATATCATATTAACCACCAAACGAATACCGGAGTCATGGAGACAAAGCTATCTGCTACCGTTCTACAAAAACAAGGGTGATGTTGCACTGTGTGAAAACTACAGAGGTATAAAACTGACGTCACATACGCTGAAAATCTGGGAAAGAATTCTTAATAAACGCCTCTCCGCGCTCGTTGAAATATCCCCAAATCAGTTCGGGTTCACAGCATCAAAATCTACCACCGATGCCATACAAGCAATCAGAATCCTGATGGAAAAGCATAGGATTAACAAAAAGGACCTACACACAATCATAGACCTCGAAAAAGCTTTCGACAGGGTACCACGTAAACTTGTGTGGCAGTCCCTTCGTGCTCAAAGAGTACCGGAATACTACACTGCGGAATACTACACTGAGCTCATACAGGACATGTACAAAAACGTCAGCACAAGAGTCAGAAGCCTGACGGGTCTGAACAAAGCTTTTGAAGTCAAAGTAGGCGTCCATCAAGGATCTGCGCTCAGCCTTTTCCTTTTCAATCTAGTTATGGACCACCTCACTAAAGATATACCGGCACCATTACCGTGGACCATGCTCTACGCAGATGATACGAGTATTGTACTGGCTACCAATACTTCACAACATATGCAGGAACTTTTTAACATCTGGACACACGCTCTGGAAAAATACGGATTGAGAGTAAGCAGAAGCAAAACGGAGTACCTGAAATGCCCTTCCAGCGGAAACTCAACTCCTGAAACGATATGCATTGGGTCAACACCTATTCCCACAGTGGAGAAATTCAAATATCTAGGCTCTATGCTCACAACGGATGCCAACATAGACGCAGATGTGTCCCACAGAATTAATGTTGCATGGCAAAAATGGCAAACGCTTACCGGAGTGTTGTGTGATCCTCGCATGCCAGTGAAAACCAAGGGCAAAGTATATAAGACAGCAGTCCGCCCAGCATTATTATATGGCTCCGAATGTTGGACAGCTAAGAAGACGCATGAACAAAAGGTGCACGTCAATGAGATGAAGATGCTGAGGTGGGCAGGAGGGGTGACCAGACTGGACAAGGTGCGCAATGAACACATACGCGGCAGTTTTAAAGTTGCGCCGATCACGGACAAAATGACCGAACACCGCCTCAGATGGTATGGACATTTAAAAAGACGCAGCGAAGATCACGTAGTGAAATTAGCCCTGAAAATCTCAGAACAAAAAAGAGGCAGAGGCCGCCCGCCATCGACCTGGTGGTCCAATATCGAAAGAGACCTCAAGAAAGCCCAATTGCCAGAACCGACAACTCAAGACCGATTGTCTTGGCGCAGAAGGGTGAGGAGACCCGACCCCAAATAAAGGGAACAGGGAAGGAAGAAGAAGAAGATCAGTCTCTGATACTCATAGTACAGGTTTTGCCTAGTTTGGAATCAGATGACCTAGTGTGAATCCCCCAATATTTATTTATTTATTTATTCAGATATTGCAGAGCTTCTTGTTTTGAATGAACAGAAAAATACTTCACATATAAAATACTATCAACTGCGATACAGTTTTTCAGGAAGCTTTCCTTTAGATTCTTTTTTGTACAGAACAACGCAGCATTTAATAATATGTTACTTGGGAAAAGTTCAGTTTCTGCTTAGCCATTGCGTCATGTCATAGGCCTTAACTGGCAGCTCAATAACTAAAACAAGAACACATAAGAACAAATAAGAACAACATTTTCGCAAAATCATCAGTCTGTATGCGAGACAGAGTGACGCTTCAAGTAAGACGCGAGGCCATAAAGACGTCCGCCGAAGCCAATCCATGAATAGTTCTAGGGAAATATCATAATTGAGTCATTTCACGTTTAAATCGGTCACAAATGCGAAAACGCGTCGGGACTTTGTTCGCAGAAAGCTGCGACACGTGCGTTTATGATCATTCGGAGAACGTTTAAATTATATTGTAGATACGTATTGGACCTATTTAGTTTGAGACTGGAATTGTGTAAGAACTTCTTTATTTAGTTATTTAGATATTTGAGAAAGTCTTTATTTAAACGATTATAGTAAAAAATATTACAATATATTTAAAATAAAAAAAATACACAAGTATATTTTATATTCAAACCTACTTACTAAAAACCGCGCGATACATTGATAAAGATAAATTTTATAGTATTCAGTTTTCCTCAATACGGCCCCAGCCAGTGTCAGGTGAGACCAAAAATTCTTGCAACTTGATCTTACAATTTTTATCTTGTCAAATCTTACTGGCCAGTGTTTAAACAACCGTTCAAGTTCGAATCCGAGTCAAGCACTAAGGGTTCCGTAGTTTCCGTACCATCACCACATTTGTGTTAGACAAAATTTTTGTGGTAAGTTTGCTAAAGCTTTGTGGTTCTAACTTTGCACATGGTCTTTACGTTAGGAATAAGGCAAAAAAACAAATTGATCCTACTAATATTATAAATGTGAAAGTTTGTAAGTATGGATGTTTGTTACTCTTTCATGTAACAACTACTGAATGGATTTTAATGAAACTTTACAATAATATAGCTTATACATCAGAATAACACTTATGCTACAATTTATAAACCTGCGCAGACGAAGTCGCGGGCACCAGCTAGTGAGTAATAAAACTTAGCATTTGTAAGTTTGTAAGTACATTTATCTTAACTTTTATAAATTCATCAGTCTGATCACGTTTTCGACAATCAATCAACCAATCAATCAACCTGACTTTATTAAATTGCAAAGAAGTGTTTTCGTTACACAATGTATGAGAAGAATTATCGTACAAATTGCTATTCAATAGACAACACAGTTTGACCACGTTATCCATGCAGTTAGTAAAAATTTTTACTAAAGCTTTCGCAGTGCATTCGCTAAGATGGCATCTTTACATCTGTATCTATTATCGGCATTGACAACTGTATCGATAACGTGGTCAAACTGTGAATAATTTATAGATTAACCGATGGACACATTTGATTGACTGCAATGCAGTGCTTCGCTGCAATGTCGTAATTTTATCGTCATAGGACTTCTTGTCTTAAAAAAATAGACTGAAGGTTACTCTTAAATAAACCCTTTGTTTTTTTATACGGGGAACTCCGTCATGGATATGTTATGGACAAAGTGAATAATTTGGTCATTCATTATTCATAATGACCAGACATTATGTGTATGGGTTTGAGTGATCCTCATACACCTTTGATGCTATACTGGAGAGTTGTTAAAGTAAACCACGAACGATTATTGCTAATTGACTTATATTGGACAGAAAAAGATGATACAATGAGTGCACGCGGAATGAGTGGTGATCGTGTACTAAAGAACATACTATGCAGCCTAAAATGTTGAGGTAACAAAATGTATCGGTGTGCGGACCGTTCATTATGTATTACGATTTTTGCAACCTTATTAAGATTCGTTTTGTCAATTTAAAAACATCTGTCAATACAATACAAAAATAATTTATTCCTAGAATAAACCGTCGAGTGTGTCATGAGAGCGTAGATAACAGCCTCCTCTGTCTGGTGGTCAGAGCGGTCGGCTCTCGATCGGAGGTTCTGGGTTCAATTCTCAGTGGGGAACAAAAATCACTCATGCTAACCTAACTTTCCAAGTTAGGTTAGCATATTACAGGATGTCCCCGTGTGATACCGACAAAGAATAGAACCAACCCATCTCTATCCGTGGGTGTCGTAAGAGGCGACTAAGGGTTAATGAACAGAATCCTTCTATGTATAGTATCATTTTACATTCTGCGGTCACCAACAACCGCGATCCATAGGGCCAGCCGTAACGCTAACAAGCGTGGTGACTATGGTACTTCCCCACCATATTGTTACAGCAAAAGCTGGAATTTTAGAGGGAGTTCCCTGTCCTGTAGTGGACGTTTCATGGGATGCCGTGATGATGATGATTACAGGATGAACACCTAATTGTTCAAAAAGTAAGATGTTTCCGCGCTTCGAAGGCACGTGAAGCCGTTGGTTCTGGCTACCAATCTACGGAAATAGTCGTTAATGAGCCATTTCAGAAGCGTTTTGCGGTTCAACGACTGACAACGGGGTTTTTAAGGGGGTTTTTAAAGTCGGTATCGACCTTACGACCCATATGATATGATAATGATGAGTGAGAGAAGACGATGTGAGAGATATATCCTACCAAGATGTTCGCAGGGAAGCATGAGGTCTCCGCCTATGCATACGGGAAAGAAGCGTGAGTTTTATGTGATGCGTGATACTATGGATTGCTAACGAATAAGTATGTAGTGTAAAGAATAAGTAAGTAGAGGTGTCGGTTGTGGAAAGAGGAGCACTCACTCGCTGAGTTTATTCAGCCAGCAGAAAGCCATGACCTGCCCAGACCGATCTGGAAGTCTTTAAACAGGCTACGGACACAGGTCGGTCGATGCAAAGACAGCATGTGTAGGTGGAGTTTCACCGACAGCTCAAATAACAAATGTGAGTGTGGTACATCCCCACTAACAATGGAACACCTAATCTCCTGTCCCATATGTCCCGACACATGTACGCGTGATGACCTTTTTAGGCCACAAATGAGGCAGTAAATGTGGCAACGTTCTGGGCTACAAAAATTTAAATATTTGTAATTGATCGACACGCTCCGTCCTGCTCTCACGCATAGCTCTGTCTTGTCGTTTTTCTAATCATGCATGTAATTCATGCGTCATATAATCTCATGCATCTTTAGTTCAGTTCAGACGCGGAGGGAGTTAATTCAATGAAGCATGCAAATTGAAACTGTTGCATAACTTCATGTATTTTCTAGTTATTGCCAATGATACGATAATAAGGGAGTTCCTAAAGCTATTTCCATACTTATTTCCTTTAGTGCAATTAATTACACATTACCAATTAATTACTGAACGAATTTCATTAGAATTACACAAAAATCTTCGTACTTAATTATTTTTCCATCATCTTAAAAGGAAAAAACTGTTCAAGTGCGAGTCGGACTTGCGCACTAAGGGTCCCGTTCCTGTCCACCATACACCATTTGCCGTTCGATTTTAAAAACTCTACGTCCACTCAAAACTTGACCCCTCTTTAATATGAATGTACTCGAAACGAGAGTTCACCTTAATTGGTTATGAGAAAAGTGTAATATTATAGATTTTAAGCCCGCGTCACACAGAGGCGGTAGCGGAAGCGTTCCGGGGGCGGTATTTTTTGTAAAGTATGAGTTCTTATGCACCCTGTCACATTGAAAAGCGGTCGCGGCCCGGTATTTTGTTCCCGCCAAACCGCCCCGGACCGCTTTCGCAATCATACCGCCTCTGTGTGACTTGAGCTTTAGACTTTTCCCTTTGCTTGTGCTATGAAACCTGTTCTTGCCAAATTTTATGACTCTGGGTCAACGGGAAGTAGAGGTTTTGGTTTGGTTCATAAATATTGTGTTGTTGAAGAAGCTTGAAATTTTCCAAGCTTCAAGGGTCCATGGATATTTAATATTTAATATTAATTTCAACTTAATAACGACACTACTCTTGGTCATGGGGTCTCATTCCGTACTACGGTTTTTTCGACGGAGTAAATAGCCCGAATTCATTTGGCCCTTTTGTTTCTAATAATTAAACAGCAGTGGACGTCTTTCGGCTGATATGATGATGATGAATTAAACTGAATGTTACTACTAGGTTGGTAGGTAAAGATGTCAACTATGACATTAATTCAATTTTAACATCCAGATATTAATTTATTCTAAGAAAATACCTTATGGAAAAAATAGCCCGAACAATTTTCGGCACTAATTCGTTCTATGACGTGAGGCATCTGCACTAGTATAATATTATATTATCTGTGTTTTGGGCTTCTCGGGGGCTTGACAGACAGACAGACGGTCAACAAAGTGATCCTATAATGGTTCCGGTTTTTTTTTTTTTTTCATTTTGTAGTACGGAACCCTAAAAACGTCACAAAGGTTTCCGGTGCCCAATCTTAAGTTTCTTACGTTCCTTAAGTCGCTTTTCATCATCATCATAACATCCCATGGAACGTCCACTGCAGGACAGGGAGCTCCCTCCAGAATTCCAGCAAAAACGCGCGGTACGCACGGCAGTAAGCACGTAGAAACAAAACCAGTATAAGCTGAACCAGCGCTACGTTACAAACGCCCGAAACCAGAGATTCGCTCAAGGTCAAAGTGTTTCCACCAGTGTTCCCATACAAAAAAAAAAAATTTTGAAATTTAAACTGTTTATTTCATGCAAAAAAACTTGCGGCCATGTGTACAATTTGAAGAGGAAGTATCATAGTCACCACCCTTGTTAGCGTTGCGCCTAGCATCATGGACCGCGGTTGTTAGTGACTGCAGTACGATACACAGAAGGACGCTTTTTTTTTTTATTAAACATGGGCTTACTCTTGACCTCGAGCTAGTCTTGAAGACAGAGATGAGGTCTACGATGGAGCGAGCTTACCCAGAAGAAGCCTATTCACTCGCGACGCTGCTGTCAATCCTCCTGTTTAAAATCTCTTATTCGCCTCTTACGACACCCATGGGCCACGGGTAGAGATGGCTGTACCAACCTATTACCGGCACCACACGGGCCAGTAGCCTTCTACAACAGCACAATCGAAATGCTTAAAATTTTTTGGGTTGCGATTCTTTGAGGCCACTTTCGACTTATTAAAAAGAATACCAAAATAAATATTTAATGTTAAAAATAAGCAAATACACATAACCTATCTTTCTTTACCCAACACATTCCGTACAAGTCGTAAAAAAACGCATCAAACATTATTTACGATTGTCTTCATATCACTTGGTTCTGCGCGAAACTTTTTAACGCCGTATTTTATGTGAGACCCCTCATTATTGGTTATTCTTCATTCTATGGGTTCGAGTTATCATATTTTATTGATAATAAAATAATATTCAGTTAGGTTGTTTTCGTTTTTAATATTTTAGATTGCTAAGATTAAGATACTTAAAACGATGATGCCGAATCAGAAACAACATATAGCGTTCTAAAACAGGTATTGCCGAGACGAGGGCGGGGAAGGAGACTGCTAAATATAAGTGGAATTGGGATGACTACGTCTGTCGAATGTGCCCTAAAAGGTGGGCAAAGAAAGTCACCCATTGGATAAAAGAAGACGTAGTGACTAAAATTGAGAAAAGGATGCTGAGATGGTTTGGTCATGTAGAGAGGATGAATGAACGAAGATTGACGAAAGAGATCTACAAGGCCAAAGTAAATTTAAACGTTGGAAGGGGAAGGCCTCGGCGAACGTATCAGGACCAAATTCAGGACGTTCTATCTAAAAAAAAAGGCCAAGTTAAAAGTACCCTAAACCGACGAGCATGTATGAAAGGATTAATAAGAACAGGAAGCAAGGGAAGCATGTCAAGATCGTACAGGTGGAGGACTGAGGTCTCTACCTACCCCGATGGGTATAATATTATGTATGAATGTATGGATACCAATGGAACCGTGGTTGACTTACTGATCTATCCACGCATAGCCCATAGCTCAATCCACTGAACGGATTGGGCTGTTTGGCACACAATTACACTGAAGAGAAAAGAAAACTGGTCGGTAGTTTTTACCCCATACACATTTGTACAATGATGGGCTCAAAGTAATTGCCAAAATCGTATCCAAGTTGAATAAAATACTAATCCGATTAGTCAGATATTTAGATAAGATAAGAACCTTGTCAACAAATTTCTAAGATCACACCTGTCTACAATATCCAGGGAAGTACGAGTAAGTACATCACTTAGAAGATAAAACACGATTTTTCGTCAGATTTCCCATATATTTTCCGTGATCACAATTTTGAAGTGACGCACGGGTTTTCCTGACCATTTTAGATGTGTACAATGTTTTAGAAATTTGTTTACAAGATTCTTATCTAAATAAAGATCTATGTCATATTTTTATTCGTATTGAAGATTACTTTGAGCCCATCATTCTTCAGTGTTGTTATCGATTTTGCGAATTTCATCTCCCTTATGAATCCACGCGGACGCAACTAGTTGGCCTATAAAAAAGAAAGTATTAACTTCTTACAAGTTTATTTAAGCAGGAACCAGTAGTTGTATCTAACGATTTCAAAGTACTTATACTAAAAGAGATCGAATTGAAATACTTTTGTATGACATTCCTTTTACAATAAGTAATAAGTTGTCTAACAAAACAAGATAGTTTGTTTTGTCTAACTCTCCCACACAACCATGCCCTCAACGTTTTATTATAAAATCAGGTAGAACCACGTAATTTCTAATATTATCAAACAGCATTACGCAAAAAGGAATGTTTTCCGTATTTCTGCAAAGTAGTGAGAAAAAGATTTTGTTATTAATCTCTTGATCGTTAACTTAAAACTTGCTTCTGCAAGACTGCAACCTACATTGCATCGCACGTATAAACATTCGATGACATTCTCAAGTCTGTTTCTCTTCTGTTTACAGCTAAATTTCAAACATTTGTGGGTTTAATGTAAATTAATCGCTCATTGCACGAATATTATTAAACATAAGTTGTCAGTTATTTGAGAAACAGCGGCTAATGTTACTAGTAGGACAATCGAATAAAATTGTGGAAACACACTCCATGTTATTGTAAGATGTCTCGCGTGTTTCACTACAACAAAGGCTAAGTATCACCTATATTCCATAATGTAAATTTGGTGTTCAATTTAAGCGCCTGAAATTGTTCCTCATTGTATAATGTTGTAACAATAATTCTTTAGCACGTTCCTTGTGTAACAATGGTCGAAATATCAATGACGTAGATGTGATATGAATGAACCTGATGAATGAAATGTGGTTTGGGGCCTAGACGTTGCTTTGGCGAAGGTTTTTTGACATTGGAACATAGATTTATATAGTCAGTACTAGCCCATCGGCACTTTACTATGTCCCCAATTCGTTGGTCCGAAATCTGACGTTTAGGACCAACAAATGTCAGTCATATTGTCAACATTGGATACAAATAAACTTACCAACAAAATGGAATGTTCTTAGTTGACGAAACAATATACTCTTATTATTATTATTGTTATTTCTTATTATTGTTTTTGACTATTATCCAATTAATAAAACTCAAAAACCAGGCCTAAATCACATATAAACAGTAAAAAGTTTGTTTTGTTTTTTCCCGCCATATTACTTCCGTTCCGTGTATTTAGCACGGACCGAAGTACTACACAACGTAGTTCACGCGATTTTTCACAGATGGCGCTATTTTTTCTTGTATGGGGAAATTTTGAACCGCTTGTTCCCAAGACCCTATCTTGACTATATAAATCTATGCATTGGAAACGTCTATTCGGTCGCTCCAGTATAGGCCCCGATTTCACGAAAAAGTGCGATCCCCTTATATTTCGGAGAGTTGTATAGATATGATATTCAAGAAAGGCTCAAAAGACGCGTATTCACAAGAGCTTGTAAGGTGCAAAAAGAATTATTCGAGAAAGTATAAAATACGAAAATATTTTTCCGAATTTTTGATTTTGACGCTCGATATTTTGGAAACGAAGAAAGATGTAAAAAAAGAGAAAAACTCCTCCGGACAATTTGAGCCTAAAACAAAAGACGATCGGGTCAAGGGTTTGTCCTGTAGCCTAACCTTTTTGAAAAAGGCCAGAACGATATTTTGTCGAATTCCGTCGATTCATTTCCAATGTGCTCGATAGTCGCTTGAGGCACGAAATCTGTGATTTTTTTTAATAGTCAGACCGAATGGAACTCACGCTTGCGTATCTGGTGAGGCTAGGCTTTGAGGGTTCCGTAGTCAAAAAGGAACCCTTATAGTTTCGTCATGTCCGTCTGTCTGTCTGTCCGCGGCTTAGCTCAGAGACCCTTTGTACTAGAAAGCTGAAATTAAGTACGGATATACATTTCACCCAGGCCGAAAAAGTGGTAATAAAAAATCGTGAAAAATAAGTTTTATTAGGGTACCTCCCCTACAAGTAAAGTGGGGATGATTTTTTTTTCTTGTCTACTCCATCATGTCAGGAGTCGTTGGATAGGTCTTTTAAAAATAATGTGAGTATGCAAAGATCACTTTTCAATCAAGGGATCCGTTTCCAAAATATTAAGCTTGTTACAGTTGTTATAATAAATGTGAAAAAATTCACAGTAGTAGTACTCGTATATACGACGAAATTAAAAGGAAAACTATCGCAGCTAAGAAGTTTGTATTTCGATCTGTATTCCTTAGGAAAAGTTGTTCAGTTTCATAGGCAAATTCACATCCTTTAGGTTCTTTAAACTATTTTTGTTACACCTTGTATAAAAGAAAATTAATATCCTTGTTCAAACTTCATCAGCGACTCACCTTCAATTTAATAACAAGATCAAAAATACATAAATTTCAACGCTAATAAAACTTCAAAACGTATGAAGTGTAATTTAAGTCAATCTACAAAATCCGATTAAGTTTTATTTTTAAACTTTACAACATAAACATGCCTATAGATACAAGGTGTAACAAAATGGGAACACACAACTAAACAAAGGATAATGCCCAAAAGTAGGCCAAAGGTGCGCATCACCATTCAAATGCCAAAAATATTGGGCTGAATTATGAATCTCTTGATTTCATTTTTAGCCCTATCGATATCTGTACAGTTGGTCAAAATTGGAACAAAAAAGTTTCATAGTGAATTGGCAAAATGGTTATGTAAAATCTCTACGACTCCCGACGCTGTCAACTGCAAAGATTTCGCGGTCACACTGTAAGAATGGGGATTTTATAAATAACTAGCTTTAGCTCACGAATTCGTTCGCATGTTAAAATAAAAAGAGTCAATATATTAGCTTTAATTAAAAAAGTTTCATGAAAATCGGTTCAGTAGTTTTTGCGTGATGCTCGAAGAAATAAACAAATAAACGAACAATCAAACTAAAATTTCAAAAGTCAGTGATTTTGATTCAGGGGCATCAAAATAGCATAACGTGACAATTTCTTTGTAAATATCTTCAATAGACAAAATCAATATAAAAAAATGTAATAGTATAGAAACAGAAATTTATTGATTTGTCTTGCCGGCCAGCTAAAGTTGACAACTTTCAACTTGCATTTTGGCTTGGAGTCTTTGTTTGGTGACCTAATGTCAAGTTAAGAAGCAAGTTTAGCCTAACTTCTATAGGATTTTGAGAATGATCCTTCCCTAAGAAACAAAGATTTTACCTTTTTTGAAACACGCTGTATTTAAATATATAAAAATAAAAACAAAATTAATACCTAAAACGGTGGGAATAGTTCTTCGAAAGAGCGAAATAAGTCTGCAAAAATGTCATTTACGCTCGTAAAGTTTACGACTTAAAATGACCTAAATTATAATTTGCGAGTTTATGGCCGCCTCACATGTTGCCCGGTTAAGTTACTGGTAGGAAATAAATAAAAAAAGAACTAAGTTGTTCCATCGCAATATCTTTTTATTTAAAGAATAATTATGTTCTTGTTTGTATTTATGTTTATGTGTGGCAGCGCTTGTGGCCGAGTGGCAACCTCTTTCATTCCGATCACAAAAATTAAGCAACGTTGACCGTGGTCAGAACCCGAATGGGTGACCACCAGTGGCACAACAACTAGAGCGTTTTTGTGCTTCGGTAGGCACGTGAAGCCGTTGTTCCCGGCTACTGACAACCTGGTAAAAGCCTAAGCCAGAATTGGGTATGGTTTTCCCTTTCGGTTGCGGAAGTCAGATGGCAGTCGCTCTGTGTAAAAAGCAGTGCCCTCGTCAATTCCCCCAGATTAGGTAGCCGACTCCGTAAAAAGCCATTGGTCAAAAACGGAATAAGATTAAGCGATGATGATTTATGTTTTTATGAATATTGTCTAGTTATGTTCTTTTTTGTAGTTTTTTAGTTATTTTTGTCCCTTTGAGAAGTAGAAGAGCAAATTTTTTTCTTATGAAGTTATTTGTGTCAGATACAATTAATTTGTTTCTTATTGTTTGCAAGCAATAGCTCTTTTTAAAATTCAATAAAAAAATAATTATTGCTAAGTTTAAAGCACAACGTTACGTAGACTACAGCGCAAAAAAAATTATAGAGCAGTACCTAAGTAAAACAAATTACTACAACTAAATATTTATACTAGCTAGGTCTCAACCTAGACTGAAATACAACCTATAACCCTGGCACGGCTGAGAAAGTTTTATGTCGCTTTAAGGTTAGCCGATCGTAAAGGAGACTTATTCCGGATAGTGCCAATCACAGGCGATAAGACAGCGCTGCTCAAACTGTTGCAGAAAGGGGCAAACTAACAAAGTGGGTCACTGTGACCCCACGCAAAATAGTCCACACTGGATTGAATGCCCACAATGAAGTGGGCAAAAATAAAAAATATATCTAAGAAAGTTTCGCAAGTTTATAAATACGAGTACAGTTAACCAGTAAGCTAATTTTTGCTTGCACTCGACAATAGCTGCGCTCTCAAGCACGCTCTCAAGACCCGTCCTGTTGGCATTGAAAAACGATAACAGTAACAACGGCCATAGAAAATAAAAAGAAAACTAATTGTATTATCTCTTTCCTAATGATGTATTTAAAGATTTTGCCTAAGCGCCTGCGCAATATGGAACTTAACGGAAAAAAAACTAAGGACAAAGACATATTTTATACTATATGAACAATTTTACAAAATCTTGACGAATGCGCAGAAATGCGCAGCACCTTATTGGAAAACACCTAGCGACTGTTAAAAAGGAACTTCATCAACAGTAATTTAACTGAACATTTAAATTATTTTATGAACAAAATAACCATCGTCATAACATAGGTAACTGAAATACGCCGCGTCACAAAGTAGACACTAGAAAAACCCAACGCCTATTTAAATCTCTTCAATTAAACCCACCCTTACAAGGTTTGAGAAACCTTTACCGCGCTCGTAAAAAGTGTAGAATAAACCACTTTAAATGAATGTCGGCTAGTGTAAATTACGAGTTTGCACAGCTCAGTGCGAGCAGCGGCGATGGCTGGCTTCAGATGAAATTTAATTTAGCCGCGTTATAACGCGCATTGCATAGTTTAGTTTAAACTTTAATCGGAGTTATGCGAAGATACATAAAAGTCGGCAGTAAACGCTGCATCCACTTAGTTTTATAGCCCGAACCTTAGCTAAGGCGGGGGGTTCTGCGAAAATCAGCTGATATTACCTAC
Source organism: Athrips mouffetella (assembly GCA_947532105.1). Lineage (NCBI taxonomy): Eukaryota > Metazoa > Arthropoda > Insecta > Lepidoptera > Gelechiidae > Athrips > Athrips mouffetella. Next base: position 8,733,170 of record OX383973.1, read on the forward strand.
ATACTCTATATCACTAGGGAGGAACCAAGAAAATTAAAGAGTGCAGAATATAGAAAAGATTTCAAGAAGTGCCGGCCTCTTTGGTGCCGGCAAGGGGTGTACAGTCAACGGCAGGTCAAGCTTGGCACTCGCAGTGCGAGTCTAGCCCGTACGTATATTGAAATAAGAACGGTACAAACTCCAATGTGTCAAGCTTGAAGTGCTCTTGACTGTACCATTTTACATACTGCGGCCACCAACCACCGCGGTCTACGGTGGCAGCTGCAATGCTACCAAGCGTGGTGACAATGGTAAAATCCTAACAGAGTTCCCTGTCCAGCGATGGACTATTTATGGGATTTTATGATGATGATGAAACCTAATAGAATGACACGGTGGCGGACGGACAGACAGACAGATGACATGACGAAACTATAACGGTGCCTTGTTGACTACGGAACTCTAAAATACAAGACTGAAATTACCTTTTACCCAGCTTTGATTAAATAATAAAATAAGATGTTATGAAGTTTTATCTCCATTCTCCTACTCTGACACAATTGGTCGTAATCCGTGTACACAAACAAGGTAGACCAACCGCGCACCTAAACACAAGTACTAAGTAGCAATTTGCTTTATCATACAGAAGCACAAGCTGCACAACAGATTGAAGAATATAACGCATCTACTCTAAAGGGACACTTACAGAAATATGGTTGTAGTCTTTAAAAATTGCGTTCTTTACATGCATGGCCGCACGTCAGTAGAAACACTTTGACCTTGAGCAGGTCTCTGGTTTCGGGTGTTTGTGGCGTAGCGCTAGTTTAAGTCTATACTGGTTTTGTTTCCACTTCGTTGCTACCGTGCGTACGTATAATATACAGGGTGTAAGGGACGTTGTACCGAAACCGAAACTTTCCCAAATAAACATTTTGACCTGTCCATACAAACTGTTCGACCAGAGTGAGCAATTTGTATGGAGAGGTCAATTTTTTTTTTCATTTCCCAGAAATATTTCTCAAGGAAAGTTGTTTAGTTTCGTTGACGGAACACGCCCTTTCAGTTTGCGGTACACCGTCACTTACACCCTGTATATGTATGTCTCTATTTTGTATTGGTTTGGTTCAATATTGGTTGGAAACCATTATTTCGCATAGACTTGGCACATTATTTATGAATCGTTTTTTGTTTGCTAATTTAAAAGTTCTAAACAAGCCATGCTTTAATGCGGAAAAACTGGGAAAACTGAGACCACAAGTAACGCAGTAAATATATATTTTTATTTGAAATGTCGATATAAAAAATATTCGATTCCCGTACGGCAGAATGGAACGTAGTCAGTCATAATAATAACCTACCATAGAATTAAAAAAAGATGTTTTTATTTTTAATTCTATAATAGGCTATAACTGACTTGACTGTGTTTCATTCTGCCATACAAAAATAAAAATATGTTGCTGCGTTAGAAAAAAAATATGTTTTTTATTATAACATTGACCCTATCTCTATAATCAAGTTTCGAGGTTCTCAGTCACAGTGCTTTAGCAACTTTAATCTATGAAGCCCCATCTCGCCATGTTTTTAGGGTTTCGAACGCAAAGTGTGAAAAACGGAAACCTTTTAATATGCCTACAATGTCAGTCTGTCTGTGTGTCAGCAGGAACCGTAATAGGTAAATAGTTGAAATTTTTACAGATTATGTATTTTTGTTGCCGCTATGTTTATATAAGTTATAGAATAACAACAAATAATAAAAACTAGTCAAGTGCGTGTCGATTTTAATTACACTTCTGCGTGACTGCGCGTCCATAAATAAAACGGTATTTTTGCTTTAGTAACTGAACCCTCGATGCGCGAGTGCAACTTGCACTTGACCGATTTTTCCTGTTTTGGATAATTTGTATGATTGCGACACTTATTCTTTTAAGGTTTAAAGTAATCAAGAATCTAGTGATTCCCAGTGCAACTTACATCTCGCGGACACCCACTGTCACAGCTAGTGTAATTCCTCAATTTATGGCGATCGAGTTTATATCTCCTCAGACCGAACTGACGCGTTTTACGACCACTCAGGCCGTCTAAGTTCCCTGAAACGTCTACAGGGTGTAACTTTCTGTAAATTATACGTTTTGCTTTTGGGAAATTGGTTCATTCTCTTCTCTTTGTGTCTGGATGGGAGCCGAAATCGAGTTTTTGATTATGGAGTGTGTTTTATACACACATTCTATCCTATACTATTAAACGAGCAATATTTTTTGAATTCGAACAACTCATGGAGATCTTTAGAGGTCTATGTCCAGCAGTGGACGTCTTTCGGCTCATATGATGATGATGAATGCATACATTCCTTGATCTGAACGGAGACATATTATCCAAGAAACATAGGTCGAAAACAAAAAAAAAATGTTGACCTCTCGTAGAAACTACATCAGCGCATTTGTATGGGAGGTCAAATTTCTTTTTTCGAATTACGACCTATGTTTCTTGGACAATATTGATCAAAATGATAAACCAATTTGTATAAAAAATTATATTTATTTTTCAGGTTTCTGAATGTCAATTATTTAAAGGGCTTACCAATTTTTTAAACAGCCGATATAACTGTCAAAATTGCTTCAAATCAACTTAGATCAAATACTACTGTACCTTATCACAAAATACAACAGAACAGTTGACTATTTGTAATCCTTTTATAATTACCACGTTTTGTAAGCAAATCCCAAACAGTTCACGTGCATTTTCAAAATAAAATAATCTCAAAATACTTATTATAAGTAGGATCTATCTAAGTAAATATCTCTCTACATAATTAACATAGGTATTGTTTTGTATTTAAGTACCTTCCTAAATTTCATTTTTGATTTCAATATGTATGTGCTATGTATCATTATGTACGTAGTCAATAAATCTATATGTCTATATTAGACACCACCCCTAACTTCAACACGGACAACCAAGCTGTACAACGTAGCTATAAAAAATATCTAAAGAAAACATCCTGTATTTAATGGAAGGTAATGTTATTAAAACTAAGAATGGCAACAAACAGAACGAGGCCAATAAAGCAAATTCCAAAAAGTCATAAAACAATCACGCACAAACGCTCCTGACTTACACTATAATCAAAGAATTCCGACTCCTTGCTTCGCTCGGAATAGAAGAAATACTAATTTATTTCGTATAATTTGTCCCGTGTGATGCCGGCAAAGAATAGAAACAACCCATACATACCCGTGGGTGTCGTAAGAGGCGACTAAGGGTTAAACTAAACTGGAGGATGGGCAGCAGCATCCTCCTTTGTATCTTACATCTTACTTACTGCGGTCACCTACAACCGCGGTCCATGGTGCCAGCCGTAACGCTAACAAGCGAGGTGACTATGGTAATTCCCCTCTACATTTTTCTAGCATAAGCTAGAATTTATGGAGTGAGGTCCCTGTCCTGTAGTGAACGTTTCATGGGATGACTAATTTATTTTACAATGAGATGACATCTGCAATTGTGTCCCAAGTTGAAATGTCAAATCAAACGTGATATGACATCCTCATACAAAATTTACAGAACGACGACGCCTATTTACAATGACTGAATGAATGTCAAAATACCTTGTAACACATATTTTCATTAATTTTCCTTCTATTACCCTTCTAATTCTATGACTATACTCGTAACACACCCCAGACACTACACACATAGAGCGCGAATTTGAAATTTGAAGATCGCCGCATAGGTCTACATATTCAATCTTTTGTATTGAATATGTAGACCCTCAGGAGCACCACGAGAATCTCGCGGGCCGGGCGGGTGCGCTTGGGGGTGCGGGGTGGATTGCAAGGGGGCGGAGAGTGTGTCACGGAGCGGGGCTGCATGCCTCGCTCGCATGCTGCCTCCTTTCGTGATCCTGGCTCTATCGTCCTGGCCCAAAATTCCAAATTCCAATTTCAAATGTCTTCTATCTCTGTTTTTCGGTGTCATTCGTGTCAAAAACAGTCAGTTTACCTTGGATTCTGGTCGTGCTCGGACGTGCCCGCGCGCAGCACGACCACCGCCTTGTATTTTGGATCCCCTACCTACACCCTGAAGAGTCTCTCTCTCTGCCTGCCGCTGAGCAGCTTTTGGTGGCAAGTGTCCGTTCTGTTCTGTGACTATAATGCAAAACTGAGTAGTTACTATTAAACAGAGTTTTAATAAATTCAGGTAAAAATCCTTTTAGGGGTTGAAGGGCTTATTCTGGGGTTTAAATTACAACTTTTGAAATTTTACAAAAAAAATATCTTACCGCCTGTTGCACAAAGCGTCCTTAAAGTTAAAGTTCCTTGCAGTCTCCTCCTTCCTTGAAGTCAGCTCCTTGATATCTCTTTCTGTTTGATTAAGAAAGTGACAGCAATAGATTTAAAGGAGTTTTAACTTTAAAGACGCATTTTGCAACTGGCTGCAAGTGGTCCAATTTGCATCGATTTTATTTTTGCTGACTTTGAAAAGTCGTTGACCAAAAGTTGTTGCCTTTAGCCCCAAGAAAATTTATTAAAGCGTGATTCTGTAATGTAACTAGGAACTTGATCAATTTTGGTGGTCTGGTAGATTGAGCTAGTCGTGCTTGTCAAGGTCACTTGGAAGCTTATCATCGTCATCTAAACTTTAAAACCCACTGCCACACCCCAGGTACTACATACATCGAGCGCGAATTTCAATTTATAATTAGAAGGTCGCGTAGGCTCGCAAATTCAGTACAAAACATCCTCAGAAGGACCACGAGGTGCGGGGTTAATTGCAAGGGGGCGGAGTGGCCGTTCTGTATGATATAGTACTATTACTTTATTCTTTGCCATTGTTATATAGGAAGCTTCCTCCTGAATTTCACAACAAAAATGCGTGATAAATTTTGAAAGAGAAGTAAAAAATATATATATTTTTTTTAATTATTCAAAAATTTGTATTGTTGCCGCTGTCGACGCGCGTTACTCGCGCTGTTGACGCGCGTCATACGCACCCCAAGCGCGCTGCTGACGCGCGTTTATATCGCCGCAAACGCGCTGGATAGTTGCGTTGGGAGCAGAATTTATGGTCCTTATGAAATAGTGTACTTAATTTTAGTATGTTACTCAGGCCATTAAACAGAACAACTTTCCTCAAGAATCCCAAGATCGATATGACGATATACGAAAAACCAAATTTAACCTCCCATACAAAATGCGCTGTTAGCTAATGCTTTTCTATGGCAGGTCAAAAATTTATTTTCGTATTTCGAATTATTTTCCTTGGGAAAAGTTATTCAGTTTCATGGTCTGAGTGACATACTAAAATTAAGTTCACAATTTCATGAGGTCCTAATAGATGATATTAGATTTGCCGCCATTTCCAATCTTTGCCTTTTTCAAGTAAGTATTTCGTGCTCGTGCAAGTTTATTGAAAACAGATAGAAAGTATAGACAGTGATACAGAATGCATTTAGTGATACATGCATTGACACCATATAAGTCTAGGAAAAATACGACAAAGCAAAACCTACAATGAATTAGCAAAGAATGAAAATCGAAAAGAAAACCATGTCATGTTTAGAAACTGCTCTGTTTGTTTATTTCAAATACCTAGCAGGCAGACATAAGGCAGCTTGTTTTAACACATAACAGAACTGTTATATATATACATATTATACCTACTTGTTTACTTACTGTTATTTAATTTATATGAGTGAAGACAAAGTTGTATTTGCAACTGCTTATAATATGGTATTAAAACACTCGTCAGTTTCTATTATCATACGAGGCTGTATATTTTATATGACAGTTTAATAAACTACTTTTCTTCACAGTACTACTCCACGCATTTACGCGCAAAAAAACGCGCTGTAGACGCGCGTTGACGGCACGTATACGCGCGACGACTGCGCGTTTGTATCGCGGCAATCGTAAACAAACTGCTCTGTGAAAAGCGCGGTGTGCATCCCCTCTAAAATGGTCGTTCCTGTCACTTTTGCTTAATAGCAATATCCGCCCAGTCAACGAAACATTTTTGGGAAATTAAAAAAAAAATTGTTTTCTCCATACAAATTGTTCGATCAAAATGAGCAATTTGTATGGACAGGCAATTTTTTTAAATTCCACTTTGGGAAAGTTGTTCAGTTTCGTAGACTGAACACGCTCGTTCAGTTTTCGGTACACTACTGTCCCTTACACTCTGTATATTTAGTAATCTGTCGACGTGACAGATAAGATGCTTCAACATTCTTGCCTGTAGGTAACTAAAAACGCAACGTACTTTTTTACAGGATATAAAGCATGGTATTGACATGATTTAGGAAATTTCTAAATCTTTTACGTCGAAGATTGCAAAAATAGCAATCCTTCCTTAAATATTGGATTAAAAAACTCATGTGAAACCGAAAATTGCAGGCTGCTCTGCTGCCCTGCTCAGTTCGACCAGGGGAAGCGAGGTATTGACAACAAAAACATTGGCTGACGTGCGTGCCTTTCGTTTCGTAAATACAAATTGACTGAGTTCAAACTTGCAGTAAAAATCCGGTAATATTGATTAACATTGCGTCAGTAAAGTCTTACTTTGTTCATCCCCAAGTAAAAGGTTCTATTAAGCTACATATTAACTAATTGTACTATCTTTCATAATTTCATTTCATCATTGGCATTTAAATTGGTATGTAACTGGTCACCAATTTTGTATTCTTTTTGTACTATGTATAGAACTTGAAACTTACATCATTTTTGTAACGTTGCTTACAATTATCTCAACAGAGTAACAAATAAGCTTACTGGAGCAAAGATAGGTAATTAATCAAATCAATTATTTCGATTATTCGTGTGTTTGGTACTTAAAAGAGTAATTAGAGATCTATTATTGTAAGTACACAATCATTCCAGAAGTAACGTTATAGACCAGTAATTTTATTATTGCATAAATGCGGAAAGTTTGTCTTTTTGTAACGCACAATTTGGTACATGCTACTACGGAAACTAAGTCTTTTAATGATAGGATATTTAGGTTTTGTAATATTACACTGTTACATACATAGAAAATACATTGTAAGCTTACTGATAGTTAAATAGGTTTTTAACAATAAATAACCAAGTTTGAGCAGAAAATAAAACAAAAATATGTTTTCCCTCGTTTTCGTTTTTGTATTTTTCATAATTTGTAAACATATATCATGTGGGAACTTCAACTGGTTAAAAACAGCCGTTTAATGGTCGGACGGAGACATTACGTATAGGCTTTATAATTGGGTCCTTTCGGCAACCTTTGAATACAGAACCCTAAAAATACATTATTGAACCGGTTGTATTTGTTATGTGTCGGTCAGTTGACCCGTGTATGTGACAAATTATTTCTTTGTTACTAAGCTCTGTGCACACTGGCGAGCGCAATGTTTACGTTAGAATCACGCGCGCGTGACCGCACTTCGACGTTTATTTCCAAAACAATCACGCTTCGAAGACCGGACTCGACTTTCCACGGCAACGCGTAAAGCTCTGCACAGGATACGGCAAGAAATATAGGACGAAACGTGAGATAAATTAAACTGTGGTTTCGCCATGCACAATGGATCTTAGTATTCATTTGCGACCACACGAGAGGGTTCAAGATAAAATTTATATCTTTTACAAGCTTTGTTTTTAAGTATAATGTGAACATTTCAAATGTACTTACATCGATAGACGCAGCGGGTAAATGAAATTTAAAAAGAAATACGTTTTCTTTGGTAGAGAAAGAAAGAATATCATATATTTTTTCATCTTTAATAAAGTCACAGAAAGGTCGTGTTTGTGCCTACACCCTAATCTTCTTCTGAAACCATCGACTTTGATTTAGAGCGATGTTTGTTGGCCAACATCCGGCCCCCGTGCGTATTTACAATTACGGCACTTGCAATGTAGTTGTTAGTGTGCAATCGCCTTTACAACTCTCAATACATTAAAACTCCTTTATGCTAGTGATGCGTAGTTCATGTTGATTCTCAAACTGATATAAAAAGGTCTCGTTTTTCGTGCGCCAACAACTTATGTTGCCGGTGATAGACGGATTATTATTCTTCTTATTTTTGTGTCTCTTTAGTGTTTTCTTCTTCCGCATACCTGTAGAGCAACAATACAACATCTAAGCTCTTGTATCCTATATACTATTAAACGTATATACCGGTTTCTCGAAAACGGCTCTACCAATTTCGATGAAATTATTATGGGGGTTTTCTGGCAGGTCTCATTTCTGGGAAAATTCGTTTTCTCCATGTTTTTAACTATTTCTTGAAAATAGCGCGTTTTAGAAACAAAAGTTGTAGCTCTATTGGTTACTGTCGTCGGCAAAGTTTTTTGAAATCCTTTTGTCATTCTCCATTTACATGGAGTAAGTAGTACGCACGGCAGAAAGCACGTAGAAACAAAACCAGTATAAGCTACGCTACAAACACCCGAAACCAGAGACCTGCTCAAGGTCAAAGTGTTTCCACCGCCGTGCGACCGTGTGTACATTTTGCAATATTTTTTATGAGATATTTAATGAATTAGGATAGACGATGCACATTTTGCACTTTTTAGTTGGAGAGACAACTCTTAGAAAACGGTTAAAGAAACAAATTTCCCACCCAGCATTTTAAATTTTGCGGGCCTCGATGGAAAATATAACATGTCCCTGAAATATTTTTCAAAGGAAAAGAGTTCTTACATCGCCTTTTATGTGGAAATGGGTACTAGGGTTTAGAAGCGTTTCTTCCTCATGAAAAATAACAAACAGAACTTATTTTTCTTTACAGTTAATGTTGCTATAACTGACACTGAATGGTACATTGTGTCGAGTTTATTGAGCGTTTTAATAGAGAAATAACAAGCGTGTCCCGAGAGAACCTATACACGTTTTGAGCCAACTCCTTTGTTACGTACATTCAAGAGCACATCAAACTTGACACATTGAACTTTGTACCGTTCTTTTTTTGACGTACGAGCTACGCCGAGTAGGGCTTCGAGTGACAAGTCTGAACCTGTCGTTGACTGTGCCACTTTATGAACAAGGTGGAACAAAAAGGGTTTACCAATCCTGAAGGATGTGAATATGCCCATGAAACTGAACAACTTTCCTTTAGGTCCTCCACTCTCCTAAAGTTTAGGAAAATGTGTCGAACGAAATATGAAAAATAAAATTTTACCTCCCATAGAAACTATATAAACTGATAGAGCATTTTATATAGGAGATAAAATAGTAGTTTAAGATACAAGTTCCGTAAGTAGGGTTATTACAAACGAGTTGACGTTTTGTAAGCCCGAGACGAAGTCGAGGGTTTACCATCGGCACGAGTTTGTCATAACCCTTACGGACGTGTATCTTACGACGTTTTTCAATACACTTGTGAGAAAACAGGAATAAGTAAAACACTTGGTAAAGGAACCAACCATGGGTACTGTCAGCCTCTTGTCGATTTATGTTCTCCTGGTACTCTCCATTTTATTTTAAATTTAGGTAGGCAGTCGTCACTCAAGTAAAAAGTCACCACGGTAGTATTTTTACAAAATAATTTTATGATCAGAGTGTAAAAACTCCTTGGTATTATACTTTTTTTAACTACTTACGAGCAATGTTTACGTCCTTGTAAGTACGTTTTTCGAGCAAATGTATTGAAAAAAAAATTTCGTATTTCGACCTGTATTCCTTAGGAAAAGTTGTTTAGAATTATGAGCAGAATCACATCTTGCAGGGTTGACATACCATTTCTGTTACACCTTGCATATCATTGTGGTATTTTAAAGGTAATGCAAATATTGGAACCAAGTGTTCAGACCAACATCATCATCATAACCATTGTACCAAAGCTGGGGGATTTTGAACGATTTAATCCTTAGTTTAATCGAGATTAAAATGACGAAAAAAAAGACAACAACTTTTAACACCAAAATAAAAAGGGCAAGCATAAAGATTAATGATCAAAGTAGGTACGCACGCAGTATTGCGTAGAGTCGTAGACTAAAAGATAATGTTATTAATAAAACTTTTCAATAATGACTTTTTCGTGATGAATAAAAGAACTGGTCCAGAACAACATAAAAGTAACTGGTTTATATGACTATTGCAACAATATTCTTTTCTATTCAACAACCAATTTAAATCTCCACATGTCCCATTAGACACGGTGACATACAAACGAATAGAAATATTTTACGATTGCTTCTAAAAACTGTTTTGCTACAAACCATTTGGTTGTTCATACTCATACCAATCGTAAAACCAAAGAATACTTGTTTTCTTACAAAGAGCGATGTCTTCAAAATTAAATATGTCGGAATAGTCATCAAAATCTGTTCAATGTGTCACATAAATAGACAAAGACGGTAAATATAAAGCTTATGATAGGAAAGGACGGAAATAATTTTCGGAACTATTGACTGCCTCGGTGGCCCTTTTCTTAATTGAGTCGCAAGTAGAGCTCTTGTGATATGATTTATGACTTGGGACATTTTAAACACTTCTCATTTAGTATTATAAGTGTCCGGTCATAAACGGCCGTGTCAAATGTAACGTGGATGTAATAAAGTACGAGAAAAATGGGTTTTTTGTTCAGTCAACTCTTAAGTTTTTGAAAAGATCGTTCAGTTTTCGGACTTTTGATGGGTTGCTTCCGGATTAGCTCTCGTTTCGGTGATTATTGAGATGTTTTTAACGTTGATGTTTCATTACGTTATTTGACACAGACTCTAGCTGTTTTACTATACAGCGTGTTTCGCTTCCCAAACTCAGCGGTTTTACTACTGAAAGCAAACAACTTTTCCGATAAAAAATATTTTTTAAATCGAATAAAATCTTTCGCCGTTCCATACAAAATGTAATCCATAATCTCGTGTCCACTTGACTATGGAGATACGAAAAAATGTTTTCGAGTAAAAAATTACCTTCGGGAAAGTTACTTGTTATTATGAGAGGTGTTCCTTGCGGTGCTGGCAAAGAATAGCACCAACCCATCACTACCCGTGGGTGTCGTAGGAGGCGACTAAGAGCTTAAGAACTGAAGGATGGGCAGCAGCATCTTTCTGTGTATCATACCATCTTACGCGGTCACCAACAACAATGGTTGCCAGCGCAACGCTTACAGGTGTGGTGTATATGGTAAATCTCCTCCATAGTACACACGGCCGCACATCGGTAGAAACACTTTTGGACCTAATGGCGTGGTAATAGAGTTGAATAAGTTTCTACCGACAAGCGGTTGACCGTACCATGCATTTTTGCTGGAGTTTTGAAGGGAGGATGTCCTGTATTGAACGTTTCATGGGATTTTATGATGATTAGTTTCAATATATATGAACTAAAGTAGGGCCAACGTAAGAGGTCCGTTTTGACGTTTTCTTAACACCAGCACACAGGGTTCGTTTTTCTTTGCATGTCGTTATTTTTCATACGTTTGACAGCTGTCAGAATGGACCTATTACGATGGCCTTACTTTGATAATATCTTCATTCAAGAAATCTCTTTCTGTATGTAGGTTTGCCAACTGTAAAAATGGAATAATAATGGCAATGAAGGTAATGATAAAAGAGAGAATAAAAGCTTAAGGGGGTTGCTGAGTGGCAGCACCTTACTTTTAGAAATAAATTTATTGCGTCGCAAATACAAAACATTTCATTAGTATTGTTCGTTTGGCGGCAATATGGGGTAGCTATACATGTAGCTTAGCTTATCATTTATAGCTTTGTATTGGTAAAGTGCTAAAAGTGGCCGTTTTTGGCACTTTTGGAATACAAAGCTATTCACGATAAGCTAAGGTGTGAGGTGATGGATAATAAAATATAGAACTACCCCAAATTGCCGCCAAACAAACAATCATTATTAAATGTTTTGTATTTATGACGCAATAAATTTATTTACACAAAGTGGCAGCACCTCTGCTCAGCAACAGCCTTAAAGTTACCTAAAACAATACCTGTTTTGAAACTCTTCCAAAGTGAAAGTACTCATATAAGTAAATGAATAAAAATAGTGCGTGTTTGTTTGCACGTTTGAACTTTGAAGTGAGTAATTTGGTCGTGAATTATTAAAATTTGTCGGTAGGGTGTCGGCCGGTAGACGTCGTAAAATTTAACGACAGAGACGGCTTGCAAACGTCCCTTGTATGACTCTTCGGGCTGGTACAGACAGAGGGAGGAAGAGCGAATATTGACAGTTATTACGTTGGAAGCTGCACCTCTCAAAATACACTGACAAGCGATCATGGTAATAGAGTAATCGTCAATAAGCTGTTTTAACAGTTAAGTGTCAATTAAGTATTCAAAGGTGTCGATAGATTGAGTTGAAGACAGTTGCTGAAGAACTTAAAGTAAATCTGTCATAGATGAAGCGTGAAGCAAATAAACTTCCTTAAGCTACACTTACGCTTACTTAGACAACAGATAGAATAGAATAAAAGAAGTTGACAGTTAAATTTTCCTACAACGACGCTATTTATCAAGAAAAGGAAAACTAGCTTTTCTTTTTTTAAAACAAACCTTTTCTGAAGTTAAAACTTTATTTAATCTGATGCTAACAATTTCTGTTTTGTTGAAACAGAAAGTGTTATAATAAAGGAAGATTTTGTTTTAAAGCAACTATGCATACAATAGACAGAGAGTTTAATAAATCTTTCTCACATATCAAACATCCACAAAATAGACAGAGATAAATCTAAAAGAGGACAAACTGTCATATCCTACAACGTAAATGTAACTGGCGTCATTAAGAGATTTACCTTGAAAGTACCGGTGTATCCTTCGGGATACAGGAAAATTATAGGTAAAGACCTATTATTACAAATAATTACTATTTATGATTTAGAATAAATTCAATTAAAATTTACAATAAGTTAAATTAAATGAATATTTTAAATGCATATGAAAGTAAATTATCACACGCTCCGCTCATATTTGCAACGCCCTTACAGGGTTCATGTACCACACTAAACTTAGTTATAGAACACCTTTTTAAATGCATGTACATGAAGGCTAATAAAGAAATGAAATGAAATGAAATTTTGACATATGCCCCCTATGTCAATTTCCCATAGAGTTCCAAGAAAATTAAAAATTCAGGAAAAATGTATTGCAATTTATGTGAAATTATGCCTTATCGCATAAATATTTATGTTTTCTTTTCAATTCCTGCGAATTTTGACATTGGGCTTTAGAGGTGAATCTTACAATGAATGAAGAACATTTTGATTTTTTGGTTTGAACCCAAAAATGTTCTTCCGGAAGGAAAGGTAGAAAACGAAGCTTTGTTATCATTGAATTATTCTGTTACTTGATGGGTTAACCATGTAAGATGAATTATCGATATAAATGTTTTATAAAACGCGGTCTAGCTCGGTCAGTCTGTATCAGTCTCAGAATTTTGTGACCTCTTCTAAATATATTACCACACTAGCAAGTTCTGCTGACTATCTTAATGACAAAGGCAATGTAATGCAAAAACGCGCGTTAGAGACTTTGTAAGGAGCCTTTGTTGGCAACATTAATAGCGTCAGAGCTTATAGAACTAAACTAAGGCAAATAAGGCTAAGATCTCTATTAATGGGCCAATTCTGTTGCGAATCCTAAATTTATTAGGCGGCTAAATGTAATTTTTTTTCTACGAATTTTTAAACTGAGTGAAAAAAGTATTTTTACTGCAATTCTTGTAACTGGACTGAAGTGGACCGATCATCTCACAATTTTTCAAACTCTAGAGCAAATTTTCGTTCAGAAAAGTGGTATAAATATAAATCACCAGAAGGCTAAAGCATTGAGAGAATAACTCGAATAACTAACTAACTGTTGGACACAAACAAAAATTCGTTCAACAATCGGATAGCAAAATACAGCATCAATAAATCTTCACAAAAACATAGTGCAATATCATGTTCCGTTAAAAAAACAAAACGAATTCCCATAAGTAAAACTCGTTTAGTCGCAACAGTTCTGAATTAGGCGCGACGGTGTAAAAATCACATTGTTTCTTTGAACGACTTGGGAAACAGCTGCGGGACCATGGCACGTTTATACCTCAACAACATTTATATAACTTGGTAACATGTGTATCTTTATAGGTGAACAAAATGTAAGTACAAGAAAGAGAAAGTGAGCCGTATGACGTGCTTTTCTTGGTATAATTACACAGAATTATTGGGAGTCCTTTGGGAATTCAGCAGACAGTCTGTGTTAGTAGAAAAACTGGAGGGTATTTCGTATGCAAACATAACAAAAAAACCGGTCAAGTGCGAGTAGGACTCGCGCGCCGAGTGTTCCGATATACCTATAGTATTTTTGGAAGCAATAAAGTCCATTCTCAGGACCGCAAAACTAAATTTGTTTGTAAAGGTTTTTTGCAGATTTCTGAAAAACCGTGCAACTTAGAAAGATCGTTTTATTTTTGGTGTAAAGTTTACATAAACCTCTGTCAATTGTAATTAATTCAGATTTTTCCTTACTCAAACTTCGGAGATAAGGGAATGGGGGGAATGGTATTTTTTTTGTCATTTTTCATCATAACTTGAAACTAAGAAATTAAAAAAAATACAAAAATATATTTTAAAATGTACAAGTAAAGCCATTTCATATGATACCCCACTCGACCTAGTAGCGACTATATTCTAAAACTATTCCAAATTTCAGGTCGATAGCATGAGTGGTTGCTGAGATATAGAGGTGTGACAGACAGACAGACGGACAGACAGACAGACAGAGCGGCACCATAAGGGTTCCTTTTTTTACCATTTTGGTATCGGAACCCTAAAAATGATCCCTCCTACAAGTCGACAAGTTTGCTGTGAGGTTGAGTTTTAATGACTTTCCTTTCATAGGTCGGATGTCCTCTGATGAAACTGTGTAAAAATTTTCTTGTTAATCGGTTTTGCTGTGTGGTATATCTGAAATCTCTCAGCATTTCACTAATAAGTAGTTACCGTTACCTTACTAACTAGGCTTTTCAAAGTTACACGTTTCATTCGAAGAAATGAAATAAAAGTTTTTCAAGCTGTTACTTTCCAAATGAACATGGAAGGAGAAGCGAACGTGATGGAAAAATTAACAAAATATCTTCAGAAAGTACGTTCTTCCAAGTTTAGAGTTTCTTATCCGATCCAATCCAAGTTTCGGCAGTAAACCCGGTAGTGCAGGAGCTAGCGCACTTATAGTCCGAGAGCCAAACGTAGCCGTGCGTCACTTTATAGCTTACGAGTAGGTCCGGACGCGATCCCATCAGAAACTACAGTTTCTTGTTATAAACTAGATTTGCTTGAAGTTTAATGTACAGTTCGCGTAGATAGATATGAGGTTTGTTAAAATTAGTAGGGAGGTAGGTTTAGTAGACCAGAATTTTCAAGCCGCTAAAATGGCCTCTGACGATTGTTTACTCGGGTAGGGTACAGTCAGCATGACTCACAATTTCACATCTTAGATTATTTAAATACCTCTGCGGAGACCTGTCAATAAACTGAGTTTTACATCAATCATACCTACTTATCGACGCCCTCACTTTATGGTAATTAAAATGACGTAGGCAATTATATCAATCGCGTGACCTAAATAAGTTAAACAATTTATTTTATCTGTCTGCAGTATCCCAGACCGAGAAACTCGTTCTCGATCTCTCGGTATCTACCTCACGTGTTGGTCACGTGAAGCTATAGGGCTGCCTCATATTTTAATTCATGCTGTGTTTATATTTACAAAAAGAGTAATAAATTTATACATTCACGTAATTTACTTTATATTGTCTTTGGATCAGATAGATGAATAGGGTGGGTTAAGATTTATTGCGATATGTTTCATTCCACTTCGTCTGTCTGTCACATCTGTTTCTCAGCAACTACTAACTCACGCTAACGACTTGTTTGGAATACTTTAAAAAAAATTACAATATATTTCCTCCAAAGTTTGCTAAACGAAAAATCTGAATTAACCCTTGAAGATAAAAGTTTATTTTAATATTACAGGAGGAATACAACGATCTCTCTAAGTAGCATAGTTTTTTTTTAATCTGCAGAAAACCTTTAAAACATACTTAGTTTTGCCATCCTAAAAAATAGTATAGGTCCTAGAAATAGACAAGAATACAGCACATACTTGTGTATACGACGCACAAAATAACTTTGGCCCTGTCATTGATGCGCAGAAGAAAAAAATGGCCCATTTTTGACTTCTGCGCATCAATGACAGGGCCAAAGTTATTTTGTGCGACGTGTAACGGCTTTAAATAAAAGTGACATGAGTTGAAATTTAATTCTTGTTATAATGCTACTAACTCATCTTGAGCATTTACGCAATCAAATTAATCACCATTACTGTGATATAAGTAACTAAATAACAAACGTGGTAGCCCTGATTCGTCATCTTATCACCGACCTAATCAATATTGCATCGGACTCGAGCACACATGAAGAACACTAAATACTAATCGATGGTGACAACTGGCAACCCTAGTGCAAAAAATGCAGATGGCACAACGAACACCATAATCGGCGGTAAAATGTAGCTGCCAGTAGTGAAACGTGTCTGCAACCGCGTGGATAAGAAGTAAGAAATGAGCTTTTTATTCTCTGACAGCGTCTGTGTTCCCGAGTTCACATAACCCGAATCTATTCAAGTCGCGAGTGAATAGGCTTCTTCTGGGTAAGCTCGTTCCATCGTCGACCTCATCTCTGTCTTCAAGACTAGATCGAGGTCAAGAGTAAGCCCATTTTCATAAAAAAAAAACCTACTTTCAAAATTGTTTTTTATTGTTTTTTATTTAATAATGTTTTTTTGTCTCGGTGACACGACAACTCTCATAGTTCAATTTATGTCAAAAACAAAACATTTTTTATTCATTGTAGGATATTAAAAATCTCTTAATGACGTCAGTTACATTTACGTCGCTTCACAAACAAAGTGGCGCCATGTGGAAAAAAAAAAGAAGCGACAATAAAAATCCACTGTAATTTGTAATTTATGTAATGTAAAAAAAACTAATATCAAGCTAACATAGAGCTATCCACTATAATAAAACTATTGGACGAGAACAGTTATTGATCAAGATATAATTTATTGTAAAGAGATATCGCCTACAATGGTTCACACACAAGTGCGGAAACCACACACTTAACTTAGAACTTATCGCCTGCACCTACTAAACCTCTCCACAAAATACTTGCTGATTTTGAGATATGTACTTATGAAATAGAAAGATTAGAAGCTTTTGAGATGTGGTGTTGGAGGAGAATGGAAGGGATCAGTTGGACAGAGAAAAAGACAAACGAGGAAGTTTTAGTTAAAGTTTTAGTTAAAGAGAAGAGAAAATTGCTGAGAACCATCGAAAATAGAAGAGGGACGATGGTCGGACACCTGATAAGACATGACACTTTCATAAGGAATATTATTGAAGGAAAAGTAGAGGGCAGGAGAGGAAGAGGAAGACCAATACGCACGTATTTTGACCAGATAAAAGAGAGGGTAAACGTCGAGTCTTATCAGGATGTCAAATCATTGGCAGAGGACAGAGAAAAATGGAGATTGCTCCACCGACAAGAGCGCGGCTCTTAAATACTTATAAGGTCCAAGCCAGACAGAACGGGCGCGGCGCGCTTCGGGTGCGCCCGAGGCGCGCTTCGAGCGCCCCCGTGGTACACTTTTCGGCTGCCTGCGGTCACGCCGGCGGTGCGCCGATGGTGCGCCGGTGGTGCACCGACAGTGCGCTTTAGGCATGCCGTCTCGTCGCCTGTTCAAATCACATGCATACAAAATGCAGGAGAACGACGCGGTGCAAGCCAGACAGAAGAGGTGCGCTGAAGGCGTGCCGTGCGGCGCACCTCTTCTGTCTGGCCTGCGCCTTATATCGCCAAATTCACCAAATTGCCACAAATTGCACCAAATTTTTTCCAGGTACTAGTTAGGTACATAGCTCTCAATTTTTGATAAGAGCCAATTCTTGAATTTTCGATGGAAACTTTTTGAAATTCAATAATTGGCTCCTATCAAAAATTGAGAGCTATGTACCTAACTAGTACCTGGAAAAAGTTTGGTGAAATTGTAAATCGTGTCTACGTGAAACAGCTAACTGACCGCACTATTATGAAAACAAAAACAACAAATAGGCATCAATGTGGTTACAGCATATCGCACAAACATTTTATTGACCACGCATGGGCGGGCGGACATTCCTCTAAGCCGCAACTACCTAATAGATACATGTAAGTAGATTGCGGACAAGACACAAGTTAGGAGCGACCGAGCTTGCTCTGTACAGGGTGTAAATTTGATTGCGTGCCATATCTCAGGTGCGGGATCAGTATATCAGTAACTGAACAACATTTCCCTAGGAACATAGGTCGAAATACAAAAAATCAAATTTGACCTTCCATACAGAATTCGCTATCAGCTGATGCAGTTTCTATGGGAGGTCAAAAATAGATATTCGTTTCTCGACCTATGTTCCTTGGGAAAAGTTGTTCAGTTACTGATACTGATCCCGCCCCTGAGCTATGGCACGCAATCAAATTAACACCCTGTATATTCTTCACCAAAGCCCACTAACAAGCAGCATTGCAAGGTTTCTAAAACGCACTATTTACAAGAAATGTCAAAAAAATGGAGACAACGAATTTTCCCATGAGACCTAGCTAGATCGATTTCTCGCCCAACAAAACCCATGTATAGAAAATAGAGCCGTTTTTGAGAAACCGGTTACAAATATAGGAGTAGAGAAGAATAAGTTTATTTGCCAGCAAAATTTACAATGTTTAGACAGTAACAATTAGTAATACAAACATGCTCAGCAAATCACAAAGCAAAGCTTGTATCGTAGGGCTTATAGGTTCTGTGGGTTTAGGCTTTTCGTAAAATAAGAAATTCGGAGTCTCCATGATATGTTATGTTATATCAGGATCAGCTGATCTGTCCATTTAGGGAAGTCGACAGTCATCCATTTTTTTGTCATGGATTTTCCAAATAAGCAGATGTTTAGTAAAACGAACGTATGTTTATTTTATTCCTAGTCTTAGCGCGATAATTCATAGCAAATTAAATTACTTTACTTTTCCCGAGGTATCAGCTGAGTTGAGGATACTACGGAAATATTATTGTGACGGTAAACATCATATTCAATCCAATAATTGTCTCGGAATATCACACAACGTCCGCGGATTACTTCGCGCGATTATATGCGATCTATCGCTGAGTTAATTTAAAGCAAAGATTTTGGAAACTACGCCAGAAGCGCAGCGTTTTTTTTACGTCAATGATTTAAAGCCGTCTATTTAAAGTTTTGTGTTTCTTTATCTCAGTATAGACCATTCTAGGGAAATATTGACGGTCGGTGGAGAGAAATTGAAACAACATGTATGAGAAGTGCGAAAGTTTAAAACAAATCCAAGTAAAACGTAAATAAAACCCTGTAAATATATTGGATTGATAAGAGCTTATACATATTTGGCGTACTAAAACTGTAGCTGTCTACTATCCCGAAGGATTATGACTCTAATGATATGTTTGGGCCTGTTTCTAGATCTGAGCGGTCTATTCTGTGGCGTTCCGTAGCTATCATTAAGGAATTTCTTGTTATAGGACAATGTTTTTATTTCTCACTACAAAAACAAAACAATGAATATTTGCGGTGCGGTCAGCAGAGGAGTTTGACCAGAACACTTTATTTTTTCGTCGCATATTATTTTTGGAAAAGTTTGTTACGACACCTTTGAAACAATTTTAATACTTACAATTCAGAAATTCAACCCTACTAATATTATAAACGCGAAAGTTTGTAAGTATGGATGGATGGATGTTTGTTACTCTTTCACGTAAAAACTACTGAATGGATTTCAAAGAAACTTTACAAATATAGCTTATACATCAGAATAACACATAGGCTACAATTTATAAACCTGCGCAGACGAAGCCGCGGGCACCAGCTAGTAAAAAATATTTCTCCTAAGACTTGGACCAAAGAAAATTGGGGACAAAATAGTGGCATTTGCAACAGGTGCCGATCGAGTCCAGAGTGCGTTCACATCACATCTCTTAACAGAACTTTGTGCGCTACTGCACTCTAAATACAGATTGTCATAATAATATCATATTATGACTTGATACCTGTAATTTGGGAGTGGAACTGAGATAACTCGGACAGCTCGCGTTATTTCTCTATCCCGGATATTTTAAGCAGTGGTACGGTCAACCGCTCGTCGGTAGAAACTTTTTCAACTCTATTACGACGCCATAAGGTCCAAAAGTGTTTCTATTGATGTGCTGTTGTGTGTACCTATTGCCCATGAAACTGAATAACTTTTTCCAAGTAACATAGGTCGAAAAACTAAATAAAAAATTTCGACTTCCCATACAAACTGCATCAGCTGACACTGTCAGCTGACAGCACATTTTGTATGAGAGGTCGAAATTTTTTTTTCGTATTTCGAACTATGCTTCTTGGGAAGAGTTGTTCAGTTTCTTGGGCAGGACTACCTCATTAAATTTCCGGGTTGATAAAAAATTACACAGGTTCTCGATGACAGAGAATTCAGGGTGTTGTAGAACCGGTCAAAAATGCTCTAAACCGACGGGCGTGTATGAAAGGATTGGAAAGGGTTAAAAAACGATTGAAGTACATCAAGACCGTAACGGGTAGAAATGATGTGATCTCTGTCTCTGATGCGCACACACCAAAAGGCAGAGCAGACAAAAGCAGTTTTTGATAACATTGCAAAATGTGCTTTATATCCATTGAAAAACTGCCTATAGGCTCCAGAAGGACAATTGGCGATATTTTATTCAGTTTTTGAAATAAAATAACGGCATTACAGGACATATATTTTTAGAAAACTTGTTTTCAATAGAACAACATGCAGACACAAGAACAAAATGCAGAAAACGAATGAATTATGACATTGAGATCTGCCTCACATGTTGCCTATTAGAATTGATCAGTGTTTTTTATATGAATTGAACATGGCAAGAGCACGGCTTCCTCAGAAAATCAATTTTAAAACCTCAAGCTTTAGACGAAGGTTCTTTTAAAGGTAACTCCTAGAAATCCATCCTATTTAGATCTAACGCTTAAGAACCTTTTTCTCTAGAATCTGTGAAGTTGTTCACTAAAAGCAGTGGTGCTAAACCTACGCCAGCGGTGGCCTAAATAATCCAACCAAAGAATTCTAATTAACCAAGGAATACTAATTTATTTTACCGTGGGATGACATCTGCCATTGTGTCCTAAGTTGAAATGTCAAATCATCAAACGTGATTTGACATTCTCATACAAAATTTACAGAACGATGCCGTATTTACAATAACTGAATGTATGTCAGAATACCTTGTTGTGACACATATTTTAATTAATCTTTCTTCTATTTTGAGTTAAGCTCGCCATTATCATACGAGTATGTTTTCACTTGTGCTTGTTTTTGTAATGTATTCGTGTACAATAAAGAATAAAGAAACTCTATTACCCTAATATTTCTATGAATCCAACACTTTCAAAGAAGTATTGGAAAGGTTGTCTGTCAGTTCAATAGAAGAAGTATTGAAAAGAAATAAAAGAATCAGAATTGCTTAAACTTTTGTGTTTGTGGAGTATAGGTATTGTTTTTTATTGAAAATGGGCTTACTATTTTATTTTATTTTCACACCTTTAGGTTGGTATGTTAGTGAGTTAGGATATTATGGATGTTTGTTGCTCTTTCACGCCTTAACCGCTAAATAGGATTTTCTAAAAACAAAAGCCGGCCAAGTTCGAGTCGGACACACGCCCTAAGGGTTCCGTACCCATCCACCATTCCCTATAGGTTTTAGTTTGGTTAATAAATGTATGGAGATGGAGACATAAATGGTCGTATCTTTTGATTGTGTTGTCGTAGAAGCTTGGAATTTTCACAGCTTCAAGGGACTATGGACCTTAATATTTGATATAAATTTCAACTTGATACCTTTCTTTACCCGTTCGGGAAAAAATGGTCTTGAAAAACTGACAGACGGACAATAAAGTGATTCTATTAGGGTTCCGTTTTTTTTTCCTTTTGAGGTACGAAACCTTAAAAATTGACTTTTACCCGGGTAAAAATTGAGGATTTCCTTGGGAAAATGTGTTTTCTTTTTGTTTTTATGCAGATCCACGTGGACAAAGTCGCGGGTAACAGCTAGTTATTTATACACGGGGACATTTCACACTAGGTCATCTGAACCAAAGCCTGTTATAAAATATGAGTGAGTGTGACATTTATCTGTCATTTGGTATAAACGACGCCTATTAGATATATAGAACAAAAACCATTAGTCTAGGCAACGAAGCGGATCGTTGTATGAAGACCCCCGCATTAAATCCTCAGTCGATGAAACTTTGCTGGGGTATTACACTACATGAGACAAACCTATAAAAAAAATCCAAAAAAAATCGGTACTTCTAATTTTTCTATACAAAAATCACAAAAAATTTATGAAAAAAATTTTTTTAGTTATGTTTGTATAGGGCGGGGATCGATCCCGCCCGCGACTCGCGATACGAGCTGCGGCGCAGAAGGCAATCGGCCAATGAATAAAAATATTAGTTTACAATTACTTTACAGACGCTTACTAATATCGTCACAACTTTAGCAGCTGCACTATCCACTATGGTCATGGTCTATGGTCATGGTAGTGGGAATATTCCACGGATCTGACAAAGTTTTTTTTATGTCAAATGATGAATGTAAAGTTATGGGTATGAATGTAGGTACACTTTGGGAATAAAAGGGTTCGCCAGTTTTTAAATAGATTCGTTTAACGTCGCGAGCACATATAACCTTTTGAAACTGTGACAAAAATTCGACTATTGCATAGAAAATATACTTTACTGTTCAAATTAATTCAGACCTTGTCCAAGAATAGTAGATTGTATCACAAGGCTGTAAAATAATATTTTTAAGGCGAGGGCACTATTTTGAATCTAGCGAAGTGAAGGATTCTAGAGTAGAATCCCGAGCATGGCGAGGGATTCTAAAGTAGAATCCTGAACGCAGCGAGGGATTCAATAGGTCGCCCAAGGTAAAAATATTTTTGCAGCCGCGTAATACACTCTACTTTTCATCTCCTTCTATGAGAAAAGAATAAGAGGCTCATTGAGACAGACACTCGTCATTAATTCTAAATATAAAATACCATTACAATATTATTACTTGATGAAACAATACTAAAAATCACATTAAGTATTATTTGTAACAACTGAAAATGTTATTGACATTTTTGTATCAATTAGGAACAGAACCTTTTTGGTTGGTAGTCTTGTTTACATTTCAAGCATATTTCTTTTTTTATGTTCATAATAATTTTAATATTTCAACCGTCCAGTATCATTTTTCATACAATATTTCGGTTCGACCTCTATGGTTGACCTAAAATATCCCTATGGTGGACCTAAATTCTAATTCTAATTTTAAATCCCATTTTTACCCGCTACGAAAGTCTCTTGGAGAAAACAGCTATTTTGTTCGCCTTTATTGATTAGAACCTTCGTGTTGGTTTGACTAAAATATAAAACTCTATAGAGGGTAAAAGAGAAAACTTTATTTTGCACTAAACGTAATATTGGCAGTATTGTTTCATGCTGGTATGATTGATTCTGGCACTGGTGCGAGCAAAAACCAATCTTAATGTGGCGAACCTTTTTCTTCCCCGAGTGTACGTAACATAAATTAGAGTCTTATTAGAATGGATATCGAACACGTGGTTTTAATAATGAAACCACTTTGGCAGATGCACCTCACCAATATAAGCTAAAACCACCTTGAACCTTGCTCAGTTGGTATACCTGTATGTCATGTCTTGGCGTAATTTACTGGTATGTGATAAAATATAACAAATACAGCATTGCAAGCAACTATATACCGAATAAAAAAAAAATACTCGAAAAAAATGTTTCGTATTCCCATACAAAACGAGTCGATCACGCGACTATGGGGAGACGAAAAAATTTTTTCGAGTAAAAATATTTTTTCTCTGCGAAAGTTGCTTGTTATCATGAGTAGAATCACTGGGTTTCGGGAGCATAAACAAAGAAAATTTACGCTGTATAAAGAGATCATTACGATAAAATTGTCCAACCTAAGCACATAAAAGGTTGTCAATCTCTGCCATGACAGCTAACCACAGCCTTGTAGCACCTGTTAACGGCCTATGTTAGATCTAAGAGTTTCTTAGTAACAGAGATAATCACAGTTAAGGAGTGGTGGAACACCCTGTCTGCATTTGTAACCTCGACTTATTATATTATACTGTTCATATAGGCAAAGAAAATACAGGGCGTGCTCAGTCAACGAAACTGAACAACTTTCCCACAGATACATTTTTGGGGAATAAAAAAATAATTTGACCTCTCAGTACTAATTGCTTACTCTGATCGAAGAGTTTGTATGGAGGTCAAAATTTTTTTTGTTGTTCAGTTTCGTTGACTGAGCACGCTCTTTCAGTTTTCGGTACACCGTCCCTTACATCATGTAATATTACTTATATTAGGGTTCTTTCTAATCAACTGCGTTCCTTATATAGGGTGACTTTTAATTAGTTCTTGATAGCTTACTGATAGTGTACTCATGATAGTGACGGTGCACGGATAAATCTAAATAGGTTTTTGTTGCACCGTTTAGTATATAAATTTGTATTTTTATTGTTATAATAATAAATAAATAAATAAATAATAACACCTTTTCCCAAGGACGAAATACTAAAAACCTAATACAAGACATAGACAGATGGAGAAAGCTACACCGACCATAGTTATATATACTTCCTTGTCTTATCAAACTCTGACATTGGCAGAATCACCGCAAGCGGCGGTGGAAGAAGAACATGGCTCTTAAATAATAAATGAAAAATAAAAAAAATGCGCTATCAGCTGATGCAGTTTCTATGGGTGGTTAAAACTTCATTTTCGTATTTCGACCTATGTTCCTTGGGGAAAATTGTTCAGTATCATTAGTACATTCTTGCCTTTTTCTATCAAGAACTAATTAAAAGTCACCCTATATTTTAGTGTCTTAATCGGACCATACAGCTAAACAATTTTCCCTAAGGAACACAGGAATACAGGAATAGATTTCGGGAGAATCGACCAATACATTTATAATAACTATTAAATACCTGGCGTGATTGAGTTAATCCTACTAATGTTATAAACGCGAAACTTTGTATGGATGGATGGATGGATGTTTGTTACTCTTTCACGTAAAAACTACAGAATAGATTTTAATGAAACTTTACAATAATATAGCTTATAGCTCGTACATCAGAATAACACACAGGCTACAATTTATAAACCTGCGCAGACGAAGTCGCGGGCACCAGCTAGTGTAAGGATATGTACTAAATTATAGCAATACCACCAGATGGCCTACTTGCTCGTTTGCCCAGTCCTAAAATATAAAAAAACCATGTTTCCTTTTATGCGAATCGACTCCAAAAGAGTTGAAAATACCTTAAGAGGTATGTATGTTCCTATTTCGATAAAAACCAAACACCTTGATAAAAAATAAAGACATTAATATCCTAATATAATTTGAACAAAGCTCTGAATTACTTAACTGTCAAATTGGCTTTAAATACACACACACTTCAAACAGAACAATCAAAGCTTTTAAACGCGATTATTATTCAATAGTTTCACACACGAGTTTCACACTACGAATAATAACGAACGAGTCATTGACTTACTGTTTCATAGTCCCATGTTTCAAAGAACTATTTCAAGACATAGAACCTATTGGTAGTCAGCTGGCGGAGTGTCAACCCTGTCTCGGTGACTGCTCTGCATTGCATTTCAATTTCATCACATCAAAAGATGTCGCCAAAGCTATTATTGTAGCACATTTTATTGGGTAATTAAACATACATTTCTGGCTCAAAACAGACCATCGAGGTGAGTCGGAGACTAAAACAACCGTGGATCATAAACCTATGACAAACTGTAGTAGGGAGCCGTAAATAGAGAAACGTGAGTTCGGTTAATGCATTTCATTTTGTGGTTTATCGTTTACATTAAACAATAGTGTCATTTGCTTAGTTGGAAGTTTGTAACAGAGTAATGAGTAGGACGGAGGAAATGTCTGGGCTGTATAAAGTATCGTCAGTTTTAAGCTTTAGTCACAAAAAATATTTCAGTTTTAGTCACATTCGAAGTTTTTGGGTCGAGTCACAGAACAACGATAGGGCACTCCGCCTGCGAAGAGAAGAAGAAGAAGCGAAGAGAGTAAAAAATCTTGGTTCCCGTTTGGGCCAGTACACTGGCCGACCTACGTAAGTACTTGTCAGTCTGTTTTCAGCTATCTTCCAAGCAGTACAAAGAGCTTTCAGGCATATTAAGCATGATAAACGATTAAATATGTCTTGGTGGCATGTAAAAAATTGTTAGAACAACAGTTTCAGTAATCGGTCAGTTGCGGAATCGTACGGCGTACGTGAACAGTGACCCTAAACGTGGGTTACACCATCTAACCAAATATACGCGTGAAGAGAGCAAGTTAGAGGCGTATATTCGGTTATGGTTAAAGGAGTGATCACACCTAGCTGAATTCAAAGACTAATTCGACATACATTGCTGGGAGGCTTGGTTATGTCAATTGCAATATCCTTATTTCAACGAGTA
Organism: Athrips mouffetella; assembly: GCA_947532105.1. NCBI lineage: Eukaryota > Metazoa > Arthropoda > Insecta > Lepidoptera > Gelechiidae > Athrips > Athrips mouffetella. The sequence continues at coordinate 8,759,729 of OX383973.1, forward strand.
CCTAATGCAAGCCGAATTAGTCTTTGAATTCAGCTAGGTGTGATCGCGGCTTAGATGGTGCAACAAGGATTTGACCTCCCTAACTACGAAATGGTTAATTTTCTATGGGAATTTGTTTATTCCGATCCTGCATGGATAATAGCTGTCATCTTTGGGATGGCTCAACCAAATACCAACTAGCCGTACTTGACTCGATAGATCGCAGAGCCAAGAAGCTCGTTGGTGATGAGATGCTGATGAAAACCAAGTTTCAAAGTCGGAGCCACTGTCGTAAGGTTTCATGTGTGTTGGTCTTTTACAGATTGTACTGCGGAGAATGTGCTCAAGAGCTCTATGAGCTTATTTCACCATCTCCCTTCTACCATCGGGAGTTCCGAGGCAACGCAGTATATCACCCACACTGGGTTAATATTCCACACCTTCGCACAAAGCGCTTTGAAACATCTTTTATTATGCGCACGGCTAAAAAGTGGAATTCTCTGCCTGCGTCTGTGTTCCCGAGTTCATATAACCCGAATCTATTCAAGTAGCGAGTGAATAGGCTTCTTCTGGGCAAGCTCGTCCTATCGTCGACCTCATCTCTGTCTTCAACACTAGATCGAGGTCAAGAGTAGCCCATTGACAATAAAAAAAAATTTTTTTTTCGTTTTTCGACTATACCTTGGAACGAGTTGTTCAGTTTTTTGACGTACTAACCCTTTTTGCTACACGTTATAGACACGTTATTAAGCTAGTGGTTCCTCCCAGGTCCCCCTATTAACCTGCTCGTATACTGCTACAGATACTATATTTTACGGCTTATTTTAGTCTAGGGTTGACAGTTACAATTTGTGGAAAATAAAACTTAGCTATGTCTCGGATAGTAAAAGTTCACAAACATAAAGAAAGTGAAAGTGCGGTTCCTACTCAAAAGGGAGAAAAGCTCAATAATCCTTCATTCCTTTCATGTATTCGTTTATGGCCTGGACCAACGGTTTAACATGCCTTCCGAAACACTGAACCATCTTACTTTTCTGGCAATCAGGTGATTCATCCTGTTCTAACCAATCTGAGGAAGTCTTACAAAGTGATTTTTGTTTCAGTTTCCCACTGGGATTCGAAATCTAGATTCGGATCTAGTAGAGTCAAACGCTCTAAAGCCGCAATCACACCTTTCTAAATTCAAAGACTAATTCGGCATACATTGCTGGAAGGCTTGGTTCTGTTAATTCCAATACCCTTAATTCAATGAGCAATGTATGTGAAATTAGTTTCTGAATTGAGGAAGGTGTGATAGCGGCTTAACCCTGGTTATATAGGCCTGGATCCTTAAATGTATGAAGACGGACCGTAAAATGTATGAAGCCTATACAGTCCGTTCAGTCGAATGCGGAGCTATCCGCTCCGGATTCGCTCTGCAACGCTTTGACTGAGTGTAAAGCTTTCATACATTTTCCTGTCCGTCGCAGGCATCAGGGTAGTCGAACTGATCCAGGCCTTCTATACTAGAGGTAGACAACAGAGGCAGTTAAAAGCGTTTGTTTAAACTTCAGACTTTTCGCAAGTAATAAAATATGGTAGCAGCCCTATCTGTAGGTTTTACGACGTCAGACGGGATGCCTGGACGAATGTCTGCTAGATTTTATGGGCGAGACTAGTTCTGGAAGCGTCTACTCTTCGCAATTGTTAACGAGCACCGATGACTTGTGAACGTTGTTGCTGATTATTATTATACGCTTAAAATAAGTATTGTGTCACTTTGCTACTGTTCGTAACTTGTTCTGTGTATTGTTGAATTTAGTTAAGCTCTTTGAGGATTGACTAAACGGTCGACTAGGTTGTTGGATTTTTCTTTTCGTTTTATTTCATTTTAGGTTTAGGTTAGGTTGGCCTGTCCAAGTCAAATTAGCTATTGTTTATTGAAAGTGAAAATTAAAAGTATGATTCAGATAATTGTGTTTTGATAGAAAAAATTTTTTTTTTTTGAAAATGTTGGTACTCGTAAACTAACTCTTATCAAGCTAGGTGTATTTAACTTATTAGTTAAGATTATGGTATTTTTTTTATAATACTACTGAAGTCGAACTAGGACGATACGCACAACAGCAAGCAAGTACTATGGTAACAAAACCAGTATAAGCTGAACCAGCGCTACGCTATGTCCGAAACCAGAGACCTGCTCAAGGTCTAAGTTTTACCACTGATGTTCGGCCGTGTGTACCTTATAGTAAGGGTGATGAAGGCCAAATTTCTATATGATTTGCTCATGTCTGCCTCTTTGACTGATGATAAGGAGCATCCTCTAGGTGATACAAAAAATATTGGCGGACATCCACACCCCTGCGTTTTTGAGGAATTAAGTTTTAACTATTTTGAAATTTGACAATGAAACGTACACCTGGCAGACTATGACTATCTGATTAAATACAATGTATAAAACCCCAGAAAATGGTCTGCCACCATAATAGCCCTGCGTCGTTAAGTTACAGATCTTCAAAATGCAAAAATTCACTACTTCGTCCCGTGATAATGCAGAGCCCTGCATGTCTGCCTCTTCGATTTTCTACATTTTCAGAAGTATTTTAAACAGGAGCCACAAAGGCAGACAAAAAAAACATTATTTAGTATCTAATTTTTTTTTTCCTTTAACTAAAAACGCAGCGAAGCACAGAAAAACTTGTAAGAACCAAATCGATTCGTATTGAGCTGATCTATCATCATACTTTAATATTAAGTCTGAATAATTTCGTCGAAATAATAAATCGCACAGACGAATCGCAAGTTTTCGGAAAAAGGACAACTGCCTTCATAAAAGGAATACTTCACGGGCGCTCGTAGCGCTAAATCAATAGGTTTGATTAGATGATGGCGTGTCTACACAAAGCCTTTTATAGCGCTACAGCTGCTTACCAACGTCATTCGTGACGTTTACGCGCCAAAAATTTTATGAGCCGCACTGCCGCAGACGACGCGTCAAACAAAATGGAGGTGGGAATCGTAGAGAATATTACGGTATTTATTTATTAGCACAAAGTTCGATATTATTAATCTGACTAAAACTTGGTCATTTTAGTAGCGTTTTGTTAGCTGAATAAATAGTAGATGCTTATTAGCTTCTCTGAGGGCTTTGAAAGAAAATAAAGACATTTGTTTAAAAATAACAAACAAATCGACAAGCAAATATTTTATGGATTTCGGATGATCAATTTTTATTACATAGTTACCTATAATCAACTCTGGTTAAATAACTTTCTTTTTCGCAAAGAGCACACGCTGCGTTTTAACGTTATTTGTTTTTAATATGCAATTAAACCTATGCAAAAGCCGCCACCAATAAAATTAATAAGACGACTTCTCATTAACGAGTATTTCCAGCAATAAATACCTGTAGGTTCTATCATTGCGAATGCAATGAAAGAGCATAGAAGAAGAAATTTATGATCCGATAAAATAACCTGATTTTTGTCGATAAAATTATCTACAAATGTAAACGGACATCACTAAGGTTCAGTTTACGACCGTCTCGTTTCAGTGTTCCATTTTTAAATAGGTTTGCTGTTGTGGTAGGTCATTATTGGATATGTCTGAATTTGTTCTTTGTTATTAGAAAAACCTTTTAGCAAATTGGCTAGATGGTTAGATTAGATTGTAAGATCGGTGATATGTTTTCAAAGTAGGTAAGATGTTAGCTAGTGGTTCCTAGGTCATTCATGGGGTCTTTGGTGGCCTGAAAACTCTATAACACCTTTGGTAACGCAAGTCACTACTGGTTTGACACTAACGAAACACAGAGAGTCAGTATATTAACTCGTAAGTCCAAAGAAAAAGTAACTTTCCATAGAAACTATTCATAAGCTGAACGGGGGGTGATTTTTTTTTCCCACTTTGACTAGAACTGTTGTTCAGTTTCATGGGCAGATAGGATCTTTATGCCTACTCTTTTTGTTACCAGTTGTACATACTCAAACAAAAACGGGGGTCTCATACAAAAATTTGCTTCACATTGTAATTTCAAAAGTCAATTTTATGTCTTCTTTAAGCCTTAACATTGTGTTTTACTTGACTTTTTACTTGACCGTACACCCAACAGCACGTCAGTAAATCACTTTGGACTTTATGCCATGGTAATATAGATGCAAGTGTTTCCTCTAACGTGCGGTTGACCGTACACACCGAAACTTAAACCAATCATGGTAAGAGAATAAATCGATATGAAACTCATAAAACGGGAATTGTTTAAAATTTCTCGGGACTATGCTAAGACTGCGTATAATTTACGAGTAGTTCGCAATAAAAGTTTTTGTTGCGAAAATCGACGGAGTTGCTGTCGTTTGAGCTGAACTTTTGGTCGAATTTTACGTTTTGATGTTTCATTTGTTCGAAAACTAGCCAGAAAATAATGTGATTTCGAAAATTTTACCTTGAATAGTAGTAGGGCTAGGAAACATTAATATTTTAATGTAATTTATGTTTTAAAGACATTGGAATTAGTAGACGACTCGGGTCTAGGTTTATGTATACCACTGGGTGGTTGGTATGTAGAACCAACTTTTCGATTTGGTTCGGTAACATCAGAAACATTTTCAACAACAAAAAAAGTTTAAAGCTGTAGGTTTAGAGGAAGATACTTCTTCTTATTTAAAAGCTACGCTCTTGTCGGTGGAGTGACGTGACAGAGGGAAATATTGAAGGAAGGAGAGGAGGCACGCCCAGACGTTGCTAAATGGACCAGATTGAGGAAAGGCGATGTCGTGTCGTATCAGAAAATCAAGGAAGTTGCAGAGGACAGGGAAGATACAATTCAACGATAAAATGTTCGACGAAACGTTTTCACAACAGCATCCCTTCGGGGCGCTATAAAAGTTTTCTGTCTCGTTCTCCCCCTGCTTTATGAGGGGAGTTACGCGAGATAGCAATACATCGCGCCGGTGGTTTTACGAGCCAGTCAAGTGATGGGAGAGACTGGTGGCCGGCTGCCCAATTTATCCTTTGTTTCAGGAAACTAGGTAGTATACTTCTAAAAGTGGGCTATAAGAAAATTCTAGAAGACCTAAATCAATTAAAGCTATACCTTCCCTGAAATTAGCAGCTACTCTCGTCAATGTTAATTTCGACCTCATTTACACGTCAAGCCTTGCAACGTCGCTGTTACGACCAACGGTGACTCCGAAATTCACAAAAATGAGAGAAAAGTATTTTATTTTCTATGTTATTTCAAAAATATCAAAAATGTATAACGACCACATCATCAAATAGTTTTGATGATGAAAAATATATGAAAATATTGTAAATTTTCATATATTTTTGACAAGAATGTAGCAGTAAAATGGTTACAAATTTTATCCTATATATTTTAGAATAGTTTTCTTCAATTATACAAATTAAACTAAAATTTTATCTCGTATCACTTCAAATATTTTGTTTGTTACTACGTTTTTTAGGGTTCCGTACCTCAAAAGAAAAAAACGGAACCCTTATAGGATCACTTTGTTGTCCGTCTGTCTGTCTGTCTGTCTGTCAAGACCCTTTATCTCACGAACGGGTAAAGGTATTAGGTTGAAATTAATACCATGTATTAGGATCCATGAACCACACAAGATCTGAAAATTTAATTTTTTTACAATGACGCAATCTAAAGATATGGCATTTTATGTCCTCATCTCCATACATTTATTCAAAAATGAAAAACCTACAGGGTACTTCCCGTTGACCTAAAATTATGAAATTGGGCAAGAAGCTAGGTCTCACAGTACAAATAATGGGAAAAGTCTGATATCATTAAATATTACAACTTTTATCACAACTAATGGTAACCAATTGTGGTGAGCTCCCGTTTCAAGAACATTCATATAAGAGAGGGGTCAAGTTGGATGGTTGTTGAGGCGATTTTTGTTTTAGTTCTATTTAAAAACGGGAACACTTACAAACTTGAAAATTGGTATGTTTATAGGGCATAGGCTATAAAATAACAACAAATAATAAAATTTGGTCAAGCGCGTGTCGGACTCAAAAAATCTAGCACATTAACTTACTGAAATTTCAACTAATACAATTATGTTTATGTGGTGGTACGGAACCCTCAGTGCGCGAGTCCGACTCGCACTTGGCCGGTTTTTAACTGTTAAGATAAATGCTATATTTAACTTAAAAAGTGGTTACGACTTACGAGGTTCTTGAGTTCATTCAGGAAGGTTGCGTTTGTAACTCTCGACTTATAAGTTCAACGCCTATGTCCTCCATGTTTGTCTATCCTGGTCATGGCACCGAAGCAAATCGCAGTAGCTATCAATTTGTTTTAATTGAAAGGTAGTTTAATTGAGCTGGTTCTAGCTATATTTAATTCAAATATGTCTGGCGACTCAGAAGTTTTAAGCTCTTTACTAAAACAATGTAAAAATTTGAAACGAAAAAAAATTGGAGTAATGTGTAACCTAGGTAGATTGTAAAGTTTTATTAGTTTAATATAATAAATAAAAAATCAAACAACGCCCGTCTGAAAAAGATACATAAATCGATAAAGTAAAAAATAATAGTTTCAAGTTATGAGGGGATTTTTAAGTATGTTTAATGCTGGATTAATTCTAAGAATGCTAAGCTCTCAATACATTTTGTCAAAGTCAAATAATTTACGCCAAAACACTAATATTAGCTGTAACAAAATTTAAAATTTATGACTTGACAGGGTTGTTAAAATCTTAATTAAGTACGTCATTTCAGAATCGCATATTACTTGACATTGTGTTTCTTACCGAACACAAGGATTATTTTTAAGCAATTCGAAAACTTTGGGTTTATTCGCTACAGAAGCTTGAAACTACCTACTAAAGCGCTACCTTGAAACATACATACATAACATCACGCCTCTAGGGTAGGTAGGCAGAGACCACAGTCCTCCACCTGCTACGATCTTGACATACTTCCCTTGCTTCCTGTACTTTCATCAATCCTTTCATACATGCTCGTCGGTTTAGGGGTACTTTTAACCTGGCCTTTATTCAGAACGTCCTGAATTTGGTCCTGGTACCTTGAAACTTAGCCTACAAATGGAGATAGGGTCATTAAGTCATTTAAAAAAATACAAAATTTTTCAAACATAAATAACGCAGGTAACATTTTTTTATTTTCGTAAAATATCGATTCCCTTGCGGCAGCTAGGATGGAGTTTAGCCTTTCGCAGAAAAAAAAAGCTGTTACGTCACTAAGAGAGGTGACTGTTTTTATTTTTTATTCTTCAATAGGCTATGACTATCTTCCATTCTGCCATAACGGAATCGATATTTTTCAAAAATAATAAAGCCGTTGTTTTTTATTCGATTTTTTTTTATTAATTAAGGACTCTATCTCTATTTATGGGCCAAGTTTCGAGGTTCCTCACGTTTCCGTTTCTGTTATAAATTTTGTAATTCCAAAAATTTTGAGTTTACTAACGAACAAGTCGATATTTTTTGCTCTGGATGCAAATACTCGTATTCACACACATCCTCTTTTAAATCTGCCGCTGTCAATACCCTACATGTAATTTAAACCATACATAGGGTGAATTTTTTTATTGGTTTTGCTCCAGTGTTTCTACTCATGATCAAGAAACATTCCAGAAGAAAAAAAAATACTAGAAAAAAATTATATCCCCCCCCATTTAGTAAAGTGGTCACGTGATATATTCATTTTGTATGGGAAGGCGAAATTTTTTTTCGAGTAAAACGATTTTTTCTTCAAGAAAGTTGCTTATTTTCAAGACTAGAATCACGTGGCTTCGGGAGAAAACCAGTGAAAATTCGCGCTGTATCTATTTAAGTAATTTTCCAAAAAAACAAAGGTCGACTCCTTGCGCGTACAAAAAAAAACTCGTTTCCGACCTGTGCTTCAGAAAAGTTCTAGTCGATAAGTCTGAGTTTTTCTGATTCAATAGTAGCTTTGGATGAAATAATAATTATTAAAAAAAAACACTAATAGCTTTATGAGATTGTAGAAATTAAATTGTAAGTACCCAGGCGACCGAGCTATGCTCTGTATAATAAAAAATATAATCGGGTGAGCAAGCTATGCTACTCAACAACAGATGATGCTGTAAGTTTCTTAAACGCAATAAAACGCGTAAAGAAATTACTTAAAAAACGGTGAAAACTAATTTTCGCAGACCTAGCTAGATAAATTTTTCACCCTCGAAAACTCCTGCATAGTAAAAACCGGTTACAAATATACAAATATTGCTCGTTTAATAGTATAAATCAAACACTACTTTATAATAATTTCTTTCTTTTCGAAATTTCATTTAATATGAAGTAGTGTTGTGACTTTAAATTTTGTGGCTGTTATTTTATCATCGAATGATATTCAAGAATTGCTCCCCGGTATGTATCTGTCGCTGAATGATCGTACAATCAGCCAAGTCGTTAATTGGCATGGACATCATACATGATTATTCGCTTAATGCTTGCGATTTTAGATGCCATTTATGAACTTCAAAATTGGGCACCATTCAATATCTTGTAAATTTTGCATGAGTAAGACAATCAATCAAAAGTCATATCAAATAACAGACTACTTTGTGTTAAGTGATGATTTTTTTTTAAACTAGCCTGTTTGTTCTTGAAATTAGACTATAGTTCGTCCATCTTAAGAATGCAGTGAGTCATCGCTTTCCGCCGCTGGTAGCCAAGCCCCGTAACCAATGTCAATCAATAAGAAGTTATTCAGTTTCAAGGTCATTCAGGAAGGATTTCCCTAAACATTCCATTGCAACTAGTCTTAACAAAGTTCTGAAGTCAAATACTCTGCTTTCGAACTTTATATCCACTCTCCCCATTGGAGCGTTCCTTACCCCAACCCAAGCTTAATATCCAAAGACAATATAATTTACACTAAAATAAGAGAACACAGCTCAAAGTCTATATTACAAAACACACACAAAACTAATTGTAAACTTCTTAAGCACTACCTCCAGGTTCCTTTACACATTGCTTTTACACAGCAAGCTACTAAAGGAGGAGATAAAATTAAGCCAAGAACTCATAAGAGTCATAAGCCGTAAGCGGACGTGCGGTGACGCTTATGAGTTATTTTACTACCGCCAGTGTCTACCAGACTTTACAAGCAGCATACGGTTGACTTATGTTATGGTTTTGAGCTTCTGTAACGACTGTTAGAACTGGTTTGACTATAGTAAGCAAAGCAACCAATCAGACAAAGTATTGTAAGCTAGCGTTCCTTTTCATTGCAACTTTGGTTTTTAAGAGTAAAATTGAAAAATAGAGAAAGATTGTGACAGGCACAGTGTCAACATAAGAAACAAGAATCAACTTGCTTCTCATGTCAGCCTTGTTCACAAAATAAGTAAAGTTACAAAGGTCAATGTATTGTCATTGCAAAATTCACTTGAGTATTTCTTTCTCATATCATATTTCAAAACTTTTCTTCGTCAGCAAGGCATTGAACGTCATGTTTCATAATAAGTGAAAATCTTTTCGCTCTTGAGTCTATTCATCGTGCGTGTGGGTGTGACAGTTCTATCAGGTTATTATTTTCGTTGCATTGGCGAACACTTCGTCAACATCTTAAATCACCTTATCCTCTATTTTTTTTGCTGCCATACCTAAATACCCTACCCAGCCATACCCTAGCCATACCCTAGTTTTAAGAGTCTCCTGTGTACTGTTTTGTTTTTGTGTGACAATAAAGAATTTATCTATCTATCTAAATGAAAAAGTCCGAAGGGGATACTTTTTGTAAATATCTTGTCGCGAACGAGACCTAACACGTCGTCCGGCGGCCTTTATTGCTACTAATACGGCCCGAAAGGGGTCTTAACCATTTTATTGTTATCGCCTGAAGGATTTCACTGCGTTCTACTGCACCTTACCGCACTTTACGCGATTTACTGCCCGTCATAGAACGTGCTGCACATTGATAGTGCACTTTCAGTAAGGTAGTAAACATTGTCATTTTTTCATAGTAATGTTATGAAAGGTATTCATTGAGCATGAACTAATTCTTAATGCTTTTTTTTTACAGAGGAACCTGGTTTGCTGGGAAATACGAAAGCCAAAACCCGAAAGAAATTATAACATTATTATATGTCATTAATATATCTATCAGTACTTTATACTTTAGCTTTAAAGATGTTAGCTTTATAGCTGCCTGCGCCGTGATGCATCCGCGCAATCAAGGCCCCAACAGGCACGAAAGCTGTATCAAGTCGCACTCAGTCAGTGTCTAACTAATCGGCTCTTAAGATTCAAAGGGTGTCTTATTTGCGTGCACCATGAAAAATAGAACACTTGTCCAATTCCTATTAAAATTATTGTACCCTTATGTCATGGCTTCCATCGTTTCTTCAGCGATGATTTTGCTATTAAAAAAACATACAATATGGGTGATATTTTAGAGTACCTATATTGGATAAAAGGCAACACATCCACTTGTTATGCCGGCTGAACAGAGAAAACTTATTCAACATGACATAAAATGACATACCTGTCGCGGCGCGGGGTCGCTTCGCTACAAGTGCGCAGGCGGCGGTGATGGGCGGGTAGTGAGGGGTAGTGGCAGCAGATGAGAGTACTCCGGCGCGATGACGTAGCGGGGAGAGCAGCACATCGAATACGACCCTCCCTTTCTCGCCTGCAGCTCCAGCAGCGAACACAGCGACCACTCGTATAGTCGCCACTGGTGGACCACCCAGTGGGCTGTGGAAAAGAACCTATTAAAAGTTGCTAGGAAACACTATGATCTCAAATATAGAATCATCATAACATCTAATGGATCGTCCATTGCAGGACAGGGAGCTTCCTCCAGAATCACAACTTTTGCTGGATCAATGTGGAGGGGAAGTACCATACTCACCAGTCTCACCACGCTAGTTAGCATTGCGGCTGACATACCATGAACCGTGGTTATTAGTGACCGTAGTATGTAAGATAGAACGATACACAGAAGAATGACGCTACCCATCCTCTGGTTCAGAAACTCTTAGTCGCCTCTTACGACCCAGTAGTTGGGAGGAAAACATACTAATATCCTGGACCCAGGAGGGGGGCACAACGAAGGTCCCACTTTTTAGTTTTTCGTGAATATCTCGAAAACTGCGACACATAGCAAAAAAACGTCTTAGGACTGAATCAATCTACACAAAATTTTCTACAAAAAGGTCTCACACGTTTTCCCTGGAATCTATACTTTGAAAAATCTTAAAAGGGCAAAATGGGCAATTATAAAAAGCTTCTGCTTTCGGATCTTCTATCCACACTCCCCATTGGAGCGTTTATTTATCATACTACCAGGATGTTTTCATTCCATTATATAGTAACGGCTAAGAATGTGTAGAAATTCAAATATTAACGCAAAACGTTTTCCCTCTACCTTGTCTCTTAACCTCTTACTGAACTACTGTAAACCTAGCCTTGAACAAGAGATCAACGATACTGCCATTACAATTCCCACAATAATGGATAATGTCATTTTCAAAGAACAACTAGGCATACATTTAAGAAATAAGATAACATTGTGTCATAATATAACATTCACGAGACATTTTAAGGATAAAATAATATTTTTCAAAATAAATTTATAATTCGCAATGCAAGTATTGATCGTTGACCACACCACTACTTCATACCCCTCCTGGCCGAATTAACCTACCGATTTGAGTAGGGCAATTGCTGTATGAAAGGATTGATGAAAGTACAAGAAGCAAGGGAAGTATGTCAAGATCGTAGCAGGTGGAGGACTGTGGTCTCTGCCTACCCCAACGGGAAAGAGGCGTGATGTTATGTATGTATGTATGTAATTGCTGTCAGGGTTCAAGGCCAATGTAATTACGACCTAGTAAATTCGCAACTGTTTATTTAATTGCACAGATATTTGCGATTCTTTTGTAAGGTGGAGAGTAAGTGTAGCGACACACCTGCGGATCATTCCGACGCGGAAAGTTCTGCTCATTAGGTTAACGCAACGCTTTTTAGGTTACCTATTACACATCTGGCGGAATTTCCGCTAATGTCATACATGACAGATTTTTCGGTCACGAAACTTTCCTCGTCATAATTTCCACAGGTGTCTCATCACACTTGTGATAGGTACTATAAAATCTGAAAAACTTTCAAAAAAAAATCTGGACTCCCCATATAAAATCATCAGATGACCTAGCAAGTTTGTATAGAGAAGTTGTCATATTTTATATCCTAAATTAAAAACCTGCACATAATAAAGGATTTTACATAACCAAACAAAGTTTAACAAGTCAAGTAAGTCAAGTGCAATATGGACTTGAAAACTAATAACCCTGTTTTCTGCCATTTAAATAATGTTATACATCCATGTTTGTATTATCATGCAAATACTTCCTCATACTTGATGCTAACATCAATAAGTTCAACAAGGTGCTCTTTTGTAGTGATTTGCCTTTAAAATTTTCCAGAATAGTTCAACATGGTATTACCAATTTGTATCACTTGGACAGGAAGTAACATATTTTTGACATTTGTAGTTGCGATGTGGATCATATTTTCATATATTATGGTTTCTTATCGTATTCTGGTATAGGACAAAAGAAAGGATTTTAATATTTTTTTCTCGATAGATTTATCTTTCGAAGTAATGTCAGTTTTCAGAAATCATAATAGTTTTATAAATTATTATTTAAATTCTCGTATAACAGTTTCTTTTTTTTTCAAACGAAACAGAATAAGCTGTCACACTTCATTTATTTAGTATCCCATACATTTTCATTCTATTCTACAAGAGTTTACGATTATACAAGGTTTATCAACTCTGAAGGATGTGATTCTGCCCATGAAACTGAACAACTTTCCCTAAAGAACATAGGTCGAAATAAGAAAAAAGAATCTTGACCTTCCATAGAAACTGAATCAGCTGATAGCACATTTTGTATGGGAGGTCAAAAATTGATTTTCGTATTTCGACCTATGTTTCTTAGGAAAAGTTTTTCAGTGTCATGCGCAGAACCACATCCTTCAGGGTTGATATAACCTTTCTGTTAACCTTGTAAAAAGCCACTTGTCTTGATACGGTCAACCGCACGTCGGTAGAAACTTTTTGAACTCTATTACGACGCCATAAGGTCCAAAAGTGTTTCTACTGACGTGCTGTTGTGTGTACCCAGGTCCTATTCCTATCGTTCTATCTCTTCGTCCTTACTCTTTACCTCTATCTAGCTCTAACGATACTGAGAGGATGAGTTCCAGGATCATACGAGCTCATCTAGAAACACCCTATTCAATAGCGACTGGGGTTGATTTAGGTTATATGAACTCGAAAACTCTTTGATCGACTTTTACAGAATGCACTGTGTACTTATCTCCATATCTGATCAGACACCTACTCTAACACCGGAATGACGTTATTACCGAAATAAGGAAGACGAAGTCGTAAAATAGGCGGCCGAATGGCAACTACGCAACAAAGTTGCAAATATTTAAATCTCTAACGTAATATCAAACTATATCTATTTTTATTACTGCACCCACACTATCAGAATCCCAACCTTCAAGGAAATAGAAACCTTATTTACACAAAAATAGAACAGATAATGTGTTTGATAAGAACGTCGCTTATGCCGTTTCATGCGTCCACGTAACAACACTTGTATCCAGTGTCAATGATGCCAACTCACGAGTAGTTGCATACTTACCACGTGTTGCGTTATATTTATACGATGCACTATTTGCACCAGTATAACTAGACCCTTACTATTCCCTACTATTATCTAATAAATGTATGGAGAGCGGGAGGTATGGAGGACCAAAGGAAATGTGCGGTTTTCCTTTGCAAAGATAGAATGTCGCATGGTTATCGGTTCATTGCTAAATGATTAATTGTTGCATTGTGATAATGCAACTTCCGTTCCGTGGTTAGCTTGAATGAAGTAATTATTGCAACAAATGACCAAAACATAATTTATATTGGGGGCAGCGAAAGTCTAAAAATAAATACTAAGAAAGAATCATTTGGAATTGATGAAAATAAATAATTTTACATTTAGTGAGTAGTTTAGTATCTGAGTTTCGTATTAAAAAGTTTGTAAGCGACGGCAAAAATTAATGACGTCATTGTTTGAATATTTCACACAAAATCTATGGAAGCAATCTGTTTTGAGTTCAATAAAGAGTACCTAATTTGACTAGGTTGTAAACCAAAGAGATTTGAACCTCGCTGCGCTCGTTGTAAACTTTTGAATTCATAAGATGACGGAAGACCAAAGAAAAGATTGACAGTTGATGGGGGAAGCGATCGTCGTGATACGCAGACCTCAAAGAACTTACTAATCTGGGCCTCAAAGAAGTGGATAGGTTCAAGGTCAGGCAAATACTAACAACAATTTGTCTCTCTGAAACTAGTTAGTGTAGTAACATATCATCAGCAGATCTTTCCGATGCAGAGAGTTCCGCTCATTACGCTCCCAACGCTTTTAAGGTTACCTATGACATATCTAGCGGAATTTCTGCTAGTTTTGACAGGTTTTTCGGTCATGGAACTTTCCTCGTCATAATTTCCACAGGTGTCTCATCACACTTATGGTAGGTACTATAAAATCTGAAAAACTTAAAAAAAAAAATCTGGACTCCCCACATAGACAGATGACCTAGCAAGTTTGTATAGAAAAGTTGTCATATTTTATATCCTAAATTAAAAACCCGCACATAACAAAGGATTTTACTACCTCTATATCACATATCTGGCGAAATTTCTGCTGGTGTCATACTTGACCGGTTTTTCGCTCGTGAATTTCCGCTGGTGCGTCGCTACACTTATATGCATAGCAACAGTTTTGTTTTATTTAAGTAGTTGCTTAGCAGTCTTCTTCTTTTCGGGTCAATGACAAAGTTCTTAAAATAAACTTAGCCAAAAACGTGATTACATTAAAAGCCTTTTTTTTGTCTTCAAAATCGTCCCTTGGAGTGCAAGAAACTGGAGAGGCACATATTATTATAAGTAGGTAAGTCAGTAATTGCAAATTATTGATTTCATGATTGTCATGTTTTGCAATACATGTTTGCGGTGACATTGGCATATCGTTATCGATATAGCTATTATTAAATTATATTACATATTATAACTTTATTTTGATTGAAAGAGACAAGTAAAGTAGTAGTTTTACTATTTATTTTTAAATTATATTGCATATTATAACTTTATCTTGATTGAAAGAGACAAGTAAAGTAGTAGTTTTACTATTTATTTTTTATATGGAGGACATTCCACACAAGGACCTCTGATCCCGAACTAGGCAAAGCCTTGTACTATGGGTATCAGAGACATACATACACACTTAAATAGATAAATAACACCCAGACACAGAACACACACTTGTGTTTATCACACAAATGTTTGCCCTGGGCGGGGCGGGGATAATTTTGACGTGTACTACTATCACAGATGACACCATTGTTTATTCTGTGGTATTAGTTCCATGGACGCAGCGCCAATATGGCGTCGATCAAATAGGCACTATCTATACAGGGTGTAAGGGACAGCCTTCCGAATACTGAAGGGGCATGATCAGTCAACGACACTGAACAACTTTTAGTGAACAAAACTTTCAGGAAATGAAAAAAAATATCCGCGTCTCCATACAAAATTGTAAATTTGATCGGGCAGTTGTATGGAGACGCGGATTTTCATTTTCGTGTCCTGAAAGTTTTGTTCACTAAAAGTTGTTCAGTGTCGTTGACTGATCATGCCCCTTCAGTATTCGGAAGGCTGTCCCTTACACCTTTTATAACTTGAGGAACACTGATCCAGTATACTAAGGAGTCAGCATTCATTATCATGACATCTCATGAAACGTCCACTACAGGACAGGGAACTCCCTCCGAAATTCCAGCTTTTGCTGAAACAATGTGGAGGGGAAGTACCATATTCACCACGCTTCTTAGCGTTACGGCTGGCACCATAGGCCGCGGTTGTTGGTGACCACAGAATTTAAGATGATACGATACACAGAAGGATGCTGCTGCCCATCCTCTGGTTCATTAACCCTTACTCGCCTCTTACAAAACCCACGGGTAGAGATGGGTAGGTACTATTCTTTGTCGGCATAACACGGGACATACTACCAAAGACTAGTTCATAATAACCAAGCACATCAAAGACCCCGACATGATTTATTTTTAAAATAAAATATAAGTCTCTTTGAGAACGACCACGTTCCCTGGACTAAAATATCAAGGACTGAGGACATAGTCGTTATCAGTTATAACGTTAACCTTTTCTCTCACCCATCAGTCACCATTATATTCAATGAAACCATTTGTTTCTTAAAAAGTAACTCATTTGGAAACAAAGACAAACTGTTATACGTTATCTCGTAATAAGGTCAGTACACACTTGTCTAAATTATTCACATTAAGGACAACCCTTGTCGTTGTGCTTCAAGATAAATTGTCTCGTAATTTCACATTAAAAATTATAATATAGCAGATAACAACTTTGTCAAAAGAACTATACAAATATAAATCGGCCTTTCTACTTTGTTGAAAGTTGTAGACTATCAAGACCATTCAAGAAGTTTTTAATTTACTACATAATATAAGGAACTTCGTTGTAGCTTAAGAAATACTAATGAATCTTTAATATCTGAACTTATGTCAATTTATAAATAAATAAAAGGGCCCATTTCAAGCTATGGGTACTCTTAAAACAACAAATTTTGAACAGCACATAGATAAAGAGCTATATGAAGGGTAGAACTCAGTCTAAAGATAATTATGCAAAAAGATAACAAAACATCATCAGGGATAGATTCCTCATCTTTATCTTCAGGACAAGATTCAGGTAAATCAAGAGAATGTCCATTTTAATTAAAATAAACAAAAAAAATTACGAACAAAAATTTCTTTTATACCAACTTTAAATATGAACTTATTCTCAGGGGTTGAATCTTTAAATTTTTAGTATTGTTGCTTTTATAGGCACATGAAAATTAGGAGTATATTTTTCTACAAAATATAAGACTATATTAACGATACTAAATGGCATGTCTCAGCATCACTTCTGTCACGCGACTTGCTCTCGCCTTGACGATACACGTGCCAATCCTAAAAATAAAATCACGCCTAAAGACAGGGATACAATAAAGAGATACGTTACATAAAAGTGCAACGCTCCCAATACACACTGGACCGGCGCCAAATCTAGCTTCTTACGAAGTAACTACTCTCAATGAAGAAGCTAATTGTATTCAATTGGAAATATATTGGAGCATGATTGATGCATGCGAAGTTACTCCTTATTGGAGGGAGGGCATTTCACTCTTAAGTACCTGCCAAAGATTTAATCAACTGCGAACTCTATCTTGTGGATGTCGTAGACTTGAAATTATTATTTGACCTGGAAGTGATTAAGTATGGCTGTTTTTTCTCGGATGCTTGTTAAACAACTAATCTCTCCTATAAATGTATAATTATTAAAATCGTATGACCTCGGGAACATATATTTTTATTTTTCTAAAATGCTAATGCAATCAATCGATTAGCATTGTTAATAGAACTATAATCAATCATAGGTAGTTTACCTAAAAATTTAAATGTTTTCCCATTGGAATTGCTGAAATTCGGAGTTTCAGTAAGGTAATAAGTAAACTCGAAATTGCACTTAAAGGATAATATGTAATGGAAGTAAGTTTAACGTTTTACTTCTTAAATATTATTTTAAATACATTTAATACAAAATTAAAATGTCAACTGTAATGATAAACTTTATTTTTAAATATTTCGGTATAAAATGTATTTTTCGTCATCTTCCCTATATTTTTTTTCTTTAATACTATTTTACATATATGTATTTAAACTTAATTTTGTCAATAATAATAAAAAAGTCACATTTAAATTTACTTCAAACCCACTCATATAAAAGTTTCTAAATACCCTGGAGTATGTAGCGATCATTCTTTTTGGTCTTCTGCTTGAAAGTCAAGGTAGTTACTAGCGTAAACAAAGCAAAACTTGAAGTAAAATGTGTAATTTTTTTTTTTGGGAATTTTATGGCCTTGTTACAAAGACCTTTAAGCCAAGTCTTATTTATTAAATGTGTAAGGAAATTACCTAAGCCAGCCAGTCGAATCTAAATATCGTGCGCGAAGAGCAAACGAAATGATCACAAATGTCAACAGGCAAATCTAAAGTAGCCCAGTCATATAAACTTCACTTATATACAGGGTGTATAAAAAGTATGATGATCCTTCTAAGGGGTGATTCTACATCACGAATAGATTGTATAAAAATATTTTATCTACACTCATGTCGTAATCTTTGACTTATGATTCAAAAAGTTGATACATAAGGCTGAATATTACGCAGAGTATGCATAAAAAATTAAAAAGTTACCATTACGTTACGATTTTTGTATGAAAATTTTTGCAAAGGTGTTACGTAATTTAACTTTTTAATCATTACATAACACTTGGATAAAATTATTCTTGAACCTAAACCTTTTTAAAGAAGATTGAATATAAGGTCTTTTAGAGAGCCGGTTATAAATGTAGCAGTTTTTCTTAGTAGCTGTCAAATATCAGCAGCATATTACAAAGTGTACCTCATAAACAACCTATTATTTTGGAGCAGTTAGAGTAACAGTTACTATAGTTACAATTATTTCATCTGTGGCGGATAATATGCGCGCGCAGCCTGAAATTAGAAGGACTTGGAAATAGATATGAGATTTGCCGCCATTGTCAAATATTTACCTTTTTCAAGTTTATTGGAAGTTTATTGGGATAAAGTGGTGCAGTCAGGATACTGCAGTTACAGATACATACTCAATAACTTATGTATGATCTTCTCCCATATTAGTCTAGGACATTTTACGACATACATACTCGTAACCTACAATGGATTGGGAAAAAATAAAAATCAAAAAGAAAAA
Organism: Athrips mouffetella; assembly: GCA_947532105.1. Taxonomy (NCBI): domain Eukaryota; kingdom Metazoa; phylum Arthropoda; class Insecta; order Lepidoptera; family Gelechiidae; genus Athrips; species Athrips mouffetella. Next base: position 8,778,587 of record OX383973.1, read on the forward strand.
CATGTCTTGTTAAGAAAATGTTCTGCTTGTATATTTCAAAGAAGACCTAGCGGATATATCAAGGCGGCTTCTTCAGACTCGTATCAGAACTGTAATATACATAATATAAGTTGCCTTTACTGTTTACTTACTTTTGTTTAATTTTTATAAGTAGTACCTACCTATTGCATGAGTGAAGATAAAGTAGTATACGCAACTGCATATAATATGGTATTAAAACACTCGTTTGATGCTATGATCACACTCGGCTACGCCTCGTGTGATAAACCCAAACTCGTGTTTTAATAACCTGTTTTATATGACAGTTGCATAAACTACTATTAAAAGCATTCTAAAAAGTAGTTTTAGCTCAAAAAGAAGTGAAGCGCTTGGAGGGTTGAATGACCTTTACAATCAGCTGGTAACGCAGACAAAGATGTTTTTTGTTATAATATCCAGTCGCTAGCAAGTACCTATTCATTTCAATAAATTACTGTAGATAATGTAGTTCGAAGGAAAATCAAATTTCATGATCACTCAAAATGAAAAATAAATAAAATATAAAAATTGAAATGTATTTTTTTTTACAATCTGTTGGTGATATAGGAGCACCCCTTAAAAGGATCATCGTACTTTTTAACACCCTGTATATACAAGATGGTAAAAACTGTGATACTTGAAACTGTGCATTCAAACTGAATAGCTTTCCGGAACATAGGTCGAAATACGATAAAAGAATTTGACTTCCCAAAGAAACTGCACCAGCTGATTGCACATTTGTAAGGAAGATGGTTTTTTTTTCGCACAATTTCAAGGATCACAGTGTTTACCCCCCTGTGCCAAAGGAAAAAGTCACGCAATAAAATCCAAGACAGCGAAAATGCGATTTCTATAATGTGCAGACACATAGGTAAATTTAGTACCGCTACTGTCTTCGGCAAACTTCAAACTCTCTAAACAAACCTTTTTAGCAACAAAGAGCAATAAATCATTCCTAAATAAACAAACGATTCAACGAAACCAAAACGCATATAATAAAATGATCGATCAACTACAGCAAAGACAAAGTAGATTCAAGGTCAGAGGGTCAAATGCAATCGAAATCAGTAGGTCGAGCATGCGCACCGCGACTTAGCGAGTCTTCATAGACTAAACCGGTTATGTCTTCTCGCGTCCATATATAAAAAGTGACAGTTGCACGCGTCTCGACCAAGTCGCGGTGCGCATCTTAGCCAGGCTGGGCTCATGCAAATGTACTCACACAATGCAATGAGACGTGTACATCGCTGCGATCTAGACAGTCGTTTGTTAGGAAGTTATTAATAAACTTGGAGGAGATAGGATTCTTATACCTATCTCCTGCAAGTTAATAAAGAGTGATCCAAAGCTGTAAAATGTAACAATATCTTAATCCTTTTTTCTTTAATCAAGGAAAATGATGTCAGGCAAATGGTCATTTCTTTATTCAATTCTGGCCATTCTGCAAATTTTCGACGACTTTTGGTTTTGACTTGCCCGTTAATAGGTGCTATAACGCTGCAGCTGTGTTGGTTTAGACGCGACTCAAAACTCCATTCAAATAAATTCAACTCATCCAGGCGGCCAGTTGACGTCAAAGGTGAAATAAGGCAAAAATTCAGAATTTTTCGCGCAACCATTTTAACAACTGAACAATTTTAGTACACACGTAGATCTACCTATAAGAGATCTACATAAAGTATGTGCACATTCAAAGGTTCACAGTAAACGTAATGGCACGTAAGCTAGTTAAGATACATGAAGTAGTGATATTAGTCTAGGCAACGAAGCGGATTGTTGTATGAAGACCCCCGCAATAAATCCTCAGTCGATGAAACTTTGCTGGGGTATTACACTACATGAGACAAACCTTCTATAAAAAAATCCAAAACAAAATCGGTACTTTTAATTTTTCCATACAAAAATTACAAAAATGTATGAAAAAATATTTTTGTAATTTTTTTTTTTTTGTTATTTTGAATTAGCATTTATTTCATGATTCTTTATCATCCTGTCAAATAAAATCTGCCTGAGAAATTTATGTTGGGGTCAACTGCTTCGTTGCCTACACTATATACCAGAAAACCAGACATAATTACACGTGTACAGATATTATGCAACAGCGGTCAAGGTTGTTCAGTTGCGATAACATAATAGTGAATTTAAACTAGCTCTTTTTAAATTGTATTTTTTTATTACTATTTCTTTATAAATATTAGCGGTGTCTTTTTAAAATACCGTTGGTTTAGCATTATGAGCGACGACACGTCGTCTTGAAAAAGTCAAATATGATAATAAAATTTGAAAATTTATTTTACAAAGAAGCACAGATTTTTTTTTAATATATTTTGGATAAGGTGATAATAAAGTTGTAAGGTTGTAACTAGGGCGCCATAAAAATTATTAAAATTTATGAAATACAGTTTTTCGAATATCTATTACAAGATTGTTAATTCAATTTAAATCGATGTATTGTATGTATTGATATTTAAAAATATCACTCCTAAGATAATTCTAATTTTAACTTATATAAAACTACAATACTTATCACCTCATAATTATGCTTATGCCTTATTATTACAGCTCAACAGATACGCAGAATATTTGCATCTACCCTGTACAGCAAATGATACCTCAACTAATACAAATTACTCAGGTTATAGCAATATGCGTGCACGCACGCAATTAATCGGTCGCCAGGATTGCTTGCCAGACGGTTCAAAAACGGTAAAGTTACTATTTAATATCATGATCGCAATCACGTTCGTGTCGTGTCGGCCAAGAATAGTACAGTCAAGAGCACATGAGGCTTGAAATAATTGGACTTGGTACCGATCTTATTTCAATATACGTACGGACTAGAGTCGCACTGCGAGTGTCAAGCTTGACCTGTCATTGACTGTACCAAACCATCTCTAACCGTGGGTGTCGTAAGAGACGAATAAGGACTTATGGACTGGAGGATGGGCAGCAGCATCTTTCTGTGTATCGTACCATCTTACAGACTGCGGTCACCAACAACAGCGGTCGCCAGCCGCAAGGCCTATAAGCGTGGTGACTATGGTAAATCCCCTCCAAAGTACCACGCGTTTTTGCTGGAGGTCTGGAGGGAGGTCCCTGTCCTGCAGTGGACGTTTATCGGCATGTTACGAATTGTGGTTACAAACGTGTACACACGACCGCATGTCGGTAGAGACACTTTTGGACCTTATGGCGTGGTAATAGAGTTGAAAAAGTTTCTACCGACAAGCGGTTGACCGTACCTCATGTAATTGAAGAGAAATATTTCCTTAACTGCAAAATGTTTGTTACGTAAGGCTGATTCGTGAACTCTGATGTAGTGGTAAGAATCCGTGATACTGGTATCATAATGGTGGCCGCATACGTCTCAAACAATATGAAACTATACAACTGTTACTTTTCTCGATATACGTAACTCACCTACTATACAACTGCTACTTTTTTCGATATATATAACTCAAGAAGCGAGTTCTCGGCCTTGCCTTGTCTTTCCTATGTATTCTTCGGCAGTAAATTACTACCTTTCGGACCTTCCAAGTACTGGCAAGACCATCGTTTAGTAACCGATCAAGCAATTCAACGCATTCAACAAACACTTCAGTCTTAATTGCCAATCTCGACAGGTAGTTTCATAAAATGAGTATGCTATACAAATAACTTTTTAGTTATTTATTCGTTTATGATTAATGTCAGCAATGTCACGCTAAAACTGTCGATACGAAAAAAAGCACGTGCGACTTGACACAGTGGATTTTGTACTTCAAACAGTACTCAGATTTTGGCTGCAAGGTGGTAGCATAACACTGCATCCAAATCGACACACTGGATTCTACACTTCAAACAGGACTGTCAGAATCTGGCGGCAGGGCACTGCATCCTACTTCACACAGTGAATTTTGTACTTCAAACAGTACTGTCAGAATCTGGCCTTGAGCAGTGCATCCTACTTGACACAGTGGATTTTGTACTTGAAACAGTACATTGTGGAGGAGTTCATTATTCTGAGGTGGACTTCATGCTTAGTCAGTACTGTAAGAATCTGGTGGTGCGGAAAAAAATATTATTGTGTCGCAAATACGAAAACGGATAAAATTATGACTTTACTTAATTATGTCGAAAGGTTTGCATTTGCGACATAATAGAGAAAGTTGTTCATCTGGTGCTTTCCGCGCATCGTACCAAATTAGGTTAGGTACTGCGGTCTCAGACTACAGCGGTCCATCATGGTGCTAGCCGTAACCTAACAAGTATGATGTATATGATACTTCCTCTTCAAAATAAAACACTATTTTTTGAAATTTGAAGGGAGCTCCGTGAACTTTGAATGCGATGTTATGGTAAAAACGGATCCCTTACAGTGCGACTTAGTCTGTCTGTTTGTGTGTCTGTCAAGATCCTTTTTTCACGAACTGGTAAAGATATCAAGTTGAAATTGATCAACAACACAATTAAAAGATTCAGCCATTTATGTCTCCATCTCCGTAATGAACCAAACCAAAATCTGTAAGGTACTACCCGTTGACGTAAAGTACCTACTGAAATTTGGCAAAAAACTAGATCTCATAGCAAAAGCAAAAGAAAAAGGCAATAAACAATTCAACTTTTCTCACAACTAATTTGAGGTGAGCTCCAGTTTCAAGTACATTCATATTAAGGAAGGGTCAGGTTTGAGTTGACGGGGAGTTCTTAAAATCAAAAGGAACAGGTACGGAACCCTTAGCGCGCGAGTCTGACTCGTCCTCAGCCGGTTTTTTTAATACACTGCCTGCACACCGCTGCGTAAAAGTGGAACTCAACGTTCAATGTAGTAAAAACGCCCGCCACTCATCCGGTAGCGGCAAGTTCGTGGCAAAGCCAGTAAAATGACGCCACCTCTTCTTAATGCGTCAACTATTTTGATGCCGATGCATAGCCACTTTGATGATAATTTAAGCGCGTAATTTTCAAGTTCCTCGTATACAAAAACTGGTTAATAACACCTCTAATTAACTGACTTAAGATAACCTGGCCACCTGGCAACAGCAGCCGCGCCGAGTCGAGCAAGTTACATGAAGAGTTTACCATAAGTGTCGGGGTTTAAAAAAATGTCATTGGCCTCTTTGGCCGAAGCGAACTCTATGTGCGGTTATTATATTATTTTAATAAATAGCATAACGTTTAAACGTTTATTTGCACACTACAAAATTTAAATGAAACCGAAAAAAAACAGTACAGGTAGAAGTAGAACTCGGGGCAGTAAAGCCCGGTTTTTTAGTAATGGACAGTGTAATGCAAAAAAAGCCAAGGCTTAGAAAAAGTTTGCTTAGGTTGCTATTTCAGCCGACGTCCAGTACAGCTAGGCTTTCTGACAATTTAAAATATGAAACTTTAGATTATAGTTATTTTCTACACCGTGCATGAATTTTCTTTTGCTTGAAAAAAAATTTTTAGACTGTCCATACTAAAGTGGTCACGTGATAGACTCAATTTGTGAAGGAAGTCGAATAAATGTTTTCGAGTAAAAATTTGTTTTCTTCTAGAAGTTCACGGTGTAAGTATAACGAGGATCCAAGCTGAAATATGTCCCTTCTTCTTATAGTGAGAGATCCCAGAGATTGTAAGTTCAGATGAAGGTGTCTTGATCAAAATCTTAGCCTCACCTGTTTGTTCAGGCTAGGGCACTATCAAATAGTATCTAAGTTGTAACGTGAACGTTGAAACGTCCATGTTGATAGGTTAGAATAGAAGTGAACGACCGGAGTGGCACGGACACAAATAAAAAAAGAATTTTAAAAATGAATGAGGTCTATACAATCCATTGCGTTGTGGAGCGGATCCCGAGCGGATAGCTCCGCATTTTACTGAACGGACTGTAAGGCTTCACATCATATACGGTCCGTCGTCGCTTAAATCCGTGTCCGCGTCGCACTGATCCAGGCCTTAGAACGACAGGAGTGGCACGGTTTCAATGAAAATAAAAGAATTTTAAAAAACGGGTATGACGGGTTGTGTGAAGTCCAGCAATAAGAGTGTATGACAAATACGAGTGATAAGAGTGATAGATAGTCGTCAGGTCAGACACATAATTCGAAACAGAGGCCAAAGCATCTGTAATTTCTAAAGATAAATAAGTGCATCAATTCAGTCTAAGAAAATCAAGACCTTATATCATTCCTTACATGCAAGATGTAACAGAAAGGATAATCAACCTGAAGGATCCGAATTGAGTCTGCCTATTTAACTTAACAACTTTTCTCTAGACTTTAAAAGTTTCCTAAATCGACGAGTGTGTATGAAAGGGTTGATGAAAGTAGAAAAAGCGAGGGAAGTGTGTCTAGGTCGTAGGCGTCGTAGCAGGTGGAGGGCTGTGGTCTCTGCCTACCCCAACGGGAACAAGGCGTGAAGTTATGTATGTAAGTATATGTGTAACTTGGTAGAAAGCTGTAAAATAAACTTCTCACAGAAAATTTGTCAGCTGTTAGCGCTTGTAACCTTATAGCTTCTAAATTTCTGAATAATAAAATTATGGTGTTACAAAATTGAAAGCAAGTGTTAAACTTTTACAATAGAACCGACACTGAATCGCAAAAAATATATCCGCTATTTTATATATTTGTAATCCCAAATTGAAATTTCTCTTATCGAACAAAACTTTCTAATAAAACAAAATTTCAGAGTTCAACACTGTTGGATCCATGATGAGTAGAACAATTTAAATTATAACATTGTAGTGGTAGGGCTTTTGTGCAAAGTCCCTATTTCTGCCGTGAAGCAGCAGTGTACACTGATGTGTTTCGGTTCGAAGAGACATACCAGCTTAGTTTTCAAAGTGAGCAACGCGCTTTGCTGTATTATTAGTGGAGGTTACCACGCTTGTTAGCTCACTTGTAAAAAACTTCATACCTTTATAACATACAATGATGATTACAATGATTTAATTTTGTTTTTTGCAATCACCAATCAATTTGTTTCCTCTGGACCTGTGAAAGTATGTTGATTTACGACAACAATTAATTACTTAAGTCGGTCTGTTAACTTTTTTCCAATCAACAGTTAAAAACTCCGGTTCCATCCGGAGACATCTGTGAGAAAAAAAAACTACTTGAAACTGCAGGCAAACCTGTCCTGAAGGTGGTTTAGTCGAAGTGTCTCGAACTTTTCTTATCTCAATACAATGTGTAGTACAAATTCAGTTTTCGACAATATTGTTTAAAAATATATTTAAAAATATTGTTTCTTATCTCAATACAATGTGTAGTACAAATTCAGTTTTCGACAATATTGTTTAAAAAGCTAATTACACCTCAAAAACAACAATAGTCTTGAGAAGGAAATAGTAAAACAGCGTAAGTTAAGATACGTCACTTTTGCACAGGAAAACTAATAACGAAATACTTATCAAAATTAAAGTTAATATTAACCAACCTATGATCCTTAGATTCATAACATCCCATGAAACGTCCACTACAGGACAGGGAGCTCCCTCTAGAATTTTAGCTATTGCTGGTAAAATGTAAAGGGGAAGTACCATAGTCACCTCGCTTGTTAGCGTTACGGCTGGCACCATGGATCGCGGTTGTAGGTGACCGCAGTAAGTAAGATGTAAGATACAAAGGAAGATGCTGTTGCCATTCCTCCAGTTTATAACCCTTAGTCGCCTCTTACAACACCCACGGGTATGTATGGGTTGGTACTATTCTTAGCCGGCACCAGATTGCCTATCGATAATCTAAGCCATAATCATATTATCGTGTGGGTTTGTAACATATCAATCAACAGCCTCTCATGGTCTAGTGGTCAGAGTGCTTGGCTCTCTATCCGGAGGTTCCGGGTTCGATTCCCGGTGGGGACACTGTCAAACAAAAATCCCTTTGTGCGACCTCCCCAGTTTGGTTAGGACATTGCAGGATAAATCACCTAATTGCCCGAAAAGTGAGATGATTCCGTACTTCGGAAGGCTCGTTAAGCCGTTGGTCCGGACTGCGGGTTATCTACGGATTTAGTCGTTAATGAGCCATGTCAGAGACCTTTGGCAGCTCAACAACTCTAACACCAGGGATAGACCTTGCGACCCACACGATGAATAATAAGATCGATGACCAACCTCATAAACCCTGGGTGCGTATTCCGAAGATTTATCGGAGCTCCGATATTATCAGATTGACAACAACAATTAAAATTTACTTTGTATGGGAATTTCTTTGTCAAAGACTAATTATCGGCGCGATATTATCGTATTTTCACTTCGGAATACGGCAGCTACTATCAGAGTACCCAATATTTAGTTAAATTTAATTTTTAGTTGTTTTTTAATCATTGCAAGGTGATTTGCAAAATAAAAAGAAACCCTACTCACTGCCCTGTTGCTAACGGGAAAGGTGTTGATCTTTGGAATAATAATGACGTTACGTGAATAATGCCGTTATAATCACATGATGTTACGCTTCTGCGCACTGCATACAATCGATTCAATGTCAAGGTGGCTACACATTGTTGCAGTTCAAAAATACTCTCTCAACAGCGTATTTTGAATTCTTTTAATGCACGTGTCGTCTATGTTGCAGTAAGTTTGATAATTTCGTGTAATTATCCATTTGGATAAATGCAAAAACTTCGTCTATGACTTTTTGAAATTCGGGAAAAATTATTCGTAACTCTACATAAAAACATAGTCCAGTCAGAATAGTGAATCTATTAAAATAAAGTCATCATGACATACATCCCACGAAACGTCCACTACAGGACAGAAAAGTCCCTGCAAAATTCCAGCTTTTGCTGAAACAATGTGAAGGGGATGTATCATAGTCACTACAGAATGTAAGATGATGATATATCGTACACAGAAGGATGCTGCTGCCCATCCTCTGGTTCATAAAAACCTTAGACGCATCTTACGAACCCCCACGGGTAGAGATGGGTTGGTACTAATGATGTATCGTACACAGAAGGATGCTGCTGCCCATCCTCTGGTTCATAAAAACCTTAGACGCCTCTTACGAACCCCCACGGGTAGAGATGGGTTGGTACTAATGATGTATCGTACACAGAAGGATGCTGCTGCCCATCATCTGGTTCATAAAAACCTTAGACGCCTCTTACGAACCCCCACGGGTAGAGATGGGTTGGTACTAATGATGTATCGTACACAGAAGGATGCTGCTGCCCATCATCTGGTTCATAAAAAACTTAGACGCATCTTACGAACCCCCACGGGTAGAGATGGGTTGGTACTAATGATGTATCGTACACAGAAGGATGCTGCTGCCCATCCTCTGGTTCATAAAAACCTTAGACGCATCTTACGAACCCCCACGGGTAGAGATGGGTTGGTACTAATGATGTATCGTACACAGAAGGATGCTGCTGCCCATCCTCTGGTTCATAAAAACCTTAGACGCCTCTTACGAACCCCCACGGGTAGAGATGGGTTGGTACTAATGATGTATCGTACACAGAAGGATGCTGCTGCCCATCCTCTGGTTCATAAAATCCTTAGACGCATCTTACGAACCCCCACGGGTAGAGATGGGTTGGTACTAATGATGTATCGTACACAGAAGGATGCTGCTGCCCATCCTCTGGTTCATAAAATCCTTAGACGCATCTTACGAACCCCCACGGGTAGAGATGGGTTGGTACTAATGATGTATCGTACACAGAAGGATGCTGCTGCCCATCCTCTGGTTCATAAAAACCTTAGACGCCTCTTACGAACCCCCACGGGTAGAGATGGGTTGGTACTAATGATGTATCGTACACAGAAGGATGCTGCTGCCCATCCTCTGGTTCATAAAAACCTTAGACGCATCTTACGAACCCCCACGGGTAGAGATGGGTTGGTACTAATGATGTATCGTACACAGAAGGATGCTGCTGCCCATCCTCTGGTTCATAAAAACCTTAGACGCATCTTACGAACCCCCACGGGTAGAGATGGGTTGGTACTAATGATGTATCGTACACAGAAGGATGCTGCTGCCCATCCTCTGGTTCATAAAAACCTTAGACGCCTCTTACGAACCCCCACGGGTAGAGATGGGTTGGTACTATTCTTTGCCGGCACCACACATATTATTCATTTGGATAAATGCAACAACTTCGTCTATGACTTTTTGAAATTCGGGAAAAATTAATCGTAACTACATAAAATTAGTCCAGTCAGATGATTATTTTGTGAAGCTATTAAAATAAAGCATTGTTATGAAATTGACTTCATCTTTAGTATAAGCCCTCAAAAGATTTCATTACGTTAGAGATATTATAACAGTATTAAATAGATCAAGAAACTGAAACAATGTCGCTTCACCTTGACACTGAGTTATTGCGAGTGACGTGACGTCACCAAATTGTCGCTCTTGGCTCAATCATCGCTACCATTTATAGTTATACTTTTGCTTTACGCATGATCTTTGAACCATTTATTTCGCCAACATATAAAGTATACAACGTGTTGATGGAATGGTTTCGCTTGGGCGGGTTAGTGTATGAACACTCCCATTGATTTTTATTAAAATAAATCCATTCCCGTAAAAAAATATTTGATTTTTTTTAATATTATTATTTTAAAGTTTCATCTTTGATTTTTAAGCTCTTTAGCGCATCAAAGAAATATTTAGAAACGGCAAAGATTTAAATGATAAAAATATAAAAATAGTTACCCTCATCAAAAACCCGTGAAATTGATTCTACTCTCGATTCTAAACAAACTATTTTCTCAGTTTCGCTTATTCCGTTAACAAGTTGTATAATTAAACGCACAAAATATTTAAATTATATTATTTGGTAGGTACATAAACAGGTAACATTATGTAGCAAAGACTCAGACTTCAGTGGAAATTATGTTCCTTGATTAGAGTGTCAGGAGTGTGCGAGCAGAACTCACTCTGTCCTGTCACTCTGTCCTGGTCTCATGCATAGGTCTGTCTGTCTAACTGTCTAGTCCTGCTGTCATTCTAATCAAGCTTGGTTTCTAACCAAAACTGCAGTTGTTGGTACTGGTTTTTAGGTTTCCGATACCAAAATGGTAAAAAAAGGAACCCTTATGGTGCGACTTTGTCTATCTGTCCGTCTGTCTTTCTGTCACACCTCTATATCTCAGCAACCACTCATCCTATCGACATGAAATTTGAAATGATTTTAGAATATAGTTGCCCAACTTACTTGCACATGAAGAAATTTTGAAAAAATTATGATTATTAATGTAAACGGGGCCAAAATAGGGGGACCAAATTTGAAATTTTCGCTAGTAGGTCGAGTGGGGTATCATGTGTCTTTACTTGTAGATTTTAAAATATATTTTTGTATTTTTTTACGACTCTAAGTTTTCAAGTTATGTTATGATGAAAAATGTCAAAAAAAATACCATTCCCCCCCCCTTATCTCCGAAGTTTGTGAAAGGAAAAATCTGAATTAATTACAGTTGACAGAAGTTTATGTAAACATCACAGCAAAAATAGAACGATCTATCTAAATTGCAGTTTATTAGAAATCTGCAAATAACCTTTACAAACAAATTTAGGTTTGCGGTCCAAAAATGGACTTTATTGCTTCCAAAAATACAAAAAGTATATCGGGACCCTCGGCGCGCGAGTCCGACTCGCACTTGACCGGTTTTTTTAACGTCCATTGGATATTCAGTACCCCAAAAATGTTCGTATCTTTATCGAATTTCATGAATGTGGTGAAGTAAAAGGCAGTTTTTTTTTCCATCTTTGATACATACATACATACTAAAGAGCTATTAAAATAAAAATAACAGCAGAAGATAAAAAAATACCCAAAAGTCCCGAAAGTCCCGGTTCTCCCGGTTCCTTCAACAAGTAATCCCGAAAATCCCGGGACTCAAGAAGAGCACCGGTTCTTCATTCCCTACTTTGAAAAGGTTTTTAAATATGTTAAGTACAGGGCTAGTCAATCTTGCCACGGGTATGTCTGTACCTAGTTTTACTAAAGATATTGGTCGCTTGAAAAAGTTTTCGTGTAAAGAATATCAAAAAGTCGTATACAAAAATCACCTATTGAATACAGTCACAACAACAAAACCAGCCTTTTATACGTTACTTTTATAGTAACACTAAAATCTAGTAGGAATCATATGGTAGTATTAATAAGTCGCTCTCAACATCGTTCCGAAGAGGTGTCAGCTGCTTGTACTGTTACTAAAATAAAATGCACAAGTAATATCAACTGACAAGTTCATTTGATTGATGAGCCGGTTTTTAAAAAAGAAAAACTAGTTTTAATTTTCTCGATATATATCGTTGGTGTAGGAACATTTTACTGTCAACTTATTTTTCCTATCTGTTGTAAGTGTTGCCTAAGGAGGTTTATTTACTTCATGCTTCATCTATGACAGATTTATTTTAAGTTCTTTAGCAACTGTCTTCAGAGCCATCTATCGACACCTTTGAATACTCAGTTGACGCTTAGCTGCGAAACCGGCTCATTAGCGAGCGAAGTTAGCGAGTACCTACTCGTCAACACTCAAATGGTATTTGCTTCGATGACAGCTACCTTAGTTTTGTTTATTAATTAATGCAATAACCCCACACATGAGCGGGATTTATCTATACTAGCCATAGTACGAGTAACGATTAGATATAGAAAGAGAATTATTCAGTACGTACATAACGATACAAAACACTTACACATACATTAGTTAAAGTCAAGAGCAGGTCAGGCTTAAAGCCCAAGTCACACAGAGCGGTATGGTAGCGGAAGCGGTCCGGGGGGGGGGCAGACCTGCAGGAAGCGAAAGCTTTCCGGGACCGGTCTCACACAGAGGTACCGCACCGAAACCGCGGCGGGACAGCGGCATGTAGCGGTCGGTGTGACAGCAAAAGGGGCCATTTTGAAAATTTATGAGTGATATTTTTTTCCTTACGATGGACAGTGACGAAGAAGAATTGATACTGTTATTAGCGTTGTAAATTTAAATAATTTTTTGTAAAAAAATACAATGTCAAAGTCCGCGCCCGGACCGCGCCGCTGCCGCTCTGTGTGACGGGTTGCATTGAACGCAATGGAAAACAGCGCCCGCTCCCGCCGAAATTTCGGCCCCGCGCCGCGCTCGGTCCGCGGGGTTGTACTAGCGGCCCGGCCGCACCCGCGCCGCACCGCGCCGCACCGCGACCGCTTTCAATGTAACAGGGTGCATAAGAACTCATACTTTACAAAAAATACCGCCCCCGGAACGCTTCCGCTACCGCCTCTGTGTGACGCGGGCTTAATTTAAACTTGCAGCGTGACTGTAGCTCCAACAAACACGGTGATTAAAATAAAAACGGAGTGAGACTTGCAGCGTGACTCTATCTCCAACATGGTGATTAAAATAAGAACGGAGTGAGACTTGCAGCGTGACTCTAGCTCCAACACGGTGATTAAAATAAGAACGGAGTGAGACTTGCAGCGTGACTCTAGCTCCAACAAACACGGTGATTAAAATAAGAACGGAGTGAGACTTGCAGCGTGACTCTAGCTCCAACAAACACGGTGATTAAAATAAGAACGGAGTGAGACTTGCAGCGTGACTCTAGCTCCAACAAACACGGTGATTAAAATAAGAACGGAGTGAGACTTGCAGCGTGACTCTAGCTCCAACAAACACGGTGATTAAAATAAGAACGGAGTGAGACTTGCAGCGTGACTCTAGCTCCAACAAACACGGTGATTAAAATAAGAACGGAGTGAGACTTGCAGCGTGACTCTAGCTCCAACACGGTGATTAAAATAAGAACGGAGCGAGACTTGCAGCGTGACTCTAGCTCCAACAAACACGGTGATTAAAATAAGAACGGAGTGAGACTTGCAGCGTGACTCTAGCTCCAACACGGTGATTAAAATAAGAACGGAGCGAGACTTGCAGCGTGACTCTAGCTCCAACAAACACGGTGATTAAAATAAGAACGGAGTGAGACTTGCAGCGTGACTCTAGCTCCAACAAACACGGTGATTAAAATAAGAACGGAGTGAGACTTGCAGCGTGACTCTAGCTCCTACAAACACGGTGATTAAAATAAGAACGGAGTGAGACTTGCAGCGTGACTCTAGCTCCAACACGGTGATTAAAATAAGAACGGAGTGAGACTTGCAGCGTGACTCTAGCTCCAACAAACACGGTGATTAAAATAAGAACGGAGTGAGACTTGCAGCGTGACTCTAGCTCCAACAAACACGGTGATTAAAATAAGAACGGAGTGAGACTTGCAGCGTGACTCTAGCTCCAACACGGTGATTAAAATAAGAACGGAGTGAGACTTGCAGCGTGACTCTAGCTCCAACAAACACGGTGATTAAAATAAGAACGGAGTGAGACTTGCAGCGTGACTCTAGCTCCAACACGGTGATTAAAATAAGAACGGAGTGAGACTTGCAGCGTGACTCTAGCTCCAACAAACACGGTGATTAAAATAAGAACTGAGTGAGACTTGCAGCCTGACTCTAGCTCCAACACGGTGATTAAAATAAGAACGGAGCAAGACTTGCAGCGTGACTCTAGCTCCAACAAACACGGTGATTAAAATAAGAACGGAGTGAGACTTGCAGCGTGACTCTAGCTCCAACAAACACGGTGATTAAAATAAGAACGGAGTGAGACTTGCAGCGTGACTCTAGCTCCAACACGGTGATTAAAATAAGAACGGAGCGAGACTTGCAGCGTGACTCTAGCTCCAACAAACACGGTGATTAAAATAAGAACGGAGTGAGACTTGCAGCGTGACTCTAGCTCCAACAAACACGGTGATTAAAATAAGAACGGAGTGAGACTTGCAGCGTGACTCTAGCTCCAACAAACACGGTGATTAAAATAAGAACGGAGTGAGACTTGCAGCGTGACTCTAGCTCCAACAAACACGGTGATTAAAATAAGAACGGAGTGAGACTTGCAGCGTGACTCTAGCTCCAACACGGTGATTAAAATAAGAACGGAGTGAGACTTGCAGCGTGACTCTAGCTCCAACAAACACGGTGATTAAAATAAGAACGGAGTGAGACTTGCAGCGTGACTCTAGCTCCAACAAACACGGTGATTAAAATAAGAACGGAGTGAGACTTGCAGCGTGACTCTAGCTCCAACACGGTGATTAAAATAAGAACGGAGTGAGACTTGCAGCGTGACTCTAGCTCCAACACGGTGATTAAAATAAGAACGGAGTGAGACTTGCAGCGTGACTCTAGCTCCAACAAACACGGTGATTAAAATAAGAACGGAGTGAGACTTGCAGCGTGACTCTAGCTCCAACAAACACGGTGATTAAAATAAGAACGGAGTGAGACTTGCAGCGTGACTCTAGCTCCAACACGGTGATTAAAATAAGAACGGAGTGAGACTTGCAGCGTGACTCTAGCTCCAACATGGTGATTAAAATAAGAACGGAGTGAGACTTGCAGCGTGACTCTAGCTCCAACACGGTGATTAAAATAAGAACGGAGTGAGACTTGCAGCGTGACTCTAGCTCCAACACGGTGATTAAAATAAGAACGGAGTGAGACTTGCAGCGTGACTCTAGCTCCAACATGGTGATTAAAATAAGAACGGAGTGAGACTTGCAGCGTGACTCTAGCTCCAACACGGTGATTAAAATAAGAACGGAGTGAGACTTGCAGCGTGACTCTAGCTCCAACACGGTGATTAAAATAAGAACGGTTCAAAGTCCAATGTGTCAAGCTTCACGTCCTCTTGACTGTATACCTTATCTTTGATAGGAAATAGAATCAATAGACTTTTTGGCGGGAACTCAGTGCGGACTATTGTCTGCTCGATAGAAAATTTTGTTTTTTGTGAACTAGTAAATTGACTACGGAGTGCGCAGCTGATGAAGATTTCAAGTGGTGTTGCAAAGTCCACTATCGCTTGGCGGCTTGGGAGCATGGTGTAATTTTCTAACTCGACACTGGTTCGCCATATTTTTAACTTCAAAGTTATAGTTACTACTCTAAAAACTATAGAATGTTCTAGAAAATGTTCTACACTGGCAGAAATGTCCCCAAATATGGGTTGACGATTGCCAATTTAACAAAAAAAGAAAAACCCAGCAGGCGAAGTGTGAATCGTGACGTCACATCTCGCGAGCACATCGCATGTCTCAAGGTCACGCGCTGACAGTGTTGCAGTCCGTTGATCCAGTAGGTAACTGGATCCTCTCGCGTGAACACTCGCTTTGTAATTATACCGGGTGAGAATGAATGACAGCTGATGATTTAAGGGGGAAGATGTAATTGATGGATAAACGTTAGGGGGAAAATAGCGAACCTAAACATCTGAACGTTTATCTATTTATTACGATACGCTTGTTTACTCAAAGAAATATGTATAACCTATCCGGCAGCCTTGTAATTACGCACCAGGTACCTACCTGGTTCAAGAAAGTAAGAGCGTCACGTTTAGTTTAGGCAACGAAGCGGATCGTTGTATGAAGACCCCCGCATTAAATCCTCAGTCGATGAAACTTTGCTGGGGTATTACACTACATGAGACAAACCTTCTATAAAAAAATCCAAAAAAAAATTGGTACTTTTCTTTTCCATCCAAAACTTACAAAAAATGTTTTTTATTTATTTCTTGAAAAATTTTTTTTTGGATATTTTGAATTTACATTTAATTCATGATTCTTTATCATCCTGTCAAATAAAATCTGCCTGAGAAATTTATGCTGCGGTCAACTGCTTCGTTGCCTACACTAGTATTACAAATAAAATTCTATGTACTTACCTAAAACTTATATTCATGTAAAAAGTGTTAAAAATTAAGGTATTTCTAAAACGATAGCCTGGGCGCTATTCAGTGTTCTTATTGTGGTTACAAACGTGTACCTCGTGTCATCATCATCCCATGAAACGTGCACTGCAAGTTAGAGAGCTCCCTCCAGAATACCTGCAAAAACGCGTGGTAGAGGAGAAGTAACAATCCTCGTGTAATCGAAGAGAAATATTTTCATAGCTGCAAATTGCTTGTTTATAAAACGTGACAGTCTATCGTGAACTTTATTATAGTGAATATTTTATAAGGTCCAATGAATATAATGAATAAAATGAAAGAATCAATACGATTGCGAGTACGAAGTGCGCCGTGACGTCACACGAGACAAGTCAAGGTAACGTGACAGTGTTGCAGTCTGTTGATGCAATTACTGGATTCCTTTGCGTGAAAACTCTTGCTGTAACTATTAGAATTAAACACGACAATAACACAGAATAAAGTAACCCCCCCGCGCGCACCAGCCCGCGAGATCGGTCGTGATCCTTCTGAGAGTCTTTTGTACTGAATATGCGAGCCTAAGCGACGGTCCAATTTCAAATTCGCGCTCGATTAAGTGTCCCGAGTGTGCCTACAAGATGAACCAATAATCAAGGTCACAGAAAGCCGCAGAATGCGGGCATTAAAGGACCGGTAGTCGTGGAGATCAATGTCCAGAAGTGGACGGCTTTGCGGACGGTGATATGATATGATGATACACGCACGAATATCGCACGCTAGTATCGAGATAGATAACACGGTAACTGTCGTGTTGTGTGGCCGTTAGTCTACCACATGTTACTACTACAGTGGCGACCACAAACCCGAAGACGTCGCGTAAGCAGGCGTCCTACATGGTGAACCAATGATCAAGGTCACAGAAAGCCGCAGAATGCGGGAGTAAAAGGACCGGTAGTCGTGAAGATCAGAATTCAGATATCCAGAAGTGTACGGCTTTGCGGCTGATATATGATGGATGACACACGAATATCGCACGCTAGTATCGAGATAGATAACACGGTAACTATCGTGTTGTGTGGCCGTTAATCTACCACATGTTACTACTACAGTGGCGACCACAAACCCGAAGACGTCGCATAAGCAGGCGTCCTACAAGGTGAACCAATGATCAAGGTCACAGAAAGGACCGGTAGTCGTGGAGATCAGAATTCAGATGTCCAGAAGTGTACGGCTTTGCGGCTGATATATGATGGATGACACAAGAATATCGCATGCTAGTGTCGAGATAGATAACACGGTAACTATCGTGTAATCGTGTTGTGTGGCCTTTAGTCTACCACATGTAACCAAATTGTATATTCACTAGCGGTTCGCCCCGGCTTCGCACGGGTAGATATAGGTTCTTGTTGCATCGGGGGTTACTAAAGAAACCAGCCAAGCGCAAGTTGGACTCCCACCGAGGGTTCCGTACCACTAAGGTAAAAATACTGTCCTAGTTATGGGCAGTCATACCATCTTAGTCACGCAGAAGTGCATTAAATTCGCTCGAGCCGACACGCACTTCATCAAAACCATCATAACATCCCATAATACGTCCACTACAGGACAGGGAGCTCCCTCCAGAATTCGAGCCCTTGCTAGAAGAATGTGGAGGGGAAGTATCTTAGTCACCACGCTTGTTAGCATTAAGGCTGGCACCATGGACCGCGGTTGTTGGTGACCGCAGTATGTAAGATGGTGCTATACACGGAAAGATGTCGCTGTCCATCTTCCGGTTTGTAAACCCTTAGTCGCCTCTTACGACACATACAGGTTGAGGTGGGTTGGCACTATTCTTTGCCGTTACCACACGGAACGACACGCACTTGACCAGTCAAATTTTTCGTGTCTATTCTCTGTTGTAGATAAAACCATTACAGTCACTTAGGGCGCTGTTTCTTTAATTTCAATTTTGATAACGATTACACTCATGATAACTTTTGAATGGTATGTCCGATTTGAATAATTTAAAAAGTTATTTACAGGTACTGATATAGCCTTGAATACGAAATCATTTATTTGGATAAGGATTAATAGGTACGAATAATGTGGCCTATATAGTTTGTACCGGCGTTACTATTACATATTTTAACATGAAAAAGTAGTTATTGTGACATAACTGTAATAGTTAGACATATGGTATCGCGGACTTTTTTGTAGATATTGATGGCTTCTATAATTCTGTAGTACATTACTTTGCTCTATTGTTAATAGTTTCGGCAGCGTACTCGATATAAGGATGCTATTTAGTATTTTTTTCACACCTTGGGTTACATTATCGAAGTTTTCATACGGAACCCTAACTTTTTTTAAGATAAGATAAGATAAGATAAGTTTATTTGCAAAGATACATGGTAAACAGAGTTGGTAGGTTTTAAACATAGTATCACATGTTCCACTAACAAATTAGCATGCAAATATTATTGTTTGTTCCTACTTTGAAATTAAATTTAATAATAATAAAAATCGAATACATTTAAAACACAAAATAATATTAAGATATTCTGAAATCAATCAAAAATTCATCATAATAATGTCAAAATAATGTCACAACGGTCATAAAAATGTCAAATACAAATCAGTTAATCTTGTCAAAATATTCTTTAAGATTATAAAAACATTGATCACATAACCATTTGTGGAGCTCAAATTTAAATTTATTTATTGGTAATTCTTTTATTTGTCTTGGAATATGATTAAAAATATCTATGCACATCATGTGACAATTTTTCTTATAAAGTGCACTTTTGCAGTTTGGTTGCTGTAATAGAGTTGGATCCCTTGGTCGTAATCTAGGATTATCATTGGGTCGTAATGGGAATAGCTGTTGGTTTGCTCTTACAAATACGCCCACTTCATATATGTACAGGCAGGTTAAGGTCAGTATTCTGAGTTTCCTGAATAACGGGCGACAAGACTCAAGAGGTCCAACTCCACACATTCCTCTAACACATTTCTTTTGAGTGATAAACACTTTTGAAATATCAGTGGAATTTCCCCACACGATCAAACCGTACCTCAAAACACAAGCCACATAACCATGGTATGTAGTGAGCGCAGCATCCAGTCCATCCAGTTTAAATATTTTATAGCCTATGTTCATCCCGGATAATGCAGGTTTCTAATGGTGAAAGAATTTTTCAAATCGGTCCAGTAGTTTCGGAGCCTATTCATTACAAACATACAAAAATAGGTACAAATCTTTCCTCTTTATAATATTAGTGTAGAAGTGTAGATTAGTGTAGATAGAGACAAACACTGTTTTCCTTGAAACTGTGCATTCACACTATTAAACTGAATAACGTTTTTGGAATACGATAAAAAAGTCTGACTTCCCATAGAAACTACAGCTGATTGCGCACGTGTATGGAAGATAAAAATTATTTTATGTTCTATATTAGTATGATCCATGTTCCTTGTGTAAAGTTGTTCATTTTAATGGTCTGAATGCAGTTTCAAGAATCACAATATTTAGCCTGACACCCGGTATAGCAACTCTAAAGGTACTGATCAACTTTCTTCAAGGAACAATGTCGAACTAAGAAAAATTATTTTAGGTACACACGGCCGGTCGTCGGTAGAAACACTTTTGAACCTTAGGGCGTGGTAATAGAGTTGAAAAAGTTTCTACCGACGAGCGGTTGACCGTACTTAGAGAAACCGAACCTAATGCGACGTAAAGTAATTTACTTCGACCTTTTCTTTAGAAAAGTTGTTCAGTTCAGTGGACAGATTCTCATCCTTCAGGCTAGTAACAACTTTTGTAACACCTTGTATACAGGGTGTTAATTTGATTGCGTGCCATAGCTTAGGGGGTGGTTTAGTAACGATAAAGGAACTCAAAAAAAAAAATTTAAAAAAAATCCTACTTAATTTGTTTTTATTAACTCTATTAAAACTAAACTAACGCGGAGGGCAATGACCTTGAGCACCACGCTATCAAAAGCGCGCGAAGGAGTTTCAGTTATGTATGTGCCTACCTTATCCACTGATACTGCGTACCACTGATGCTCCGTCCGCGTCATTGCCCTCCGCGTTCGTTAAGTTTCAATGGATTTTAGTTTTTTTTTAAGTAGTATTAGGTATTTGTGGGATTTTTTTAAATTTTTTTTTGTGTTCCTTTATCGTTACTCAAACACCCCCTAAGCTATGGCACGCAAACAAATTAACACCCTGTATATTTCTTCATGAGAACACTCCATTTGTACTTAATTATTAGCGGTGAAAACGATTATAATACTAAGAAACATGTACAGTCAAACTTGCATAACATGAATAGCTGTGAGCGTTGAAATGTAATGAGTTGAGAGACAGAGACAGACTGTATGAAACAGAAACATTTCAGGGAAATTGACATTTTTGCATACAAAATGCAAGTGGTAGTAAATAGAGGTTTTTTTCCACTTACTGAAACAACGTAAGTGTGATTCGATTTGGTAGAATAACTAGACGAAGTTAAGCGTTAAAAGTACTTGACTGGTTTAGATTCTTAGAAAATGGCGGCCTAATAACAGTTCACCATAAGTCATACATAGACAATCTTACATTTTTCCTACTATTTATTCGACAAGTTAAACAATTTACACGTGGGAATAATAAAATGAACCTAAAAGATGCAATTAATGCAAATTTGACTGTTTGTGTTACATTAGCGGAACGTTCCACAGAGAGGAGAACGAAAGAAAAAAATTGCTTACTACGAATCCGTGAAGAAAAGTATTTTATCTACTCCCGTACCGGAATATTCCAAATTCGAAACCAATGACAGATTCGAAATTGAGGTCATTTTCCGCTATCATTTTCATTTCCACACTACGAGCAGTACGGAAATGGAGTATGGATTTTCATTCCGCAACTGTTATAATACATAATTTTCAATCTGCATAGGCTAAGGCAATACTACCACAGTACTACATACAGCCTACTTTAAAGTAATTTTGTAAAAATACTTTTTACTGGGGTGACGACTGCCTACCTATATTTAAAAGAAAACGGAGAGTACCAGGAGTGCATAAATCGACAAGAGGCTAATTTGCTCTTATAGCCCTTTTTTGTAAAACGAATATTGAATGTATATCAGCTGCTCGGCCCCAAAGCAGTATGCCATAAGACATAATGCTATGGAAGTAGCTAAAGTAAACCAGCCTTGCAGTAGCTACATCAGTAAGTTGTCTGATTTTTCTAACAGCATATGCAGCCGAGCTCAATCGACCAGAAAGAGCCGTTATATGAGGTCCCCATTGAAGTTTAGAGTCTAGTGTTAACCCTAAGAAAACTGTACTATTTACAAAATCTAATGGTTCATTATTCAATACTATGTTATGTGAAGTAGACCGTACATTTGGTAGTGCAAATTTAATACATTTAGTTTTTTTGGCGTTTAGGACTAGATTGTTAACAGTAAACCATGCATGAATCTGTCGAAGTGCATCATTGACTTCGTTATAATTTTGTGATTTCCTACTTACATTGAATATTAATGAAGTATCATCAGCAAATAACACAATCTTTGACAGATTCTTCACCACAGAAGGAAGGTCATTAATATAAATAAGGAATAAAAATGGCCCCAATATGGACCCTTGAGGTACGCCAATTTTGACAACAGATCCCAGTGATTTCGTCCTGTTTACTTGTACCTTTTGAATCCTATTTTCCAAATATGACCTAAGTAGTTTAAGTGAATTATTCTTAACACCGTAATGTTCAAGTTTTAGCAACAATGTGCTATGATCTACGCAATCAAATGCTTTGGATAGATCACAGAAGATACCAATAGCATCTTCAGATTTTTCCCACGCGCAAAAGATGTATTTTAAAAGTGCAGTCCCGGCATCCGTTGTACTGCGCCCTTTCGTGAAACCAAATTGATGGTCATGTAGTAAGTTATTTCTATTGAAGTGTGAAAGCATTTGATTGAGTATGACCTTCTCAAAAATTTTACTAAGTACAGGTAAGACTGATATTGGTCTAAAATTACTGGGATCCTTTTTGTCACCAGCTTTGAATAATGGAACTACTTTACTTTTTTTCATTAAGTCAGGAAATGTACCATGATCGACACAATCATTGAATATAACAGCTAAATATGGAGATATAGTATCAATGATCGCACTACAGACTTTTACTGACATTCCCCATAGGTCCTCAGTGGTTTTCATTTTAATACTTTTAAAGGCTTTAACAATTTCGTTAGGGGTGACATGATTAAACCCAAATTCAGTTTCACAGGCGTCCACATTCTTTTGAAGTAAATCGCTAGCAAGTGAAGATGATGAATTGAGTGACTCTGTGTCTCAATCTTTGACAGATTCTTCACCACAGAAGGAAGGTCATTAATATAAATAAGGAATAAAAATGGCCCCAATATGGACCCTTGAGGTACGCCAATTTTGACAACAGATCCCAGTGATTTCGTCCTGTTTACTTGTACCTTTTGAATCCTATTTTCCAAATATGACCTAAGTAGTTTAAGTGAATTATTCTTAACACCGTAATGTTCAAGTTTTAGCAACAATGTGCTATGATCTACGCAATCAAATGCTTTGGATAGATCACAGAAGATACCAATAGCATCTTCAGATTTTTCCCACGCGCAAAAGATGTATTTTAAAAGTGCAGTCCCGGCATCCGTTGTACTGCGCCCTTTCGTGAAACCAAATTGATGGTCATGTAGTAAGTTATTTCTATTGAAGTGTGAAAGCATTTGATTGAGTATGACCTTCTCAAAAATTTTACTAAGTACAGGTAAGACTGATATTGGTCTAAAATTACTGGGATCCTTTTTGTCACCAGCTTTGAATAATGGAACTACTTTACTTTTTTTCATTAAGTCAGGAAATGTACCATGATCGACACAATCATTGAATATAACAGCTAAATATGGAGATATAGTATCAATGATCGCACTACAGACTTTTACTGACATTCCCCATAGGTCCTCAGTGGTTTTCATTTTAATACTTTTAAAGGCTTTAACAATTTCGTTAGGGGTGACATGATTAAACCCAAATTCAGTTTCACAGGCGTCCACATTCTTTTGAAGTAAATCGCTAGCAAGTGAAGATGATGAATTGAGTGACTCTGTTGTTTTCAAAGGAATATTAGTAAAAAAGGTTTCGAATTCTTGAGCCACTTCTACGTTTGAACTAATAGTTCCGCGATTTGTATGAAGTGTGATTTGATTGTCACGCGGTTTCACTTTTCCAGTTTCACTGTTTATAACATTCCATACAGCCTTAATTTTGTTATCAGCAGACTGTATTTTTTTCCGTAGAAAAAATGATTTTGCTTTTAAACAAACTAATTTAAACAATTTTGAATAATTTTTGACATATTCAATGAAATTGTCGTCATTTGAATAATTTCTAAGCTCATATAATTCAAAAAGTCTCTCTCTACTTTTGCGAATACCAGCGGTAGCCCAGTCACTGAATTTGAATTTTACAATAATTTGCTTTTTTCTAATAGTGAAAATTTTACTGAATTCAGTATTAATCAATGTGAATAAATCTTCATATGAGTTATTAGGGTTGTTAGTATTATAATTGTGACAGGGCAGTTTTTCTAGCAACGTGTTTTTGTACTTTTCTAACCTACCGCTCGCTAGGCTCCTGGTTTCTATATCTATATTCTGGGTTACTCGAGAATAATTAAAAGTAACACTTTGACCAGAGTGGTCAGACTGAAGCGAGTTTATGATACTTTTCTCAAAATAATCGCAATTACAAAAGACGTTATCAATACAGGTAGCCGAGGATGACGTCACCCTTGTAGGTTCAAAAAATACATGCTCTAAATTAAAACATTTGAAAAGACTTATAAGTTTGTTACTATAGGTATTATTTTCTAAGATATTGACGTTAAAGTCACCACACACTATCACAAACTTATTTTCTTTTGTCACTATTTTTAAAACATCTTCCATTACTAACTCGAACATTGAAAAATTTTGAAAAGCGGGAGGTCTGTATACGCATACTACAACATGCTTGTCCAGCTCAACACAAGATATTTCAATACATCTTTCAACCGAAAGTCGAACAATATCTTTACGGTTCTTTATCTTAAAACTGTTACGAACTAAAATCAGTGATCCACCGTGTAAAGCAGACTTTCGATTGAAAGCACTGGCTATACAATAATTTTCATAATTTATCAACATTTGATAGTCTTTTTGCCAGTGTTCTGTCAGACAAATAATGTCAAATTTTGTTCTTTCTAAGAATAATTCTAATTCTAAAATTTTTCCAGAAAATCCTTGAATATTTTGATGTAAAATTTTCAAAATATTAGATTTTTCCTTTGTCTTTGCTATAGGAAGTTTTTTGCCAGAAGGTTTTTTTTCATTTACTTCAGTAAAATTTTGTGTAGAAAAACCCTCTTTTGTCGTATGAACTAGTTTAAAGAATTGGTGTTAGTAATGTTACTAACTATAGAAGTTTTTTGTGTATAACTTCCTATAACAGAGTCAGATATATTATATGCTATCAATGTAGCCAGGTCTTTCTTAAACTTAAGAGGCAGATACATAGTATCCTTTGTCAATCTAAAATAACTTACAAAAATATTCATGTCAAGATATAAAATGTCACTATGACGACTTGTCAAATTTTGTAAATGTAAATTCATTCTGTGTATACATTTGTTGTGTTGCTCAGTAACATTTGAACAGTATGGGAAGTTACACAGAATAAACCTACACTTAGTTTCACTCTGTATCTTGTTTAACAATGTCACAAAATTGTTTAATTTTAATCTACTTATGTCAGAATGATTGCCTACCACGATAACAACAGTGGTGTTTATGTCAAACTTGCCTACAGCAATCTTTCTTACAAGACCATCGAAAGTAATATCGGGACAGCAAATATTGGTCACCTGCTGATTATGGCAGTAATTAAAAATAGACCCTAGACCTACTCCTATCCTGTCTGAATATACAAAGGTCTTCTTTTTATTGGAAGTCGACGAAAAGTCCTCGCCATCCGTGGTCTCTGTGCTGTTATCGACAGGTGGCTGCTGTTCCACCGTGGCGCCACCAGCGGCGGAATCATGTGTTGGCGACATTGGCGACTTGGTGATGTCTTGACTCGCAGTCACCACTCTCTCATCGATGTGCTGCCGTGGTGCCACCACGATGACGTCATTCACAGCAGTTTGCTCACGCGCGGCGGCATCATGTGTTGGCGACATTGGCGACGTGGTGATGTCTTTACTCGCAGTCACCACGCTCTCATCGATGTGCTGCCGTGGTGCCACCACGATGACGTCACTCACAGCGGTCTGCTCATGCTGGTCTCCGCGCTGCTGGCGTCGATTGTACGCGTGTCGCTTTTGGCGGCGTTGTTTCCTTGTAAGGCGAGCTGAAAATCGCCAGTTAAAAAATGTTGAGGTTGAACCGCAGGTTGCAGGCGTACAGCTAGAAGACATGCTGATATTTGATGTCCGCGGTGGTTCTAGACCACAAGCAACCTCTTTGTCATTGGTGAGGGTGGCTATCAGTTGCTGCTGAGTGGTATTAAGCTGCTTGAGCTCAGCTGTGGATGACAACATTTCATGCAAACAACAAAATGGAAAGTATGTACCAGGAGAACATGAGTCTACAAGAGGCTGTCAAAAATCATATACATGAAATTAATGTTAAAGCAACTCCATCCGGATCTGGAATAACTTTAATTAACTGTACTAACTAACTGTCCTCTTAGTTCAATAAATTGATCACTACTCTTTAAAATTTTATTTTATTTCGTCGGTCGTAGATAAAGTTTTGTATGCAACTATACGTAATTAGTCATTTTAACACTCGATCTATATTATTTTGATACTCGGCTGCGCCTCGTATCAAAAACCAGATCTCGTGTTAAAATTACTCTCATTACGCAACAGTTGCATAAATAACTATTTTCGTAGCTTTTTATGTTCCTAAGTTACGAATGTAGCTAAAGGATAAGGTACGGTCAACTGCAAGTCAGTAGAAACTTTTTCAACTCTATTACCACGCCATAAAGTCCAAAAGTGTTTCTACCGACGTGCGGCCGTGTGTACCTACGTATGTAACTAAAGGATATGTAATAATTACGAATGTAACTAAAGGATAAATTGGCGGCATATGAATACGTCATATGCCTCCAATTTTCTACAAAATATGTTAAGAAAAAAGTCATCTTCGGAATAAGTTATCGTGTGATAATCATGGCAACCCGTGAAGCTTTCACGTGTGAAGTGTAAATGCGGTATTTTTTTTTTCAATGGTATTTCAAAAATGTAAAACGACCACATCATTTAATATTCTTTTGTCTAAAATATTGAAAATTTTCAGATATTTTTTGATAAAAAATGTAGCTTAGTAAAATGGTTACACATATGGGAAAAAAACCGGTCAAGTGCGAGTCGGACTCGCGCGCCGAGGGTTCCGATATACCTATAGTATTTTTGGAAGCAATTAAGTATTTTCAGGACCGCAAAACTAAATTTGTTTGTAAAGGTTTTTTGCAGATTTCTGAAAAACTGTGCCACTTAAAAAGAGCGTTTTATTTTTGCTGTAAAGTTTACATAAACCTCTGTCAACTGTAATTAATTCAGATTTTTCCTTACTCAAACTTCGGAGATAAGGGGGGGGAATGGTATTTTTTTTTTACATTTTTCATCATAACTTGAAAACTAAGAAACTTAAAAAAATACAAAATTATATTTTAAAATGTACAAGTAAAGCCCTTTCATATGATACCCCACTCAACCTAGTAGCGACAATTTTAAATTTGGCCCCCCCTATTTTGGCCCCCTTTACATTAATAATCATACTTTTTTCAAAAAAAATTTATGTGCAATTAAGTTGGGCAACTATATTCTAACACTATTCCAAATTTCAGGTCGATAGCATAAGTGGTTGCTGAGATATAGAGGTGTGACAGACAGACGGACAGACAGACAGAGCGGCACTATAAGGGTTCCTTTTTTTTTACCATTTTGGTATCGGAACCCTAAAAATGGACAAAATAAGGGTCATTTTAGATTTTTTTTCTTCAGTTATGCAAATTAAATTTAAATTCTATCTCGACCACATCACTTCTCATATCTTGTTTGTTACTACGTTTTTTCTGTTAAGATTAATTAATGTAAAAAGTGGTTACGAAATTATTCATTCTCAAGTTAATTCAGAGAGGTATACCCATAAAAAGAACACATGTTTTATTTTGAAGGTCACAAGTGTAAATGCTATGTAGCGAATCCTTGACAGCTATTCATCAAACTTTAAAGTCTGAAGTGTAAATGCGGTAGCTGAAGTAATTTCTGTTGTAAACGAAAAAAATAATAATTTTGAAGGTCACTAGTGTAATTGCAACTATGTAGCGAAGCCTTGACAATCACACTATATTATTACGTAACAACTTTAAACACGGATGTCACTACAATTATGAGCAAAATTGTTGTTATCAAAGAGATCACAGACCGTGGTAATGTGACATTTTGCTTAGAGATGAGAAAGTGTGATACATTTTGCTGCGGAAGATCCATCTATACATGCAGTATTTCATCACAATATAAAAACTAAACAACTTTTGTGACAGGACTGATTAAAGTATAGGAAGCGAGGGAAGTATTTCAAGATCATAGCAGGTGGAGGACTGTAGACTCTGCCTACCCCGACGGAAAAAAAATTAACATACCAGGCCACTCAGAAAGTATTGCGAAAAATAGTTTTTATATATGGGAGACTGGCCGGTCAGAATCTTTTTCGAAAATATGATTACTTGTAAGTAAAAATATGTGTGTTCCATTTTCAAAATTTCCCTCCACATTTTTTGCGAGCCAATTCAAACTATCGTGTCTTACTGAAAAATGGATCTGCGCCGGGAACATTTTAGAGCTATGATTTTTTACGATTTCAAGTGTCGCCTGAAACCGGATGAATCGTTCGATAGACTTCAAATGGCATTTATGGATGAAGGCCCCTCCAAGGCAACCGTGTATCGTTGGTATAACGAATTTAGGCGCGGTCGACCAACCTTGGGGGATGAAGAAAGAAGCGGTCGCCCTTTGACGGCTATTACGGAAGAAAACGTGCTAGCAGTGAAAATTTTAATCCAAGATAATAGGCGAATTACATATCAGGAGATTCAGCACATATTAAAGATTGGATCGGGAAGCGTTCACGATTAACTTGTAGATCAACCAATTAATTAAAACTGATGTTCTTTTTTTATTGTCAATGGGCTTACTCTTGACCTCGATCTAGTCTTGAGGTCAGAGATGAGGTCGACGATAGAACGAGCTTGCCCAGAAGAAGCCTATTCACTCGCGACTTGAATAGATTCGGGTTATATGAACTCGGGTACACAGACGCAGGCAGAGAATTCCAATCTTTAACCGTGATGATGATTTTTCAAAGGGCTTTGTGCGAATGTGCGGAATATCAACCAAGTTTGGGTGATATCCTGCGATGCGTCTGGACTCCTGATGGTAGAAGGGAGATGGTGGAGTAAGCTCGTGGAGCTCTTCAGCACACTCTCCAAAGTACAATCTGTCAAAAGACCGACAGACATGCGAAGGTGAATCTTGGATTTCACCAGCATCTCATCCCCAACGAGTTTCTTGGCTCCGAGTCAAGTGTGTCTAGTTGGTTGGATGTTCTATTAAAATATACAATTTCTCACTGTACTTTCCGTCCTAAGGACAAATTTTCAAGTTATGTAAATAGGTACTCGGTTGAATTGAAATACAATGCTAGACTGAATCAAACACAATAGTAGGTCAAACAATTACCCACGTTCTGTTATCAACACGCTGATAAAACCTGCTAATAATTACTGTGTAAATGTACAATTATTTTCTATTTAATGAGAAATGTTTTAGTATTCCTACAAAATAAACTAAATCTTAATTTGAGCTAACATCCTAATATCGGCCATTTTCAGATTCCAGATGATTGATCGCTGCTGCCGACCGCTGGTACCGGCAAAGAATAGTACAGTCATAGACAGGTCAAGCTTGACACTCGCAGTGCGACTCTATCTCGTAAGGCTATTAAAATAAGTATGGTACGGTCAACCGCTTGTCGGTAGAAACTTTTTCAAGTCTATTACCAGGCCATAAGGTCACACCTCGGAAGCTCCATACAATCGGGCTCAAAAGTGACAGCTGTCATTTTTACACGCGCAAATGTGTGGGTGGGTTAAAGACGTGTGAGTGTAGGGTTGGTGGTATCTAGAAAACACTTACCTACCCTAGAAAACGTAGATAACAGAACATTAGCATTATACTTTTATTACAGTTTCGAGTTGCACCTTTTTCGTTCGACTATAAAGCGACTTACACAATTCACAAACGAATTATAACTTTACTATCACTCGTCACCTCACTTTGTTGTATTTAGTAATCGAATTTCAATTAAAACAAACAAACACACGTTGAAATAATCTCACAAACTCTAAAAACAATCATTTTTTTCACTAAACTTAATCTTTGACGGCTGGCTGGCCGCCGCCCCGCCGGTGCACCAGGGTGACTATCGCGAAAATGGCGAATCTGCTCTTATCATCACTGCAAAAAAATCTGCCAAACTTTATTCCAGAAAA
Organism: Athrips mouffetella; assembly: GCA_947532105.1. Lineage (NCBI taxonomy): Eukaryota > Metazoa > Arthropoda > Insecta > Lepidoptera > Gelechiidae > Athrips > Athrips mouffetella. Next base: position 8,808,896 of record OX383973.1, read on the forward strand.
TGAAAAGAAATGCTGTTATATTATTGCTTTAATGTGGAAAGGAATAAATAAATACATACTATTCAAAGCTTTATTTTTTTCATTTAACCCAAAAAATGCTCTATTAAATCTATCAATGAAAGAAATGTTTAAAGGAAAGAAAACATCTGTGTCTACCTTATGGTGTTTATTCCATAATAATTGCTTCTTATTATTGTTTAACTTTATTCCAAATTTTACTTTGTCTTGGAGAGTCGAAAGACAACGGAACCGTAAACTGCACAACCACGCACCATTTTTTCAACTTTTGCAAGCGTTGCATATCGCGTGGCAACAGGACGAGAAATGGGACGAGATATCGCGCAGGGCCCCGCGGGGTGAGGCACGCGCACTTGAGGTACTCCGATTGGTGGGAGGCGGAGAGCTTCCGTTCTGTATGTAGTACTATTATTAATTCTGTGATAAGGTCCAAAAGTGTTTCTACCGATGTGCGGCCATGTGTACAAAGTCCAATGTGTCAAGCTTGATGTGCTCTTGACTGTACCAACCCATCTCTACTCGTAGGTGACGTAAGGTGCGAGTAAGGGCTTATGAACCGTAGGATGGACAGCAGCGTTCTTCTGTGTATCGTACCATCTACATACTGCGGTCACCAACAACCTCGATCTATGGTACAAGCCGCAAAGCTTGGATCTGTGGTAAATCCCCTGCAAAGTACAGTCAACCGCTTGTCGGTAGAAACTTTTTCAACTCTATTACCACGCCAAAAGGTCCAAAAGTGTTTCTACTGATGTGCGGCCGTGTGTATCACGTGGAGAGAGCTCCCTGACCTGCAGTGGACGTTTCATAGACTGATCGCTGCTTTATTTTATACCGCCTCAGTGTTGATATGACTGGCGTTTGTGTAGTTGTTAGTGTGATTGCCTTCTACGTCGCGGGCTGCGGGTTCGATCCCCGCTTAGGACAAACATTTGTGTGATAAACACGAGTGTTTGTTCTGTGTCTGGGTGTTATTTATCTATTTTTCACCACCAAAACAGACTTGCTCATTGTCTAAGTAAGCCATTGCAAACGAGACGTCTGAAACGTACACATACGTGGGACAACATATAATTAAATTGTATGTCTAATTACAAATGAAGGCAGCCTGATACTGGAAGGGCCCGCCTAAAACGCAATCACAACATCTAAATTAACTGCTTATGGTCTGAAGATCGATCACATGTTGGACAATTAAAAATATCTATTTATTTATATCAGTCTCTGCTAAATAGATTGGGATCAGAAGACTTGTGTGAATTGTCCCCCAATTTTTTTTTAACTTGGTTCTGGAACTATCGTAATTAGCTGTCATTTATTGTAAAGATGCTTAATACTTCCATATTTAATGTAAAAAGTCAAAAACACACATAAAAACAGTCAAATAATACATAAATTAAATCATAAGTCAAACTTATTGATCGAATAAGCCGCCTCGGATCGATCCCGGTCCAAAGGTGCCCATGACACTTGCGGCGTTTCCGCGTTGGATGGCGATGGACACTCGTTGCACAAGGAACGACCCGGAGCGGCAGTCACCGCCTTGTGCCCTAAGTCGACGCCCGATCTCCCTGACAAATTCAAGGGCCTCTGCACTCCAGCAACCTGATGTATCGACCGCGAACGGCACGAAAAGGTACCGGTCCAGAAGTGCCGCATACTTGGCTCGCTTGGTCGCCGCCGCCAACTCAGCTGCTGCACCGGCTGTCTGCGTAGTGCGGCTAAGGTGACTAGGGGCAAAAGTGCTGACGCACGTGGTGTCCCACAAGAGGCACTTCCCCTTTTGCCATGGCACCAGAGTCAAGCCATCGGGCCTCTTACCGTCAGAGCGGCTGAGCCCCGAAGGCTCCAACCTGCACGGGATGTTCGCAGACACAAGAGCTCTCCGGACGATGTCGTTGAGAGCATGGTGACGCGGAAACCTTCCTGAACACCGACAGCAACTCAACGCGTGATGGGCATTGGCCTCCACCAAAGAGCCGCAAATGCAGAGCCACTGCCAGACGCAAAGAGTCGCCGTCGAGACACGTTCCCAGCTGAGGAGAAGGAAGCACGTGCAACCATGCTCCGGATTCTGACCTGCTGTCATTTAAATCAGCATATAGAAAGCCAATTGTCTGCAGGCCCAGGGCCTAGAGAAAAGTGGCTTTCTAGTATCGTAAGCACTAGTAGAATAGAATAATAATGTATGGGATTGACATTAGCTAACGAAATGTTGCGAGACAGGTCATGTCAAGCCCATACATTCTTATTCTATTCTACTAGCATTTACGATTATAGTAAGCCACTTGTCTGCCAACCCAGGTCTGTAGATAGATAGATAGATAGAAACTCTTTATTGCACACAAATTAAGAGTAATTGCGTAAGAAACCTTATATCTAATTGCGCGCAAAGGCGGCCTTATTGCTTAGAGCAATCTCTTCCAGGCAACCTTAGGACTGGGAATCGCTGAGATGGACACGATAAACCAACAAAAATCAACACACGAAGAATTTGTCTAGGTACCCAGACGTACGCGATAAACCAACAAAAAATCAACACACGAAGAATTTGTCTAGGTACCCAGGTCTGTCTGACGATATCTACGTACGCGATAAACCAACAAAAAATCAACACACGAAGAATTTGTCTAGGTACCCAGGTCTGTCTGACGATATCTACGTACGCGATAAACCAACAAAACATCAACACACGAAGAATTTGTCTAGGTACCCAGGTCTGTCTGACGATATCTACGTACGCGATAAACCACCAAAAATCAACACACGAAGAATTTTTCTAGGTACCCAGGTCTGTCTGACGATATCTACGTACACGATAAACCAACAAAAAGCAACACACGAAGAATTTGTCTAGGTACCCAGGTCTGTCTGCCGATATCTACGTACACGATAAACCAAGAAAAAATCAACACACGAAAAATTAACAACGAAAAGAGAAAAAGACCTCCATAAACAATGATAACGACGTCATATCACGTAATATGGCTTGTTTTGATATTACATCAGAATGTCAACATACTTTTACATTGTTACGGCGGCCTTGACCGACAAAGCTGATTCACTGAATAACGTAACACACGGGCTGGCAACATTGTAGCGATAACCTGTACGAAGAAGGTTGATTCATCACGCCGCCGTCTGGCGTTTATGACGACCGAAACTCAAAAACAACTTACAGAAAAAAGTGTTTTTGACACAATATTTTGAAAACGACACAGACGATAAAAAAAAGAGCAAATAATCTAGGTGCTTTCATTCGGGGATCGGAAATCTAGAGAGAGATTCATCAAGAGAGACGTCAGAGGTCAATATGAAAAAAATGTTTTGAGTTTGAGTTTAGAGACTGTTCAAGAATGACTAATTGTAATTATCAGTGAAATCGTTTCATATAGAGGAATGATCTGGATGCTTTTGAAGAAGAGTTGCCGACAATAGCGAAAGACATTCATGAAAGTCTTACAAATCGAATCAATCACTGAATTCATTGAATAACATGCAATGCAAACAACAATGTTGCATGTTTGTAGGAAGTTCATTATCAAGGCTAAAGATGTTTTCGTAACAATAAAATTTGTTTAAGAAATAGGGCATTCACACATTTACGATAAAGCAACGAACGAGTGTCTCCAGATTTGCATTTGTCTGGTTTTGTTTAAATCATGAGGACGATTTTAACGCCGTAATCGACTACAGTGGATTGAGGTTACTTTAGTATTTCTGAGATGACTTTTGTCGGCCTATTTAGTCTCTAACTATAAATGTCTTTATCGTAAGTAATCCTGTGGCATTAGTCATATCTAATTTATTGAAGATGCTTGAAGCCACAGAGCAAATTCAGCTTCTTAAAATTTACAACTGCGAATCGAAACACTCAGTCGACCGGTGTCTAAAATCGAGCCTGTGATTGAGTTTATGACCTAATGTATAAATATCTTCTCAAGATCACATAACATAACGCCTGGAACCAAGATATGAGTGAGCTCTAGCAGGTGGATCCAGCATTACTGTCTTTACTTTTATAATCCTGTCTCTATGCAAGAAATATGTTAGTAAATATGTTTTCATTAGTAAAAACAAAGTTTCACTGCGGTCGAATTGTAGCATTAACCTTGACATTGTATTCATTGATTAAATCGGCAACAATGTTGTGCCACGTGGAATCGGTGGAGTCGGCTCGTCGAGACTACGAGGCGTCAACGAACTATGTAATCCGACCTGATTTCTTTGTTTTGAAGATTCCTATTGAGGAATCCGATCAGGAATTTAGAAACTGAGGCAAAAATTAAACGTTGAAAATGTCTACATTGATTTAGTATGATTTATTTCGGATTTAAGTGAGAGTAATTTCTTCATAACACAATTAAATAGGTATACAAATAATGACATAAAATTAAGTAAAAAAATCGGCTCAAGACTTCGTCAATCAAATACTCGTAGTTCCCCTCTAGAGGTTCCTGGTGCGAAGGTGGGCACAGCTATCTTACGGTGCCGCTTTGTCTGTCTGTCCGTCTGTCTGTCTGTCCGTCTGTCTGTCTGTCAGACGTGTATATCTCAGCAACCAGAAAAAATTATGATTATTGAGGGAATAGGGAGTAAATAAATAGGGAGGGCAAAATTTCAAATTGTCGGTACTAGGTCGAGTGGGGTATCATAAAATATGAAAGGGCTTTACTTTTACAGTTTAAAATATATTTTTGTATTTTTTTACAACTCTTAGTTTTCAAGTTATGATGAAAAATGTCAAAAAAATATCGTTCCCCCCCCCCCAACCCTCTTATCTCCGAAGTTTGTGAATGGAAAAAACTGAATTAATTACAGTCGATAGAAGTTTATGTAAATATTACAGCAAAAATAAAACGATCTTTCTAAAATTCACAGTTTTTTTGAAATCTGCAAAAAAACTTTTACAGACAAATTTAGTTTTGCAGTCCTTAAAAAGGACTTTATTGCTTCCAAAAATACTAAAGGTACATCGGAACCCTCGGCGCGCGAGTCCAACTCGCACTTGACCGGTTTTTTCTTTTATACTATAAAAAATAGGTGAGCTTTTGACCCCGATTTCATGTTTTTGTGGTAGATGGCGATGCGATTAAAGATGTAGTTAAATCTAGATAATTTCTGTTCAGTCTAATATATGATTAAGTAGATTCCACGTGATTTGTAACTGAGTTTTGTAGATTCTAATCGCGATTTACTAGTTGGCGAATTTGTTTAAAGCTTGTTACTTTTTTTAATCGCGAATAAAAATCTTTTAATGAAGACCCTTAAAGAACCAAAAAATTTTTCGGGCAGAACTTTTTTTTAAAGATATTATCTCAGTGAATATAATGTAAATCGAAAGTTTTCCATACAGGCTAATAAGGAGAATGACAGACGGCAAAATTTCAATGTACTGTTATTGCATTCGACCCAAGCTTGCAGGTTTCAAACCAGTATTGTGAGGCCATTCTCGTGTAAAGAATGGTCCTTAAAGGTAATGGGCCATGGTCTTTCATTCGCTGTCACTTGATCCACACCAGACTTGAGCCTGCGCACTTTACAAGCTGAGGCACCGAAAATAGGGTAAAAAGATATTAGCCACCGCAGTGTTTGCCATTTCTGGTTAATAGTTTTATTAGGGCTGGCAAAAATTTAAATTTTCTGGTGATGCATAATTTATTAGTTATTAATAACAGGATGCCAAGCAAAGCAATCAGGGCCCTGAGACAAGTGGCTTTATACTATCGCAAATGCTAAAGAATGGAATAAACGTCTATGAGATTGACATTAGCTGTCCCGCATCATTTCGTTAGCTATCCCATACATTTTGATTCTATCCTACTGGCGTTTTCAATAGTAGAAAGCCACTGGTCTACGGCCCCAGGTCAGTTGTTAAAATTGGATAATACTCTCCTACTTTTTCCACATGGTCACACATTGTTAGTGAAGCAAAATCATACAACGAATAAAGAATTTGATTTGATTACATTTCGTGTAGATTTATTGACTGACAATAAGTATAAGAAAAGAAGCCGCAAAGTCACGCGTGCGCCGCTTAAAATTTTCCATTAGCGCGTCGCTTGGAACCACAGCTTGGAACTAACCGTAACCGTTCTCCCGCCTATTTCTGGCTTAGCAACGTCGCGCAGTTACGCACTGGTGTCTCCGGTTTGAAGGGCAACAGTCAGAGAAATGACCGAAGTTACATGCACGCACATGTACGTATTCATCTCAAGGCGGAAAACGAATTTGTATTGTCTTGACAGACGCGATCTAAAATCAGCAAATCGGAATTTAGATCGCGTCGGTGACAATTATTGGAGAGCCGGTATTGAATTAATGAGACAGGTTGACACGCATTAGAATACTAAACTATGAACAGCTAGATAGCTCAATGTAACAGCCATACCATAATCTATTTATTTACGCTGCTAAAATCATCATAACATCCTATGAAACGTCCACTACAGGACAGGGAGCTCCCTCCAGAATTCTAGCTTTTGCTGGAAAAATGAGGAGGGGAAGTACCATAGACCCATAGTCACCTCGCTTGTTAGCGTTAGGGCTGGCACCATGGACCGGGGTTGTAGGTGACCGCAGTAAGTAAGATGTAATATACAAAGGAGGATGCTGCTGCCCAAATACCATAAACTATTTTAGCAGCGATCAAAAAATATCAGATCTATGTTAAAAATAGAACAGATGCCAAGTAAATCCATAAAACTTTGAACGGAACTTATCCGTTCCAAATTCATTACAGCTGATACTGATAATGCATAAAAATTGCTCAGGGTCGTCTTCTGGCAGCCCTATGTTCCCGGTGTCAACTAAGGCTGCATGTTTACCCGGCAACCGGCAAGTCTAGCAGGGTCATCGTACGCTTACAATGTAAGCCAGCCACGAGGTGCACTCGCGTATCCGCTTTTTTGCAATAATCCAACAAAACCCTACTTTTTATTCGGATGAATTAAAACGCTCGATGCAGTACGCTATTTTAAACTGGTTCTTATTTGAATGATTGGTATATATATTTTTTTGTAGGTCATCGAAGGTTATGAGATTGTTACCATGCTGTCGACAATTGTTAAAAACCCAATACAAATTGTAAAAAACCAATAGCAAAACAAAAAAAAGTGTTATTCAACAATCTTTATGATTCTTCCTGACAAAAAACTATACATTTATTTTTGAACGACGGAAGAAAACAATAACACACAACAAACGTCAGTATTAATTCACCTGTGACATAACACGACAATAAAAAAGAAAGCTGGGTATGGCAGAAAAAGCATGAAAGTAGAATTAATGCAGTAGAAATGAGAGCGTTGAGGAGTATGATTGGTGTGAAATTGAGTGACAGGATTAGAAATAGTGTGATAAGAGAACGTTGTGGCGTAAAAGAAGACGTAGTGACTAAAATTGAGAAAGGGATGCTGAGATGGTTTGGTCATGTAGAGAGGATGAATGAAGGAATATTAACGAAAGAGATCTACAAGGCGAGAGTGAATGGAAACGTTGGAAGGGGAAGGCCTCGGCGAACGTACCAGGACCAAATTCAGGACGTTCTGAATAAAGGCTAAACCGACGAGCATGTATGAAAGGATTGATGAAAGTTCAGGAAGCAAGGATAGTATGTCAAGATCGTAGCAGGTGGAGAACTGTGGTCTCTGCCTACCCCGACGGGAACAAGACGTGATGTTATGTATGTATGCATGTAAAAAATAAATAACAATTTTAGTAATAATCTCAAATGCATCACTGCAATACATTATTTAAGATCGTATTATATTGGTAAGTTTTAAAAACTTGCAAATAAATAAAGCTTTGTGGTTTTATCGATGGAAACAAGCTATTGTGGATTTTAGAAGTTACAGAGGTATCCGCATAGGGTTTCCAGTTTCCACGACATTTCTGGTTTCATGGGTAACCCTATCAACATAAAAGTATCCTATTACACATGTGCAATAAAATCGTATACAGCTAAGCCTAGGAATCTGCTAACAATAATTACCTTTTATATTACGTATTTATGAGATACAACATTGTAGCACCGAGGTATGGTAGGACGAATAAATTGCTATTTTTATGGTTTTCACAATGGCATTCTTTCCAAAAGGAGATTGCCTTATCATCGCAATAGTTTTGATAGCCCTTTTTATGGCATTTTCTAGACTTCAATGCAGAAAAATAGTATAAAAGACAGCTTGTCTTATAATATTGAACTCTTGCCAAGCTAGCCAAATACAGAGAAAGATAAAAAAAAACCGGCCAAGTGTGAGTCGGACTCACGCCTTAAGGGTTCCGTACCTTTTTTTTTTTTTTTTATTTATTTAAAATAGTACAGCCACATCTTAAACATTAAACTATAACTACAACATAACAAAGAGGTAAGATATCTGATGCTTAAGACAATTCAGGCGTACATAGCATTTTCTATCATAATTTTTAAAAAAATAACAAAAGTAAGTAATTATAGTTAGATCACTTATGTATTGTCTTTAAGGTATCCATCAACTTTAGTTTTAAATACAGAGAGTGAGTCATGAAAAACATCGAGATATATTTTATTGCTAATACTATTGTAATAATTGGAGATTTTGGCTATTGGTGTGACAAGATTAGTTCTTGTATTAGGAATATGTAATATTTTTTGGATTTTGTTTCTATACTAGGATATTTAAAAGGTACATTTAAAGAAATTTGGTTAATGTGATGATTATGTTTACCATTGATAAGTTTATGCACGAAGCACAAGCCATGAAAATTTCGTCTGTCACGAAGACTCAGCATTTCGAATTTTTTTAGACGCTGTTGATTGTCTATGTGAGAAACCACTAGAACAGTAAGCGAGGTGCCTGGTAAAGGCTCGTTGAATACTCTCAATACGTTGCGAGTGAACTGCATAGATAGGACTCCACGATGCACTAGCGTACTCGAGATGGCTGCGTACGAGGGCATTAAAGAGAAGATGTTTGGTGTGGGGTTTTTTAAAACCAACCGTATTACGTTTCAAGAATCTAAGCATCTGGGCCGCTTAAGTCACAATTTTATTTATATGTGATGTGAATTTGAGCTTACTATCAATGATAACACCCAGATCTCGGATTTCATTAACCTATCTACCATATGATATACTAAAAGATTTTGCTCTTTGATTTTAAAAACTCTGCGACCATTCAACTTGACCCCTCTTTTATAGAAAAGTTCTTGAAACGGGAGCTCACCTTAATTGGTTATTATTAGTTGTGAGTAAAATTGAAATATTTAATGATTTTAGACTAAAATTGAAATATTTAATGATTTTAGACTTTTTTCTTTATTTGTACTGTGAGACCTACCTTCTTGCCAAATTTCAGAATTTTAGGTCAACGGGAAGTACCCTGTAGGCTTGGAGGAGCTACGACCTGTAGGTTTTGCTTTTTTGCATAAATGTATGGAGATGAGGACATAAAAAGCCATATCTTTTGATTGCGTCGTTGTAAAAAATTGAAATTTTCAGATCTTGTGTGGTTTATGGACCTTAATATTCTTTATCAATTTCAACCTGATACCTCTTCTCGTTCGTGAGAAAAAGGGTCTTGACAGACAGACGGACAACAAAGTGATCCTATAAGGGTTCCGTTTTCTTTATTTTGAGGTACGGAACCCTAAAAAGATTAAAACAACTTGTTTTGGGCCTTATAATAGTGGGCTGATTTTTTTTTTCTAGTCTACCCCGTGTAGTTTTGAGTACTTTAAGTCAAAATTCGGGAAATGACCTGCGCTGGACCTCGCTGTTCGTTAGGAGGGAAAATGTTTATGAAAAAATCAAAACTTGCTTAACAATAACGATTCCCAAAGCAAATACGGAACCCTACACTGCGCGTGGCCCAACACGCACTTGGCCGGTTTTAGTTTTTATAGTGATTTCATAGAACTAAAAAGAAGTAGTCTTTGAAAATGAAACATTTTATAATTTGCTTTATAAAATGGTTTCTTTATTATATTATGTGTAGGTACAGAATAAACGAGACCCTAAGTCAAGGCAAGTAACACATTGTTTTCATTACTAAATTGATGTGAGTCAAAGGTTAACAACGTTTAACCAGTAATTTATACTTAAAGAAATTGAAATATAAAAGATCATTTAAAGAAATCAAAAGCAGCACCGCAATACGTTACAAGCACTCTCTACGAAATAAAGGTTGAAAATAAGTACCAAGAAAACAATATTAGAAATACACAGATACATACATACGCCTCTTTCCTGTAGGGTTAGGTAAAAAAAAACATTAAAAATAAAATTACTATAAAAAATTGCAAGTTACGTCCCTTTTGCCTTTGACCTTCAATGCAACAATGACCTAAAAAGAGACGTTTAGTAGACAAATAACTAATTGTAATAATCATAGTTTAGGTATAAACCTTGTTAAGGAATGCATTTGGTTCTATTTCTTTTTAATCGAGTTATTTTGAACCCCTAGTCAATTGTAAAATTATTGTCTGAAAGTTCCAAGTTATTCAGTTTCGCATATCCACGTGTATTTTCATCAACAGTTGTTAACTAATATCGCTCAATCGGCCACAGTCAAGGCCAGTTGCACATTGTGTGCGCTTCGTTTCATTTGCGCTCGCGCATTCACGGGTCACAGACAGCAACATCACTGCGGACTGTTGTCTGTACAGACACTGTGTAAGAACATCAGAACTGATTTACTTCAGTCAGTAAACATGGCTAAAAAAATTAAAATTTAATTAATTATTTAATTATTAATTTAATTAAAATAAAATTATAGCGTAACCTAAAAATTTTTATTTTGAACATGCTGGAACTACACTTAATTTTGAAGTTCAATTATAAAAGAAACGTGTTACTAATTACCTTCCCTATACAACATTATCCTGTGCTGTGTCCCGGTTACATAACATCACGCCTTGTTCCCGTCGGGGTAGGCAGAGACCACAGTTCTCCACCTGCTACGATCTTGACATACTTCCCTTGCTTCCTGAACTTTCATCAATCCTTTCATACATGCTCGTCGGTTTAGGGTACTTTTAACCTGGCCTTTATTCAGAACGTCCTGAATTTGGTCCTGGTACGTTCGCCGAGGCCTTCCCCTTCCAACGTTTCCATTCATTCACATTCACTCTCATGTACCGGTTAGAGAGTATAATGTTCCATGGTGGTGTGCTGCTTAAGCAAGAATATTTGCGCATGTAGGACTCGATATATTGTAGACTTAGTAATTGTAGACTTACAGAGTGAATAGTTTTGAGTGAGTTGTCATGTCAGTTTGTGATTTGATAAGTCTTCATTTGTTTTTCCGTATTTGTATTTATCTTTGTTAGCTTTCGCCTACAGTTCTGCTTGTTTTGGGCAGTTCTGCTTGTGCGGATTGAAATTTTTCGATTAGGTTTCTCAATTAGAATTCCTGAATCAGTACATCACTTCCAGATCCGAAGCCTTGACATAACGTAATAAAAATCTTGTGTTTAAGTAAACCGATTGCGATAAAACAAAACTTATTATGATGCACGAAAGTAAAGAGTAAATCTACAAAAAAATATGACAATGTATAGTCGCGTAGCGTAACATTATTATATATTTTTTTGTAGATTTACTCTCATCAATTTGCATAGCACGATCCGAAACGGTAGTAGACTCGCTCTATTTGCATTGTATTCTGCGAGTTATGACGTTAAAGTATTCTGTAAAGAATCTACATTTAATAAATAATTCAGAATCTGATGGAAATCCTGTTTGAAACAGCCTAGTAAAGAACTACCCTGTAAGTGAATCGCGAATAAATGATCGGATTTGGTTCAACTACTAGTAATTGTATCTTGCAAGGTTCTGCTAGTTACGTAAGCAAAGAAAATATACATAGTAAAAACACTGATTGTCCTTCCAAGAGGTGATTCTACATCACTAAGAGAGTGTAATTTCTTTATGTATGGGCACGGAAATTTGAATTTTCTTAAAATTTTCTAACAGCATTTTACTTAAATAGATAGGTTATTAATTAGGTACTTACTCGTGACTGGACACTAACACAAAAATAATCTTAAAGAGATCTTACACACGCTTCATTTCTTCTTGAGCCATAACTTCTTTTTTAAAGACAAAGTTTTTTATATAATATTTCTACAACCTATGATTCAGAATCACCTTTTAAAAAGATCATGGTACAATTTCACACCCTGTATTTTCTGAACTGCAACAAAATCAATATGTTTACAAAGTGCGCGACAATCCTAAACAAACTTTGGTTCAAGCTATGTCTATCTGTGATAACGTGTCTGTCTGCATTTGTGTTTCCGTGTTTATATTGAACTGTCAGCCGGAAAGACCTTTACATTGGTTATTCTTGTTTGCTATGTATTACACGTGTCAGCAACAAGTGTATTTCTAACCGATAGACTGATACCAAGAAGATAACTTTTAAGTCTTTCTTCCACGACGCTAATACTCATCCATTTCCATGCACATTATCCATAACCATACTATATTGTAAAGTATGTTTGTTTGTCTTTCTTTCACGTCATAACGGACGGATTGATGCATGAATATAATTTCGTAGGTGGAAGGGTTTTTGTGAAAATTCCGTCAGGGGAAGTACAACCCCCTTGCCTTTTTCTGCCGTAAAGCAAAGCCGTATGTTTCGGTTTAAAGGGTAAGGGAGCCATTAAAATTACCGGCACAAGTCATACCATCTTATTTCTCAGGGTGGGTAACGCGCTTTGCTGTCTTATTAGTGTCAAATTACGCGACATCTTACCACCAGGTGGCCCACCTGCTCGTTTGCCCACTTGTGACATAAAAAAAATATTAAGTTGACCCGAATGTGCTAATATAGGTTATTTTTAACGCGTGAAAATATCTCATTCCCGCGAGAAAACACACTACAACTTAACAGTACAAAACCCACGCGAAGCTGTAAGCAAAAGCTACTACTTATCAAAATAAAAGCAGTCAAATCCCCGCCCTCCACCACTTTCGATACCCCAATATAGCCCACGCATTATATTATAAGGTGACTTTAAATTAATTCTTGATAGCAAAAAAAAACTTAATCGAAATGAACTACTACTACTATGAACTTATTGTTTTCTTGTTTTTCGAAAACATATTTCTATATTTTATTTATTTGTTTGTTATCACGAATACATGCTTATCTTTTGCTGTCAAGAACTTTGGCATGATCAGTCGATAAAAATGAACAACTTTTACCAAGACACTTACTACACAAAATTTAAAAAAACCGGCTGCTCCATACAACATACATACATAACATCACGCCTTGTTCCCGTCGGGGTAGGCAGAGACCACAGTTCTCCACCTGCTACGATCTTGACATACTTCCTTGCTTCCTGAACTTTCATCAATCCTTTCATACATGCTCGTCGGTTTAGGGTACTTTTAACCTGGCCTTTATTCAGAACGTCCTGAATTTGGTCCTGGTACGTTCGCCGAGGCCTTCCCCTTCCAACGTTTCCATTCACTCTCGCCTTGTAGATCTCTTTCGTCAATCTTCCTTCATTCATCCTCTCTACATGACCAAACCATCTCAGCATCCCTTTCTCAAAAACTGTTTAATAAAATTTGAAATTTTGTATGGAGCGGCCGATTTTTTTTTTCATTTCTAGTGGTATCTTTCTTGGAGAATGTTGTTCAGTATCTTTAACTGATCATATCCTTCCAGTTTTTGCAAACCTGTCCCTTCCACCTTGTATACCGTGCAATTATTTCCGTAGTAATGACAACTAAACTAGTGTAACGCAGATATAAACATAACTATTGGATAATACAAGATTAGATAGTAATTGTAATGTATTTGAATAAAGTTGCTCAACCGCGAACTTGCTTGATGGCAACACTGCTGACGCGAGAATCGAGGCAAGCGGGTGTGCGGGACAGGCTCCCAAATAAATCTGTTTTTAATTAATATATCACCTTTACCCGACCCTGATTAGGAGACGCTGAATACCACAGTAATATAAGTGATTTTCAGTATGTATGATACAAACTGAGTCATAGCTCCACTGTTGCTAGGTCAAACATTATTCCGCAATATTTGTTTACGCTTTTAATTTACCATTTTGCTTAAAAAATATGTATGTATATGTCGCAGAAATATGATGGAAATCCCTCGTGATTTTATCGAATCCTGGGATTTGATTGAATGCCTAATTACATCATATCCCCGAGGTCTCAGATCAAAAACCTGAACTCTTTTAGTTTACAATTGGTTTGGTTTAGTTAGATAAGATTATGTTTGGTTAGGTTATGTTTCTTTATTTTTAGTAATATTCAGTTTAGTTACGTTAGAATTAATTTGAATTTGGTAATTCTGATTTTTCCCGGGATTTCGTGAAATCCCCAAGGGATTACTCGAAATTCCCAATTCCATCATATCCTGCGACATAACACCATGATAATAAAATATCTAGCTTTACTCTAATAAGGTACTCAGAACATGAAACTGAACAACTTTCCCCAAGAATTATAGGTCGAAAAATGAAAAAAAAAAAAAAAATTGGGTTCCTCATACAGATCCGAAACTTTTACTCATGTTTCGACCTACGATTCTTGGGGGAAATTGTTCCTTTTATGTTTTGAATACCATACTCATAACTAATGTTTTATTATCATACTGTATATCACCGGATTATTATAATCAAGAAAATATTGAAATCGATTTTGAAACAAAAAGTGGCACATCTCGGGTGCAATAACGTCGTATACATTCACTAAAAGGAAAATTACAAAAAACACTTCTATAATCATCGTAATATCAAAACTACTAAACGGAGAAGATCGTTTTAGGAGCAGAGATAATAAAAAAAACCGGCCAAGTGCGAGTCGGACTCGCGCCCTAAGGGTTCCGTACCTATCTACCATATGATATACTAAAAGCTTTTGCTCTTTGATTTTAAAAACTCCGCGACCATCCAACTTGACCCCTCTTTTATAGAAAAGTTCTTGAAACGGGAGCACACCTTAATTGGTTAATATTATTTGTGAGAAAAATTGAAATATTTAATGATTTTAGACTTTTCTCTTTATTTGTACTGTGAGACCTAGCTTATTGCCAAATTTCATAATTTTAGGTCAACGGGAAGTACCCTGTAGGTTTTGCTTTTTTGCATAAATGTATGGAAAAACTTAAAAAATTAAAAAATTGAAATTTTCAGATCTTGTGTAATCCACGGACCTTAACATTCATTTTCAATTTCAAACTGATACCTCTACCCGTTCGTGAGAAAAAGGGTCTTGACAGACAGACAGACAGACGGACAACAAAGTGATCCTATAATGGTTCCGTTTTTTTTATTTTGAGGTACGGAACCCTAAAAATAAAAAACAATCATTTCAAAATTTTGAAACAAGAACGTCGAATTGTGTTGGTCAGTTGAGAAGTTTTAATAAAGTCTTGACATGATAAGTTTCTATATCAATGCACCTAAGTAAGTGCTCCTTCCAGCGATAAGGCCGCCTTTGCCCACATTTAGTTAAGTTTATTTTGTGACTGTATTGTTTTTGTTTCTGTAATTATGTGCAATAAAGTGTTTACCTATCTATCTATCTATATATCTATATATTTATTTGTATATGTGTGTAAGTAAGGCAATTTATTTTTGAATACAGTTGCTCAAAAAGTGGCGTATTACAGGGACGTATAGCGTTCGGGATGTGGGCTATTACATACTTGAGCTTTTTTTAACCTTTTCCGAACTCGTGCGTTTTCTTTCCCAACGGTCAAAATAGTGTCTATTAAAAAGAAAAAACCAACCACGAAGTTTTTACAAAAAAAAATCATAGAAGTTTTTATGATTCATGCAAATCTTTCTAAAAAGAAGCTACTAATTTGTTTCAATATGTGATTTAATGATTTGATTCAATGAGTTAGGTTAGGTTTCATTTCATTTCATCTCATTAAATTTCGTTTTCATTTCATATTAATAAAAAACTTCTACTGAAGACTTGGCTGTATGGGCATAGTTCCCTTTGCCTACCCAGAATGGGTGAAGAAATAAGAAAAAAATCTCTGCTTATATTCTTTTACGGTTGGCGCCATTTTCCAAAAATATTCTTTGCGAGTTTAGTTGTTTGTTGCACAAAATGAGTAATTTCGACGATATTTTATTTGAATGAATACCACCGGAAGTCAGTATAATTGCACAAAATGCTTTAAAGAACATTTTACCGGAAAAGTCAAAAAGTCGCTACAAATCTACATACGACGAATTTATTGCGTGGAGAGAAGGGGAAAAAGCAAATAGTTTGTCTCAAACAGTAAATATGCAACCTAAAACTTCCCCAGTTAGTATCAAAAACTGTACCAATTTCAATGTATATATGTGAATTATAACTTTTATAAGAAATAAATTATTAGTTAGTTGAGTTTATTGTGTTTTTATTATTTTATTAAATTGCTTCATTTTTTCGCAACTATATTAAAAATAGTTGTTCAGTACACGTGCGGAACCGTCATTGCAACTTGTTCCGACTGTCAACCCTCGCCTTCGGCTGCGCCTCGGCTCGGGTAGACATTTGTCGGAACTCTTTGCAATGACAGGTTTTCCGCACTTGTAATGAAATATACTATTACGTACTTATTAAACCTTTCAAGTACAGTCAAGACCAGGTCAAGCTTGAAACTCGCAGTGCGACTTCCATCTCTAAGCTAACTAAGATAAGCGCGGACCACCATTTTTCTTCGGAACCCTAAAAACATAGAAATGGGTCAAGTTTTGGCTTTACGGTTCCTTGGATCAGGTACACTATAGGTACGTAAAAGCTCAACTCTGTAATACCTAGTAAAAATAAATATAAAACAAGATTATTAATTAGGGCGTCCTCATTTACTCTCTTTTCAAAGCAAAACCAAAGCTCCATTGTAATTAATACTCCGTCCGACATGATTTAGATCTCAAAGCACAATCGGGGCGAGATTAACGCGCGACACTATAAAACTTGATTAACAACAGCCCTACACGCCGATTTACACGAAACGCGAACAAAAAGTTGAATGAACACAAAGCTAAACGGCCAGAAACTATAAAACATGCAACTTTGCAAAAAGTTCCGTCTCGGCGGTGCTGCCAGATCTTTATGCTCCAAATCGAGTTCGAAAACATGGAATATTAATCTCCTCATGTCATAAGCCGGAAGACTTTTTTACAACATTTTTGGCACAAGTTAGATCATAGAATAGAATTATCTAACTCTGACGCGAGTTTAATATTTTTTACCCATCTATAAAAAGTGCCAAGCGCCGTTAAAGAAGTTTTCACTTCAAGAATAGTGGAATCCAGTTTATAACGATATTTTATCCCACATTGAAACCTAGATAATATCTTCATATCAGACTTCGCGAAAGAAACTACACTACACTTACACGTTTGTTACTACAATACACACAATCTTTCTAGTCAGGAATATCTACATGCATAACACTTTGTATATTTTATACAAAGCCCCAGCGTCATTCCTGAACTCTGGTATACATGTTGCTATCGGTGGCACATTACATTACATCAACCTATGAATAATGAAATAAGTACAGATAAGACTAATTCGCACAAAAATAGAGATAAACGAGTACATCTGGCAACATTGCATCTCGAGTTTGGAAACGGAACAAAAGGAGCAGTAACAAATATCGATTCGGAACGAACGACCGCCGTCAATCCCGGTTTATAGCCTTTTCAATCGAAACGAGAGTAACTAGAGACGGTTAGGAGTGCTAGGGGTCTTAGCCTCTTTAAATGAAGCCACCTGAAGCTTAGGAGTACTAAATTAACTTAAATACATGAAGACCTCATTGGTTCATTCAAAGGCACATCCTTCCTACTAATATTTTAAACGCGAAAGTTTGTAAGTATGGATGGATGGATGAATGGATGTTTGTTACTCTTTCACGTAAAAAATACTACATACATACATACATAAACATCACGCCTCTTTCCCGTTGGGGTAGGCAGAGACCACAGTCCTCCACCTGCTACGATCTTGACATACTTCCCTTGCTTCCTGTACATTCATCAATCCTTTCATACATGCTCGTCGGTTTAGGGTACTTTTAACCTGGCCTTTATTCAGAACGTCCTGAATTTGGTCCTGGTACGTTCGCCTAGGCCTTCCCCTTCCAACGTTTCCATTCACTCTCGCCTGGTAGATCTCTTTCGTCAATCTTCGTTCATTCATCCTCTCTACATGACCAAACCATCTCAGCATCCCTTTCTCGATTTTGGTCACTACTGAATGGATTTTAATGAAACTTTACAATAATATAGCTTATACATCAGAATAACACATAGGCCACAATTTATCCTGCGCAGACAAAGTCGCGGGCACCAGCTAGTCTAGTTATACATAAATATCGCTAGCATACGGTAATAAGTTAACCCTGCCTTTAGCCCTTGGTCAATAGTTGACAGAGTTTATGACAAAAGTGAGCAAACAAGCAAAAAGCCCAGCAGATAGAGCCTTCACCGCCGCCTAGGTCACCCAATGTTTTGTAGTCACCAAAAAAAAAAATTGCTTCCCAATATCATACCCAGCTTTAATTTTGTAATTAGTATTACTTGTCTTGATTTTAGGTTTTCTATCTCAAGAAATTCAAAGCTTCTTCTATATCTAGCATACAACAACACAATACGAGCGCTGTTTAAAAACAATATAAGTTTTTACTGCCATCAGAGCGTTTAACAGCTAAAGTAAACATGACCAAGACTAAAGCGGTGTTAACCCTAATCCTTAATCCTTCAAGTAATCAACTCACTCAATCCAGGGCTGGCTCTAGCGAGTTTCGCGAAGCAATCAACGTCTCTCGGGCTAAGAGTCACGTCACGCGTGCGCGCAGGTTACAAAAACGGCCGTAAATTTTACTGCGGCGAACCCCATACAGGCTAAAACTTAAGCTTTCTTAAGAAGCAATGTTAGTAATTACATCCAATTTACAGAAAAGTCTTGCAGTTAATAACTTACTTGTGTTTGTTTATTTACGTAGGTAAGGAACACAAGATACCGGTCATATATAGATTTACCTTACCTTACTCTTAAGAAGTCGAATATTGAGTCATTAATGTCATTATCACAAGAGCGTACCTATATCAACGCACTTTTTAAATTTTCCAAACAAAAAAAATTATTGACTTATTTGCAGTTATGTCTCTGTAGCACCGGTCGTGCGTATGCAGATAAATTAGACATGTTAAATAGCTATAATTTTTTCAAGAATTAAAATGGTTCGTTATACTTTCAATTACACATTTTATACTATAAAAGAAAACAAAACAACAATGTAAAGTATTTGTTAAAGTAGCTGCCTATTTTATAGTCAGTACTTGTCTCGCAATAAAAAATAGATAGCGAAATCATAAATTACACTACGAAAGCAAGCACCGTGTATCCGTCAAGAGACCATCTTTATTCAAGCACACATAACACTATTAACAAAATAGCCAACTAACTACCAACCCATCCATATTGAGTCTATAATTACTAGACTCTTGATAGTCTAGTTAGAAACCACATGTCTGTCATACATCGATGCTTTACTAGGGTATTGGCTAGACATGCTTTGATATGAAACAGCATTATACTGCTAGAACATCTTTTCGCTTCCTCGTACTCCATAAACTCAGCAGCCATACTTTAGTTTAAAGGTTTTAGAGGAAAAGTTGTTTTATTACTAGCGCAGTAAAAGCTGTTTTACGGCGGAAAGTGGCGGGTGATTAAATAGTTTTAATTAGTCATCCAGTTGCAGTCGCCATCGCTAGTTTGTTAGTGGAATATCAATTTCCTGAAGCTCTTTTACTTGAGTTGAGGTTTATGGCTTTGAATAAGAAAGAGTTATCTTAGAGAGACTTTTATAGTATGCAGGTACCGGAGACATTTAAGCGTTTTGGAATCCCATTTTCCCAAAAGGCAGACAAAGACCAATCTGATTCTGAATACCCTACTTTCTAAGTTTTGGTCATCATCTTATCGTGTGGGTTGCAAGGTCGATGACCGACCTCAAAAACCCTAGTGTCAGAGTTGTAGAGCCGCCAAAGGCCTCTGTCATGGCTCATTAACGACTACATCCGTAGATAGTAGTCGGGACCAATCGCTTAACGTGCCTTCCGAAGCACGGAATCACCCAACTTTTCGGACAACCAGGTGATTCATCCTGCAATGTTCTAACCAAACTGGGGAGATCGCACAAAGGGATTTTTGTTTGACAGTGTCCCCACCGGGAATCGAACCCAGAACCTCCGGATCGAGAGCCGAGTGCTCTAACCACTACACCACGGACGGAGGCTATTCGTTATCCCATTTTATTGATCTCAATCGCTGATCTCCTTTCACCCAAGATCTTTTGAGCATAAACAAATAATAAACAGTAAATCCACGTGGATCACGTGTTTAATCGATTCGTCAGAACTAAGCAATAAGCAGAAGCGGTGGTGTAGAAGCCACCTGACGTTATTGACGGAATTGAGCTGGTGGCGGTGTAGTAAACTCTCAGTAGTTCCGCATTTTAAACCTACCATTAACCTTAAGGCACTGCAGGGCTGTCAAAAGAGTTTTTTTTGATTCGCGAGTTTTCCAAATGAGAAAGTAACCATAAGTATCCGACACGGTTACACATGTCATGAGCAAGTTAAGGTTTACATTGACTGCACGAGTCTAGCACTTGAGTTCTATTGTTGAAATAAATCCTCAAAAAAAGTTCAATGTGTGAAGATTGTGAAGCTAAACAAGCTATTTAAAAATAAATATTATTTTTCAGATGTTAACCTATCATAACTAAAGTACAGTCAAGAACACGTCAAGCTTGAAGCTTTGTATTGTTCTTATTTCTATCACCATTAGGGCTAGCAAATCTTACCGGTAAGCTTAAAACATAAATACCTTTTAGCTGTAAACAATTAAGAGCGTAACCTACAGCAGTTAAAACAGTTATGTCATAGCCATGGCACGAGATCGATGTCCACGGGAAAATTCGAGGTGCCCAGAGTTCATAATTACTATGGTGACAGAACCCTGAAAAAACGTATACCATATTTTTTAAACCGTTTGCCCGAGGACATCCGCCTCGAGCCATGTAAGAAAAAATTTAAGAGCCGTCTAAAGAAGTATCTGTTAGATAAACTCCCTGTATAATACTTACAGTAACTAGTTACGTAACCTATCAGTTGTATCTTTGACTTTTATTTCTTATATCTTCTTTCCCGCAGTCAAACTGTTGAAACAGTTTTGCGGGGCATTGTTTTATTGTATTTTTAATATTTATTAAGTGTAATAATTTAATAAATAAATAAATAAAATAGAGTCTTCAGCAAGCATGAAGCTTGATCTCCTCTTGATTGTACTTGCTGATCCTATGATTTCTGTAATACAACAGTGAATTTCAGCATTGTTCAGGAATATTCATACTATCTCACAGAATATGGCCGCTCGCGCTATAACCCGGCGATTGTTTGACATAAAACGTTGTATTAAAGTTTCGGCGCTTTAAAACTCAAGTCCTGAAAGTAGGAACATAGCGAATAGTGTTGTTACACTTTAAGTTTAACGCCAGAATACCTTTTTCTCAGCCCTTAAATTCCACCTATATTTAGATCTGAGTTCTTGACTGGGATTTAAAAGCAAGCCTGCTTGTGTGTTGTCAACCCTAAAAGCAAATAAAACAACTAAATGGCAAACTTTAGCGGGCCATTAAAACAGTTCAATAGTTGCAGTTGCATCTTGCCACTAAGGCGGCGTTTAGAATGTGCGAAGTCGCCACTAAACGCAAGTTTATTGGACACTAGCCGCAGCCGCCGTAAACAACGTTTATGACGCGTCCGCGGCAGTGTGTGTCGACCCTAATTGGGAATGAACTACAGTGTTTGAAGTGTACGAGTAAAAAATTGTAGTAGGTACTGTTAACTTTACGCCTACGCTCTTTGAGGTTCATTGGTGTTCAAAGAGAATAGTATAAGCTTGCTAGTTGTGAGCGTATTTGCTACTCGTACTTTACAAGCGTAACATAGACGGGCATCAAAGGGGACATGCGTATTTAAGAGTTGATTTTTTCGTTACTTAAATAAATGTTTTCTTTCTGTCTCGTATAAGTAGTCACAGCCGGTGAGAATCCTAGAAAAGTGTCTTTCTATTACAGTAAACGCTAGTGGAATATATGAGTATGGCATCGCAAGAGCTAACGAAATATCAGGAGATATCTAATTAGTCTAGGCAACGAAGCGGATCGTTGTATGAAGACCCCCGCATTAAATCCTCAGTCGATGAAACTTTGCTGGGGTATTACACTGCATGAGACAAACCTTCTATAAAAAAATCCCAAAAAAAATCGGTAATTTAAATTTTTCCATACAAAAATTACAAAAAATGTATGAATTTTTTTTTTGTAATTTTTATTTGGATGTTTTAAATTTATATTTAATTCATGATTTTTTATCATCCTGTCAAAAAAAATCTGCCTGAGAAATTTATGTTGGGGTCAACTGCTTCCACTTCCACGTGTCACTTCCAACCTTCTATACTCCGTGACTGCTTCGTTGCCTACACTAAATGTCATATTCTATTCTACTAGCGCTTACGATAATAAAAAGCTACTTCTCTAGGCCTGTAGTTATGACGTCATAAAAGTATATTCATATAGTAGCCAATACATAAACAGTAGCCAATTATTTACGAGTGTTATTACAAGTTTTGCCAACATTGTATGCCATTATAAAGGAAAGAAAAGCAACAAAAAGCGTAATTCTTCTATTTACGATCAGCCCTGACTTTTACAGACGTTAAATATAAACTATCAATCGTTTTATGGCCGACTTGTAATTGTGAACGTAATAAAATTATAATTAGTTGGTAATGTGCAAGTTTGTTTCCTGTCAAATATTACCTGTATTTATGTAGTTTATAATATTTCAAAAGGAACACACGCAGAGCGATTATAAATAAAAAAATTACAGTGTCATTTATTTTTGTTACGACTTAAAATTGGTATCTAAGTATTGTTTTCTAAATATGAAAATATTTACACGTGAAAAATATAAAACCAGATATAACAAAGAATCTGACAATCAAAGAATAAAGCTAAGTGTAGCTAAGTTACAACAAAGCGGCAAAATGGTCGAAAATTTAATAAAAATGGCGGGCAATCAAATATGATCGATAACGTGGTAGCTCTTTCATCTGAATGTAAGAAATTTTTTTTTTTTTGGAAATAGTAATAAAATAGTGAACATAATTTTAGTATGTTACGTAGACATACTAAAATTATGTTCACTTTCTTATATTTTTTTTTCTCCATATTTTATGCTAGTTTGCTATTTATTAAAAACATATGTATTTTTTTTATTCTCATTTCACACTTCTAAATGCACATTCCTGTGCCCCTTTTCATGTCATTCTTTCACACCAGCTAGGTTGGCTGGAAGAGATCTCTTATAGAGATAAGCTCACCTTTGTAAACAAATTTTATGTTGACCACAATTTTATGTAATATGTGCACAATAAAGAATATATATATAGACTATGCAATTAAACAACTTTTCCCAAGAAACAGGTCGAAAAAACTATATTTTTGATCTCCTATACAAAATGCGCTATCAGCTGACGCATTTTCTATGAAAAGTTGTAATTATTTTTTCGTATTTCAACCTAAGTTCCTTGGGAAAAGTTGTTCAATTTCATGGTCTAAGTAACATGCCAAATTAGTGTTCACTATTTCAGTGGGACTATATCGAAAGAAATTTTAAGTTTGAATGAAGAAATAAAAACGCGTGACGACGTACTCGTAAAATTTCTGTTACGAGCCAATAGTATCTCAATGGTCGTACAATTAAATGCCAAAGTTAGTATAGATGTTACTTTGGATGTCTCTTCTATACTTGAAATGATCACTCAAAGGTTCTTAGTATTAAAACATCAAGCCCCGCCGAATGCAGACCTAAACTTAAACGAGAATCGTTCCTTAGAAGCTACAAATAAAGTGTTAAATTTCCGAACGCATATCTGTCAAGAAAGATGAACGGCGCACTTCATAAGTACACTTAACGCTTCTGCCGGCAACACAGCACATTTTCCATAAACTAGTGTCTCATAAATGCGCACATATGTTTACCGGAGCTAGGTGCAGCACCTTAAAAGCATTGGTAATATAACAAAACGTCTGAACCGAAATTGCTCGTAAAAGTCCAACGCCGTTTTCCGACTAAAGCCATGAAACTGAAACGCTGGTGGAATTTACAATGGCCGCCTTCGTCTACATTTAACGTTCGTGACGTACACCTTAGTTTAATTAAAGTGCCTCAACTTGAACGCCGGGTTCCGTAGCTCTAATAGTTCCGGTAAAAACCTAAGAGTTCGCAAAATCGGCCCGTCTATGGGCAGCTTTATACATTTTCTTGAGAGTTTTCATTGCTGGCCGTTTATTTTTTTATTTTTTTCGGAGCTATTATTCGAAGTTTAAATTCTCTGAATATTAATGCGACTTAAAGCGGTTGAAGTGTAGTGTCGTATTTCAAAATGAGTCATTTTAACTTTTAAAATTAATTTTACTTTTCTTTTTAAGAATTATCCTGCTCTCCATAATAAGTAAGATTCGAACTGACTAAAAACTACCAATAAATAACGAACAGATAACTGACAGACATTGATGAACGTCTGCTTAAAATATATTGGAGTAAGTTTTTATAGTATTCGTTGTTTTTATGCAGAATAATACTTCATGCGATGCCATTGTAATTGAATTAATCAATTTGTGAAACGATAAATTTTCTTTGTAAAACGTTTACAAATTATTACATCTTCATTCCATTATCTATCAAAGAAAAAGTGATTTATTATGTCAGGCAAATGAAATGATAATAAAAATAATGACTTCATATTACAAAGGCAGAGAAACATTGTTTAGAATGTTGCTTGAGTATTTATTTGAAACAAAACTGTAATTATCTATTCAAGTCGCAAGTGCTTCTTCTTGGCAAGCTTGATCAATCGTCGATCTCATCTCTGGCCTTCTTGAGAAGTTAAGTCAATTAACTGAACAAAAACTGAACAACTTTTCCAAAGAAGCATGGGCCAAAAAGCAAGATTTTATACTTTGCCATACAAACCTCGCAACGGCAATAGTGAAAATTGTATGGGAAGTCCAAATTTGTCTTTAGTCTTTAGATCCATGTCTACAATTGTTTAGGAATTGATCAATTGTGACTACAAATTTCAAAAAAAAAAAATTTGGGAAATAAAAAATTTTGACCACTTCATACAAATTTCCCATTCTGATCGAACAGTTTGTAGGGAAAGGTCAAACATTTGTTTCATTTCCCAAAAATGGGAAAATTGTTCAGTTTCATTGTCAGAGCACGCTCGTTCAGTTTTCGGTATACACCGTCCCTTACACATAAAAAAGATGACTGACAGATCTATCAACGCACAGCTCAAACAAGCCATGAACGGATTAGGCTATTTGGCATACAGATAGATATTATAACGTAGGCATTCCCTAAGAAAGGATTTTGCGAAATTACTTTCCCTTAAGGAGTGATCACACCTAGCTGAATTTAAAGACTAATTCGGCATACATTGCTAGGAGGCATAATTGCAATATCCTTGCTTCAACGAGCAATGTATGCCGAATTAGTCTTTGAATACAGCTAGGTGTGATCTGATCACTCCTTTATGAATGCACAGACATATTATACGCGGACGAAGTTGCTAGGACCAGCTTATCTATAAATATAATAAAACAGTAAAAGTGTGTTTGTACTTTTTATTAATTTATCAAAAAACGAGTGTAGGTGATAAGAAAGGACAAGCAAAACACAAAAAATCGTTTTTGAAACTTTTGTCTGTCTGTCTGTCTGTATGTATTCGATAAACTCCGAAACTACTGAACGGATTTTCTCGCAGTTTTCACAGATAGGTTAAGCTTAGCTCTGAGCAACATATATGCTATGTTTCATTTAAATCGGTTCTTCAATGAGAATCTATACTAATGTAAAGTTTCAAACTACCTCTACGACAATAACTCACAAACTACTAAACCGATTCATACTGGGTTTTCAATCACGTGTTTGGCTTTCTTTTGTGCAACATAAAACATAGTTTCATTGCAAACGGTTCACTCAGACAGAAGGTACGCAAAGTTTCATGTGGCGGCGCAAAGAACTCACAAACTATTGAACGGATTCAAACGAGGTTTTCAATAACCTGTCAAGCTTACTTCTTTGCAACACATTGGCTTACTTTCATTGAAAACTGCTCACTCAGACAGAAGGTACGCGAAATTTCCAGCGGCGGCGCCAATAACTCACAAACAACTGAACCGATTAAAACGAGGTTTTCAGTAACGTATTTGACTTACTCCGTGCAACATCTATGCTTAGTTTCATAGCAAACGGTTCACTCAGACAGAAGATCCACTAAGTTTCAAGCAGCGGCCCCAAAAACTCATAAACTACTAAACGGATTTAAACGGGGTTTTCAATAATGTGTTCAGCTTAATTCTTTCAAATTAATGAGCTTACTTTTATTGAAAACGGTTCACTCAGAGAGAAGGTTAGGTACTGTCGTGCAACATATAAACTTAGGTTAGTTGAAAACGGTTCACTCAGATATAAGTTTCGCAAAGCTTAAAGCGAAGGCGCGAATAACTCACAAACTTTTGAGCCGATTCAAACGTGGCTTTCAACAACGCGTTTGGCTTAGGTACTCCTGTGCAATATATAAGCTTAGTTTCATGGCTTTAGGTTCACTTTGACAGAAGATACGCAAAGTTTCAAGCTGCAGAACCAAGAACTCACCTACTGAACTGATTTAGACGAGGTTTTCAGTGACGCGTCGGGCTTCTTTCTGTGCAACTTATAAGCTTCATTTCATTGCAAACGGTTCACTTAGACAGGAGGTTCGCTAAATTTTAAGCGGCTTCACCAATACCTCACAAATTACTTGAACGACTCAAACGGGGTTTTCAATAACGTATTTGGGTTGCTTTCGAGCAACATTTAAACTTGTTTTATTGCAATCGGTTCACTCAAATAGAAAATAGGCGAGTTTAAATTTTCAAGCGGTGATGTCGAGCTGAAATCAAACAAAAACTTATAATTTTGAACGGAAGAAAGCCAAATACGTTGTTAAAAATTCTGTTTGATCCGGTCCAGTTGTTTGTGTAAAGGTCTTGGGTACAGCTAAAGATTGGTAAAATCTAGATTTAGTTTTATGATAAAAATAATAATAAAAAAATCATATCTCAATATCCTATATCAAAATAATTTAAAAAATAAAGAGAGATTTGAATCATTGTTTTTTAGGAATTGTCTTTTAATGGAAGAAATAAGTTACAAAGATGGTACAGAAGTGAAGTCCAACAGTTTTGTATGTAGGTACGAGTATATGTACAGTTAAAAGCATTTGAAGCTAGACACGTTGGACTTCGTACCGCTCTTTTTTCAGTGGCCACAGAAGCTAAAGTGACTGCGCCTCAGATTTAGTTAGGCTTAGTTTTGTATAAGAAATAACGAAACCCGTATCACAGTTCGTCCGCGTGGAATTCGACTATAATTTTACACTTACGAGGATAGTGGGCGACCTAACAGTCCACACGTAAACAAGAGGTGTTTAATTTACATAAATCCGTACTATCTGTACTCTGTCTACGTAATAATATAAAAGCGAGAACTGTATTGTCTGTCTGTCTGTCTGTTACGTTTTTATGACTAATCCAATAAACTGATTGTGATAAAAACTTGGTACGAATATAGTTTGGACCATGGGAAAAGCCATTAGCTACTTTTTATGAACCCCACGCGGACGGAGTCGCGGGCAACAGCTAGTTAAGCAATAAGCACAGTAATAACTGTGGTACTTACTGTGGAAGAGATTTAGACAATTGCACGTTAATGAATGTTTTAAATAGCACTAGAATGTCAAATAAACAATGTTCTTTCTTTCTGCTTGCTTTCACTTGTAACTTAGGTAATGTACTTAGCAAATGAAGTAATCACTTTTAATAAAATATGTGATTCTAATAATTGTAATGTAATATAATTAAATTTCAAATTTCATGTAATTTTAATAGTAATTTTTAATTTAAATGTAATATTGACATACTGACAGAAGGGGAAGGCCTCGGCGAACGTACCAGGACCAAATTCAGGACGTTCTGAATAAAGGCCAGGTTAAAAGTACCCTAAACCGACGAGCATGTATGAAAGGATTGATGAAAGTTCAGGAAGCAAGGGAAGTATGTCAAGATCGTAGCAGGTGGAGAACTGTGGTCTCTGCCTACCCCGACGGGAACGAGGCGTGATGTTATGTATGTATGTATGTACATTATGGACTTTTTTGTCTGAAATAATAGTAGATTAGTAGCCAAGGGCTGTAAGGCATCAATTGCAGCCCGAGATATTTAGGCGCACGAGTTCGAGGGTGCAATTGATGCTTACACCCGAGCTAACTACTCTGCTTTACATCTCGATTGTGAGGTAAGTAGGTCCTTATTACCACCAAATTGTAGGTGACCATTTAGCGCTCTAGGGTAATAATGTAGCTAGAAAAGCCCTAGGACGGTAAGTAATTTAAAAAACACTTCACTCTTTCAAAACTCAATCACTTACCGCCCTAGGACTTTTCTAGCTACATTATTACCCTAGAGCGCTAATTGGTCACCTACAAGCCCCATTTGGGGTTAATAAGGACCTACTTACCGAATATGAGAGATGTAAATGTATTTTTTTTAAATAAAGGTTTTATTCAGGTTGTTTCTAGTAGCCTATACAAGGTGTAACAGAAAGGGTATATCAACCCTGAAACATGTGATTTTGTCCATAAAACTGAACAACATTCCCTAAGAAAGGTCGACATACGAAAAATAACTTAAATAAAACCAGAACAGACCAGATATTTTACATCCAGAACATAGTTTTAACTAAATTGCTTTAACCAATTTTGCAAAAACCCAACCGAGACAGGGCTGCGTATAGTTAGAGTTACGATTTTACGAGTTCCACTGTAAAAACCTTATAACCGAATAACTCCCATTTTTACGACGCAGGATGCATTTCCGAGGGAACGTAAATTTTGCTACTGGCAGCATTTTTCATTACCTAGTCGACGACAGTTTTGTATAACGAGTTAAGTTATTGTAAAGTTAAAAATCGAATAACTTGAGTTACGGTATTTGTGAATTTTTATAAATGGTGGAAATAACAACCCTGGAAGATGTGATTCTGAGGCGCTACCGCCGAACTCAATCGTTATCGAATCTCTCTTTTCTTCTTGTATAGAAAAAAGAGAGAATCGATAACGATTGTGTTTGGCGGTAGGGCCTTAATTAGTATTTTGTTTTACATTCCATGGTAATAGTTCTTCCGTTTCATGAGCAGAGGGAACTATTACCATGGAATGTAAAACAAAATACTAATTATACAGAGTGATCCATTGGGACGGGTCAGTATGGGAAAATTTTAAACTATAGGAGATAGAGATATTTGTTCTAAGGAACCATGTCGTCGATTTAAGAGTTAGGAAAAACTGCATTCAAAGGTTTAAAAAAAAAACATGCACGACTCGGGAATCGAACCTTGTCAGTTTTCAAAATAAAAAGTGTTATGTTATTTTAGTATGAAAGTTGATACAATACAATACAATATTCTGATTATTTTTTTATTGTGTTGTTGATAGGAATTAAATTAAATTAAATAGGAATAAATTTTACTATTAATTAAAAAAAATATATTTTAATTTAAAAAATATATATATATATATTTAGGTACTTATTTTATTACGTACTTAATTTATTTTAATAAAATTTTAAATTAAAATAAAAAAGAACAATATATTAAATTTTATATCACTACAAAAATAACTTATCTGCACTGACCATAAAACTGAACAACCGGTTCTGAAGAAAAATGGTTCAAAAATCTAGAAAAAAAATTTTCTACATAAAAGTGAAAATAAAATCATAATTATCAACCTATGTATCTCTGAAATAAAGTTGTTTAGTTTAAAGTCGAGAAACATACATTTTTAATATACCGTGAGATATTGAAATAGCTCTGTGTTTAAATAGTTTTGTATGTGGAATTCTCTGCGGTTTGCGGTTAACATTTTGCTGTCCGTGTGTGCGTGAGTCGTGTGAATACGCCTCTTTTATAGTGCTGTAGGAAATTGATATGAGATGGTATGTGTCTCGACCATAGAAGTATTAGGGTAATAGAAGGATGCTACTCGTATTAACCAAACCAAAAACCATAGAAATATAAGGCAATAGAAGGACGATTAATGAAAATTTGTGTCACAAGGTATTCATTGTAAATACGGCATAGGAGTCGTTCTGTAAATTTTGTATGAGGATGTCAAATCTCGTTTGATGATTTGACATTTCAACTTGGGACACAATGACAGATGTCATCCCATAGTAAAATAAATTAGTGTTCCTTCTATTCCGAGCGGAGCAAGGAGTCCGAATTTTTTGGTCTCGACCAACTTCAGCTGTCCGTGTGTGCGTGAGTCATGTGAATACGCCTCTTTTAAGTGCTGTAAGAAATTGATATGAGATGGTATGTGTCTCGACCATAGAAATATTAGGGTAATAGAAGGATGCTATTAACCAAACCAAAAACCATAGAAATATAAGGCAATAGAAGGACGATTAATGAAAATTTGTGTCACAAGGTATTCTGACATTCATTCAGTCATTGTAAATACGGCATAGGAGTCGTTCTGTAAATTTTGTATGAGGATGTCAAATCACGTTTGATGATTTGACATTTCAACTTGGGACACAATGACAGATGTCATCCCATAGTAAAATAAATTAGTGTTCCTTCTATTCCGAGCGGAGCAAGGACTCCGAATTTATTGGTCTCGACCAATTTCAGCTGTCCGTGTGTGCGTGAGTCATGTGAATACGCCTCTTTTAAAGTGCTGTAGGAAATTGATATGAGATGGTAAGTGTCTCGACCATAGAAATATTAGGGTAATAGAAGGATGCTATTAACCAAACCAAAAACCATAACCATAACTAACCTCCAGTGATCAGGGGTGGGCTTAAAATCAGCATGTTGCAGTGCCCATACCCATTTCCAACAATGCTTTAATATGTTCTGATTTAGTATTCAATTGTCAATTATTTTTTTATTTTTAGGGTTCCGTACCTCAAAAGAAAAAAACGGAACCCTTATAGGATCACTTTGTTGTCCGTCTGTCTGTTTGTCTGTCTGTCAAGACCCTTTATCTCACGAACGGGTAAAGTTATCAGGTTGAAATTAATACCATATATTAGGATCCATGAACCACACAAGATCTGAAAATTTAAATTTTTTACAATGACGAAATCAAAAGATATGGCATTTTATGTCCTCATCTCCATACATTTATTCAAAAATGCAAAACCTACAGGGTACTTCCCGTTGACCTAAAATTATGAAATTTGGCAAGAAGCTAGGTCTCACAGTACAAATAATGGGAAAAGTCTGAAATCATTAAATATTACAACTTTTCTCACAACTAACGGTAACCAATTGTGGTGAGCTCCCGTTTCAAGAACATTCATATAAGAGAGGGGTCAAGTTGGATGGTCGCTGAGGCGATTATCGTTTTAGTTCTATTTGAAAACGGGAACACTTACAAACTTGAAAATTGGTATGTTTATAGTGCATAAGCTATAAAATAATACCAAATAATAAAATTTGGTCAAGCGCGTGTCGGACTCAAAAAATCTAGCACATTAACTTACTGAAATTTCAACTAATACAATTATGATTATGTGGTGGAACGGAACCCTCAGTGCGCGAGTCCGACTCGCACATGGCCGGTTTTTTTTAAATTCATATAATGTAATTAAATGTAATTTTTCTAATTGGAAATAAACCAATTTGTATTTTTGTATTTTTGAAATATTAGGTCTTTACCTATGAAATTGCCGTTTTGTATGGCAAATTTTAGGTAAACTCAATTTTCAGTACTAACATTTTTGCATTTTTCTTAGGAATTATAAATCCAATCTTTTTTATTTTTTTTAAGCATTATTGGGAAAACATTAGGCTAACAGAAGCTTAAATTTGATTTTCGAAAAATATTATCTGTAATAAATTATAACAAATCTAATGATGAAATCGGACGACAATTTTCAGACGAACAATTTTCGAACCTTAAATTTTATATATCAAACAAAAATAAAATCTTTGTTTTATGCGTAAATTAATAACCTTGAAGTCAACTTTCAAATATAAGACAAACGAAAAAAATTGCATTAGTATTATGGGAATTATGATCTTATTAATCTGTAAGAAAATTTCGGCAATTTCATAGGTAAAGACCTATTATAAGGCAATAGAAGGACGATTAATGAAAATTTGTGTCACAAGGTATTCCGACATTCATTCAGTCATTGTAAATACGGCATAGGCGTCGTTCTGTAAATTATGTATGAAGATGTCAAATCACGTTTGATGATTTGACATTTCAACTTGGGACACAATGACAGATGTCATCCCATAGTAAATTAAATTAGTGTTCCTTCTATTCCGAGCGGAGCAAGGAGTCCAAATTTTTTGGTCTCGACCAACTGCAGTTTGATTTCATTATTGGAGTAGATAGTTGGAAATAAAGGACTAATTTAATCGTAATCCTGAAAATCATACATACATATAACAACACATATACAATAGCACGCCTTGTTCCCGTCAGGGTGGGCAGAGACCACAGTTCTCCACCTGCTACGATATTGACATACTTCCCTCGCTTCCTGTACTTTCATCAATCCTTTCATACATGCTCGTCGGTTTAGGGTACTTTTAACCTGGCCTGCATAAAATATAAAGTTCATTAAAACTAGAAAGTGCTGACTCATGGTCAGAAAAGTTTAAATAGTCTATCAACTACGTCATCATCATAAAATCCCATGAAACGTCCACTGCAGGACAGGGAGCTCCTTCCAGAATTCCAGCTTTTGCGGGAACATTGTGGAGGGGAAGTACCATTTCACCACGCTTGTTAGCGTTGCTGCTGGCACCATGGACCGCGGTTGTTGGTGACCGCAGTATGTAACATGGTACGATACACAAGAGGATGCTCCTGCCAATCCTACTCTTACGACACCCACGGGTAGAGATGGGCTGGTATTAGGTAGTACGAGTCTACGTGGCAACTATACAGAGTGTAAGTGACGGTGTACCGAAAACTGAAAGGGCGTGCTCAGTCAACGAAACTGAACAACTTTCCCAAAGAAACATATGTCGGGAAATGAAAAAAAATTTTGACCTCTCCATACATACTGCCCACTCTGGTCGAACAGTTTGTATGGAGAGGTAAAATTTGTTTTTCATTTCCCAACATATGTTTCTTTGGGAAAGTTGTTCAGTTTCGTTGACTGAACACGCCCTTTCAGTTTTCGGTACAAAGTCCCTTACACCCTTCATACGATAATAAATATATTTCATCGATCTCAAACAGAAGTCGTGAGTGAACCCAAAACAGAATAATCTCTCTGTTTTTATCTTTCTGCTTTGACTTGCCCACTATTGCGTGTTTATTATTACAAAAACCAAAAGTAAATTCTTCACTAAAGAACGTTTTTAACAACAAAGAAACTCCTTAAATAACAGGTCATTAGAGTATATAATGACTTTGTAATAAGCCGACAAGTATTTTGCATAGTAATTTTGAGCACATAAAAACTGGATTCGATAAATATGGGAAGTTTACGCTTTATTAAGCGGGAAATTTTGCTTTTTCCTTTTTTTGATGAGCTTGAGCAACATTTAGGATCAGAATGGCTCTTTAAGAAGAAAATACTTTATATGCATCTTTACAAAACATATATGCCATGCTGTCTGAAAACGTGTCTTAGATTGCGCAAGTATAAGTCAGGAATATTTATTATTTGTAAAAGTTAATTTTTCACACTGATGAGAACAAGGCGAATTGGGAATAATCTGAGTGAGTGGCGGAAAGAAGCGTCTTGTATACAGGGTGTTAATTTGATTGCGTGCCATAGCTCAGGGGCGGGATCAGTATCAGTAACTGAACAACTTTTCCCAAGGAACATAGGTCGAAATACGAAAATAAATTTTTGACGTCCCATAGAAAGTGCAGCAGTCGATAGCGCATTTTGTATGAGAGGTCAAATTTGGTTTTTCGTATTTCGACCAATGTTCCTTGGGAAATGTTGTTCAGTTACTGATACTAATCCCGCTCCTGAGCTATGGCACGCAATCAAATTAACACCCTGTATAGAGAGACAAAACAAAATGGTATCAGATAGATAGCAAGGGATGCAGTCAGGTGGGAAACCTGGCGGAGGTGTAAGAACCGTTATATAGGGTTCTAATGAAATAGAGAACATAACTTTGGCACATTACTAAGATCATGAAACTGAACAACTTCCATACAAAATGGACTATCAGCTGATGCAGTTTCTATGGGAGGTCAAAAATAGATTTTCGTATTTCGACCTATGTTTCTTGGGAAAAGTTATTCAGTTTAATGGTCTGAGTAACATACTAAAATTATGTTCAGTATTTCATTAGGACCTTATATAAATTTAAAACTGTTATCAAGCAAAAATTGTATAATATAGGTTATTATAAAATATCAGACTACCTAGAAGAGTAAAATCCATGGAATTAGACTACGGTTCTAAAAGGCTAATTCAAAATTCAAATTGACTTATGTTTATTGTATCAACCCTGAACCTTCAAACATTTTTAAACGTGCGCGTGGGTTTTTATTATCGCTTTTTAGGGTTCCGATACCAAAATGGTAAAAAAAGGAACCCTTATGGTGCGACTTTGTCTGTCTGTCTGTCACACCTCTATATTATCACAGCAACCACTCATGCTATCGACTTGAAATTTGGAATAGTTGTAGAATTTGGTTGCTCAACTTAATTGCACATTAAAGAATTTAAAAAAATATATTATTATTACTGTAAAGGGGCCCAAATAGGGGAGGCGAAATTTCAAATTGTCGTTACTAGGTCGAGTGTGGTATCATATGAAAGGGCTTTGCTTGTACATTCTAAAATACATTTTTGTATTTTTTTACAGCTCTTAGTTTTCAAGTTGTGATGAAAAATTTCAAAAAAATACTATTCCCCCCCCCCGTATCTCCGAAGTTTGTGAAAGGAAAGTCTGAATTAATTACAGTCGATAGAAGTTTATGTAAATATTACAGCAAAAGTAAAACGATCTTTTTAAGTTGCACAGTTTTTTAGAAATCTGCTAAAAACCTTTACAAACAAATTTAGTTTTGCGCTCCTAAAAATGACTTTATTGCTTCCAAAAATACTATAGATATATCGGAACCCTCGGCGCGCGAGTTCGACTCGCACTTGACCGGTTTTTAGGGTTCCCTACCTCTAAATAAAAAAACGGAACCCTTATAGGATCACTTTGTTGTCCGTCTGTCTGTCTGTCAAGACCCTTTTTCTCACGAACGAGAAGAGGTATCAGGTTGAAATTGATAACGAATATTAAGGTCCATAAACCACACAAGATCTGAAAGTTTCAATTTTTTACAACGACGCAATCAAAAATATAGCTTTTTATGTCCTCATCTCTACACATTTATGCAAAAAAGCAAAACCTACAGGGTACTTCCCGTTGACCTAAACTTATGAATGAAATTTGGCAAGAAGCTAGGTCTCACAGTACAAATAAAGGGAAAAGTCTAAAATCATTAAATATTTTAATTTTTCTCACAACTAATAGTAACCAATTAAGGTGAGCTCCCGTTTCAAGAACTTTTCTATAAAAGAGGGGTCAAGTACTTTTAAAATCAAAGAGCAAAAGCGTATATCATATGGTAGATAGGTACGGAACCCTTAGGGCGCGAGTCCGACTCGCACTTGACCGGTTTTTTTTTCTCACCATGGTGCCACTTTGTTTGTTAAGTGATGTAGTTTAGCTGAAGAGATTTTAATATCCAACAATGTTTTTTTTTTAAGTAAAAACTTCTTTAGCGGCGCTTGGCACTTTTTTAGATGGGTAAAAAATCTGAAACTCGCGTCAGAACACAAGGTTTATTATTATTTTGAAGTGGTCTGCATCTTCACATGAATCTACTTGAAAGTCATCATTAAGGTAAAACTAGTACCTATTAGACCACTTAAAATGAGGAAATTAAAACCTTTCTACTAATCTCATACTAAATGTATGGGAGTGTTTAAAGTCAAAATTTTGGTTATTTCTCGTTTTATTTAAAAAAAGTTATTAATGTCATTTTACTCATTAGGTAACGTACTTTCGATATCAGTTTAAAGTTTTTTTATATCTGTAATAGTTACGGAATAATCGCCTGGACACACTTAACGATTACACCCTGTAGAAGTTCATATTATTATATCTTGTGGACCGAGATAGGAACTATTTTATACAGGAGCACGGCAGCAGAATCATGAATAACATAACAAACACATGTATCTGAAACACCAAGACTTTTCAATCCTAGGAGACGCAATAAAAATATGTCATAGACGAGAAACATAAAAGTGAACGACAATGAATTCCTGAAAAGGACGCATCCGTCTCTTTTCTTCTTTAAACCGCCGAGCCAGGAGAAGCAGGACAAAAGATGCTGTAAAACTTTTGATAGGATCCACGGAATCCGGCGGATTTCGCTATCGGACGTAGACGGTTTTATAGACCAGCGGATGCGGAAGTACGGAACCCTGTATCGCTTTTGGTTTATAGTCATTTAAAATTTTAAGTATTTTTATAACGTAACCCTTTGCGACTGATATGCGGTAATGCAGATATTAGTAATGTTGTGATATTTATTCGAGAGTTAAGTTTAAATTACGTTTAAATATAATACCAAAAAAAGTATTCGGTTTTATCTTAATTTACCCATTACTGACGCACTGCTGGGCAAAGGCATGTCTCTATTATTCTATTGAAGCGCGAGTTAGGAAAATCGAATGTAATAAAAAAGATTGTAAGACGACCTATTTGATTTTAGGTCATTGTTCGATTGCCAATAAGAAAAGAATGGAAACAGCTTTTTTTGTAAAATTATTTAGGTATGTGAAACTACTGGAACAAAATATAATTATTTTAAGTGAACTTTGCGGTGTAAAAAAAAAAGGTTAAAAGGGCATGCGATGTAATTGTAATTTCAATTTTAAACGATCACGAAATGCACATTGCTCACACCATTCAGTGAGAATTGTAAAGCTTACTTACAATTTAAAAGATAACTCTTTAAATAAAGTTCTTTTAAGAGAAACTTTGATCAATATAAAGCTGAGTTCACAATGAGGGGAGTTTAATTGTAAAGTTAAGCAAGGCGACCGCATATTGCGCTCAACCACAAACGGGCCGTGTGCGGAACATTTGGGCGAGTCGTGCGTTGATTGTTTTCCGAATGTAATTGCGGTCAGACGGGCAAGTTTGCCGCAGACGGTCCTGGGAGGAAAAGTTGGGGCACACTGGGTTGAGTACCTATAATGGCTTCATCTAGGTTGCCATGCCATACACTATATAACAGTTATAAAAACTACGGACGGAGTATGATGAAAAATACACGTTCAACTGTAAACCTTACTTGGGCGTTATCTCTAAGCCGATTTCGGCTGTAACAATGTTATTGCTCCGTATTTGTTACTGTTATGCGTAGTTTAGCTGTAGCCTATTTTCATTGAAAGAGCGCAAACAAGCCCAACACGTAAGCACGCCGTCCACGTGGTTAAAAATTTGGCGACCGCTGTTGGTCTTTTAATATGGTCTGTGCTACGAGGTTGGTCCCAGAAGTAGCCGACCTTAAAAGCCATGTTGGTATAGCTGGGAATGAGGCAGCAGACGCTGCCGCCAAAGCGGGCTGTAATCTTCGCAAGCCACCTGACTATTCAGTATTTCCCATTTCATACATCAAAAAAGTTGTGCGAATTAATAATTTGGCTACTTGGCAAGAACGATATGAAAGTGCTACACAGGGCAGTCATACTAGAAAATTACTTCCTAGTTTATATATATATTCTTTATTGCACATTTAACAAATAGAAATTTACACACAACAGGATATTTACAAAGGCGGGCTTATCTCTACAAGAGATTTCTTCCAGCCAACCCATGGAAGTGAAAGAGAGTGTTCATAAGCGGGACACCAAAAGTGCAGTGAGACATAAAAAAGAAAACCTATTTACAACTCAATAATTATATATATTTATAAATTAAGCTATACAAATATCTAATATAATATATAAATATATACCAATATAATATATAAATATATACTAATAAAACTATAAATATATACAAACGAAATTATACAGAAAAAATAAATAAATCGATGACTACGAAGACGAAGCAGTAAGTGTCAGAAGAAAATGCTCTTTAACTCTTAGTTTAAAAGAGGCGATTGAGGGACTCTCTTGAATTGCTTTAGGAAGGCGATTCCATAAAATTGCGGCGCGGACAGAGAAGGAGTGAAAAAAAAAGTTGGTGTTGCTCCTAGGCACCTCAAGCATCCTGGTGATACAAGGGCGCATAGGTCGAACGGGAGGAGGTAGCAGCTGGAAACGGGCACGAAGGTAAGGAGGGGAGTGTGGATCATTAAGGATGTTAAAAAGGACGGACAGGATGTGCATATCTCGGCGAAGGCGGATAGGGAGCCATTTAAGTTGAGCACGAAAGTGAGAAACATGGTCATATTTCCGCAAATCAAAAATGAAGCGAATAGCTAAGTGTTGAAGGCGCTCTAACTTATTCAGCAGCTCCTCGGTCACATCCAGATAGCAAACGTCAGCGTAGTCGAGGATGGGTAAGAGAAGAGATTGCGCAAGCATAATTCTGGTATGGAAAGGGAGAAAGTATTGGAGACGCTTGAGAGAGTGGAAAGTGAAATGCATGCGTCTGCTAACGTCGTTGACGTGAGATGCCCATGACATGTTGCAGTCCATAATCAGACCCAAATTTTTTACCTTATTATTATACAATATTGGCACACCAGAATAAAGAAGCGTTGGTAAAGAATTCAAGTCAAACCTGGATCTGAGTCTACTGCTGCCTAGAATAATTGATTGGGATTTGGCTGGATTGACAAGAAGACCAAAAGATTTAGCCCATAATTGGACAGCAGCAAGATCGTCATTCAAAAAGTCAATTGCCTTGGACATCTCACTCAACTCAGAATGGCGATATAATTGTAAATCATCTGCATACAGATGGAAGGGAGAAGAAATTACGCGAGATATATTATTTATGAAGATGGAAAATAGCAAAGGTGAGAGTACGCCGCCCTGAGGAACACCAGCAGTGAGATCGGACCAATCTGATGAAGCATCGCTAGTCTTCACACACTGCTGGCGACCGAAGAGATAAGAGTGAAACCAATCTATAACCATGGATGGTATGTTAACAGCCCGAAGAGTGCCGAGGAGGATATCAAAGTCAACACAGTTGAAAGCACTGCTGAAATCCAACAGGGCCATCACAGTGAGCCTAGTGTTATCCATAGCACACCGGATATCCTCTGTTATACTCAACAGTGCACCAACAGTGCTGTGGGAAGGACGGAAACCGGACTGATAAGGACATAAGAGGTTGATGGAGGTTAAAAAGGAGTACAGCTGTTTATGTACGACAGACTCTAGGACTTTAGATAGGATAGGAAGAATGGAAATGGGACGATACTGAGAAAAGGAAGTCGGGTTCGAGGTCTTGGGTAATGGTATGACGAAAGCCTTCTTCCACGATGCTGGAAAGACCGTTTTTTCTTTATTTCTTCACTCAAACGATGCAATAAGTTGGCATAATACTCGCCATTAATGGTTTTTCTTTTTGGAAGATAATCTATAAAAATTATGCCACGCGCGTCCCAGAAAACTGAAGCCATGACTTTTCCTGCCGATGGAACTGTTTTTGCCTTCTTTGGAGCTGATTCTCCTCTTTCAGTCCATTGTTTTGACTGTTCCTTAGTCTCAGGTGTAAAGTAATGAACCCATGTTTCATCCATGGTGATAATTCGACGCAAAAACTCGGCTTTGTTGCTGCGAAATTTTGCTAAACATTCGACTGACACATCCTCACGGCGCTGTTTTTGTTCTACTGTGAGTAATCGCGGCACCCATCTTGCGCATAGCTTTCTCATGTCCAAGTTTTCTGTTAAAATACGATGGACTGCACTTTTTGAAATGCCTACCATATCTGCTAGCTCGCGTACTTTCAGTCGACGGTCATCCAGTACAATTTTGTGGTTTTTTTTTACTATTTCTGGATTAGTCACCTCATTTGGTCGTCCACTGCGATGTTCATCTTGGCAGCTCGAGCGGCCGC
Source organism: Athrips mouffetella (assembly GCA_947532105.1). NCBI lineage: Eukaryota > Metazoa > Arthropoda > Insecta > Lepidoptera > Gelechiidae > Athrips > Athrips mouffetella. The sequence continues at coordinate 8,849,159 of OX383973.1, forward strand.
GCTTGAACTCTGCCACCCAATATTTTATTGTTGTAAATGAAGGAGCAGACTCCCCCAAAGTAGAATCAAGCTCCACTTTGATATTAGTTGGGCTGAGACCTTTCAAATAAAAGTATTGAATTACGTAACGAACACCAATTTTATCCATTATCGAAAAATTCGATGACAACATGTATGCTTCAGAACAAATGCCAAATGACCTAGCGCGTTCGAATTCTAAATTTAAATTTCTTAATGTTCACGCTTCCTAAAAAGAGTATTTAATCAAATAAAAACTGCCAGTAAGTAAGTAAGGTCGAATATTTCTGGGACCGCCCAGGTATATCATGTTGTGAGAAGATACAACGTGTAAAAACACGCAAAACCTCTCAGTTTGTAGTTCCACCCATGTTACTGAACAACTTTTGTTCAACAATTTTGAAAAATTAAATATCCTCCTATATCGATTCTCGCCATACAAAATTAAAATCTGATAGGGTCAATGTTTATGGCAAATCATTTTTTATCTAATTTCCAAAAGTTGTTGAACAAATGTTGTTCAGTTACATGTGACGAACTACCCCCGAGAGGTTTTGCGTATTTAGAATTACACGCTGTATAAATATTTTCATATTCCTTTTAATTTATATTCCTAAACAGGAATCGCATTATTTGTTAACATAAATCTGGGCAAAAAAAAACGAATTTTGTATCTTAGGCTTTAAAAGTGAGCCACTTTTCTACATAAACATGAGTCGAAAAGCTTTACGTACGTAGATGGCGCAAGTTATTTTTTATTTTTTTTTAAGTATTTGTTCAGTTTTATGGACTAATAAAAAAAATACGCTGATAAAAAATACCATATATCACTAGGTGTGCCTTTACCATAATGCAAATGAAGTTCGAATGGTGAATAAAGTGTATCCCACACCACTACCCGCAGCCAAAACTTTGTCGTTAGCACATTTCACACAACTGTTGCTTCTCTCTACATATTCTACCATATCACAGAATATATTAGTAAACAAGTTTACAATTCTCTGTGTGTTACCGTTATTCCGTGGCCTCGATGCAAGCGTTCAAATCATCTTCATAACTTTCCGATAACTTTAGTACAATTAGTGATAGCTATAGGTTTGTAAGGAAATGCATCACATGAAGAGAAAATTAATTGAGTAACGACCATTCGGATTATGTGGGTGAAGCAGTACATATTATGTAACAAAAAAAAAACTAAAACAATGTTATAATAATAATGAAGCATTTGAATATGCTGTAACAAAGTGATAGTGATACTTACCCGTTAAATGAAACCATTTTTAGGGTTCCGTACCTCAAAATAAAAAAACGGAACCCTTATAGGATCACTTTGTTGTCCGTCTGTATGTCTGTCTGTCTGTCAAGACCCTTTTTCTCACGGACGAGAAGAGGTATCAGGTTGAAATTGATAACGAATATTAAGGTCCATAAACCACACAAGATCTGAAAATTTAAATTTTTTTCAACGACGCAATCAAAAGATATGGCTTTTTATGTCCTCATCTCCATACATTTATGCAAAAAAGCCAAACCTACAGGGTACTTCCCGTTGACCTAAAATTATGAAATTTGGCAAGAAGCTAGGTCTCACAGTAAAAATAAAGGGAAAAGTCTAAAATCATTAAATACTTCAATTTTTCTCACAACTAATAGTAACCAATTAAGGTGAGCTCCCGTTTCATGAACTTTTCTATAAAAGAGGGGGGCAAGTTGGATGGTCGCGAAGTTTTTAAAATCAAAGAGCAAAAGCTTTTAGTATATCATATGGTAGATAGGTACGGAACCCTTAGGGCGCGAGTCCGACTCGCACTTGGCCGGTTTTTTTTGTAAGTACATACTTATTTGGGGAAAGTTGCTCACTCTTATCGGTATTGTTATACTTTTTTGTACAAGTTTTCTATTTAAACGTTTTCTACTACAAAGCGCCATGCGCCACGAATCATAATTTAAACGTTATTTTGGATTGAAAAAACATGCAAATCGGAAAAATCACTACTGTTTTTTAGCGCTGCTACTTACAGTAAAACGTTTTTTCATGATACTGAATTACTGAAAATGTTTTGTTTTTGTGTGACAATAAAGAATTTATCTATCTATCTATCCGTCTTATCAATTAACGAGTTGCAACTCACTTCCAGTTTCATTGCAAATAAATACTGCGGGATACTGGACTTAATTTGGAGACAAATTAACGAGTAATTTGTTTGAAAATGGCCTTAACAAAATGTTTCATGTTGTTTCCGTTTAAATTATTCAAATTCAATGGATTATAAGTAACAATAAAACTATAACCACAATTTTGCAGGCCATTCGGTACGTAAAACACTTTTTTTTCGAACGCATTGTCTCCATACAAAAATAAGTCACTATACCACTAGCCTTATACTGTTGTACGCGGAGTAGTCGACCAAGTAGACTATCAACCTTATCTAGGGTAGTAAACAAATGTACACAAACACTGGTTTTTACACAGACTGCCATACCTCTACAAGCGTAAGTCGTCTGTTTCCTGTGCGAATTTTATGTTAAGCTCTCAACTAAAAGCGTTCCAAAGTAAGAATATCCCAGACGTGAACATCAGTCTCAACATTTACACTCGTCGTAAATAACGCCTATACTTATTTAGAACTTATTCATTACCCACAAGACGATCGTAAAAAGGTATAAAATTTCTACATTTAATACAAAATTTCTCAGAATACGCTACTCTTGGTTCGCATAAAATTAGTCACAGGGCAAAATAAGCAATGAAAGTATTAAGCCCTTAGCTATTCGCGAGTGGAGTCGTAAAATTTTATTTCCATCTCTGTCTTACACGTGGGAAGTCCTCGAAGAGTGAAAAGAGAGGTTGATGCAACTTTGTAAGAGATGTTCCTGTCAATGGCGAAATAACAGATAGCAACGTGGTGCGTTTTATCGCGGCAATATTGGGATAATCTATACTTCGATTGAAATAGGAATATAATGTCACATCTCGAGATACACCGTTCATGAGATTGCCGAGAACTTATGTAGAGTAGAGATCTGGTATAAGCCTGCTTTATAAAACTGGAAGTAGCACATATATGGTTTGTTTACAACTTTATCGATACGTAGTAGTAGCATAAAAGTAGTAGAACAGGTATTTAGTCCGGATGGTAAAAGAATCCACCCACCGTGTATTTTAGTTCAAGCAATAAAATTTGGTACCCTTGCTCATGAGACCTTACTTTTCCTACGAGAAATGTTGGCCGTGTTGTGACATTGAGTATAAGAAATGAAAGATAGGGTCTAACATCAAGCAATGTTCTAAATCACGGCATAACCAACCACTGCCCTTTAAAGTACCCAAGTAGGTTTAGTTTTCAACGAAATACTGACATACTTAAGCAACGAATAATTTGTGGATGGAAAAGTCGAAAGCAGAAATTTTGACTTTGGAACTTTGTTTGGACCAGTTAGGAGATAAACATACTAAAAGTCCTTGCCCCGCGGACCGCTCGAGGGGGGGAGCACAAAGAAGGTCCCGTATTTTTGTTTTTTGCTTACATCTCGAAAACGGTGCGTTGTACGAAATTTTATTCTAAGGCATAATGAAATCTCATAAAATTCTCTGCAACTTTGACTTTAACATTTTTAATCTATCTCCAATCGTTGCCTAGCTATGAGCTCCGAAAAACGGTCGATTTTCAAAAATGTGTTAAATTTTCTGTAGCAGCTTGTAACAATACGAATTTGCCAAAATCATTTCCTATTGCTTACCAACACTATTAAGATACCCATGAACTATTAAAAAATAACATAAGCTGGGAGTACCTCCACGCGGTGAAGGCGGAAACAGTTTACTTTTAAACTGGCTACAACTCCCAATAATATCTATCAATATGCCTTCGGGCTCATGTTGCTCATGATATTTCATTCGTGACTTATTGAGTATTGTGACTGTGTACCCGGTAACGCAGGGAAGCAGTCTCAAAATATTTTTCAAATATGCACGCTTTCAAGATGACAGACAAGTGTTTTGTTTGTGATGAAGTACTGGAAGAAGATGGAGAAAATGTTTCCAATGTCGGTGAAAAAGGCATAGATTCTCTGATTTCTGCCAGTAACCTCAGAAATGATCGAAAGAGCTCACAACTTAAAGATTTTAAGTCGCTGAGGGTTCACACATCTTGTCGAAACCAATATAAAACCCAAATGGACTCAGACGGCTCAGACGACACTGCATACCTACTATATATCTAAAGCCATGAATGAAATTTATAAGTACATGTAGACTTACAGTGACTGTCAGTTCTCCAATATAGAAATACGGGCTGCAGCTTGGGCTGCAGTGTCAGGGCAAGTGCCAAATGACAGGACAATCAAAGCTAAGCTGTTGGAAGAATTTGGCGATCGTATCACAATATCTTCAGGAACTTATCAACACAGTTTCTACTATATGCTTTAGAGACACTGGTCTCAAACTGTTGAGAGATTCTTGGTATGAGGCTAAAGAAAAAGCCGAAATTAATGAGAGACAGGATTGTCAAGAAAGCGGATGAGATAATCAGACAGGACATATAGAGTCAAAAATTTTTAATTTTGATGTGTATCCTGAAATCTACGGTAGCACTTGAGAAAAGTTATAAAGCAACGTAAGAAAGAAAACGTAAGAAGCTAGGCAAAGATAAGAGATAGATAAAAAGTGTAAAAGCCAAAGTTGTAGAGAATTTTATCAGCTTATGCAGTCGCAATACTCAATAGGTCACGAACGACATATTAACATAAGCCCGAAGGCATCTTGATAGATATTATTGGGAGTTTTAGTCAGTTGAAAAGTAAGCTGTTTCCGCCTTCACCGCGAGGAGGTTTTCCCAGCTTATGTTATTTTTTTATAGTTCATGGGTATTTTAATAGTAGGCTAAGCAATAAGAAATTATTTTGGCTAATTCGTATTGTTACTATGTGCTACAGAAAATTTAACACATTTTTGAAAATCGGCCGTTTTTCGGAGCTCATAGCTAGGCAACGATTGGAGATAGATTAAAAACGTACATCGCACCGTTTTCGAGATGTAAGCAAAAAACAAAAATACGGGACCTTCTTTGTGCTCCCCCCCCTTCGAGCGGTCCTCGGAGGGGCAAGGACTTTTAGTATGTTTATCTCCTAACTAGTCCAAACAAAGTTCCTAAGTCAAAATTTCTTGCTTTAGTTATGAGTTTGCAACAATAATTATTATTGGTATATAATTAATTATATTTATGTAAGTATATATAATTTATTTTAATGTAAGTATATACATACAAAATTATATATGTTTGTATATTTATGTAATGTATTTATGTATTTGATATTTATTTTGAGTATTTTATGTAAATACAATGTCTTTTTTGTTTTTCATTTATGTAGTTTATATGAGTGCACTACACTGCAGAATTCTGTAAATGTTGATTTCGTCAAAAGGTTGTCTGGAAGAGATCACTCTTAGTGATAAGACCGCCTTTTGCCCACATTTTATTACTGGTTATGTGTAAATGTTACTTTATTAGTGTGCAATAAAGTGTTATTCATTCATTCATTCAAAATTTCTGCTTTCGACTTTTCCATCCCCATACCCCTTGTGAGAGCTCATTGGCCAAGCGTGGAATGTGGATGCGTCTTTGTATCGACATGCCAATGATGTTGATTGAATGAAATGTAGGAATGGATTACACAAGAAGGTTAATAGGGAACTTTGTCTGGAATTAGTGGGGACGTCTTTCTTTGGGCGTCTTCCGTTTAGGGCGCGTGGACACTGTGGACACTAGCGATTTTCAGCACGGCGATATGGCCGCGCACGAAAAACGCTAGTGTGCTCGCGCCCTTATGGGTTTTCCAAGAAAGACGCATGCGATAAAAAATAGCCCACAATAAAAAACGACAAATCTTATTAAGCAAGCGAAGTGCATATAAAATCCTTGGATAATTTAATGTAACGTGATTTATCTAAGGTCCAAATGTCAGACATAAATTGTTGGGATAACTACATCGATAAAATGTAATGACGGCCACGTGTTGGTGGGTTACATGGGTCAAGAGTTAGATAGATAATAAAGATACACTGCACTTACAGGATGTCCACCGCAAGTACTGTAAAGCCTAGGTCTGGGATAATATGAAAAACACTAAAAGATATATTACATACCTATATATAGTTTATATATTTTTAAACTTTGAAGAATATCATCAACGACCATGCCTGGCAATTTTTTGAAACATGACGACACTATTCATAAAATATTCAAATTCAAAAATGTCTAAAAAAAAAGACCCTTCCCCCTTATCTACGGAATTTACAAACCGAAAGACCTGAATTATGTATGATCGATAGAGGTAAATATGACAGGAAAAATATAACGATCTCTCTAAGTAGCAGTTTTCAGGAATCTGCGAGAAACCTTAATAAACTTAGTCGGTCCCAAAAATAGAATTTATTGCATCTAACAATAAAATTTATCGGAACCCTCGGCACGCGAGTCCGACTCGCACTTGACCGGTATTACGACTTGTATTTGTTTTGAATTCGATATGCATTTGCCCGCAAATAAATGCACACCACAACCATTGTTTTTATTTACAATGGGCTTGTTCTTGACCTCAATCTAGCCCTGAGGAAAAGATGAGGTCGGTGGTAGAACGAGCTCACCCAGGCCAAGAAGCCTATTCACTTACAACAGGCCGAAAAGGAATTGATTCGGGTCTAGTTCCTGCAAGGGTCTTACGCATCATATCGGCAAAGATATTGGATAGCGAACTCCTAAGTCTGTGGATATCGACAAGCTGGGATTCCACTTCTTAACAGGCGCATGGTATTGCGAACGATAGAGGTGCACCTCTTATCTTTATCTGTAGGTACATGAGTTTCGCCTCTACGTAATTCGAAGCACCATCAAAAGATGTAAGACCAGGGACTAGATAAGTACTATGGTAAGACCGACAAGTGCTAAAAATCGAGTGATGATTGATGACAATGTCATCCCTGTACCATACTCACTACATACATCGAGCGCGAATATGAAATTGGAAGGTCGCGTAGGCTCGCAAATTCAGTACACAAGACCCTCAGAAGGACCACGAGAACCGCCCGGGCGGGTGCGCGCGGGAGTATAGGGTACACACGGCCGCACGTCTGTAGAAACACTTTTGGACCTTATGGAGTGGTAATAGAGTTGAAAAAGTTTCTACCGACGAGCGGTTGACCGTACATTGCGGCGGAGGCGGAGAGTGTCCGTTCTGTATGATAGTACAGTCAACGACAGGTCAAGCTTGACACTCGCAGTGCGACTCTAGCCCGTAAGTCTATTGAAATAAGAATGGTACACACGGCCGCACATCGGTAGAAACACTTTTGGACCTTATGGCGTGGTAATAGAGTCGAAAAAGTTTCTACCGACAAGCGGTTGACCGTACAAAGTCCAATGTGTCAAGATTGATGACTTTATTCTGTGCCTATACCACCTATTTCCCACCCGTTTTCCTAGAGAGTGGTTACTTCTAACATTTTCTTTTAGAATATTGACCCATTGTGCTCTAACATGCATGTCTTAACTTCACGCCTTTTCAAGTATAAATCGACCCGCAACACCGCGGTAGGTATCGTAAAAGTATCGTTTTCCAATTACGGTTGGTTGCGCGTAAAAACTATAAAAATAATCCACCAATAGGAAACCGGCGGGCAACAATGTGCCTAGCCTATAATGCTATTATTTCCGTTCGTTGCGTTTTTACAACCGCAGGCGAGATTACCCGTATCCCGTATGCGTTAGAAAGTGTGAAACTGTGCGTGGACAAACTCATAAGTGTGTTTTTTATTTATTTAGGTCTGCGGTAGGTCTGTGGCGGTCCTAAACCACCCGGAAGTCATGTATGACCTCATGACAGTGGGTTCGGTTATGTAATGAACTATACAGGGTTATTTTTGAACCCCTGGCCAAATTTTAGTATGTTACTCAGAACGCGAATCTGAACAACTTTCCCACTTCCCACAAATCCCACTATTGCCTGCACAAGATTTGTATGGGAGGACCAAAAATTTTTCTCGTTTTTCGACCCATGTTTCTTTGGAAAAGTTCTACAGATACATGTTCTGAGCAAAATACAAAAATTTGGCCAGTGGTCTAAAAATAATCCTGTATAATCATTTTAAACATGTTACTGAGACTATCATAACAACTTTTCCAAAAATAAAGGGATGAATAGGAGATGTTGATCGATTAGGAAATGCGAGTGAATTGGGATCTTTTTCTTGTTTTGTACAAACGGAAATTTAAATTAAGTTACGCAGTCACTATTACTGGCTAAGAACCGAGATCCGGAGAAGAATAGCCATGACTTTTTGAGATAACACAAATGGGGAATATACACTAAATCACTAAAATATATATTTAATGTTAAAATCAAATTTATTTATTACCTACTTAAGAGTCCTTCTGTCTTAAGTTATTTATTACGTAATTAGCTAACCTAACAACATCTTATAGTGACCATATCAATATTAAAAATCTTATGTTTTAAAGCAATAGATTGACTTGGCTTGGATAAGTCAAAATTATTTCATGGGACACTAAATGGAGGCGTTTCAATTTGGTACACAAAGTTAGCTGTCATTTGTACAGTAATATCAAATCCTGTGTTTCATACAATATCAGTGGTAGAGGTAATTGATTGTTTGACCATCGTAAGTTTGGTTTGCCCATAATACAAAACATTGCGCCGTCAGTGAAAGATTTTATGCGGGCCGACCATTTTTTCGACCTATGTTCCTTAGGCAACACAGATTTAATTAATAGGTTAGTTGATACATGTACTAAAGCTCATGGTCTGATAAAAATAAGCTTAAATAAATAAAATGTAAGTGATAGACAAGTGAGCATTCACCCTAAGCACCCTTTAAAAAAGTTAATTGCAATTCATGGAATCGGGGGCTGGTTGGTAATATACAATTTGCTTACACGCCACTCATTATTGCTTCCAATCTGACCCGACTTTTACAACTTCCACCATTTCTGTATTCCATTTAACATTTTTACAGTCTCTAATTGTATATTATAAACCTGTAAATGGCCAAAGTTATAGCGGTTGAGGAGTAAAATATTAAACTGAATCTTAGTGATAAAAAAGCTGTTCATATATCTATCTATCTACGAGTATCTTTAAGGCGAGACCCGCTTGACACTAGGGAAGTAATCGTATTTTTTTTTTGTCGAAAACTTGTGTAACTATCTCGGGTTGTTTACAAATGATTATGACCTTTTCGAATTTGATTATTTTTGTAATTGGTTTTCAGTCCACATCTGCACTTGACTTTATCAAAAACTGATATTATCTACATATATGCAGGGTTTAAAAATAAATTCGTGTAAAACCCTTTAAATATTGGTCTACATCTTTTGGGAATTCGAAAAAAGTCGACTCGCCACATGCTCGCCATACCAAACGATCGGCTTATAGATCCATTTCAGAAAAGTCTTAGAACAAAACTTGTTTCATTTAGCTCCCAAAATAAACCCTTAAAATTTTTTACAAGAATTTATCTAAGCCCTGTATTTTAATTCACGAAACTATTTTATTAATTTATGCCTGAGGTCTAGTTGAAAACTAATTAAAATATCATTTTTTTGTGAATTTTGCTCAAGTAAAAAAATGCGATAAGTACTGAATTTGCCACTAATCTAGTACCTACGTTGGTACGTTTAAGTCGTAAACAAGCATATTTTCCTCAGCATTTAAACCATAAAACGGCTCTCCGCTTCAACTAGTTAAACTTTATGGTTACAATTTAGCCCTCAAGGTTACGAGAAATACGTATATAATATTTTATACCTTAATAATGTCAAATGTATAAAGCTAAAACCTTGCATATTTCTTGCATTTGCAATAAACAGGATTTTAATGTTGCCGTTGGATACCTGTCGTAAAAAATACCTAATAGTTGCGTTAAGGGACTATTAAAGAGTATTTAAACGACGGACACACACGTATAAAACACTGATTTTAGAACTCTCCAGTTCTTTTAAAACAATTCAAAATTAAACAAGTTTGTACTCAAGTACGTAAAACGTATAATACGATCTACTTTTATAAGTTAAATTATAATAACTTATCGCAGTACAATGACAAAAATAACAGTCTAATAAACTTTAAAGTAAATCGTATCATACAAAATAAAATGCTATTCTAACACTTACCAAATGGTCCACCGCAGCGTCGACACAAATGTTCCATCGCAAACAGCATCGCACAGCAAAAGTTCACAAAACACACAGCACATGTAAAACAAAGTATCATTCGCAAAATAACTTCATGGACGACGATAGTACACCACTTATATTATTAATTTCGCTCAGCATTTTCCTACAAAAAAGAAAAGAAAATAAATATCGACATTACACTGGCACAACACTGATTCGGCGGGAATTTGAACTGTCACTTTTATATTTCGAATTTCGAAGCTTTGGTCCGGTCACTGCAAAGTGGAAATCACTACTGGTTAGTGTTGCCGGTATCTCGGGCTTGAACGTTTATTTAATCGATCTATTTCAAAGTTGCTAATTTGTTGTGTGGCGTTAGTTTGTATTGTGTAAAGTTGTGTTGTATGACGTCATGCAAAATAATTTACTGTGACTTTTCATAAAAGTAAATATATATTTTATCACATTATTTAGTCATTTTGGATAGACTGTTATCAATTTGCACCCTGTTAGGATAAAAAAAGTGTTAACTTTAAACAACCTAATCTCTACCCCAATCCTATATACTAAACGAGCAATATTTGTATACATATTCGTAATCGGTTTCTCGAAAACGGCTCTAACGATTTCGATGAAATTTACCATTGGAGGTTTTCGGGGGCAAAAAATCGATTTAGTTTTGCTCATGTTTTTAAGCATTTTTGGAAAATACCACGTTTTAGATAAAAACCTACAGCGCACTCTGTTGGCGGGTAGCATAGCTTGCTCACCCGATGATATTTTAATGTTGAGGCGGCTATTATAGAGCAAAGCTCGGTCGCCCAGGTACTGCGTGTATGAAATGAGGTACTGTTTTTAAATTACTTTCCGCTGCGTTTGTTCCTACTTTTCCATCATTAATTAGATGCACAATTATAAAATACACTGTAATCAATTGTACCGTTCATGAGTCTATTAATTACTTTAATTCCACACCTCTGCATGATATTAATAACTGATTCTCTTTTTTTCTCAGTTAAAGACAAAGTCGCAATTTTATTATAATGCCGAGTAAACTGCCGGGTCATGAGTACTGTTATTGTAGCGACTAGCAATCGTTTAAATCATGTTGGTAAGTATTAATTAATCTGCTAGCATGCTTTGAAATGAAAACGAAATTGCACTTGCAGTGCAGCCAGAGCAAAAAATGTTTTACTTTCTCGTAATGCGTGTTATGGAAAAACATAACCTTCTAAACCTCCATCAAAATCACATATTAATTGAAAGTACCTGGGCGATCGAGCTTCGCTCTATAATAGTCGCCTCAACATTGTAATATCATCGGGTGAGCAAGCTATGCTACCCGCCATCAGATGGCGCTGTAGGTTTTGTCTAAAACGTGTTATATAAAAAAATGCTTATAAACATGGGGAAAACGATTTTTCCCTGACATGAGACCTGGGCCCTGAGTCAAGTGACTTTCTACAATCGCAAACGCCAGTAGAATAGAAAGAAAATGTATGGGATTGACATTAGCTAACGAAATGTCACGTGACAGCTTATGTCAAACTCATAGAGTTTTATTCTATTCTATAGCGTTTGCGATAGTAGAATGCCACTTGACTCAGGGCCCTGGCTAGATCGGTTCTTCGCCCCCAAAACCCCCGTATAGTGAACATCGAAATCGTTAGAGTATTTTTAGAGAAACCGATTACAAATATATATACAAATATTGCTCGCTTATATGATGTATAATTTTTTTTTTGTTTATTTTCTTAATATTGGTGTGAGATTTCTTTAGTTTTAAGTAGATATTTCAAAACTATATTATCATCGCGTAAAATTCATCAACTCATTTGCAAATGTGCGTGCTACTTTCTATGTATGCTCATAAAAAAGCAAAAAGTAATAGAATAATATTTTATTTTTTCACCCCCTCTCTTATTATATAATCTACGGGATATAAGTATGTACTAAAAACATAAAATTTTCTGTCGGTGGGTAAGGATGAAACTCTTTGGCGTTTTAAATTGTAGTTACTGTTTATTTTATTTTTGTCTATTTATCAGTTGATTTACCGGGATGTGTTTAGGTTGAATGAAATTAAAATTGTGTTCGGGCACAGATTAAATAATAGTAAACTAACGTTCGGGGAAACGGTACGGTTATGTGGGGCTTGGACCCACTAGAAACTCCACCGTGTGCCTCTCCCGCATTATGGGTGCGTCACGAGCATGCGTTCGCACTACTTTCGCAACCCATCGAATGTACAGAATTCCTGAATTGCACACATTTCCGGTAACATATACCATGGACGAATAATAACAAGACTGGCAATCCCCATGCTAGAAAACGTACCCCGGAAAAGCATTAAAACTAGATGGCGCTTTCAAATAACCTGAAAAGTAATTATGAACTACCGAGTTTTCTGATAAAAAATCATTCAAAATTTCAACATAATTTCACTATAAAGAAACGCTAACATAGAAATCTGGTATGTTTTTTAAGCGGAATACTCGATAAATCGTAATAACTTCTCAGGCTGTTTATTAGCGCCATCTAGTTTTATGCCTTTCCGGAATACGATTTCTATAAGGGGATTGACAGTCCTTCTTTACGAGTATTATTCGTCCATGCATATACAATACTAAGCGAATACTTTTTGTTTCGTACATCATCTAATCATTAGGTAAGTTTTTCTACCGTTAGAGATGATATTATTATTATTAACCTCACGTTCCGAAATGCGCTTAAAGCACTGTGAGCGCGCTTTAGTCGGACCGAATTGACTGAAAGCGTGCTCTAGCAAGAGCACTGGATTATTCACCGAGTTCTAAATTTTTCAATGATGGATCTCAGATTTTACGTGCCTCAGTTAAAAATTTTGACTGTAATTTTGTATATGTTTTATTTTAGTATTTTGTGACATCTTGTTTTGTCACGTGTTGGGTATAAAGTATACTTACTGGTAGTTTCTTTTTTATTGGAATTTTGGACTTTAGTTTTTACCTTTTTGGTGTTTTTGTTTAAAAGTGTAGTCGTCAGTTGAATAGTTTGAATAAAATAAAAATTATGTAAGTTGTATGTATAGTTTAAAATGCATCTGTTTTTTTATACTACTGTATTTAATTTTACGTAAACTTATAAGTTATTTTTTTGGTGTACCTAGCTGTTAAGTGTGTGTAAAAGTGTAGTTTTTTTTTTATTTTGTTAGTAGAATAGTTTGAATAAATTATTATGTATAGTTTGAATTACATCTGTTTTTTTTATTTCGATTTTTTTCGTTATATCTTACGTGGACTTTTTTTTGGTGTACCTATCTGTAAAGTGTAATTGTTTTGTTGGAAAAACTAATATTACTGTATTAAAGTCCGTACTGGCGAGTCGAGTTCCTCAGCTCGTGGCCGTCGAAGATGTTGAGGTTGTGTTTCCGAGCGTACTCGTTGATGATCATCTTCCCTGTGGACAAAACAACGCAAAGGTTTCACATTCGCAATGGCGGAAGGAACTGCATTCAAAGGGTTAAAACTCTGACTATACCTCAGAACTAAGACTGTGGCATGGAAAACGTACTATTTGTTTCGGTATCAACCTTGTACATTCAAACATATTTAAAAGAGCGCGTGGGTTTTTATTGTCGCTTCTTTTTTTTCCCACAATGGCGCCACATTGTTTGTGAAGCGATGTAGTTTAGCTGACGTCATTAAGAGATTTTAATATCCAACAATGAATAAACGATTTTGATTTGATTTGATTTGGTGGCGGTTTTTGCCTTAAATTTAATGTCCCAAACTATACATTTTTAATATCATTGATATCATGGTGATCTCCCTATCATTTTAATATTATTTATATTTATATTTATATTTATTTTGTTTTAATTTTATACCTACAAGGTTATTTTTTTACCCCTGGCCAAATTCTAGTTTGTTACTCGGAACATAAATCTGAACAACTTTTTCAAAAAAGACGTGACGAGAAATTTTACATATCGTATAAATTCTAATTGGAACCGGCGCGGCGTGGCAAAAGGTTTGTATTGGGTCTTTAACGATGAAATTGCCGTTTTTAATGACGAATTTTAGGTAAACTCAACTTGCACTTTTTATAGGAATTAAAAATGCAAATTTTTAATATTTTTTTTAGCATGATTGGAAAGACATTACGCTTACAGAAGCTTAAATTTCATTTTCGAAAAATACTATCGGTAAAAAAAAATTACAAATCTAATGATGAAATCAGACGATATTTAAGACAAAAAATTTTCGATCATTTAATTTTATATATCATAAATTGATAACCTTGAAGTAAACTTTTAAATGAAAAAAATTGCTTTAGAATTATAGAAAATATATCATTAATCAGTAAGAAAATTTCGGCAAATTTTATAGTTAAAGGCCTATTTAAGAAAGTAAAAGAATCAAATTCATTTTCTTTTGTCGACCTATGTGTCTTTGAGAAAGTGGTTCAGATACATTTTTCGAATAACGCTCTTATTCCAAAGTTCACGAAAAACGTGTTAAAAATGTGGATGTTTCTGCTAGCTGTAAGGAAAACGATAATATAAGCGATTTTCTGTGTATCTATTGTGGTTACAAACGTGTAGCTCGTGTAATTGAAGAGAAATCTTTTCTTAAATACATAATGTTTGTTTAGAAAACGTTGCGTTCTTTCGTGAACTCTGTTGTAAGTACTAGAATTTGGCCCAAGAGGCCAAAAGTAACCCTGTATTGACGCAAATTTGCTTTTGAATGAATGAATAACCGTTTATTATGGATGCAGTACTTACACTACTAACACTTTCTTATATGTATTACAATAAATATTGAATAAAACGGAAAAACTTTTATTTGTGTACCACACCCATAGTAGGCCCTAACTCAGCATTATTCGCGATTATTAATTTGAACACAGGCAGTTTCCTCAAGAATCATCAAGAATAGTATAATTGTTATAAATTTTTGATAAATTATTTTTTTACTATATTAATTATTTTTTATATTTTTTTTTTTTTATGAAAATGAATTACTACATGCATGGCTGAGCATCACTTGAGAACGGTCTGACTGATTCTTTTTAGTTGTGATCGAAATTTTCATGAGAATGTTTGTATGAAAAGAAAAAATGGAAAAGTTTCCCGGAAAGTTTACCAAATCAGGAAAAATTAAAAGTGCTTTTTTCGTGTCTATGGCAAATAAATATCTTTATCTTATGGGATTTTTGTATGAACTCAAAAAAGAGGCGGGCCTGTAGTTTTTAATGAAAATTATGGCAGACTGCGAAATTATAAATATAAATTCATTTTTTTTTATGAGTGCAAAAAACCAATTGCCAGATGCATTATGTTGCTTTTTCCTGTAGAAAGTTTGATTCAAAAATTGATTGATAGCTACGACGTAGCAAGCGTAGCGAGTCTGCCGGACCGTCTGACGTAGCACATTAAAACGTATTTTTTTCTTTTTAATTGCAGTATAGAATACAAAAAAACGGAGTATTAAATAAATAAACAACGTGTAATGTCTTAATGTAAAGGTGTGATAAAACTGAAAGCTGTAAATCTGCCCATGAAACTGAACAACTATTCCCAAGTAACATAGGTCGAAATACGAAAAACCTTGACCTCCCGTACAAAATGCGCTATCAGTTGATGCTGTTTCTATGGGAGGTCAAAAATTTATTTTGTTCCTTGGAAAAGTTGTTCAGTTTTATGGGCAGATTCACACCCTTTAGTATTCACTCCTTTCCGTTACACTTATGTTTTTAGTTGCTCTTTTCAATTCAGAAATAACAATTGTTTCCTTAGATTGTGTTTTCGCTTTAATTAGCTTCATATACATGTAGAACGTACGGATCAGCTTTAAAAAATTTACGAAAGATATACAGGGTGTAGCGAAACGTTGGTAAAAATTTTACTTTCCCCAAGAAAATCACCGGAATTATATAGGGTGACTTTTAATTAGTTCTTGATAGAAAAAGGTTTGCGTACTCATGATACTGAACAACTTTTCCCAAGGAACATAGGTCGAAATACGAAAATCAAGTTTTGACCTCCCATAGAAACTGCATCAGCTGATAGGGCATTTTGTATGGGAGGTCAAATTTGGATTTCATATTTCGACCTATGTTCCTTAGGAAAAGTTGTTCATTATCATGAGTACATGCAAATTTTTTGCTATCAAGAACTAATTAAAAGTCACCTATAGACAAGACTTCTCCATACAAACTGTCCAGTCATGTCTATAGTTATGTATGTAAAAACCATTTTTTTTTTCATTTCCGTTGATACTTCCTGAGAAAAGTGGTTGACTAGTTAAGCCCTTTCGATTTTGGCAACCCGTTCGTTAGTTACATCCTTTACGTCCTGATACGTTGTTTTTCAAATTAGTATTAAATAAAAGCATTTCTGCCAAGTCAGCCTTAATGATATAAATTAAAACTGAATAAAAATCGTCAATTAAAAATGCAGTTCCTTGTCATTCGCTTTAGCAATTAGGTATTTTGGAAATCTTGTGCTAAAAACCATAACAAATGTGTTAGAAAAATAAATAATTAGTGTTATGTAAGTAGGTATTACTCACGAAACATCGGAGAGAATATTCATACGTTCATTTTCTGCCTTTTATTAGAAGTGGATTATTTTCAAAATAATGGATTATTTTTAGTCCCCTAGCCAAATTTTTGTATTTTACTCAGAGAGCACAAGTTCGAATAACTTCAAAAGAAACATGGGTCGATAGTCAAGATTTTTTAGGCTTTAACATTTGTGCTGAAATTATTCAAAGATGACAATTTTCCGCTTAGTTTTTCGACTTACGTCCCTTCCCTTAGGAAATATTGTTGGATCCAAATGAAATTTAAGTTAGTTCCATCGAAGTTACCTCCGCCATATCGACTATTGATATGTACGGTCAACCGCTTGTCGGTAGAAACTTTTTCAACTCTATTACCACGCCATAAGGTCTAAAAGTGTTTCTACTGATGTGCGGCCGTGTCTACTTGTTCAGGCTGTTCTCCTGAACATCACAAATGCGGTGCTTTCTTAAAGGGTGGAGGGGGTACTAAGTCATTGGACGTATATTATGCAAAAAAATATTCAGCCCTTTCTTAACTGGAGAAGCCGACACTTGGTATATTTTGAGATAATTTATTTGATTTAAATATAACAAGGAGCTATCATGTGGTAAAGTAATGTATTTTTAGAATCAGCTCTTAAAGACCTTTCATTCAACATACTGCACGTTAGGTTTCAAGCAATTTTTTTTTTAAATTCCCCTCCACCCTTTTAGGAAGCGACTACAACGGTTATGATGTAACAACCTTAAGAAGAACGAAGTAGTAGTTGGTGCTGCGGATGTAACTTCGACGAACAGCTTTTCCTGAAGGATTTTGAGATTTGGATCTTACAGTATAATATAATATGGTAAGGGGTCCAAAACAACCCAGTATGGTTTCTCAATTCCCCACGCCAACATAAACTCATGTTACATTTTATAAACTTTAGTCCGACAAGTTCATGCAGGTGATAGACTTTATGGAGGGGACAAATTCAAATTCAAATTAAAGGTAATCAGTAGTAGGGTAATCGGCAGCGGGGAGGGGGAGAGGTATCACATGCAGCCGACTTCATTATACATTACATTAGGATCAATAGACAAGTGGCATTTTACTATCGTAAGCGCTTAAAGCACAGATTACCCTTTCTATAAGCGTTGTGTGAATATGATTCCATGGTAAACCTGTTTATTTTAATAGTCTAACTGAATATCTTATCTACTTATCTTGTAGATAGTCTAGTCAGTCGAATAACACACATAAATATTTAGTGTTAAAAAAAATTACCCCGTATGTTAACAAGAAACGCATTATTTTTTTGTAATATTTTATCAATGACCATCACTCACTCGTCGTCTTTCTTCACTTGTAAAAAGTTATAAGCACAAGATTTCCAAAAAAACAAAATTGTTGATACGCCAGCTTAGGAAATAAAATATATATTAATTAAATATTATTATTATAACTCCATAGAGAAAAGTACCTTATGGTAGGATATTTTTATATATTTTTGTGACATTCAAACACTGCAGGTGTCATGTTAATATTTTAAATAGATAAAGAGGAAGAAAAATTTGACGCGAGCCGCAGGCTCAAATCCTAGCTCGCGTCAAATTTTCCATAATTTTTAACTATTTTAAATCTTATTAACAACCCCCAACAAACCCCCTATTAACCCCTGGCCAAATTTCAGTATGTGGTTGGTGTGTAACTGAACAACTTTCTCAAAGGGACATGGGTCGTAAAACGTAGAACATGTAAGTTGTTGACTCACGTTTCCTTGAGAATGTTGTTGAGGGTGTGTTTGAGGGGCTCTACACAACGTGCCATTTCATTTTAGTGATGATAAGAGCGAACATTATTAATGTATGGGATGACATAATGTCAAATGTCATCCCATATACAGCGTGTAAAAAAAGTACGATAATCCATCTAAAGGTGATAATAAAAATTAAAAAAAAGTAGTTTTAGCTCAAGAAGTGAAGCGCCCGGAGGGTTGAATGTCTTCTATGATCGGTGACGCAGACAAAGATGTTTTCTGTTATAATATCCAGCCACTAGCAAATACCTACTCATTTCAATACATTACTATAATGTAATTCAAAGAAATTCAAAATTCATGATCATCCGAATATAAAAAAGTATTTTTTTTTACAATTTATTAGTGATGTAGAGAATCACCCTTAAAAGGATCATTATTCTTTTTTTTTACACCCTGTACTTCATGACGTTCGCTTTTATCATATTATATCTAAAATAAATTCAATGTCAAGCTGTCTAGACCCTCGGATTTGCGTTCTGAGTAACACACTATTTGGCCAGGTGTCTCGAAGTTACCCGGTATAAAACTTACTTCTTTTACAGTAGAGTATGTGAGGTCGGTCATCACCTTGCAACCCACACGACATGATGATGTGTAGACTGTGTCAAACAGATATTCACCAGACATTTGGAATTACTCAAGATAATAGGTCTTTACCTATGAAATTGCCGTTTTGTATGGTGATTTTAGGTAAACTCAATTTTCAGTACTAACATTATTGCGTTTTTTTTAGGAATTGAAAATGCAAATTTTAAATATTTTTTTAAACATGATTGGGAAGATCTTTAAAAAAATATAACAAATGTAATGATGAAATCGGACGACACTTATGACGAATTATTTTCGAACCTTGAATTTTATGTATCAAACTTTAAATAAAAACTTTATTTTATGCGTTAATTGTTAACCTTGAAGTCAACTTTCAAATATAAGACAAATGAAAAAAAAAACCGGTCAAGTGCGAGTCGGACTCGCGCGCCGAGGGTTCCGATATACCTATAGTATTTTTGGAAGCAATAAAGTCCATTTTCAGGACCGCAAAACTAAATTTGTTTGTAAAGGTTTTTTGCAGATTTCTGAAAAACTGTGCAACTTAGAAAGATCGTTTTATTTTTGCTGTAAAGTTTACATAAACCTCTGTCAACTGTAATTAATTCAGATTTTCCCTTACTCAAACTTCGGAGATAAGGGGGGGGAATGGTATTTTTTTTGACATTTTTCATCATAACTTGAAAACTAAGAAACTTAAAAAAATACAAAAATATATTTTAAAATGTACAAGTAAAGCCCTTTCATATGATACCCCACTCGACCTAGTAGCGACAATTTGAAATTTGCCCCCCCCTATTTTGGCCCCCTTTACATTAATAATCATACTTTTTTCAAAAAATTTTCATGTGCAATTAAGTTGGGCAACTATATTCTAAAACCATTCCAAATTTCAGCTCGATAGCGTAAGTGGTTGCTGAGATATAGAGGTGTGACAGACAGACGGACAGACAGACAGACAGACAGCGGCACCATAAGGGTTCCTTTTTTTTACGATTTTGGTATCGGAACCCTAAATAGCTTTAGAATTATAGTAATTATGATCTCATTAATCTTTAAGAAAATTTCGGCAATTTCATAGGTAAAGACCTATTATTCCATAATAATGAATATGATAAAAATGGTTGTGAAATTTTGCGATTTTCTACTTTGTAGGATATCAATAGATTGACAATTGCCATCCCATCATCAAATCTTAAGTGACGTTGTTGCTTCTTCTTCTTCTATTGGTCTTCGTCTGAACATAAATTCGCATAAGCAAAACTCACTTACCTTATCAATCCACCAATCTTCTTCTCCATTCTGAACCAGGATGTCTACTCTCAATTTTCGATATATCGATACGATACTACTTCGATACAGTCGAATTCATAACTTCGACCACTGAAAATAGAGTAGAATATTGATTGGATGAATTGTCAAATTGGCAGTGATTAGCAACCAACCAATATCCTACTCTATTGTCAACGGACGAAGTTTCGAATTTGCATGTTTAGAATGGTATCGTATCGAAAAATAGAAAATTGAGAGTAGACAAAAGTAGTTCGACCTCTTCCTTCACCAGAATTAGGTTTTCGTGTAGACATCTTCAGACCAGTTTAGTTTGAAAACCTGTTAAATTATTTACAGACTATCCTAAAAACCTTCGCAAGAGCAGTATCCACACTCACCTTCATCAATTTTCCTAGACGCCTCGTCGAGATCAGAGCCTGCGTAGTTGAGGATGACCAGCACTAAGGGCATCATTTCCCAGGAGTAGTGGAACTTCTCTAGCAGTTTGTGACAGTTTTCCACCAGCGTATCCAGGGATACCGCTGTAAAAGAAAAGGCTGGTGAGAAAGTAAATTTAGACACTATGATAATTTTTTTTTCGTTTAGTCCAACGCTTACCAATACATTTTGCACCTGTGTCAAAAGCAATCGGCTGAAACTGTGAGAAAAAACAAGTTTGTAAAACAATGTTACTCTTTCCGTCGTGCTTTAACGTCAATTTTTTTTTTTTTACTATTTATGGGCTTACTCTTGAACTCGATCTAGCCTTGAGGACAGAGATGAGGTCGACGATGGAACGAGCTTGCCCAGAAGAAGCGTATTCACTCGCGACTTAAATAGATTCGGGTTGTACTCGTAAGTGCTCGGGAACACAGACGCAGGCAGAGAATAAACAACACTCTAATAACACTCTAATATACTCTGGTTGTAGTGTCATGGCTGCAAAATGTATTGGTAAGCGTTGATATAAACACGATATTTGAAAATATTTGGTTAGGTGTAGAATAATATTCCATTAAGTAAAAGTGGCTGTCATTAAAAAACTTTTTATTTACTTTTTACTTTTTAGCTTGCCTAGAGCAAGCCTTTGATGACAAAAATGAGGTGTAAATATACAGGGTGCGCAAATAGTACTATAATCCTAATTTGGGTGAACCAGAACACGGGACCTTATGCCGTTTGTCCATTGCGCGACAATACCGATAATAACGGCGCCGATAAAAAATTGTGGCGATATCGGCGATGACACTATGAGTAAGTAATAAGCACTGTTTTTGCTCCTTCGATGCGATATCGTCACGATATTGGCACGATATCGGCGCTGTTTTCTTGTTATCGGTATCGTCACAAACAAAAGCGGACAAACCGAAAAACAATCGGCAAACAATTTTCGTTTTCCCAATACGGCGAGAGTTGTGACTCGTACAGTCAACGACAGAACAAGCTTGAAACTCGCAGTGCGTCTATTGAAATAAGAATGGAACAAAGTCCAACGTGTCAAGCTTGATGTGCTCTTGATTGTACGTGAAAATTCCAAACAAAATTATCTATTTTCAACTCTGATTACTTTGGATGAGTTGTGAATTTTTGACGATAAACTTCGGAACCCTATACTGCGCGTGGCCCGACACGCACTTGGCCGGTTTTTTCTTCTTCTTTTTCTATAATATTAACATGACACCTGCACTGTTTAAATGTCACAAAAATATATATAAATTCAAAACTTCGCTCTCAACGTTTAAATAATGGTCAGGTTTTTACAATGCTTATAAGATTCTGTATTTTCATTTTTGGACTCATCCGTATTCACAAGTAACATTTACAACAGCTCCTTGATATAAATCGTTTTCAAGAACTTCATGTAATCTCTTACCTTGATCTTATCTTAATAATACTGATACTCAATTCACGTGAGATTACTTGTTATGAATTACCGAGATGTAAACACAAATCTGATGCCAGTTGACACAGTTACAGTTATATTTGTTTAAAAAGTCTCCGTTCACACGTTTCACTGGCAAGCTACTTGATACCACTAAGATAAATAAATAAATTATAATTCTAGATAAAACCGAAGCGCTTTATTTCGTGGTAGCATCAAACGCGTGTTTGATGCTACCACGAAATAACGTGACGTACTTAATTTTCTCTTTTAAATCTTTTGTCTTTTATTACGAGTATCCTTTTGTATGTAAGTAACACAGTTCTCAGAATGAAGCGCTTTGGTTTTATCTAGAATTATAATTTATTTATTTAATTTCAATTATTGATTGGATACAAACGCCCGAAACAACAAAAAAAAAACAACTTGAACTTGAAACCAGAGACCAGCTCAAGTCAAAACTATTATATATTCTGTGGTCAAAGTGTTTCCACAAGGTTTCCAACGAAGTGCGGCCGTGTGCCAACTCGTTTTCCATACAAAAATTCAAATGACTTGCATTCTTACGCGGGACATAAAATTCTGTTGAAAAATGAACGAATACTGCTATTTTTAGTTAAATTTTTCGCTAATTAATACAAAAATACAGTTATTGTACTGAAAGTACTATTTTTGTTAGCAATTTTTGGTTCAATATTACGATTGTGGACGTGCGGTCAAAACTGTACGGTTGTGCTTTGTGTGCATGTGTGAGTGATCGTACTCATGTAAACACGGACTGACGAGAGTAATTGACTTTAGTGGACATATGGAGATATTTTTCTTATCGAAATTGTTGTTAGGCGTTGAAGTTGCACGATGAAATTTACGCGAATAACTTTTTGCACAGTTGGTACTTATTGCATTAAAAAATAAAACCTTATATTTGCAGCAGTGGCTCCATCTAGTTGCGTTCGGGGCTAAGCTGGCCGTCACAGATCACCTTAAAGTTAAACCATCCCAATAATTACAAGAAAATACCAGTAGTTATACCTATAATACCCTCTTTCACTTCACTCGTAACTTCCACGTCCAAATGAAAAAGAAATGAGTAGGTATTGTCAGAAACAATGGTATAGTTTGAAAAGACTCGGCACTTCATGAAACACAAAGAAGCCTCTATAAAACGGACAATAGGACGACGCCATACAGATGGATTAAGAAACATAATCGACAGCGGCCATAGTAAACTTGGTGTAGCCAGGAGTGAGCAATCTTTGGTCTAATAAAAACTGTAAGATTTCTACAGTCGAAACAATATACAGCGTGAGTTTTTGGTTTTGCTCCCGAAGACCAGTGATTCTACTCATGAAAACAAGCAACTTTACCGAATTTTTTTTTTAAATGCAAAGTCCTGTTCCACTCCAGAGGTGAGCTTTTTATGTGAGATATTTCGTTAACCATTTTGCAATTTTTAATCACATTTTTGCAACACAAAGAAACAAACTATAAGAGTAATCAAATTCAAAAGGGATTTTACTACCGTTTAGGATCAACACTTATGTCAGAGTAAAATAATAACTTTCGCACAGTCCCTTCTATATATCAATCAATCAATCAATCAATTTTGTTTATTCAGGCAACAGACCCATACAAAAATAAGAATAATAAATACAAATAGGTAAAATATAATTATGTAGATTAATTCGGTTAAATGCGCACCGTAGGCAAGCGAACGTGAAAGTGTGAAACGCACACTAATATTTTTCAGTATTTTACAGCCTTTGATGGCGAGACGTCTTGCGAGTATATGTTAAGGTTGATTACTCCTGTCCAAGAAGGTCGCGCCTCAGTGCAGACACTAGCTGTTTACGACTTCCCTTTGTACGAGCAGCGACAGTAAAAATGCTATTCGGTGAGCAAGCGGGCCAGAGACACTAGAGGCGCTTAAAGTTAGATATGACGGACACGGCCATCTACCCAACTACACAAAGGGTGAAATTACACAAACTACAACCACACCACAACGACAAAATTAGACAATTAATTAGAAATTACTTAATCAAATTGAAACATATTTCAAAGAACGAGTGGGTTTTTATCGTCGCTTCTTTTTCCGCACCATGATGGCGTCACTTTGTGAAGCAATGTAGTTTAGCTGACGTCATTAAAATATTTTAATATCCAACAATGAATAAATGATGTTTGATTTGATTTGCAATGAAGACGACTAATTGTAAAATAAATAACATGTATAACCGCAGATTTGGTTCATTCGTGCGAGGTAAACTTTACAAAACTAGTTATACTAGTTTTCTATATTCAATTATTTTTATTACTATTTTAATCGAATATTAAAGTATCCAAAGTTCTTTATTAGATTGGCTTTTAATTAACTTTATTATAACGTTGAGGCGTGTAAACAAACAGGTGCTTTTTACATTAATTAAACTACTTTGTAAATAATTTTAAAGGGTTATAAATTAAACTTATTGTCTACTTCACAAAGTTGGTTTAAATTACTTTAGGTTTAATTAAATTAGGTAGGTACTAATACGGTCGTTAATATAAAGATACTTACTTAAACAATAATTTGCATTTAATTTATGATCCTGGATCACAGTCTATATAGTAATTAATATATTGTTTTATTTTCTATATTCTATCTGCTTTTTAATTTCCAAAGCCAAACAGCAGAACCGGTAATAACCGATGTTGAAACAGAAACACATCATAGTTAATATATTTATTATCTATGCTGTACGCTGAAGCTGATTATAAGCTAAATAGAGACACCTAATTAAATTCAAGATCTGTATTGTACCTATTTAATGCAAATAAATTATTTGAATTTGAAGACTGTTGTACAGTTAAGACCACTTCAAGCTTGAAACAATGGACTATCCATTCTTATTTCTATACCGAGTGTCAAGCTTAACTTGTATTTGACTGTAACATAAATATGTGAGTGAAGATTTTATAGAGCAAATGTTAAAAATACTACAGAATTTACCTTAAAAGGTATTTTCTTTAGAATTGCAGCGTGCAACAAAGTAATAAACCGTCCTATAGCGTAGCGAAATAGTTTTACGGCGTCCATTTTATTTCCGTCACGGTATGGTATACAGTTTACAATAGAATACGTTCCATTTTATGACTTTTAGCTAATTCTAGTCTAGAAACTTTAGAGCCTTTAGCTAATACAGAATATTATTCTGCAAGGAAAAATAGAAAACCCATTATTTTTTTCTTTTTCGTGATCCATTTTTAGGGTTCCGTACCTCAAAAGAAAAAAACGGAACCCTTATAGGATCACTTTGTTGTCCGTCTGTCTGTCTGTCTGTCTGTCTGTCTGTCAAGACCCTTTATCTCACGAACGGGTAAAGGTATCAGGTTGAAATTAATACCATATATAACCATATAACCACACAAGATCTGAAAATTTCAATTTTTTACAACGACGCAATCAAAAGATATGGCATTTTATGTCCTCATCTCCATACATTTATTCAAAAATGAAAAACCTACAGGGTACTTCCCGTTGACCTAAAATTATGAAATTTGGCAAGAAGCTAGGTCTCACAGTACAAATAATGGGAAAAGTCTGAAATCATTAAATATTACAACTTTTCTCACAACTAATGGTAACCAATTGTGGTGAGCTCCCGTTTCAAGAACATTCATATAAGAGAGGGGTCAAGTTGGATGGTTGCTGAGGCGATTTTTGTTTTAGTTCTATTTAAAAACGGGAACACTTACAAACTTGAAAATTGGTATGTTTATAGGGCATAGGCTATAAAATAACAACAAATAATAAAATTTGGTCAAGCGCGTGTCGGACTCAAAAAATCTAGCACATTAACTTACTGTAATTTCAACTAATACAATTATGTTTATGTGGTGGTACGGAACCCTCAGTGCGCGAGTCCGACTCGCACTTGGCCGGTTTTTTAAGGTACCGTACCTCAAAAGGAAATAAAAGGGAACCCTTATCGAATCACTTTGTTATCCATCTGCCTGTCACATCTGTCAAGCAAAATCCGTTTTCTCCCGAACGGGGGAAGATATCCAGTCCATGCACCCTTGAAGCTGTAAAAATTTCAAGTTACTACAACAACGCAATCAAATACGTCCACTTGTGTCTCCATCTCCATACATTTATGAACCAAACCAAAACCTAGGGAAGGTACTTCCCGTTGACCTAAAATAATGAAATTTGGAATGATGCTAGGGCTCATATAGCACAAGGTAAGGAAAAAGTTTATTATTGAATCACAACTTTTCTTATAAGTAATCATAACCAATTAACGTGAGCTAGTTAGTATATTTATTTTAACGAGTGATCGATTAGGCTAGAGTGGATACGGAATTTTTAAAATCTTGAAGAATATGATATAGTGGATGGGTACGGAACCCTTAGGACGCGAGTCCGACTCGCACTTGGCCGGCTTTTTACTACGAAAACAAAAGTATAAAGATTTCAAAACTCGTTTTCATTAGTTATAGTCAAGCCTAAAATTAAATAATGTTTTTAAAAATGCCTTGATGATAACTCTGTACTTTCGAGCGGAGCGAGAAAGGTATTGTATTCGTGAAAAAAAAGTTTTTCTAATTTTCTCAAAAATGTGTTCGATATCACTAATACATCATAAAAAACAAGTCTCCCAAAAATGTCCGTCCGTCGGTCGGTCGGTCAGTCGGTCGGTCGGTCCGTCGGTCGGTCTGTCCGTCACGCTTTGGCCTAGCGGTTAAACGAGTGGTCCGATTGACACCATATTTTGAATTTAAGAGTTTTATGCAAATCCATCGAAGGATTTTGAGTGGTTTCCTGCTGGCTCTCATTTTAAGGGTAGCTGTCATACAACGAAAATGAAAAATTTTAATTTTCGCAAAAACAGCTCATTATATCTTGATGAAACTTTGCTTGACCAAGCATCTCCATTTGAGGTATTTTGCGGCAGTATCAATTGGTCTCTAGAAATTCATATAAGGGGTGTTCCCTTACTACTAAAATTTAAAAATGTGATTTACTCAAAATCGGTTTCGTTGCGTTTATTTTGATGTTCTACAATTTGTATTCTAAATTGGTTTTCTACCTGACTGCATATTTCATTAAATAATTTTTACATATATCTAGTAGGTATAGGTAAGTTTGTATTTTCATATTATTTGTATGAAATTTCATATTGTTGTATTATTTGTAATTACAAAGTTAAGTTTGCAGTTGATACTTATTTAATCATTACTGTCCGCAGCCTTTATTAGTTCGAACATTCGGCTCTTGATCCGGAGGTTCTGGGTTCAACTCCCGGCGGGGACACTGTTGAATCATGACTCTCGTATATTGCGAGAACGTAAGTGCAGTGCTGCTTTACCATTTATTTAATGTAAATAGGCACGGCACCAAGTAAGTCAGTAAGCTAAACAATTGCAATTATGGTCTTTATGCTCTATACTTAAGGTTCGTCGGATCTGTAAGTTTACTATTATCTAATCTGTGGCTTAAGAAACATAAGTTGAGCTACGTACGCTACAAACCCCACAACAAAAGATCAGCTCAAGGTTAGAGTGTTACAATCGAATTGAATGTATTATTATTTTGTTACCTAAATTGGAACCTCCCGGCGTATAATGTCACGTTCGCAAAATGTCACACTAGGGTTTACCACAGCAAAATGTCACGTTCGCAGAATGTCACGTTCGTATAATGTCACACTTAATCGTGACATTGTGCGAACGTGACATTCTGAGAAAAAATATAAATCATGGTGCACCCACACCTAAGAGCCTGTACCCTGCGTAAATATAGTACACGCGAGTTTTCCACATTATGTCGTACAGGTACATTGCTTAATCCTTAACAATTTGATCACTGGCACGACTAAACAAAGCGGCATTGTACGTGAAAACGCGCTAAAAATCGCCGCGAATTTGCTCCTTCTGAACAGGGTCTAAGGGTGAATTTCCACAAGTGCTGGGTGAGGGAGCTAAGCTGTCAGCTGGGATAACTCCAACCAATAGATTTGCGCCATTTTCCTATAGCTTGTCAAATGCGCTGTCAAATGGAGCAATTCTAACGGTTGGAATTTTCTAGCGCCCTCGTATATAGGGTGACTTTTAATTAGTTCTTGATAGAAAAAGGTATGAATGTACTCATGAAACTGAACAACTTTCCCCAAGAAACATAGGTCGAAATACGAAAATCAAGTTTTGACCTCCCATAGAAACTGCATCAGCTGATAGCGCATTTTGTATGGGAGGTCAAATTTGGTTTTTCGTATTTCGACCTATGTTCCTTGGGAAAAGTTGTTCAGTATCATGAGTACATGCATATCTTTTGCTATCAAGAACTAATTAAAAGTCACCCTATATAACTACTGCACTGGTGGAAATTCACCCTAAGTGTTTGTAGAGCAACCATATATGCAATAATTTTTACCTTAACCTTACTCTGTCTGTGTCTTCGTATGTGTTCCTGAGTTCATATAACCCGAATCTATTAAAGTCGCGAGTGAATAGGCTTCTGGGCAAGCTCTGTCCTCAAGACTAGATCGAGGTCAAGAGTAAGCCCATTGACAAAAAAAACTGTTTAAGGTTTATATAAGTCGCCGTGCCGTGTAATTATATGTGTTATATAAATTATCAATGATTTCAATAAATACAATAAAAAATCTTTTTACTATTGGTACAATATTTCTTCACAATGTAGGTATAACTTTGTTGTGGATGAACCTTTAGGTAATTAACTTAAAATGGTGCTATAAGTAAGTAGGATCAAAATAAGATGTTTTGTAGCGTATCATTTCAGATAGCGTTTGAGCGTATTTTTATAATTTTGAATGAGATTAATTCCAAAAAAAGTCCCCCTAACAAATCACTTGAATATTAGCAACATCGAACAACATAACAATTTGAACTGTAAAATGGTCGTCATAACGTAAGAAAAGCGTTAACTGTTGTAACGTTGTTATAATCGCGGTCGCATGCGAATAGCCCAGCTGGCCAATCGCAGCGTTCTGCCACGCCTACCGCGCTCCTATTGGTCGTTCACACAACTTTGAATATAGAACCGCTTTTTTCTTTAACGCCTACGTAAGCTCGCACGGTTTTCCGATGTTCCTCGAGTGCAACTTGTAATCTAATGGTGGGATTAGGGTTACCAAATATGTTAGGATTCCCAGACATAGCCTTCCGGTAAGAACCGTCGGACTTATAAATGTCGAGCTTTTTGATGTATGAAAAGCTGAAAAGTGTCGATTCTAACGGCAAAAGAAATACTACATAATTTGTGAAAATTTCAACTGACATACAGTCATATCGGAGACTATTCATAGGGTTCCTTTTTTACCTTTTGGGTACGGAACCCAAAAAGCTATGAGCAAGGACAACATCATGGGACGACAGGGAAACACCCGTATTTATTACGACAAACATCAGAATATTTAAATTTTATACCCGACTGCGACGAAGTTCAAAAGGAGTGTTACGTGTTCAACCTATATGCATGTCCGTTTTTTGTTCCCTCGTAACTCCTACTCGGCTTAACCGATTTTGATGAGCTAT
This sequence comes from Athrips mouffetella, assembly GCA_947532105.1. NCBI lineage: Eukaryota > Metazoa > Arthropoda > Insecta > Lepidoptera > Gelechiidae > Athrips > Athrips mouffetella. The sequence goes on from OX383973.1 coordinate 8,878,965, forward strand.
TATAACATCGTTAAATTTGTCTTAATAGCGCGAGTGACACTGGGTAGGTATAGGTAGGTATATTAAAATTATGAAGATTCAATATGGCGGATTTTAGGGGCCAAATTGAGCGTTAAGAAAATTTATTTTACACTATACCTAACTATAAAGCAGGGTATCAAAATAAAGAGAGGCGATAACAAAATGTAAAGGGGAAAGTCAGGGGTGTCCAACTCACATATATATAAAAGCAAATTTTAAAAATAATTTTACGAAACAAATCTGAAAACTAAAAAGTATGATAGAAAAAATATGTAAAAAACAAAAAAAAATCTACTGCGTAACAGAAACGAGGAAAACAAGCTAGGATCTATAGGATTTGGTTAACTTGAATTTTAAGGCGGGGACGAACAAAATTATGTTTACCACCACAAAAGGTGTTTCCGGCCCCACCGACTACAAAATCTTACAAAATTCAAATTAATCAAATCCTAAATATATATCCTAGCTTGTTTTCCTCTTTTCTGTTACGCAGTCGGGTTTTTAGTTTTCATTTTTTTTTAGTCTAAACATAAAATATAAATGTTGGTAACCCTGAAGGTGGATGGATGTACCTCGTGTTTATTGTGTTATATCTAGAAGAGGTATCATTTATAGGTACCTAGTCTTGCAATAAAATCTGGACATATTTATGGCATCGTTACATGATCTACGATCGTTTATTTATTGAAAATAATTATGGTTTTACAGCGACACAAATGCAAAGTTCAATGCAATTTGAATACTACAAAATAGAATATCTTTTATACTATTATAAGCACTATATTTACATTATTAGGCTATTCCGTCCCACAATTACTAGTCGACTTATAAAATGTAGTGCTTTAATGTGCCACATTAAAATCCAATATTGAACGAGCAATATTTGTATATATTTTATTTAGCTAGATCTCATGTCTGGGAAAATTCATTTACACCGTTTTTGTTTAATAATTTCTTTGCGCGTTTTAGTGCGCTTAAGAAACTAACAGCGCCATCTGTTGTTGAGTAGCATAGCTTACTCACCTCGAGCAGTTGTAAGAGATGTTTGTTTGTAGGTAAATAAGCGACTGGTTTCATAGCTTCATAATTTATTTGTTCATTTTACCTTTCAATTTGTAAATTATTTTAAGCAACTTTTTATTTTGATGAATTGTGATTTCTGTAGGATATACAAAAATTTGGGACGAGCGAGAGGATGACTTTAAAAAGCGGGTCCACTGAACACTTTCTGGTTCTGTATATGTCCATTAGAGGCAGTGATATTAGGTGTTTGCTCGTTTGCAAGTAAATCGTATATCTTTAGGATTAAAATTTTAACGCTTTAAATATTCCTTTTACAGTTTTAAATCTTTAGGACCTTAAATTTTACAGCTTTCTCGTAACATACAGGATTACAGAAAGCAGACAGTATCAGACAGTAACTTCCTCTTTTTCGAAATATTTTTTTTTAAGTTTATTTATATAAATCTTTAAATAAGTAGTTATATTAAATTATTACATGTCAGTTACACACATAGGTATGTTTACGACGTTTTTAACTTATATCTTGAACACATTAGCGGATGCAAGCTATAACTATAAACATAAGCAAGGAAATGCAGCGTTTTATGACCAACTTATCCTGTTCATCAACTTATGACTTTCTTCCTCAATCGACCTTCGCTGTACCTATCTGCCATCGGATTCCGTTGTCATAAAATGTTTTACCGCGTTTTACTTCGTCAATTAAAATTGCAATTAAGTACAATTGAATTTTATTCAAAACTTGCGCCATGAAATAAATGTGTAGTTTAAAGATCGACTGTGCTAAAATAAATTCAGATAGTTCTTTACAGTACCACTTATTTCTATTCTATGATAACGGCTGATAGTGTTCGGCAACCGTTCGACCCAACTTCTATAAAAAAAATCTTAGATAAACAACAATATACCGTTTTACTATTAGGTGGTAAAACTGATGGAAAAAACGAGATACTTACTATACATCGGTTGGTAGTGGTAGGTAAAATTATTACAACTTGGTCTTAACAACCAAAGATTCTCAACCAAAACAAACAAATTCCTAAGCAAGCCATAGAAATACGAAATAGGCGCATAAATAACCCATTCGAGCGGTTTCCCGCCACGCGCCATTTTGTTGTGAGTATTGGCGGCCATTTTGTGCACTTTGTAGGGCGTTATTAGCAGGATGAATTATGTGCGCGCGGAACGGCTATAAAACTCTAATGGCGATGGTGAGGACGCAGCTGCGAAGCTGGACTGCCTCAAGGAATACGAAGGTACTTATTGGATGGTATTTAAAGAAATTTCGTTTATTTTCGAGGAGTGGAAGAGTAGCCTTTTAGTTTCATTTTTGAGTTTAAGAAATAAATATCGTTTTTGTTGTGGTGGAGATCTTTTGAAGAGATATATATAAGGAAATCTCATGATTGATTTGAGGATCATTACAGTCTACGATTGGTTCATTCCCCCTACGTATACAAAGCATTTTTGTGACTGGACTTTTTATGAGATGAATCATGATGAACATATGGGAGAGTATTCCAATAAAAACGGTACTTAATCAATCAAGTTCAATATTACTTCATTACTTCTTTGCCGGCACTACACGGGTGAAAAATTCCCTTAACTATTACGAGCCCGAGCCATACCACCCACATCACTCGCAAATCAATCAAATCAACGATAGCATCAATAGTTATTCATTCGCCACAAGCGTGCCATTCTTTCGAGATCATACAGAGGTCGGCGTCGACCCGTCTAGTGCGAAACAATCCCTCGTTTCTCGCGTCCGGTGCGATATGGCCTGAAAGAAACCATTCATGCGAACAATCGAATAGTACTCGGGTTTGTAGGCACAGCATACATTGTCCGTTATGAACCACGTACGTGACTGTGGCTTAGTACGCCAGAGGAAGTGGATAGTGTGATAAGTTATCACGCCACCGCGCCACGCCACTTTGTGTCAATGGTGGCTTTGTGTAAGGTTTTGTATTGAGGAATGGAAATGTGAGTCAGTCATTTGTTTTAATTTTAATTTTGCCAAAATGTCAGGCACTTCCTTATTCCTTCTTGATACGAAGCGATTCCGTTAAAAGAAAGCGAAGTCGAGGCAAACAACGAATATCGCATCCTGGACTAAAAACCTAAGAGACTGGTTGGAATTAGTGAGCACAGCCAAGTTAATTCGCATGACTGAAGACAGGAAGAGAAGATATTGGCATATTATGGTTGCCGACCTCCGGCAAGGAGATGGATCGAAATGATGATGGATGATGATGAATATATATTTTTTATGATACTATGGCTAAAATCATACTGCAGCAGGTGGCTTCGTTGCGCCAAGAACACAGTAACTCAGCTGAATATCGGTCTAACATACATAAAAACGCAGGACGCCTACGGCTAGTGGCATACATACATTGTCATACATACTTAACATCACACCTGCTACGATCTTCACATACTTCCTTCGCTTCCTATCCCCATCACATCAACCCTTTCATACACGCTTGTCGGTTTATGGTACTTTTAAGGCCTTTACGAGTATGTGTGCCGTAGTAAACAAACGACCGCAAACGAGTGCAGGCTTTATGTGACTTGCCTCCAGCTAGTGCGGTGAAGATGTTATTTTCGCGAAAAACCAGACTACACTAGTCTCCAGGCGCTAAGCTAGCCACCTCATCATTACATCCCATGAAATGTCTACTACAGGACAGGGAGCTCCCTCTAGAATTCTAGCTTTTGCTGGAAAAATGTGGAGGGGAAGTACCATAGTCACGTCGATGTTACGACTGGCACCATGGACCGCGGTTGTAGGTGACCGCAGTAAGTAAGATGGTATGATAAACAAGAGGATGCTGCTGCCCATCCTCCAGTTTATAACCCTTAGTCGTCCTTACATGTAAGTATGGAATTGGTACTATTTTTTGTCGGCACCATACGGGACACTAGCCACCTGCTGTACGAATTTAGGGTAAGCACGAGCAACGAAGTGCCTAAGAATACCTATTCTCGATTTAGTTTCGCATTTTCGTGTCAGCAAAATTTTAAATTTACCTAATTTCGAATAATTACGCAAGCGCATCCGATTTCGATGAAATATAAAACCTAAGATTTTCGGGGGCGAAAATAACACTTATTAGGGTTCCGTACCCAAAGGGTGAAAAACGGGACCCTATTAATATGCCTCCGATGTCTGTCTGTAAGTATTAAAATTTTTCAAAATTTTGTCACGTTAATGAATTTATTACAACTCAGAATTAGTTCTTTCAATCAAACCAACTATATAAATTAAAAAGAGTCGTACAGGTCTTACAATAATCACATCATACCTACACCTGCTCTGCTAGCCAAGTCTTTAATCTATTTTTGCAAACATTTTCAGCTGCAAAATGCGGTGAAATACCCACTTGTTACATAAACAAAAGCGAGGTTGAGTTTTGTGCTGTAATTTATGTACACCTACATCCGGAGAGTAGGCCCCATTAATCAGCTCGAGGTAGGCCCCTCCTCTATTCCTAGGGTTACCAAAAGCCGGGATTTGTCCTGATATGTCCGGATTTTATGATGCTTTACGGGCTTCTCAGCAAATGTCAGCTTTTTTACTATTAAATAAAGTTTATATGTGACTGCGTGAAAATTAAAAAATAAAATTTAATAAGCGACGTGTGCTTGCAGAAAATTATCCGGACTTTTTTTTAGAAATCAGTTTTTTGCTTGAACTTGGTAACCCTAGGTATCCCCGCGCTACATTATACATGATCATACAAACATGGAATGTCTGTTTGGCCACCGCGACGATCCCGAGCCGATACCGATAAAACAAAAGAACAGCGCCGATAGTAGCGACTCTGTAAGTAATAAGTACTGTTTATAGGGTTCCGTAGTCAACAAGGAACCCTTACAGTTTCGTCATGTCCGTCTGCCTGCCTTCGGCTTAGCTCGAAGACCCTTAGTACTAAAAAGCTGTAATTTAGTACGAATATACATTTCATCCACGCCGACAGTTAAACAAAAAATAGAAAAAAAAATTTTAGGCTACCTCCCCCTACAAGTAGAGTGAGGATTAATCTTTTTTTTCTACTCCATTTTGTGGGGTATCGTTAGAAAGATAGGTCTTGTAAAAATAATATGAGGTTGCAAATATCATTTAACGATCCGTTTGAGACCCGCTCGCACTTGGCCGGTTTTTTGGCTCGTAACTTTGTCGGCGCTCTTCTTGTTATCGGTATCGGCGCGGTGAACAAAGCCTTAGTCTGTCTTTGTATTGACAGTTTTCCCGGATTTTTAAATAAACCAAAATACATAGACACGATTCTTTTTAACCGACTTCAAAAAGGAGGAGGTTTACTATTCGACTGTATGTTTTTGTTTTTGTATTTACTTGAGTAATTTTTTTAAAATAAATTCTATAATTATTTCAAAAATAATTTTTGTTGCCTACCTATATTAACTCAAATGTTGTTATCGTTATACCTCGTTTTGTGGATGACTACATTTTTATATCTGTTAAGAAAAGTGCAATTTTTTATGAAAATAAAATAGTTACGTAGTTATTCAGTCTCAAGGTCGTAGACATTGGTATAACCCTTAAGAACACCATGCAAGGAGACTTGAAACAAAGTCGTTCATTATCGACTCTGTCCGACCGCGAACCGTAAAATGGGCTCACATTTGTTGCAAGACATTCAAAAGCGTGACAGAACAACAGAACGCCGTAAAAATAGATAAAGGTGCCTAACACAATATTATGTAATAGGTCTTTACCTATGAAATTGCCGATTTTTTTTTACAGATTAATGAGATCATAATTCCTATAATACTAATGCAATTTTTTTCGTTTGTCTTATATTTGAAAGTTGACTTCAAGGTTATTAATATACGCATAAAATAAAGTTTTTATTATTAGTTTGATATACAAAATTTAAGGTTCGAAAATTGTTCGTCTTAATTGTCGTCCGATTTCATCATTAGATTTGTTATATTTTTTTACAGATAATATTTTTCGAAAATCAAATTAAAGCTTCTGTTAGCTTAATGTCTTCCCAATAATGCCTAAAAAAATAAAAAAGATTGGATTTATAATTCCAAAGAAAAATGCAAAAATGTTAGTACTGAAAATTGAGTTTACCTAAAATTCGCCATACAAAACGGCAATTTCATAGGTAAAGACCTAATATGTAGAATAACAGCGCAAAATGGCCGCTCCATCTACAGGGTTTTATTGTAAAGCCACGATCACACCTAGCTGAATTCAAAGACTAATTCGGCATACATTGCTCGTTGAAGTAAGGATATTGAAATTAACACAACCAAGCCTCCCAGCAATGTATGCCGTATTAGTCCTTGAATTCAGCTAGGTGTGATCGTGGCTTAACGAAGCGCTTGCGTATCTCCTTTCCTACGCCTTTTAACTACAACCAGCCAGTGTCAGATTTCAATCAGCTGACGTTCCAAATTCAAATTATCCTACGTTTTCATTACTTTGAAATTACTCTATTCAAACTTATTTTGTTTGGAACCTTTTGGAACGTTGGTAGATAAAAAAAAATCAAATCCCTAAAACTCGTAAAACAAAAGTTGTTCCGCCTCAAGTAGAGCAAGAATCCGAAAAGTTTACAGAGATATATCAAACACCCTTTATAAGCAACAATAAAATTGTTCATTATTCACGTTCGTATTTTAAACGTCGTGATTTTTTTATCATAGGTAAATAAGCATTTCGTGATCGTTCTTCATTACTAAGTAGTAAATTGTATTTAGCGGTTTTACACAGTAATTGCTTAAGAGAAACTTGAAGAATGAATTTATCAAATAAACACGCATGATTCCCGTATAGATGAAGAACAACCGGCGAAGCGTGAGTTGGGCTTGGGCGCCTACGGTTCTGTGTGTAGGTATGTTTATTCTAATTGGCAAGTTTATTCCAGTTGGCAAGATGTTATCTTAAAAAATATTACATCTGCCAAACTGCCTGGTAGTTTGTTGGCAGTTGAATTACTGCTCCCTTATCACTACTTTAACATCTTATCTATGCTTATCTATATCTATCTCCTGCATGTCTATAAAGTTATTTATTGTAAGAAATGTATTTAAGAATTTAGGTATGTTAATATTTTTAAATAAATAATGGTGTCGATTCTGGTAGACATAAACTAAAACTAAACTAAATTTGACAGTTTTAAAAGTATTTCTGTCTTTTTCTCAGCTTATAGAGAGTAACAAAGACAGAAACACATTTCAATCTGTCAAAAGTTTAGTTTCAGTTGGCTTCTGCTAGAATCAACACCATTATCCATTTTTACATAAATATATATATGTAGTTGTACCTATTACAGGTTGAAAACAAGAAGTGCCTTTCATTTATTTTTATTTTATACCTAAACACAGATTCTGTAAAAAAATCACCCAGCTAGTCATTATAGTACAGTTCAAAAGACACAACATAGCCTGGCAGTCAACGTAGGCTCAGTAAAGTAATAGAGGCCCGTTGGCACCCTTTCTCGGTTCGGAACTCTTATACACAAGATGCAGTACGGCAAAGCCCTTCTTAAAGTATTTTTTTATGGCTAATGGGCTTACTCTTGACCTCGATCTAGCCCTGAGGGCAGAGATGAGGTCGACGATGGAACGAGCGTGCCCAGAAGAAGCCGACCAAAAAAATATAACCTACCTTGCGAACATGATCGTTCTAATACAAACTTATCAAGAAATCCCCGTTTATATAAATTAATAGTATTAAATTAGGATAGAGAAAGATTAGCACATAAAAGTATCGTTCAGACACGATGAGTTCATGTTGATCATCGCTTGCTTGCTGGCTATAATAATACTATTATGTAGACTGTTTTACGTCGGGTCTGTATGCACCTTGTGAATCATTAATATCTGTCAGTAGGCCCCTCCCTTGCGCAGTGCCATTACGTCGACGAACCCTCTTCTAGCGAAATAACGACCTTAATACAAGCACATTAAGACTGACAGATAATTGGGTTTTGGTGGAAGTGTTGTAACCGCCTCTTCAAATGATTAATGAAGTAGTTTTCGTGGAAAAATGTTATGTAAACTGCTGTTAAGTATCTGTGTAATGTAAAGCTTTTTAGTCATTGTAATATTATAGCTAAATGAATTACTCGTACCAAGTTCGTGTCTGCACGCGCAGTGTAGGGTTTCGTAGTTGCTTTAAGTGTTTTTGTTATTAAACAGGTTTTGATTTTTTCCCAACTGTTTTCCCTCCTAACGGTGAGCTAGATCCAGCGCCTGATTTCTATTTCTCTTATTTTCCGTTTATCGACACAATTTTTTTTTAGATTTTATTTCACCACTTTTCAGGCGTTACTATATTATGTACACCAAATCACAGCTTCCTAGTAGTGAGCTAAGCATCGGACAGACAGACAGTCAGACAGACCGACAGAAGTAAGTACATGACGAAGCTATACGACTAAGGAACCCTAAAAATGAATATAAAACAGAAAGAGCTGAACTGAAACTAAAGCTGAACATTTTTTCCTATACAAGGTGTAACAGAAAGGGTATATCAACCCTGAAGGATGTGATTCTGCCCGTGAAACTGAACAACTTTCCCTAAGGAACATAGGTCAAAATACGAAAAAAAAATTTGACTTCCCATTCAAAATGCGCCATCAGCTGATTCAGTTTCTATGGGAGGTAAAAAAAAAAATTTTGTATTTCGACCTATGTTCCTTGGGGAAAGTTGTTCAGTTTCATGGGCAGATTCACATCCTTCAGGGTTGGTATACCCTTTTTGTTACAGCCTGTATAACATAAGCTATTTATCATAATATGTTCCTCGGGAAAAGTTTCTTACATTCTTCAGGGTATTAGGTATTTATAACCTTTTTGTTACCCTTGTATACTTACTTAATTTTATTTGTAATAGTTTTAACGAAAATATTTAAAACACAATCTTTATATGACCGGACTTTTAAAAAATTAAGAACTACCAAGTTCCAATGCGTAACAAAACAGCTTTATCTGAGAAAATCAATTTCCATTTTCCGCAAAGTACTAGAGAGAAGTAATTAAAAAAACCGCAAGCAAAATCCCGCTCCGGCGCATTAAGAAGAGACAGTTGCATCGTAAAACAAAGATAAACTTAAGTTAAACCCCCGCTAGAGTTGACGGGAGCCAATGAAAACTTTTTATTGCCGCTATGAAAGTGGCTTTGCAGGCTGCAGCCCTACCACCGTTTCGTGGGGCTGCGAGAGCGTTAGATTTCCCATGAGAAACGGTATCGAAGTTTGAAGGCAAGCTGACCAGCTGAAACTAAATTACTACGAACGCAATGGCGAATCCCGAGCCTAAATCAAAAGTTTTAGTATCAGACGTTAGCTTTTCGTCAAGACGTTTTATTTTAATAGAACTAAAACAACGTGTTTTGTAACCCTCCTATATTTATCATTTTATTTATTTATTTACGTTTTAGAATGCAAAGCATAGGTCTACTTCTTTTGTGCCAATCAAATCCGTTAGATCGTGAGTTTCCTATCAATTAAATAATACAAAATATGGAAAAAGAGTTCACGCCTATTATTGCCCACCAATTTAATAGCTTTGTTACTCAGACACAGCTGAAATCGTAGCATCAAATATTTTCAGTGTATAAAAGTTTTCTGCGACAATCATTCGAGAACAAATAGTAAACTGGGCAGCGCAGCCGCCTTTGTGGATAACTTTATGCATAGAGAGGAGATATTGTGTCAGTTCGGGCACTGTGTCAGATACAGATACGGTTTATAGCGACGCTCGTCACTTGATTGCGGCGGTAAAGGTGCGAGACAGCTGCTACGATAACTTTGGAGGAGAGGAACATAACGCCGAAACACTTGTGAGAATCCGTAGTACCACTTTCATGTTCAAGTAAGCGTATGCATACAAATTGTGTCAATCTAACAGATTGATCGAGTTAGCAGAATTCAGGTGCTTTTGTATCGCTTCCAAAAAGTTAAATGAATATTTTGCTGGACGATAAATAATGGAGGTGATATGATTAATATTTAAGCGGGAAAGGAAGAAATATCACAAGGCATGTAACAAAATTTCCACCTAGAGAAGCCTTACTTAGTATAATTTTAATTTATTTAATTACAAAAAAAACATGTGAATGAAGTTTAAATGACGAAGGCAAAGACTAAGATGAAGATTAAAAATTAAGTCATATTACTTACTGTGTACTAAAATTATAACATTTTGCGTCATATGTCATATCTATAGCGAATCAATTGTAAGTACTTTGCAGCTTGTGTCCCGAAAGTTTTAAATAAAATAAATGCAATGCAAAACGTTATAATAGGTACCTACTTATCATATCACCAAGCGAACAATTCTGGCCCTACTTAAAGCAATAAAATTTATTTTTGGTTTTAAATTAAAATGTGTCAGTAAGTGTGACACAGAGCATAGAAAATTTCTGCATCTTTGGAAAGACCTCACATTCATATTTTTATGAATAAAATGTTAAAAATAGACAGTTCATACGGATACCAAATAATATTTCACCATTGATAAAATTCATAAAGAAAACTGTGATTGTGATTGATTACATTTGTGTAGCGAAAACCTCGTCGTACCTCGTCTAGATTTTTTCGACACATTTGCTCAAAAAACAGCTCTATTTGCACGAAATTAAAGTGCATAATCCAGCTTATTAAACAAGCACATAAACAAGTCTGCTTTTTCTATTATATCACCTCGCTCTTGACCTCACTTATGTTTTTCTTTTTATTTCGGCAAGGAGCAAGGAGTTTTCATTTTTCTTAATTCAAATTTTGCATGATTATTGCCTCTTTCAACAGCCAGTAAGTACTAATGTTTACTATTTATCTCTTATTTTGTACACTTTTCTAGTCTGTGCAATATAGTAGAAATAGTAGAGTATATCGAATTTACAAACACATGATGTGGCGTCGCATTGTGTTTATAATGTTTATTGTTAAGACAATCAATGATGCAAACGATTACCTAACCCTTCACACTTTTGAAAACTTCCACAATGGGACGTAAAGAGAAAACCTTTGAATTAACCTTTTGTTATGCGAGTTCAGAATTCAGATGTCAGTGTGTTATAGGGCTGGCACATTAAAGACATGATAAATTGAATAAAATTATGTTTAGACGTCCTCTGAAACAATTATCTTTTCAACATTTGAATTGACATTTTACAAACAAACACAAATATTAGCGCCAATTTTCATATTTCTTTCTTCAAAAATGAGGAATTTTATAACCTCTTTTTGAACACCTTAGAGGATAAACTTTGTGCTCTTCTTCTATGGATTTTATTTTGGCAAAATTGCATGCCTCTACCGCTTGAGGCTTTGCCCAGTCTATCAGTCAGTCAACGTTAGATGATAATCACACAGCTGTCAAAAATTGTGATGCGGGACGGGTTGCACTCTGGGAGTGCCGGCAGAAGTGAAAACTTGCATTTTTGAATATTATGCTTTTTGTAAGGTTCAATCGCGCCATTGCTCGCGTACTTCTTTGATGTCACTGAATAAAAGCCCGTATTGTAATAACAATACGGTTGACAGTTGACGCTTTTTCGATCAGGCTACGGATCTGACGCGAGATCTGACGTGAGTTTAACATTTTTCACCCACCTAAAAAAGTGCCAAGCGCCACTAAAGAAGTTTCCACTTCGAAAATCTTTGGTTGGCTTTTTCCTTGGTACGGCCGTAAGTTTTATTTGGATACGCCTAAATATACGTAGGTAGGTACAGTCAAGCGCACGTCAAGCTCCCACTTACTTCCACTCACCCTAACTCCCCTCATCCTCTGACTCATCCAAAGTTGGATGTAGTACTATTTTTTGCCGCCAGACTATTTGTCTAGTCAACGAAGCGGATCGTTGTATGAAGACCCCTGCATTAAATCTTCAGTCGATAAAACTTTGCTGGGGTATTACGCTATACGAGACAAACCTTCTATTAAAAAAAAACAAAAGATAATCGGTACTTTTAATTTTTCCATACAAAAATTACAAAATATTTTTTTTGGGTAGGTATTTTGAATTTTCATTTAATTTATTTATTTTTTTATTTCGTTCTGAATAAAGGCCAGGTTAAAAGTACCCTAAACCGACGAGCATGTATGAAAGGACTGATGAAAGTTCAGGAAGCAAGGGAAGTATGTCAAGATCGTAGCAGGTGGAGAACTGTGGTCTCTGCCTACCCCGACGGGAACAAGCCGTGATGTTATGTATGTATTTAATTCATGATTCTTTATCATCCTGTCAAATAAAAACTGCCTGAGAAATTTATGTTGGGGTCAACTGCTTCGTTGCCTACACTGACTCCCCCACGGACTCCCCTCATCCTCTAACTCATCCGAAGTTCGATGTAGTACTATTTTTTGCCACCTGGCGCGAAATGACCCCCTAAACGAAAACGCAGACGTATCCACGTAAAAGAAAACTAACACACAATATACCTTTTCATATTTACTTGATGACCACACTATATATAAAAAGTACTCACAATAAGAGTGCTAAAGACCTAGCAGAAACAATTGCACAAAAGAATTCCCCTCTTTTTAAACAATAAATAGGTAAACCATTCAAAATGCTGCTTACGCCGTAATTAGGTAATTCAACTAATTAGTATGAAAGTAAAAATTGAAACCATTAATAGGATGTTGAAAGTCGTCCATCTATTTAAAATCCACAGTCTGGGTTGTCAGGTTTTTTACATTCAATTGTAAGTATATGTGATCATTATCGTTAACTTAAGGTTTAATCATAACGAAAAGATGTGGAACTCAGCCACAGACGTGAAAATAATACACTCGCACCACCTTGCACTTCAAAAGCGCGTTTCACATAAGAATTCCCTTGCCGTCATGTCATGTTGGCTGTCATACATATTATATGAAAGCCAACACAACGGGGAGCTCTTATATAAAAAGCCCGGATACCCAAGGTCAATAGTGAGCTTCTACTGACATGCTGTTGTCTCTACTTTTACTCTCAATTTAAAAGACCCTGTAGAAGACCTACCACATCGATTTGAATATGAATTCCGCGCACACATTTTATTCCTATTCGCGAGTGCGCATCATCAGACCGTATGTATATGCGCGTGGGCAACTCTATTACCATGCTAAACGATTCAGAGAAATTTTTTGAGGTGTCGTCCTTACTGACAATAAGCGTAAATGACTGCGGAGCGTCGTTTTGCATAAAGATCACATAGAAGGCCAAGTGGATAAGATGGACGTGGACAATACTGCCGAGAGACGTGTACAAGACTAAGGTAGGAATTACACTTAAAAGGCGTACGGCGAGGGCGAGGGACAGGCGAGGGCGAGGGACAGGCGAGGAGAAGGCGCGGTGCTGCTTCAAAACTTGTTCTTACAAAATGTATGAATAATTTATAATCAATACAGTTACACATAGGTAACCTCATATTGTGCACAAAATGAGGTCTTCTCGAGAATTTTCATCACGACCCGAATTACACATAAAGAGCGTACGGCGGCGATGGCGAAGCGCAGGCCACAGACGCGACATTACGTAAAAATCACAATGAAATATATTCTGTAGAATACCGACAAACATGCTACTTACGACAGTGTTCAAGGCTCTGCAGCTTTAGTAAAATGTCGTGATTATAGCATCAAAGTAGAAGATCGCAAAATTTCACAACCACAGGCAAAATTCGAACCTGCTTCTTCTCCGTCAGTACCGGATACCCTTTCTAACTAGACTACCGTGGTCCTGCCTGATTTTGTGGAATTTGCGACCTATACGATAGCTTGACACGGTACGTGCAACATGTCTCGTTATGTGCGAACGAAACGAAAAAAATTATACCCTGACGGGATTTCTAGTGCTTTATGTTTGCTTATATTGGTCTCGATTTACTTGAACAAATGAGTATTTTTTTTTACTGCTACCTAGGCAACCTAACCCATTTATACGATAAAGACTGGCCAGGATTAGGTTTTGTAGAACCTATCTGCAACTGGTCAGAGGGTGATAACATAATATAAACCTGACTATTTGTTTTAATAAATAGGCCACCGTGGAGTCTAGCCTATACTCAGCCTATAGTCTAAATAATAAATGACGATTTTGACGTCACAATAGTTAGTTGACCCTTTCAATTTGAAAAATAAAACAACTGAAATAAATAATGCAGCCCTGTCTATTGTTGTCTGATTTCTATGCACAATTCATATAAGTCTGAGTATGTAGTTTAGTTTAAAAAAATGCGGCTAAGAATATATAGTATGTCGTTATTTGTAAAATATAAAAAATACCAATTTTTTAGTTGTTATGTAATACAAAAAAATTGAGATAAAAGTTTTAACGTAAACTTTGTTTAGTCCTCATAATTTTAAGTAAGTACATATAAGTATAAAAAATAACATAAGAGTAAATTTTACAATTTGCCTACGCCATTTTGTAAAATGACAAGATATCCACTTGCAATGAAAGTCCCAGCCATATCTCAATGTGCCCAGCCATATCTCGATGTGGCCAAGTGACTAGTAGGGCAAATCGACAAATAGGTTGCTCTCATCGGTCTGCCCAATTTCATATTGGCACATCATGAAATAATTGGCCAGATCACGAAATGCCGGCACATCGTGATCTGCCCAGGCAGATCTCGATCGGCCCAATTCAACGATTGGCCTACGACATATCGATAACTATGGTCACTTTGAATAAGTGGATTTATATGGGCACCTGAAATGCTTAGCTACTTTTTATGCTGACGGTTTCAACTTCGACTCCGTCATCATATCGTGTGGGTCGCAAGGTCGATGACCGACCTTGGTCGATGACCGACCTTGGTCGATGACCGACCTTGTTAGATGACCGACCTTGGTCGATGACCGAGTGACAGAGTTGTTAAGCCGCCAAAGGCCTCTGACATAGCTTATTAACGACCACATCCGTAGAAAGGAATAATGCTATAGTGTACAATTAGTCTAGATCTAGAACTTCTAGACTAGAAGTAGCCGGCAAGTAAAAGTGTGAAGGCACAGAATATATACTACAGACAATCAACAGTTACTCTATAGGTAAGTACGGTCAACCGCTTGTCGGTAGAAACTTTTTCAACTCTATTACCACGCCATTAGGTCCAAAAGTGTTTCTACCGATGTGCGGCCGTGTGTACGAATCGAACAACCGTTGATACAACAATACGAATTCAAGCCACGCAAAAACTTCAACGGATGCACAAATGCAATATATATGAAAATCATTTAGCCCACTACAGCGGTTATTACACTATTGTTTTAACACTAATTATAGTCCGGTCGATGAAGGAGTTTACGCTGACTATAATTCCTCCGATCCGGCTCTTGACCCAGAGGTTCTGGGACGCTGCTGTGTGATGACTATCGTATATCGCAAGAAAGTAAGTGCAGTGCTGATGTACCATTTATTTTTCTTACAGCGGTGGTTCCTCAGCAGCTGTGCCTCCAGCGGACGCAAGGCTTTATAAATTGTTATAAAGCGAAATAACCAATGTTTATGTTGATAAATTTTATTGACTTCTTCCATTAAATAAATGCATTGTTTTCATATAAGATTGTAAGAAAAATAATAAAACATTTAACTAAAAATTCTTCACAACTCGCAAATTATGCAGTATGATAAAGTAACGATGCATTGTACATTACGGACTGCCATAATCGAAAAGGCAAGTTGAACATATTTCAATTTTGTATTTAAATTTTATACTTGCCAAACGAAGGAATTACAGTCTAGGTGTCTTTAAAAAAAGTTCATCATTGATTGGGTTATTAAATTTCGTTAATACTTGGTTATACAAGAAACGAATTCGCTCGTCTGCCCCTTGTCTGTCCCCAAGTCGACGACATCCGGTGTCAAATCCACAATGTTCTAAGAAGCTGATATGGGTTGAATAAATAAATACTTCTTGTTAAGCTGCCGACGGATTCGTAAACAACGGATACGTTTAAGAGGTCTCAGAGTCTTTATCCGGTTCATTCCGCTTATAAGTAAATAAAATTATCAGAAGCATTAGCACAAGAAGTGTGAAACGATGTCGTTAAGTGTACAAAGAAGCGTCAAAAAGGTTTTTGAGTATGGTATTCTAATGTTCTCAATTTGCCTCAAGGCAATGGCCTCAATTATACATTTTTTTTACCACGAAACAGAACAACTTTTCCCTAGAAATATAGAATAAATTTCAAATTGTCGGTACTAGGTTGAGTGGGGTATCATATGAAAGGGCTTTACTTGTACATTCTAAAATATATTTTTGTATTTTTTTACAAATCTTAGTTTTTAAGTTATGATAAAAAATGTAAAAAAAAATGCCGTTCCCCCCCCCTTATCTCCGAAGTTTGTGAATGGAAAAAATCTGAATTAATTACAGTCGATAAAAATTTATATAAATATTACAGCAAAAATAAAACGATCTTTCTAAGTTAAACAGTTTTTTAAAAATGTGCAAAAAACCTTTACAAACAAATTTAGTTTTGCGGTCCTAAAAATGGACTTTATTGCTTCCAAAAATACTAAAGGTATATCGGAACCCTCGGCGAGCAAGTCCAACTCGCACTTGACCGGTTTTTTTTATGGGCAGAAGAACCATCTCTTAAAATATCCGGGCTTATAAAAAGATAACGCTATTTGAATTCATGAGCTTATTCCGACTTTATACAGCGTGTGTAAAATATATCTCCTGGAAAACTGAATATTTAGACCATGAAACTGAACAACTTTCCCACAAAAGTTTTTTTTTTATATTACATACAAGTGAGCAAACGAGCAGGTGGGCCACCTGATGGTAAGTGGTCACCATCGCCCATAGCACCCACCGTCTTATTAATGGCATATTTTGACACTAATAAGACAGCAAAGCGCATTGCTCACTTTGAGAACTAAGATGGTATCTCTCATGGTATCTTACCATAGAAACAAAGAATCTCTGCTAAACATAATATTTGACCATTTTTTTTTTGTAAATGACAATAAAAATATTGTGTAAGGTAAGTGATTTTTTTTTAGGATTTCGATGTGTTGGGGGAAAGTTTTTCAGTTTCATGGCCTGAATCCACGGTTACAGTTTCTTTCGTATTTTTACACCCTTTATTTTATTCTATATCGGAATGCGGTAACTATTCAAATGCACATTACAAATATGCAAGCGACCAGTGATAAAGTATCTTTAAACTTACTTATCTAGAAAACTTATTGGGTAAGTATATCGGAACCCTCGGCGCGCGAGTCGGACTCGCACTTGACCGTTTTAGTACTCTTTGCTACCAATTTAATAAAAGCTAACCACGTTACGCGTGTAGGTACGTAAGTAATTAAATGCGTAGATTTTTTTTAAACTCTTTGGCGTTGACGGTTTTTAGGGTTCCGAACCAAAATGGTAAAAACGCAACCTTTATGCACTTCGTCTTAACGATTTTGATGAAATTTACCATGCGGGGGTTTTCGGTTTGCGGGGGGGGTGTAGTCTCATGTTTGGGAAAAATAGTTTTCCCTGTGTTTTTAAGCATTTGCGTTTTAGACAAAAACTTACAGCGCCATCTGTTGGCGGGTAGCATAGCTTGCTCTCCTCATCCGATGATATTTTAATGTTGAGGCGGCTATTATAGAGCGAAGCTCGGTCGTCCAGGAACTTATAATAAAGGGAGCCCAAATGGGGGGGTCTTGATGACCTCGCACTTGGTCAGTTTTTTAATTCGTTTAACAGATGCAATAGTTCTAAAAGATTTTCATGTCTTTTTGTGAAAACAATAAGTAAAATAAAATAGTCGAAAAGTAAAACCTTACCAACAGAACCCAAGAGGTCAGACAGTAAATTAAGTTAAGTGACGTCATTTCAAAAAATCCGAGCTTTTAATAATTTTGAATAGCAAACCACAAATTTTTTATCTATGAAATATGATGTTATTGGGGATACTCGCTAGTACAATAATAAATAATTACGAAATACATTGAAAATGTGAAAAAGTGGGGTTATTTATCGCACTCCTTACAACTAAAGATAGATACAATTTTTGGGATCACCTCGCGTAATATTGCATGACCTTTAAATATCTACACTTATTTTTTTAAAAAGGAGAAATATATTTCCTCTTTGTCATTGTGTGAGCAACTAAAAAACTTCAGTTCTATATAGGGTGACTTTTAATTACTTAGTTCTTGACAGAGAAATGTATGAATGTACTTATAATACTGAACAACTTTCCCCAAGGAACATAGGTCGAAATACGAAAATCAAGTTTTGACCGCCCATAGAAACTGCATCAGCTGTGATAGCGCATTTTGTATGAGGGGTCAAATTTGGTTTTTCGTATTTCGACCTATGTTCCTTGGGAAAAGTTTTTCAGTATCATGAGTACATGCATATCTTTTGCTATCAAGAACTAATTTAAAGTCACCCTATATAGAAATGAATATGGTTTAAATATTCACCAAGGACTAATTATCGTAATAACATGTCCAAGCTAGCATTATCTTAGTTGAAATCAACCGTCTGGAGTAGGTTGGAAGTATAAATCGTGGGTAAAATGGAGCAGTTTAGAGTAGGAGCGGGGAATTCTCGCGGTGAGGCAAAGGGCCCAGGTTGTAATATTTACGGGCACTCTGGACTTGAGAATTACTGAAGACACACTGATACCATGCATCGCAAGCTGCAAGTACCAGGATTTGTGCAGCTCTGCTGGGATATATTAGATTAAATTCATTTTATTTCATACATAGACATTAAATGTAAAACAGTCGGGTAATTACATGGTAAACGTCAGTAAAACAAAATAATAATTACAATTTCCAATAGGGTGTTTTCCAGCACTTTTTGAAAGTTCAACTGGATGGCGCTGCTGATCATCGGTAACAGTGTTTCGAAAATTATGGAAACACTGTTACTGTACCACCTGAACGGTCACCCAGCATGAAAATTATTAATTTCAGTTTGGTTGCTTCTGTCAAATGTCTGTAATATATTTTCTTCTAAAAAGATTTAATTTATTTTACAAAAAGATAAAAAAGAAATTACCAGTGCAGTAATGACTATCGACACTTAAAAAAACGTATAGAACATTGCCTATTACATGTTTGTAAAGTCAATTTGTAAAATTAAACAGTAAAATAATACAATTGCTAGGTCCAAAAATATCAAATATCAAAATTCATTTGAGTACTTACTGAATGTAATTTTTAATCCAACAAAAGATTTTTAAGTAGGTGACAAAATATAATGAATGATAAAGTTATGTATTATGTATCATAAAAACCGGCCAAGTGCGAGTCGGACTCGCGCCCTAAGGGTTCCGTACCTATCTACCATATTATATACTTAAAGCTTTTGCTCTTTGATTTTAAAAACTCCGCGACCATCCAACTTGATCCCTCTTTTATAGAAAAGTTCTTGAAACGGGAGCTTACCTTAATTGGTTACTATTAGTTGTGAGCAAAATTGAAACATTTAATGATTTTAGACTTTTCTCTTTATTTGTACTGTGAGACCTAGCTTCTTGCTAAATTTCATAATTTTAGGTCAACGGGAAGTACCCTGTAGGTTTTGCTTTTTTGCATAAATGTATGGAGATGAGGACATAAAAAGCCATATCTTTTGATTGCTTCGTTGTAAAAAATTGAAAATTTCAGACCTTGTGTGGTTTATGGACCTTAATATTCCTTATCAATTTCAACCTGATACCTCTTCTCGTTCGTGAGAAAAAGGGTCTTGACAGAAAGACAGATGGACAACAAAGTGATCCTATAAGGGTTCCGTTTTTTTAATTTGAGGTACGGAATCCTAAAAATTACTACTTTGTTAGTAGTTCGAAAGAGAGTTTTCGTCGGCCAGTCTGATTAGTTCTTCATCTTTAACATATCTCTCCTTATAACCTGAGAAGTGATCTGTGGCATCGTGCATGACCTAGATAAGCATGAATACTATGTGAGCTGTCAAATAGCCTTCTTAACGATCACTTAGTACCTAGAATAGTAGCTTAGCCACAACCTGTGCCTCAACTTGAACTAAGCGTTCCAAATTTTTCTTTATATCGTTATTTCTTTTTTTTTTTCTTTTAAGTTCATCCTCCTTCCCGTCTCTACATCCCAACCGCCGTGTGTTGTCCAGGTTCAGATCAAGGCACTCAAACTAATTACTAAGTTTACGACCTCATCCTGGGAGTACATTGAGTTGTCTTACAATGTGAGTGATACCCGACTCTTGTAACAGGCTGGCATTTTTATCGCCCGCCATTCCTGTGATTATGTTGGCAACGTTCATTTGTTTTAGAATGCGAGCTATTTGAAAAATTGGGGTCATTGATTTGTGGAATTATACTCGAGTAAATCTACCCGCGAATATTTGAAAAGTCACATTCTCAATTAGGCTTGTTCTTAACTGGTCTTTTTAGGGTTCCGTACCCAAAGGTTGCCAACAGGGCCCTATTACAATGTTATTTTATTAATGTATTGACAAATTTGACTGAACAATTAATATAATTGGTATACCGTTTTAATTGTATTATAATAAACAAATAAATAAATTACTAAGCTTACGTCGTCTGTCTGTCTGTCTTTCCGGCCTTTAAAGGGCTGTATCTTTGAACCGTAGTAATAGCTACATAATTGAAATTTTCACACAATAATGTGTTATTATGGCGGACTACCTTACAAATAATAAAAATAATTAAGAAGCATTAAGACACAACCCCATACAGGAACGTGTTGTTTTTTTGTTTAAGCTCTATCGTGTAAACGCGAACACTTACCTGAAAGTGCGTGAAAATTGGTAAGTATGTTTGTTTATAGTTCGTAAGTTATAGAATAACAAGAAATAATAAACACTTGTCAAGTGCGTGTCATAATCACGCGCATTTAATACACTTCTGCGTGACTGCGCGTCCTTAACTAAGACGGCATTATTACCTTAGTGGTACGGAACCCTCGGTGCAAGAGTCCGACATGCACTTGGCCGGTTATTATTTCAATTTGATAACATAATGTTTTGAGTTTGTAAAATAAATGCATGATTTAAAAGTTCTAGCAAATATCAGCTAACATAATACTTGAGTAGACATTTACCGAACATTTGTTTAAAATTCTTACGGCAAAAAGAGTGCGATTGGCTGTTGTCCGCAGCTCGACGTCGTTTGTCGTGTTGAAGGGTTTTAGATGTTGCATTTAACTTGTTATAATAATAAACTATTCTAGTGTTACTTCGTCTACCAACCATAAAACGAATGGTAACAAAACAGTGGCAACAAGCTCCAAACAAGCGATGGCCACCAGTTTATCACCGTCCACGAACCGAACGACTCCTCACATTTACATATTTTTATGGTTTTCTGGCGGCAAAATTAAAGCATTATAAACCGGGGACTCATTGCGATACAGCCGTAAGTCGTAAAATATTGTTTGAGCTCGTAAACTTTGCGGGAAATAAAAACTATAAAAACTGTTCAAGTAAAAAGTTGCCGACCCATTTAACTTTATTTCTTATCGATAGTGTCAACCCTATAACGACCAGTTAAATGAGACCTCGCGTCGCTTACATTTTAATTTGCACATCAAAATTAAATAAAATTTTTGACGATGTTTTAATCGACTTATATTTTTGGCTACAGCGGCCTGACCACCACGATGTTCGCGCTTGCAAGCTACTACTTTAAAAAGTATTTTGACAATACAATACTTTTTAGTGTTTTGGTTGTGTTGTTGTTTAAAATTCAATGTCCGTGGTGGACCACCATATCTTCGCCTCGGGTGTTATTCCTGTAGGTAGCCCTCCAGAAAAAACTTAGGTTGGTCGCTTATGACTAGAGAAAATAAATATTCGTACCAGACAAATTCAGGGCCTTCTTAATAAAGGCTAGATTAAAAGTACCCTAAACCGACGAGCATGCATGAAAGGATTGATGATAGTACAGGAAGCGAGGGAAGTATGTCAAGATCGTAGCAGGTGGAGGACTGTGGTCTCTGCCTACCCCGACGGGAAATAGGCGTGATGTTATGTATGTATGGATGTATTGATAGGATGCGCAAATTTTTAAGCAAACGATAGGTCAAGCGATCACAATTGTATTTTTTTGGAGTATGTAAGAATTAAAAATAAAATAAAATATAAAATAAAATATTTTTTTATTTGCAAACAACAAACATCGGTAATGTTTTACAGCAACAGTACGAGTATACAGTTTGCCTAAAAATATAACAATTTTTGTGCCAACTGACATCTAAGCTCGGGAAACCTGTGTTTTAGATGTCAGCATTCCTTGCAATGACTACATCGAGAGACAAACAGGGATTGCATATTATAAAATCATAGTTTTGTACAATCAACGACAGGTTGGTGATTGTGTGTTGTACTTATTAAGAAAAAGACTTCCGATATTTAAAAAAAGAAATAGATAGAAAGTACACACGGCCGCACATCGGTAGAAACACTTTTGGACCTTATGGCGTGGTAATAGAGTTAAAAAAGTTTCTACCGACAAGCGGTTGACCGTACTTACCCAAAAAAATGTAAAAAGAGCCCCTTCATAAAGCGGTGAGCAAATTCGTCGAGGATGGTAACCCTAGTTCTGACTTCTAAGAGGGTTGTCCCAAAATTATGAATATCGGGTAATGAGGCAGAAGAGCGGATAGTAAAACGGAGTAATGTCGTACGAAATAAAAGTCAATAAGGTTCAATTGATGCGCATTTTGATTGACTATAAAACCGCGGAAACGGAGGGTCGAAATGAAGTTATTCAAGCGAATTTAAATACTTTATGGAAATGATTAAAGCGCCGTTTTCGAAGCAAGTAACATTTTAATAAAAAATATAATCGTTCTTTTCACTGAAAAAACGGAGAGCCAAACAAGATTAATTTTCTCTCGTTCGTTTGGCATTTTGTGATTAGATCGAAAAAGATATTGAAAGATTCAATAAAGCGTCTTAGTCAATTTAAATTTGTGATCTTTAATTCAATAATCATATTGAAACAATTCACAATAAGGTCTTTGCAAGCTCAAATGGAATCAAGATGCTTGTTTGAAACTATCAAAATCTTGATTGAATCAATCAATTTTTTTATTTCAGTGTACTTGACGACGTTTGCGATGCTACGGGCAACGGGGCATGTGATGAGACTAAGGACGTGTCCATCTGAATTCTGAACATCGATAATATGACGCGATGATAGAACCAGAGGGATACCTGAAACTGCTTCCGTCATGATCGCAATTTCAGTACTTTTCCACATTCACGGGGCGGCCCAGTTAACTGTTCAGTCTGTTCATTAGTTTGAAAAAAAAGAAGCGATCAAGTGCGAGTCGCACTTGCGCGCCGAGGGTTCCGATATACCTATAGTATTTTTAAAAGCAATGAAGTCCATTTTTAGGATCGCAAATCTAAATTTGTTTGTAAAGGTTTTTTGCTAGAAAAACTATGCTACTTAGAGCTGTAATTCGTTGACTTAGAGAAATCGTTTTATTTTTTCTGTAATATTGACTATACATAATTAATTTCTCTAACGACTATATAATTAATTTATAATTTAAAATTGTTTAAAAGAAATATGCAGTCAGGTACATATAACCAATTTATAATTCCAATTTGAAACATTAAAATAAGCTCATTGAAACCGATTTTGAGTAAATCACATTTTTAAATTTTAGTAGTAAGGGAACACCCCTTAAATGAACTTCCACAGACCAATGTATACTGCCAAAAGATACCTTGCATGGAGAGTCTTGGTCATGCAAAATTTTATCAAGATCAAAGCAAATCGCAATTTTTCATTTCCATTGTATGACAGCTACCATCAAAAAGAAAGCCAGCAAGAAACCACTCAACTCAGTATCCTTCGATGAATTTATAAGAAAATCTTAAATTTAAAATGTGGTGTCAATCAGACTATTCGTTTAGCCGCTAGGCCAAAGCGTGACGGACAGACCGACCGACACGGACCGACCGACCGACCGACGGACGGACATTTTTGGGAGACTTGCTTTTTATGATGTATAAGTGATATAGAACCCATTTTTGAGAAAATTAGAAAAACTTATTTTTTCACGAATACAATACCTTTCTCGCTCCGCTCGAAAGTAAAAAGAGGGTGTAACACGCTTTTACTGCGCATCCAGGTTGGGAGAAGCAAAGACAACCTGAGCCGGTGGGTCTACATAGAAGCTAGCAAAAACATCTGCGACTGCGGTGTGATGCCACAAACTAAGTATGTCCCACCTCACAGCATGCGCATCATGCCCAACAACATGCTCGCATCTGTACAAGGCCAGACCAAATGCCATCTGCGTTGCCGAATACTGCAGCGCTAGAATTGAACACAATCGTGATCGTTATCCATTGAGTTGAAGCCAATGCATAGGTTTCACGGTAGCACCGAACGCAATCGTAATCGGCTTCAAGACGATTACCATTTGAACCGTCTTCAATGATAGTCATTCGATCAATTGAATGAATGATTCGGTACTATTTGACATTTGAAAGCCATTATCGGTAGCACCGAAATTAAAAAAAAAAAAAAGAAACAAAAATTGATTCCGATTCCGAGTCCAAAACGTCAAATGAACAAGGTTACTCCATCGTTACCTTGTTGGCATAATTTGGTAGATTTTCTGAACTTTTACGGTGTTTTCACCACATATTGTTAGGTATTGGTTTTTTTTGCTGTTGCTTTTGATCGTTTCTTTTGTGTTTTTGCACTCCTCCTAGCAGCGGCAGAGCAAGAATGATTAAAGAAAAGAGATCTTTTGGAGCGAAGAGTAATGCGGGACTCTTGCTTGCAGATCCCTGCTGCTGCTAGACAAATCATTCATCGACAGTTTTTGCCTTTCGAAAAGGACTTTTACAGATCTTTGTGAAGATTTGATCTCACTTTTGGCACAGGATTAAAGGACCTGTGTTTTTGCATCCAAACTTTTCGCAAACTTCGGATATAAAGGGGGGATAACAATAATATCTTTTTTTTTTAGTTTGCTATAAAATTGGGCAATCATGTTCTAAAACTGTTATAAACTTCAAGTTGATAGCTTGACTGGTTGCTGAGATAACCAGGTGTGACAGACAGACAGACGAAGTCGCACCATAAGGGTTCCGTTTTTACCATTTTGGTTCGGAACCCTAAACAGTCTCGTGACGATGTGCCAACCGATAACGTCCAATTTAACCTAATATGGGCCGGCCTGACCGGTTTCTTTGCAGGTAGAAAGGTTCGCGGCTACCTTGTTGTCCGAAACCGCAGTAGTATTCGTATGCGCCTCCTCGTGTCGCTCCTGCGCCGAAACCGCAGTATCAGTCTTTGTTGCCTCCACGCGTAGGCTTTCTCTACCTGCCGGCTTAGCACGCTGCAGTTGTCAGTTTATCTAGGCCCATAGATTAATGACTTTACGCATGGTCACGTTTTTTTGACATCCGAGCAGTGCGACACATTTTGAAAGACAAGGACGGCTACATGTATTAGTGTATAAAGCTATCTCTGTTTAAAATATCAAAAATATATTTTGTGGATTTGCTAAACATTTTCGCTTTGAAGTGATAGATTAGATGACATAATTCCTCAAATGAAGTGACATTTCTCCGAGATATATTTTCTCTCGGGCAGCGTGCTAAGCCGGCTGGTATGCGTACGCGTCAGCGAGACGTTCTTCGAAAAGGACAAAGTATTACCTAATAGCATAGAGTAATATAATAGATACAGTCAGTCATCTATCGCCTCAAGCATATTTTCACAGTGCACTTCTGCGCAACTGCCATATTTTGAGATGTAGCTCAACAATCGGTTCCCTTTTTCAAGTCGTTTGTAAAGACGCACTTCGCCATATTAAAAATTTTAATTAAAACAGCTTTTAAGAGCTTTGTAGTTGGAAGCCATAAAAGTTCCGCGATGACACTTTGCCCTAGTTAATTATAAGTTTTGTGACCACCGCCTGTTTTTTGCTAGCTCAATAAAATTGCTAACTTGCCAAACCATGAAATAAGCAATTTACGGTTTCAAAAGATATATTTTATGGTGAATTGCTATAACTACGAACGTTTCTACAAATGGCGTCTACAATCTGAACTCCGCGAACCAATTATAGACAACGCCGTGCAAAATTATTTTGCTATGGGATGACATCTGGCAGCATGTCCCAAATTGCAATGTCACATCATCATCGAGCATTATGAAATATTTAAAATATCCACTTCTTGTGTTGTGACGAATTATTTCTTAATTCGCCTTCTGTGAGACAACGTGCCATTTGACGAAAGCAAACGTCATGAAATTAAGGAAATGACATTAGACATATTATGTCATCCCATACATTTTATGACGTTCGCTTTCATCACCTCTAAATTTAATGGCACGTTGTCTAGACCTCCAGAGGACAAACCTTCAATTATCCTGTTGACATCTATGATGATATAACGCTAGCACGGGGACAAAACCGCGCAAACGAAACCCTGATCTATCCCTGTCACTATCACGCGGGCATAGAATAAGGGCGAAGAGTGAATTTCCACTAGTACCGTCAATCCGGGCAACATTGCATTGTGATCACAAGGGGTATGTGGATGGAAAAGTCGAAAGCAGAAAGTTTGATTTAAGAACTTTGTTGGGACTAGTTAGGAGATAAACGTACTAAAAGTCCTTGCCCCTCCGAGGTCCGCTCGAGGGGGGGGGGGGGGGGGCACAAAGATGGAACCGTTTTTTTGTTTTTTGCTTACATCTCAAAAACGATTAACTTCGGCTGCCAAATGAACTTTATCGTGGCTATTAAGATACCTTCCAAAGCAAGACGAAACTAGAGCTTTCGGTTCTCCCACCAGCGATCACCCACTTAGTTTTGACGAGTGATTAACACGAGTAGTGCAGTCGGGCGCAAGTCAGTGATAACCCTCTTTGGTTTTTTGGGGTCGTAGAGTAACGCAGGTTCTACTGACACTAGTTTCGTTTCCACTTATCTGCGGCCGCGTGTGTATCACCGACGATACTTTTACAACTTTCAATTATCGGAAACACAAGATTTGTTAAAATTACGCCCGCAAGTAAAAAGCAACACGCTACCTGTGATTTCGCTCAAATAACTACACGATGATGCATGTGTACGTGCTTCTTTACACGCAATTATGTAATGGTTTGAGCAGTTCAAGTTCGGTTTCCTTCTTTATAATTCGCTAGGGAAACTTATATGTGAGGTACCTTGAAACTTGGCTCATAAACAGGAATAGGATCATTAAAGATAAATAAAAAATACCAATTTTTTTTGGCCATAAATGACGAGGTTTTAAAAGAAAATCGTTTTCGTCCAATATCGATAGGTCGTATGGCAGAATGTGATGAGTAGTCATTGCCTATCATAAAAAAAAAACTAACAGCTTTATAAACCGACCATAGACTACTTAGAACAGTTGTCAGTTTTCTTTTTTTTGAGACTGGCCATGGCTACTTTTCATTCTGCCATACGACCTATCGATATTTGACAAAAAGAAAATTATTTTTTAACATTATTATTTGCAACCGAAAAAAATTCGTATTTTTTATTTGTACTTATTGACCTTATCCCTGTCTATGAGCCAAGTTTCGAGGTACCTTACACATACGTTTCCTATGCGAATTTAAACTATACTTAAAACTTGCTCTACGTGACTTTTTTATAAGTATTAGAGTGCAATAAATACATAATTTTAACAAACTAAATTTAAATTAGATAAAAAATTTAAAATCAAATAAATTGGAATTTATTCATCACAGATTTAAATATCTAGGTTGCACGGTAACGGACACCAACCAAAGAGAAGATGAAATTGAGATTCGGGTCCAAAATGCACAAAGATGCTCGGCAGCTCTATATAAAGTGTTAGTGTCCAAGCTTATACATAGAAAAACCAAGATCCGGGTCTATAAGACAGTAATAAGACCGATCTTAATGTATGGCTGTGAAGCCTGGACACTGACACAGAAAGAAGAGAATAAGCTCTTAGTGGCAGAGCGGAAAATTTTGCGGAAAATTCTAGAACCGGTCAAGGAGGCGGATGGCAGATGAGGCGAAGGAAAAATAGGCAGATCGAAGACCTAGTGCCCGAACCCAACATCATGGGCGAGAACAAGGCTGCAAGGCTTCGCTGGCTCGGTCACGTGGAGAGAATGGGAGAGGATCGGGCCGCCAAAAGAGCTTACGTGGGACGACCGAGTGGGAAAGGACCAGTCGGTCGCCCCAGGTACAGATGGGGTGACGAAGTGCGGAAAGACCTGGATGCCCTCCAGAGAGCCGATTGGCAAGAAGCGGCACAGAACAGGAAAGAATGGGAAACTCTCGTGTCGGAGGCCAAGATCCTCTTGGGGTCGCTGAGCCAGCGTAGTAAGTAAGTATTCATCACATCGTCATCATCAATCCAACCCTATTTGGTCAAAGCGACCACTGTCTACTCCTGCGAAGGGGATATGGCATAAAAAAATAATAAAAGCGTAATCAGCGTACAAAATTGATTGATGCTAGTTTAAATTACTGACACATATTTAGTTCTCTCAAGGGACCTTACGACTAACGCTATGTTATATTTGATCTAAATACTTAAACAAGAAAATGAGACTGAAAATAAAGTTGTGTTAAGAATAGTTTTCCTCTTTTCTGTAGGTAAATTTAGCATATTTGCTGGCGAGCAGTATCTGCAATAATTATATATTCTTTATTGCGCACAAATAACATAAAGTTTTTAAATGAAAATTGTTTACAAAGGCGAGCTTATCTCTTTAAGAGATCTCTTCTCTTCCATCTCTTCAGGTGTGGAAGAATGTCATTAAAGCGGGCACAGGGATGAGCATTAATGAAATGATAATCTGCATTATATAAAAGGAATTTTCTATTTTGATTCCTAAATTGAATTAACAGGGCGCAGAAGTTTACACCTTCTAAAATCATCTTAAAATCTAGATTATTTTGCCAATAATGTCATAGGAACACGTTGCGCGTAGATCGAAACCCGCACGAGAGCCAACGCCACAGTACTGCCCTACTTTACAATGCAAGAGTGGACATCGAATTTTGATGGAATTGGCGAAACTCAATTTCCTTCCGGATGGGCTGCCGAGTGACCTAGTGACGTCACTGTGCAGTAATTGTGCAGGGACTACGCTATCCCAACGCATGCGCTGCGGGAGCATATAGGGTTGCTAAGCTGAGAAAATTTAAATCGCAGCGGACTGACGATTCCTCAAACCACAGGATTTTTCTGTATGAACCAAGATAGCTGTCGTGCAAGCAAAGGTATGGAATCGATGTAACAGGGCTCAGGCCGTACAAAAAACAGCCTCACAGCCTTTTTGTCTTAAAGTAGGACTCCTTTCCGACCTATATACAAGGTGTAACAGAACGGGTATATCAACCCTGAAGGATGTGATTCTGCCCATGAAACTGAACAACTTTCCCTAAGGAACATAGGTCGAAATACGAAAAAAAAATTTTGACCTCCCATACAAAATGCGCGATCAGCTGATTCAGTTTCTATGGGAGGTCAAATTTTTTTTTTCGTATTTCGACCTATGTTCCTTAAGGAAAGTTGTTCAGCTTCATGGGCAGAATCACATCCTTCAGGGTTGATATACCCGTTCTGTTACACCTTGTACGAGCGCGATTTTGAAATTTGAAGTTGGAAGCGCGCGTAGGCCTGCATATTCAGTACAAAAGACCCTCAGGAGGACCACGCGAATCGCGCGGGAGTTGCGGGTTGCGGGGTAGATTGCAAGGGAGGCGGAGAGTGTCCGTTCTATATGATAGCACTATTACTTTATTCAGTGCCCTATTTCATCTTCACGTACCTGTATCATAAAACGTCCGATGCTGGTACAGGGAGCTCTCCCTATTATTTTTCAGAGAATCGGTGACCGATTTTTTGTCGGCATCCCGCTCTGACGTGTTATCACCTGAATCTTCCGTCCTTGTCCTGGGCGATAATCGGCCACCGATTCTCGGTCGTGTGCGGGCAGCCTTACAGTGTAGAAGATTTTGTGATGGATATACGCCATATTCACATATGTTTGGCGATATACAGAATGATGCTGCTGCCCATCTTCAAGATAAGAGTGGCAGAAATAAAATTAAACTTACCTGGCAATCTAGACAACCTGCCATTTGACGAAAGCAAACGTCATGAAATTTATGGGATGACATTTGAGATATCATGTCATCCCATAGATTCTATGACGTTCGCTTTCGTCATCATTAAATTTAACACATATTTTTATTACATCATGTTGTTATTTATGTTATTTGTTTTTATAGTGTAGTGATATGTATAAAAGAAACAAGGCAATAGTTTGTGAAGGCGTTCCTAGCCTAACATCCTTACGGCATAATATTCTTTAGACTTAGGATTGTAACACTGAGTTTAAAGGTAAATATTGTACATATTTTATCAATAAAGAAGTTTTTAAAAGTAAGTAAAAATTTAATGACAGGTTGTCTAGACCAAAGACCCCCTGTGAAATGATTTACATTCTGTAACTGGTAATAAATACAGCTTTATTTTTTTATCACCCCGGAAACTTTAAAAAGTGACTTACAGCTTTGTGGTTCTGCCACTGTTCTGTTCGAAACTGAACAAACTGAACTTTCCCAAGAAATGTAGAAATATGAAAAAAATATATTATATTGCGCGCAAAGAAAGATGAGACCTGTCAGATGAAAGTAGAGGAGATTTTGCGCAGGTACAGCCTTGCCGCCAAAATGGCCTGCGAACTGTCAACCACGTGATCCGTCAAGTCTCATCTTTCGTTGCGCGCATTGTACCTCTCATACATGTGCTGTCAGCTGATGCAGTTTCTATGGGATATCGAATTTTTTTTCGTATTTCGACCTATATTCCTTGGGAAAAGTTGTTCAGTTTGATAAAAAAAAATAAGGTTGTATGTATATTGAATTAAACTACACTTGTGCAGCTATGCCAACCCTATCCTCGTCCAATCTAAACTTGACTTTGAAACGCAATTTTCAAGGTCACAATGAATTTTTGACCAAATACGAGTTTAAAAAGCGACCTGTCTGTGTATTTCTTATCTTATCAATTCTGTGCAACTGTTACAAGAGACGTACTATAATTTTTATTTGTGCAAATATTTATTTTCATTTATTTGACCACCCATTGGACAAGAATGTCGGTTAGTCTGAAGGTGTCCTTTTTAGGGTTCCGAAAAAATACGAAACCCTGATAGAAAATCACCTTGTGGTCCGTCTGTCTGTCTATCAAGGCCCTTTTTCTCACAAACGGGTGAAGTTGAAACTAATTTCAAAATAAGGAAGATGCATGTCATGACGGTGTTAAATGTTAATACCTGGCCGAAAGAGCTTTGCTCTGTATAATCTTAACCAAACCCAACAACAGATGGCGCTGTAGGATTTCTGAAACGCGCTATTTTCAAGAAATCCCCAAAAAACCAGAGAAAATGAATTTTCCGAGACATAAGACAGCTAGATAGATTTTTGGCCCAGAAGCCCCCCGTATAGTAAATTTCATCGAAATCGTTAGAGCCATTTTCGAGAAACTGATTATAAATATAAATATAGGTTAGGTTATCTGTTAACCCTTGCACTAGAAACAAGTCTTATGTAGTGCAAGGTTTAACAGGTTGGCCTAGGCAAAACCAGTTTGGCCTAAAATCGGGTTTGGCCGGTAACATATCCACGAATAATAATTTGATTTCGCTGACCTGTGTGGCAACGAACGACAAATCTCTGTTGCATGAGTTGCCATCCTAAATAAAATAGAACAAAGATAAAACCGAGGCCACTTAGGAAAAGACCAGACTTCATTATCACCTACGAGTAGCAATACAGTCAAGTATTGTTTATATTAACAATTTAGCATCGGTTATCTATGCTCTTAAATAATGTGCAGTTTCAGATAATACGAAACCAGTTGTTACTAAGAGATGGAACAAAATATTGAGCTGGTCAAAAAGAGGTCAATTGGCCTAAGATTATAAATAAACTGAAATATAAAATCATTGAAAGAAAGATGCGTTGCCAGAAATTTACTTTTGCAACATTAATTAACTTTCTAAACTATGGTAGGTTTGTAACATGGCACTTCGGTGGAAACACTTTGACATTGAGCGGGTCTCTGGTTTCGGGCGATTGTAGCGTAGCGCTAGTTCAGCTTATACTGGTTTTATTTCTAAGTGCTTGATGCCGTGCGAACCATATTTATTAAACTGTATTAAAGTTTGAGGCAGTTCAAATATTCCCCTTAAAGTTGGATGATTATTTACCGGAAGACATCCGATATAAAATCGTAACATCCGGCCCAACCAAACTAAGTTAAATCATGTTTACATTTTACCATAGGTATACCCAGTATTCAAGGAGGTTTTACTACGCTGGACTACGCTTCGCTTAGCGTGGGTTAAAACCTCCTTGCCAGTATTATATTACTCTATGGTATAACATATTTTTTTGCAATAAATTCTTTAAGGTCACAAAGTCACAACAAAATTTAAAAAATAAATGAATATATCAAAAACTCTCATCAGTGAAGCAAAACTAAGTATTTTTTTAGAATTTTTAAAGATACCTGTGACCAAGTCAACAATGCAAGCAACTTTTGCAACTCTTAAATCGGAGAAACTATCCGAAATTATTCAAATTTTTTTGTGTTTCAGAGTGTACTAGGCTGAATGACGTGGTTTGATTCTTGCAGTATGATATTTTTTTAAGACACTTTTTACAATCTCGTTTCAAGAATCGATCCCCAGGACTACAGACATACCTTGGGTTGAATTAAATTTAAATATTTGTACAGGTAATACAGGATTGTATGATAAGATATCAAGATTAATGTACAAGCTGTTGCTGGGTGCACATCGTTACAAGATACGAGATAAAATGTTTTAATAAAGGACACGAAAAGAACACGTGACTCATACGAATCTAAATCGTCAAAATTAATATATATATTCTTTATTGTGCACAAATTACATAAAATTGTAGTTAACATAAAATTTGTTTACAAAGGTAAGCTTATCTCTATAAGAGATCTCTTCCAGCCAACCTAGCTTGTGTGAAAGAATGACATGAAAAGGGGCACAGGAATGTGCATTTAGAAGTGATAAATAATAAAGTTATAATTGTTAAGAGACGACAAGCAGAACTTAATGAAAATATATATATATATTGCTTTGTTACATATTATTATCGTTAAATTATTATTATTTCTTGTATTACCTATTTTCGACAAATAAATCTTATCTTATCTTATCTTATCTTAATTCTTTCAAAAAGGGGTGCAGATTATGGCTACTCAACTTGCAAAAATCTACAAGCAATTGGGAAATCGTAAAAGATTAAGTTAAAGCCTTCTGTTGTGGCATTTTTGTATTTAATTTAAAGTATATTTTATTCTGTAAATCGTAGGTGAAGACTGAAAAGCAGCAGTAATGCTGAGGCTTCTTCCTTTCATCCTATTGTAAAGTGTGCTTTAGTATTAAGAATGTGGATGAATAAATGACTTCTATTCTATTCTGTGTCTGGAATATATTTAACGTTTTATGAAATGTATTTTGTGTAGATTGAGATCAGATTACCATATTTAATTATTCCTGTTACATTACAAAATAAATTGTATATCAATACTGCCATAATATTTACCGAAACTCAAGATAAGAAACATGCAACTTTGGTGATAAAAAAACTGATATGATATCTACCCAACTAAACAATATTAAAGGTGGTAAAGGTCAGGTATAGGTGGGGTATACGTTGAATGAATTATTGTTTGTTATTTTATTGAATTATTAGCACCTGGGCGACCGAGCTTAGCTCTGTATAACCCTAACCAAAACTCACCAACAGATGGCGCTGCAGGGTTTCTGTAACGCGTTATTTTGAAGAAATGCCAAAAAAAGGGAGGAAACAAATTTCCACAGATGAAATAACGAGATCGATTTTTCGCCTCCGAAAACACCCGTATGGTTAATTTGCTGATTTATTTCTAACATTTAACTTTCGATCGATCTCATTTCAAGTGACGATGGGATAAAAGATAATACACGTCATTTTATATTATATGTTATAGTTTATATTATATGTTTAGATAATAGGCCTACCTCACTGATGTCGAATATACCATACTCCTTCTACTTAACGACCGTATCTATTCACTCTTCCATTAACTCTATATTCGGGAAACAAAGAGTTTAGACAACGTGCCAATAAATTTAGAGATGACGTAAGCGAACGTCATAAACCGATTCATAAAATATATGGGATGACATAATATTTCAGTCAATTCCATACATTTCATGACGTTCGCTTTTGTTAAATAGCACGTTGTCAAGACGGTCAAGACCCAAGGGGCACATTGCAAATAAAGAAAAGAGATTACATCAACTATTAACAACTCCAATTTAATGAAACAACAAACGTCGGAGATTACGCCTCAATACTTTGGACTGAAACTTAATCTTGACAAAAAAATCACGTTTTTTACTCGTGCTTAGAGGTCGCAGAAATTGCCAGCGGTGCATTGACACATTTATTTCAGCCAGTAAAATTCCTATGATAATGAAAGCGGCGGATAGCGAGTTTGATTATTTAGAGACAAAATTTAAAAGTATGGAGAAAAACGGTCATGACTTTTTCTTGTTTTGGTCTTCCTGCCGTTTTGGTTACGTGCTATGAAATCTAGCTCTATAAGTAGTTCGAGGCTCGTTGATTCCAATACTCTTCTACGCTGCAAAGACTTGAAATTTGACGACAATAAATTTCGTATTGTTGGCGTCGAACACATATTCTCACTTTCTTTAAATCCATCGAGTGCCAAGTAGTACAGTGAAAAGTAGAAAGCACCGGAGTAACAGTGGAGCACAAGTAAGATGGAGGAAGCAAAAAAAAAACAGCATTATTAGGATCAGGAAAAAGACTAAAATTATTAAATCACAACTTTTCTCACAAGTAGAGGTAAGCTCCCGTTTAAAGTACATTTGGCCGGTTTTTTTTTACTTATTACTCAGGTTCGCATTCTAATAGCCTATTATGCAAAGCCTATCATGTATCTTTACTTTATCTAGTTCGTCGTACTTTTACAATATCTGAAGATACAAGATAGCAATATAACTAAGGTTCTCTTGCAAGTCTAGATTAGCACTCGCTTTGTTTTATTTATTTCTTTTAGTATGACTGACTGTATGACACACAAATAATATTAGAAAACTAAAATTTTTAAAAGGTTTAAATGTTGGATAAAATGTTTTAATCCAGAAGCCCATTGATTTGCCAGATGAAATCAAGCTATTTTCCCGTAGAAAAAAAATTACTTAGTCTAAAAAAAGTCTTTCCAAGTTATCATCTTGAGACATATTAAAAAATAAATGCTAAGTGTATAAATATTTGTGGCATTTGTTTTAATTATTTTCTAAAGTATAGACTTCTACAAAATAGCGGCCAAGTGCGTGTCGGGCAACGCGCAGTATAAGGTTCCGTATTTCATAACGATATAATATACACTTTTTGCCCCCTATTATTGCTCAGCGAGATCCTAGCGCCTGATTGCTGTTTTTATTATTTCCAGTTTTTCAGCTATATCTCATTAACCTGTGAAAGTTTCTTAGCAGTGATAATTTTCCTTTTAATTTCATCATCTCTGCTACCACTGTGATTTTTTTCACATATCCAATAACAACCGTTTAGCCGGCAGGGGGGGGGGGGGGGACACTCGACTCTAACAAAAATAGCGCTTTAGGGCTTAAAATCGAAAAATAGTCTTCGCCGACTGACATTATTTTTAAAAGACCTATCTAACGACTACCCACACTATGGTGCAGATAAGAAAAAAAAATCACCTCCACTTTACTTGTTAAGGAGGCACCCTGAAAAAAATATTTTTCAAGATTTTATTTTAACACTTTGTAGGCGTAAACTAAATGTATATCCGTACTAAATTTCAGCTTTCTAGTACTAAGGGTCTTTGAGCTAAGCCGCGGACAGACAGACAGACGGACGGACATGACGCAACTATAAGGGTTCCTTTTTGAATACGGAATCCTAAAACATAACATAACATCACGCCTTGTTCCCGTCGGGGTAGGCAGAGACCACAGTTCTCCACCTGCTACGATCTTGACATACTTCCCTTGCTTCCTGAACTTGCTTCAAAACAGTAATTAATGTAGTTTCTCAACGTTGAAAATACTAAGACACAAAACACAAGTCTAAAGTATCGGGAGAACGTGGATATGTAAGGAAAAATACCTAACTTCCGATACGAATTTTCCATCGGCAAAAAAGGTAAGCAAATCTGACTTGTTTTTATTCGCGAATGTGTTGAAAAACGCCGTAAGAAGCACGTGCGCTTTGGTCATTACGCTCTCGGCTCCATTATGCCCCCGCCTGTGGCTTGGGCTGCAATTCTTGAGCCACGAGCGTAATCACCAAAATAGCACTTGCATCATAATCATCATCATCATCAACATATAAGCTGAAAGACGTCCACTGCTGGACATAGGCCTCCCCTAAAGATCTCCATGACGACCGGTCCTGCGCTGCTCGCATCCAACGGCTTCCCGCGACCTTGTCCAGATCGTCGATCCACCTTGTGGGGGGCCTGTCAACGCTTCGTCTTCCGGTACGTGGTCGCCACTCTAGAACCCTCACGCCCCATCGGCCATCAGTTCTTCTTGCGATGTGCCCTGCCCACTGCCACTTTAGTTTAGCGATTCTCAGGGCTATGTCAGTTACTTTAGTTCTTCTGCGGATCTCCTCTTTTCTGATTCGGCCTCGCAGAGAGACTCCGAGCATAGCCCTTTCCATAGCCCTTTGGGTGACTTTGAGCTTCCTGATAAGGCCACGTCTCGGTGCATATGTAATCACTGGCAACACGCACTGGTCAAAGACTTTCGTCTTGAGACACTGCGGTATTTTCGACGTGAAGATATTGCGGAGCTTCCCGAACGCTGCTCATCCGAGTCGGATACGACGAGTAACCTCTGTCTCTAGGTTTGATTTACCCAGCTGGACTGTTTGTCCCAGGTATTGTATTCATCGACATCTTCGAGCGTTGAGTCTCCAACTTTGAGTGGAGTGGGTACAACAAGGGCGTTAGACATAATTTTCGTCTTATCCATGTTCATTTTAAGACCCACTTTTAGTGAAACTCTACTGAGGTTATTGAGTATCGTGCCGAGATCTTCCAGCGTCTCAGCCATTACGACAATATCGTCGGCAAATCGCATCTTGCATCTTAATACTCCTTCGTTATTCATGTATTTTACGTGAATCTTTCTAAATTGAAATCTTTATTTTATTTATGACATAGACAAATCCCAAATTCAGAGTAAAAGACGTCCAAGTACATAATATCAAATTAATTAAAGCCGTCCTCTCTCCTTCCCATCAGTCCATTAAAACCTCAAAGTAAACAAATCACTTAAGTTTTAATCAATCTCAGTCACACATAATTTGCTGCGATACTAAACGGTGCACCGTACACCGTGTCCCGTGCTAATTGCGAACACGTCTATAAAAAATTAATTACGATATGATTGCCTTATCGCGGTTTGACTTAATGTTGCAAATGAAGAAGGCGTCCAGTTTGATTAATTAAAACTTGTAACCCGTATTGTTAAGGGGTAGAACATGGTTAGAGAGCCATTGATTTTTAACAGCGCACTCTAGATGTTAGGAGTATATGGGGTATAAGGGACAGCCTTCCTAAAACTGAAAGGGCATGATCAGGCAATGATACTTTCAGGAAATGAAAAAAAAATCGGCCTCTCCATACAAACTGTCCAATAAATTAAACGATTTTGTATGGACATGCCAATTTAGGTATTGTTCATTTCCTGAAAGTTTAATTCATTGAAAGTTGTTCAGTTTTTCATGCCCGTTCAGTTTTCGGAAAGCCGTCCCTCACAGCCTGTATAATATTCGCTCAGATGAATATTCGAAAATACCACGAAACGTTTTGAGAAAAGTAGGAAGTGCCTTGTTGGTTCCTTCGGGCTGGTCTTGGCACTACCGTGCCACCAGATTTTTCACATCAGCGGGTAGAACTAAAACTATTGTTTATCTACTACGGAACTACTGCGCGTGAGTGTAGGGTTCCGTAGTTGTCTCAGGAAGTTTTTATTTTTTCACAAACATTTTCCCTTCTAATAAAGATCCAGCGCCTGAATGCTATTGCTATTTCTGATATTTTTCAGTATTTTTACTATTCCTCGTTAATCTGTAAAGTCAGTATACTTAGCTGTGATATTGACATTGTAATTTTTTTTTACGTTTCTGATATCATCCGTTTAGCTGGCAGAGGTGGGGGGGGGGGGGGGGGCACTTGACTCTAGCAAACAATTCTAAATATTTCACAAACGGATCCCTAAATCAAAAAACGTTCTGACAATACTTTCAATATTTTTAAAAGACCTATCTAACGGCACTACAATGTGGGGTGGAGGTAATTTTTTTTTTTCATCCCCGCTTTACTTTTAGGGAAGTATCTAAAAATTTTTTTTTTAAATTTAATTTTATCACTTTGTCAGCGTGACAGATAAGTATAAGTACTAATGAAAAATTACAACTTTCTAGTACTAGAGGTCTCTGATGGGTCTGTTGACCTGATAGGTTTAATTAGTATACCCTGTGGGTATACCCATGCCACACTCCGGACACTACATAAGTACAACGAGTAGACCACCAATTTGAAATTGGAAGGTCGCGTAGGCCCGCATCATCAATACAAAAGACTCTCAGGAGCTGACCACGCGAATCTGATTCTAGCGGGCGTGTGTGCCGCACCTCGTACCCCTGTGCGGGGTGGATTACAAGGGGGGCGGAGGGTTGATAGTACTACTTAGTATTACATTATTCTGTGCCCATGCCACTGCATGGCAAAGGCCTGGCTTCTCTTCTTTCGCTCCCTTGTATTCAGCACCGCTCTTGCCTTCTCAAGACGTCCACTCGGCTCTTTAACGCCCGTCAGCGGTTTGGAAGGACATAAGGCATTCTGGTTTTGGTTTGTAAGACTTTTTGTGTCCATTTTGTCAGGCCTTTTTCTTGCCAAAAACAATGATGACTCAAGTCCAAAAATCAGACGATTGTGATAAAAAAGAACTTTTATTCAAATTTAAATCACTGTATCTTAATGGAATTTCGGTTCATCGGAGGTCACCTATCACAGTCAGGTAAGGTCCTTCAACAGTGGAAATT
This sequence comes from Athrips mouffetella, assembly GCA_947532105.1. Lineage (NCBI taxonomy): Eukaryota > Metazoa > Arthropoda > Insecta > Lepidoptera > Gelechiidae > Athrips > Athrips mouffetella. Next base: position 8,918,143 of record OX383973.1, read on the forward strand.
TCCATAGCTTTATAGGACCTGTCTTCAGGTATTAGTTTTATTCATATACCGCCAGTTGCACAAAGGATCTTTAAAGTTAAAGCTCCCTTAAGGCTATAGCTGACTCTTTGTGCAACTGGCTGATAGACTCTCAATCTTAATGCTATTTAAAAACTATTTGCTACTTGTTGATTATTTCTGTGTAGTTTCTCACAAATTTATTACAAGAAGAAGTGGTTCCTATAGCGAATACGACGAATAGATAATCATAGTATTCAGGACAAATTCGTAAGCACTAGGCAAATGTAAATAAAAGTGGCTAATAAAGCTAAAAACGTGAATAGTACAGGATACAGCAAAGTCACAATTAAAAGAATAAACATAACACATTGTGAGCTTCGCTGGTCTCAATATTACCCCCGGAGCCTTTGTATTGCGCGCGAGGCGATTCTGCGAAACCAAGTTATGGCCCTACAAAACGTCAGACGAATCATCAATGTTTAAATCGTAATATATTGAAGAATTTCGCAATTATCATATTTCATACTTATTTACGATGCCTAGGCTCCCAACTGACATCTATCCGACCGATCCTGGGAGGTCATAAAGTGTATAAACAGCGGCGTAATAAACGCGCGTTTTATTTCTTGTGTAATTATGTTTGTTTTGGTTTTTTGGCATTGTGTTGTGGGGATGTGGGGGGGGGTTGTGCGGGGGGAGGGGTTTACGACCGTCTGGGCGATACGGCGAACGTTTTACTGTGACGGTTCGCCGTGGGGAAGTTACGTGGTCTACGCAAGCTGTAACTTATTTGTTATGGCTCTTGAAGACGATTCAGCTTAAAGCAAGAACTAACTTCAGGTAACAATTGTAACTAGCAAACTAAACCCTGCTAAGAAACTACGTGGATCTGACTTCCGCAAGACTTAATTTAAAAAATATGCCTTCTGCCACTAACTAGGTGGTATGTGGTCACCACTGCCCATATATATAAACATAAATATTGAATATATTGGGATTTATAAACATTGGGGGCATTTTACACAAATTCATCTAATCCCAAACTAAGCAAAGCCTGTACTATGGGTACCAGAGACTGATATACATACACATATAGATATATAACACCCAGACACAGAACAAACACTTGTGTTCATCACACAAATGTTTGCCCTGGGCGGGGATCGAACCCGCGGCCCACGGCGTGTGAGGCAGGCTCACTACCAACCACACCAACGGGCTTGTCAACCATGTCAGCCATGGCACCTACTTTTGTAAAATATTTTGAGAACTAACATGAAATGTCTCATGAGCTGGTAATTTCTGCTTCTTTGTCTTTAGAACCGAAGCACTGCTGCTTGACGGAAGAAATAAAAAAAATACTATAGTAATTTACCGAGATGGATAATACATAAAAGCTGTACCAACTTCAGTAAGTAAAACAACTAAGTTCACCAAGGTGTGCCACGAGAGATTTTTATTTTCCGTGGTCCACCTAGACGTACAGTGCAGGGTGTCAAACAAACTACGATGATTCTCCTAAGACACTTCGTTGAAAGTAGGAGTACCTACATAATTAAACTAACCCAAATCTTTTGGTACTTGGGGCGGATACGTCCCGTCAATCAATCGTCTTTTCCTTCAATTACTGCAGTCGCATATAATTTTATTTTTCTTAGTATGTTATTTGAAATATGTGTTGTCTCACCCTTAACCCGGTTGTAAGTTAAAACGTGGCGTTACGAGCGCAAAGAGCGGTCTCGACAGACACGTTTACGCCCGCAATGAATCCTGCAAGCGGAAATATCACAACAAACACACTGCACTTTTATTATTAACATTTTGTATATTAAACGGACGGAAATTGCAACGAAAAATATGTTGCTCATTTTAAAATATCGTTGTACTATAAAAAAAATTAAGTTCTTTTTTACATTACATCCTTAATTTGCTTGAAGTAAATCCTCAAATAAATTAAAATGTTAAAATGTAGGAAACGTAGTGATTACTTTCTCTTTGAATGTTGAATAAACCGATACGACGTTTTCCATAAGTCTCGTTAATTTATCATTTATCTCTATCAAAACTACAAAGGCAATAAAATAGAGCTTTACATTGGCAGTGGCTAACAAGGTACTAAACAAGAATATCTTTACTTATCCTGTTGCATCTAGTCACAAAAATAAAATAAAAAGTTTAGACTATTTTAACCTATTACTTAGACTTTGAAACTGAACAACTTTCCTTGAGGAACATAGGTCAAAATTAAAAAAAATATCTCTCGTACAAAATGAGCTGGTGCAGTTTCTATGGAAAGAAATTTTTTTTTTTTCGGTATTTCGATCTATAAAAGTTGTTCATTTTGACGGTCTGATCTGAGTACACCATATAATATTAGGTCTTTACCTATGAAATTGCCGTTTTGTATGGCGAATTTTAGGTAAACTCAATTTTCAGTACTAACATTTTTGCATTTTTCTTAGGAATTATAAATCTAATTTTTTTAAGCATTATTGGGAAGACATTAAGCTAACAGAAGCTTAAATTTAATTTTCGAAAAATATTATCTGTATAAAAATATAACAAATCTAATGATGAAATCGGACGACATTTAAGACGAACAATTTTCGAACCTTTAATTTTATATATCAAACTAAAAATAAAAACTTTATTTTATGCGTTAATTGATAACCTTGAAGTCAACTTTCAAATATAAGACAAATGAAAAAATAGCATTAGAATTGTAGGAATTATGATCTCATTAATCTGTAAGAAAATTTCGGCAATTTCATAGGTAAAGACCTATTACCAAACTTATTGTTGCGCTTCCCTGCCTTATCTTCTTTTTTAAGAGCCAAGCTCTAGACGGTGGAGTAACTTGCAGTCAGAAGTTGGCTTATTATTGCAAAATTTGTTTTGCAGCTGCAAATTAAGTCCTTAACCGTCAGTCTGTAGAGAATTGTAGTATTTCTTCAATTTAAGAGCCTGGCTCTTGTGCATCGCTTAAAATAGAGCAGTTTCAACAAGAACAGAAGTATTTTAACAAACCCGATTGAGACACCACATTACAGAGGACCTTATCAAACAAAGGTAAAATACAATAATGTCCATATTTGTCTTCTGAGATAAAAATAATTCTTATGGAGTAGAGTAAAGGGTGTCATAAGAATTTACCAAAAGGGTTCAGTCATAAAGATAAATCAATGCGATACAACATACAACAGCGACGATATTTGATTTGTAATTTAAGATCACCGTCTGTCAGATAGAATTAAATTTTGGTGACTACGAATTTTTAGATAAAATATGTATAAGCAACTAAATTTTGTAGCCCAGAAATGTATGATTGTGCATTTATATACTACACCATAACTGAAAATTTTAGATATGCCAGTGAGTTCTAAATTAGCTATCTTACATTTTATCTTCTTATTTAAGTGGCTATTAATGATTCAATGTTTTTTTGCCGTTATTATGTCTTTGCTCCTTTAGTAAGACTTACTTTAATAATTATCTCTCAGCTCGCTTTGCTTCAAACAGGCCAGACGTAATTTGGCTGCCACACCGACGGATAATAAGAGATGGACGAAAACTATTTGGACATGTAACTACAGCCACTAACACACCTAGCTGAATTCAAAGACTTATTCGGCATACATTGCTCGTTGAAGTTAGGATATTGCAATTAACATAACCAAGCCTCCCAGCAATGTATGCCGAATTGGTCTTTGAATTCAACTAGGTGTAATCGTGGCTTAACTGTTGTGAAGATCCTAGGGAGAGCTAGGTCAAGGACGTTCTGTATAATCCATTTTTAGGGTTCCGTACCCCAAAAGAAAAAAAACGGAACCCTTATAGGATCACTTTATTGTCCGTATGTCTGTCTGTCTGTCAAGACCCTTTATCTCACGAATGGGTAAAGGTATCAGGTTGAAATTAATACCATATATTAGGATCCATGAACCACACAAGATCTGAAAATTTAATTTTTTTACAACGACGCAATCAAAAGATATGGCATTTTATGTCCTCATCTCCATACATTTATGCAAAAAGCAAAACCTACAGGGTACTTCCCGTTGACCTAAAATTATGAAATTTGGCAAGAAGCTAGGTCTCACAGTACAAATAATGGGAAAAGTCTGAAATCATTAAATATTACAACTTTTCTCACAACTAATGGTAACCAATTGTGGTGAGCTCGAGTTTCAAGAACATTCATGTAAGAGAGGGGTCAAGTTGGATGGTCGCGGAGGCGATTTTTGTTTTAGTTCTATTTTAAAAACGGGAACACTTACAAACTTGAAAATTGGTATGTCTATAGTGCATAAGCTATAAAATAACAACAAGTAATAAAATTTGGTCAAGCGCGTGTCGGACTCAAAAAATGTAGCACATTAACTTACTGAAATTTCAACTAATACAATTATGATTATGTGGTGGTACGGAACCCTCGGTGCGCGAGTCCGACTCGCACTTGGCCGGTTTTTTTCGTTTATTCTAGGCTTACCAATCTATTTTGCAGCCATGACACTAAAACTAGAGTAGGTATATTTGACGGAAAGAAAAACATTGTTTTACAAACTTCTTTTTTCTGACAGCTTTAGCGGATTACTTTTGACATAGCTGCAAAATGTGTTGGCAAGTGTTGGATAAACGAAAAAAAAACATCATAATGATTTATACGAAAATAAATCTCGCCATTAGAAAATTATGTGCTGCATTGCTTGTTATGATTTTCACCTTTTTTAAACAATTTCGTCCCGAATAAATTCAATCAATGCATCTGTGACGGAACGGAATATATTTCAGTTTAATGGAAAGGAACCATTTCAGTGCGGATCTCCAAAAAACGTAAGTTATAGTCAAATTATTTTGAATTGTTTTTGTGTTTCTCGAACGTCTGACAATGTTGCAGTTCTCTTATTAAAGTTAATCGAAAAAACTTATCCTATAAGAAAATACCACAAGTAAGAGAATTTTAACGATTCCAAGTTTTTATAACTGGCTCTAGCTATCTTTAAAAATATTTTTACGTCCCAGTCAATAAAACTCATTTTAACGTATTTTTTTGCAATTTGCAAGTAGACTTTAATGTTTATGTACATATCCACAGAAGCACCGCCTCATCTGGCATTTTCAGTATCCAAATTAGCTAAGTACCTAACTTACTCGTATTATCAAATCGTGTGGGTTACAAGGTCATCATAACATCCCATGATACGTCCACCACAGGACAGGGAGCTCCCTCCAGAATTCTAGCTTTCGCTGAAAAAGTGTGGAGGGGAAGTACCATAGTCACCTCGCTTGTTAGCGTTACGGCTGTCACCATGGACCGCGGTTGTAGGTGACCGCAATAAGTAAGATGTAAGATACACAGGATGCTGCTGCCCATCCACCAGTTAACCCTTAGTCGCCTCTTACGACACCCACGGGTATGCATGGGTTGGTACTATTCTTTGCCGGCACCACACGGGACACGGATTACAAGGTAGATTGACGGAATTATACCTCCTTTTAGCACTTCTTTCTTGTCGGTGAGGAAACTACCACGCCTTTTTATCCTCTTCTTCCTCGACATCTTTGATAAGTCGCACAAACCTTTTTACTTATGATACGACTATTTGCCTTCTCCTTAATCTAGTCCTTGTAGCAACGTCCTCTATCCTTTTTAGGGTTCCGTACCTCAAAATAAAAAAAACGGAACCCTTATAGGATCACTTTGTTGTCCGTCTGTATGTCTGTCAAGACCCTTTTTCTCACGAACGAGAAGAGGTATCAGGTTGAAATTGATAACGAATATTAAAATCCATAAACCACACAAGATCTGAAAATTTAATTTCTTTACAACGACGCAATCAAAAGATATGGCTTTTTATGTCCTCATCTCCATACATTTATGCCAAAAAGCAAAACCTACAGGGTACTTCCCGCTGACCTAGAGGGGTCAAGTTGGATTGTCGCGGAGTTTTTAAAATCAAAGAGCAAAAGCTTTTAGTATATCATATGGTAGATAGGTACGGAACCCTTAGGGCGCGAGTCCGACTCGCACTTGGCCGGTTTTTTTCCCTTAACCATCTATTTGGGATGGTTTCTAAAGAATTTTTCTGAAAATCCCTTTTGAGAAAATACAATAAAATCAATCTGTTTTTGATGTTTTTGTCTTGTCACGAAAAATAGTTATTTGTTATTCAAGGCAGCAAAATTGTTGTTTGGCGCGAGAGCCTTGTATTGAAACTCGAGCAAGCGAAGGATTCTAGGATTGGATTGGTTCAAACGAAGAATCATGACGTAGCGAGGATTTCAGGGCACAAGACACTAAACAACTTTACTGCCGAGCGAAACACAATTTATATCCTCAATATAGCGAGTAAAATGCCAACGAATAGCACCAGTACCTTATACCGTATTTCATCATCACGTTCTAATTGCAAAAAACTTTTTCACGCTAGCGGGTAAAAATGACTTTTGCCCACACAATTAGACTAATTAAAATTTCAAAATCTTTTCTAAGCTAGCGAGCATAAATGACTTTTGCACGCAGATTTCGACCGATAAAGCAAGGTTTTCTCAGCTAGTGCGCTGAAAACAAAGTTTCTTCAATAACGCGAAATTACACACAATTCACAACTATTAATTACTCAAAACTACAGCCCAGATATTCGCATTCAGACGTTTTTAATTAGCGTCTAGCGTCCACACGGAGTGGACTGGACGAATCCTTTTAGTCCAGTGTATTATCCTGCAGGTCGTAAACGGTTTTATAGGTCGTAAACCCAAGTGGAGATACACATCCAGGCCGAATGCGTTTCGCATACTTGTTGCACTTTTATAACCAATATATTTCGGTTTGATTTGTAACTTCTGGACGGCGGGTGCGGTTTTTTTAGTTTTCGTTTTCTGTGCTATTTGGTTTTGCGTAGGCGAGGTGGGCTTTATTACTGCTGTGAGAAAGCTAGGTCTGACATTGTATAGTACTTCACTTGAATACCATGTTTTATTGTCTGTTTGCCGATATATCTTGTAGGGCTGAATAAGAATATTCTTTTACCACGAGGTATACTTGGTATACCGTGTAAAAAGACTGGAAACCTGAACAAGAAGATAAGTAGCAGGGCAGCAGCGATCTTTTATGTATCAAGAAGACTTATTAATTAATTAATAAATCATTAAAACCAGCTGAATGAACTTACTGGCTGGATGACGCGTTCTATCATATTTGATTGAACTAAAATCGATCGAAATGCGGTTAGGTTAGGTTTCTTTTTAGGGTTCCATACCCACGCCGATGTCTGTCTGTCTGTGGGGTGTATGTATGTCATGAACCGTAATGGGTAGACAGTTGAAATTTTCACAGATTGTGTATTTCTGTTGCCGCTGCAACAAAAATAAAAAAAAATAAGGGGGCTGCCATACCAAAAACGATTTTTTTTGTTTTAGATCTATTGTAAAAACGGAAACACAAACGTGAAAAATGGTATACTTATAGTGCGCTAAGGAATAACAACAAATAATAAAAACTGGTCAAGTGAGTGTCGAACTCGCGCAAATTTAATATCCTTCTGCGTGACTGCGCGTCCATAGCTAAAACGGTATTTTTACCTTAGTGGTATGGAACGGTTTTTAATGAAAATGACCAGACGCCTCATAATGTAATCGTGTTCTACAGTCGCCGACTACGATAATAGTAGTTTAAGATACAAGTTCCGTAGGTAGAATTATTACAAACGAGTCGAAGTTTTGTAAGCCCGAGACGAAGTCGAGGGTTTATCATCATCACGAGTTTGTAATAAACCTTACGGACGTGCATTTTACGTTTTTTAGGGTTCGTTCCGTACCTCAAAATAAAAAAACGGAACCCTTATATTATAGGATCACTTTGTTGTCCGTCTGTCTGTCTGTCTGTCAAGACCCTTTTTCTCACGAACGAGAAGAGGTATCAGGTTGAAATTGATAACGAATATTAAGGTCTATAAACCACACAAGATCTGAAAATTTAATTTTTTTTTACAACGACGCAATAAAAAAAATTGGCTTTTTATGTCCTCATCTTCATACATTTATGCAAAAAAGCAAAACCTACAGGGTACTTCCCGTTGATCTAAAATTATGAAATTTGGCAAGAAGCTAGGTCTCACAGTACAAATAAAGGGAAAAGTCTAAAATCATTAAATATTTCAATTTTTCTCACAACTAATAATAACCAATTAAGGTGAGCTCCCATTTCAAGAACTTTTCTATAAAAGAGGGGTCAAGTTGGATGGTCGCCGAGTTTTTAAAGCCAAAGATCAAAAGCTTTTAGTATATCATATGGTAGATAGGTACGGAACCCTTAGGGCGCGAGTCCGACTCGCACTTGGCCGGCCTTTTTTTCAATAAAATTGTGAGATTTGTGAGAAAACCTACTTACGAATATATTTTACATGGAATGTTAGTCTCATAATACGTTAGATACGAGTATCTAAGAATACGTCTCGTTTTATGATGCTTTGTGGCTTGTGAAATTCCTTCGTGATGGTGCTAACTAGCACCTGAGGATTGGACTCATATAAACCTGACGATACGTACAAATAAGTATTTTCCTTTATAAAATCAATCATCATTGGAAATTCTAGTACTTATTTAAGTTCACTGTACACATGGCACAAAAAGGGTATAACAACCCCAAAACTAAACAACTATTCCCCATGACTTTTCCCAAAGAATGTGGTCGAAATAGAAACTCCATCAGCAAATTTTGTATGGAAGATTGTTTTTTTTTATATTTTGATCTATGTTTCTTAGGAAAAGTTGTTCAGTTTCATGGGCAGATTTATTTATTTATATTTATTTCGGAGAAAAAACAGACAGTAACGTACATTAGGTCTAAATGAACAGAATTAAATTAATGTGCCATTTCTCGCTTAGTTACAAAATAGGGATTGAGAAGTATATACAAACTTAAATACACTAGAGCTTAGTGCGCGCAAACAAACATAAAAAATAACTGATCACCAAACAATTATAGTAATAGTTATTTGTTATGCAAGGCAGTAAAATTATTATTTGACGCGAGTGCCTTGTATCACAGATTATATAATAGTAAACAAGTTCACTTGTATTGAAACTAGAGCAAGCGAAGAATCCTGACCGTAACAAGGGTTTTAAAGGCACGAGACGTGAAATGATTTTGCTGTCGAGGGAAACTACAACAACGAAAATGCAAACGAATAGCGCCAGTACCTTATTTATTTATTTAATTATTTATTGTACACATGAAAAGAACACACAAAACATAGACCTTATACCATAATTCACGATCAAGTTCTAAATTTAAAAACCTTATCCACTCTAGCGGCCAAAAAATTACTTTTTCATTCAGATTTCAACATATAAAGCGAAGTTTTCGGAGCTATTCCTTCTTTGGTACTCGTACTGAACCCGAGTGACCCAAACCTAAGCTAATTTTATTAAAACCCTGTACTTATAGCATCTTGAGGCCAGTGGCCCTTGGTAAAGTTACTTTTGGGTCTTGAATCATACTCGAAACATCCTCTTTAAATAACATAACAAAAGATAATCTTATCGTTTGTTTTCCTACAGAAAATACGAAATTGTTTTTAGTTTGTTAATCGAAAAGGAGGAGATATTTTACTTACCGATCCACTGATTGAAAATCTGGTGAAATATTAGGATGTGTTAAATTACACGAATCCTATACTTATACGAGCAATATTTTCCAGTTTTCCTATACTATAAAACGAGCAACATTTGTATACATATATTTGTAATCGGTTTCTCGAAAACGGCTCTAACGATTTTGATGAAATTTAGTATCCGGGGGTTTTTGGGGACGAAAAATCGATCTAGCTAGGTCTCATGTTTGGGAAAATTCGTTTTCCCCATGTTTTGAGGCATTTAAAAAAAATACCACGTTTTAGACAGAAACCTACAGCGCCATCTGTTGTCGAGTAGCATAGCTTGTTCACCATAGGCGGCTATTATAGAGCGAAGCTCGGTCAACCAGGTACTTTACTATTAAACGAGCAAAATTTGTATATTTGTAATCGGTTTCTTGAAAACGGCTCTAACGATTTCGATGAAATGTACCATACAGGGGTTTTTGGAGGCAAAAAATCGATCTATCTAGGTCTCATGTCTGGGAAAATTCATTTACACGTGTTCTTAAGCATTTTCGTTTTAGACAAAAACCTACAGCGCCATCTTTTGGCGGGTAGCACAGCTTGCTCACCCGATGATATTTTAATGTTGAGAATGTTTTAATATACTGGTTCCTTCTATAATATAGGTTACCAGGTTTTGATTAAGCTTTCAACAAAACGCGGAAGACAGCAAGGTTCATTCCTATTAGCACGATTTGCCTTCATAAATTTTAGTTTCAGAACATCGTAGTCAGGACAATTGTAGTATAAAATAAACAGCCCTGCATAAAACAGCATAAAATTACAACTTCCGAACATCTGTCCGTGAGTAAACTTAAATTGTACCATCAAAACAGAAACATAAAACCTTCGAAGTAAAATCTCCATGCATTAAGTACTCACTCAAATTGTTAACAAAAGTGCAAAAAGCAAGGTGGCAACGTTTTTTTTTATTTATATCTTAATTCTTTTACGACTTTTAAGATAAACGACTTTAATTATGTTGTAAAAATTCTTTCATAGTTTAAAATTAAATTTCGTATTTTTTTTCGTAAGTGACAAAGAAGCTTTCAGAAAAATTGCAAATCTAAGAATTACCGCGATGTATTCTATCATCCTAAAAGAAATCCTAGCACATCTTAAGAATAGTACCACCCATCTCTTTCGGTTAGTGTCGTAAAAGGTGACTAAGGGATTTTGAACCAGAGGAAGGGCAACAGCGTTCATGTGTGTACCGTACCAGCGTAGGTACTGCAGTCAAAACCTTTGACTATTGTGCCGGTCGCAACGCTAACAAGCGTGGTGACTATGGTACAGTCAACGACTGGTGATACTCGAAACTCGCAACTCAAATCTCGTCTATTGAATAAGAGCGGTACAAAGTTAAAAGTGTCAAGCTTGATATGCTCTTAATTGTACATTCCACCCTAAAAATAACGTACTTTTGCTGTTACGTTTTGGGGAGGACTTGCTAGAGGAACACTCATTATATAAAAACTCAAATGCTGGACCACTGTCTAACATTTCCTAAGGCATAGAGGCCTTAAAAAGGACCAATCATTTAAAGAAAATGGTTTTTTAATGAAGTGAATTAATTATATCAATGCCAAAGTTTATGGCTGCATGGGCCTAAGAAAGTTAACGAAGCTTTGTCATGTCTTTAAATTTTATATTTAACTACCTCTACTGACGATATCGTCCTATATTAAGGTCATAGACGATGCTTACATCCTTCGTCTTCTGGTCAAACAGTTTGTATGGAGAAGTCAAAATAATTTATCATTTCCCAGAAATGCTTCTTTGGAAAGTTGTTCAGTTTCGTTGACTGAATACGCCCTTTCAGTTTTTGATACACCGTCCCTTCCGTCCCTTACACACTGTATAATTTGGCAAATTTCTTTTTATTTTTAGTACTCCATCCAGAATAATCCGTAACAAAATCAAAACCTATCCTAATATCAATCAAGTTGAAGGCAAAAATAATATTCCCGACGGAATTCTAAGGACAACTTTACTGCAGACACGAAGGCCAATATTGTGATTGTGGTAAAATATGAATTTCAACTGGCGGATCGCCAAAACCGCCGGATTTGGTTTCACAGTTTTATTGTCACCATATTGTAACTGAAAACTTTCCATTTATTAGTTTAGTCACTAAGGAACTAGAATTTCTGAGAACAGAGGTACAGTCAAGAGCACATCAAGCTTGACACATTGGACTTTGTACCGTTCTTATTTAAATAGACGTACGGGCTAGAGTCGCGCTGCGAGTGTTAAGCTTGACCTGTCGTTGACTGTACTTAGACAATTTCGTGATTTATAGTCCTCGTTCAAGAACTCACAGCACCAAGTGAAGAGTGGAATTCTCTGCCTGCGTCTGTGTTCCCAAGTTCAAATAACCCGAATCTATTCAAGTCGCGAGTGAATAGGCTTCTTCTGGGCGAGCTCGTCCCATCATCGCCTCGATCTAGTCACTAGTAATTCTTTTGTTTGTAATATTGTTGAGCAAGCATACTCTAAAACTATTCCAAATTACTAGTCAATAGCGTAAGTAGTTGCTGAGATAAACAGGTGTGACAGACAGACAAACAGAAAGACGAACGCCCCAAAAGGGTTCCTAAAAACGTGCTCTCACAATATTTGCTTTTGGTATAAGTATTTTTGATCATATCACAAGAGAAAACTTTATCAATGCAAACACATTTACGAACCCACGTAGTTTGCTTCCAAAATTATACAAAATCTCTACAAACACAAACTGTTTGGCCGTAACCTTGGTTGCATGAAAACTTTCTGCATTTCACAGGAATCCGGGACTTTGTAGTAAAACGGGAACGGGAAAATATACCAGGATCCTGGGAAAGCCCGTCTTGAGCACTTGTCGTAGAATGTTTGCTCTTGTTTGTATTTAGCGAAGCATGGAAAAATGTTTTTAAAGACAGAAAAAATTAAATACTCTACATTACACAAACAGCCATTCCCAACCCCTCCGCTTTTAAACACACTATTACTTACATGAAGTAATAAGTTTATTTATTATCTTATTTGGTTCATATCTCCAAATAAACAAAAACAAAATTCAGGATTTCAATTTTTAAGTCTATTCCCATCTTCACCCGGTCTGAATTAAAACTTCGTCTAATGCGATATTAATGTAGCGAGTTGATGAAAAACAAAGGAACGTTTGGATGCGGAAGGGGTGGCATTACTGACCTTGCACCGTAAACACTAGTGCCCGAAATACGAAGACGTAAAACTTCACCCTTACTTAGGGATGCGTCTTTCTTATTTTTAGAAGAGGATAAATAATGCATTTTTGAGCACAGGGCTTTTTATGATGAAACTATTAAAACAGTATGTACTTCAAATATAATTGGTTCTCGGAGTAAGTTATTCAGTTCTATAGAAAATCATATTCTGCTGCACTGTTACAAATTAATCAGGCTAGGCGGTCACAGTTCATTTGGGTAAGCCAATTTTGTGTAATCTAAGTAATATGAATAATTTAATAAAATTATTTATCATAATCGATTTTTTCTTAAACCTTGAATTAGATTAGGTATAAGATTATTACTGGCTAATTAAATAATTTATTCATTTATTTTGAAACCGCACAAGATCGCGAACAATGGAAAGTAAAACCTGCCTAGCAGTGAAACACGTAACGGCTAAAAGTTTTTATGGGAAATTATATTTCAAATCTTTCGGATAATATTATTACATTTTTTTTTTCATATTAAGGACTGTAAGCAGGAGAGTGGCATCCCTAGTACCCGGACAGGGAAGGTTTAATGACGAGTGGTGAGATCGTAAACATCAAACGTTTCGCCGACAGGGCTGCCATTGCCAGAAAAGATAGAAACATACATTCTTAACTGCAAGACTAGCATTGTTATGATTACTGCACTTGTTAAACAAAAATAAAAACTTAAAATAAAAACTTAACCGAGCCAAATAATTCTAAAAAAAACCGGCCAAGTGCGAGTCGGATTCGCGCACCGAGGGTTCCGATATACTTTTTGTATTTTTGGAAGCAATAAAATCCATTTTTAGGACCGCAAAACTAAATTTGTTTGTAAAGGTTATTTGTAGATTTCTAAAAGACTGTGCTACTTAGAAATATCGTTTTATTTTTGCTGTAATGTTTACATAAACTTCTGTCAACTGAAATTAATTCAGATTTTTCCTGTCATAAACTTCGGAGATAAGGGGGGGAATGGTATTTTTTTTTGTAATTTTTCATCATAACTTTAAAACTAAGAGACGTAAAAAAATACAAAAATATATTTTAGAATGTACAAGTAAAGCCCTTTCATATGATACCCCACTCGACCTAGTAACGATAATTTGAAATTTGGCCCCCCCTATTTTGGCCCCCTTTACATTAATAATCATATTTTTTTCAAAATTCTTTCATGTGCAATTAAGTTGGGAAACTATATTCTAAAACTATTCCAAATTTCAAGTCGATAGCATGAGTGGTTACTGAGATATAGAGGTGTGACAGACAGACAGACAAAGTTACACCATAAGGGTTCCTTTTTTTACCATTTTGGTATCGGAACCCTAACAACATTCGATGCTTAAATTAACTTTCAATCAGAAATAACAAATTTTGAAAGATAACGAGTAAAAATCTCAAAACCTCGCGCGACGAGGGTTCCAATACACCCCCCCCCCCCCCCATTTGGGCCCCCTTTACATTAATAATCATAATGTTTTTTTTAATTCTTTCATATGCAATTAAGTTGGGCAACCATATTCTAAAACTATTCCAAATTTCAAATCGATAGCATATAAGTGGTTGCTGAGATATACAGGTGTGACAGATAGACAGACAAAGTCGCACCATTAGGGTTCCTTTTTTACCATTTTGGTTCGGAACCCTAAAAAAGATGTAAATGATTTACTAGATTTAAGATAACATAAGTCAAAGAGGAAGCTTATGAAATTACCTAAATGAAACTAATATTTAAATCATGTTATCTATCACAACAGGAGTAAAAACAAACAAAATGCATTTAAAAAAACAAATATTCTATCACGGAAGTATATTCGTGGCAACCCTAGGTCGGTGAGCAAAACAGTCAGACGTCGTCAAAATCGTATCGACGCAGCAACTTTGTTCACTCTGGCTGCACCTCAGCAAATCCCAACTTAGACTTAGATTCAAATTGTCTAATATTCTGTACCTTAGTACCTACTCGTACTGTGAAATCCCTGAAAACCAAACATAGGAAAACCGTGATTTAAGCTACGATGTTACTAACTTTAGACGACAGAAAGCGTCTTTAAAATTAGTACCGAGTTTCGCTCTATATAAAATAACATCGGGTGAGCAAGTTATGCTACCCGCCAACAGATGGCGCTGTAGGTTTTTGTCTAAAACGCGGTATTTTAAAAAATGCTTAAAAACACGGAAAAACGAATTTTCTCAGATATGAGACCTAGCTAGATCGATTTTTCGCCCCCGAAAACCCCCGTATGGTAAATTTAATCGAAATCGTTAGGGCCGTTTTCGAGAAACCGATTACAAATATACATACAAATATACAAACATTGCTCGTTTAATAGTATAGGATAGCTATTTTAAATAAAATACTGACACTTTCTGTTGTGATTACAAAAATGTGTCACCAATAGGTTTAAGGGAGCTTTAACTTAAAAGAAGCTTTCTGCACATGCTTGTCTATATAATCCAGCACTCTACAATTTTAAATTTAGATAGATACTTAAATAGCTATACTTAAATAAAAGAATATTATATCAGCTTTGGTTTCATATAAAGGTTACTCCTGTTCATACATTTTATACAAGGTCCTAATGAAATAGTGAACATAATTTAAGTATGTTACTCAGACCATGAAACTGAACAACTTTCCCCAAGGAACATAGGTCGAAATACGAAAAACCAAATTTGACCTCCCATGCAAAATGCGCTATCAGCTGTTACAGTTTCTACATTATGGGAGGTCAAAAATTGATTTTCGTATTTCGACCTATGTTCCTTGGGGAAAGTTGTTCAGTTTCATGGTCTGAGTAACATAGTGAAATTATGTTCACTATTTCATTAGGACCTTATATTCCCGTTAGAATATCTACAATTTGCCAAAAGAATTTTTTTTTAAGATTTAGTTAATTTGTAGTAGGTATTTTAGATTTGAAAAAATAAATATATAAGATGAATGTTTATCGATCAGTTAAAAAATTAAAGCAGAAACAAAACATTTAGGAAATTAAACAAGCAGCTACCAAAGTCCTAGATTCTAGGATGTTGTACAATATTTTTTTTTATTTTTATATTTTTAAGTGAATGTTTTAAAAAGTTTTACAAGTGTTAGTATTTAGACTTATGCCTCATAAGAGCATTTTTTATTTGTTTGAGCATCAAAAATTTAACTACGAATACGGGAGAACATCGCACTTAATTTGATTTGAAGTATATGGCAAGTGTGCAGACCAAGTTTTGAAATATAAAAGACTGCTAACGCCTTTCATAAAATTGGAAATTTTATGGTTTTATCATCATAAAATAAAATTCCGTTGGAACTTACCGTCAAGCTCTACAAAGTTTAAGATCCGTAACAAAATTACTTCATTTCGTGTTGGTCTGGATTTTCTTCATGCAACCATGAAAGTTTTCAATCATATTTCCTTTGCTTTCAATAAATTTGGAAAAAGTTAAATACGTATGCTTAAACCATACCTTAAACATACATAACCATATGAGTCACTAACGGCACAAAATTCAGCAAGTGCTTTAAGGTACATACTCGTAAAAAACACATATGAAAGACATTGTGATTGCAATCATGCTGTAACAAACAACCGTTCACAAATATTGAAGGTAAGGGAAACACAAAAACTCTTTTTTTAATGGTACCTTGAGTACCTACCAACTTTTTAATATTATTATTTTGGAAACGAATGTAAGGTCGCACTAGTTTCTAAAAGAACGGAAGCAGGAAAACAAGCAACGATAACTTGATAGACAGGAAGTCTTTTTTACCCTACATGGGGCTAAAATAGATAGCTTTCCTTACAATTTTTTTTTAATAGCTAATATTCGTAATTACCTAAGGTAGTATTAAAATAATGTCTAATTTGTAGCTGGCTGTAACATGTCGTGTGATCCAACCCATGACCACTCCAAAGGCTCCACAAACAATAAAACTAGACCATATATTTTCACCGTCACGGTCCAAGACGTTGCGAACAAGCATGTACCCTTTATTATGTACGGTAGATGCCTTCCCCGCTATAGGCTTAAGTTTTTATTGCACCCCCTCCCCTCTTCTAGCCTCCCTTGTGGGCCAACCTATCGCAAGCTCGCACGCTTCACCCCTACGTCAGAGCGAGATAGCGATGTAAAGCCATTATAAAAGTAAAGGACAGATAACATCTTCGAAATGGGCGGGACGGGTACCCAAGTTTTTCTAGGAGTCATAAAAGTAATGTGATGGTGGGAAAACATACCACCTAAGCAAGAGTCGCTTGTAATCAGATACCTATGTTCGTAATCGTAACTCTCTTTGTTTTACTCCATATTGCTGCTTATTTTTTTTCTCTTTTACCTTTTTGAAGTAGATTTACCTACCTACTTATCTATTGCCTTAAACAGAATAATATGTTATTCATGCCATACATAAACGAAAGTCGCATATAGCAAGGAGTTTGAAAATCATGTCGTTGCGTAGTAAGATATGAAACCCTTACGGAATCCAATATGTGGTTTTTATACCGTCCTAATATTATAATTTAATTAAATTTATTAATGTATTTTCATGACAGAGAATGTGTCCTTATTACTAAATAAGGATCTTTTATTTCTTTTTTATAATTTACTGAGTTGTGGTCATATATTGTTTGTGGATCCGACATTACTGATTATTTAAGGCGGTTGCTGGGTGGCAGCACCTTACTTTTAGAAATAAATTTATTGCGTCGCAAATACAAAACTTTTCAGTAGTATTGTTCGTTTGGCGGCAATATAGGGTAGTTATATATGTTATAACCCATGACATCATAGCTTAGCTTATCATTTATAGCTTTGTATTGGTAAAGTGCTAAAAGTGGCCGTTTTTGGCAGTTTTACAATACAAAGCTATTCACGATAAGCTAAGGTGTGATGTAATGGATAATAAAATATAGAACTACCCTGACTGCTATTGATTTTCACTAACTTCGAGATAGCCTAGCCAGCAAGTAGGTTTGAAAGGGTTAAAACGTCCCATATTTGTTCCTAGAAATAATGGGAATTCTATGTATAAGGGAATATTTTTTTAAATCATATTTAATTTTAAAGTTTAGTAGTTGCAAAAGGTAGAAATTCTAGGTAGGTATCTAATATTCTAAAAAATAACATATTTAAACACTTTTGCGTGAGCACTGTCAATCAAAACATTAAACACTGTCACCATAACACTTATTTTTTTCTGTAACACATAGGTACACTGCCATTATTATAATAATAATGTTGCGCAACATTTTACTTCAAAGAGTTAAAAAGATAGATTAACGTAAAATTTTCAAATCATTCAATTATAATGGACCCATTAATTAACTTTAGATAGTATTTTGTTAACCTACTTAATGATGTATCTTTGTAGCCACAAAATGCAATATACCACTAAAGTAATTACATATCCTTTCTACTAATATTATAAACGCGAAAGTTTGTAAGTATGGATGGATGGATGTTTGTTACTCTTTCACGTAAAAATAATATAGCATATACATCAGAATAACACATAGGCTACAATTTATAAAGATATTGTGTGAATTGTCCAATTCTTCGCAGACGAAGTCGCGGGCACCAGCTAGTTTAGAATAATAATACACTAGTTTGTTAAACAGTCAAATAAGCTAAGTAGTATCTTCATTGCTAGTAAAAGCGAAATTTTGATATGATTTTTTTTTATTTTATTTCCGACGTCATAATATTCTCACCATTATTAAGGTGTTGTTAACACTAAATTATTCACACATATATTAAAACTCACACTTTAAACGTTAGATCTTCAGAAATTATTAATTATTTTCTTTCTTCTTTAGGGGGCAGTACCTAGCAGTCTACTGTTAGTTTTTTTTTTTTGCCAGGAACGATTAAATATTTAATTTCAAAAATTTTGCGGCGGTAAAAAATTTAAGACGAGAAATTATTTCTTATCAAATTAAAGACGAATAAATGATTAAAATAGCCACCTAGTATGTAGGTAATATTTGATAAGATGTCATAAATCGGACACAACATCAGTGCAGTTAGCAATGTCGTTGTACAACTTGACAAATGGCTCAAGATAAGAATAATCAGTTGCAAGGAGACAGTCATTTATCTTTGTAAAATTAAATTGATCGAATTCGTTGGAGATTTTTCAAAAAGATTCAGTTAGGTACCTATTTATTTCTACTGATTCCTTTGGCGTTTCAAGTGAAAAGGGACCTTATGGCGGCATGCACTTTCGACTCAACTGTGAATTTTCATTGGTTTTGCTCCCAAGCCCAGTGCTTCGTTCTAGTCCGAAAAATATATTTTTTTTACTTTAAAACATTTTTTTGACTCCATAGTCCCGTGATCGATTCATTTTGTATGGGAAGGCGAAATTTTTTTTTCGTAAGAAAAATGTTTTCTTCGGGTTAAGTTGCTTGTTTTCATGACTAGAATCACTGGGCTTCGGGAGCAAATATAATTCAAATTCACAAATTAAAAGGTCGAAATTTCATGCCGCCACAACGTCCCTTTAAAATTGGAACGCCAACTACAATAACGTTATGTCAATGAGAACTAGTGAAGTTAGGAATGACCCAAATTATTTTGTTATTCTGCGGTTTCTCAATTTTGAGCAGGGATTCCAAAATCACCTAAATATTATACCTGACCAACACTGATCACTGAATTAAGCACCAAGTCGGTTTCCGCGAAAGCGTGTGCCGAGTTATTTCCATAATAAAAGAGAACAGGTAGATTTTGATAGCAACACTGTCACTAACCTGGCTGTTGAGGCGGCAACAGCGGCGGCATGGCAGGTGGCGGTGGGCCGGAAGCTGGCGGAGGAGCATACACCCCCGGCGAGACTCCAGGAGACCCTGGCACTGAGTCGCAGCTGGCAGAACCCAGGCTCCTGGGCGGAGGAGGAGGAACTACAGGGCTCCGCGGCGCTTTAACCACAGGAGGCTCCGGCCGCTCAAGTTCCACTCCCGTCGGCTGCATTCCCGACCCTAAGGACCGCGCCCGCGCTTCGTCCTGCGCCTGGGCTCGTCGTAACGCTGTCTGCAGCGCCATCACTCTTTGCCTATCCGCTGTCAGCCGGCACTTCTCGCACGTGCAGTACCGGTACTTGCAGTATCTCTTGTGGCCCTTCAGCTCGACTTTGAGCCGGTGGTTGCGACAGCGCGCGCAGTTGGGCGGCGCGCGAGGAACGCCCGAGCTGGACGCGCCAGGCTCGGAGCGGTCGTCGCATTCTTCCAACGCGCGGCGTCTCCACGCGTTGACAGACACCATGACGTGATCTCCCGTGGTCGCGAGGTTCGCGCTCAGAGCGCGGCGCGCGTCACGATACGACTGCCTGCATGCACCGCCCGCCGCCGGCAGCGCACTACTGCCCCGCCCCCCGCTGCACCCGGCTTCCCCCCGCCGCGTCGCTGCCGTGCCAACCCCCCCGCACATTCCCAGTGCATTTGCTCCCGTGCACTGCGCTTTGCATTTACTCTATCTGCTGTGAATTCTTATTAAAATCAATCGTCTCCTTATCATATCAGCGAATGACACTTTTTATATCAGTGCTATTTTTGTGCAACTTCATTGTGTTTTGTATTGTTGTTATGGCTGATTTACACGAGGCAAAATTTT
This sequence comes from Athrips mouffetella, assembly GCA_947532105.1. NCBI lineage: Eukaryota > Metazoa > Arthropoda > Insecta > Lepidoptera > Gelechiidae > Athrips > Athrips mouffetella. Next base: position 8,938,612 of record OX383973.1, read on the forward strand.
AGACCCTTGAAGAGATGCAGACATAGGAAAGCAAGAAATACCTACCTAGTCGATTAGCTTTCACCGAGGCGCCAAAATTTTAACGTAATGTAAGTAAATCTGGCACTAACAATATTTTAGTAAATACTAAATATTCTTTCTTCTTTTATAGCCAAAAGCAAATCAACTTGACACTCGCAGTCCGACTTCCAGATCCACCGACTTTTCTGTTCAGGGCAGGTGGACAATAACAGCGATACTGCCGCCACCGCCGCCGTCTAAACAAATAAATGGGTGATAGTGTACGAACGACAATAAGAATGTTACAAAGTAGGTACCTACATTGTGTTAGGTAAGCTCGACGTGCACTGTACAACTAGGTACCTACCTATATCAAACAAACAACTAGAACAAAAATCACCAAGTCGATATCATAGTACCTAGTAAACTTTTAGCATAAGAAAGTTCCCCAAGTTTAGAACTAATCAAATCTAAATCCTGTGCGCTGAAACAGCTAAAGTTACTTCAGGTAATAAATTTCTGAGCGTATCACATAGGAAAACCGAAAATTGAATTAATTTAAAAAAGGCAATAGTAGAGTTGATCTAGTTATAGGTAATTTTCTAAGCGGTGTGAAGTTAGCTGAAAAAGTTAGCTGAATTTGATAACCCGACCAAATTGAGGAGGTCGTTTTTGGAAAATGGTTTGAAAGCCCCAAAACGGGTGAAAAAAGATCAAAAACCGAATAAAACTAAAAGAAAATTGCTTTTCCAGCTAGGACGAGAGCCCACAAACACTAAAACTCGTAAAAACTAAGGTGGTTCTACAAACATCACGAATCGCTGTTTCGAGGCTAAATATGATTTTCTAAGTCGAATAAAGTATAAATTTAGTAAAATAACACAAAACCCACTATTACACATGCTAAATAAACTTCCTATATACAGAAAACCGAAAATAAATCAGCATGAAAACAATGTAAAAGTGTTTTATTTCATTCAAAAATATACAGTTTTTCAGAGGCTTGTAGCGACTACCACAGACCAGGTACATCCACAAATCTGATACCATTAGAAAGAATGTTTCAATAGCTGTCCAACAATATAGGTTTTAATCAACTTAATATCGTCAGATTGCCGAAAAAGCCTACCACACAAGCATACTCGTCCATCTTAAATCCGCTAACGTGATGTCAATGTTCAGAGGCTTGTGGCGCCTACCACAGACCAGGTACATCCACAAATCTGTTACCATTAGAAAGAAGGTTTCAATAGCTGTCCAAAAATATAGGTTTTAACCAACTTAATAACGTCAGATTGCCGAAAAAGCCTACCACACAAGCATACTCGTCCATCTTAAATCCGCACCACGTGATGTCAATGTTCAGTGGCTTGTGGCGCCTACCACAGACCAGGTACATCCACAAATCTGATACCATTAGAAAGAAGGTTTCAATAGCTGTCCAAAAATATAGGTTTCAACCAACTGGATATCGTCAGATTGCTGAAAAGCCTACTACACAAGCATACTCGTCTATCTTAAATCCGCTAACGTGATGTCAATGTTCAGAGGCTTGTGGCGCCTACCACAGAACAGGTACATCCACAAATCTGTTACCATTTGAAAGAAGGTTTCAATAGCTGTCCAAAAATATAGGTTTCAACCAACTGGATATCGTCAGATTGCTGAAAAGCCAACACACAAGCATACTCGTCCATCTTAAATCCGCTAACGTGATGTCAATGTTCAGTGGCTTGTGGCGCCTACCACAGACCAGGTACATCCACAAATCTGATACCATTAGAAAGAAGGTTTCAATAGCTGTCCAAAAATATAGGTTTGACCCAACTGGATATCGTCAGATTGCTGCAAAGTCTACCACAAAAGTATACTCGTCCATCTAAAATCCACTAACGTGATGTCAATGTTCAGTGGCTTGTGGCGCCTACCACAGACCAGGTACATCCACAAATCTGATACCATTAGAAAGAAGGTTTCAATAGCTGTCCAAAAATATAGGTTTGACCCAACTGGATATCGTCAGATTGCTGCAAAGTCTACCACAAAAGTATACTCGTCCATCTAAAATCCACTAACGTGATGTCAATGTTCAGTGGCTTGTGGCGCCTACCACAGACCAGGTACATCCACAAATCTGGTAGCATTAGAAAGGAGGCTTCAATAGCTGTCCAAAAATGAAGGTTTCAACCAGATGGTTATAGTCAGATCGCCGTAAGAGCTTACCATACAAACATACTTACCCATCTAGTTACGGCTAACGAGACCACAATTTTCGGTGGCTCGTTACATCTTACCACAGAAATAGTTAACGCATGAGAATAAGGCAAATAAAAAGGCATCAAAACAATTTAATCTCTTATTTCAAACCCAATTTACCAAATTTTCAGAAGCTCATAGCGCATTCCACCGACTAGGTACATCCACAAGTCTGGTAGCATTAGAAAGGAGGCTTCAATGGCTGTCCAAAAATATAGGATTAAACCACCTGGATATCGTCAGATTGCTGAAAAGCCTACCACACAAGCATACTCGTCCATCTAAAATCCGCTTACGTGATGTCAATGTTCAGTGGCTTGTGGCGCCTACCACAGACGAAGTACATCCACAAATCTGTTACCATTAGAAAGAAGGTTTCAATAGCTGTCCAAAAATATAGGTTTTAACCAATTTAATATCGTCAGATTGCCGAAAAAGCCTACCACACAAGCATACTCGTCCATCTTAAATCCGCACCACGTGATGTCAATGTTCAGTGGCTTGTGGCGCCTACCACAGACGAGGTACATCCACAAATCTAAAACCATTAGAAAGAAGGTTTCAATAGCTGTCCAAAAATATAGGTTTCAATCAACTGGATATCGTCAAATTGCTGAAAAGCCAACACATAAGCATACTCGTCCATCTTAAATCCGCTAACGTGATGTCAATGTTCAAAGGCTTGTGGCGCCTACCACAGACCAGGTACATCCACAAATCTGTTACCATTAGAAAGAAGGTTTCAATAGCTGTCCAAAAATATAGGTTTGACCCAACTGGATATCGTCAGATTGCTGCAAAGTCTACCACAAAAGTATACTCGTCCATCTTAAATCCACTAACGTGATGTCAATGTTCAGTGGCTTGTGGTGCCTACCACAGACCAGGTACATCCACAAATCTGGTAGCATTAGAAAGGAGGCTTCAATAGCTGTTCAAAAATGAAGGTTTCAACTAGATGGTTATAGTCAGATCGCCGTAAGAGCTTACCATACAAACATACTTACCCATCTAGTTACGGCTAACGAGACCACAATTTGCGGTGGCTCGTTACATCTTACCACAGAAATAGTGAACGCATGAGAATAAGGCAAATATAAAGGCATCAAAACAATTTAATCTCTTTTATTTCAAACCCAATCCACCAAATTTTCAGAAGCTCATAGTGCCTACCACAGACCAGGTACATCCACAAATCTGATTTCATTAGAAAAAGAGTTTCAATAGCTGTCCAAAAATATAGGTTGCAACCAACTGGATATCGTCAGATTGATTAAAAGCATACCACACAAGCATACTCGTCCATCTAAAATCCGCTAACGTGATGTCAATGTTCAGTGGCTTGTGGCGCCTACCACCGACAAGGGTGATCCAAAAATCTGGTAGGATTATATAGGAGGCTTCAAATGCTGTCCAAAAATATAAGTTTTACTCACTGGATATCGTCAGATTGCCGCAAAATCCTACCACACAAGCATACTCGTCCATCTAAAATTCACTAACGTGATGTCAATGTTCAGTGGCTTGTGGCGCCTACCACAGACCAGGTACATCCACAAATATGATACTATTAGAAAGAAAGTTTCAACAACTGTCCAAAAATATAGGTTTCAACCAACTGGATATCGTCAGATTGCTGAAAAGCCTACCACACAAGCATACTCTTCCATCTAAAATCCGCTTACGTGATGTCAATGTTCAGTGGCTTGTGGCGCCTACCACAGACCAGGTACATCCACAAATTTGAAAGCATTAGGAAGGAGGCTTCAAGTGATGTCAATGTTCAGTGGCTTGTGGCGCCTACCACAGACCAGGTACATCCACAAATCTGATTCCATTAGAAAGAGAGTTTCAATAGCTGTCCAAAAATATAGGTTTCAACCAACTCGATATCGTCAGATTGCTGAAAAGCCTACAACACAAGCATACTCGTCCATCTAAAATCCACTAACGTGATGTCAATGTTCAGTGGCTTGTGGCGCCTACCACAGACCAGGTACATCCTCATATCTGAAAGCATTAGAAAGGAGGCTTCAATAGCTGTCCAAGAATGAAGGTTTCAACCAGATGGTTATAGTCAGATCGCCGTAAGAGCTTACCATACAAACATACTTACCCATCTAGTTACGGCTAACGAGACCACAATTTGCGGTGGCTCGTTACATCTTACCATAGAAATAGTGAACGCATGAGAATAAGGCAAATAAAAAGGCATCAAAACAATTTAGTCTCTTTTATTTCAAACCTAATTCACCAAATTTTCAGAAGCTTATAGCGCCTACAACCGACTAGGTACATCCACAAATCTGATACCATTAGAAAGAATGTTTCAATAGCTTACCAAAAATATAGGTTTCAACCAACTGGATATCGTCAGATTGCTGAAAAGCCTACCACACAAGCATACTCGTTCACCTAAAATCCACTAACGTGATGTCAATGTTCAGTGGCTTGTGGCGCCTACCACAGACCGGGTACATCCACAAATCTGTTACCATTAGAAAGAAGGTTTCAATAGCTGTCTAAAAATATAGGTTTTAACCAACTGGATATCGTCAGATTGCTGAAAAGCCTACCACACAAGCATACTCGTCCATCTAAAATCCGCTTACGTGATGTCAATGTTCAGTGGCTTGTAGCGCCTACCACAGACCAGGTACAGCCACAAATCTGTTACCAATAGTAAGAAGGTTTCAATAGCTGTCTAAAAATATAGGTTTTAACCAACTGGATATCGTCAGATTACTGAAAAGCCTACCACACAAGCGTACTCGTCCATCTAAAATACGCTTACGTGATGTCAATGTTCAGTGGCTTGTGGCGCCTACCACAGACCAGGTACATCCACAAATCTGATTCCATTAGAAAGAAAGTTTTAAAAGCTGTCCAAAAATATAGGTTTCAACCAACTGGATATCGTCAGGTTGCTGACGGCGCCCATGGCATCTTTTGCCGAATCCACTGACAGGACAATGTCCTTGTTCTGATCATAAAAAGTTAATACTGGGGCTTTGGAAATAAGATTTTTGAGGTTATTGAACTCATTATTATGTGAATCTAACCAGTTAAATTCTACATTTTTAGACAAAAGTGATCTCAAGTTAGTAGTTTTCTGTGACAAGTTTGGAATGTAGGACCCTAAATAGGTGACCATACCTAAAAAACGCTGAAGTTCAGTGAGATTGGTGGGAGGTGGCATTTGACATATTGCTTGCACTTTAGCAGGATCTACACTCACACCATTTTCACTAAACACATGTCCTAAGTACCTGACTTGTGTTTGGCATATGTTAGACTTTTCTCTGTTAAATTTTATACCTAATTGTTCAGCTCTTTTTAGCACATTTTTTAACCTCTCGTCGTGTTCCTGTTTGGTGCTACCAAAGATGAGTAAGTCATCCATCATGACTTTTACTCCTGCAAGATCACTAAATCTTCTTGTCATCTCGGCATGAAATATTTCAGGAGCAGCATTTATACCAAAAGGAAGCCTTAGGAAGCGATAACGACCAAATGGTGTTATGAAGGTGCATAGCTTTGAAGAAGCTTCGTCTAATTTGAGCATGTAAAAGCCTTTGTTTGCATCTAAAGTTGAGAAAACCTTAGCACCTGACAAACTAGTTTTAATCTCATCGATAGTGGGGAACTGATAGTGAGTTCTCTATTTCTGTGGTAAGATGTAACGAGCCACCGCAAATTGTGGTCTCGTTAGCCGTAACTAGATGGGTCAGTATTTTTGTATGGTAAGCTCTTACGGCGATCTGACTATAACCAGCTGGTTGAAACCTTCATTTTTGGACAGCTATTGAAGCCTCCTTTCTAATGCTACCAGATTTCTGGATGTACCTAGTCGGTGGTAGGCGCTATGAGCTTCTGAAAATTTGGTAAATTGGGTTTGAAATAAAAGAGATTAAATTGTTTTGATGCCTTTTTATTTGCCTTATTCTAATGCGTTCTCTATTTCTGTGGTAAGATGTAACGAGCCACCGCAAATTGTGGTCTCGTTAGCCGTAACTAGATGGGTCAGTATTTTTGTATGGTAAGCTCTTACGGCGATCTGACTATAACCAGCTGGTTGATCCCTTCATTTTTGGACAGCTATTGAAGCCTCCTTACTAATGCTACCAGATTTGTGGATGTACCTAGTCGGTGGTAGGCGCTATGAGCTTCTGTAAATTTGGTAAATTGGGTTTGAAATAAATGAGATTAAATTGTTTTGATGCCTTTTTATTTGCCTTATTCTCATGCGTTCACTATTTCTGTGGTAAGATGTAAAGAGCCACTGCAAATTGTGGTCTCGTTAGCCGTAACTAGATGGGTAAGTATGTTTGTATGGTAAGCTCTTACGGCGATCTGACTATAACCAGCTGGTTGAAACCTTAATTTTTGGACAGCTATTGAAGCCTCCTTTCTAATGCTACCAGATTTGTGGATGTACCTAGTCGGTGGAAGGCGCTATGAGCTTCTGAAAATTTGGTGGATTGGGTTTGAAATAAAAGAGATTAAATTGTTTTGATGCCTTTTTATTTGCCTTATTCTAATGCGTTCTCTATTTCTGTGGTAAGATGTAACGAGCCACCGCAAATTGTGGTCTCGTTAAACGCCCCATACAAAGCCCTGCCTGCAGGGCCCTGCTTGCAGTGCGCACTGCCAATCGTACCGTGTGTGGTGTTGCAGGGCCGATGTAACGGCCATTTTGTCGGCCCTGCATGCCCACACAAAGTACGATTGGCAGTGGCACTGCAAGCAGGGCCCTGCAGGCAGGGCTTTGTGTGGGGCCTTTTAGCCGTAACTAGATGGGTGAGTATGTTTGTTTGGTAAGCTCTTACGGCGATCTGACTATAACCATCTGGTTGAAACCTTCATTTTTAGACAGCTATTGAAGCCTCCTTTCTAATGCTACCAGATTTGTGGATGTACCTGATCTGTGGTAGGCGCCACAAGCCACTGAACATTGACATCACGTTAGTGGATTTTAGATGGACGAGTATACTTTTGTGGTAGATTTTGCAGCAATCTGACGATATCCAGTTGGGTCAAACCTATATTTTTGGACAGCTATTGAAACCTTCTTTTTAATGGTAACAGACTTGTGGATGTAACTGGTCTGTGGTAGGCGCCACAAGGCACTGATTATTGACATCACGTTAGTGGATTTTAGATGGACGAGTATGCTTGTGTGGTAGGCTTTTCAGCAATCTGACGATATCCAGTTGGTTGAAACCTATATTTTTGGACAGCTATTGAAACCTTCTTTCTAATGGTAACAGATTTGTGGATGTACCTGGTCTGTGGTAGGCGCCACAAGCCTTTGAACATTGACATCACGTTAGCGGATTTAAGATGGACGAGTACGCTTGTGTGTTGGCTTTTCAGCAATCTGACGATATCCAGTTGGTTGAAACTTTGGACAGCTATTGAAACCTTCTTTCTAATGGTAACAGATTTTTGGATGTACCTGATCTGTGGTAGGCGCCACAAGCCACTGAACATTGACATCACGTTAGCGGATTTAAGATAGACGAGTATGCTTGTGTAGTAGGCTTTTCAGCAATCTGACGATATCCAGTTGGTTGAAACCTATATTTTTGGACAGCTATTGAAACCTTCTTTCTAATGGTAACAGATTTGTGGATGTACCTGGTCTGTGGTAGGCGCCACAAGCCTTTGAACATTGACATCACGTTAGCGGATTTAAGATGGACGAGTATGCTTGTGTGTTGGCTTTTCAGCAATCTGACGATATCCAGTTGGTTGAAACCTATATTTTTGGACAGCTATTGAAACCTTCTTTTTATTGGTATCAGATTTGTGGATGTACCTGGTCTGTGGTAGGCGCCACAAGCCACTGAACATTGACATCACGTTAGTGGATTTTAGATGGACGAGTATACTTTTGTGGTAGACTTTGCAGCAATCTGACGATATCCAGTTGGGTCAAACCTATATTTTTGGACAGCTATTGAAACCTTCTTTCTAATGGTAACAGATTTGTGGATGTACCTGGCCTGTGGTAGGCGCTACAAGCTTTTGAACATTGACATCACGTTAGTGGATTTTAGATGGACGAGTATACTTTTGTGGTAGACTTTGCAGCAATCTGACGATATCCAGTTGGGTCAAACCTATATTTTTGGACAGCTATTGAAACCTTCTTTTTAATGGTATCAGATTTGTGGATGTACCTGGTCTGTGGTAGGCGCCACAAGCCACTGAACATTGACATCACGTTAGTGGATTTTAGATGGACGAGTATACTTTTGTGGTAGACTTTGCAGCAATCTGACGATATCCAGTTGGGTCAAACCTATATTTTTGGACAGCTATTGAAACCTTCTTTCTAATGGTAACAGATTTGTGGATGTACCTGGCCTGTGGTAGGCGCTACAAGCTTTTGAACATTGACATCACGTTAGCGGATTTAAGATGGACGAGTACGCTTGTGTGTTGGCTTTTCAGCAATCTGACGATATCCAGTTGGTTGAAACCTATATTTTTAGACAGCTATTGAAACCTTCTTTCTAATGGTAACAGATTTGTGGATGTACCTGGTCTGTGGTAGGCGCCACAAGCCTCTGAACATTGACATCACGTTAGCGGATTTAAGATAGACGAGTATGCTTGTGTAGTAGGCTTTTCAGCAATCTGACGATATCCAGTTGGTTGAAACCTATATTTTTGGACAGCTATTGAAACCTTCTTTCTAATGGTATCAGATTTGTGGATGTACCTGGTCTGTGGTAGGCGCCACAAGCCACTGAACATTGACATCACGTTAGCGGATTTAAGATGGACGAGTATGCTTGTGTGTTGGCTTTTCAGCAATCTGACGATATCCAGTTGGTTGAAACCTATATTTTTGGACAGCTATTGAAATCTTCTTTCTAATGGTATCAGATTTGTGGATGTACCTGGTCTGTGGTAGTCGCTACAAGCCTCTGAAAAACTGTATATTTTTGAATGAAATAAAACACTTTTACATTGTTTTCATGCTAATTTATTTTCGGTTTTCTGTATATAGGAAGTTTATTTAGCATGTGTAATAGTGGGTTTTGTGTTATTTTACTAAATTTATACTTTATTCGACTTAGAAAATCATATTTAGCCTCGAAACAGCGATTCGTGATGTTTTTAGAACCACCTTAGTTTTTACGAGTTTTAGTGTTTGTGGGCTCTCGCCCTAGCTGGAAAAGCAATTTTCTTTTAGTTTTATTCGGTTTTTGATCATTTTCCACCCGTTTTGGGGCTTTCAAACCATTTTCCGAAAATGACCTCCTCAATTTGGTCGGGTTATCAAATTCAGCTAACTTTTTCAGCTAACTTCACACCGCTAATTTTCTAACAGGGCAGGCATAGCGTTGTTAAGCCGCAATCACACCTTCCTAAATTCAAAGGCGTATTCGGCATACATTGCTGGAAAGCTTGTTTCTGATTCCAATATCGTAACTTGAACCAGCAATGTATGCCAAATTAATTTCTAAATTACCTAAGTAAGGTGTCCCGTGTGGTGCCGGCAAAGAATAGTACCAACCCATACATACCCGTGGGTGTCGTAAGAGGCGACTAAGGGTTAACTGGAGGATGGGCAGCAGCATCCCCCTTTGTGTCTTACATCTTTCTTACTGCGGTCACCTACAACCGCGGTCCCTGGTGCCAGCCGTAACGCTAACAAGCGAGGTGACTATGGTACTTCCCCTCCACATTTTTCCAGCAAAAGCTAGAATTCTGGAGGGAGCTCCCTGTCCTGTAGTGGACGTTTCATGGGATGTTATGGTGGTGGTGGTAAGGTGTAATAGCGGCTTTAGTTAAGTGTATGTATACCTATTTTACCTACAGGTATCTACCTCTAGATATAAGTTATACTCGTGAAAGATGATTTATCATCGTCTTGTAACTATCTCGACGAGAATGCAGTTAGAGTAATGTACCAATATAGGTACTTAAAAAACGGAACAGTCTATCAAGAATATATTATGTTTTAATTCTTTAATTACCATCTTTATTCGTCACATTACCTATTTAAACACAGAAAAACTGTGCAAATGCAAGAAGTTTTTTTCCGTTGCTATGCAAATTACCTATCAGAAGTTGCAAAAATAAATGCGCACGGAATGAAACTCCCCCGTGACTGCGTGTGGCTGCCTCAGTGCATCCACGATCGCGTGCATCAACGTAACTGCACACATAGACACACTTCGTACACAGACGCTGCAATTCTTACTTGTGTGCGTGACAAGAGCTCGAATAATATCAATGTGTGCGTGCAATGCTATACGCTTGTGTAACCGTGTAGATCTTTGCCGTTGTCCATCAAGATTTAGGAAATTTTAAATATGGAACAATTTCAGGCCGATTATAACCAGCAGCCTCAGCCAGCAGCCTTCGCGTCAAATCTCACCGTTTCCGGTTTTAAGTAGCAAGGTCATTGAACTTCAACTCTGTGAATGAGACGTTATTGTGAATGGGATTCAAATAAGAGTGATAAGTAAATAATGCCATGCCCCTAGCCTTAGCATTCTTATCTTAATTAACCTGTAGCATACATCCTACTGCTGGGCATTAGCATTCACTGCGTAATAATGCGATCGAACTTGTATCGATGATGTTACGAAGAAAAAAATTACAGGCATTGAGAGAGCACGTCGAATATTATATTATACATATTTTTTAAATTACTGTCGAAGAATATTATGTAAACATTACAGAAAAAATATAACGATCTAAGTCAAATCCAAGTGCACAGTTATTTAACAATCTTCAAAAAACCTTTACAAACAAACTTAGTTTTGCGGCCCTAAAATCTCTATTGCTTCTAAAAGTACCTACTATATACCTAAGTATATCGGAATTCGGAATCCTCGGCACGCGAGTCCGACTCGCACTAGTCTTTCCTATTGATGGTATGGAACCCTAAACATTTTAATCCATGTCAAGAGCATGTAAACCTGCTATGCGACTCTAGCTCCTACGGTGATCGAAATGCGGATGGTACAAAATTCATACTTGCAGTTCAACTCTGGGTTAGTTTACTATTACGTAGTCTGTGCTCTGGGCCCTGAGACAAGTGGTTTTCTATTATCGCAAACGCTATAGAATATAATAAAGCTCTATGGGTTTGACATTAGCTGTCACGTGACATTTCGTTAGCTAATGTCAAACCCATACATTTTCATTCTATTCTACTGGCGTTTACTATAGTAGAAAGCCACTTGACTCTAGGCCCTGGGCTCACATTATAAATAAGGGCGTCTACTCTCAATTTTCGATACGTCGCGTCGATACGATACTACTTCGATACAGTCGAATTCATAACTTCGGGTCGTGGGATGAATTGTAAAATTGGCAGTGATTACCATCCAACCAATATCCTATCCTATTGTCAAGGGACGAAGTTTTGAATTTGCATGTTTCGAATCGTATCGTATCGATATATCAGAAATTGAGAGTAGATACCAAGAACAGTAAAAAGTCCAATGTGTCGCGCCTCATGTGCTCTTGACTGAGAACGGAACTGTTTGAAATGAGAACGATAAAATAAGCCAATGTGTAAAGCTTGATGTGTCCTTGACTGCACAAAATTTTTGCAAGAATTTAAATTCAAATTACTGGGTGTAACGGACGGTGTACCGAAAACTGAAAGGGCACGTTCAGTCAACGAAACTGAACAACTTTCCCAAAGAAACATTTTTGGGAAATGGAAAAAAAAATGTTGACCTCTCCATACAAACTGTTCGACGAGAGTGAGCAATTTGTATGGAGAGGTCAAAAATTGACTGAACCCGTTAAGTTTTCGATACACAGTCCCTTACACCCTGTATTTCAGCAAGAATTTGAATGCAAATTTTCTCCAAATGTTTACAACGGACCCTTGACGTAGTCATAACATCCCATGAAACGTCCACTACTGGGTGTCTACTCTCAAAGTCCGATATATCGAAACGATACTATACGAAACATGCAAATGCAAAACTTCGTCCCTTGACAATACAGTAGAATATTGGTTGGATGTAGTTTGAAAATTCAAATAACCAATATTCTACTCTATTGTCAAGGGACGAAGTTTTGCATTTGCATGTTTCGAGTAGTATCGTTTCGATATATCGGACTTTGAGAGTAGACACCCTGGACAGGGAGCACCCTCCAGAACTCCAGCCAAAACGCGTGGTACTTTGGAGGGGATTTACCATAGTCACCACGCTTGTAAGCGTTAAGGCTGGCAAACGCTGTTGTTGGTGACCGCAGTATGTTAAAGATGGTGCGATACACAAAAAGATGTTTGCTGCCCATCCTCCGGCTTATAAGCCCTCAGTCGCCTCTTACGACACCCACGGGTAGAGATGGTAGTATTCTTTGCCGGCACCACACGGACGACGTGAACTTGACGTAGTAATGAATGAGATTCCTTCAGATCTCGGATAAGATTGTGACGATGACTGATGACCGCTTCGCTGAGGAACTTGGGTCGCGATAGCATCTAAACGACGCCTTCTGGTGGTTCGCAGCAATCTGTTGGTGAGTGTTCAGGGAAGAATCAGAATTTTTATATATTATGTTTGTATGAATAAATATATGTGTCATGGTCAGATTTCCGCAAGATATTTCGGTAGGTGGATAGTGACTATGTCGCAGGCAAGTCGTATAATTCGTCGTTTGCAAACGGCTGGCAAATTGTAAAATGGCGGCGTTTGTCGGCATGGGTTTAGATTAGACCACTAGCACAGAATAAAGTAATAGTACGGTCAACCGCTTGTCGGTAGAAACTTTTTCAACTCTATTACCACGCCATAAGGTCCAAAAGTGTTTCTACTGATGTGCGGTCGTGTGTACTATCATACAGAACGGACACTCTCCGCCCCCCTTGCAATCCACCCCGCACCTCCGCGCGCACCCGCCCGCGAGATTCTCGTGGTGCTGCTGAGGGTCTTCGAGCCTACGCGACCTTCCAATTTCCAACTTCAAATGTGACACTAGTTCATTCATAAGATTCGTTAGCCAAGGCAGCGGCAGCAGCTGTCGAGTGCCAGAAACGAATAACGCGGTGGAGGGATGACCTGGTTGCTTTCGAAGAGGAGTGGCTGACGATGGCGATCGATAGGGAAGAGTGGAAACCTAGGGGGAGGCCTTCGCCCAGCAGTGGGACAGCAGAGGCTAAAAAAAAAGTCAGACTCGCGCGCCGAGGGTTCCGTTATTCGTATAAGTAGATAGTATATTTAGAAACAATAAAGTCTATTATTATATGATTAGGACCGCAAACAAAATTTGTTTGTAAATGTTTTTTAAAACGGTGCTACTTAGAGTTTTCTTGTTGAATTTTTCTTGTAATAGATACTTCCTCCTTTTTGAAGTCGGTTAATAAATAGGTAATCGTAATGATTAGTGATAATAATTATTAGAGAAGAATTATTATGTATTATTAACCATTCTTTATACTGTTTTTGGCAATAAAGGCTTTAAAATTGAAATTGAATGATTAGTGAAGAAGTAGTTACTGATTTTTCGATTAATGGAGCTTATGGAGCTAATAGAGTAGGTACTATGAAAAGTTAGTAAGCAAGTATTTAGATGTATGAATGATCTCATAAAATTAATCAAATATGTCTGCAATTGAGTTAAAAGTATTACACTTATTACTCATACACTAGAACAATTTTGCATCGAGCTAGTACAAAACTATAAACAAAAAGTGTTACTTAATTTTAACAATAAAAAGTATAAAGATGTACAATTGGTAAAGCAACAATAAGACAGGCAGAGGCATTGTAAGATGGATGAAAGTAAATTAATATACTTTTATTATTCTTTACTAATGGCTGAATCAACGTCCCTACTCTAGCGTAGAATATTATTTAGGTACTCGGACCAAGTATGGTCCGAGATTATTCACAATTCGTGCACCGTCCCCGTATTACAATTATTTTGTTTCCTGCACCCAAAGGTTGCCTGGAAGAAATTGCCTTTAGCAATAAGGCCGCCTATTGTGCTCCGTATTTCATTTTGTATTTTTTTTTCTTTTGTAAATTTTGTATTTCTGTGTGCAATAATAGTACATTTAAATGCAAGTGCGCTATTTTGGATATTACAGCCAAGGCTCAGAAATTGCAGCCCGAGCCGCAGGCGAGGGCGTAATGGAGCCGAGGGTGTAATTACCAACGCGCACGAGTTTTTTACGACGTTTTTCAACACATTTGCGAATAAAAACAAATCAAATTGGTTACCTTTAAAATACTAAACTTTGCTAACCTTACGTCCACCGCACGTCCACCGGAATATTTTGTCGGATGCATATGTTCATGCTTCCCTTTAATTTTACCAAATTTCAAAATTGTATTTCGTGTATGAGTATTTTAGACGGTTCAGGATCAGTTTTTTATATGTAGAAGTCGACACTATTAGAAATAATTACAATAATAAACACGACAAATATTTGTAAAATGGCGCGCATTCTTTCTTTTTCAGCGGTCACAGATTATACGTCGCGTGAGGAGCCCCCAAAACATTACCATGTTATCTTACACCATCAATCTTTTATCAATTATTAGTCAATCTAGTAACCAAGCTATAAAAAAAAGTAATTGTCACTCGGTACCCAAACATCCTATTCCATTTACCTTGAAATAAATTATAAAAAATTGAATATATTGTTACGTAAATGACATATTGTTAATTAGTTAATTACTATAAATAATTTCATAAAATCAACATTCAATTATGATATTTTCTCGAAGTCAGCTTGAAAATTTTAGTAACATAATAAGCATTAAAACTCCTTGCTCTTGGCCGATTTAAAAAAAAAAACAAAAATAAAACACTAGTTAAGTAATATTATGACAAAAACACGCGTGTTTAATGAGCTGGATTATGGACCTTAATACAGTGCAAATAGAGCTGTTTTATGAGCAAATGTGTTGAAAAGAGTATTGTATTGTAATTATAACACTAGGTTATGCATGATGGTTTTAACAAATCCTAAAAAGCTTTAACTGCTCCGCGGATAGGGTTGCCAGATGGTATCCAAAAGGTCCTCCTTTGCCATATTTTGTCCTCACCCCTTAGTCTTCCTTTTTAGACCCCGACTTCAAGAAACGAGGGGTGTTATAAATTTAACACGTATGTTTGTCTGTCTATCGTGGTTATGGTATCGTAGCTCCCAAACGGGAGGACAGATTTCAATGAAATTTATTTAAATGGAAAGCTAGACGGTCAAGACGATCAGGACGGTTTTAGCTATATTTCATTAAAATCAATTTAGCAGTTCAGAAGTTATGACCTCTTTTTAAGTAGCATAAAGACTTCATAGAAATAAGTAGAAGAATAACTTGTACTTGTTGAAATACTTGATTTTATGCATAGTTTAGAAAGCTACAAAAAACTATTATTGAATGTTTTGAATAACCCCGACAAAAGATGATCTCTCAAAAGGTAAAAAATTAATAGTTTAAAATCATGGTTGACCCTAAATGCGTCGGGGGACCGCCAGTCAGAAAGACGAAGGCGCACAATAAGGGTTTTTATACGATTTTGGTTCGGAACCCTAATAAGTCACATGAAGATTATCTTAATTAGTTGTTAAAAAACCAAGAACTACTTGCGAAAATTGGCAGCTCAGCTAAATATGATTAAACTCAAGTAAATTAGACATAAAAACTTATTAAATTGTAAACGTCCTCCTTTTTTACAGAAAATCCTCCTTTTTATCCAATCTGGCAACCCTATCCGCGGAGCAACATCAACGCTTCCTTTATTACAGGATTTAACCTAGCTGATGGTCTTCGACTTGACATAATTTGTACTTACACGATTTTTCTGTGAACTTTATTTGTAAGTACATAAAGTCGTATGTTTTAGATACTGTGGATGAAACTGATCAGTTTCATAGCCTGAATCCTACAGTTTTCGAGCGTAGACTTTTATACAGGGTGTAAGGGACGATGTATCGAAAACTGAAAGAGAGTAATTAGTCAACGAAACTGAACAACTTTCCCAAAAAAAACATTTTTGGGAAATAAAAAAAAATTTGGACCTCTATACAAGCTGTTCGATCAAAATGAGCAATTTGTATGGAGAAGTCAAAAGTTGTTTCATTTCCCAAAAATGTTTCTTTGGGAAAGTTGTTCAGTTTCATTAACTGAGCACGCCCTTTCAGTTTTCAGTATAGACTTGGTATAGATGTCGCGGGCCAATCGTTGAACTGGGCCGATCGAGATCTGCCTATGGGCACATCACGTTGTGCTGGCATTTCGTGATCTGGCCAATTATTTCATGATGTGATGGCCACATCGAGATATGGCTGTAGTACCGTTACATCGTCATGTACTCGTAGTAGGTACCGTTTCGCGAGAATTTTTTTTTATCTAAACTTAATTTTATTTCATTTGCTTGACCAAAGTGGTCAACTTGCCCAAACATGGCCGGGCAAATCGTCAATCGTCGATTGCCCAGGCAGATCTCGATCGGCCTATACGACATATACGAGTACACAGTCAAACGGTCCTTTACCTCCTGAATATTCGCCAGAACCCAAAGGAAGAGCAAATGGCTGGGCTAGGAGGCTATATGCTTCCGTCCGATATGTCTGTATATCTGTCAGATTCAGATTATTTATTCAATGTAGATTCTTTACAGAATACTTATTGAATGTCATGCAGAATACAATTCAAATAGAGCGAGTCTACGCCGTTTTGGATCGTGCTATGGCAGCGTAAAAGAAACGGCAAGAAACCACTGCAGCACGGCCTACTTTAAAGCCCGCGTCACACAGAGGCGGTAGCGGAAGCGTTCCGGGGCCGGTATTTTTTGTAACGTAAGAGTTCTTATGCACCCTGTCACATTGAAAAGCGGTCGCGGCGCGGTATTTTGTTCCCGCCAAACCGCCCCGGAACGCTTTCGCAATCATACCGCCTCTGTCTGACTTGAGCTTTAAGAGTCGGCTTTTTAAAATGTGTTTCTTGTCGAATGTGTTTCTTGACGAGTCAGCGGCTGTATTTCATGAACCATAACAGATAGTTGAAATTTTCATAGATTATGTATTTCTTTTGTTTTTCTTTTCTTTTTTATAACAACAAATATCAATAAAAAAAATAAGGGGCTAAATAATAATGATAATTAAAACGGGTTTGCTATGCGATTTTTGCTCGATTTTTTTTGTTTTAGCTCTATCGTAAAACAAGAACACTTACAAGCGTGAAAATTATATTAATTGTGTATTAAAGCATAGGCTATTGAATAACAACAACTGTCGGACTCACGCGCATTTGATTTGACTTCTGCGTGACAGCGCGTTCATAACTAGGACGTTATTTTTACCTTAGTGGTACGGGCATGGTACGGGTCCCTTTATGCGCGAGTCCGACTCGCACTTGGCCGGTCTTTTCCCTTAATTCTTCACCTGAAAAAGTTAATAAGTTTGTACTAAAATGTGTACATACACAATATATTCAAATAAATAAAAAGATTTTAATACGATTTAGACCTCTACATTTGGGTGCTCTTGCATTGTAGCCGCATAATTCAACCACAATCCAACTCACAATCCTTAGTGATTGCTCCTTCTCCACTCCATAAGAGTGAAGCAGTGGACCATAAGCCTACCCTACTGTTAGCTAGGGGCTGTAGCCGAAACGTTTCTGTCATATGCGAACCATTCCCTTTGCAATTGCAACAAAGCCCAGAACGCAAATAATAGGTCTTTAACAATGAAATTGCCGAAATTTTCTTACAGATTAATGGTATCATAATTCCTATAATTTCTAAAGCTATTTTTTTAATTTGTCTTGTATTTGAAAGTTGACTTCAAGGTTATCAATTTACGCATAAAATATAGTTTTTATTTTTAGTTTGATAAATAAAATTAAAGGTTCGAAAATTGTTCGTCTTAAATGTCGTCCGATTTCATCATTAGATTTGTTATAAATATTTTTTTACAGATAATATTTTTCGAAAATTAAATTTAAGCTTCTGTCAGATTAATGTTTTCACAATCATTCTTAAAAAAATATTAAAATTTGGATTTTTAAATCCAAAAAAAAATGCAAAAATATTAATACTGAAAATTGAGTTTACCTAAAATTCGCCATACAAAACGGCAATTTTATAGTTCAAGACCCAATAGTACGAGTAGGTACTGATTTTTTTATTTTGGAAGAGAGGAATGCTGCGTAGGACTACTGTCTTCCGGGCTTTGCGCGGGAATTTGTGTTTCAAAAGAAATAGTTTGGATATGGCAGACACGTTCCGGCTACCGTAATAGCGCCCCTGATTGAGCAATGGGAAATATTTATTACCTTTACATATGTCATCTAATTACAGCTTTGTGAAGGGAATACCGAATAAACAAAGATTAATGGATTCATATTCTTATTGTTCAGCGTTCGACCAGACTTTGAGCTGCTCAAGGCTTAGCACTCAATAAATAAAATAAACCGACCGTTCCTACACAGCAAATGCAAAGCATTAAAATAGTTTTAAAAAGTTTCACGTCTCGATACCAAGGAGGTTTTATTCAAATTTTACGACCTCTTTGCATCGCTGGTAATAATGTCGCTGTATGCGCATCTGTGATCTTTTAATGTGGCCAGTACAATGAATCTGAGATGATATGCAAATGTACTGTCTGTCTGATCCTATTGATGTCCAATAGCCTAATACATACATTAAAATTTGTCGATTATTTGAGTACTTCATGATAGGCTGCAAGGGAGACTCTCTCAGCTAAGTACTCTACATAAGCACATCTTTGGTGCACATCGTTAGATGCGTGGATGGAGCTTAAAGTTATGCCACAGAATAAAGTAACAGCACTATCCTACAGAACGAACACTCTCCGTCCTCCTTGCAATCTACCCCGCACCACCGCGCGCAACCGCCCACGAGATTCTCGTGGTCCTTCTGAGGGTCTTTTGTACAGAATATGCGAGCCTACGCGACCTTCCAATTTCAAATTCGCGGTCGATGTGGGTATGTTATGACACAGTAAATATATAAGCTAAAGCAGTATGGAATCTCGGGCCTTTTTTTGAAAAAGAACTATACTGAGTCGGAGCGTCAGGGTTGTAACCCAGATTTTTTAATTAAGAATAGTATGATGAACTCAAATATTTGGTGCTTCTATCAACTGTGTTCCTTTCATCATGTTTTCGAACCGTAAAACTAAATAACTTTTCGTAAGAAGTCAAAATACGAAAAAAAATGTTTTTATGTCCATTAGCATTAGAAACTGCGTCAGCCGATAGCGCGTTTTGTATGGGGGACAGTCGCCTTTTATCACGTAAGGGCAGATTAAGACACTTAGTCGCCTTTTATGACACAAGGGCAGATTAAGGTACTTAGTCGCCTTTTATCGCACAATGACAGATACATACTTATAGGGACCCTATATTTACCTATTTGTTTGTATTATGGTTTTGGCACCCACGACTGACTTCAGCGCGAAAACTGCTTATTTTCGTGTAGCGGTGTGCGCATGTGTGAGTGCGCCAGTTTTGGACGTTTGTTAGGACTTTCCATACTGCTTTAGCTTATATATTTACTGTGGTAATAGTGTCCGGAGTGTGGTTGGTTAAAATCTTAGATTATTATAATACTGGTTAAAATGCTTTCTGCCACTTGCTGTAGGCAAGTGAAGTGACAGTGAGTGAGTGAATGGTAGACCAAACCTTAGATTATGAATAACGGCAGCTTACTGCCTATGCTTATGTCTATGGACCAACCAATCGCCAGCCAAATATATAATTGTAATATCATTGTCGCCAGCGCGATTTATAAAAGCTCTGCCCCACTGCTCTTGCTCAAAGTAATAATGAAATCTTCCACATAGTTTTCCAGAAAAGCTCACTCACTCAGTAGGTATATTCACTTGAAAGCAGTCATGAAGAAGCAAGTATGAATTAAATTATATTTAGTATCTTAATAAGATCAAATAATCAGTACAAAGAAGCATTACATTTTACATAGTATATTAAAAATGAAACAACGATGAAATTTTCTGACTAGCAGCCAAACTTGGATTCAAGTTACATCTCAATTATTTTTATGGTAGTCACGAGAATTTTCACATTGAAAAATGTTTTTGGTGGGATCTCATTCCTTTTTGTTAGGGATAGTTCAGTACCTCAGAATAAAAAAACGGAACCCTTATAAGATTACTTTGTTGTCCCTCTGTCTGTCTGTCTGTCAACCCTTTTTCTCACGAACGGGTAGAGGTATCAGATTGAAATTGATAACGAATATTAAAGTCCATAAACCACACAAGATCTGAAAATTAAATTTTTTTACAACGACGCAATCAAAAGATATGGCTTTTTATGTCCTTAAAGCAAAACTTAAGAGGGTACGTTTCCCGTTGACCTAAAATTATGAAATTTGGTCTCACAGTTCAAATAAAGGGAAAAGTCTAAAATCATTAAATATTACGGCGTAGACTCGCTCTATTTGCATTGTATTCTGCATGACATTCAATAAGTATTCTGTAAAGAATCTACATTGAATAAAATTATCTGAATCTATTAAAATTTTTCTTACAACTAATAGTAACCAATTAAGGTGAGCTCCCGTTTCAAGAACTTTTCTATAAAAGAGGGGTCAAGTTGGATGGTCGCGGAGTTTTTAAAGTCAAAGAGCAAAAGCTTTTAGTTTATTATATGGTAGGTAGGTACGGAACCCTTAGGGTGCGAGTCCGGTTCGCACTTGGCCGTTTTTAGGGTTCCGTACCTCAAAAGAAAAAAACGGAACCCTTATAGGATCACTTTGTTGTGTGTCTGTCTGTCTGTCTGTCTGTCTGTCTGTTTGTCAAGACCCTTTATCTCACGAACGGGTAAAGGTATCAGGTTGAAATTAATACCATATATTAGGATCTATGAACCACACAAGATCTGAAAATTTAAATTTTTTACAACGACGCAATCAAAAGATATGGCATTTTATGTCCTCGTCTCCATACATTTATTCAAAAATGCAAAACCTACAGGGTACTTCCCGTTGACCTAAAATTATGAAATTTGGCAAGAAGCTAGGTCTCACAGTACAAATAAAGGAAAAAGTCTGAAATCATTAAATATTACAACTTTTCTCACAACTAATGGTAACCAATTGTGGTGAGCTCCCGTTTCAAGAACAGTCATATAAGAGCGGGGTCAAGTTGGATGGTCGCTGAGGCGATTTTTGTTTTAGTTCTATTTAAAAACGGGAACACTTACAAACTTGAAAATTGGTACGTTTATAGTGCATAAGCTATAAAATAACAACAAATAATAAAATTTGCTCAAGCGCGTGTCGGACTCAAAAAATCTAGCACATTAACTTACTGAAATTTCTGTTTATGAGGTGGTACGGAACCCTCAGTGCGCGAGTCCGACTCGCACCTGGCCGGTTTTTTTTTTCTATGGAAGCTCATTCTGTTGGATAGTTACGGTCCTCCTGTCTTTATTCCTCTTTCGATGCCCTATCTAATGTAGATAAATCTGGACTATAAAGACATTATAGTCGATTGTATTGCACTATGGCTGATTCTTGGGTTCTACACAACACACACAACATCAACGACTTCCATACAAACTATCAACCCCCGTGATAGATTTTCTATGCGAAGTGGTTAGTCAACGCCGTACTTCTTCCTTGAAGTTTTGTTTTTTCCAATGAAAACAGAACTTTTCCTGTAAAATTGCAAAAAGTATAAAACCAATAACTCGATGCAAAAGTCGCTATCTCGTCACCACTCGCCTTCAACTCGATTACCATAAGAAACAATAGTTCGAAAAGCGTCCGCTGTAAAAACGGCCGACAATTTTGCGCCTGCGACAAAGACGCCGCATTTCTTATATGAATTTGATTATGTACAAAACAATTTGAGTTAACGCAAACGTATGACAGGCGCGCTGTAAGGCATTTATGCGTAAAAAGCCACTTGTGATCTTTATTCGACATTTTAGGGTGACCATTCTTTTGTGAACTCAGGTCTCCCTGGGCCCTGGACTCATAATAACATCCCATGAAACGTCCACCACAGCAGAGGTCCGGGATTTGCTGGAGGGAAAGTACCATAAGTAGTCACCACGCTTGTTAGGTGGTACGATACACAGAAAAAGTACGGTTTAGCACGTGAGTTATTACGTTGTTATCGTGTACTGCAACTGAATGTAGATTGTTGGCTAAAACAGGCGATACTTCGCTGCAAGCATAGCCAGGCATAAGAGTTACAATGGCAAAGGTTAATATAAACAATACAGGAACTACAATGAGAATGTATTTACTTTAGTCGTGTAATTCTGCAAAGACAATACTAACGACTTACGACAATATTACTTACGTTGATGATATTGTGTAATTATGTTGAACTATAATATGAGAACAAACAATTACCCATTTATAAAAGAACGGATAGCATGTAATATAGACCATTCTACTTCGATCTATCTTTAACTTCGAACACCGCCGTTTTTATACTGGGTGTATAAAAAAGTATGATGATCTTTTTAAAGGGTAATTCTGAATGATTAAGGGGTTGTTAACAAATATGAAAATTCTGTTTGAAAGTCTGTTTGAAAGAGAAAAAGCAGAGGCCAGCGTACCGAGGTCTTCTGTGGAAATGAATGAGAATGAAGATGAGAATAAAGATGATAATTATGTAAGTGAGATAAGTATGGATGAGATTATGAAAGCAATGAATAGTATGAAATCAGGTAAAGCAGCTGGGTATGATAGAGTGTCGGTCGAAATGTTGAAGGCTGGGCGAGGCATTGTGGCTAGTCAGTTGTAACGCCTTTTCAACCTGTGTTGGACGAACAGCCAAGTATCAGGTGACTGGTGCAAGGCTGTGATTGTGCCGCTGTACAAGGGAAAAGGGTCAGAACAGGACTGCAAAAAATACCGCGGGATAAGCCTTCTTAGTGTCGTCGGCAAACTGTATGCAAAGGTTTTGATTAAAAGAGTGATGAAAGATACTGACGAAAAATATAGGATGTACAAGCGGGATTTAGAAAGAGAATGGGATGTACAGATCAGGTCTTTTCCTTGCGGTGCATAGCTGAAAAGTTTTTGGCTAAAAACCAAAAAGTCTACAGCGCGTTCGTGGATTTGGAAAAGGCCTATGACCGAGTGGTGAGGAATGAATTGTGGTCAGCATTGTCTATGTATGGGGTAAACGGTCATCTGATTCAAGCACTGAAATCTCTCTATGAGGATTCCAGTGCTTGTGTTAGAATAAACGGGGCGCACACTGAATGGTTTAGCATTGAAAAATGTGTTAGGTAGGGATGTGTAGCGTCACCTTGGCTGTTTAACCTGTTCATGGATAATTGTTTGATTGATCTGAAAGAGAGTATGTGTGGACTGAGAATGAATGAGTTACTCATCAAATGTCTTCTCTACGCTGATGACCAAGTTGTACTTGCGTCATCTGCTAACGAGTTGCAGGAGATGGTAACAATGATGAATGTGGCTTTGGACAGGAAAGGAATGAAAGTAAATGTAAGCAAGACGAAAGTTATGGTACTTGAAAGAGAAGAATGTATGACAGAGTGTACTATATCAATAGGTGGTGAACAAGTCGAACAAGTGAAGGAGTTTGTGTATCTGGGCTTAAAGTTTACGAGAGATGGAAAGTGTGAAAGTGATATTGAAAGAAGAGTGAATGCTGGAAACATGGTGAATGGTGCCCTGCACGCCTTTATGAGGAGTCAGAAGGTGTCTTACAAGGCTCGTTTGGCTGTTCATAGGGGTGTTTTAGTACCAACACTGATGTATGGCAGTGAAAGCTGGGTATGGCAGAAGAAGCATGAAAGTAGAATTAATACAGTGGAAATGAGAGCGCTAAGGAGTATAATTGGTGTTAAATTGAGTGACAGGATTAGAAATAGTGTGATAAGAGAACGGTGTGGCGTAAAAGAAGACGTAGTGACCAAAATCGAGAAAGGGATGCTGAGATGGTTTAATCATGTAGAGAGGATGAATGAACGAAGACTGACGAAAGAGCGTACGTACCTCAAAAGCAAAAATAAGAACCCTTATGGGATCACTTTGTTGTTCGTCTGTCTGTATTTCTGTCTGTCGGTCAGGACCTTTTTTTCTCCTGAACGGGTAAAGGTATCAAGTTGAAATTAATATAATAATATTATTATCCACAGACCCTTGACGCTGTTAAAATTTCAAGATTCTACGACAACACGATCGAACCGCCAAACCGCCGACGTTCATTTATGAACCGACGGTATTCCTGTTATCCTAGAATAATGAAATTTGGTAAGAAGCTAGGTCTAAAATTGTTAAATATCACAACTTTTCCCACAACCAATTAAGGTGAGCTCCCTTTGCAAGTAAATCCATACAAAAGGGCAAAAGCTTAAAGAATAAAATGGTGGATGGGTCGGAACCCTTATTTTGCCCGGTATTTTGTTATTTAAGATGGTCACGAATTTTCAAATTTCTTTTGATTTAATGGGATAGATTAGGTTACTAGTTAGTGGATACAGTCACAAAAATAGCCTACATTCACGTTTCGTGGCTTTTGTGCAATGTCCATCTGGGGAAATACACCCCTTGCCTATTTTAGCTCTGCCATGAAGCAGCAGTGTTTGCACTGCTGTGATATGGTTCGATGGGTAAGGGAGCCATTGAAATTACCGGCAATGAGACATACTATTTTAATTCTAAAGGTGGGCAATGCGTTTTGCTGTCTTATTAGTGTTAAATTCTATCATTAGTGATTGTCCCTTTCTTTTGAACGGGTATGTACCGATGGAGCGACCTGGTCGCTCGGTGAAGACGCCGGCTTATGTCAGACCTCTAGTATAGAACCCCCCGGTAAGCATCCTCGACAAATGCAGTGGCTCTGGGATCAGGATCTACTAAGGAACGCAACCAGTGCCACCATCGTGCCTCGTTAGTACTCCTCCCTCCTAACTGCGAGGCAGTAGCAACAAAACGACACATCGTGTTACTACCTTCCTCTGGCCACTTGAACGACGTGATTGCGGTTCGTCCTTGTTGTCCTTAATCTCACTGTAACTTATAGCCACCCTACCCATGATCTCTTTATTCCATCTTTATTCAGTCAGTGCGAAAATAACATTGTGGGAAAAAACATAAACTATCCGTCGACATGTTTTGACGAATTAACTTGACATCTTCGCCTCAGCATCCACAGTATAAGATCCTGCCGCAAAATTCTGCACCGAACTGAAATTTTGTAAAAATATTACTTAAGGCTTCCAAATTAACCTGGCAGCAGGAAAACTTTAAAGAATGCCCAATATTTGTGATCGAGACAGAATGCTGTCAACTGTATGTAGCCAATTTAACTACTTAGCAAAATCTTGTCAATATCAAAAATATTCATCGTAAATTGTAATCCATCGTTACTGATTCAAGTACCTTTCTTCATTCCGCCATTTTAACGGCATTCCTTCCGACCATCCAAACATCCCTTGTTAGCCCTGTAATCATGAAGTAGAATAAAAGAGCAAATTTTCGAGGTAGGATCTTACGCTACCAATGTTTTTGCAGGAGACTGTACTGATTTAAGCAATGCGTAAACACAAGGTAACTTTTTGTAATATGAAGGTTTTTGTGGTAAAGAAGTGGTCTACCTTTTTGAAGGCGCATACGTCAAGACTTAAAGTGTTCTAGAAATTATGAGTTTTTATTGCTAGGTACTTTTGTTTATTTTACGTAGTCAATTCCAGTAACTTTCCATATACTTAGGGTATGTACCTACCTAAGTAGATTTTTTTTATTGCTCTTGACCTATATTTAGCCGGGAGGATAGAGTAGTGGTCGACGATAGAAAGAGATTGCCCAGAAGGAGAATATTCAAACCGCAAACCGAGCACAAAGCCACATGTGTTTATCGCTAGAAGAAAGTGTAGCAATTACAAAAAGACTAATTGAGTTAGTATAGGATCGTGCCATCACAAATTATTAGTCATCGTATACAAGTGACTTTTTAGACAAAAAATTCTCCAGATTTTTTTTTCTAAAGGCAATAAGTTTGTTAAATATTGTGCTACAGTTATAAATGAGATATCGTTGTAAAGTGAGTTAAATAGTAAATCTACTGATATAATAAATTTAAAAAACTTTCGGTATTTTGAAAACATGAGTTGTTGAAGTTTTGCTTATAGCCATGGCGTGCCCATAATCGAAGATTACTAAGAAGCATGCATCAAAAATCGAAGCAAACAAAGTTAAAAACAGAATACAGGCTAAGCGGCGTCGATTTAGTTTAAAATCATTGCAATAAGCTTATGAGAACCCAGCCAACCAGACCTCAGAAGTTTAGTGCAACAAGATAAAATTCGTCTTGAAAATTGTTTTTAAAGGCAAAAAGTATAATAAATATTGCGCTACATTTAAGAACGAGGTATCGTTGTAAACTGCATTAAATAGTGAATCTATTGATATAATCAATTTAAAAAATCTTAAACATGAGTCGTTGAAATTTTGCTAAAAGCCAAGGTGTGCCCACAATCGAAGAATACTAAGAAGAATACATCGAAAATCGAAGGAAATAAAGTTACAAACAGAGTACAGGCTAAAAGACGTCGATTAAGTAAAAATCATTGAAATCGGCTTACGAGAACCCAGCCAACCAGACCTCCGAAGGTTAGTGCAACAAGATAAAGGGTAAATTTTACTCGTCTCTTTACTAAAATATCGGCCTAAATCGTAAAAAAAAATAGGAGTAACTAGGATGGCCTGCTTCCAAGATATGACCGTTTTCGTTTTGCCAGCAGTCACTCGAAATGAAGATCTTGTCGAGACCTATCATTTGTCCCCACAAACTAGTAGTCTAGGATGGCTAGTTTCCCAGATATGGCTGTTTTCGTTATGACAGCTGTTACTTGAAATGCAGATTTGTCGAGAACTATCATTTGTCCACACAAACTAGTAGTCTAGGAATGTCTAGGATGGCTAGTTTCCAAGATATGACCTCTTTCGTTTTGACAGCAGGCACTCGAAATGAAGATCTTGTCGAGACCTATCATGCAAATATATCTTTTCTGTCTTCCACCTCGCAGGGCAGTAAAGCCAGTAGCTCAGGGTCGTACAACAACATCAACCCCATCCACATCTGCACAACATACTCGGCTAGTGCGAAGCACCGCCGCGCCTCCAGATCGTTGTATCCCACCATGCCCGAATACTTAGTGTGGGATACTCAGCGAGGTTCAAATCTCTTTGGTGGGATACATTAACTGAAAGAAGGGTATGGCACGGCCGCCAGCCACATCTTATATTTACACACAGATTACAGGGTTCCCTGTTTGAAAGTTACAGGCACGACCCGCTCATGCCCCGTGTTTTTTTTGTACCTGATACCCCCTGCCCCCTTATTAGTGATGTCAAAAGCAACAACTTTTGTTTTACGACTTTGCTAACAACGCACAAAAAATTGTTCAGTCTCGTTAACTGATCATGCCCTTTCCATTTTCGAAATGCTGTCTATAGTTCTCAGAATATATTAAAATTATGCAGAATCAACTCTGAAAAGGATCATTGTAAATATAGAATACTAGCTGTGCCCGCGGCTTCGCCCGCGTGATATTCAGACAATG
This sequence comes from Athrips mouffetella, assembly GCA_947532105.1. NCBI lineage: Eukaryota > Metazoa > Arthropoda > Insecta > Lepidoptera > Gelechiidae > Athrips > Athrips mouffetella. The sequence goes on from OX383973.1 coordinate 8,966,412, forward strand.
TGCAGTCTCTCCCTCTCCCTCACCCTCTCCCACTCCCTCTCTCTCTACCTCCATCCCACTCCCTCTCCTTCTCCCTCTCCCTATCCCTGCCCCTAACCCTACTCCTATCCCTATCCTTAACGCTGTCTTAACCGCTATCCCTATCCTAATATAAACATACAAACGACACCCATATTGATTTTTAGACATTTAAACCCTATCGCACCCCAACTCCATCCCCAGGGGATGATGGTATTTCATGTCCACCACATTGGATTTCAAAATTGTTCTAGTTTTCGTAATCAGCGACCCGATAAACCATACAAACGATACCCATATTGGTTTTTAGACTTGTTCACCCCATTTCCCTCTTTAAGGGGTTGAATTTGGGGCGGAATTTATTGAAACAGTGATGTATTTTCCACAGAATTACAACCCTAATGCCTAAATAATAAATTTAGTGGATATTTATTTGAAATTAAGGAGTTTCAACTTCATCCCCCTTTTCTAAAAGTAGAATTTTAAAAAACCCTGATACACGTAAAACTAAATTTTTTGCCTTCAGTCTAAATACAAATTTTGAAGATTCTAACTTCAAAACTGATGGACTTTCATACAAACTTTTATCCCTTATTTAACTTTATTTAAATTTTGAAAAATTCTAAAACAGATTCTTTTTTATTTTTAACTAAAAGCTTAAACAAACTATAAGTCTACCTTTAAAAGTGATAGACTTATAGACCAACATACGGAAAAAATATCATCCCCTTTTTCACCCCCTTTTAGGGTGATTTTTAAGAAATGCTTAAACACGGGTTTCTTTATTTTTTACCAAAAGCTTAAAGTCAAATTTTTGTGAATCTAAAAAAAGAAAAAAAGGTCTTTCATAAAAAAATTCATCCCTTATTTCACCCCCTTAAGGGATGAATGTTGAAAAATTCTTAAACACGTACTTTTTTATTTTTTACCATGAGCTTGGAACCAAATTTTTATAATTCTACCTTTAAAATGAAAGACTTATACTCGTAGACCAACATACGAAAAAAAAATCATCCCATTTTTCACCCCCTTGAAGGGTGATTTTTAAGAAATGCTTAAACACGTCTTTCTTTATTTTTTACCAGTAGCTTAAATTCAAATTTGTGTGAATCTAGCTCAAGAAACAAAGGACTTTCATATTAATTTTCATCCGTTATTTCACCCCCTTGGGAGATGAATTTTCCGAAATCCTTTGTTAGTGGGTGGTTTTGACGTGCATAGAACCTGTTTACAAAATTTCAGATCTGTATCTATAGCGGTTACGGCTCGGCGGCGTTGATGCATCAGTCAGTCAGTCAGGACATGCTCTTTTATATATTTAGACTAGCGGCCCGCCCCGGCTTCGCACGGGTACTAATCTACGGGTACGGGTGGTGCCTTTTATTGCGATATATGACGTAGCCTTCAACTCTAAAATATTTCGTTGTACCTCAGGACGACAACCTCAAAAGAATATACCTAAAATTTTAAAAATCAGGCTTTGGACGACCAGTCGCAACGACGACGTGCGCCCTCAGCGCCCTCTGCGTGTGCCCCGTCAGGTTCCTGGCTCGCTGATATTAACTTCGGAAACTCGGCTACGCTCGGCTATCAACGGAAATGCGCATCGAGTGTGAAACTCATTCTAGGACTTTAATTAGAGTGATTTTAACATTATGATATCTTCCAAATTATTCATATAAATAACATGGTGTAAAGGGCAATTTTGATCTACGTTCATTGTTTTATATTACTAACCTTTTAAATTAGATAAGGATCCATACCTTGAGGGCAAAAATACGTTCAAAAATACCTTATTTTGAAAATCTACTTTTTTGCTATAAATAGTTGGTTACTGTGGGTTATCCTTAAAAGATAGACAAATACTATCGCGGACTTTCCTTTAGAGCTCTTAGCGAGCAACAATTCTTTCATACATAACTTTGATATAAATGAAACCATTATGCACCGCACGCCCAGAAAGCTCTCTAGATGCACGTTTTTTTCCGACTTGATCGACAAACATCATCACAGTTCAGTTAGTTTGCACTCAATGATAATAGATTATAGCTTCAAACCTTCCTATTACTCGTAAATTAATCTATCTATTATTGAAAACCGGATCGAAATCGATATAGTAGTTCCAGACAGACATGATAGATGACGACAGAAAAACGTTTCGAGGGACTTTCTTTTATAATATTTAGTGAAGTGATGTACACCTTGTATAACCAAATAGCAATAATAAGTACAGTTTCAGTGCTTTTTCAGTGTACTTCACCGCCCTAAAAATAAAACACAACTCCCTATTATGCTATTCATCTATGACCCTGCCATTGTTGATACCACTGTTTTTTAAATATATGTTTTCAAAATCTATAATTTAGCTTATTTCCGTTGAAAACAATGAACGTGAAAATGCGCTATGTGGTCAACGGTCAACCACTTGGTTATTATATTATCCAATTACCTTATTGTCTGAACATAAAAGAGCAATTCTTATTGATAAATATCTACTATTGTTTATTACTTAAATATTAAACAATTAGGTTAGAACAATAACCTCTACCTGTGTATGAGGGCGAAGACTTGATATTTTAAAATTATAATGTTATTTTACGTCGAAATGCCGTAAATATGCACCAAATGGCGTTATGTATCTGTAGGTACAATTTACAAAATCTTTTCATCATTTTACCTCATCATAATATCCTGTAAAACGTCCACTACAGGAAAGGGAGCTCCCGGACTTGAGCAAAAACGCATGATACTTTGGAGGGGATTTACTATAGTCACCACGCTTGTAAGCGTTGCGGCTAGCGGCCGCTGTTGTAGGTGACCGCAGTATGTATGATGGTACGATACACATTTCACCTCTAAGCTCGGAAAAGCTTGCTTTATCGGTTGAAATATGCATGTGAAAGTCAGTTTTGGCGGCGTGGAAAAGATTTTTGAAATAAGAACGTAATTAATAGTGGTATAAGATATGTACTAGACTAGCACTATTCGTTACGTTAGCATTTTCCTCGCTGCAGTGAGGTAAAAAATTGTGTGTTTCGCTCGACAACAAAGTTAGTTATCTCCACTATATGTGGTTATCTTCGTCTCGTGCCTTGAAACTCTCGCTACTCTCAGGATTCTTCTTTTGAACCACAAGCGAAGCGAGTCCTAATTCAATTCGAGAATCCTAGGATTCGCATCCTCGAGTTTCAACATACATGGCAGTGGCGCCAAATAACAATTTTGATGCCTTGCATAACAAATAACTATTGTTTAATTCTACGAAAAAAAAATAATTTCAATATAATATACCTGGCCAGATCGAGCTTTTATTACATTGTGGTCAATCAAGCTGCAAGTAAGTGTTGATAGAACAAATATTGGCTGAACCAGAGCTACGCTACAAACCTCCTAAACCAGAGACCGGCTTTAAGTCAAATTGTTACTACTGAAGTGCAACCACATCACATTTTGATATGATTATAATAAAACATTCATACGGCCTGCTTATAAAGTAGCAATTAAAGTTTAGTCGACGGACACGCTCAAATTATTGCCCTTAATAAACTATTCATAAAGCACGATTCCAGACACGCAAAACTTCTATCTATAGGTACGTCCTTTTCAATTTCACTAGCAAACTGTTATCAAGCGGACACATTTGTTTAATTTTTGTACTTTCAAAAAAATATTTGACCTGTTTTGTGCATAGACCTAGGAATTCGTTAAGTTGTCGTAGCAGAGGACGCCGACTAGGGCATGGTGATTGGTGGTGTATGCTTATAGGTACCGGTATTTTTCGGTATTCAGCATTTCAATACTGGGATTCCGGAATTTTAAAGTGATCTTATAAGTCTAAACATTGAGGTGATGCCAAACAGAAACGAAAAGATATGAAATAAATAGTTTAGAGGGACATTTCATTTCACACAAGATCGACAAACCAAGCAAGATCCACCAAACTGGGCAAAGCCTACCATTAGATAGTAGCTCAATTTTCGGAAAATTGTTCGGCAGTACAAAATGGCAGACACAGATGACTCAAGCTCAGGCAGAAGCACCCCAGAAAGTAAGAGCATAGAAATGATTTTACGAAGAAGTTTGAGTGATTGTTTTAAAGATTATATCCATAATTGTTCGCTCGCTGGTGCTAAGCAGATGTGTGATACTAGCTTAGGTAGGTGCCAACGGTAAGTAGATTTAAAAACCTTTTAATTTTTTATTAATGCCCCTCAATCCTTTATATGAGGTCATTACGGTGGTATCATCACTACATATTATAAAAGAAAGTCCCCCGAAACGTTTTTCTGTCGTCATCCATCCATCATGTCTGTCTGTGATCGCTAAACTCAGGAACTACTATATTGATTTCGATCCGGTTTCCACTAATAAATAGATTAATTCAATAGGAAGGTTTAAGCCTATAATTCATAAATATTGAGTGCAAATTATATGAACTGTGAATACTGTGATGATGTTTGTCGATCGAGTCGGAAAAAAACGTGCCTCTTGAGAGCTTTCTGGACGTGCGCTGCGTAAATGTTTTCATTTATATTAAAGTTATGTATGAAAGAATTTTTGCTGTCTAAAAGTCCGCGATAGTATTTGTCTATCTTTTAAGGGTAACCCACAGTAACTAACTATTTATAACAAAAAAGTAGATTTTCAAAATAAGGTATTTTTGAACGTTTTTTTGTACCCGTGCGAAGCCGAGGCGGGCCGCTAGTTCTTTCAATAAAGTAGAGAAAGCTTCACGGGAAAAAAGAAATAACAAGAAAAATTCTCATCTCTCTCCTTTTGTTGTACGTATAGTTAAGACTTTCCTCCAATTCAAAAACACACAAACCCACATCACGGTTGACGTAATTATAAGTTTTAAAAAACCGGCCAAGTGCGAGTCGGACTCGCGCACTGAGGGTTCCGTACAAACGTGTACGTATATAAGTAAAATTTATGATATTTTTATTGCTAAAAAACTTTATTATGTGATGTAAGTAACTAAAATTTATATTTGAGTTGATTGAATGAAAGGTAAATTGTGGTTTACGATTTATGACGTATTAAAAAAAACAACTTACAAGATCTCGTTCAAACCAATTTTCGGTGGTAGTTTGCATGGTAATGTACATCATATATATTTTTTAGTTTTATTATTCTCTTATTTGAGAAGTTACAGGGGGGACATACACTTTACCACTTTGAAAGTGTATATCGCGCACATTATTCAGTTTAGAAAAAAATTATATTAGAAACCTCAATATCATTTTTGAAGACCTATCCATAGATACCCCACAAGTATGGGTTTGATGAAAAAAATTTTTTTGAGTTTCAGTTCTAAGTATGGCGAACCCTAAAATTTATTGTTTTTTTTCTATTTTTGTGTGAAAATCCTAATGCGTTTCACATAATACATCTACTTCCCAAGTTTCAACAGTATAGCTCTTATAGTTTCGGAAAAAAGTGGCTGTGACATACGGACGGGCAGACAGACAGACAGACATGATGAATCTATAAGGGTTCCGTTTTTTGCCATTTGGCTACGGAACCCTAAAAAACGGTCTAGTGTGAGTCAGACTCGCGCGCCGAGGGTTCTGATATGCCTTCAGTATTTTTAGAAGCTTAAGTCCATTTTTAGGACCGCAAAACCAAGTTTGTTTGTAAAGATTTTTGGTTGATATCTAAAAAACTGTGCTACCTACCTACTTAGAGGGATTGTTTTATTTTTCTGTAATATTTACAATTTGGTCGATATCGTCAGTACTTGCTGAAATATTAAAAGGAAGTGTTCCATTTTTACCATTTTGGTTCGGAACCCTAAAAAAGGAACATGTTATACTAACAAGGTGATCTGACTGATCACAAAGTGTGTTAGGTATCGGAGATATAAATAAAGCTCAGACACAGCACAAACACCTACACTTGTTCATCACACAAATGCTGCACCCAGGTCGGCCTGGGCGCGGATCGAACCCGCGGCTCACCGTGCTACAAATCCCCCTGTTACTAACGAAAAAAATTTTCTGTAATAAGTAAATTTTTATTATTCCAGAGCGATATGGGCAACAGTATTCTGCTTATCATTTGGCACAGTATGCTACTTCCTGAACTTAGTATGGACAGATACCCTGAGCAAGCCGTTGATCGTGAACCTGGAGTCTACTGAATACCCGATTGAAAACATCGACTTCCCGGCCATCGCCATCTGTAATGTCAACAGGATCAGCAAGAAGGCGTTGGAGAAATTAGCTATTGAGGAGTAAGGATCGTATTGAGAATTTGAGAACGTCTTTTTATTACTTCGGTAGCCTTCTTGAGAGCAATCTCATACTTGAAAGGAATTTATCAACAACCCAAAGATTTATATCGTTCTGTTTTAAGCTAACATCATGGTGACTATGGTATATTCCCCCATGTAATTTTTTTTTTAACTTGGGGGAGGAGGGTTGTTCTAAATATGATGTTTAGTAAGTCCTAGATCCTAGTGAACCTCAGAGACTCTATTGCCAAAAGAAAGACTAGACTCAGTAGTCATGAATACCCGACTGAAAACATCAACTTCCCGGCCATCGCCATCTGTAATGACAACAGGATCAGCAAGAGGGCGTTGGAGAAGTTAGCTCTTGAGGAGTAAGGATCGTATTGAGAACCTCTTTTTCTTACTTCGGTAGCCTTCTTGAGAGCAATCTCATACTTGAGAGGAAATTATCAATACAACCCAAAGTTTTATATCTTTATGTTTTAAGCTAACAAGCATGGTGACCATGGTGCATCCCCCCCAAATGAACCTTGCTTTTTGTTTAAATCTGGGGCGATTTTCCTGTCCAGCAGTGCACGTTGGAATGTAGTGAAGGTGATCATGTTTTGTGAGTCCTAGATCCTAGTGAACCTCAGAGACTCTATCGAAAAGAGAATCTAGTTATCTGAACAACCGATTGAAAATATCGACTTCCCTGCCATCGCCACTTTAATGTCAACAGGGTCGGCAAGAGGGCGTTGGAGAAGCTATATAGCTGTTGTAGTCTTTCTGTTCAAAGCTAACAAACATGGTACATCCCCATAGACCTATACCACCTTTTTAGAGTTCCGTACATCAAAATAAAAGAACGGAACCCTTATAGGATCACTTTGTTGTCCGTCTGTCTGTCTGTCTGTCAAGACCCTTTTTCTCACGAATGGGTAGAGGTACGAGCAAAGAAATTTGACCTCCGAAGCAAGGAGGTTTTTGTTCTGAGGGTACGAGTATCAGGTTCAAATTGATAACGAATATTAACGTCTATAAACTACACAAGATCTTAATTTTTTTTTTACAACCACGCATTAAAAAGATATGGCTGTTTATGTCCTCATCTCCATACATTTATGCACTAAAGCAAAACCTAGAGGGTACTTCCCGTTGACCTAAAATTATGAAATTTGGCAAGAAGCTAGGTCGCACAGTACAAATAAAGGGAAAAGTCTAAAATCATTTAATATAACAATTTTTCTCACAACTAATCGTAACGAATTAAGGTGAGCTCCGGTTTCAAGAACTTTTCTATAAAAGAGGGGTCATGTTGGATTGGTCACGGAGTTTTTAAGTCAAAGAGCAAAAACTTTTAGTATATCATATGGTAGATATAGGTACGGAACCCTTAGGGCGCGAGTGCGACTCGCACTTGGCCGTTTTTAGGGTTCCGATACCAAAATGGTAAAGAAAAGGAACCCTTATGGTGCCGCTCTGTCTGTCTGTCCGTCTGTCTGTCACACCTCTATATCTCAGCAACCACTTATGCTATCAACCTGAAATTTGGAATAGTTTTAGAATATAGTTGCCCAACTTAATTGCACAAGAAAAAATTTTGAAAAAAGTATGATTATTAATATAAAGGGGGCCAAAATAGGGGGGGCCAAATTTCAAATTGTCGCTACTAGGTCGAGTGGGGTATCATATGAAAGGGCTTTACTTGTACATTTTAAAATATATTTTTGTATTTTTTTAAATTTCTTAGTTTTAAAGTTATGATGAAAAATGTCAAGAAAAATACCATTCCCCCCCCCTTATCTCCGAAGTTTGAGTAAGGAAAAATCTGAATTAATTACAGTTGACAGAAATTTATATAAACTTTACAGCAAAAATAAAACGATCTTTCTAAGTTGCACAGTTTTTCAGAAATCTGCAAAAAACCTTTACAAACAAATTTAGTTTTGCGGTCCTGAAAATGGACTTTATTGCTTCCAAAAATACTATAGGTATATCGGAACCCTCGGCGCGCGAGTCCGACTCGCACTTGACCGGTTTTTTTTATGTATGCCCGCTGTCTTATTAATAGCACAAATTGACACTAATAAGACAGCAAAGCACGTTGTCCACCCTGAGAACTAAAATGGTGTGTCTCGTGTGCCAGTAATTTCGCAGGCTTCCTTACCCTTCAAACCGAAACACAGCAGCAGTGCAAACACTGCTATTTTACGAGTACGGCAGAAATAGTAGGTGGTATTTACACACTAGGGGAAGAGTTTGTTATCAAGAATTTTCTGCTTCTACAAGACTGTTATTTTTATGATTTTTTTTTCGTGACTACAGGTACGCAGATTTGGCTGAGACGGAGTCTTTGGAAGAAGTAGAGCAAATACTCGCGAACCTGGGTAGATTGATTGACTACTCCTACAACGATAACCTAAAATCCAACAAAGTATACCTTAGATTTGTGGAAAAATACCGTTTTCGTACTGATAAAATTATTCAAATTATGAAAAAGGTAAGTTTTGCTCGTTGTAAGGGAACAGCAGTCTATTACCTGTTAGTTAACATTTTTCCTGCACATTTAGCGTCAGTTACTACTGTTTTTAGGGTTCCGTACCTGAAAAAAAAAAGGAACCCTTATAGGATCACTTTGTTGTCCGTCTGTCTGTCTGTCAAGACCCTTTATCTCACGAACGGGTAAAGGTATCAGGATCTAATACATAATAATAATAGGGTATAATACTATATATTAGGATCCATGAACCACACAAGATCTGAAAATTTAAATTTTTTACAACGACGCAATCAAAAGATATGGCATTTTATGTCCTCATCTCCATACATTTATTCAAAAATGCAAAACCTACAGGGTACTTCCCGTTGACCTAAAATTATGAAATTTGGCAAGAAGCTAGGTCTCACAGTAAAAGTAATGGGAAAAGTCTGAAATCATTAAATATTACAACTTTTCTCACAACTAATGGTAACCAATTATGGTGAGCTCCCGTTTCAAGAACATTCATGTAAGAGAGGGGTCAAGTTGGATGGTCGCTGAGGCGATTTTTGTTTTAGTTCTATTTAAAAACGGGAACACTTACAAACTTGAAAATTGGTATGTTTATAGTGCATAAGCTATAAAATAACAACAAATAATAAAATTTGGTCAAGCGCGTGTCGGACTCAAAAAATCTAGCACATTAACTTACTGAAATTATAACTAATACAATTATGTTTATGTGGTGGTACGGAACCCTCAGTGCCTGAGTCCAGCTCGCACTTGGCCGGTTTTTTTATATTATTTTTTATTTCTATTTGTTTGTTGCAATGTAATAATTTTAAGCATGTTGTGGCTGCCTTAACAAGCAGTGCATTCAATTATGTTTTTAGAAGTAAGTTTTAAATATAAGTGTTAATGTAATTTGCTAATGGCGGTCCTTAAATAAAGTAAAATAAAATAAATTAGAGTCGATGTATACCTATAGTATCATCTTACATCACCAACAACCGCGGGCCACGGTGCCACATCGCTAAGACGCTAACAAGCATGGTAATAATGGTACTTTCCCTGAAGAGAGGTATGAAGAGAGTACCCTGGCCTGCAGCCAACGTTATTACGGGATGTCATGACATGATGAAGTACCTACATAAAGGAATTTTATGTATCGCTTCAACAAATCAGTAGCAAAATCACTTAGTTCGAACATGAAGTTCCATCTTAGAAAATGGTCCATTTGCGAATCTTCGATGCAATCGTGAGAAAGCTATGCACGATCGACATGACGTCAATGACCCTTCTTCGTGAAAGCACCAATGGCATCCTGTGTGTATTCGTATAGACTGGTGGGAGTGGGACTGACTTCTCACCACTTGAAGGTCATTCATCACCAACATTATTTAGGAATTTTTGTCCCATAATATTCGCACTAGTAGTAAACAAGCGCACATTTTACTTTTATTAACTTTTCTTCGTGTGAATCATCAAACACCAACTAAATATTGACCTTCCAACATTTTGCTACTGCTATAGCGTTGTCTGATATCTCACACAGATCCTCGTTAATGCTCCATGTTTTGAGACGGATCTCTACAATCACAGTGCTTTAGCAACTGGTCTATGATGCCTCATCTCGCCATATTTTCCTCAACAGCGGCCAACATGAGTCCACCATTTGCCCCCCATAAATTGTATTTAGAGAAATACCTATCTGCCTGTACAATCACAAGCACAAGTGTTTATAATTTTAAATACTTTTCACTTACTTGGACTTGTTTTTGTCTAGGTAAATAATTTATAAAAAACCACAAACTGTTCATAATCAGCATCATACTGTTATATTTTTATCTGCATCACAATGGAACAAGACATAATGATAGATAGATAGATATATAGATAAATGCTTTATTGCGCACATAACAAAAATATAACAAGTTTTACAGGAAATTTAAAAAAAAATTTCATGTTTTGAATTACTTGATAAATCTCTCATGTTTGACTGGCACATTCCCGTCTCGCTTAAAAATAACGACAGTTAGACCAGTTTATAAAAAGGATGCCAAAGAGGATATCAATAATTATCGGCCAATTGCTCTAGTTTCTGTAATATTCAAGATTTTTGAAAAAGCTATGCATGCAAGACTTACAGAATTATTATCTTTACAAAATATTATAAAAGAAGAACAGAACGGATTTCAGAAAAACAAGTCCACGACACTGGCGGGTTACTTATTGGTAGATGAGATAACTCGACATATAGACGAAGGAAAGCAAGTTGCTGTAATATATTTTGACATGACTAAGGCTTTTGACTATGTGAATCATAAATTACTTTTGAGAAAATGTGAAAGATTTGGCATAAGAGGTGTTGCCAATGAATGGCTTTGTTCCTATCTTTCTAACAGAACACAATTTGTCGAAATATCCAAATTGGATGAAAAGTCTAATCTTGTATCTTATAGATCCAGCTATAAAGTAAATGGTCATGGTGTACCTCAAGGAAGCGTTCTTGGACCCCTTCTGTTTCTCTCGTACATTAACGACCTACCAGAAATAACAAATAATAAATTGATACTATTTGCAGACGACTGTAGCAACAAAGATACTTTTGAAACAGAAATTAATTATTCTATTGATTTAATGTATGATTGGCTGCAATTTAATAATTTACAAGTAAATATCAATAAAACAAAATATACTATATTTCTAAATTGGAAAATGGAAAAATTTAATCTTGACATTAAGTGTGGCGGTCGTAATATAGTAGAAGTCTCAGAAGCTACGTTCCTAGGAATAACTCTAAATGAGCATTGTACATGGGTCTCTCATATTGCAAATGTGTGTAACCGATTGAGCAGATTTGTGTATGCCTTATATAGAATCCGCTGTATTTCAGATGTTGACACAGCCCTTATGGCTTATCATGGCTATGTTGCGTCCGTTTTACGGTATGGTTTGGTGATATGGGGCAATTCTGGAAATTTATATGATGCATTTGTGATTCAAAAGCGATGCATACGGGCAATTTGCAATGCTGCACCTCTCGATTCTTGTCGCCCACTTTTTCGTAAATTAAGAATACTGCCTTTACCATCGTTATATATATTTGAAGTGGCCTGCTTTGTAAAAAAACACATACATCTTTTTGAAATTAAACGGCAAGTTGCTCAATTTAACACTAGGTATCCAAATAAACTGATGCTACCGCCAGGAAAAACCTCTTTATATGATAGAAACTGTCCTAGAATGGTGGTAAGAATATATAATTTTTTACCAGACGAAATAACAAACTTACCTTTCCCGATATTCAAGAAAAGATTATTCTGCTGGCTGTGTGATAGATGTTTTTATTCTCTTAAAAAGTTTTATGAGTGCTAGGCTTAATTTTATTAAAGTAATATATTGACATATGTGGTTAATTATCTTAGTGTTGACATTATGTTTATTTTTAATTGTAATAATTAATATGTGACTCAATATTTATTCTCTTAATTTTGAATGCTTTGTCTTGTTTTTAATACTATTCTTAATTTTATAAGCATTTTCTGACATTCATTAATAATTAATTCATCTAATTTCACTTTAAGATGATTCTTGGTATTTTTTTTTTCAATATTTGCATGTCACGTAATTGACAAAAATATGTGTCTCTATAAAATAATTACATATAACATCTATTGTACCATATTTTTTGGCAAATAAATAATTATCTTATCTTATCTATCTTAAATATAATGTGAGCAAAGGCGGCATTATCGCTACAAGCGATCTTTTAAAGGCAACCTTAAATAATTGGATAAATATAAACAAAAGCACTGCGTCAATTGGAACCTAGGAGAAAGAAAACAGCAATTAATTTAAATCAAATGATAAATAAATTAAAAGTAAACAAAATAAAAAGACAAAATATATAATCATATAATATTCAATTATAATAAAAATGTATCAAAAAGACAAATATATAAATACGGTACGAGTATAAATATATAAAATAAATATACTACATGAAATAAATAAATATATATCTTTTGTTAATAATAAGAAAACTAAACTATTTTAATTAGGAGATGTGCAAGCAACTTAGATTTAAAGATGGCGAGAGACTTTGAGTGACGAATCTCTCGAGGAAGATCATTCCACAAACAAACAGCCTTCACAGTGAAGGATTCCCTGAAGTAGCCAGATCGGGTGAAAGGCAATTTTAAAATATTATCCGATTTTGATCGAAGAGCTAGCTCGCGGTCGGAACCCAGATATTTGAAGCACTCCTTCAAGTACGGCGGAGAACGAGGGTCGTACAGAACATTGTAAAGGAGAACAAGAGCATGCTCTTCCCGCCGTAACCTGATTGGGAGCCACCCCAGCCTCTTCCGATACTCATACACATGGTCAAACTTGCGCAACCCATATATAAACCTTGTGCAGATGTTTTGGAGACGCTCTGGCTTGTACAAAAATTCCTTATTGAGGTCTATGAGACAAACATCTGCATAGTCTAAAATAGGGAGAAGAAGTGATTGCGCAAGTTCGACCTTTGTCCTCACGGGAAGCAGATTCTTCCACCTTTTAAGTGCCCTTATTGCTGCAAAAAGTTTCTTACTTATCTGGGAAATGTGGTGAGACCAGGATAGAGTGGAGTCAAAGTGGACACCAAGGTTTTTGACTACTTTACTGTAGATAAGAGGGACGCCATTAAAACTAACAGGGGGGAGATCAACATAGCTTGGTCAATTGATTTGCTTAGAACCACCAATAACAATAACCTGTGATTTGCTTGGATTAACCGTGAGGCCATGAGCAACACTCCATTGAAGGACAGTCACAAGGTCATTGTTAATAGCAGCAATGGCAAGATCAAGTTCATCAGCAGGAGCTTGTGTGTAAATTTGAAGGTCATCAGCGTACAGGTGGTAGGAGCAGGAGAGGAGAGGGGAAAGGAAGTTGATAAATATGGAGAAAAGGAGAGGAGACAAAACACCACCCTGGGGAACACCGGCAGTTATATTAGCAAAGCTGGAAACTTTGTCACCAGCGCGAATACATTGCTGCCTACCATTGAGATAACTACTGAACCACTCCACCACCGTATCTGAGATATGCATAGAGCGTAGCATGGAGAGGAGAATGTCGAAGTCCACTGTATTAAAAGCATTACTGAAATCAAGCAATACCATGACCGTAAGCCATTGATTCGACAGGCCAAAGCGCACATCATCAGGTACTTTGGTAAGAGCAGTGACAGTGCTGTGACCAGGGCGGAAACCAGACTGGAAGGGACTAAGTAAGTCATGAGTGTTAATAAATACGCTGAGCTGTTGTTGAACAAGGCGTTCAAGGACTTTGGAAAGGAAAGGAAGGATTGAAATGGGGCGGTAGTCAGAAAAGGTAGACGGATTACTGGTCTTAGGGATAGGAATAACAGCAGCTTTACGCCAACTGCTACGGAAGGTGCTGGAACTCAGCGAGAATTTGAAGATGTGACAAAGCACCGGAAGCACGACATTCAGACTAAGCAAGATCATTCGGCGGCTAATACCATCAACGCCCTGAGCGTTGGATTTGATAGTCGTGATGTACTTTTCAATTCTCGCAGAGTAACAGGTCTTAGGATAAAAGGAGGGTGGGTACGAGGGCTCAGGGATAGATAAAAGGGCATCTATGGACGATTGCTTGGTTTTGGGAGATATTTGAGAGCAAGCTGTGAAATGACGATTAAGGGGTTCCAGATCAAGTTGGGAAGAAGGAGAGGTTTTAGGTTTCGGTTTGCCAATGCCTAAGGAGTTAAGGAACGACCATTATTACTATTATTATTATTTCTAATCGGGACGCCGCGGCTCGCGCAGACGGGTGATCAGATCACGTCGAGCCGCTCTTTTGGCTTCATCAGGGATGTCCTCATTTTCCATCCCCCCTAACTACTGGTTGAGATGTACTAAATGAGGATCCTGAGAGGGCCTCCGAAGCATTTCGCACACAATTCTGTGTCCCCTGGTGTAAGGCTCACTGCTCCACAAGCCACCCCGCCCGGGGCACTGGTTTACTGGTGCTCCTGCAGCGTTACCCCGTGGAACCTACCTGTTGCTTTGTAGTATCTTACCATGTCTGCTACTGATACTTCCCTGATGTCCTCCTCTGATATTTTGTCCTTACCCGTTGCTAACCATCGGGGCATCGAGTACATGGGACACTCGGCGAAGAAATGGAAGCCGGTCTCCTCCTCTCCGCATTCTGGACAAGCTGGGTCCTCCTTTCTCTTCATTATGGTCAGATGTCTGTTTAAGTTACAATGAACTGTCATAATGCCCCATATTACCGTTATATCTGGTTTCGAGAGCTGTAAAAGGTGTTTAGTGTTATTCCTGTCATACCCCTTGATGAAGAGTTTGGATTGACGATGCCCCTCCACGTTCTCCCATCGCGTAATAGCCTCTACATTTATAATTTTCCTAAGTGCCCCTTTAACTATGTTGCTAGATATGGGAAGGCGGGGTTCTGGGCCTATCAGTACTTTATCTACTCCTTTCCTAGCTAGTTCATCCGCGGTCTCGTTACCCATATTTCCTTCGTGACCGGGTGTCCAGGCTAATATCACTTCTTTGTCTTGAGCTAGGTCATTTAGGGCCTCTTTACATTCTAACACCAAGGCTGATGTTGACTCTGATTTCATTATTGCTTTTACTGCTGCTTGGCTATCGCTGTAGATCATTACTCTGTTGTGTAAATTTCCGCAGGACTCCTTTATGTGTCTGGCACATTCTATGATGGCAAGTACCTCAGCTTGAAATACACTTGCAAATTTCCCAAGTGGTACTGACATTTTTATGCTTTCGGGTCCATCGATGAAGAATCCTGCGCCCGATCTGCCGGACTTAGCCTTCCTAGACCCGTCTGTGTAGCATACTATTGTTTCCTCTGTTGTTTCAGCCTCCCAGTTGTCTCTGGTTCCTATGTGTACTCTGTACTTCTTGTCGAAGATCTTTTGTTTCCCAATGAGGTCATTGCGCGTCATGATCATCGACAGATTTCTTTCATACGCTTTATCTATCGTAGAGTGTCCGGAGCCTGTATTTATGTTGCTCCATTGCCCGCACGACTTCATTCTGTACCATTGTTCTAGAGCTTTCTTCTTAGCCCCCAGATCCGGTGGATCGAGTCCGAGAATCATATCCAGTGCTGCTGAGGGCGTAGATCTCATTGCTCCCGTTGTCATGAGCTCTGCTAGTCTCTATACTTGCGCCAACTCTTTGTAATTTACTTTTATTGACGCCCTGTGCCACCATACTATTGCACCATACATAAGTCTTGGCAGTATGATAGCTTGGTAGATCCACATCACCACTGTTGGTCTTAGGCCCCAAGTTCTGCCTACGGCTCTGCTGCATTGCATCAATGCTATCTTGGCTTTGTTACTCTGTGATCTAATGTGTGAGTTGAAAGACAGCTTGTTGTCTATAATCACACCTAGGTACTTTAGTTCTTGTATCATCTCTATCTGGGTTCCATCTATGGTGATTGGTACCAGCTCTACTTTTTTCCTTTTATTTGTGAACATCATTAGTTTGGTCTTTTCGGGGTTAAGGTTAAGTCCTCTCTCCCTGCACCACAATAGTGTAGCTTTTATCCCAGACTGTATTCTGTTCCTTACCATTATCATGTCTTTCCCCGTGGCCAGTATTGCACCATCATCGGAGTATGCTTGCATGAATATGTGCATTCTGTTTATTTTCTTTAATAGGTCATCTATAAAAAAAATATTTCTAATTATAGACCAATTTCTATTTTGTCTAGCATCGACAAAATTGTGGAAAAATGTATAGTTAACCAAATAAGTGACTTTTTTCAGAAAAATAAGATTTTAAATTCTTGCCAACATGGATTCCAAAAAGGAAAAAGTACGAGCACCCTGCTTTCAAATTTTACTAACGAAATAAACAGTTATTTACACGATAAAAAAATTGTAGTAGCTATCTTTTTTGATTTCAAAAAAGCGTTTGATACGCTTCAAACGAATACTTTGTTAAACGCTATGAATGAGTGTGGAGTGGGAAAGCCGCTGAACAATTGGTTCCGCGACTACCTCACCTCTCGATCTTTTAAAGTCAAGATTGGTGACACGTATAGTAATGAGAAGGACGTTTTGTGTGGGGTACCACAGGGATCCGGATGCGGGCCCTTGTGCTACCTGGCACATGTAAATAGTCTATGTGGTGTTTTAAAACATTGCTCAGCATACATGTACGCCGATGATCTGTGCGCTCTACGCGCAGGCACCGACATAAAAGAGATTTGCCGATCTGTACAGATGGATGTGGACGCAGTCGTAAAGTGGTGTCATGATAACGGCATTGTGTTAAATTCTGATAAAACTAAGTTGTTACTGCTTCACTCACCATACTTACTAATAAAGGATATACCTCTTCCAATTTTAACTCACTCTTTTAAATGTTTTCACGATGATATGAATAATTGTAAGTGTATGCCAATAGAGCGGGTTAAATGTGTAACATATTTGGGCATGAAAGTAGACGAAAGTTTCTCCTGGTCTGAGCATGTTGATTTTATTTACAATAAACTTAAAGTATTATTAGGTAAGTTTTATCATTTAAGTTACAAAGTCCCCACTAGCACGCTAAGATGTTTATATATGTCACTAATAGACTCAATATTAAGTTATGCCTTGGATTCATATGGTCTTACAACGAAAACAAATTTGGATAAACTTGAAAAGATTCAACTGAGATTTTTAAAATTAATAGTCAACAGAAAAACTAAAACTAAATGTAAAGGCAATTATAGGATTTTATTCAAAATTTGTAAAATTCTACCGATTAGCTTAAAGCACAAATTTCTTCTCGTTGTAAATAACCATGGTCGAAACGATTCTTCTATGTCACTTGTATCGATTAATAATCAGTATGGCACTAAGTCGATGACCTCAGGTAAATTTGTTGTACCGAGAGTAACAAATTATTACGGCGACCGAACGCTACAGAAACGAATTCCATACTTTTTAAACAGTTTGCCTGAGGACATTCGATTAGAATCAAAAAAAGGAAAATTTATAACAAAATTAAAAACCTACCTTTTAAGTATTAGCACCTAATTCAAATTATATATATATTTTAAGTATTAGCACCTAATTTAAATTATACTTGGGATTAAGTTCTAATGCTGTAATTTGAGACTCATAGATCCCACAGACAAACTGCTGGATTTTGCAGTTTTGTGGGGCAATGTTTAGTTTTTAAGTTTACTGTACTTTTTAAATCTTAATAAATAAATAATAATAATAAGTAGGCACCACATGAGTGGGGATAGACACCCTCCTTGGGGAAATCCCCTATTGGCCTTTATTGTGTAAGAGATGCCTCCTAGTTCTGCTGTTATTCGTCTGTTTCTCAACATATTCATTATCCATCTTCTGGTGTATGACTCTATGTTGTCTCTACGAAGTGATGCTTCAATTGCCATTGATGTGGCCTTATCAAATGCCCCCTCTATATCGAAGAAGCACGCCATTGCTGACTCTTTAGCTTCTAGCGCTTTGTCTATTCTTATCACAAGGTTATGAAGAGCCGTTTCTGTGGATTTGTTTTCCGTATATGCATGCTGGTTTGCATGAAAGGGGTTCCTTCCAAGTCCGACCTTCATCCTTATGTGTCTGTCTTATAGTTTCTCCAGTGTCTTTAGCATAAACGAGGATAAGCTTATGCATCTGAATGCTTTTGGCTCTTGATAAAATAAATAAAAAATAAATAAAATTAAAATATGTTTATTTTGCATTTAACAAAGTATTTTGAAAATAGGGGCAGGTGTCTCCTGCTAAGCTTATCGCCTGTGTAAGGAGGCACCGCTCTTCCAAGACTTATATTAAATTACAGTTAAATTGCTTTACTCCACCAGTGTTTAATAAAAAGAAACAATACATCATAAGTGAAAAAGAGGAAGATTACCTAGAGTCACTTATTTAGACAATTTTTTAAGAGGAAGTATATGAGTACAAGCAGAGTGTATGTGTGTATATGTGCGTGTGTATGTGTGAGTTTGTGTATGGGTGAGTGTGTATGTGCGTATGTGTGAGCGTATGTGAAGTTAGTGTTACTAGTAGTATGATCATACATAATATAAATGATTACATGTACAAGGTTCAAGCCTTTAATTATATATTATATTATTATATTAGACGTACGGTCAACCGCACGTCAGCAAAAACTTCTTCAACTCTATTACCATGTCATAAGGTCCAATAGCTTTATACCGATGCGCTGTCGAGCGCACATCTAGTAACTACTGAGCAGCTAGCCCTACGACAATAGTCTTGGGATCGACAACATGAGTACAAGTTCCACTAGCTGCTCAGCAGCTCCTCAATATAGTCATAAGTCTTATCCATTATCCAATTATGAATGCATTTCTTGCATTCGTATAGCGTTTTAGGGTAAATTGAAAGCTCTTTATTTATTAAATTATATAATTTATTGGAGCGCTTGTTAAATTGTCTGCTAGCAAATGTAGTTTTCACATTAGGCACCGTGCAAACTATGTCTTTCCTTCTTTTTTTACTCAATGTCCTGGGATCATATGGGAGTGTCTTATGCTTTTTCAATAAAACATTAGTTATATATAATTTTCTAACCGATAGTAATGCACAAATCTGATAAAGTTCTACAGTAGGAAACCTCCTTTTTTTTAAATACATAATCTTGATCAGACTACGTTGGGCACGTTCTAGTTCTAGAAATTTAGTTTTACTAGCTCCACCCCAGATTGAAATGCAGTAGACTAAAACAGATTGAACCAAGGCTATGTAAATGTCTCGTAGAAGGTCCCTGGTTTCACAGCCTGGGTCAGCGTACCCTCCTGGCATCACATGTCTTAATGTTTTAAAAATCCATGAAAGCTTGTTTAATCGAAGTATGACATATTCGAGATGTTGGTACCAAGAGAGTCGCTATGCCAAGAAGACTCCGAGGTATTTAGTGTGGGTAACTTTCTGTATAAAAGGACAGGTGCAGTTACCTAAATTAGATGAATTTGAGCAACTATGAATTTGTATCTGAAAATCATTGTTAGGTTGTCCGTCGTTTTGAATGCTAAAGCAAATATAATTGGTCTTTTCTGCATTAAGCGTAAGTATGTCCTGTGTGGTGCCGGCAAAGAATAGTACCAACCCATACATACCCGTGGGTGTCGTAAGAGGCGACTAAGGGTTAACTGGAGGATGGGCAGCAGCATCCTCCTTTGTATCTTACATCTTACTTACTGCGGTCACCTACAACCGCGGTCCATAGTGCCAGCCGTAACGCTAACAAGCGAGGTGACTATGGTACTTCCCCTCCACATTTTTCCAGCAAAAGCTAGAGTTTTGGAGGGAGCTCCCTGTCCTGTAGTGGACGTTTCATGGGATGTTATGATGATGTTAAAATTAAGCCACGAATATATTTGCTTTAGACCAGCTTCAGTGTTAAACCTTACACTATCCCAAGAGTCTCCTGTGAACACAATGGCGGTGTCATCAGCATACGAAAGGATTTTTGCATTCTTGAGTTTCATCTCACAAAGATCGTTAATATAGATTAGGAACAGAGTAGGCCCAAGAACACTACCCTGTGGTACACCGTATGACACCTCCTCAAAATCACTTGTGCATTTATCTAGCTTCACTTTTTGCATCCTATTAGATAGGTAGTCTTTGAAAAGTAACAGTGGGGAACCCCTAATTCCAATAGATTCCAGTTTGTTAATAAGGATAGGGAGAGAGACGGTGTCAAACGCTTTTTTTAAATCTAAGAACACAGTTATACATTTGTTTCTGTTATCAAGCTGTTCAACTACAAAGGAACTCAGCGCTACCACTGCATCATCAGTCGATCTCCCTTTTCGGAAGAAAAGGGAGATTTCTTGATAGGACTTTTTCTCCGGTTTTGGTAGAAAGGTAGCCCTTACAGTTCTCCAGCTTCCAGGTATGTATCCTAGGGCCAGACTGGCTTTTAGGATTGTCACTAACTCCTCCTTTATTATCTTGAGTGCTCTTTGCAGCATCTTTGGAAATATTCCCTCTGGTCCCGCCGCTTTATGGGGTGCCGGTGAGAAAGTATTAATACTCCATTCTACAAGTTCTTCCGTTATTATTCCTTATCCTGTGTCCTCCCACTCGTTTGTAGTAGTTACATCAGGGTCATCTAATCGTGCCTCTGTGTTATCAGGGAAGTGTGTGTCCATCATGATCCTTAGGATTTTCCCTGGATCTGTGATAACCTCGTTGCCTGCCCTGATGCAACGACCATACTTTGGCTGGATCACCGTTTTCTATAGATGAATGAATGTGACGACGTTGGGCGTCTCTACACATTCTGCTGCAGCGGTTACGCAGCTCCTTGTACCGTTCATGGTTCTCAACGGTAGGGTTTTTCCTGTACTTAACCTTTGCAGCATTCCTTCTAGCCATAGCACGTTTAATATCTTCAGTAAGCCACGGTGCCGGTAAGTGCTTAAGCTTTATCGGGCGGAGAGGAGCATGGATATCAAACACTTCTATTAACAGGGAATTGAAAATTTCTCGTCTATAGTAGGCGCACCAAACACGGCATTCCAATAAATTAATAAATAAATTATTTACCTAGACAAAAACAAGTCCAAGTAAGTGAAAAGTATTTAAAATTATAAACACTTGTGCTTGTGATTGTACAGGCAGATAGGTATTTCTCTAAATACAATTTATGGGGGGCAAATGACACTAGGGGCGTTTGACACGGGGGCATTTGACAATGGGGGCATATGTCACCAACCCTTTCTATTACAGTTAACCCCGAGTTGTGAAGACATGATCATCGCATGTGGATGGGATGCGGTAAGAGTAGACTGTGACCAGATCATCATGTTGCGTCGCACTGCTAACCGAGGTTTCTGCTGTACTTTCAACTACGTGCTTAGCTACAACCAGGAAACTAAGTAAATGGATTGCATTTTGCATTCTTTGAGTGCGTTCATCATTATTATTTAATAAGGACTTGCTTTGACCACGATCCAGCCCTGGTAAAGAGATAGGTATGAGATCGACGATGAACAGAAGAAACTAGTTTACTCGCGACTAGGAGTGAACAGATTTCTTGTTGGTATACGGCGTACAAAATAACTCGGGCTGAGACCGTTAATGCACAGAAGTCAAAAAATGAGTCGCGGGGGTGAGTGCGGCATGTAGGGGTGGCGAGCGAATCGTTCATTGGCTCTCCGCCTGTCACCCATGCGCTGAAAATAACCGTCATGGCCCGACTTATCCTGAACGTGCTATAAGCTCTCGCACCTCTCAGATTAAATTAGTATACCTAATTTCGGGAACAGTTAAATAAATCTGATACTTCTACTACAACTGTTGAAATTATTTCACAGTAAATGAATTGATTGCAGAATTGGATTAAATATGGAAATAAGGCGCCAAAAGTCCCCAGGATTCCTTCAAGGACTGACAGTATTGTTGGACCCGTTACTCGATGATTATGCTTACCCCATGAGCAACATGCAGGGATTTGATGTAAGAAGAGTTCAAAAAAGAGTTCTAATTATTATCGTGAAATAATTCGAAGGACAGATAGACAGTACAGATGGATTATTTTAACTCTAGCGCTGACAAAAAAGTGGTCACCCATGCGCAGATAATAACCGTCAGCGATAAAGTTACGTAAATCGTGTAATACTGTAGTATTCCAAAAATACATCTGAAATTAAAATAACACACCTAAAAATAATTTAAATTTAATTACATGTAAATTATTGCTCATGCATTCTATTTCAAAAGAAAAAATTAAAAAGAATTTACCACACGGTGTTCTAACTAGCCTTACGTTCGATATAATATAATATGTCGTTTTTTGGCCCGAGACCCGAGATGTAGGCCGAGGTCGGGTTTCGTGAATCTGCAACATGGTTTCCATTTTCGGTGTGGATGGAATGCACTGACAATAAGTTAAGTAGACGTACTAAGAAAATTTCTGCGGGAAATAATTCGTGGCTTTTTTCAGATCTTGATATTCGACCCAATGCACTACGCAGACCCAAGTGCAGGCCGTGTCAGCCACCGATTGGCTGAACCCAACAGTAATTTGTTCTTAGAGATCAAATCCACTAAGCAGACAGCCGCCAAGGAGATACGAAAATATTTTCTAGAAACGGTACGAACCTATTCTTTCCGCTGCTCTTGAGGTCAATCTGACTAACTCTAACCCTCTCACTGGGTTGGAGCTCAGATTGTACAATAGTTACTACGGTTGGAGTGGTATGGAGCTGGGTAAATAAAATAATAATTTTTTAAATGGCTTTTGATGTTGTTGATGTTTGTTTTGAATACCCAGAATCTTCTTGACGGCCGTTATTTATCGCGGAGAGTAAGATGAAACTATCAAATCCAGAATCAGAATCAGAATCGTTTATTTGCGAAAACATGGTAAGGATTACAGAGGTGGTACAAAAATATAAAGTGATCATGTACATGTTTTGCTAATTTTGGTTTAGCATGCAAATTTTTAGAAAAATACCTTAAAAATTAAATTTAAACAAGAAGAATCGAAAAAAAGAAATACAAATCAGTCAGGAATAAAAATTAATAAATTGTTAAATATAAATCTCAAAATGTCAAACTTAAACCTAAGATTTTTTCTTCGAAAAATATTCCCTTAAATTATAATAGGCATTGTCAACTAAGTACTTGTGAAGTTGTTTTTTAAAAGAGTCCAGACTAGAAATATTGATTATATCTTTAGGAAGAGCGTTATACAGTTTTGGTGCCATTCCAACTATACTTTTATGAAGCAGTGCAGTTTTACAGGAATGTAGACACAGTTTGTCCTGTCGACGAGTACTTTTGACTTGAGAAAAAAGATGCATATTGGTACGAACAAACATTACAGTCTCAAAAATATACAACGATGAAAATGTTAGTAGTTTTAAGTCTATGAAATGTGGTCTACAACTATCAGTTCGTCGTAAGTGGCAGATAGCTCTAATACAGCGTTTTTGTGCTTTAAATATTGCATCTATACCGGTCGCTTTTCCCCAGAAAATTATACCATATCTTAATACTGATGCTACAAGTCCATGGTAAGCCATTAAAACTGTATTTCGATTGGCTATTTTGCTAAGTTTGCGCAGAGCAAAAGAGCTTTGGTTGAGTCTCTCGCATAAACTATTGATATGAGATTTCCAGCTCATGTTGTAATCTAAATGAAGGCCTAAGAATTTAGTTTCATCTGTTTGCCCAATCACTGTTGAGTCGTGCTTTACATTAGAATTGAGTGGCACGGGATTTCTTTGTTTGAAATTTATAATTTTTGTTTTGCTTAGATTAATCTTCAAATTATTAGTTTCTAACCAATTTATAATTTCTGAAATACTACTTTGAATGTCATTTTCGTTAGAGTAAAGAATTGTGCAATCATCAGCAAACAGAATCATCCATACTAATATTATAAATGCGAAAGTAACTCTGTCTGTCTGTCTGTCTGTCTGTTTGTTTGTTGCTCTTTCACGCCTAAACGGCTGAACGGATTTTGATGAAATTTGGTATGGTGATAGATGGTAACTTGGAGACGGACATAGGCTACTTTTTACCCCGGGAAAATATCTCATTCCCGTGGGAATCTACACATACAATAATACTCTAGCGGGGTTGTATCTGCTACAGCACACCGAAACTACTTAACCGATTTTGATGGGACTTTTTTTATTCAACTAAGTATCGCTGATTACGAAAACTACTACAATTTTGAAATCCAACGTGGTAGACGTAAACTACCATTATCCCCTGGGGATAAGGTTGAGGTGCGATAGGGTTGAAATGTCTTAAAATCAATATGGGTGTCGTTTGTAAGGTTTATCGAGCCGCTGATTACAAAAACTACAACAATTTTGAAATCCAACATGGTGGACGTGAAATGCTATCATCCCTTGGGGATGAGGTTGGGGTGCGATAGAGTTGATATGTCTAAAAATCAATATGGGTGTCGTTCGTATGGTTTATCGGGTCGCTGATTACGAAAACTACAATGATTTTGAAATCCAACGTGGTGGACGTGAAATACCACCACCCCTGGGATGGGGTTGGGATTCGATAGGTTTGAAATGTCTAAAAATCAATATGAGTGTCAGTTGTATGTTTATATAAGGATAGGGATAGCGGTTAAGATGGCGTTAGGGGTAGACGCAGGGATAGGGGTAGGGTCAGGGATAGGGAGAGGGAGAGGGGGAGGGATAGGGAGAGAGTGTAAGGGAGGGGAAAATGAGGGGAGAGAAAGGGGGAGGGAGGGGTAGAGGGCGTGGGAGGGGGTAGAGGGAGGGAGAGGGGGAAGGAGAGGATGAGTGAGGGGAAGGGGGAAAGGGAGGGGAATGGGAGGAGGGCGAGGGGGGAAAGGGAGGGTGATGGGGAGAGGGGAAGGGGGGAAATGGAGGGGGAAGGAAGGGTGAGGGGGGGAAGAGGGAGGGGCGAGGGAGAGGAAGAGAGAGTGGGAGAGGGTGAGGGAGGGGGAGTGGGAATGTAGGGGGGGGGATACAAAAGGATAGATAGGGAGGAATAGGGACCTTTTTTACTTTTATGAATACCTCCTCGCTACCCATTCACTTCACTCCCTTTATTGCCTTCTTTTTTAAGTTCGCCTGTAACGGTTGACAATGAAAATTCCGCACTACCTACCAGTTAAATAAAATCAAAAGATAATTAAGTTTGTAGTAAGATGCATTTATTCAACTTGGATAAGTACAAATGCATCTTTTACGTAGGGATCAAGAAGGATAAGCGCTCCGTAAAATATGTTTCAATTAAGTTCGAGTTCTGTTTTTTTATAAAATCTACGCGGACGAAGTCGCGGGTAACAGCTAGTTTTATTATAAGATGTCAAATTAACTATGTCGTTGATATAAATAATAAATAATAGTGGCCCCAAAATGCTTCCTTGTGGAACTCCGACATGTACAGGATTTGCACGAGAAGAGTATATTGTTTCTGTTTTTGTTTTTGGACAGACCCTAGTAATATGCGTTACTTGTGTTCTACCACTAAGATACGATCTTACGAGATTGTGGACATTACCTCTTACACCATAAGTTTCAAGCTTTTTTAACAGTATTTTATGATCAACGTAGTCGAAGGCTTTTGTCAAATCCATAAACAACGCCAAGACAGGGATCCTCTTATCCATCCTAGTATACACAGTATATAACATGTCATATATAGCCATATTAACGGATTTATTTTTTCGAAAGCCTTTCTGTTCTGCCACTAAAATATTACTATTTTCAAAGTAATTATAAATAGAATTGTAGATAATTTTTTCAATTATTTTAGAAAAAACCGGTATAAGTGCCATCGGTCGATAATATTTTACATTTTCTTTATCGTCTTTTTTAAAGAGTGGTTTTATAACAGTTGTTTTTAGTTTTTCGGGAAACACTCCATGTGCTATACATAAGTTAATTATATGGCTTAGTGGCTCCGCTATGAGAACTGAAACAAACTTAATGACCACAGTACTTATGTCGTCATAGCCAGTGCTGTGAGTATTTTTCAGATTTTTTATTATTCTATACACTTCATGTGGATCAGTAGGCCTCATGAACAACGAGCCTAACCGCTGCTGATTTGAACAAGTTGGATTACGATGCAATATGTGTGGTTGAGATTTGTTATCTGCACTGAAGTAATCATTGAATGTTTGGGCAATATCGATTGGATCTTTTAGGATGTTACCATCGCTACACCTAATTTGTGTAATACTGTCCTTCGGAAACTGTTGCTTTGTTTTATTTATTATACGCCATGTAGCTTTAGACTTGTTTTCAGCGTTAGAGATGTAGTAGTCATTTTGCGATTTTTTCGTTAAATTGATGATTTTGCTTAGCAATTTTGAATATGTTTTAAATTTGCCCTTTTCTCTTTTATTTTTTGTAAGTCTGTAACTCCAAAGAAGTTTCCGTTTTCGCTTGCTACAACGCCTGATGCCTTTGGATAGCCAGGTTGGTCTAGTTTTATTGGTAAGTTTGATTTTAATGATTGGGAAGCATTGATCATATAAAAATTTAAACATGTCATAAAATAAATTAAATGATTCATT
The DNA here is from genome assembly GCA_947532105.1 of Athrips mouffetella. Taxonomy (NCBI): domain Eukaryota; kingdom Metazoa; phylum Arthropoda; class Insecta; order Lepidoptera; family Gelechiidae; genus Athrips; species Athrips mouffetella. Next base: position 8,993,224 of record OX383973.1, read on the forward strand.
GGGACAGTTACTGTTAAATATGTCAGTAAAATTCAAACTCTCTAAATAGCCATAAAATTTTGTCATATTATCCTTGGAATAGTCACGTTTCATTTTGAACCAAGCCGGTAGGGTACAGAACTTTTTTACCGGACAGTGAAGGACTTGACCAGTATGATCAGAGAGAGCAAATTCAAAAATCTTGCTTTTACTACCTCGAACATTGTGAATTATATTATCTAGACATGTACCACTTTCAAGTCTTGTAGGTGCGCGTACTGAAAATTTCAAATTATATCCCTGTAATATTCTTTCGAACTCCATAGAATATTTAGTTTTTTTTAAGATGTCAATATTGAAGTCTCCGCATAATATTATTTTATTATTAAAAGCAAATAAATGCAAAATGTCATAAAGGTTATTAAAAAAAATGTCAAAATTTTGAGCTACTGATTTACATTTACCAGTGGATTCTGATCATTCACTAGTCACTAGTAAATCTTCGCTCGTCATCTCATCAGACTAGAGACTAGTCCAACGGAAAAAAAGTAAGCTACAGTAGGTTGTGTTAGGCTCCGCTCCCTTCCTCACATGGTGGTCCTCGCACACAGAAATACCCGTTAACTTGTATCAGTTCCATGGTCAACCAGATACTTTTTTTCTAATTCCGTGTAAGTAGAACTTACGAAAATATTATAATACATTTTCTCCAGGATTTTGTTTTTTTTATGATTGATTTGAGCGCATTGTACTAGGTGTAAAGAGGACTGACCGTATCCGGAACACAACACTGCGGTCCAAAACCCGTATCGCTGACGTCGGCAAAAAGGCTGCCACTTTAAAGTGGGATTGGGCGGGTCACGTGTGTCGGATACACCCCGGACAGGTGGCCCAAACGCACTACGGAATGGGTACCACACGATGGACGCCGAGGCAGAGGAAGGCCCAAGAAGCGGTGGAGAGATGATCTGGATGCTTGTAGAGACCAGTGGCCCATAGTCGCAATAAATAGGGAGGAATGGAAACGTATGGGGGAGGCTTTTGCCCAGCAGTGAGACAGTATAGGCCAGTAAAAAAAAATATTTTAGGCCAATTTTCTCGAACAAAAGTTTTCATCTAGAAGTGGCTACTTTATTTAAAGCACAAATAAAAAAAATAAAAAATACTTCAGAGCCCCACACATGCGCTCGGCCCCGTAGGCCCAGATTAGTATGTGAGTATCATATGTTCCTTGGTATATATAGTACAGCATTGCCACCCCATAGTACCCCTTAAGTCTCTTTGACATTTCTAAGTGGTAGGCAGATAGTATTAATCGGTAGTTCACTTTTTGCCTAAGAAATACACATTTTTTTTTTTTTTTAGATTATTAAGGAACAAACAGTCTTTAAAAAACATTTAAAATTGAAACTAGTACTAAACAGACCTAGAGTCCCCTTAATTACAATAAAACAAACAAAGTAAATGTAATGAGCACTCAAAACGAAACGCCAAAAATTGGAAGCGTGATCAATAAGTTGGAAATAACAATAACAGTTACCTCGATATCACCAAACGTCAAACTAAACTGAACAGTTTTCCTGCTAACCGTGATTTATAATGTGACAAGGAAAGGAAAAATATATCGATATCCTTAAGATTAGTATTATAATTACGCATAGCACGAGAGAAGAAAGAGTTCATAGCATAGTTTGTTTTGCAGAATCTAACATGAAAGGTAAATTTAGAACGTGAGAGGGTACTATATGGAATTCTAAGACACACTTTTTCTAATAAGAGACTGGAATCAATATGACCATTTATTATTTTAAACAAGAATACTGAGTCTAAATAGACTCTTCGACTTTCCAAAGATGCAAACTGATAACGTTTAGCGGCAACTTCATAATTCGTAAAATAGTTTCCAGTTCGATAATCTAAAGATTTTAGAAATTTATTTTGTATTTTCTCAATACGGCTTACGTGTACAGCATATTGTGGGTTCCATATGATACTCGCGAACTCAAGGTGACTACGAACAAATGCATAATATAGTATTTTTAGAGTAATAACATGTTTAAAAGGCCGAGATAGTCGAAGTATTAGACCAAGTTGCTTGAAAGCTTTGTCAACGATGTTATTTATGTGTAAATTATAATGTAATTTATGGTCTAACGTAACTCCTAGGTCTCTAATTTCACTTACTCTTTTTAAAGCGACTCCAGACAAAGTGTAACGATGATAAATTACATTATGTTTACGAGAGAAGGTAATTATGTTGCATTTGTCCTTATTAATATGTAAGTGATTTCTCTCACAGTATCTATAAAAGGCATCTATATCATCTTGCAACGAATGACAATCATATTGAGATTTAATAACTTTATAGATTTTGGTGTCATCCGCATAGAGTAGATGGGAGGAGTTACTGAATATTTTACCTACATCATTGATATAAAGCGTGAACAGAAAAGGGCCCAAATGGGAACCTTGAGGAACTCCCGAGGGTATTGTTAGGAACCTCGAGGTAAAACCTTTAAGTGAGACAGCCTGACTTCTGTTACTTACGTATGATGTGACCCACCTCAGGAGGTCGCCGTGTATACCGACCTTTCGTAGCTTATTTAAAAGTATATTATGATTGATTTTGTCAAATGCTTTCGAAAAATCGGTATACACAGCGTCGACCTGAAAGCCAGCATCGAGAGCTTCCGTGATGAAAGTAGTGTAAGTAACTAAGTTGGTGTCGACGCTACGACCGTGGAAAAATCCATGCTGATAAGTGGAGATGTGCCGAGATAAGATACAAGTTAATTCAGTTGTGACTAGTTTTTCGAAGAGTTTACCAAAGATAGATAGTTTAGATATAGGCCTATATTGCTGTACCTCATTACGGCTTCCACCCTTGTGAATAGGTGTTATAAGAGCTTTTTTCCACACACTGGGGATTATTTTATTAAGTCCAAAAATTTTTTTCGTATTTCGACCTATGTTACTTAAGGAAAGTTGTTCAGATTAATGGGCAAATTCACATCCTTCGGGGTTGGTATGCCCTTCTTGTGACATCCTGTACACCGGTATTTATAGCTATTTTACATGTAAAACACAGGTAGGATAGGTCCTAGGCGCGTGATACCGGTATCGGTAAATACCTGTATTTCAAGCCCTCTTTCTGATTGGCTCCCCGTCTGTGACTCGTGCTTAGGAAATAATGATCAGCATCGTTCTTTTGTGCCTTGGCGATGTCTAGGGCGTAAAAGTGTTCGGTTTCGAGCTTCCTTGGCTACTGCGAACAACCCGGGTTTTTCGTCAGATATTTCTGCCTTCCTATTCAAAAAAGTAAGTAGTGCTTTGTCTTTCTATTAAAAAAAATCTTTCTGTTTTTAGAGGCACTGTCTCTTCCACGACGAAATGCCGGATATGTTTGACAACTTGTACTCATACAGCACCTGTATAGTGCAGTGCAGGATTCTTACTATTCAGGATCTCTGCAAGTGTACTCCCTTCTTCTTCGCTGCCAACAAAAAGATCATTGATACGCCTGTCTGCTCGTTAGAAGATTTGCCGTGTTTGAATAAGTACAGAGGTGTGTTATACATTGTCTCAGAATAAACTAATCATACAGAACGAACACTCTCCGCCCTCCTTGGCATTCACCCCCTGAACCCCCACGTCCCCAGTCCCCAAGCGACCCACCCGTGCGATTCTGGGGGTCTAGATGTACTGAATATCAGGCAAAATTTTGACAGGTCGTGGTTTCGCGCTCGTAGTAGGTACTGTCCGAGGTGTGACATTGTTTAGTTAGACGGTGAGTTAGAAAAGATATAAGCTAGTTTTTACAATCATCTATCTAACTACATCCCGTAAGTAATTAAAATTCTTCTTACCGCCCGTCCCTCCTAACGTCCCTGTACTTGTACTTCAGTCTTCAAATTCATCAGCCTCATCCCCTGTGGAAGTTGAAAACATTAGAATAGTGGCAGAGGAAAACTTACGATCTGCGAGCAGTGAAGACCGGTCGTTGGACAAATCTTTGCCCGACAGTGGACGTCTTTGGTAGCATAAGTTATTAATTTCCTTCAAGTGTGCATAAAGCTCGCAAACCTCTCTTCCAGAAAAGTTCTTTTACCTTTATCCTACTGGAGTAGAAGACACGACAGGTCTGGAGAAAGAAGTGGCAGACTCTCTGGACTGCACTCAGTGTCTGCCTGACTGTGAGATCACTCAGTACTTCACCAAAGCTTCTAAAACACCGATGTACCCACACAGTATAAATAAGACTTTATTTGATATTATATCGTGAGTACGGCTGTCTTCTATTGTGATTGTCCACATAATCCTCAGGGCTCAGTACCTGGGCGACCAAGCTATGCTCTGTATAATCTTAACCAAAGTCCATCACATACAGCGCCATCTAGTACGGAGTAGAAAAACTAACCGCAATTCTTGAAAATAAGCCCCTAAAAACTCTTAAAACGTAAATGAAAATAGTATTAAGTAATGATAAATATTATTATATAACCTTTATCTATATTTTATGTACCTCCAGGTCTATTATATACTATAATGTTTCTCACAAAACATATTTGCATAAGCCTTTTTACACTGTGCCATTTTTGAGCAACAATCACGCATTAACAAAAATGATCTAAGTTAAATGACCCAAGCTAAGCTAAGAAACAACGCGCGCCGGGGTAAGCTTAGGAGGACTCGCGCGCCGAGGGTTCCGATATACCTTTAGTATTTTTGGAAGCAATAAAGTCCATTTTTAGGACCGCAAAACTTAATTTGTTTGTAAAGGTTTTTTGCAGATTTCTAAAAAACTGTGCAAATTAGAAAGATCGTTTTATTTTTGCTGTGATATTTACAAAAACTTCTATCGACTGTAGTTGATTCAGATTTTTCCTTTCACAAACTTCGGAGATAAGGGCGGGGGAATGGTACTTTTTTGTAATTTTTCATCATAACTTGAAAACTAGGAGTCGTAAATAAAATACTAAAATATATTTTAGAATGTACACGTGAAGCCCTTTCATATGATACCCCACTTGACCTAGTAGCGACAATTTGAAATTTGGGCCCCCTTTAGGGTGATAATACCTAATATATTTTTTTAATTATTTCATGTACAATTAAGTTGGGCAATCATATTCTAAAACTATTGCAAATTTCAAGTCGATAGCATGAGTGGTTGCCGAGATATACAGGTGTGACAGACAGACAGACAGACAGACAAAGTGGCACCATAAGGGTTCCTTTTTTTTACTATTTTGGTATCGGAACCCTATAAATCAAAGATTCTATCTGCCTCAGTCTTTGTGTACGAGGGTTGAGGATCGTGGTAATTGAACGATACTACCATAGCCAAAACGTTTGCCTAAAACGTTACATTAACGTTTTGGTTTTTGTTATATCGTTCAAATTCTCCTGGAAAGAATTTTCCGTCAGATTACTTCTAGTTCTGTTAAAATTCGCCTATTTTTTTAAGAATCATGTTCATTTTTATGATTCTAAAATTATTTCCAATTTCAGAGGACATACAGACATGATTAACAAAACTATGCTAAGCATCTATCACCCTACCACTGACGCCACTTTGGTCCAGCTGGACGTTGTCAGCTATTGGTATGAAGTTATAAGTAAGTTTTTTTTTCTTTTGTTTTTTGGACATACTTACTTGTTTTGTGATCGTTTCATTGAATTTAACTTAACAGTTGCCGTTTGGATCTCGCTTGTGGATGTGAAAAACGTTACTCCCAAGAACTCCCATCTTTTAAATACTATTTTTCATCACTACAAAAAAAAATTGTAAATTGTTAGCACCACAAACAGAACAACTTTCGAAATATTTGTTTTACTTTCTTGGTTCTTGGCCCTAGTTTTTAGGGTTCTGTAACATAAAAAGGAAAAAACGTAACCCTTATACAACATGTTAACGGAATAAGCGAAACTGAGAAAGTAGTTAGTTCAGAATCGAAAGTAGAATCAATTTCACGGGTTTTTGATAGGGGTGTTTTTTTTTTATTTGAATATTTGCCGCTTCTATTCTAAATATTTCTGTGGATACGCACGCTGGCAGTGACGCCGCGCGGTTCGCGCTGAGGAGGGGAGGGAAGTGGGCGCGGAGTGCGCGGACTAGAACAACGAAGAAACTAGAACAATGATCAAACTTTAAAATAACAATATCTAGATTAAAAAAACTTATTCAAGATTTTTTTGCGGGAATGGATTTATTTTAATAAAAATCAGTTGGGATGTATGAGGGTTTCGCTTATTCCATTTACACGTTGTATAATCACTTTGTTGTCTGTCTGTCTGTTAACAACTTTTTCTCACGGACAAGTAAACGTATCGAGTTGAAATTAATATCAAATATTAAAGTCTATGAACCTTTGAGAGTGTGAAAATTTTAAGCTTCCACAACAACACATTTTCAAAAGATATGGCCAATTATGTCCCCATCTTCATACATTTGTAAACCAAACTAAAACCTATAGTGTACTTCCCGTTGACCTTGGTTCTTGTAATTTGCTAAAAAGCTAGGTATCACAGCATAAGCAAATGAAAAAGCCAAAATTCATTAAATATCACAACTTTTCTACCAACTTAATATATTACCAACCAAAGAGTCTCCTGTTTTAAGTAATAGTAGATTAGTAGCCAAGGGCTGTAAGGCTCGTGCGCCTATAGTTCCAGGGTGCAATTGATGCTTACACCCGAGCTAACTACTCTGCTTTACATCTCGATTGTGAGGTAAGTAGGTCCTTATTACCACCAAATTGTAGTTAACCAATTAGCTCTATAGGGTAATAATGTAGCTAGAAAAGCCCTAGGGCGGTAAGTAATTAAAACGCCCGCCGCCCCGCTGCTGGAGGGCCTTGGAGGCGGCCATCAAGGCGGACGTTTTTTTTTTATTTTATTTAAGAAACAAACAGTCACAAAGTTAGACTATGTAAATAACATATATAAAATAAACAGACCTGTAGTTCCCCTTATCATAATACAATTTGTTAATGTGAGAACTCTAATAACATTGGTCACTTTGAAGCAAGAAAAACGAAACAATCTCAAAAAAAAGTGCAATTGTTACTTATAAATTATATAAAAATATGAAATTAAGAAAAAAAGATCAAGACACTCCATTTGTAATTAATTAATAACAGTAGTATTGAAAGAAAATAATTTTAAAGCAGGTTGTTTTTATAGGAAGCCAAGGTAGAAGAAAAAATATCAATTTCAATTAATAAAGTGTTGTAAACACGCATCGCACGACGAAAGTATGAATTCTTCGCATAATTAGTATTAAAAGGTCTAATGGCAAAAATATGAGTAGAACGTGAAGAGGTACGCTTGACTCTGAAATTGTTATAAAGACTCCTTGATAGTTGTCAAGTAGAGTCTTCTATATTTATCGAAGTTTTTGAATGTTGACTTTGACAATGTATCTAAAAAACAATGTGAGTGAAAAATTGTGTCAATCGTCGCGTAAATTATAAATACTGTTATAAATTCTAAATATTATTCAGTGTAAAGTTCTAGTCCTCTAAAACTAAGTTTTCTAGTGCATGTTACCAATAACGTTGACTGTTCTAAAGTGTTTTACATCTATCCTGAGCTTCCTATACAAATCACGTAAGCGCTACTCTATTAGGTTATCGGACCAGCAAAAGGTTGAGAACAGCAATTAATAATGGATAACTTCACTACTAAAGTTCAAATTGGCAAGCTTGAAGGAAAGAATAACTGGGCCACATGGAAATACAAGATTTCCATAATGCTGCGAGGCACAGATGATGCCATGGAAGCAGCAGAGGGCAAATTGAAAAAGCCTGTTCTTCCAGCTACAGGATCCGGAGATGCTGCACACGCTGCACAGCTTACTTATGTCAGTGCCATGTCAAAGTTTAGGAAAGCTGACAGCAATGCCCTTCTGATCATAACTGCCAATATGACTGAAGAAACATTAATGAAAGTTATGAGATTTGAAACAGCAGCAGAAGTTTGGAATGAATTGCACCGGCTGTATGATGGTCAGACCGAGGATAGGTCTTACAACTTGTGCATGCAGTTTTTCGGTTTTAAAAATAGCTCGGAAGATGATGTAGCTACAATGATGTCTAAATTAAAGAATATTTGGAACGATCTAAACGCAGAAATCCTCCGAACGGATCCGAATGTCAAGCTGCCCGAACTTTTCTTGATCTGCAAAATTCTTGATTCATTGGATGAAAAGTTTTTCAGTTTCAAATCAAGTTGGCTTTTACTGAATAAGTCTGAGAGGACGATTGATAGCCTCACATCTCACTTGTGTGCCTATGAGAGGTCACTTGGAGACAAAGGAGAACCAAGCCAAGAAGTGCTTGTTTCTAGACCTAATGTGTACAAACCCAAGCCGAAGGACGATAAAATGAAGTGCAGGTACTGTTCAGAGAAAGGCCACAGGATCAAAAATTGTAGAAAATGGATTAATGATGGCAGACCTCCGAAGCCTACACCATCGTCAAGTAAGCAAGTACAGAATATAACCTTGATGATTTATGTGTGTTCATCAGAGGCAAAGGATTCTGAGAATTGGTATGTCGACAATGGTGCTACTACGCATATTACCAACAGAAGGGATATTCTTTTCGATTTTGAGGACTTTGATTCAAGCCACACTGTAACAACAGCAGATGGGACTACTGTTCCTGCAAAAGGGAAAGGGTCTGTGGAGATTGAGTCGACAGTCAACGGCAAAAAAGGAAGACTCACCCTTAGTGATGTTTGGTACGTACCGACATTGACCAAAAACTTGTTTTCGGTATTAGCTGCACAAGACAGACTTCCAAAGAGCATCTTTACTTCCACTACAAAGGAGTGTAAGTTGGAGTCAGATGGTGCTATTATTATAGCTGGAAAAAGGAAGCAAAACGGAGGGCTATACAAACTGTCAGTGAAAACAGTTTTACCAGATAGTCCTGCAATTGAATTGAACGCTGTGAATACGCCCAATTTACTTCAATTGAACCACGAGAGATTTGGTCATCAGAACAAGAAGTACATAAAGGATCTTGTCAAGCGTGAACTTGGAATTGACCTGAATCTGGATGATGACATAATGTGTGAAGGTTGTATTTATGGGAAGGCGCAACGTTTAAAGTTTGGCAAGAGAGATAGAGCTTCAGCACCAGGCGAGCTTATTCATTCAGATGTATGCGGACCATTCCCAGAAAGTTTCTGTAAGTACCGCTATTTTGTATTGTTTAAAGACGATTTTTCAAGCTTTCGACATGTGTACTTTATTCATAACAAGTTTGAAGTAAAGGACAAGCTGATACAGTTTATCAATGAAGCAAAGAATGCTGGAATAACCGTTAAAACTTTATTGAGCGATAATGGAGGAGAATTTGATAATCAGGCGGTCCGAACTGTTCTGAACCAGCGAGGAATTATACAGAGGCTTACAATGCCGTATACTCCCGAGCAAAATGGATGTGCTGAAAGAGAGAATAGGACCTTAGTGGAAACTGCTCGTTCATACATGCATTCTGGAGAGGAGTTTCCGCAATTTTTGTGGGCAGAGCTGATAAACACTGCAGCTTACGTATTGAACCGTACTGGGCCTACACGAATCGAGGGAAAGGTACCTTTTGAGCTCTGGTTTAATAAGAAACCAAAAATATCTCACCTGCGTGTAATTGGTAGTGATTGTTACGCGCATGTGCCGAAACAAAAAAGGAAGAAATTAAGTAAGAAGGCCTTTAAGGGAAGACTTCTTGGATATGACGCGAACGATGGTTATCGTATTTGGGACGGTAGCAAGACGGTCAGGTCAAGGGACGTGAAATTCTGTCCTGAGTTCAGAATCTCAACGAAGAAACCTGAGTCACCTAACGTTCCATCTACTTCAGAAGCAGAGGGAAACGCCCCACATGAGGAAAACGACCTGCAAGAGGGTGACGTCATGCATGAGGGTGACGCCTTGCTGGAGGAAGACGTCTTGCAGAACGATGACATCTTGCAAGAGGGAGACGACCTGGATGAGGGAGATACCCTGGAAGAGGGAGATATCCTAAAAGAGCCTAAAAGTCAGGAACATGCTCCAGAGGGAGAAAGATCTGCTGATCGGTTGGATCATGATCCTGAAGAGTTCTTAGACGCTGAAGAACTTATTATGGAACCGAGGTACAATTTGAGGGACAGAAGCACTCTGAAGCCCCCCCGTCGATTGGAAGATTTTGTTTGCCTTGTGGATGCCCAGTCTTTTCCAGAGACTTACACTGAAGCTATGGAAAGAGACGATAGAGCAGAATGGTTGAAAGCTATGAATAGCGAAATGAATTCTCTTCAAGAAAACAATGTCTGGACTTTGTGTGACCTGCCCCCAAATCGAAAGGCTTTACCTTGCAAATGGGTCTTTAGGATCAAAAGGAATCCCGATGGCTCTATTGATAAATATAAAGCACGTCTAGTAGTCAAAGGCTTCAAGCAAAGAAAGGGTCTTGACTATGATCAAACGTTCAGCCCTGTTGCAAGACTGGCAACAATTAGAGCTCTTTTAAGTGTAAGCGCTCAAGAGAAGCTGAATCTCGTGCAATTTGACGTGTCTACTGCATTTCTAAATGGAAAACTGACTGAGGAAATATACATGAAGCAGCCTGATGGCTTTGCTGTTGACCCGAAGAAAGTGTGCCGTCTCAACAGAAGCCTGTATGGACTCAAGCAAGCTCCAAGGTGTTGGAATTCTTGCTTTGAACAGATTCTGCTTGACATGGGTTTCCGACAGTGTGAGGCAGATTGCTGTCTGTTTATTAAGAAGATCGGCCTTAAGAAGATCCTCATAACCCTATATGTTGATGACGGATTAGTGGCTTCATCTGACGCTGAATTAGCAAACAGCTTCTTAAAGGATTTGCAGAAACGGTTGAAGATAACAACAAAACCCGTTTCTTACTACCTGGGACTTGAGATCAATCAAGCTAGTGATGGGTCAATCACCATTAAGCAGGAGTCTTACGCCAAGAAGATTCTTGAACGTTTTGGGATGATGGACTGTAACCCTATATCCACTCCAATTCAAAAGGAATCGACGACTATTGAAGAAGGAAAAGTGGAATCGAAGTTCCCTTATAGAGAAGCCGTAGGTTCTCTCGCTTACCTGATGGTGGGCACTCGCCCTGATATTGCTTATGCGGTTGGTGTTGTATCACGGAAGCTGGAAAACCCTACTCAAGCTGACTGGCAGAAGGTCAAACGGATCTTTCGCTACCTGAAGGGAACAACAAACCTTGGCATCAAGTATAGCAATAAAAGTACGTTGCTAGAAGGCTACAGTGACGCGGATCACGCAGGAGACCCCGACACTGGACGCTCTACATCCGGCGTAGTATGCCTGTATGCTGGTGGTGCTGTATCATGGCTTAGCCAACGCCAAGCAACAGTAGCCATCTCGACGACTGAAGCCGAGATTGTTGCGGCAAGCGAAGGAGCTCGAGAGCTTGTGTGGCTCAAAAGGATATTTATTGATCTGGTGGATCTACAACAAGCGCCCATCTTGTACGTTGACAATGAAGCGGCTATCCGCCTCGCACATAATCCCGAGTTTCACAAGAGAACGAAGCACATTCGAGTGAGACACTTCTTTGTACGAGAAGTTGTGCAACAAGAAGAACTTCTCGTTAACAAAATAAGTTCGGCTCGACAGCTTGCTGACCTATTGACCAAGGCTGTGCCTAAGCCAAGGCACATCGATCTACGTGGCCAGCTAGGGCTGTGCCAAAGCAAAAACCACGCTTAAATAAGGGAAAGTGTTATAAAGACTCCTTGATAGTTGTCAAGTAGAGTCTTCTATATTTATCGAAGTTTTTGAATGTTGACTTTGACAATGTATCTAAAAACAATGTGAGTGAAAAATTGTGTCAATCGTCGCGTAAATTATAAATACTGTTATAAATTCTAAATATTATTCAGTGTAAAGTTCTAGTCCTCTAAAACTAAGTTTTCTAGTGCATGTTACCAATAACGTTGACTGTTCTAAAGTGTTTTACATCTATCCTGAGCTTCCTATACAAATCACGTAAGCGCTACTCTATTAGAAATCAACCTGTTGTAGAAGGTGAGGGGAATCAATTTGATTATTAATAATTTTGAAAAGGAAAACGGAGTCGAGGTAGCTTCGGCGGCTTTCAAGGGTTGCAATTTTGTAATGATTTGCTATGTCAGTATAATTGTCAAAGTGGCTGCCAGTACGATAGTTAAGAGACTTTAAAAACTTGTTCTGTACTTTTTCTAATCTGTCTACGTGAACTGCTTAATGAGGATTCCAGACAACGCAGGCAAACTCAAGATGGCTACGAACGAAGGAATGATACAAGATCTTGAGAGTAGTTGCTTGTTTAAAAGGACGGGATAATCTAAGTATCATGCGTAATTATCTAAAAGCTTTTTGTATAATATTATCAATGTGTAAATTGAAATGTAATTTACTGTCCAAAACCACACCAAGATCCCTGATTTGATAGACCCTTTTTAGTAAAATACCAGACAGCTTGTAAGGATACTTCATAGGATTGCGTTTTCCCGAGAAGGTAATAATATTGCACTTATCAGGGTTTAGTATTAACTGATGATCAACACAATAAGAATTGAACTTATCCAAATCATTCTGAAGTGCAACACAATCATCTGGCGAAGAGATTATTTTAAAGATCTTAGTATCATATCAGCGTACAGTATAAGTGCTGGGAGCTAACAAATATGGAACCTATATCATTAACCACAAGTCTGAACAGCAAGGGTCCCAAATGGGATCCCTGTGGCACACCGGAGGGGATAGGAAGAAACCTGGACGTATAACCTTTTAGTGAGACTGCCTGACTCCTGTTGCTAATATAAGATTTGATTCAGCGCAGGAGATCACCGTGTATACCGATCTTCTTTAACTTTTCTAATAATACACTATGATTAATTTTATCAAATGCTTTAGAAAAATCGGTATACACCGCGTCTACCTGATGACCACTATCTAGGGCTTCGATTATGAAATCCGTGTAAGTGACCAGATTAGTGTCTACGCTGCGACCCCGGAAAAAGCCGTGCTGTTACTGAGAGATATGCTGAGAGAGAAGTGCACATAATTCAAGTGTGACAATTTTTTCAAAAATTTTACCGAATATGCAAAGCTTAGAAATAGGCCGATAAAGCATAACATCATTCCGACAGCCACCCTTAAAAATTGGAGTGATAAGAGCTTTTTTCCATATTTCGGGAAAACAGCCTTCCTTTTCAAAATTTGAAACAATATAAAAAGAGGTTTGGCTAATTCAGCGGCACAATTCTTTATAAAAAGAGGGTGAATTAAATCATTACCAGCACTCTTGTTGATATCAATCTTTTGCAACATTTTAAATACTATGTCTTCGTTTAAATTCACAGAAAAAATATTCACAGGGGTGCTATCGTGATCATCATCATTACAAACATCGGACAAAATACCCTGAGGAGGCTCGACAAACACAGAATTAAAATAATCATTAAAGTGATTACTTATAGTATTATAATCAGATGATGAATGACTACCATAACACATCCTGTCTGGAATAGAGTTAGAAGGAGACTTTGACTTAATAAAACTCCAAAAATATTTTGGAGTAACATGAATCCGATTTTCGGCTTTTGAAATATAAGAATCATAGCAAGTTTGTTCTACTTTGCTTTCACGCTCCCGTAGCAAACAAAAGGTTAGTCGGTCCAGGCCATTATCATATTGCTTCCACAATCTATGATACTTGCGCTTCACCTTGATAATTTTAATAAGGACCCTAGAGTACCAGGGGGGTGATCGTGGTAATTTCAACGATATTACCAAAACAAAAACGTTTGCCTAAAACACTTAGTTAAGACTTAACATGACTTTTGAGGCAAACGTTTTTGTTTTGGAAATGTCGTTGAAACTACCACGATCACCCCCCAGGGAGGGTAAACGCCGTTACAGCCATTTATAACAATTACTGGGACAAATTCGGTAATTATACTATTCAAAGTAGAGTAAATTGAAATTGCTGAAATTTTTAAACTTTTAGAAGATGACAACCTAAATTTAGTTCTACAATTATTTAACAATATTTATACCACCGGACAAATACCACAAGACTGGCTCAAATCCACCTTTCTTCCCTTACCAAAAACAGCAAATGCAAAAACGTGTAACAATCACAGGCTTATAAGTCTTATGAGTCATGCGTTAAAATTTTTTCTTAAAATCATTCATCTGCGCATCTACAACAAAATTGATGATTACATCGGAGAAACACAGTTCGGATTTCGCAGTGGTCTTGGAACAAGAGAAGCTCTAGTCGCTATACAAGTACTAGTGCAGAACTGTTTAGAACATCAAAAAGACGTTTATATATGTTTTATTGATTTCGAAAAGGCGTTCGATAATGTCCAACATGTAAAACTTTTAGAAATCTTAGACAAAATTGAAATCGATGAAAAAGACAAGCAAATAATCAAAAACCTTTACTGGAATCAGACCGCACATATAAAATTAGACGCTAACATTACATCAAAAGACATGAAAATTCAAAAAGGGGTTAGACAGGGATGTATATTGTCACCATTACTATTCAACATATACTCAGAAATGATATTTAGGGAAGCATTCGACAACATAGATATTGGGGTTAAAGTAAATGGAAAATACATAAATAATTTGCGATATGCCGATGACACAGCACTGATGGCAAACTCAATAGAAGAACTCCAGTGTCTGCTGGATAAGCTGAATTCAGTTGTTGAGGCCTACGGATTGAAAATGAACATCTCTAAAACCAAGTTTATGAAAGTTACAAAGCATAATGCCGAAACAACTCAACTTCATATAAATGGGTGTCCAGTAGAAACTGTTGATAAATACAAATATTTGGGCTGCATGTTAAACTCAAAATGGGATCCAGAGAAGGAAATACGTATTAGAATTGAAATAGCACGTGGAACATTTATCAAGATGCAATCATTATTCAAAAACAAAGATATTAAATTAAAACTTCGCTGGCGAGTGGTCCAATGCTATGTTCTATCAGTCCTTTACTATGGAGCGGAAGGCTGGACGTTTAATAAGAAAATGATTGACAAATTGAATGCCTTTGAGATGTGGCTATATAGACGCATGTTAAAAATATCATGGCGTGACAGAATCACAAACGTGGAGGTGCTCAGAAGAATGAAAAAGAATCTAGAAATAGTAACAACACTTAAGAAGAGAAAAATCCCATACTATGGGCATATCTACAGGAACCACAAATATAGCATACTACAAACAATAATAGAAGGGAAAATAGAGGGGAAAAGAGGAAGAGGGAGGAGGAGAACATCTTGGTATGATAACCTCATGACGTGATCTGGACTGAATGCCGCGGTTGATTTAAGAAGACTCACAATGGACAGAGAGAAATATAGAGAGATGGTCGCCGACATCCGTTAGGATATGGCACAGAAAGAAGAAGAAGAAAGTAGAGTAAAAAAAGGATGTTTCCTGCTCTGTGTTCATATTGAATAAATCCGTCCAATCAGTTGATCTGAGTATATTGCAGATTTCTGTATAATTTGCATTACGGAAGTTAAGCGTTTTAATTACTTACCGCCCTAGGGCTTTTCTAGCTACATTATTACCCTAGAGCGCTAATTGGTCACCTACAACCCCATTTGGGGGTAATAAGGACCTACTAAGTTTACCGAATATGAGAGATGTACTCGTAAATTAATATTAAAGAGGGGTCAGGCTTGAGAAGACGCGGAGTTTTTAAAATCAAAGGGCAAAAGCTTGTATAGCATATTATTATTCTATCATGTGGTGGACAGGTACGGAACCCTTAGGGCTCCCGCACACGACCGAGAATCGGTGACCGATTTTTTGTCGACATCCCGCTCTGACGTGTTAGCACCTGCATCTTCCCTCCTTGTTCTGGCCGATAATCGCCCACCGATTCTCGGTCGTGTGCGGGAGCCCTTAGTGCGTGAGTCCGACTCACAATTGGCCGGTTTTTACAAGATTAATCTGTTTTAAAAATGTTTGTTGTTACAGGTAATATAGGCGGCTTCTGTGGAATCATAATTGGGTTTTCTTTAATAAATATTGTGGAAATCTTCTACTTTTTCACCATCCGTTTCATCCAGCATTTTTGCATTAATTATAGAAAATACCACTAATTTTTATAAAAATTTATATATTTGAATTTCGCGCGAGTCGCAGTAAACGAAAAAAGTTTTGAAAATGATTGCATGTCTAACTCCTATTCTGAACATAGAGAGAGGAGCATTTTGAGGGCTGCATATCTTACGTTTCACTTGCAGGATGAAGAAAAAAAAATACTTGGGAAAAAAAGAGAGCTTGTCGTTTTTCGTCCTTTTTTGCGTGCCGCCTTTTTGAACTAAATGTCAAGAAAATACTTATTTGTTAAAAAAAAAGCCTTTCGTTATGAGACTAGAAGGAATTGGTGATAAGTGTTTTTACTATCGCTGAATTCATTAAAACTAGTAACATTGTGCGATAGCAATATTCAAGATAGCCTCTGAAAACTTATACAGGGTGTTAATTTAATTGCGTGCCATAGCTTAAGGGGTGCTTCAGTTACGATAAAGGAACACAAAAAAAATATCAAAAAAATCCTACTGAAAAAAAAACTAAAACTCCATTGAAACTTAACTAACGCGGAGCACCGCCGCCGCGCTATCACCGTGCCAGCGCCTGGCGCGAGAATCAGTGGATAAAGTAGGCACATACATAACCGAAACTCTTTCGCGCGCTTTTGATAGCGCGGTGCTCCGGGTCATTGCCCGCCGCGTTAGTTTAGTTTCAATGGAGTTTAATTTTTTTTAAGTAGGATTTTTATATATATTTTTTTTGAGTTCCTTTATCGTTTCTGAACCACCCCCTAAGCTATGGCACGCAATCAAATTAACACCCTGTATACTTACCTATGTTATTTTCTTAAATATCTTGAATATTGTTAAAATATCGAATATAATAAAAACACCTGTTGGGTACCAAAACGGAATGGCTTCTAGGTTGTTTTTATTTTAGAATCTAGTTTTGATTATAATAATATGTATAGGTAGCTAGTGTATAATTATGTTGTCGTTAAAGTGCGGAATACGTTAATGTACATATTAACTAGGTAATCTGCAGATTACCTGAATCGATACGTTAAAGTGCGAAATTTTACATAGAGTAGCTTACCTAGTTAATTTTTACGACTCTTAATTATCAAAAAATTATATGAATAAAAATGACAAAAACAAATACCATCCCCCCCCCCCCCCCTCCTTATCTCCGAAGTTTGTGAAAGAAAAAATTTTAATTAATTACAGTTGATAGAAGTATATTTAAATATTACAGCAAAAATAAAACCATCTTTCTAAATTGCACAGTTTTTTAGAAATCTGCAAAAAACCTTTACAAATAAACTTAGTTTTGCTGTCCTAAAAATGGAATTTATTACTTCTAAAAATACTATAAGGTACATCGGAACCCTCGGCGCTCGAGTACGACTCGCACTTAACCGGTTTTTTCAGAATCACTGGGCTTCGGGAGCCAAACCAATAAAAATTCACGATGTACCTATATATTTTATTGATCTAACCATGATTTAAAAAAGTACAATAGTGCTTTATTATTAATTCTGTCTACAGTAGTTTTGAAATCCACGTGTACCTATAATTTGTATCGTGTCGTAGTTTTAATCAACTTTTACAATAATTACATATGAATAAAATATTCAAGGTTCATCAAACACGCAAACTTTTTTTTATTTCTTTAATTCTACATGATTAAGTCCACATGATTTGTTTAGTTCAATATAAGTACAAATAAAAGTGAGGTGCTTTTAAGTATGGAAAACCCTACAATACCCAAATCCCGTAGGCATCGTAGGGTAAAAGTTCCGAGGCGTATGGGTATAGAAATGATTTTGCGCAAGACCTTCTGTCAGACCTTCAAGGAGTATATCAGAAATTGCTCTCTGCCTGGAGTTAAGCATTTCTGTGACCCTGCTCTTGGTTGGCTGCAAAGGTAAATAAGAAATTGTAAATTCAATTAAAAACCTTACTACTTACGTAATAACGCAGATTTCATGCAAATTCAAGCCTGTGAATTAGACTTGTATTTGTTTAGTACCTATATATATGTATATTTTAAGGAACTAATGAAATAGTGAACAACTCAGACCATGAAACAGAACAACTTTCCCGAGGAACAAAGGTTGAATTACGAATATAAATTTTTAACCTCCCATAGAAACTGCGTCATCTGACAGCGCATTTTGTAAGGGAGATTAAATTTGGTTTTTCGCATTTCGACCAAAGTTTCTTTGGGAAAGTAACGTGCTAATTTATGTTCGCTATTTCAGTAGGACTTTATACAGAAAAACCTGCACTGTAATGTAATTCAATTTCATCATTAAGTGCTTAACGGTTTTTTACGATAGGTAATAGACACACTGCCTCAAAAACTCTTTAATATCCATGATAGTCAAAATTATACGGTATTCGCTTTATATCAGAATAGAGGGGATAGTTATGTTATGATCAGTATTTTTTTTGTAATAGGTCTTTACCTATGAAATTGGCCGAAATTTTCTTACAGATTAATGAGATCATAATTCCTATAATTCTAATGATTTTTTTTTTATTTGTCTTATATTTGGAAGTTGACTTCAAGGTTAAAATTTAAAATTCAAGGTTCGAAAATTGTTCGTCTTAAGTGTCGTCCGATTTTATCATTAGATTTGTTATATTTTTTTACAGATAATATTTTTCGAAAATTAAATATAAGCTTTTGTTAGCTTAATTTCATCCCAATCATGTTAAAAAAAATATTTAAAATTTGGATTTTTAATTCCTAAAAAAAACGCAAAAATGTTAGTACTGAAAATTGAGTTAACCTAAAATTCGCCATACAAAACGGCAATTTCATAGGTAAAGACCTAATATATGGTTTTAATATTTTTGCTTCTGAAACCAACTTGAAGGAACCGAAACTTACTATATTTTAATATTATTTATTTGATTTAAATATAACAAGGAGCTCAAATGTGATAATGTAGTACATTTATAAAATATTAAAGTCTCATACAAAAAAACCCCTCCACACTGTTAGAAAGCTAGCTAGCTTGAACAAGTAGGTATACATACTCGCAGTCCGCTTTGACTAGCTAAATCGGTTATACAGTTACTCAACGTCTTTGATTAAACCTTAGAGTAATAATAACCAGTAGTAATTATATACTCTAAGGATTAAACTTATTTCCTCGCACGTTCCTGTGAGTATAATTGATGTTCCGCTTTCCCTAGGTCAATCTGGGCTCTCGTGTTTTGCGCAGCTATGAGTACGGTTTGCTATTTCTTGCAATATGTTTGGTCTGATGTGCTGACCAAACCTCTGATCGTAACGCTGGAGACATCCACTTACCCCATAGGATCAATTGACTTCCCAGCTGTGGCTATTTGCAACAACAACCGGATAAGTAAGAAAGCTTTAGAAAAATTTGCTTTGGAAGAGTAAGTAGCGATTGATATCTATTCTGCACTAATATTCTAGGTATTTCTTTGTAAGCACTAGCATCGAACGATTTGTGACCACAAAATAGATCATCTTTCATTTTAACTTCATTTTTAGGGTTCCGTACCCCAAAGGAAAAAACCGGAACCCTAATAGGATCACTTTGTTGTCCGTCTGTCTGTCTGTCTGTCAAGACCCTTTATCTCACGAACGGGTAAAGGTATCAGGTTGAAAATAATACCATATATTACGATTCATGAACCACACAAGATCTGAAAATTTCAATTTTTTACAACGACGCAATCAAAAGATATGGCTTTTTATGTCCTCATCTCCATACATTTATGCAAAAAAGCAAAACCTACAGGGTACTTCCCGTTGACCTAAAATTATGAAATTTGGCAAGAAGCTAGGTCTCACAGTACAAATAATGGGAAAAGTCTGAAATCATTAAATATTTCAACTTTTCTCACAACAAATGGTAACCAATTGTGGTGAGCTCCCGTTTCAAGAACATTCATATAAGAAAGGGGTCAACTTGGATGGTCGCTGAGGCGATTTTTGTTTTAGTTCTATTTAAAAACGGGAACACTTACAAACTTGAAAATTGGTATGTTTATAGTGCATAAGCTATAAAATAACAACAAATAATAAAATTTGGTCAAGCGCGTGTCGGACTCAAAGAATCTAGCACATTAACTTACTGAAATTTCAACTAATACAATTATGTTTATGTGGTGGTACGGAACACTCAGTGCGCGAGTCCGACTCGCACTTGGCCGGTTTTTTTCTTTAAAACATGCTCCATTGTGAAGCAACCAGGAGCAAAAATCCGTATCACTGTCTGTGACTTTTAATGATACAGCACAGTACCTAGGCAACCCAGCGATGCATAGCTTTACACCAAAGAGGACCACTGGACAGCCCTGTAGGGTTTGTCGCGAAGTATGTGACATATTTTTTAAAGCAATATTTCCTTACCCACTGTACGTATGAAGCTAAATCTAAAATGAGTAAAAGTAGCAAACAGGTAGCAATTATTGGTACTTTTATAAACTCTAAGTGCTTTGTGCTGAACAAGGAGGCAACCAGCCAACCTGACGTCAGAATGGCTGGTCAAAAAACAATACAGATTCCCAAGAATTCAAATAGTAGCAATAAGGTAGCAATTTTTAACCAAACTCTCACAAGCAAAATTTACAGGCAACAGTCATTCTGACAGACACCTTTGCTTTTCCTTCTTCTGGGCAAGCTCGCTCCGTCGTAGACCTCATCTCTGTCTTCAAGACTAGATCGAGGTCAAGAGTAAGCCCATTTTCAATAAAAAAAACCGGCCAAGTGCGAGTCGGACTCGCGCACTGAGGGTTCCGTACCACCACATAAACATAATTGTATTCGTTGAAATTTCAGTAAGTTAATGTGCTAGATTTTTTGAGTCCGACACGCGCTTGACCAAATTTTATTATTTTTTGTTATTTTATAGCTTATGTACTATAAACATACCAATTTTCAAGTTTGTAAGTGTTCCCTTTTTTAAATAGAACTAAAACAAAAATCGCCTCAATGACCATCCAACTTGACCCCTCTCTTATATGATTGTTCTTGAAACGGGAGCTCACCACGATTAGTTACCACTTACCATCAGGTGGCCCACAATCTCGCTTGCTCACTTGTTCATCAATATCATCATATCAGCCGAAAGATGTTTACTGCTGGACATAGGCCTCCTCTAAAGGTCTCCATGACGACCGGTCCTGTGTTGTTCGCATTCAGCGGCTTCCCGCGACCTTGACCAAACCTTTTTTTTTCTGTGTATCAAGTGACTCACTTGAAACATAAAAAAAATAAAAATAAATGAGGTCTCATAGGCACTCCTTGGCTACGGATTCCTGAAAACAGGAAATCAATTACAACGGCACTGGACCATTAGTTGTGAGAAAAGTTGTAATATTTAATGATTTCAGACTTTTCCCTTTATTTGTACTGTGAGACCTAGCTTCTTGCCAAATTTCATAATTTTAGGTCAACGGGAAGTACCCTGTAGGTTTTGGTTTTTTGAATAAATGTATGGAGATGAGGACATAAAATGCCATATCTTTTGATTGCGTCGTTATAAAAAATTGAAATTTTTAGATCTTGTGTGGTTCATGGATCCTAATATGTGGTATTAATTTCAACCTGATACCTTTACCCGTTCGTGAGATAAAGGGTCTTGACAGACAGACAGACAGACAGACGGACAACAAAGTGATCCTATAAGGGTTCCGTTTTTTTCTTTTGAGGTACGGAACCCTAAAAAAAGAAATACTTAAAAGGCGGAAAAAACAATTTTTTCTAGACATGTTTTCTAGCATAATTGATATTGCCCCTGGAAACCCACACGGGTTTCTTACCAGGTACAGACCCGGTATTGTAAATTTTATTGAATTCCTTCGAGCCGATTTTGTGAATACGAATAAAAATAAATAAGTACCTCATATTTATTTTTATTATATACAAATATTGCTCGTTTTTAGGGTTCTGTACCTCAAAAGAAAAAAACGGAACCCTTATAGGATCACTTTGTTGTCCGTCTGTCTGTCTGTCTGTCGAGACCCTTTATCTCACGAACGGGTAAAGGTATCAGGTTGAAATTAATACCATATGTTAGGGTCCATGAACCACACAAGATCTGAAAATTTAAATTTTTTATAACCACGCAATCAAAAGATATGGCTTTTTCTGTCCTCATCTCCATACATTTATGCAAAAAAGGAAAACCTACAGGGTACTTCCCGTTGACCTAAAATTATGAAATTTGGCAAGAAGCTAGGTCTCACAGTACAAATAAAGGGAAAAGTCTGAAATCATTAAATATTACAACTTTACTCACAACTAATGGTAACCAATTGTGGTGAGCTCCCGTTTCAAGAAAATTCGTATAAGAGAGGGGTCAAGTTGGATGGTCGCGGAGGCGATTTTTGTTTTAGTTCTATTTAAAAAACGAGAACACTTACAAACTTGAAAATTGGTATGTTTATAGTTCATCAGCTATAAAATAACAACAAATAGTAAAATTTGGTCAAGCGCGTGTCAGACTCAAAAAATCTAGCACATTAACTTACTGAAATTTCAACTAATACAATTATGACTATTTGGTGGTACGGAACCCGCAGTGCGCGAGTCCGACTCGCACTTGGCCGGTTTTTTTAGTATAGGGTGAGTACACGCACGATGAATAAACGTCTCTCTCACATAAAAGAGTTGTTTCAGGTACCCTGATTTGTCGGACAACGGCCAAGAATCTTTGGAGGCAGTGACACAGATGATGACCAACTGGGGTAAACTCATCAGTTTCACGTACAACGGGAGTCTGCGAAATGATCCAATTTTCAAGAGGATGATAGAAAAATATCGCCTAGATAGTTCACGAGTTGATCACATTATGGGCATGGTTAGGATAGGATGAATAAATTTTATCGTTCTTGAATAAATTGTTGGTAAAAATGTGAAATTAAAACTTTTACACGATGCTCATTGTACTAAATTATTTTCGTTTTGTTTTTATCAGCTTGCACCGAAATGCGCCGATATGATATTGAAATGTATCTGGGATGGTAGAATCGTAGACTGCGAAAGCATTTTTAATATAAATAAAATCTCCAATCGTGGTCACTGCTGTACTTTTAACTACTGGTCTGTTTTCAATACTTAAATCTTTATTAAGTGACTCCAGACTACTTTTTAAGCTCAAGTCACACAGAGGCGGTATGATTGCGAAAGCGGTCCGGGGCACAGATTAGTATATATGTAGAGGTCCGGGGCGGTTTGGCGGGAACAAAATACCGCGCCGCGACCGCTTTTCAATGTGACAGGGTGCATATGAACTCATAATTTACAAAAAATACCGGCCCCGGAACGCTTCCGCTACCGCCTCTGTGTGACGCGAGCTTTAATCCTGCTGATCTATTCAAATTACTTTGCAGGTTGGCAAATCGAGCAATGGCAATAAAACGTCAAAAAGAACCAGGAAGTATATATGGTTTAAACTTGATATTAGATCCTTTACTTGATGATTATGCTTATCCGATGCACAACATCCTTGGATTAGATGTAAGATTTACACTTATAACTCTTTTTTTGGTTACTTTTATTTCTGAATCTTTACATAATCATCACCATTCTATCTGTCTCTGATACCCATAGCTTGGCTCGTCTTTGTCTAGTTTGGGATCAGATGACCTTGTGTAAAATGTCCCCAATATTTATTTATTATTATTAATTTAATATTGGATGTCTTTAGTTAAATAATAAAAAATAAAAGAAGAACTTTATTCACCAAATGCACAACATAAATATAGTGGTAAATAATTATGTTTACTCTAAGTTATACAATATGTGATTGGTGAAAAGGAAAGACACTCAGCATGCTGCTGGTTTTCAGTATCCATCAAAGTTTTACTAAGCTGCGCATTTAACTAATTGTGGCGTTTATTTCAGATATTTATGTTTGATCCAGCTCATTTTGCGGATCCAAATTCTGGACGTGTGATTCAAACTTTTGTTGAACCCAACAAGGCACTTCATTGGGAATTGAAGTCAACGAAACAAATCGCTTCTGTTGAAGTGAAAAAATATAATATTGATACAGTAATTAATTACAATTATTTAACTAACTTTTATTACAATATGTAATGGCTGTCTTTATATTTTTTTTATCTACGTACTCGGGACAACTATTAAAATTCACCTAGTGATAAACAAGATTCAAAAAACCGGTTAAGTGTGAGTCGGACTCGCCCGCCGAGCGTTCCGATATACCTATAGTATTTTTGAAAGCAATACGGTCCATTTTTAGTACTTACCGCAATACTAAATTTGTTTGTAAAGGGGTTTTGCACATTTCCAAAAACTTTGTTTTATTTTTCCTGTAATAATCACATAAACTTTTTTACCATTTTGGTTCGGAACCCTAAAAATGAATTAAATAATTGATCAACTTCAATTGTTTTATAATGAACTTTTCAAAAGAGTATAATATAAACGGTACAGTGATTTTAATGTTTGCTTTATAGGCGACCACTTACCATCAGGTGGTGGCCCACAAGCTCGCTTGCTCACTTGGTGCATAAATATAAAAAAAGTAATTTCATAGAGGCATTTTGGTACCAACACTGATGTAAATGTAAGCAAGACGAAAGTAATGGTACTTGAAAGAGAAGAATGTATGACAGAGTGTACTATATCAATAGGTGGTGAACAAGTCGAACAAATGAAGGAGTTTGTGTATCTGGGCTCAAAGTTTACGAGAGATGGTAAGTGTGAAAGTGATATTGAAAGAAGAGTGAATGCTGGAAACATGGTGAATGGCGCCCTGCACGCCTTTATGAGGAGTCAGAAGGTGTCTCACAAGGCTCGTTTGGCTTTTCATAGGGGTGTTTTAGTACCAACACTGATGTATGGCAGTGAAAGCTGGGTATGGCAGAAAAAGCATGAAACTAGAATTAATGCAGTAGAAATGAGAGCGTTGAGGAGTATGATTGGTGTGAAATTGAGTGACAGGATTAGAAATAGTGTGATAAGAGAACGTTGTGGCGTAAAAGAAGACGTAGTGACTAAAATTGAGAAAGGGATGCTGAGATTGTTTGGTCATGTAGAGAAGATGAATGAAGGAAGATTGACGAAAGAGATCCACAAGGCGAGAGTGAATGGAAACGTTGGAAGGGGAAGGCCTCGGCGAACGTACCAGGACCAAATTCAGGACGTTCTGAATAAAGGCCAGGTTAAAAGTACCCTAAACCGACCAGCATGTATGAAAGGATTGATGAAGGTTCAGGAAGCAAGGGAAGTATGTCAAGATCGTAGCAGGTGGAGAACTGTGGTCTCTGCCTACCCCGACGGGAACAAGGCGTGATGTTATGTGTAATTTATCATCCATTGACGAACAATTGATCTTCTTACCAATTTATGTTTGTGATATGTTTTCAGCGGAAATGCCTTTTTCGTAACGAAGATATAGAAGGATATATATATGAAGTTTATTCTTATAGCACTTGTATCGTGGCGTGTCGTGTTAGTACGATCATCTCCCTATGTAAATGCAGACCATATTTCTACGTGTCTTCACATCACCATGGCTTCCTTAATGAACCTTTGTGCACTCTGGAATACTTAAAATGCCTTGATAAGTATAGGGGTACTGTATTGTACTTATTCGTTTTAAACTTAATTTTTTACTTAAGGTGATCCGTTTTCCATACAAAAATTCAAATGACTTGCATTCTTACGCGGGACATAAAATTCTGTTGAAAAACGAACGAATACTGCTATTTTTAGTTAAATTTTTCGCTAATTAATACAAAAATACAGTTAATGTACTGAAAGTACAATTTTCTTAAGCAATTTTTGGTTCAATATTACGATTGTGGGCGTGCGGTCAAAACTGTACGGTTTTGCTTTGTGTGCATGTGTGAGTGATCGCACTCATGTAAACACGGACTGACGAGAGTAATTGACTTTAGTGGACATACGGAGATATTTTTCTTATCGAAATTGTTGTTAGGCGTTGAAGTTGCACGATGAAATTTACGCGAATCAACTTTTTGCACATATATAGTTGGTACTTATTGCATTAAAAAATAAAACCTTATATTTGCAGCAGTGGCTCCATCTAGTTGCGTTCGGGGCTAAGCTGGCCGTCACAGATCACCTTAATTTTTATGTATTCAAAGTAGGAAATCGCAAAATTTCACAACCACAGGCAGGATTCGAACCTGCTGCGTCTTCTCCGTCAGTAACGGAGATGCTTTACCAACTCAACTAGGCTACCGTGGTCCTGCCTGATGTTGTGAAATTTGCGACCTTTATACGCATTTCAACATTGCGTTTGTAACATCAGGCAGGACCACGGTAGCCTAGTTAAAACGTAGAAGACGCAGGTTCGAATCCTGCCTGTGGTTTTGAAATTTTGCGATTTTTTATAAGTAGATTTATCCGAACACAGGAAGTGTAAAATTGAAATCATTTTTATGTTGTTTGTATCTAGCAAATTACCTTATTTATATACATATTTTCAGAGAAATTGTTGTACTTATTTCCAATGAAAACAGAAAATACGGATGGTTTAGAACTCGAGCTGCGGAATTCCTTGTATTGCCCCTACTGTCTGCCAGATTGTGAGTTGACACAATATGCATCCAAGGCATTTGAAACGCCTTTATTGACTCCATTTGCGAGTAAAGACCGCAAAAGTATTTTCAGGTTAGTCTTAAGTCACTATGACATCTTTAATTCGCATACATATTGGCGTACATTGCTGGTTGTAATGAGGATATTGGAATTAACAGAACCAAGTATCCCAGCAATGTATGCCGAATTAGTCTTTGTATTTAGTAAGGTGTGATTGCAGCTATAAAACTTATAATACCTTGTACACACGTCAGTTTACTATTAGTACCTGGGCGACCGAGCTATGCTCTGTATGACTAAAATATCATAGGGTGAGCAAGCTATGCTACTCAACAACAGATGGCGCTGTAAGTTTCTTGAACGCACTAAAACGCGCTAAGAAATATAAAAAAGACGGCAAAAACGAATTTTCCCAGACATGAGACCTAACTAGATCGATTTTTTGCCCCTAAAAACCCCTGTATACTAAATTTCATCGAAATTGTTAGAGCCGTTTTGGAGAAACCGATTACAAATATATATATATATATATTATTGCTCGTTTAATAATATAGGATTTCATCTGTGCTTGTACTCAAAATAGAGAATCTACTTAATAATCTAATCTCAATTGCAGCAAAAACATAAATATGACTAACCGAAGTTACCTAAGCATTTATCATCCCCTCCCTGATGCAAATTTGGATCGCTTAGACGTTGTGTATTATTGGTTCGAAGTAGTAAGTAAGTATCTAGGTATAAATATTTCTTAATGTCTTATGTTCTGCAGTTTCTTCATTGGGTTTATAACTTCCGTATTGTACCGGTTTAGAATAATACCATAGTAGGTTCACACAGCCGCTCGTCGGTGGTAACACTTTGACTTTGAGTGGGTCTCTGCTTTCGGGCATTTGTACCGTGGCGCTGGTTCATCTTATACTGGTTCTGTTTCCACGTGCTTGCTACCGTGCGTACCATCCTATCATTTCCCATGTGTTACATGTGTATCACAAAAAGTGACTACAGGATCTTGAAAGCTTAAAAGGGGCAGCAGCGTCCTTTTACTTATAGTAACACCATACTGTGGTCACGAACCAATTGCTATATTGAGCCAGCCACAACACAACGCCAGCAAACGTGGTGGCTATGGTAGGTACATCCTTAAAAATATGCCACACGGACGTGAATTGAATACAGCGTGTAACTGAAAGGTGTGATAATACTGAAGGGTTTGCATCTTGGTTCTAAGCACTAAGTTTACGAGAAATGGAAAGTGTGAAAGTGATATCGAAAGAAGAGTGAATGCTGGAAACATGGTGAATGGTGCTCTGCATGCTTTTATGAAGAGTCAGAAGGTGTCTCACAAGGCTCGTCTGGCTGTTCATGGAGGCGTTTTGGGACCAACACTGATGTACGGCAGTGAAAGCTGGGTATGGCAGAAAAAGCATGAAAGTAGAATTAATGCAGTAGAAATGAGAGCGTTGAGGAGTATGATTGGTGTGAAATTGAGTGACAGGATTAGAAATAGTGTGATAAGAAAACGTTGTGGCGTAAAAGAAGACGTGGTGACTAAAATTGAGAAAGGGATGCTGAGATGGTTTGGTCATGTAGAGAGGATGAATGAAGAAAGATTGACGAAAGAGATCCACAAGGCGAGAGTGAATGGAAACGTTGACAGGGGAAGGCCTCGGCGAACGTACCAGGACCAAATTCGAGACGTTCTGAATAAAGGCCAGGTTAAAAGTACCCTAAACCGACGAGCATGTATGAAAGGATTGATGAAGGTTCAGGAAGCAAGGGAAGTATGTCAAGATCGTAGCAGGTGGAGAACTGTGGTCTCTGCCTACCCCGACGGGAACAAGGCGTGATGTTATGTATGTATGTATGTGCATCTAGCATCTGCCCATGAAACTGAACAACTTTTCCCAAAAAAATAAGAAATACGAAAAACCAAATTTGACCTCCCATACAAAATGCCTTATCAGCTAATACAGTTTCTATAGGTGTTCCTTCCTTGGGAAAAATCGTTCAGTTTCATTTCACCCTTTAGTATTACCACACCTTTCCGTTAAACGCTGTATAATGATGACACTTAAGGTGATCCGTCTTCCATACAAAAATTCAAATGACTTGCATTCTTACGCGGGACATAAAATTCTGTTGAAAAACGGACGAATACTGCTATTTTTAGTTAAATTTTTCGCTAATTAATACAAAAATACAGTTAATGTACTGAAAGTACTATTTTTGTTAGCAATTTTTGGTTCAATATTACGATTGTGGGCGTGTGGTCAAAACTGTACGGTTATGCTTTGTGTGCATGTGTGAGTGATCGTACTCATGTAAACACGAACTGACAAGAGTAAGACTTTAGTGGACATATGGAGATATTTTTCTTATCGAAATTGTTGTTAGGCGTTGAAGTTGCACGATGAAATTTACGCGAATCAACTTTTTGCACATATACAGGGTGGTCCAAGTAGTGACGTCCAAAAATTTTTTTTAGATTCCTCACACCTGGGGGTATTCAAAAATACCCCATGTATGTTCCGCGATTTTTTATAGTTTTCGAGTTATGATTTTTTTTTTGTTTTTTTTCATGTTTTCTGCCAGCGAGGTTTAAAGAATTCATATCTTTTTTTGTAGTAGGTATTTTGCAGTATTTTTTTTTTGCTACATGATTGCCTTGAATGTTGTTTTAATACAAAAAATAACTCAGCTTCCTGAAATTACTTAAAAATACTAAAAAAAGGCTTGAAAGTTAGAACTTCAGTTTTTAGTTGGAATTACGCAAACATTCAACTTCAATTTAAAAATACAAAACGGAGTTTCCTTAGCTTTTGGTTATGTTTAAAAACTTTGCAGGTTCCTAAGCTACCAAAATCATAAAAAAAAAGTGGTACTTAATGGGCCTTTTTTTTTTGTAATCGGCGGAATCGGCCTTCGAAGGCGGATAGGCAAAAAATTTTTGAAACATGATTGAAGCCCAAAATATACTTTTATCTACTTGTTATCATTGTTATGGTAAATTAAACTTAAAAATGTAATTTTAAATTATTTTTAATTGATATTCCTGTAAAAAATGAAGGTGACTATTTGTGAAAATTGCTAGTTGTGAAATGACCTGTTTTTCGATAACAAATAAAAGGCACAAATTACTAAAAAATACTATTAATTACAATAAATTTTCAAAATGCCTTCCTCCTACTTGAATACATAAAGTAGTAGTAGTATTTATAGTAATTTGTGCCTTTTATTTGTTATCGAAAAACAGGTCATTTCACAACTAGCAATTTTCACAAATAGTCACCTTCATTTTTTACAGGAATATCAATTAAAAATAATTTAAAATTACATTTTTAAGTTTAATTTACCATAACAATGATAACAAGTAGATAAAAGTATTTTTAGGCTTTAATCATGTTTCAACAATTTTTAGCCTATCCGTCTTCGAAGGCCGATTACAAAAAAAAAAGGCCCATTAAGTACCACTTTTTTTTTATGATTTTGGTAGCTTAGGAACCTGCAAAGTTTTTAAACATAACCAGAAGCTAAGGAAACTCCGTTTTGTATTTTTAAATTGAAGTTGAATGTTTGCGTAATTCCAACTAAAAACTGAAGTTCTAACTTTCAAGCCTTTTTTTAGTAACTTTAAGTAGTTTCAGGAAGCTGAGTTATTTTTTGTATTAAAACAACATTCAAGGCAATCATGTAGCAAAAAAAAATACTGCAAAATACCTACTACAAAAAAAGATATGAATTCTTTAAACCTCGCTGGCAGAAAACATGAAAAAAAACAAAAAAAAATCATAACTCGAAAACTATAAAAAATCGCGGAACATACATGGGGTATTTTTGAATACCCCCAGGTGTGAGGAATCTAAAAAAAATTTTTGGACGTCACTACTTGGACCAACCGTATAAGCTAAGCTGGCCGTCACAACCAACTTAGACCCGAACGCAACTAGATGGAGCCACTGCTGCAAATACAAGGGTACCAACTATATATTTGCAAAAAGTTGATTAGCGTAAATTTCATGCTGCAACTTCAACGCCTAACAACAATTTCGATATAAAAATATCTCCATATGTCCAGTAAAGTCAATTACTCTCGTCAGTCGTGATTTACATGAGTACGATCACTCACACATGCACACAAAGCACAACCGTACAGTTTTGACCGCACGCTTACAATCATAATATTGAACCAAAAATTGCTAACATAAACTAGTACTTTCAGTACATTAGCTGTATTTTTGTATTAATCGGCGAAAAATTTAACTAAAAATAGCAGTATTCGTTCGTTTTTCAACAGAATTTTATGTCCCGCGTAAGAATGCAAGTCATTTGAATTTTTGTAAGGAAAACAGATCACCTTAACATGTTATCGATCGTAGAAATATGAACAGTCAACGACACGTTAAGCTTGACATTCGAAGTGCGACTCTAGCTCTGAGTATTTTGGGGTTGTATGTCGTCATTTGAAGATGGCGGTCATGTATTTATTTCAATTTTAGTTTTACTAGTTCATATGGGAATTTAAAGTTATTATTTTGATAGGGTTTTATCTTGTAAACGTCTTTCAAAGCGAACATGAAATAAAAATGGAAATATATGCATTTACTGAAGTTTTTGGATGGTGAGAAGCGGCTGTCATCGTGACTTCAATAATTTCCCCTATCAACTTATCGGAGTCCTCGTGGTGCACAGGCTCTCCTCGTTCGAGATGTGAATTCCTGTATAAATCAATCTTTCACTGGATATTGGCGATCTCGCCATAATTTTGTAACAATCTCCTTAACTTGACACTGGCGAAATACGACTTGTAAAGAGATGTGATGCCATTAACAAAATATCTGAATCTGTTTCTAGCTCGTACGTCTATTAAAATAAGAACGGTTTCCGTGACGGTTTCAAACTCCAATGAGTCAAGCTTGATGTGCTCTTGACTTTACTTAAGTAGGTACCTATATTTTTACTAGATAGTATGGTAGGTACCTACTATTAATTACTGAAAAAATTTACAAGATCCTACACCTTTTTTCAGGTAACATCGGAGGGTTTTCAGGTATAGTTATTGGATTTTCAGTCATCAGTGCAGGCGAAATAATTTATTTCTTTTCTGTTCGTTTTCTTGCACATTTTATTGAGAACTATAGAAAATATCGCTAAATAGTTACCTGTCTTCAGTTAAAAACTTAAAAGAGTAAATATTTTTTTCAATACATTTGCTCGAAAAACGTACTTACAAGGACGTAAACATTGCTCGTAAGTATTTACGAGGAATGTCACCTATTAATTTATTAGTCATTTAGCAAAAGATTTTTATCTCGAAATCATATTGTCTTTTTTTTACCTATTTGTAAGTGACATCGTTACACACCAAACAAAATATTTTTTGGGTATTCTTCTCTATGTTTCTCAAATATACCTATTACTTCTAAAAAATCGATGCTTTTATTTCAATATGTACCAAGCTCACTCTAAACAGAAAGTAGTATATTCCTTGCTCTAGACAAGACTACCTGCCCAGAAAAGTAGTAACTACCTACACAAAATGTAATCGGCTCGATGTACACACGGCCGCACTTCGGTAGAAACACTTTTGGACCTTATGGCGTGGTAATAGAGTTGAAAAAGTTTCTACCCACAAGCGGTTGACCGTACAATACGAGCATCGAAAGAAGAGACCTGTCAGTTGGAATTTCGCGCAGGTTACAGGTACAGCCTAGCGTCCCTCCTCACTTGCCGCCAAAATGGCCTGCGAACTGTCTACTGCGCAGGTTAACCACGTGATCCGTCAAGTCTCTTCTTTCGTTGCGCGTATTGTACTTAGCTCGATACAAGAAACATATGCTCGATATCACGTAAACTAATCATGTAAGCAAACATCTATAAGCAAAATATTTGTCTACGCGTAAGTAGGGACCAGAGAAAAGGTAATACTCGGGGACTTCAAGAAATCTATAATTTCATCCTCTAACTGCGACATGACATGACAATGATTTTGTTTGCGAAGCCATTTACAAACTTTATTGATAGTTCAATATTCATATTATGTGAAGCATCTTATTTAGTGAAAAATCTTGGTTTGATCAAATTTTTTAATATAAGTTTTTCGCCTTTTGAATCTTATATCATGTGCTGGATTAATTTCAAATGATTTCTGCCCTATAAACGTCAGTCAGCGGTGTTTTGTAACGACAGTACGATAGCTATCTCCGAGAATGCACCGCATTCTGTCACTTAAACCGTGGCAAAATCGCACAAAGGTTTGGAGTCGCAATTTGCAATATTTACGTAAAATGTCCGCTAATTCACCACCGGGAGGCAGCGACGGTGAGTTTAAATACTGTGTATGAAGTATTGGTATTCGATAAATTTTGGTGTGCAATGCTATTTTTGCCTTTCAGGGGATGATTCGGTCGATGGGTCTGGCCCGCCGAACCCTATAGACAGTCTTGGCGCGAGGATCCGAGACCTGGACGTAGACTCTATCCGAAGGTATCTGGCCCAAAAGCTGGGCTTCTATGAGCCTGCTGAACCCTCCGCACCCGTTGAAAAAGTCTTGGACGAAGTAAACTTAGACGGTATTGTGAAATGGATACAGGGAGATAGATGCAAAAATATCATAACACTATCAGGAGCGGGCATTTCCACATGTGAGTGAATTTTTTACAGGAATTTGTTATATTTGCACAGTTGATGCAATTTTGAGAATAGCAAGTTGTGTCATATTCATACAAAAAGCAGCAGAAAATGTAATTCTCAATAATGTTTACTATAATCAATCATTCCAAGGTCATTTCCACTGAGTTGATGAAATATTTACATCATTTTGGTTTTTACATGAATTTTTTTTTACTAATATTTTATTAAATGAACTTTAATTTAAGAAAGCATCAAGTTTGATGTATGTACCTCACTGCCGCACTCAGAGACGTCACTGACAATTAATGTTTCACTAAGTATCATGCTATCCTCTTCGATTTCATTGACAAAGAGAGTGACAGCAAGAGACTTAATGAAAGATTAACTTTGAGTGAAGTCTCTGAGTATGGCAGTTAGAGTTTAATATTCGAGCTACAGTTGGATATCAGGTAGTCTGACTGCAGTAAGTAATTCAGCTTCTCAATAAATAATTAAATGAAGTAATAGGTAAAATGCATGATTTTCTTTATTGAAGATATCATTCATGTAAGAAACAGTTAAGTGAAACTATTTTTCGAATAACTATGAAATTAAAAAAGATATCGGCCATGGAAGATTTGTTTCTGTCTCTTTCTAGCAAAACGAAATTTGACACGGAGTTTTGCTGTAGTGACATGTGATGTCACTTTCCATGTCGGACCTCTGTCTAATCAGAGCATAATTAATAGTTTAAAATGCTTATACCGGCTGTATTTTTTAGGCAATTTAAATTTCACTTTTTGTCATCATTACTACTGTATTTTCATATTTTGTTAATAAATGCGACTAAAAAAATTATGCACAGTCCCTAATACAATGAGTCCCTAACTATTTTTGGTATAGTGCAGGTACAGTCCAATTATTTTGTCTTTTACAGTGCACAAAACCCAAAATAAAAATTTAAAGTTGGAATTTATAACCACATTCTTTACCACTTTAGCTATCCTGCTATGGGGCAAAGGGTTTATTTCTATCATGCTAAAATAAAAACTGTTTACAGCGGCTGGCATCCCAGACTTTCGAAGCCCAGAAACTGGTCTCTACCACAACCTGCAGAAATATGACTTACCAGAGCCACAAGCCATCTTCGAGATCAACTTCTTCCGCCAGAACCCCAAACCTTTCTTCACTTTGGCCAAGGAGCTTTTCCCCGGCAGCTTTAAGCCAACAATATCACATTACTTCATCAGGCTTTTACATGAGAAAGGTATTTATCATGTAGAGAGAAAAGGAAACAGAGCGTTGGATATCTTTCATTTCACTCACACCAGAAAGATAGAAAAACAGCTGATTTCTTGAATTTCTTATGTGTGGGTTTTAGTCTTTCTGCATGCTGCTTTTTTTTCGACGGCATATGTACATACATAAACCCTTATTTGTGTATTGTGACAATAAGTTCATTACAACCTATTAACTCTGTTACATATAGGTCTCTGTAGTTATAGATACAAAAAGTGCTAAAAGTAGCTGTTTATCTCTAACTGCAGTATGTATAATATATTTTACACAGCTAATAAAAGGCTGGTGTAGTTTTCTACTTTGTAGCGCAGTGTAGTGCTAAAAGTAGTAGTGCAAACAAGCACTCATGTTACAATGACTATCTTTACTTGACAGTGGCATAAACTATTTTGATGTACTGAGCAAGTAGGTAATATTTTAACCGGGAGCCTCTTGGCTCAGGGGAACTCTTTAATTTATAAAATAGTGTTTGGTTGTTAATTTACTTAAATTATAATTTACGTGTAGTGAGTTTATCAGGGCTTAATACTTAAGTACCTGGGCGACCGAGTATGCTCTGTATGATTAACATATCATCGGGTGAGCAAGCTATGCTACTCAACAACAGATGGTGCTGTAAGTTTCTTGAACGCACTAAAACGCGCTAATAAATATTAAAAAAGACGGTGAAAACAAATTTTCCCAGACATGAGACCTAGCTAGATCGATTTTTTGCCCCCAAAAACCCCTGTATACTAAATTTCATCGAAATCGTTAGAGCCGTTTTCGAGAAACCGATTACAAATATATATATATATACAAATATTGCTCGTTTAATAGTGTAGGAGAACGAGCTTCACTCTGTATAATCACTGTGTAACCAAAGCACACTAACAGATGGCGCTGTAGGGTTTTTGAAATGCGCTATTTTCATGAAGCGAAGGAGCGAGATTTTTGAGAAGGGCTCAAAAAAACGGAAATACGAATTTTCCCAGACATGAGACTTTGTTAAATTGATTTTTCGTCCCCGAAAAACCTTGTATAGTAAATCTCATTGAAATTGTATGAGCCATTTCCGAGATTAAAAATACAGGGTGTAAGAGACGCCACTGACCCACTTAACTTTCAGGAAGAACAGCGACAGGCCGAACTTTTTTTTTCATTTCCTGAAAGTTTTATTTACTAAAAGTTGTTCAGTTACGTTTACTTATCATGCCCTTTCAGTATTTGCCAACCTGTCCCTTACAACTTTTTTAAAGATGTATATGAACCCTGAAGGATGTAATTCTGCCCATGAAACTGAACAACTTTGTCTAATTCCTTAGAGAAAGTTATAGGTCGAAATACGAAAAAAAAATTTGACCTCCCATAGAAACTGAATTAGCTAATATAGATTTTTTTGTAAGGAAAGTTGTCCAGTTTTATGGGCAGATTCTCATCTTTCAGGGTTGGTATACCATTGTTGTTACATTCTGAATATTGCTCGTTTAATAGTATAGGAATAAATTGATACCCTGTTATCTTATTCATCGATTTAATATCGTAAATGCTAATTTTGCAGGCTTACTCCTGCGTCACTACACGCAAAACATCGACACGCTGGAGCGCGGCGCCGGCGTCCCGGAAGACAAGCTGGTGGAAGCTCACGGCACATTCTACACCTCGCACTGCATCGACTGCCGCAAACAGTACTCATTACAGTTTATCAAAGGTATACGTAGTACAAAATAACTCTGGCTGTGACCGTTAATGCGCAGAAGTCAAAAAATTAGTCGCGAGTGTGAGCGCGGCAGGTGGGGGGAGGCGAGCGAATCGTTCGTTGGCTCTCCGCCGGTCACCCATGCGCAGAAAATAACCGTCACAGCCTAACTTATTGTTGGCCCGCTGTATTAACGTGGAATCTTACAGAAACGAAATTTCTGGTTTTCGATACAACCAATAGACAAACTCAAGACGTAGGCTTAGTAAATAAGATCCAGTTGGGATCCTTTGAGTACGGAATCATAATAAAGGCACCGTTTGGGTAGGGATCTCTAAAAATTAAGCTTAAACCTACACTCTCAGTACTCCTTCCACCCTTAAGGATGTATACTAGTATGTTTAGTATGTTACGAGTACATCTGGACACCTCAAGGTATAACTCTACCAATTTAAAATACATACATGAATTTTCTGATACATTCTGTGATATCATTAATTTTCTCACATTTATAAGTGTCTTGAAAGCTGATATTTTTAAAATTGCCTTTAGTTAAGTCTATGTAGCCATGTAAGTAATAACTTTTTGTCAATGCCTTAAGAGCGGGTTTTGACTATCAACGATTTTTACAAAATTATCCTAAAGCAAAAGGAGTAAAAATAAAATGAACATATTTGTTTCAGAGCATATATTCTCAGACCAGATCCCTATATGCACGGACTGTCCGGGAGTAGTGAAACCAGACATAGTTTTCTTCGGGGAGAGTCTCCCGGAGAGGTTCCAGCAGTGCCTTCAGGAGGACTTCCAGCAGTGTGACATGCTCATCATCATGGGGTCCTCACTCGAGGTGCAGCCGTTTGCTTCACTCATTGACATGTGAGTTTACATTTTTATTCATTAAAACAGCCAGCTCATTAAAAACTGATGCTGTCCAATGTTTATCATGCAATTGACACCGCCCGATAGTTAAGATTAATCAGTTCATCAAACAATTGACGCCGCCCGATAGTTAAGATTAATCAGTTCATCAAACAATTGACGCCGCCCGATAGTTAAACCAGTCAATTCTTCTAACGATTGACACCAAAATAGTTGAATCAGTCGATAGTTAGATCAGTCAGTTCATTAAACAATTGATACCGCCCGATAGACCAGTCAGTTTATCAAACGATTGACGCCACCCTAACAAACAATTATTTCATCAAAAGATTGACACCACCCGATAGTTAAATCAGTCAGTTCATCAAGCCATTGACGCCGCCCTAATATCAATCATTTCATCAAAAAATTCATTCTGCCTGATAGTTAAATTAATTAGTACTTCAAACAATAGGGAGTATTCATCTATTTTTTTTATTTGTTTAATTTACTTCTTACATCGTTATACCATGGTTAAATATATAAATACTGTTAGAAATGTTCAAATATTTTCATAAAGTAATATTTGAAAAATCGATTAAATTTGACATGGATAAACGCCGCCATTTTTCGCGCGTTTTGGATGACGTCACATGCCGCGTTCTGTATTGTTCACTATAGGCTTGTAAAGGTAAAACCTGAAGATCTTTAGTTTTAATCGCTATTAGATGATGGAAAATGCTAAAAATACATTTTATAGGGTATTGTCTTATGCCAAAGTGCCCAAATACTATGAGAAGTTTACAGATAATGTGGTTTTTGCGGATCCGAGAGATGTGAAAACACGAAAAAAATGGTATAAGGTGATGAGAATTGCCCTTTTGAGCAAATTTTTTCGCAAACGAATCCCTAATTCATAAAACCGGCCAAGTGCGTATCGGGCCACGCGCAGTATGGGGTTCTGTAGTTCTTTTTTTACGATTTTTATCTCAGAGCAGGTTTTGCTTAAGTATTTCATAACGTTTATAACATAAACTTTTTACCTCCTAATATGCTTAGGTGCTCAGCGAGGTCCTAGCGCCTGACTGATATTACAATTTTTATTATTTCCGCTATAGCTACCTTCTTTACCTGTAAAGCCTACTTAGCTGTCTATGATAGTTGTCCTTTCAATTTCATCATATATACTACTACGAGTACTGTGAATTTTTATACATTTCCAATAACAACAGTTTATCTGGCAGGAAAGGCGGGGTGATTCCAACAAACAATTTCGCTTTCAAGCTAAATATTACGCAAACGGATCCCTAAACCGAAAAATTATCTTCGCAAACTCACATTATTTTTAAGACCTATCTAACGACACTCCACACAATGGGGTGAACAAAAAAAATTCACCCCCACTTTACTTGTAGGGGTAGGTACCCTAAAAAAAAATATTTTGTAATATTTTATTTTACCACTTTCTCGGCGTGAATAAAATACGTATTCTTACAAAATTTCAGCTTTCTTGTACGAAGGGTCTCTGAGCTAAGTCGAATTTTTCTTCCAAATACAACAGCACAGTATGAATATCGACACTACGACATGGCGCGTGACGTCACGTTTCGATTCGACCAATGGCGAGGCTTTTTGCAAATTCGAACTTCCCTCGCTTATTTATCACTTTTTAATTAATATTTTGTGCATTTATATCCACACTAAACAAGAAAATAGTGGTTTAGGTGTAATGTCAGGGCAATAAAGTAACGGAAATAAAAAAATCAAGTTAATTTATATGACATGCATACTCCCTATTGACACCGCAATAGTTGAATCAGTCAGTTCCTCAAACAATTGAAACCGCCCGATACTTAGATCAGTCAGGTCATCAAACGATTGACGACGCCCGATAGTTAGACCAGTCAGTTCATCGAGTTTTTAATTCGATTAGGTATCAACTACCACTTGGCTCACTCGTTTTATATAACAAAGCACTGTTTTTGCATGCGTTATAAGATTTCAAAATTTTAGCAAAATGTATGTTGGGTTAAAAGAATGTGAAATGAGAGCACTGATCTGCCAATAAACTGCTACGCAGTTTGGCAGAATGTAAAAATTGTTAAATAATGATTATTTTTATTGAATAAATGATTACATACATACATACAAACGATTGACGCCGCTCTAAAAAACAATCATTTCATCAAAAGATTGACATCGCCCGATAGTTAAATCAGTCAGTTCATCAAACGATTGACGCCGCCCTAAATATCTATAATTTCATCAAAAAATTGACGCCGCCTGATAGTTAAATCAGTTAGTTCTTCAAACGGATGACGCCGCCGCCCGATAATTACATCAGTCAGTTCATCAAAGGATTGAGGTCGCCCGTTATTTTAATTAGCTAGTTCATCAAACGATTGACTTGAGATGAATTATTTATAGGCTTCCAAATTTGATGAGAACACCCAACTCGAAGCGAGGAGACACACACAACTCCCTACCAGAGGGGATTCAAGGCAAAGCCCCCTGATTAATAGGATGTACGTTATCGTTGGTGGACCTTTGCATCCAAAAATTGATGGACTAGCTTGTCCAACAGTTAAAGCGAAAAGCTGTTTATCGAACTGGTTGATTCTTCTATCAAGAAAAGATGACGTAGCATAGCCGTTCATTAAACTGGCTAAATAAACTATTTAAATAACTTTACAAATACAAAAACATTTCTTTCTCAACTCATAAATCTCATAAATTGATTACATAATCATTACAAATTTCTAAATATTTTGAGAAAAAGGTATGGGCGCACTTTCGTTTTGAGATACATCTGATTGACTGTCTGCTGCATACTTTTAGATCTTTCAAGTCTTTTGGATTTGGATGAAATTTCACTTTTTTTTCTGTGTATCTTTGGCATCCACAATTTAAGTGGAATGAGTAGAACTGTTCTTCATCTCATACTATTTTGACAGG
This sequence comes from Athrips mouffetella, assembly GCA_947532105.1. Taxonomy (NCBI): domain Eukaryota; kingdom Metazoa; phylum Arthropoda; class Insecta; order Lepidoptera; family Gelechiidae; genus Athrips; species Athrips mouffetella. Next base: position 9,033,285 of record OX383973.1, read on the forward strand.
GTCCCAGACTGGTGTCCCCGTTTACTAATCAATCGCGAGAAAGCAGGCGTGCGGTCACCCATCTTGCGGCTATGGGGGCTCATGAGCGGAGGATTGCAGCTGGATGAAGACTCCGTTAGAGACGTGGCCCGACTCGGGGACTGTGATGACGGATGTCAAGAATTAGCTGACAGACTCGGATGGGGGGTAAGTTGAGATATCGGTCACCCATCCGGCGGCTAGGGCCTCAGGGACTGTAATGATGGATGCCAGGAGCTAGCTGACAGACTCGAGGGGGTGAGTTGAGATATCGGTCACCCATCCTGCGGCTAGGGGATCAGGGACTGTGATGATGGAAGTCTGGAGTTAGCTGACAGACTCGAGGGGGGTTAGTTGAGGTATCGGTCACCCATCCTGCGGCTAAGGGATCAAGTACTGTGATGATTGATGCCAGGACTTAGCTGACAGACTCGAGGGGGGTAAGTTGAAATATCGGTCACCCGTCCTGCGTATAGGAGCTCGATAAGGGAAGTTGTTAATTTGGATTCTGAACACTGCAACGAAAGATGCGAGGAGTTGGCTGATCGACTTTGAGATAGCTAGCGGTCTTCTTTGCCAGGTCTAATTTAACTATACTGCATGCACTTATACGCAAGTTATGACTTCCTTAGTCAGCTATATCCTATGCGTGTATCGCTTGAATAAGGATGATGCCTAGGTCGAGAATGAAATACTGTTTCCACCTAAAAAAAGACCTGCGAAATTAACTTAAAAATTAACCATTTCAAATTTAGCTTCCAGTTTTAAACTTATTTATTTAATTTTGTATTAAAAAGAAAGATTGTAAAAGACAACATTCAGCTATGAATTTCATACAAAATATATGGAAGACTTATTTTGGCATTCAATAAAGAGTAGCTGTTTACTACAGTCGATTAACGGAGTGATGCGCTACACATTGGAGCGACAGAGAGAAGTATCAATCCAACCTGCTCAACGCTTAGTTTTTCCTAGTGTCAAGTTATATTATTTTAACTGTAGGCTGTCTTCATGCTTGTTATCTCCAATACTCCCATCAACTTTAAACTCTGTCCATTGTAGGATGAGCTCCGCGCGCTAGTGTCCCGCTCGCACGCGCGGCTCGAGCAGTCTGGTCACGTGACCTCCCCGCACGCACACGCACACTCACACGCACACACACACTCACACGCACACACACACGCACACACGTCCCGCCCGTCGCCCGCGCACACCCCGCCCGGACCCAGCGGCAACGTTGAACCGAAACTATGAGACACAAAACTCTAGTTCAACCACTATCAGCAAGGCTAAGATAAGAACCTGTTCAGAAGGGGCGAATTCGCGGCGATTTTTGGAAGATCTAACTAATTATGGGTCAGCGCAGACCAAAATAAAAATGCTCGGCCTCTTTTTTGATGACTCTGAATTTTCTGTTCTTACTCGGTCTGCGCGGACCCTTAGTCTAAACTTACGTACAGTGGCGCGTTGTTTAGCCGTGCAATTCGCTACAGAAACTCAAATGTAAGGAACATTGAAACTTGGCCTGTAAATAGAGATAGGTTCAAAAATATCAAATTTTTTCGAACACATAAAGCTGTAATCAGGGAGTTTTTATTTTTTATTCTTTAATAGGCTATGACTATGTTCCATTCTGCCATAAGGATACCGATATTTTACGAAAACTGAAAAAAAAAATTGTAATAACTTATTGACCCTATCTCTATTTATAGGCCAAGTTTCGAGGTTCCTTATATTTGGGTTTCTGTTGCGAACTGATCAAATTGTTAACGATTAAGCAATGCACGACAAAACATGGTAGATTCGCGCGTAATTCTGAATAGGGTCTAAGTGCACACTGCGACTCCGCCTGTTTGATTGCCACCTGGCCACGATTTCGCGCATTTAGGCTCCTATACACGACGCTGATTCAGCTTGTTGTACACACGGCCGCACATCAGTAGAAACACTTTTGGACCTTATGGCGTGGTACTAGAGTTGACAAAGTTTCTACCGACAAGCGGTTGACCGTACTCGGGGCTATCAGAAAACAGAACAATTGACATAATTTACGATTTTAGACGAAGCTTATTTACGTCTAATCTCAGTAGTTTAATTAACAGTTCTATTAATTGTACTAATGAGACTTTTGAGTTTCAACAGTTCAATGAAAGATAAAGGTAAAAGAAAGCAGTCTACTACTTTTGACCATCCGACACTGGCAACACGAATTCACGAGCTGAATCAGCGACTTCTTAAGGAGCCTATAAAACTATTTTTCACACTAGAGATGTAACTAATTACGGGTCAGCGCAGACCAAAATATAAAAAAGCTCGGGCTTTTTTTGATGACTCTGAATCTTCTCTGTTCTTGTCTCGGTCTGCGCGAACCCTTAATCTAAACTTACTTAACCGCAGTGCACATAAGTTAGCTAGATAGTTAAAACGGTCGTTCCAAATTCGTATTCCATCTTCTAATTACCTCACCTTGTATATTTGGGTAACTATTACAAGATCCCGTGTTCTATAAAACTTATATGAACATAGGTTCTTGTCAAAGTGAGCCAGTTAAACGATGATCGATCTAACAAGGATTAACCTAGACAAGAATCCATAAATATATTTTGTCAAAGAACAAATGATTACACAAAAGGTCTTATAGGTACGAGTTTGGAATTAAACTGTCATTATGATGTAAATTTAAAATGGTAAGTAATGGGAAGTTGTAAAAAAGGTGAAAACTATGAGAGAAAATGTAAAACAAACTAGTGAATTTGTAGTCTCATAGAGAAGTGATTTATAAAAAGTTTGTAAAGAATGTCTATTCACATTTGAGGTGTCAACAGTTTAATATAGCAAGCCCCATGTCAAAATTAGCAGGAATCGAAAAGAAATTTTGCATCAATACATTTTTCATTTTCCGGGAATTCTATGGGAAATTGACATAGGGGTCATAAAATTTTCCCGATGCCGATCGGATATTAATGAGTTCCAGAGGTTAATTAGAATGACAGCAGGATAGAGCGATGCGTAACGTATAGGAGCGACAGAGACACGTATCACTCCGCTCTGCTCTCAGGCGCAGCTCTGTCTGACATTCTAAGCGCTGGCCCTGGTGCCCCTTCCGTCACTATACTAGGTTATTTTTTGGACCTGAGTTCCTTTTGCCCACTTATTAGTTAGGTCAAAAGCAACAACTTTTGTTCTACAACGCACAAAAAATTTTCGACTCTCCATACTAAAGTGGTCACATGACCGACCCATTTTGTATGGGAAGTTGAAATTTTTTTGTGCGTTGTTAGCAAAGTCGTAAAACAAAAGTTGTTGCTTTTGACCTCACTAATAAGTGGGCAAAAGTAAATCAGGTCCAAAAAAGTATACTTGTATATTTTTGAATTCTGCGCCGTCACTGAGAGTCAAATAGCGCAGGCTGTAACATAGTGTGTAAAATAAAAAGTACTATTTTAGCCTGTTACTTAAACCATAAAGCAGAGCAACTTTCTCTGTTTCTACCTCTATGGGAAGTAAACATTTTTTTTTCGTATTTCAGTTTCATGGTCTAAGTAACACACTTAAATAGTGTTTTTTTTTATTTATTCGCAGTGTTTTAAAACGTTAGTAAAGCGCAGATTGTAACATATATCTTCAGCCTTATTTGTAACTTTTTTGAACTTAAAAAGTAAAAATGTTCACCAACAGGTAAAATGTATATGAAAACTTCTAGCCCTTGGTCGAATCCATGCCATACATTTTACTTTTAATGTGGTAGAAATATATTATAACTTTTCCCCATTGTAGTTCTTACATGACAACATGCTAGTTCTTTGTAAAATGTCAAATTTTTATTTTATTTGACCGACTATTTTATGTGTATGAACTTTTGCGTGAATCCGTACTTACACCGAAAACAAAGTAACTATCGTCAATTGTAAAATATACAACCAGTTATTGAAATCTTAAGTAGTTTGAGAAAATACAAGTTGTGAAAATACCATGAATTATAAACTCGTAGACTATTATTAATCTGCCCATCAAACTGAACAACTTTTCTCAAAGAACATATACAGGGTGTAAGGGACAGCTTTCCGAACGCTGATAGGGCATGATGATCAGTCAACGAAACTGAATAACTTTCAGGAATTAAAAATAAAAATCCGCGTCGCTATACAAAATTGTAAACTTCATTAGTATATTGGCACACTACTACAGTTTTCATTCAAACTTTCCTGCATGCAAAGGTTGTCTGGAAGAGATCGCTCCTAGCGATAAGACCGCCTTTGTCACCCTAGATTTAAGAGTCTCATTTTATTGTTAATGTGTTTTGTGTGTGACAATAAAGTATTTATCTATCTATCTTCATTGGACATTTTGTATGGAGAGGCCGATATATATTTTTTTTTCATTTCCTGAAAGGTTCAGTCACTGAAAGTTGTTCAGTATCGTTGACTGATCATGTTGTCATGATCTTTCAGTTTACAGTTTACGAAAAAGAAATCTAGACAAACCGGTCGGAATTTTTGTATCGTAATTCGACCTATGTTCTTTGGGATGAGTTGCGGTTTTTTCTAACACCTTGTATATGCTCACATTGACACATTTAATTTATAATAGGTCTACCTATGAAATTGCCGAAATTTTCTTACAGATTAATGAGATCATAATTCCTATAATTCCAAAAAGTTCCAGAAAGTTGACTTCAAGGTTATCAATTTACGCATAAAATATTTTTTTTATTTTTAGTTCGATATATAAAATTAAAGGTTGGAAAATTGTTCGTCTTAAATGTCGTCCGATTTCATCATTAGATTCGTTATATTTTTTTACAGATAATATGTTTCGAAAATTAAATTTAAGCTTCTGTTAGCTTAGTGTCTTCCCAATAATGCTTAAAAAAAATTGGATTTATAATTCCTAAGAAAAATGCAAAAATGTTAGTACTGAAAATTGAGTTTACCTAAAATTCGCCATACAAAACGGCAATTTCATAGGTAAAGACCTAATATAACAACTTTTAAAACAAGCGTATGTCTTGCGAAATAAGTTGTTATAAAATTGTTACTTTCTTCATTATCGTTTTATGGAAGAGAATTTCTGGGAAGATCCAATATTATAGTGATAGTGCTTGCAATAGTGCCTCATAATTTAAATAATTTATTGTTAATGTAATTTAACTACGTGTTTGGGGTGTGAAATGTGAATAAGGTATAGGTACGGTTGAGACTGACTTAGACTTGCGTTGATTTGTATTTCCTATTTAAACAAGGGTTCATTGAATCGGATATCAAATGATACTCGTATAAATACACCAAACAATACTTCTAGTCGAAACAGAAGTACACCCAACAGCACTTCAGTACAGCGCCTTCAGAACAAGTTTGTCCATGACGGTTATTTTCCGCGCATGGGTGACAGGCGGAGAGCCAATGAACGATTCGCTCGCCCCCTGGGGGGGCCGCGCTCACCCCCGCGACTCATTTTTTGACTTCTGCGCATTAACGGTCACAAGTTATTTTGTACGCAGTATAGAAACACTTTACTTTCACCCTGGCCTTTGGGCATGACAGTAAAGTTGAGAATGTTTCCACTGACGTGTGGTTGATCGTACAACGTGCATCTAAAATGTGAAATTCGATCATCATCATGATATCGTGTGGGTTTCAAGGTCGATGACCGACCTCACTGACTAAAAATACCGATGAAACCTCAACATAATACAGTTCAAAGATTTTTAATGCGTGGGTTTGTTAAAATTCTAGTCAGTCTCAACTTTAGCTAAGATTATCTTATAAGCTAAGTGTCGACCTTCTGAAACATATTTCATAATAAAATGCATAATTTATTCTATCGTTGGTCGATGCTGGGCTTAGAAGAGATAGGTTGCGGGTTTCGTTTGTGGCGCTAGATATTTTAAATTTTGCTCCCGTTAAGTCAACATTCCAATATAAATACTGTTTTATCGATTACTTATACAATGAGATAAACGGAGTTATTCAATGACATAAATGACTGAAGTTCCGTATCGCTTATAATAAGACTGTGTCTTAAATCGTCTCATACATTATGTGTAAAAATGCATCACCCAAAAACTAAAACTGTAGACACCTGTAGGGTCAGACCATGAAACTAAACAACATCCCCAAGGAACATACGCCGCAATATGAAAAAAAAATTACTTGCCGATATAAAAATGTGTGTTTCGTATGTCGCATTTTGTTTTTATTTCGTGCGTTGGTCCTATGTTCCTTGTTAGATTTTATCCACTATTTTATAGTTGTACTGTTTCAAGACACGAATCCACAGGTGTCTTTTTTCACTTTGTATAAAAAAATCTATTTCAAAAGAAACCTGCGCTCTATCTGCATTTTATAAACGTACTGTCCTAATGATATATTTGTGTTTGTCTGTTAACTTAGAAGTAGTAATAAAGTCGTAAAGTAGATCCGTATTTATGGACTGAACTCGAGAATGAAACCGATTTAGACTAGTCTAAAAAAATTCCTTAAAAGTTTATTAATACGGATCTATGTCAAATATAAAGACGGCCGTGGTGGGTGTCTCGAAACTGTCGATATGTCGCAGGTTATTGTGAAATCGGGGTTTTACTCAAAAACCTAGATTTGTTTAATTTTATGATAAAATTAAGTCATAATTTCGTCTATTCCTGTTTTTGGAAAACCAGATGTCTTCAAAAACCTGCGGCAGATATAAGCAATATATAAAATCACATTGAAATAGTAAAAAACTATAATTTGAATTTCTTAAGTAAATAAAAAGCTTTTTCAATTCGTTTTTAAATATAAGGGGCTTGTCCAGTGTTTTTGTTTTAAGAATTTTTGTTTGTGGTGGGAAAAAGTAGGTATTTTTAATTTATTTTGGTTTTAAACTTTCTTTAATGTCATACTTAATTTCAGTAATAAAATTAAAAATTGTAAATATCATCAAATTGACAAAATATTCCCGTTTAATGAAATATCTTTTGCAATATGACACAGATTATTAGGAATATGTATAAAAATATAAGTACCTATTTATATTCTTGCACGATAATTAAATTTATTTGAACCTGATACATACCTGATATTATTTCATCTGTGCTGATACAGAAAACCTGAAGTACCTACCTTGTGTTTCGTGCAAATCCTTTCCAAGTACAAAAGCCAGCCGATATTTATAAATTAATTACAAGCTGATTACAAGAATGAAGCCGCGCGCGCTTACTTGCGAGTATATGCAGTATACGCAATTCCAAATTAAGGCTCTAATTATAAATACCGGCTTAAAGGCAAGAACCTGTGAAGCCGAATAATAATTTCAACTTTAGCGTGATTATAAATTTTGTAGTTAAGTATAGTTATTTCTTTAGTGTTCTATCTACTTAAAAGTGCTATATCCGATTAAATACATATTTGGTGCTTTTCGTGAAAAATAAACTAGCTATTGACTACATATGTTTTTAGATAATAAAATAATACACATACTTATTTAATTGCAATAATTTGGATTTAAATTATAGATTTATTTATTGTTTTATATGTATTACAAATAAACATATTATAATTTGACAAAATCATCTTTTTAATTTTAAAAACAAACTGCAATGTAAGTTTCATACATTTATTTAAGAAAAATAATTATACCTATTTACAAGTTCTCAGTTAACATATTATTCAACTTAAAAAATCTTAAAAACTAAGCAATTCATTACAGTTTTTAACAATATCTGGAACTTAAGCTCTGCTTCATTAGATACCCCTATTTAGGAATACGCAAATGTAGGAGTCCCGAATGGGCGGTATTTGTTGAGAGATTATTTCTCAAGTTTACTGTATAAATACCGATCCACTTTAATTGGGGGCCTACATTTACATCGAACCTATAGAGCCAGTGAAATAAAAATTGGGCCTTTAGTTTTTGTCAGCTTTAACCGTCTTACTACAAAAAAAATATGAACAGTTGATTAAAAAAATATTACCAAATAACTCTATGTCATTGATGCGCAGAAGTCAAAAATGACTTATTTTCTTAGATAGATATTTATTTAATGGCGTCACATCCAAGATGTATTTTGCACAATGTCAAGTTAACAAATTATTATAAAAATATGGCGAGTTCGCCAATGTCAAGTGGAAGATTTACACAGGAATCCACATCACAAGGACGAGGGCCTGTGTACTATGATGACTCCGATAAGTTGATGGGGAAAGTTATTGAAGTCTCGATGGGCCGCTTCTCTCCATCCAGAAATCTTGATAAATGCATGTATTCCAATCTTCTAATAGATGTTCATTTTCAAAGACGTTTACTGCATAACACCCAATCAAATTATTCATTAAACTCTTCAATAAACAAATAAAACTAAAATTGAAATAGAAACACGACCGCCATCTTCAAATGTTGAAAAACGAACCGACTTATTTTCTTATAACTTGACTTCTGGGCATCAACTGACGTAGCCAGTTATTTTTTATTTGGTATGATTTTTTTAATCAAGTGTTCAACAGATGTCTAACTCTTTTGTAGTACGAGTAAGACGGTTAGTGTTTAATTTGGGGTATATTTTTTAAAAACATTTGTACCCCATTGGAAAATATCTATGTGTTTGGAGATAGCGACATGACCTTATATGTTACATTGACAACATTCGTTAAAGCAGAGGGTTACTCCCTGGCGTCGGTGACTCCTTCAGCACTGATGGCGAACATGGCTTCCGTCTCGGGAAGACAGGGGCTGTCGTAGATCTTACACACGCGGTTGTCGCCGCGACCCTTGCGCAGGTACAGGCGGGTCGTCGACGCGTGCGCTGTGGACGATGGGATACAAATTATATCTTATGATTCAGTGCGCAAATGTGCTGTATTGTGGAATCCACCAATGTGGACCCAACTTCCATGATCGGCGCAGCGTGATCATGGTTTGTGCAGCGTCGATCCTAATTTGGATCATCCGGTGTGGAGACAGAAAAAACGCATGAGGGCATTTTGAAATAAACCAGACTTTTGTAATCTTCGGGGAACGCCCTGACTATCAGTTGTATCATACTTTCTAGGCCAAGAGTCAGCGCCATGTAGTTTTTGTGTTATTACTATTAAAGTACCTGGGCGACCGAGCTTCGCTCTATAATAGCCGCCTCAATATCAAAATAACATCGGGTGAGCAAGCTATGCTACCCGCCAACAGATGGCGCTGTAAGTTTCTGTTAAAAACGCGGTATTTAAAAAAATGCTTAAAGAACACGGGGGAAACCACTCGTTCCACTTGAACCCCTATAGTAAGGGAGGTGATAAATATTTCGCTATATGATTTGCACGAATTTCATATCGCTAGAGATGATAGTTTAGATTATTGCGAATTGATTTGGTTCAGTAAAGTTTTTGTGTCCGTCGCTGCGTTTTTGAGTTTCAGCTTTTCAAAAATGTAAAAAACAGAAGGGTACTAAATCATTTGCTCATGTCTGCCAATGGAGCTGCTGGTCAGAAACATCCTAAAAAATAAAGAAATCGAAGACGCAGACGTATAGGGCTCTGCATTATCACGGGAAGTACTAGTAAATATGTAAAAAAAAGGCTCTACTAAACCATTTGCTTATCATTCTAGTTGCTTTTATTCACTTCATTTGGTTTCACTGAAGACAACAAAAAATCGGCAGACGATTTACTCACTGATTTTGAGAAATATTAATTTTTATAAATTCGTACTAAATCAATCATATCCCCAATATAGGGTGCGTCCTAATGTATGTTCCTTGGTCCTAATTCACTTTCTTCTTTCAAGTAGACAAGGCTTATAATGAACGCGGGTGGGGGCGCTGGCTTGTACAAGGAGAACACTCAAAAGTGACGTTTCACAAGGTGGCGGTGTTAGTTCCTTTTTTTGACACGTTCATAATAAGCCTTGTCGCACTTGTACATAGATAATTTCGTTTCATTCAAAAAAAAATAAACACCGGAAAGAAATTATTCATTGATTTTAAAAAATGGTAATAAATTGCGTAGGAATGGAACGCTAATTAAAAAGTTGATATCTCAATGTGGGGACCCATTGAGATATCAATGTTAAATCCGCGATCCTGCAATCCGCTGAGATGCAGCTATAAGAAAGAAAGAGAAAGCTATAGGACCATAGACTAGGTGTATCTATGGTCCTATAGCTTTCTCTTTCTTTCTTATAGCTGCATCTCTACCGGATCGCGGATACTATATCTGAACGGTGTGTCAATTTTGTTTGCACTGATAATGTAGACAACTGGATAAAACAGATTATTAGCTATAAGGATTTATATATATTGCATGTAAACATACGTTCTATAAAAAAACATTTCAGTGAATTTTTAGTTACTATAAACAATCACATAAAACGGTTAGATGTGTTAGTATTAACGGAACCAAACTTAAACTTTTCATTACTACCTTTATATAAAATTAATGGATTTAAAATTGATGCATACACTCGCAAGGGACGTAGTGGGGGAGGGGTGCTTGTTTACTCGCGAACCGAGTTGGCTGCGCGAGCGAATGAGACATTTGCGCCAGCGAGCACTATGAGATCCGCGGAGTGTGTTTCTGTTACACTTAATTGTAACGGCGAAGAAATATTTTTAATATCTATTTATAGGCCCCCAAGATTTGATAAGCAAGATAGAAAACAGGTATTTTTTACTGAACTTCGTAATCTTTTAAACGGTTTACCTAAAGGCTCACGAGTATTGTTTTGTGGTGACATAAATATAGATCTGTTGGATTTGAAAGATAAAAATGTAATAATGTATGAAAATTTGTTGGCAGAATACGGTTTTACTAAATGCATTAATGACGTTACCCGAAGGGAAATTTTAAAAGATAAATTAGTAACATCTTGTTTAGATCATATATATGTTAGAGCACCACAAGCGTCAATTGATTCAGCTGTAATAAAACATAAGATATCCGATCACTTTTATGTCTCGGCGGCAATACAATGGAAACCGGCTCGATCGTCTGGTGGCGTGGGTATTGGTGGAGGCGCGAGCTTTACCAGCGCAAGCGACAAAGCGCGACCACAGCCGTCCGCACTACATCTGCCCCGTTCCGCGCCTCCACCAGCGCCCCCGCGACTGAAGACTCGCCTTATATTGGACAATCGCTTGGTTAGGGAAAAATTATTAGCAACAAATTTTGACGAACTTTTAAACTTTCAGTGTCCTATTGAATTATACAAAGCGTTTACAAATTTATTCAAAAACATTTATGATGAGTGTTACAAAATTCAAATTATCCCAGATAGCATAAGTCGAAACAACAAATGCTGGATAAACGAAAACTTAAAGAAAATGGTTTTGGAAAAGGACAGATTATTCATGATATGGAGCAATGAACCTAATAATATGCTAAAAAGGCTTACTTATACTAAATATAGAAATAAGTGTAGTAAAGCTATTTTTAAGTGTAACAACGAATATGATAGACAAAGTATTATAAACTGTAACAAAAACATAAAAAAAATCTGGGATAAAATCCATAGTCTTTTAGGTAACGAAAAACAGTCTCTAGATAATGTGATTCTTCAAAACGTGGACAAACAAGGCAGTATAAAAAATATTTGTGATAAGTTTGCTTTTAATTTCTCTAACGATATTGAGCAGATAAAACACGTGTGTAGTGATAAGTGGTTAGATAGAAATACCTATGTCAATGAATCCAGCGTGAGTATGAGGTGGCAACCGGTGAGTAGTTGTATAATAAAACGCATCATAAATAAAATGGATAAAAATAAATCACCTGGAAGCGATCTCGTACGCATGTCCGATTTAAAATTAGTCGTAGATAAAGTTAGTCCTGTATTAGCCAAGTTAGTTAATTTATCGATAAGTAGCCACAAATTTCCAAATAAACTGAAAGAAGCACTTGTTCGTCCAATTCATAAAAAAGGTGACCATAAGAATTTTTCTAACTACAGACCTATATCAATATTGTCGAGTATTGATAAAGTTATAGAGAAATGTATTGTTACGCAAATTGGGACATTTCTTCATCAAAATAGAATTTTAAATGAGTGCCAACATGGCTTCCAAAAAGGAAAAAGCACAAATACCCTATTATCAAAGTTTACAGACGAAATTAATACATACTTAGAAAATAAACAAATCGTTGTAGCAATATTTTATGACTTTAAAAAAGCTTTCGACACCCTAGAAACAAACACACTCTTGAATGGATTGGACGAATGTGGTGTTAGTCATCAGCTTAACGCCTGGTTCCGTGACTACCTTACGTCACGTTCTTATCGTGTGAAGGTTGGTGATACGCTCAGCGACGAGACTCAGGTTCGGTGCGGAGTGCCACAGGGATCAGGATGCGGTCCAGTGTGCTATCTAATGCATGTAAACAGTTTATGTGGAGTCATACGACACTGCTCATCCTACATGTTTGCAGACGACCTGTGCACACTCCGTGCCGGTACTAGCCTTGCCGATGCGTGTCACTTAGTCCAGCAGGATATAGATGCGGTCGTTAAGTGGTCGCACGATAATGGCATCATTTTAAACACAGATAAAACAAAGCTTCTTATAATCCACTCACCTTATTTGTGTCTTACAGAAACTCCACCTCCCATGTTCACTCATAGCTTTTCATGTTACCATAAAAATTTATCTGGCTGCCAATGCTTACCCATTGAAAGAGTAAACTGCGTAACCTACCTTGGTGTTAAAATCGATGTTAGCTTTTCCTGGTCTCATCATATTGATTATATTTGTAATAAGTTAAGAATATTGCTTGGGAAATTCTACCATTTAACCTTTAAGGTCCCCATTAGTACACTTAAGTGTTTATACTTCTCATTAGTAGATTCAATACTGGGTTACGCTCTTGATTGTTACGGCCTTACCTTTAAAACGTACATAGAGAAACTTGAGTCACTGCAAGTAAGATTCCTAAAACTACTAGTTAGTAACAAAACTAAAAATCAATGTAAAGGCGACTATCGAAAATTGTTTAAAATTTGTAAAATCTTACCGGTAAGCTTAAAACATAAATACCTTTTAGCTGTAAACAATCAAGAGCGTAACCTACAGCAGTTAAAACAGTTATGTCATAGCCATGGCACTAGATCGATGTCCACGGGAAAATTCGAGGTGCCCAGAGTTCATAATTACTATGGTGACAGAACCCTGAAAAAACGTATACCATATTTTTTAAACCGTTTGCCCGAGGACATCCGCCTCGAGCCATGTAAGAAAAAATTTAAGAGCCGTCTAAAGAAGTATCTGTTAGATAAACTCCCTGTATAATACTTACAGTAACTAGTTACGTAACCTATCAGTTGTATCTTTGACTTTTATTTCTTATATCTTCTTTCCCGCAGTCAAACTGTTGAAACAGTTTTGCGGGGCATTGTTTTATTGTATTTTTAATATTTATTAAGTGTAATAATTTAATAAATAAAAAATACGTGTGCGGGCACCCAAATGTGTGAAGGAAACGTCGGGTGCCCGCACACTTTAAATCCGCGATCCTGCGATCCGGTAGAGATGTAGCTATAAGAAAGAAAGAGAAGGCTGAGCGGGTCGAGTACCCGCTCAGCCTTGCCTTGACTTTGATCACGAAATTGTTTGACTGGGTGCCCGCACACGTTAAATCCGTGATCCGCGATCCTGCGATCCGGTAGAGATGCAGCTATAAGAAAAAAGAGAAGGCTGAGCGGGTAGTCGGCCTTGACTTTGATCACAAAAATTTTTTGACCATCTCCGCCGCTGATGTACGGTTCGCGACATAATTTTAGATATTTTCCGATCAGGGCCAGTGTTGCCACTATAGACGATTTTAGGTAGATTTAGTCACTTTTACTGCAGCTTTTTTTTGAAGTAATTACTTAATCAGCTATAAGAAACCGAAGACGAAAATCTTGAAGCAGAAATTCAAATTTCAATACAGATATGAATGTGACGAAATTTACTCGAAAATACGCTCTAAAATGCTTCGTCTCCTCAACAAGTTGAAACCAGTGCCTGAACCCTCACTCGCAGAACGTAACGAGCAGCCATCGACCACCGCGCAGCCAGCCACGCGTGAGGCGCAACCCAGGTTCAACTTCCAGGCTTTTCACGAAAAAGAATCTTTCAAAAGTTATACTAAACGTCTCGGTACTTACCTTTTACTCAACAACATTACGGATCCGAAAATTAAGGTATATATGTCGTAGGCCGATCGTTGAATTGGGCCGATCAAGATCTGCCTGGGCACATCACGATACGCCGGAATTTCTTGATTTGCCTATCTTATACCCGCCAAATCGTTCAAAGCATAAGGTTTGACGATTTGCCTGGCCATGCTTGGGCAAATCGATTCTGTAGGGTGACCAAAGCACAAGCAAATAAAATGAAGTTTAGTTAATAATTATTTTACTAGATAATAAAACCTAACCTAACAGACAGCTAACAGAGCGCAAACAGCACCACAATTTTACTATATAATAAAACCTAACCTAACTAACTTAACCTAACACACAGCGCAAACAGCGCCACAAGCGTCGCGAAGCGGAACTTCATTTCGATGCGCCCAGCCATATCTCGATGTGCCCAGCCATATCTCGATGTGCCCAGCCATATCTCGATGTGGCCAAGTGACTAGTCGGGCAAATCGACAAATACGACATATACATTACTTTCATTACGACATATACAATATTTTCTATACACGACCTATGCTCTCCAGAAGACCCAATCAATAATACCCCAAGATAATTAGATTTTGGCCTAGACAAAAATCGGAACCAAGATTTTCTTTTTGTGGTTTATGAAGTCTTGGAAGTAATTACATAATTACTTAAAATTAAGCATATCACCAAATGGGACAAGGCGGCAGATTAAAAAAACCCTATTATATAAATAGTTACTGTGGCAAAAATGCCAACTAAACGAAATGTTTTCTGGGCTCGTTCAATGATAAACTTTTAGTATTTTACAAACTAATTAAGCACCTAAGTTCTTAGGTTAATCCTAAAATTAAAAAAATCCCACTAAAAGTTTTATTTCTTTTTTTATGCTCGGGCAAAATACATAACTATCTCGTGACTTTTTGTACTTCAAAATTTTGTTGTACTTGATCAAACAGTCATAAAAGTGAACACAATATGTTAAAGCTTTACAGTGGTTTAATTATTGAGGGATTTCTCTTTGGCCAAAATAGGTAACTGAATGAAAAGTGTTTAATTATACTCTAAAACTGTACTTACGTTGATTACTTTAAAAATTAAACATTTCAGGCAATAGCGTATCTTTTTATATAAAAATTACATTATGTAGCGCTTTATATCGACCCTAAAGAAGTTGAAATAAAGTTCATAATTGACATTAACATAGTACACGGCTCGTGATTGCACGATACGGCAACGTCGCATTGCTTCGCTGTTTTATTCGGTACGCGCTTCGGAATTTAAAGTTAAACATGAAAGATGAAAATTTACATCGGTTGTAGTAAGCTGAAAATACTTTTGATCTTCTGATCTAAATATATAAAACAGCATGCCCTGACCGACTGACTGACTGATTCATCAACGCCGAGCCGTAACCGATAAAGCTACAGATGTGAAATTTTGTAAGCAGTTTTTTAATACGTCAAGACTACACATTAAGAAAGGATTTTCTGAAATTCAGCCCCTGAGGGGTTGAAAAATGGGGTGGAAGTTTGTATGAATATTCTACAGGTTTGACATGAGACTCAAAATAATTGTGGATTTGATCTAATGAAAGGGAAAAACCGGCCAAGTGCGAGTCGGACTCGCGCACCGAGGGTTCCGTACCACCGCATGATATAAATTGTATTAGTTGAAATGTCAGTAAATTACGAGTACTGTGGTCGACATTTGAAGTGAAAACTTCTTCAGCGGCGCTTGGCACTTTTTCAGATGGGAAAAAAATTATTAACTCGCATCAGAAGTCGCGTTAGATCTCGGATGAAGTATCGAAATGGATTTGAAAATAAGCATACCAAGTTAGAGCAGGCTCAATATATACAAAAGTTCTAAAGTGTGATAAAGATAAAAACATCTTTTTTACCTTTGTCGCGTCAGATCTCGGATGAAGTATAGAAATTGATTTGCAAATAATCATACCAAGTTAGAGCAGGCTCAATATATACAAAACTTCTAAAGTGTGATAAAGACCAAAACATCTTTTTTGTCTTTGTCATAGCAGGCCTGTCTGTGAAATAGGCAGCTTTTTCCAAGATCAAAGGAGTGTGACTCTTGTAAACTTGTTTACCATTATATATTCTGTGGTCATAGTCTCGGCTTTTTTTGTTGTGCACAACGTGATATGTGCACGACAGACTTGACGTACTGGTTTTGATCGTTATTTAATAGCGAATCCTAAATGTATGAGATCTACATTTCGGATGACAGCAGTCAAACTAAAAATCGCTATAACTCGAAAACTACTGACCCTAGACTACTCGTGTGCTGAGACAAATGATAGGTCTCGATGAGATCTACATTTCGGATGACAGATGTCAAACTGAAAAACCCCATAACTTGGAAACTACTGAATCTAGAGTACTTGTGTGCTGAGTCAAATGATAGGTCTCGATGAGATCTTCATTTCGGATGACAATTGTCAAACTAAAAATCACTTTACCTCGAAAACTACTGACCCTAGACTACTCGTGTGCTGAGACAAATGATAGGTCTTGATGAGATCTACATTTCAGATGACAGCTGTGAAACTGAAAACCCCATAACTTGGAAACTACTGAATCTAGAGTACTTGTGTGCTGAGTCAAATGATAGGTCTCGATGAGATCTACATTTCGGATGACAGCTGTCAAAGTAAAAATCGCTATTACTTGAAAACTACTGACCCTAGACTACTCATGTGCTGAGACAAATGAAAGGTCTCGATGAGATCTTCATTTCGGATGACAGCTGTCAAAGTAAAAATCGCTATAACTTGAAAACTACTGACCCTAGACTACTCATGTGCTAAGACAAATGATAGGTCTCGATGAGATCTTCATTTCGGATGACAGCTGTCAAACTAAAAATCGCTATACCTCGAAAACTACTGACCCTAGACTACTCGTGTGCTGAGACAAATGATAGGTCTCGATGAGATCTACATTTCGGATGACAGCTGTCAAACTGAAAAACCCCATAACTTGGAAACTACTGAATCTAGAGTACTTGTGTGCTGAGTCAAATGATAGGTCTCGATGAGATCTTCATTTCGGATGACAATTGTCAAACTAAAAATCACTTTACCTCGAAAACTACTGACCCTAGACTACTCGTGTGCTGAGACAAATGATAGGTCTTGATGAGATCTACATTTCAGATGACAGCTGTCAAACTGAAAACCCCATAACTTGGAAACTACTGAATCTAGAGTACTTGTGTGCTGAGTCCAATGATAGGTCTCGATGAGATCTACATTTCGGATGACAGCTGTCAAAGTAAAAATCGCTATTACTTGAAAACTACTGACCCTAGACTACTCGTGTGCTGAGACAAATGATAGGTCTCGATGAGATCTTCATTTCGGATGACAGCTGTCAAAGTAAAAATCGCTATAACTTGAAAACTACTGACCCTAGACTACTCATGTGCTAAGACAAATGATAGGTCTCGATGAGATCTACATTTCGGATGACAGCTGTCAAACTGAAAAACCCCATAACTTGGAAACTACTGAATCTAGAGTACTTGTGTGCTGAGTCAAATGATAGGTCTCGATGAGATCTTCATTTCGGATGACAATTGTCAAACTAAAAATCGCTATACCTCGAAAACTACTGACCCTAGACTACTCGTGTGCTGAGACAAATGACAGGTCTCGATGAGATCTTCATTTCGGATGACAGCTGTCAAAGTAAAAATCTCTATAACTTGAAAACTACTGAATCTAGAGTACTTGTGTGCTGAGTCAAATGATAGGTCTCGATGAGATCTACATTTTGGATGACAGCTGTCAAAGTAAAAATCGCTATTACTTGAAAACTACTGACCCTAGACTACTCATGTGCTGAGACAAATGAAAGGTCTCGATGAGATCTACATTACGGATGACAGCTGTCAAACTAAAAAAACCCCATAACTTGGAAACTACTGACTCTAGTGTACTCGTGTGCTGAGTCAAATGATAGGTCTTGATGAGATCTACATTTCGGATGACAGCTGTCAAAGTAAAAATCGCTATAACTTGAAAACTACTGACCCTAGACTACTCATGTACTGAGACAAATTTTAGGTCTCGATGAAGAAGTACACGAGCAATGACGCAATTGACCCTTACAAAAACATAATATTCAAAAATTCAAGTTTTCACTTCTGCCGGCACTCTCGGAGTGCAACTCGTCCTTTTTTGAGTCCGACTCGTACTTGATCAGTTTTTATATTTTATAGCTTATGCAGCATGAGATACAGCCCACTGACAGACAGTCAGACAGACATCGGAGGCATATTAGTATGATCCCGTTTTTCACCCTATGGGTACGGAACCATAAAGTCTGAAATAATTAAAGTTTACAACCTTTCTCACAACCAATTAACGCTAGCTAGCTTCCACTTCAAGTAAATTCTTATTAAAGAGGAGTCAAGATCGGGGGATCAAGAGCAATAGCTTAGCACGCTAGTCCGACTCGCACTTGCCCGGTTTTTTGTAACACTGTATCCCACAATGATATTTTCTCCTTTCAATGGACTGTTTGAAGTGTTGTTGTTTGTACAAGCAGGCAGCCAGACACTTGCAGCCCACTCTAGCTACTTGGACTGTTGAAATAAGAACACTAAAAAGTCTAATATTATGTCAGGCTTGACGTACTCTTGACATTACGTAGAAGAAAAAAGTCTCGAGGCGCACGGCACGCCATACCGGTTCCAAAGAACATATAATATTACGCCGGTTCTCGCTCGCTTGACGCGATCTATTGAATTAAAAATCAACTTTTTTATCTTTTTATAATTATGCTTAATTTTATAAATAAAGGAAAGAACACACGATGAAACCTGTAATTAAACAAAAGTTTTTCAGTTGGTATTTTTGCTTCAACATTAAATACGAAAATATTTAACTTTTGATAAATATGCTTAATTTTAGGTAATTTGCTCAAAAACTGTCCTGGAAAGTCTATCAAATTTAAAATAATTTGGTTGCCATTTTTGCCTGGACTTTTATGTAACTTGCATACAAATTTGCTAATAAAAAAATATGCGCAAATATTTTTTGCTTAGTTTTAATTGAAGTAGGTACCTTGGAACCCACATCAAAAGTTTACCCCATCAGATATTAGTTACAATTTTTGGCTTGACTTCACATACATAAACAAACAAAAAAATATATTTTCTGGAGAATCTAAAAGTCAGCCAATTCATTAAAAATTATTTTTTACATAAGTGTTCCACCACCTATTATAATACATAGCAACTTTATAGTAAATTGACGGTTTCGATTTATGTCCAGCCAATTAAAAATTACAGCTTCAGGACTCGGCCTATAAAACGTTTGACGAACTTACAAAAATATTATTGATCCGAAACCAAGTATTTGGGCGTCACAACATACATTTATTTCACGCATACAGCAAACTAATGAGACAGTCGCAGTCTATGCTTCAGAGTTAAAGAGACTAGCCTTGAACTGTGAATTCAAATGTCAGCACTGTAAGAAACCTACCTTCGACTCTTTCCTGTCACTCCAGCTCATAAGAGGTCTCAAAGACGGCGAAATACGAACAAAAATTCTACAAGAAAACGAAACGGCTTCATTTTCTCAGCTTGTTCACACAGCAATGTCCATGGAAATGAGAAAAACTGAAAATACAACCTTTTCGTCACAAACACGCAATTTGCCAAGTGACAATATGAACAATATCTCTAAGGTTATGAATAAACCTCAACCCACGCTAAGGTCTATTCCCAGAGGTTTCAAGATACCTACTTCAATCAGAGACCTTAAAGGTAAATGTTTTCGATGTGGAAAAGACGACCACAAAGCTAATGACTGCGGCGCTATTTACACTACATGCCGGAAATGCAATAAAGAAGGTCACCTCGCCCGGGTTTGCCTAAAAAGAACTCCTAAGACTAACCAATTAGACCAGTCGTTTAGCAGCCTTAGCTCTGACAGCACTGTCAATATCCACTTAATAAAAAGTGAATTCTCAGACAAATATATAATTCGAATTATGATTGAAGGCAAACGCATCGACATGGAATTCGATACAGGCGCAACTCTTTCGACCATATCTTTCAAAGATTACAAAAAGCTAGGAATTAGTAAGAAAATCTTTAAAACTGACATGAAGCTCAGAACTTACACAGGCGAAGTTTTCAAACCTACCGGTGTAGCATATGTCAAGTGCAGCTACAAACATCAGAAGTTCGATGGGAAAATTTACATTATCAACAAAGATGTCGATCCCATTCTAGGTAGAAGTTGGATGAAAGAACTCAAGATCCAGCTTGCTGATTTGCGGGCAGTAAACGTATGCAAGGAAGTTCCTAAACTTGACCAGTTACTAGAAGAGTTTGTATCGGTTTTTAGCCCTAACCTAGGGGAAATACCAAATGTGCGAGGTCACTTAACCTTAAACGAAAATACCCAACCTATTTTTATTAAACCTCGTAGGATTCCTTACGCTTTAAGAGCTAAAGTAGATGAAGAAATTGACCGTCTCGTGAAAGAAGGTGTTATCACCAAGATTGACCATTCTGATTGGGGTACGCCAGTCGTACCAATTGTAAAACCCAACGGAAGCATAAGACTTTACGCTGATTACAAAGTTACACTTAACAATGTAATTAAAGACGAAAAATATCCAATACCGATAATAGAAGATATCTTAGCTGAAATGAGTGGCGGACAATTATTCTGTACCTTAGATATCACTCAAGCCGACCTAAACATGATAATGGACGAAGAAAGTGCTCTTCTACAGACCCTGAGTACTCATAAAGGGACTTACAAAGTAAACAGACTCATGTTTGGAGTCAAAGTTGCACCGAGCTTATGGCAAAAGTTTATGGACCAGTTACTGCAGGGACTCGAAGGCGTAAAATGCTTTTTCGACGACATTATAATTCAGGGCTACTCGGAAGGAAGACCAACTATTACGACGACTAAGACAAGTCTTACAAAAACTTAAAGAAAGCAACCTTCGCGTAAATAAGGAAAAGTGTCACTTTTTTAAACAAAGTATCAATTACCTAGGCCACACTATTGACAAAGAAGGGTTACACAAGAACCAAGATAAAATTGTTGCAATTACTAAAGCAAACCCTCCAACAAATGTAAATGAATTACGTACATTTTTAGGCATGGCGAATTACTATAACAAGTTTATCCCTAACTTAGCATCCATTACCTCTCCGCTAAACCAACTGTTAAAGAAAGGAATTAAATTCGTCTGGACGACTGCTTGTGAAGAAAGCTTCAAAAAAATTAAAACAGAAATTCTGAGCGAAAAAGTTCTTTTACATTTTGATCCAAGCAAACCTTTGATCATAGCTACAGATGCTTCCCCTACGGGCCTTGGAGCTTGTCTTTCACACAAATTACCTGATGGATCAGAGCGACCAATAGCGTTTGCGTCACGATCACTTACTTGCAGTGAGAAGAAATATAGCCAAATTGATAAAGAGGCTACTGCAATTTACTGGGGTCTTAAAAAAAAAATAATAATAAAACCAACTCCTTCGGGGTTGACAAAAATTAAAGGGTCCTTGAAACCTACGGCAATGAAGAATAATCCAGCACCACAAGAAAATTTGAAAATGATATTCTGCAATTGCAAAAAAGGGTGTGGAGCATCTTGTAGGTGTAGAAAAGTTGGACTATTCTGCAACTCACCTTATGGTGGATATTCTGGTGAGAACTGCCAGAATAGCACCCCAATTACAGACCAAGACGATGAAGAAGACAAGGATAGTGATGATAATATGTAATTATATTTTTAATATACATGTTTTTTGCAAATTTTTGTATACTTTCTTTTTCTTGTTTTTCATTTTTTTTTTTTAATAATGGCTAATTTGTTCTAATGAAGCATCAACATATTAAAAAAATAATATTTAGATATTTTTTATATTTTCATGTAATAGGGGGTGGTTTTAGGGGATGTAATGTAAACTAATTACGAGTATAAGATGTCCACGATTTAAATATAATGATTTATCAAAACAAGAATAAAATTTTAAAAATTTGTTTGTATTTTTCAATTTTATGTAAAAAGGGGTGGTAAACAGGAATAAAATAGGGGTTGAAAAATCACAAATAGTTTTTAAAACTATATAACTATTTTTTCATTCGTTAAATGCCTCAATTTGTGAATTTATAAATTTTTGTCAATTAGGGGTAGTTTTCACCCCTAAGAGTCAAAAGCACACATCGGCATACTATAGATTTTGAAGTGGATGGTAAGTAGAGCTTAATTCCAAATTTTGAAGAAAATCCATCGGTCTCGAAAGAATTTCTAGGTTGTAAAGTCTTTTCACCGTCATTTCCTGTACTATATTAAGAGAAACTTATAATATTGTAACATCTTAACTTGTACCCTATTCAAGCGAATAAAAATATTCTATTCTATATAAGTGATCAAAACGATTGTATGGGAAGTTATATTTTTTTTGTCCTTTTTCGACCTATGTTCCTTGGGAAAAGTTTTTCAGTTACGGATGCTGAACCCGCCCCTGAGCTATGGCACGCAATTAAATTAACACCATGTATAACTATTAAACATTAATTAACCTCAATAACGAAAATGAAAGAAGTTTGTAAGCGTTATTTGTTTAAATGTTTGAATGTTGAGTAGTTAGATGTGTAGTAGTAGAAAGTAGCACTGAGACTGAAAACAACTACCTATAGGCACAGATTAGATAATAGTTAACTGAAGTATAGGTAGGTACAACTGGCGTTCTTTCCATAACTAGTGAACCAATGCTTGTATGTGGATATTGTACTCGGGTGCGATTTATCAAACATCAAAAAACTTTCATACCGTGCTTAGTTTTGGGCACCAGGTATTGGATACCCGTAACTATCGGCTGGGTTGTACGTTGTGACCCGTTGTGTTAATTATTTATATCCATACTAGCCGATAAACCCCTAGGCGATCGTAGAGGAACATTAAGTGCTGTTTACTCCTCTGGGGAATTACCCAGATATGAGACATAGCTTGATCGATTTTTCGCCCCCGAAAACCCCGTATGGTAAATTCCATCGAAATCCTTAGAGCTGTTTTCGAGAAACCGATCACGAAAATATATACAAATATTGCTAATTATGGCTGTCCCACAGCTGGGCAAAGGCCTCCCTCCATTCCCTCAACTGGTCTCTACTCTGAGCCTCTTGTTGCAAATCTTTACATAGTGTTGAGTTAATCGCGCCATTGCGCCGTGGTCGGTTTCGACGCCGTCTGTCTGTTGCGTTTGCCAGATTGCTGCGGTCTTGGCCCAAAGTTCTAGCGGCATGCGACTTACGTAACAATTATTTTACAATTACGAATTACGATTTCTTAGAAGAGTCAATGGCCTTATTTATCATGCTTTGTTTAGAAAACAATTTATTTATTAACATAAAGAAAGATTCAAAGAACAATAATCTTTATTTTATTTTTAAATCACTTAAAAACCGACCACTCTCACGCGGCCATAATCGATTTAGAAATGTATTTCCAGGTAAAGTTTTTCAAGAAATATCTTTAGACTAGCTGTTGCCCGCGGCTTCGCTCGCGTGGTTTTCGTATTTATGTTGTTACCGGTTTTCCGAAGCAATGAGATATTTTCCCGTCATTTCGGGGTAATTTTAAACTAAGGAAAAACGGGACTAACCCTGCGCAAATCAATGAGTACAATTCAAGATCCAGCTGAAGTTACTCATAAATTACTCAGAACAGATGAACTTAGCAGCAGTATTATGCCTTAAAGTTGTCACTTAACCTAACAAATGTAGAAAGAGAGATGAGAGACACCTTTATGTAATCTTTCAAAACAGAGCCAATTCGCAGAAGTAATTGAGAAAAACTAAAACCCTCTCCCTCTCTCCCCCTTCCTCTCCCTCTCCCCTCCCTCCCTTTCACCCTCCCCCTTCCCCTCCTTCTCCCTCTCCAAACCTATCGCACCCCAACTCCATCCCCAGGGGGATGATGGTATTTCACGTCCACCACGTTGGATTTCAAAAATTGTTGTAGTTTTCGTAATCAGCGACCCTAAATACCATACAAACGACATATTTGTTTTTAGACTTTTTCACCCCGTTTCCCCCTTTCAGGGGTTGCATTCTGAAAAAACCTTAAACATGTGTTTACTCATCTATTAATAGGAGTACTCCTGTGAAGTTTCGAACAAAATAGTTTAACTAATCTTGTTTCCCCATACAAAATTTCAACCCCTTTTTCACCGCCTTAGGGGTTGAATGTTCAAAAACCCTAGGACACGTAATTGTTTATTTCTAATCGTTAACCTAAATACAAAGTTTCAAGCTCTAAAAATGACGGACTTCCATACAAACTTTTAACCCCTTTTTCACCCCTTTAGGGGGCGAATTTTCAAAAATCCCTTCTTAGCGGATGCCTACGTCACTAAAACTATCTGTGTGCCAAATTTCAGCGAAATCCGTTCAGTAGTTTCGGCTGTGCGTTTATAGATCAGTCAGTCAGGTTTGCCTTTTATATATTTAATTAATTAATATAAATAATATATATATATATATAAAAATATGTGTGCCAAATTTCAGCGAAATCTGTTCAGTAGTTTCGGCTGTGCGTTTATAGATCAGTCAGTCAGGTTTGCCTTTTATATATTTATTATATACTATATTATAAGATTATTAGTCAGCTTACCAATAATGTGTCCACCAATGGGCTTCTTTGTATCCGCGTTGAATACGCCCACATTGTCAACGTTCGCCACCACTTGGTTGGTAATTATGACTGCGACACCAAACTGGAAAAAAGTATTTCATAAGACCAGGCAAGGGTTATCAAAAGGAAAGTCGTGGATATCTTGTTTAAAAGACGGTGAAGGGGTTAAACAGAGAAGCCGAGACAAAATTATGAAAATTTGCACTGACTTATAAAAATCTTTATGCTGATAACCCTGACAATGTAACGCCTGTATATCAAATAGATTAACATTACCACGATTCTATCCCTCTCATATCAGAGCTAGAAGTCCATCGCGCTCTATGCAAGATGTAATATAGTAAAAGCCACGGCGAAGATAGCATGCGACACTTTTACCTCACTTGACCAACTTATTTAATTCAATTTTAGTAACAGGAAAATTGCCACACAAATTTTGTCATTCAAACATTATTTTACTACATAAAAAAGGAGACAGATGCGACATCAATAATTACCGACCCATAAGTTTAGTCTCACACCTATACAAAACCTTTATTAAAGTTAAAGAGAGTCGCATCGCGGGTCAACTAGATCTAAACCAACCACCTGAACAAGCAGGCTTCCGACCTGGTCTCTCTACCACAGATCACCTGCGCACACTCAACTAGCTTTTGGAAAAACACGTCGAATTTAACCTTCCACTTTACCTGGCTTTCGTTGACAACTCCAAGGCGTTTGACAGTCTAAAACATGAGCCCCTGTTTGATGCATTACACAATCAAAATATAGATCCCACTTATATAAACCTCCTAAAATTAATATACAGTAATAGTACAGCCGCAATAAAACTAGAGTGCAGGTCCACAATTTAACATAAATAAAGGCGTTAAACAGGGAGATCCGCTGTCCCCAAAACTATTCACCAGCGCCTTGGAGGAAGTCTTTCGGGAAATAGGTGACATGCGGGATGGGAAGGGCGTTGACGTCGGCGGAAAGAAGCTGACCAACCTTCGTTTCGCCGACGATATCGTCTTATTTTCGTCGTCAACAGCCGAACTAGAGTTCATGCTCCAAGACCTCAGTACAGCAAGCCGCAAAGCTGGACTAGAGATGAACATGTCAAAGACCAAGCTCATGACAAATAGCTCGAAGAGGGTGGTAACAGTAGACGGCGGGAGAATGGAATATGTCCACGAGTACATTTACCTCGGCCAAATGGTGTCCTTCCAGGCACGACAAGACAAAGAAGTTGCTCGACGCACCGAAAATGCCTGGAGGAGCTATTGGTCGATGAAAGAACACATGAAAGGTGACCTGCCATTGTCATTAAAACGTAAACTCGTGGACATGTGTATTCTCCCAACACTCACCTACGGAGCCCAGACTTGGTCTTTGACGGAAGCTCAAAGGTCCAGACTCGCAGTTTGCGAGCGAGCAATGGAGCGTAGTATGTTGGGCCTGAAACTGACCGATAGGGTCAGGAACAGCACAATACGCCCAAAAACACAAATTGCCGATGTGACCCACGCAACCGCCAAGCTAAAGTGGGACTGGGCTGGTCACGAAAGTCGCATGCCGCTGGAACTCTGGGCCAAGACCACAACTATCTGGCAACCGCCAAGTAACAGACGGCGTCGAGGCCGACCACGGCGCAGATGGCGCGATGAACTCGACGCTTTCTGTACAGACTGGCAACAAGAGGCTCAGAGTAGAGACCAGTGGAAGGAACGGAGGGAGGCCTTTGCCCAGCAGTGAGACAGAAATGGCTAATAATATAAGAAGATAAGACTTGGTTCCTTAAACAATATTCGACATTTTTTTTTGTGTTACTCAGACTGTAAAACTGAACAACTATTCTAAACAAACATGGGTCGACTATGGAAAAACTTTTTTGTTAGTCCCATTGAAACCCTTGCCGGTACAAACATGCATACAATACTGAGAAAAAAATGTCTTCTGTCTAAACTGAACCACTACCTAACCACTACACTAACCTAACCAATATAATACTATACTAGTACAGATGCCTCACGTCATAGAACGAATTTGTGCCGAAAATTGTTCAGGCCATTTTTTCCATAAGGTATTTTCTTAGAATAAATTGATATCTGGATGTTAAAATTGAATTAATGTCATAGTTTACACCCTTACCTACCAACCTAGTAGTAACATTTAGTTTAATTATTAGAAACAAAAGGGCCAAATGAATTCGGGCTATTTACTCCGTCGAAAAAACCGTAGTACGGAATGGGATCCCATGCTGAACTAAGTTCTAAGGTCTTTCATTCTGTCACTTTTTTTATGTAACAAGTGAGCAAACGAGCTGTTGGGCCACCTGATGGTATGTGATTATTATTATTAATTCGCAATAATCGATGTTATAGTCGAGTAATCACAATCGACTCGAGCCGCTGCTCTAGAATAACTGAAGCGCCGCAAGTATCATACAACTACTCTCCTTTTGGGATTGGTCACAGTTGGATAAAAAGTAACAAGACAGTCATAAACCACAGCACGCGTAAGGTTTAGAAGTGACAATAAGTGCAATTTCATTAGTTTAGATAGATAGATAGATAAATACTTTACTGTCACACACAAAACACATTAACAATAAAAGGAGACTCTTAAATCTAGGGTGACAAAGGCGGTCTTATCGCTAGAAGCGATCTCTTCCAGACAACCTTTGCATGCAGGAAAATTTGAATGAAAGCTGTAGTAGTGTGCCAATATACTTATAATATTAATATACTACTGCAATACAATAAATATAAATAAATAATGTAAACATATAATGTAAGTATAAGAATAAATAAATATATATATATATATATATATAAATATATACAGGTAAATAAAATACATACAAACTTGTTGCAAACTATGGAAGAGTTTTATTAAGGAAATGATTATGTAGTTTTGTTTTAAAAACAGCAAGAGACTTCGACTGACGAATATCAGACGGCAAATCATTCCAAAGACTGACAGCTTTCAACGTAAACGATTCCTTATAATAACCTGACCGAGTAAATGGAACTAGCAATAGATTATCAGTTTTGGATCGCAGGTCTCGAGAAAGATCGGAACAGTGGTATCGGAAACGTTCTTTAAGGTATGATGGAGTACGGGGGTCATGCAGTATGTTGTAGAGAAGTGCAAGGACATGCTCATCACGGCGCAATCTGATAGGAAGCCATTTTAACTTGCTCCTGTATTCAGACACATGGTCGAACTTACGCAGCCCAAATATGAATCTTATGCAAAGGTTTTGCAGGCGCTGGAGCTTACTCAGCAGATCCTCATTGAGGTCAGTAAGGCAGACATCAGCATAATCAAGAATTGGCAAGAGTAAGGACTGCGCAAGTTCAACTTTGGTCTTCACGGGGAGCAAGTTTTTCCACCTACGAAGTGCCCCAGCAGCAGCAAATACCTTACGGCTGGTTTCAGTAATGTGTGGCCGCCAAGAAAGAGTATTGTCAAATAGGACACCAAGGTTTTTGACAACCTTGCTGTAAGGTAACGCAACGTGACTGAAGGTGACAGGTGGAATTACGTCAAAATTGAGCCGTGATATCTGTTTTGAGCCTCCAATGATGATAACCTGCGACTTGTTAGGATTTACTAAAAGACCATGTGACTCACTCCAACGATGGACAGTCGCGAGATCGTTGTTGAGTTTGGAAATCAGATTCACGATATCATCAGTGGAAGCATGCCAGTAAATTTGCAGATCGTCAGCATACAGGTGGTAATGACAGGATAGGAGGGGAGTTAGGAAATTGATAAAGATGGAAAAAAGGAGAGGGGAAAGAACACCACCCTGAGGCACACCAGCAACTACGTCGCAACAATCTGAGAGTTTATCATCAGCATGGATACGCTGTCGGCGCCCGTAGAGATAACCACGAAACCACTCGACTGCCGAGTCCGAGACGGAGAGAGATTCTAACATGGCCAAAAGGATGTCGAAATCAACGGTGTTGAAAGCGTTACTGAAATCAAGAAGAACAATTGCCGTAACCTGTTGATTTGACATTCCAAACCGGATGTCATCGGACACTTTAGTCAGAGCAGTAGCGGTGCTATGTCCAGGGCGAAAACCGGATTGGAAAGAGCTGAGGATATTGTTACTGGTAACAAACAAACTCAGTTGGTGCTGCACAAGGCGTTCAAGGACTTTGGAAAGGAAAGGAAGGATGGAAATAGGCCTGAAATGTGAAAGTAAAGAAGGATTAGAGATCTTGGGAATAGGAATTACTGCAGCCTCGCGCCAGCAGCTAGGGAAGGTACTGTTACTGAGCGAGAAGTTAAAAATATGGCAAAGAATAGGTAACAGGGTTTTAAGCCCCAGTAAAATCATCCTGCGACTTATACCATCAACACCTTTTTTTATTAGATTACATATTTCTATAACAATATTCGGATGTTCGGAGTCCCGTGTGGTGCCGGCAATGAATAGTAGCATCCCATACATACCCGTGGGTGTCGTAAGAGGCGACTAAGTTACTAAAACCATGGTGCCAGCCATTACGCTGACAAGCGAGGTTACAATGGTACTTTTCCAGCAAAAGCTAGAATTCTGAAGGGAGCTCCCTGTCCTGTAGTGGACATTTCATGATTGATTATGATGATTCGGATGTTCGAGCTGTAGTTTAGTTACCTCGTCAGCGAGCCGCAGTAACATCCTCATGAACCGGCCGAGATGGACCTGTCTCGAGTTGAGCTCTCCGCGACCGGAATAGTCCGTGCGGTACAGAGCAGTCGCACTGTCTACTATTATCAGCGAGTATCTGAAAAAGAAGCATATTTTTTTGTCATGGACACGTCTATGGTTTCGTTTGAGGGTCATATGGGCATAACTCCAACAGTGACAGTTATTTACACAGGTATGTACCTCATGGGGAGCCAAATCAATGCACGATTCGAAGGTCTGCTTCGCGCATAGCGCCCATCGCGAGAATTTTTTTGAGTATTGGAGGTACCAGGGCTTGAATAATCCAAAAAATATTGGTTAAAACGGTAAGCGCTATGACGTCACACCTTTAAATTGTAATCAGCATTTTCGGAGACACTTTGCCGAATGCTGCATCTACATTAAAAAAAGATAATTTTGACTCGAATTCTGTACCCATAACACTAACTCAATTGAGTGAATTGTTAGACAGGAAGTTCGAAAGCATGCGTATGGTGATAGAATCGGAATTCATAGAAAATAAACTAGAAACAATTAAAAACTCTATAATTTTTGAAATTTCAGCTGCAATAGAAACCAAGTTTTCAAATGTATTGAAACAAATTCAACAAGAATTTAATAATAAAATTGAGAATATAACTGCTTTTCAAAATGATATGTCCAAAGAAACAAACAACATGAAACAATGGCTCGAAAAACTAGAAAAGGAAATTAAAAGTTTAGAAAATCAATTGCAGGAGGTAAAATACAATTCAAAGAACATGCACACACAATTCGATCAACAACCTGATTTTTCTGTCAATGAAGAAAGCTGTACAAACTCGAAGAAGATAGTCTTATATGGTCTCAATGAGAACTACTATGAAGATGAAAATGTATTGATTGATCGAACATTAAATGTTTTCTATGATATTGTCAATATAAATTTGACTGGATATATAGAAAGCGTATCTCGTATTGGGAAAAAAGGGAACCGTCGACCCCTAGAAATAGAGCTCATTAGTAAGAGAATGACGAAATATATTTTACAAAATGCTTATTGTTTCCAGAATACAGGACTCTATATTTCTGAATATTTGGATAAAAATGGAAGAAACGAGAGGAAGAAATTAGCAGAAAAATTACGTGATGCACGACGCAATGGAAGGTATGCAATTATTCGCGACAATAAACCCTTTGTGGATGGGAAGCTTTTTATCTCGCAATCTGACAAGCAAGAAACTAACTGCGCAATCACATCGAATAATGATGAAACTTCTCAACAGTATGAAAACTACAGTTCATTGCCTGAAGAAAACAGAAAAAAATATCAAATCGAACAAAATCTAGTGCCTACTCATCAGAGAGAGAGAATTTTCAAATCTAACAGAAACTTTTTTCGTCAATAACTTTAACATTTTATTTCAGAATACACGTAGTATAAAAAATAAAATCCACTTAATAGAAGCCTTAAATGATGAACAAAATTTACAAGCCCTATGTATTACAGAAACTTGGATAAACAGGAAGAAAAGAGATCTTTTGAAGCTAGAAGGTTACCATGTGGCTGCAAGTTTTTGTAGAAATGATTTTGAAGGGGGAGGTGTATGTATATTTTTAAAGGAAAATATAGACTATATAGAAATAAAAGAAATAAGAGATATGTCAATAGAGTTAATATTCGAGGCATGTGCAGTTGAAATTCCTCAATTTAATTTAGTTATTGTAACTTTGTACTGGCCTAATAATACCCGAGAGCCTGATTTGTACCAAAGCTCTTTAGAAAAATTGTTAATTTTTCTAGGTTCAAAATATGTAAAAAGAAATGTAATTATAGGTGGAGACCTAAACATAGACGTCCTCAGTAAATCTAAAATGTCTAGAAATCTAATAAACAGTTTCAAAAGTTTTAACTTCCAACAAAATGTAAGAGAGCCAACTAGGGTGACAAGCAATACTGCAACGTGCTTAGATATTATTTTCACAAACTTTGATAAAAACTCTTTTGATATTTCTGTTATAGAATTAGGCCTCTCAGACCATAAAGGAGTAAAAATTACATACAAAACTACAGATACTTATAAAAATAAGAAATATTTCATTAACAAGCGAATTTACAATGAAAGTAACATGCTTTCATTTAAAATGCAGTTACGAAATCTGAACTGGAATAATATACTTCAATTTGACAAAAAATTAAATGATAATTTCACTTCGTTTCATAATGCATTGGTAAAAGTTTTAAAACTTACTATTCCTTATAAAAGAAGATTAATAAAGGCTTCAAAAAGTAAAAAGACCTGGTTAACTAAAGGAATTAAAATATCTTGCAGGCATAAACGCGATTTAAAAACAATTGTAACTCAGACAGAGGATCCAGTTCTAAAAAACTATTATAGAAAATATGAAAAATGTCTAAAAAAAACGGTTGTGATCTCAAAGAAATGTCTTTATATTAAAAGAGTTAACTCTTCAAAACACATTATGAAAACTGTCTGGCAAATTATTAAAGAAAAAACGAATAAAATACCACTCAAACAAAAAAGCTTTAACACAAGTGTAAAAATTGATGATAAAATTATTGACAGCCCTGAGGCAGTAGTAAAAACTTTTAATGAATTCTTTGCTTCCATAGGCAGTTGTAATAGTGAGAATAATTCTACTGTTCCTTTTGTTAAACCTGTTGTCAATATGTGTGAAAATTCATTATTTCTTCATGAAACACATTTAGGAGAAGTACACAAAGTTTTAAGCCAACTTAAAAATAAAAGTAGTTTTGGCTTCGATGAGCTACCCTCACACTTATTAAGATTTTGCGCTGATGAACTTGCATATCCTCTTACATACCTTATTAATCAATCGTTTTCTGAAGGTACCTTTCCCGACTTACTAAAAATTTCAATTATTAAACCTATTCCCAAAAATGGAAATTCTAATGACCCTAATCAATACCGCCCTATAACTATGCTTTCAAATATATCCAAAGTTTTTGAATCGATAATGGCCAAACGAGTTAACTCGTTCTGCGAAAAATTTAATGCCTTGGATTACAATCAATATGGCTTTCGGAAGCAACGCTCCACGTCTCTTGCGGTGTATAAAACTATGCAAAAAGCATTAGAAATTATAAATACCAAAAAATATGCGGTAGGTATTTTACTTGATCTAAGCAAGGCTTACGATAGAGTGTCCCGTAAAATTTTATTAAATAAGTTGTATGGAATAGGTATACGAGGTTTGGCTTTAAATTGGTTTAAATCGTACTTAAGCAACCGTGAACAACATGTGGAAGTGGAACACCAAGACTCTGAATCAGGACTAATTTACAAAGTAAGATCAGAAAAGATAATTTTATCCGGCTCAATACCTCAAGGCAGTGTCCTGGGATGCTTGCTCTTTCTCATATATATTAACGACCTGCCAAAAATTTATGACCATCAGAATATTGAATGCACTTTATATGCCGATGATATCTCTTTAGTCTTTTCTTGTACTGGAATATCTGAGCTAAATGATTTACTAACACAAACTTTGCATCAAACTGAAAACTGGCTAAATGAACATAATTTATTACTTAATTTTGCCAAAACTAAAATAATTCAATTCAAACCACGTCAAAAAGCCAACCTCCCCATAAACTTTCACTATAAAGATACACAAATAGAAACAGTAAGCAATTGTACACTCTTAGGTATTGAAATAGATAGTAGTATTAACTGGAAGTCACATATAGAAAAAATTGCAGGAAAATTATCCCGTTTTACGTATGCCCTGTACGAACTCAAAAAAACAACCGATATTAAAACTGCAAAGAAGGCCTATTATGCTTATGCACAGGCCTGGTTGAGTCATGTTTACTTTTTATGTGTTTTTGCCATGTTAGTCTGCGGTCAAGTTGCACGCCAAGATACTTAACATCTTCTACATGTGGGAGCATATCATCGCCTAGCTTTACTTCAGGGCAGTTGCGTCTGTTGAGCGTGAAGGTGATATGGTTTGATTTTTGCGCGCTGGTCTTAATTTTCCACTTATGGAGCCAATTATTTAGCATATCAAGTTGCTTTTGTAGTCTCTGCGATGCAAGTTCTGGAGATTTATCACAGCTAAGAACTGCAGTATCATCTGCATAGGTTGCAGTAAGAATATCATCCGTCTCTGGTAGGTCTGATGTGAATAATGTGTACAGTACCGGTCCAAGAACAGATCCCTGTGGGACACCGGCTCTAATATCGTAAATCATTGATGATGCTTCACCGAATTGAACATAAAATAACCTCTCTTCAAGGTACGATTTTAGAAGGGAATATATTGCTTGAGGCAAAGTAGTTTTGAGCTTATATAGCAACCCTTTATGCCACACTTTATCAAATGCCTGCTGTATATCTAGAAAAACAGCAGAGCAATACTGTCGTTTTTCCATAGCTTTCCTGATTTTGTCTACCACTCTGTGGACTTGTTCAATGGTGGAATGATGTCGTCGAAATCCAAACTGATGTTCAGGTATCAAGTTCTTTTCATCAATAATGGGCCGGATTCTATCCATCAGCATACGTTCGAACAGCTTCGATATGACTGGAAGAAGGCTAATAGGTCGATATGATGCTATTTCATTTGGCGATTTTCCTGGTTTTGGTACCATTATAATTTGTGACACTTTCCATTGTGAGGGGAAATGACATGTTCTGATTATTCCATTAAACAAGATTGTTAAGAAAACAACTCCTTTTCGCGGTAATTTCTTTAAGATGAATGGTGTTATGAGGTCATAACCAGGAGCTTTCTGTGGATCTAGATTTCGGATGTGTTTTGCGACTTCTTTTGGTGTAAATAACTTAATTGAAGGACTTATTTCGTCTTCATTGTTCAGGAACTTGTCTACTTCTTCCTCCCACTTTTCATCTGTAGATGGATTGTCTGTGAAAACTTTGCTAAGATGTGATGCAAATGCTTCTGCTTTTTCTAATTCACTTCGGGCCCAGTTTCCTTCCTGTGTTCTGATTGGGGGTAGCATCGGTTGAGGTTTATTTGCAGTTTTTGCTGCTTTCCAAAGCGAGTACTCGCTTTTGTTTGTAGCCGAGAGTCCAGCGATTTTGAATTGCAGTGCTTCATCTTCAAGGTCGCATAAAATTTGTTTAAGATCAGAGGAAGCTTTGTTGAAAATTGTTTTATCTGCTGGCCTTCTAGTATTGTGCCAAATTCTTCTTAAACGACGTTTTTCTTGCACCATGCGTGTGACTATAGTGTTATTAGGTATTGATTTATTTCCGATTCTGGGTGAAATTAATGGGGTTGACATCCATGCTGCACATTGTATTACAGATGTGATATGTGTTGCTGCATCTTCAACGTTATCCGAGGACTTTAATGGTATTTTGAGGTTTATTGATATATCAATATATTCTTCAAAGCAATCCCAGTCTGTTTTTATATTGGTTAGATGTGGGGGCTCTTTTTTAGATATAACTGTAGTACTTAGTGTGAGAAAAACTGGTGTATGGTCACTGCTCCCATCAAGGCAACTTTGGACATCACAATATAAATTAGATATGCCAGCAGAAGTTATATAAAAGTCTAGTAAATCTACTGGAGAACCCACATACTGGCCAACAGACCCAAACAAACTGCCAGATGACGAATAATTGCTAATACTTTTTTTTGTTGTATTCGTAATTTCAAGGCCAATGTCATATAAAAGGAAAAAGTGGAAAAGATTTTACCTATGGGATTTTTGTATGAATTGTACGGGTTCTATGCATGCGAAGCCGCAGGGCAGAACATTAGTTACATATAAAATTCATACCTAGATTCAGCCATCATAGCACATGCCTGCACTAGCAGTTGCGTCTGGTGGTCAGTATTGTATGCCCGAGCGTATGCCACATTATCCAGCACGGCCGCTCCCTCCATGCCATAACGCTGTGCCACAGCTAACAGTCGCTCAGGACGAAACGTGCCTTCTGTGTCTATATACATGCACTTGCCTTCACCACCAGATTGTTCAATTGGTAGCTGTAATGTTATACAATATAAATAAATTTGTTATTTATTTATCTCACAATTTGACATGATGTAATTAAAAAGATACAGTTGATGTAGCAATAAGAGACAGGAGGAGTCTAAATTAAGTGACCCTGTGACTGGGACATAAGTTACAGGAATAATGATTATAATAAACTTTATAAGTTACAATGATAAAAACTAATAAAAAAGAGTTTAAAATATTAAATGGAATTGTTTGGCTTCAACCTGTATTGCTTTCATAAAAATTTAAAACATTCTGAAAATAGCATTCATTCACACAGCAGTAAAGTATGGTAAATTTTATTAAGTCTCCTCTGTCCCAAATTCTTCAAATATTTCTGTGGTGGATCCAGACTTCTCTGTCTCCTCCCAGGAACAGGAACAAAAAGGAACAATCATCTGGCAAGTAACAGTTAAATTATGGCACATTAGGCTTGAGTCTTTGTTGTCCTGAACTCTCCAAAGATCTCTGTGATGGATCCAGTCCAGTTTTAATTCTTTATCCCAGTAAGCTATCAAGCTCTTTTGATCCCATATTCAGCTGGATAGATAATAATAAGGAACAATCACCTAGCAAGTAACAGCTAAAGTAACAGATTTAAGTCTTCCCTGTCCTGAACTGGCCAAAAATCTTTGTGATGGATCCAGGCTCTCCACCTTCTCTCAGAAAGCTCTTGATGAGCCCTTTCTATCCTGTGGTGAGCTGGATAGTGAATAATAAGAAACAATCACCTGGCAAGTAACAGCTAAAGTATGGCAGATTTGAGTCTTCCCTGTCCTGAACTCCCCAAAGATCTCAGTGATCGATCCGGTCTCTATGCCTCCTCCCAGTAACCTGTCCAACTCTTTTGATCCTGTGGTCAGCTGGATAATTTCTGCCCTGTAATAAGGATACAATTACTACCAAACCAACCAAACTACCAAACCAACCAAACTACCAAACTGGATGGATGGATGGATTACTTACCAAACTTAACTTTCATACCATCATAACATCCCATGAAACGTCCACTGCAGGACAGGGACTCCAATACTCCAGCGAAAACATGTGGTTATGTACTTTGGAGGGGAGTTACCATAGTCACCATGCTTGTTAGCGTTGCGGCCGGCAACCGCTGTTGTTGGTGACCGCAGTAAGATGCTCTAATATACAGAAAGATGCTGCTGCCCATCCTCCGGTTCAGATGACGGAGCTGCCAGTTTAAAAACTTAACTTTGAGATGATAAAATCTTAAAAGTGGTAGGGCTTTTGTGGTCCGGTTGAAGTACCACCCCCTTGCCTTAATATGCTAACAAAAGTGATTACCGGAGTAGCTTATACTGATACTAACAACATTAGCCACTCAAGAAAGTGGGGGCTTTAGCTAGAACAGACCAGCCTGGAAATCTGAAAAAGGTCTGAACACGGGCCTCCGGTCTAGACGTGCTCACATAGTTTTCTTAATCCTCTTATTGTCCCTCATGCACTTCAACATCTCGCTTCCGCCCTGATCATCATGGAAAAAATCTTCTTGGCTCACAGACCATAACAGAATAGGAAGCTATTGTTTTAAAGTGGCCCACCGGCTTATTTGCTCACTTGTGATATATAATAAATCTATATTTAAGTTGTTTATTTTGGACACTGGTCTGACCATACTATGTGTGGGACCAACAAATAGTGGAATTCCAAACTAAACATCTTTTTTATGGAATGTGTCTGGATGTTTCTTGGTAAATATTTACTTAACGCTTTTACCTCTTCTGGTGGAACTCTGTAGCTGTAGTAAAGCCCATAGGCACTAACTTAGAAGCTTCAGCCAATATCTTGTCAGCTTTCGCCTCCGATATGCCTTTTATTGTAATCAGCCATTTCTTTGGAGCGTAGGCGACAGACTCCACAGTATGATAACCGGCTTCTTCTAACTTTTTGATATCTCCAGAAGTGATACCGTTTCCCTGCATGCAGAATGACAGGTCAAGACTTGTTTGTTGTGAAGGTTAGGTTATGTTTATATTGGAAGAATAGGACAGTGTTTTACCTCCAGCTTGGTGATAAGTTGTGGTCCGCACTCATCGTCATCTTCTGCCGTAGCAGCAGTAGCTGTCTGAGCAGATGCTGTCGCAGACGCAGACATACTGCTTTGAAAATTATCACCGAATCATAAAGCACACTTGTTTTAAGATTCGTAGAAATATTATATAATGCGAAATTAATACAATCACACCCCTGTACTATTTCAGACTACTTTTCTAATAAAAAAAATAGGAAATAAAGCTAAAAATAAATTGCAAACAAAATTGTTGGGCGCTCGCAATTAGATACTAATCTGCAGTGTTGCCACATCTGACTTCCCAAAAGGTACATATCCAGCGCTGAAAACGTACATTTTGGGGTAAAAAGGTACATTAGCATTTTTTTACTCAACTCACTCATACATATAGCTCTCTCGCAATGAACGTGAGCGAGAGAATTCCTGCTCCCTCTTAAGTGCTCGTAAATAAAATCCATAATTCTGAAATTTAGCAGGTTTTGTGCAAAATCCGTCTGGGGAAGTACCACCCCCTTACTTTTTTCTGCTTTATAGCAGCAGTGTTTGCACGGTAAGGGAGGTGCAAATTATTTCACTAATAAGACAGTAGGTGTCATGGGCGGTGGTGAACACTCCATCAGGTGCAGGAGCAGGTGGGCGCTCGTTTAGCCACTTGTGACATAAAAAAAAAAAATAACGCATATGACACTTTTGGCATATGTGCTCATAATTGTCAATTGAAACTTTAATAATAAATTGATTGTTACTAATTCTACAAAAAAGTCATGCATGATTACAAATTCCTTCACCAATCTTTTATTAGCCCAGGGTATCCAGGATGTTAGGAAAAAATTATTAGCAGGAATATATATTTATTGTTTACCAGTTGCTGCTGGTGTGTAGCGATTTCGGAGGTTCGTATTTAATCGAATCTTTGAGCCGCTATAGTGTCTGAGTTTGATCTGTTATGATTATCAGTTTTAATTAAAAAGTTTCAGCTGGCTGAATATTCGTTCGACCGAAGCGTTTGAAAAGGGTAGGTCTATAAGTTGGGAAACAGAAGAAGGTCTTTGTTCATGTTTCGTTACTTCAAAACTATATTCCAGTAGTTGGTGGCCGTTAATGTTGGGTCTAGTTTCAATGTTTCATGATCCAGCAGTTTAACCCAGGCCGACGCCGAGGCCCAGACCAAGTCCTGTGTATTCCACCTCCGAAACTGAGACAGTGTTAAAAAACTGTGTATTACTTGGCGTGGGGTGAGCTAACTGTCAAAATTTGAAAAGCAAAGTTAGGACCCGAAATAATATCATCCGCTGTCTTACAACCACCCGTTGGGGAGCAGTGCCTCATGTCCTAGTAGCCCAGCGCTATGCTACTCAGCAGGCGAGCACGCATGCGCCGCGTGGGGGCGATCAGCTCATTTGAGCGATGTGGACACTGCTCTCAACGAAACTTGTCGAATAGTTGGGGGCACCCTGAAGCCAACACTGCTGGCCACTTATACTCCTTTGCTGGCATAGCTTCTCCGGACGTCAAGCGTCGGGTAGCCTGTGCTATTGAGAAGCTATCGATCAAGAGTAAGCCCATTTTCAATAATAAAAAAAAAACCGGCCAAATGAGAGTCGGACTCGTACCCTAAGGGTTCCGTACCTATCTACCATATGATATACTAAAAGCTTTTGCTCTTTGATTTTAAAAACTCAGCGACCGTCCAACTTGACCCCTCTTTTATAGAAAAGTTCTTAAAACGGGAGCTCACCTTAATTGGTTCCTATTAGTTGTGAGAAAAATTGAAATATTTAATGATTTTAGACTTTTCCCTTTAATTGTACTGTGAGACCTAGCTTCTTGCCAAATTTCATAACTTTAGGTCACCGGGAAGTATCCTGTAGGTTTTGCTGTTTTGCATAAATGTATGGAGATGAGGACATAAAAAGCCATATCTTTTGATTGCGTCGTTGTAAAAAAATTAAATTATCAGATCTTGTGTGGTTTATGGACCTTAATATTCGTTATCAATTTCAACCTGATACCTCTTCTCGTTCGTGAGAGAAAGGGTCTTGACAGACAGACAGACGGACAACAAAGTGATCCTATAA
This sequence comes from Athrips mouffetella, assembly GCA_947532105.1. Taxonomy (NCBI): domain Eukaryota; kingdom Metazoa; phylum Arthropoda; class Insecta; order Lepidoptera; family Gelechiidae; genus Athrips; species Athrips mouffetella. Next base: position 9,072,889 of record OX383973.1, read on the forward strand.
GGGTTCCGTTTTTTTATTATGAGGTACGGAACCCTAAAAAAGCAAAAACAGGAATTGGACAGCCAATATACGGCCATAACCCACCACCCTCACGCCTTAAGAGCCGTCACAGTTTTATCAAAGACACCATGCCGCTCGATTCAGCTCCATCCAAGGCTAGGGTAGAACTGTGGTCAAAAAGGTACCCTCCTGACAATATTCATATCCCAGCTGCCACCAGGACACGATCTGGTCCATATGGAAGTCACTGAACAGACTGCGGTCGGGCGTTGACAGGTGCGGGGAACTCATGAAGAGGTGGCTTCTCTGATAACGACAAGTGTGACACACTTGTTGTCCTGCCCAACTTCTCCAGTTTCCTGCACTCGGAAGGTCCTTTTTGAAGGCAACCAAAAGGCTATTTGGGCTAAGCTTTTATAGTCGGTTTTGCCATTGACTCGAAAAGAAGAAAAATAATCCTTTCGTTCGAAAGATAGTGCCACTTTTGGGGTATAGATATGGTTCCAAGTACAGGATCACTAAAATAAATCTGTCTTTAATTTGTTTGATCAATTCTATGTAGAATGCATGGTTAATAGTTGTTCTACGTTCTGATACATGCACTTTTCATTATTATCTTTTTTTTTTTGACGGCGTTTTATAAAATATTATACATTATTTTGGTTGAGAACAAAAGGTACGTAAACTGGACCCCATTACACATAGTACATTGGAGGCTAGAAAGGTACGTCAAATGTGTAAAATGTACGCTAACGGCAACACTGCTAATCTGTGCTCGCACAATGTATATAATTATTTTTTTTAATGGCAATCAACCTACTAACTAGGTTATTTGTGCCAAGGTCAAGGTAATAAAAAAGTAACCAAATGAAAATAAATACATAAAATAATAAGTGATCAGAAATACTTTTATAAAAAACAATATATTATAAGATGAATGGAAACAAGTTAAAGTTTTATGTGATTAGATTTACAGAATAAGGCCAGAGCCCGGAAGATATGAATATCTCTAGAAGAAAGCAGGCAAGCAAAACAAGTTGGAAGAGGAACTTTTAAGGAATATAATATTTCAAAAAAATCTGAGTGAGAGAAAAGAGGACAGATGAAGAAAATATGATCCACGGAACCTTCCTCCAGGCCGCATTCATATGGAGGAGTTCCGGATATGTAACTTGGCAAGATGGACTGGCGAGATGCAGTGACCTAGTCTAAGACGAATTAGGGAAGATGTAAAAGATTTCGGTAAGTAAATTTTGGAAAACCAGGGTTTTCGGGGAACATCAGGTTGGATTTTAAAGAAATATGAACCACGGTGCATAGCTGAGACTCTCCAGTGGGAGAACCAGGTCTGATGAAGAGAGACAATGGGAAGAGATAAGAGATCATCCGGGTAAATTCTAAAGTGGCGTTTATCACCGCAAAGTACCGCATCCTTGGCAGCCAGATCAGCAGACTCATACCCTAAGATTCCTACGTGACTCGGGATCCAAGCTAAAATAATATTCATCCCAAGTCTAGCGCAGTGAAGGAGGCGGTCCTTGATATGGAATAAAATGGCGCTATGAGAGTTCAAATGAAAAGGGTTAGAGAGAAGTGATTGAAGACAGCTGAAAGAATCAGAAAGGATCAAACACCGTCTTCAATTCAATGTTACAGCGTAATTAATACTTTCAAGTACTGCCAATCATTCCCCGGAGTATACAGAGGAATGTGGAGGGCATTTGAATTTTTGACAGATATTATATTGGGAGTGAAAGGTTCCAGCACCTACACATCCAGAAGTAGATAACTTTGAAGCGTCCGAGAAAATAGTGTGCCAGCACGCCAGTCACGGTTAATAATATCAGCAAATAATTTATCGCTATGGGGTTCATCTTTGCAAATTCCGAAATTTAAAATTATGTGGGGAAGAAATAACTAAAAACAAACAGAGGGAGATTAGATGAACGGAAAATAGCATCTTTTACCGAGGATACACTTCGAAAGCTGATAACGAGGCATGGGGCATCTTAAGAGTACTAACAGACGATCGGATCGGACTGCTCCGAATTTAGCTCCGGACCACGATTTTGTCCAATAACGTTGCGGATTGACCCAAACGACAATTTTGCTATTGGGCAAAATCGTGGTACGGAGCTAAATTCAGGGCAGTCCGATCCGATCGTCTATTAGTACTTTTATGTTTCCAGTAGGAGGAAGAGGAGAAGTATCTATTAAGAAGGGAGAGTTTGGGTAGAATGGGATGATTAGAAAAGCGAATAGCGCGAAATAAAAAGCGGTCGGATAAGAAACGTCGTCTGATGAATAGAGGGGGCTCAACGCATTCAACTTGAAGCGCATTTATTGGGGAGGACTTCATGGCCCCAGAAATGATTCGAAGAGCTTTAGATTGCATTAAGCCCAATTTACGCAAAGCAGCCTTGTTCGCTGGTTCTAGTAAAAAAATGCCATAATCTAAGCAACTGCGGATCACAGCATTGTATAATAATTTTAAAGAAAAGGGGTGAGCACCCCACCAAACTCCCGACAAACATCTTAAAATATTAAGATTACGCTCGCATTTGGTTGTTATGTATTCAACATGTGGAATACCTGATAATTAGGAATCGAGAATAACGCCTAAAAACTTAACAAAAGGGCTATATTGAATAGGGGTATCACCAATTAGGACAGGAAGGTGTGGAACAATTCTCTTTCTTGAGAAGGTAACCAAATTACATTTAGATGGAGATAGGGACAAACCATGTTGAGAGAGCCAAGAATTTAAACTAGTTAAGGAATTCGAGATGGTAGTTGTGATCTTATCAAAATGATGGCCAGAAAAATAAATTAGCAGGTCATCAGCGTATTGAAGAACTCTACATAGGCCAACAGATTTGTCCAAATTGGATGTGTATATATTGTACAAAAGGGGGCTTAGGACTGAGCCTTGAGGAAGGCCTCGCCAAATAGTTCTCGAAGGGGAAACTGAAGGATCACTACATCTATCTTTCAGATAGTAAATTTTGAACAAAATTTAGGAGACGGGATGGAATGCCTAGATCCCGCATTCTAAGCCAAAGAAGGGGGAGTTGAACGTTATCATAAGCGCCAGTTATGTCCAAAAAAGCTGCAACAACTGACTCATTTCTAGAGAAAGATAATCGAATATCAGTTGTGAAAATAGCTAAACTATCAATACAACTTCTAAACTTTCTGAATCCAAATTGAGTCCGAGCTAAAAGATCTTCACTCTCCACAAACCATTCTAGTCTATTCTTGATCAGATGCTCGATGATTTTGATGCAAACTGATGAAAGGGCTATTGGGCGGTAGGAGTGTGGGTCTTCCGAATCTTTGCCCGGTTTCAAGACGGGCATGATAAGTTGGGATTTCCAATTATAAGGTATGATTCCAGAAGCAAACATAGTGTTAACTAAATCCAAATAATATAAAAGGAAATCGTCACAAGCATTAACAAAGAAGGAGTACGGGATACCATCGATCCCAGCCTTTAATACAAATTTAAGTTCTGTAATAGAAAAGGGGCGGTCCAAATTATGAGATATAGGGGGGGGCGGAAAATGAAGGGAGTTCTAACTGGGATGGGACAAAAGCTGGGGCCAAAATATCCATGTAGCTTTCGGCCCAATGGAGAGATGAAGGACAAAAATGATAGGCAGGATTATAGGCACCCCGATACCTAAGAATGATTTTCCAAAACAGAGTAGAAGGAGTGGAGGGGGAAATTGATAAACAAAAGGATTTCCATCCTTCCTGTTTTTTAGAACGTAGGAGAAGTTTTGTTTTTGCGATTATACGGTTTAAATTACAATAGTTGTCTAGAGAGAGATTAAAAGCATAGGCCAGTTCAGCTTCTTTACGGGCAAGAATAGCTTGAGTGCACTCACGGTCCCACCATGGGGGAGAAGGGAGTTTTCCAGATGAAATAGGTTTAAGAGAAAAGGAGGAATCAGCACTGGAAATAAGAATGGAGGATAAGGCGTCGGAACATAAATAAATTTTATCTATGGAAATAGGTGGTAAACTGGAGAGTTTAATACTTAAAATTGACGAAAAAGAGGACCAATCAGCAGAACTTAAATTATGTTTTAAAAGAGTATTTCGAGAAGGGGGCCTAGGTAGAGAGGGGGAAGGGAGATTAAGAATGATTGGGAAATGATCACTGCCAAAAGTAGTGTTGAGAGTCTCCCAGGAAAGTTGGGAGGCGAAATCCGGAGAACAGAGTGATAAATCGACAGCACTCGGCGCGTCACCGGGGCGAACGCGGCGAGTTGGGCTACCGGTATTTAAGAAACAGAGGTCGCAGGAATCAAGAAGGTCAATTAATTGAAAACCAACCGAGTCCGACTTTCCACAACCCCACAGTGGGTGGTGACAGTTAAAATCTCCCATGATTATTATTGGTCGGGGGAGAGCGTCGAAGATACGTTTTACCTCGGCTAAAATACAACTATTAGGGTAAGGAATATAAAGAGATACATAAGAAATATTTTTAATGCGAACTGCAACTAAACAAAATTCATTATTATGAGGGATAGAGAATGTAGAGAATTGAACATGGTTGCGGATGAATAAAGCGCATCCGTTAGCTTGGGCGCGATTATCACAGACTGAGATGAAGCCAGGAATTTTGAAAATGGAATTTGGTTTTAACCAAGTTTCAGAGAGAGCTAGAATAAAAGGATTGTATTTGTTAATGAGGAAAGTGATGTTTTTTAATATATAAACTTCTACAATTCCATTGTATCATGGTGTCCATTAACACTATTTAAAGCAGTTAAAAAAGAAGAGAGAAGAGGAGCGACGAGGGACAACATATTATCTCCTTTAAAAGAGGAAGAGAAAATTTTTATAACAGATTTGCACAAAAGGGTGAGTTCTTTTAATAGTTTTTCGGAATCAAGAGGAGGATTATCTAGGGCAGATCCATTTGGAAGACAAGAAATAGGATCCTTCGTTAAAGAGTGGTGAGCATGACGGTCATAACCTGGTTGAACTGTAGGGGGGAGGCGGGGGGTTAAAAATACGGTTTTTCTATTAGATTGAGAGGGGGCAGCAACATTTGAGTACAATTTTTTGGGGACATTGAGTTTATCAGCTTCAAAATAAGAAATATTCTGATCAGCCATCGTTTTCTTGATGTTACATTGTCTTACATACTCCGGGCAGCTTTTACTCTTGGCTGGGTGATTGGATCCAGGGCCTTCAGGGCAGTTGGCACACTTAGCAGCATCCACGCAGTTGGAGCCTGAATGGTCTTTACCACACTGGAAGCAGCGGACTGTCTTAGCACGGCATTTATTCTGGGTATGACCAAATCTGCAGCACCTGAAACACTGTACGGTAGGGTATGAATATATCTCAACTGGGAGGGAGTTATAAAGTAAAAATATCCTCGGAGGCAAAACCTGACCGTCAAAGGTAACTAAGACAGTCTGCGACGGGACCCAAGAGTGAGAGCCATCAGGGGATAGTTTTTAATAATTTAATCTGCGGACTTTGAGAACTCTACCGCAGCCTACCGGGACACTGATGAGAGAAGCCGTTTCTTCTTGGGATAGATCAGCAGGGACACCATGAACCAGTCCAAGCTGGGTCACGTTGTAAGTCGGTATAAACGTTTTATATTTATGCATCAAAAGGGTGGGGGATTCTAAAAAGGAATTGGCCGCATCTACCGAGTGAAATTGTAAAGAGATTCGGTTGCGACCAATCTTTTTCATGGAGCCATCTATTATATCAGGGAATTCTCGGAACCTGCTATGTACGAGTATAAACTTCCCGAAGGAAATCGGGTGGAGGGTCGTCCCAGAGTCAGGAAATTCTTTGAGGAGCTGAACATGAACCAAAAAGGGGCCAGTGTAATTTTTAGAGTAAAAGAGTGTGCCAGCGTCCCCTAGGGTCAGCTGTGACTGGGATGACTGACAAGGGACAGAAGCGTCTGGTGAGGTTATCAAGAGGGGATTTGGGGTGAGGGAGTTGCGAATAGAACGTTGACCCAGCAGTAGAGATGAGTCAAGACCCAAGCTTTGGACATTGTCTTGGGAGAGGGAATGAGGGATTGCACGAGGATTCGTTACCACCGAATCGAAGCTCGAGTGAGATGAAAAACGGGATCTAGAGTGTGATCTGGAGCGTGATCGAGAGCGGGACTTATTCGACCGTCGTTTATAGTGGTGTTTGCACCTTCTCCTTCCATGACTCTCTTCTGGGACAGATTGGATCACAACATACGCACCGGGAGAGTTCGGGGTTATAAACGTACCCCCACCAGGGTCATCCCCTGGTGGGAATGGGGAATCTGTCATTGAAATGAATAGATAATTATAATAAATATATAAATATATATAGTCAAGTCAAATCTGATCAGATAATGTATAAATATAGGAAAACTTTTAATATAAATTTAAATTTTCCTTTTTTACACTTGACACCCTAAACCATTCACCAGTATTATAATTACTGACGTCCAATATATAAGCGCAGTAGTGTAGAGCAAGGAGGTTTTAACCCACGCTATGCGTAGCGTGGGTTAAAACCTCCTTGGTGTAGAGCAAGGAGGTTTTAACCCACGCTAGAGCGAAGCGTGGGTTAAAACCTCCTTGGTGTAGAGCCAAGCCGGTGAAGAAGATCGGACGATGGCTTCATCGTTTTGAAACGAGTTTTTGATTGAATGAAATTGAATGAATGAATGATTGGTTTCTTTCTTTCTGTCGTTTTCTAAGGTTTTCAGAGAGGTTCGTTTTCCAACATTTGAAGATGGCAGTCGTGTTTTTATTTCAATTTTAGTTTTATATGTTTATTGAAGTGTTTAATGAATAATTTTGATTGGGGATTATTGTTGAAAGAGGTTGTACATCATAACTTGCACTGGCTGATTAGATTTAGCTGTATTCCTCTATGACATTTGTCTTGTACATCATTCGTGTCATTCGTGTCGTCGTATTTGTTTTTTTGAGTAATCTTGTGTATATCGGCGCAGGAGGCCATAATATCATAATCCCAAGTCTCACAAGGATATAGTGGGTTCAGGTATAATTAACCAGGATCGAATTATTGTCACATCACGTTTCGTGCTCCGGGCTTATGATGAGGCACCCGGACCCTTCTGTTCCAGTCTGACCCTGGGTAGCTATTACAGTTGACTCCATGTTTGCACATCCTGTGCTGTGATACCACTAATCGTTAGTTCAGGAGTTGTTATTATGATTCGTTTTGGATCCAGGACGATCGCAACCCTCCACTCAGATGTTTGTTGTGACGTCCTTTCACCTTGACGCTTCATAAGATCGACAGCTAACTAAATACTCAGCTGCCAGTCTATTCCTGAAGCAAGGAGGCCTCACTCGGTGTCGCAAAGAAGGTGCTGCTAAGTAGTATGTGCCTACACGGCCGTCCTGACAACACGACCGTCCTCGGGCGTTAATCCATTAACAATGTCCTAAAACAAATAAAAACAAGATCACCAAGCAATCCGCTCGTCTATCCTGACAATCAAGATCATCATCACACACAAAACTGAAACCACTCATTGTGAAGTTACTCTGAAGGCATGTGCCCCTTCAACCCAACTCTGAAAGCATGTACCCTTTCGACCATCTCACTATGGACCGGATGACATCTTTCCCACATAAATCACGGACAGGACCAGTGTGTCCGTTCGACCATCCCTAATGGGCACGGTGACCAGATCCACCACTGTCCTTCCAACCATCAACAAAGCCTGGCCCGGACCAGTGTGTCCCTTCGACCAGCCCCGATAGGCATGGACCGGATCCGCCACTGTCCGACCAGCTTCGCAAACACAGATTGGGCCAATGCGAACCTTCAACCACCCAACCAAGTCGGGCTGGCCCGTACGACATTGCCCTCTCTATCAATTCCACAAACATAGATTGGACCAATGCGAACCTTCAACCACCCAACGAATCGGGCTGGCCCGTACGACATTGTCCTTTCTATCAGCTCAACAGTAATCACCCTACAACCACCCAAACCAACTGAGTAACTTCAAATCATATTATCAACATAGCAATTTCAAATTACGTGCGTCACAATATCATACTATCTCACAATAAGGAACATGCTCACCAGATATCCATAAGGTAGGTATCAACAACATAATTCTGTCTATGTACAGACAGTCCACATTATTCGAAATTCCCATATATTCCATTTCTGCTGTTCGATATTGCTAAGAATATGGCTCTGGCTTGTTGATTTTCATCATCAATCACAATGTATCAAAATCAATACAATGTCTATCTCTTTTCTTCCTCCATGCCTCTTCCCATTTTAATTTGGAATCGACCCCCTGAATATATTTTCAAACGTTGGCTCTGTCGTTATAATCGACCACAATATTTTTTGTAAGTTCTTACATTTTCATCCACCAAATAGCTCTTTGGCATCCCAGGGGTTATTTAGATTTGTTTCCCTTTGTCAATATTTAGCACAGACTCAAAGTGGTGCTCTTCTTCTCAGCGCATCACATAATCCGTACCACCGGAGCTGACTTTATTGAAGTTTGTCTAGAATAGGCGATACTTTGAAACTGCCACTAACATGTACGTTCCTGAGTCTATCCAATTAAGTTCCACCGGCCCATCTAAGCATTTTCATCTCGGTTACATGGATTTTGGTTGCATAGTTTTATTAATTATCCAACATTCGTCCCTGTAGAGCATCGCGAGTCTACCACAGATTTTCAAACAATCAATCAAATCGTTTATTTGCTAGAAGAACATCTTTCAATTTGAACACATCCTCTAGATTAACGCTGTGTCCCCATAAATAGCACACCATAGCTAAGGACTGACGACAGACCTGATATCCATGATATGCAGTTAGTGTAGCATCTTTTGATATTGTTTGGGAAACTCTCATTGACGCAAATACGAATCTACTGAGTCTTTCACGCACTGAGTTGACACGAAATTGCTAATAAAGATGCTCATTATCATTGAGACTCAAAAATGTTGCTTCTCCACTATTTTGTAAACTTGTATTTAGTGCTCTTGGTTTCAACTGGCATCCTACAGTCACAGAGCATGCCTAACAGCGATCACCATTTCAACCAGTCAGCATTAGCTGTGTGATCAAATTATTTTGTTTCGTTTCATTTCATTGCATTTTGTTTTTATTTAATCGGTATTCATTCAGATTTCGTTATTTCCATTTTAATTTTACAGACATCTGGTTAATCTGGTTAATGTTGTATAAAAACACCGTAGGAACACATCGTCGCTACCGTACGTAACTTTGATTCCATTCTACATAGTCGAAAATTACATAATTTCACAACCACAAGCAAGTCTTGTCTTCTTCGTATGTACCGTAAGCGCCTTTAACATCCTTTTTTTTTAAAAATTCATCAACGCCTTTCTAATTTACGATACTTTTGCAAATTACGCTTTTTGTCACCATCTAAGCGCATATAATTTTGAACATTACGACATATCAGGTATTAAAACTCATTAAACTTGATTCCTTTTTATCATAAAATGTATGTACAGCACCTAATTTTCTTGATTGTACTTGTTGCTCAACAATTTCTCGGCACGACTGTACTTTTACGCAGATCCATGAAACTGAAATGCTTGCACACATGATTAAAATATTGAGCTGTGTCTCTTTATCCCACTTCTGATATCGGCGCAGGAGGCCATAATATCATAATCCCAAGTCTCACAAGGATATAGTGGGTTCAGGTATAATTAACCAGGATCGAATTATTGTCACATCACGTTTCGTGCTCCGGGCTTATGATGAGGCACCCGGACCCTTCTGTTCCAGTCTGACCCTGGGTAGCTATTACAGTTGACTCCATGTTTGCACATCCTGTGCTGTGATACCACTAATCGTTAGTTCAGGAGTTGTTATTATGATTCGTTTTGGATCCAGGACGATCGCAACCCTCCACTCAGATGGTTTGTTGTGACGTCCTTTCACCTTGACGCTTCATAAGATCGACAGCTAACTAAATACTCAGCTGCCAGTCTATTCCTGAAGCAAGGAGGCCTCACTCGGTGTCGCAAAGAAGGTGCTGCTAAGTAGTATGTGCCTACATGTATATTATTATATTTTCTACGTTATTGTTTTCTTACAAAGTCTTTCATTTATATTGATTTCCGAGATCACGACCTCTAAATCATATAACTTATCATGGTAGCTTGAGCGAATGGTAACTTTCGTGTGTGAAACAAGAAAATTGTGCTCGTAGTGATGTACCTGCCATTGGTGAGCTACGATTTTTTTTTCGGAAATTTATTGAAGTTAAATGGAACCTGAAGTAAGTGAAACTAGAGAAATACCCTCAGGAGACGGGAATAACGTAAGAATGAATAATTTACAGGCAGGCAGTACTAGTGGTAGTGGACATTTCCCGTCATTTGAGAAATTAGACGGAATGTCAAATTATTCGACATGGAAGGTTCAGATGGAACTGTTCCTTATAACTGAGGATCTGTGGCATTATACTAAGAGCACACCACTAGAGAGCGACGTTGCAGGTCTACGAAGAGACAATATTGCTCGCGCAAAGATACTGCTGATGATAAAATCCCACTGCCTGGTACACGCACGTAAAGCAAAGACAGCAAAAGAGAGTTGGCAAGCCTTGGCTGCTGCTTTTGAAGATAAAGGAGTTAACCATAGGTGTCGCCTGCTAGGACGTCTTGTTAGTCAGAGACTTTCAATGTATGAATCTCCACGTCAGTATGTTACAGAGATTATGAGGATCGCTGGTGAACTAGATGACATAGGCAAGGAAGTAGATGCTGAGCTACTAGCTGCTCTGATGCTACAAGGTCTAGGAGAGGAGTATACGCCTTTGAGGATGGCAATTGAAAACAGCAATGTAGTACTAACGACGGACTATGTAAAAACGAAATTGATACAAATTGATGATAAGCCGAGAGAGCTTAGACAGAGTGAGTCAGAGGAACCCTCTACGAGTGCTATGGTTTCTGTTAAACAAAAGAATAACAGAAATCAAGGATGGAAGCAACAGAAGTCGAATCAAAAAAAGATTCGATGTTTTATATGTAATGGAGAACATAAAGCACTTGTTTGTCCTAAGAACCCGAACAACAAGAAAAGCAATTATGCTAACGCTACCACAGTCTATTCTACAATTGAAAATTCGCATAAATCTGTTGACTGGATTCTGGATTCAGGGGCATCTTCCCATATGACTCCAAGGAAGGATTGGTTACAGAACTTCGTAAAGCTAGAAGAGCCAACGCAAGTTATGTGTGCGAATGGAAGTAGAATGAAAGGAGAAGGACGAGGTGACGTGTGTTCTAGAGAATTAGATTTCACAGTCAATGGAGCGTTGTATGTTCCGGATTTAGCTGCGAACTTGATGAGTGTAAGTACGTTAGTTGAACGGAATAGAGTATTAGTGTTTTTCAAAAAGAGGTTGTGAGATTTATTTAGAAGATGACTGTAAAGTGAAAGGCGAGGTGAAAGCGATATGTAAGGTAGAGAGAGGAATTTATAAACTAAAATCTGATTCTGCCAATACTAATATTGCATTAGTTTCAGCTGTGAAGAGCAATGCTGATCTTAACTTATGGCACAAGCGCCTTGGTCATCTAGGAGTGTACAACATTAAATTATTAAAGGAAAAGTATGCAGCAGGTATAAATTTTCCAAACACTAATGACAAACTGGATTGTATTTCGTGCTTGAAAGGTAAGCAAACTTCATTACCTTTTCCAAAAACAGGAGCAACACGAGCTACTGATGTTCTTGAGTTAATCCATAGTGATGTGTGTGGTCCAATGGAAACTAAATCTTTCTCAGGTCAAAGATATTTCTTAACCTTTATTGATGATAAAACTAGGAAAACTTTTGTTTACACTTTACGCGAAAAGAGTGAAGTTTATTCGAAATTAGTTGAATTTAAAACTTTAGTAGAAGCTCAAACGGGTAAACGGTTAAAAACTATCCGAAGTGACAACGGTACCGAGTATGTTAATAAAAAGGTTAATGATTTTTTAAAAGAAAATGGTATTGTTCATCAATTAACTGTGGACTATACTCCAGCTCAAAATGGTGTAGCTGAACGAGCAAATAGAACTATTGTAGAACGAGTAAGAAGTATGTTGGAAGAAGCAAACTTACCGAAGATTTACTGGACAGAAGCAGTACATACAGTAGTATTTTTGAAAAACAGATCGCCTACTATAGCTGTAAAGGGCATGACCCCAGAAGAGGCATGGACAGGTAAAAAAGTGAATTTGAGTTTTTTACGAGTATTTGGGTGTCGTGCGTTCATGCATATTCCAAATGTTAAAAGGAAGAAACTGGATCCAAAGAGCATGGAACTGGTATTCATTGGCTATTGCGAAACGACTAAAGGGTATCGTCTCATACATCCTCAAACACACAAGATTTATAAAGCAAGAGATGTAGTATTTTTCGAGAACCAGAAGAGAGACATAGAAGGTGTTAACAAAGAAGTTGTTAAACGAGAAGTACCCAAAGAAGTTAAAGAAGAAGTGCCACCTTTAGGGAATAGTCATGATCCGTCGTTTGGTGAGAGAAATCCAGTGATGCCACCCATTACACAAGAGATACCGTCCAATAGAGAAGAACATGTCTCGGACATTGATACAATTACTGACGATGTGTCCGTAAGAGATACTAGTCTAGAGAGTCCAGCAAGAAACATTGTTGAAAATTTTCCATCTACTTCCAGAGATAGTGAAGCTGAACCAGTGGAAATTCCAGAGAGGAGATATCCATTGAGAGATAGGAAACCAAAAGAGTTAAAAGACTGTATCTTGTATCAAGCAGCTGAAGAGACTAGAAGTGATCCTGTTACTCTAGAAGATGCCTTATCAAGAGATGATAAAGAAAAATGGAGAGAAGCTATTGCATCTGAATTGAATTCTTTGAAGAAGAATAAAACATGGGAACTAGTAGAAAGTGCTAATGCAAAAGGAAATTTTGTTGATTCAAAATGGATTTTTAGAATCAAAAAAGAGCCGGGGGGAGAATTAGGTATAAAGCACGTCTAGTAGCAAGAGGCTTTACACAAGTGAAGGGTGTTGACTACAATGAGACATTCTCGCCTGTAGTGCGTCATAGCACATTAAGATTGCTTTTAGCAATAGCTGCTGAAAATTACTTAAAAATAGATCACATGGATGTAGTAACCGCATTCTTGAATGGAGATCTAACCGAAAGGGTTTACATGAAACAGCCTAAAGGTTTTGAAGAAAAAGGAAAAGAGGATCATGTTTGCTTGTTGAAGAAGGCTCTTTATGGTTTAAAACAAGCACCAAGAGCTTGGAACGATAAACTCAACAATTCTCTGTTAGAGTTAGACTTTGAGAGGTCAGACAATGAACCATGCGTTTATTTCAGGAAGAGGAAGAACAGTTTAATGATCATTGCTGTTTACGTGGACGATCTTCTTATTTTTTGGAATAACGAGAACGAGAAAAAGCTCATTAAACGTCAGTTGCAAAATAAGTTTGATATGAAGGATCTGGGAAAAGTTGATGTTTTCTTGGGAATCAAGATCAAAAAGGAGAAAGGAGTAATAAGCTTGAACCAAAAAGAATATACACAGAAGATACTAGAGACTTTTGGAATGGCAAATTGCAAGAGTGTAACTACGCCATTGGATCCAAAGACGAAGCTGATGAAACCAAAGGAGGAAAATTATGTTCCACCAAGCGAATTACCATACAGAGAGCTGATTGGTTCGCTTATGTATCTGTCTGTATGTTCAAGACCGGATATTGTTTTTGCAACGAGTTTTTTAAGTCAATTTAACAATTGCTACAATAATATGCATTGGCTTGCAGCAAAAAGAGTATTAAGATATCTAAATGGTACTAAAGACTTTGAAATAACTTTCAAAAAGTCAGGTAAGACTCTTTATGGATATGTGGATGCAGACCATGCTGGAGATATTGTTGATCGAAGATCATACAGTGGTTTTGTATTTTTATTTGCAGATGGCCCTGTATCTTGGGAAAGTAGGAAGCAAAAAACAGTTGCTTTGTCGAGTGCCGAAGCTGAATATGTGGCACTATCTGAAGCATGTAGAGAGTCTGTATTTTTGAGGAGACTGTACACTGAACTCACTGAGAATGTTGTTTCTTCCTTGAAGCTACTTAGTGACAGTCAATCAGCAAGAGATATATTGCTGAGAATCCAGTTCATCATCAGAGGACAAAACATATAGACGTGAGACATCACTTCATCAGAGACTTGGTGAGGGCTAAGGCTGTGTCTATAGAGTATGTGTCGACTGAAAGAATGATGGCTGACCTGCTGACGAAAGGAGTTGGAAGGTTGAAGCATGAAGCTTGTCTGAGAGGGATTGGCTGCAGAGTGAAAGTTAAGGAGGGGTGTTGAAAGAGGTTGTACATCATAACTTGCACTGGCTGATTAGATTTAGCTGTATTCCTCTATGACATTTGTCTTGTACATCATTCGTGTCGTCGTATTTGTTTTTTTGAGTAATCTTGTGTATATTATTATATTTTCTACGTTATTGTTTTCTTACAAAGTCTTTCATTTATATTGATTTCCGAGATCACGACCTCTAAAACGGCCCATACAAAGCCCTGCCTGTAGGGCCCTGCTTGCAGTGCGCACTGCCAATCGTACCGTGTGTGGTCTTGCAGGGCCGATGTAACGGCTATTTCGTCGGCCCTGCATGCCCACACAAAGTACGATTGGCAGTGGCACTGCAAGCAGGGCCCTGCAGGCAGGGCTTTGTATGGGGCCCTTTAATCATATAACTTATCAATTATGCAGTAAACAACATTTAAAGTGAACATCTATTAGAAGATTGGAATACATGCATTTTCCGAAATTTTTGGATGGAGAGAAGCGGACTTCGTGACTTCAATAATTTTCCATATCAACTTATTGGAGTCATCATGGTGCACAGGCTTTCCTCGTCGTCGATCTTCGAGATGTGGATTCCTGTGTAAATCAATCTTTCACTGGACATCGCCATAATTTTGTAACAATTCCTTTACTTTGACATTGGCGAAATACGTTTTGTAATGAGATGTGATGCCATTAAATAAATATACAAGGTTTTCAGAGTATATAATCGGCTTTTTGGCGGGAACTCGACATGGGCGTTTGCCTGCTTAATTGAAATTTTGTTTTTTTGTGCATTTAGTGATTTAGTGGATAATAAAGATAGTGTGTTATGCAGTAAATTTACTACGGAGTGCGCAGCTGATGAAGATTTCAAGTGATCTCGTGTTTAAGCCCCGTTTGTGTTGTCCCAAAAAGTCACGAACATTTTCGTAAAGTTCACTATCGCTTTACGAGGGGAGCAAAAAGAAAGATTAAACACATCAGACATGGCTGTATGGGCTTTGTACTCTTTGCCTTTCCGAAAGGAAGAACGAAACCAAAAAAAAAAAAAGAGTATATAATCTGTGGTATATGTCACTAGAGCGTTCGTTAGAGCGTTTTGTCGTTTTTCGCCTAACTCCTTGGCCCTTGCTTTTCGCCGCAATATTTTTAAAAAGAAATTCTTAAATATTTATTATATTTTATATACATACATATCTAGAAAATATGGAACAAGTGGCTTTATCCATAGAAGGCGAAATTTTCAAAGTCAAAAAAGATATTCTTTGTGATCACAGTGATTACTTTCGTGCTATGTTTAGTGGAAATTATATGGAAAATAATCAGCAAGAAATCGCCATAGACGTAAATAACTATTATAATAATTAGATTATATAGTCCGTACATACATAACATCACATCTCTTAGATTGTCCAAACAAGCTTGAGGTATAACCTAATTATTCTGTAAATTTAAATATCAATTTTTACGTATTATTTCAGGTTGTAGATGCAACTTCAATGAAAATAATTGTACAGTACATGGAAATTGGTCTTGTAGATCTTTTCGAGTACCCAATGTCTACAATTGGTGACCTGGCAATGGCAGCAAACTTCTTACAAATAACAGAACTTATAAAACAAATTGAATACACCTTAGAACTTCAGTTATCAATTTCTAATTGGATGGAAATTATGGGAATAGCTGAAAATGCATCATACATAAAGTTGGGACAGTTTTCTGCTGCGTTCGGACTCCTGTCTTTTAGAAATATGAAGCCCGAATATGTTCCATCTATTCACAAATTGTTTTGGTATCTTTCCCATCCTTATTTAGATGCAGGAAATGAGTTAGAAGTTTTCAAATTTGGCTTTAAATGGATTATTCAAGCAGAAACTGGTGCTGATGCTTTATTGATAATTTTAGGCTGTTTGGATGTTAAACGACTAACATTGAGTGAATTAGCAGAGATAAGAAAAATTATAAAAGATTATGAAATCAGTCTGGCCGCCAAAGTTATAGATTGTCTATTAGAAGTTTTTATAGAAAATGTTGAAGTATCATTCACAGAAATAGCAGAACAGAAAAAACCATTAAGTGAAAAGTTTACAGAGAGGGTCTATAGTGAAGTATTGAATTTGATAAAAGAAAGTAAAAGGAGGATTCTTAGTTATATTCCTGTAGTTCCCATTTGGAAGGTTAAAGATAAGAAACCGGAGTACACAGCACACTTTATGTATAAATTTTCACAGAAGTCCGGGTTTGACCCGTGGTTAGAAGTTGCAGAGAAAAATCTTTGGGGTTGGAGTGTGGCAGCATGGGGACCGATGAGACTTGTTGTTGTATGCGGGGAATTTGGGAGAGGTTCTGGGATGTTCATGAAGGATGTAAAAGTGTATGACACTTTGAAAAAGGAATGGACACAACATGGTGTTGAGATGCCCTCTAGAAGACATGCTGGTGTGGCTGTTGTTGATGACTCCTTATTTATTGTGGGAGGAGTAGGTGGGTTTAGGTCAGTTTAACAACTTTAAGAAAAAATATTGTAAAATCTGTATTTGTAGCTGATTTACACAAAGGCAACATTTTTCAATAGGCCGGGATGATGCTAGCTAGAAGAAGAAGACGGATGCATCTATAGGAAAGAAAGAGAAAACTATTTGATTATTTCTTTCTTTACTAAAGTTGCACCCCTTTGGCGGTTCAACAGCTCTGACACCAGGGTTTGTGAGGTCGGTCATCAAACTTTCAACCCAGATGATATGATGATGACCCCTGAGAGGCACCAAAATTTTGACTTTGTTTAAATGAGCTATTACGCCTATCATATAATTATTTTTCTCATGTATTGCAGGGTTGTATTGGACACTGCTGTCATATATGACTTGAAGCAAAGAACCTACAGGAAAATAGCAAAGCTTCCAGATGCTATCCAAAACCCTGCTGTCTGTTCTCATGAAGGAACAGTCTATGCTGCTGGTCATAATAATATCTACCGATATGAAGACCTCGGGGAAAAGGATCAATGGGTCAGAGTTGCTAGCACTGACATCAGAATGAGCTGTATGGTCTCATACAATGGGTTCATTTATTGCACTCAAAACTTTTTCAGTTACCTGCACAGATTCAAGCCTGATGTTGATAATAAATTGACCCTTGTTACTTCTTTTACAAATCCACCAGCTGCCATTTGTAACTTAGGTAAGAAATATTTATTTTTGTAAAATAATACAATAATGTTAACTGAATAATGGATAATTACTTGAATTCTGTTGAGATATAAAAAAAAAATACAAACTTGGTAATAATAATAATAATTTATTATTCACATTTTAAGCTCATTTTAAGGTTTAAGAAATTATCCAATAACAAATTTATAAATGACCACTATCCAAAAAGTGTGAAATCTATTCTACTATTGATCTTGAATAAACTATTTTCTCAGTTTTTGTTATGATGTATAATCAATCAAATAAGTAAATCATATCTCGGAACATGACAAAAAAATTTTTGCATATTTGGCAAACAAATAAGCCTTCCCTTTGATAGATTTTATAATTTGTGAATACTCTGTATCTTGGCTCTATATTTATTTTTGAACATGAATGTGCATATTTATTTTTATTTTCAGGAGACCGTCTTTTAGTTTTCACAAGAACAGTTTGTGGTCAATCAGATTCGATAAGTGTGGAAGAATTCACTGGTAAAGTTCCAGATGAAAAGCCCAAAGTACTGTTTGCTCAAAATGAAACCGAAATGAAGATCAACGATGTGGCGGGGTCTTGTAGCCTGGTGATGACTTTCCCTCCGGTTGCTCAGGAAATCTCACAATATCATAGAAGATACCTCATGAAATATGCTGAGCAGTCATAATGGCAAATAATAAATTAAGCTGCGTCAAATAGTCTAAATATAAACTGTTTAAATATTTTGATACTTATTAGTTAAAGACCAATACAATCACTTCACAAAAGATGATAAACTATTTTATTAAGGGTAGATTACGACCCACTAAGAATATTTACAACCTCATATCTGGTGTCCCGTGTGGTGCCGGCAAAGAATAGTAGCATCCCATACATACTGGGTGTTGTCGTAATAGGCGACTAAGGGTTATAAACTGGTGGATGGGCAGCAGCATCCTCCTGTGTATCATACCATCATACTTATTGCGGTCACCTTCGACCAATGCGGTCACCTACAACCGCGGTCCATGGTGCCAGCCGTAATGCTGACAAGCGAGGTGAATAGGTACTTCCCCTCTACATTTTTTCAGCAAAAGCTAGAAGCTCTCTGTCCTGTAGTGGATATTTCATGGGATGGGGCCACTACACGAACCAGATCATAATGATCTGGTTCATGAAGTGCCGAAAATATTACCACTCTACTTCAAACCCATAGGTGTCCTAAAAGGCGACTTACCAAATTATAGGCATATCGTACATACTTAACGTAACATGGCGACTCCCAATTATTCTACGCATTCTTGCTATGTTTAGAGGTAGTTCCCTATTTAGTAGACTTTTAACGATGTGATGTATTTTTCGGAAAAGGGTGATTTTTCGACTCCTGGTTCTTTAATATGTTACTCAAACCATGAAACTGAAAAACTTTCACTGGAAACATCATTTTTCGATGTTTCTTTGGGAAAGTTGTTCAGATTCGTGTTCTGTTCTGATTACCCTATTATAATTTGGCAAGGTCCCAAAATAACCCCGTAATTCACTATAAACCTGGGTTGGAAGATTTTAGAATACGAAAATAACTGATATTTAAAATTAGTCCGATAATTGCTAATTTGTTAATTTTGGCATATAGGTACCTATACATTTTTCTAAGGCAATTTTCTATGGCTTGACTCAAATAAACACAAACGCAGACGTCAGAAAAGACGTGTATACTAAATTTATAGTGTTTTGACTCTGCTAAATTGCCCCTTTTTGTAACGAGGCAGCCACGCCGCGAGCCGGGCGTGGTGATGGTGAGGCTGCCGCTAATCGTACCGCCTGCGCGTTTTTTCCAAAATCTTTGATGCGTACTCATCCTTATGAGATATATTTTTTTATAGTAAGTACCTAGATATACTTTTTCACCCCCACAAGGTTGAGGTGGGTCGCCAGTGTGGACTAAAATAAAAGTACAGTTTGTTATTAATTTTAATTTATTCTGACATTCATTTACAAACATAAGCACTAATTTATTTAGGTGTACATACAGTTTGTACAATTCTACATTAAAATAAGGCGATTTATTGTTAATACTCATTATTACATTAAAAAATTACTGCATTATATGCGATCTCAGCGAGACTAGTCGTCAACAATTAAAATATACTATCTGATCAAAGTCATATAAAAGTCGCGTAGTAAACGAAATATTTATTGACACTGGTTTATAATAACTTAAAACTAATGTTATGTACAGAACTTAAAATAATTCTTCATAAAAAAAATAAGGCCACCAAACTCTGACCGTTCTAAGAGGAAAGATCAATAAATAAATGTATCTATATAAAGGAAGCGGATCGTTGTATGAAGACCTCCGCATTAAATCCTCAGTCGATGAAACTTTGCTGGGGTATTACACTATACGAGACAAACATTCTATAAAAAAAAATCGGTACTTTTAATGTTTCCATAGAAAAATTACAAAAAATGTATGTTTTTTTTTTTTTTGTAAAATTGTTTTTGGATATTTTGAATTTACATTTAATTCATGATTCTTTATCATCCTGTCAAATAAAATCTGCCTGAGAGAATTATGTTGGGGTCAACTGCTTCGTTGCCTACACTAAGTCTCCTGCAAAAAAACATTAGACAAAAACACGAAATAAAAACATTTGTTTTCATGTTTTCTGCCCGGAAAATAATAAGAATCTGATATGATTATGCATATCTACAATAAAATCAGAAGTCCGTAGCTAGCAGAAAATACCGTGTATTATTTTATTTAAATGACAATCAACAAACGTTGCTATGAATAATTTACATCATACAAAGAAGGCTTTGAAGAGTTGATACAAATCTCCTTAATATCCTCCCTTTTGTATGACTCTTAGTGTATCAAGCCAATCTGGTCACTAATAGACACAAGACGTGGCTTGTGCAGTGCCTTTGTGAGGATGTCCGCCAACTGGAACTCGGTTGGGACATATTCCACCTTGAGTTCGCCTTCTGCGATAAGCTCTCTGACATAGAAATGCCTTATAGCAATATGCTTTGTCCTCCGATGGAGTTCAGGGTTATGCGAGATCTTGATAGCTGCATCATTGTCTACCTTCAGAGTTGGAATACTCTTTAAGTTTGATATCTCGGCGAACAGTCTCTTGAGCCACACAATTTCACGAGCTGCTTCGCTGGCAGCGACCAATTCAGCTTCTGTGCTTGATATCGCAACACAAGTTTGTCGACGACTTGTCCAGGATATTGCTCCTCCAGAGTATAAACACAATATTCCTGAAGTCGAACGTCCGGTTGATTTATCTCCACCGTGGTCTGAATCACTGTAGCATTCTAAGATGCCAGCATTACACTTCTTTTTGTAAAGAATTCCGTAGTCTAACGTTCCTTTTATGTATCTCAGGATACGTTTTAACCTTTGGATGTCTTCCTTAGAAGGATTCTCTAAAGTCCGAGATACGACGCTCACAGCGTAGGCTAAATCGGGTCTGGTACCAACAGTTAAGTATGCAAGAGCACCTACGGCTTCTCTATAAGGAAATTGAACAGGTTCTACCAAATCTTTATCCAGTTCTGGCTGTCCATCTTTCTGTATAGGAGTTGTGACTGGTTTACAATCGCTCATACCGAAGCGATCCAGTATCTTGTGGGCGTAGTGCTTTTGTGACACTTTTAAGTTGCCATCCAGATTCTCAATTTCTAAACCTAGAAAGTATGTAGCATCTTTTATAGTTATTTTAAATCGTCTCTTCAGCTCATTAATGAATTTCTCAGTGTCTTTCTGATCAGTCGCAGCGACAAGTCCGTCGTCCACGTAGAGAGCTAGAACAATTTTGTTATTTATCCGGTTTCTAGTAAAAAGGCAGGGATCAGTATTACATTGTTTGAAACCAACGCTTTTCAAATAATCTACCATGCATTTATTCCAGCACCGGGGTGCTTGCTTTAAGCCATACAAGCTTCTTTTAAGTTTGCACACTTTGCTTGATCCATCAGAGTATCCCTCAGGTTGACTCATGTATATTTCTTCATCGAGTGATCCATACAGAAAAGCTGTTGAAACATCGAATTGTGTGAGCTTTAGTCCTTCATTTGCAGCTATGCTTAAAACAGACCTTATTGTTGTCATCTTTGCAACTGGGCTGAAGGTCTCATCATAGTCGATGCCTTTTTTCTGTGTGTAACCTCTAGCAACTAGCCTTGCTTTGAATTTGTCCAGTGAGCCATCTGCATTGGTTTTAATTTTATATATCCATTTGCAGGATATGGGCTTTCTACCTTTAGGAAGATCAACCATTATCCAGGTTTTGTTCTCCTTTAAAGATTTCACCTCATTTTCCATAGCTTTGATCCACTGATTCTTTTGTGAACTAGTCATTGCTTCTTTGTAGGTTTTCGGCTCAATTACTTCATTGATATCATCTGCTGACATCATGATATAATCGTTGAAACGAGCAGGCGGTCGTATTTGGCTTCTGTCTCGTAAAGTCATTCTTTGATTTATTTCATCTGAGATTTCTGGCTCTTCAGCATCATCAAAATCGTCTACTGTATCTTCGAATTCAGTATGTTCATTCTGTTCAGTATGGTCCTCCTGACTTGGTTCTTCTTGACTCACGACCAGACCGGGTGATGTGTGAGGCACCGTAGAGCTAGGCTCATCAGGGTTGCTGTCATTGCGACCTGTGATGCTTTCAGCGCGATCATCCTCCCTTGCTTCACACGTCGGAGGTGCTTTCAGTGGAAGGTTGATTTCTATAGAAGACTCTTCTTCTTCAGAATCATTCATGTCAAATGGATTCAAAACTGATTCATTGAACGTGACGTCTCTTGATCTTATGAGTTTACCATTTTTACTCAGTAGGCGGTAGCCTTCATCACCATCATAACCGATAAGGATGCATTTCTCTGCTTTTTTTCGAAAGCTTGGATCTCTTTTGTTTCGGAATGTGGGCATAGCATTCACATCCAACGATTCGAAGGTGTTTAATTGATGGTTTCTTTTTGAACCATAATTCAAATGGTGATTTACCATCTTCAGAAGTGGGCCCAGTTCTGTTCAAGACATATGCAGCAGCATTTACTAACTCTGCCCATGTGGCGGTAGGCAATTCTTCATGAGCGTGCATCATTGTTCTAGCAGCTTCAACTAAGGTTCGATTTTCACGTTCACTTAAGCCGTTTTGTTGTGGCGTGTATGGCATCGTAAGCCTTTGTCGAATTCCAGCTTCTCGAAGAATGCTTTTTACTTTCTCATTGTCAAATTCGCCTCCATTGTCACTTAGGAATTCTTTTACAGAGTGACCAACCGTTTTGCATTCTTGCAGCATTTGTCGGAGCTTTTGGGGAACTTCCGATTTTTGTCGCATGAAGTAAACGTGTCGATACTTGCTGTAGTCGTCTTTGAAAAGAACGAAGTAGCGTTGTTTGCCAAAGGAAGGAGGAAACGGACCGCAAACATCAGCGTGTATAATTTCCGCAGGTATTTTCGCTCTCTCTCTTGTTCCAAATTTGCGCCTATGTGCTTTCCCGTAGATGCATCCAGTGCACAGTTCAGAATCTAAAGGAACTTTTATACCAAACTCCTTTTCAAGCAAGTTTTTGATATGCTTTTTATTCTGATGAGCAAGTCTCTCGTGGTAGAGTTGTAGCAAGTTTTCTTCAACTGAAGCAACATTTAGATGGGGATCTGATTTCGCTTGTTCTACACTGAGCTTGAAAAGTCCTCCACCTTTGACTCGTTTGCCAGTCAGAACTACTTCATCATCAACTTCAAGGGAGCAGTGTTCTCTTTCAGATTTAAAAAGGCTTTTATTTAGTCTGTCTTGAGCGGCTAGCACAGAGAATAGATTGCGTGTAATATCAGGTACGTACCATACATCACAGAGTGTTATCATAGACTTCTTGCCATTTACTTTAGTTATCAAGTCGACCGTACCTTTTCCAAGGGCTTTCACAGAGCTCCCATTTGCAGTAGTTACTGTTCGAGTATCTTCGAAGCGTTCAAAACTAGTGAAGTAGTCGTTTCTGCAGGTGACATGACTGGTTGCGCCATTGTCAACAAACCAACTTGTTCTATCGTAGTTTGAATTAGTCGAGTTCACTTCGGAATCTGCAGTAATATGCATTAGCATTAAGTTCAGGTTGCTTGAAGTCTTTGCGTTGTTCTCTGGTTTTGATGGTTTACCATCCGCTTTCCATTTTCGACACTGTCTAACTTTATGACCGACTTTTCCACAGTATCCACATTTTTTCATCGGTTTATTACTATTTTGCATAGCTAGAGCTTCAGAATCAGCTTCATTATTAGATGAGATTGAACGCTCGTAGGCACAGAGTTGCGTTGTCAGGTTATCGATAGTTCTATCTGTTTTCGACATCATCATCCAGCTTGATTTGAAGGAGAAGTATGATTCAGGTAGAGTGTTCAGAATCTTGCAGATTAAGAGGATATCTGGTAATTCTGTTTCATCTATTTTGAGTAATTCTGTCTTCAAATCTGACCAAATTGTTTTTATTTTTGAGATATGGGTAGTAATGTCGTGTGACGGATCTTTACGATAGCCAAAGAACTCCATACATAGCGCATAGCTCTTGTCTTCAGACGTACCATCGAATAAGCGATGTAATTCGTCCCAAACTTCTTTTGACGAGTCAAATCTCATTATTTTCTGAAGAGTTTCGTCTGACATATTTGCAGTTAGTAATAATAACGCGGAAGTGTCTGTTTCGTTGTATTTATCGAGTGCTTTTTGGTATTGGGAAATTTCATCAGGTTGGGCATTGTCAACTAGTACAGGTTTTTTTAGTTTACCTTGTATCGCATCTAATCCTCCGGGCATACCTCTTAGCAGTAAGGTAGCTTTGAATTTCCACGTAGCCCAATTTTTCACACCTTCCAGACGACCAATATCAACTTTGCAACTTGGTGACTGCATTTTGAAAATTACGTCAATCTTGGAATTTTTCGAAAAATTGTTTAAATTAGCACTGATTTATACTTTATACACTTTTATTTTTCTACTTTATATTTTTACGGCGATGCTACCATGATATGATTATGCATATCTACAATAAAATCAGAAGTCCGTAGCTAGCAGAAAATACCGTGTATTATTTTATTTAAATGACAATCAACAAACGTTGCTATGAATAATTTACATCATACAAAGAAGGCTTTGAAGAGTTGATACAAATCTCCTTAATAGAATCGTAAGTTGATCAATTTTCGCGTCAGTTGATCAACTTTCGAAAAATATAAAACTTGCAGGAAATTCGTAGATGCATAAGTCCGTTAGGTAAGGCAAGCACAACCTAACCGATACCGAGCGGGATCGGTGAGGTCGTGTTTCGTTCTCTTTCGACCAAACGAATGCCAGAAGCGAATTCAGTACAGTATATTGTATGATTAACTTACTATTCTGTATTTCTTCGTCTTTTCTGTGTAATTTTTCGAAAAAAAAAAAAAAACATGCATGAGACTGCTTGAGAAGTAGAAAGTAAAATAATAAAAAAGTTATAGAATGTAAAACAAGAGGATGTCGTATATATTTTTCTTAGAACAGTCCGAGGATTAAACTTATTTGTCTACACTTTTCAATCACTTAGCACCAATACCTGCTATTCATTATAATTATATACGTAATGGCACTTCGCAAACGACCTTTGTTTTACTCTTAATTATATTATGAAAAAATATTTATAATGTACCTAAATAAGCTCTTATCTTGTGTGAAATTATTTTAAAATGGAAGCTAGGGATTTCTGCGTACATTTTTTTTGGCATAATTACAGTCAATTATAGAAGTTACAACAGAAGTACCTAGTGCTAGAGACTGCAGTGAACCGCTTTCACTGTTTTACAATTTAGTTTCAGATTTTCGCTTTCAATATTCCTTAGTAATTAAAAACAACAATAAAACAGATTTTCTAATAACTAATTTAGATGAACTGCAAGGCACATTAAAAGGCCTCCTTCGGGTCTTGAAAAATCTAAGCTTAACGATTTTATTTGAGAAAGAAAGTATACAGATTTGTATCGTAATGAAAGAAGCAATATTTTGGGTCGAAAATTACCTTCCTAAAATCAAGACCACGGATAAAAATTGTCCGTGATACTAAAACCTGGCTATAAAATGAATCGTTTTATTTTATATATTATTTTATATACATAGATATAGTTTTTGACAGCGCCAGCATGAGACATATTTATAACTAAATAAGATGAAATAAATAGAAATGTCATAGGTATAGAACAAACGTCAATGTGGTCGGGCGAAAAAGGAGAGCGTTTATCTAGGGCATCATGCTAGCGCTGTTAGATATCTGTAAACGCTTGTGGGTATTGAGAAACGCTATCTGTCTCGCTTGCGCAAATAGAGATAGCTGAGTAGCGTAGTTTTGTCTCAGCTCTTGCTCCGCGTAGTCTATAGTTTTCCTCTCATGATTGTGCCAGGGGTCTTGCAGACGTAACTACTAAATGGGTTAATTATAACCTACCACCACTATTTACGTCCAGCCCCCGGTGAGTTTATGGAAGAGCTCTTCGTCGAGCGTCTGATTGGCGTCTTTGGAGCGCATGGACAGGAATATGTAACCTCCTATGAACTCGTGAACCACCTTACAGTCGGCAGATTGCACGGAGAATATGATGTTGCCTTCCTCGAATTGTACCATCATGTGCTTTATTTCCCAGTTCACGTTCCATGCCTGTGAAGGAAATATTAATGGTTATTAATTTGGTTTTCGCTCGAGGTTTCGTAACTAAAATTACAGTCGAAGGGTGACTATAATGACAACAGTGTAGGAGCAGGATGGAGCGATGCGCTACACAATAGAGCGACAGAGACACGTATCGCTCTGACCTGCTCTCACGTCATTCGTATCAAGTTAGATTTAATAACGAACAAGAAACGAATATCTTTAATTCGTTTCTTGTTCGTTATTCAGCAAGTTTACTAGATACGAGTATTCGTGTCCAGTGACTCGTATTCTCTGATATATTTTTTTATTACCTTGTAACAAAGAGGCCTTAGCAGTGAAAGATGTGTATCTGCCTATCAAACTGATGGACTTTATAAAAAAAACAAAGATTGGATAAAAAGACTGACCATGATATACTATAGTCGAAATAATATAGTTTGATTAGAATGACAGGTGGAAAAACTATGCGTGAGAGCAGATCGGATCGATACTTGTCTCTGTCGCTCCAATGTGTAGCACATCGCTGCGTCCTGCTCTAACACTTCTGTCATTCTAAGCAAGCTACATTATTCCAACTATAGTGAATTATTTTTCTTTTCGAGTCAGCGGCAAAAAGTAACTACAAAAGGGATTACTGCGTAATTAGCCTAAAACGTGGACACATCACTAACCTTCTGTTTGCCTTAGGTCACTCCCCGGGCACTACATACCTACAACGAGCGATAATTTGAAATTGGAAGGTCGCGTAGGCTGCATATTCAGTATAAAAGACCCTCAGGAGCACCACAAGGTCCGGGGCACCAAGGGTGCGGGGTGGATTGCAAAGGGGGCGGAAAGTGTCCTGTTAGTACTGTTACTTTATTCTGAGCTTAGGTCCCTCTGGGTGCAGGAAACTGGAGAAGTTGTGCATGACATTATGTTTGTCATGGCTTGCTAAAACGCCGAACTGACACTATCAGGGAAACCCCCACCTCGTTCTAAGTTACCCTCACCTTTCACCGACCGCAGCGTATCTAGTGACTTCCATATATGGTCTAAGGAAGGTCGTGTCCTGATGTCACTATTCGGCAATAGGGATTAGACCACCTTTTTGCCCTAGCTTTATATGGGTTTGTGTCAAGAAATATGGTGTGTTTCATGGAGCTTTGACGGCTTTTAAGGCGTGCGACTGACTACACTAGCGACTAACAAAGTAGCGGCAAATATTCTTGCATCGTATCTACAGCTTGATTAGAATGACAAGAGGAAAATTTACGCGTGAGAGCAGGTCGGATCGATACTTGTCTCTGTCGCTCCAATGTGTAGCGCATCGCTCCGTCCGGCTCTCGCACACTTGTCATTCCAATCAAGGTACATTATTTTGACTGTAGAGATAAGGCTGTAGCCACTGCTACAGAGAACACACCTGTTTACTCGTCTTCCCTTCAACCTACTGATTCCGGTGGATACCCACTGACCGTGACACACTACCCACTGGCCAGGACACACTACCCACTGACCGGGACAAACTACCCACTGACCGGGACACACTACTCACTGACCGGGACACACTACCCACTGACCGTGACACACTACCCACTGACCGGGACACACTACCCACTGACCGGGACACACTACCCACTGACCGTGACACACTACCCACTGACCGGGACACACTACCCACTGACCGGGACACACTACCCACTGACCGTGACACACTACCCACTGACCGGGACACACTACCCACTGACCAGGACACACTACCCACTGACCGGGACACACTACCCACTGACCGGGACACACTACCCACTGACCGGGACACACTACCCACTGACCGGGACACACTACCCACTGACCGGGACACACTATGACACACTAGCGACTGACCTTCATGGTGCTGAACCGCCAAGTCTTGATGTGGTCGCCGGTGTGCGGGTCGAGCCGCATGACGCGGTTGTTGGCGATGGAGATGAGCTCGTCCTTGCGGTGCCCCATGAAGCGCACCCACTGACCGGGACACACTACCCACTGACCGGGACACCACACTACCCACTGACCGGGACACACTATCCACTGACCGTGACACACCACCCACTGACCGGAACACACTAGCCACTGACCGGGACACACTATGACACACTAGCGACTGACCTTCATGGTGCTGAACCGCCAAGTCTTGATGTGGTCGCCGGTGTGCGGGTCGAGCCGCATGACGCGGTTGTTGGCGATGGAGATGAGCTCGTCCTTGCGGTGCCCCATGAAGCGCACCACGAACAGCGTCTGCCCGTAGTCGGGCAGGTTCTGCCACGTCTTGATGTACTGCAGCTTGGCTTCCAGGAGCGGCAGGTCCTTCACGTTCGCGTGGCTCTCTAGTACTCGCTGGGTGAACTGGAAAAAACAAGTTTGATTATTTAAAAGGTAGTTCTTTTTCTTCTTATAGATGTAGACCTTATCTGAGGTCGATCATGCTGGCAAAAGAAAAAATATATTTTGACTTAAGAGAGAGAAGTCAACAAACAAGGTTGCTATGAAGACAAATCAGGTACAGGTATGACACGCCTCCCTCGTAATTCGTGAGGATCAGGGGCGCCGGGAGCAGTTGGTCTAGGATCCACAACGGTCTTCAGTCTGTGCGTATCTCATAATGGAGTGTCCCCAGTTGGCGAGATACTGTGCGAAATTCCAGTTCTCACCAGAATATCCACCATAAGGTGAGTTGCAGAATAGTCCAACTTTTCTACACCTACAAGATGCTCCACACCCTTTTTTGCAATTGCAGAATATCATTTTCAAATTTTCTTGTGGTGCTGGATTATTCTTCATTGCCGTAGGTTCCAAGGACCCTTTAATTTTTGTCCACCCCCAAGGAGTTGGTTTTATTATTATTTTATTTCCCAGCCAAACTTGAATCTGCAGATAACATCGTTTCGTATGCTCGCTGATTTGTCAAACGGACACAATATGGCTTCGGCTTGCTCACGCACAGCTCAATCGAAAAACACACGGAAACGGGTATATACTGTACATATATATATATAGGTCCGTACGTGTAGCCAAACCCTGTGTGAACAGCGCTGCTATGACCAAGCTATGGAGCTCGGCTGGTAGATGTTGTTATTGCCGCGCGTTGAGTTTGTCAGAGGGGAGACGCCACATTTATATAATACTTATACGAGGGCCAAACCGAAAAGATCGGGAATAGAATACTCAGGAATAAATTAGATTAAAACCTTTTTGGTTTATGACATGTAGTATTATTTCAAACACAATTCCATTTTTGAATTTTAAAAAAAGTAAAAAAGAAAAGAGTAGTAGCCATTTGAATTTGACAAGTCAGTAGGAAAAATGGAGCTTACGCGGGTACATTTCCGTGCCATAATTTTTCACAACTTTCGTCGAGGTTTATCTCAAGAACAATGTCTCGCCGAGCTTGTTTCTGTTTATGAACTTGAAGCACCCAGTAAAACGACTATATATCGTTGGTATTCTGAGTTTCGTCGTGGACGTTCCTCTCTCACGACAGTTCCTTCTACTGGTCGACCAAAAACAGCGGTAACACAAGATAACATCGATGCTGTGCGCCAACTAATAAAAGAAGATAGACATGTGACATACGAGCAGATTCGGGCTTCTCTCAGCATTGGTATGACAGCGATTCAAACTATTTTACATGATGAACTGGGTGTCAAGAAGTTAGTTTCCCGCTGGGTGCCCCATCGTTTGACCGAGGAACTAAGTCGGCTCGTGTTAATTGGTGTCGGTCTAATCTGCAACGGTTCAATAGAGGGAGCTCAAATGCAGTTTACAATATCGTCTCTGGTGATGAATCGTGGATTTATTCATATGAGCCCGAAAGAAAACATCAATCGGCTGTTTGGGTCTTCGAAGGCGAGGTCAAGCCAACAAAAGTTGTCCGCTCTCGTAGCGTGTCGAAAAAATGGTCGCTTCGTTTGTATCGAAAACTGGTCATGTGGCTACGATTCCTTTACAAGAACGCAGAACGGTTACTGCTGATTGGTACACAATAGTTTGTTTGCCGGAAGTCATAAGAGAACTTCGTAAAATTAACCCGAATCGTCGCATCATTCTTCACCAGGATAATGCGAGCTCACATACCGCTCGCAAAACGATCGCGTTTTTAAATCAGGAAAACGTGGAGTTAATGGACCATCCACCGTATAGCCCTGACTTGAGCCCCAATGATTATTTTACATTCCCAAGAATTAAAGATATGCTACGTGGTCAACGATTTCAAAGCCCAGAAGAGGCAGTCGAAGCTTACAAATCGGCCGTTTCGACTATATCCACTTCAGACTGGAATTACTGTTATAATAATTGGTTTGATAGAATGCAAAAGTGCATCGATTGTCACGGAGAATACTTCGAAAAACAATGAAAGTAAATATTGTTGTATTATTTTTGTACTTTTTTCTATTCCCGATCATTTCGGTGTGGCCCTCGTACATACACACACACAAGACCCCTTCACAAGGTGCCAATGATGATGAGAACACTATTATATACGTAGTCACATCTATAGTATACGCATTTCTCTGCTCCAAAATCTAGCTGCTCCGAAATTTAAAAAGAAAATGCGTTTGGTTTTTGTAAGTTTTCTCGGTTGCATTTTGGACTAGAGAGATAATAAAAAAAGTATCTTGTAGGAAATTCTATTGCCTATAAGCTTATGTAAGTTTCACATTTCTCAAACCCTTCATTTTATAAAGGTCAACGGTGAAAGGGCTCAAGGGCGGTACTGATTTCGTACTAATGCTAACTTTTGCAAGCCATATCTCGAAGAATTTTTAAGCTACAGTAAAAAGAAAAACAAGTGCATTTTGGGAATAAAAATGCTAACTTTTTGTACTCTATAATTTTTTACGTATATATATTGTTAAATACATAGAAAACACAGTTTTATTATTCCTGCAATATATTTTGACTTAGCAGAGAAAAATCAACAAACATGGTTGCTATGAGGAAAAGTCAGGTATATGACACGCCTCCCTCGGGATTCCTGAGGATCAGGGGCGCCGGGAGCAGCTGGTCCAGGTGGCGGATCCACAACAGGCCTCAGTCTGTACGAATTTCATAATGCAGTCGCCCCAGTTGGCGAGACACTGTGCCAAATTCCCATCGCCTTCCAGGACTTGAGTAGCTTCTCGCTTGTACTCGATCGCGGACGGTAAACTGTCTCATTTGAAAGGAGTCGCAGCATGTTCTGAAGGTGTTCTCGCATTTCGAGGGGTTTTTTACCATTGCGTGTAATTTTGTTCTTACTTCTCTGCCGAACATGAGAACATATGGAGAAACGCCAGTTGGTCCAGGCGAGGATCTAAGGCACGATTTAACCTTCGTGGTCCTATCTATCAAGGCACCACTCTCCCCCTCTAATTTGTGGAGGGCACGTATAACTGTCTGTACGAAACGCTCCGCCTGACCGTTCGTAGCAGGGTGATAAGGGGCGATCTTGTGAGCTATCCCGTTGTTTGACAGAAAGTTTTTGAATTCTTGGGATATAAATTGCCTTCCGTTGTCGGACACTACAGAGTATGGAATCCCATAATTACAAAAAATATTTAACTTAGAGATGCAGAATGAACTTGTTGAAGTTTTTGTACGTATGATTTCTATTTCTACCCATTTTGTGAAGGCATCCACTATTATAAATATTTGAAATCCAGACGTTGGTTCCGCAAAATCTATGTGTGTATTCTTTGCCACGGACCTGTAGAGTTCTCCCAATTATGCAGCAGAGACTTTGCTGGTTCATTTTGTTGTAAACGACAGGCCCTACCAGATTTGACTTTATTTTCTATGTCTTGATCAATATTTTTCCAATACACAAACCTGCGTGCAAGAAGTTTAAATTTTAGAATTGGAATTGAATTGTGTGTAGTTCCTCGAGAATACGATGGCGTAATGTCTGTGGTATCATTACTCTTGTACGTTTGAAAATACAATCACCTTGCAGGGTTAGTTCAGTCTTTATATCTAACATCTTGAAGTGTGCGGCCTCATTTGAGAGTTTTAAGTAAAATTCTATGTTCCGGATTTCATTTGTTTCCTTTGCGATTACTTGTGGCGAGACGTCCAGTACGTGTATTTGGCTTAACTGAAATGCATAGTGCTGATCCATTTTATTTTCGCAGATTTTTTTCTACTGGAAATCGAGATAAATAGTCTGCATTTGAGTTTTTTGAAGTGCTTCTGTAGTGTATATAGTAGCCGAATCCGAACAGAAAATGTGCGTAGTGAAATAATCGCATGGTACTCAGGGTAGGCAAAGTGTGACGTGGGTGAAAGATCGAAGTGAGCGGTTTGTGGTCTGTAATCAGTGTAAATTTACGGCCATAACAGTAGTGGAAACACTTTTTAAGTACCCAGTAAATTTCAGTAGCCTCTTTATCAATTTGGCTATATTTCTTTTGGCTTCTAGTTATTGATCGTGACGCAAACGCTATTGGTCGCTCTGATCCATTAGGTAATTTGTGTGAAAAAACTGCACCGACGACCGTAGGAGAAGCGTCTGTAGCTATCATCAAAGGTTTGTTTGGATCAAAGTGTATAAGAACTCTTTCGCTCAGAATTTCTGTTTTAACTTTTTTGATGCTTTCTTCACAAGCACTCGTTCAGACAAAAGTAGGTGTCTCGAAACCTCTGAGTAAACCTTAGCGTGGGTTGAGGTTTATTCATAACTTTAGAGATATTGTTCATATTTTCACTTGTCAAATTGCGTGTTTGTGACGACATGGTTATATTTTCTCAGCCCGTTTCGTTTCCTTGTACAATTTTTGTTGGGATTTCGCCGTCTTTGAGACCTCTTATGAGCTGGAGTGAAAGGAAAGAGTCGAAAGTGGGTTTCTTACAGTGCCGACATTTGAATTCACAGTTCAAAGCTAATCTCTTTAACTCTGAAGCATAGACTGCGACTGAATCATTAGGTTGCTGTATGCGTGAAAAAAAAACGTTTTAAGGCCCAAATACTTTGTTTCGGACCAATATACTTAGTCGTCTAATATTTTGGTAAGTTCGTCAAACGTTTTGTTGATTGGGTCTTCTGGAGAGCATAGGTCGTGTATCCCTTCGTGCAGTTCAGGAGAAATTGTAGAAAGTAATGTGTATACCTTAATGTTCGGATCCGTAATATTGTTGAGTAAAAGGTAAGTACCAAGACTTTTAGTATAACTTTTGAGATTATTTTTCGTGAAAAGCCTGGAGGTTGAGAAAGGGTTGCGCCTCACGCGTGGCTGGATGCACGGTGGTCGATAGCAGCTGGTTACGTACTGCAAGATACTTTAAGCACTAGTTTCAACTTGTTGAGGAGACGAAGCATTTTCGACCGTATTTTAGTGTAAACTGCGTCACATTCCTATCTGTATTGAATTTCGGCTTGAAGGTTTTCATCTTCGGTTTCTTCTTCAATCTGGTTTTGTAAGATTTGTAAAGATTCGTAAGAATTTGTAAAGTCGTAAGTTGTGTTTCGAGTTCTTCCGTGGTATGTAAATTAAATTTTTCTTGAAAAACATTATTTGCTTTTGTGAGTAGACCTCGCAGGGAGCCCCGTGAGCGTTTGAATTTCTTAATATCAAAGGGTATCGTCGCCAGATAATAAATATATAGAAAACACAATTTTGTTATTCATGTAATATATTTTGACTTATGAGAGAGAAGTCAACAAACAAGGTTGGTATGAGGAAAATTCAGGCATATGACACTAAAATGAAAGTGCATTTTTTAATCAGTTAGGTCATCCAGCCTGGAAATATCCGGCCGCCATAAAAATTTTGTGCTTTTCCTGCAAACCTGGAACGGATCGCTAGTCAAAGAGACGGGCCGAGTCGTGTTTTGTCATGTATAGGGTAACCTCACCTTTCCTTTGAGCTTGCTGAGGAAGCGCGGTGCTAGGTAGTTCTCCGGGTGCAAGTGTTCCAGATGCGGCACGCTGTGTGAAAGCGAGGCGCCGGGCTGCGGCCGCTGCAGCTGTAGCAAGGTCTTGACGGCGGCTGCTTCCGTGGCGAAAGCCGAGTCTGCGAGCGAGCGCCCGCGGGAACCCAGTCGGCACGCCGCTACCCAGTCCGCATATTGATCCTCCTGGACAAAAAGCACACGAATGTTATAAAGGTAAAAGTTTGTATGTTGGATCTTTGTAACTCTGTCACGCCCTAACTGCTAAACAGAATTTGCTTTTTGGCAGGGTTGTAGATTAAGATCCAGAATAAAATTTAATTGACTTTTGCCGGGGAAAATGTTGCAAACTACATATTTTATGTTTTCTTCACATTTTTCGCTAGATTCACGCGGACGAAGTCGCGGGTAGCACTAGTAATAAATAAAATACATAATGCGTCGAGACCAACCAAGACGCCTTTTGTAAAACTTGGCAACAGCAGGCTTTATATAGAAAGAAACCAGTGGAGGGAAAAGAAAGAGGCCTTGCTATACTAAAAAAATAATATGAAGAACATTTCTGATTTCTGATTTCTTGAACACAATGTCATCTGATCTAAGATGTCGCAAACAGTTGGTTAAAACCGCCTGTTAATTAAACGGCTAGCTAGGCGGATAGATAATTTCATCAAGTTTCTATTTCTGCATGCGCGGGTCCTACCGAGGTCAGCTTGTTTCCACAAAACATTCCGCCTGACCGTTTAATTTATAATGAGAGGATGTAAAAAAAATAATTCCTGAATACAGGAACTAGATTAGAATTGGGCTGATCAGCAGATTAAAAAAAAAACCATAAGTACAACAAAAGTTGTTGCATTTTACCGCCCGAATTCGCTCTTTAAGGTTTTATACGAATTTATTGAACACGTGTATAAATTATGTGTCTTATGTGTTAAGTTTATAACTGAGCGTTTCCACCACGTTTGCAATGCAAATAAATGAACTGGAGACGGACAAAATTTGACCAAATAGAGAGCAAAATACACGTGCTGGTCAACGTGGAAATGTTGCCTTTGTTTCTCATTTGTGGTAGCCACACAGAAAGAATTGGCTTTCCACAGAAAATCAGGACACCTAATTAGTTTTTCTGTACACCGTTCGTTATCTCCGTTTCCGAAATCACACTTACGTTCTCGCATTTTAGCCACATCTCATGCATGGCGTCGTCTGCCGGCACTTCTAGTTTGATGCTGTAACGACCCGACGCGGGGTGCGCATCAGGAGTCACCTGTCAAACAAGAATTATATTGTCTTAGTCTAAGCGGGTAATTCTTCTGTGCCATGTATAGCGTCTTAAATTTACAACACCGCCAGCGCTTATAGACAAGAAGTTTCACCGTAGGCTTCACCAGTCACACGAAGCGCTTTGCTTTTTTATTCGCGCGCAGCTAAATACTGGAATTCCTTTCTTCAGCTGCAGATTTGTACCCTAAAGAATATACTTAATCTGAATCATTACAAGGCACGTGTGAGTAAGCATGCTACATCTTGGACCCCATCGTCGTCGCTTACCATCAGGTGAAATAGGAGTCAAATGGTTACACTAAAAAAAAATGTCAGCTGCGCTTGTATTCCTTCAAACCCATCCATCTTTACACCTATAGACTCTAGCAGGCGCGTCAACAGAAAGCCTACACACTCACCTCAGCCCCCCTGAGCTCGACGGAGTGCACGGGCGCCTCCCCCTTGCCCGCGGCCTCCCGCGACTTGTGTATGCGCAGCACGCCGTCCCGACACGACAGCCAGCCGCGCTTGTAAGCTTTCAACGTGAAGCGTTTTGGCCTGGAAATGCAATACAGTTTGTAAATTTGGAACGAGCGGTAAGATAGAACAAGACAGTTAGTTATACTTAGTACGATAAGTCCGTAAGCAAGCCTCCTGAGGGTGAGAGACGCTAAGAAGTCACAGACATGTACATACGGCTACACGTCGGTGGTAACATTTTAACCTTGAGCCGGACTCTGGTTCGAGCGTTCGTAGCGTAGCGCTGGTTCAGCTTTTATACTGGTTTTATTGACACTTGCTTGCAAATTAAAAGTCTGTCAATTTGGCAAATTACTGGGCTGGTGTTGTGCAGAGGCGGCTCGTGACATTTTTAGGGTTCCGATACCAAAATGGTAAAAAAAAGGAACCCTTATGGTGCCGCTCTGTCTGTCCGTCTGTCTGTCACACCTCTATATCTCAGCAACCACTTACGCTATCGAGCTGAAATTTGGAATAGTTTTAGAATATAGTTGCCCAACTTAATTGCACATGAAAATTTTTTGAAAAAAGTATGATTATTAATGTAAAGGGGGCCAAAATAGGGGGGGCCAAATTTCAAATTGTCGCTACTAGGTCGAGTGGGGTATCATATGAAAGGGCTTTACTTGTACATTTTAAAATATATTTTTGTATTTTTTTAAGTTTCTTAGTTTTCAAGTTATGATGAAAAATGTCAAAAAAAATACCATTCCCCCCCCCTTATCTCCGAAGTTTGAGTAAGGGAAAATCTGAATTAATTACAGTTGACAGAGGTTTATGTAAACTTTACAGCAAAAATAAAACGATCTTTCTAAGTTGCACAGTTTTTCAGAAATCTGCAAAAAACCTTTACAAACAAATTTAGTTTTGCGGTCCTGAAAATGGACTTTATTGCTTCCAAAAATACTATAGGTATATCGGAACCCTCGGCGCGCGAGTCCGACTCGCACTTGACCGGTTTTTTTAATGGGTGTGCACAAAAAGAAATTAAATACTTAAATAAATTTACTTACCTACCATTTATTGATTAAATATTTTTTATGGCTTTATTGTTACCTACATATTATGCGCGCCAGCGCCAGCTCCAAATACCAGACACGGGAAACAAAACAATTTATTTATAACCGCACACCCAAGGTGTTTTTAAATATTGTTCTGGTTTGAAAACACGATTAAAAGTGAATTTTTGTGCTACATTTTTGAACTAGCGCGATTTCAGGTTGTGGCGCCTTTTCATTGAGTTCAAGTCGTATTTGTAGTCTTTTTCGCATTTTTTAATATAAACGACACTGTATTCGTCCATTTTTACAGTAATTAAGCACGTACACTATTAAAAACAATTATTTCTAAATTTTCAAGCAAAATTGCGAACAGTAACTGAAAGCTGTATACGAAAAGTTTGTTTACGTATGATCGGCAACAGCGCCTTGTCACCGAACTGCATGCGCGACCTGGCAACGTAGCACTGAGCAGCGCTCCTGATTAGGCTAATTTCTCATAGAAAATCTTTTGTTTCACGCGCTCGAGCGTGTTGATGTTTCTCTTTCACACTCATTGAATTCTGTATAAGGAATTGTACTAAAGATTTCTTCATAGGAGCGGAATCGCTGTCGCGCCACTTGGTACAACTTGACTACTTATTTGTTGCGTAATTATTTCTTAGGCTATTATAAATGTATACAACGTATAGGGTTATGAAAATAGGTATGTAATCGTATGTAACTTAGCTAGGTAGGTAATACATCCTAAGTTTGAGTTTTGTGAAAGAGGGAGTGCACTGCACCAGTGCTCCTTAGGACGAGCCGCCTCTGGTGTGGTGTAGTCGACACGAAATGAAGAAGACTGCCCATGTCTCCACAAAATGTCTGATTGATTACCTCGTCTTTGCCCAGCGTTCGTCACCCCTCAGAGTGATGCGCACGAATTTGTCAAACTATGGTTATCATGTGGGAGTCACCAGGCTAGTGGGATCTTTAACCCTGTTCTCAAAGTTTTTAAGCCGCCTAATAATAAAGCTGTATCCAAGAAATGGATAGCAGATAGGTAATCGCTAAAAGTATGACAAATACAACGTATTATGCGCTTCCCAAGGCGCACTAAGCAGTTGGCATTAGCTACTATCTTAGATAGCGGTCCTTAAGCCATGTTAGAGACCACTAAGCGGCTTGAAAACTCTAAAAAGGCTAAAACAGATTTATTACTGTTATAACAGGTGTACCTACTAAAAAAGAAATAACAGGTTACCGCTAAACAAAATGCCTAAATAATGTTAACATTTTACCAACTTTAAACCATATTTGTACAGGGATAAATACAATTAAATTCTGTATTAGTCATACATTGAAATGTTTTACTTACAATAACGAAATTATTAAGGAAAATCAAATATTTGACGAATACATTCTTGTTTAGTCAAAATTACTGAGGTTAACTTGAAAAATACTCCCCCATAATCTACTATTTACAGGTAAGCGAATAAAACCAAAATTAAAAAGATTAGTATTAATATAATTAACAATAAAAATTTGTGTATAATTATTACATGTGGTACATATTTATTGCGTGCTATTTGAAAGATTTTAATTTAGATAGTAAAGAATGTTAGCAATTTGGAAACATCTTGTGACCACACGTTAACATGAAATTAATGTTATTTGTAATATAATATCTCTTTTCATCATCAATTTCATCTTGTTCGATAATTCCTAATGATTGAGGATCGTAACTACCACAAGTAAACGACGACGTTCATTTGTCAGAATTCAGAAAACAATAGAAAAAACAATAATGCTTTCACCCAAACAACCTCTTGCATGCATAAAATTTCTTCCGTGGATGGTCTTCTGCTATATGAAGTGAGACATAAAGATCCATTAAGACATTAGCAGTCCTTTTTTAGTATTTTGCCTTAAAGCGTCCAGTAATTGGACAAGGCCAATTGACTGCCAAACAGCAACGAGTATAATATTGGTTATTTTTGAAAGAAACTACCATAGTAGCCGCGGTTCGAATTGTTAACATTCTTTGGATTTCTCAACTACTTTTAGTTTTTTCTACTAGTGTGACGTATAGAGAGACAAGGACCTGTTGGCAGGTGGACGATGCTACAAGTTCCCAGAGCAGCGGCGTAAGTTCCGATTTTACTCTTTTTATCCACCTGCCCACAGATCTTTGTCAGTATATACTACGAGTATGTGCTATCGTGGTCAGGGTACGTTTCTTACGCGATTTTATGACAATACTCGTTCTGACTCTTGCTATGATGGATGACAATGATGACGTCACGCCGCACAGATGGAAAGAATAATATATTAATATTAGAAATAAATATAAGTATCATAAATACAAAGATAATGAAATGAATCAATCAATAAATAGATATGTATAATGGATAAGTAATATTTTAGAATAAATACCTAATTTGGAATGAAATACACGGAAATGGAATGATACTGAAAGATTTGCTGTAATACAGAATGTTACTAAAAAGTGATTAAGATATAATGAACTCCATATTTTGTATGTATACAGTGGTTTTAAAAGTTTTGTGTAAGAAATAAACCACTGTCTTTGTCTTAATATTAGTAGACAATTCAGTGAGCGCAGAGCGAGAGTTAAAAAGAGAAGATTTTCAAATTAACTTTATGACCATTGCACTGTTCGTTGATTGGGTGCTTATTTCTTTGGTTAACTCTTGTCTGGAATCTGCATTACGTAGCCTAATACTGTATAGTGAGGTAAGGTACTCTAGATACCCGGCGAGTTTCAGCAATTTTGTTTGTTTGTGCATGGTTGTAGAGGGTAGTTAAAAAAAATTTGCGGTTTTCAACCCTCGATTCTTTGGAAAAGTTGTTCAGTTTCATATGAAATTGCTAGGGATCCATGGGCACTCACCTGCGTACTATATGAAGATACTCGCCTAAGGTACTTCCCACTCTATGTAGACACTCAACTAAGGTACTTCTCATTCTATAAACACACTCACCTAAGGTACTTCCCACAATATACAATCAACCTTGAAGGATGAGATTCTGCCCATAAAACTGAACAACTTTCCCCAAGGAACATAGGTCGAAATACGAAAAAAAAATTTGACCGAATTTATTCAGTTTCTATGGGAGGTAAAATTTTGTTTTTCGTATTTCGACCTATGTTCCTTAGGGAAAGTTGTTCAGTTTCATAAGCAGAATCACATCCTTCAGGGTTGATATACCCTTTATGTTACACCTTGTATAAAGACACCTAAAGTACTTCCCACAATATATGAAGACATCTAAGGTACTTCGCACAATATATAAAGACACCTAATATATTTCTCACTCTGTGAAGACACTCACCTAAGGTACTTCCCATTCCACGAACTCACTCACCTAAGGTATTTCCCACTCTATGCAGACACTCAACCAAGGTACTTCCCATTCTATGAACACACTCACCTAAGGTACTTCCCATTCTATGAACACACTCACCTAAGGTATTTCCCACTCTATGCAGACACTCAACTGAGGTACTTCCCATTCTATGAACACACTCACCTAAGGTACTTCCCATTCTATGAACACACTCACCTAAGGTACTTCCCATTCTATGAACACACTCACCTAAGGCACTTCCCATTCTATGAACACACACACCTAAGGGACTTCCCATTTCACCTAAGGTATTTCCCACTCTATAAATAAAGCGATCATTTCAGCTACTTCCCACTGTTTGTAGCCAGGCTGTCAAACTGTGAGCGTATAGTGAGACCCGCTCCATGAGACACTCACCTGAGGTACTTGAGGTGGCCGGCCAGCTCGGGCACGTGCGTGATGTCGGGGCGCGCGGGCGGGCCGCCCTCCAGCTGCGCCTGCAGCTCGCTGAGCGCGGCGTCGATCTCGTCCTAGGGCGCGGAGGGAGGCTGTCATACTGTGAGCGTATAGTGAGACCCGCTCCATGAGACACTCACCTGAGGTACTTGAGGTGGCCGGCCAGCTCGGGCACGTGCGTGATGTCGGGGCGCGCGGGCGGGCCGCCCTCCAGCTGCGCCTGCAGCTCGCTGAGCGCGGCGTCGATCTCGTCCTCGGGCGCGGAGGGAGGCTGTCATACTGTGAGCGTATAGTGAGACCCGCTCCATGAGACACTCACCTGAGGTACTTGAGGTGGCCGGCCAGCTCGGGCACGTGCGTGATGTCGGGGCGCGCGGGCGGGCCGCCCTCCAGCTGCGCCTGCAGCTCGCTGAGCGCGGCGTCGATCTCGTCCTCGGGCGCGGAGGGAGGCTGTCATACTGTGAGCGTATAGTGAGACCCGCTCCATGAGACACTCACCTGAGGTACTTGAGGTGGCCGGCCAGCTCGGGCACGTGCGTGATGTCGGGGCGCGCGGGCGGGCCGCCCTCCAGCTGCGCCTGCAGCTCGCTGAGCGCGGCGTCGATCTCGTCCTCGGGCGCGGAGGGAGGCTGTCATACTGTGAGCGTATAGTGAGACCCGCTCCATGAGACACTCACCTGAGGTACTTGAGGTGGCCGGCCAGCTCGGGCACGTGCGTGATGTCGGGGCGCGCGGGCGGGCCGCCCTCCAGCTGCGCCTGCAGCTCGCTGAGCGCGGCGTCGATCTCGTCCTCGGGCGCGGAGGGAGGCTGTCATACTGTGAGCGTATAGTGAGACCCGCTCCATGAGACACTCACCTGAGGTACTTGAGGTGGCCGGCCAGCTCGGGCACGTGCGTGATGTCGGGGCGCGCGGGCGGGCCGCCCTCCAGCTGCGCCTGCAGCTCGCTGAGCGCGGCGTCGATCTCGTCCTCGGGCGCGGAGGGAGGCTGTCATACTGTGAGCGTATAGTGAGACCCGCTCCATGAGACACTCACCTGAGGTACTTGAGGTGGCCGGCCAGCTCGGGCACGTGCGTGATGTCGGGGCGCGCGGGCGGGCCGCCCTCCAGCTGCGCCTGCAGCTCGCTGAGCGCGGCGTCGATCTCGTCCTCGGGCGCGGAGGGAGGCTGTCATACTGTGAGCGTATAGTGAGACCCGCTCCATGAGACACTCACCTGAGGTACTTGAGGTGGCCGGCCAGCTCGGGCACGTGCGTGATGTCGGGGCGCGCGGGCGGGCCGCCCTCCAGCTGCGCCTGCAGCTCGCTGAGCGCGGCGTCGATCTCGTCCTCGGGCGCGGAGGGAGGCTGTCATACTGTGAGCGTATAGTGAGACCCGCTCCATGAGACACTCACCTGAGGTACTTGAGGTGGCCGGCCAGCTCGGGCACGTGCGTGATGTCGGGGCGCGCGGGCGGGCCGCCCTCCAGCTGCGCCTGCAGCTCGCTGAGCGCGGCGTCGATCTCGTCCTCGGGCGCGGAGGGAGGCTGTCATACTGTGAGCGTATAGTGAGACCCGCTCCATGAGACACTCACCTGAGGTACTTGAGGTGGCCGGCCAGCTCGGGCACGTGCGTGATGTCGGGGCGCGCGGGCGGGCCGCCCTCCAGCTGCGCCTGCAGCTCGCTGAGCGCGGCGTCGATCTCGTCCTCGGGCGCGGAGGGAGGCTGTCATACTGTGAGCGTATAGTGAGACCCGCTCCATGAGACACTCACCTGAGGTACTTGAGGTGGCCGGCCAGCTCGGGCACGTGCGTGATGTCGGGGCGCGCGGGCGGGCCGCCCTCCAGCTGCGCCTGCAGCTCGCTGAGCGCGGCGTCGATCTCGTCCTCGGGCGCGCCCCCCCCCGCCGCGTGCTGCGCGCCGTCCAGCGCGTCCACGCCGCCGCCCGCGAGGGTCTGCAGCTCGATTTGGAGCTGTGGAAAACGTTAAGTTCAGTCACACCCCGGATACTTCATACATCGAGCGCTAATTTGAAATTAGAAGGTCGCGTTGGCCCGCATATTCAGTACGAAAGACACTCAGAAGGACCACGAGAATCTCGCGGGCGGGTGAGCGCTGGGGTGCGGGATAGATTGCAAGAGGGGCGGAGAGTGTCCGTTCTGTATGATAGTAGGTACCATTACTTTATTCTGTGGTTCAGTACTAGTGTTTTTCTTAATGAACGCCAATAAAATTTTCTTATTTAGGCGAGTAGAAATGACAAATAACGCGTTTTAATCTGAGTATCTTGAAAAACAATAAAAATAATTCGGCACTTTAAGGAAAATGCAGAAAAACTGAAGAATATAGGACTTATTTTACATTCACAAGTGTAGCTGTAGTGCATCAGATCTGTCGACCTATAAAGTACAGTTCCTAGTTAATGATCAGCACCAGTAGAAGACCAGACCACAGTGTAATTTTCTCACCTGAAGAGCAGCGAACAGAAGCATCTCTTTTTCAGTATATATATAGGTTGGTGAGGACGATCTATCGCTAATTGGGGATCTATAACTAGTTGTGCATCTGTAGCGGTGGAGACCCAGGTCCCAGTATACCTACTAAACACAACAGCAGAGAAGTGAATATAAGCATCTCTTCTTCAGTACAATAAAACTCCTGGTTGTGAATCTGCCAGCGCACCTGCTGGTTTACATTGTTGAGGATCTGCAGCTATAGACGACCAGGTCTCAGTGTACTGTTCTCACCTGGACAGCAGAGAACAGAAGAACCTCCACTTCCGTACAACATAGCTTTCAGGAGCACAGAATATATAATAGTAAACAAGTTTACAGAAGTCGCACTCCTTTGATCTTGGAAAAAGCCGCCTTTTCATATACCTAAACATAGCGCGTCAAAGTTAAATTGCACCTTAACTCCACGCGTCAGGGCCCTGTTTGCAATGAAGCTTGATATACCGAGTCGACGCTGCCGATTGCCAGGGTTGACCCCAGTGTCGGCTACAATTGCTGTAATACCTATTTTATTTAATTTATTCGTCAGGATTGATGAAAGTACAGGAAGCAAGGGAAGTATGTCAAGATCGTAGCAGGTGGAGGACTGTGGTCTCTGCCTACCCCAACGGGAAAGAGGCGTGATGTTATGTATGTATGTATGTATGTAAACTAAAATTTATTATATGTTGCTGGACTTGTACAGTCAAAAGCATGCCAAGCTTGACACTATATCAACAAATAACCTCATATTTTCTGAGTGCCGACAACTATATTTAGAGTAAGTATGTTTTATAAAAGATACCTATTTAATAATAAAAACAATAAAAACACTTATTACAATCAGTTGGTATCTTAAAAAACCGGCCAAGTGCGAGTCGGACTCGCGCCCTAAGGGTTCCGTACCTATCTACCATATGATATACGAAAAGCTTTTGCTCTTTGATATTAAAAACTCCGCGACCACCCAACTTGACCCCTCTTTTATAGAAAAGTTCTTGAAACGGGAGCTCACCTTAATTGGTTACTATTAGTTGTGAGAAAAATTGAAATATTTAATGATTTTAGACTTTTCCCTTTATTTGTACTGTGAGACCTAGCTTCTTGCCAAATTTCATAATTTTAGGTCAACGGGAAGTACCCTGTAGGTTTTGCTTTTTTGCATAAATGTATGGAGATAATGACATAAAAAGCCATATCTTTTGATTGCGTCGTTGTAAAAAATTTAAATTTTCAGATCTTGTGTGGTTTATGGACCTTAATATTCCTTATCAATTTCAACCTGATACCTCTTCTCGTTCGTGAGAAAAAGGGTCTTGACAGACAGACAGACGGACAACAAAGTGATCCTATAAGGGTTCCGTTTTTTTATTTTGAGGTACGGAACCCTAAAAAGATAAAATTTTACTTTCTCTTCGAGTTCATGCATCCAATACACAAAATTTACTTCTGTTCCTCATTATAATTATCTAAAAACATACCAGACTTGGAACCAAAATAAATAATAATTGTTTCATGAATGTACCCGTACTCGTACGTTGACACAAAGTGCGCAAAACGTATCGAACATGTAGGCACCAAAAGCGTGATAGCCCGAAAAACATTGCGCCCGTAGGGCGCGCCGCGCGGTAGGTACTTCATTCATGCCTAGACGCGGAGTGAGACAGGCCTGTCAGGAGCAACCAACTAGTTAAGGATCTGCCAATGCACAGGATCTATAGCTGCATTGCATAATTTATTATCCGTAGTGTGTCTGCCGACATTTCGCGATATGTTGGTATCCCAGTATACAACCCACACTTGTAGATC
Source organism: Athrips mouffetella (assembly GCA_947532105.1). NCBI lineage: Eukaryota > Metazoa > Arthropoda > Insecta > Lepidoptera > Gelechiidae > Athrips > Athrips mouffetella. Next base: position 9,117,873 of record OX383973.1, read on the forward strand.
AGCAAGCAGAAGCATCTCTTCTTCAGTCCAATGTAATTTCTGGTTGAGGATCTGCCAACACACTTGCTGGTACAGCTGGTTGAGGATCTGTAGCTGTAGAAGACCAGGCCCTGGCATATTGTTCTCACCTGCAGAGCGGCGAACAGAAGCATCTCTTCTTCAGTGCTATGTAGCTCCTGGTTGAGGATCAGCCAGCGCGCCTGCTGGTACAGCTGGTTGAGGTTCTGTAGCTGTAGAAGACCAGGCCCTGGTATATTGTTCTCACCTGCAGAGCAGCGAACAGAAGCATCTCTTCTTCAGTGCAATGTAACTCCTGGTTGAGGATCTGCCAGCGCGCTTGCTGGTACAGCTGGTTGATGCGGGAGGCATCAGTGGGTCGTGGACTCAGGTCGAAGAACGAATAGAACTTAAACCGGAGCTGGAGTGTGTCCCATTCGCGAACGTACTGCTCCATTATGGAGAGAGACGAGTCTAACCAACTGCAAAAACAGAGTTTATAACAGATTAGATCGCTTATAACGACGCCCAAAAGAAAGGATTGAGCTGGTCTGTGGGATAGAGTGGTACTATTCCAAGCTGCGGCATCTGGCTGAATGATTTTAGGAGCAAAAAACAGTGCACCATAAAGGCCATAGAAACTAGGTCAGATGGCTCCTCGGCTCCAGTTAGGAGTTCTGGCGAAATTCTGAAGTTTTAGGAAGAAAGCAGCATTTTACTTTTGAGGCAAAACAAGCTTAAGTAAATACTTACCCAACATTCATCCTGGCACGTTCCATAAGAGACTTTGGAGTGAGGAGAGACTCCCTGGATTGGCTGTCTGGTTCGAGAGGGGAGTCTGCTAAGGAGAGCTCGGTGAGGGCATCCAAAGCGTCTAATGAAGCGGCCCGTGGCGGGGTACCACAGTAACCGCCATCGCTTGAGCCATCGCTCTGTGTGCTGTAAATGTGACCGCCGTAGCGACGGAGAGTGCCATTCTGAAGACAAAAGAGGAAGATAAAATGAAGATGGCTTATCAGATCGAGGAGCAAAGGGAGTTTAACAATCGAACCATGAGCAAAAAGCAGTTTTGAAGGCATAAAATCGAAGAGCGCGCTAAACGCAAGGAGTGGCAAGAAAATTGAACTCTGTAGGTCGAGCATGCGCAATGAGACTTGGCGAGTCTTCAGACTAAACCGGTTATGTCTTTTCGTGTCCATACATAAAAACTGACAGTATCGCGCGACTCGTCCAAGTCACGGTGCGCATCTTAGCCCGGCTGGACTTGGGAAATCCTTAGACGCAGTTCTGACGGTGTTTTCATCTGACAAAACGACGAAGGATTTACCTACATGTGACATGTTTTTTTACCTGTTGTGAAGCCACAGGAGTAGCGGAGAGGGATCTTGGTGGAGGTGGCGTGGCAGGACAGTGCCCATTGGACCTGTCAAGGCTATTCGAGGAACCTCTAGTCGCAGCTATGAACGTGTTTGTGTCTGGTGCGTGCGAAGACTTTATCCTCTTCGCCTCTTTCAGATTCTGGTAGTTCTGTTTGAGATGTGAAGGTTCTAGGGGGTAACAGAGGGACAGTTCTTCTGGATGTCGTATACCTGCAAAATAAAATAATTATTGAAGTTGAGTTGGTCCTAGTTCTGGACTAAGACCGCAACTATGTCAACCACCGAGATACAGACGGCGTCGAGGCCAATCACAGCGCTGATAGCGTGATGAACTTGACGCTTTCTGTAAAGCCTGGCAACAAGAGGCTCAGAGTAGAGACCAGTGGAAGGGATGGAGGGAGGCGTTTGCCCAGCATTGGGACAGCAATCGGTAATAAGATAGGAATCTTCCTATCCAGGATCTCTTAGTTTTCGGAAAAATCCATTAATAAATTGGTCTGAAATTTTATTTATTCAAAAATGCATGTAGTCGTTGCAAACTGGTGTAATAAAATGTTTATTATATGTCAGCAATGAAAACAATTTGCTTGTTTATTTTACGAAACAGTTAAAAGGAAAACTTGTTTGAATATTGCAATTAGAACATGAACTCGGTTTAATTCTGCAATAACATTGCTTAAGCTTAATTTTACGATTTATTTATATTTATGCGTTTTTAATATTTCTCTTAGGGCAAGTTAGCTTTGTGGGTTTCGCTTATGGCGCCTTCTTTAGGTGGTTTTCGATAAATTGGCAGATATATTTTCTTTTTATAATGTTAATGGACAGTAAGTTACCAAAATGTGTACAAAGCTTTATGACGGCGCTGAAAATATGGTAAGAGAAGTAGATATGACTAAAATCTGGAAAGTGGATCATTATGATCTTGTGTATGGAAGGAAACATGTGTACATACAAAACTATATGATGGTGTTAAAGATATGGGTTACAGAATGTGTAACTTACAGCCAGTTGCACAAAGCTTCTATAAAGTTAAAGCTCCTTTGAATCTATTGCTGTCACTTTATATATATTATTTATTGTGCACAATAAAACAAAACAGTAGTGATAGAAGAGGTTCACAAAGGCTAGCTTATCTCTATGAAGAGATCTCTTCCAGCTAATCAGAGTTTAGTGAGAAAAAGTATATGACGGGGACAAGAATAAGTACACATCAAATAATAATAAGAAATAAGTATAAGTACATATATAATTATAATAATACATAGTAATAACTACATATACCCACTAAAGACTACATAATATATAAATATACCTACAATATAATAATACATATATATTATCAAGATAAGTTCGATAAGAAGTGCTCTTCATTGCCAACAAAACAGAAAGTGTCAGCAATAGATTTAAAGAAACTTTAACTTTAAAGATGCTTCGTAAAACTGGCCGTAAGTCCTTAGGAGTTTGTGCATAGGAGTGAATCAATGCCATAATGGACCAGCGTGGAGTGACTTACCCAGGTGTTTATTAAGTTTTATAATTGCGCTGAAGAAAGGAAGAAATCGATCTTGCAGTTATCTTAATCCTAAAACTGGATAATTAGTTTGTGCATGGCCTTACAAGGTGGTCAGATTTTAGTAAAAAAGAGTTGTATGACAGTGCTTAAGTGGATAAAAGAAAAAGTGTGAAACGACTTACCAAGATGTTTGCATAGCTGAATAACGGCACTGAAGGTGTCGATAGAAAAGTCGATCTTGCAGTCGATGTATCTTAGGTCTGGGAGCTGGATTCTCAGCGGTTTGTGCATGGGAGTGAAGTGTAGTGCCGCATCTGCGTGGACGCCGTATTGGTCCAATGTGTGTTTTGGTCGGGACAGCCATTTGTTCCGCGTCGGCCACCACAGAGCGTGGTCTGACCAATCTTTCTTGAATTCTGTGGAAGAAATGTAAAAAAATTGTACAAAACCGGCCAAGTGTGTGTCGGGCCACGCGCAATGTAGGGTTCCCAAGTAAAGTTGCTTTAGGAATTATTATTGTTAAGCAGGTTTCGAAAGCCCAGAGCGTGAGGCCAATTTATATAAATTTTTCTCTAGGTTGTATTACACCTCTTTGTCGACGTGACTAATATGTATATCCACCAAACTAAATACATCTAGTCCTAAGGGTCGCTGAGCAAAGCCGCGGACAGACAGACGGACATGACGAAACTATTGACATGTTTTGACGGTTTGAAAAGGGCAATGGAAAGTAAACCAACATAGGAGGCAAATTACGTCTTGGGCTAATAAATTTAATTACACAATTTAATAAAGATCCATGCATCAGCGAAGTTGGGGTTCTGTTTTACAAGAAAGCGATTTTAATATTTATTACAATGCAAGATGTGAATAATTGTTCTCCGTCAAGATAAATGGAACAATTTTCAAATTCGCTGCGTCTGTTTTTATATCAGCAAATTAATAAAGGTTTAACTCACGGGCGTTTTGAAGACAAATGGGTTAATTTTGAAGAATAATTGGTTGTAATTTAGAAAATACTTCCATCGATTAAGACGTAAAAAAGAAACGTGCATTTTATTTTATCTTTAGGGTTAATTCGATACAGATCTTTAGCACAACAGCACAAGAAATACATTTGGGCTATGCGAACAGAAATTAAACACACACCAAGTATACATAGTCATATTTTACCATTCGCAATGCAAAACGCCTTGTCCATTTTATATCATAAGACACAATTTCATGGGTATAATAGTTTCCGTAGATTCAGAAGGGGGATGAATTTTATAAATATCAGCCTAATCCGTTCAGTGGTTTAAGCTATGCGTTGATAGATCAGTCATTCATCGTAATTTGATCAATTACCTAGTAAGTTGATCAAGTTTCGAAACATCATAAACTCGTAGGAGATTCGTAGACATAGGTCCGTTAGCTACGGCAAACACCACAGGGTTCCAATTCCAACCCAACCTTGGGTCCTCTTTCGACCAAACGTACGAGCTGACCGAGCGAAGCGAGCGTGCTTCGGCAGCAGCCGGCAAGTGCCAGAATCGAATTCGGTACAGTTTATTATTTTCCGAAAGTTGATCAACTTACTAGGAAATGTATCAACTAACGATTCTGTATTATTTTCCGGTGACATATACAAGGTGTAACAACCCTGAAGGATATGAATCTACCCATGAAACTGAACAATTTTTCCTAAGGAACATGTATGTATGTATATTCTTTAGGTCGAAATACTAAAATAAAATCTACCTTTCATACAAATGCTCAATCAGCTGGGGCAGTTTCTATGGTAAGTTGGATTTATTTTCGTATTTCGCCTTGGAAAAAGTTTACTTTAGTTAAAAGATATCGTTCAAAGAATAGCTATGGCTAAAACAGCCTTTAATAACAAGAAACACCACCTGAAGGCCAAAATATCTAGGAAAGTAAAAAAGCGCTTAATTGGAAGTGAGACATGGACATTGACTGACACAAAGAGTGCTAGAGGAGGATGGAAAGAATTAGCTGGACTGAAAGAAAAACAATGAGGTGCTAGAAATACGAGTAGTTAAAAGACAAAAAGTGTTTAGGTATCTACTAAAAACAATAGATAACGAACAGAGAAAATGATAGGTCCCCTAATACGACACCACAAAAACATTATGGAAGGAAAGATTGAAGGAAAGAGGGGACAAGGAAGACCTAGACGAAGCTACTTCGACCAAATAAAAGAAAAGGTCAATATTGTCGTTTGAGGAAGTAAAGCAGCTGGTGCATGACAGTTCAACGAAATGACTGGAAGTTACTCCATCGGCAAGAGCCGTAATGTAAGACCAATAACGCCCACGGCTGAACCGATTTCGATGTTTAGGAGGTAGATAGATCAAGCACTGGACTAACATATATGCTACAATTTATCCCAAAAAATGCATGGTTCCTGTAGGAGACACAAAGACCATATAACGTATATATAAGTCGACGACTATATAAGTCGCGGTAAAAGCTAGTTAGTTACTAAAGAAACATGTACCTTTTATCTGTTGTGAACTCGATCACACTAAATAACTTGTAAATGCAGTAACGACGTCTTTTTGTCGTTGTAAGGGACATGGCTTTCATCGCTGGTGATTCCGACAGAAAGAAAACAAAACACTACTCATCCGGTTCAAGCGAGGTTCAAACGTTCAAGACACGCAAGCCGCGCGATCACACAAAAAAAGAAAGATACGTTTCAGTGACGTCATTGATCAGCTTTATTACGCCTTGGGAGGATTGAGACAAAGAATTATGTTATTAAATGAGATAAGGCATTCACTGTTCAATTTACACTCAATTTTGTATCAGTAAGTCGAATAACCAAAATGTAACAGTACTTGGAAACATTATAAATTTGATAGGGTTGTCTTCTTTTTATATCACAAGTGTAGTGTAGGCAACGAAGCAGTTGACCCCAACATAAATTTCTCAGGCAGATTTTATTTTACAGGATGATAAAGAATCATGAATTCAATGTAAATTCAAAATATCCAAAAAAAAAAATTATAAAAAAAAAAATTCTTACATTTTTTGTATGGAAAAATTAAAAGTACTGATTTGTTTTTTTAAAGAAGGTTTGTCTCATGTAGTGTAATACCCCAGCAAAGTTTCATCGACTGAGGATTTAATGCGTGGGTCTTCATAGAACGATCCGCTTCGTTGCCTAGACTAGTGAACAAATGAGCAGGTGGGCCACGTGATGGTAAGTGGTCACCACCACCATAGCACCCACTGTTTTATAAGTGCCACAATTTGACACTAATAAATAAGACAGCAACGCGCGCACCAAGGAGGACCTTTTTGAAGGCAACCAAAGAGCTATTGCTGTAGCCACATTTTGGGCTAAGTTACTATAAAATCATTTGCCATTGATACGAAAAGAAGAAGATCTGGAACTACAATAAGAGATGGTATGTGTCTTGTGCCGGTAATTTCCCTTCGAACCGAAACACAGCAGCGCAAACACTGCTGCTTTACGCCAGAAACGGGCAAGGGGGTGGTGGTATGAATTTTTTTTTTCATAAATTCCAACGCTTACCAACACATTTGCAGCTATGTCAAAAGCAATCGGCTAAAACCAAGTTTGAAAAAACAATGCTATTCTTTCCGTCACATAGGGTGACTTTTAATTAGTTCTTGATAGCAAAAGATATACGTGTACTTATTCATGATACTGAACAACTTTTCCCAAGGAACACAGGTCGAAATACGAAAACCAAATTAGACCTCCCATACAAAATACGCTATCAACTGATGCAGTTTCTATGGGAGGTCAATACTTGATTTTCGTATTTCGACCTATGTTCCTTTGGGAAAGTTGTTCAGTATCATGAGTACATGCATACCTTTTTCTATAAAGAACTAATTAAAAGTCACCCTATGTATACTTTTTAGTGTCATGGCTACAAAATATGTTGGCAAGCGTTGGAATAAACGAAAAAAAATATTATAGGTAGTCCCCCATACTTTCTTTCATAAATGGTCTAACTTGTCAAATTCTTCAAAAACAGTTTTCGTACCCTGGCCATCAAAGAGATTTGAACCTCGCCGAGCGTAGCGAGGTTCAAATCTCTTTGCTGGCCATTACCGTAATATTAGAGATAGATATTATTATCATGCATTATTATATATATATTATATAGATTCTTTGCCCTGGCCACCTTAAGGAGTGAGAGTGTGTGTGGCTTCTATTGAAGCGTGAGTCAGAGTACCAGACGGACAAATTGTAACATCTATTGCGTGAGTCATAGCGAAGGTGCACGGACGACTTTTTGCTGATATACCGTTTCATGGGTTTTGAACTTTGTTATTAAATACTAGCTGTTACCCGCGACTTCGTCCGCGTAGATTTTATAAAAAAACAGAACTCGAACTGAAACATATTTTGTGGAACGCTTATCCTTCTTGATCCCTACGTAAAAGATGCATTTGTACTTATCCAAGTTGAATAAATGCATCTTTAACTACAAAATTATCTTTTGATTTTATTCAACTGGTAGGTAGTGCGGAATTTTCATTGACAATCGTTACAGGCCACCTTAAAAAAGAAGGCAATAAAGGGAGTGAAGTGAATGGGTAGCGAGGAGGTATTCATAAAAGTCAAAAAAGTCCCTATTCCTCCCTATCTATCCTTTTCTATCCCCCCCCCTCCACATTCCCTCTCCCCCTCCCTCCCCCCTCTCCCTCGCCCCCTCCCTCTCTCCTCCTCCCCATCTCCCACTCCCTCTCCGCCCTCCCTCACCCCCCTTACCTTTCCCTCCCCCATACCCCCTCGTTTTCCCTCTTCCCCTCCCCCTAATTTCCCCTTCTCTCTCTCTCTCCCTCTACCCCCTCTCCCTCTACCCGTCCCTCCCCCTTTCTCACCCCCTCCCCCTAACTCTTCCTCTACCCCTCTCTCACCCCCTCCCTCTCCTTCTCCCCTCTCCCTTTCCCTATCCCTGCCCCTGACCCTACCCCTATTCCTATCCCTACCCCTAACGCCATCTTAACCGCTATCCCTATCCTTATATGTATAAACATACAACCGACACTCATATTGATTTTTAGACATTTCAACCCTATCGCAACTCAACCCCATCCCCAGGGGATGATGGTATTTCACGTCCACCACGTTGGATTTCATAAATGTTATAGTTTTCATAATCAGTGACCCGATAAACCATACAAACTATACCCATATTGGTTTTTAGACTTTTTCACCCCATTTCCCTCTTTGAGGGGTTGAATTTGGGGTGGAATTTCAATAACAGTGATGTACGTTCCACAGAATTACAACCCTAATGCCTAAACAATAAATTTAGTGGATTTTACTTTGAAAATGAAGGATTTTCAACTTCATCCCCCTTTGCACCCCTTAGGGTGTAGAGTTTTCAAAAACCCTGAGACACGTAAAACTTTATTTTTAGTTGTCAGCCTACGTAAATACAAATTTTGAAGATTTTAACTTCAAAACTGACGGACTTTCATGCAAACTTTCATCCCCTATTTTACCCCCTTAGGGCTGGAATTTTGTAAAACCTTTTCTTAGTGCACCCCTACGCCTCATAAGGAACCTACATGCCAAATTTGGAATCTCTAGACCCAGCGGTTTGGGCTGTGCGTTGATATGTCAGTCAGTCAGTCAGTCACCTTCTTTTTTTATATATATAGATTGATGGCTAAGCTACTGTCAGTTGAGAAATTGTCGATATAGGTAATTTTTATCACCCTACCGTGTCGTCTAACCATTTCGCTATTAAGCTAATGGTACGATTTCGAACACAATTTTTATTTAACTAGAGTTACTCAAAATCCAAAACAAACATTATACAAAAGCTTATTTTTATAATTTTAAACTTATCAAAATAAATATATTCATTAGTCGGCAAATTTTAAAGTTCACTATGTTTTAGTATGTCGAGTACGTTTTAAAATATTTCTAAATCCAACAAGTTCTAAAGTTCGACATATTTATGACGTACAAAGATAACACGTATGTAAGTACTTATTTACATAACACCTGTGTTCACAAGTTTAGTTACGCATTAGTATTAACTATAACCGCATACCACACCTTCAGTCACGTAGATACACATCCAGAAATGCTTTAGTTTTGTACTCAGACTTAGGCCCTTTGAAATAAGACTATCAGTACCCAGATAAGTTTTATACATTGGATTTTTTACTGTTCTTTTTTCGATCAAATACCAACAAAACATTCAAAAAGTATGCCGCACTTCAGTGGTAACATTTTGACCTTGAGCGGGTCTCTGATTTCGTGCGTTTGTTCAGCGCTGGTTTAGCTTATACTGGTATTTATGCCACTTACTTGCTGTAACGTTTTACAAAACTATAAAAACCGGCCAAGTGCGAGTCGGACTCGCGCAACGATCGTCCGTACCACCACATAATATTAATTGTATTAGCTGAAATTTCAGTAAGTTTCTGCGCTAGATTTTTCGAGTCCCTCTCCGACTCGCACTTGACCAGTTTCTATTATTTGTTGTTATTTTATAGCTTATATAAGCATCGTAAACTACGAGTATAAGCTAATACAAAAAATAGAGCAAAAATCGCCTAAAAACACGTTTCTAGTAGGGAAGCCTCCCTTATTAATATATTTTTTTAATTTTCGGTATTTGTTGTTATAGCAGCAACAGAAATACACAATTTGTGAAAATTTCAACTGTCTACACATTACTCGTACTGTTCATGAAATACAGGCCAAACAAAATTTTGTAAAAATTGTTGACGTTGGTGGCATCTTATTCCATTTCTTTTTAAATATTTTTAAAACAAAAAATACAGTATTTATCTACTCAACAAGCTCTAAACAACGATACCCAAAATAACTACCCCATCGAGTGGGGACTCGATGGGGTAGTTATTTTTTTTGCACCCCATTTTAGCTGTTTGGGAGTCCCCTTCATTTTGAATGTTTTTAATTTTTATTATTTGTTGTTGTAGCGGCAACAGATATACACAATTTGTAAAAATTTCAAATTTCTACCTATTACGGTTCATGAGATATAGCCCGCTGGCAGACGGACAGACAGATCTGGCCATATCAATAGGGTCCCGTTTTCACCATTTGGGACTGGGTACGGAACCCTCCGAAAGCGTAAACAAACCTCAAATATTAAATTAGGCACGGTGTCTCTAGCTTATTATTTTAATGACTTAACGGTACGTTTTTGTCATTAAAATACTATGAAAACAACATACTGGGAGTTCAAAAGTTAAGTGTTTATAAATGTTGTTTAAAATTATAAGCGAAGCAAATTCATGGCTATTAAAGTTAAAAGCCTGCGCTACATTTATATCTGAGTGACTCAGTAGTTTAGTGGTGTAAACGTGGCATGGGCTTTTGACCCGGACGTCGTGGGTTCGAGTCCCTTAAAGAACTTAAAAGTGATAACTGATTTGTAGAGAATTAAATCACTTGGTTCGTTAGGAATAATCAGATTGAATAAGAGACACGAACCCGATACTAATTAAATCAGATTCTACCGACTACCGACCTACCGACTCTACTACTCAAGAAAGGAGAGTACTTTAACGGGTATAATGTTCCGTAGGATATCACCCACACTTGGTTGATATTCCATAGTATTCCACACATTCGCACAAAGCGCTTTGAAACATCTTTTATAATGCGCACGGCTAAAGAGTGGAATTCTCTGCCTGCGTTCCCGAGCTCATATAACCCGAATCTGTTCAAGTCGCGAGTAAATAGGCTTCTTCTGGGCAGGCTCGTCCCATCGTCGACCTTATCTTTGTCCTCAAGACTAGATCGACGTCAAGAGTAAGCCCATTGACAATAAAAAAAAACAATACCTAGAAGGTCATATTTTTGGTTGCACTCGAAAAACGTGTTTCTATCAAAGTCAAAGTAGACTTTATTCATATTAGGATTTACTTTATGACGTCAGTAAACAAAAATCTACGTCACTTTACAAACAAAGTGAAGAAAAAAGGATTCTCAGCTCTATCTTGTTGAACTTGAATACTAACTTGTTTGTAATAAAATTGCATTGGTTTTGAAAACCTTGGCTATAAATTTTATAATCTTCTTAAAAGGCGATGTTCAGAGCCTACGCAAGATTCAGTCTGAATTAATACTACTAAATATGTACGTACATAAACGTGGTTTTGAGGCAGATATCTTGCCTTAAGCCATGATCACACCTGGCTGAATGCAAAGACTAATTCGGCATACATTGCTCGTTGAAGTAAGGATATTGCAATTAACATAACCAAGCCTCCCAGCAATGTATGCCGAATTAGTCTTTGAATTCAGCTAGGTGTGATCGTGGCTTTATCGAATTCGATGATATTAACCCGATTCAGTGCGACATATCACATAAGCCTAATCAAATACGATGATCAGTCACCGGAAGGAAGTCACCAGCAATCAATAGAAAGAGACAGCTGTAAAATGTTCGGGGATTTTAAAACTTTAAAAAATGACGTCATCTGGTTGGCCTTCACACACGAAACCGTATGACCTGTAGTATGACTCAGCATAGCAGGGTTAACCACCAATGCATCTGTATTAAAATTTATTTTTTATCCTCTATACGTTACAATATGTACGTATCAAGTTTTATTTACAGTCTGTCACGCGAGAAAAGTACAATTAAGCAACCTCTATCCTTGTAATAAAGACGGTTTTAGTTCTGTAAGCCCGCAATTGACTGTATTAACAGATGTTATAATGGCCATGAGTTGAATACTAAGAAAAGCGAAATTTATTTGCATGATATGGTTACTCAACTGTGTTTGACTTTGAAATATTTATTAGGTGCACAGTTAGGCTTACATAATGGATAAGACAACGAAGGAATTCAAATTGTTTTATTGGTATTATTATTATTAAGCAAGGACGACATACCTACATAATATTATATCTTTTAAAAAATCATTTAAAAGAAAGCAGCACTCCATAAATGTTCATAATGAGATTTTATAAAAAAAAATAATTCCAATAAGAAGCAAAAACAAGCGGATTTTTTAAATTTTTTTTTCTTTTAAATATTGGGGACATAATAAAATAAAATAAGACATTTCACGCAAGGTCATCTAACCCCAAACTAGGCAAATCTGAGACTGATATACATACATAAATAGATAAATCACATCCAGACACAGAATAAACACTTGTGTACATCACACAAATGTTTGCCCTGGGCCGGGGGATCGAACCCGCGGCCCACGGCATGAAAGGCAGGCTCACTACCAACCACACCAACGGGCTTATCTGAAAGTGACGATTCTGGCAAACTCAAACTAGAACTAAACTAAATTTGACAGGTCTAAAAATGATGCTGTCTTTTATTAGTCTGTAGGGAGCAACAAAGCCAGCAACACTTTTAGACCTGTCAAATTTAGTTTAGTTTTAGTTTGGGTCTGCCAGAATCGACACCATTAACAACTCTGAAGACTTACGAAGCACATAAAAATATTTAATCATGAGATATTTCCTCTCCAACCTATAAACTTGCTCGAAATGCATGGTATTCCCCCCGCTACGAGTATCACTAACGTCAACAATCCCCATACACCGTCACCGCTCCCGCGCAGGCCCGCGCCATGTTTGCACGCGAATATGCGCGAATGCACATTTTACCACCCTGCGCACGTAACAGGCAGCAGGCTTCTTGTCCATCCAGTGGAACTGCTAAATTGCTGTGTATGGAAACTCGCGCAGGTGTTTCAGATTCCTGGGATCTGGCAGTGATTCCGTATCAGCAAATTTCGTTTTTGTAATCCAATTCTGCGGGAGTGGAGTTTTATTAGGACTCGATGATGTTTTCAATTAAATTTTGAGCTTCAATCATGCTTTCCTCAGTGAACAAATTTGATTTAAAAAAAATAAAGTTTTAATCTGTTTAACACACACAATAATATTTTTCACCTGAGAACGGCTCTACCGATTTATTTATTTATTTTATTTTATTTCGAAGATTAACAGATAAATGAATTTATATAAATAAACAAATGAGTATACCTATACTAATAACAAATCTTCACCGATAGAAAAGAAAGGTAAGAAAAGAAGAAGGAGAAAGAAGGAGAGGTAGAAGGTATCCCACCAAAAACATAAATGTAAAAATGTAGGCCAAGTTCTTGTACATAAAAAAAGAGTTGAAATCTAAACTACAGCCAAGTTAATAATAATCAGAACCGATATTAATCATTCCAACTTGGCGGGTTTTCATCACACCAATACTTCTGAAAAAAGCAAATCTTGCGGAGGTAAGTTTTAGAGTTGGACTTTTTCCTTCATTAAAATTTCAAAACCCGCCAAGTTCGAATGATAAATATCGGTTCTGATTATTATTAACTTGGCTGTAGTTTAGATTTCAACTCTTTTTTTATGTACAAGAACTTGGCCTACATTTTTACATTTATGTTTTTGGTGGGATTTCATTTCTTTTTGCTCAGTTTGCTTTATAGTACCTATCGCAACGTTGTTCATATTATATTATTATTATTAAAATGAAGTGTGTCTGGTCCACCAGATGTAATAATAGCTTAATGTAACAGGTAATAATTTTAACATTTATTTTAAACTGCAATACGATACGGTGCACGACATCATGGGATGAATGTGGCATGGGTTCTTCACCCACCAAAAGTTGGATTATCTCCATATTATTCGAGGTTCAATTCGAATCGGTAATGATAAATGATATCGAAAATGTACGAGAAATTTGATAGCGGCCCCACCTGCGTTACCGGGGTAGCCTAGCCAAATAACACGTAAACGACACACACAACATAAGCCCGAAGGCATATGTATAAATAGTAATTGAAATGGGAGTTTTAGCCAGTATCAAAGCGCTAAACTGTTAACGCCTTCACCGCGTGGAGGTACTCCCAGCTTATGTTGATTACCAAACCAATATTTTAAGATAGATATGTTTTATAAAATCTGAATGTTCGTTTATATTTTCTTTAAAACATAGTTAGGTACTTGTTCTCATGCATGACTAATTCTGACCTTCTAGAAGTAATACTTTTTTAAATATTTAGTAAATTATTTTTAGTCTGACTCGCACTTGACCATTTTCTATTTTCTAAAGTTTTCCTTTACTTTTATGCTAACGACTACCCCGATGCCAAATTTCAGATTTGTAGGTCTTAGAGAAGTATGACCAACATTTTTATACATAATAATGACTATAACCTGACTCGCACTTGACCATTTTCCAATTTTCGATGTTTTCTTTACTTTTTTAAATGTTAACGACTATCCCCATGCCAAATCTCAGATTTTTAAGTCTTAGAGAAGTATTACCAACATTCTTATACATAATTTTGACTAAAACCCGACTCGCACTTGACCAATTTCCAATATTCGAACTTTCCCATTACTCTTACCCTGACGACTAGCTAAATGCCAAATTTCAGCTTTGCAGGTCTTCTAGAAGTGGTCAAACATTTTGATGAGCTGTCAGTGAATACGTGAGTCAGTGAGTACCAAATTTACAATTTCTGTAATAGCTACAATATTGAAACTTTTTATTTAAACTATATTAAATGAAACTTTTTATTCAAACTATATTAAATGGTGTTATTATGTCCGTAAAGTTTCATCCAGATCTATTAATCAGGTAAGAAGACACAGGGGGGTCAAAAGTGGTTCGAAGCGGTTCGGGTAAATAGTGCACGGTGTGCGCGCGGCCTGTGCTTAGAACTTGGCCGGCGCACTGTCGTGCGCTTTGATTGAAAGAAATGTTGGAAAAGTTTCCGAGAAAATTTACAAAATCGGGAAAAACTAAAAGTTCTTTTTTCTATGGGACTTTCACATGATTTCATGCTTAGTGCTTCCCTTGCAAAGCCGGGGCGGGCCGTTAATTCCTTTGAAAAACCGGCCAAGTGCGAGTCGGACTCGCGCCCTAAGGGTTCCGTACCTATCTACCATATGATATACTAAAAGCTTTTGGTCTTTGATCTGAAAAACTCCGCGACCATCCAACTTGACCCCTCTTTTATAGAAAAGTTCTTGAAACGGGAGCTAACCTTGTTGTGAGAAAAATTGAAATATTTAATGATTTTAGACTTTTTCCTTTATTTGCCTAGCTTCTTGCCAAATTTCATAATTTTAGGTCAACGGGAAGTACACTGTAAGTTTTGCTTTTTTGCATAAATGTATGGAGATGAGGACATAAAAAGCCACATCTTTTGATTGCGTCGTTGTAAAAAATTTAAATTTTCAGATCTTGTGTGGTTTATGGACCTTAATATTCGTTATCAATTTCAACCTGATACCTCTTCTCGTTCGTGAGAAAAAGGGTCTTGACAGACAGACAGACCGACGGACAACAAAGTGATCCTATAAGGGTTCCGTTTTTTATTTTGAGGTACAGAACCCTAAAAATACTCTAAAATGTGCTTCATCATCATGAAATCTCTTGGAACGTCCACTGCAGGACGGGGAAGTCCCTCTAGAACTCCAGGAAAAACGCGTGGTACTTTGGAGGGGATTTAGTCACCACGGTTGTAAGCGTTGTGGCTGGCGGCCGCTGTTGTTGGTGACCGCAGTCTGTAAGATGGTACGATATACAGAAAGATGCTGCTGCCCATCCTCCGGCCCTTATTCTCATAAGCCCTTATTCGCCACAGGTAGCGATGGGTTGGTACTATCCTTTGCCGGCACCACACAGACTACTTACGGATAGTGAAATGTGCTTATTGAAGTGAAAACTTCTTTAGCGGCGCTTGGCACTTTTTTAGATCTAGGTAAAAAATGTTAAACTCGTGTCAGATGTCGCGTCAGATCCGTAGCCTGATCGAAAAAACGTCAACTGTCAACCGTATTGTTATTACAATATACGGGTTTTTATTCAGTGACATCAAAGAAGTACGCTAGCAATGGCGCGATTGACCCTTACAAAAAGCATAATATTCAAAAATGCAAGTTTTCACTTCTGCCGGCACTCCCGGAGTGCAACCCGTCCTTTTTTTTATTTCATAAAAGATGTCCTCACTAATATTATATTAATATTGGCATTTGAATCCTATTATAAAATTATTAAATCACTAAGAAAATAAAAGCACTGGTCTATGGTCAAGCATAAAATACAGATTAGTTATTCAAGCCGGTGCGGTGGCAAAGGTGTGACCATATACGGCCAATAATGGCCAATGTCGAGGCGCCAGTGTATAACTACAGAATAAAATAATAGTACAGACTAGTATGATATCTCCGCACCTTACTTGGTGAATCAGATCTAAACGTTTTAAGATTATAAATGGACTACTTTCGTGACGAACTTTTCGTAGTAGACTGACTGATGGATTCTCGGAAGACCTTTTAAAGAACTTTTTTAACATTTGACTCGCTGAGGAAAAATAATGTTTTAGATGGTTCAAGAATAGAAATAAATCATCAATAACATTGAGGATTAGATTTAGATATCGTTGGGTAAAGTTTAGCTAGCAGGAAAGCACTATTTTTAATTGAAACAATATTTTTTAAAGGTTAACATTTTTTCACCGACTTATTTCTAAAAATAAAGCCGGATTTACACATTTTACATGGATTGAATAAAACGGAGTCAGTAGAAATACATTGCCTTTTAAAATGTAGTTATATAAAAACACTTAAATGCAGTTCTTTAACAATGTACTTACTTCTACTGAGCACATTTTACTTACCCAATGTAAATCCAGCCGTTGCCGACTGCCGTTGAAAATAGTTTCAACTTCTTTTTATCAAGAATATTTTACTTGTAGCATATAAAGATCAATCTACAAGGTACTACTGCGACCTAAATGAACACATTCTCGTAGTCACCTGTAAAAACATAGTGTAAAATTGATCTACTATCCGTATTTTAAATTATAATATAACATTATTTGCAATATGCGTATAGATATAGATGCTTATAAATGCTGAATAAGTGCCGAGGGTCACTATAAATGTATCAAAGATAATTTCTTATTTCAGTATAAAATTTGCAAGTAAGTTAGGAGTGAAAGTTTAACTACACGTAACAATAATCTAAATATATAAAGGAGTTTGTCCTGACTGATTCATCAACGCCGAGCCGTAACCGCTATAGATACAGATCTGAAATTTTGTACACAGGTTCTATGCAAGTCAAAACCACCCACTAAGAAAGGATTTTGGAAAATTAATCTCCCAAGGGGGTGAAATAAGGGATGAAAGTTTGTATGAAAGTCCTTTGTTACTTAAGCTAGATTCATACAAATTTGAATTTAAGCTTTTGGTAAAATATAAAGAAACACGTGTCTAAGCATTTCTTAAAAATCACCCTTCAAGGGGGTGAAAAAGAGGATGATTTTTTTCCCGTATGTTGGTCTGTAGGTCGTTCATTTTTAAAGCTAGAATTATAGAAATTCGGTTTTGAGCTCTTGGTAAAAAATAAAAAAGTACGTGTTTAAGGATCTTTCAAAACTCATTCCCTAAGGGATGAAAGTTTGTATGAAAGTCCTTTGTTTCTTGTGTTACATTTACACAAAGCATTTTTTGAAAATCACCTTTCAAGGGGATGAAAAAGGGGATTTTTTTTTCCGCATTTTGGTCTATAAGTCTTTCACTTTTAATGGTAGACTTAAAGAAATTAGATTTTGAGTACTCCGTAAAAAATAAAAAAGTACGTGTTTAAGCAGGTTTAGAAATTCATCCCCTAACGCGATGAAATGAGGGATGAAAGTTTGTATAGAAATCCTACAGTTTTGTCTTGAGGTACTTGAAACAATAAGAAATAAAGGAACAATGGTTTTAGAAATTTTGATACGAGTATATCATCCCTCAAAATAAGGGATAAAAGTTTGTATGAGAATCCTACAGTTTTGAAATGAGGGACTTGAAATTTGGATTAATAATAAGAAGAATAATAAGAAGTAGAGAAACACGTGTTTCAGCAATTTTGACATACCATCCCAAAGGGGGTTAAATTAAGGGATGAAAATTCGTATGAAAATCCTACTAAAAATTTGGATTTAGGGCAAATAAAAAGAAGGAAATAAACATGTGTTTCAGCGATTTCGAAAAATCAGGGAGATTCGGGATGAAAGTTAATATGAAATTCCTACAGACCAAAAAACGGGCAAAATTTACTAATACGATAGGTTTGAAACAAAAAAGATTCAGATTTAGATAATTTTATTCAATGTAGATTCTTTACAGAATACTTATTGAATGTCATGCAGAATACTCGTACAATGCAAATAGAGCGAGTCTACGCCGTTTCGGATCGTGCTATAGCAGCGCAAAAGAAACGGCAAGAAACCATTGCAGCACGGCCTACTTTAAGAGTCGGAAAGAAACATGTTTCAAAATCGGGAAATACTGAACGTGCTTTTATCTATGGGTTCTTTTATGAACTCTAACTACCCGTGCAAAGCCGGGGCGAACCGCTAGTTGTACTTGATAGATTATTGGGATATTTTTTTTAGATTATTAAGTTACGGCTGTAGATATTATCTACATTTATTCTGTAAGCCCATACAAAACCGGGTTTCTTGTTTCTTCGCCTATGCACCGAGGCTGACAATAACCTAGGACCTGGTGCTCAAGCTTGGATATCACCTTCAAGTTGCTATAATCATGCATTCCGCATAGTGTAAAAAACTAACCTTTAGTAGATTACGCATTAGACGCAATAAAAAAGCAAAACACAAATCCCCAAAACAATTTATGACATAATAGGTACTTAAACCAAAAACTTAATAATCCCATTACATCCATCAGAGATGAACCCATCAAATCGGATCATAGAATCAGTAACGGTGTATTACGAACGGTTATAAAAAACAATCATCCTATCCGGCTTTACACCCGGTATCCATTAGGAGCAGGTGTTAACTTCATGTTACTGCTTCGGATAAGATAAATCACATTATGGTACACGAGTTATAGTTATGGCTTAACTTTGTAGAACAAGTGATTCAAACTGAGTAGCGGGAGCGTAAAGTAATCTATAACTGCGATACTAGTGGTTTTATAAACATTTCCACAATCTCATCCCAAACAAAGGGCCAATTAAAGACTGATCTTGAAATTCAATTAACAATTATTTGCTATTTGATTGCGAATCCCTTACATGAAGCATGAATGGGGCCAATATATGTACGTATGGCAAGTTACTAGTACTCCAGTGTCTATGCATCGCCCTAACTTTTTAACCAAGAACAGATAATATAACCACGTTTCATTTCGTCTTTCGCTCGTAACGCGAAATTGTGTCATAATGATAAAGAATCTGTTGTTAGTGTCGGCAAGAATACAGACTTCGGAATAACAAAATTTCAAAGCATAACGGGACTAATAAGGTCACAGGGCACATTAGTAGTCTAATCTAACTAATAAGCCGGCAATATTGTATCATTAATTTAAGTACTCAGACTCATATCGTGTCTATTATGCACTGATTTCTTAAGCATGGTCTAAAGGTAAGACCATATCTGTTCGGTTGACGGTATCATTGAAAATGAAACTAAGCGCATAGATTGACCATTGTCTGAAGCTGAAGCTGTCGAACAAAATATCGGCGCAGACCGCACATCTTCGTCTAAATTGGTAGACCTTGGAAATAACGTAAGTAGCTTAATTAGAATGAAAGCAGGAAAGAATAGAGCAAGGAGTGAGAGCAGGTTTTGCTATAAAACCGTTAAAGTTAAATAACTAAAAAGAAAAACTCGGAACTTGATCCTGATTGTAATTTGTGTCTCCTGTTAAATTGTATCTGATGGAGATACGAGGTTTCCCAATTTAGCCGTAGAACAACCTTAAAACCTATAGAACCAACAAATCAAATACTCTTACGCTGGTTTATTACTTAGTACCTGGGCGACCGAGCTTCGCTCTACAATAGCCGCCTCAACCTGAAAATATCATCGGGTGGGCAAGTTATGCTACTCAACAACAGATGACGCTGTAAGTTTCTTGAACGCACTAAAACGCACTAAGAAATATGAAAAAAAGACGGTGAAAACGAATTTTCCCAGACATGAGACCTAGCTAGATCGATTTTTTGCCCCCAAACACCCCCGTATACTAAATTTCATCGAAATCGATAAAGCCGTTTTCGAGAAACCGATTACAAATATATATATGTACAAATATTGCTCGTTTAATAGTATAGTATACTGAGTTTGTTTTGATAATAAAAAGTATCTGATCCTTGCTGATACGAGTATACTATTAGTCTAGTGTAGTGGTACCTTCGCATCGACCAGGAGACGCATTTTTGAAGCGTTCGAAGTGAATCTTTAGTTCGCATACGAAAACGAATCGTGTGCGAATTCAATTTCTAATGCTCTCGATTTTACGCATTTTTGAATCATTCGAAAGCAGTGTTGCCATTAAATTCAAATCTTTGAACAATTTTCTTTTCACGCAGAAAAAATTAAAACCGGAAAGCAATTACTCATTGACTTTAAAAACCGGTAATGAATTGCGGTGGAATGGAACGCAAAATAAAAAGTTGATATGTCAGTATAATGTCATATGTGAAGGAAACGTCAATGTCGTTCTCATCACAGATTATATATACTTTCGAGCGGTAGAAGTGCAAAACGAGTGGGACGGACCACTCGTTGCAGAATTCACAGGTATGAATATTCAAAAATTGCGATTTTACGGATTCGTATACGAATCTTGCCAATTCGAATGCGAATCGAAGTTCGAACGCTTCAAAAATGCGTCTCCTGAAGTGGAGCAATAGCTTCTGCTACATTATAAATTACGAATGTAGGGCGCCTCGCAGATTTTATTAATGTTTCGTTTGCTAAATGTCGGTTGTCAGTTCAGTAGTGCAATAAATACGTTAATCCTATCATTACGAGCTTTATGTCGATGATATTTTATTTATTTTACAAATTAATTACGGTTGCATTTGTTGGTTATAAGAAATCATCGGTGGCCCGAATCTTTTTGAAGTGGACTTCATGCGAATATTTTAAGACATTCTAGATGGAAAATATTTATTCTGACACTTGCAATATAATAGCAATATTTATTGCGATTTTTATGCCAAAATTGAGGAAGGTGCTGCATCGTCCGTGTGGTGCCGGCAAGGAATAGTACCATCCCATCTCTACCCATGTGTGTCGTAAGAGGAGACTAAGGAATTATAAATCGTACCATCTTACATACAGCAGTCACCAACAACCGCAGTCCAAGGTGCCAGCCACAACGCTAACAAGCGTGGTGACTATGGTACTGTCCCTCCAATATTTACCAAGCGTTTTTGCTGGACGTTTCATTGGATGTTATGGTGACTGCATGAACAACTACAAATTAAAATACACGAATCTAATGGTAATCCACCAGCCTACAATATTGTAAGACAATTTTAATCAATGAAAGTAGTTTTTTCATCAATGAATCCTAACCTTGGGGAACCGGTCAATTGTTGAGTTGGACGCTCGTTAACTACAATTGGATAACTGCAGTTTACGTAGCCCCGTCACGCGATAACTTGACCTATTTAACTGGTAACTTAACCAGGGGTTAGTGGAAGTGGGGCAGTTATTTTGTTGCTGTTACATTTTGCTCACATGTTATTCGGACAATAGATTTAGAGGTAAAAAATTAACAAAAAAATTAACAAAATAGAAAGGTATTTCTAGGATGCAGTTCAATAATATCATGTGCGTGCTTAATTTAAGGCTTAGATAGTACTGACCAAATCAGATTTCAAGACAAGAGGGATAGGACCTTTCTTTTCCTGGGTGTCAGGAAACTTAAACTATTCTATCGCAACGGGCGAAACACAATTTGGTCCCGTGTTATAGTGAAGTAGCGACAATAACTATAGTGCATAGTTATAATTTTGTAAAGGAGGCAATTTTTTTTGCATTTCGACCATGTTACTAAGGAAAAGTCGTTCGGTTTTATGGGCACATTCACATACTTCAGGGTTGTTATACCCTATTCTAGTTAAAAAAGAGAAAAGATAAAATATGGTTTTGGTTAAAATTGCATTGAGTACTAAAATAGTGTATTAGCTTCACCGGTTTGTTAACTACCGAGCAAACACACGTACCTAACCGCAGCTTATTACGGGAAGTTTAGCTCAAACAACACTGTACGCCTGACAAACATAAAGCAGGCAAAGTAATTAAACTAACCGTTACTTGAGATAGTAAATAAATCTCTAACCAAGCACTCGTAAAGCAAACAGCCGACGTAAACGATCATACAGAACAGACCAACCACAATGTCTGAGAAAACTGAAGATTCTTACAACGACAAATCATATAAGTATGTTGTTCGAAGCGATTTTATACAGTGTGGAAGTTTTTTAATATAAAAATATTCAATAACAAAGTACCTAGTATCCAGATATAACTTGATACTTTGTCCGTTCAGACAACAAGAATTGTCCTTTGCTTACATGACAAGATTCACTTTGCAGCAGCAAAATGCCACGGTGTGTTTGTCAAGCAAATGTTTAGAACTTAAGAAATTTCTTACAAGTCAACTGTGAAAATTGTGAAAGTTTTATCTTTTAGTGTCAAACTTTCTGTCTCTAATTCAGTCTTCAAATACAATTCTATGACAGCCAATTATATCAAGGTGGTCCCATTAATAAAGAAAAACAACAGTAGTAGTCCCAGGGCGCTCCCTAGCGGCATACCTTTTGATCTCGTCACTTAGGCGGCTACTGCCGAGATCCGCTCTTAGATAACGATCTCTACCATATTCATCTCACGACTTAAACGATATAAACCTTATAAGGTAGCATCGATATTACGCAGTAAGTGGCTAGTTTGAGAAAAGTTGTGATTGACAATGTCCAAAGCTCTTTTGAGATCTAAAGCCGTTCCGGCGTCTGTTTACCGTAAACCGCTACTGTTGGTTAATGGATGAAGCGCATTAACGCTGTCTTGGTGCATATTAATAGCAACCCGTCGGCCTATAGAGAAAACACGTGTCTCGTGTAGTAGCCATAACGCAGCAGGTGTGTTGATTTATGACACCATTGACAATTTACTACGAGGTAAACCATTACCTGTCGGAATTCAGCGTTAACTAAAAGTCTAAATGTTTACGAGGAAATTCTGTGCTGTGTTCTTGGAATGGAACTTGAGTCATAAATTACACCTAGTAGATAGAATCTATTTCCAATGTGGCTACAAAAACATTAAAATAAAATACGGTTCCTAGAATAGCGTCACATTTAAATAAAGTTGTTGTGGACGCGTTTCAATTCAGGATTCGACAAATGAACACCGGAGTCATGAATGAATCAATCAAACCCCGTTACTATGTAGTAGCTGTGAGGACGTCTGTTGGCTGTCCTTTTATGACGGGTTGGTGTAGATAGGTGACATAATCAGTGCGTAGGCGCACGCCTAGCCGCCCACTGCTTCCGTCGTGTCGTGGAGGCGGCGGCGCGGCACCACCTGACCGTGTAGCAATACTGGCAATCGCGAAGATTAGCCAGGTAATCGCAATGGATAATGAATGTTAGGTAACATCTTTATAGGTTTCTTGTGTATACAGGTGTTATATTATAACCGGAGCGCAGTAAAGCCCGATTTACATTGATCCAGTGTTGAAATCCAGTGACTATGGATTGCAGCGCTGGATTGAAACAATCGATAATTTAAATCAGGCTTAGCGCTCATCGAGAAAAAAGAAAGCCTTTGCCTGTTCTCATCTAGAGAAAATAAGAGTTGTTTAAATGGGACAGCTATATTTCGGCTATGTGAACATAAGTAATTTCTCATCTATTAGTACTTTTTAACATTGTTTATAAATATTTAAAATAGAATTTTAACTTACATTAATTATAACCTATACGCAAATAACATATCACGCGGATATGTTATTTGCGTATAGGTTAGGTTATAATTAAGTTTTTTTTATTTTCAATGTAATTTCTCTGCGTGCTATTTTTATTATTTCGTAGTGCCAAAGGACTAATACTATACACATAAAGTACGCGACAGCTAGGCAGTGCGGGCGAAATCTATGGCGCGCCATACGTTACGCCCGCACTGCCGAGTTGTCGCATACTGTACTTACAGCGCTAATGTAATATATTTTTTTATCCAAAAATGTTTTTTTTCGTTGCTGAACAATCCGTGGTTGTACGTTGAGTGCGGTGATTGATTAGCTAACGTAACCGACACGTAGGCGTTTCTAAACTATCTCAGTTAATGCTAATGCGTTCTATTTATAACACCCTCAACGATACTTGCGACATCTACCGGCTTTGAAATACAAACCTCCATTTCAGATCCTATTGGTACATCAGTCAGTCGCGACTCACATAAAGTCATCAACGTTGCTAATTATAATAAACCTAAACATAAGTGTGCAATGTAGCTATTATAATTCGACGTATGAATATTTAGCTTGTCCATATAGTGTCACCAACAGCCCATGAAGCGTTGCCTATGTGGACGGCTAATCATGGCACGCATACCAACATATGCATTAATATTACTCATTGTTGCTTTTAGATAAGCTAGCCCTTAGTCAGCTACTACTCTACTGTCAATAAATACTCGTGTCTGGTTATATTAGTTATACCATTCCACGTTATTTGAAGTTTATGGTCACATCTACCTATTTTTTCCTCGTTCTGTTTTACGTCTACACGTATCGATACAACTTAATGTAGCAAAGGTATATTAAGACTAAAATAGATTGAATACGTCGTCAGAAGGCACAATTTAAATTCCTTCGTAGATCAAAGGAGAAGAATTTAGGACATTGGGCATGCTGAAACCAAAACCGATTGCATACGTACGAGCACAGCTCACGTCAATTCTTAAAATAAATCATTTTAATGGAAGGCGCGGTCAAACCGTTGCACGTTAAAATTATTGTAATGGTGAATTCGTGGGTTACAATGTGGGAGGCAGATACGTCGAAATAAACGATACAGATAAAGGGAACAATATCATAGTCAAAGTACAAAGGGCTGGTGGTACTGATGCCCACTCAATGATATAATCACGATACGTACGTACTAAACGACAAATCGAAAACTGACAGCTATAAAATACTGCAATCGAACGACAATCATGGTATAAATAAAGTTTAAATTATCGGGAACACACATCTCGCTTACAGTCACGTAAAATGAGATCGTATCTCAATAGAGATTGATCTTAAATTTGTAAACATACGTCGTGATACAATCGCACTACTTACAGAAGACGGCGGTAATAAATATAAAGTTTTATGGCATTCGTTTCAAGACCGAATGTTCGATGTCACGCTTTCAGATAAATTGTCAACGAAGGTTTTGTAGTGTGGTACTACGGCGGCCAGCAACCGGTTCGCGGGACCTCTACGACTTTATTCAGAGTCTGCGTGAGATCAGAATCGCTTGGTTTCGTATAATCTGTGGTGTTGGCCTAATTTGACTGCAGGTTACGCGATCCGGTTCGACCCACGATCGAGCCAATTTGGTATACATAAACAGAGTCGAGCTAAGAATCAAACGTTAGCAGAAGCCATTGTACATTTTATATAGGAAATAAACGCAATAGCTTGATGTTGTGAAACAAAACAAAAGAGAAAATCTTGGCGATCAAATGTTACTACATCGCGATATTAAAGAACAATGGCACACGTGTAGGTGTGTGGAAACGGAAAGGCAAACAAATTATTGGAAACACCCGTACTTAACGACAGGAAGGTAAACTCATCTGAAATAACACGAATATCATTAGGGGTGGCGTGATAATGGTACATGGATGGTACTGCAGTCAGCACCTGAAACTTTAGGGAATTCTTAACAAATATAATACGACGCTAGCGTGTCATGTAAACATTACTGTTCTGGTCATGTCGTGTCATTTAGAACATCATTTGTCATCAGGGCCCGCAACTATTAAGGTTAATAATCATAACAGCGATTTGATGACGTTAAATAGAACTATCGAAACATAAAATTCAAATTATGGTTTCGGTAATCTTCGAGAGCATAACTGAGACGAAAATTGGTTTTGATAACTTGTTTCATATAATGACTTTATATGGAAATTAACCGCGCTAGTATAAAGATAACCAGGCACTGCATGTTATCAGTTTACTCATAGAAACCTAATCTAGCAGTAGTTAAACCGGAAATTATATATGTAGCCCTATTTATAATGCAGATATACAACGCGAAAACTACCCACGCAATCACAGGGCACATTCACATAATAAACGCCATTCATTACAACGTATTCATTGACAAATACCAGATGTTTATAGTAGGTGTAGCATACAATCACAATCGCCTTTCAATCGACGTGCTCAGATTAGATAAGTCTTTAGTTTCCACTGCCAACTTACTTTGGAGATTTAATATTGATTTAGGTACTATTTTTGAATTTATAATTGAATTTATATGATTGATTAAAGATCCATCAAGTTTGATAAAGATATCATCACGCGCCGTTTCAACACCGCCTAAATTGTTGGTCAATCAGTAATCTATCTGAACATGCATGCATCTTGTTATGGAATATAAAGCAGATGATATTTCTCTTGGCGCTGCTGATTTGAATACGAGTAATGCTTTGGGCGTAGGATGACAAACGAAAACTTAAAGAAAGCTTTCATTCTTAAGGCATTTTGAAGTAGGTGAAGTGAATGAGACAAATATTGGAATCTTTGGAAACATAAATGAATTAGCGAAAATGATTGTACCTTAAATAAAAGTTATAATTAGTTAAACAAGATTAACAAAAATTGGCATACAAAAAAAATATTGTCTGTGCGATTTGGCATGAATGCCAAAATACAAGGTTGATGTTTTAGTCTAATCGTACATAATTTAAGTCTTCCAAATTAGACTGTCACAAAAAACATCAACCTAACAAGGTAGCCATTATCTTTATCGTTTTAATTATATTAACCATTTAACACCTGCTACTAGGGTTAACCATTCATTAATTTATCAGTAGGTGCTTACTTACTCAAACGTAATTGGTAGTACATTTGAATTCCTCACCTTTGCCTGTGAAAGAAAGAAAAACCGATTAGATAACAAGAACATGAACGCTAATTTGGTTAAAAATATCTTAAGTTGATAATTTGAAATAGGAGATAAGCACTTATAACAAGATGGTATCGCTTTCAAGCATCATCCAGATTATTATGATTAACATAAAGCTTTCCCTGTCGCCTACAAGTGTTGTATAAATAGTGAAAGTGGTCCTCTATTTAATGGAATGCATGAAATCATTGAGTAGACCTATTGCAATAGACGTTATTGTAATGCAGATACAAGTTACAACTGTTACACAACTGAACGGGAATGTTATTCTTGGTAAGTGATACTATATCATTCAAGTAGCATATTTGTTGATAAGATTACCGTTTGGAGTATTTGAAGATGGAAAGCTACAATCATTAATATCAGTGAGAGGCAAGTAGCTGTTTAATTTTATTGATTTGGACATCCAGTGGTAGTTACAACCAAGCTTGATCAAGATTTTGTATTTGTATTTATTTATTAGTATTGAAAACTCCTTACAAAAATCTTTTCAATTTAAAAAATCACAACAATGTCATAAAACAATAATTCAAATAAAATATGTTCATTCTGTCAATAAAAAAGAAAAAAAAAGAAAAACTAATAATTATCCTAATATAAATACATAAAAATTACAATAAAATTAAATTACAAAAGTACTAAAAATTGTCTCTATTGCACTAGCTGTAGGTGCCAGAACATGCACAAAAACGTTTCAAAAGGGGTTAACTACATAGTTACTCAATTAAACTTTAACTTAAATAGACTAAAAAAGTACAATCTCATGCTTGTTGTTGACATATACAACAATTGTTGACATCAACAACATTTGCAACAAAGACAAGAACAACTTAATGAGTAGTTAATTTAGAGCAAAATTTTTTATTTGAATCCATAAAGAGATAATTGAGAAAATCCACAGATTTTTCAAGTGAACAGTAATTTAACTTAACCGAGACCAAGCAAAATTAGCTTGTAAGTGAGTTCTTGAAGGAGGAGCGGACAACAACCCCAAGGGATACAGTAGAGTCTAGGGCAATCAATTCTACCTCTTAAAATTTGAACAAGAATAACCTATCAAGAATATCTGTTAGCAGGAACACGAAAAAATAAAGGACATGATACTAAAAGCTTTTAAAAGTTGTTCAATAACGCAGCCTGAAAAGCATACCGTTCTCGTCAGGTCTTTTACGAATAGGTATGCCTCCGCGGTGAGTTGCCGGGGTAACCGGATTTGGAGCAATAAATTCTCCTATTAACGCGTCTACAGGTCGACCCGTGGTCTGTGCTACAATTAGAAGCTAGCACAATTAACAGTGCCGAAACAATTACCAAGCCGAAGCCTGCAGACCATTAGCAGGGTCTGGCTAACTAATCAAAACCAATGCACCCGAATCTACACGCAAGTACTTCCAAGACTCCAACCAAAAAATTTAAAGCCCTACAGTTTGTATGAAACCTTTTTAAGGGCAATGACTTCGAAATGAGGACTAAATAGTTTGTCCAACACAACGCAAATTTAACTAATATAATAAGAAATCGCGCTCAATGAGTGGCAACTGGCGATAAAACACTAAGCTTTGCATTACTGGAAAGTAGCACGGCGAATAACTCGTGTCTCGATACAGCTTCCGGCTATCTTATCATCTCTCACATTACATATTCTATTATGGCATATTCCCACGATGCTACCTTGCCAAAAATATTTCTTAGCTTCAGTTCCAAATCGATTCAATTATGCAGCATATTCTTCAAAATTATTTTCCTTATGAACGTCTATTCTAAAATTGGCGGGAGTTAAACGACCATCATCCACTTAACACGTTCGCGAATCGCCATTTTGTTCAATCAAGTCGTTAACCCTGTCTGGACACTTGCTGCAACATATTTCTCTGGAGTTGAAGATAAGTACGTGAATCTAGGTTACAAGATCCTAAATAACTTTGTTTTTGAGTCGGCAAAATGTCGAAGTTTGACAGATTACATAATTAATCTTAGGTTGACAGTGCCTGGGACCATAAACATGTGGCTGTGTGCAGTCAACGGGTACTTTAATCCTTATACGGGATCTGACGTCACTCGTCGCGTACCTACAATGAATAGGGCCACCATCTGTGTCAACAGCTGCTATTGTGATTCGCGCTGCGCTTACGCAAATTAATTATGCGTACAACGCAGGCGCCAGAGAAATGTGACATTTGAGCCTTTCGCGATGCATCAACCGACAACGTCTTTAAACGGTTATTTACGACCAACGATAGACATAGATGGATAGCAATTTGCAATAACGTGCTGTGATTTTAATGGAGAGAAAATGTAGATACGACAAGTGTCACAGCAGTTGAATAAATAGCGGCAATTAAGACGTTAGGTACCGGTGTACGCTCTCTCTATACGCAGAGCGATCATCCATAAAGAATCGCGCCCTGTGGTCGGACTATGATTTCGAAACAACTTATGCATTCAGGAAAGCTGTTCCCACGAATTCATTATTAAAGAAAGTGTGTAACGAGGAAACTCTTAAGCAAAAAGTTTAAAGTAAATCACAGTTCATGTCGAAACAATTTTCTGGAGTCTCTCGAGTTGTACGAGTAGAAGTGTGGGAAAGCAGATTCAGCACGCTTCTGTAATTGTCCATTTACCACGGCTTCTAGCCTAGCGACGCGAGTCACGACAACTGCGGACATACAAAGCAAAACACTCTTTGGGAATACTAGGAAAGTCTCGCCTAAACATAAGACCACAGCATAATATAACTCAACAATTGGAGCATAACCAAAGCAATTGTCATTTGTGAGGAGGACGTACTTCACAACGAATGTATAATAAATTGCTTATGTGACCATAAAGTAGGGTTGTAATAATTAAACTGAGATTGGTCACGTCACGTTTATTAATAAGTTCTAGATGCATAGTTACGAAATAGTAGCTGACGAACAAATTTTTATGATGCATTTAGTTTTGTGACTGTTAGTAGTACATTGAAAAGTTGAAATAAAAGTACCCTAAACCGACGAGCATGTATGAAAGGATTGATGAAAGTTCAGGAAGCAAGGGAAGTATGTCAAGATCGTAGCAGGTGGAGAACTGTGGTCTCTGCTTACCCCGACGGGAACAAGGCGTGATGTTATGTATGTATCTATGAAAAGTTGAAGCAATATCTAAGGAATGTTAAGATTTTTTTCAAAATGTTTAATACATATGTTTTCCATTTTAAATACAAAGGATCATATTTCAAACGTAGAATGAGATTACTTAAGACGTAATACCGGCAAACACAGGTTGAATGCGATGTTATATGTTGATGACATCAGTGTAGTTTATTAAGAAAGTACAAAATTAACGTCACTATATATACTGTCCTATTTGAGAGCGAGCAGAGTAGACCATGACCTAGATTACGTTTATTTGTGTACTCAACTCGATTCGAGTCGGGATACTGTTAACGACGCGATAGTGATCGAACATAAACAAACTTGTTGCGATACTTGCGGAGTAATGTGATCAGCCCAGCTATAGACAGATTGACATGAGTAATTGATGTCTAACTAGATATATCCGATTTAGAAAACAATATAGTAATTCAAGTTTATTGATTTAAAATCATGGTACAGTACAACTCTTAAGACACCTGCAAAAAATTTACATTTCGACATTCCACATAGAAAAGAGCTTCGCAAACACAGATTAATAAATATTAGCTTCAAATGACAACATAATGTCAATGCCACATCAAAGTGATTTTTTGTCGCCTCTATAAATAGTACGACAGATAGCGTCAGCGTTACATCATAGGTGGTGTATGGGCGCGTCGCTTTGTTTGTTGTGCCCATAACAGATAAATGCTCAAACGCCATCAATGCCTTGAAGATGTTCTTGCCATGATGTATGTTATTAACTCCATGGAACAGGTTGGATAATTATGATGAATCAACAATGAGAAACTGTTGATCGGCTTCGGATTAGATGCGGTCAACGATTTCTTGGTGATGTCAGCAGAAAAATATGTGGACGATGGCATTGAAAATCGTTTATGTCATGGCGAAATTTATGTGAAATCCTAGTAATTTTTGACGATGTAGAAGTCTCAGGATGTACTGTTTAAGTCTAGTGCCATTCTTTCTACTTTGTCTAGGATATTGGCAAATGCAGTAAGTGACTCTTAGATAGCAGGTATAGAAAGGGGTGCGCCTATAAACTATGATTTTCCACCGCCTTCCCAACCCACCTATGATTGATGAACCATTACCGGTTTGTTGAAAGCCTTTACGTGATTGCTTCTACATTTAACTTGTTTGAGCCTTGCATTTACTGAAATTATGTAAAATATCGATGAAGGTGTTAATGGTTGAGTTACGATTTATGAATTTGGTGCCATTCTTTGTTTTTTTTTTTTTCACCGTCCGTTATGATTTTCTACATATTGCAGTAAGATTAAGAGGAAACAATCCCTTACATTACTCGAACTACAAATTGGAGCGCCGCACGATGTTTATGTGGCCGGTTGCGCGCGCGCAGGGCGGATACGCGCTCGTATAAATAGTGCGTCTATTTCTGTCGGGGCTGCGGTGCGCCTGCCATGTGCCCCCGACGACGCAGACGAAGATTTCAGATTAATTAAATTCTTCGAGTATTGACTCACTTTTGAAAGGGGATCTTTCTATGGAGGGTTACGTTTGCGCTAATTAATATTAAGGAGAAGAAATGGTCTTTAGTTTCAAGTTAACTTATAGTTTAAGATACAGTTAGTCTACAATAAACAAGGTATTTGGGGAACGCTTCTATAAACTTAAACGGTAGATTCAGAATATGTAACTGAACAACATTTCCCAATCGTAATATGTAGAAAATAAATTGGTTTCTCATACAAAATGTGCTATCCTATTACGTAATGCAATTCCTATGGGAAGTTTTTTTTTACATATACATAGTCGTTCCACAAACACATTGTATAGTAGTTAGAAGTTTTTTGTATTTCTCTTCTTTAATTCATTAAGTACGTTGGAGACAAAAAAGTGTCTCCATGATCCCGCAAAAATAAATCTTTCACAGAGACTGAGTAGTTTCCTTTTCTTGCAGTAGACAGTACAAGACGAATTGCATAGTATTTCTGATGTCGCCTGTCTACCACACATCAAACAAGGCCAGGGACTCAAGCGAGTAGTTTACAAATATTTATCTACCCACTTGCCAGTAACACCACTGCTTTTCGCGTGGGAACTGTAGACGTTTCTATTTACGTAGAGCATTTTCTAATCTCTCTTTATATCTTCTACATAGACTTCAATTTATGTCTGTGTTTGTTGACAGATGCATTTAGTGGTTAATAACGAAGCAGACACGAAGGTTCTTTCCCAAGAGACAAATTTTAGCGTATCTCTGCTACTGGTTAGACGACTTTCGTTTTCAATGTATCCTAGAGGGTACCAATATTTTGTACTAGTGTTACGTATCAGTAGGAGAGATTTAAGTCTTAATACATGAGAAAAAAATACGTGCGCTTATTGTAAAACAAACGTGATTCATATCAGAAAGTAACTGTTACTTCGACCGCTCATGAAGTATCAATATTTAGATCATTTATCGATTAGCGAGATCCTAAACAAAGATCGATGTTTGACGAGGATAATGCTCTTAGCGAGTACTTATTGACGGTAATTGGGAATGTTCAAGTCATGGTGTTACAATGCATAGCATTATAGCAATCAGATATATGCGGGTGGTCTCGAAATAGGGTTAATACGGACTCAGTTTTAACATACAACCATTGTCGTTTGCAGTTGCAGAGAGTTTATAGACGAGACTATTTAGAACTATGTATACGGACAAAATACTTCCGACAAAAGTGGTATTAAGTGGTTTATAAAATCTTGAGATTGGCTTCGATTCGAAGCGTGTCGAAACAATTTACAAGAGAGTGTCAGCTCCTTCCACAGCCATTAATGAGACAAAGTGAGACAAAGTTGTAGCATTTGGCACTTGAATTGTTCGTGATACTTAGAAGTGGAATTTCCTTCGGTTCGGATCGTTGACCGGCCTGAAATCTTGTCCACCTACCTACCTAGTACTTTAAGAGGCTTTCACATTTAGATACCATCAGATACAAATTAGGTAAATGCTGATGTATTTAAACGTCAGTCTTGAAGGCTAATTTCTCAAAGTTTGTCCGCAATTGAAACGTGCTCATGGCTCAATATTTTTTAGACAAAATATTCGGATGATGATCCTACCTAGACCTTTCATTCTACCTACCACTTCTAACAAGGAGAACTACTGTTATACTAGGAGAGGTGTACTAACACTTAAATTATTACAATATTCTTAAATGCAACATTAGATAGAGTCGATATATGACGTCGGATGATATGAATGCAGCAGTGTCTGGTCAGGGCACGCGGTGTCTTTGAACTCACCCTTTGGCCTGCCGACGCCCTTTTAATGTGCTACGTTTTTTTCAGCAGTCAAGTTACTGTACGTACAACCCACAGAGCATATAATACGCTACGTATTCGTGCGAGCATTTGGTTAG
The DNA here is from genome assembly GCA_947532105.1 of Athrips mouffetella. Taxonomy (NCBI): domain Eukaryota; kingdom Metazoa; phylum Arthropoda; class Insecta; order Lepidoptera; family Gelechiidae; genus Athrips; species Athrips mouffetella. Next base: position 9,151,248 of record OX383973.1, read on the forward strand.
ATGGTGTGTTACTGGAAATAACGCAAAATCTAATTGGTAAACTGGATTACGAACGTATTGTGTTCAATGGTACGACTTTTCGAAAATCACTTTTGTGCATTTTGTTGATATACAAAGTGTTACAAAACGGGTGGAAAGGATAAGAATCTAACCAAGAAAATAAAAAGCCCTTTCCATGGGACATGGATCAGAACAGAACACGAAAACTTTCCATAGAAAGCTGATAGCGTACTTTGTATGAGAAGCTATAGAGCCATAATAATTTTATAGTTTTTCGTCCCTGTTCCATAGGGTTCAGTTTTACATTATTCAGGCTCACATTATTCAGGCTTGGGAATCTTGGTATGCCCTTTCTTTTATACGTTATTTAATGTCATGAATCATGATGCAATAGGGAACAGGCATAAATTGTATTAGTCGCATTTATTAATAAAATATGAAAATACCGTAGTAGAGATGACAAAAAGTGAAATTAAAATTTAAATCGGCTAAGAAATACGGCCGATATAAACATTTAAAACTACTAATTAGACAGAGAGATCCGACATGAATAGTGACGTCACAATTCACTACGGCCATATACACTCCATATTAAATTTCGTTTTGCTATAAAGAGACAGAAACAAATCTTCGATGGCTTATATCTTTTTTAATATTATAGTTATTCGAAAAATTGTTTATTGCAGGTGGAGAACTGTGGTCTCTGCCTACCCCAACGGGAACAAGGCGTGATGTTATGTATGTATGTATGAAAAATTGTTTTACAAGTCTGTTTATTACATAAATGAGAATAAATTTCTCAAATAAAAAAATTTCGTGCATGTTCCCTATTCACTACAAATGATTAGTTATTTTTATTTCCTTTCATTGCTTACTCTACATAAATCACAAGCAGAAAAAGCATTCATCGAACTTAAAAGTTTAAAAAAGAAAGAACTTAGTACGTTCCAAAGAGAGTTCATTGTATGAAGAGCTCCGAATCGTATTATGCCAGTAAATGGGCTATGCACTGAATGTGCAGAATGCATCAACAAATTAAATTAAGCTCGTGATAGCTCGGCACAATGATCTAGGTTTAAATTTATTGGAATGAGTGTAACTACCTACTAGATTTAAGTTATGAAATGCCACATCTGCGAGTCTTTATGGTTATAATTTTTTTTTTCGGAATACCTGTCTTCAGAAGATGTTTTAAAAGGTCACACATATTCTCATCTCAGATTAAGTACCCAACTAATCAAATCACAGATTAAAAACATTTTTTGTTTGAATCCGCGCACAAATCTATTTTCAAACTATGAAATAACAATTCAAAATAACGTATTCGGTTGTTTCGTGGCTAAAAGCGTAAACACAGCTCGCCGAAGAAAATGTATGAGTATAAAATAACGTCTTTAGCTTGTGGATTTCTCGTTGTTTTGTATAAACATGAACACATTTTCAAGGATAGCTATTCTGATCGTACGGTCAACCGCTCGTCGGTAGAAACTTTTTCAACTCTATTACGACGCCATAAGGTCCAAAAGTGTTTCTACTGACGTGCTGTTGAGTGTACATTATGCCTGATTATAATAATAATTCATGTTCGTGTATTCGTGCTTCTAGCTTGTTATTTGTTTAGTTATAAAGGACTTATTGATATTTGTAACCTAAACAATTAGAAATATCCGCTCAAAACTAAAGTTTAATTCGATGGGATTATTGAAGGAATCTATTATTAACTATTTATACTATTCTATCATACGTCCATATTTCTAAGAACAAACACTAGTAGCAGAAATACTTATTTAGTGATGGAAATATGCTATTTATATGTTTTCTTGGATTTCTTTAAGCTTTTTGGTACCTATACAAGGTGTATCAGAAAGAGTGTTATAAAAACCCTCAACGATATACAACGTGTTAATGGAATAAGCGAAACCCTCATACACCCCAACTGATTTTTATTTAAATAAATCGGTTCTCGTAAAAAAAAATATCTAAAAATGTTTTTTTTTTAATCTAGATATTATTTTAATGTTTCATCACTGTTCTAGTTTCATCGTTGTTCTAGTCTGCGTACTCCGCGCACGCCACGCTTACTTCCCTCCCCTCCTCACCGCTCATGAACCACACGTATCCACAGAAATAATTAGAATAGAAGCGCCAAAATTTAAATAATAAAAAAAAAATTACCCCTATCAAAAACCAGTGAAATTGATTCTACTCTCGATTCTGAACTAACTATTTACTCAGTTTCGGTTATTCCGTTTACACGTTGTATATCCGCCCATGAAACCTTCCGTTCCATAAATGCAAACCTGATACATTTTCTATGGGAAATTGAAATTCTTTTTTAGTTTAACGGCGTAAGTGCCATGGGAAAAGTATCCAGTTGTTCAGTTTCATGGGCAGATTCACATCCTTAATGGAGTTTAATACTTCAAGACGTGATGTCGAAACTTAAACTAGGAAATGTATGCACTGAAAATTACGAGCTTGCATTATCCAGCGAGTTATGACGGCATTATTCCAATAAAATCTTTCAACAAGACGACCTATCGCTCCGCAAGATCTTTCAAAGTTTCGAAACATAACAGAAATGAGGTTAACCTGGAAACTAGCTTCGGTAATCGCAGTAAATGTTTCAGTGGCTAATTCCAGAGCGTCTGGCTGTTCTGTTGCACAACGGGTCGTTAGGGCAGCGCGCTCTAGTGTGAATCCGGCCTAATATTCTTAAGTCATAAATAACATCCCTTGAAACGTCCACTGCAGGACAGGGAGCTCCCTCCATAACTTCAGCAAGAAGGCGTGATACTTAGGAGGGGACTTACCATAGTCACCATGCTTGTAAGTTGTTGGTGACCGCAGTACGTAAGATGGTACGATACACAGAAAGATGCTGCTGCCCATCCGGTTCATTAGCCCTTAGTCGCCTCTTACGACACCCACGAGTAGAGGTGGGTTGGTATTATTACGGAATGTTCTTATATGCAGATGCCAATCTTAACAGAAATGTTAATTGTATTTGGGTAGCTAGTGCAGCATGTCGTTGCGCAATGAAAACCTCGCATACATGTGTGTGGCTCCAAATTTTTCGGGAGGCAAGAAACAGTCTGGTGAAAAGTTTATAAGGGAGCCAATCATAACTTAGGTTTTGTCTTGTATGTTAAATGTAACAATATGAAAAAGCCTTAGAAAATTTTAAGTGACTACCACATATTTTTTATGACTTCGGAAAATTATTGAGCCTGGCACATATGAGGTTTTCATTGCGCAACGACTTATTGTATTGAAAATAAGTTTAAACCCAGAAGGGTAGTAAAACAGGCAACGAGTAGTAAAACAGTTTAATTTTGATGTAACAATGCTACAAAGTTGTTTACTTTCAAATAATATTTCATCATCACTACATTTTATAAAGACCCAACGACGCGTTTTTCTGTCGTCGGTCTGTCTGTGATCTAAACTACTAGATTTCGATACGGTTTACACTAATAGATAGTATGATTCTCGTAAATCAATCTTCCTCGTGGAAGGTATTTGTCTAAAATTTATAAATATACTGCAAAATGACTGAACTGTAATGATGTTTGTTGATCAATTCGGCAAAAAGAAACTTGCCTCTTGTGAGCTTTTTGAAACCCACAGGCGAAGCCGGGGCGGGCCGCTAGTATCTTTATACATACATAAATGACCCTAAAGATAAGACTCCAATAAGAAAAATATATCACAGACTAACCAATGTAGTAAAAATCAATAAGAGTCAATAAAAAAGAAACGAAATAATTTCCATACGAATAACAGTTCAACAAAAGCCAAAATGGTCAATTTGACTTTTATATCAAGCGTATTCTCTGTTTTATAGCATTATTGAATAACCAAGTTTAGTATGGAAATTGCGATAAGAAACCTTCAACTACGCGATTGTTAAAACCCACATAGTTTTTGTTTGGAAAGATATTTGTCTGCTTTTGGAATGAAGAGAAATGGTTTATATTAGCCGATCTACGTTTGGTAGAACATCATATTTTAGAATTCCAAAGAACCAGATTAGGGGCTTTCCCCCAGCCAACTAGCGCCCCCATTAGGAAAAAAATATTACTGGCTAAATACAAAACTTATTGAAAATCTGTGTCACAAAATTGAAGTAAAGGTACCCCTAGTTTATTTAGAACCTATCAATCCTTAAAAATATAGTTCACTGTAGTTACAGATACAAAAACTGCTAAAAGTGACCGTTTTTCGCACTTTTTGTATCTGTATCTACTGATTGATAGGTTCTAAATGAACTCCTTTACTTCAATTTTGTAAGACAGATTTTAGATAAGTTTTGTGTTTAGCGAATAATATTTTTTTAAACTGATGGGGGCGCTAGTTGGCTGAGGGAAAGCCCTTAAAATACAAGCTGAATTTTCTAAAGTACTTATATAGTCAGTCTAGTGTTTCTGAATGTCTGAGCTACATAGATTGGATGAACACGTTGTAACATATTTCAGGGATAACAATATCCAGGAGTTCCTTGCTCTTTTATGATAAAAAATAAATACAATGAGCGAATGGAAACTTTGGAAGGGGAAGGCCTTGGTGAACGTTCTAAGACCAAATTCAGGACGTTCTAAATAAAGGCCAGGATAAAAGTACCCTTAACCGACGAGCGGGTATAAAAGAGTAGAGGAAGCGAGGAAATTATGTTAAGATCGTAGCAGGTGAAGGGCTGTGGTTTCTGCCTACCCGACCGACGGGAAAGAGGCGTGATGTTATGTAAGTAAGACATAAAATGTCTATCGCTATTAGGCTACGAGCTGTTTTTATTTAAGCCGTGAGAGATATACTGTATTAAGGGGTAATCCGAACAAAATATTACGAGTTACTTTTTACCAAACCAGTTACCAGAATACAATTATTCATACACCACATTATTTTTCTTCAATACCCAATGCGTGTTTAGAATTATCGCATGCACTATTTTTTTTTTCGCTAATAACATGGCGGTTTTCCTTTAATTCAGTTACTAGAGGAAGGCTGCTTCTTATCTACACTAAACATGAGACAAACAATGACCATTCTAACCGCACACATAATGACAATACCTACCTGATTGAAAACATGGCGCTGACGAAGTTTCAACATTTAACACGCACAACAAATTTTTTATTTATCATATTGTGATAATTGAAATATTTCTATTCGAAACTTGCATCAAGTAAAAGTACCTTTGGTTTTTCTAGTTGTTTTGAAATAGATTTTTTTTTAAATACATAACGTCACGCCTCTTTCCCGTCGAGGTAGGCAGAGACCACAGCCCTCCACCTGCTACGATCTTGACATACTTCCCTCGCTTCCTCTACTTTAATCAACCCTTTTGCAAGCTCGTCGGTTTAGAGTACCTACTTTTAACCTGGCCTTTATTTAGAACGTCCTGAATTTGGTCTTGTAACATTCACCAAGGCTACGATCTTGACATACTTTTTTTACTGAAATAATATTGTAAATGAAAGCGTTCTAAGATAATCCGGAAAATGTTAAGTATTGCGGGTCTTACTACAAAAAAAACCGGCCAATTGCGAGTCAGACTCGCGCACTGAGGGTTCCGTACCACCACATAAACATAATTGTATTAGTTGAAATTTCAGTAAGTTAATGTGCTAGATTTTTTGAGTCCGACACGCGCTTGACCAAATTTTATTATTTGTTGTTATTTTATAGCTTATGCATTATAAACATACCAATTTTCAAGATTGTAAGTGTTCCCGTTTTTAAATAGAACTAAAACAAAAATCGCCTCAGCGACCGTCCAACTTGACCCCTCTCTTTATGAACGTTCTTAAAACAGGAGCTCACCACAATTGGTTACCGTTAGTTGTGAGAAAATTTTTAATATTTAATGATTTCAGAATTTTCCCATTATTTGTACTGGCTTCTTGTCAAATTTCATAATTTTAGGTCAACGGGAAGTACCCTGTAGGTTTTGCATTTTTGAATAAATGTATGGAGATGAGGGCATAAAATGCCATATCTTTTGATTGCGTCGTTGTAAAAATTGAAATTTTTTGATCTTGTGTGGTTCATGGATCCTAATATATGGTATTAATTTCAACCTGATACCTTTACCCGTTCGTGAGATAAAGGGTCTTGACAGACAGACATACAGAAAGACAGACAGACGGACAATAAAGTGATCCTATAAGGGTTCCGTTTTTTTCTTTTGAGGTACGGAACCCTAAAAATTTAGACATCTGTTGAACACCTTGATCAAAAAAATCGCACAAAATAACTGGCTATGTCAGTTGATGCGCAGAAAGCAAATCATAATAAAATAAGTCATTTTTGACTTCTGCGCATCAATGACATAGCCTAAGTATTTTGTACGATTTTTATGATCAAGTGTTCAACATATGTCTAACTTTTTTGTAGTAAGACGGTGCAACTTTTAAATAGAGGTGTAATAAAAACGTTCTAGTCAAGAGACGATTCGGTTGCTTGCAAAAACAAAAAAATAAAAAACACCAAATAAAACACAAAAGGTTTCATGAACAAACAAATGAGGCTCAAAAGGACAATGACAAGACCAAACAAATCAAGACGTTTTAAAAGCAATAAAGAGCCAAGACGCCATTACTCTTGCAAATGGTTCGCTTACCGAACGGAATGACGGGTGTCAGTTTCTTTTTATAAAACAACGACTTAAGATACATGTTGAAAGGACTGTCTAAGTAATAATTGACTTATACGAAGAAACTGATGTTTTTAAGAAAAATAAATACGGATGACTTTCGAACACAAAAACGATAACAATACCTTTTCATATAATATTAGCGAATCTTTTTAGTTATTATAGAATGTTCCAGTGACCAGTTAACTGCAAGACTAATTTTTTTATGACGTTGCGGATATTTAAACATCCTTTTTTTGTCGCACCGTCCTTGTCCCAGTAATATCGCGCCCAAAGTGACTTCACATTTATTAACGTGAAATAATTTAACTCATACTACACAACCAGCGTTTGTGTCACGATGATGAACGTCGTCATTCACACTAAATATAGCCAATAAGGAAAAAGGAATGTTATTTCAATTTCAATGAAACAATTTTATTGTACAGTCAAGAACAAGTAAATCTTGATACGTGCAGTGCGACTCTAGCCCCTACGACATTGATATAAACATGGTATCTAAAATACAATCTCCAAAGTGCCAAGCTTGGTGTGCTTCTGACTATACACGCACGCAGACTTAAGAAGAACGCAACTAAAATAAGTTGGCTGCAGATTAGTAATAACAAAACCTTACTACAAACACAGGTAACCAGGTGCGGCTGAGCTATTATTTATACTATGACATAGAAGGTCCGTTCATCTCGTTAAGATGGTTACTGTGCTAAGATGGCGCTATTTTAGAAATAAATTGATCGAGTCGCACTCGCAAATACAAAAATTTTCATATTCAACTTTAGCGGATACTTTGAAGTCGAGGTTCTGCATTTCTGCATTTGAATAACTATTTTTCTTAGCATCGTAATACAAAATTATGATGCTAAGTATAATTATGATATGATGAGCTATAAAAATATAGTAGTAGCTAATACTAACGCAAATCGCACAATACTTGTGTCACATTAGAATTATACTACGGCACCTCCTAGACTAGCAGTCAGTCCTGCCTGCCTACTTAAAATCGCTGCACAGTTACATACAATAGCCCAAAATATTGACAGAGGTAGATGAAAGCAAAGCACACACTTATAAAGTTAAAGGCCATGAAGACAAAACAATTGCGTTTAATGGGTCGGTAAACAAGGAGTGGTGGAACCTTGACCTAACTGTTTGGCGTGAGGACGAACACTACATGTGGCAGACACCAGTACAGTAGGTACCTACATATAATAAAACAGTAAACTTGTCAATCTGTGAATTCGAAAAAAAAACACAAAAATGTGACTTTAGGGGACGTTAATACGATAATAGACCCTTAGTTCAATCATTATAGATTTTGACCCGGGAATAATCAGTTCTTGGTTTTTTTTCTTAGGTCCGTCCCTTGGGGGGTCACTGGAAGTGTAAATTCAAAAAGTAGACTGAATCAAGCTCCAGTGTAGTCGAAAAATGTTTAAAAAAAAAAACGGTTTTTCTTGAAATACTCGGCCATTTTTAATTTTACAGTAAAACCGTTAGGGCAAAAATTGTAGGAAATTTGATTAGTCTACAAATTGGTCGTCACAATTTATCTTCTAGGATCGATATTTTGGAAATTAAACCTGAAAAACGCGACAAATTCAAAATATTATCATTATCTCCTATGTTCCGCGTTTTACGGCATGAATGAAGCGAAACAAAGTTGTAGAGAATCAAATTCTGAACAATTTTGGTTCCTACGTTTTTTCCCCCAAAATTGATATTTTGGAAAATAAACCTGAAAAACGCGACAATTTCAAAATATTATCATTATCTGCTATGTTCCATGTTTTACGGCATGAATGAAGAGAAACAAGTTCTTCATTTATGCCGAAAAACGTGGAACATAGGAGATAATGATAATATTTTTAATTTATCGCGTTTTTCAGGTTTAATTTCCAAAATATCGATTTCGAGGGAAAAAAGGTGGGAACCAAAATTGTTCAGAATTTGATTCTCTACAACTTTGATTCTCATCATTCATGCCGTAAAACGTGTAACATAGGAGATATTTTGAATTTGTCGCGTTTTTCAGGTTTAATTTCCAAAATATCGATCCTAGAAGAAAAATAGAATCAAATTTCCTACAATTTTTGTCCTCACGGGTTTACTGTAAAATCAAAAATGGCCGAGTTATTAAAGAAAAACCGTTTTTCGAATACACACAGGAGCCTATTCAGTCTACTTTTTGAATTTACGCTCCCAGTGACCCCCCCGAGGGACCTATGAAAAAAAAATCCAAGAACTGATTATTCACGGGTAGGGTCGGTTTTTTGGATATAATGACTGGATTTTTTGACAAATCACTCACAAACTACTAAACTGATTCAAACGGGGTGTTTGATGATATGTTGGGTGGTCTTCTGTAACCTTTGTTTCATAGAAATCGGTTCAAACAGAAAATATTCGAGTACAAAGTTTGAAGGGTGAAACTGCTGGGTCTAATACATTATCAATAGCCCCGTTTAAACATCAGTCATTTATCTTTTCTGGAAAAATCCAAACTCCACCGAACGAAGTCGTGGGCACAGCTAGTTAAGAATAAAACAGTAAAAACATGACAGCCTGATGAGCTTCATATTAATTAGTAGTTAAGGAGTGGCATGGCACCACCGCACGCAGCATGTTAAGTTTAAGGTCACGCCAAATGGCGCCGAAAGTAGAAAGCTGAAATGTAAATTGGAGTAGATAGATATATCATGACTCATCCATTAGTGCGTCTATACAATAAAACAAACTACGCAATGACCCTAATGATAATGAACTATTGTGCAAAAAAAGTTAATAGATGTGACATTGTCGTAGCACGGCTAGCTATTACTTACACAGATAAAGCGAATATAACTGATGACGTCAGTAAGGTTACAAGCGATTGCTAACAAGAATACCTTGAAATACACGAAGATAAATGGAAAAGGAATTGTTATAACAGCAAAATAAAGATGTGGGAAATCAAGAATGTAAAAGTAATGCAATTATTAACTTCCTGGCCAACCTGAAAGGCCCTAAATAGACTACAGGCTGGGAGATGCAAAGACAACCTGAGCCGGTGGGGCTACATAGCAGCTAGTAAAAACATCTGCGTCTGCGGTGTTATGCCACAAACTATGTCCCAACTTACATTATGCGCATCATGCTCTGCATTATGCTCGCTAAAGGATCTGTACAAGGCCAGACCAAATGCTATCTGCGTTGCCGAATACTGGTCTTAAAAAGCATGAGTGTTGCCATCGACACGATAGACGAAGAAGAATTGTCATATGGAAATGACAATGATGCCGGTTTCGCCGGCTAGGTATAGTAACACTGCGTATCTTACCGTTGGTGTCGTAAAAGGATGGCTAACAATGTCCTTCTGCGTGTCGGTACCTACGAGTACTATCCACCGTACAGCGGTCACCAAACACCGCGGTCTAAGGGCCGCCGGCGTCCATTTGACCGCTTTAGCACTTAACTAGCAACAGACGAGCACTTAGGGTCGTATTTGATAAATTCCTCTCAAGTCTGAGATTGAACTTAAGATGGCTAATTTGTATGTGTAATAAAGTGCATCTCGAGAGCAATCTCATACTTGAAAGGCATTTATTAATACAACCCTTCTCCACGTTAACCACTATTTTCACTTCTAAATGTATTGTGTGTCACATAAATTAAAGTCCGGTTTTCAATGACTTAGTAGCGAGACGAGGCGGTGCTGATCTGGTGCTGAGGCGGTTAATGGACCCTACTTGTGCTATGGCAGATCTTCATCTCCCCAAAATAATAAATTCTGGAGGATCTACCTGTCCAGCAGTAAGTTGACATTGTATGGGGTATTAATGATGAATACACCATAGTTTTTGAGAAACAAAGCTTAGCTAAGCTTGTGCTGTAGAGAATGTAACTTGTAGAAATTATAAAGATTAAAGATTAGTTAGTTTCTCCAAAGAGAAATATTCATAAAATAGAGCTGTTCTACAATCTACAGATAACCTAAATAACTGTTTTGTAACAGATATGTGGAGATAAACTTTACAGTAGGCACACACAATAATACAATTTACAGTACAGCGAGATAACAAAGATACTTTTATAGATACTCAGAAAGAAGAGCTCGTAACATAGCAACGCTATAATGGTAATCTTATCTTATTACGTGGGGCTGAGTTCCTTAATAGACCTCAGACCACTTTGACCCTAAGGGATCTTTTGTGCTTCCCCTGCTTTATTGCTCCTGTGATCTTCCGCTGTCTCCTAATATGCTCGTAATGAGCTTCGCTGTAGATTTCAGCGGAAGGAGCCTGTAGTCTTCTGGTGTCGGATAAGCCTGACCCAGAATCTTCATACGCTTGTTAGCCAGAGCGTTGCATGTGCACATAGGATGGTGATGTTAATGGTAATAACTTATTTACTAAAGGTACCATTTGTACGTCAAACTTTTCATAAATCTCACAAGAGAAATAGTTTTGGCATAACATCAAGAGTAACTGGTGCGTACCGCCGTTGAAAAGGAAAACAGTGCGTGTTGAGTTTCTGTGGACGAGTGGTTAGGGTTGTGATTGATGGACAGGTAAATGCACGTTATTTTCTGCATGAGATACCTTTTAGGTGTTTAGAAACCATTTAAATATGTAGTAGTTGATTCTACTGTGAAAGCAAGTTATGTTCAAAGAAAAATAAATAAATTCATTTAAAAAACCAGCCAAGTGCGAATCGGACTCAGGCACCGAGGGTTACGTACCACTAAGGTGAAAATATCGTCTTAGTAATGGACGCGAAGGTATTAAATGCGCGCGAGTCCGACACGCACTTGTTATTCTATAGCCTATGCCATGCCAGCCATGGGGCTTAAGAGGACTATAAACATACATATTATAACGCTTGTAAGTGAACCCGTTTTTAACGACAGAGCTAAAACAAAAATTCGAGCAAAAATCGCCTAAAACCCGTTTTTAGTGGAAGATTCAGATTCAGATTATTATATAGAAGCGCAACAGAAATACATAATCCGTGAACATTTCAACTATCTACCTACACGGTTCAAGAGATAAAGCCAAACAGACATCGGAGGCATATGAATAAGGCCCCGTTCTTCACCCTATGGGTACGGAACCCTAAAAATTAAGTAGTGACATCTACTTTATAGATTGGAAATGACGAAGAGAAAATGCAGTAGAAGAAACATTCGAAAACTAATTTAGATGCTGGCGAAAGGAAACTACCTACATTCAACCCTACTATACTCGAAACACCGGTGAAGTCAGACGATTATAAATAGAAACACGAATCGGAACGTATTGGTGTTTGAATTTTCACAGCACCATTCGGATTTATGATCGCAGACGCTCGAAATAATACGCAAAGCTATAACACACCACGAAGTTGTGAAACGGGAACAATGCTCCGGAAAATTGGAAAGTGATTTCGTAATATGATGCCTCGGGTCAGGCGCAGTAACCTATCAGTAACTCTACCTACATGGGAAAGATCTGCCACCCACTATCTACCTACTGACACAAAGAAAACATCAACATAGATATTAAATATGAACGTAACGTAAGATACAGACTATTGTTGAAATTATCTTAATGTAAAAAGTCCGAAATGTACATAATGCAATACATACAAAGACCATAAGCCGAAGAAAAAAGAGAAGCGCATCGAAATGTATCATTAATTATGTGCCGGTTACGTCTTACACTTTCAAACAAGTGTTCTTTACGTTTAAACATGGTAAAATTGTTTCACAAGTAAAATGTCCTTGCAAAACAACGGTCCGTTGCCATAAAGCTTTAAAGTATCTTGCGTTGTAACCTACAAATTGGTGAGCAATAAAAGTTGACAAAGGAGAAAGCAGCATTCTCTTGTAATTAGAGGTGAAAACAGTTAAAGCGATAATTTTTCCGAGGCCGACACGCTAGCTCTTCTGGGCGTGACGTCACCAAAGGTAGCAGAAAAACCGGATCGAATCACTCGCCGAGTCATCTGCACTCTTGAATCATGGCTTTGGTTACAAAAAACGTGTTGTGCTTATGCCACAAGGCTCATATTTTACCTTATTTGTACATACAGTCAAAAGCACGTGGAACTTGACACGTTGGATTATGTAGTCAGCGTAGAGATGGAAGTCGAACTGCGAGACTGCGAGTAGTAAGGGTGATGAAGGAAAAATTTCTATATGATTTGCTCATGTCTGCCTCTTTGACTGATGATACGAGTAAGGAGCATCCTCTAAAAGATACAAAAAATATTGGTGGACATCCACACCCCTGCGTTTTTGAGGAATTAAGTTTTAACTATTTTGAAATTCGACAATGAAACTTACACCTGGCAGACTATGACTATCTGATTAAATACAATGTATAAAACCCCAGAAAAATGGTCTGCCACCATAATAGCCCAGCGTCGTAAAGTTACAGTGCTTCAAAAAGCAAAAATTTACTACTTCGTCCCGTGATAATGCAGAGCCCTGCATGTCTGCCTCTTCGATTTTCTACATCTTCAGAAGTATTTTAAACAGGAGCCACAAAGGCAGACAAAAAAAAACATTATTTAGTATCTTATTTTAATTTTTTTTGCTTTAACTCAAAAACGCAGCGACGCACAGAAAAAATTGTAAGGACCAAATCGATTCGCATTGAGCTGATCTATCATCTCTATTAATATGAATAATGAGCAAATCATATACCCAAATTGCAGCCAGCACCCTAACTAGTGTCAAGCTTGACCTACAGGTTGTAGCAACGCAGTGTAATTTTTCTTTCGTTATTGATTAATGGAAGCTGTAGGTTCTTTATTTACTTTGGTTAAGAAAACAATTGTGTAAGGTGCTTTAAAGCGCGAAACCTTAAAATAAATAGTAGTGTTAGCGATTACCGTAACGAAAAATCAACAAGGCAGGATGAAATAATTAAACTACGTTACTTTGTTTCACAAACATGGAATATTATTCCAGTCGTACGTATAGTTAGGCCAGCCTGACGTACAGGCCTGACGGATTGAAAACTCTTGACAAAAGTGCTAAATATAGTCAGACTTACCTTCACTGTACATACCTAAACGATAACCGATATTGTGGAATACCTACCTGAGAGCGTGGTTTCACATCTACGGTTTTACATGACAATGTGAACAATCATTCCACGTCCCGTTGCCATATGTTGTGTGGAAAACAGCGGCAGAGTTGACAATCAGATTCAAACAGTTACTGGAAACTTAACGTAAGTTCTTCGAAACTGTTGTGTGGATTTGTGTGACAAGCGTAAAAAATTGTTTGCAAACCATTAAATTTTGTGTAAAGTGTAAACAGATTACGCAGAACAATTTATTCGTTGACTCTACCTCAGCGTAACATAAGATAGCAGTTCCAGGTACTTCTGCAAGTATTTAGTTTCACCACACATTGCGTAGTACCGCGGATACCTTGAGGTTTATTAAAATGTACAACGTTCATTGGATGAATGAGAATGACACATATTCGGTATGGGCCTTGCGGACGTGACTTCACCGTAAACATGACCTTATCATGAACTCGAAGCACACATACATATTCATGAGTTGTTAAACAAAAGTGTTCCAATACACAAAGATAAAAGTTATGAAACAACGGACTATATTTTTTAACTGTTTGAAAACAACATCCTTTTATTTACGAGTTTCCAAGACTTTTTAAAATTATGACTGGTTGAACCTAATTATTAAGAAAAATTAACGCAAGCGCGAAGTCAACAACTCTGAATGCTTCTTGTCAGAAACACTGATACCTCGAAACAGTAAGTAATTTAGCAACATCAATCTTATACATCTGATTTCCTTTAAAAAGCTTTTTTCTTCCAAATTTGATTACTTTTTTGTCAAAATGTGACTACATCAAAGCTGCGTTAAGAGACACCGAGAATTTTATAAAGAAGCAGTATGATGTATAAACTTGTAGCAGTAACCATTAAAACAAGGAGCCAGATCGTGACAGTCGGTAGTTTTGAATGGTTATGCATTGCTGTAAGATATTTGGAACAATTATAGCTGGCCATATTAAGATCAAACTAGGCTCCATGAAATTCAGAATTCATAGCGACAACTTTGGCCAGGAGATAGTTGATGGAGAAAGTGTCAAATGTCTAACAAAAGGAATCGACATTCGTTTTTAGACATTCAACATTCGTTATGCTGAATAGAACAAGGTCGCGAAGAGATTCGCATAAGAGCAGAGCAATTAGTCTTCGGGAGGGAGGGGGAGGAGGAATGCGCGCGACCGTTAGTGTCCGGCTCTCCGTACTTGGGAGACGCAGACGCACCTTCCAGGCACAAGAGTCACTCGGAATCATTCGATTCTGATACTCCTTGCGATTCGAGTGAGACGTCGTAAGTGCTTTTGCGGACACACATATGGAAGTGGCGCAGCTATCGCTGTACTGGTATTATTTCTTTTGGCTCACAGCTTCAAGGGAATGTGTGCGGTTTTATCGTATGATCAGTGACTTTCGAATGATCGGGCTTGGTATGTGTCTCATTTTGCAAAGAGACATTCTTATTAAATCATGCGCTCGGCAGGAACTTTCCGGCTCCTGTTGTAATATTGAAAACATATTCCCAATAGTAATTCATCAAATATACGAGTAAGTTGTTTTAGAAAAAAGAACTTGCAAAATGCTATCTTAAACCGTAATTTTGAAGATTGATTACAATGCGGGTAGCTAGTATGTTTTGAGACTAACAGGGGTCTGTCCTGTATTCTGTTGTAGAAAATTAACGACAACTTTCTATCAAAGGCGTTAACAAGCATTTTGCGTAAAATTTTGTTTAATCTTTACGAATATTGTGATTGTATGTGAGTATCGAAATAGTTTATAGGAAGGTGCCGTTTCGAAAAAAGAATTTTGTTATTGAATAGGTACTGAATGCCATTCTGTATGTCACCGCTATCTTCCCTAATGTATATAGATAGCTCAGATAGTTTAGCACAGGGGTGATCAAGTTTGTTTATCGTGTAAGTTCATGTAGCATTGTTGGTCTGTACGTCAGAGATTTTTAATTATATCAATTGAGAAATTTTATTTTTGTAAATAAATGTGTATTACAGGGTCAGGATCGTATCTCAGCATCGTAGCAGGTGAAAGGGATGTGATCCCTACGTGGGAGGCATTCAAAGCAAAGCCAAAACTACTGAATCTAGGAAAATGACATTTTGTGGTTGTTCATGTTGTTCATAATAGCTGATTATACTCGGCAAAAATTTGCGGAAGGAAGGAGGGAAGTCAGACGGCCTGTGTGGGCCAGAGGTAGTAAAAAACCTGGGTGTGGAACAGTTTACTATTATTTAATATGTGGTGGAACTGAAAAAAATATATACACTCACCGGCAGAAAAAGCCGGCCGGTCTTTTTTCTATCGTACATTTTCATACAAGTAAGGGATCAAACGAAGCGTCAATATATTTCCAAAATTTCCTTTTTTGCCGGTGAGTGTATATCAAACGTCCTTTCAGACTTCGATAGTGGCTTGCTGCGTAGAACCGTTTAACAGTATAAACTTTGTTATTCGCAACGCTATTGGAATAAAATAACTGCAGCGTCTCTCTTCAACAACAAATCGATAAATACCATTTATAGCCTCATTCTTCGGCCCTTGACTTGGCTTCCCCTGGTCAGTCGACAAATTCTCGATAAAAATACACGCATAGATTAAACTTAATGGAATTTGCCACACGAGTTATACCTATATAAAGTGTTGGTTAGCCAGATAAGGTCTAATTTAATGCAATTAGTTTCCTAAGTGATGCTACACAATGGCTTGGCTTTTCCTTATTTGTTTCAACTTAGATAACTAAGGAAGCATTAAGCATAGATAATGTCTCAACGTTTCACTAAAAGGGTGTTTAAATTAATGTTTAAATGGAATCTTTTAAGACAAGAACGTCTTTAAATTACTCAAGTGCAATATAAAACTTAAGAACTATACAAGTGCTTAAGCACTTCCGTCTAGTAGTAAACTTTATCATTATCTCGAGTCCCTTTTAAATGTTTACTTGTGCTAAAAATACCGACAAGTCAACGCCCTTAACTTAAAGACCTCATCGGCATATATTGAAACAATGACTGGTATGACAAGTTTCACAATAAATTAATGTTCATGCCTGCGGGAGAGCGTTGAATATCTAATCAGAACGGTAGCTAAACAGCAGTGTACGTCAAACACTTAACTGTCGCCAAAGAGAAGAGTGTGTGGAGGAACAATGAGCGGATGATAAGACGTTATCTACGCATGCGCGGTGCGGGAGGAACGGGGCGGAAGCGCAACATGGCGGCTTCTCAGTACTTGCGCCGGCGCATCCGTCTTTAGTTGAAAGACAAGGTGAAGATGACAAGTCTAAACGTACGAGTTTTAACTATACTACAAACTTTATTACACACAAATAGCTTGTTATACAAAACACCTCTAGCCGATCGCTACATAAGCTTGCTTGTTCTTAGAAAGAGCATACGGGGCATACAGTAGAATGTGATAACATGAGTACACATTGTTATCAAACCGGGCTGCAGTAAAATACCATCTTTATCTGCTCTACAGATGAATACCTCCTTGTTCGAAGTCATAAGGCTAACCTTTCTGACCTCTAGAAATCAACGACTGAGGTAAACAGGCAAGGTAATATTACCGAAAAGTGTAGGCAAATCAGCATATGCCTTAAAAGGCAGCTAAGGACTCGTAACTTATAAGCAAGCTCAGACAAAACACAGTGTTACAAAAGGGCTATGATGAAATTTACTGCATGTTAAACCTACGACAAAAATTATGCAATAATTCATTAACGAAATATATAATTTTCTTTCTATAATCAATCATAATAATTTGGTCCAATGAATTAATGATATTGGAATGTTCGCAACACGACCTTGCTACGCAATTCAAGAAATGCATATATAGAAAGTTACGTAAGTGCAATTTTATAATCACGAATTCTGTTTCCGATGACATATCTTATCGTTGAGACAAAACGGTGGTACAATACAAAACATAAAAATACACAATATGTGCCAATAAGAAGCTATCCACTACATCGTCCAGCCACATGAGCTCATATAAAGTCAGTTTTGGAAAACGGTGTATGTTAAACAAAGGCCATTCACAATTGATTGCTCGGCATTGAGTTCAAAAAGGCAACTTCCAAAATCGACGAGTTGCCGCCGAGGTCGTCAGTTATCTTCTACTGAAAGAACATGTTGACTAACTGACACATCAACGGATGTAACAATTTATTTTACGAAATTCACAAGGAAAAAATATTCCCAAACCGAGCTACCTCCGCCGGGCGGAAATCTTTGTAAGAAGACAAAGACAAACTTGATACTGCTATGCGACTAAATTCGCTATCATGATATGAACGATAACATACGACTATTGAGTCTAAATTTATATATATGTTACGGTAAATGTAATAAATTGAAAATTATTAATAATTACCAAAATGGTATGTGATTAATTTTCTATTTTTAACAAAACCTAACCGAAGCTAATATGATTAATAATAATTACCGGTAATTAGCAATAATTTTCAATTAATCACAATTACCGTAACATATACACACTTGACTGTAGCTATACCTACAAGAAGTTACACTTCGGACAAAGCAATTCGCAATGTATTCCGAGAGGTTGCTTCTTCTATTTTCATACTCCCTACGAAACAGGAAACGTGACACAGATTACGTACAGAGCGTGTCATAGAGAAAGTTAACGTAGCAGAACAAAGTAAGAACTAATACAGAAGAAATAAGAAAAGGAAAATTAAGCTCACGTTGTTATCAAAGATGATTTTGGACATAAGGAGCTCACGTCAAAATGAGGCAGCAACGAAACTGTTTTGATCTGTAGTCTCAAACTTCTGAACATCAAAACCCTTTGGCCAAAAAGCTTCGTCAATCGTCACACCAGACTGATTCGGGCATTAAACTGTAATTAATACACGAAACTCTCGTTTGCCTTTCATTATTATAAATGGCCGTTAGTATGTCAGCCTTAACGGCAAGCAGAACATTTCCTATATATTAATCACTGACTTTTATCTTTAAATGCCCCGCGTCTTTCTTTTCATTGTTAAGGGCTTACAATTCTCATTAAGAAATAACATCATTTGTTTTAAGCTTTGTGGCTTGAATTAAGTTCCAAGTCTCCAAGTTAAAATGTGTATTAATTATAAAATTAAACCTAATAAATTCCCATTTAAGCCGTTATCACACCACCTTGGTACTAATTTGGTATACATTGCTGGTTGAAGTAAGGATATTGGAATTACCAGCAATGTATGCCGATTATGCTTTGAATTTTGGAAGGTGTGATAGCGCCTTTATCTTCGTTTCCTTCCCTTATGTCGTAACAATTGACAGAAAAGATTTCAATTTGATGGCTTGATATATATAAGTGAAACAACCTTCTGTCGCAACGTAAAACCCTGCATGCGATGTCGTTAATAATTTTGGGACTAAATGCTTAATTTATAAAAACATCCGCTCGCCGCTAAGCTTGTATCAAGTCACAGCAACGGGGTGACGTGACGGCGGCGTCCCATGTTTGCAGTTTTGCCAACATTAGCCCATTTTTATAGCCCAGGAACTCGATTCTTGAAAATCACCGGGTGATAAAATATCACTTATGAGACTTTAAAAATTCAAATTTACCCTGATTAACTGTTAAAAGGTAAATCAGAATTAACAATCAAGGACTGCTTTATATTTTACGAAGACCAATCTTAACTTTTGAAAAGAAAAATATGTCATTTTGAATTTTTTGAGTGATATTTTATCACCCGGTGATATTCAAGAATTGGTCCCCTGGCCTTAAAAAAGATGGACATCTTACCGGTTTTGGCGTGTCATACCACAAGCGTAAGCTATGAATTATTAAAATTGTCTCATCGATTTTATGTTACAGTAAAGCATCTGTAATGTGCTGTTTCTTTCGCGCAATATATCGCTAGCGATCCCTTTTATAGGACGCTAGGAGACAGATTAAAACAGGATCGGTTACAATGTTGCGTGCTAAGCGATTCATTTATTTTGCTTTCTACGGATGCCAATTTGTATTAAGACATTTTATAAAGATCTCCTCAGTCAGTCTGTCTCTTCGATCTATGAGACAGATATCTCATTATCGAAGTGATAATCTAACACAAGTTATTTACAATCCTTTACTCAGTTATGAACTTATGAATAAATCATTCAAGTTTTGGAGCAGAGTGGGCGACCGGCGCCATTTTGAAAGTTATAAGCACTTCAATTTCGCGTAGGAGATCGTTTTAATATTCAGGTAAACAACATATTTTCGATTAGGTATGGCCTCTAGTCAGAATTTGGTTCGAATATTTAAATGACCACAAAGACGATGGGAAGACGAGCTTAAACTAACCGCTGCTGGCCCTGTCTGGAGGAGAGTGGCACAGGACAGAGCATACTGGAAGGAGTTGGAGGAGGCCTTTGCCGAAAGGCACCTTGTGTTAAGAGACTTTCTATAAGCACAAAAGAAAGAAGAAAAACTACTACTTGGCACACAAGAAACAAGAAGAGGCTTTATCATTATTATTTATTTATTTAAGACTTCGTCTTCTCGGCCTTCGTATGCCGGTGATAACAATACTCACGGATCTAAGTCAAGTGAGCATAAGGTGTTTGCTGTGTTGTCGGATTGTAAGCATTTTCTGACTAGGTATTCGGCAAGTATTTAGAATAACTTTACTGCCTTCTGTAGGCGTGTGTTGTGGAAAGTTAAGTAATTTTAAGGATAGATGTAGCTGATTGGGGATTACGCCAGGGTTGAGAGTACTATTGGTACTATTGTATTATTATTACTTATTATTATTTAAATAATATAGGATGATATAGCTGTCTAGATATAGGTATGTTTCTGGGGTTAGGCTAGGTGTTTCTATCCTATAGTTTTTTTTCTAATTGTGAGACTGGCCGTTGAACTTCATTGCTATAATATTCCTTCATATGTGTTGTTGTTTTGTTCCATAATTAATTATACCTACCTAGGTACAATCAAGAGCACGTCGAGATTGACACATTGGAACTTGTATCGCGTCCATCATAGTCAGCGTTGAGACCGAAGTCGCACAGCGAGTGTCAAGCTTGACCTGCTGCTGCCTGTACATGATATACACTTTATTGCCTTCACTATTTGAGCTTGGCAATCATAATTCCTTAATTTTTCTTTGATCAGTCAATTTTACAATAGAAAAGAAAAATTGTATTAAGATTTTTTTTTTATCAGATGCCTTTTTATATTATTTGGACACTTAATGGCAACAAAGACACCAAATTATTTTTGCATTTAGTTACCTAATTAAATCAATTTTATTCTCAGCCATATGTCCACTCTTCGAAAGAAATGATTGGTAGCTAACATCGGCATAGCCAATCGGTAGTTCACCTGTGCTGGGTAGAGCTAGCAAAAAACCAGTCCGGTTAACATATCGGCGGCCGCGAAGGACGCGCGTGCTTGCGTACGCGCACGATCACGCCATCTCTTTTACACTGCATTTCTGTCTCCTTTTTGTTGCAGTTTTCATATTGATGAGCTGTTTCAGTTAGTAAACTTGAGATGACAAACAGTGACAAAAATACTACTCACGTAAAGTTAAACTGTGTATGCAGACCACGAAACTGAGTTCAGTAAACTAGTTACTTTTCCCAAGGAAAAATACCTACATCCTATAAGAAATCTATCACATGATGTGGTTTCCATAAGTCCAAAACTGTTTTTAAGCCTAGTATAGGTACACACGGCCGGACGTCGGTCGTCGGAAAAACTTTGACCTTGAGCGGGTCTCTGGTTTCGGGCGTTCCTAGTGTAGCGCTGGTTCAGCTTATACTGGTTTTGTTTCCATTTGCTTGGTGTCGTGCGTAGGTATGTTTCTTTTAATGTTTGCTGAAGAAATTATCAAAAAAACAAAAGTTCATTAATATTCAGCTACATCATACCTGCTTGACAGAGGATTCTTAGTACCGCAGTAAAAACATTTGCATGGGAGCAATCAGAATATTACATACTAGCTGGTGCCCGTGACTTCGTCTGCGCAGGGTTATAAATTGTAGCCTATGTGTTATTCTGATGTATAAGCTATATTATTGTAAAGTTTCATTAAAATCCATTCAGTAGTTTTTACGTGAAAGAGTAACAAACATACATCCATACATGTTTACAAACTTTCGCGTTTATAATATTAGTAGGATTGAAAGTTTCACTTTCAAAACTAACCATTTAATGACTAAGATGATCCATGCAATGTAAGCCAGGCCTTTTATAAAATCGTAAAATACTAAATAGCCCAGCTATAAACTAGGTACAGTCAAGAGCAGGTCAAGCTTGAGAGCAGGTCAAACTCGCTGAGCGATTTTCGTCTCTACGTTGATTACAATAAGATTCAATGTGTCAATTCGCGGTACAAGATTCAATGTGTCAAGCTTGACGTGCTCCTGACTGTACCCTCTCTGACTGAAGTTATCAGGACCAGTTAGCTAGCTCAAGTCTGAGGCTTGGTAAGGCAAGTGTTATGAATATTAATAAATGCTAATTCATACTAGGGCTTGCGTTGAGAAATAAACTGGATGCCAATACTGCAATTTATTTAATAAACTTTTAAACAAGTTTAATTTAGAGGGGATGATTATAAGTTTCAATAAAAATTGGATTGCAAGCAGGACACTTATAAAGAAATAGAAATATTGCATTTGCATAAACATTTGGGAAATGTGATTAATCTGTGACATTTATCACTAAATTTATCACTAGTTTAGTTTGGTTACATTGGTTAGGTTATAAAAATTAATAAATAATAATTATTATTATTATCAATAATAAATATTAATAATGATTTTCAAATAATCACATTTAGCATAAAATATACATTACCCACAACCATCATACACAAAATAAAACCTGACATAAAATATTTATTTGTTTTTATTATATATGTAAATGGGGGCGATTCTAGCGTGGCCGCTAAATTTAAGGCTAAATTTGACAGGTCTAAAAATGTTTCTATCTTTGTTACCGCCTATAGGCTGGAAAAAGACAGCATCACTTTAAGACCTGTCAAATTTTTATCATAAATTTAGCGGCCACGCTAGAATCGCCCCCAGTATATATTTAAATTTATTTATTCATTAATATTTATTTAGTTTTTATTATATATTCATTTTTACTTATTTGAAATGTTTCTTTGTATATTTACTTGTTAATTTATTTACTTATTCTATTTTTATAACTTTATAATAAAATTTATCTTTGTTTTTTTTTTTCAATACACGCAGTGCTCCTACTGTATATCTATCCTATCTTCAAAGGTTGCCTTTAAAAGATCGCTTGCAGCGATAAGGCCGCCTTTGCCCATATTAGTTTTAAGTTCTCTTTCCTGTACAATTTTATTTATTATTATGTGTGCAATAAAGAATCAATCTATCTATCTAACCATCAACAGCCCATGACTGATGTTAGACCTTACATAATATAGGAAAATAAGGAATAAGCTTCTTTTGGGCAAGCTCATTCCATCGTCAACCTCATCTCTGTCCTCAGGGCTAGATTGAGGTAAAGAAAAACCCATAGACAGTAAAAAAAGAAACCACAATGTGTATGTTAAGGTAAATGTGGTTAATTGAACCGGTAATCCTATCCTACTTATATTATAAACGCGAGAGTTTGTCAGTATGGACGGATGTTTGTTACTGTTTCACGTAAAAACTACTGAATGGATTTTAATAAAACTGTACAATAATAACACATAGTCTACAATTTATAAACCTACGCAGACGAAGGCGACTTCGTCCGCCCGCGAGGGCACCGGCTAGATATTAACAATTACTAAAATGGTAAGTGATTAATTTTCGATTTCTAATATACCTGTGACCTAACATAACCTAAAAGAACCTAATACATGATAAATTTTACAGATTGATCACATTTACCAAATCTTGATATTATCAACAATTTTCTGACTAACATGAGTCATCCTTCCTTCAAAGTAACGTAAGGGAAGTTGAATTTTTGTCATAGAACGTCTTTTCCAACAAAACATGGACCTTGCAGTAAACATTTTTTGATCTTTCTTTAATTTTTTTTTAAATTGAGTGAAATTGGTGAGAAATTGAGTGACAGGATTAGAAATAGTGTGATAAGAGAATGTTGTGGCGTAAAAGAAGAAGTAGTGACTAAAATTGAGAAAGGGATGCTGAGATGGTTTGGTCATGTAGAGAGGATGAATGAAGGAAGATTGACGAAAGAGATCTACAAGGCGAGAGTGAATAGAAACGTTGGAAGGGGAAGGCCTCGGCGAACGTACCAGGACCAAATCCAGGACGTTCTGAATAAAGGCTGGGGCCGCAAACGCTTGAATTCTAGAGGGAGCTCCCTGTCCTGTAGTGGACGTTTCATGGGATGTTATGATGATATGAAGGATTAGTAAGTAGTCTGGTAACTGGTAAAATACCAAATAAGGAGTTTTTGAATACAATGAAAATAACTTACCGAAGCTCTCTGTGAGTTTCAGCATGACCCCTCCGATATGCATGTCTCCCTTTACGACCATGGTTCTCTTGTCGTTGAGATCGGTGACGTAGATCGTGAGGTTCCACGACCCATCGCCGACAATCTCACCGTCCGCTAACATCTTCGAGGGTTTCTGTCCACTTTAGGGTAAAGTACACTTGTATAGTCACTCACGAACGCACATCGCGGGGCAACGTAACGTCCAACCAACTCGCGGATGCTTACTCGACTGACGTGACGTGACTGCCGCCGCGACCGATCCGATGGGATGGTCCCTCCCTCCCCCGCTGCCAGCGGAGCGGAGACGCTAAGTTCGTGTTGCCGCTGCCGAGCACTTTACTAAAGAAAGGCGCAGCGCATGCGATGGAACCACTTGGATCTGATGCATACGTTTGCAGAACTAAGTAAATAACGGAGAAAACAAGTTACACACCGTCTAGGGACTGTCCTGTGATATATTTTTTGTGCTTCAAATAATAGTTCACTTTTAATTGGATAAAGTGAAATTGGATATAAAACCCATCATTACATTAATACAAAAACACTCTAAAAATAGAGAAACGGGACGATAATTATATTTATAATTCTACGCGATACTTCCCTTGCGGTTTGTTTTTTTTCTAGTTTGTTTATTTTTTACTGACTTTTTTTAATTGTAAGAGTTTGGAATATAGGGTTTTAGCCACCGGAAGTTCTGTAGCCGCGTGGTGAATACTCCACTTAAATTAGTGTTGCCAGTTGTTTTCTAACCATAGACTTAAGAGGAACGAATGTATGATTTTCACTACGGATTAAAACCTGCTCATGAGCTTTGTGTGCGGTTTTAGCGCGCTAATAGTCGGTTCAAAACTTGCTCGTATTCACTCGTTTAAGCGACGTGACGTCATCAGTGACGTCACTTTAGCGCGCTATCATTGCATACGAAAATGAGGTAGTGCAGCGTGTGCGAAACGTCAAATTCATAAGACATTTGTCATCAATGTCGTTTTCGTTAGATTTTTTTCAACTGTTTTTGGTTTTTTAGATTTAATTATCTTATCGAATAATCATTATCTCTCAATAATTTCTTAAAACGCAAAACAAAATCAAAATTTAAATTTTTCTCAGTGACATTGACATAAGCGCGCTCTAGTCTGCAGCGCTAGAATTGAAACTCAATCGTTAACGATTTGAATCGGTATCATGATTCCCATTGAGTCGTAATCGTGTTGAACAAAACGGTAGCATGTAACTATCAGTTGGGTTGAATACGATTGATGGGTTTCATGAATGATTAAAGTGAACTAAATATATGCGTTACGTTTCTTCACCATGAAACAGTGTTGCCACTTCAGTGATTTTGTCACTAGATTTAGTGAATTTGTGGAGTTAGATAGTGATATTCTAAACAATAAATCACTAAAAAAATATTTGATGACTTTTAGTGATAATTATCAAATCTGGAAGAATTTTAAAAATACATTATGGCAACACTCTCTCTACCTGTCGGTAAATTCCCCATTTTACTGTCCTTTTCTCACATACCAAAAACGTAATTAGACGCTTGGTTTGATTATGTCAACCTACATTGGGGATTTCCCACTGGTAATGAGAACCTTCAAGCATGTAAAGTTTATTTGAGTGTGTCAGTCAAGTGTCTTTAGCTAGTTGCTAGATTTCGTTTGCGAAAGTAAGTGATAATCGAAATAATTCAAGCAAGTTTTTGTGGGGTATTTATTAGTTATTTCGCTCGCTAATATGGACGTGCCAGTGAAAAAAAAGACTGTGTATCAACAAAAATATCGAAAAGAATGGGAAACCCAAGAAGAATTCAAGAGTTGGTTACGGCCTGTAGCAAACGATACTACGAAAGCCTTTTGTACTTTTTGTCATAGCGAAATATTTGCAAGAATTGGCGACATTAAGAAACACCGAGAGACAAAAAAACATAAAGAGAAATCTGACTTAGTGTCTAAAAACCGACAAATTGAATTTCTGCCCGCATCTTAAAATAATACAGACACTTTAAAAGTTGAAGGTACGTTGTCCCTATTCATTGCAGAACACACTTCCATACAGCAAATTGACCACTTGACTGAAGCTTTAAAAAAATGTATTACTGATTCAAAGAGTGTTATGAATATAAAAATGCACAGAACGAAATGCACTTCTGTAATAAAGAATGTGTTAGCTCCACATTTCAGACAAATTCTATTGGATGATGTTGGATCACAAAAGTATAGTGCATTATTAGATGAATCCACTGACCTCAGTGTATCTAAATTATTGGGCATAGTAATTAGATACTTTAGTTGCACACGGAATACAGTTGTATCCGCATTTCTTGCATTAGAACCACTGAGGAGCGCAGATGCTCGTGGGATTGCTAGTGCCTTGGTAAACTGTTTACAGGCACATGGTCTTCTAATAAAAAACTTAATTGGAATTGGGGTGGATAATGCCTCTGTCATGACTGGTATCAATAATGGCGTACATAATATATTGAAAACAGAATATGGCTTACCTAATTTGATTCTCGTCAGATGTGTATGCCACTCGTTGCAATTGGCAGTTTCACATGCTTCGGAACAAACGTTGCCGCGAAATATTGAGTTCCTTATCAGAGAAACTTATAATTGGTTCTCACATTCACCGAAACGCTGTGATGAGTACAAAGATGTATATGAGACAATAAATTGTGGCGAGAAGCCTTTAAAAATATTGCGCTCTTGTGATACTCGTTGGCTGTCCGTTGAAGAAACCGTGACCAGAATATTGTCTCAATGGGAAGAACTGAAATTGCATTTCTCTTTGAGCAGAGATAATTGCTACACAGCAGAACTGCTTCATTCGATGTATGCCGATGAGGTGAATCGTCTTTATATATGCTTTTTAAGGAGCATCTTGAATGATGTACAAATTGGAGTTAAGAGCTTTGAAAGTGAAGACTCAAATCCAGTAGCTCTACTAAACACATTAATGACATTGCTTCGCTCTATTTGTAATAGAGTACTAATGCCGTCGGCTGCAACGACTGACAAAGATTATTTGTCCATTCAAATAGACGCTCACTTGAATCCGGTACCGTATTTAGGATATCTTTTCGAATCACAAGTACAAAAGACCTCTCTACCCAATAATGTCATTAGTGCAGTCCGAAAACGTTGTATTGATTTCACTGTGAAACTTGGAAAAGAGATACAGCAAAGACTTCCTTCTAACTACATTATTTTGGAGAAAATGTGTTTATTGAGTATTGAAAATACTCTTCGCCAGGGAAAAGATAACAAAATAGTAGATCTTGCCACGGAACTCGGATTTGATGATGAAGCAATAGACAAAATGTTACAGCAGTGGCATGGTATAAATTATGTGAAATGGAATGCTACGCATAATGTTATTAGTTTCTGGGCTGAAGTTCGAAAATATAAGAATGCTGCCGGAATAAATACCTTCAGTGAGTTATCTGAGCTAGCTATATCCGCCCTGTCACTTCCTCATTCAAATGCTGAAGTGGAAAGGGCATTTAGTGCGATGAATATCGTAAAAAACAAATTAAGAAACAAAATGGCTGTAAACACTCTCAATAGCATTCTCTTTATAAGAAACCAGTTGAAGATAATGAAGAAAAACTGTTACAGTTATGAGTTACCAGCTGATGTAATTACTGCTATTGGAAGCAATTCAAAATACTCATTTAAATCAAAGAAGTCTGACGAAATTGAAGATTTATCTCAACCTTCTTCATCTGCAAGTAATGTGACGCCAAATCAAGATGATGAAGAAATACCAGTAGAAGTATATGAAGTTGATTTTTAGCTTTTTATATTTTAAGCTATGTTTATTTTTAATAATTACTATCACCATTACAGTATTATTTGTAGTACCCACCATGTGATTTTATTTTTAATTATGTAGTGAATTCTAGAGATTTTTTTAGTTTCAAATTTCCCGAAATCTAGGGACTTTTCTGTGCAAAGTTAGTGATAACTTTTTCTACGAGGTGGCAACACTGCCATGAAAATATTTCGGAAGCGATTTAAAAATCTTTGATTAGAAAAATGTTACTTTTTATACAGTATTTTGGCTTGAAAGGGATTAATTGAGTGAAATAATTATTTTTTATTTGATTTTTAGCTCAAAAAAATAAAAAGTATTGAACAAAAAGCGAGCAACTAAACTCACGAAAGTCTTTTAGGTTATGTTTTCCACCCTAGGTTATAAAATTTTCTATCTGGCGCTTTTGACGATGTTTCTTTCATATTGTGTGTGAAAAGCCCTTACCTACCCCTAATATTCGCTCAGCAGCAGTCACTAATTATTAAACGACAAAAAGAAAGAAGAAAGTGGAAGTCAAGGTTAGTTACAAATTTTCTGTTTCTCTTGTAATTTCCTCTGCAGATACATAGGCTATGTCTAGTTTGTAGTGATTCTCAAATACAGAAATGTTTTAGTTTAATCATGCACTTTCCTTTCGACTGAAATCCAAATATTTTGTGAATTACTTTTTGTCTGCATTTCGGTAGTCTAGTCTGCCATTCTTGTTTAGTAGATATGCATTTAACATTTTGTACAACATTTCAGGATGCCAGCTCCCCGAGCGGTTTCAAGGGAGCAGCAGATGGATGTAATGCTTATGTATAATATGGAGACATACTAATTTTGTTCGGAGCGGCATAGCTAATAGTGGTGACCCCCATTGCAACCTCTAGTCACCTCCTAGTGGGTGCGAAAAGTAAAATGATTTCGTGCTTCAGAAGGCACGTAAGCCATCTCGGTCCTATTTTCTGAAGAAGTCACAGGCCTTAACGGCTTAACAATTCTGTCAACAGGGTTTGTCAGTCATCAACCTTATAACCTACATAGTGACACGAGCATGACGTCAGGTTGCTAGCTTTCAAAAAGAACTATCAAAATTTCATCGTTAATAGCCCCATGGTCCAGTGGTTAGGGCGTTGGGCTAACAAGCCAATGGTTGCCGGTTCCAATCCCACCCACCCATATGGCTGTTTTATAATTTGTTTTTTGTTCAGAACATTCTAGAAAGAAAAGAAAGAGATAGCTGAAGAAAGACAGCTAATTACTAGAAATATCTAACAAAAACCTAAATAAAAAAATGAGTCCAGAATGTTCGAAAACGAGTAGCATGGGTATATATATAAGCCGGGCCACCAAGCGGCTACGCTGTTGAGGCCCCTCCCCTCCCCCGCCGCACCCTGTGGCCACTAGGCAGCCCATGCCCACTACTCCTCATCGAACAGTTAGGACTGTGGGCGCCTGAGAAGATACCAATGATGATGGCTACTCCAGACTGGCTATTCCAGTACAGAGGGAACACTCTGAAAGAGGTGCCGGAGGTACTAGAGTACGGAGGGAAGACTCCATACAAGAGGTCCTGGAGGGAAGACCCCTTACAAGAGGTCCCGGAGGGAAGACTCCGTTGAAGAGCTCCCAGAGCGAAGACTGCTCGGAGGGAAAACTCTGTGGAAGAGATCCCTGAGGGAAGAGTGCACGGAGGGAAGACCGTACAAAGAGGCTCAGAGGGCGAACTTGGTGAGGTGTGAGAAGCTCGGGTTGTATATAAGTCCTAACTATTAAGCAAGCAATATTTGTATATATATATATATATATATATATTTGTAATCGGTTTCTCGAAAACGGCTCTTACGATTTCGATGAAATTATCATTCGGGGGTTTTTGGGGGCAAAAAATCGATCTAGCTAGGTCTTATGTCTGAGAAAATTCGTTTTCCTCGTGTTTTTACAGAACCTTACAGCGCCATCTGTTGGCGAGTAGCATAACTTGCTCACCCGACGATATTTTCCTTTAGGCCCATAAGGACCACTTTCCAAAACATCCACTTCCCAAAAGGACCACTTCTCAAAAGGACAATTCCCACAAGGACCACTTCCCACAAGGACAATTCCCAAAAGGACCACTTCCTTTAATGTTGAGGCAGCTATTATAGAGCGAAGCTCGGTCGCCCAGGCACTAAGTCCTAATAAACGGAAAAACTTACTTCGGTGTTTCACTCCAATCCCGAACCGCTAGCTCATAACAATATGATATTACCTGACGATGATTGTAAAAGCCAGTAAATACTGTGATTATACATAATCTTAATTTAGGCTACGGTGTTTTATTAACAAGAACCAGCTGTGATTAAAACAAAGTTATAGTAGGTATATGATTATTTTTCTATTAAAAAAATACAAATTTTAAACATTGTTTTCTTTAAAAAAAATATTCTTATACTACTATAAGAATATTTTATAAAATTGTTTAAGGTAAAGTCCACACTTTACCTTAAATAATTTTATAAATATCAATAAATAAACAATAGGCCGCCTTTGCCCACATTAGGTTTAAGTTCTCCATGTACATTTGTTTTTAGGGTTCCGATACCTAAATTTTTTTTTTTTTTTTTTTTTTTTTTTTTTTTTTTTTTTTTACATCTGCCATCAGTCGCCAGACTATAATCAGATTTGGTTTCATTGAAAGTGACTTTTAATGAGGTAGCAAGACCATTGTCATTGCTCCTCGTCATTCAGCAAGTACATGAGTACGCTTTAATCTTTTAGTAGTAACACTTGTCAGGAGTGAGTTAGCAAGTGGATTTGGGTGCTGAGCTAAGCGTTTCTCGTGCTTCTGTTTGCATCGCTCTATTTCTTCCGTTACGGTCGGCATTTCCAGGTATTTGTGCAATTCATCATTACGTGCATACCATGGTGCAGCGCAAATGGTTCTGAGGATGTTGTTTTGTGTTCTTTGTATACATTCAATGTTTGACTTAGATGCTGTTGCCCAAAGTTCTATGCCGTATAGCCAGATGGGCTTTATGATAGCGCAATAAACCGTAACTTTGTTACTCAGGGATAGTTTGGATTGTCTCCCAAGAAGCCAGAGGAGATTTCTGAAGCGGTAATTTATGTCGTCTCTTTTGTGTTTGATGTGCTCCTTCCAGGTAAGTCTACGATCCATATAGAAGCCTAGATATTTGACGCATGTGGTTTCTGGCAAGGGATCGTTGCCTAGTCTCACTTGTGGGCAGTCACTTCGTCTCAGGGTAAGAGTGATGTGATGCGATTTCTGAGCGCTTGCTTTTATCCGCCACTTTTTAAGCCAAACATCGGTAGCATCTAGTTGTTGCTGTAGACGCTTAGAAGCTAGGCTCGGATCAGTATCGCAAGATAGGAAAGCTGCGTCATCAGCGAAGGTCGCAACTGTGACTTCTCGTAACTGTGGTAAGTCCGACGTGAAGATGTTATAGAGAAATGGACCAAGGACCGAGCCCTGCGGGACTCCGGCATTGCATTCATAGAAAGTAGATCTGGCATTCCCTTGCTTGACTTGGAACATTCTGTCTAACAAATATGATTGGATGATTGGGTAGAACGAGTGCGGCAGAAGAGATTTGATTTTATACAACAAGCCTTTATGCCAGACTCTATCAAATGCTTGTTGCACATCCAAGAAAGCAGCAGAACAATATTCCTTCTTTTCTAAGCATTCTCGCACGACATGGTAAACGCGGTGCACTTGTTCTACAGTAGAATGCTGTTGTCGAAAGCCAAATTGGTGAAGTGGAATTATGTCGGAATCTTCGAGGCACACTTTTAGCCTCGCGAGAACTATCCTTTCTTGCCCACCCAAACACAAAATTACTGATAGCATGTTCACCAACTTTTTTAACACCCTAGGAAATCGATTCATCGCAGGTGGTGATTGGAATGCCAAGCACACTTACTGGGGCTCTCGTACAACTGTGACGCGTGGCCGTGCGCTAAAGTACTGTATTGAAACTAATCGTCTTCAACCTGTGTCTACTGGTGAACCCTCCTACTGGCCTACAGATCCGAACAAAACACCGGACTTACTTGACTTCTTTGTATTGAAAAATATCAGTCATATCTACACCAGTATAGAATCCAGCCTTGACGGGTCATCAGATCACACTCCTGTGATTCTTACAATTAGTACTACTGTCATTACCCGTGAACATAGAGAATGCTTATACAACCACAAAACGGACTGGGATTGCTTTAGAGACTACTTGGTGACTCATATTAACCTCAACGTTGACCTGAAAACAGTTTCCGATGTTGATCAAGCATGTTTATCAATAACCAACCTTATTCAATTCGCTGCATGGACTAACACACCAGAACTCAAACCTAGACACTCAGGAGCTCCTATTTCTGCCCTAATCCGGAGCAAAATAGAGGAAAAGCGTAGACTTAGAAGAAACTGGCATCTAACGCACCATCCAGCTGATAAGCGGGTACTAAATCGGGCTATTAAAGAACTAAAAGAGCTACTACAAGAGAAAGCCGACGACTCTGCGAGAATACTAATAGAGCATCTATCACCAACCGGGAAAGGAGAGCAATCTCTCTGGAAGGCCACTCATAATGGTAATCGGCCACAACAATCATTTCCTCCCCTAAGGACCAACTCTTCCTGGGCACGCACAGATTCTGAAAAAGCCGAAACTTTTGCTTCGCACTTGGCGTCTGTTTTCAAACCAAATGCACCTGACATTAACTCCGATGAAACTGATATTGAGTGTGTCCTCTCGCAAGATCTTCAGCTATGTCTTCCTCTGAAACCCACTACGCCTGGAGAAGTAGCTCGCGAAATCAAGAAGATGAAATCCAACAAGGCTCCAGGATTTGACCTGATTTCCCCGAAGATCTTGAAAGAGCTTCCCAAGAAATGTCTAGTGTTCCTGGCTACTCTTATTAACGCTACTCTCAGAATCGGCCACTTTCCCTGCATCTGGAAGATCTCTCAAATCATAATGATCCACAAATCTGGAAAGCCAGCTAATGAGACAACATCTTACCGTCCTATTAGCCTCACACCCGTGCTATCAAAGCTGGGGGAAAGAATAGTTCCGATACCTAAATGGTAAAAAAAGGAACCCTTATGGCGCGACACCGCGCGGCGGGCCTCGGGCGCGGCAGCTCGCTTGGTGTGGACGGGCCTATTGACTTGAAATAGTTTTAGAATATGGTTGCCCAACTAAATTGCACAAGAAAGAATATAAAAAAAAAATATGACTATTGATGTAAAGGGGGCGTATTAGGTTGAGTGGGGTATCGTATGAAAGGGCTTTACTTGCACATTCTAAAATATATTTTTGTACTTTTTTAAGACTCTTAGTTTTCAAGTTATGATGAAAAATGTCAAAAAAATACCATTCCCCTCCCCTTATCTCCGAAGTTTGCGGTAGGAAAAATCTGAATTAATTACAGTCGATAGAAATTTATTTAAATATTACAGCAAAAATAAAATAATCTTTCTAAGTTGCACAGGTTTTTAGAAATCTGCAAAAAACCTTTACAAACAAATTTAGTTTTGCGGTCCTAAAAATGGACTTTATTGCTTCCAAAAATACTAAAGATATATCGGAACCCTCGGCGCGCGAGTCTGACTCGCACTTGACCGTTTTTAGGGTTCCGTACCTCAAAAGAAAAAAACGGAACCCTTATAGGATCACTTTGTTGTCCGTCTGTCTGTCTGTCTGTCAAGACCCTTTATCTCACGAACGGGTAAAGGTATCAGGTTGAAATTAATACCATATATTAGGATCCATGAACCACACAAAAAAAAATCAATCAATCTGAAAATTTCAATTTTTTACAACGACGCAATGAAAAGATATGGCATTTTATGTTCTCATCTCCATACATTTATTCAAAAATGAAAAACCTACAGGGTACTTCCCGTTGACCTAAAATTATGAAATTTGGCAAGAAGCTAGGTCTCACAGTACAAATAATGGGAAAAGTCTGAAATCATTAAATATTACAACTTTTCTCACAACTAATGGTAACCAATTGTGGTGAGCTCCCGTTTCAAGAACATTCATATAAGAGAGGGGTCAAGTTGGATGGTTGCTGAGGCGATTTTTGTTTTAGTTCTATTTAAAAACGGGAACACTTACAAACTTGAAAATTGGTTTGTTTATAGTGCATAGGCTATAAAATAACAACAAATAATAAAATTTGGTCAAGCGCGTGTCGGACTCAGAAAATCTAGCACATTAATTTACTGAAATTTCAACTAATACAATTATGTTTATGTGGTGGTACGGAACCCTCAGTGCGCGAGTCCGACGAAAAGGGCTTTACTTGCACATTCTAAAATATATTTTTGTACTGTTTTAAGACTTGGTTTTCAAGTTATGATGAAAAATGTCAAAAAAATACCATTCCCCTTATCTCCGAAGTTTGCGGTAGGAAAAATCTGAATTAGTTACAGTCGATAGAAATTTATTTAAATATTACAGCAAAAATAAAATAATCTTTCTAAGTTGCACAGGTTTTTAGAAATCTGCAAAAAACCTTTACAAACAAATTTAGTTTTGCGGTCCTAAAAATGGACTTTATTGCTTCCAAAAATACTAAAGATATATCGGAACCCTCGGCGCGCGAGTCTGACTCGCACTTGACCGGTTTTTTTTTGTTATTATGTGAGCAATAAAGTGTTATATCTAACTAAATAGTAGGTCAATAAAGATGTAATGGTTTTAAACATAACTTTACCTACTTGAAAAATAGTATGGCAAATAAAAAATTTGTTAAAAATCTAGAACCCGACTACAGCTGGTAAATCTTGCTCTAAATTGTATGAAACAAGAAAATATTGTCACTAAAATTGTTATGTATAAACTATGGTATTTAATAAATATTGATACTGATGTTCATATAATAGCCGTGGTTATATTGTTGTCACTTTTCCCTAAAGCCTTTGCTCGCTTTTAGGGTTGGTGGCATAATATGACCACGGCTATTATCTGACATCACTATGAATATTTATTTAATATAATAGTTTGTACATAATAATTTGAGTTGACAATTTTTCTTGTTTCATACTTTTTAAAGCAACATTTTGCAGTACCTACTTGTTGAGTTTTTGAACTTAAAATATATCTATATATCTGATTTGCGGATGGATTAGGCCCTTGTCAGACCGACAATGGTTTCGATCGCTTGTCGAGCTTCTTTGAACGGAGTTACAATTCACCCTTCTTTTTGCCGTAGACGGGTAATGCCATGCCACCTTCCCTCAAAAAAGCTTAAGGGCAAACAGCCAGTTGCACAAAGCGTCTTTAAAGTTAAAGCTGCTTTAAATCTATTACTGTCACTTTCTTTGTCAGCAAAACAGAAAGAGTCTGCAATAGACTTAAAGGCGCTTTAATTGTTGTAAGTTGCTGCTGGGCTATCAAATAATAATAATAATTTTAAAGATGATTTGTGCAACTGGCGGAAAGTGGCATAAACTTAATAACTTCATTTAGTTAGGGAATGTGGCATGGCATATGACCACGGCTATTATCTAAACATCATTATGAATATTTATATGATACAATAGTTGTCGATGAAGTGGAAGCTAGTTTCATCTTCTCCGCACTCCAGGCTGGACAGGCTGGATCTTCCTTCGTCTTCATAATAGTTAGGTGTCTATTCAGGATACAGTGTCCTGTTATTATGCCTACTATCTTAGTTATATCTGCTTTCGGAAGCTGTAATAAATGTCTGGTCTTGTCTTATCATACTCTTTTATAAAGAGTTTGGATTGTCGGTGTCCTTCTATGGTATTCCAATGAGCAATTGCCTCTGTAATAATTATTCTCTTGAAAACCCCTTTAATTATCTTGCTGGGGATGGGTAGGCGGGGTTCTGGGCCTATCAAGACTTCATCCACTCCCATCCTTGCCAATTTATCAGCAGTCTCTTTGCCCATATGTCCAGGCATCCAGGCTATGACTACCTCCTTGCCTGAAGCTAGTTTTAGGCAGGGAGGAGTTTCTATATGGTTAGTCATGAGTTTTGTTTTTATTTCATCTCCAATGCAACTTTTTAACTTTCATGAGCAAGTGATAGGAGCATTTGTCTTAAGTTTTTAGCCCAGTACTCGTGGAAACTGAACTTTTCCATGAATCTAAAAAAAATCAACTGTTAAGGGCATTTAGATTGAAAGTGTATATAATATCTAAATTAATTATTCATCATCATAACATCCAATGAAACGTCCACTACAGGGCAGGGAGCTCCCTCCAGAATTCTAGCTTTTGCGGTAAAAACATTGAGGGGAAGTACCAGTAACCTCGCTTGTCAGCATTATGGCTGGCACCATGGACCGCAGTTGTAGGTGACCGCAGTAAGTAACATGGTATGATACACAGGAGGATGCTGCTGCCCATCCTCGAGTTTTTAACCCTTAGTCGCCTCCTACGACACCCACGGGTAAGTTCTAAAGTTCGAGACTATACAAATGCTTGTGTTAGTTATGTTCCTCGCTGTTATTGCTTGTGCAGCTTGTATAACGCCGACACATTCAGCTTAGTATACTGTGTTAAATTGTCCTAGGGCGCTTGATATTTCAATATTAAAGTCTTGTGAATATGTACCTGCACCTGTGCCTAGTTTTGTTTTTGACCAATTAGTGTATATGCACAGTTCATTTATACCTGAGTAGTCATGTGTTTCTTCTTGTAAGTTTATGTTGTATGTTTTGTTATAGATGTTTTGTTTAGGTATCCTGTCACATGGTGCGGCTAATAGCGGCTGGTGACTTAGGGCTTTGTCTTTTATTTTCGTGTGGTGAATTCTAGAGTCTACGCTCAGTGTCCCTGACTGTCCCAGCCTGAGTGATGCAAGAGTTGCCTCCTGTTGTATGTATAAGTCTAGGGGTGGCAGGTCTAGCATCACCTGCAGGGCTGCTGTTGGTGTGGTGCGCATTGCACCCATTATGCAGATGCATGCTAGTCTCTGTAGCTTTTCTAGGTCCACTCGAGCAGTACTTAGAGTTGTCCTGGGCCACCATACCAGCGCGCCGTATGTGGTGATTGGTCTTACTACTGTTGTGTATAGCCAGTGCACAATTTTGGGAGTGAGACCCCAGTTCTGACCTAGGAGTCTTTTACATTGCCACACGGCTATGCTGGCTTTTTTCAGTGTGTTGTCTAGGTGTTTTTGCCAAGTTAATTTGTTGTCATTCATTATTCCAAGGTATTTAACCTCGGTTGATAGAGTTAATTTTGTTTTGAAAAATGTTGGCATTCTCATTGTTGAAAGTTTCCTTTCCTTTGTGAAAAGGACCATTTCGGTTTTGGTAGGGTTAACAGAGAGATTATGTTTATCACACTAGTGCCTGTCCCATGAGGTTGCATAGAGTGTTCTTGTGGTTGCCGTTGATACGGATGGTAATATCATCGCCATATCCTATCATGAAATAACCTTTGTCATTTAGTTGTGTGAGGAGGCTGTCTGTTACAAGATTCCATAGCAGCGGAGACAATACACCTCCTTGTTTTGTCGTTCACTGTTACCTGTATAGCTCTTTGTTCTAGCATATTGCATATCCAGTCTTTGAGGGTCGTTCCCACCCCGTGGGTTTCTAGTGCCGTTCTCATGCTGTGGAACATTGTTTTGTTAAAGGCTCCTTCAATGTCTATGAAAATAATATATATAATAACGCATAATCTTTCTAGTTTTCAGTAAAATTATGTTCAGCTGATTGGTCTAAAAGATTTGGCTTGTGTATAGTCACTTTTACCTGGTTTTGGCAGAAAAATTTACCTTGACATCCCGCCACATCAGTATATATGTTCCTTGAGTATATATGTTCCTTGAGTATATATGTTCCTTGGGTACTATTCTTTGCCCGTACCACACGGGAATTTTAAATTAATTATTACCTCTATAGAAGAGCTTCTCTCTCAAGTTGCTGTGGGAATTTTATATATTTTTTCTTAAAATATGTGGCGAGTTTAAATATGAGGCATTGGTGACCTCTGCCAGGCAATTCGGCATTGTCCTTTGACACACATTAATCATCCTGTGATCTCCAACACTATGTTGGTAAGAACCACTCGCAAAACTCCAGAATCTGAAAAGTCAATAAATTAACAAAGTAGAAGTCAATAAATTTGTCTGTTTTGGGAGAGGGTTGATCGAAGCTACATTCTTTTAGTAGATAAATTTCACAGGGTACCAGGACCAAATTCAAGACGTTCTGAATAAAGGCCAGGTTAAAAGTACCCTTAACCGACGAGCATGTATGAAACGATTGATGAAGGTTCAGGAAGCAAGGGAAGTATGTCAAGATCGTAGCAGGTGGAGAACTGTGGTCTCTGTCTACCCCGACGGGAACAAGGCGTGATGTTCTGTATGTATGTATGTAGTCAAATAAGAAACTAACATCATCTTGATTGATGATGCAAAAACACAGGTAAGTACCAAAAATATCTGAGCGCATTGCGCTGCTCCTTTAATCCTGTGCCAAAAGTGAGATCAAATCTTTACAAAGATCTGTAAAAGTCCTTTTCGAAAGGCAAAAACTGTCGATGAATGATTTGTCTGGCAGCAGCAGAGATCTGCAAGCAAGAGTCTCTCATTACTCTTCGCTCCAAAAGATCTCTTTTCTTTAATCATTCTTGGTCTACCGCTGCTAGGAGGAGTGCAAAAACACAAAAGAAACGATCAAAAGCAACAGCAAAAAAAACAATACCTAACAATATGTGGTGAAAACACCGTAAAAATTCAGGAAATCTACCAAATTATGCCAACAAGGTAACGATGGAGTAACCTTGTTCATTTGACGTTTTGGACTCGGAATCGGAATCAATTTTTGTTTCTTTTTTTTTTTTTTTAATTTCGGTGCTACCGATAATGGCTTTCAAATGTCAAATAGTACCGAATCATTCATTCAATTGATCGAATGACTATCATTGAAGACGGTTCAAATGGTAATCGTCTTGAAGCCGATAAAGATTGTGTTCGGTGCTACCGTGAAACCTATGCATTGGCTTCAACTCAATGGATAACGATCACGATTGTGTTCAATTCTAGCGCTGCTGGTTTAAAACTGTATTCGATGATATTCGACGAATGCACGCATATAGAAATAAACCGACTATATTCAGTGAATGTGATGTGTGCGTTGATTTCAAGAAACAATCCGTAGTGTTTATTTCATATTCAATCAATGTCAATGTCACAGTGACATTGATATGTTGTGTTGGTGTTGATGAATTTCGCGCACTACTGCAGATTTTTGTTAAATACTTTTATTTCAGGTTATCTTCCAAATTTTGAATGCCGAATCATTTGGAAGCAGCAGCCATACTTTCCAAATACGTATGAGTAAAAAGACTGCTACCTCTTCAGCAGCTATGGTGGCTACGAAGAGCAAACACAAAGGTATGTTGTTATGTTTCGGCTTCTTGTGCTTCTCATACGGTTTTACACTAGATCGTTAACTAGTATACGGTTTTGGTGTTTCAGTGATATCTTGTTCTACACCAGAGCATCGGTCTGAGTCTCCTTCGAGAGATAGCGACTCGCTTTCTGAAGCGGCAAGTCCTGTGCCGTTCCTGTGTACTCAAGACGGTGCTGAAGGCGAAACTGATGTCGTCTGGAATTTTTACACTCCTAAATCAGAACACGCAGCCACGTCCCGGATTAAAAACTCTACTCCTCTTAGTACAAAATCAAAAAAACCTAGACTAAAATTAATTGAGAAACCTGTTCCTAAACGGAAAACAGTACGACCATCTCAGAAGAACAAAGAAATATTCCAGGATCTCATTGAGCTTAATCAAAATTTGCACGAGTTAATTTCTAAGAAATCTAAGGAAGTTGCAGAGAAACCACAATCAGGTAGCGAAGAAGATATATTTAATGATTCTGGGGACTTATCACCAAAAAGTGGTCTTAGGCCGAATTCCCGATGTTTACGAAAAAATGTGTTAAGTTCGAAGTTTACTAAACAAGAACCTGAAACGGCTTTAGAATCTGATGACTCAATGAATGAGTGCCTCATTAAAGCCAGCCAAGTGGTTGAAGAAAAGATATTAAATCATGGGCCAACAGCAGCAAAACAAAAATGCTATGAAACATCAAGAAATATACAGCCATACAAACCAGGAATCAGTTTTAATATGGACAATGATTCAATGGATGCTATTCTGAATAATATAAATTTTGACTCGCCTTTAGCCAATAAAACAAGAAAATTTGAGTCACCAAAATTAAATAATGATTCTTTTGATACTCTAGTTGGGAATTTGAATGATAGTACTTTAGACAGACTGACACAAATGCCTGCTAAGGATAATTCAAGCCGAAATAAACTTGATAGTTCTAAAACTGACTGGACAGTTAAAGAGTTGGTTGTACATGATGGTAGTCTTACAAATAAGTCATTTTTTGGGCGTCACAACTCCATGCCGGAATCTCCTTTGGTGCCAGAAAATAAACCTTCTACTAGTGGAATGGTGTTTGGACGATATAATTCCATGCCATACAATAATAAACAAGGTGAGATGTGGGGTATAATACCTTGCTGATGATTTTCACCAAAAATGCTACTCTGATTGTGTAATTTATTAATGCTTTTTATAACATACTTGGCAAATAACATAATGCATGGCAAAGTCTTTCCCATTTTTTTTCCATTAGTCACAATCCTTTTCAAAAGTAACAATCAAGGTTGTTATGCTATTGCTTTCTAGGTTGTTCTGCTAGTAAAAGGACCCTTTAGGTGCATTCTGCATGTGCGACCTGCCTTCTCATGTCCTTCTAAAAGCAAACTATTAAGCTACTTTTCTTTTTAGTATATTAGATATTCTTTTAACTTAATTTTCTCTATTATATTTCAGATGATTCTCCAATAAGATGTACTCCAGAGGAAATCAAGAAAAAGCATCAGGTGGCTAGAGAGAAATTACTTGCTAAAAGACAGTTGCCCTTCACTTCTCACCAAACCAGACAACCGATACTGCTAACACAATCCTTAAATCCACAATCCCAAACCATCGTGCCAAATATGCAAAATGTTAAACCCCAAACTCAACCTAATCAGAAGAAATCAGTATTTCAGCCCAAAGTTCCCAGTTCAACTGTTCACATGGCCCAAAAGACTACAGTAACTAGTACAATGGCAAAAAAACCAGAAAATGAAACGGCAGGAAACTCAAACAGTGCCACAGACATAAAATTACTTATTGAGAAAAAGAGGCAAGAAGCATTGATGAAATTGAGACGGCGGCAACCTCCAACAACACTATGATTCTTCACAGTATGTTATTTTTTAATTGTTAAATGGATAAAATTGAAATTTATTTCATTAATAGTAATCAACCTGTAAAGTGTGATGCATTTTCGGTAAATTCATGGAATCATGACTTGTTTAGTAACCAGCAATCACTGCGTGATC
This sequence comes from Athrips mouffetella, assembly GCA_947532105.1. NCBI lineage: Eukaryota > Metazoa > Arthropoda > Insecta > Lepidoptera > Gelechiidae > Athrips > Athrips mouffetella. Next base: position 9,192,628 of record OX383973.1, read on the forward strand.
ATGTAGGAGTTTTTTATTTTATTTTAACTTTTATTTTATTTCATCAGAATTGTGATACCTGCTGTTACTGTTTTAAGTGCCTAATTAAGAGGATGATGTAAGGGAAATATATTTTGTATATAAAAAACGAATGTTTGCTTTTATGTACTTGACCGAATCTCACAGGACGTGGAGGTGGAGCCATATATTTTTCATTTGTTAGAGACATTGTTTGCCCCTCGGCCTTCATCCACAGCACTTATTTTTTAATTAGATTCTTTTCACCTATAGAATCTCTTTAAACAAAACCGTTGTCAATGCCAAGATTTTGACAAATTTGTTTTGATTTGTGTTTTTGTAGTATTTCTAAAGTTTAAACAAAAAATATTTAAATTCTCAGTAATTAGTTGTGCAGTGTAACTGATGAGTATGCTGAAAAATTGTTAAAAAAAAGAGATCCACCAACATATCAAAATGGCTTCGTATTACTCGCGCTTAGCTGTAAGAGCGCTGTGCTGCACTTGCAATAAAAATATAATATTGCAAAGAAATATATGCAGCACCCTACCCAAGCACGTTGCAATGATACCGATAGTAGTGGAACAGACCGGCAGGGGTGAGCGCGCGTACGATATTTACTCGCGGCTACTACGCGAAAGAATTATCTGCTTGATGGGCTCGATCAACGATGAAATAAGTGCTGTAGTGGTCGCCCAGCTGCTCTTCCTGCAATCCGAATCTAGCAAGAAACCAGTACATTTGTACATTAATTCGCCTGGAGGAAATGTTACAGCTGGCCTGGGTATTTACGACACTATGCAGTATATCAGTCCTCCGGTGGCTACGTGGTGCGTGGGCCAAGCTTGTAGTATGGGCTCCCTGCTTCTCGCGGCAGGCGCTCCGGGCATGAGGCACGCGCTACCGAACTCCCGCATCATGATCCACCAGCCATCCGGCGGAGTGAGGGGACAGGCCACAGACATACAAATCCAAGCCGAAGAGATATTGAAACTGAAATCTCAAATAAATTCCCTGTACGTAAGACATACCGGTTTGCCTGCTGAGAAAATTCAGACATCTATGGAACGAGACTGTTTTATGTCGCCGAATGAAGCGAAGACGTTTGGTTTGATTGACAATGTTCTGGAGCACCCACCGACGCTCTCTGAGGCTACGGGTTCGGAAGGCGCGAAAGTGGCGGCAGCTACCGGGGCTGCACCTCCTGACATCTCGAACAAACCCTGGCCTGGCGAGCCAACTACCCATTTCCCTGATGACTCCAATTTTCCAAATGACACGTCGCCCGTCTTCCCAAAACCTTCACCTTCGTCTGCTTAGTTTAGTGGGAGTTTCTAAATTGAATTGTATTTATTAGGTAGATACCATTTTATTTACTTAAGTTCGTATTTATTGTCCTAATTAATAATATTAAATCTTTCAAAATTAATTAATTAAGTACCTAGGCAATTTTTTTTATAAGTAGTTAGGTACATAATTAAATTCGCGCTTACTTAATTCAAGAATATCGTCCACTGTAGTTACCATCAAGGGCACACAGGAAAAGAAGTGAAGGAAATGAACAATCGGGTAAATAAATAGGTAGATGCTCAATGAAGTCTGTTAAAAAGGCCACTGGCGAGAGGAGTTTAACGTGCTTTTCGTAGCACGGAAAAAGCCGTAGACTCCGTAAAAAGCATTGGGAAAAAACCGGTCAAGTGCGAGTTGGACTCGCGCACCTAGGGTTCCGATATACCTTTAGTATTTTTGGAAGCAATAAAGTCAATTTTTAGGACCGCAAAACTAAATTTGTTTGTAAAGATTTTTTGCAGATTTCTAAAAAACTGTGCAACTTAAAAAGATCGTTTTATTTTTGCTGTAATATTTACATAAACGTTTATCGACTGTAATTAATTCAGATTTTTCCATTCACAAACTTCGGAGATAAGGGGGGGGGACGGTATTTTTTTTGACATTTTTCATCATAACTTGAAAACAAAGAGTTGTAAAAAAATACAATAATATATTTTAGAATGTACAAGTAAAGCCCTTTCATATTGATACCCCACTCGACTTAGTACCGATAATTTGAAATTTACATTAATAATCATAACTTTTTCTCAATTCTTTCTCGAGCAATTAAGTTGGACAACTATATTCTAAAACTATTCCAAATTTCAAGTCGATAGCATGATTGGTTGCTGAGATATACAGGTGTGACAGACAGACAGACAAAGCGGCACCAAAAGGGTTCCTTTTTTTACCTTTTTGGTATAGGAACCCTAAAAACGGACTAGGGTTAAGGCAATGATAAAAATTATTAACAGTTGAGTTTTAGAAATCTCAAAAGTGATATTATCACACGGTAATATTCAAGAATGGCTCCCAGAACTAGAGCGAGAAACAGACTATAGACTTTGAGGGCACTGCAAGTTATCCTACATCAGCGAGTCATCATCCACTACAGGACAGGGAGCTCCCTCCAGAATTCTAGCTTTTGCTGGAAAAAATGTGGAGGGGAAGTACCATAGTCACCTCGCTGTCAGCGTTACGGCTGGCACCATGAACCGCGGTTGTAGGTGACCGCATTAAGTAAGATGGTGATACACAGGAGGAGGCTGATGTCCATCCTCCAGTTTATAACCCTTAGTCGCCTCCTACGACACCCACGGGTATGTATGGGTTGGTACTATTCTTTGCCGGCACCAGACGGGACACATCATCAGCGAGTAAGTATGCTACTTGGTAGCTCGAGAAAAGTGGCCTATTAGGATGCCTTGCCGCCAGAGCTGTGCGAGGAAGCTAAGTTGTAAGCTGAATATTCCAACCAATAGGGTTTCTCCGTTTTCCTAGCTTAGAGCTGCGCATGCGCATTTGTCCGGCTCATGGCTTAGCTCAAAGAAATTACCCTCTGAGGCTTAGATACCTGGCACAGCTCTGGTGGTGGAAAGGCACCCTTAAATGCTCAAAACGTTGGTCTGCCAATGCACAACCTGGCAGGTTCGGTACAGTCGCAGAGAAAAGTTGCTACGTCATAGAGTTTATAAATGAGATCTGTTCGTATAATAGAAGGTGCCTAAAGGACTACTAGGCAACTTTCATTCGTATAGCTACTGCATGACGTAGCAACTTTTCTCTCCGACTGTATTGAACCTGGTTGTACATTTGCTAACGTTTTGTGGATCTAATAACTAGGCTACTACTCTAGCGACAAAGTTGCGCGAACTAGATGACGTGCCCTCTGAGTCTAGTCAGTGTTTGGTACACGCTCAGAAAGAAGTCTAGAAACCGGGCAACTAATATCCGAACTTATCAAAGATCTGCTTCGCTCCGACCGAGAACCTTCAGCGTGGAACGCAGCACAACACAACCACTGCGGCACAAAGGCGTCAAGCAATAATTAGTGTGGGCGTATGCTGAGACGCAGGTGGCGCAGCGCAGCACAAGAGCAAGAACTAGTTGCCGCCCGCGCCGCCGTGAGCGATGGCACCCCCGTCTCGCCGCTCGCATACCTAAGGCGGGCGTACAGCGGTTGCGGTCAGACTTATACCTTGTTTTTTTTTAACATTAGAAAGAAGATAATTTGGGTCTTTTATTATACACGTTAACGAGTGGCGAGCTATAAAATATTACGAAAAATGTCATAATATTTTATTTATGTGTTTAGGTTCTAAATAGCCACTAAAATGACAGTTTATTCATATTTTTAATACTAAAGTACTATAAATTTAATTTCTATAACAAAACAAATTAATACAAATAAACTGGAAAAAAGATTGCAGTAACCGATGCGCAGTGCGTTTTGAAGCGGAGCGTTTTACTTATACGAGCTCATGAACATTTCGCTATATGATTTGCACGTATTTCATATCGCTAGATATGATAGTTTAGATTATTACAAATTGATTTGTTTCAGTAAAGTTTTTCTATCCGTCGCTGCGTTTTTGAGTTACAGCTTTTCATAAATGTAAAAAAAAAGAAGGGTAAGAAATCATTTACTCATGTCTGCCAATGGAGCTGCTGATCAGAAACATCCTAAAAATGAAAGAAATCGAAGAGGCAGACGTAAAGGACTCTGCATTAGCACGGGAAGTAGTAGTAAATATGTAACAAAAGGCTCTTTTCAACCATTCGCTCATCATTAAAATTGCTTCTATTCGCTTCATTTGGCAGACGTTTTTCTCACTGATCTTAAGATTTTTTTTTTAATTCACACCAAATAAATCAAATCCCCTATATAAGGTGCGTTGCGTCCTAATCAACTTTCTTTCTTCAAGTAGGGTACATTATGTTGCAATAAGATAGTTATATCCATTAGATAGTTCGGTGTTCTGTTAAACTAATAAACTTCCAATAGATGGGCGCCGTTTTGTGTGGTGCATTTTGTGCAAATATCTTGCAAAACTGCAGATTTGTGCTGCAAATTTGCAAAATAAAATTGGAATGCGACTGATAGATATATATTTATTTAATGGCATCACATCTCATTACAAGTCGTATTTTGCCTATGTCAAAGTAAAGAAATATCAGAGACTGCTACTGCTTTGACTTTGATTGATGTCATCCATTCAAATCTTGACAAAACTACGAACAAATGAACATGAATGAAGGCCGTTAGCACATGAAGTGGCACAGCAGACGACAGACTTTTTGTTCTGACAGTCCGCCAGTGTGGCCGGTACTGCAATTATTTTCGTATTACTATAGTCATTGACATGAAAAAAACGCTCCGTTTCTATGCGCGTATTTTCCAAAATCTTTAGTTTGGAAATAAAAACAGCTTGAATTCAAAGAATTAATCACTCGAAAAGGTTGTTCAGATTGATTTTCATTTAGTTTGAAACATAGAGCAACTTTTAAACTTGTTATATTTGAATTTTATTCTGATAAAAACTATAATTTTCGCAATACCGGCCACACTGGCGACAATGTCCGTGACTGCCCGCGTGTGTCCGCCCCTTCATCTGCTGAGCGCCGAAGGGGCAGGCAGTCACGCACGGACATTGTCCGTCAGTGTGGCCGGTATTGCGAAAATTATAGTTTTTATCAGAATAAAATTCAAACATAACATGTTGCAAAATTGCTTTACGTTTTAAACTAAATAACAATCAATCTGAATAACCTTATCGACTAAATAACTCTTTGAACTGAACAACTATTCATGCAGTTTTCGTTTCAAACCAAAAATTTTGGAAAATACGCGCATAGAAACGGTACGTTTTTCTCATGTCAATGACTATAATAATACAAAAATAATTATAGTACCGGTCACACTGGCGGGCTGTCAGGACCTCAGAACAAAGACCTTACTTTTTGGTCAGGACAAAAAGTCTGCCGTCTGCTATGCCTCTAAGGCCTTTCTCCCACGACGCTATTCCCAATCGTCGCGACTGCGATGCAACCTATATGTCGAATACTAGCCTGCAATATTTTGAGACTCGGTTCCGCACACGGCGCTACTTTTTTTAATTGAATAAGTATGTACTTTCCAGTCAAATTTAATTATTTCTAATTTCTATCCACGCTATGTCTGTTATAACCTTTCTCATATACTCCGGAAGTTTATAATTATATAAAACAGGGATGCTTTTCTACTTCTAACACGAAAGTTATGTTTTGATCTTGCTCGGCAGCCATTTTTGTATCCGATAGCGCATGCGCGTATACGACTCGGGTTGCATGCGACCAGCAAGTCTAGTAGCGTGCGACTGGTATGCAACACGTTGTCGACGGGTTGCGTCGTGTGCGGATGTAGGCGAATTTGTATGGAGGCTACTTACGAGCAACTGGTAGCATACGCGTATTCGACTCAAGTTGCTTGAGAGTAGCGTCGTGGGAGAAAGGCGTAATATTAATGTCTCATAGAAACTGTATCAACTGATAGCACTTTTTGTATGGGAGGTAATTTTTTTTTCGTATTTCAATCTATGTAGTACTTTACGATCTATGTAGTTTAATCATATGTAAGCAGCAGTGACCACGACACAGGCTGTGCCTAGTGTGGGTACTATTGTAAAATTTGTTAAAGATAGCTGGACCATTTTAATAAATGATTTATGATTTTTTTATGATTTTTATGACTTTAGGAAAAGTTGTTAAGATCTATGGTCCGCGTAACACACTCAGAGGAACGACCTATGTTCATTGGGAAAATGTTATAACCAGACTTCTTTACAACCTCTTTTATCTCGACATAGAGCGGCGCTTGCCTTTTCCTATTGTCAGTTTGTCAATGTCATCCAGTTGTTATTGTTTTCTTGAATAGAAGCTTTATCAATATTTCCATGTTTATTTCATTGGCGACGTGATAAAAAAATGAACGATGCTCAATTCGAACAACTAATAAGAATTCAACAAAATACACAACAACAAATTACACAACTACTTCAGTTGCTAGTAGCGCAACAAACAAACACGTCACATCGAACAAACTACGACCAAGCAACAACGACCCCACAGGATGGAGCTACCGCACGTAAGCACTGTTAGTTATTGTGCATTTATACTGGCAACACTGTATGTTTAGTATCTATGCTAAAGTCTGTAGTGTTTATGGTCTCTTGTGTGTAATGGCGTAATATGGTTTTGTAACAGAGAAAATGTTCAAGTAAATATAAAGTGTTTTTGCCAATAAACATTAATGTGGATATCAGAATATGGTTTCACTCATTTTATTAACATGGTAGCAGTCCGTGGTTATAAGAATCAGAGTGAGTAAACAGTGTAATAGTACGAAGAAAAGTGAGGAAACCGGGAAGAATATGGCGTCTAGAAGTAGTGATATAAATATCCCATTATTTGATGGAATGGACTATAACAACTGGAAGATTCGCATTCTAAAGTTCCTACAGTATAAAAAATGTAAAGATGTAGTAACAAGAACGAAAACTAAAACCGATGATGAAACTTGGGACGATCGTGATATCCAGGCGACTAATTACATTTACAGCGCAATTACAAACAAACAGTTGGAATATGTATGCGAACTGGATTCTGCATTTGAGATAATGAAAAAGTTTGACGAAATGTACCTGAAAAAGTCTACTGCGTTGCAAATAGTGTGTCGAAGTAACCTAGAAAGTGTCAAATTAAGCAATTACTCTGATGTGAACTTATTCTTTGACGATTTTGAAAAAGCTGTGAACGAATTAAAGCAAGCAGGAGCAGTGATAACAGAGCAAGAAAAACTAAACTACATGTTGAAATCCTTACCACAGAATTATAGTCACATTGGTGATTTGATAGACGTTCTACCAGAACGAGATAGAACTGTAGACTACCTAAAAAGCAAAATAAAGCTGAAGCAAAATGAAGCGACAAATGAAAGGTCAAGTGTATTTCAAGCAAGTCAAGCGAGGTCGTCATTCCAGAATAATTACAAATGTTTTGGCTGCGGAAAGATGGGCCACATGAAAAAAGATTGTCGCTCAGGTAACATAAATAGTAGTCGAGGTCGTGGATTTAACTATAGAGGTCGTGGACGTACCTCATTTAATAGCAGAAATTTTCATAGAGGGCGAAATTTTCAAAACACAGGACAAGACAACCAAGGTAATACATTTCATACAACTGTAATAAACAATACATATATGGAAAATGAAAATGTGAGCAAGAAAGGACAAATAGAGTGGTTGCTGGACAGTGGCTGTACCGATCATGTTATAAATTCTGATGAGTATTTCGAAACATATGAGATTTTGAAAAAGCCAATAAAAGTTAAAGTTGGTGACGGCAGAACGTTAGAGGCTACAAAAGTTGGAAATATTAGAGCTTGTTTCCCAGTTTATGGTAAAAGATCAGAGGTTAGGTTAACTAATGTTTTTTATGTGAAGGAGATGAAAGCAAACTTGTTAAGTTATGCAAAAATTACTGACAAAAATTCAGTCGTTTCTAAAGGGAGACTGTCAAAAATTTACAACCCGAATGGACAGCTTATTGCCGTCGCAATAAAGGATGAAAAATTATACAAAATGAAAAGTTATGTCAACGAAGAAAATATAGAAGTGAACATAAGTAAAACTAAAATGACATTGAAAGAAAAACTACACCGTAAACTTGGACATGTCAATTTTAATAACTTGGAAAGGATGTGTAAAAATGAATCATTGGAAGGACTACCCAAAGAGATGGAACAGGAATATTTAAAATGTGCTACTTGTATTGAAAATAAAATGCATAACTTACCGTTTCATAACAACCGAAGAAGAGCAGAGGACATATTAGAGATTGTACACACAGATTTGAATGGACCACATCAAACAGCAGGAGATCATGGAGAAAAATACTTTTTGAGTTTTATAGATGACTATAGCAGATTAGTCAAAGTTTTCTGTATCCGGACAAAAGATGAGGTATTTGAATGCTTAGAGCAATATGTAAACGAAGTACAAAATTTGACTGGAAAGATGATAAAAGAACTGCGATGTGACAATGGAAAAGAATATATGAATGCGAGAGTTTTTCAATTTGCGAGAGAAAAAGGTATAATGATAAAACCTTGTCCGGCATATGTGCATGAATTAAATGGAACAGCAGAGAGATACAACCGATCATTAATGGATATGGGAAGATGTCTTTTATCAGAAGCAAAAGTTGAAAGGAAATATTGGCCAGAGATAATTAAAACAGCTGCATATCTGAAAAATAGAATTTTGACTAACACCGTTGAAAGAAAAACACCATATGAAATATTCTTCAAAAGGAAACCATCAGTGAAAAATCTAAAAATGTATGGAAGTAAAGTGTTTGTAAGAATTCCAGAAGAAAGACGAAGATCCAAATGGGACAAGAAGGCAGAAGTTGGAATTTTACTTGGATATACTGAAACTGGATATAGAGTATTGATTAACGACAGAGTGAAAATTGCTAGACATTGTGACATAATAGAAGAAGATGTAACTCTATGTGGATTTGAAGAGGAAAATGAGGAAGAAGTTGAAGAAAACAAAGAAAGTAAAAGTGATTCAGAAAAGGAAAAACCGACCGAAGGAGAAAATTTTAAAGGTATAAATGAAAACGATAAGGATAAGACAAAATATAAGGAAAAGGAAGAAACACACGAACTATACAGTGATGATGAAATCAAAGATGAAAAGAAAAAGACGAAATCTGGAAGAGAAATTAAAACTCCAAAACGTTTCGATGAAGAATATGGTTATTATTGTATTAGTGTAAATTACTGTGATGCTATGGTTCCAGAAAATTTTCAGGAGGCGATTACTAGTGACGAATCAAAGAATTGGAAAGCAGCAATGGATCGTGAAATGAACAGTCTGGTGAAAAACAATACGTGGACACTTGTAAGCAAACCCTCCGAGGACAAAAAGGTGATTGATGTCAAGTGGATTTATAAGAAGAAAAGTGAAAGTGAATATAAAGCCAGGTTAGTGGTTAGGGGCTTTCAACAAACTGACTGTATTGATGACACTTATTCCCCTGTTGCCAAAATGCCTACTTTAAAATTGTTACTGTCATATTGTTGTCAAAATTCTTTAGATATTCACCAAATGGATGTGGAAACAGCATTTCTAAATGGCAAAGTTTTGTCTGAAGTGTATGTGAAACAGCCAGTTGGTTATGAAGATGGTACTGAAAAAGTGTATAAATTAAATAAATCATTGTATGGTTTACAAGAAAGTCCTCGTGCATGGTATGAATGTTTTAATGATTTTCTCACAACTCTTGGTTTTCGCAGAAGTAAATATGATTATTGTCTGTATGTCAAAAGGGAAGATGACTTGCTCATTTACATTTTGTTGTTTGTGGACGATCTCTTAATTTGCTGTAAAAATAAAAAAGTTATTGCTGACATAAAAAACAAATTATCTGACAAATTTAAAATGAAGGACATGGGTAAAGTTAAAACATATATTGGTATTGAAATTGAATATGACTTTGACCGAGACAATACTTTGACTTTGAGTCAAAAATCTTACATTGAAAGTTTAGCTAAGCGTTATAATATAGAAAATGCAAAACTTTATAAGACACCAATGGAAATAAATTTAAAACTAGAAAAATCGGATATAAATGAGGATGTTAAGTATAGAAATTTGATAGGTGCACTGTTGTACATAAGTTCTGGTACTAGACCAGATATAGCTTTCAGTGTAAATTATCTGAGCTGATTTCAAAATTGTTATGATGAGACACATTTTAGGTATGCTTTGCGTGTTCTTAAGTATTTGTACTTGACTAAGGACTTTAAATTGAAATATTGTAAAAGTGACAATGCAGATATTTTGGATTGTTTTGTAGACGCTGATTGGGCCGGTGATACTGTAGATAGGAAATCTACTACTGGATTTGTTGTTAGACTGTTTGGAAATATCATCTTTTGGAAATCTAAGAAACAGAACAGTGTCACAAAGTCTTCTACTTTTGCTGAATATATTGCGTTATCAGAAGCTGTCACAGAGATTAATTTTTTGATTTGTCTAATGGATGATGTTTTCACTAAAATTTGTAAACCAATTAAATTATATGAAGATAATTCAGGAGCAGTAGCTATAGCTAAATACGGAAATTTTACAAAGAATTCTAAACATATTGAAGTTCACTATCATTTTGTTCACGAAAATGTTAAGAAAGGAATAATTGAAATTGTAAAGATAGAGTCAGAAAATAATGTTGCAGATATATTTACAAAAGCACTTGGAAATGTTAAATTCATAAAATTCAGAGAGATGTTAAATGTGAAAAATAATTAAGATAAGTTAGATAAAGTTTTGCCAAGTTAGTAGAGAATGTTTTGTTATAAATGTGTGGTGTTGCATTATAAATGCAAGGAGGCGTGTTAGTTATTGTGCATTTATACTGGCAACACTGTATGTTTAGTATCTATGCTAAAGTCTGTAGTGTTTATGGTCTCTTGTGTGTAATGGCGTAATATGGTTTTGTAACAGAGAAAATGTTCAAGTAAATATAAAGTGTTTTTGCCAATAAACATTAATGTGGATATCAGAATATGGTTTCACTCATTTTATTAACAAGCACAACATTGCAAATCAATTCAAGGGTGATAAATTCGACCCGTCGAACACGACGGTGGAAAATTTTACAGATTATTTTGAAGCAAAGTGCCAAATCTGGGGGGGGGGGGATTGCGAAAACATAAAGAAAGACCTACTAATTGCGTACCTCACTCCAGAGACATTTCATGATTTAAAAGTCGCTTTAAATCCAGATTTTGATAAAAAGACTTACGACGAAGTAAAAGCCAAACTACTTGACCTCCACAGGACGAGAAAGACCAGATTTAAGGCCATAATAGACTTTTGGAACTGCACCAGATCTAAAGGAGAAACAATGGAACATTACGCAAATAGACTTAAAGAACTAAGTAGAGAATGTGCGTATAAAGGAGAAATCTTAGAATTACAACTACGCGATCGTTTTGCAACGGGCCTGAATCACCCTACTCTAGAAGTTGATCTACGACAAAAATGGCCCGATTTACTAGACGAAAACAAAAAAGAAGTAACGTTCACGCAATTATTCGCCTTATGTACAGCACGAGAACTCGCTGAACTCGACACAACACCTACTGATGATATTAAAAGGATCCAAAACAAACCTGGTCGACCCAACACTAGTTTTTCAAGGTCCACACCGCGTAAGCTTAAACAAAATCAATGCCGCCGATGTGGAAGCCATAACAGACACAGATATGAAGATTGTCCCGCAAAGCATCAAACATGCAACGCTTGCGGACAAGAAGGACACTTCGAAGACTGCTGCATAAAAACCGGACATGCCTTTTTAAGCCAAATACCCCACGAGCGAAATTTTCGAAAACAATATAGGCCGAGTCCTGAAGCTGTAATTTTTAATTGGCTGGACATAAATCGAAACCGTCAATTTACTATAAAATTGCTATGTATTATAATAGGTGGTGGAACACTTACGTAAAAAATAATTTTTAATGAATTGGCTGGCTTTTAGATTCACCAGAAAATATATTTTTTTGTTTGTTTATGCATGTGAAGTCAAGCCAAAAATTGTAACTAATATCTGATGGGGTAAACTTTTGATGTGGGTTCCAAGGTACCTACTTCAATTAAAACTAAGCAAAAAATATTTGCGCATATTTTTTTATTAGCAAATTTGTATGCAAGTTACATAAAAGTCCAGGCAAAAATGGCAACCAAATTATTTTAAATTTGATAGACTTTCCAGGACAGTTTTTGAGCAAATTACCTAAAATTAAGCATATTAATCTAAAGTTAAATATTTTCGTATTTAGTGTTGAAGCAAAAATACCAACTGAAAAACTTTTGTTTAATTACAGGTTTCATCGTGTGTTCTTTCCTTTATTTATAAAATTAAGCATAATTATAAAAAGATAAAAAAGTTGATTTTTAATTCAATAGATCGCGTCAAGCGACCGAGAACCGGCGTAAAATATGTTCTTTGGAACCGGTATGGCGTGCCGTGCGGCCCGAGACTTTTTTCTTCTACGTAATGTCAAGAGTACGTCAAGCCTGACATAATATTAGACTTTTTAGTGTTCTTATTTCAACAGTCCAAGTAGCTAGAGTGGGCTGCAAGCACAGAAAAATAAGGGTACTTAGAAGGAGGATTAAAGAAATAATGTGTCACAAGGTAGCGAAGGCGTCGTCCTATGGATTTGACGGGTTATTTTGAATATTTCCTAGTGATCACTGATAGTTTGACATAAAATATTGGGACATGTTGGCAGATGTCATCCCATAGTAAAATAAATTAGCAAGGTATCTATTCCGAGCGAAGCAAGGAGGTTCGAAATCTTTGGCTGCAAGTGTCTGGCTGCCTGCTTGTACAAACAACAACGCTTCAAACAGTCCATTGAAAGGAGAAAATATCATTGTGGGATACAGTGTTACAAAAAACCGGGCAAGTGCGAGTCGGACTAGCGTGCTAAGCTTTTGCTCTTGACCCCCCGATCTTGACTCCTCTTTAATAAGAATTTACTTGAAGTGGAAGCTAGCTAGCGTTAATTGGTTGTGAGAAAGGTTGTAAACTTTCATTATTTCAGACTTTATGGTTCCGTACCCTTAGGGTGAAAAACGGGATCATACTAATATGCCTCCGATGTCTGTCTGACTGTCTGTCAGTGGGCTGTATCTCATGCTGCATAAGCTATAAAATATAAAAACTGATCAAGTGCGAGTCGGACTCAAAAAAGGACGAGTTGCACTCCGAGAGTGCCGGCAGAAGTGAAAACTTGAATTTTCGAATATGATGTTTTTGTAAGGGTCAATCGCGTCATTGCTCGTGTACTTCTTCATCGAGACCTAAAATTTGTCTCAGTACATGAGTAGTCTAGGGTCAGTAGTTTTCAAGTTATAGCGATTTTTACTTTGACAGCTGTCATCCGAAATGTAGATCTCATCGAGACCTATCATTTGTCTCAGCACATGAGTAGTCTAGGGTCAGTAGTTTTGAGTTTACGCGCGGACGCGATCGTAGTTGGACGCACGTACAGTTTTTTTCCTCGACAAATTTAAAATCATTTTGTGAAATTTGTGATTGGTGGATTGACCCAAATTTTGATTCTCGCTTCATCTTACGGTGTTTAAATTGCTATACTCCTCCCAGTGGGCGTGTTTTGACAGAGACAAACATATTTTTAGTTAAAACTCTTTTGCTAATCAACATTTGTTGGATCGGCTGGACCCGTGTGGATTTGAACCCAGACCGCCGGCGTGTAGGTCAGCGCTCCGCCGCATACCACCACGGCGACTGTAGCTGAGCGCGTGAATATCGGCATTGCGCTCGGCGTGTGATCACAGTGCTACGAGCATCGTCTACGCGAGTGCTACGCTCCCGCTACCGAGCTACGAAGCTACGAAGGACACCGTTCCTTTCACTTGAGTGGAAGCGCTACGCACCGAACGCATTAATTATAGACTGCGTCGTTTACATCTGCGCCATGAACTGTGAAGCATGCAAAAAACGTATTGAACGTAATAGTTTGCTGGCCTGTACCAAATGTCACAATAATTTTCATTATGCCTGTCTTAACATCACTCTTGAGTATTACAAAGCTAACTTAAACAATCTACATAAGACTTGGCAATGTCCGTCTTGTATTGTCGTCAAGCCAAGGGGAGACGATACTCCAGTGCGCAGTCGGGAGCTAAATCAATGTCCGCCGAAGGATATTGAAAAATGCAATGACTTGAACAAAGAAACTTTACCCTCTGGATCTGGTGTTTCGCAAGCAGCAGCCGCTACTCCGTCCTCTTCTGGTCCTGCGTTCACACTTCAGCAACTTTCTGATTTATTGGACAACAAGCTGGATAGTAAATTGGATGTGAAACTAAATCAGCTACGCACAGAAATAGCTAATGATGTCAGAACAGAATTTAAATTGTCAATAGAGAACTTAAAAAAAGAATTTACTGAAACTACAGATTTTCTGTCCGGGCAAATCAATGACTTAAAAAATGATCTATTTGCTTCCAACAGCAAAATCAAACAATTGGAGCAGGAAAATAGCTCGTTACAATCAGAAATAGCTGTCATAAAAAAGAATGAAGCTAATTTTACTGAGGCTCAGAAAACTTTAAACATCGTTTCCCAACTTCAAGCCGATTTAAATGATAAGGATCAACAATCACTTCTTAATGATGTGGAATTAACTGGGATTCCTGAATTTGAAGGAGAATCTGTCACTCACGTCGTATTGGCTGCTTCTAAAAAACTACAGGTTAATTTAGATGAAAATGAAATCGTAAATGCGATGCGCGTTGGGCCCAAAAAGTCTTATGACACTGCCACTCGGCCGCGGCCTATAGTAGTACGTCTTACCCGTCGTACACGACGCGACGAGCTTATTAAAAGTTCCCGTGTTCGCCGCAACGTTACCACGGCTGACCTCGATTTACCAGAGCATCAACCGAAGACCTTTTATGTGAATGAGAGACTCACAAAAACAAACCGCGTTACATTTGCTAAAGCGCGTGAAGCTGCTGGTAAGGCCAACTGGAAATTTGTGTGGACAAAATATGGTCGAATTTACACAAGAAAATCTGACTCTGCCGGTTTCCCAGTACACACATTGCGTAATGAAATGGACATTGATCGTGTTTTTGGCATCGTACATGAAAGTAATGCTAATTAATAAGCATGTTAGTTTAGCCCGTTTTAGGTTTTTTATTTTATTCTATATACATCTTTTACAAAGTTTTACTACAGGATGTCATATTAATTTTTGTTTTGAAAGTTGCAGTGTGATGTTTAGGTATGTTAATGTAATAGTGCTGATAGTAGTTAAGTTTAGTATAGAAATTTCCTCTCATTTCAACACTGTTAACTACCTGTTTACATGTATTTTATTTTTTAACGTTAAAAATGGTAAAGTCCCGTAACTTGAAATTCGGTCTTTATAATCCCGGCTCGCTGAGTAGTAAACTAGATGAATTTCAAGCTTTTCTTTTGAGTGAGTTGCCTGACATTATTGCTATCAACGAGACTTGGATCAGTGAAGGTTCTGATTTCTGTGCACCAGTAGTTCCGGGTTATCGTTTTAAGCATTTGCCTCGTCCACGTGGTCTACCAAAATCTCGTGGGGGAGGCGTTGGTTTCTACATTAAGCAAGGAATTAGCTATCGGCTGTGCCCGCATCCGATCACTCATACTGAAGTCGAGCAAATGTGGATACTGCTCAATGTTAAGAAAGTGAAATTATTAATTGGTACAGCTTATAGGCCACATTGGGTTAAAGTTGATAATTTTTTCGATTCTCTTACCGATTCTTTGGCTTCTATGTCTGGTCACGATTCAACAATTTTGATGGGCGACTTTAATATTGATCTTTTGGGCCCAAATGATTATAAAACTAATGCTTTGCATGCATTTTTGAGTTGTTTGGACCTAAAAAATTATACACCTACTCCAACACACTTTTCAACCCACAATGCCACACTTATTGATTTGCTTATCAGTGACATCCCGGTGATTAATCCTATTGTAAAACACAAACCTGAACTTGGAGCCCATGCTGTTGTTTTTGGGGAGCTAAAAATAAAAAATAAAAAGCCACCACCTCGACTGATAACTTTCCGGCCATTAATTAATATTAATATTAATGACTTCAACTCGTTCGTTGAGAATGTAGACTGGGATTGGATAGCTCAGTTAGACAATGTTGATGATATGGTCAATGAGTTTAATAAGGCTATTATATTATCTTACGACTTATTTGCTCCTGAAAAACGTATTACGATTACCCACAAAAAAATTCCTTGGCTAACTAGCAATGTTAATTACATGAGACAATTACGTGACGAAGTTCATGAGAGGGCTAAACAATCGGTGAGCGAGGCGGAAAGGGCTCAATTCAAATCACAATACAAATCGCTTAAACACCTAGTCATTTCTTGTACCTTAGCGGAAAAGCAGGCGTATTTTGATCAGTTTATTAACAAAAATTTAAATAACGGTAAAGCTCTTTGGAAAAACCTTCAGTCAACGGTTCTTCCTGACTTTAAAAGCTCGTCCGATCTCCCCACGAATTTTGACAATCCAGATGATATTAATAAGCACTTTCTTAATGTTCCCGGAAATAACATAGTCGACCTATCTACTCTGTCTTTTTATGAGTTTCATAGACATCATAATGGTATATTCGGGCTGGAACCTGTTGAGGAGAGTACTGTTGCTAAATTGATTTTGTCTATCACTTCCAATGCTTTAGGTTCAGATTGCATCACAAGGGACATGATACTACTCACTCTGCCTAGCACACTTAAAGTAATCACAGCAATAATAAATAAATCAATTTGCAGCTCAGTTTTCCCGTTTGCTTGGAAACAAGCATTAGTTCGACCTATTCCAAAAAAGAATAATGTAGTTGACTTAAGGGACCTGAGACCGATTAGTATCTTACCTTTCCTTTCTAAGCTACTAGAAAAAGTGGTTTTTTCCCAAGTAATAAAATACTGTAATTCTGCAAACATACTTCCTGAATTGCAATCGGGTTTTAGATCTAATCGTAGTACGGCTACTGCCCTGCTTGACGTTGTGGACAACATATTGGGTTATCTTGATACTGGCAACGGATCAATTCTTACACTTTTGGACTTTTCTCGTGCCTTTGACTCGATTAACATCTCTCTGATGATGTCAAAACTGTCTTATTATGGTTTTGAGCCTTCTACACTCAAATGGTTCAACAGTTACCTTAGTGGCCGTTATCAGAGGGTCGTTATTCATAAGTCTGATGGCAACACCTTAACTTCTGACCCGTTGCCCGTTCATAGAGGTGTGCCACAGGGGTCGATCTTGGGGCCGCTTCTATTTATCATATACAGTGCTGATATCATAAAGTGTCTGCATAAGACAAAATATCACCTTTATGCCGACGATCTACAGGTCTACATTCCGGTGCCATTAGGCAACGTAACGGAGGCGGTAGACCTTATTAATCAGGATTTAGATAGAGTTCACTCTTGGTCCATCAAAAATAATCTTCTCCTTAATCCCTCAAAATCAAAATTTTTGATACTTGGCACGAAAAAGCAAATTAGCACAATTGAATCATGTAGACCGATGATTGCCATTGCAGGTGAGCCTGTTGAGCAAGTGAATGAGGCACGCAATCTAGGCCTGATATTTGATAATAAACTACGTTTTGAAACCCATGTATCTAATGTAGTTCGCAACTGTTTTTACAGGCTTAAGGTGCTATATCGCATAAGGTCTTTTATTGGCATAGACTTACGAATTAGGTTGTGCGAAACATTAATACTCTCCAAGCTTAATTACTGTCTTACTGTTTATGGTCCCTGCCTTTATAATAAAACATATACTCTGATCCAAAGAGTTCAGAACGCCTGTGCTAGATATTGCTTCCCTATACCGCCTCGGTCTCACGTGACACCTTTTCTCAATAAGTCAGGCCTCCTCAAAATGAAAAGCTGATTAACGCTCTTTTATGCTTCCTTACTCCACGATATAGTTAACTCTAAGCAGCCGGAATATTTATACAATAAATTGTCATGGCGATACTTGAATCACAGGTACGCTCCTAGATCGGTTTCATTTGTTCTTAATCATCCTAGTCACCGCACTGCAGTGTTTTGTGGAGGTTTCAGATACCGCGCGTCTAAATGCTGGAATGACATTCCACCGCCTCTCCGTAATATTAAATCGAAATGGACCTTTAAGAAACGTTTACGTCAATATTTACTTGATTTACAAAAAGAAATTCCGTAAGATTTGGCGCCGCGCCGGTTGGATTCCTCCTTTATAATATTTTCTTATTAATATTACCTCTGTTTTATATTTGGCACTCCTGATTTATTTGTTTTGTTTATTTGTTCTATTATTCTATTCTAAGTTTCATCTCAATCGGCATCTCTGACCAAAAACTTATTATATTGATTTGTTATTATTTTTGAATTGTTGTTTTTCTGGGACACTGACTGTACTATTATTAAGTAAACTAATTTATGTTTGCGCGTAATCTCCTGGTGATGGCAGAATACCAGTGTCACAAGTTTCTACCTGGTAGGCTCTTGCGGCAAGATGCTGAGTCATCACCTTTTCCGGCAGTGTACATAGTTGCCTCACATTAACTGTATCGTTAGGAATAGTGTTATTTATTTGTTTATTCCGTAAGGTAGCTATGTATTCTGTTATGAATAAATTATTTTTCTTTCTTTCTTTCTTTCTTTCTTTCTTTCTTTTCAAGTTATAGCGAGTTTTACTTTGACAGCTGTCATCCAAAATGTAGATCTCATTGAGACCTATCATTTGACTCAGCACATAAGTACTCTAGATTCAGTAGTTTCCAAGTTATGGGATTTTTCAGTTTGACAGCTGTCATCCAAAATGTAGATCTCATCGAGACCTATCATTTGTCTTAGCACATGAGTAGTCTAGGGTCAGTAGTTTTCAAGTTATAGCGATTTTTACTTTGACAGCTGTCATCCGAAATGTAGATCTCATCAAGACCTATCATTTGACTCAGCACACGAGTATACTAGAGTCAATATTTTTAAAGTTATAGCGATTTTTACTTTGACAGCTGTCATCCAAAATGTAGATCTCATCGAGACCTATCATTTGTCTCAGCACACGAGTAGTCTAGGGTCAGTAGTTTTCGAGTTATAGTGATTTTTAGTTTGACAGCTGTTATCCGAAATGAAGATCTCATCGAGACCTATCATTTGTCTCAGCACACGAGTAGTCTAGGGTCAGTAGTTTTCGAGTTATAGCGTTTTTTTAGTTTGACAGCTGTCATACGAAATGTAGATCTCATACATTTAGGATTCGCTATTAAATAACGATCAAAACCAGTACGTCAAGTCTGTCGTGCACATATCACGTTGTGCACAACAAAAAAAGCCGAGACTATGACCACAGAATATATAATAGTAAACAAGTTTACAGGAGTCGCACTCCTTTGATCTTGGAAAAAGCTGCCTATTTCACAGACAGGCCTGCTATGACAAAGACAAAAAAGATGTTTTGGTCTTTATCACACTTTAGAAGTTTTGTATATTTTGAGCCTGCTCTAACTTGGTATGATTATTTGCAAATCAATTTCCATACTTCATCCGAGATCTGACGCGACAAAGATAAAAAAGATGTTTTGATCTTTATCACACTTTAGAACTTTTGTATATATTAAGCCTGCTCTAACTTGGTATGCTTATTTTCAAATCCATTTCTATACTTCATCCGAGATCTGACGCGACTTCTGATGAGAGTTAATAATTTTTTCCCCATCTGAAAAAGTGCCAAGCGCCGCTGAAGAAGTTTTCACTTCAAAAATCGACCACAGTAACATTTCAACTAATACAATTTATATCATGTGGTGGTACGGAACCCTCGGTGCGCGAGTCCGACTCGCACTTGGCCAGTTTTTCCCTTTCATTAGATCAAATCCACAATTATTTTGAGTCTCATGTCAAACCTGTAGAATATTCATACAAACTTCCACCCCATTTTTCAACCCCTCAGGGGATGAATTTCAGAAAATCCTTTCTTAATGTGTAGTCTTGATCTTGACATACAAAAAAACTACTTACAAAATGTCACATCTGTAGCTTTATCGGTTACGGCTCGGCGTTGATGAATCAGTCAGTCAGTCGGTCAGGGCATGGTGTTTTATATATTTAGATTTAGATCAGAAGATCAAAAGTATTTTCAGCTTACTACAACCGATGTAAATTTTCATCTTTCATGTTTAACAGATGTGCAGATCTCTTTTAGTTATAGATTACTAACATAGTTTTAAGGCTTACTAACCCATATGGATCATGTTGTCCGAAATAAATAGTTTTTATTTTTTATTTTTTTTTATTTTTTTATTTATTTAACTTTAAATTCCGAAGCGCGTACCGAAAAAAACAGCGAAGCAATGCGACGTTGCCGTACCGTGCAATCACGAGCCGTGTACTATGTTAATGTCAATTATGAACTTTATTTCAACTTCTTTAGGGTCGATATGAAGCGCTACATAATGTAATTTTTATATAAAAAGATACGCTATTGCCTGAAATGTTTAATTTTCAAAGTAATCAACGTAAATACAGTTTTAGAGTATAATTAAACACTTTTCATTCAGTTAACTATTTTGGCCAAAGAGAAATCCCTCAATAATTATACCACTGTAAAGCTTTAACATATTGTGTTCACTTTTATGACTGTTTGATCAAGTACAACAAAATTTTGAAGTACAAAAAGTCACGAGATGGTTATGTATTTTGCCCGAGCAGACAAAAAGAAATAAAACTTTTAGTGGGATTTTTTTAATTTTAAGCTTTACCTAAGAACTTAGGTGCTTAATTAGTTTGTAAAATACTAAAAGTTTATCATTGAACGAGCCCAGAAAACATTTCCTTTAGTTGGCATTTTTGCCACAGTAACTATTTATATAATAGGGTTTTTTTAATCTGCCGCCTTGTCCCATTTGGTGATATGCTTTATTTTAAGTAATTATGTAATTACTTCCAAGACTTCATAAACCACAAAAAGAAAATCTTGGTTCCGATTTTTGTCTAGGCCAAAATCTAATTATCTTGGGGTAATATAGAAATAAGGTAAACCGAATCAGACAACCTGTAACAACTCATACTACATCAAGCTCTACTCCTACTTATTACAGCGACTCAGATGATGAAGAATCATCCAGAGGGAATGAAAGAGTTAATGATCGGAACCCGGTGTACAAAATTAATGGAGCAACTCGTTGCAAGAAAATCGACGTACGCATTAACGGCTACAAGTGCACCATGGACTGGGACCCTGGTTCCATTTACTCTATTATCAACACGGATTTCTGGGAAAAGATTGGCAAACCGCCATTACGTAAAGGCCCGAAACTGAAAGCCTACTGTGACTATGACTTGAAACCTAGTGGCCTCACAGACGTTGTCGTTGAATTAAAAGGAAGTCGAAGAACCCTACCACTGGTAGTACTTAAAGAAGCAGAACCGATGCTTTTTGGACTTATGTGGAGCGAAGCTTTCAACATGCCTTTTCCAGCTTCAGTTTATTCAATTAAAAATAATACTAACATGACACTCAAACAAATATTGGATAAACACAAGACGCTTTTTGATGATAAACTAGGGAAAGTTAAAAACTACGAGGTAAATATACATATTAAACCAGGTGCTGAACCCAAACATCTACCTCCGAGGCCCATTAAATTTAGCCTTAGGAAAAATATCGAACAAGAATTAGACCGCCTAGTAGCAGAAGGGATTATCTCACCAATAGACCCAAACATTACTCCAGTTGAGTGGGCAACGCCAACAGTCAATGCTCTCAAAAAGAATGGACAAGTACGCATATGTGGTGACTACAGAATCACAATTAACCCCGTTTTGATTGCACATGCACACCCAGTACCAGTATTTGATCAACTACGACAACGTCTTGCTCACGGCGATAAATTTACAAAACTTGATCTAAAGGACGCCTATCTTCAATTCGAGATTGCTGAGGATTCAAAAAAATATACAACTATTACAACTCATAAAGGATATTTCCAATATAACCGTATGCCTTTCGGGATTACAACAGCACCATCCATATTTCAAAGATTTCTTGAAGGACTGCTTAGTGATATACCTCATGTTGCCGTATATTTTGATGATATAGCCATAACAGGAAAGAACGACAAAGAACACATTCAGACACTCGCGCTTGTTTTCGACAGACTCACTGAAGCTGGCCTAAAAGTCAATTTAAAAAAGTGCGTATTTTTACAACCAGAAATTGAATATCTAGGACATATTATTGACAAAAATGGTGTACATCCAGCAAAATCTAAGATTGAAGCAATAACAAACGCACCACCACCTAAAGATGTTAAAGAACTTAGATCATTTCTGGGACTTGTCAACTTCTACGAGCGTTTTACTCCTCATTTACACAGTGTTTGCGCTGACTTGCATGCACTAACTGCTAAACACAAGAAGTGGCAATGGACGGAAAAAGAAAATACAGCATTTGAAGATACGAAACGCCTTGTTATTAAGTCAAGACCACTTATTGCATTAAATGAACAACGGCCTCTATTTTTAGCATGCGACGCCTCTGAAAAAGGCGTTGGTGCAGTTCTTTTTCATATGCAAAACAATCATGATCAACCGATAGCTTTCGCCTCACGTAAACTCACTCCAGCTGAAACAAAATATTCAGTCATAGACAGGGAAGCTTTGGCCATCTTCTTTGGAATCCAAAAATTTGACCAATACCTCCGTGGAACGAAATTCACTCTGGTAACAGATCATAAGCCCTTAATTCATCTTTTGGGACCTAATCGTAACCTACCTAAGATCGCCAATAATCGACTGGTTAGGTGGGCTTTACTTATTGGTGCTTACAATTTTGACATTGTCTTTCGGAAAGGAGTACTCAACGTCATGGCTGATTTCTGCTCTAGAATGCCCAACTGGAAAGAGAAACCATCAGCCCCCGAAGTGGCAGTTCATAAAATAGAAGTATCAACAAAAGATGAGAAACTTCATGATCTTGCACTTAGTGAAGACAATTTGAAAGCAGCTACGCAGAAAGATCCTTTACTTAAACAAGTGTATCGACAGTTACATAGTGGGTGGAATGATCACAGTATGGAAACGGATATTAGACCCTACTATCGCAAACGCCAAGAACTTTCAATAGAAGGCAAAATCATCATGTGGGAAGGAAGAATCGTCGTTCCTACATCCCTTCGCTTATCTGTTTTACAATACCTCCATTCCGGTCATCCAGGGACATCAGCAATGCGAGCGTTGGCACGTTTTTATGTTTGGTGGCCATCTTTAGATGAAGATATAGATGTATTCGTAAAACGATGTCAGACTTGCCAAGAAAATAGACCTCACAACACAGAACTACCCGTTTATAGTTGGTCTATCCCAGATCGGGTTTGGGAACGCATCCACCTTGATTTTGCAGGACCGTTTGAAGGGAAATACTGGTTCATCTTGTGTGATGCCCTTTCAAAGTGGATCGAGATACGGCCACTGAGTAAACTGACCACAACAAAACTTTGCGATGCCTTGGATATAATCTTCACAACATTTGGTCTACCTCAGATAATAGTTTCAGATAATGGTTCCCAGTTTACATCACAAGAATTTAAAATGTACTGTACCAAGCAAGGAATTCTTCATGTGACATCTTCACCTTACCATCCTCGTACTAACGGCCTTGCTGAACGACTTGTACGTACTTTTAAAAGCAGAATGCGCGCAAGTAGTTCAGATCAACTGAATCTAGAAAAACGCCTACTAAATTTTCTGTTTACTTACCGCAATACTCCACACAGCACCACAGGAAGATCACCCGCCCAGATGATGTTTGGACGTCAGCTCACTTGTGTTTTGGATAACATACGTCCTGATGCCAAAAGAAAACTACGTTTTAAACAAACACAGTCTGCTATAATAGCAGAAGCAGCAGCACCCACTTTCAACCCTGGGCAAAATGTTTATGTCCGCACCAGAAATGACAGTCGATGGGAACCTGCCTTGGTCACACGAAGGTCAAACCTATATTCTTATCAGGTTACTACACCAGGTGGATCCGTGAAGAGACGTCATGCTGATCAACTCAGACCACGGATTGCAGAAGATATTCCACTTGCTCCCACACAGTCTGCTCCCGTGAATTCACAAGGATCTTCTTTACAAAAGGGAGCAACACAGAAACCGCCAACTGCATCACCTATTCCTTGGACAACTCTGATGTCAGATCAACACCCTGTTTCTACACCTTATCACGAAGCACTGTCAGAACCGGTGCTACCGTCCACCTCCTCTTCGCCGATGAGTGGTTTCAGTACATTACAATCAACAACCACTAGCAGAAACACTACTCCACCTACGACCCAGAGCGATGCCATAAACAACTATATTCTTCCTCCATCATCTTCAAATGCTGAGCAAGCACAGATGCTACAGCCTAGACGTAGTGGCAGAACCACGCGAGCCCCTCGCCGTCTCATTGACGAGATGTAGTTTGGAACTCAAGATAGAAGAGGGACGAATGTTATAACCAGACTTCTTTACAACCTCTTTTACCTCGACATAGAGCGGCGCTTGCCTTTTCCTATTGTCAGTTTGTCAATGTCATCCAGTTGTTAACATATTCTGTATGAGCTAGTGAAGTGTAAAGCGTCGCACTGTCGCCCATGCTAGTCGGTCAAAAAACTCAGTTAAGTTTTACAAAAATCAAGATATCTTTAAAAATCTAATGTTTGCTAAAGTGAAAATATATAGTTTTTTACTTGTGAATTGATCATTAATACTAAGAACGGAAGCGTAAATAATCCGTAATAGCCATTTTATGCGTGATTTTTAACACCGTTTTTTTCCTGAATGGTAAGTGTTTTCACCAGAAAAACTGTGGTAGTAGCATTAATTAGTCCCATGTCACATATTTATCAGAGAGAAAGATAAAAATTTTACGTTTTTAGGATTTGAAAAAAATCCATACAAGTTAGTATGGAGGTCCCTCGCAAGAAAGTGCTACGCTTATGATGGCTCCCTCCTTAGCAGCAAGAGCTGCTACTAAAACCTCTTTGATAAAAGACCTAAAGAGGCAGAGGTTGAAAACATGACGGAAAGTTTATTTATTAGTGGGAACTCGGGGTGGGGTTTTGCCTGAACGATATAATTTATGGTTTTTTGTGTATCTAGAGATTCAGTGGATAATAAAAATAGTGTGTTTCCTATGGAGTACATTTATTACACGGTACGCAGCTGATAAAGATTTCAAGCGATCTCGTGGTTTTGCCCATTCGTTTTGTCTCAAAAAGTCACGAACATATTCCTTCGTAAAATCCACTATTGCTTTACAAGGAGAGTATGTACCGTGTAAATTTTTCACTCGACACTGGCGATTTCGCCACAAATAGTTATGTAAAAAAACTTGATGTATTTAAATAATGGGTGTCTTATTGTGTCTTTTCTCTAGTTCAACATGACAAAATTAAAAAGAGTACCGTGTGGCAATGAAGTTCCGGATTTTTTTCAAAAAACACAAAAATGTTAAGTTTGGAACAAAATTTTATTATCGGCCTTGACAATCCTTCTTCCTCCAATTCTACACAACGATGCCAATGTAGCTCCCTCTATTGAAAGCACCTGCGGCAGAATTAACTCCTTCATCACCGTGGTCACAGCTTCCTTGACCTCCTGTTCGCCACTTTTCTGAGTTCCCTCGAGGTGCGACTTCATCTTACGGGATAAGAAAAAGTTTCAGGAGGCAATATCTGGGCTACAGGGTAGATGTGGCAACGTTGGAATGTCTTTTTCTCCAAAACCTCTTTAACAATGAAGTAAAATGGGCCGGCGCATGGCCGGCGCGTTGTCGTGGTGCAAGATCCAAGTGTTATCGATGAGTTCGGGCCGCTGCAGGTGAAACGTGATAAGCGTGAGTAGACAGTTAACATTTGCGAGAGGTGACAGTAGTTTCTTCACATGGATCGCCTTATCCTGACTGACGTCCCTCCTATACCACTTCGTCCGTCCAAATACGTAACTTTCGACTTGCACTCGTCTCTGTACACCACTTGCAATTTTTGAAGGACTTCCGCGGGTTTTTCGTCGGATTTCACAAAAGCAAATTGAATCACGATACTTGTTTATAATGAGATTCATTTTCACGACGTTATAAAGTTAAATTTCATATGGAACTAAAAGAAGGACCTTTATTTTCAGTCATATGTTCAGCAATGACGCGTTGTTGCCAGTTCCCGAGTCATATCATAATTCCCGAAAATTGATTTCCAGACTACGTATGTCAATTTCGAAATAAGTCATTTTTGAAGGCATTCTAACGCCAATGGCTTTGAGACTGAAAAACGTAGTAATAAACAAGATATGAGAAGTGATGTGGTCGAGATGGAATTTTATTTTATTTGAATATCTGAAGAATTTTTTTTTTTTTCAAAAATCTTCACATTTACCTTGTACCTTTGTTACTTTTCCCTTGTACGACAACACAATTTGAAAAACACACAGTATAAATGTCTGTAGGCAAACTGAATGAAAGATGATTCCACCAATTTGAATACAGATTGCGTCAATGTGTATAACTTGGATAGTAGGTTTGTAACATAGTCTTCAACTATAAAGTCCAACAAATCCAACTAAATTCATGCCATTCAATATTTCCTTATACGTATCATATTTGTCCAGTCGATTGTTTTCTGATATTCATTCGTCCGAAAATCGACACGAAGTTTCGCTTATTGCTTATTTTTATTGTTAGGTATATTAAGTATTTCGTTCAATAATGGATGATTCTGATGCCAGTCTGAGTTGACTCAAGCGCAAAGCTTAAAGCTTGCCAACTGTATTTTCGTCTCTCTCTTATTAAGTGCAGTGTTGTTTGTAAAAAAAAGGTTTACTACCACTGCTTCTTTTGTTTACACAATTTCTAATGCAAAAAAAAATAGAAGTTTAAGTATATCAAATCACTTATCAAGTTATCAATTAAAGTAACAGCAACAGATTTAAAGTAGCTTTAACTTTAAAGTGGCTTGCTCAAAGGACATAAGGTTTAGTACAGTCGGCTGCAAGACAGTGGTAGCACTTTCATCTTTAGCGGGTCTCTATTTTAAAGAGCGCCCTGTGCGTAGTTTCCAAAGTCTGTGGCCTGGAGCGATTGTAACGTAGAGAGAGCTTGTTTCGCTACCACTTCCGCCGTGCGCCGAGTTTTATTTATTAAAGCTACTTGCATTTGCATCTGCTTGATTTTTTTATCTCGTGTGCTCTCGAGACTCTCACCGAGAGTGTTGACGAGCCTTGTTGGTTTGCAGCACAGGAACGCTGCAATCGGCGCATTCGAGTCGGATCGTTTTCATTAGCGTGCAAACGTCGAACACAATCGAATATCTAAACGATCCGATATGCATAAAAGCTGCCGTTATTCATAATCTAAGCCGATATGACTGCGCTTATGTCAATGTCACTGTTCGAATCAAAGTACTTTTTAGACACAAAGTATTTGGACCCGGTGAATTGTATCCATTTCTTTAGTTTGCTTTCGAACTCTAAACAAACCGAAAAAAATCCCACGAAACTCAAACAAAATTAATTTTGACGTTTAATTTGACGTATCGCACACGCTGCACAACATCATTTTCGTATGCAATGATAGCGCGCTAATGCTAATGCTTGAACGAGTGAATACGAGCAAGGTTTGATCAGACTTTGAGCGCGCACACACCGCACACAGTGCTCATATGCGGGTGATAAACCGTAGTGGAAGTGACAGCTTCTGTCAAACAAATGACAACGTCAAAAAAGTAAAGTAAAGTCTTAGACTATATAATAGTAAAGTGGTGTCGGCCTCGACAACGAAATAAAATATTTTTTTGTAAATTAAAAGTTGGCGTAGGATCTTTTATGTTATAAGTTTGTATCAAGATTTGGTACGCGCAAATGAACACGAAGAGTTGAGAAAATTACGAAGGTTAGTTCCTTTTTATACGATTTATAACAGCCGAAGTTGTTGACCTAGCAAAATGGCTTTGAATTACGTACGCCAAACTGCAAGAATGTTTTGCATTGCTAAAAGCCATAGTATAGCGCACAGGGCACTTAATACCAGTGAACCGAAATTGATCGGTATGATACCTATCGTCGTAGAACAGACTGGCAGGGGCGAGCGCGCCTATGACATTTATTCCCGATTACTCCGAGAACGAATCATTTGCCTCATGGGCCCAATTACCGACGATATTAGCTCCCTAGTAGTAGCTCAACTGCTCTTCTTACAGTCAGAATCTAGCAAGAAACCAGTGCACCTATATATAAATTCCCCCGGAGGTAATGTTACAGCAGGCTTGGGAATCTACGACACGATGCAGTATATTACTCCCCCGGTTGCGACGTGGTGCGTAGGACAAGCTTGCAGCATGGGATCGCTGCTCTTAGCTGCTGGAGAACCAGGCATGAGACATGCGCTTCCTAATTCTCGAATCATGATCCACCAACCTTCAGGTGGTGTTAGCGGACAGGCAACAGATATTCAAATTCAAGCAGAAGAAATACTTAAACTGAAAGCTCAAATCAATTCATTATATGTGAAACATACTGGCATGCCAATTGAGAAGGTTCAGAGCTCTATGGAACGAGATTGCTTCATGTCACCGATTGAAGCTAAAGCTTTTGGTTTGATTGACAATGTTCTCGAGCACCCTCCCTCCCGTGCAATGGAAGCAGCAAGTGTTAGCAACTGAAGACTTAGTTGATAGTGTAAAATTATAGATTAGGTTTAAGTACTGATCTTTTATTTTGTTACAAATGTTGGAAATACATTTATTTTAAAATTGCTGTTGTCTCTTATTCTCAAAATACTTATTTCTTATAATAAAAGACAATAAATTAGTAACAGAAAGCCTTATTGAAGTTATTTTGCCATTAAATGTAAAACTTAAAAAAAAAACCGGTCAAGTGCGAGTCGGACTCGCGCCCTAAGGGTTCCGTACCTATCTACCATATGATATACTAAAAGCTTTTGCTCTTTGACTTCAAAAACTCTGTGATCATCCAACTTGACCCCTCTTTTATAGAAAAGTTCTTGGAATAGCTCACCTGAATTGGTTACTAATAGGTCTTTACCTATGAAATTGCCAAAATTTTCTTACAGATTAATGAGATCATAATTCCTATAATACTAATGCATTTTTTTTCAGTGTCTTATATTTGAAAGTTGACTTCAAGGTTATTAATTTACGCATAAAATAAAGTTTTTGTTTTTAGTTTGATATATAAAATTTAAGGTTCGAAAATTGTTCGTCTTAATTGTCGTCCGATTTCATCATTATGTTTGTTATATTTTTTTACAGATAATATTTTTCGAAAATCAAATTTAAGCTTCTGTTAGCTTAATGTCTTCCCAATAATGCTTAAAAAAATAAAAAAGATTGGATTTATAATTCCTAAGAAAAATGCAAAAATGTTAGTACTGAAAATTGAGTTTACCTAAAATTCGCCATACAAAACGGCAATTTCATAGGTAAAGACCTAATATTAGTTGTGAGAAAAATTGAAATACATATTTAATGATTTTAGACTTTTCCCTTTATTTGTACTGTGAGGCTTCTTGCCAAATTTCATAATTTTTTTTTATACGGAAAGTATCGTCTAGGTTTTGCTTTAGTGCATAAATGTATGGAGATGAGGACATAAAAAGCCATATCTTTTGATTGCATTGTTATAAAAATTTAAATTATCAGATCTTGTGTGGTTTATTTACTTTAAAATTCGTTATCAATTTCATCCTGATACCTCTACCTGTTCGTGAGAAAAAGTGTCTATAAGGGTGCCGTTTTTTTATTTTGTGGTAAGGAACCCTAAAAACCACAGACTTAATTCAAGCTCCATGCTCCAGTCTATGCTGTATGAAAATTTACACACAATACAAACAATATGCTTTATTATGAAAATTTTACATATATCTTTTCATAGTTAAAAACTGCTAAGGATATGCACAGATGTTATCATTTGCTGTGGCTACTATCCACTTATAGTAATCAGAAACATTTGTATAGAAAACCAATCCAGGCTCATGTCCGACCACAAACGACACAATTCCTAATTGCTGGTATCTTGCCATTAGGCCGTTGCCGGAGTCGCCTCTGTAATACAAAAATAAAAATTAGGCTTTTTTGTGTATTTGTATGGTGCGGTGATTGGTTTTCCTTCTGAGCAGAACATTGTAACTGCACTACTTTGCCTGATTTTAAGAAATAAATTTATTGCTTCAAAAATTACAAAACTTTTTATATAAAAATGGATTTAGATATTAAAAACTCCTATGATATTTCAATTACACCAAGCATGTTTTTTAGTAGTTTTTTTGAGTGTTTGACATGGATCCCAAAGTGAAAGTTGTTTAATAAAGAACACTGACAGCTACCAGTACTTATCTAGTCCCTGCAGCTACCTCCTTGAAACAACTTGTATAACTAATCCAAGGAGTATATAATTACTGACGTTTTCAACTAATCCGCAAGTTTCCAACGCAGTCAATTGACTTAGGTACTCTTTATTGAACATCAAAACAGAAAACTTCCATAGATTTCGTATGAAGTTTTTGAACAATGACGTCATAATTTTAACCATCGTTTAGTTACTTTTTAACACTAAATTAATTATTAAAAATTTAAAACTATGTATGCCAGGTCAATTATCCATTTATTTAAAACATAAGATTTTTAATATTGATGTGGTCACTATAAGATGTTGTTAGGTTAGCTAATTACGTAATAACTTATAAAGAAATTAACCGACTTGGTATTACATGGATCTTACAACTTTTTTCGGTAGAAGAACTGAGTTGCGTGCCAGACTTGGTTTTTTTACAAGTTACGTTTTTGATGGCATCTCATTTCTTTTTGTAGATAGTCCTACTTTTTTTTTGCTTTCCGGTACCTTCTACTTCTTGAATACTAACAACGGATTTTCTTAAAGGTCTGCCTTAGTTATTAGCTTTTCTTATTTTTGTAGGTAGTCTTCCGTTGACCATTTTACAAGTTACTTTTGAATATAATTATATCTAGATACATATCTACACCTATTATTCCATTATATTATACCTATACAGGTATACTGCTTCATTCACTGCAAATGTAACTTTGTAATCCTGTATATTTATATGGGAATACAAAGTTATTTATGTAGTTGGTTAAACTAGAAAACTGGACCAAATATGAAAAATATTTTAGTTTTTCCTTGATTTATTCAGTAAACAATAATTCTATTCTAAATTTGAAGCTTCTATGTCTGCTAGAAGTGCCTAAAGAGTTTTGATGATTGGTCAGTCAGTGAGTGAGTGAAAAAATTGAGAAACTAAGTAGCTATAATTCTAAAACTACTGGTTCAAACTGAATGAAATTTGAATGAAATATACCGTGTTAATACAATGCCTGCTTGGTTACTAAAAACAGGCTTCTAGTTTTATCCACAACGAAGTTGCAGGGGGGTCGAAAATGGCCTGAACTGCTTCGAGAAATGGATGGTAAGGCCGCGCCGCTTTTTTTTGCTCGACTTGCGACCTTACTAGATTTCAGTAGGTATGTCAATAATAAATTCGTGAAAGAAAATATTCTGGGAAGTTAATTAGTCCGTCCAGTTTAATATAGGAAGTTTCTTTTTGCGTTCAAAAACTTATAGAACAAAAGCTCTCCAAAATAAGTCCTTAAAAGTTTTACACGAACTTATCCCTGTATTTAAGGGCCTACTTCCGGTCCACTAGCGCCCCCATCAGTTAAAAAAATATTACTCGCTAAATACGAAACTTATCAAAAATCCGGAAAGACAGATTGAAGTAACTTTTTGTATCAGTAACTACAGTGTATTATATTTTTCAGAATTGATAAGTTCTGAATAAACTACGATACCTTTACTTCAATCTGTCTTTCTGGATTTTCGATAAGTTTTGTATTTAGTGAGTAATATTTTTTAAACTGATGGGGGCGGGGCGCTAGTGGACGGGAGGAGGCCTCTTAATTTCTCGTAGTTACAAACGGTATAATCGTGATACATTTTATTATTACCTACTCTTGTAATATTATAGGATGTGAAAAGCTGGTGTGGGTTAAGGCTTACCGAGATGGTCGATTGGTGTCCGAATGCGCGTCGCCGGCGCACATCATTCCCGGCAGCCATTCAAAGAAATATGTCGCCTGACATTCGTCTAATGGCATTATATTTTGTGTGGTTGCTTTCAGTATGGTGGAGTGTGTCTTCGTTATATCCTGACAAGTTATCAGAGATTAACAGGTATGTATGAAATATATTCGCGGGTAATTAAGGGGCTGATAAGACCTAAATACGCTTCACTTGAGCAGGATTTTAGCGAAAAGTGATGAACATAGGTATGGCAGTGACAAAAAATTATGTGATAATTAAGCATCTTTACAAGAATATGGCCGACTCTGAAACACGATTAAATAAATTTTGTACGCCATAAAAAAATCCAAAGATACCTCTGCTTTTTGCTTTTAAACCGTTTTTCTTAAGTACCTACCTACCAATTAATCTATGATTCCAAAACTTTTACACACTATTTTCCGTGGATCACCGCAGTCAGGCATACAATAGGTATGATCTTGAGACGGTGGTCGTACAAAATAACTCTAGCTATGAGCTAGTGAGCGCGGCAGGTGGGGGATGCACGCGAATCGTTTATTGGCTCTCCGCCTGTCACCCATGCGCTGAAAATAACCGTCAGAGCCAAACTTATCCTGTGCATGCTATAAGTAGCGTGATCACGGATCACAGCTTTCGCATGCAGTAAGAATAATAAGGTTCTATATATGTAATCGTGATTTCTACTCACGTCAACGTACCCCCATCCACAGACTTGCCCGACCTTTTCTAAAATGGGAAACGTACTTCTGATAATAACTCGTTTGATCTGTACTCTGTGTTCGCCCAAAGGTAGCGTGTTGTTGTCTAGAAACAAGAGTGCTATGTCGTGCTGAGTCGTTTCGGGGTCGTAAGACTCATGCATTGCATGTCTGTCAACTTTTCTTATTATTTTAACCTGAAAATTTTGAAAATCATTGAATAGATAGTATACCTACTTACTACTGGTAATTATATTGACTCTAAGGCCGATATTTCACTGGGACACCATGGCGGCGCAACCAGTCGCCGCTACCAACAAAATGTATATCTACAGCTCTATAGAGAGTTACTCACCTAGTGTCTGTTTGGTTGCGGAACCAATTTGGTGGCGCGACCAGCTCGGATGCTGGTAGCGCTACCACTCCCAGTGAAATATAGTCCTTAATACTGTGGCCGCAGGGTGTGGCGACTCTGGTGTCTTTACTGGTGTCTAGTTACGGACACCACGGTGGCACGACTGGTTGCGCCGCCGCCGTGGTGTCATCATCATGGGGTGCCATCTTCGAAATGAAGTTTGGAGGTCAGCAATCGGTATTCGTCGCGGCGTTCCGCCACCCTCTTCAACTCGTAGTAGTGTAATCCGGTCCAGTCCCTTATGTCATCGTACCATTTCCGCCGTGGTGTCCCAGTGAAATATCGGCCTGAGGGTAGTATAGTCAGCTGCGCAGTGGTAACTTTATGTCTCGGGTTCGTAGAGCTTGTAGTGTAGCGCTTTTTGTGCTTAAACTGGTTTGTTGCCACTTATTTCCGGCCCTGTGTACCTTAACTATCTTAAGCCATGCCATCAATGTTCGATAATGCCTACTCGATGAGTAACTACTAACTAAATACTTAATGATTATTGCGATTTTTGTACTGTAGGCGCTAAGAAACATCACTTTTTACCCGACTGCGGCGAAGCCCAACAGAAGAGTTATGTGTTTGACCTGTATGTATGTCCGATTCTTTGTTCCCTCGTGACTACTAAACGGCTGAACCGATTTTGCTGAGTTGTACCGATACTGAGTGACAACAAGCAACATGAAAAACAAATTCTCTATACCTAAAAGAGGGGTATCAAAATGAAGGGCTTTAAGAGGCGATTTCAAAAATATATACCTACAACTTATATGTTCAAGCATAATATGTTTAAGAATAATTTGGCGAAACAAACATGAAAACTAAAAAGTATAGAAAACCCGACTGCGTAACAGAAAAGAGGAAAACAAGCTAGGATCGATTTGGTTAACTTGTATTTTAAAAGATAATACAGGCGGGGACGAACTAAATTATATTTCTTACTAAAGCGTTCGATCTAGTCTCTTATGACGTCTTATGGCGTAAGCTGGATAATATTGGTCTACCAGATGGGTATGCTGACATACTTAAATTTTGGTACAGTAACCAGGTGAACGTTGTGAGATGGGCGGACGAGTACTCTGAGCCGTACAGGATGGAGTGCGGGGTGAGGCAGGGGGAGGGGGGCTGACCTCGCCCAAGCTCTTCAACCTGTACGTGGACGCGCTGATCCGGGAGCTCAGCAGCACGCGTGTCGGCTGCCACATCGGTAACGTGTGCGTCAATAACATCACCTACGCCGACGACATGGTGCTGCTGGCGCCCTCGGTCTGTGCGCTCAGAGAACTACTCAGTTGTTGTGAGTCTTACGCTGGCTCACATGGTTTACTGTACAATACCAAAAAGTCGCAGTTCATGATATTCAAGGCGGGTATAACGAACCTCTAGACAGAGTGTATCAATCTAAATATCTAGGGCACATCGTCAGTGACATTCTCAAAGATGATGATGATATGGAAAGGGAGCGTAGGGCATTGTCGGTCAGGGCGAATATGTTGGTCCATAGATTTGGACGCTGCACCGAAGCAGTCAAAATAACGTTTTTTAAGGCATACTGCACGTCCTTTTATGCCAGTAGTCTATGGGTCAATCATACCAAAAAGGCCTACAATGCCCTACGCATTCAGTACAATAATGCGTTCAGGGCGCTGTTGCGGCTGCCGCGTTTTTGTAGCGCGTCCACAATGTTAGCGTTGGCGGACGTGGATAGTTTTGGCGCTATAATGCGCAAAAAGACCGCGTCTATGCTGCACAGACTGCGCGGCAGCAGCAATAGCGCGCTCAACGCGATAGTTGACAGTGGGGACTGTCCACTGATCAGAAGTATGATCGACAGGTGCAGATCTCTTTTAGTTATAGATTACTAACATAGTTTTAAGGGTACATTTTTTTTTTATTATACATACATATATAATATGGATATGTCCTTTTGTATGTCACTTTCTGTATGTTCAATAAAGAATATTATAAAATCACGCCTCTTTCTCGTCAGGGTAGGCAGAGACTACACCTGCTACAATCTTGTCATACTTCCCTCGCTTCCTGTACTTTCACCAACCCTTCACCACCACAAAATGTGTTTCGGTCCCTGCTGCCTGCAATAGGTAGGAATCTTATAAAATTCAAGTTAACCAAATCCTATAGATCCTGACTGTTTTTCCTCTTTTCTGTTACGTAGACGGGTTTTTTATTTTAAATATTTTTCATATGACTACATTGAGTCAATTCATCGCCCCTTTATACCTGCCTATTTTCATGATAATTGTAAACCTACCTACCTACCTATGTATGTACACGCAGTTAGCACTGCGCACTTTTATAGGTATTTGTTTTACTTTACCCAATACCTTTTCCAAGTTCTCATGCCCAGCAAAAGCTTCTATCCAGGTTCCGGCTGCCATCTTGTGTTCCACGCAATGACCTGCCGTCAGGAGAATCCGTTGATTCAGCACCGAAGCCCCACAAAACGAGTGAAACATGGGGTAGTTTAACAAACACACGGCGTGGGGAAACTTAGTTATGTCTACCTCTTGCCCCCCTACCACAAAACCTTCCATCCTAGCATATTTTTTAGCACACTCTACATCGCTTACATTGGACAACTTTTCAGCTGCTATTGAAAAAATTACAGACATTAATAAACAGGGATTTGCATTATAAGTCATATTATTTACCGTGGCACATAACGTCGCAAGATTAGGCCTTAGATTAAAATTTTATTTGTGATTGAGCTGGCCCCAAAGAATGGTTCATACGTTTTGGGAATATAAAAGTGTGCACCATTTTTTGCAATTGATTGGTTGTAAAACGTTAAGTACCTACCAACATGCATGGCATACCACATTTACTGGTTATGCTTGTTAATTAGGTACCTAGTTAGTTATCGTCACAGAGTAGAGTCCGTCATATATATACTCTGTTTCATGTATTCTATGACTTATACAGACTATGTAGTCTGTATGAGGTAGTGAAGTGTAAAACGTCTCCTAGTCGACTATGACTAGGCGGTCAAAAATTCCGGTTAAGTTTTACATAAGTCAGGAAATTTATTTGCGAAAGTGAAAATATAACTTTATTTTCAACACATTTGCTCATAAAATAGCTCTATTTGCAATGAATTAAATTAAATCAAAATGTTCTTTTTTAGGATAATTAAAAAATCTCTACATTGACGTCACTTCGCAAACAAAGTGGCGCCATGTGGAAAAAAAAGAAGCGACAATAAAAAACCCACGCACTCTTCTAAGTATGTTTGATGTACAGGGTTGATACAATAAACATAATTAAGCCAATTTGAATTAGCCTGTTCGAACCGTAGTCAAATCCCATGGATTTTTCTCTTCTAAGTAATCTGATATTTTATAATAGCTTTTCTTGTAAAATTTTTGCTTGATAGCACTTTTGAATTTATCTAACGGTAAACTTTCAATATCATTGGGTCATCATAACATCCCATGAAAAACGTCCACTACAGGACAGGGAGCTCCCTCCAGAATTCTAGGTTTTGCAGGAAAAATATGGAGGGGAAGTACCATAGT
Source organism: Athrips mouffetella (assembly GCA_947532105.1). Lineage (NCBI taxonomy): Eukaryota > Metazoa > Arthropoda > Insecta > Lepidoptera > Gelechiidae > Athrips > Athrips mouffetella. The sequence goes on from OX383973.1 coordinate 9,229,355, forward strand.
CACCTCGCTGGTTAGCGTTACGGCTGGCACCATGGACTGCGGTTGTAGGTGACCGCAGTAAGTAAGATGTAAGATGCAAAGGAGAATGCTGCTGCCCATCCTCCAGTTAACCTTTAGTCGCCTCTTACGACACCCACGGGTATGTATGGGTTGGTACTATTCTTTGCCGACACCACACGGATCATTGGGTACCTTATTAAATAAGCGTACTTATACATTGACCTTTAAAAGATTTACTTATCTTGTAAACACTGCTAACATGAGAAGTTGATACTTGTTTCTTGTGTTGACACTGTCTGTCAATATTTTTGTCAAAAATGGTTATATTTCGTTTAACATACTTACATAAAATTTTCATAAATGTATTGCAGGGACTCGAGAGCGTAAATTTGTAGTGGTTTCGCACCCGAAGTGTCCCGAAGCCCAGTGGTTCTACTCATGTTAACAAGCAACTTTCCCGAAGAAAAAAATTTTTTAGTCGAAAAAATTTTTTCACCTCTCCATAGTAAAGTGGTCACGTGATCGACTCATTTTGTATGGGGAGGCGTAAAATTTTTTTCAAATAAGAAATTTTTTTCTTCGGGAAAGTTACTTGTTTTCATGAGCAGAATCACTGGGCTTCGGGTGCGAAACCACTACAAATTCACGCTGGATATACGTGTATTGTGACACAAAGTCAAAATGTTGATCTCTTTAAAATTTATTTCTTAGAGACTTTCTAGACTTCATTTTTGTAAATTGCACGAACAGCCCGCTTTTGTAGTATAAAAATGCTGTTTGCATCCGCAGCATGACCCCATAACAACAGGCCATATGACATGAGATTATGGAAATAACTGAAGTAGCTCCCGAAGCCCAGTGATTTAAGGTAATCTGTGACGGCCAACTTATCCCCGAACGCAACTAGATAGAGCTACTGCTGCAATAAGTACCAACTATATATGTGCAAAAAGTTGATTCGCGTAAATTTCATCGTGCAACTTCAACGCCTAACAACAATTTCGATAAGAAAAATATCTCCATATGTCCACTAAAGTCAATTACTCTTGTCAGTCCGTGTTTACATGAGTACGATCACTCACACATGCACACAAAGCACAACCGTACAGTTTTGACCGCACGCCCACAATCGTAATATTGAACCAAAAACTGCTAACAAAAATAGTACTTTCAGTACATTAACTGTATTTTTGTATTAATTAGCGAAAAATTTAACTAAAAATAGCAGTATTCGTTCGTTTTTAACAGAATTTTATGTCCCGCGTAAGAATGCAAGTCATTTGAATTTTTTTATGGAAAACAGATCACCTTATTTTACTCGAAGTTTTTTTCCAATCTCCATAGAAAAATGGTCACGTGATCGACTCATTCTATATGGTAAGGCAAAAAAAAATTTTGTGAAAGAAAAATGTTTTTTGCAAATGAAAACAATTTTTCTTGCCCGTTATCATGAGTAGAATCACTGGGCTTCGGGAGCAAATCCAATGAAAATCCACGGTGTACAGTTGAAGCCCATTTAAGCCCGTCAATGGGATTCAACTTCATAGTGCTTGCATTTGAACAACCTTTTGATGTGCTGCAAGACGATCAAAACCGAAACCGATTGAGTTTCGCCGAGAGCAGCAGTTTGGTTCAAGTATCCGGCAGTTCAATTATTCGGCCGAATATTCGTATTCGGTGAGACTGAGACCCCATGTAGTCTACTGTCAATTTTCGATGTATCAATACGATACTACTTCAATACAGTAGAATTCATAATTTCGTTCACTGACAAAAGAATAGAATACTGGTTGGATAAATTGTCAAATTAGCAGTGATTTGATTAACATTCAACCGATATCCTTATTACCTATTTTCAAGAGACGAAATTTTTAATTTGCATGTTACGAATAGTATCGTATAGATGTATCGAAAATTAAGATTAGGCCACCATGTTCGGGTAAATAATAATAAAAATACCCTCAAATTACTTTATATTGGTACAGGTTATATTTACTATCCAGTCATAATAATGGGAGACTTTAGTATAGACCTCGATATCATCTTTGTTTGGCATATGGTAATTGAACACCCCTATCAGATCAGTTCTCCCCACGGTAAGCGGGTCACCCGCAAGACCACTGAAAAAGACAAAACGATTAAATAAATAAATACGGCTTTTTAGAGTCAGGCAATCGTATTTATACGATTGCCGGCCCATTTTGACATTTCCATAAATCCTTAGACAGGGTTAATTTTTCTTTGAATCATAATTTTCAAATAATTACACTTGGAAATGGTGAAACTTGCAATTCCATTCTTTACTATTCCGTTGCCATTACATTCGATGCACAACAATTGGTTCAATCTTAAACTACTCGAGTTTAAGTGATAGTTTCATGAAATTATAGTGTATTTTAAATGCTGATAATTTAATTAAAATTTTGATCGTTTTATAAAGCTATCTCTAAGATGTTGGAACTATTCAGGTTTCTTCATGTAAATGATTTTATTTTAACACTTCCTGTGTTCGGATAGACCTACAAAGTAGAAAATCACAAAATTTCACAACCACAGGCAGAATTCGAACCAGCGTCTTCTCCGTCAGTACCGGAGACACTTTACCAACTAGGCTACTGTGGTCCAGGGTCCTGCCTGATGTTGTGAAATCTGCGACCTCTATACGCATTTCAACGTTGCGTTAGTACTGCCACCTAGTAAGCATTAGCTGTACTAGCTCAACTAATCTATTATTGCAAATAGAATTCAAGTCTAAAATTGGTAACACTTCGTATAATTGAAAATGATTTTATTTTATGTAGCTGTTTCTTTTCTTCATGTAGCTGTTTTAGCAAAATTTAAATTTTCTTTTATTAACCTTCTAATTGCGATACTAATAATAGGTCGTTACCTATTAAATTGCCGTTTTGTATGGCGAATTTTAGGTAAACTCATGATTTTTCTTAGGAATTATAAATCCAATTTTTTTTTGGGCATTATCGAACAATTTTCGAACCTTTAATTTTATATATCAAACTAAAATAATAACTTTATTTTATCCGTAAATTGATAACCTTGAAGTCAACTTTCAAATATAAGGCAAATGAAAAAAATAGCATTAGAAGTATAGGAATTATGATCTCATTAATCTGTAAGAACATTTCGGCAATTTCATAGGTAAAGACCTATTATATTTTTATTTGTACTGTTAATTTTCTAAAACTAACTATTGATCTATTTTTGGCCACCACCTTTTGTACAATTCTAGGCAAATGAAAGATACTCAGACAGTTTTTGAACTCTTTACAACATGAAGGAAAAATAATTAATTTTTTTTCCTTCATGCTTTACAAAATTCGTAACTAATCTAGACAAGGAACTTAACAACAAGTGGTTTCCAGGTAGGTACTTACTTACATATGCATTTGCTCAGTGGAATGGCGGTCTCCAGCACAAATCAGCCCTGGGTACCATTTTATTGCAGGCATCGTCCTGTGAAATATCTTGCAGCACGTGCGATCGCGGGTGATAGTTCTAGTTAGAATACTGCGTTTATGGTGTTCCTTTGCAAAAATATTATCATTATTATATATGTCTTATATAATTTAGTTGCTTACTTTTATACTCATGAAAATACAAACAAAATATTAATGAAAACCGGCCAAGTGCGAGTCGGACTCACGTACCGAGGGTTCCGTACCACTAAAGTAAACATATCGTCTTAGACATGAACGCGCAGTTACGCAGAAGTGTATTAAGAATTCGCAAGTTCCACACGCACTTGACCAGATTTTATTTTTACTAAGCATTATAAAAAAAAAATCACGCTTGTAAGTGTTTCCGTTTTTACCTTCAAAATTTTGTAAAAAATCTATTATTACTAAAAAGTAAAAAATAACCATAGCAGTTAATTATCAGTAACTTAGTGAAATAATAGAAAATAACCAAGCCTATGTTTTTAGGGTTCCGTACCTCAAAATAAAAAAAACGGAACCCTTATAGGATCACTTTGTTGTCCGTCTGTCTGTCTGTCAAGACCCTTTTACTCACAAACGAGAAGAGGTATCAGGTTGAAATTGATTACGAATATTAAGGTCCATAAACCACACAAAATCTGAAAATTTAAATTTTTTACAACGACGCAATCAAAAGATATGGCTTTGTATGTCCTCATCTCCATACATTTATGCAAAAAAGCAAAACCTACAGGGTACTTCCCGTTGACCTAATATTATGAATTTTGGCAAGAAGCTAGGTCTCACAGTACAAATAAAGGGAAAAGTCTAAAATAATTAAATATTTAAATTTTTCTCACAACTTTTAGTAACCAATTAAGGTGAGCTCCTGTTTCAAGAACTTTTCTATAAAAGAGGGGTCAAGTTGGATGGTCGCGGAGTTTTTAAAATCAAAGAGCAAAAGCTTTTAGTATATCATATGGTAGATAGGCACGGAACCCTTAGGGCGCGAGTCCGACTCGCACTTGGTCGTTTTTTTTTTTTATTTCAGTTAAAAAATTACAAAATTGCGTCGTTGTAAAAGATTGAAATTTTCAGATCTTGTGTGGTTTATGGACCTTAATATTCGTTACCAAATCAACCTGATACCTCTTCTCGTTCGTGAGAAAAAGGGTCTTGACAGACAGACAGACAGACGGACAACAAAGTGATCCTATAAGGGTTCCGTTTTTTTATTTTGAGGTACGGAACCCTAAAAACAGTTCATTTTGGAATCGGTGCCAGCTAGATTGCAGGGAAAAGTATCTTATCTAGGGTCTTTTAATACAGAAGACGTTGAACTGCTTTTTTCTTTCGAGCGGGTATTCGTAAGAAAAAAAAGCTTTTCTAATTTTCTCAAAAATTTGTTCCATATCACTTTGTGACAAAGTGGACGGGGCGAGCCGACAGCAGCCCAAGTCGCCCCCGCCACACCGCGTCGCTGGTTAAAAGGGAGGGACACCGCGCGCAGTTCTCAGTCCGGCCCCCCTCTTTCTACTATGGTCCGGCTCTACCCCCGCGTCTCTACGAGTTGAACGAAAACCGTCGCCGCCGCCGCCGGCCCCGGACCACCGTGGTGTCTACCGTGCTCCATCGAGGAGCTCGCATTCTGGTGAGGAAAGGTTGGGCTTGATCGAGTGTCTGGTTACTGGAGCTCCTCCTGAGTGTTCCGCTCATCCCTTCCGCGTCGGACCAACATCCCTAAAATAGAGGTGCGGCCGTTGCAAGGGTTTCAGCTGGGTTGCATTAGCTCCAGGGAAATGCGCCCGGCTTCTTCCTCCTTTTCCTTGTCAGAAACGTACCTCGTTCCGCCGCGGAACCGTCCGACTCACGCCCCGTTTGGTGACCGTTCACCCGCTCGTCGCGAGCGTATAGTTGTACCTGGATTACGTAGATTTAGGCTAGTCCCCTGTGTTGTAAATAGCAGAAATAAAGTGTAAAATTATCTTAATTTATAAAAGGATAAACTGAATGACTGACTGATTGACTGACTGATATATCAACGCACAGCCCAAACGGCTGAACCTAGAGACTTGAAATTTTGCAGGTAGATACCTTATACAATGTAGGCATTCACTAAGGAAGGATTTTGCGAAATTCCACCCCTAAGGAAGTAAAATAGGGGATAAAAGTTTGTATGAAAGTCTGTCATTTTTCAAAGTTAGGATCTTCAAAATTTGTATTTGGGCTGACGACTAAAAACTAAGTTTTACGTGTCTCAGGGTTTTTGAAAATTCTACACCCTAAGGGGTGAAAAGGGAGATGAAGTTGAAAATCCTTCATTTTCAAAGTAAAATCCACTAAATTTATTGTTTAGGCATTGGGTTGTTATTCTGTGGAACTTACATCACTGTTATTGAAATAACACCCCAAATTCAACCCCTAAAAGAGGGAAATGGGGTGAAAAAGTCTAAAAACCAATATGGGTATCGTTTGTATGGTAAAATTGACAGAACGCTCTAATTGTTGTGCCACTAGTGGTCGCCCATCCAGGTTCTGACTATATCACTGTCAACGTTACTTAATTTTCGTAATCGCAAAGAAAGAGCAACTTCCACTCGGCCACGAGCGCTTCAAACTATCGATCAATACGTAACCAATTTAAAGAATTACTCTCCAACTCCTAACCGTTAGGGAGTTGTACCTTCCATCATCAGATCATCAACATGAGATGATGAATACCAGACGCAAATACTTGTATAGCTTTAAAAAATATATGAAACACGTAATACTTGTCTATAAAATTTGAGGGTTACCCTCGATTTCCCCAAAATCCCATCATCAGATGGTATCAATGGGACCATCTCAGGAGTATTCGGATAAAAAAAGAAATTTGCAAATTGGTTAACAATTGACGGAGTAATCGGTGAACATACATGAAAAAATACATACAGTGGAACATAGAACCTGCTTTTTTTTTAAAAGTCGGTTAATAATCGAGTGAAATCGCCTAAAAAGCACGTTTTTAGTGTGGAAGCCCCCCTTAATTTTAATTTTTAGGGTTCCGATACCAAAATGGTAAAAAAAGGAACCCTTATGGTGCCGCTCTGTCTGTCTGTCACACCTCTATATCTCAGCAACCACTCATGCTATCGACCTGAAATTTGGAATAGTTTTAGAATATAGTTGCCCAACTTAATTGCACATGAAATTTGTTTGAAAAATTATGATTATTAATGTAAAGGGGGCCAAAATAGGGGGGGCCAAATTTCAAATTGTCGCTACTAGGTCGAGTGAGGTAACATATGAAAGAACTTTACTTGTATATTTTAAAATATATTTTTGTATTTTTTTAAGTTTCTTAGTTTTCAAGTTATGATGAAAAATGTCAAAAAAAAATACCATCCCCCCCCCCCCTTATCTCCGAAGTTTGAGTAAGAAAAAATCTGAATTAATTACAGTTGACAGAGGTTTATGTAAACTTTACAGCAAAAATAAAACGATCTTTCTAAATTGCACAGTTTTTCAGAAATCTGCAAAAAACCTTTACAAACAAATTTAGTTTTGCGGGCCTGAAAATGGACTTTATTGCTTCCAACAATACTATAGGTATATCGGAACCCTCGGCGCGTGAGTCCGACTCGCACTTGACCGGTTTTTAGTACTTGTTGTTAAAGCGGCAACAGAAATGCATTATCTGTGAAAATTTCAACTGTCTACCTATTACGGTTTATGGATACAGAAATAGGAAAGGGAAGAATACTTCTCGGATAGATTTTGCCAAACCACTTTGTTTTATATCGAACAGAGTTTATGGTATTCACCAATAAAAGACTTTACTTCAAAATACGATCCCCAAGTGGAAGCTGTGGCGTATCTGTCATTAGGAAATTCGTCGCTGATGTGAACTGCCTTTATGTATACACCAGTAAGATCAAGCCGATCCTTTAGGGCTGCCAACATGACGTCATCCTGACCAGTCTTCGGGTTATAACAATCCGTTGTAAATACTTCTCCTACATACTTCAAAACTTGAGCTTGAAATAACGGCTGAAAATTTTACAAATGGTAGTCAATTGTTTCTTTCAATGTGGTTGTCATCATTATGTTGCCTAAATCTATTCGCGAGTCGTCGTAAGTCGCGAGTGATTAGGCTTTTTTCTCAGTACCTAATTTCTGTACTCAAGACTAGATTGGGGTCTAGAGCAAGCCCATTGGTAGAAAGAAAAGAAAACTCCATAACAATGGTTGGAGATCCTTAAAAATTGTGGGATATACATAATAATATACAGCTCGGGGTACAAAATGAACGATGCTGAACGCAAAATATGACACGGGGGCAGGCGTGCGAATTGTGATTGTTTCCCCGCTTGTTGCCGATGCGTAGGACAAATGTAGGTAGGTACAAGACCCTAGTCTGAGGTACAAGACCCTAGTCTGAGGTACAAGAGCATGTCAAGCGCCCACCCGCTGCGTCTACTCACACTGTCGCGGAGTACTTACCGCAATTGTAATAATAAAGTAAGTGTAAGGAAATTACCTGAATCATGTATTGAATAGTACTTATCCAGTCCCTGATATTAATATTATATCTATGAGAAGACTAATTTTGATCCATGAAAGAAATAAAAACCGAGTGAGCAATAGTTGGCTAGTAAGTGAAAATTATGTGTATATGATTAAGATAATAGAGACTAAAAGATAGAGAAGATACTGAAAGATTTAGCAGTATTTTAGATGAGCGCCTTTTGGTGGTAGTGGTTTGATTGTAAGGGGTGTTGGGAGATCCATCCTTAGGACCTTGACCTAGGCGCTCAGAGAGAAATCGGACGAATAGCAAGACACTTCGTTCATGTAATACAGTAGCGAGCTGCAAAAAAGAATACTGGTAGTATCAACCGTCTAAATTGATCTAAGAGCTGTTTATCGCATCATCCGAAGTGGTTGCAATTTAATCCAAGGCATACCGTTGAATGTTTTTCAATGGTATTCAATCTTCGCGACACACACCCCTTCAATCCCTCCCTTCACCCCATCACCCATCTTCTTACCCCGCTAACCAACCTCCCCTCACCCTTTGGAACCCCACCCCTCAGCCCCCCTCACACCCCGCCCCTCACCCTCTGACTCAGCCATAGCTGAATTAGTACCAATTATTGCCACCAGAGGGCTAATTAATATCCACTACGCACGAACGAAATGACTCCCCCCCCGAACGAAAGCATAGACTCTAATACGTTACATTGTTTTCGTCGGCTTGGTCTTCTATATTGTTCTCCGAACCCCCCGCAAGAATGTAATAATACTGCTTATGAGTGTTTCTTTTATAATTTTCGGTCAGACAGGAAGCTGCACTCAAGATGTATCTCGAGTTCAACACAGAACCTCCACAATAATAAACATATTCGTAAACAAAGGCCACAGTGTGGGGAAATCGGTATATATAGGAATAATCGCTTGCATCCTTTTTTTGAGATTTAACAGTTTTCATTGCACTGATTCTCATTAAAAAAAGAACTACGTACAAGTGGTCATGTAACAGCATTGTAAAAATTACTATTTTAAGTTCGTTTTTAATGCATTTTAATCACTAATTAAGTCGGTAGGTAACCAATTGGCTAAGATCTAAGTAGGTACAGTCTAAAGCACATCAAGCTTGACTTGACTCATTGGACGTTATTCTTGACATATCGGACTGTACTTAGGGATAATAGAAAAGAGACGAATAAGGATATAGGTATATATGCGAGCAAAATACACTAAGGGCCGTTTTTTAAATTTAATTTTATATTATATTATGTATATTTAACCTAGTTTTTAAGATTGTGTGTATTACTAACAAATGGCTCGCTGTTGTATTTAATAAATGAATTTATCGGCGCAGGAGGCCATAATTCAAAAGGCGAAAGAATTTTGAGACTGATGAAGATCAAATTCAAAGAGAGGCTACTAGAAGACGGGATCTTACTCACATAATATATCCTAGTTTGAATATCGTTAAGCACTGCCCCCAGTATCAATCAGTAAATTTATTCAATAAGCTGCCTGCAGAGTTAAAGATTTTGACAGACATTAAAGATTTTAAGAAAAAACTGAAGGCTTTATTATTAGAAAAGTGCTGTTATAAGGTAGAGGATTTTTAATTTTTATATGTAGAAATTTTTGACATTATTATCTATCATTTTGACAATAGATTTATAGAATTTTTGACATTAGATTAAGAGAATTTTGGACATCAGATTTACAGGAATTTTGACATCAGATTTAGAGAATTTTTGACATTATTAATTTTAGTTCGTTTTGACATAAGTAGTAATTTGAAGTAAATTTTTGATATTGTTGTTTATTATTATTTTTATATTAAATGGCATGATATTGTGGAGTCTTAACTTCATCCTGTTTGGTTGTGGGTGCACTTTTATCTTATATTGTTGAAGTGGTTTTATTATTTTAATTTGTGTATTTTTTAAATTGTAATATTCAAACGCAATCATGAATTGTTCTATGAAAATATATAAAAAATATAATAATAATAATAATATCATAATCACAAGGATATAGTGGGTTCAGGTAAAATCAATTATGATCTAATTATTGTCACGTCACGGGCTCCGGGTTTGTGGTGAGGCACCCGGACCCTTCTGGCTCAGTCTGACCCTGGATAGTTATTACAGTTAACGCTATAATTGTACGTCTTGTGCTGTAACTTTACTAATCATTTCTTCAGGAATTTAGACAAATAGTCAGAGCTAAAAGCACGATCACAATACAACCAGATGTTGTGTTGTGTCGCCCTTTCACCTTGACGCTTCATCAGATCGACAGCTAACTAAATACTCAGCTGCCAGTCTATTCCTGAAGCAAGGAGGCCTCACTCGGCGTCGCTAAGAAGGTGCTGCTACTAATGTGCCTACACGGCCGTCCTGATAACACGCACGTCCTCGGGCGTTAATCCTTTGGCAATGTCCTAAAACAAACAAAACAAGATCACCAAGTAATCCGCTCGTCTATCCTGACAATCAAGATCATCATCACATACAAAACTGAAACCACTCATTGTGAAGTTACTCTGAAGGCATGTGCCCCTTCAACACCAACATAAGCCTGGCCCGGACTAATGCGTCCACGACCAGCCCCGATAGGCATGGGCCGGATCCGCCACTGTCCGACCAGCTTCACAAACATAGATTGGGCCAATGCAAACCTTCAACCACCCAACCAAGTCGGGCTGGCCCGTACGACATTGCCCTCTCTATCCACTCCACAAACATAGATTGGACCAATGCGAACCTTCAACCACCCAACGAATCGGGCTGGCCCGTATGACATTGTCCTTTCTATCAGCTCAACAGTAATCACCCTACAACCACCCAAACCAACTGAGTAACTTCAAGTCATATTATCAACATAGCAATTTCAAATTATGTGCGTCACATATCATACTATCTCACAATAAGGAACATGCTCACCGGATATCCATAAGGTAGGTCACATCAATATAATCTGTCTATGTACACACCATTCACATACATCAAATAAATTCCATTTCTTCTGTCCGATATTGCTAAGAATACGGCAATGGTTTGTTGAGTATTACCAGTAATCACTATACTTTGGGCAATTTGTATTAAAATCAGTACACTTCCTGTCTCTTTTATTTCTCCATGCCTCTCCCCATTTTAATTTCGAGTCGACCCCCTGAATACATTTTCAACCGTTGGCTCTGTCGTTATAATCGGCCACAATATTTTTTGTAAGTTCTTACATTTTCGTCCACCAAGTAGCTCTTTGGCATCCCAGGGGTTATTTCGGCTTGTTTCCCTTTGTCAATATTTAGCGCAGACTTAAAGAGGTGCTCTTCTTCTCAGTGCATCACATACCTAATCCGTACCGCCGGAGCTGACTCTATTGAAGTTTGTCTAGAATAAGCGCTATTTGAAATTGCCACTAACATGTACGTTCCTGGGTCTATCCAATTAAGTGCCACCAGCCCATCTAAGCATTTTCATCTCAGTTACGTGGATTTTGGTTACATAGTCTTATTAAGTATCCAAAATTCGTCCCTATAGAGCTTCGCGGGTCTACCACAGATTTTCAAACAATCAATCAATCAAATCGTTTGTTTGCTAGAAGAACATCTTTTAACTTGAACACATCCTCTAGATCAACGCTGTGTCCACATAAATAGCATACCATAGCTAAGGACTGACGACAGATATCCATGATATGCGGTTAGTGTAGCATCTTTTGAGATTGTTTGAGAAACTCTCTTTAACGCAAATACGAATTTACTGAGTCTTTCACGCATTGAGTTGATACGAAATTTCCAATTAAGATGCTCATAAACATTGAGACCCAAAAATGTTGCCACTGTATTATTTTGTGTACTTGTGTTAAGTGCTCTTAGTTCTATCTGGCATCAATACCAATAGCGATCGCCATTTCAACCAGTCAGCATTAGCTGTGTGATCAAACTACTTTGTTTCGTTTCATTTCATTACTTTTTGTTTTTATTTAGCAGGTATTTATATAGATTTCGTTTCATTTCCATTTTTATTTTATTCCAGTAAGATCTGGTCTTTGTTGTAGTAAAACACCGTCACAAGTAAATATCGTCTTTGCCATTTGCTTTGATTTCATTCTACAAAGTCGAAAATCACATTATTTCACAACCAAAAGCAGGATTTGTGTTTTTTCCGTATATACCGAAGGTGCCTTTACCATACATTACATTAAATTTATCACTGCCTTTCTAATTTACGATACTTTTGCAGATAACGCTTTTTGTCACTACCATCTAAGTGCATACGATTTTGAACATAAAGACGTATCAGTCAGAAAGTATGATAGTATTAGAACTCATTAAACTTGGTTCCTTTTCTCATAAATGTCTGCACAAAACTTTATTATCTTGATTGTACTTGGTCAACAAATTTTTTCCGCGACTATACTTTGTCACAGATCCGTGAAACTTTAATTTTTTCGTGCACATTATCGACTTAGAAAGCTCTGTGTTTCTTTATCCCACTTCTGATATCGGCGCAGGAGGCCATAATATCATAATCACAAGGATATAGTGGGTTCAGGTATAATCAATTATGATCTAATTATTGTCACGTCACGTCGTTTGTGGTGAGGCACCCGAACCCTTCTGGCTCAGTCTGACCCTGGATAGTTATTACAGTTAACGCTATAATTGTACGTCTTGTGCTGTTACTTTACTAATCATTTCTTCAGAAATTTAGACAAATAGTCAAAGCTAAAAGCACGATCACAATACAACCAGATGACGTGTTGTGTTGTGTCGCCCTTTCACCTTGACGCTTCATCAGATCGACAGCTAACTAAATACTCAGCTGCCAGTCTATTCCTATAGCAAGGAGGCCTCACTCGGCGTCGCTAAGAAGGTGCTGCTACTATGTGCCTACAAATTTATTACTATTATTATAAGTTTCTTCTGATGAGCTCGTGTCAGTGTCGATCTCATCTTTGTCCTCAGAGCTAGACTTAGGTTCGGTTAAGCTCGCGCCCATTGTAAATTAGGGATGAGCCGAATATTCGTTTTATATAGCGTGCATTTTCATTGATTTCGCTCCCGAGCCCAGTGATTCTACTCATGAAACAATAAATTTACCCTAAGAACTATTTCTTCATAACATCCCATGAAACGTCCACTACAGAACAGGGAGCATTTAGCAAGAACTATTTATTTACTCTAAAAAAATTAGGCTAGTAATAAAAGCTCCGACAAGAAAATAAGAATTGTCCTTACTCAAAATATAAAATCTACTGCCTAAAATACTAACTTTCCGACTACTTTTGTCCGAATAAAAATGACGAAACGACCATACCGAGATACTGAAATCTTTGAAAAATAAACATGGCTTTATATTGTTGTTATACTTTTTTACCAGCTTTAATTACGAATCTACTGAAAACTTTTGGAACCTAAATTCGCTTCTGGCACTCACCGGCTGCTGCCGCAGCACGCTCGCTTCGCTCGCTCGGCTCGTGCGTTGTGGTCGCAAGAGTGCCTAACAAACCTATAGGTCGGTTCGCTTGTCGGAGGTTCAGTATTTTATTCGGAAGTTTAGTAATTTTATTCGGAAGTTTAGTTTACATGTAATTTGAACATGCTTTTATTTGTTAGTTAAATTTGAATTTTTTTTCGGTACGTTTTGGGTTTTTAGTCGGTAGTTCATTATAACGCTGATTAATTAGAATAATAGTTGGACACAGATCGCTGGAGGTTAATTTGTTTGTCGGAACCTGTTCGATTTTGCATACTCCTTTTTTACCGAAATTAGCGGAATCTATGTTGGACTGGCAACACACAGCTACCAACTGTCATTCAGCTCAATGTCACCTTAGCTCTCGCTCGAATTTGCAAACGCGTAAAGATTTTTGTTTTTATTTCATATTTTGTGATTGAAATATTGCAAATTGAGACAGGCATTAGTTTTTTGTGGCCTTAATATGTTGTGTGGTGCTGTATGAACATATTTGTGATAAGTGAATAGACCATTTTGTCACTTGTACTTATCAAACCACGTTTTTGAAAAGGTTATGTTTCCGACCTTTAATTTTGTATTGACCAATGAGAATTCACGGTGAAGAGTTGAAGCCCATCTAAGCCCTTAAATGAGATTCAACTTCATATACTTAGTCCTACCCTTTGAACTTATTGTTGTGCTTCAAAACGATAAAAAACGAAATCGATTGAGTTTCGTCGAGAGCAGCAGTTCAGTTCAAGCAAGTATTCGGCAGTTCAATTATTACGCCAAATATCCGTATTTGGTGCATTTCATGTGGTCTACTCTCCTATTACTACTTGAATAAAGTCGAATTCATAATTTTGTTCACTGATAGAAGTAGAATATTGATCGGATGAATCGTCCAATCGGCTGTGATTTGAATTTGCATGTTTCGAATAGTAACGTATAGATGTATCGAAAATTGAAAGTAGACCACCTGTTTGGGTAAATAGTAATAAAAAAAAACCCTCAAATTACTTTATATTGGTTTTACCATATGTTATATTTACTATCCAGTCATAGTAATGGGAGACTTTAGTATAGACCTCGATATCATCTTTGTTTGGCATATGGTAATTGAACACCCCTATCAGATCAGTTCTTCCCACGGTGAGCGGGTCACCCGCAAGACCACTGAAACAGATAAAACGATTATGGCTAAAATAAATAAATACTTACGGCTATTTAGAGTCAGGCAATCGTATAAAGCCCATTTTGACATTTCCTTAAATCTTTAGACAGGGTTAATTTTTCTTTGATCATAATTTTCACCAAGAGTGAGACACGGTGTAATGTATTTGAATAAAGTTGCTGGACCGCGAACTTGCTTGCTGACAACACTGCTCAGGAGAGCATCGAGGCAAGCGGGTGTGCGGGACAGGCTCCCAAATAAATCTGTTTTTAATTAATATATCACCTTTACCCGACCCTGAATAGGAGACGCTGAACACCACACACGGGTATTTCGGCTCCTGTATGACGTTGTCAGGAGGGCGCTGCTGTCATATACTTTGCCCGTTAAATGCCAAAATACATTAGCAGTTCCTTTGGCCCAATTATATACCTGCAAAAATCCAAAATAACCGTCTCGCACTGTGTGTTTGACAGCTGCTGTCAAAACGGGCATCTTGCGATATGCTGTCACCGATATCTAGATGTCTACTCTCAATTTTCGATATATTGATACGATACTACTTCGATAAAGTCCAATTCATAACTTCGTTCACTGACAATAAAGTAGAATATTAGTTGGATGAATTGTCAACTAGGCAGTGATTAGTAACCAATCAATATCCTACTTTATGGTCAACGACGTTTGAAGTTGCATGTTTCGAATAGTATCGTATCATTATCGAATATTGAGAGTGGTCACCCTGTAGGTACAGACGGCGGCGTCGCTTTCATCCATCGCATTGCTTCTGTAGATAAGTGGCGTCGTTAGTTCTCCATTTGTCCGCCTGAACAGAAAAGTCGGTGGAACTTTACTATAACACTGACAATTAGAACGACTCGAAGTCACCATCATCATATCTTGTGGATTGTAAGATCGAAGATCGACCTTTTAATCCGCAAGTTTACCAGGTCAAAAATTTTGTTTGCATCTAAGAAAGAATCATTTAAAATTAATGAGATATACAGAGTGTCCCGTAAATAGAGGATATCCCTTCACCCACCACATGCCAAAATATAGCCTGATAAAAAGTTGTAAGGTTTTTGAGTTTTAACCTTTTTTCCTTTTTTTTCGATTTTTCCGCCTTGTAGCAGTTTTTTTGTTGCTGTGTCTACAAATGATAACTTTTTGGCTGGCTTAGTTTTTTTTTATTACTTGTAAACATTTGCTTTATCTAAAACAGTTTTATTTTCAACAAGTGAATTAGAACTGAAATTTAAAAAAGTCAAATGAATGCGAGGTTTTTAAATTGACCAAAACGAACCACTAACTTTGGTGGGCTATGGTGTAAAAAAAATGTACCACAGGTGCCATGCCCATGACTTTAAAAACTTGCTTAGTTTATGCCGATTGTAGAATGGTATCATTGTTACACATTTTCCGAATGTTTTTTTATATCGATTTTTTTAAGGACAAAAGTCGCATTTTGGACCTTGCATAAATTTGACTTATTTAAATTTCACTGTTGAAAAAGACTGTTTTAGATAAAGCAAATGTCTACAAGTAAATAAAAAAAAAACTCGTTCGCTCGCAATACACGTGTGACCATTCTTTACGATTATTACAGTCGGTGGCAAAACAAATCTCAAAAATTTTGGAGCTATTCAGGTTTCTTCATAAAAAATAGCCTAGCGAATTTTTCTAACCTCTGATTGAGATACAAACATGTATTTATTTGTACAATTATAGGCCAATGAAAGATACTAAGACAGAACTCTTTACAAAATTCTAACTAATCTAGACAAGAAACTTAACAACAAGTGATTTTCAGGTACTTACATATGCATTTGCTCAGTGGAATGGCGGTCTCCAACACAAATCAGCCCTGGGTACCATTTTATTGCAGGCGTTGTTCTGTGAAAAATCTTGCAGCACGTGCGATCGCGGTTGATAATTCTAGTTAGAATACTGCGTTTATCGTGTTCCTTTGTTTGAAAAAAGTACCGATTTCGTTTAAACCACTTGCTCTAAAGTAGAATAAAGAACAATGAGCATGTTAAAAAAATAATAAAAAATATAGAAATAAAAAAAAATATTAAAATTTTATTGTGTCAACCCTAATCAGACTCAAGACTAGATCGCACCGATAAGCGTGGGTATTTTACCCTGAGAGCCAAACCATTTCACTGTATGAAGATTCAACAAAAATTCATATCAGCATTTTTTTTTCGTCAAAAATTAGATTAGCTGGTCTATAAAATAATTCATTAGTAATCCACCCAAATTTACGACCGCAGGATTTAAAAAAATAATAATAAAGGTATTATAAATTCCACAAAAAAAGGGCAAAAATGCTATAAATATTATTTACTTTACATTTGATTACCTTTATTAATATCTTTTTTTTAAGTATATAATCCTCCTATATTTGTAAAAGAAACACAATTAAATCTAAAAAAAATGTTTACGTAAATCTTAAAGTTGCATTACAACTATGATAAAAATACTATAAGATCAGTTCTTCTATGCTTTTGTTTCATTAACGTCCCTTAACATAAAGTGTAATAAATCCACCCAAAAAACTATATGGAAATTCAAAACGATTTTAGTGGTAATAAAAAACTAGTGAAAAAAATATAGCAGTTAAATTAACTAAGTAGACTTTTCTTTAAGGTCAAATAATATCATCCTAAATTAAAATCCACCTTAAAAACATAATCAATCTCAATCAATCAAATCACGAATCAAAGAAACAAAGGGTTGCGAGGGGTATACGCGGGGCGCGGCGGCGGCGGCGGGAACAACGAGCGAGCGGGCGCACGAGGGCAAGCAAGGTCACGTCACAGGACGATATGTACCTAGATTTGTTTTAATTGCAGAGTCGTGAGCGCATTCAGCATTGTCAACATTATTTGCGAAAAATATTACCTTTGCCAACAAAGTGTTATAAAAACTTTAAGGTGATAAAAGAATGGAAGAAAATATAAGTTGTGAAAAATGCGGAATATGCAATTATTCATTGTGTTTTGATATTGTGCTTGTAGGCGAAAAAGGCCTGCAAAGACTAGGTAGTATACCGAAAAGACTCGAAGGATTGTTTTTGAGATCCCAAAATTTGAGCAATGTTAAGTTACATAAAGAAATCCGGAATTATACACGTATCCAAAACTGATTTTAGCTGCGACAAAACGTATTGCTACCGGTGAGACACCAGAAAAACCCGCAAATTTTGATTATAAATCTACAGGTTTTTTCTGTTGCGGCGATGCATCTTCGCATTGCAGTTTGAGGAAGAAGAACTGACTGAACTACTGATAGACCGTCGGCCCACAATAGAGGCCTACCTACCTTATAAAAAATCAGAACGCACGCACTTTGCAGAGACAGAGGACATTAAGTAGATTCATAAACGACTGGTCGGCCGCGGCACAACTTGGCAAAACCGGTCAAGTGCGAGTTGGACTCGCGCGCCGAGGGTTCCGATAGTATTTACCTGTAGTATTTTCGGATGCAATAAAGTCCATTGTTAGGACCGCAAAACTAAATTTGTTTGTAATGGTTTTTTGCAGATTACAACAAAACTGTGCAACTTAGAAAGATTGTTTTATTTTCGCTGTAATATTTAAATAGACTTCTATCGACTGTAATTAATTCAGATTTTTCCTTTCACAAACTTCGGAGTTAAGGGGGGGACGACGACGTATGTTTTTTACATTTTTAGGGTTCCGTACCTCAAAAGAAAAAAACGGAACTCTTACAGGATCACTTTGTTGTCCGTCTATCTGTCTGTCTGTCTGTCAAGACCCTTTATCTCACGAACGAGTAAAGGTATCAGGTTGAAATTAATACCATATATTAGGATCCATGAACCACACAAGATCTGAAAATTTAAATTTTTTACAACGACGCAATCAAAAGATATGGCATTTTATGTCCTCATCTCCATACATTTATGCAAAAAAGCAAAACCTACAGAGTATTTCCCGTTGACCTAAAATTATGAAATTTGGCAAGAAGCTAGGTCTCACAGTACAAATAATGGTAAAAGTCTGAAATCATTAAATATTACAACTTTTCTCACAACTAATGGTAACCAGTTGTGGTGAGCTCCCGTTTCAAGAACATTCAAGAGAGGGGTCAAGTTGGATGGTCGCGGAGGCGATTTTTGTTTTAGTTCTATTTTAAAAACGGGAACACTTACAAACTTGAAAATTGGTATGTGTATAGTGCATAAGCTGTAAAATAACAACAAATAATAAAATTTGGTCAAGCGCGTGTCGGAATCAAAAAATCTACTACATTAACTTACTGAAATTTCAACTAATACAATTATGATTATGTGGTGGTACGGAACCCTCGGTGCGCGAGTCCGACTCGCACTTGGCCGGTTTTTCATCATAACTTCGAAACTAAGAGTCTTAAAAAAATATAAAAATATATTTTGGAATTTACAAGTAAAGCCCTAACACTAACTGCGCTAAACCTGCTAAGTTTGCTGACCAGATGTTTTTGAAGCTAATAAAGGTCATATGTCTCTACAAAGTGTGTTTGTTTAGTTTTTTGTTTAGTTACACATATTTTTTGACAGCCTATGGGCACAGACAAAAGAAGTTAGACAAGGAAAACTGCCAAGATGAGGTCAGGCCGACCAAGACGTATGTTAACAAATTAAATTAAGCTATAAATACGCATTGTGTCAATCCTTTTTATCAATGAGGTGAAATTTACCATTTCAGTGGTACCATAAAAGTAGTCAGACACGAGAACCTGCCAGGTTTGAAGGAGGCTGATAATGTTTTTTAAGTTTTGCTAAGTGGTTAGAAGCCCACAATTCTACTTTTCGATAAGGTATTTTAACCGGTCGGACGGGTAAGTTTGGGTGCTAACTGCGGAAATCCTGCCAAGTTGTGCTGCGGCCGACCAGATTGTTTAAAGCTGCTAAAGGTCTTCTGGCTCTACAAAGTCCGTTTGTTAATTTTTAGGGTTCCGTACCTCAAAAGAAAAAAACGGAACCCTTATAGGATCACTTTGTTGTCCGTCTGTCTGTCTGTCTGTCAAGACCCTTTATCTCACGAACGGGTAAATGTATCAGGTTGAAACTAACACCATATATTAGGATCCATGAACCACACAAGATCTGAAAATTTAAATTTTTTACAACGACGCAATCAAAAGATATGGCATTTTATGTCCTCATCTCCATACATTTATTCAAAAATGCAAAACCTACAGGGTACTTCCCGTTGACCTAAAATTATGAAATTTGGCAAGAAGCTAGGTCTCACAGTACAAAAAATGGGAAAAGTCTGAAATCATTAAATATTTCAACTTTTCTCCCAACTAATGGTAACCAATTGTGGTGAGTCACCGTTTCAAGAACTTTCATATAAGAGAGGGGTCAAGTTGGATGGTCACTGAGGCGATTTTTGTTTTAGTTCTGTTTTAAAAACGGGAATACTTACAAACTTCAAAATTGGCATGTTTATAGTGCATAAGCTATAAAATAACAACAAATAACAAAATTTGGTCAAGCGCGTGTCGGACTCAAAAATCTAGCACATTAACTTACTGAAATTTCAACTAATACAATTATGTTTATGTGGTGGTACGGTGGTGTGGTGGAACCCATACATACCCGTGGGTGTCGTAAGAGGCGACTAAGGGTTAACTGGAGGATGGGCAGCAGCATCCTCCTTTGTATCTTACATCTTACTTACTGCGGTCACATAAAACCGCGGTCCATGGTGCCAGCCGTATTGCTAACAAGCGAGGTGACTACGGTAGGTACTTCCCCTCCACATTTTTCCAGAAAAAGCTAGAATTCTGGAGGGAGCTCCCTGTGCTGTAGTGGACGTTTTTTTGGGATGTTATGATGATGATGGTGGTACGGAACCCTCAGTGCGCGAGTCCGACTCGCAATTGGCCGGATTTTTTGTTATTTTATTGCTCATGCACTATAAACATACATTATTTTGACGTTTGTTCGTGTTCCCGTTTTTAAGATAGAGCTAAAACAAAAATCGAGCAAAAATCGCTTAAAAAGACAGGTTTTTAGTATGGGAGCCCCCCTCAATTTATTACTTTTTTAGTTTTTAGTATTTCTTGTGAAAGCGGCAACAGAAATACATTATCTGTAAATATTTTAACTGTCTACCTATTACTGTTCATAAGATACAGCCCAAACAAAATTTTGTAAAAAAAAACTGACTTTGGTGGTATCTAATTCCTTTACTTTTTAATATTTTTTAAAACAAAACAGCATTTATCTTCTCATCGAGCTCTAAACAACGATTTTTATTTTGTTGCCCTCCTTTTATCTAATCATGGACTTTATACAAAATCCTCAAGGATGTCAGGGCGACACCCTCCCTGATCTTGTTCCGGAGTCCTTAAATATCAAGAAAATGCAAAAAAAATTATTGCGGACGCTAAAACACGCTTCCGACAAAATGTAGGAGACCGTCTGCAAGACTATTTTAGCTCTAGCTTTTATTTAGCTCTAATTTGGCGCTTTTGCCAATCTGATTTTTGATGAGAGAATCATTAAGAGATTTTAATATCCAACAATGAATAAACGATTTTGACTTTGACGAGGTAAAATGTTGAATTTTTTATGGCACCCTAAAAGTGGTCGGATATGACCACCTGCCAGGTATTAAGTAGGCCTACAAAGTTTTTTAAGCTTTGCTAAGTGATTAGGAGTACAGACTAGTTTTATTTTGCTTTTCCATGAGGTATTTTAACCGGTCCTCTGTCTCTACAAAGTGCGTTTGTTCTGCTTTTTTGTAAGGTAGGCCTCGATACTGTGGGCCGACAGTCTATGATTGTAGATACTTAAGAAAAACAAAAATAAAATGTTAAACCTAGGGTTTGGTATATTGAATGTAAGGGCTTTGAAAAAGTACTCATTCTAAGAATACGCTAATCATCATTTATTTTGAACTTCTTGTTATCTTTAAATAATAAAAAACCGGTCAAGTGCGAGTCAGACTCGCACGCCGAGGGTTCCGATATACCTTTAGTATTTTTGGAAGCAATAAAGTCCATTTTCAGAACCGCAAAACTGAATTTGTTTGTAAAGGTTTTTTGCAGATTTCTGAAAAAACTGTGCAACTTAGAAAGATCGTTTTATTTTTGCTGTAAAGTTTACATAAACCTCTGTCAACTGTAATTAATTCAGATTTTTCCCTACTCAAACTTCGGAGATAAGGGGGGGGGGGGAATGGTATTTTTTTTGACATTTTTCATCATAACTTGAAAACTAAGAAACTTAAAAAAATACAAAAATATATTTTAAAATGTACAAGTAAAGTTCTTTCATATGATACCCCACTCGACCTAGTAGCGATAATTTGAAGTTTGGCCCCCCATATTTTGGCCCCCTTTACATTAATAATCATACTTTTTTCAAAATTTATTTCATGTGCAATTAAGTTGGGCAACTATATTCTAAAACTATTCCCAATTTCAGGTCGATAGCATGAGTGGTTGCTGAGATATACAGACAGAGCGGCACCATAAGGGTACCTTTTTACCATTTTGGTATCGGAACCCTAAAAAAGATTTTTTAAACATACTAAGTTTAGGCTCGTTCAGATAAGAAATAGTTGATTTTTTTTGCAAAACATGCGGCTAAAGACTCCTTATATCATCATACAGGGTGTCCCATAATTAGGCCGTCACGCTGACACCGGAGGTAGATGGACTTAAGGCGCATCAAATAAGCTTAACATGCCCATAGAAAAGTGTAATGAGTATTGAGTATGACCAGTTTCATTGATTTTTAAAAATTACAAATTTTTTTTTTTTATTTGATGCGCCTTAAGTCCATCTACGTCCGGTGTTAGCGTGACGGCCTAATTATGGGACACCCTGTATAAAACAACATGAAAACTATTTAAAAAATATTGATTAATTTGATTGCGTGCCATAGTTCAGGGGCGGGATCAGTATCAGTAACTGAACAACTTTTCCCAAGGAACATAGGTCGAAATATGATAAAGCAAATTTGACCTGCAATACAAAATGCGCTATCAGCTGACGCAGTTTCTATGGGTGGTCAAAGATTGATTTTCGTATTTCAACCTATGTTCCTTGGGAAAAGTTGTTCAGTTGCTGATACTGATCCGATCAGCTATGACACGCAAACAAATTAACACCCCGTATTTTTAGGTGTGGACGTTTGAGCGGGCTTTTTTTGGCGCGCTCCGAGTCGAATGCCTGCGGTTGCATTAGTAAGAATAGTATCGTTCGAAAATGATACTTGGATTTTGAAAGAAAGTATATTAAAACGTTATTTGATGTTGATAATTACAAAAACAAATCTGCTATTATTTTTTTCCTAGAGTTTAAGGCACAGTTAGTGAAACAAACAACTTCTTCTCATATAATTAGTTTCCCGTTTATATCTTTGGTGGATCTCGATTTTGGTGCTTGAATATAGTGAACATAGACACATTTTCACGATAATATAGGTGCTACCTTTTTTGCTGTAAAATTGCGCCATCTTCGGGGTATAACTTTTTTTTGGTACATTCCAGTTTGAAATTTTGGAGGATTCAAAAATATAGTCTCTTAAAATTACATTTAAAGGCCATTTACAAAAATTTGGCCTGATATGAATTTTTTCCCCAAAATATAGGATAGCTCTTAGGGATGCTCGTTACAAACAGACAATTGATAATCTAATTGTTCTTATCTCTCAATTGTCGTCCTTACGTAGTTTTCTATCTCCTATATCTGTTGCACGCTTGTGAATGGCGGCGGCGCGCAAGTGCGTGTTGCGATTCTTAGAATAGGGTTGGCAGCTTGAACTTTTTTTTCATAGGAAGTGTTTTATATTTTTATTGTAATTTTTTATTATCAATATGTTTTATGTATTTTAATCTACCTACTTATACAACATGTGGTTAAAAGGAAACTTTTCCTAACATTCTATATAATTTAATTGCTTATTTTTATACTTATGAAAATACACACAAAACATCGATTAATAAAACCCGGCCAAGTGCGAGAGATAGGTACCACTAAGGTAAACATACCGTCATAGTTATGGACGCGCAGTGTAATAAAAATGCGCAAGGTTTTATTATTTGTTGTTATTCAATACTTTATGCACTATAAATATACAAATTTTCACGCTTGTACGTGTTCCCGTTTTTACGATTTAAAACAAAAATCACATTTAGAAGCCCCCTTAATTTTTATTTTTAGTTCTTGCGATTGCCGGCGCTTGGTGAAACTCCATAATATTCAGTTTTTGTATTGAATTTTAGTAGAAATATTATTGTTGCACGATGTTAGATGTCGGACAGATGTGTTTAATTTTTTCGTATTCTCCTGAAGATGCTAAATAGTTAGCGAAACCGGTTGAGAAAAATAAAATTAGTGAACCAGTGTACAACTGTTTCAATACAAAAACTGTACTTACGAGTATTTGTTGTTATAGCGGCAACAGAAATACATTATCTGTGAAAATTTGCAGTTGCGGCTGGCAATCGCTGTTGTTGGTGACTGCAAATGTAAGATGGTACGATAGACAGAAATATGCTGGTGCCCATCCTCCGGATTATAATCCCTTAGTTGCCTCTTACGACACCCAAGGGTTGAAATGGGTTGGTACTCTATGGCGACACGGGCGAGAGAAATACACAATCTTCAGTTCACGAGATACAGCCCGCTGACGGACAGTCAGACATCGGAGGCATATTAATATGGTCCCGTTTTTCACCCCTTGGGTACGGCTAAAAACGACAGACAGGTAAAGCTTATTTCAAGTTATTGGGAACCTGCCTTGTCATGTATGTGCCTGTAATTTAAAAGATTTTTTACCCGTACTGCTTTACGGCAGAAATAGGCAAGGGAGGGATACTCGTGCTTCTCGGACAGACTTTGCGAAACCGTTTCCTTTTATATCGAAGAGAGTTTATAGGATTCACCAATAAAAGACTTTACTTCAAAATACGATCCCCAGGTGGAAGCTGTGGCGTATCTGTGTTTTGGAAATTTGTCGCTGATGTGAACGGCCTTAATGTATACACCAGTAAGATCAAGCTGATCCTTTAGGGCTGCCAACATGACGTCATCTTGACCAGTCTTCGGGTTATAGCAATCCGTAGTAAATACTTCTTCTACATACTTCAAATCTTGAGCTTGAAATAACGGCTGAAAATTTTACAAATGGTATATTTCGTTCAATTGGGTTGTCATCATCATGTTGCCTGAATCTATTCGCGAGGGCTACTATCCACTATGCACGAACGAAATTACCCCCCCCCCCCAAACAAAAGCATAGACGGATATCCACGTCAATAATTAATTATACGTACATTGTTTTCGTCGGCTTGGTCTTCTAAATTGTTCTCCGAACCCCCCGCAACAATGTAATAATACTGCTTATGAGTGTTTCTTTTATAATTTTCGGTCAGACAGGAAGCTGCACTCAATATATATCTCGAGTTCAACACAGAACCTCCACAATAATAAACATATTCGTAAACAAAGGCCACAGAGTGGGGAAATCGGTATATATAGGAATAATCGCTTTCATCCTTTTTTTGAGTTTTAAGAGTTATTATTTCACTGATTCTCAATAAAAAAAGAACTACGTACAAGTGGTCATGTAACAGCATTGTAAAAATTACTATTTTAAGTTCGTTTTAATGCATTTTTAATCACTAATTAAGTCGGTAGGTAACCCATTGGCTAATTATGACATTTAAGTGATTTTACTTACATAAGTAACATTTAATTTCTGCTGCAAAATACAACTTAAATACATAACATAACATTACGCCTCTTTCCCGTCGGGGTAGGCAGAGACCACAGTCCTCCACCTGCTACGACCTTGACATACTTCCGTGACGTCACAGTTTTTACCCCCACCATTTTCGCGCATTTCATCTCATACAATTCAATTCAGTACATGACACTGAAAGCAGTGATACCATTTATACCCATATCCGAGATGAATTGTGCGAAAAACGTTTTCTAAGCATCTTTTGAATAAATTTCCGATCTACTATTATTAGTCTAGGCGCTGGTGGCGCTGGCCCATGTTACGGGTGCACTTGTAGCTGCGGGGCTTTGCACCTGTAGTATTGTAGTGATCCTCCTCGGAAGCCCTCTTTTAGCAGAGCTGGCTGGCGAATATTTCCAAAATTAAAATTTATTTTGAATATTTTATGAATAATGACGTCACGTTCCTAAAAATTGCCAGTCAGCGCCTGCCCTCGGCTGGGCATGGTCGTTGATGATATTCTCCAAAGTTTTAAAATATAACTTATAATAACAGATTCCCAGTATCTTTTATTCCATCCCGGACCTAGGCTTTGCAGTATGTAGTATAATAAAAAAATTGCTACGGATGGTGGTTTTTCCGCCAAGTTACACAATTTTCGTTTGAGTGTGTCTCCGTAGTTACTCAGTAGTCCAATTTTAATTTTTAAAAGCTTATTTTACTCCTTACTAAAGGAAAATTAATCAAAGCCCCACAACCAAACTACGGGCACATACACGTGTCTTTGACAGCGCCTTTGAAAACGAATAAAATACCTAAGCTTAAAAAGATTTTAATCCACGGGGTACGGAGACATACTTTGACAAAAAAATCAAGCGACTTGGCCCCAAAACCAACATTTGGATTTACCACATTTTGTCTTTAAAAAAACAGTTAATTAGTTTGCCTTTGAAAAAAAAACCGGCCAAGTGCGAGTCGGAATCGCGCACCGAGGGTTCCGTACAAACCTGTAGGTATATATGTATACAAGTAAAAGTTATGGTATTTTTATTGCTTTAAAAGTTTATGTGACGTAACTAAAAATTTGTGGTTTTCGGAATTTTTCCTTTATGTTTATGTGTGCTATAAAACGTTGCTTCATGCCTTTTTTCAAGATTCTAGCTCGACTGGAAGTATCCTTTAGGTTTTGATTTCCTTGCGAGTAGTTGCGAGTTTCAAAATATGTGGCTTAAATTGCTGTTTCGTTTGATTGGGTTGACATAGAAGTTTTATTTTGTTGCAGCTTAAAGGTATTATTGACTTGGAGTTTTTGATATGAATTTTAATTTAATACCTCTAAGCGTTCATGACGAAAAGGGTAGTAAGTTAAATTTTTTTTTTATATTATAAGATGTAACTAAAAAT
This sequence comes from Athrips mouffetella, assembly GCA_947532105.1. NCBI lineage: Eukaryota > Metazoa > Arthropoda > Insecta > Lepidoptera > Gelechiidae > Athrips > Athrips mouffetella. Next base: position 9,256,055 of record OX383973.1, read on the forward strand.
TGATGCTTTTCGCAATTTTTCCTCTATCTGTGCTGTAAGACGTTGTTTCGTACCAAATTTCAAGATTCTGAGTTCACGGGAAATACCCTGTAGGTTTTGATTCCCTTGCGAGTGTTGAAAAACTTGCGGCATAAACGGCTGTATCTTTTGATTGCGTTGGCTTAGAAGTTTGAATTTTTTTCAGAGCTCCAAGGGATAGTAGACTTGAGTATTTGATATGAGATGTCATGTCTCGAGACAGACGGAAAACAAAAATATCCTATAAGGGTTCCGTTTTTTTCTTTTTTAGCTACAGAACCCTAAAAAGAAAACTTATACCGTCGTACTACAAAAAAGTAAGACATCTGTTGAACACTTGATTAAAAAAATCGTACCAAATACGAGTACGAGTAACGCTGTTATGCGCAGAAGTCAAAAATTACATATTTTCTTATGTACGATCAGCGTTATTTGGTACGATTTTTTTAATCAAGTGTTCAACAGATATCTAACTTTTTGTAGTAGGTAAGACGGTTAGAAGTTAAACTCGGAACACCTGGAAGTATCATATTATATTTATTAATAAAAATTGTGAAACTTGGCGAAAAAACCCAAAGATTTCGGACCTCCTTGCTTCGCTCGGAATAGATACCTTGCTAATTTATTTTACTATGGGATGACATCTGCCAACATGTCCCAATTTTTTATGTCAAATGATCAATGATCACTAGGAAATATTCAAAATAACCTGTCAAATCCATAGAACGACGCCTTCGCTACCTTGTGACAAATTATTTCTTTAATCCTCCTTCTAAGTACCCTTATTTTTCTGTGAAAAAACCATCATGATCCGGACCATGTGACCAATTTTTTATAGAGGTACGTTCAAGGAGGTTTTAACCCACGATACTAAATCGAAGCGTAGTAAAACCTCCTTGGGTACGTTTGACAAAGCCCCGCAACTAGTGCGCACGTGACATGGGCCAATGCCTAGACCTCAGAACAAAAACCTCCTTGCTTCGCTCGGAGAAGAAACCATGCTATTTTTTTTCAGTATGGGATGACAACTGCTAGCATGTCTCATGCCATGTCAAGTGGTCAGTGATCACATCCTACCAAATTAGATGAACGACGCGTTCATTGCATTTACAAAGTTTATAGGATTATTGTAACTTGTTGGGATTTTAACGGTTGAAAATATTTCCTAAATTATATGTTGTAAACAATGTGTAAATTATAAAAAACATGTAGTGAATAACTTCAAAATATCGTGAATTTATTCTTAAGTTGCTCTCCATATTAGTGATTGTTCTTTTTAATAATAACGTGTGTAGTTGATGGCTGTACATCTTTAAAACAACAAAACGAAAATTGCAAAGAAATTTTGTCTTTTCATCTGTAAGTTTTATTCAGTATTTTTCATGTTTGTGGATTATTATCACAAATATTGCATAAAAAAATGTCAACTTATCATTTCTACAGTCAGATAATATGGAAATTGTTACGTATTTTACTGTAATTTATCGTTTTTTGTGGGATCATGTTGGAGTTTATGAGTGATGTATTTTTTATCGATAGTAGTATTTTTACTTTCGAGCTGAGCGAGAAAGGTATTGTATTCGTGAAAAAAGTTGCACAAACTTTCTCATAAATGTGTTCTATATCACTTAAGCAAGTCCCCTAAAAAATGTCCGTCTGTCGGTTGGTCGGTCTGTCCGTCACGCTTTGGCCTAGCGGCTAAACGAATGGTCCTATTAACACCATATTTTTAATTTAAGACTTTTATTTCCGAATGGTTTTTTGCTGGCTCTCATTTTGAGCAAAATAGTTCAAATTATTTTTATGAAACTTTGCTTGACTAAGCATCTCTATGCAAGGTATCTTGCGCCATCATCAGTTTGTCTGTGTGATTCCATATAAGGGGTGTTCCTGTACTACCAAAACGTAAACTTGTGATTTACTCATAGGATCAGTGCACCACTAGATGACCAAGCACCAATAGCTGACCAAAACTTAAATTTGAACTGAAAGTAAGAAAATTTAAAAATACCGCGATTTTATATAGAATTTAACTATGTTGGCGTCTTACAATAAAGTTATGGGTTTGTCTAGCTAGTACTTTAGTATTAGATATAAGTATATTGTGACATTCAGGTTATATTAGTTAATTGTTTTTGTATGCCTTCGAACACAATTTTTTTTGTTACCGAATAAATTGAATTGAATTGAATTGAATTGTTTATTCGAAGTGGTCATGCAATGTAACATTTGAAAAAAAAAAAAAACTTTAAGAGCATATTTTGTAAAGTCCTTAACACTTATTATATCACAAGCCTAACTAATTCATAGTCGAACTTTTAGAAGTGACTCTGAAAGTAGAACTAATAATTTAGTTTTTTTATGAATTTTGTTATAAAACCGCTTAAATGGTCAACTAGTGGTACCTACATTGACCCTAATTGACTCCATTAAGTTTGTATTATTTTCTATAATTTTAATTTTGTTTTGGTTATCTACCTGAATGGATGTTCAACTTGATTGGATTTTGTGAAAATTTAGTACATGGATGTACCAAAAACTGAAAGAGCTTTACAGTCGACAAAACTGAACAACTATTCATAAGAAACAGAGTTTTGAAATTAAAAAATCTGTGAAAATTCATATAAAAGGTGTTCCAGTACTACCAAAATTTGAACATGTGATTTGTTCGAAATCGTTTACGGTTGGTTTGTTTTAATATTTTACAATTCGAGTTCCGAATTCATGTGGTAGAACATTTTTCAGAAAAACCTTAATAAACGTTTGTAATTCCATACTATGTGTAGGTATGGTATTACAAATTTAAGTTTGCGGTTGACAGTTCTACTTGCATATCGCGAGAAAGTAAGTGCAGTGCTGCTGTACCATTTATTATATTTTACAACATTCAACGCGTTTTGTTTTCATTCTGGGTTCGATTCCCGATGGGGACACTGTCAAACAAATATAACTTTGTGTGTCTTCGCCAAATTGAAATGTCTCAATCAGCATGAATCATCCTGAATCAACAAATTGTAAAAAAATTAATAAAAATACTAAATTAATCTACATAAAATTCTCTACAAAAAAGGTTTTAAAGTTTTTCGCTACAAACAATTCTGACAAGCAATTCTTGTGCTCATGCAACGCTTTGGCTCACAAGCGTATGAAGAGTCTGGGTCAAGCTTATCCGAAACCAGAAGACTACAGGCTCCTTGTGCTCTAAGGTCCAATAAGGAACTCAGCTCCACGTTATAAGGCAAGATAAGATACACGAAATTTCGCTTGAAAATTGATTTGAGCTACTTAGAAGAAAAACACAAACCCGTATTTCAGCATTTTTGCAAAACCATCCCAAAGGGATTGAATTGAGGCATAAAAGTTTGTTTTAAAATCCTACATAATTTGTATGTAAGCTAGAGATATTCATGAAAATAAAAAAAAGAACCTTTACACCTCCTACCCCTCTTGCCTCCACCGCTACCGTCCATTACTTTTAGTAAGTAAGTAAGTAAGAAATTTGGTATCTTTAATATTAAAACACCTACGTAAGAAATCACCTTTAGTAAAAAATGCAAAAAGTATTTTTTTTTAATGAATTTAATCACTGCTTTTAACAGATTTGCCTTTTATTAAAGTTTAGTACTTCAACTTTTTGGTCAAAGTTTCGACATCGATTTGTCCTTGTGTAACTTATCGACTATCGATAGATGAAAGCATGCCCACATCCCTACTTGTGACGAATTATTTCTTATATATTACTTCTATATGAGGTCAAATTTCTTTGGCCTAGACTACATAATAAACCTGTGGATTAAACGTTTGACGGGTTGTTATAACGATACGTGTCACCAAGACGTATGAACCTATCAAACTCTCACCAATCATAATATTGGGAGTGACCATGTTATACTTATTATAAAGTATTAGTCTGAGAGCTAGCTACGGAAATAGGTATGCAATTTGAAGAGCAATGAAACCCCTCTAGGTAGTGTGCCCTAGTATCATTGATAATTGATCCGGAGGCCTGGCGGCTGTTCTTCTCCTTCCACCTCCTTCTTCTTCTTCACACTTCAACTTCACACCTCCAAGCGACAGTAGACTTGAGTATTTGATATGAATTTCAGCTTGATACCTCCACGCGTTCCTGATAAAAAAGGTCTTAACAGACAGACGGGTGGACAACAAAGTGATCCTATAAGGGTTCCGTTTTTTCCATTTGAGGTAGGGAACCCTGAAAACCTGCCAAGTGCGTGTTAGTCAGGCTTAGTAATTAGATCCCGTTTACATAGTTTGGTTAACGAAACACGATAAACTTTGACCCAGTAAATGAGACGACTATGGCACTTTTTCGCGCATCTTTGACATCACCTGGCACTACTTTTCTCCCAATCCAAACGCCTGGCAATGTTATATTCGAATTAAATACACAATTAGATATAATAAAAATTGCAAACCTTCAATCGAATTTACAACCCCTTTGTTGCCCAACCGCTGCCACACCCACTGCTGTACAGCTGCCAGGCGCCCGGCTAGGGCACACTAACAAGAGGGATTTCGTTGCTCTTCAAATTGCATACCTATTTTCGTGACTAGCTCTCAAGCTATTAGATAATGTAAAGAAATGTGATCGATCACTGTGTAGGTATATTATGTTACAAGTAAATCCCGGTTTGCCCATAAAACTGAACAACTTGTCGTAGGAAACATAGGGCTAAATTAGAAAAAAAAATTACCTCCCAAAATGCTTTGTCAGCTGAACCAGTTTGTATGGGAGGTCAAAAATGTATCATACAGGATCTTTGGTATATCTCCGCAAACCTCTCGGATTGTCTGGTCTATCCATAAAACTGAGCAACTTTCTCTAAGAAACGTAAGTGGAAGTACCAATCCAAAAAATTCAACATCTCAAATTGCATCAGCTGATAGCGCATTTTGTATGGGAGTTCAAAAATTTGTTTCGTACATGATCTTTAGGGAAAGCTGTTCAGTTTTATGGGTAGAGCAATCACCCGAAAGGTTTGCAGACAGATTCAGTTAATTTTATTCAATGTAGATTCTTTACAGAATACTTATTGAATGTCATGCAGAATACAATGCAAATAGAGCGAGTCTACATAGTTTCGGATCGTGCTATGGCAGCGTAAAAGAAACGGCAAGAAACCACTGCAGCATCGGATTTTTACAATGTGTTTCACGTTTTTCACTGGAATATCAGAGCACCATACCGCTTTGTCATTGATATAGTCATCTAACCTATAGTAAGCTTTTTTAAATAACGTTTGCTTTACACATTCTTTAAACTTTCTCTCAGGTTATTAAGTAAACAGTAAGACATATAGAACCTGTATTTTGACTTAAGTTCCTTGAGAAAAGTTGTTCAGCTAAAAGTTAGACTCATATCCGTCATAGTTCGTATGGTATGCCCGTTTTGTTACAGCCTGTATATGTAGGTACTAATGAAACTAACTTGGGCCCATATGACGATAAGATTAGTTATTATTTTCGGGCTAAGTTGTATTTTCAGGCAGTGTTGTATTTTCTGGCGAAGTTGTAGTTTTATTTTCTGAAGTGTAATGGTAATTAACAATTGGCGCTTTGTTGTTTTCGCACACGTTGTTCATAGACTGGGTGATTATCCAGGAGTGGAAGTATGACACATTTGTGTAGTACACGAGTCCTGGCCGATCAGGGTTCCTGTATGACACGAGCCCGATTTGGTGATACCGTTTTACAACTAGAGCACCTCCCGAATCGCCTCTGGAAAGGAATAAGAGTCTTATATCTTTACACATAATTATAGGCATAAGGTAAAGGCACGGCACAAGCGTGGAACGGATAGGGCGCGGACGCGACATAAACGTCAGTTTACTATTGTGTCTTAGACTATATAATACTATATTGTGCTCAGAGTAAAAAACTATAGAGTCCGCCATATACACATTCTGTATGAGCTAGTAAAGTGTAAAGCGTCTCACTGTCGCCCATTCTAGTCGGTCAAAAAACTCAAGTTTAGTTTTACAAGAATCAAGATATCTTTAAAAATCTAATATTTTAGTATAAACTTTGTTTGCGAAAGTGAAAATATATAGTTTTTTACAGGTGAATTGATAATTAATACTAAGAACGGAAGCGTAAATAATCCGTAATAGCCATTTTATGCGTGATTTTTAACACCGTTTTTTTCCTGAATGATAAGTGTTTTCACCAGAAAAACTGTGGTAGTAGCATTTATTAGTCCCATGACACATATTTCTCAGAGAGAAAGATAAAAATTTTACGTTTTTTGGATTTGAAAAGAATCCATACATTTTAGTGTGGAGGTCCCTCGCAAGAAAGTGCTACGCTTATGGCTCCCTCCTTAGCAGCAAGAGCTGCTCTAAAACCTCCTTGATATTGTGTTATCTGTGACATTACTTTTTTTTTTATTATAAATGGGCTTACTCTTGACACAGATTAAATAATAGTAAACTACTCTTGACCTCGATCTAGTCTTGAAGGTGAAATTTCCCTACCTTGAATTCGTTGATGAGAAATGAATAAAATACTAAAATAAGATGAAGTTTCTATGGGATTTCTTTTTGTGTTTCGATCCATAGGATTTTTTTTACTTTCATGGGAACATTCACGTTCTTCAGGGTTGTTAAAATTACCCTTTTTCTGTTTTCGGAAAAAATATTATTTTCAAGGAAAGAATTGTGAAATTGGAGAAAAACTATGCTTTTTTCCTATGAAATTTTTGCATAAACTCACAGAGAAATATATTTATTTTCTTTGTTTTTCATTTAACCAGACTGCTCAAAAGAAACGCGTTGCAGGTTACTATGGGCCATGCCCATGGCCCTGAGTCAAGTGGCTTTCTACAATCGCAAACGCTAGTAGAATACATAGATTTATATAGTCAAGATAGGGTCTTGGGAACAAGCGGTTCAAAATTTCCCCATACAAGAAAAAATAGCGCCATCTGTGAAAAATCGCGTGAACTACGTTGTGTAGTACTTCGGTCGGTACTATATAAATACACGGCACGGAAATAATATGGCGGGAAAAAACAAAACAAACTTTTTACTGTTTATATGTGATTTAGGTCTGGTTTTTCAGTTTCATTAATTGGATTATAAGCAAAAATAATAATAAGAAATAATAATAATAATAAGAGTATATTGTTTCTTTACCTAAGAACGTTCCATTTTGTTGGTAAGTGTATTTGCATCCAATGTTGACAATATGACTGACAACGACTGACATTTGTTGGTCCGAAACGTCAAATTTCGGACCAACGAATTGGGGACATTGTAACGTGCCGATGGGCTAGTACTTATATATAAGTAAATGGTAGAATAGAATGGAAATGTATGGGATTGACATTAGCTAAAGAAATGTTTGTACAAGTGTAACTTGACTGTAAAACTGTAAATACCTAAAGCACTAGAACGTCTTTACGTTAAAAGTAATTTTAGTCTATTTATTTGTAATATCATGTAATATCCAGTCGGTTGCACCAGCAATTAATAGATAGATAGATATTTATTTAATGGCGTCACATCCAAGATGTATTTTGCACAATGTCAAGTTAACAAATTATTATAAAAATATGGCGAGTTCGCCAATGTCAAGTGGAAGATTTACACAGGAATCCACATCACGAGGACGAGGGCCTGTGTACTATGATGACTCCGATAAGTTGATGGGGAAAATTATTGAAGTCTCGATGGGCCGCTTCTCTCCATCCAAAAATCTTGATAAATGCATGTATTCCCATCTTCTAATAGATGTTCATTTTCAAAGACGTTTACTGCATAACACCCAATCAAATTATTCATTAAACTCTTCAATAAACAAATAAAACTAAAATTGTAATAGAAACACGACCGCCATCTTCAAATGTTGAAAAACGAACCCCAATTAATATGTCACTTCGTGTGACATATTATCTTTGACAGAGACATGAGAGTTGCCGTGCCATATTCCACGAAGGCGTATTTTTGTGATATAAAATATATTACTACGGTCAAACTAAAGAATAATACACAAAAAGAGGTAATGGGTAAAATTAAGGGGATTATTGTTTTCTTAACAGTTGTACAGTCAGGAGCAGGTCAAGCTTGACACTCGCAGCGGGACTTTAGTTCCTTCGGCTATTGAAGTAAGTTACTTCAATAGTTACCTAATTCAAATAAGAACGGTGCAAAGTCTAATTTGTCAAGCTAGACGTGTTCTTGACTGTATAGGTAGGTAGTGTTGTAAAAAACTCGATTCGGTGAGTCTACATTTTAGGACTCGACTCTAATTCACAAGACTCGACTCATAAAGCCATGAATCTGCTGCTCGATGTACTACGACTCTAACGAGTTTCCGAGTAGACTCCGAGAGCTCGAGTCTATTTGTGCGCTCCAGTCTGTTAGTCTAACGAGCGGCGCTCGAGTCTAGCAAATTCCTATGGTGTTGTGTGTTAATGTATGTTTGTTAAAAGCCAAATTTGAAGCACTTTCGATGAAACTTAGGACTGAAAGTAGGTACTTACGCTTGTTCAGTTCTGTTGACAATACACTAAAATAATAGAAATAACCTGATTCTGCTGCCAGGGTTGTCTCTTCAGAAGGCCATTCCTCAACAGTTACTTTTTTTTACAGTCTGGTTTGTTGTGTTGTTATTGTTCCGTACCCTAAGGGTAAATCGACTCGTGCAAACCGCTCTTTGCAGAACTTGGAATACTGCCTCTACCCTCTCTGTACATATATGATGGAAGTGTTTGTAAAAGAACATCCTGAATTGTTTGTAAAAGGCCGTGATTTGGGTAGATTTCGTAGGGACCCCGACAAACTAGTGCATGCGAGAACTATACAAACGGATTTTTTTTGCAAAAATTGTGTCTGTATATTTGTAAGAATTTATAATCAAATTCCATCTAGTATTAGAGAATTACTCACAAAATAATTTAAGACAAACTTGTATAAATTGCTGAATATGTATAATTTTTATAATGTTAATGACTATTTACAATTCAAATTTTAACCATAACATATTTACGACTCTTAATTTACGATTGTGACACTGGAGTAACTTATTAACTCCAATTTGCATGCCTTTTAAGATTGTCAAACATGTTTGGAAATAAAAAAATTGTTAACATCTTTACTACCATGTTTGTTGCAATAAATAATTTGAATTGGAATAAAAAAAGGGATCTACTATTAGGGTTCCATACGCAGAGGGTAAAAAAAGGGATCCTATTAATATTCCTCCGATATCTGTCCGCCTGTCAGCGGGCAGTATCTCATGAACCGTAATATTTCTGTTGCCGCTATAACAAAAAAAAAAAAAAATAAGGCGGTCGCGAAAAAAAAAATTTTGTACTACCCCATCGAATGAGGTATCCGTGCTCCGACGACTCGCGCTCGACTCGACTCTGGGTGTCTACTCTCAAAGTTCGATATATCGAAACGATACTATACGAAACATGCAAATGCAAAACTTCGTCCCTTGACAATACAGTAGAATATTGGTTGGATGAATTTTCAAACTGCCAGTACTTAGCATCCAACCAATATTCTACTGTATTGTCAAGGGACGAAGTTTTGAATTTGCATGTTTCGAATAGTATCGTTTCGATATATCGGACTTTGAGAGTAGACACCCTGAACTCGTGAGTCTTTTAGTGTTTTAGAGCACCGAGCACTGCAAAATGGTGTCGAGTTTATAAATGTAGACTCCCGGACTCGAGTTTTTTACAACACTGACTGTAGGTACACACGGCCGCACGTCAATAGATACACTTTTGGACCTTATGCTGTGGTAATAGAGTTGAAAAAGTTTCTCCGACGTGCGGTTGACCGTACATAGATATGGCTGGAGATGAAATATCTCCTTAATACAATATTTTAAATTAAGCTTTCAGTTCGTATACTCACTTGGAAGGGCGATTTATATCAGAGGTAGGGTCGCCGGCGCACATCACTCCGGGAAACCAATCATCGTTTTCTTGTTTACACTCTTCTAGAGGAATTATGGATTGGGAAGTGTATTTCAGTCTAAGTGATTTTTCTTTAGTCGAGTCCTAAGAAAAAAATATAAGAGGTAAATACTGGATTATTTTTGAACTCCTAGCCTTAATACTAAAAATGAAAATTACTAATAATGAAGAAAAAGAAGCGTTATTTTAGAATGTTCAATTTTCCAAAAGATACATGGGTTAAAAACTAGTATTTTTTGTTTATTAATACAAACTTTGCACAGCAGTAGTAGAATTTATGTGAAGGAGACGACCGCTTTTTTATCTTCTTTCGATCTATGTCTTTTTAAAAAGTCTATGGTTCAAGATCCATGTTCTGTGTAATATACAAATATTTGGCGAAGGGTCTAGAAAAAACCTTCGCCACTTTTCTGTACGTAGTAGTATGACACCTTCCTTAATTCAGTCGACTGACTGATTTAGTAATGTTTAGGAAGTTGTAAAAGAAAGAGGTTTAATCTACTCACGTGCTACGGTAAAAAATTGTTTTGAGTACATTGCTTTTGGGTACCGGTAGTACCCAAGTGCAGCTAGGCAACCTATCGAGCAACCAGCCGCTGCCGCGTTCTGCGCAACATTAGTTACGCGAGGTACTATGAAATTTACGCAACGTTTGTTGCGCAAAGCGCTGTACTGCACAGCGCTTTGCGCAACAAACGTTGCGTAAATTTGAGGCGCGAAGTGGTGCGTTAATAACGTCAATTTGATAATATTAATGGTTTTGAGCACTCTACTTCTCTTTTGATTGACGCTCAGACTGAAACAATAAACCACGCTCGCAAAAATAGCGTCTAAAGTCCACTTTACAAAAAAAGTTATTGTCAGTTTAATATTTACGTTGTCGGAAAGCGGATTTTTGCTGCTCGTGTTTTTATGTATAAGTGATATATTTTTCATAGAAGCTCATTACTCGGTGCTGTGACCACGATCGTATATCCCTAGCCAAGATCCCTAGTGACGGGAAGGGATAAAAATATGGCTTGTAAAGTGAGTGCTCAGTGCAAAATGTGTTTGTGTCGCTATAGGTCTGGAACAGGGTAGCCGGTTTTCAGCTCCAGTATTTTAAGGTAAGTTTATATTTTAAGAAGCTTAACGAGCTATTATCAAGTAAAAACATTGTCATTCTTGTCGAAAAAATACACTTTATGACAAAACCAATAGAAAAAACCATCGAAATTGTGGCATTGCAAAATTGCAAAATATTAACGAGCGTTTCAAGAAACCTAGCTCCAAGTTTTATTTTTAAGAATGCAAGCCCTAAACGACCTTTGTTTATGGCATCCGGTATCCGACATCCGGGATTTCGACTGGGACTGGTTCGGAAGTCAATTTATGCGTATTCTGGCGAAAACCCTAGCAATCTACTGAAAAAACACGTGAGTGGTCTTACTGAATTACACTTGACTGAATCATTCAGTTGACTGAATTTAGGAAGGTGTAATATGTACTAAAGGAACATGTGGATATAGTTAGGGATAAAGTGTCCTTTTTTAACTTTTCAAAGAATTATATAACTAATGTTGCCGGTGACGCGTTGTAAATGTTCGTTATTAGTCTGAATAAAGATTGTATATAAATGACTTTTGTCAATAGGAATTTTCTTTATGATATCACAGTCAGTCGTGGGTCTGTGGTAGTGGGTAGCGTAGCTAGTAAAGCCTAGTACTCACGACCTATGATAAAATGAAATTGGCGAATCAAAACTGTTGGCCGCCTAATGTAACTTGAACATAAGAACGTAGGTACTATTTTATTTTATAATCTTACATTGACCACCCCCCATCCACATACTTCAGCGAGTCGCAATTCGAAAGGGAACTCGCTGGTGATGACCACGCGCTTGACGTGGGAGGCTTCGTCGAGAGGTAGGTCCTCGAACAAAAAAAGCAGAGATATATCATTCGTTACTCTGATTGCGTCGTAATTCGCGTGAGTGTAATGATTTCTCACTGTTCGTAGAATCTCCGTCTGCAAAGCATTTAAATATATGTGAGATGGGAGTGCTTCTGCACGAAAATATACCTAGGTGGGTAACCGCTAGAGATATCTACTCGAGCGTTTTCCGGGCTACAGAATGTGCTTCCGTGATCCCCACCAGAAAGGTGACGCCCAAAATGTCTGACCCTACCACTGAAACCTTTTAGCCTCTCCCTAGTATTCTAGCATAAAAAAGTGTGGTAGAGAAGATGTTTTATCTCTGGCCGTGTCTATGTACACCTGCTAGAAAAAAAACTGGCCAAGTGCGAGTCGTACTCGCGTACCGAGGGTTCCGTACCACTAAGGCAAAATACCGTGTTATGGACGCGCAGTCACGCAGAAGTGTGTTAAAAACGCGCGAGTCTGACTCGCACTTGACAAGTTTTTTTTATTTTTTGTTATTGTATAGCTATATAAACATACCAATTTTCTCGCTTGTAGGTGTTCCCGTTTTTAATAAAGAGCTAAAACAAAAATCGAGCAAAAGTTGCTTAAAAACCGGTTTTTAGTAGGGGAGCCCCCTTACATTCATTACTTTTTTGATTTTTAGTATTTGTTGTTATAGCGGGAACAGAAATACATAGTCTGTGAAAATTTCAACTGTCTGTCTAACCCATAAAGCTGCCGTTATTCATAATCTAAGGTCTAACCTGTTACGGCAGCGTTGCGTTTGCGAAACCCACGGAAAAAGGGCTGGGTACTATCCTACAAACTTTATTTAAGTATTTATTTATTTATCTAACTGTTTATATTTGCTGCTTTCTTAGTTTTTTATAAGAAATTGTAGTTTCCCTGATTTCAAATAAAAAGACCAGTTCCGGTTTGTTTAAGAATTAGGCTAGGCATCGATTTCTTGAGATCTTTGGTAGCCGGGAAGCTTTGTTTATTGTGATATTTGTGCCGGAATCTCAGGCCAATTTTAAGAGCATTTTCATTCTATACCTAAAATTTTTTAGAATGGCAAACGCTTACCAACACGTTTTGCAGCCATAGAACCAGACAAACTACCACGAACCAGACGAACCAAAGTATATTTGACCGAAAAAATAACATTGTTTTACAAACTTGTTTCTTCTGACAGCTTTAGCAGATTACTATTAATCATGGAGCACAATAGCCTTGATATAGCTGCAAAATGTATTGCTAAGCTTTTGCCATGCAAAATTTTTTTAGGCATACCTGTATTAGTGACTTACTTGTTCTAAGTCTGCATGTCCCGCCATGATGTATATGATATGTTTTTTTAAAAGTTTCTCTGGAACGCAGTGAGCGGCAGTTAGTAAGATTTTCTGGTTAAGCACTGACGCACCACAATAGAACGTTAAACTAGGGTGCAGAAACATGGCCACTGCATGAGGAAATCTGTTAATGTCCGTAAAGTTACCACCGACTATATAACCTTCCATCGATGCATTATGTATATGTACATCTGTAGCCTTACTCTCGCATGTACATGTACATTTTAGAGCAACTGTCACTGTAGGAACTATCCGAGCTACGTAGTATATCAAGAGAGCAAACATTGCTTTTGTGAGGCCAATAGAAAAACCTGTAAAAACTGAATTGCATTTTAATTGACATTTAAAATTACACTCACTTTATTTTGCAGGAAGTAGGTAATTTGGTACTCACTTAACGATCATAAATTTCCCAAATTTTATTGCAGTAAGGTTTCATTCGATGATGAACAAACTCATTATAGTAAGAGCGCCCGGCGCCCCCCCACGGAGTGATTTATTTCCTCTATGGCCCCCCCCCCGCATCTTGCAAGGTATTTTTAGAGAGGGTAGGTTTCTTGTTTATCTTTTTTATTTTTAAAATAAAAAGAAGGTAGATTAAAAACATTCCCAATTGCGCATGCGCTCTTCCCATTGCGTCAAACTCGCCGGTCTATTCTCATCTTCCTCTGAAGAATAAATAACACGACATTTTTGTGTTCTTTTTGACAAATTTCTTTCCAATTTCTTTACTTTCTGCTTAATTTCTTACTCACTGTCGTAGCATTCTTCTGGTTTCCTTTTTCTCCCCATAGTTGAAAGCAAAATAAAGTTGTTAAACTTAAGTGGCAAAAAATCAAAAATGTTTTGCGGGGACACGTGCGTATTCAGCGCTCAACGGGTCTCATGTCTCATACAAATGACGCTTCCTATGAATTTTCAATGTAGGTGTAGATAAAAATCCAGTGTTGTTTAGCACGTGAAACAAAAACGAAAGTAGTGGCAACGTCAACAACTTTCGACTCACATGAACAATAATTTAATTTTAAGAAATAAATATATTAAGTTGATTAGGGTTCCTTACCTCAAAAGAAAAAAACGGAACCCTTATAGGATCACTTTGTTGTCCGTCTGTCTGTCTGTCAAGACCCTTTATCTCACGAACGGGTAAAGGTATCAGGTTGAAATTAATACCATACATTAGGATCCATGAACCACACAAGATCTGAAAATTTAAATTTTTTACAACGACGCAATCAAAAGATATGGTTTATGTCCTCATCTCCATACATTTATTCAAAAATGCAAAACCTACAGGGTACTTCCCGTTGACCTAAAATTATGAAATTTGGCAAGAAGCTAGGTCTCACAGTACAAATAATGGGAAAAGTCTGAAATCATATTCATATTTATTTGCATATTGTACAGTGAAAGGATCATAAATTTATGTATAAGTGCTAGTACAATAACCCTGTTGAGGGTGTCGCAATAATGGAGTACACAATTAGCTAATTCCAAAATAAAAACAGTAGAGTCAAACATATCTCAAGACGTAATACATAGCAAATTCAATTTCATAGTCAATAAATACAATAACAAAATAATACTCTTTTAAAAATGCGTCATATAATACTAAGGCTTAAAACTAAAATCCAAAAATTAACATTCCCTACATTCATTAAATATTACAACTTTTCTAACAACTAATGTTAACCAATTGTGGTGAGCTCCCGGTTTAAGAACATTCATATAAGAGAGGGGTCAAGCTCAGAACAAAAACCTCCTTGCTTCGCTCGGAGGTCAAATTTCTTTGGGGTCAAGTTGGATGGTCGCGGAGGCGATTTTTGTTTTAGTTCTATTTAAAAACGGGAACACTTACAAACTTGAAAATTGGTATGTTTATAGTGCATAAGCTATAAAATAACAACAAATAATAAGATTTGGTCAAGCGCGTGTCGGACTCAAAAAATGTAGCACATTAACTTACTGAAATTTCAACTAATACAATTATGTTTATGTGGTGGTACGGAACCCTCAGTGCGCGAGTCCGACTCGCACTTGGCCGGTTTTTTTTTTCTATTTCATGATTTAATATAATATTCATGATCCCCTTGATAATGAAGAGCAAGAGGGAAATTCAATCTTCACTGGCAGGCAACACTAATAAATGACAAAAACATAACCTTAATTTGAGCATGTGAACTGTGATGAAAATTGTGTGTTTTTTGGATAAAATGTGCAGTGATTTGTTTAAAAAGTGCTCAAAGTTTGGAATCACGCCGTTCTGGAATCAATTTACAAAGATTTTTACGAAATTTAGAGTTTATTTTCGATGCCCGGAAAAACAAATATTTTTCGATGAGTTTTCCTGCCATTTCATATTTCCAGTATATTGTTGAACTGTAGGGATTATCAGAGCAGATTATTGTAGGTAAATCAATCTAGATCTGCTAGCAATAGGAATATGGTCATAATTTGTGTTTACAAATGAACTTTACTGAATGTTTGTTTCAGGTCTAAAGCGCTATGATGATGTTTTGTTGGCAACAAATAACATGGTCTTATTCACGTAAAGTTGAAATAATAAATCACAGGAAATATGCAAAATAAAAACAATTTGAGTTTTTGAAATCGACTTGTTTTATTTTTTAACATAAACTAAAGCAAGAGATATAAGAGGAACTCGCTCTCGCAAATACCTATTTAACGTTGATAGGTATTCGCGCGAGCAAGTTCCCCTTATATCTCAAACTTTCATAATTTTCTTGCAATAAGCAACGCTCACTTAAATTTCCCGCTTTTAAATTAGTTCACTGCTTAACAACGGCGACACTGTAGTATACGTGTATTTCGCTTCTGATTGGTCTGCACTTTGTTTTCTTCTCTCGGTTAGAGAGTAGTATATTATTCCTTGATGAAGCTCGGGGTGAAGCTGACCGACCGACGAGTATGAGGCAGTGGGGAGAGCGCATGCGCATGTGGAAATATTTTTATTCTACCTTCTATTTATTTAAAAAATAAATAAGGTAAACAAGGAACCTACCCTCTCTAAAAATAACGTGCAAGTCTTATGCGTGGGGCGCTCCTACGACATGTAAACAATAAATTGCAAAGAATGAAGCTGTGAAACATATTAATATTTTTCTGATCAAATTAATCTCGACTCGAGCGAGCTGGATTCTAGTTTTTTACGCATGGATAACAAACTATTGCTAATACCAAGATATTTGGAGAGATTAGACTTTAAGACGCGAGTTGTAGGATGCCAGTTTTTCAAGCACGTATCACTAGTGCTTGAGTGATTGATCAATATGTTCGAATGTGGACCTAACTAAAAAAAACATCCATTTTCGTGACATCCACGTAACCCTGAATCACAGCCTGAATATGGCTGATGTTCAGCCATATTCAGGCTGTGATTCAGGGTTAATACTTCTTCCTGTTTCAACCATTTTAGAGCAGCGCCCTCCAGCGGTTGGAATAGTCTATGTGTCGCAGGCAAATTTTCTAATTCGTCATTTTACATTTTGCCTTGACATTCTACAAAATGCCGAATTTTTTTTAATTTGTCATTTTACATAATGTTGCGGCATTTCACAACACGGCGCATAATTCGTTGTGGTCAGACAGACAATAACCTAAAAGGTTGGGTTTCCCGTCGCTAACGAATCTAGATGCACTAATCTGCCGGTGCCGTTTTTCAACTTGCCGACCAACGTTTACAGTTTACCCGCCGTTTGTAAACGGCGAATTATAAGATTTGCCTGCGACATGTATCGCAAATAAGTGTAAAATTACTTTTGTACAGGATATAAGAAAAATAATTATGCTAATAATTATTTCTCATCTTATTACCGATAGTGTATGAACAAAATAATCTAAAACAATTCCTTGTATATTAGCTGCTAAGAGTTGGAGACTTGATGTCCTGGCCCATACAGGCCTTGTCTCTAGTTTAGGCAGCAGTCTCACACAATTTAGTAATACTAAGTATAAAATTCTGTCAAATTGTGGCGAGAAAATAAAAAACTTATTATTATTAATCACGGATGTTTGTTCAAGAAGCTAGGGACATACGAGTTTGGATGTCTCTTTTGTAATCCACCTTAGGAAGTAGGTCGTATTGGTGTAGAAGGTTAGTTCTGGCTTTTCGTCAACCCGGTACGAAACCAACCCAATGACATCTAATCTTGCAGTCACCAAACCACTTCCAGAGTCACCGCTGCACAACAAAAAGCCAAAAATGTAGGTATACCTCGCTTTACACCCCACCGTACAGGGCTTTTTACACCCCGCTTATGATAGAGGGAATACACAAAATCATTATTCATTCATCATCATCATATCGTGAGGGTTGCAAGGTCGATGACTGACCTCAGAGTTGTTGAGCCGCCCAAGACCTCTGACATGGCTCATTAACGACTACATCTGTAGATAGTAGACGGGACCAACGGCTTAACGTTAATAATTAATTATTCATTAATAAATAAAGATATCCCCTCATACTCATATTCTATGAAAATTTTAATTGGCAACCCTATTTAGTTTTAAAAGAATCCCTTTAAAGTTCAGAGTGATAAACAGCGCCGAAGGTTCTTTTTATGGTGAAAAGGTAGTCTAAAAAATCAGCCAAGTGTGTGTTACAAGATGAGTTATAAAATTACAGATTAGTTAAATATATAATGTATAGTCCTCCTCTCTCCTTTGTTGAATTGCGGTGCCCTAATAGCAGGGTCCACATTATACTGGATTAACAGCAAATAAATTGAAATTGAAATTGACTTGGCTTATTTAGGGTTCCGTACACACCAGTACTGAACTGCCACCGTTTGCAGCCCTTCTGTGCTACGCATTTGACCGCAAAATCAAGTTGGTTATAATAGGAAAAATGGGGGAATTTAAAAGAAGAAATCTGATTAATTAATATATTGAAATTTGATAATATACGTATAGCGCGTTAGCGTAATATTATATATTCTTTGGTATAGCTGTGTGCAGGCTACCTTTGGCTCTGGAAGTTATTATCTGAGCATGGGTGACAGGCGGAGAGCCAGTGAATGATACGCTATCCCACCTGCTGCGACAAATTTTTTAGGGTTCAGTACCCAAAGGGTGAAAAACAGGACCCTATATTATGCCTCCGATGCCTGTCTGTCGGTCTGTCTGTCTGTCAGCGGGCTGTATCTCATAAACCGTAATAATAGGTCTTTACCTATGAAATTGCCGTTTTGTATGGCGAATTTTACGAGTAGGTAAACTCAATTTTCAGTACTAACATTTTTGCATTTTTCTTAGGAATTATAAATCCAATTTTTTTTATTTTTTTGAGAATTATTGGAAAGACATTAAGCTAGTAGAAGCTTAAATTTAATTTTCCAAAAATATTATCTGTAAAATAACATAACAAATCTAATGATGAAATCGGACGACATTTAAGAGGAACAATTTTCGAACCTTTAATTTTATATATCAAACTAAAAATAAAATCTTTATCTTATGCGTAAATTGATAACAAATGAAAAAAATAGCATTAGAATTATAGGAATTATGATCTCATTAATCTGTAAGAAAATTTCGGCAATTTCATTTCATTTATTTTATTTTTCACCTATTAGATAGAGAGTTTAAATTTTCACTGATTATGTATTTCTATGTTGCCGCTATGACAACAAATAATAAAAATAAAAAAACCGGTCAAGTGCGAGTCGGACTCGCGCGCCGAGGGTTCCGATATACCTATAGTATTTTTGGAAGTAATAAAGTCCATTTTCAGGACCGCAAATCTAAATTTGTTTGTAAAGGTTTTTTGCAGATTTCTGAAAAACTGTGCAACTTAGAAAGATCGTTTTATTTTTGCTGTAAAGTTTACATAAACCTCTGTCAACTGTAATTAATTCAGATTTTCCCTTACTCAAACTTCGGAGATAAGGGGGGGGCAATGGTATTTTTTTTGACATTTTTCATCATAACTTGAAAACTAAGAAACTTAAAAAAATACAAAAATATATTTTAAAATGTACAAGTAAAGCCCTTTCATATGATACCCCACTCGACCTAGTAGCGACAATTTGAAATTTGGCCCCCCCTATTTTGGCCCCCTTTACATTAATAATCATACTTTTTTCAAAAAATTTTCATGTGCAATTAAGTTGGGCAACTATATTCTAAAACTATTCCAAATTTCAGCTCGATAGCGTAAGTGGTTGCTGAGATATAGAGGTGTGACAGACAGACGGACAGACAGACAGAGCGGCACCATAAGGGTTCCTTTTTTTACCATTTTGGTATCGGAACCCTAAAAACGATAAATTAATGGGGGCTTCCCTACTAAAAACGTGTTTTTAGGCGATTTTTGTAAAATTTTTGTTCTAGCTATATCGTTAAAACGAGAACACCTACAAGCGAGAAAATTGGTACGTACCGACCGACTCGCACTTGGCAGGTTTTTTTTTTGAGTTCTGCTCATTAACGGTCAAAGCCAAACTTAGCCTGCGCGCGCACGCTATACCTATTACGAGTAGTAAAAGTATCACCAAATTTCAAGTTCATAGGTCTGAGAAATTATAAATTGTTCGGAGCATTCACTCGGAATTCATTCCATTTTTTTGCGCTCCCATCCCCTAGCTGTATGGGAGCCTCCCTTAAAAAATTTAAAATATTTTTTGACAATTTGTATGGCTTGGGAGAACTCCCGATTCTTACGTACGGTGCACAGGCTTGGTCTTTGACAGAATATCAAAGATCCAGGCTCACGGTTTGCCAACGAGCAATGGAGCGCAGTATGCTGGGTCTGAAGCTTACTGATCGGGTCAGAAACACCATACTGCGCTCTACAACACAAATAGCCGACGTAGCCTATACCGCCGCCAAGCTCAAATGGGACTGGGCAGGCCACGTGTCCCGTATGTCGCCGGACCTATGGGCGAAGACCACCACTACCTGGCAGCCGCAAACCGACAAAAGGCGTCGAGGCCGACCAAGGCGCCGATGGCGCGATGAACTTGACACCTTTTGCAAGCTCTGGCAAGGGCGGGCTTTAGATAGGGACCAATGGAGGGAAGAGAGAGAGGCCTTTGCCCAGCAGTGGGACATTATAGGCTAGATAAGATAAGAAGAAGAAGATAAGATTGTATGGCTTTAAGTAAGCATGATGCTTATGCTGTGTTAATTTGAAGACCGTAACTTCAATCGTTTGGCTGTAAAACCTGTGTGACAGACGACGGACGGACGGCCACGTGAGTGGGCTCCGATTGGACCCTTCGGGTACGGAACCCTAAAAAGGTTTGGGACTTACGCAAACGGATAGTCACGTGCAGAACCACTGCTCGCGCAAAAAGTGCCTGCCATCAAACTGTTCCATTTATCACACGAGCGCGCGCTCCACAGTCTTTGTGTCACGTATTTTAGTTTTACTGTCCTCGCTTGGCGTTCCTGTTAACATAATCATCAAATAAATGTTGCATATTTCAAGCAATATTACACACATAATCATTATTATCATAACGTCCCATGAAACGTCTACTGCAGTACAGGAAGTTCCCTCCAGAAGTCCAGTAAAAACGCCTGGACAATTTGGTGGGGAAGTACCAGAATCATCACGCATGTTAGCGTTGCGGCTGGCCTGGGAGGTAGATACCATGGACCGCGCTTGTAAGTGACCGCAGTGTGTAAGATGGTACGATACACAGAAGTATGATGTTGCTCATCCTCCAGTTCATAATCTCTTTAGTCCCGCGTTTAACGACACCCACGGGTAGATATAGGTTCTTTATTTTTCTTTGTAATTACGAGTATATTGTGATGTCTTAGTAAAAATATTTTTTTTCAGATTTCTGATTAGACGGTCACATGATATTTACAATAATATTACTTCGAGAGTAAAGGGCTGGAGGAGCATTGCCTCTTTGGATTGTGAGGTTCAATCTACACTCTATCTAGGCACTGTCTCTATCCCACTCATATTATCTTAATTAACGAAACAGATTTATAAGACAACAAGTATGAATAAGGACGTTCCACGTGGAATGCTTAGATAACTGTTGCTATCTAATCCAAATCAAAAGTACTGAAACGAGAGCCCGCATGAGGAATAATAGAAGTGGATGATGCAAAAGCGTATCAGGATCACGTAGAAAGTGATGGATGTGATCTTTCCCTACACCTTTGGTAAACAGGCCGGGTTGCATGTTTGTGAATACGTTCGTTCATTGTTAAGTTGTATGTATCATCATATCAGCCGAAAGACGTCCACTGCTGGACATAGGCCTCCCCTAAAGATCTCCTTGACGACCGGTCCTGCGAGAAAGACGAAGCGTTGGCAGGCCCCCCACAAGGTGGACCGACGATCTAGTCAAGGTCGCGGGAAGCCGCTGGATGCGAGCAGTTGTAGGTATATTTATACATTAATTATGATGATGACTTGTAGAAGACTCCAAGTCAAAGTGAGTGAGAAAAATGATTCTACGAGCAGTTCTAAGTCTAGAATCGGGTTTTTTAAAATAATGATGTTTCGGTCAATTTGGTTCCTGTTTCCATACGTCTGAAGTAACAGACATACATCCATCGCCATCGCTTTTCTAATCTATAAACATGCTGGTCAGTCGTGTAATAATATTCATGAATTTTGTACCTTAGGTTCCAATCTCTTTGGTTTTACCGCTAGTTCTCAACGTAACAGAATTTAATGGTAAAAACCGGTCAATTGCGAGTCAGACTCGCGCGTCGAGGGTTCCGATATACCTATAGTATTATAAGAGTTTAAAAAAATGTCTAGTCTCAGTCGAATACAAAAATATAGGTATTTTAAAAGCCCTTTCATATGATACCCCACTCGACCTAGTAACGACAATTTGAAATATTACCCCCCCCTATACATTCATAATCATAATTTTTTATAATGCTTTCAATTAAGTTGAGCTTGAAAACTAAAGTACTCCAAATTTCAATGATTGGTTGTTGAGATATAAAGGAGTGACAGACGGATAGACAGACAAAGTCGCACTATAAGGACAGAAAGCTGTCCATTGACGCGGAGCGAGGCAGCTCCGCTCCGCTCCAGTGGATAGGGATTTGCGAGCTAGTTTAAAAATTCATACATTTTCGAAAGCGGCGCGTGGTAGCAACGGTACGAAATGTTGAAGCGAGACGGTGGAGCGGGGCAGCGGAGTGAGGCGGCAGGGAAACGGACCACGGGGATGGGAATATGGAATAGTGCTGCGGGAAGAACAATCAGTCAGTCAGGTAGAAAGTCAGTCAGTCAGTCCGCAACTCCACTTCGCAATACTAGCTCGCTCCGCTCCGCTGGCTCGCTCCGCGTAAGTGGACAGACACAGTTCACAACTCCGCTCCGCAATACTCGCTCGCTCCTCTCCGCTGCCTCGCTCCGCTTCAATGGACAGGCAACCTAAGGGTTCCTTTTTTTACCATTTTGGTATTGGAACCCTAAAAACTTACGTTAACAACCCCCCAGCCAGCAATCGTCGCCATGCTAGCCCGTGGGAAAGAACTGCGGATGATGGCCCGCTGCATTAGCGGGCCTAAAGGCAAGTTTCCGTTAAGCATGCATATAGCTATATCGTGAAATAACGTCTCTTCGTCAAAGTCTTCGTGGATCTTTGTTTTAACCACCAATTTGGTTACTTTCGCCTGAAAGTTTGGGTCATCATCATACGACTGATCTTCCACCAGTGCTTTGCGTAGGAGCTAAGCTGTGAACTTGCAAAATTACGGATTGCTCCATTTTCCTAGCTTGTCAAAAGCGCATGTCCTATTATTGGTTGCAATTTTCCAGTTCACAACTTATTAGCTCCCTCGCAAAGCACTGGGGGACAAGTAGCCTAACATTCCAAAGAATACGTCTACTTGAAGCTCCCCAAAATTGTTTACCGGAAGAAAGTTTAGTATATTCTGGGAAGAGCCGTAACCACCACGTTTGTTAGCGTTGCTGCTTGCACGCACAATAGACCGCTGCTATTGGTGACCGCAGCATAAATGGTACGATCCGTAGAAAAACGTTGCTGCCTATCCTCCACTTCAAGACCCCTTATAGTCACCTTTAATGACACTCAAGTTCACGGGAAAGAATGGAGATGGAGAAACTATTCTTAGCCGTCACTACACGGAGTTTGGGTACTAATTAGTTATGTTTTTCGGTATAGAGGTAAGCCACTCAGAAAATTTTGCCTTGCGATGGCGTGACCTAATTCCATTGACTGAAAGGAGAACCGTATAAGGCAACATGTCAGCTCCACACCAGTGCCGTCCTTAAGGTCCAGTGAAACGTGCAAGTTACCTTCTACCATGGACGAATAATAATAAGACTGACAATCCCCATACTAGAAAACGTAACCCGGAAAGGCATAAAACTCATAGAAACTAGTAGTAAGGGAGATGAAAAATATTTCGCTATATGATTTGCACATATTTCATATCGCTAGAGATGATAGTTTAGATTATTACAAATTGATTTGGTTCAGTAAAGTTTTTCTGTCCGTCGCTGCGTTTTTGAGTTTCAGCTTTTCAAAAATGTAAAAAAAAGAAGGGTACTAAATCATTTGCTCATGTCTGCCAATAGAGCTGCTGGTCAGAAACATCCTAAAAATTAAAGAAATCGAAGAGGCAGACGTATAGGGCTCTGCATTATCACGGGAAGTACTAGTAAATATGTAAAAAAAAAGGCTCTACTAAACCATTTGCTCATCATTCTAGTTGCTTTTATTCGCTTCAATTGGTTTCACTGAAGACAACAAAAAATTGGCAGACGATTTACTCTCTGATTTTAAGAAATATTAATTTTTATAAATTCGTACTAAATCAATCATATCCCCAATATAGGGTGCGTCCTAATTCACTTTCTTCTTTCAAGTAGACAAGGCTTATAATGAACGCGGGTGGGGGCGCTGGCTTGTATAAGGAGAACACTCAAAAGTGACGTTTCACAAGGTGGCGGTGTTAGTTCCTTTTTTCGCCACGTTCATAATAAGCCTTGTCGCACTTGTACATAGATAATTTCGTTTCACACAGAAAAAAATAAACACCGGTAATAAATTGCGTAGGAATGGAACGCTAATTAAAAAGTTGATATCTAAATGGGTCCCACGTTACATCCGCGATCCGCGATCCAGCGATCCGCTGAGATGCAGTTATAAGAAAGAAAGAGAAAGCTATAGGACCATAGACTAGGTGTATCTATGGTGTGTCTATGGTCCTATAGCTTTCTCTTTCTTTCTTATAGCTGCATCTCTACCGGATCGCAGGATCGCGGATGTTACGTGTGCGGGCACCCAATGTGTGAAGGAAACGTCGGGTGCCCGCACACGTTAAATCCGCGATCCTGCGATCCGGTAGAGATGCAGCTATAAGAAAGAAAGAGAAATAATAATGATCGCGAAGTCTGATCGCGAAACTGTTTGACCATGGCGGGGACCCAATATCGTTCTTATCACAGATTAAATATACTTTCGAGTGGTAGAAATGTTCAAGGGTAGAAATCCAACACGGGCTCTACACGACGAGCCGCAAAAGGCGTTCACACGTTGGCCGTGCCTTTATTTCAAATAAGTGCGTAGGAGCAGAGGGACGTTTAATTTTATTCTAAATAAGTAAAAATAACATTTTTTTTTTTCAAATATGGTGCAGCTGGAAACAAAACTTAAAAGCACTGTATAAGTATATTTCAGCGGCAGCGATAGTCTCCGCGTATACGTCCATCTTGCTTGCTTCACAGACCTACACGGAATGAGCCGCACCAACGTGTGAAAGCTGTCAACAAGCTTGCCGAGCCGGCGCGGCAAACGGTTGGGCCAACGTCTACTGGGTGCTCAAAACGAGTGGGTCAGACCCATTGACGTAAGAAAAACGCTGCGCTTCTAACGCCCCCTGGCGTAGTTTCCAAAATCTTTGGTCAGACAGAATTCACAGGTATAAATATTCAAAAATAGCGATATCACTGATTCGTATACGAATCTTGCAAATACGAACGCTTCAAAAATGCGTCTCCTGAGACTGCAACTGCTATGTCTTTGATTGATGTCATCCATTCAAATCTTGACAGAACTTTGAACAAATGAACATGAAAAAATTATGTATCAAAATACCAGCCAGCATCTTACTAAAAAGGTTGCTTTGAAAGTAGCCAATGCTTTAAAAAAAACCGGCTGAGTGCGAGTAGGACTCGTGCACAGAGGGTTCCGTACCACCACATAATCATAATTGTATTAGTTGAAATTTCAGTAAGTTAATGTGCTACATTTTTTGAGTCCGACATGCGCTTGACCAAATTTTATTATTTGTTGTTATTTTATAGCTTATGCACTATGAACATACCAATTTTCAAGTTTGTAAGTGTTCTCATTTTTAAAATATAACTAAAACAAAAGTCGCCTTCGCGACCATCCAACTTGACCCCTATCTCATATAAATGTTCTTGAAACGGGAGCTCACCACAATTGGTTACCATTAGTTGTGAGAAAAGTTGTAATATTTAAAGTTGAATGTTTATTAAAGTAGTAATGGCATGAACGTCAAACGAGTGACAAAATTTAAATATCTGGGACATATTATTACCGAAGACCTTAAAGACGATGACGATATTGAGAGGGAGCGTAGGGCTTTAGCGGTTAGAGGCAATATGCTGACTCGCAGGTTCTCCCGTTGTACTGAACAAGTGAAAATTACGCTATTTAAAGCATACTGCCAGAACTTGTACACGGGGAACCTGTGGGTTAGGCATACTAAGAGGTCGCTGGACTCCATACGCGTCCAGTATAATAATATATTCAGAATGATGCTGGGACTGCCCCGTTTCTGTAGTGCGTCAGGGATGTTTGCTGAGTATCAAACAGATGGCTTTGCAGCCATAATACGCAAAAAAACAGCATCCCTGATCAACAGATTGCGGGGTAGTCGTAACATCATTCTGTTGACCATAGCTGACAGATATACGTCGCCGCTATGGAAGTGTGTGGTGCGGAGGGTGATGATCACAGAAACAAGATCGTTTCTTTGATCGCCCTAGCCCCGGAAGCTTTTGCTAAATTTTTTGTCTTATATAGTCTAACATAGTTTTAAGATATTACTAACATTTCTATGGATCTAAGAAGTCCGAAATAAACAATTTTTATTTTATTTTTTATTTAATGATTTCAGACTTTTCCCATTATTTTTACTGTGAGACCTAGCTTCTTGCCAAATTTCATAATTTTAAGTCAACGGGAAGTACCCTGTAGGTTTTGCTATTTTGCATAAATGTATGGAGATGAGCCTCATCGAGGACATAAAATGCCATATCTTTTGATTGCGTCGTTGTAAAAAATTGAAATTTTCAGATATTGTGTGGTTCATGGAGCCTAATATATGGTATTAATTTCAACCTGATACCTTTACCCGTTCGTGAGATAAATGGTCTTGACAGACAGACAGACGGACAACAAAGTGATCCTATAAGGGTTCCGTTTTTTTTTATTTTGAGGTACGGAACCCTAAAAATAAAAAATCAGAGGCACAGTAAATACATGGGCTTATCAGGAGTATGGAAACTAAGCCTAATTTTAACCGACTTCAAAAAAGGAGGAGGTTCTATGTTCCACTGTATGTATTTTTTTTATGTATGTCCACCTATTTTTCCGTCAAGTGTTAACGATTTGCAAAATTACTTTTTTATCCGAAAGGGTATACTCCTGAGTTGATCACCATTGTCACCAAGTCAGGATCTGATGATGGGATCCTAGGGAAATCGAGGGCAACCCTCAAATTTTATAGGCACGTATAACGTTTTTCATATATTTTTCAAAGCTACACAAGTATTTGCGTCTAGTAATCATCATCTCATGTTGATGGTCTGATGATGGAAGGTCCAACTCCTTAACGGTTAGGAGTTGGAGGATAATTCTTCAAAATTTTAGTCACGTATTGATCGAAAGTTTGAAGCGCTCGTGGCCCAGTGGAATTTGGTCTTTCTTTGCGATCTCTAAAATTAAATAACGTTAGTCGTGGTGTGTGACCGCTAGTGGCACAACAATAAGAACGTTCTGTCAAATAATAGAACGATTTTCAAAATTCTTTTTTATCCGACCAAACATACTTCTGAAGTTGTCCCATGGCCACCAAGTCAGGATCTCATTATGGGATCCCAGGGAAATCGAAAGCAACGCTCAAACTTTATAGGCACGATTACCTACGTGTTTTAAAAACAACGCGTTAGGTAAATAATGCAAAATCTCTCAGGTGAAAGCTCTACACAGGAAATTGAACATCTTAGAGATGCCATGCCATGGAACGCACGGCATTGTACACGTAGAGACAAAACCAGTGTAACCTGTAGTCAGCCGAACCAGCGCTACGCTGAACTTGTTTACTATTATAGTACCTGGGCGACCGAGCTTCGCTCTAGAATAGCCGCCTCAACCTGACAATATCATCGGGTGAGCAAGCTATGCTACTCAAACCCAGGTGGCGCTGTAAGTTTCTTAAACGCACTAAAACGCGCAAAGAAATGATTAAAAAGACGGTGAAAACGAATTTTCCCAGACATGAGACCTAGCTAGATCGATTTATCGCCCCGAAAACCCATATAGTAATTTTCATCAAAATCGTTAGAGCCGTTTTCGAGAAACCGATTACAAATATAAATATTGCTTGAATATTCTGTGGCTACGTTACAAACGCCTAAAAGAAAATACTCGCTCAAGGTCAAATTGTTTCCACCGAAGTGCGTACCTGTCTATAAGTTGGTTACTTATTACTGACCATCAATTTTAGAGACTATCCATGAAATGCTCGAACTTTTTTAGAGACATCATGATTGTAGTGATATGACAACACTACGTCATTCGTGCTTCGGAAGGCCTTTCAGTCGTTTGTCCTTACCACTTTGAAGGAGTGATCATCAGGTCAGTAATTTAGATCAGTTAGGGTTACCAACCACCTTTTGGTGCCTGTACCTTACGATGTTTGCTTAACACTAAAACTTGTAAAATAAACATATTTATAACAAAAACTACACACCTCCTTCAAAGTATTTCAAGGTTTCTATTAGCGCTAAAAATTATAAATTAACCGTAGCAGTTTATAACCAAGAACTAAGTGAAGTATTTTTTTTGTAATTTTTTTGTCGTACTTTAGGGAAAGTTGTTAAGTTCTATGGTCAGAGTAACACACTCAAAGGAACGCAGTTGATTAGGAAGTACCCTATACAACGTGTTAACGGAATAAGCGAAAGGTACTTAGAAGGAGGATTATAGAAACAATTCCTCACTAGGTGGTGTAGGCGTTTTTCTATGGTTTGACAGGTTATTTTGAATGTTTTCTATGGATCATCGATGATGGGGTTGTGACATGTTGGCAGATGTCATCCCCTACTAAAATAAATTAGCAAGGTATCTATTCCGAGCGAAGCAAGGAGGTCTGAAATCTTTGAGCGAAACTGAGAAAATAGTTTATTCAGAATCGAGAGTGGAATCAATTTCACGGGTTTTTGAGGGGGGTGATTTTTTAAAATTTTTATTTCTTAAATTTTTATTACTTAAATTTTTGCCGCTTCTATTCTAAACATTTCTATGGATAAGCGCGCTGCCGACCGGTGCCGCGCGGACCATGAGCGGTGAAGAGGGGAGGGAAGCGTGCGCGGACTAGAACAACGATAAAACTAGAACTATGATGAAACTTTAAAATAACAATATCAAGAAAAAAAAATATTTTAAAATTTTTTTTACGGGAATGGATTTATTTTAATAAAAATCAGTTAGGTTGTATGAGGGTTTCGCTTATTCCATTAACACGTTGTATAGGGTGACTTTTAATTAGTTCTCGATAGCAAAAGATATGCATGTACTCATGATACTGAAAAACTATTCCTAAGGAAAATTGGTCGAATTACGAAAAACCCAATTTGACCTCCATCACCATCTGCTGATGCAGTTTCTTTGGGAGATCAAAACTTGATTTTCGTATTTCGACCTATGTTCCTTAGGGAAAGTTATTCAGTATCAATTCATACCTTTTTCTATCAAGAACTAATTAAAAGTCACCCATTTACTTATATTTTAGTACTGGCCCATCGGCACGTTACACTGTCCCCAACAAGGAGGTTTTAATCCACGCTACGCTCTAGGAAGGAGAGATGAATGGCCAAAAAAAGCGTGATGACGAGTATATCCAATAGTCGCGGTGGCATCTCTTTCACACTGTAGGGTGACCTAACTATTTTACGCTTGGGGATGTAATATTATTAAAGCCCTCTGGAACAGCAGCTTCATTTTTAATATTTTATTTGGCAGGATATTATCCTTTAGTTTCTACCTGATAAGTTGTGCTTCCCTCGGCAACAAAGTGTTTCGTGTCTTAAAATCCTCGCAGCGCTGAGGATTCTTCTTTAGAACCACTCGCTTGGCTCGTGGCTCAATTATAGAGTCATAGAGGTAAATGAAGTCAAGTCCGTTTGGTGCCGGCAAAGTATAGTACCAACTACCAACCCATCTCCACCCGTGGGTATTGTAATGTACGTACAGTGTACGTTTCATGGGGTGTCATGTACAACATGAGAATATTATTCAAGCATGGTATGTGCATGTCATGAATATTATTCAAGCATGTCATGAGTACCTTGGGCTCAATTCTTGAATAACACCGGATGATAAATAATTATCACCCGAAAAATTAAAAAATTTTCTTTACTAAAGTGCAGAATGATATTCGTAAAATATAAAGTAGTGATTGATTGTTACTTTTCATGTATTATGGTTTACATTTTTAACAGATTATCAGGGTACATTTGATATTTTTTTATGTTTAAAGTGAGCAAACGAGCAGGTGGGCCACCTGATGGTAAGTGGTCACCACCACCGCCCATTCTTATTTGATGTCTCAAAAATTATATTTTATCACTCGGTAATATTCAACAATTGGGTCAGAGTTTTTTCAGCAGCAGCATTCTTTTTGTTTGTTTCCAAAATAAACCTTTTTTTATTTCTTTCTTCTTGCTTTCCAGAAAAGCCCAGGAAATTCTTGAAAATCGCCGGGTGATAAAATATCACTTTTGAGACTTTAAAAATTCACATTTGCGCTGATAAACTGTTGAAAGGTAAATCAGAATACATGAAAATTAACAATCAAGGACAGCTTTATATTTTAAGAAGATAAATCTCATCTTTTGAAAACAAAAATCTCTGATTTTAATTTTTTGAGTGATATTTTATCACCCGGTGATATTCAAGAATTGTTCCCCAGGTACGTTGCATGCCTCATCATCAAGAAGCAAAGCAATTAATAAAATTTGACGTGTATTTTTTTTTGTTTATTTTCAGGAAACAAACTGTTTTTTTTTACAAACAGTAATTACTCAAATCAATTTCTAATAAACCTAAAGTTCCCTAAATGTTTATAACAGTATAATGGTTTCGTCTTTAAGAATTAGATAAGATTTTAAAATAACAACCTTAAACAATTTCCTTTTCATTCAGGTTTTGCTCTAAACTTATCATAGCAGAAAAGTATAAACCTAAACACAACTAATCAGATGATTTATTGTTTATTGATAAACAAAATTCATTATAGGTACGACATGTAACAAAATAATCGAATAAATATTAGATTTTATTTCTTATTTAATCGATTCAGTTCTGACTTTACATTTATTTAGAAATAATTGTTTTTAAATAGTAGACGTGCCTAGTTACTGTAAAAATGGACGAATACAGTGTCGTTTACATAAAAAAATGTGAAAAAGACTATACAAATACGACTTGAACTCAATGAAAAGGGGCCGCCACGACCTGGAACCGCGATAGTTCAAAAATGTGGTACAACACATAAAACTTTTAATAGTGTGATCAAACCAAAACAATATTTAAAAACACCTTGGATGTGCAGTTGTTAATAAATTGTTTTGTTTCCCATGTCTGGTATTTGGAGCTGGCGCTGGCTCGCATAATATGTAACAATAAAGCCATAAAAAATATTGCATGGCCCAAGTTTTCTACTGAAATCTTTTTACTGAAATAAACTATAAATACTCACAAACATTAAAAGACTTAAAACCAATATGTTGTTCATTCTCACTACTTATTGAACAGCCCTCGTAACATTAGCTGTCTCTTCGTCCATCTATATTTGCGATTCGTCTGGCTGTCCGGGAACAACAGGTCGATACAAGTTTTTGTTGGTATTCTTCTAAAAACTCATCATCAACCAACTTCATTTGGGCCTAATTGCGAGCCACCTACTTTTTAACCGACTTCAAAAAGGCGGAGGTTCTCTATTCGATCGTATTTTTTTTTTTTTAATGAATGAATCATTCTTACCTACCAAGTGACATCTGTCCACATCTGAAACTTTTTCAAACAAATTCCAACCCAAGGGCATCACATAAAATCTCTCAATAATGCCCGGCACAAAACTTTGATGCTGACCGTAAATGGCTCGAAATATCTATCGCGCAGGGCAGGCGTGTGAATTATTGGCTTCCCGCATGTCGTCAATAAGAACGCAGCAAATAACCGGCAGCATCAGATGTACTATTTTCCTATTATTGTACAACAGTACAGGTTCCGTTGTTTTGTTTGATTGTCTTTTAAAACTAATGCAAGCTGTTTTTCTCTTTCATGTTTAGATTCAGATATCTTCATCATAATGTTATTTCATCATGTTATTTCGTCTTTGGGACAAGTTGTTCAGTTTTATGGGCAGATTCTGCAGATTCACATCCCACAATACTGATGTGGTTGTACCTTTTTAGTTTCCTTTGTGTTCAAATATCGTACATTACAGCCACCCTACTTCATACGTAAAACAGTTCGGCTTTTTCATAGAAAAATTAAAGGAATAATGCATACCCATAGAAGAACATTCCGCAAATAGCATAACTATCAATTTTGCAGCCATTTACTCTACAATATTTCACTGTTTTTGCAGAAAAAATACGCGATTTTAAACAACATTTAGCATGACATAAAAATGTGTCAAAGACGGGGATACCAGTAATGTATTAAAAAATATTACCAAAAAGGTTGATGACCAATGAAGAAGTACATAACCTGCTTGACCTTAAACAACACAATTAGATCAAAAATATTTTTGAGAGTTTCCTAGATAAATCACAGAACCAAAAGCACCCGAAAAGTATTAAATTTTTAAGATTTAGCTCTAAAAAGGTTTTCGATATGAAAACCAAGCATAATGTCAAAATATGTTTTCCTACCAACCCGCAATTTCGTTTTGCTATGGCAACTGTGTGAGCGTGACACAACCGCGACTAATTGACCTCTCGCTCGGCACAATTTCTCTTCTTCGCGAATCACAGGAATTCATTCCGTATTACAATATACGATTGACTAAATTTGTGTAGCAAGATTTTTGCATTAAACACTCCTTCCTAGAGCGTAGCGTGGATTAAAACCTCCTTGACCGCGACTAATTGACCTCTCGCTCGGCACAATTTCTCTTCTTCGCAAATCACAGGAATTTATACCGTATTACAATATACGATTGACTAAATTTGTGTAGCAAGATTTTTGCATTAAACACTCCTTCCTAGAGCGTAGCGTGGATTAAAACCTCCTTGGTCCCCAATTCGTCGGTCCACAATCTGACATTGTGGACCAACAAATGTCAGTCACAAATTGTCAACTTTAGGGCTCCCGCACACGACCGAGAATCGGTGACCGATTTTTTGTCGACATCCCGCTCTGACGTGTTATCACCTGCATCTTCCCTCCTTGTTCTGGCCGATAATCGCCCACCGATTCTCGGTCGTGTGCGGGAGCCCTTATCTGAGCGGACGAGCAAGGAGATCTTTGTTCTGAGGAGCGGACCACGCGAAACGCGCGACTACATACAAAAATGCCAGCCTGTTGCATAAAAGTGTGCACTAACGATGATAGAAGAAGTAAATAAAGCAAAAGATTTAAGATGTAAAAAGTAAATAAGTAAAAATGTATCAATTAATTCGTGTAAGACGCGACTTTTCAATAAACAGATGTAAGTTTTCCAAATAAAAAACAACAAACTTACTAATAAAAAAATGAAACGATGGTTCATTTTCTTAGTTAAAAAATTACTTACTTTTATTGTTTTTTACTATTATCTAATGAATAACACTGAAAACCAGGCCTAAGTCACGTATAAACAGTAAAGACTTTGTTTTGTTTTTCCCGCCATATTATTTCCATTCCGTGTATTTAGCACCGACCTCAGGACAAAGACCTCCTTGAAGTACTACACTACGTAGTTCACGCGATCTTTCACAGATGGCGCTTTTTTATTTCTTGTATGGGGAAATTTTGAACCGCTTGTTCCCATGACCCTATCTTGACTATAAGTCACCCTATATATAAGACTATGAATCAAATGGTCTGCCTTTGGTAAATCAGAGGTCTAGAGGTCTGCCTCTTCGATTTTTATGGTTTTGAGGATGATTGTAACCATCAGTGCAAGCGGTAGACATGAGCAAATGATTTAGCACGTGTTTTTTTTTTACATTTTTAAAACCCTGTTAATTGATAACGCAGCGCTACCAAGGTGGCAGACTATTTTTCTGTTGTTCTACTCATCGTTTTTAATCGAACGATCTATGTCTGCCACATGAGCAAATGATATACACGTTTTAATATCATAACAAAAAACTAAAAAAAATATTCCTTCAAAACGCAGAGGTGTGGTGGTCTGCCTCTTCAACTTTCATCGTTTTGAGGATGATTCTGACCATCAGTGCAAGCGGCAGACATGAGCAAATGATTTAGCTCATGATTTTTTTTTACATTTTTAAAGCCCTGTTAAATGATAACGCAGCGCTACCAAGGTGGCAGACTATTTTTCTGTGGTTCTACTCATCGTCTTTAATCGAACGATCCACGTCTGCCATATGTGCAAATTATATAGAAATGCTGGAGGCCATCACCCTATCTATAGATGGTGCTTTCAAATTATCTGGGAAAATTATGGTCTACCGAGTATTCTGCCAAAAAATCATTCAAAATTTCAACAGTTTCAATGTAAAGAAACGCTAACATTGAAATTCAGTTTATTTTTTAGCAGAATTCTCGATAAATAATAACTTCCCGGACAATTTTTAGCGCCATCTAGTTTAATACTTTTCCGGGTTACGATTTCTAAAATGGGATGTTTAGTGTTTCTTATTGTTTTTCCATGCTTCTACATGCACGTGTTTATGTTTCAAGCAATTTTGCAAAATAAAAATTTATTCGAAGGTACTTTTTAGAAAAGTTTATAGTGCCACTTATCAGTTGTACAACTCGAGCCGCTATGGTGACCTACTCTTCAAATACATCATGAATTTTTATTCGTTTTAAACCCGAAGCCCAGTGATTCTACTCATGAAAACAAGCAACTTTACCGAAGAAAAAATTTTTTACTCGAAAAATATTTTTCACCTTCCCATACAAAATGAGTCGATCGTCACGTGACCCCTTTACTATGGGGATTTTTTTTTTTTTCGGGAAAGTTGCTCGTTTTCATGAGTAGAATCAGTGGGCTTCGGGTTTAAAACGAATGAAAATTCACGTTGTATATAGTTAGGAGTTTCTCGCATTCATCTCAGTGTAACTACAACTAACTAACTATTGCTCTATTCTATGAATACAATACCTTCTTTAGATTACTACTTCCAGCCATAGCGGTCACACGATGATAGTGCTTGCAGTCTACAACGCAATGTGCTGCGGTAAGCAAGAGTCTTTGGTTCAGGATCGAAGAGCCGCATACCCAGAAAGCTTCTCGATCTTCTACACAGAACGCATTCAAACACACAGCGTGTGGGAAGTCCCTTATGTCCCCGAAATGTCCTCCAACTATCTTTCCTTCCATATTTCCACGGCAAGGCAAAATATTTAAGAACACCGTTAACAGCTGCAGTTTCCATGTCTGCATATTTATTAATGTGGTATGTTGTGAGAATTATTTTCAGGTTTTGATTATGAGTAAGGCCTTAAGTTAGTGCCATAGAAATCAAATTATGATAGTTTTATGATGATTATGTGTTTTGGGTACTTCAAACATAATGACTACCGTCATAGACTACCAACCTCGAACCCATATTAAACTTGTTTACTATTCTGTACCTACCTATATAACTTATAACGTAATGTAACAGTTTGAATCCGAGTAATGAAGGTGGTGGGTAGAGCTTTTGTGCAAAATCCGTCTGGCGAAATAACACCCCTTTGCCTTTTTTTGCCGTAAAGCAGCAGTGTTTTGGTTCGAAGGGTAAAACCTGAAATATTCTTAAAAGGCATTGTCAAGGGACAGGCGATGAGAAGGCACAGTGCCACTTCAAAACTTGTTTATATATAAAACTAGCTATTGCCCGCGACTCCATCCGCGTGGGGTTCTAAATAACATAGCTAATAGCTTTTACAAGTTTTATCAAAATCGGTTCATCGAATTATTCGTAAAAGCGTTACAAACAGATACACAGAACAATTTATCGCTTGTACTATATTATTATCAAAGACTTCGGACTCGTGATTTGACATCCTCATACAATATTTACAGAACGATGCCTGAATGATTGTCGAAATACCTTGTGACACATATTTTCATTAATCTTCCTTATTTCCATTATTCTACTTCTTTCTTCATCTCTATGATTATTATTATACAGAGTACAGACAGTACGGATTTTTGTAAATTAAACACCTTTTTTTATTACATGTGGACTGTTAGTTCGCCCACTATCATCGTATATGTAACATTATATATCCTCGTATATCTAACATTATATTCAAATTCCACGCGGAAAATAGTGGTATGTTACATTATTTTGTGTACAAAACAAAACCCATAATTAAATGTGAGGCTCAGTCACTTTAGCTTTGTTTCAATTCAGCTCAGCTTTGCCACTTGAAACTTTATACTCACATATTTTCTGTTTTCTGTTACACGAAAGTAACATAATTAAATACCAGTAGTTTGTGGTTACTGGTGCCGCCGCTTAAAACTTCGCGTACCTTCTGTCTGAGTGAACC
Organism: Athrips mouffetella; assembly: GCA_947532105.1. Taxonomy (NCBI): domain Eukaryota; kingdom Metazoa; phylum Arthropoda; class Insecta; order Lepidoptera; family Gelechiidae; genus Athrips; species Athrips mouffetella. The sequence goes on from OX383973.1 coordinate 9,292,234, forward strand.
GTTTGCAATAAAACTAAGCTAATATTTAGCAAGACGGTTAAGTTAAATACGTTTTTGATAACCTCGTTTGAAACGGTTCAGTAGTTTGTGAGTTATCTGCACCGCTGCTCGAAACTTTGCGTATCTTCTTTCTGCGTAAATCGTTTGCAATGACACTAAGCTTTTAGATGCACGTAAAAAAGCCCCACACGTCATTGAAAACCCCAATAGAATCGTTTCAGTAGTTTGTGAGTTACTGGCGCCGCCGCTTAAAACTTTGCGAACCTTCTGTCTGAGTGAACACTTTGCAATAAAACTAAGCTTTAAGTTGCACGGAAAGTAGCCTAAAGCGTTAATGAAAACCCCCTTTGAATCGGTTCAGTGGTTTGTAAGTTATTTATTTTATTTATTTATTAATCATAACATTTTGACAACATAACAGTAATAAAACCAAGGCGTTGTAAAAGCTAAACACAAATACAAATATTCTTAGACTAAATTATACTTAAGTTTTCTCAGCAAAGCCTAAGCATTTGGTCCGAAGCTTCGCCAAGGAATCCGCAAATAAATCGACGTCTGGGAACAAGGTCAGAAGAGTGTTGAGCTGTTTAAGCTCAAGCATAAGCGGGGAGTGACAGTATTGGCTTGTGCGGTGAGTGGGCACCGCGAGCAGGCGGTGGGATATTGGCGTCGCCGCTTGAAAATTCGCGTAACTTCTGTCTAAGTCAACCATTTGCAATGAAACTAAGCTTCTAGTTGCACGGAAAGAATTCCAACGCGTCACTGAAAACCCCATTTGAATCGGTTCAGTAGTTTGTGAGTTATTGGCACTGTTGCTTGAAACTTCACGCACCTTCTGCCTGAGTTAGCCGCTTCCAATGACACTAAGGTAATTTGTTGCACGGAAGTGATTTAAAAACGTATTTGAAAACCCCGTTTTAATCAGTGCAGTAGATTGTGAGTTATTGGCACCTCCGCTTGAAACTTTGCGTATCTTCTATCTGAGTGAACCGTTTGCAATAAAAATAAGCTTATATTTTGCAAAAAAGTAAATTAAACATGTTATTGAAAACTCCGTTTGAATCCGTTCAGTAGTTTGTGAGTTGTTTGCGCCGCCGCATGAATCTTCGCGTACCTGCTGTCTGAGTGAACCGTTTGCAATAAAACTAAGCTTTTATGTTGCACAAAAGTAAGCCGAACACGTGAATGAAAACCCCGTTTGAATCGATTTAGTAGTTATATTTATATGTATAATTAATAACAATGGATGTAACATAAAAGGGACCGACATATTTATTTGATTAAGTGTAACCGGATGATTTAGTTAAAGTTAGAATTAATATTACTATTGACATATCTTGACATATTATTACAATTTTTTTATGATTTAAGTAGATTAATAATTCTTGACAAATTTGTTATTATGATGACTAAATTATGATTGTTCTGAATGACTAATGTAAGTAATTTGATTTTGAATTTTACGTATTATTTATTATCAATAATCAATACTTTCAATCCAGTCTTTTATATTATTTGTTACAAGTTTTAATAGTGCACTCAGCTGTTGCGACGCCCCTTACAGGGTTATTGTACCTACTTAAGTTAGACTAAGACCTGTCATATTACATAATGTACAATATGCAACTAATTAAACAATAAACAATAGTTTGTGAGTTTTGGTCGCACAGGCAGTTTGATACTATATATTATTAGTGTATCTTCTGATTGAATAAACCGATTTTAATGAAACACAGCCTATTTCTTTTGCTCCGAGCTAAGCTCAATCTACCTGTGAAAACCGCAAGAAAATCCGGTTAGTAGTTTCGGAGATTAGCGCAAACAGACAGACAAAAAAAAATTTGTGTTCTATTAGTCTTTTATTATCGCCACACTAAGTTTTTATTAAATTCATCAAAAGTACAGACACACGGTTTCCACTGCTTTATTATATGTATAGATATAGATGTATTTTCATACGAGTTGTTTTTTTTCGACGCGACGTAAATTATACGTAAGCGACGTAGAGAAGACAAGTTCCTTGCGCCTACGCTTTTTGTATGTAATGCTGTAAGTATAAAAACTGTGCCGTATCTGCAAGATCCTGACGATTAAAATGGTACCAAATAACAGTCAATACTCGTATTAGTTTTGGCAGTAAATAGAAAATAAACCGTACTTGTAACTGTGCCAAAATTATAAGGGGAAAAGAAACAAAAAAAATTCAAGCGACTCCCCACTAGTATCCCGACCGCTACAAAATAAAGGATTATTGTATTATTAAAAACATATGTAACATTGTATTATTTTTAATGATGTAGTGTAGAAGTCCTGGGCCCTGAGACAAGTGGCATTCTATTATCGCAAACGCTATAGAATAGATTATAACTGTATGGGTTTAACATTAGCTGTCACGTGACATTTCGTTAGCTAATGTCAATCCCATACATTTTCATTCTATTCTACTGGCGTTTGCGACAGTAGAAAGCCACTTGGCTCTAGGCCCTGTAGCCCGTGGACATTCAAATTACGAAAAAGGTCACCGAATACGGCAGCGAGTAAGCACGATCAAATGATGGTCCATAATGGCCCAATTTAAAAAAGAAGGATTAAAAGTCACATATATTATTGGAAGACTATAAATATTAAGATTTTGGGACATTTCACACAGGGTCATCTGATCCTAAACTAGGCAACGCCTGGACTATGGGTATAAGAGACTGATATACATACATAAATATAACACCGAGACACAGAACAAACACTTGTGTTCATCACACAAATGTTTGCCCTGGGCGGGGATCGAACCCGCGGCCCAAGGCGCGAAAGGCAGGCTCACTACCAAACACACCAACGAGATTGTATGAAACAGCTGATGTTTAACCTGTCTGCCCAAGTATGAGGGTTATGTTATTAGTTATTCACTATATACTCTTATCATTATACTTATTTAAACCAAGTGATTCAAATATTTGCAGTATATTAAAAAAGATCTTACATTTTAGACACAATACAATTTTTTGGACATAGTATCAATCCAATAATAGGAATAAGAGACGTTTACCAAGTAACTAATTACTCGAGTGCGTCTGTGCAGACAAGAGAGAACGCCCAGTTGTTGTTTGTTCTTGTTGATCAAAGCACTGCCAGAATCTCCGCTGTGGAAGGGAAGAAAATATTCTATACTATTAAACCAACAATATTTGTATGTATATATATATATATATTTTATCGGTTTAACGAAAAGGCTCTAACGATTTCGATGAAATTTAGTATACAGGGGTTTTTGGGGGCTAAAAATTGATCTAGCTAGGTCTCATGTCTGGGATTTCTTAGCGAGTTTTAGTGCGTTCAAGAAACTTACAGCTTCATCTGTTGTTGAGTAGCATAGCTTGCTCACCCGATCATATTTTAATCATACAGAGCATAGCTCGGTATATATATATTTGTAATCGGTTTCTCGAAAACAGCACTAACGATTTCGATAAAATTTACCATACGGGGGTTTTCCGGGGCGAAAAATCGATCTAGCTAGGTCTCATATCTGAGAAAATTCATTATCCCCGAGAATTAAGCATTTTTTAAAATACCGCAACGTACAGCGCCATCTGTTGGCGGGTAGCATAGCTTGCTCACCCGATAATATTGTTGAGGCGGCTATTATAGAGCGAAGCTCGGTTTCCCAGGAACTGTATTTATAAATTCTATAAGTACTATAAAATGAGCAGCCATCGGTTTCTCGGAACGGCTCTAACGATTTTGATGGAATTTCCTATACAGGGGTTTTCGGGGGCGAACAATCGATCTAGCTAGGTCACAAGTCTGGGAAAATTCGTATTCTCCGTTTTTAGGGTTCCGATACCAAAATGGTAAAAAAAAGGAACGCTTATGGTGCCGCTTTGTCTGTCTGTCTGTCACACCTATATATCTCAGAAACCACTCATGCTATCGACTTGAAATTTGGAACAGTTTTAGAATATGGTTGTCCAACTTAATTGAACGTGAAAGAATTAAGAAAATATTATGTTTATTAATGTAAAGGGGGCCCAAATGAGGGGGGCAAAATTTCAAATTATATGTACTAGGTCGAATGGGGTATCATATGAAAGGGCTTTACTAGAACATTCTAAAATATTTTTTGTATTTTTTTCAAGTTACGATGTAAAATTAAAAAAAAATACCGTTCCCCCCCCCCTTATCTCCAAAGTTTGAGAAAGGAAAAATCTGAATTAATTACAGTCGATAGAAATTTATGTAAGTATTACAGCAAAAATAAAACGATTTTTCTAAGTAATCTGCAAACCACAGCTTTTTAGTAATCTGCAAAAATCCTTTACAAACAAATTTAGTTTTGCGGTCCTAAAAATGGAATTGATCGCTTTCAAAAATACTATAGATATATCGGAACCCTCGGCGCGCGAGTCCGACTCGCAATAGACCGGTTTTTTAAATATTTCTTGAAAATAGCGCGATTCAGAAACCCTACAACGTCATCTGTTAGTGGGCTTCGATTTAGAGAGATCCATATCCTTTTTCAAATATCAGTGACAGCATAATTCTTACCTAGTAGTTCAACATATGAGTGGAGCAATAAGTGCTGAAAAGTCTGATCCCCTACATAGGGTGCTGACAAACAAAATTTCTATATGATTTGCTCACTTGCTTCTTTGACTGATAATAAGAAGCATCCTCTAAAAGATACAAAAAATATTGGCAGATATCCTCACCCATGCGTTTTTACCGAATTAAATTTTGACTATTTTGAAATTTGACAATGAAACGTAAACCTGGCAGACTATGACTGTCCGATTAAACACAACGTATAGGACCCCAGATAAATGGTCTGCCACCAGAGGCGGCTCGTGACATTTTTTAATGGGTGTGCACAAAAAAAATTAAATACTTAAATAAATTTACTTACCTACCATTTATTGATGAAATATTTTTATGGCTTTATTGTTACCATATTATGCGCGCCAGCGCCAGCTCCAAATAGAAACAAAACAATTTATTTATAACCGCACATCCAAGGTGTTTTTAAATATTGTTCTGGTTTGAAAACACGAAAGTAAAAGTGAATTTTTGTACTACATTTTTGAACTAGCGCGATTTCAGGTTGTGGCGGCCTCTTTTCATTGAGTTCAAGTCGTATTTGTAAAGTCTTTTTCGCATTTTTTAATGTAAACGACACTGTATTCGTCCATTTTTACAGTAATTAAGCACGTACACTATTAAAAAGAATTATTTCTAAATTTTCAAGCAAAATTGCGAACAGTAACTGAAAGCTGTATACGAAAAGTTTGTTTACGTATGATCGGCAACAGCGCCTTGTCACCGAACTGCATGCGCATCGCGCGCGACCTGGCAACGTAGCACTGAGCAGCGCTCCTGATTAGGCTAATTTCTCATAGAAAATCTTTTGTTTCACGCGCTCGGCGTGTTGATGTTTCTCTTTCACACTCATTGAATTCTGTATAAGGAATTGTACTGAAGATTTCTTCATAGGAGCGGAATCTCTGGCGCGCCACTTGGTACAACTTGACTACTTATTTGTTGCGTAATTATTTCTTAGGCTATTATAAATGTATACAACGTATAGGGTTATGAAAATAGGTATGTAATCGTATGTAACTTAACTAGGTAGGTAATACATCCTAAGTTTGAGTTTTGTGAAAGAGGGAGTGCACTGCACCAGTGCTCTTTAGGACGAGCCGCCTCTGTCTGCCACTATAATAGCCTGCGTTGTAAAGTTACAGCGCTTCAAAATGCTAAAAACCACTACTTAGTCCCGTGATAATGCACAGACCTGCATGTCTGACTCTTCGATTTTTAAACATTTTTTAAAGGTATTTTAAACAGCAGCCACAAAGGCATGATTTAGTATCTTATTTTTTTTTGCTTTAACTCTAAAATGCTGCGACGCACTGAAAAACTTGTAACGACCAAATCGATTTGTATTGAGCTGATCTATCATCCCTATTAATATAAATCATGAGCAAATCATATACCCAAATGGCAGCCAGCACCCTAACTACAGTGGAGATATCAAGAATGGAAAGTCCTTGAAGCCCCACTGGTGGAGATGACCGGTGGGGCCAGCAGACCGAAAGGTATCGGCAGTAAGTAGCAGAAGCAGTGTCCTTCTAATAAAATAAATAAATATTTTTTATTTAGAGACCAAACAGCCCTTTTACTATAAGTAATGCTTCTGCCAAACTGCAGGGCAGTTTACATAATCTAGATAGATAGATAAATACTTTATTGTCACACACAAAACACATTAACAATAAAAGGAGACTCTTAAATCTAGGGTGACAAAGGCGGTCTTATCGCTAGGAGCGATCTCTTCCAGACAACCTTTGCATGCAGGAAGTTTGAATGAAAACTGTAGTAGTGTACCAATATACTTATAATATTAATATACTACTGCAATACAATAAATATATATATAATGTAAGTATAAGAATAAATAAATATATATATATCTATAAATATATACAGGTAAATAAAATACATACAAACTTGTTGCAAACTATGGAAGAGTTTTATTAAGGAAATGATTATGTAGTTTTGTTTTAAAAACAGCAAGAGACTTCGACTGACGAATATCAGACGGCAAATCATTCCAAAGACTGACAGCTCTAGGTACGCACGGTAGCAAGTAATTGGAAGCAAAGCCAGTATAGCTAAACTAGCGTTACGCATAAGTGTCCGAATCCTGTGACCACTTCAAGGTCAAAGTGTTTCCACTGAAGTTCAGACATTCGACCTAATAACGGTACAATTCATGCGACAGATTAATTGATAATATTATTGTGTTGTGTTACGCTGCAAAGATTATATTACATTTCCAATTTACTTTTAAATTTATTTAACAAAAATTCTTTAGTTTTAAACTTGAACAAATTGAAAGTTTTACATTATTCTTTTATTAAATGCGTCATACGGAATGTTATTTATTGTATTTAAGGGACCAAATACTTTCTATTTCTTTGTGCATAGTAATTATTACCACACGCAGGCACCTCTAACAATTTTTTACTAACTTTTCTTGCGAGTCTAGGCAGTTTACTAGTAATTAATCTGTGGTCTAGGGTGATTTACGTAGTTTTTAAATTCTTCTTTATTGAACTGCTTTAAAGCCTTGCTACGACTTTAAAGCCAACAACAGCATCACCCTCTCATGAACTGGCAACATACGGCATACCACGAAAAAATCTTCGTTTTCTTTTTTTTACAGAGTTCTTTTGTTTTTAGGGTTCCGATACCAAAATGGTAAAAAAAAGGAACCCTTATGGTGCCGCTCTGTCTGTCTGTCTGTCTGTCTGTCCGTCTGTCTGTCACACCTCTATATCTCAGCAACCACTTACGCTATCGAGCTGAAATTTGGAATAGTTTTAGAATATAGTTGCCCAACTTAATTGCACATGAAATTTTTTTGAAAAAAGTATGATTATTAATGTAAAGGGGGCCAAAATAGGGGGGGCCCAATTTCAAATTGTCGCTACTAGGTCGAGTGGGGTATCATATGAAAGAGCTTTACTTGTACATTTTAAAATATATTTTTGTATTTTTTTAAGTTTCTTAGTTTTCAAGTTATGATGAAAAATGTCAAAAAAAATACCATTCCCCCCCCCTTATCTCCGAAGTTTGAGTAAGGGAAAATCTGAATTAATTACAGTTGACAGAGGTTTATGTAAACTTTACAGCAAAAATAAAACGATCTTTCTAAGTTGCACAGTTTTTCAGAAATCTGCAAAAAACCTTTACAAACAAATTTAGTTTTGCGGTCCTGAAAATGGACTTTATTGCTTCCAAAAATACTATAGGTATATCGGAACCCTCGGCGCGCGAGTCCGACTCGCACTTGACCGGTTTTTTTTTTAATCTACTAAAAGCTTTATAAACCGTATAATCTGAATTGGTATGCTCTTGTCTAAATAATTATAGCTTGTTTACAGTAGGCACGTCTTTGGTGCATTCCTCGTAGTTACAACCAGTTGTTACACCAGTGTAACCGCGACAAGGAACATACTACTCTCTGACCGAGAGTAGTATGTTCCACGAGGAAAAACCAACTTTGCTAACCTTATGTCCACCGCACATCCACCGGAACATTTTGCCGGCTGCATATGTCGGTGTTTTCCTTTGATTTTTACAACTTTCAAAATTGTGTTTCGTGTATGAGTATTCTATACAGTTAAGGAATAGTTTTTTATTTATAGAAGTCGTCACTTTTAGAAATAGTTATAAACACCACAAATATTTGTTAAATGGCGCGCATTACGCGCATTCTTTCTTTTTCAGTAGAAACAGATTATACGCGTATTTGAGAGGCATAGACTAAACTGCCAAACAGCTTATTCCATTAACCTTGAAATACATTATCACCTAAATTTCACCTACCTACATACCTACTTCCTAAAAATGCCACCTTCCTGCTCTATCATCAGACACTTAATTCCAGCTATGGCTTTCTTTATAATTAGTGGTACGTTGCTTTTTGTACAGTCTGGTAGTTACCTAAATAATGGGTCATTCTCTGGGTCAACTAGATTATTTCTTTCATTTGAAAATGGATCCTCGATACCGCCTTAAACTTTGATACTTACTGAAAAGGATGGTCTTTATTGGTTTCACTGGATGCACAAAAATTGCAAACTGCCAAGGCACCGCGTTTTAAACAATCACTCTTGGCCCATACCTTCTGTCGTACCACTTTTAGTCTCGTCGAGGTTGTTTCTTTTTCCTGTTGTTTAAGTACATGTTTTTAATTGTATTGTAAGGTCTAGAGCTAATCAAACTTAACAGCGAAGTGCGAATTAAGCTCCTACTGCTATTGCAATAAGAATGGTATAAAGTCCAATGTGTCTAGCTTGACGTGTCCTTGACTCGATTCTCGGTTAGGGTAGATTAATATAATTATATACAGATATATAATGGTGTATGGCCGTTATCCACGATAAAAAAAAATTGTATTGTGGTGTGATTATTTTTTAAGTTTGGATTTCATAAAAAAATCTTGTTAGCCACAAACTACACAATGGTACCTAAACTTAGCTTAATTTCATTTAAATTATACCTACTGTCTGCTGTGAAGGTAGTATTATTTTTTTACTTTCGAGCGGAGCGAGAAAGGTATTGTATTCGTGAAAAAAAAAATTTCTAATTTTCTCAAAAATGTGTTCTATATCACTTAAACATCATAAAAAAAAGTCCCCCAAAAATGTCCGTCCGTCCGTCGGTCGGTCGGTCGGTCGGTCGGGCCGTCGGTCGGTCGTAGGTCGGTCCGTCGGTCGGTCTGTCCGTTACGCTTTGGCCTAGCGGCTAAACGAATGGTCCGATTGGCACCATATTTTGAATTTAAGAGTTTTATGCAAATCCATCGAAGGGTTCCGAGTGGTTTCCTGCTGGCTCTCATTTTGAGGGTAGCTGTCATACAACGAAAATGAAAAATTGTAATTTTCGCAAAAACGGCTCATAAAATCTTGATGAAACTTTGCATGACCAAGCATCTCTATTGAAGGTATTTTGCGGCAGTACAAATTGGTCTGTGTGATTTCATATAAGGGGTGTTCCAGTACTACTAAAACGTAAACATGTGATTTACTCATAATTGTTTCGATTGAGTTTACTTTAATTTTCTATAATTTTAATTCTGGATTGGTTAATTACCTGACTGGATAATATATTTGTATTTTTTTTTGCAAATCTAAATATAAGTTTGTATTTCCGTGCTATGTGTATGGATTTACAAATTTAAGTTTGCAGTAGATACTTTTTCCTTGCATATTGCGAGAAAGTAAGTGCAGTGTTGCTGTACCATTTATTAAATTTAGGGAATCTGATTATTACTTACATCGATGAGTCCCCAACCAGCCAAATGACCATCTAATTCAGCAGCTTTTTGTGGGAATGATGGGCTGATGATCACTCTCTGTATAGTTCGCCCCAGAGGCAGATTGTCTGCTACAAACATCAAGGCTATATCTCCAATTGTATCAGCATGATCATAAGAAAATCTGGGATGACTTACAATTTTCTTGGCTGTAGTTGTCACTGTTGCCTAAAATATTTAGATGTACTTAAGGTGAAAAATAAAGAAATAAAAACTTGGGTAGAGTAATCACATCAAATGGAAACAAAAATATGGAAATAAATTGACTATACTTTTTCATGATCCGAGCTGCCCGCAAATAAATCTATGCTCCATTTTTTATATCCGTTAGGCATGCAGTGTGCGGCTGTCAGCAAAATCCGTTGGTTGAGAACTGAAGAACCACAAGCCCAACATGTTTTACCGCATGCCACCAAAAATACAGCATGGGGGTAATCTGCAATGTTTGCATAGTCACCACCTACAATATATCCTTCTTGCCCCTTTTCTGTTTTAGTAATATTTGCATAATTTTCTAAGTTTTTCGTGTATCCTTCCATTTTTATAGATTGTTCTTCGTCGACTGCATCTTCTGCAGACACGATTTCAATAATTTCTTCTCCTTCTTCATTGGAATATATTATACTTTCTTGATTGTTATCAATATGTTTAACCTGTTTTTCGAATTTCATAATCATATTTCCCACGTGTATTTCTTCTGTGTTATGGACATCTTTACTAAAGTTTTTATCTCCTAGATGCATAGGAATGCTTACAATAAAAAATAGTAGTAGAAAGTGTTTAGAAGTGATCATATTTAAGTCACGCTTCTAACTTTTATGTTAATTACGTCTTTGTTTTTCAATGATTCGTTTAATTACGTACCCACAGATTAAGTTTTACTGTTCTGCATAATTTCTTTCGTAGATAAGCAATTTCAAAACCGACTAATTTCGTATCGTACTCCTGCACTATAGGTTCCGCACCACTACTAGGAACAATATACAACGTGAATTTCTTCTTAATATCTAGTCATTTTGCTCTCGAAGTCCCACCTTCGCCATATATTATGTGTCTGCTATTTTCATAAATGAGAAATCTTTTAGTGTATAGCTCAAGTATTAAAATTATATCTATCTATCAATTATTTTAGTCATTGTCGACTTCTACAAATACAAAAATAGTTATTAAAATTTTGAAGGTGTCAAAAATACTAGCCTGTTGTATAAGGAGAAAGGAGAAAATACTTTTCACTTTTTTCCTCGCAAGTTTATTAAAAGAAGCACGTAAGTATTGGTCAGTACACTCTCGGCTCTATTACGCTACTGGGCTGCATTTCCCGGGTGTTGAGTTGAGTGTACTGCAATGATCACTCACTTCTGTAGGTAGGTACTTTTATTATACGACCAACTCTGAAGACGTGAAAAATTATCATGATTGATAGATTCGTTCATTTTTTTTTACTCCCGACTTCAATAAAGGAGAGGTGTTATTTAACCCTCGACTTCTAAAAAGTTATAAGTTTAACGCCTATGTCTGCCTGTGTGTCTGTCTCTTGTAGTTGTAGCATCGTATTAGTAACTTAAGAAACAGGACGTACATAACCATCTGAAGAAGGAGAGTTTGGTTACATAATGATTTGAGTAATGGTCCAATAATAAAAGTTGTTCGTTATAATTTAGAATAAGTAAATTACTTCGTTTAAATATTTGCAGTATCTTGTAGAAAACAATACAATTCTTCAGACTTCCTTACAATCCAAGAATAGTAGTAAGAGACGTTGGTGTAGTATAAAATTTCTGGATGGCTTTTATGCATATAGGAGAGAACGCCCAGTTGTTGCTTGTTGTCGTTGATCAAAGCACTGCCAGAATCTCCGCTGTGGAAGGAAAGAAAACATTGAAAAACAATATTGATAACTTATAGGGAATGAAAAAGAAATCGACCACTCCATACAAAATTGCAAACTTTAATGGACGGTTTATATGTAGGGGCTACGAATGTAGGGGCCACTATTTTTAGGGTTCATCAAGTCTGTCTCTCTGTCCGTCCATATGTCACAGCCACTTTTTTCAGAGACTATAAGAAGTATGGATGGCGCAGTAGGTTAGGTACTCGGCGGGAATCAATTCTAGGATCTCGACGGGTGATTTTAGGCAAGATTTTAGATTTTTAAAATATAAATAAGCGCTGTTAAACTCCTCAAAAGTAAGAAACAATATGTGTTGATTGTAAAATAACGTTTGGTTTTAAAATTACCAATATAATAATTTGAGTTTCATGCGTTTATCGAGGCTTTTTTTAATTTTGAAAATCTCGATAATCACCCAGTGATATTCAAGAATTGGCTCACAGTTCTTTGTAAATTGAAGCATTCGTAAAAAAAATATACTTTTGGTTTAGAGCCAGTGCTTTGGCGTTTTTCTGCCATTGATACGGCGATGGTCAAGTGGTCTGCTGGTGGTCAAGTGGTCGGCTGCTGGTGAAGTGGTCGGCTGGTGGTCAAGTGGTCGGCTGATGGTCAAGTGGTCGGCTGATGGTCAAGTAGTCGGTTAGTGGTCAAGTGGTCGGCTAATGGTCAAGTCGTCGTCTAGTAGTCAAGTGGTCGTCTAGTGGTCAATTGCTCGGCTAATGGTCAAGTAGTCGTCTAGTGGTCAAGTGGTCGTCTAGTGGTCAAGTGGTCGTCTAGTGGTCAAGTGGTCGTCCAGCGTTCAAGTGGTCGTCTAGTGGTCGGATGGTGGTCAAGTGGTTGTCTAGTGGTCAAGTGGTCGTCCAGCGTTCAAGTGGTCGTCTAGTGGTCGGCTAGTGGTCAAGACGTCGACTGCTGGTCAAGTGGTCGGCTGGTGGTCAAGTGGTCGGCTGGCGGTCAAGTCGTCAGCTGGCCGGCTGGTGGTCGGCTGGTGGTTTTTGTTTGAAAGCAAACTAAAAAAATAAACAAGCAAAGTAGAAAATTGCATTTTAAAACAACCATACAAATAAAATCTGCAATATCTAGAAACTAATTGTTAACTGCGAAAAAATATTATTAAAATATTAATTTAATGACTGTTTAATGGGCAAATTTTCAAGGTTCCTTACATCTGGATTCTGATAGCTGATATGGCAGGTTCGCGACCACTGTTTTGGCGCCGCAAAATAGACCGCTGGTCTATTTCATGCCTACAGGCAAGCCGCACGCCAAAAACCGTTTACACCTTGCCTACCATCCTGCCTAGAGTATTGGCGCCAATATTTTGCCGTCGTCTAAACCAGCCGAGGCACGGCAAAAACTGTTTACACGGTGCATATTGTCTTGTCTAGAAGGTAGGCGCTTGAGATTTGCCTCCGTCTAAATCCGGCATAAGACGGTATTTTTACCTTATTGGTACGGTACACTCGGTGCGTGAGTCCGACTTGCACTTGGCCGGTTTTTTTTACATACAATTCGCATATATATTCGCGTTTGTTATAAATTTAAAAATATTTTTTTCATTTATACCAATTTAATACCAATTTATTACGGGGAGGCGGTTCAATCGCTTGAATATGATTTTTTTCTTCTCCAATTATAATTTTGGCACAGTTAAAAGTACAGGGTTATTTTAAACTGACTGAACAAATTTTACATAAAAACATGAGTCGAAATATAAGATAAACTTTTGGTAGTACAAAACCCCATTAAGTATAAAAATTACCCCGCTTTAATTGTTTCCAAGGGGGATTTCCTCAAACAAAAACCGGTCAAGTGCAAGTCACGCGCTGAGGGTTCCGATATACGTATAGTGTTTTTAGAAGCAATAAAGTTTATTTTGAGGACCCTAAAACTAAGTTTTATTTTTTCTGTTATGTTCATATAAACTTGTGTTGACTGTAATTAATTCAGATCTTTTGCATTGGAGATAGGGGGGAAGGGGGGAAATGGTATGGAAAACTGAGTCATAAAAAATCCAAAAATATGTTTTGGATTTGTTACTCGTAAAGCCCTTTCATATGGTACCCCACTTGACCAAGTAACGACAATTTAAAATTTTGCCCCCCATTTCTAATAATAATAAAAATATTTTATCAATATCGTTGGGCATTCATAGGTATTCTATAAATATTCCAAACTTCAAGACGATAGCGTGAGTAGATGCCGAGATAAACAGGTGTGACAGAAAGACAGACGAAGTCGCACCATAAGGGTTCCGTTTTTACCATTTTGGTTCGAAACCTGCAAAATTATATATGGGACGTTAAGAAATTTTCAAATTTTACGGCACGTATTGAGTGAGGATTGTTTGGTTTTTTAAGAGTGGGTAAATAATGTTCGGATCATCAACAGTTTTGTGTTAGATTTGAGGAAATAAATTAAATTAAGTCGAGGGCGCCATTGGAAAATTGTGTACTTACTAGGCAGCATAGTCTGTTTTGCTTCCACTGGACGCACATAAAATGCCAACTTCGTCTGTCGGACAATTACTACTGGGCCAAACCTTCTGTTGTACTACTTTCAGTCTCTTCGAGTGTGTTTTTTCGTTCGGCTGTCGAATAATAATAGAAATAAATATATTCTTCACCTCACTAGCTCGGGAAACTTGCTTCATCGGTCGAAATCTGCTTGCACATGTAATTTTTGGCCGCTAGCGTGGAAAAGGTTTTTAAAATCGAAATCATTCGACAAATTTTTAGCGTGAGTTCAGACCATGAAACTTAACAACTTTCCCCAAGGAACATGGGTCCGGAAACAAAAAAAAAAAGTTTCGACCTCCCATCCCATGTTCCTTGGGGAAAGTTGTTCATTTTCATGGTCTGAACTCAACCTAAAAATTAAAATTTGTCGAAGATTTCGATGATATAAGGTACTGGCGTCATTAGTATTTTCCTCGTGAGGTGAAAAATCGTGTTTCGCTCGGCAGCTAATTGGCGTCTCGTGCCTTGAAACTCTCGCTACGCTCAGGATTCTTCTTTTGAACCACTTGTTTCGCTCGTCGCTTAATCCTTGAATCCTTCACTTGCTCGAGTTTCATTACAAGGCACTCCTGCCTGGTAAAAATCAATAACTATTTAATCGTATTACATTATATCCGAGAGGTCTTTCAAAGAATTATATTAGTCATTTGATACAATCCCACACAGAAAAAAATGATCTCTTAAAACAAGAACGCAATATGTCTCAACTGATATTGCTTGATTATAAAGTTCACTCTAAAAAAAAAGTAAAATGATCACTAACGTATTAAAAATGCCGAAATCTTAAAATTCAAGAGAGAATTTCTTCGAATAAGAGTTCTATTACTAGGTTTGAAATTGATGTTTTGAATTAAAACCATTTATTTTTTACATCAACAATGAAAAAATTTTAAAGCAAGTAAAATATTAATCGATTGAAAACATAAATCGTTTCGCCTAAGAATTATGAAAAATATTAGATGAAGATTTAGGACATATTGATGCAAATAATATGTTGCTTGGTATAAGATAGTTGCTGTTTCGCTCAAGAAATTGTTAGGTAAGCAATGAAGAGTTAAGGCAAATAACATTTTGCTTAGTATAAGATGGTTGTTGTTTTGCTCAAGACCTAGTTAGATATGCAATGAAGAGTTAAGGCGATATTAAGTCAAATAATTGTTGCTGGGTACAAGATACTGTGTCAAAGACGGAACGTATCAAAATTTCGATTACTTTGCTAATCAAGCCTGTGGTCTAATGGTCAGAGCGAAGGACTACGATACCGATGGACGCGGGTTCGAATCCAGCCACCCCCAGGTAAACTGGTAAATTATAATAGTTGATATGATATAATGATATGATAGTTAATGATATCATTAATAAATAATAGAAATGGAAACAAAAGTAGGAAGAAGAATAGTTGAAAAATAAAAAGGTCTAATATCAAAAATGCTGGCAGAGAGCAGAAGAAGGAATAAAAAGAAAAAAACGAGAGATAAAAAAGTGCTTTTTTAAAAAAGAGCCTTTTATTTTATTTTTTATTTTTGAAGAGCTTTAAATTTTTCAACAAAATTAGTTTCGCTCTTAGGGTGACACATTTAGCTTTTTGAAAAAAGAGCTTTAAAATTTTTATTTAAATTAGTTTCATTCTTGGTGTGATAGATGCTTCACTCAAGTAAGTTTGGTTTTTGTTGTGATAGCTTTTAGTTTTTACAATAAGATGACAGTTGAAAATTGATATAAGAAATTTTGTTCTTGGTCGGAGTACTATACGACAAAACCTTTTATTTCTCAATCTAAGACGTTTTCGAGTTTCCTTATATCGAAAACCCAAAAGATTTTAACTTAAATAATATTATTTGGTTCAAGATATCTTTTTTTCTGTGCAAGCGCCATCTAGTGAAGTGGTTTACTCGGTTTTTAGTGGGGACTGGTAGCCATTTTGGAAAATATTATCCCACCAAAAACTTAACTGTTAAAAAGGGGGCCAAGTTCCTATCGGCTAATTGTTAGCCTAAAAAAGGGTTGAAATCTGATCCAATGCCAAGTTTAGATGCACTTTAATATCGATCATAATCGTCTTCATCAGCAGCCTGATCCACTAGTAAACATTTGCCATTCCCAAGACTCGCCACCACATCCCGTCCTCCGCCTTCCGCATCCAGCCACTATCCGCCACCTTATTCACGTCAACGGTTCATCTGGCCGAAATTCACTTTACCATACACCCAACTTAAAATATGGTATAGCTGTGAAAATACGCAGGTATGTTGAAAATAATATCTAAAATGAAATACTTCTAAATTTGACTACCCCAATGCCAAATTTCAGATTTGTAGGTCTCACAGAAGTGTGACCAACAATGTTATACATAGTAATGACTATATCCTGACTCGCACTTGACCAATTTCCAATTTTCAAATTTTCCCTATACTTTTTTTAATACTAACGTATATCCCCATGCCAAATTTCAGATTTTCAGGTCTTAGAGAAGTATTACCAACATTTTATACATAATTTTGACTAAAACCCGACTCGCACTTGACACATTTCAAATTTTTGAATTTTCCCATTACTTTTATCCTAACGACTACCTAAATGCCAAATTTCATTACGCTAGGACAATTGGAAGTGGCCTGGAGGTTTTGATTACCGGTCAGTGAGTGATTCAGTCATTAAGTGACAAAATTAGCTATTTTCACGGGGTCATATTTCAGGATCTACTGTAGCTATACCTATGAAATTTGGCAAATTGCTTTAGTATTAGTATATGATTATGTAGGCACAGTTTTATCTCTGTACTTGCAATAGGCACTGAGCTACAGGGGGTTCAAAAGTGAGTCGAAACGGTTCGTGTAAATAGTGCACGGCATGCGCGTGGCCTGTTGCGGGAACTTGGCCTACGCACTGCCGTGCGCTTAGATTTGAGATTTGACCCGAGTTCAGTTCTTTCTTGTATGTGGTTCGGATAGGTTATGCCGAGACAGTTATTGTAATTAGTAGCTGAAGTAGGTAATGAAGATTGTAGTTTATTAGTGATCGTACGAGTGAAGTGAAAAAAGTGATGTGTGTTAGACGATGTGTGATTGGATTTGTTAGCCGTAAGAACATTCCTTAACTGCCCGCCTTGTAGTCCTTTGTTGTAGTTGGTCATTGTTGATGTGAGATGAAGTGGCTGTTACTATTTTTCGTTGTAGGGATCACAACGCAAGCCTTGATTATCAGATTCGCTAGTTCGCTACTTTTTGTGTGGTTAATTAATCAGTATCAGTAGTTTATCACAGTTTGTTGTCGGGTGACACAAGATAGCGGTGGTTAGCTTCTTGGTCAGCTGTAATTGGGCCTGGTATAGAACTATGTTGGGGCCCCGACCTGCCGAAGCCCCTTTTAAAGCAGATAAAGTATAATAAATGATAGAGAATGATACGGATGTAGATAAAGTTTTGTATGCAACTTTACGTAACTAGTCATTTTTATACTCGGCTGCGCCTCGTATCAAAAACCAGATCTCGTGTTAAAATTACTCTCATTACGCAACAGTTGCATAAATAACTATTATTTAATCATAAACTTACATCGGTGATTCCCCAACCCGCCGTGTAACCATCTAATTCAGCAGCGTTTTTTGGGAATGATGAGCTGATGACCACTCTCTGTATGGTTGGCCCCAGAGGCAGATTGTCTTTTATATACATCAAAGCTATATCCCCAGTTTTGTTTACAGTGAATTCGAGTTTACATGCATAACTCTTGACTTTGCGTATCACGAGTCGCTAAAAATATTTTTGAGTATTTGTGCAGTAAAGTGCGCGACAGCTCAGGAGTGCCGGTATTTCACCCACACTCCAGAGCTGCCGCGTATTTTACCTCGATGAATTTATCGGAATAAATTCTTAAGGATCAGTAGAGTAAGAATTATTAGCACCATATTAGCCAAAAGACGTCCACTGCTAGACAGGCCTTCCCTAAAGATCTCCATGACGACAGGTCCTGCGCTGCTCTTATCCAGCGACTTCCTGCGACCTTCGCTACGCCCCATCGGTCATCGGTTCGTCTTGCGCCAAAACTAAAGTGGCAGTGGGCAAGGCACATCGCAAGAGGAAGAATTTTAGATGGAAAATAGAAATGTGGGATAAAAAGTAGGTAATAATACGTTTTTTAAATCATCACTGCCTGCATAACAGAATATAGTCTCTGTTTCCTCTTCATGTTCCAAGCAGTGTGCGGCTGTCAGTAAAATCCTTTGGTTGATAACTGAAGAACCACAAGCCCAGCACTTTTCATCCTTGCTGCATACCATCAAAAATACAGCGTGCGGGTAATCTGCAATTTTTGCGTAAGCACCACCCACGATATACCCTTCCAGTCTTGTTTCTGTATTATCTTTTAAATTTGTGGTATACCCTTCCACTTTTGAAGATTTTTCTTCATTGACTGCATCTTCATCAGGTATTAATTCAATAATCTGTACTCCTTTTTCATTGCCATATTTTATAATATCTTGATTGTTGTCAAAGTGTTTTACTGTTTCTTCGATAGTGGTATGTTCATTCCTAAAAATCTCTTTTCCCAACTCTATTTCATATTTATCGTTGACATCCTCGCTAATATTTTTATCTGATTCAATTTGTTCTCCAAGATATACAGGAATGCAAAAAATGAAAAAAAATAATAGAGAACGTTTAAAAGTGATCATAATTAAGAATCAAGTAACTGACTTTAACGTCAGTTATAATTGTTGTTTTTTAATGAATCGTTACACAGATTTAGTCCTACTTTTATACATTATTTAAGTAATTAAAAAACGGGTAATTTTGTGTTGGTCTCGCGCCCCGAGTGTTCCGTATCAACACACAAGTTATATGTAATTTCAATGGTAGAACCTATAAAGGCGATTGCGCAATATAATTTTGGCTCCGACCGCCGACCGGATCTTGATTTTTTTGATCGTCTTATTTACTTTTAATTGGCTTTGTTAAATATTACATCTATAAATATGCGCCAAACTGAAAATCTGTTTTTTGTAAGATCGATGACCGACCTCACCAAATTTTTTCCACATAGCGAAAACAAAAATCTGTATGAAACACTTTTCTTGCGAGACGCCCCCTTGCTTTTGGTCCTCTGATAATACAGATTTTTGATCGACATCGTCTAAGATGCGATTAAGAGAGCACTGCTTATCGCAATCATCTTAAGTAATGTATTTATTTTATATATTATTATGTTTTATTATATATTATGTCTATGTATTATTTTTATGTATTTTATTAGTAAGTTTATGCCTTAATATTAATACCTACTGTGATTAGGTATGTAAGTATATTCGTGTGTAGTTTAAGTAGGTTTATCCCTATTTTATATTACACTGTATTTTAAATTAAAAGTGTATTTTAAAATTTCTTATCACGCTTATTAACGTACATCCTTGTGCCCGCTTCAATGACATTCTTCCACACCTGATAGGTTGGCTGGAAGAGATCTCTTAAAGAGATAAGCTCGCCTTGATATTTGTGCGCAATAAAGAATATATATGTTGCGGTGTGAAAAAAATAATACAAACCTTGTATTTTACTAACATTTAACAGTATAACTATATTTTATTATGATAACAATACAACTTTTTGGACCACTCATCAATCCATGAATAGTAATAGGTGACGTTAGTGTAGATAAAGAGTTCTGGTTTCTTTTTATCCCTGAAGGAGACGATGCCCATTTGTTGAAAATAATTATTGATCAGCGCACTGCCAGAATCGCCGCTGTGGAGCAGAACAAAATATTAGAGCGCGCGTATAGTTCGTAGTGTCGTCAATCAGGTAGGTCCTCAAAAACATGTTTTTATGACTGAACGGATTGAACCGAATTTATAAAGAGATGACATTTCACAGAAAACAAAATTTTAGGCGTACCCACAGAGCTTTCTGCTCTGTAGGCGTACCCAACAACTACAAATTCTTTGGGCGTTTGGCTGACTTTTAATTAATTCTTGATAGAAAAAGGTATGCATGTACTCATGATACTGAACAACTTTCCCTAAGGAACATAGGTAGAAATACGAAAATCAAGTTTTGACGTCCCATAGAAACTGCATCAGGTGATAGCGCATTTTGTATGTTTTTCGTATTTCGACCTATGTTCCTTGGGAAAAGTTGTTCAGTATCATGAGTACGTACATATCTTTTGCTATCAGGAACTAATTAAAAGTCACCCTATATGCACCAAAAAGTTAATTAAAATCAATAATTTTTTTGGTGTTTAAAATAATTTTGTTTATTACCGGTGAGGATGGTTATTTTTTGTTCCACTAGACGCACATAGAGTTCCAATCGGCAGGGTTAAGTATTGCAAACAATCGCTTTTAGGCCAAATATATTGTTGCACCACCTTTAATTTCTCTGTACGCGTTAGACTTTTCTGTTGAAAATGAATTTTTACACGGTTTATTGTTGTTCGTACCAAAAGAAGAAGAAGAAGAAGTCAAAAGTATTTGTTCTTTGCACACAATTTTTGGTTAACTTACGTTACTACGTTTTGTAGAAGTCGATATTTTGTGTGTGAAAGTGTGAAGTAGCAAAAGTCGTGGAACAAAAGATTTCGTCTTGACTTCACTATACTTGGAAAATGCCTGTCAGGTCAACAAAAAAATCCTATCGTTTTCTTAAAATGCATCGGCTTACTACTATACTAACTTATACTATTATGTATTTTAAACTTGTACTTAATAATAGGTATTAATTTCTTCATAATAAGCGTATCGCGCTCTATGGCTGTGAAACGTAATCCTAACGCAAAGAGATAGAAGCATAGAAGAGATAGAAGCAAAGCATAGAAGCGTAGATGGAGAAAATCAGCTGCACAGATTAACGAAAGAAGAAGCATGTTAAATACTATTGAAAATAGACGAGGGAATATGTTGGGACATCTGATACGACACGAAAAATTCTTAAAAACCATCATAGAGATAAAGTTTGAAGGAATGAAAGGAAGACCCAGACATTGTTACATGGAACAGATTATGATTACGTAAAAGGAGAATATCATGTCGTATCAGAAAATAAAGGAAGTTGTAGTGAATAGAAAGGCGTGGAAGTTACTCCAACAACAAGAGCGTTGTTATTAAATAAGAAAACGAAAATATTGCGACTTACATCGATGACCCCCCAGCCGGCCACGACACACTCTAACGCATCTGCTTTTTGAGGAAATGACGAGCTAATTATCACTCGCTGCATGGTTGGCCCCAGATGTAAACCCTCATTCATAAACAACAGGGCTATATCCGCGGTCATGGTTTTATTATCAAAATCTTTATGTCTTTTGGCTCTTAGAACTTTTCTAACAACGGTTGACTGGTTAAAAAAAGGAGCAAAAACACGAGAATACATTAAAAGAGACATAATATATCTTATTTCCATCATAATTGGAAAATTTGCAGCAAGCTAAAAACTGTCGGGTTTCAGAGATAAAAAAATATTAATTTAATGGAGGTACAAAAAAATAACTGACCTTTGTATAATCAGAACTGCCAGCATAAGAGTAGACTTCCTTTTTTACCTTGCATTCGGGGACGCAGTGCGCGGCTGAGAGTAAAACCCTTTGATTAATAATAGTAGACCCACACCACCAGTCTGGGTAGAGGGTTCCTTCTGCGCAAGACCCTGTTATGAACACAGCATGGGGATATTCAATGATATCTGCATAATCTCCACCCAATACATTTCCATCTATAATTCTTTCTACTTCTTTAATATCTTCGTCTTCTAAGACTGCAGTGTTGTCTACCATTTTGATATATATTTTTTTATCAACGGCATCCTCTTCACTCACATATCCAGTAAACTGGGCTCTTTCTTCTGAACTGAAATCTTTAAAGTTTCCCAGATCGTTTTCAATATTTCTAATTTTTTCCTCGATTTTTGCGTATTCATTACTATTCATAGTCAATTTTCCCAATTCTATTTCTTCTTTGTCATAGAAATCTTTACTTTTATATGTTTCTAGTTGAATTTCTGGCCCTTTTTCTGCTGCGAGATGCATAGGAATGCGAATAATAAAAAACAATATTTCGAAAAGTTTTGATATGACCATAACTTACGTGATATCGGGCTAACTTTGATGTTAGATTTAGGTAACTTTAAATTTTTAATGGTCATTAAATCACTTACAATAAATTTTATATACACTTTCTTACGTAGCTAAGCAATCAGAAAAACACTAAATAACTTTATTGCTTTGGCTGTTCACAGATATGTGGTTTAAAGTATATCATCGCTGACGACATTACTGCTCGCCTTTGCCGCATCTTTGAGTTGAGAGTTTCATTCCCTCTTTTTGACTTGTTCATTAGTTTTCGTAAATTAATTAATTTAATCACTTTTAGCAATTCTACTTGTCCTCTATTTTTAAAATGTATCTGTAAGTTTCATTTCTTTAGACTTCTTTTCTCTAAATACATTATGTTATCATCAATATGAAAACATTGTTAGAGAAAATTACATTTAATTTCATAAACAATTTTTTTTGTTATATTGATGTTATTTTGATGCTACTTTAGATTTCCTTTAAAATACAGCCAAGAGCACGACGTGCTTGGCACTGGAAGTACAACTTTGCCACGTTAAAAGAACGCAGTAATAT
Organism: Athrips mouffetella; assembly: GCA_947532105.1. NCBI lineage: Eukaryota > Metazoa > Arthropoda > Insecta > Lepidoptera > Gelechiidae > Athrips > Athrips mouffetella. Next base: position 9,315,140 of record OX383973.1, read on the forward strand.
TGTAGTAGGATATACATATTTTTAGGCAGAATTCTTGTATGCACAGACTGCATGCGTCCGTAAAAAACGTATGGAAAAAGTGATGCGTACTCGTAGTAGTACGCTTTTAGAAGTGTATTGACTTGTAGAATAACATATAATATTAACGATCATTTTATTCATTGCATTTTTGCTAAAAATATGATTAATTACATTTAGAATTTACTAATGAAATAAATTAGGCGCAGTACAGGATCTTGCTACACTTAACGATCCAGAGGTAGTAATACGAGACATTGGTGTAGAAGATTACTGCTGGTCTTTTGTTGCCCTGGTAGGAGACTAGGCCGATTTCCTGGTACCTTCTGGTTACAAGACCGGCTCCCGAGTCACCACTGCAAAAGACGTGGTGATAATAAATATGGGGAACAGCACAGAGATATGAATCTTCACTAGGTATTATAAAATTGTAAATTAATTTTGACTGCACATTGAAGATATTTATGAAAAATATCACGTTATGATATTTTGATGCCCCTGAATACAAATCACAAATTTTTCTGTTTGTTTGTTTGAGCATCGCGCTAAAACTACTGAACCAATTTTAATGAAACTTTTTTGTTGGTTTGACTTCAACATTGGTATATTTTTTTATAACATGCGGGCAAAAGCCACTTTCATATGAAAGCCCACACCCGTTTGTTTGATCTCGTCGTGGATGTAACCCGCATCCTAGTATGTAGAAGGGAGGGTGTTCATCACCAACAGTGGATTTGAAATCGACGACGGTGTGGCTGTGACAAACGAGTAGGTAATCCTAAACCTATCGTATATTGGTATGCCAGCTAATCATTTTCTCCTGTCTGTTTGATATATGCAGATTTATTAAATGATAAAGCAAGGTTTAAGGTGGATTTCAACCAGAGCTTAGTTGATGGCTAACCTTCTAGCTTAGAGCTGCGTTCGAAAATGGAGCAATCTTACTGGTATTTAATAACTCTAGTGAAAAGCCACCTTAGGGCCCGTCTTACGGCTTGGTGCTAAAAGTCCCGATAAATAGCCGACAGATAAAATATCTGACAGCTAAATATGTCTGATTTTTGCCCGTGTTTATCTGTCAATCAGACACTTGTAAAACAACAAAAATACTATCTGATAGAAATAACCAGCAGATAAGCTATCAGGGTGCGTCCTCCGAAGTTTTATCGGAGCTCCGATATTATCAGATTGACAACAACAATTATGTTCGGAAATTTACTTTGTATGGGAATTTCTTCGTCAAAGGCCGAACCATAGACGAATTATCGGCGCGATATTATCGTAGTTTCACTTCGGAGTACAGCAGCTGAAACTTAGCAGCAAACAGTGATACGGGCACTGATTTGTAATAAGGGGAATCAAAATCTTACCCCATGGGATGATCATCACCATCGCTTTCACTGACAGCGCACATCGTGCCTGGTGTTAGACGGTCAAACTTTCTGCACATCTCACGTGACCATACAATTTGCTTCACCCAATTCAATTCTGATGTAGGACTTCCGTTTTCCTGAAAAAATATAATACGAAACCTTCAGCATTTGGCTCGTTTTATAGTTATTTTTTTTACATTAAACATCATACCTCTATCCCGTAGGGGTAGGCAGAGACCACATCATTCTACCCATTACGATCTTTATATAATTTTCTAGCCTATTTAGCTAAGGTTGTATTACCCTTTATTCAGAATGCTTTGAATTTAATTTTGAAATGTTCAACTAGACCTTCCCCTGATCCTTTTCAACATTCCCAATCAACCTTGATCTCTATTAGCAATTATCAATTTTTTCCGAACGTTCCATGACCACTGGTGAGAGAATCACATGTGTATACTAAGGCCAAATAGTCTCAGGTCCGACAAGACAGAAAATTGGAAAGACGAATTCAAAATGCCTGCCCAATAGCTCTTATTGGGCAATGAAAGATTTTATGAAGGTCAACCTTCCGCTGAAGAAAAAAACTAATGAATATGTGCATTTTCCCATCCTCACTTATGACGCTCCAAGAAGCTTGATTTTACGTACAGTGTTACTAAATTATATTATAAATTTGAAAAAAATAAGACAGGCTCAAGGCTGAATAACTATCAAGACTACCATCAAGATCCGATATTGTTAGCTCAGGTTGATGTCAATTAATATATCGGGGTAGAGTATATGCAGGTGTGGAGATCTCAAGAGTACATAGGAGTAGGTGCAGCTTCTTTGGTAACGGCAAGTGTTTGTGCAGTGTTCTGCATTCTATGACTTAGTTGCTGTCGTGCCCTATCTCTCCTGTTTCCTGGACTTGGACATTATTTGGAGGTAATAATTGATAACGCCACATTTTGGGCTGAATTGATGAAATGAAGAATAAGGAAATAAGACGGGCAGGTGATAATTTAGTAATTTCACTTACTGCAATATTATTTCCCCAACCAGCGACGATGCCTACGGAATCGCGCGGGAACACAGGTTGTATTATGACTCGTTTGATGTTCCAATCCAAAGGAAGATTCACTCTGAGTTTGCACAGGCCGATGTCATGTATCACTTCGACCGCATCAAACAACTCGTGAACTATGTATTTTGAGACCCTTCTCATTATTGTATCCTAGTAAATGTAGAAGTTAGTTTTCCAGAAAATAAAAATAGACTCAGAAATATTCAGAAATTTATCAAGAGCAATTTTTTTGTCGTTATATGATCATCAAAGAAAACCTTTTGCCAACAATGGAATGGACGTCTTTCGGCTATGATGGTGATGATTAGCAGCAACCGTAAATTAAAAGCTTGCGATTCTAAGCAAAGATTTTTATTCATAAGACTAAGGATTGGTCATGCCTGATGATATTGTATGAGAACTTATTGACTAACCTCATCTAAAAACGAGATGCCAGCTGCAGCGTGTACTTTGTGAGGTTTGACTGTGCATTGGACTATACAATGTGCCGCTGTTAGCAAGATTCGCTGATTGAGCACAGAGGATCCGCAGATCCAATACACATCTTCATCTTTACTACAATATGCAATTAGACACACTGCATGAGGGTGATGCCCAATCCACCCAATTTCAGAAGCATAGTCCTCTAATAAATAACCATATGGGGTATTATTTAAAACTGACATTAAGATTATATAAATACTTAATGCAATCATTACAAATACGTATTTTTACTACTTATCAACAATTAAGATTAGCTCTGCCGCGTTGCGATTACTAACCGATAAGTTTAATTGGGGACACATTAAAAGTGAATTAGAAACTTTTAATTAAGAGTTTCACGACTTTGAAATTGGCTAGGTATCGGCTAACTAGTCAACTAAACTACCTACTTTTAAAACAGAAATGTGCTGATGTGTAATAAAAAGAGTGTTACAATCCCTGAATCTGATATTTTCTTTGCTTATCGTAAGTATTCACCATTAGAATGATAACTCAGTCGAGTCACACAAGCAGTCCCTAGGTCGCTGAAATGTTTATGTTATTCTGACTTCAACTTTCTAATATGTATCGGTACTAATATCAGATCGCCTCGAGATGCTCAAATTGCAGCTAAAAAACTTGGGATATTCTCCAAGGCCAGGCGGTGCTTTACACCGGAACATCTTCTACAGCTATATCAAGCACAAGTCCGATCAGGTATGGAATACTGCTGCCGCCTCTGGGATGGGTCTGCATCACCAGCTGTCCAATCTTACTGCAATCAAAAAGCGTGCCAGGAAGCTAGTATGACCTTGAACACAAAGTGGCCGCTTGTCGGTATTCTATATAATGGAATACATTTTGGTGAGGGTGCGTTTGAATCTTTCTTCCTCTTAAGTGGGATTAGAATAGGGTTGGGGTTCCACCCTTATGTCATTGAGCTACCACAAATCCGCACGAAGCTTTGCTTCTTCATTTCTAATGCGCACAACTAAGGAGTGGGACACCCTCCCTCACTGCCGATCTATGCCATAATTTGGATTTTTTCAAGGCTAGATTGGCCTGAAAAGGCATTATCTAACGCCCTATCGTCGCTTACTTTCAGGTGAGATCGGGATCAAATGTTCACCTATTTCAGATATTAATAAAATGTCCCTAGGTGCAGCTATATCCTTGATACGGTCATAAGTTTTACGTGGATGCGTCAATGTATAGTCCGTTTCACGAGTCAATGCCAAAGCTTACCAACACATTTTGCAGCTATATCAAGGCTATTGTGCTCTATGATCAATAGTAATCAGCTAAGGCTGTCTGAAAAACAAGTTTGTAAAACAATGTAATTTTTTCCGTCAAATATACTCTGCTTCATCTGGTTCGTGGTGGTTTATCTGGTTCTATAGCTGCAAAATGTGTTGGTAAGCTTTGGAATTGACTCGTGAAACGGATTATAGGTTGGTATAGTCTAGAGCAGATGTCAAGCTTCCACCCACATCCACTTACCACTCCCTTCTAGCCCTCACACGCCCTCACCTCCTCTCCTCTCACGCCTCTCCCATCACCCATCTCCCAGACTCATTCAAGCTCGATGTAGTACGGTGAACCGCTTGTCGTCGGTAGAAACTTTTTCAACTCTATTACCACGCCATAAGGTCCAAAAGTGTTTCTACTGATGTGCGGCCGTGTGTACCAATTATTGCCGCCTGAGGACCTATATCCACTTTCAACGAAATGACCCCCCAAACGAAAGAATAGACATATCCACGTCAAAAATAAAGCAGGATTGTGTGTGACTGTGACATAAAATTAAAAGTAACGAAATTGAAATCTGTAAGTTTTTAGGGTTCCGTACCTCAAAAGAAAAAAAACGGAACCCTTATAGGATCACTTTGTTGTCCGTCTGTCTGTCTGTCTGTCAAGACCCTTTATCTCACGAACGGGTAAAGGTATCAGGTTGAAATTAATACCATATATTAGGATCTATGAACCACACAAGATCTGAAAATTTAAATTTTTTACAATGACGCAATCAAAAGATATGGCATTTTATGTCCTCATCTCCATACATTTATTCAAAAATGCAAAACCTACAGGGTACTTCCCGTTGACCTAAAATTATGAAATTTGGCAAGAAGCTAGGTCTCACAGTACAAATAATGGGAAAAGTCTGAAATCATTAAATATTACAACTTTTATCACAACTAATGGTAACCAATTGTAGTGAGCTCCCGTTTCAAGAACTTTCATATAAGAGAGGGGTCAAGTTGGACGGTCGCTGAGGCGATTTTTGTTTTAGTTCTATTTAAAAACGGGAACACTTACAAACTTGAAAATTGGTATGTTTATAGTGCATAAGCTATTAAATAACAACAAATAATAAAATTTGGCCAAGCGCGTGTCGCACTCAAACACTCTAGCACCTTAACTTACTGAAATTTCAACTAATACAATTATGATTATGTGGTGGTACGGAACCCTCGGTGCGCGAGTCCGACTCGCACTTGGTCGGTTTTTTTTTCTTATTCAAGTGATTATGGTTCTTATTACAAAAATGTAAAATAATCTGCATCTATAATGACAGTCAGTGACAGTAGTAGTCTTTGAACTAAGGTACACCTTGACCCACTTTTCTGTAGAATGGCACATTTTTATGGGCGGTACTTTTTTCGGGACAAGCTTTTTTGACAAGCTCATTTCATTGTTATGTGTTGTCGACTTGTCGTATGTACATAACATACACATAATACACGAAAATGTTAAATAGTTTTTCAGTACCTTAATATTACTTCCTTAGATAGATAGCCTAGTAAGCTATTAAACAGTGGTAAGCCTGCCAAGAATAATACACACGGCCGCAAATAAATGATAATAAAACCAGTGTAAGCAGAATAAAATATAATATTAAATAACAAAAAACATAAAAAAAAATTAATTTCATTTACACCTACTAAACAAAGTCAGGCTTATCAGTTGTAGATGTATCACGGATAGTATCCTCAGTGGTCTCCGCAATACAGTATAGAGTCCGGCTTTGCGTTAAAATCCACGTGTAGTAGTAGGATATATTAGAGTAGACTATGACGTCACGTCTGGCTCGACACGCCGTTGACACTATTCCGATCTGCTGGTGTTCATTCGTGATAAGTGCTGCTCCGGAGTCTCCTCTAAAAATTGTAGGCTTCATTATAGATACAGCCTATATCTGAAGTCCAATTAAAGGTATTAAAAAGATAGCTACTTCTTGGCAACAAAATATTTTGAAGCTTTAAAAATCTGGTTAATAAATAATATCATCTCAGTTTGAATACACGAGAGAGAGAGAGAAAAGGAAAGAAGAAGAAAGAAGATATTAAAATAAAAGAGAAAGGAGATAAGATAAAGCAGATGAAAGAACAACCAACCCACAACCTACTCTGTAGTTTGGCGAAGAAGAAAAATTGTAAATAAAATAGATTAATCTTTTGTGAATAAACATATATAAAAAAAACCGGTCAAGTGCGAGTTGGACTCGCGCGCCGAGGGTTCCGATATACTTTTTGTATTTTTGGAAGTAAAAAAGTCCAGTTTAGGACCGCAAAACTAAATTTGTTTGTAAAGGTTATTTTCAGATTTCTAAAAAACTGTGCAACTTAGAAAGATCGTTTTATTTTTGCTATAATGTTTACATAAACTTCTGTCAACTGTAATTAATTCAGATTTTTCCTTTCGCAAACATCATAACTTGCTTGAAAACTAAGAGGAGTAAAAAAATACAAAAATATATTTTAGAATGTACAAGTAAAGCCTTGTAATATGATACCCCACTCGACCTAGTAGCGACAGTTTGGACTTTGGCCCCCCCTATTTTGGCCCCATTTACATTAATAATCATAATTTATTCAAAATTCTTTCATGTGCAATTAAGTTGGGCAACTATATTCTAAAACTATTCCGAATTTTATGTCGATAGCATGAGTGGTTGCTGAGATATAGAGGTCTGACAGACAGACGGACAGACAGACAGACAAAGTCGCACCATAAGGGTTCCTTTTTTTACCATTTTGGTATCGGAACCCTAAAAAAGGAAATACCGTTATATTTTAGATTTAATGTCTTTCATCCTATCGGAACGATACGACTCAAAATTTGGATAGCAACAAGGCGAATTTTCTTCTGATTCCAGATCCCTAATTCAATGTAGGGTTGTATTAATAAATCCCTCTCAAGTGTGAGATTGCTGTCAAGATTTACTTTTCACATACAAATTACTTAAACATCTTACACCTACATATATCATCACCATCATCTCCATCAATACACCTACCTACATATATTTGAATCCTTCCACTAATTTGCTATAAGTAGTTATAATTATAATTCTTAACCTCTAATAATTTTATTTCATAAAACAACAAAGGATTGCTACATACCTACACAGAATTAATGTTAAAATAAGGTTAAAATTATGTTTCTTACTCAGCCGGGTAGTGTTGTTTACTGCCGCTGAACGCACACATTTTTCCAGGATGTAGTTGGATATTTCTGCACTTCGCACATTCACTACGATGGATCAACTTCTGTGACACTGTTTTCAAAACTAAAGAATTCTTTTTTGCTCTCACCTGTATGACATTCGAGGAGTCAGACAATTTTTTCTTGAATTAAAAAAAAGATTTTTCGTCCATGTGACTAAACAACTTTTTAATAGTTTTTTTTTTTAAATCATTGACATTTTATAAAACAAATAATAAACGGTACGGCGAATACTTTTTCCGCAAGTAAACACAGCCAAATGAATATGTGACCCGCAACATTCTGCCATCTCTGATGTACGAATAAGAATTTCATTCCTGTACAAATTATTATTGGCTGAACAAAAAATTACATCTTTTGGAATAGTAATTTCAATTTTGATCCCGTAGTTAATCACGTTTTGTATTCATGAGTAGAAAAATTGCTTTTAATATTTGCAGTGTCTTCGAAAAACCTAACACACAGCATTCTGTCATATCAACCCAATGTATCAACCATGAAACGTTTACTGGGGGGTGATCGTGGTAACTTCAACGATATTACCAAAACAAAAACGTTTGTCTCAAAAGTTATGTAAAGTCTTAACTAAGTGTTTTAGGCAAAGTTTTTATTTTGGTAATATCGTTGTAATTACCACGATCACCCCCCTGTTGGACATGCCTCACCTATTGATCTCGAAACCTACAAAAGTAGTGCTTCTCGTATCCAAACACTTCCAGTGAATTTCATTTTAAGAAAGAAATAAAATATTCCTTTTAGTTTCAAAAAAACTAAAAAAGGAAGGCAGCCAGTCAGTTTTTGCTGCACAATACGCATATACGAGCTGCTGTGACTCATAGAAGTGCGCATGCCCATGTATTTGTTTTGAGGTCACATCGCTATGAAAACTCGTCGCTAGGAGGATAGATTTTGAAGTAGAGGCTGTGACCAGGGATATATAAAAGCCTAGAGGCCACAACTGAGATAATTTGACTGTCTTTCTTTACTTTGACTGTGACTTTTACTTACGGAGCTTTAAGCAGAAAAACAAACTCTTTGCTTCGATAAGCGCAAAATAGAGTTGTGTCCCCGGATGACGCAGTGAAGGCAGGCCTCTGACAAGGTGGTCTAACCTCCAGATGAAGGTCAGAGGAAGCTGTTGGATGCGGGTAGCGCTGGTTCGTTCGTTATCTTTAGGCTGCGGCCCCATAAGGCGAATATTTTGCAGCTGACTGTCGGTTAGCTGAATCAACAGTACGTCCTGTAAAATATATGGGAGGCCAAACAGTTAGCTCGCAAACGATTTGCCTAATTGTGCCGCAGCCTAAAGCCGCGATTACACCTGCTTGAATTTGACGACTGAATAAGAAATCTACCTAGGAGGCTACGTAGAAAAAGACGTTTGTGAATTCAGAGTTCTAGCTAGGAAGCTAAGTATAAAAAGTGCCTACTAATACAGTTGCTGAATAGTGATGTTCCGATAGCGATAGTTTTGCTGTCGGTAGTTGATCTTGAAATACAGTAACTCTGTTGAATAGCCTTATCGAAAATAATTATTGTACAATAAAATGCTATCGATTGTTATAAAATGGCTGATACAACCTCAAGACAAATACAACCGATAATTGAAAGAAGAAAAAATTACAGACAAACTTATTTGCGGTCTTAAAGATGGGCTTTATTGCTTTTAAAAATACTACAGGAATATCGAATCCCTCGAAGCGAGAGTCTGCCTCGCACTTGACCGTTTTTTTTAATGTAAGTATATTTTTGTTCGATATGTTGAATTAATCATTCGCACTTGGACATCACTAAACATGCTAAGTCCCTTCAAGTAAAGGAGTTAGAAGGTTTAGTGATGTGAAAATTTTGCGAATGATTAATTCGTATCGAACAACTTGTCCATGAAAAATAAAAATAAAGCATTATCTTGGTTTAATAATAAGTACTAATAATAAACTTAAAAAATTCACTATAAAAAAAATTGTATGCGACTGTTCGGTTGAGTCAAGGAGTGATCACAGCGAGCTGGATTCAAAGACAAATTCGGCATACATTGCTCGTTGAAGTAAGGATAATGCAATAACATAACCAAGCCTCCCAGCAATGTATGCCGAATTAGTCTTTGAATCCAGCTAGATGTGATCGTGGCTTTAATAGGCTGACAATACATTTCCGTGATGTTTTTATTTTTATTTACCTTAAATGGACAAATGAGACCTGAACATTGCCGTGCCAAATCTTATGAATGAGAGTATTTCTGATCAAACAAAAACAATGGCTGTGGTAAATGAAGTGGATACATTTTTTCTCTTTTTCTAGTCTTGCAGGTGCACAAAGTCATTCGCCGTAACTGAACAACTTTCAGTAAATAAAACTATCAGCCTCTTCAATACTCTTCATATATAATTGCAAATGGACAGTTTAGCCACGATCACATCTAGCTGGATACAAAGACTAATTCGGCATACATTGCTGGGAGGCTTGGTTGTGTTATTGCAATATCCTTACTTCAACGAGCAATGTATCCCGAATTAGTCTTTGAATTCAGCTAGGTGTGATCGTGGCTTTTTGTGGAAAAGAGGATTATTTTAATATTTTCTGAAAGTTTTATTTACTGAAAATTATTCAGTTACGTTGACTGACCACGCCCTTTCAGTTTTCGGAAACCAGTCCCTTAGACCATGTATTGGTCAATTTAATTTCGATGCGAACACGGAATTAAATTAAAATTAATCATTCGCACTCGGACATCACTAAACCTCCTTACTCCCTTCAAGTAAAGAACTTAGGAAGTTTAGTGATGGGTAAATTTTGCGAATGATGATGAACAACTTGTCGATAAAAAATAATTATTATTCATGGTGTAATAACAAGTACTAATAAAAAAAATTAAAAAATTCACTATAGATTACCATCGATACTTCAAATGTTCAGATATTTTCTATACGACTGTTCAGTAGAGTTAATAAACCTGCTTTGCGACAAAAAAAATCGTAAAAAGAACTAGGTAAAGGAGTGATCACACCTAGCTGAATTCAAAGACTAATTCAGCATACATTGCTGGGAGGCTTGGTTATGTTAATTGAAATATCCTTACTTCAACGAGCAATGTATGCCGAATTAGTCTTTGAATTCAGCTAGGTGTGATCACTCCTTAACTCTACACTGCGCGTGGCTTGACACGAAGTACGAACTTGGTCGGTTATTTAGTATCGATTTTTACCGGTACTTTTAAGAATTCGATATTCTCGATATTTTCTATAGGAATATTCGGTAGAGTTATTGTATTTTTAAAACTCAACCATCGATCTCGTTATCGCAGCAACACTGATTCAATAATTTTCAAAATTTACGGTTCGGTTAGGTACTCAATCAATCGCCAGTTAAAGCGCGACGGAGTCAGATGTGTCCGTGTAGAATACTTGACTAGTGCAACACTGTTAGTTTTGAATATAGCGGTCTTTAATTGTTTTTGTAGTAGGAGCGCTTGTTTTAAGTAAAAAAGTATACCATCAGTTAGGCCATTATTTTTTGTTCGACAAGTTGTTCGATTCGAGCCAATCATTCGCATTTGCCCATCACTAAACCTCCTTACTAAGTTACTAAGTGGCTTACTATGTTCCGATGTCATTATTTGGTGGTCATTTCCTCCGAGGCGAGTTCGCCCGGTTGGGCATTTCGCCCGAAAGTATTCATTGTTAGTCGAGGTCTTTTAAAACCATATCCAAAAGATAATGAGAAACTATGGCAAACAATAAATAAACTTACATACAGAAATAAAAAATCCAAATAAGATCAATAAACTTCTAGATAAACAGAATTGACTTCAGCATTTTGTTACTGTAAAAATATCGTTGGCCGAAAATATTTTACTTAAGACTGCACCACATAAAAACTACCAAAACGGCAATCACGGTTTAATATTGCTTACATATTTAATATGATTTTTTTTTAAACCATTACGATTACGCCATACATTTTTAGTATGACCGCGCGAAGTCTAATAAATAGCTCTGACACGCGGCCGATACCCACAAGAGCTCGAAGTGAGACCACGTCAGTTTGCACCGCGACGCGCCAAAATTATGGATCGCGTTTCAACGTATACACATTCTCTGCTTTCATAGTGTAACAAGGTAACTTTGTTTTTTACTATTTTCTAAAGTAAGATATTTCTTTCCTTGTATTTATAAAGTGTTTGTTTTAGAGAAATGGGGAAGCGCAAAGATAAATATTATGTATCCCGTCAAAAATTCAAAAAATATCTCTTCCTTTAACCAAGTAAGTACCTTCTTATATACCATACCTAGGTAGTTTTGTTTTGTGATGGGTGACTGGTGATGAAGGGTAGGCGGAGGAAGATAGGTAGATGATGGGTTATCAGAGTAATAGATTTTCGGTACGTGATTAATGTCCGGACGAAGATGGGTGACCGGTGGATGATATTGATGGGTGACCGGCGGAAGACGAGTCAATGGTAGATGATGGGTGACCGGTAGATGATGGGTAATCGACAGTGGTCGGAATAGGTAGAGCTGTTTAGGGTCGATGATCGGAAACTTGAACGTGCTGCTTGCTACATTATTTCGTCAGGTCTGTTAGATTTTCCTCTTGAGACGGATTTCCATGGCATGGCTTTTCAAAATAAGACTGCCTTTTGATCGTTAGTATGTGTCGTTTGATCTTTCGATCACAAAAACAACGAAATGTACAACGATGGCACGGATTTAAATGGATTACTTTTTTAAAAGAAGCAAACGGCGCCAAACTTAGGCAGGAAAAAGGCTACATTATTTCGTCAGGTCTGTTAGATTTTCCTCTTGAGACGGATTTCCATGGCATGGCTTTCCGAAATAAGACTGCCTTTTGATCGTTAGTATGTGTCCTTTGATATTTCGATCACAAAAACAACGAAATGTACAACAATAGCACGGATTAAAATGGATTACTTTTTTTAAAGAAGCAAACGGCGCCAAACTTAGGCAGGAAAAAGACTACATTATTTCGTCAGGTCTGTTAGATTTTCCTCTTTAGACGGATTTCCATGGCATGGCTTTCCGAAATAAGACTGCCTTTTGGTCGTTAGTATGTGTCCTTCGATCTTTCGATCACAAAATCAACGAAATGTACAGCGATGGCACGGATTTAAATGGATTATTTTTTTAAAAGCAAACGGCGCCAAACTTAGGCAGGATGATAGTTGATGACTGGATGAATGACGATGATGAAAGGATGATAAGTGATGCGCGGATTATAGTTGATGAGTGGATCAATGATGATGAGTGATGCGCGGATGATAGTTGATCAGTGGATGAATGATGATAAGTGGATGATGAGTGATGCGCGGATGATAGTTAATGAGTGGATGAACGATGATGAGCGGATGATGAGTGATGCGTGGATGAATGATGATGATGAGCGGATGATGAGTGATTTTCGGATGATAAGTGATGCGCGGATGATAGTTGATCAGTGGATGAATGATGATGAGCGGATGATGAGTGGTGCGCGGATGATAGTTGATGAGTGGATCAATGATGATGAGTGATGCGCGGATGATAGTTGATCAGTGAATGAATGATGATGAGCGGATGATGAGTGATTTTCGGATGATAAGATATGATGAAGATGCGCGGATGATGAGTGATTTTCGGATGATAAGTGATGTGCGGATGATGGTTTCTACCACCATGTCATTACGAGTAAGTCTAAAGTGTTTCTACTGACGTGCTGTTGAGTATACAAACTTGAAGAGCTGTTCCCTGTCGCCCCTCGAGTAACCCGCCGTTATACAATCGTTGCGCTGAGCTATATTAGTAGAGTTCATTAAAAATACCTTGAGAGAAAAAAGTTCCATTCAAAACACAGTTTTTTAAAAGGTGTCGTTTCCTCCGAGCGGACGAGAACGCGTCTCGGGTGAAATGACGCACTACGACTCCAAGTGGACTGCGCGCATGTGTGTGTTCGATCATACGCACACTACTGTTGCTTCCGACTCGACGCGAAAACTAAACAGTTTTGATCCTATACATTTTTTTATGAAAGGGACAACTGATTTAGACATGAATTGAAAATTTTGTCAGGATTACAAAGTATCTCTTTTAAGGAAGTCTAACAAAATTACGGACAAGTACAAGGTGTCAAACAATCTCCTGAAAACTTCATCAATGGACTCATACCATGAAAAATTAACGATTTTCACCATACATACATCTATACACAACAAAAAAAAAATGTTAAAGTGCGAGTCGGACTCGCGCATCGAGGGTTCCGATATACCTACCTATAGTATTTTTAGAAGCAATAAGGTCCATTGTAAGGACCGCAAAACTAAATTTGTTTGTAAAGATTTGTTGCAAATTTCCAAAAAACTGTGCTACTTAGAGAGATTGTTTTTTTTTCTGAATTATTTACATAAACCTCTATGGACTTTAATTAATTCAGATTTTTTTCTTCGGAAAACTTCGGGGATAAGGAAGGGGGAAGGTATTTTTTTAACTTTTTATGTCATAACTTGAAAACTAAGAGTCGTTAAAAATATAAAGAACTATTTTGGAATGTACAAGTGAAGCACTTTCATATGATACCTAACTTGACTTAGTACTGACTATTAAAAACTTTGACCTACCCATTTGGGCCCCCTTTACAATAATAATAATACTATAATTATTTCAATTGCAATAAAGTAAGACAATCGTATTCTAAAACTACTTCTACTACTAACTATAAAAGTATAAACGAGTTTTTAGCTTGCTTTTCAATTTATTTTAAGGTCATTAAAAATACTCATAGAAGCCTTTATACAAAGTATCTGAACATATCAGTCGCGCTATAAAGTGTACCAGCACAGAAAATATAGAGGTATACTAACGTATAAAACAACTAGTGAACTGACTATGATCCCTACTATGTTGATGTTCCTTAATAGTGATGTACAATTATTTCAAGAAGCAACAATCGAAATATTCGAATGTACTACTTAGTACTATCCAAATAATCTTTTAGCATTCAATTGTTATTTTTCATTGGAATCATTATTCGCTTTTCGTACGATTTTGAATGAAAAATTTATTCTAACTAAAAGAATGAACAAAGCACTCAAATTCTTTGTGTTTACTTGACTGGTGCAACCTAATTTTAATTCCTTGTTTGTTTTTTAGTATACCGGTAATTCTGTGGTTTTTTTTGTAGTTATTCTAGTGTTTTTCTATACAACATAAATTAGCCCTTATTAATATTTTCCGTACGATGAGGTGTTCTATTCGTATTGGCCCTTCACTAAAGTTCCTTTCTGCGTTGCTTACTATGCGGCTTACTCAGTCAGTGACTTACTTAGTTCCATCTTTCTACCTTCCTTTCCTACGTAGGAGACTAACTGACTTAGTGTGTGAATTCAGTCAGGTGTGATCGGCCCTTAAGGGTGCCTTATCACCAGAGCTGTGCTAGGTAGTCAACTAGTCAACCGCTCGTCGGTAGAAACTTTTTCAACTCTATTACTACGCCATAAGGTCCAAAAGTGTTTCTACTGATGTGCTGTACGTGCTGTGAGCTGGAAACATTTAAACTCATACGATTGGCCCATTTCTGAACGCAGCTCTAAGCTCTGCTCAACTCTGCTGGGAAGGCACCCTAAGTGATAGCTTTGCGCAGCAGTTGCTGATGTAACCTCAGTGATTCCCCATCCAAAAACTCGAGCCGTGGTGCTAATGAACGAAGGTTTAATGATCACTCGTTGAATGGTGTGACCCAAAGGAAAGTCGTCATTGGTCAGCAATATGGCAATGTCGTTGTCTCCAGTTATTTTAGAAAACCATTTGTGTAGAACATGTTTGTAAACCGGTCTTATTGCTATAGCCTGTAAGAGATCGTTTATATCATTATAAATAAATAAATAAAATGTTTATTGTTTGCAAAAAAACAGTAGAAACATTTTTCATCTGAGATCCGCCAAACTATATAATAGTTTGTTGGCAGAGATTAGTTTTATGTTGGGGCACTGAGGCAAAACATTGTGTCGCCAATGTTGGTCCGTGCCGTAGGAATAAGAATTGTGGCTCTCGTTCCACATCATGCCTACTTGGTGCAGGGCTTGTCCATTGCGATTCAACGAGGCAATGCTTCTGCCAGTGTCATGGACTCCTTTGCACTAGGGGTGACGAAGGGTGGTTTGTAGAGAATATGGCGATGTGTTTGAAATAAAACAATTAAATCTACAAGACAAGATTTTATCCGGAGCACGGGCAGCAGCGTGCTACTGTGTATCGTACCACCATGGTAGACTCGTAAATTGTGCTAGCCGCCAAACCGTGGTGACAATGGTACTTCTCTCTCAAACTATTAAAATTTTTGTTATGAAATCCCACGGGCACACCTGTTGATTAGTAAACTTTTACATAATATGGTGATGAATTCTATGTTGTTAATGTGTTTCTAGCAAAGGAAGGACAAATACAAATATTCTTTTGGATTTAACCTGGCTATTAGGTAGGAACACTTTAAATAATAGTTATATACATGGTGTTTAATAAATGTCTGTAAACCTCTCAGGTGGTTGCTCTACCCATGAAACTAAACAACTTTTTCTATAGAACATGGGTCGAAATACGGAAAAAATATTTTGATCTCCTAAAATATGCTATCAGGTGATGCAGTTTCTATGGGACGTTGAAAAAGTTATGCTAGCTATGTTCCTTAGGGAAAGTTGTTCAATTCCATGGGTAGAGCAAACCAACTAAGAGCTTTGAAGACATATACCAAAGACCCTGTATACCCGGGTACTCGTATCGTGTACTATAATTACCTTTTCGTTATTAGAGTGTCCAGCAAAAGCATCGATCTTACAATTTTCGAAACAGATATCGAGGCAGTGCGCCGCCGTGAGCACCAGTCGTTGGTTCAGCACTGACCCACCACAAGACCAGCTATCATAAGTAATATCCACCACGAAGAACACAGAATGAGGAGCTATATCAATTTTCGCTTCCTCCCCACCTATTACAAACTGCTCCATAATTTTTCTATAAGAATTAACGGTACTACTCATCAAAGTAGCTAGCAATAGTATACCGATACTCAGAGCAAACATTTTTTTTATCAAGGTTTCAAATTAATGCTGATTGTGCCTACACGCTTCAATTAATGGTTTAATTAACTTTTCTTGTGAATTAAATGTGCGGATTTTATTTGTAGGATGACGCATGTTATTTTTACTCGCAGATCTAACCATCCAACCATCTGTCCAACCGTCCGTCAAACCATCCCTGTCCCTCTCCCACTCCATCTCCCTACCCCTATTCTTATCCTATCCCCTATCCCTACCCCTAACGCCAACTTAACCGCTATACCTATTTTCATATAAACATAGAAACGACACCCATATTGATTTTTAGACATTTCAACCCTATCGCACCCCAATTTCCTGTCCACCACGTTGGATTTCAAAGTTGTTATAGTTTTCGTAATCAGCGACCCGATAAACCATACAAATTACACCCATATTGATTTTTAGACATTTCAACCCTATCGCACCCCAACCCCATCCCCAGGGGATGGTGGTATTTCACGTCCACCACGTTGGATTTCAAAATTGTTGGAGTTTTCGTAATCAGCGACCTTAGAGCAACGCGTCAAACCGCGCACGGGCTTTGCGCGCGAAAATCTTGTTACTCTGTGTCAGCGACCCAATAAACCATACAAACGATACCCATATTGGTTTTTAGACATTTTCACCACATTTCCCTTTTTTTAGGGGTTGAATTTGGGGTGGAATTTCAATAACAGTGATAAACGTTGCATAGAATTACAAACCTAATGCCTATATAATAAATTATGTGGATTTTACTTTAGAAATAAAGGATTTTCAACTTCATCTCCCTTTTCACCCTTTAGGGTGTCGAATTTTCAAAAACCCTGAGATACGTAAATATTAATTTTTAGTCGTAAGCCTAAATACAAAACTTGAAGATCCTAACTTTAAAACTGACGGACTTTCATACAAACATTCATCCCCTATTTTACCCCCAAGGGGTGGAGTTTTGTAAAACCCTTTCTTAGTGCACCGTTAGACCTTATAAGGAACCTACATGCCATGCCAAATTTGGAATTTCTAGACCCAGCGGTTTGGACTGTGCGTTGATATGTCAGTCAGTGAGTCAGTCACCTTCTTCATTAATTGCGTTTCTCCGTGGGAACGAAGTGTTTTCCCGCGGTTAATAGTAGCCTATGTGTTCCAGGACCTAACCTATATGTGTGCCAAGTTTCATTAAAATCCATTCAGTAGTTTTTACGTGAAAGAGTAACAAACATCCATCCATCCATTCTTACAAACTTTCGCGTTTATAATATTAGTAGGATTTATTTTGATTATTGGAATTTTTTGTTATAGCGGCAACTGAAATACGTAGTCTGTGAAAATTTCAACTGATTACCAATTACGGTTCATGAGATACAGCCCGTTGACAAACAGAAAGACGGACATCGCTCGTATTAATAGGGTCCCGTTTTTCACCCTATGGGTTCGGAACCCTAAAAAAGTAAGCGCTCTCAGTTGATGCCGTTTCTATGAAAACTTGATTTTTCTAAATGGTTAAAGTTGTTTAGTTTTGGTCTCAATAACGTACAAAAATTATTGCACTAATTACAATAGAGCCGTGTAGAATTTTGTAACTGAAAATGATCCGTGTTTTATTTTCGTGAACTGCACCACAGTCGGTAGCTTTGGTGGCGTATCCAGTCGTAGAAGTATGAGACGTTTGTGTATATGATCAAGCTTTTCCTTTTTTTTGCCGACTTAAAAGATACGAGGCCTAGTTGCTGGTGGTTCCTTGCAATAAACGCGCTGCCCGAGTCGCCCCTGAAAGAGAAATAGTTGTTTGATATACAAGGTGGCAAAATTGTTATTGAGCGTGAATGCCTTGTATTGAAACCCGAGCAAGGGAAGGGTTCTAGAATTGAGCTACGAGCGAAGCGAGTGGTTCAAAGGAAGAATCCTGAGCGAAGCGAGAGAGTTTCAATAACTTTGTTGTCGAGCTAAACATTGCTGTCACATCAATAAGTATCAAACATAGATTTAATGGAGCTTTAAACTTTAAAGATGCTACAACTGGGGGACTGTCAATCAAGCGTATATTTAACAGTCGTTGCTGCGCGTGCGTCAAAGTAGTGTCCGTGGTATGTCCATCTTATCTTTTTTAGGGTTCCGATACTAAAATGGTAGAAAAAGGAACCCTTATGGTGCGACTTTGTCCGTCTGTCTGTCTGTCACACCTCTATATCTCAGCAACCACTCATGCTATCGACTTGAAATTTGGAACAGTTTTAGAATATGGTTGCCTAACTTAATTGCAAATGAAGGAATTAAAAAAAATATTACTGTAAAGGGGTAAAGGGGGCCAAATAGGGGTGGGGGGGGGGAGAAATTTCAAATTGTTGTTGCTAGATCAAGTGGGGTATCATATGAAAGGGCTTTTCTTGAACATTCTAAAATATATATTAGTTATTTTTTTACGACTCTTAGTTTCCAAGTTATGATGAAAAATGACAAAAAATATATCATTCCCCCTCCCCTTATCTCCGAAGTTGTCTGTGAAAGGAAAAATCTGAAATCGATAGAAGTTTATGTATATATTACAGCAAAAATAAAACGATCTTCCTAAGTTGCACAGTTTTCTAGAAATGTGCAAAAAACCTTTACAAACAAATTTAGTTTTGCGGTCCTTCTTCTTCTTTTCGAGTCAATGGCAAAACTGACTATAAACGCTTAGCCCAAAAAGTAGCCACATCAATAGCCTTTTGGTTGCCTTCAAAAAGGTCCCTCCGAGTGCAGGAAACTGGAGAAGTAGGGCACGACAGCAAGTGTGTCATGGTTTGCAAAATACCGCATTCACACTTGTCGTTATCAGAGAAGCCCCACCTCTTCATGAGTTCCCCGCACCTGCCAACGCCCGACCGCAGTCTGTTTAGTGACTTCCATATGGACCAAGGAAGATCGTGACCTGGTGGCAGCTTTTCGGCAGTTGGGATATGAATGTTGTCAGGAGGGTACCTTTTTGACCACAGTTCTACCCTAGCCTTGGATGGATCTAAATCGAGCGGCATGGTATCTTTGATAAAACTGTGACGGCTCTTAAGGCGTGAGGGTGGTGGGTTAGAGCCGTAAAGTAGGTGTCTGCTGTCTAATTCCTGTTTTTGCTTCTCAATAGCACAGGCTACCCGACGCCTGACGTCCGGAGGAGCTATTCCAGCAAAGGAGTATAAGTGGCCCAGCGGTGTTGGCTTCAGGGTGCCCGTAACTATTCCGCAGGTTTCGTTGAGAGCAGTGTCCACATCCCTCGAATGAGCCGATCGCCCACACACGGCGCATGCGTGCTCACCTGCTGAGTAGCATAGCGCTAGGCTACTAGTACGGAGGACATGAGGCACTGCTCCCCAACGGGTGGTTGTAAGACGGCGGATGATATTATTTCGGGCGCTAACTTTGCTTTTCAAATTTTGACAGTTAGCTTTGAATGTTAAAGACCTGTCCAGAGTAACACCCAGGTATTTGGGATTGCGGTTATGGGCAATTTCCACCCCACGCCAAGTAATACACAGTTTTTTACCACTGTCTCGGTTTCGGAGGTGGAATGCACAGGACTCGGTCTTAAAAATGGTCGGTCCTAAAAATGAACTTTATTGCTTCCAAAAATACTATAGGTATATCCACGGTATATCGGAACCCTCGGCGCGCGAGTTTTTTTTAATGTGACATGTAAGCAAACGAGCAAGTGGGCCACCTGATGGAAAGTGGTCACCACCGCCCATAGAGCCCGCTGTCTTATTAGTGGCATAAATTGACACTGATAACACAGCAAAGCATATTGCCCACCCTGAGAACTAAGATAGTGTGTCTCATGTGCTGATAATTTCGCTGGCTCCCTTACCCTTCAAACCGAAACACAGCTGCTTTACGGCAGAAATAGGCAAGGAGGTGGTACTTCCTCAGACGGACTTGCCCTACCACCTCCAAAAATTATCTACGTGGGGCTGAGGACCTCAGAGCACGTCGACCGGGATTTTTTATGGTATGTTCATACTAAGAGCAGTATTTTATTGGTAGCTTTCAGTTCGCTACTTACATAGCTGGATAATCTTTGGAAGAGCCACTGGAGCCGCACATCATTCCTTCTCTCATTCTGACGTGGCTACAAAAACTCGCTGCCCTCACCAACTGTTTCACTCTTTTCAGTATCGGGCTCTCGTCATTATTATCCTGTGTGTGTAATATGTTTTTTTAGGAAAACTATTTCTTAGTTAGGCTTGAGAAAAGAGAGGCCTAAAGCTAACGGCTATGCTTAGTAGCAGGTTACGAGTAGAGATTGCAAAACAGGAAATTATATATAAGGAGTTTGGGTACATAATTCCGCATTTCTGTTGCTTTGATGAGTTTACTGTCATCTTTGATACCATAAGGCCTACCTACCTACTTATCTAATTTGCAGAAAAAACCAGAAAATGTCCTGCACTTTTTTTGGTTTATTCTTTTATATGTGCTCGTGTGGTGTTGGTTGATACCACACAGCGTGACTTTTCATTTGTTTTGCTCCCGAAGCCCAGTGATTCTACTCATGATGAGTCGCTCGCGAACATCCAAGCGGTAAACAGGTTCTTAACTCGCGACAAAAAAATAAAAAATAAACTAATCTACCTTAAACTTAATACTTAATCAAAGTGTTGTTCATATTCTTATAAGTCGTATTTCAAAGCAATTTCATTTTCTTAACCAAAATGAATACGTGTCCTGGATGTACTGCAGATTTTAACGACGGAGTGCAGTGCTCAAAATGCAAGAATATATACTGTTTCTCATGTGCCAGAATAACCGAATCTAATTATAGGAAACTTGGACAATCCAAGCAAGCAACACTCCTTTGTATGGCATGTAAAAACCCGCCAGCAGTGAACCCTCAGCCGCAATCTTCAGGCAGGGATGCTACGGATACGATGCTACTTGAATTGCAGAGAGGAGTTGCGAACATCACTACCCTGCTTACACCGTTCCCTGAACTTATAAACGATGTGAAACAATTGAAAACCAGTGTGTCTTCATTCGAAGCCTCCATAGTACACATCAAAACGGACGTTAGTAACCTCAAGGAAGAATCGGCGAAGCTCAATTTACGCGTAACGACCTTGGAAAATCGTCCCGATACATCTGATAACTACCTACAGTTACAGAATGAATTTGATAACCTCAAGCAAGAACTAAGCTCCAAAAACCAATGGCTTCGGATGAACAATGCAGAGATAAAAGGTATTCCAGTGATAAAAAATGAAAACCTGATTGAAATTGTACGCAGCATCGCCGAAAAGCTTGGAACTCCAATAACTGCAGATCATATCAATTTTGTGTCAAGAATCCGCTCAAATGCACCAGAAAAATCGATCATAGTATGTTTTATTACTCGCTATGTAAAAGAGAACTTCGTTGCAGCAGCTCGACGTACCAAGGGTTTGTTAGCACGCGATTTTGGTTTCACAAAAAGCGATAATCATGTCTATGTTAATGATCATTTGACACGTGAGAACAAAATACTGCTGACCAAAACAAAGGAGCTCGCAGCTGCAAAAGGTTACCAATTCACCTGGGTTAAGCACTGCAAAATTCAAGTTAGAAAAAACGAAACCTCACCAATCATCGTTATAACCTCCCCAGAAGATCTTAAAAAAATATTCTGACTTTATATTTTAATATTATTCCTACCTACTATTTTGAGCCATCACATTTTATGCTTATTAGGGTTCCGTACCTCAAAAGAAAAAAACGGAACCCTTATAGGATCACTTTGTTGTCCGTCTGTCTGTCTGTCTGTCTGTCTGTCTGTCTGTCTGTCTGTCTGTCTGTCTGTCTGTCTGTCTGTCTGTCTGTCTGTCTGTCAAGACCCTTTATCTCACGAACGGGTAAAGGTATCAGGTTGAAATTAATACCATATATTAGGATCTATGAACCACACAAGCTCTGAAAATTTCAATTTTTTACAACGACGCAATCAAAAGATATGGCATTTTATGTCCTCATCTCCATACATTTATTCAAAAATGAAAAACCTACAGGGTACTTCTCGTTGACCTAAAATTATGAAATTTGGCAAGAAGCTAGGTCTCACAGTACAAATAATGGGAAAAGTCTGAAATCATTAAATATTACAACTTTTCTCACAACTAATGGTAACCAATTGTGGTGAGCTCCCGTTTCAAGAACATTCATATAAGAGAGGGGTCAAGTTGGATGGTTGCTGAGGCGATTTTTGTTTTAGTTCTATTTAAAAACGGGAACACTTACAAACTTGAAAATTGGTATGTTTATAGGGCATAGGCTATGAAATAACAACAAATAATAAAATTTGGTCAAGCGCGTGTCGGACTCAAAAAATCTAGCACATTAACTTACTGAAATTTCAACTAATACAATTATGTTTATGTGGTGGTACGGAACCCTCAGTGCGCGAGTCCGACTCGCACTTGGCCGGTTTTTTTATTCTATGGAATCACTGCATGATGTTGAGAAAGCAATAAATATTACTTTGCACTATTCTAATCTTTATAAATTAGACTCAAATTTAACCACTCATGAACAGAAGCTCTATTCATTCCACCTAAAGCTATTATTATTACACTTGCCACTACTCACTCTATTTTTGCCAACTAGCCACAATCTTACGCAAATACTTATTTTGTTTACTTTGTACGTGAATTCATACATGCATTTTACCAAGAAAACACAATATCAGCTGATAAGCTCGGTGTCGCAGTGTCGGGCCATGACAGCCACAGAACCGGTTTCTTCATCGAATCGCGCACTTATATTATGTATGAACATACTTTGTTGCAATGACTACAATTCAAAAACACTACACTTTATTATTATTTCACGTTCAATGGTAACGGGTTTCTTACGACTTAATAATCAATGTGCTGGGCCTCTAACAAATGCAATACGTCTATTTTACCTACAATTTCTGTCTACGCTTAATAACTTTTACTTTAAATGTTAAAGATTTTTTATCAAAATGTTAGAGGCTTGCGCACAAAAACGGATCTATTTAGAAGAAACGTTACCATGAACAATAGCGATCTGTTTATTTTAAGCGAGTCATGGTTAATTGAAGGCATTCACGACGAGGAATTGTTTGGCAGTGATTTTATGGTTTATAGAAGGGACCGCGACTATCAACGTGTGCAACAAACCAGAGGTGGGGGAGTACTGATAGCCGCACGTCACGGCCTCGTCGTGCGGGACAGACCAGAGTGGTACTCCACGGCCGAAGACATCTGGCTTACGCTTACAGTTAAACCAAGTAAACGTGATCCCCCTATTTCAGTACACATTGCCTGCATTTATCTTTGTAGAGAAAATATGGGCGGAAGTCTTGCAACTCAGTTAGAAAACTTTTGTGAAAATGTTTCAAATATATCATTAACACACCCATCTGACAAAATCGTTATACTAGGTGACTTTAACATGAGCAGTATCACCTGGCAATATCAAGCAGACAGCTCCTATTTTCTTCCTTCATGTGTTACAAGTCCAATTCATAATGAGCTGATTGAAATGATGGATTTATGCAGCATTAGGCAATATAATGGCATTAGTAATGCACAAGGTCGTTTCCTTGACCTTGTTCTTTCTAACTCACCCCTCACCGTACAACGAGACCTCGAACCATTGGTGCCAGAAGATAGTTACCATCCCTCGCTAAGCATCACTGCTTCATTTAATTCTGACATCTTTTTAGAACCCAAAAAACGCTCCAAATACCTTTATTCTGATGGAGATTACAAATCTATTTGTAATGCGTTGGATTTGGTTGACTGGGATGTTTTACTAACCTCTAATACCATAGACGAAGCTGTACAATTTTTTAATAACAAACTTTTAGAATTGCGAAACATGTACGTTCCACAAAAAATCTCACGGTCTACACGGTTTCCTCCTTGGTATTCAAAACCGCTTAAAAAAGTCTTAAAGGAAAAATTTAAATACCTAAATAAATACAATATCTACGGTAATATAGCAGACCAGGATACCTTTATTTTGCTGAGAAATAGGGCCAAGCGACTTGAAATTACCTGCTATAATGACTATGTGATTAATGTAGAACAATCAATTTTAAAAAACCCTAAAGCTTTTTGGGCCTTCGTCAAGGATAGGAAGCAGAATAATGCTTATCCTAGTACAATGACTCTTTCTGAAAAACGGTTGGAATCTGGTGACCAAATCTGCTCAGCATTTTCTGTATACTTTAGTTCAACATACCAACAACCGTCAAGCTCGTGTAATCTGTCCACAACACATACAACATTTAATAACAGCAACAATCTAGCATCTACTGACATACAAACAATTGAAATTACACCTACAATAGTCTGTAAGCATCTCATGTCACTTGATCAGAATAAATCTGCAGGACCCGATGAAGTGCATCCGGCCTTTATTGCTCATTGTGCTGTGAGTCTGAGCGTACCAGTGTCTAAGTTATTCCTTAGATCGCTCAATGAAGGCACAATGCCTACTATCTGGAAATCTGCGCTGGTAACGCCAATACATAAAAAAGGATCGAAAGCAATAATTGAGAATTACCGACCCATATCCAAATTGTGTGTACTTGCTAAAGTGTTTGAAAAAATTATCCATAGCCAGTTGTCTACAGCATTAAAATCTGTAATTAGTCCTGTACAACATGGGTTTCTGCAGGGCCGATCAACTGTTACTAACCTAGCTCTTTTTGTAGAAAAGGTAACCACTGGTATGGAGGGTGGAGGACAAGTAGATGCTATCTACACGGATTATTCCAAAGCGTTTGACCGTATAGACCACAGCATATTGCTAGCTAAATTGGAAGCTTTAGGCATTCGAGGCAACTTACTCAGATGGTTTTCATCCTATCTGGAACTCAGAAGCCAACGTGTTGCGCTAAATGGCTATATCTCAACCCCCATTGTTATCCCATCCGGTGTGCCACAGGGCTCGATTCTGGCTCCTTTACTTTTCACCTTATTCATAAATGATATAAGCCAATGCTTTTCTTTTTCAAACATATTACTATTTGCTGACGATATGAAAGTGTTTAAATCTGTCTCATCAACAGAAGATGCCATGAAGCTACAAGAAGACCTGGCCAAGTTGGAACAATATTGTGTTAATAACAAACTCGACCTCAATATCCAAAAATGTAATGTCATAACTTTCACAAGAAAACCAAAACCTCTCATTTTCAACTACACAATAAACAACCAATCATTAGTCAGGGTCAACAAAATCCGTGATCTAGGTGTGATATTGGACTCCAAGCTGCTCCTCGACCAACACATAGACAATATAACAAAAAAAGCGAATAAGACACTTGGTTTCTTATTTAGAGTAGCAAAAAACTTCAAAAAAGCGAAGACTATTAAAATTTTATATTGTGCTCTTGTTAGAAGTCATCTAGAATATGCTTCGCAATTATGGAACCCTAAATACAACATTTATCTAAACCAAATTGAAAAAATCCAAAAAAAATTTTTAAGGCTGCTTAATAGAAAATTTAGAATTTTTTGTTCTGATTATTACGAATCTTGTAAAACCCATCACATATTACCATTGCACATTCGCAGAGATGCTGCAGATTTAACATTTCTGCACGATATTGTCAGCGGTAAAATTGACTCCCCCGAATTATTGGCTTCTATAAAATTTAGGCTACCGCCCATCAGAAGTAGAAGACACAATTATTTACAACTAGACCTGTCGTTTTCGCGTACTGAGTATCGCAAAAACTCGTTCTTGCGGCGAGTTGGCAAAAAGTTTAACGACACCTATACTAAATCACTTGATTTATTCTTTTCCAAACGCACCCATGTACGGCGACTGTTCATGAGTGGTTTCTTTCATAACGCACCACAACCACCTCTCACCACCATGCATTGATGTTTTGTTAGGCTATAATTGTTGGGGCTATTTTTTATGAATTTGTTTCTTTTTTTCTTATTCTCATTTGACTCCAGATCTGTGAGTTATCTCTTGCTAACAAATTTCATGCTATGGTTAGATTTTCTGTATTTTACTTTTAGTGTTTCTTATAAGTACCTACCTAATAATTGCTTTTAAGTTTCGGTAGACCTTTCGTATGTTAAGATAATGTAATCTTTTTATATCATAGTAGATTTAAGAACCATTTACCCCCTTTCAAGATTTTATATTTTGTTGATATTTAGTTTTTTTTTTTATCTTTACACATTAACGTGTTATAGGCGAAAACTTGTAAATGGCGTAGTTTCCAGCTACTGTTTTTGAATCAACTTAAGTATATTTTTTGCTGTAAGTTTTCCTAAAAAAGTAAAATAAAAATAAATAAATAAAATAAATAACTAACTATTAATTAATTAATTATTATATACGAAGAAAAAAAAAATCATTCGAAAAAAAAAAATCGGCAACATGGTAAAGTGATCACGTGATCAAAAGTTTCGGCAACATGGTAAAGAATCACTTGGCTTCAGGAGCAAAATCAATGAAAATTCATGCAGTACGAGTATAAGTCACCATCTCTTAATTTCAGGACAACTGGCGAGGATGGGCAGCATCGCTCTTCGCATATACTACATTGCAGCAGCAGTCACCAATTAGCTCGGGCCATTGTATGCCATGCCACAGCGCTAACAAGTGTGGAGACTACTTTTCCCCAAAATTATACCACACTCTTTACTTTGCAGATTCTGGGAGGTGATTATAATCCAATATAGTCTAGGCAACGAAGCGGATCGTTGTATGAAGACCCCCGAATTAAATCCTCAGTCGATGAAACTTTGCTGGGGTATTACACTACATGAGACAAACCTTCTATAAAAAAATCCAAAAAAAAATCGATACTTTTAATTTTTCCATACAAAAATTACAAAAAATATATGAAAAAATTAAAAGTACCGATTTTTTTTGGATTTTTTTATAGAAGGTTTGTCTAGTAACACCCCAGCAAAGTTTCATCGACTGAGGAATTAATGCGGGGGTCAACTGCTTCGTTGCCTACACTAAATAGCGAACTTTTAACGAGCTCTCAACATGTATGATTGTAGAAGCTAATTTAAAATCAGAGTATAGTATATTTTAGTGGTTTTTGGTATGATGATATTATCCTTATTTTAAATACTGCTACTTACACTGATCACCCCCCAGCCAGCCACTTCTCCGACGGTTCCTAATGGGAACGACTCTCGAATGATGACTCGTTTGATGCTGGGGCCCATTGGAAGGTTGGAGTCAAGCAATATTACTGCTATGTCACAGAAGTCCGTATTAGGGTCGTAATTACGATGGATCACGTATTTTTGAACTTGTCTGATAACTTGTTTCTGAAATTTAAAGTTTCTTTATGTAACCCACCGCATCAACACTGGTTTGATGAAGTGGCGAGAATTATCTAGATTGTAGTGCTGTGGAATAGAAGAATGTCGGTGCGTATAAAAGAAAAAGTTTATAAAACTGCGGTCCACTTTGATTAAAAGTTCCGAATGCTAGCCCATAAAAGGTCCATACCACCAAGGTCCACACGACGGAAATGAAGATGCTGAGTTGGGCAAGAGGAGTCACCTACGAAGACAGGGTGAGGAATGAGCATATACAAGGTGTAACAGAAAGGGTATATCAACTTCCTTAGAGAAAGTTGTTCAGTTTCATGGGCAGATTCACATCCTTCAGGGTTGGTATACCCTTTTTGTTACACCCCGTATAAAGGGATCTCTCCAAAGTGTAAAGTTATGAGAAGGCCTCAAGAGCACATGACAAGACGTTTCCTTAAGTTGAATACCAGTCCAAAGACACGCGGAAGACCCCTCTAAACTTGAATGTCCGTCATCAACAACGACCTGAAGAAAGCCCAGTTAAATGACTCGACGAAACAGAACTAATGCGACTGGCGAAGAATGACGAAGAGATATGGGATAAGGCCAGGCGAAGAGAGAGACACAGAGAGTCGTTTTTTTTCACTTTCATTGATATGAACCTGCTAGTGTCATCTAGTGTCATCCCAAGAGGGACGATGGTCGGACACCTAATAAGACATGACACTTCATAAGAAATATTATTTAAGGAAAAGTAGAGGGCAGGAGAGGAAGAGGAAGACCAAGACGCACTTATTTTGACCAGATAAAAGAGAGGGTAAACGTTGAGTCTTATCAGGATGTCAAATCATTGGCAGAGGACAGAGAGAGATGGAGATTGCTCCACCGACAAGAGCGCGGCTCTTAAATATGAGAAGAAGTGTCATCTTGGTAGCATTTAAATTTTCATGCGCTTACACAATTATTCTTGAGGCAAGGTTAACTTTTGGGGAATCTGTGTACTTAGGTACGTACTTACAGCCTCTATGTTTGTAGATCCGGCTATGGCATCGATTTTGAAACTGGTTATGCAGCCGTGGAGGCAATGTGCAGCAGTCAATAGGATCTTCTGATTTAGGATGGAGCCGCCACACACCCAGTACCTACAGGCAAAATAATACATGAATCAACAACTCTTTACTGCAATGTTTCATATAATTTTGTTTGATGTAAATAATCAAAGTTTCATAAAATTTCATTTCGTATAATTTCAAAACGTATAAACAATTTGTATTAAAACATATGATGTAGGCAATATTCATTTCGTATAAAATGCACTTCAATGTTAACCTATACATTCGTAAAAGTAAGTGTATGGTATCTGAAACAAAATAATACTAATGATATTTACTACAGCGCGTTCAGAACAAGTCTGTCTATGACTGTTTTTCCGCGCATAGGTGACAGGCGGAGAGCCAATTAACAATTCGCCCCCGCGACGAATTTTTTGACTTCTGCTCATTAACGGTCACAGACAAAGTTATTTTGTACGCAGTATAACTATATCGTATGGCAAACCCTGATGTCAGACTTGTTGTGCCGCCCATAGAATACATGAAGCCAAAGGCCTCTGACGTACAATTCTGCAATGTCCCAACCAAACTGGGGACGTTGCACAAAAGGATTTTTGTTCGACAGTGTCTCTACCGGGAATCGAACCCAGAATCGCCGGATCGAGACCGAGCGCCCTAGACAATTTTATATGTTATAAATTTTACATCGAAGAAATTTAGGTCAAATGATTTGTATGCCAAATATTATTAGTGTTCAAACAAAATTTTACTAATAGTTAATAGTTAAATTATACTATACAGCGTGCATTTTTATTCGTTTTACTCCCGAAGCTCAGTGATTCTACTCATGAAAACAAGCAACTTTCCCGAAGAAAAATTTTTTCGTCTCCCCTAGGTCAAGAGATCGACTCATTTTGTATGGGAAGGTGAAAATTTTTTTCGAATAAAATATTTTTTTCTTCGGTAAAGTTGCTTGTTTTCACTAGGCTTCGGGATTAAAACGAATAAAAATTAACCCTGTATAGTTACATACAACGTTCGTTGTCAAATGAACGATAATATGTTGTTATACGTGAAATACTTATACGAGCGATAAACCCGTACTTATCATTCTGAGGCGAGCAGTATGCGGCAAGGAACACCGCGTGAGGAAACTCGTTTATACTTGTCTCTTGCCCTCCAACAACAAAACCCTCCATCTTCCCTTTCCTTCTGTTCTCTGCTGTATGGTTTCCTTCACATCTGAACACAAGCACAAACAAAAAAAAATGTAGATTACAAAATTTTATACATAACATATCGTTTTTATATTATAAAATTTTATTATTCTGAGTGAATTGTTCATAGAGTTAATTAAAGTAGCTATAAGCTAGTAGTTCTTATTCGTCATGTCATCTGGTTATTTAATTTTCTTTTATTCCTTGATAGCTACCAATAAGGGGTTTTATTGGTCTGATTGCGATAAGGTTGTTTGTTACCTAACTTTACCAAGTTCGTTTCTGCGTCATATCTACTTACTATTGGACCGTAGCGAAGTAAAATTATTTATTAGATTCATAAAAGTAGTCCACTGATTGCCAAGTGCCCTAAGATTCCACCGCATTAATCTGAACCTATTATTTGCGGCGGCTGAAATTATTTCGACGTCTGCCATCATGGAACGTCCAAAGCGATGTGAGTGGTAGGGCAGTATGTAAACACGCACTTCTCTCGATCCTGCTGCGGCATTATTCAGGGAATTATTTCCGGCAGCGCGAGGAGCAGCGGCAGGGGCTGAATGTAAACCCACTGTTATATACCGACTCAACGTTGTCGATTGCCAGAGTTGCCTCCAGTGTCGGCCACAATTACTGCAATACCTATTTTATTTCATCTATTCTTCTAACTAAAATCTATATATATAAAAGAAGAAGGTGACTGACTGACTGACTCACTGACTGACTGACATATCAACGCACAGACCAACCGCTGGGTCTAGAGATTCCAAATTTGGCATATAGGTTCCTTATGAGGTTAAGAGGTGCACTAATAAAGGGTATTACAAAATTCCACCCTTAAGAGGGTCAAAAAGGGAATGAAAGTTTGTATGAAAGTTCGTCAGTTTTGAAGTTAGGATCTTCAAATTTTGTATTTAGGCTGACAACTAAAATTATTTTTTAAATGTCTCAGGGTTTTTGAAAATTCCCTATAGAATACCCTTTATTTTTTAAATAAAATACACAAAATTTATTAGTTAGGCATTAGGGTTGTAACTCTATGCAACGTTTATCACTGTTATTGAAATTTCACCCCAAATTCAACCCCTAAAAGAAGGAAATGGGGTGAAAAAGTCGAAAAACCAATATCATCAATTGTATGGTTTATCGGGTCGCTGATTACGAAAACAACAATAATTTTAAAATCCAACGTGGTGGACGTGAAGTACCATCATCCTCTGTTGGGGTGCGACGGGGTTGAAATGTCAAAATATCAATATGGGTGTCGTTTCTATGTTTTATTGTGAGGTTAATAACGAAGATTGTTTCGGTTTTGAAAATTAGTATAATGGTCATGATAATTCTTGAAAGCATGTGTGCCAAGGCTGACACGGGGGTTGAAAGTTCAATTCAATTCAATTCATTTATTTGTGAAACATGTGTATAATAGGATCTTAATAGTTAGGTAATACAGCTCAACATGTTCAGCCATTCGGCATACAAATATTAACAATACAAAATAAATCTAGAAGTCAAAATTATCAAAATATAGGATGTCAACTTGTCATGATCAAATAATAATGTTACATAATACAATGAAGTGTCAAAATCTAAAAATTATTAATTAAGTTAAAATTTGTCATTTAAATATGAATTAACATTAAAATAACATTTACATGCCAAGAAGTTTGGGGGATGAAGTTGAAAATCCCTCATTTTCAAAGTAAAAGCACAAAATTTATTATTTAGGCATTAGGGTTGTAATACTATCTTCAGGTTTTTCCCTAGCATCTTTTGAACATCAATTTCAGCGAAAAATACCATTTTAAGCAATACCCTATCAAGCAGTCATTCTTACGGCAAAAACAACAAATTTCTGAAGACTCACCCTAAGAAATAAGATAGAACGGCTCATGTTCCAGAAATTTATCAGCTGCTGCTTTACGACTAAAATAGGCAAGATGCGGTACTTTTCCAGACGGCCTTTTGTACAGAAGCCCTACCACCACATAATTTGTAAAAGGAATCACAAAAATACGCAAACTAATTATTTGGAGCTTAAATTAATGTTCAGGGTTTTTTCCCTCTCAACTTTCGAATAACGATTTCAGAAAAAATGCCCTTCCAAGCACCAATTTTTTTTTCTGTTTTGGGTAGCCTAGAAACCGGCAAAATTTTTATAACCAGCCACAATCTATGGAACATTCTTTTTATATTTTTAAATTGATGATCAAAATTTAAATCGGTCCATTTAATGTGTCGAAAATTTTATTTACCATACTTTTTGAGTAACAAGCAGGAATGTTAGGAAGGTTCCGTTCAAGACAATAACGATTTAAAAAGAAATTTGTAAAAATATACAGTACAAAAAAAGATATGAATTGAGAAAAAAAAATAGAAAATTTTAATAAATTATAAAATAATTCATAACTCGAAAACTACAAATAATCGCGGAACATACATAGGGGTGATTTGGATACCCCTTAGCATGAGGCATCTAAATTTTGCTTTTGGACGCCTATCAATGGGCCACCCTGTATAATGAAATTAACCAAAACCTGCTTTGCGATGAAAAATCATAAAAAAAAATACGAAACTCATAACTTGGTCTATGATTTTGTAAATTCATAAGAGTAATTATTCAGATCCTAATTTTATTTATTCGGGTTGGAAGCAGCACATTAAACTCCACATTATATACCTTTTACATTCAAAAATATTTAAAAGAGCGCGTGGGTTTTTATTGTCGCTTCTTTTTTTCCCACCATGGCGCCACCTTTTTAGGGTTCCGATACCAAAATGGTAAAAAAAGGAACCCTTATGGTGCCGCTCTGTCTGTCTGTCCGTCTGTCTGTCACACCTCTATATCTCAGCAACCACTTACGCTATCGAGCTGAAATTTGGAATAGTTTTAGAATATAGTTGCCCAACTTAATTGCACATGAAATTTTTTTGAAAAAAGTATGATTATTAATGTAAAGGGGGCCAAAATAGGGGGGGCCAAATTTCAAATTGTCGCTACTAGGTCGAGTGGGGTATCATATGAAAGGGCTTTACTTGTAAATTTTAAAATATATTTTTGTATTTTTTTAAGTTTCTTAGTTTTCAAGTTATGATGAAAAATGTCAAAAAAAATACCATTCCCCCCCCCCTTATCTCCGAAGTTTGAGTAAGGGAAAATCTGAATTAATTACAGTTGACAGAGGTTTATGTAAACTTTACAGCAAAAATAAAACGATCTTTCTAAGTTGCACAGTTTTTCAGAAATCTGCAAAAAACCTTTACAAACAAATTTAGTTTTGCGGTCCTGAAAATGGACTTTATTGCTTCCAAAAATACTATAGGTATATCGGAACCCTCGGCGCGCGAGTCCGACTCGCACTTGACCGGTTTTTTGTGAAGTGATTTAGTTTAGCTGACGTCATTAAGGTGATCTGTGACGGCCAGCTTAGACCCGAACGCAACTAGATGGATCCACTGCTGCAAATATAAGGTTTTTTTAATGCAATAAGTACCAACTATATGTGCAAAAAGTTGATCAGCGTAAATTTCATGGTGCAACTTCAACGCCTAACAACAATTTCTATAGAAAAAATATCTCCATATGTCCAGTAAAGTCAATTACTCTCGTCAGTCCGTGATTTACATAAGTACGATCACTCACACAGGCACACAAAGCCCAACCGTACAGTTTTGACCGCACGCCCACAATCTTAATATTGAACCAAAAATTGCTAACAAAAACTAGTACTTTCAGTACATTAGCTGTATTTTTGTATTAATCAGCGAAAAATTTTACTAAAAATAGCAGTATTCGTTAGTTTTTCAACAGAATTTTATGTCCCGCGTAAGAATGCAAGTCATTTGAATTTTTGTATGGAAAACGGATCACCTTAAGAGATTTTAATATCCAACAATGAATAAACGATTTTGAGTTTTTTCTTTTCATTCCCTTACCAGCCGTCATTTTAACATACACTTCACCATTCCTTCTATCATCTTTCCCACAGAGCATGTCTTCTTCAAGCATATATCACTATCTTTAAAAAGCGAGTCAAAGAACACTATCTTTCCGTGTATATTTATTAGTTAGGTATTATTTATGTATAGTATGCATATATATTTTATATATACAAATATATATCATATATTTATTTATTTTATATGTGTAGTAGGTTTACATTTAAATTAGATACCGCTATGTGTAATTTTTTGTTGATACTTTTATATAACTTTCGAGTTGCGCACGATCTATCTGCCTTCTCCAATAGCATTCACGCTAGCCTAGGTCTGCTGGAAGACATTTCTATATCGAAATAAGTAGTACCTGTTCTGTCGTCTTTCTATATGTATTGTCCATTGTATTTTTCTTGTGTGCAATAAACAATAATAATAATATTATTAGCATATTATTTCTTAATTCGTGGCATTTTTATGCCGCAATATTTTGTATTATATATTAAGTAAAGACGAAGGGCATATACACCGTGTTCCTGAGGATATGCATTAATTTTAAGAGCACGTTCAGTTCACGAAACTGTACAACTTTTCCTAAGAAACATACTCGTAGGTTGAAATACGAAAAGAAAATTTGCCCTCTGATACAAAAAAACTTTTCGTATTTTAAACTAGCTTTCCGCCAGCGGTTTCGCCTGCGTTAAATGCATTTTCCCGTGGAAATAAAATGTTTTCCCGCGGTAAAAAGTAGCCTATGTGCTATTCCAGGATCTAACCTATATGTGTGCCAAGTTTCATTAAAATCCATTGCGTGAAAGAGTAACAAACATCCATCCATACTTACAAACTTTCGCGTTTATAATATTAGTAGGATAGGATTATGTTTCTTATGGAAAGTTGTTCAGTTTCGTAAACTGAACGTGCTCTTAAAATTAATGCATATCCTCAGGAACAAGGTGTATACAGTTTGACATTATTTCAGACCATCGGTCTTGTAACGACCAAACTGATGCCTGGCTGATAGACCCATTTACTTCTTAACCATTTACTTCGATCTCGCCTTTGATGACATATTATCATTACCAAGACTGACGAAAAATACCAAATATTCAGAAATTCATCAGTCAGTGGACTAGACAGTTTGGCGTCAGTCCAATTCCCAACAGACTGATGGACTAAACTGATGTCAAATTGAATGTAGAACCTTCGTCTTTCGTGGTGGCACCTCGTAAATGAATGATAGAGCCTACATTTTCCTCCTGAACAAAGACATGAACCTGTCGACCAGTCTGCTTAGCAAACGAGTGGGATTCCCGGCCTGCGTCTTTTTTCATTTAATTCGTGAGTGAATAGACTTCTTCTGGGTAAGCCCATAACATCGTCGATCTGAGGTCAAGATCTAGAAGCCTAATTAAATTATATCCTCTAGGATTAATCTTAAAAATTAATCTTGGTATCTAAGAGTAGTCTACTCTTAGTACGTAAGATTAATTTTTACCTTTTATAGACCCGGAGATAGTTCCTGTGAAGTAAAATAAGGTTGGCCACTTCGGTCATGAGTAAACAGTTTTATTGACATACCCTTTCTATCACCCAGTACATTATAAAAAAATTATAACGCCTTAATTTTGATTGAAATAAAATGGTTATTGCTTGTTTTTAAAAAGAAAAGGGGTTGCTAGAGTCACGGTGGCAAATTCACACAAATTGTAATGTTCTTACAGAAATAAAATAAAAATGGATGAAAGTTTGAATGCCTCTTTAATTAAGTTCCTTAAAATACCTAGATGCCATTGGAGTCGCACTTAACGACTAGCGCAACAGCTTTTCAAAACCCATTACCAACCACCGCAAACAGAGCAAAGCTTTTAGCAAGCGCTCCATAAAACCGCTCTCATGGAAACGTGAATGGAGGGAGAGTGCATATAAAATTAGAATATAAAAAACGAGGCTACTATTTCCTCGTAGGGTGTTATTCTTAACAATCATCGTGTTACATCCCTTTCATAATCTGTGAATGTGGCGAGGTTGGGATCGGCGCATGCGTGTGCTCCTGGTCGATATACAGTGACGTCAGCATCGGTGGAAGTCCAGTCAGCTACCGGCGGCCGCAGCGCGAACATGTGGCTGCAATGCTTGGCTGCTACCGTGCTTATCGCCGCGACGGCGTCCAAGGAGGTTTTCACCAACTCTTTCCTGGTGCGGTTCAAGCGGTCCGTGGGCCACGAGGAGGCGACGGAACTCGCCAACCGCCACGGCTTCGAATCGCTCGGTCCGGTGAGTAGCACGCCACGTGATCACACGTAAACATACCCATAGCCTCACATATTTTGCGCTCGTATAAATTGATTTACGAGGGACCTCTTCTAAATTAGACGCGGCAACGCTCCAGAGACCTGGAAAATGACGCGGATTATAATTATTTATTGCCAGTTTTGAAAATAACCAGCTGAGTACGGATATTTACGTGAAGATAACATTTGTCCTTTGGTAGATGTCACTTCTTTCAGATTAATAGGCTTCTGTAAACTGAAAATATACTAAAAAGAAAGTAATATCAATTCAAATGTTCTAATACGGTAAGGGGATATACAGCGGTCAATGTCAGGGACAATAACAGAGATACACACGGTTTTTATTGGTTTAAAAAATATGGAGCACACGAAACTTGGTTTTAAATTTACTAATAAAATAACTTAACCTCCGTTAGTTCGTTTGTTGTTGATAAGCTATACTTAAATAGAGGAGGCAGGACCCCCACAAGGTGGACCGACGATCTGGTCAGGGTCGCGGGAAGCCGCTGGATGCGAGCAGCGGAGGACCGGTCGTCATGGAGATCTTTAGGGGAGGCCTACTTTCGGCTGATATGATGATGATGACTGAAAATAGAAAACATTGTACACGGATAATGTACCCGGCTGTCCACTGACGTGTTTTTTAATGCCCTTGGGGTTGCTAAGAATCTCATGGCGGCTTACTGTTTTTAGGGTTCGGTACCCAAAGGGACCCTATAATACGCCTGCGATGTCTGTCTGTCTGTCAGCAGGCTGTATCTCATGAACCGTAATAGGTAGACAGTTAAAATTTTCACAGATTTTGTATTACTGTAGGCGCTATAACAGTAATAAAAAGAAGAAAAAAAAATAAGGGGGGCTTTCCTACTAAAAACGTGTTTTTAGGCGATTTTTGCTCGATTTTTGTTTTAGCTCAGTCGAAAACACGCATGAAAAATC
This sequence comes from Athrips mouffetella, assembly GCA_947532105.1. Taxonomy (NCBI): domain Eukaryota; kingdom Metazoa; phylum Arthropoda; class Insecta; order Lepidoptera; family Gelechiidae; genus Athrips; species Athrips mouffetella. The sequence continues at coordinate 9,352,346 of OX383973.1, forward strand.
TTATGTTGACATAACAACAAATAATAAAAACTGGTCAAAAGCGTATTGGACTCTCGCGCATCACTCACTCTCTGGGGTCACTTCTGTGTGACTGCGCGTCCATAACTAAGACGGTATTTTTTTCCATGAATTTTATGCTCTTATACAATAGTATTAACCATAGAATCTGTTTCATGTATTCTATGGTATTAACACACAGTCAAAGAAGTAAATATTCAAACCTCGGAACAATAATTCAATAAAATTAAATGATGATGTTGTTTAGGTACTCCGTCGCTTTTCGCATATTTTGTTTTTAATAATTTCAGAGAAGCTTTATTCTGTGTGGTGCAAGAGAATTGTAGGTGCCACTCCATCTCTTCCCGTGGGTGTCGTAAAAGGCAGCAGCGCCCACTATACTGCGGTTACCAAGCACCGCAGTCTATTGTGCTCGCGGAAAACAAGCGTGGTACAGCTACAACTAGTCATCCACGATGCATTCTTTTTGCTATGAAATACCTACTTTTTTCAGGAGGTAATGATGATGGTACTGAATAGCACCGATTCTAGCGCCGCCAATAAACTCTTGGAAAAAAATTGACAGGTCTAAAAGTATTGCTGTCTTTAAAAGGCAGACTCAAAGCCGCGGACAGACAGACAGACAGACAGAGATGACCAAACTATGAGGGTTCCTTGTTGACTACGGAACCCTAAAAAGCTTATTATAATGTAGAGGGCTATATAAAAATTGGTATAAAACCCTTTAAGGCCTTATTCTGGGGGCCTACGATTTTTAGAATTCACAAAAAAAGTCGACTCTCCATAAATAATAAACTGATTGATCCAATTTTTGTGAAAAGTCGGAATTTTTTTTGCGAATTCCTAAAAGTTTTAGCCCTCAGAATAAGCCCTTCAAACACCAATTTTTTAAAACCCAATTAGATGACTACCTACATCAACGACAAAGGGTATGGTGCTCTGATATTCCAGCGAAACACACTAAAAACATTGCACAAAGCCGACTTTTACAGTAGGTAGGCCGTGCTGCAGTAGTGGTTTCTTGCCGTTTATTTTACACTGCCATAGAACGATTCGCAACGAGCCTCGTTATACAACGTGTTACGGAAAGATATGATAATACTGAAGGGTGTGAATCTACCCATGAAACTGAACAACTTTTCCCAAGGATTATTAGGGTCGATATTTGACCTCCCATACAAATTGCGCTGCAGGTTCTATGGGAGGTTAAAAATTTATTTTAGTATTTCGGCCTACGTTTCTTGGTAAAAGTTGCTCAATTTTATAGACAGATTCACACCCTTTATCACACCTTTCCGTTACACGTTGTATTTGCATTGTATTCTGCGTGGTATGACGTTTAATATAGTATGTGGGCGACCGAGCTTCGCTCCATAATAGCCGCTTCAACATTAAAATAACTTCGGGAGAGCAAGCTTTGCTACCCGCCAACAGATAGCGCTGCAGGTTTCTGTCTAAAACGCGGTATTCAAAATATCCTTAAAAACACGGGGAAAACAAGTTTTTCTAGACATGAGACCTAGCTAGATCGATTTTGCGCTCCCGAAAATCCCCGTATGGTAAATTTTATCGAAATCGTTAGAGCCGTCTTCGAGAAACCGGTTACAGATATGTATACAAATATTGCTCGTTTAATAGTTAGGATTCTTAGAATCTACATTGAATAAAATATAGTTCTAAATATGACCCTAGTAGTTAAATACAATATGTTTTCTTAAAGTAGTTTTATTTTTAACACAAAAAGCTTTTATAAGGTAGAGAGTTCCTGCCTTCATATTCAGAAAAATATCTTTGTTGTCCCCATGACATTGTGAATCTATTTCCAGTAGGATCAGATATGATACGGCATCTATTGAAGATATGCGGGCGGTTCACTGATCCTACCTGCTTGTCGTGAGGTGAATTGTGTATTTTAAGTGATTTACGTAAACGACTACTAATAGGGTTTTAATTCAATTCGTGTAAAATCTTCTGCGGGGGTTAAGTGCAACAACTTTTGTTAATAAAAAAGTCGGAATTCGCAAAAAGAAATGAAAGTCTAATAAAGGCTCACACAAGTTAGGTAGCCAACTCCGTAAAAACGGAACAACGCTGGGGCAATGTATGTTATTAATTGACCAAAGCTACTAATATTAAGAATAATGACGAAGAATATAAGTAATAAGGTAGCCATGCGCCTAGAATAAAACAGACCACCATGTAAGGTAACCCTGTCTCTACGTTAAGTAACAAAGTCGACACTTGACTTGTTCGTCCTTCACTTCTATACAGACACAAAGCTCTGAAAGCAAGACAAATTCGGCCCATTCTCCTTAGTGTCGTCCAAATGAGACTGTGACAATAGGGCCTCAAATTGTCCTCAGACAAATAAGAGATGAAATGTGTCACAGAGTTCTTATGACCGTTGTTGTCTACAAACTATTATTTCTACGAAGTGTGCTACGAGCTACGCCGTAGAAATTCTACTGTTCTCAATTTATTAATTTGCCTTTTAAAAGTTTGACTCTCCCTCCATGCATTACGAGCAGCTGATCGAACAATCCAATTAGTACGGCAAGCTTGTTTTTTGCCCAAAAATCAAGTACAAATATCGCTACAAAAGTTGTCGTAATTCGCGCTCTTTAAAATATTTATATAAATTTAAAATTTAAAATCGTACCTTTTATTTTAACAAGATGTATTCTTGGGTATCATCGTTTAACTGGTTTCAAAAATAGTGACTTTGAAAACACCTTCCTATTGCGGCCGCTTAGTATTTCTATGTGGACACGCCGAATAAATGCAACAAATTTTTTCCAGGTACTAGTTAGGTACATACGAGCTCGTAGCTCTCAATTTTTGATAGGAGTCAATTCCATTGAAAATACAAGAATTAAGCTACTAGACTATACACAGGTCGGTTCGCTGTACTTTAAGTTATTTGTTGAGTACAAACTTAGAAAAAAAGTCCTAGACTTTGCTTATATTTATTTTTAGTTCTTCTGTGCTCCACAGCCGAGCAAAGTCCTTCCCTTTTTTCGCAATAAAATGCAACTATTAATTGGGCCAATCTTTGTCGAAGGTATTGAGCTCATCCCTCCAACGCATGGGTCTTCAATAAACATAACTTACAAAATCCTTATTAGAACAAGTAAATAATACACAAAAGATTCTTTTTTATTTGTAACCTAATTCAAACGAAAATTTATTTTAGTAAAATCTCAGAACAAAAACCTCCTTGCTTAAATCTAATAAGTTTGTAAATGGAAACCAAGTTACGGACAATAGAATGGTATTCTTATGTCCTAAAATAGAAAACTTTTTACGTAATTGACATAATTGAGATTCCTTACAACATATTCGTGATTGGACTGTTTACGTAAATTGTAAAGAACGTTTACTTGAATTATTTAAAATGTAAAGTGGTTTGTACTCATTGGAAAAATCAAATACTTTCAATAAGTAGTGTTTCATACTTGAACATGTTTTTTGATATGGTTAAATAACTCTGACATAAGGGGTTTGTGAAGTTGGTCATAGTCACAGAAAAATAAGGGTAATTAGAAGGAGGATTAAAGAAATAATTCGTCACAAGGCAGTGAAGGCGTCGTTCTATGGATTTGACAAGTTATTTTGAATATTTCCTAGTGATCATTGATGATTTGACATAAAAATTTGGGACATGTTGGCAGATGTCATCCCATAGTAAAATAAATTAGCAAGGTATCTATTCCGAGCGAAGCAAGGAGGTCCGAAATCTTTGGTCATAGTACAGCTTACAATACACGGTGTGGTAATCAATATAATTTTTAATTTTTAGGGTTCCGTACCTCAAAATAAAAAAATGGAACCCTTATAAGATCACTTTGTTGTCCGTCTGTCTGTCTGTCTGTCAAGACCTTTTTTCTCACGAACGAGAAGAGGTATCAGGTTGAAATTGATAACGAATATTAAGGTCTATGAACCACACAAGATCTAAAAATTTCAATTTTTTGCAACAACTCAATCAAGGGATATGTCTTTTTATGTCCTCATCTCCATACATTTATGCAAAAAAGCAAAACCTACAGGGTACTTCCCGTTGACCTAAAATTATGAAATTTGGCAAGAAGCTACGTCTCACAGTACAAATAAAGGGAAAAGTCTAAAATCATTAAATATTTCAATTTTTCTCACAACTAATAGTAACCAATTAAGGTGAGCTCCCGTTTCAAGAACTTTTCTATAAAAGAGGGGTCAAGTTGGATGGTCACGGAGTTTTTAAAATCAAAGAGCAAAAGCTTTTAGTATATAATATGGTAGATAGGTACGGAACCCTTAGGGCGCGAGTCCGACTTGCACTTGGCCGGTTTTTTAAAACTTCCTGCCCTTTCTTATTCGTAACTCATTTGACTCTCAAGGCTTTTCACAAAATGAGAGAAAAATGAACAGGTATATTATGGAAACTACTTAACCGATTCAAATTATGTTTTCAATAGCGTATTAGGCTTACTTTCGGACAATATATAAGCTTTGTTTCATTTATATTAGATGAGATTAACTTTATTTGCCCAACACATGGTATTACATTGCAATCGATTCACTCAAACAGAAGATATGCGAAAACAAAGTTTCAAGTTGCGAGGCCGCTTGATACTTTGCAATCGTGTAGCTTCCGAAACCGATAACCAATTCCAATGAAACAAAGTTTATATGTTGCATGAAAGTTAGCCTAATACGTTATCGAAAACCCCGTTTGAATTGGTCCAGTTGTTTGATTATACAATAAAAGTCCAAATTCCACGCGAACTAAGTCGGGGGCACCGCTAGTCATTTCAAATAAGCCGAAAGAGTTTATAAATATACTGGACAAAACAGCTATCCTCTTAAGATCTCCATATTAAGCCAAATCTATTCAAGTAGCGAGTGAATAGGCCTATACCTCAGTGGAGTAACCCCATTCACAGTAAATAAAAAACTTCCACGATGAACGGTCGAGTAAATTTAGATTAGGACTAAACGGGAAATTAAATATTTTGTTAAATTGTAGGTCCCGATATGTCCCACTACCTATTTGAATAAGTAAAGTGGAAAATATAGTAATTCGCTATAATATTCTAATATTTTTGTATTTTTCTAGACGTCTTGTTTAAGTTTTCTTTACCATAGTTCCAGATAACTCACAAGTACATTAACTTAGATGGATTTAGTCCTAAGATAACATTTTCTTGGGAATTACACTAGTCGGGCTTACAGTTTTATCAGATAGGTAGTGACTTTATAATAAACGCCTATGGTATTAAAATAAAGCTTACAGTTTCGTGTTAAAAGAAAAGTAAGAATAAAGAACCGGATGAGTGCGTGTCAAGCCATGCGTAGTAAAGGGTTCGGTAGTTCTTTTTAGTATTTTTATCGCATAGCAGGTTTTGATTAAGTATTTCATAACGTTCATAACATAAACTTTTAACCTCCTAGTGCTCAACGAGGTCCTAGCGCCTGATTGCTATTGCTATTTCCAGCTTTTCGGCTATAGCTCATAAACCGGTGAAGCCTAATTATTTGTGATATTTTTCATTTAAATTTCATGACATTTACTACTTCTGTGATTTTTTTCACATTTCTAATAACAACAGTTTATCTAGCAGGGGGGAGGGGACGGGGACACTCGACTCCAAAAAAAAATGCGCTTACTAGCTAAATATTTCGCATCCCTAAATCAAAATATGATATTTGCAACTTCATTTTATTTTTGAAATACCTATCTAAACACGATGGGTTAGACAAATAAATTGTCACCCTACTTTACTTTTAGGAAAGGTTAAACCTAACTCATTTTTTTATTTTTTTTTATTTTACCGCTTTGTCCGCATGTGTGAAATGTATATTCGTACTAAATAACAGCTTTCTAGTACTAAGGGTCTCTGAGTTAAGCCGCAGACAAACAGACTGACATGACGAAACTATAAGGGTTCCTTGTTGACTACGGAACCCTAAAAACACATACGGAACGGCAGGTTCGCAGGATAGAATGAACGCAAAAAAAATGAAAATGCCACCACATCAAACTCTGCTGGCGTGTGAATTTTACAAAAACATAAATAAAGTTTGCGCTATTGGAAAGTAGAGTCAAAATCTCTTTTACCGTATTTAGATTAGATCATCATATTGATAGATCGAATTCTTAGAAAAAAGTCTGGCTTCTATCGAAAAGGTATTAGATAACACTGTAATCAATATTCTAATATCTGAGATGTGGCTATAACCTCTGACCTATGACGCTATCGTCGAAATTGATAAATAGGGTTTTACAAACACGGACTCTCAATATTATCTCTATAGCATATATTGGACGTAGCACAAAGATAATATTGGGCCAAGTGGCGGTTTATTAACTCTTGCCCAAGATTTGTTTGTGTAGTTACTGACCTTAGAAAACAACCCACATAGGTACTCACAAAAATCTACATAGAATAAAAATAATCTTAATCTAAGAAAATAAAAGGTCCTGTATGCTGCTAGTATTCAGATAATATTCCAGCTGGCTGAACCCTGATAAACGGATCGTCTCGTCTCAAAGGACGCACAGAATCCATTCTCGTCTCGATAATTAACATCTGCCTTGGTCAGAATAATCTTTCCACTATGTATAATAAGTCTTTCACATCACATCATCATCATCAAAACACATAAGTCCACTGTGACTATACTGTGACGCAAAATAAAAAGGTTTGTAAGCTCTTACAATCGTCAACCTCATTTTCTCTTTAGGGCTAGATTGAAGTGAAGAACAAGCCCATTTTAATAAAAAAAAATGGGTGTTGTGTTGAGTCGCTGCATTTTTGACCCGCTCATGAAATCGAATTTAAAACCACCAATCCTCTTAAATGTTATACTTTCTGCACCATAAGTGGCTCAGCAGACGGCTGACTTCATCTGAGTGGCCGATACTACAATTTTTTTCGATATTTGGATGAGGAAACGCTTCGCTTTTATACGCGTAGTTTCCAAATCTTTGATTTGGAAGGAAAACAGCTTGAATAGTTGCTCAGTTCAAGGAGTTATTTGGTCGAGAAGGTTGTTCAGATTGATTGTTATTTAGCTTAAACCGTAGAGCGATTTCGAAAAATAATAAGTTGGAATTTTATTCTGATGAAAACTATAATTTTGCCAATACAAACCACACTGGCGGACTGACACGGACATAAAGTCTGTCTGTCGTCTGCTGTGCCTCTAATATGGTTCAGGAGCTGAGATTTTATTTTATTTGAAATTTTGCAATAGGTTTTTTTTTTTGGGAAAGCTGTCGATTGATCTACTTTTTTTAATATATAAGAATTAAAAACACAACATCTTGTATAGAAAAAAAAAACAACAATTTTCTAAAGACAAAACGAACTGTACGGTTCTTTTATTTGTGGTGTTTCTCTAGAAGGGGTCACTGGTCATTGTACCAATTGGTTTAACAGCCAATAAAGACAAATTCCTGATGGAGGTCCAACTAAGACCCAAATTAGAGTAGTTAAGCGAATGCCACCATTTATTTGGCCCTAAATGCCCATAATTACCGGAGAGATCTACCCATTTCGTTGATGTCCCATTAGAAGGAATTAAATTTAAGGGGAAATGTAGGTAACAGTATTTTACTTTTACTTCTAATGAACATTTTATAGCGTAGACAGGCCCCTCACAAGGTGGACTGACGATCTGGTCAAGGTCGCGGGAAGCCGCTGGACTGCGCAGGACCGGACGTCATGCAGATCTGTAGCTCTGTAGGGGAGGCCTATGTCCAGCTGTGGATGATGAACGTTTTATTTTCATTTTAAAACTTCCTGTTTGGCAAATTTTACATTCGAACCTGCGTTTTCTACTTGTACTGTCTCCGGTACATTATGGAGGAGGCGCAGGTTCGAGTCCTGAGTGTAGTTGTGATGTTTAGATTTTCTACTTTTCAAATATAGTTAAATTTTCGTTAAAATATCGGTAATCATGCTTTTATAGAAATTTGACCATTTAAAAAATACTGGTCAAGAGCGATTCGGATTCGCGCGCCCTGGGTTCCGATATACCTAAAGAAACTGCGCAACTTAGAAAGATCGTTTTATTTTTCCTGTAGTATTTACATAGACTTTTATCAACTATTTTCATCATAACTTGAAAACTAAGAGTTGATACTCGACACCACAAGGGTTCCTTTTTTAACACTTTGGGAACCCTAAAAACGTTAAAGCGTTGAGTATTTTTTTATCAAGCATACAGAATCAACCCTTTTAAATGTAATGATAAATAATTTAAAATATTCATATTTATTTTTTACTAGCGGCCTGCCCCGCTTTGCACGGGAAGCTCTAATTTTGAGTTCATACAAAATAGTTCATACAAATGCACTTTAAGTTTTTTTTTTCGATTTTGTAAATGTTACGGGAAACTTTTCAAATATTTCTTTTCATACAAACAACACAACAAGAAACAATCAATTATTATAATTTGCACTTATTCTCGTTCCTGTCTGTTCACTATACTCTGGTAGTCTGAGGCATTAAGGATTTTTTCTGTTTTACCTATGTTTTAATAGTATATTTCATTACAAGTGCGGAAAGCCTGTCATTGCAAAGAGTTCCGACAAATGTCTACCCGAGCCGAGGCGCAGCCGAAGGCGAGGGTTGACAGTCGGAACAAGTTGCAATGACGGTTCCGCACGTGTACTGAACAACTATTTTTAATACAGTTGCGAAAAAATGAAGCAATTTAATAAAATAATAAAAACACAATAAACTCAACTAACTAATCATTTATTTCTTATAAAAGTTATAATTCACATATACATTGAAATTTGTACAATTTTTTATACTAACTACCAGGCGAGAGTGAATGGAAACGTTGGAAGGGGAAGGCCTAGGCGAACGTACCAGGACCAAATTCAGGACGTTCTGAATAAAGGCCAGGTTAAAAGTACCCTAAACCGACGAGCATGTATGAAAGGATTGATGAAAGTACAGGAAGCAAGGGAAGTATGTCAAGATCGTAGCATGTGGAGGACTGTGGTCTCTGCCTACCCCGACGAGAAAGAGGCGTGATGTTATGTATGTATGTATGTTTATACTAACTGGGGAAGTTTTAGGTTGCATATTTACCTACTGTTTGAGATAAAATATTTTCTTTTTCCCCTTCTCTCCACGCAATAAATTCGTCGTATGTAGATATGTAGCGACTTTTTGACTTTTCCGGTAAAATGTTCTCCAAAGCATTTTGTGCAATTATACTGAGTTCCGGTGGTGTTAATTCAAATAAAATATCGTCGAAATTACCCATTTTGTGAAACAAACAACTAAACTCGCAAAGAATATTTTTGGAAAATGGCGCCAACCGTAAAAGAATGTAAGCAGAGATTTTTTTTTATTTCTTCACCCATTCTGGGTAGGCAAAGGGAACTATGCCCATACAGCCAAGTCTTCAGTAGAAGTTTTTTATTGATATGAAATGAAAACGAAATTTAAGGAGATGAAATGAAATGAAACCTAACCTAACTCATTGAATCAAATCATTAAATCTGATATTGAAACAAATTAGTAGCTTCTTTTTAGAAAGATTTGCATGAATCATAAAAACTTTATGATTTTTTTTGTAAAAACTTCGTGGTTGGTTTTTCCTTTTTAATAGACATTATTTTGACAGTTGGGAAAGAAAACGCACGAGTTCGGAAAAGTTAAAAAAAAAGCTCGAGTATGTAATAGCCCACATCCCGAACGCTATACGTCCCTGCAATACGCCACTTTTTAAGCAACTGTATTAAAAAACACTTTTCACTCTACTAATACTTAAATAAATGCTTCAAAGCTGTGTGTGGAAAAAATATCTGAAGTAGTAAAGTGACCTTAACCTTCACGCAGCATAATGATCGTCTTGGCTTCGAAAACAAGTTGTCACTTGTTGTTACGTCCCAAACGTCCCATGACGTCATGAGATGACGTGTGTGCAAATAACTCAGCGCTGTCACTCCGATTCGGCCTGCCCACGGAACGCAAGATATTAATTTGATATTAATAGGTGTCTGGTTGTAGGTACCTGCATAAATTGCGAGAGGATTGGATGTGTTTGTGAGGGATCAACATGGCCAATGGGTGATGAATTTACATAAGTACATATAGCCTATTCCAAGAGGGAATAAGAGGTGTAGTAAACATTACAATGACAATTTTGAAATAAAAAGTGATAAAAATTTGTATATTTATTACTTTACAAAAGCACACAATAGAAAAAAAACCGGTCAAGTGCGAGTCGGACCGAGGGTTCCGTACCACTAAGATGAAAATGCAGCAGAAGTGTATTAACGTGGGCGCATGTCACGCACTTGACCAGTTTTTATTATTTGTTGTTATTTTATTTATTTATTTAATATTCGGAAAACCAACAGCTTCAAAACAAGATAGATAGCTTAAATATGTAAAAACAGAGCCAATTACAGGTCTTCACACATAGAAATACAGTGGAAAAACCCATTTTTTGCACACTAAGTGCACAGTACGCACTTATTTGAGAACGACCAAGTGATTATACAGAAAAACCAAATAATAAAAAATAAAAATAAAAAATCTAAGGAATAATAAGAAAAGTAATCCGCTGAAGAGTCAAAAAACAAATTAATTAGAATACATCTCGCCGACTCGCAACCAGTGTTATAGGTCTAGATCTACATCTTTACATAGCTTGTTGAAAGAGTTACTTGCTCGCCAAATAAAGGAGTTCTGCCGATACCTAGTAGAGGCCTTGGGAGTTCTGCCGATACCTAAGAGCGTGTTGTAACGGAGTTTCATATTAGGAGGTTTGAGAACTATTTTCGCAAGCAGTTCCGGACAGTCAACGGCAGCATTAGCAATCTTAAATAAAAGAACCAAATCAGGAATTTCGCGCCTTTTGTACAATGGAAGGTGATGCTTCTTACATAACTCGACGTAGTTATCAGATGAGTAAACATCTTTAGATCGGTAGCACAAGCGTCTTATCCTATAGCTTATGCACTGTAAACATACCAATTTTCACGCCTGTAAGTGTTTCCGTTTTTACAATAGAGCTAAAACAATCGAGCAAAAATCGCCTAAAAATGTATGTTTAAATGTATGTTTTTAGTAGGGCACCTCCTCTTAATTTTTTTATTTATGTATTATTTGTTGTTATAGCGGCAACTTAAATACATATTCTATGAAAATTTCAACTGCCTATCTTTTGCGGGCTGTATCTCTCATGAGATACAGTCCGCTGATAGACAGACACACAGACAGACAGACAACGGAGGCATAGTAATAGGGTCCCGTTTCTCTTCCCTTTGGGTACGGAACCCTAAAACCGAAACCATAGACCAAAGAGTTTCCCGTGCAAGCATTGTGGTTACGAACGAGCGTATGCCTCGCTCGTGTGATTAAGGAGTAGGTAATCTTGTCTGTACCTTACCAACACATTTTGCAGCCATAGAACCAGACGAACTACCACGAACCAGAGTATATTTGACCGAAAAAATAACATTGTTTTACAAACTTGTTTTTTCTGACAGCTTTAGCTGATTACTATTAATCATGGAGCACAATAGCCTTGATATAGCTGCAAAATGCGTTGGTAAGCTTTTGACATGCTAAAAAAATTTTGGTATAGCTGCAAATGTTTGTTTGCGAAACGAACCCGTTCTCACGTTGGACTTTAACGGAAATCTTAAGTCGTTTTACTTGGTACTGCCTGCAGCGGTGGCAAGTCTTGAAATTCAGAATTAATTATTCTTATTATTTCGTATTCGCGATAAAACGTGTGCGTTAACCTTTGCCTCAAATATCATAGACGGTACTTATGTAGGGAACTCCATTTCAATGCTGATGAATTTATAACCAGGTATTTTCGTAAGCGATTTTATTCCTTTAATTTAAATTCTTAAATAGGTACCTATTGATTGTTTTAAGACTACTTTCAAATACGAAAATAAAGTTTGAATAGAAGCTATTTAGGGGTTCTTGAACTAAAATATAAGTATCATTTACCTCGTGTTGACTATCTGTTTAATGTAATTGAAGTAATAGCCCGGTATCACAAGGAATCTAATATCATCTGTTAAATCAGAGACTTGTTCCGGAGCGTGTCGTACTTGAGACCTTTCCATTATAACTTTGCTAATTTCGAAGTTCTGCGGCTTTGGCACAGGTCCCTTCAACTTGTCGACTTTGCAACCATACGCGAGCAAAGTTGGGCAAACAATAGAATTTATTTTATTTCTTCGTTTATAAATACTTCTTATTTTATTGTTTACTCAACAAAAGCACGTACATACATACATAACATCACGCCTCTTTCCCGTCGGGGTAGGCAGAGACCACAGTCCTCCACCTGCTACGATCTTGACATACTTCCCTTGCTTCCTGTACTTTCATCAATCCTTTCATACATGGTCGTCGGTTTAGGGTACTTTTAACCTGGCCTTTATTCAGAACGTACGTAATATCGACAAATTAAACGGTACGTAATATCGACAAATATAACGATGACTTTGACTGCCACTACACACACAAACCTTTTCGCGCTTTTGTTCAAGTTGTTAACCGGTTGCTACATGAAGGATATAAGATGTCCATTAGGAAGAGTATGTCAAGAAACGATTGGTCTCCCGATATTACCGCAGAAAAGATAAAAGTACTAGCAATGCTCACAAGTTAATATTCCAAAAATACTGAAATATACTTTTTGCACAGAAAAAGGTTATTGATTTTAACATGAGGAAGAATAGTTTATCATCTTTGTATGGTTTTTTCTACTATCATAATCGTTTAGGATATACATTGGCATTTTTTGAACAGACTTATGTTGTCCTTGTATCGAGAATTTTTATAAAACATTTTGTTCAGCAAAGAAGCCTTCATGAACCGAGCCTAAGGCGCTCAGCAGATGGAGGGGCGGGCGTACGCGGGCAGGGCTTTTGTCCTGACCAAAGAGATATGAACCTCGCTACGCTCGGAGCGAGGTTCAAATCTCTTTGGTCCTGACAGCCCGCCAGTGTGGCCGGTACTGCAATTATTTTCGTATTATTATAGTCATTGAAATGAGAAAAACGCTCCGCGTCTATGCGCGTGTTTTCCGAAATATTTGATTCGGAAGGAAAACAGCTTGAATAGTTGTTAAATTCAAAGAGTTATTCAGTCCAGAAGGTTGTTCAGATTGATTGTTATTTAGTTTAAAACGTAGAGCAATTTAAAAATTATAAGTTTGAATTTTATTCTGATAAAAACTATAATTTAAGCAATACCGGCCACACTGGAGGACAATTTCCGTGAATGCCCGCGTATGCCCGCCCTTTCATCTGCTGAGCGCCTAAAAATTAAGGCCGGAAGCGCATCAGTGATCCCCCGGGTGTTGCGGGTGTCTATGGGCGTGGGTGATAATTTTTTTTATAAATAATCTGAAATAACATATTTTTTATAAAATAAGCAAGAAGTAGTCTTTTGAATGTATCTTTTTGGTGAACTAAGCGCCTTAATATTGTAATCGTAAGAGCCACCGCGCACTAGCGATTTTTTTGTTGGCCGATTGTTTGTATGTACCCCTATGGTAGTGCGCGCATTTGTCGATCGATTTGTCTATAGAAAGTACGATTGCGACTAAACTGTCGGCTAACTAAAAATCGCTAGCGCGGTGACTCTAAAAAATAAATATATTTCGAAAAGCTACAACAAACGTCGTAGTACTTTACTACGAGTCGTAGCAGTTCTCTGCTTAAGTCCAAACTGCTTGTTTTGTAGTTCAGTTATGCAATGGGTCAACAATACCCTAGTTTCTAGTCCACTTTCTTTAGGGTTGCCATCCAACGCCAGCCGCAAAATGTTGTTAGAATCAATCTTGGGAATCAATGGACGAATGATTAAAATGATCGCCAACGGTGCGGTGGCGATTTGAGCAAGCGGATAAGTTCGCTGGGTGAAGGGAACGGTGACTGGCAACGTATAAGCTATAGAATAACATTAAATAATAAAAACTGGTCAAGTGCGTGTCGGAATCGCGCGCAGTTAATACACTTCTGCGTGACCACGCGTCCATAACTAAGACTATCCCACTCCCACTCACACTTGGCCGGTTTTTCAAGTACCAAGGAGTCCCGAATATACACTACTAAAATATGGCAGCCCTAGCTGTGTTAGTTACGGCTCGTGCCCTAGTTGGGTTGGGTTAACAAAGCGGAAGGCAGCTTATCGAGTTACTAATATAAAGCTTGTTTTGATTCACACAACACAAGTGGACTGGATGCAGAGCTGAGATTTTATTTTAGTCCAAAAAATTGGTCGCTCGTACAAAGTCATTACAAAATGGTATAAAACAAATTCTCTTACTTGGGAAAATTTGTTCAGTTTCATGGTGCTTTAGTATTATGACACCTTTCCGTTACATACTGTATATATTATCCTATATGCTTGAAACTCAAAAAATAATAATTTCATACAAATTGGACCATTCAGCTGATTACTTTGTAAAGAGACCGAATATTTTCTGATTAGTCTAATTTAAATGGAAATTCCATTCTTTTTCGCAAATTTTATAAAGCTATAGAAAGAAAATTGATGCATTTTGGCCTCTTATATAATATTACGAAATTTATAAAACCATATACTGATACAATAATGACTTACATGAGTGTACACGAGCAAACATACGAGTACGAGCTCTTGCAAGCCACCATTGTAGCAGTTGACAGACGCACGCAGTGTTAGTCACGTGCAGCCATTGCACTAAAACCAGAGTATGTTTTACAAACTTATTTTTCCTGACAGCTTTAGACGATTGCCTTTGACATAGCTCCAAAATGTGTTGGTAAGCGTTGGAATAAATGAAAAAACCGGTCAAGTGCGAGTTGGACTCGCGCAGCGAGGGTGAGAATATCCTTACGTTTAGTATATTTGGAAGCAATAAAGTCCATTTTTAGGACCGCAAATCTAAATTTGTTTGTAAAGGTTTTTTGCAGATTTCTAAAAAAATGTGCAACTTAAAAATATTGTTTTATTTTTGCCGTAATATTTACATAAACGTCTATCGACTGTAATTAATTCAGTTTTTTCCATTTACATACTTCGGAGATAAGGGGGGGAACGGTATTTTTTTTGTCATTTTTCATCATAATTCATAACTTGAAAACCAAGAGTTGTAAAAAAATACAAAAATATATTTTAGAATGTACAAGTAAAGCCCTTTCATATGATACCCTACTCAACCTAGTACCGATAATTTGACATTTTACCCCCCTTATTTGGGCCCCCTTTACATTAATAATCATAATTTTTTCTTGATTCTTTCACATGCAATCAAGTTGGACAACCATATTCTAAAAGTGTTAAAAATTTAAAGTCGATAGCATGAGTGGTTGCCGAGATATACAGGTGTGACAGATAGACAGACGGACAGACAGAAAAAGCGGCACCATAAGGGTTCCCTTTTTTTTACCATTTTGATATCAGAACCCTAAAAATGGATCATACCGGTTTCTGACACCACGATGATCCGACGACCACGATTGCGACGAATCGGTTTACAAGGATTCGTATTGGGAGGCGTCTGATTTTGGTCGCCTTATCTGTGACCAGGTTACAGCTGTCAGCTGTCACGGCTAAAGAGTGGAATTCTGTGCCTGCGTCTGTGTTCCCGAGTAATCTATTCAAGTTTTTTTTTTTATTTTGAATGGGCTTACTCTTGACCTCGATCTAGTCTTGAAGACAGAGATGAGGTAAACGATGGAACGAGCTCACCCATAGAAGAAGCCTTTTCACTCGCGACTTGAATAGATTCGGGTTAAATGAACTCGGGAACACAGACGCAGGCAGAGAATTCCACTCTTTAGCCGTGCGCATTATAAAATATGTTTCAAAGCGCTTTGTGCGAATGTGTGAAATATTAACCAAGTAGCCGCAGTTTGTGCTTTTGACTCAATGTCGCGAGTGATAGGCTTCTTGTGGGCGAACTCGTCCCATAGTCGACATCATCTCTTTCCTCAAGACTAGATCGAAATCAAGAGTAAGCCCATTTATTGATAATATATTTAAAAAAAAAAGAATATCGTGTTGTGCTTTTGTGCCAGAAAGCCTGACTCTGTTGTCAAAGCTTTCAAGTCTCAAAAAAAAACCTGGAAGAAAAATTTCTATACCGTTCAACCCATGTGAACTGTGGTTTAATCGGTTAAAATACCCAAAATCTAACTTAAGTTTTGTTCGGTTTTTTTTTGTTTCTTACTAGCCAATAATAGTAATTCCGCCAATAAATAAGCTGATTTCGTTGGGCTCACGTAAAATATTACAGTAGGCTGAAGAATGACGTGGAAAGGGCAAACGATCCCAGGCTCTCATCTAAGAGTAATTCTTTCCCTTTCGTGAAAAATGGAAGTTAGGTCACGTCATCTATCTTGATATTACCTACGGTTACGTAAAATTGAAAAATTATATTCGGTGCATAAAATATGTGATGGCTTAAGTGCTGCGTCACGTGTTCAGCTCAGTTACCTTTAATATTATACCCACTGAGGCCTCCCCTCTATAATGCTAGTCGTCTCTCTCTTGAGCTATTGGCCATTTCTTGAGAAAAAGGTTAAGGTCGTCTTGCTACGAGTATCGCCTACGGGGCCAACCTCACCGTCGGTTCCCATCGGGGAACTTTATTTGTGGAACACAGGTAAGTACAAGAAGAGATGTTTAACAAAATATTAAGTTCATCTGTGACCTGCCATTATGCATACAATAGTACTCGTAGTTTATGCCACTGTCAAGTAAAGATAGTCATTGTAGCATGAGTGCTTGTTCGTGACATGAGGCGAAGCCGAATGTCACAATAGACAGCACGAATGTTACAATGACTAGTTTGCAATCAGTGGCATACATTACTTTTTCTACGAGCTTAAAAATCATTAAAACAATGACGTACTAACTTTGTTTACTTTTGTCGTAGTAGTAGAGCACTAGAACACCTCCACTTTTTTTGGCAATAAAGCCCTCTTGAGTTTCGTGCGCTGCCTTAATTATTTCGGTCGGCGTGAATATTTTACTCATATTTACAAATTTTCAATGGAAATCAAGATGTTTATCGGTAAAATATAAATTAAAAGTTATTTTTTGACAGATTAAGTAAGCGCGAACGTAAATCACTACGTTCTTGTATTACAGTGTACATCTTTCTCTTTCTTTCACACTGCTGCATCTATGCTGCATCCTGCATCCCTCTCGGCCAGCCTTCATATTATAATACTGTGTATGGGGGGGTTCAGTTCATAAGTGCATAAAATCTTTTTTGAAGTTGTCCTTTATGGCTTAGTAACTAGCATATTAGCCGATGGCATCCAATACAACATAGTATTAACGTAATTTTTTTGCCAAACCTAACAAAAAAATTATATTTCCGTATTGTAGACAGTTGCATTTATAAATATTCAGCAAATGTTTTCGGAATGGCAATGTTTGTGATACTGTTTCCGGTTTCCTATTTCGAACTTTAACAAATGGGAGTAGAAAAATTATTTTATATTAACAATAAAAAAAAATATGAGACATAATTAGGTAAATTCATCATTAAAATACTTAAAACTCATGCAAAACATTGTCAATATCCGAGCCACTGGGGATACGTAATTAGGGTACAAATGAGGATTTGTGCGGTGCGGCCGTAAATGTTAGTGTCCCTGCCTCTGTCGCCGTGGGCCACAGGTTAGATCTCCACAAGTTAAACACAAGTGTTTATTCTGTGTCTGGCTGGGTGTTATTTATTTTACCCACTGTCAGACCAATTATAGTCCTCAAAGTACTCATTTCTACTGCGTGAATTGTACTTTCATGTGCGTGAAATACATTATAATTCCTGACCTAATTCTCATTTCTTGCTGTGGTGTTGCTCCAAATATGCGGTAAACTGCATAATGGAACGTTTTGAACGGCACGCCTCCTAACCGCCACGAATAACGTGTGAAGTCCAGCACCGCATTAATACCTACTCTTTAATCCTGTTGATGCTTGCATCCCGCTTTGTAGTCCCGAGGCACGTTCGTTTGCACAAACAATATTCTATTTGCTAAGTAGCGATGCCCATTTTGTTTCTTTTTATAACAAAACAAAAACCGACCAAGTGCGTGTCGGGCCACGCGCAGTGTAGGGTTCCGTAGTTGACTTAGGAATCATTATCGTTTAGCAAGTTTTGATTTTTACTTTCGAGCCGAGCGAGAATTTTCTCAAAAATGTGTTCTATATCACTTATACATCACAAAAAACAAGTCTCCCAAAAATGTCCGTCCGTCGGTCGGTCGGTCGGTCGGTCGGTCCGTCGGTCGGTCTGTCCGTCACGCTTTGGTCAAGCGGCTAAACGAATGGTCCGATTGACACCATATTTTGAATTTAAGAGTTTTATGCAAATCCATCGAAGGGTTTTGAGTGGCTTCCTGCTGGCTCTCATTTTGAGGGTAGCTGTCATACAATGAAAATGAAAAATTTTAATTTTCCCAAAAATGTCTAATACAATCTTTATGAAACTTTGCATGACCAAGCATCTCTATTTAAGGTATTTTGCGGCAGTGTCAATTGCTCTGTAGAAATTCATATAAGAGGTGTTCCCTTACTACTAAAATTTAAAAATGTGATTTACTCAAAATCGGTTTCGTTGAGCTTATTTTGATGTTCTACAATTTGGACTCTAAATTGGTTTTCTACCTGACTGCATATTTCATTAAATCATTTTTACATTAATTTAGTGGGTATAGGTAAGTTTGTATTTTCATATTATTTGTATGAAATTACAAAAAATATAAATATGAAATTAGTTTGCAGTTGGTACTTATTTACTCATTACTATTCGCAGCCTTTATAATATAGTAGTTAGAGCATTCGGCTCTTGATCCGGAGGTTCTGGGTTCGACTCCCGGCGGGGACACTGTTGAATGATGACTCTCGTTATCGCGAGAAAGTAAGTGCAGTGCTGCTGTACCATTTATTTCATAAACTTTCCCCTCCTAACGAACGGCGAGGTCGAGCGCCTGATGGCTATTTAAATTTTGCTATTTTTTTTTTTACTGTTACTCGTTTACCGGTAAGTCTTCTTAGCTGTAATAGTTTTCCTTTTAAATTCATCATATTACCAAATGAGATCCCTAAACCAAAAACTTTCTGATATGTCTAATAATATTTTTTAAAAGCCTCTCCTAGCGACCAGTGACCACTCCTCTCCAGCCACGCTTGAAAGCATGGGACTCACTGGCGTAGTGCGCCTGGCTTGTGGAGACGCCCGTGCCAGGTGATTTATCGCCCGCTGGTGTGCCCTCTTCCTCAGGACCTTGACTTCCTTCTCGGTGTGCTCTCGGGCACGGTCCCTTCACTCCTGCGTAACGCCACAGAATAAAGTAAAGGTGGAAACCGTTTTCTCCCGAAATGGAAATTACATCAAAAAGTACCTATTGTCAGTCGCGAGTTGCAATGCTCTCTATCGCTCTCTCTATGTTTTCCTAAATACCAATTTCGTTAGGATCGCAAAGCTATTCTTTCCTCTCAATATATCACTATGCTATAGGTCCGACTGCTACTGTATTGAAGTTTCTCCTAAAATCTGGCTTGACCAGTAACATATTGGGCAATATACTGTGTCCTGATTATGCCAAAAATCTCAATCCTATACAGATCCTCAGCTTCTTTGAAGTTTTCTGTGTAGCCGATGAATTATAACATAAAGGGTTGGGTAGGTTGGTTAGAATGACAGCTAGCGCAGAATGGAGCGATTCGTATCTCTGTCGCTCCAGTACCTTACTTATCGTTCCGTCTAGAGAGCGTTTCACATAAGAATTCCCTTCCCGTCATGTTGGCTGTCTATGTCATACATTTTATATGAAAGTATAAATTTTAAAGAAGTGAACTTGCTCTAATTCTAATCAAGCTTCATGATTTGACTGTATAGAAAAAATCTACCACCCGGCCGTGGCCGTTTGGAGCTCGGAGCCCCAAATCTTTTGCCTCCATAACATTTAACATATTATACCAACTGTCTGCATTATTTGGATACTAAAACCAATAGATTCTTTCCCCAAATTGATCACAAACAAGTAATATTTCTGATGTTTATTTTAATTATTCTGCGGTTCGTATCCACGCTGTTTGCGACATATACGACATGCAAGATTTTAATTAACACTTTCAACGCGAAATTCAATTCAGTCAGACGTTATCATATTTGTTTTAATTAAAATTTCAGTTCCATGTCGAGGATTTACTGCGCTCTCCCTTTACCGTTCATATCATGAAATTTGAAACATGAAAAAGCTTTCGTAGAAAATAATAAAGAGAGGAAGCTATAACGGTAGGAAGCGTAGGTGGATTTGTGCTGAGTTTTAAGAATGTTTTTAACCCGTGATTTTTCGCAGAAATATAATAAAAGAATAGCAAATAAATATTTAAGTAAATTTAGGAGTTTTCAACTTGTGACTTCAGAGTAGATTTCTTTGTAAAATTTGTTTGCAAGTACTGAAACTTAGGTTTGTTTTAAGCTTTTTTGACGAAGTAATTGTAGTATATGATTCTTAGTCTTATTTGGGTTTTTGTTGTGATGTGAGGAGGTGAGGCTTGTCAGAGTAGTTGGAGTACTTATTGCTAACCTAGCAGTATCCTAATGTGAGGTGCGTGCGTCACTAAATCATACTTTATTGATAGATAAATGAATTTTAATACCTTTTCTTTTAGATTTGAATAGAAAAGCGGTAATTTTTTTTTTGTTGAACGAGTCATGTCAAGATCACTACAGTATTCGTATGTAACCTTAGAGAAAGGATCCTTTTATCATAGAACAATATCATAACATCCCGTCACGTCCACTGTAGGACAGGGCGCTCCTTCTAGAACTCAAAAAACGCGTGGTACTTAGGAGGGGATTTTACCATAGTCACCACGCTTGGAAGCGTTGCGGCTGGCAACTGCTGTTGTTGGTGAAAGAATGAATATGTATTTATTAAAAAAATCTAAAGTTTTTTCTTAAAACTAAACAAGCACCCGCAAAACTTCTAACACAGTTTGACTACGGGAACAGTCTCGACAAAATCTTATTAACTATAAAAGGACAACTATTAAGTTAAGCTAGGCTAGGCTAGGTGACCGATACGATACGATACACAGAAGGATGCTGCTGCCCATCCTCCGGTTCATAAGCTCTTAGTCGCCTCTTACGACACCCACGGGTAGAGATGGGTTGGTACTATTCTTTGCCGGCACCTCACGGTCAATATAATAGAACAATATAATACTGGCTACTATATCATCGAACAATCTGAATCATTAATTGTCTACTTATTTTGAAACCGACAATCACATTGGTGTAGTGGTTAGAGCGCTCGGCTCTCGATCCGGAGGTTCTGGGTTCGATTCCCGGTGGGGACACTGTCAAACAAAAATCCCTTTGTGGAACCTCTCCAGTTTAGTTAGGACATTGCAGGATGAATCATTTGATTATCCGAAAAGTTAGATGATTCGGTGCTTCTGAAGGCACGTTAAACTGTTGGTACTGACTGCTATCTATGGATGTAGTCGTTAATGAGCCTTGTCAGAGGCGGGTCAATAACTCTGAGGGTTTGTGAGGTCGGTCATCGTGCTATATTTTTTATAAATGTATTCTAGGTACATACAGAAAAAAACAATTTTCAATTTTATAAAAATAGAGATTTAAAAATCAATCTGTCAGTGGGTACCGTTCGTCATTGAATGATTGTTATTTATGCTTAACCACGTGTTTAATCTATCCATATGTATTTGAAATATACCGTAAGCACGCCATAAATAATTGTTTGTCCTTAATATCTCAATCCGCTGAATAATGTATGAAGCTTTCCGCATTAATATTCTCATGAGAACACCAAAAAAGATATCATACGAGACGCTGACGTCAGAGAACAAATCTCATTAGATTCTCTTCAAGGAACAATGGGTGTTCCACGCTATTGCTTTTTTAGGGTTCCGTACCCTACGGGTGAAAAACGGGAGTCTTAAATATGCCTCCGATGCCTGTCTGTCTGTCAGCAGGCTGTATTTCATGAACCGTAATAGGCAGACAGTTGTAATTTTCACAGATTATGTATTTCTGTTGCCGCTATAACAACAAATATAAAGAGGATTTCTGCAACTGGCAGTGAAAGGGAAAATTGGTTTATGAATCTCTTGTCTGTCTTTAGCAAAATAATGTCGTACTTCATTACACAAATAGAGATAAACGAGAAAGCATAAACTTGTAACATCAGATAAAGTTTATTGCGTCGATATAAAGTTGTGATAAAATAGAAATGAGCCTACGACATGGTTGATGACGTACTGGTGACGCAATCTCAGTCATTTTGGGAATGGACTGTACTTCTTCTTTTCCAGTCAATGGAAAAATTATTTATAAAAGCTAAGCCCAAAAGTGGCCACATCAATAGCCATTTGGCTGACTTCAAAAAGGTGCCTTTGTACCTGGAATATATATAGACAAATATTTTAGGTGGCCTCACCTCACATCTTTTGATAAATCCTTCGCGTGTTCCTAATTCCGGTTTATCGTCCAAATAATGTAAGTGCCCTTAGGCCGATTTCCTCGGACAACTTTTTGCCTCGTAGGGATAAAGTTATAGAAATAAATAATAAATCGTTTTGTATTTCAAAAATCATTTATTATAAATAAAAGTACCTAATCGTTTTTCGAATAATCCGTGCTACTGTGCGAAATAAAAAATGACACCCTAACTGAATTGGCCCGTACTTATTTTTATATTTGCCCCATACGCCTAAATAACAAAAAAATATATAGTAAAAGGAATATAGAAATAATAATATTCCAACAGACATAACGTAAAAAAGATCCTTGACGTTCAATATGCTACGCGTCGTACGTACACACGGCCGCACGTCGGTGGAAACACTTTAACCTTAACCTTAAGCGTAAGCGGCGCTGGTGTTATTTCCACTTCCATGCTGCTGCGCGTACGTACGTTAAGCGATATATTGAATTTGTCAGTAGTTATCTGTATTAATGACGTGTAGGCAGCAATGAGGATTATGGGATTAGGGACGTCCTGTCGGCTCTCACATTCGAGGCACGAGTATCTTATCTACTAACAACGTTAATTATATTTTCAATACTTGATGCTCAAATAAGCTTTCAGTTGGGACTGGAATTTGGGTTTGGTTTTTTAACCCTACGTCAGCCATCTTTTTATTGGTGTGTGCACATAAAGGGCCTTCCGAAGCATGAGACATTAGCGGTCACCCTTTTACAGAGTGTGCTAATGAGCTCCATCAGCTTATTCCGCCACCCCCCTTCTACCATCGGGACGGGAGTCCAGACGCCCTCAGGTTATAACTCGCGCTTCGCATTATCTTTTTTAATGCGTACAGCCATGGCACAGATAAGGAAAGGAATTCAGATTCAGATTCAGAATTATTTATTCAATGTAAATTCTTGACAGAATACTTATCGAACGGCGTAACATTCAGAATACAACGCAAATAGAGCGAGTCTACGTCAATTTCGGATCGTGCTAGGGCGGCATAAAAGTAACGGTAAGAAATCACTTTACTGCAGCACAGCCTACTTTAGAGTCGGCTTTGTACAAGGAATGTTTTTCTTGTGTTTCGCCAGAATATCAGAGCATTATTAATACTTCTTTGTCATTGATGGAGTTATCTATAATAATGACATTTGATGAGTAACTCATTCATTCTCAGTCCACACATACTCTCTTTCAGATCAATCAAACAATTATCCATGAACAGGTTAAACAGCCAAGGTGACGCTACAGATCCCTGCCTAACACCTTTTTCGATGCTAAACTATTTAGTGTGCGCCCCGTTTATTCTGACACAAGCACCGGAATCCTCATAGAGAGATTTCAGTGCTTGAATCAGATGCCCGTTTACCCCCATACAAACACAATGCTGACCACAATTCATTCCTCACCACTCGGTCATAGGCCTTTTCCAAATCCACGAACGCGCAGTAGACTTTTTGGTTTTTAGCCAAAAACTTTACAGCTATGCACCGCAAGGAAAAGACCTGATCTGTACATCCCATTCCCTTTCTAAATCCCGCTTGTACATCCCATATTTTTTCGTCAGTATCTTTCATCACTCTTTCAATCAAAACCTTTGCATACAGTTTGCCGACGACACTAAGAAGGCTTATCCCGTGGTAATTTTTGCAGTCCTGTTGTGACCCTTTTCCTTTGTACAGCGGCACAATCACAGCCTTGCACCAGTCACCTGGTACTTGGCTGTTCGTCCAACACAGGTTGAAAAGGCGGTACAACTGACTAGCCACAATGCCTCGCCCAGCCTACAACATCTCGACCGACAGACACTCTATCATACCCAGCTGCTTTACCTGATTTCATACTATTCATTGTTTTCATAATCTCATCCATACTTATCTCACTTACATAATTATCATCTTTATTCTCATCTTCATCTTCAAACGGCCTTCGCTTACAGCAATGTTCATTATTACAAACGGCCTTTTCGTGCATTTTAGGTTTGCTAGCTAAGGTAAACCTAGTAGGTCATCTCGTGACCGCGACCATAGAAGGACTGACCATCCCCTATTAGAAATCGTAACACGGAAAAGTATAAAACTAGATGGCGCTAATAAATAGTCCGAGAAGTTATTATGATTTATCGAGTATTCTGCCAAAAAATAAAATGAATTTCAATGTTAGCGTTTCTTTACATTGAAACTATGTTGAAATATTTAAAGATTTTTTGGCTGAATACTCGGTAGACCATAATTAATTTCCAGATTATTTGAAAGCGCCATCTAGTTTCCATGAGTTTTATGCCTTTCCGGGTTACGTTTTTTAGCATCGGGATTGTCCATGGGATTGTCAGTCTTATTATTATTCGTCCATGCCGCAATGTATGAGCCGAGAGCATGCCGCGGTAGCGATAGCGACATTATGAAGAAACTTTGAATATCAAAGTGAGTTCAAATATTATTGTTTGATAATCGCTTACAGCAATATTCAAATGAGTGATCCACTCTGATGGTTAAATTGTTTATTTATTCAAGACCCGTCCGCTTTGCAAACAAATATACAAAGTTCATATATTATTTATATAAAATGTATAACAAGAAATAAGTAACAAAGGGTAAAACCATCCCGAGGGTAAAACATATTCTCGGAACATAATTTATGTTTGGTTCTATTGCTTTAAGTTTCTCTTAGGTTAAAATTGTTGACACTTGTGTAAGCATTAGTTTTATAAAAGGTTTAACTTTGATGAAGATTTCACACTATATAGGGACGAGTTTAACAGCTATTTATTTATTTTATTTTTGATACTGGGTTTAGTTTATATATTTCAACATAGGCGTAGAATAATACTACCGAAAAGACCGCCAATCAGTGCGAGCAAGAAAAAATCTATTACGATCATAGAATACATGAAACAGTACGATAATACTGCAAGATAGGGGAAAGTGAATCTAATAATGTTTTTGTAACCGATTCTGAGTGACAGCTAAGAATATGCCGGTACACGGAAAATCAGCTCTGCGATTATTTATTTGCGATAGAGCTTTTATCCGAAAATACAGTTGTTTTCAGTAATGGCAGTGTGTTGTGTATTTAGTAGGTTGAATTTATTTAGAGAAAAGCATATTTCTCAGGTATATTCTTGGTTTGTAGTGCTTTAATATTTGATTTCCACTTAAAATAATAGTTTTTATTGAAAAAGTTCATGTTGTTGATAATTATGGCGGATACATTGTGGTTTCTTAACACGGAATGAAAAAAAGCTTACTTTCAATACACTTATATATAACTTGTTATTTAACCACCGTCCTTTTTTACGATAAGCCTGAAGACTACAACATTTAATTGGGTATCAACTTAAGTATATCTTGGGCTAGGAGACCACCAGAAAAGTTTCAAAGATATGATTATATTTTAACTTTAGGGCTTAGGCTGTCGTCAAAACAGCCACAGCAAACAGATAGATTTTTATCATAAAACATAATCATGATTGTTTATATAACACATTGGTTGAAAGCCTACTTACAAATAATTTTATAAGTTAACGCTTTTAGAGTCGACAAGCACCTAGTTTGTATTTATAAAAAGAGTGGACGACGCGGAGTCCCCGCCGCGTGGATAACTATTTTTGCTTGTAAATTGAAAATGTACTATGTGCCACATAACTTAAAGACGTTTTCCAAATATTTAGTTGGGAGGCGAGCTAGTACCTACTGGTCTGGTGCTGAGGCGGTCCATTCGTCCATTAGGACGCCGCGCAGTCCTAATGCTGTTTTGTGAAAGTTTTCTAAAAAATCTAAATTACTACGGCAAAATGTAGATTCCGATGAATGGTTGAGTCGTCAAAATGTATAAAGCAAACAGCCTGTGTTATAATATTTCGTAATATTTATCCCAGACCTTGAACCGACCCTCGATGTATTATTTATGAAATGGCAGCTCTGGGAGAGATGTGTATTATCCTTTACTGTCTACTGGAAGATAAGATAATCTTTTAAACCCTTCGATCATATATTTCGGTAGATGAACGATTGCTGCTCAAAAAATATCACCATAAAAAAGAGGCTTTATTCTCTTTTTTCTCTTTCGGTTTTTTGGTTCAAGAATCTTATACACAAGGAAATTTCAAATTTAGAACATACAAAAATAGGGACACTTGAATGTGAGTGTGTACGAGTATCTAAGAAAAATATAGAATTACAGCTAGTTGCACAAAGCGTCTTTATAGATAAAGCTCCTTTAAATCTATTGATGTCACTTTCTGTAAGAGACAGCAATATACTCAAAGGAGCTTTAACTTTAAAAACGCTTTGTGCAACTGGCGGTATATCTAATAGTAGGATAACTAAGAAGGCTAACCTAAACCTGCTGGGATGAAACTTGGTAGGAGTCAAGTACATACCCATAGGTAACATATTAGAAGTGGTGCTCCCCAGCAGGACGCGACTGAGATGCACAGTGGGGCATAATGTCGAAAATGTGTAGTTTTTTACTAGGTTGAAAATTGTATCTGTTGAACCGACATAGGTAGCTGGTTGAAATTAGGATAAGTTTGGTTAAGAATCTCGCGCACACTGATAATCATCTTAAGAGAAAATACTAACGACGTGATGATGTAGTGGATGAAATCAAACTCTTATATGGAAAATATTGAAATGGTTTTTAATGTTTTGTCAAATATTACATGAAAAAATGAAATAAGTATTTAATAAACACTGCCTTCGATTCAAAGATTATAATCTCTTAGTAAATTGTGAATATCTTAGTAAATTGTGAAACGAGTTTTCGATAAGTTTTTATTTTTAAACTTTTTCGTTTGAGATTTTAAGTTTTTTTTTTCTTTCGTTTTT
The DNA here is from genome assembly GCA_947532105.1 of Athrips mouffetella. Classification (NCBI taxonomy): domain Eukaryota; kingdom Metazoa; phylum Arthropoda; class Insecta; order Lepidoptera; family Gelechiidae; genus Athrips; species Athrips mouffetella. The sequence goes on from OX383973.1 coordinate 9,379,688, forward strand.
AGGTTTTCTAAAGCATTTTACATATTATTTTTAAAGTTGCACTATTCTTTATCATAGATGAAATCCTTGAAATATGATTGTTTTAATAATCATAGCTAAGTTATTGTCAATAAAGTATTCCTTGAATTGTTATCTTTTTATAAATCTTAGCTAATTTGCAATAGAGTTTTTGATACGTTTAATTTTCACTTCTTTTTCATTTAGGACTAGGTTTTTTATAAACATTACACAACTTATTTTCAAATTTCACTATTATTTTTCATAAAAGCAATCTTTTAAATATTATTTTTTTGAAAATCATAAACTAAGACAAGTTATTTTCAATAGACTTCAAAACGATAATTTTTTATGACTATGAAAGTTTATTTCGATTTCGTTTTTTATTCAATGTTATAATGAATTAATTTTCGAAGCTTCATAATAAAATTATTTTTCTTAAAAAGTATTCCATGCAATTTATATTTTTTTAAATTTTATCTAAGAAATTGTCAATAAAGGTTTCATTTCGTATTTTTTTTTACATTTCTAATGAGATTATGATAATTTATATTTATGTTGTTATCTTTTCAGCAAAATTTTTTAATTTTTTTTTTTATAAAAGTATTCCTTTCAATATTATTGGTTTAAAAGTCTTAGCTTAGTTAGTAATTGTCAATAAAGTATTTTTGATTGTAAGATTTTCATTTCAAAAGTTTAAATAAACTCTTTTTGATTCATACTGTTCAGCCCCTACAAAAATCATAACTTTCAATACTGTAGTTCAATTTTGATTCACGTTTCAAATTTGATAATTTATATTAAGAAAAAACTGAAAGTATTTTTAAAAACGAGTTTTTGAGACGTTTGCTTTAAAAACTTTTCTAATTACAAATTGTAATTGTGATTTCGATTTGAGTGTTTTTATTGAACATATTTTTATTATTTCTTTTTTCATAAAAACGTTTGTGTAGTAATAGTTCATTCAAATATTTTTATTTGTAATTTCAATTTGTAGTTTTTGGTTGAACAAGTTTTGTTATAATTTTCTTTTACATAAAAGTTGTGGTTGTAACGACTAATTCAAATATTTTGATTCAGTTAGATATTGTTAGTTTTACTTTTTGCATTTTAATTTAGTAATTTTTTCAAAAATTTGTTATCAATTATTAGAGCTTTCGATACATTAATCTAAAACAGTCCTTTAGAATTCTAAACCTGTCGTGGTTACGAGTAGAATCGCTATCATTTGTAATTACAAAACTGTTAACTTATTAAATATGTAAGTGCGATGGGTTGAAACACGTATGACGCAAGAAATGTTTGCGGCGTGGCTTGAAATTGCATGTGTGAGAAATAATGTTCTTAAAGTCAGCGCCCCAGCAAGCAAAAACGTAGGTATCCGAATGTTTGTACAGAAACGCGCGATTTTCTGAAGTTTTGCTTTTACTCCTTATTTAGTTCTTTTTCATAGGATATGTCGTCATAAGTATATTAAAATAATTTTAACGTTAAATGTCAGTTCCTGATTCCAATAAATTCAGAAGTAATAATCGCATGTCGATAATCAAGAGGTGTTAGACTTCTTCTGAGTGAGCTCTGTTCATCGTCAGCTCCATCTTTGTCCTATGCTGGATCGAGGTTGAGCGCAAGCTCATTGTAAATTAATGATGGATATTGTTCAAGGTGATTAAAGTCGCAACCAAAAGTTAGTAGTCTTTAATAATTACAATTTTTATTAGGTTTCTAAGTTTCTAACCCATATTTATACGATTCATTTAAATACCTCAATTTTGTAATTGTACTAATATGGAATAAATAGAATATCTAAGCAAATAAAGAAACTTTAATAAAAAGTTTAAATTATGTTAAGTAGGTACGATGTGTTTTCTTATCGTCAAAGATTATCTGTAAAAGATCGCTTGTGTGTATGATAAAGTTGTCTATTGTTCACCCAACATCACGACTGTAGAAACCCTTTGGACTTTGTGGCATAGTAATAGAGTTTAAATTGTTTCCACTGACGTGCCCTTGTTCTCCGGGTAATATAGTGCGTACCTTTTTAAATTCAAAGTACTTGTTATCAGTTTAAGACTACCCGCACCTCGGTATGATTACTCACAAATGTTCTGAAAATTAGCGCCTGGCATGCAAAAAAAAAAGCAGCCAAATGTTCATTCATCCATCTCATCTTTGTAGTAGATAATTGTAGGAAGGAAAATGTTTGAGGTAAATTGTGATAACTTATGAGCTGCAGATAAATTTTCCGTTTCGGTTTTAAGTGAGCAATATATAGTGAGAGATAAATATTATAGCAATCAAGCGCTAAACAATTTTCGAGAATAGAAATTATGGCTCACATCCGATTTCTTTCTCAGTGATGACTAACGTCACAACAAATCACAGCATTCCGACAAAGCTTCAAGATAAGGCACCTCATAGACTCTACCATTTCTAGACCGAACTACTAATTTTTGTACCATAGTACTTAGATAAGGCGTTAAAAATCAAATCTTTACTAATAACGTTCACAACTCTCCAGAATAGATAAAGTATTTTTCGTCACCCCACAACTAGATGGGTGGTTGCATGATGCATATCAATATCGTAGGATAATTTTCGAGAATAGAAATTATGGCTCATATCCGATTTCTTTCTCAGTGATGACTAACGTCACAACAAATCACAGCATTCCGACAAAGCTTCAAGATAAGGCACCTCATAGACTCTACCATTTCTAGACCGAACTACTAACTTTTGTACCATAGTACTTAGATAAGGCGTTAAAAATCAAATCTTTACTAATAACGTTCACAACTCTCCAGAATAGATAAAGTATTTTTCGTCACCCCACAACTAGATGGGTGGTTGCATGATGCATATCAATATCCTACCCCAGTGATTAGGCAATAGGTTACAGGTAAAGTTTCCGTCCCTGTAATAATTCAGTAGTAGGCTAATCTATAATACCATTGCAGTAGACTAGATTGAGATAAACTTCTAGAACAATTCTCATTGGTATTGCAGTGATGACATATTAGTAGTTAGTGTAATGACTAATGATATTGTCTGATTAATCTAATTCTAGATTTAATTTCTTAGAACATAAGTAATAATGTTAAACCAATAATCAAGTAACGATTTTTTGGTAGCATGATAGGCACTTTATCCAATATCCACTTTAAACATTTTTTTATAAAAGATCGTACCTATTAGGTAGCACTTTGTAAATAAATTATTTATTTTTCTTTCGATCTAATCAATAACTAAGGTACCTATTCTAAATATTGGTTAACAACAAGGTATCAAAATAACATGAGGTTCACATGATCATTCATAATGAAGCGTATTTTCTAAGCCATACAGCACATTATTCATTGGCTAATTACCTCCTGATACTACCCTATCGCACTCGTAAGCTAATCACCATCTGTATTTCTAGGTCAATGATGACGTCACTGTCCTAGAACCGAAATTACTGGGTCAGCGATGACATTCATATGATCACCATAAGCAAACATAAGTCCTTGTATGATTCAGTACCGAATCACCACTTGTGCTAATCACCATCTGTATTTCTGGGTCACTGATGACGTCACTGTCCTAGAACTGAAATTACTGGATCAGTGATGACGTTCATATGATCACCATAAGGAAACATAAGTCCTAAACCATCAACGTAAGAAAAGTTGACAATGTATGATTCATTACTTAATCACCGCCGACTCTACCCCATCGCACTAGTTAGCAAATATTATGACTCATTAACTAATCACCATCTGTATTTCTGGGTCACTGATGACGTCATGGTCCAGAAACGGCGAATCCCTACTACTCACGGCATTGTACACGTAGAGACAAAACCAGTGTAACCTGTAGTCAGCCGAACCAGCGCTACGCTGAACTTGTTTACTATTATAGTACCTGGGCGACCGAGCTTCGCTCTAGAATAGCCGCCTCAACCTGACAATATCATCGGGTGGCGCTGTAAGTTTCTTAAACGCACTAAAACGCGCAAAGAAATGATTAAAAAGACGGTGAAAACGAATTTTCCCAGACATGAGACCTAGCTAGATCGATTTTTCGTCCCGAAAACCCGTATAGTAATTTTCATCAAAATCGTTAGAGCCGTTTTCGAGAAACCGATTACAAATATAAATATTGCTTGAATATTCTGTGGCTACGTTACAAACGCCTTAAAGAAAATACTCGCTCAAGGTCAAATTGTTTCCACCGAAGTGCGTACCTGTCTATAAGTTGGTTACTTATTACTGACCATCAATATTAGAGACTATCCATGAAATGCTCGAACTTTTTTAGAGACATCATGATTGTAGTGATATGACAACACTACGTCATTCGTGCTTCGGAAGGCCTTTCAGTCGTTTGTCCTTACCACTTTGAAGGAGTGATCATCAGGTCAGTAATTTAGATCAGTTAGGGTTACCAACCACCTTTTGGTGCCTGTACCTTACGATGTTTGCTTAACACTAAAACTTGTAAAATAAAAATATTTATAACAAAAACTACACACCTCCTTCAAAGTATTTCAAGGTTTCTATTAGCGCTAAAAATTACAAAATAACCGTAGCAGTTTATAACCAAGAACTAAGTGAAGTATTTTTTTTGTTATTTTTTTGTCGTACTTTAGGGAAAGTTGTTAAGTTCTATGGTCAGAGTAACACACTCAAAGGAACGCAGTTGATTAGGAAGTACCCTATACAAGGTGTTAACGGAATAAGCGAAACCACAGAAAAATAAAGGTACTTAGAAGGAGGATTATAGAAATAATTCGTCACTAGGTGGTGTAGGCGTTTTTCTATGGATTTGACAGGTTATTTTGAATGTTTTCTATGGATCATCGATGATGGGGTTGTGACATGTTGGCAGATGTCATCCCCTACTAAAATAAATTAGCAAGGTATCTATTCCAAGCGAAGCAAGGAGGTCCGAAATCTTTGAGCGAAACTGAGAAAATAGTTTATTTAGAATCGAGAGTGGAATCAATTTCACGGGTTTTTGATGGGGGTGATTTTTTTAAATTTTTATTACTTAAACTTTTGCCGCTTCTATTCTTAACATTTCTGTGGATAAGCGCGCTGCCGGGTGCCGCGCGGACCATAAGCGGTGAAGAGGGGAGGGAAGCGTGCGCGGAGCGCGCGGGCTAGAACAACGATAAAACTAGAACTATGATGAAACTTTAAAACAACAATATATAGAAAAAAAAAATTTTAAGATTTTTTTTACGGGAATGGATTTATTTTAATAAAAATCAGTTGGGGTGTATGAGGGTTTCGCTTATTCCATTAACACGTTGTATAGGGTGACTTTTAATTAGTTCTTGATAGCAAAAGATATGCATCTACATGATGTACTCATGATACTGAAAAACTATTCCTAAGGAAAATTGGTCGAAATACGAAATACTCAATTTGACCTCCATCACCATCCGCTGATGCAGTTTCTTTGGGAGATCAAAACTTGATTTTCGTATTTCGACCTATGTTCCTTGGGGAAAGTTATTCAGTATCAATTCATACCTGTTTCTATCAAGAACTAATTAAAAGTCACCCATTTACTTATATTTTAGTACTGGCCCATCGGCACGTTACACTGTCCCCAATTCGTTGGTCCACAATCTGACATTGTGGACCAACAAATGTCAATCACAAATTGTCAACTTTATCTGAGCGGACGAGCAAGGAGATCTTTGTTCTGAGGAGCGGACCACGCAAACGCGCGACTACATACAAAAATGCCAGCCTGTTGCATAAAAGGGTGCACTAACGATGATAGAAGAAGTAAATAAAGCAAAAGATTTAAGATGTAAAAAGTAAATAAGTAAAAATGTATCAATTAATTCGTGTAAGACGCGACTTTTCAATAAACAGATGTAAGTTTTCCAAATAAAAAACAACAAACTTACTAATACAAAAATGAAACGATGATTCATTTTTTTAGTTAAAAAATTACTTACTTTTATTGTTTTTTACTATTATCTAATAAATAACACTGAAAAACCAGGCCTAAGTCACGTATAAACAGTAAAGACTTTGTTTTGTTTTTCCCGCCATATTATTTCCATTCCGTGTATTTAGCACCGACAACCTCAGAACAAAGACCTCCTTGAAGTACTACACTACGTAGTTTACGCGATCTTTCACAGATGGCGCTTTGCTATTCTTGTATGGGGAAATTTTGAACCGCTTGTTCCCAAGACCCTATCTTGACTATATAAGTCTATGAAGTCACCCTATATATAAGACTATGAATCAAATGGTCTGCCTTTGGTAAATCAGAGGTCTAGAGGTCTGCCTCTTCGATTTTTATGGTTTTGAGGATGATTGTAACCATCAGTGCAAGCGGCAGACGTGAGCAAATGATTTAGCACGTGTTTTTTTTTTACATTTTTAAAACCCTGTTAATTGATAACGCAGCGCTACCAAGGTGGCAGACTATTTTTCTGTTGTTCTACTCATCGTTTTTAATCGAACGATCTATGTCTGCCACATGAGCAAATGATATACACGTTTTAATATCATAACAAAAAACTAAAAAAAATATTCCTTCAAAACGCAGAGGTGTGGTGGTCTGCCTCTTCAACTTTCATCGTTTTGAGGATGATTCTGACCATCAGTGCAAGCGGCAGACATGAGCAAATGATTTAGCTCATGATTTTTTTTTACATTTTTAAAGCCCTGTTAATTGATAACGCAGCGCTACCAAGGTGGCAGACTATTTTTCTGTGGTTCTACTCATCGTCTTTAATCGAACGATCCACGTCTGCCACATGTGCAAATTATATAGAAATGCTGGACGCCATCACCCTACCTACAAGTTTGACACTCGAATTACTAACCGTTCTGACGATAGAGCAAAAACAAAAAAAAACCGGCCAAGTGCGAGTCGGACTCGCGCACTGAGGGTTCCGTACCACCACATAATCATAATTGTATTAGTTGAAATTTCAGTAAGTTAATGTGCTAGATTTTTTGAGTCCGACACGCGCTTGACCAAATTTTATTATTTGTTGTTATTTTATAGCTTATGCACTATAAACATACCAATTTTCAAGTTTGTAAGTGTTCCTGTTTTTAAATAGAACTAAAACAAAAATCGCCTCAGCGACCATCCAACTTGACCCCTCTCTTATATGAATGTTCTTGAAACGGGAGCTCACCACAATTGGTTACTATTAGTTGTGAGAAAAGTTGTAATATTTAATGATTTCAGACTTTTCCCATTATTTGTACTGTGAGACCTAGCTTCTTGCGAAATTTCATAATTTTAGGTCAACGGGAAGTACCCTGTAGGTTTTGCATTTTTTAATAAATGTATGGAGATGATGACATAAAATGCCATATCTTTTGATTGCGTCATTGTAAAAAAACCGGCCAAGTGCGAGTTGGACTCGCGCACTGAGGGTTCCGTACCACCACATAAACATAATTGTATTAGTTGAAATTTCAGTAAGTTAATGTGCTAGATTTTTTGAGTCCGACACGCGCTTGACCAAATTTTATTATTTGTTGTTATTTTATAGCCTATGCCCTATAAACATACCAATTTTCAAGTTTGTAAGTGTTCCCGTTTTTAAATAGAACTAAAACAAAAATCGCCTCAGCAACCATCCAACTTGACCCCTCTCTTATATGAATGTTCTTGAAACGGGAGCTCACCACAATTGGTTACCATTAGTTGTGAGAAAAGTTGTAATATTTAATGATTTCAGACTTTTCCCATTATTTGTACTGTGAGACCTAGCTTCTTGCCAAATTTCATAATTTTAGGTCAACGGGAAGTACCCTGTAGGTTTTTCATTTTTGAATAAATGTATAGAGATGAGGACATAAAATGCCATATCTTTTGATTGCGTCGTTGTAAAAAATTGAAATTTTCAGATCTTGTGTGGTTCATGGATCCTAATATATGGTATTAATTTCAACCTGATACCTTTACCCGTTCGTGAGATAAAGGGTCTTGACAGACAGACAGACAGACAGACGGACAACAAAGTGATCCTATAAGGGTTCCGTTTTTTTTCTTTTAAGGTACGGAACCCTAAAAATACGTTTCTTGTATGGCGACCCCCCTTATTTTTTAAACTTTCATGTTAAGGTGATATATTTCTTTTAAAAACACATATTCTGTGAAATTTTCAACCAGCTACCTATACTTACTTACTTTACTTTGTATGGGCTTACTCTTGACCTCGATCTAGCCCTGAGGACAGAGATGAGGTCGACGATTGAACGAGCCTGCCCAGAAGAAGCCTAAATGGCACTGGCACTCCCGCACACCGACGGAACACAGACAAGCTGTTTGGCGTCGGGCTCCGGCGGGAGGGTGGTCGCGAGCCAGGCGGCCGAAGCCTACCACACCGCTGTGAGGGACCTTCAGCCGCCGCCACGGAACATAGTGTCCCGCGGCGCCGTTGCCCGGGGTGGACCGCTAGGAGGTAGGCCCCTACCACCCCAAACCACCACCCCACCTATGTCGGTTCAACAGATACAATTTTCAACCTAGTAAAAAACTACACATTTTCGACATTATGTCCCACTGTACATCTCAGTCGCGTCCTGCTGGGGAGCACCACTTCTAATATACCTATAGGTATGTACTTGACTCCTGCCAAGTTTCATCACGGCAGGTTTAGGTGCAAGGTACACCATACAAGCTCAGCCTTAGTGATCCTACTTTTAAAGAAAATGAAATAGACCGACCGAAAATGACATTTAAAAGTTTTACTAATTTTGTGAACATGGCTAACATGAGCAGCAAGTTGATGCTTGTTTCTAGTGTTTGCCCTGTGCCTGTCGCCAACTCCTAGGTCTGTGGCCTGTCACTAATTTTCTCAAAAATATGCATATATTAATTGACAAAATATATATATTAAATTCTCATAAATGTATTGTGACACAAATGTCAAAACTTATATTTCATCAATGAATAGGAACTTGTTCTAGGTAAACACTTAGCTAGGTTTCATTCATCTAATAGTTTTATGTTTCATTTACACTCAATTTGCATTTTTTTTGCAAAATTTCATCCAATCGGATGAGTCAGGGCTACAGAGGTCAATAAATACGATTATTTATTGACCACATATTTTACATACCAAAATCAATCAATCATGAAATTGATAGAGTGAAATAAATAAATCTAAATCTAAAAATCTAAATCTGTCTCATTAAGACGATATATTGATTAGACTATATAAATACATAGATTAGCCTCTGAGATTAGCCTTTGCAGCACAGTGTCAAAACTTGAAGGAATGTTAAGAAAAGAAGTAATTTAAAAAATAAACCGACTTCAAGACTAAAAATAGAGAAATAAAAGTTTTTGAGGTCGGTGCCAGCCTGAATTGTACAGTTACGTAGCATACCACGACTACTAAGTGGCACGTTTACGTGTTTTATTAAGTTGAATAACAACTTAACAATTTATTTTATTGAACCAATTATGATGAAACTTATTCTTCATTCAGCTAACGTTCGGTCGTAAATTATGATCAGTTGAAATAACAATATGCCTCTTGAATTTTAATGCGGGCTTAATGAAAAATGGTTTTTAAAATAATCTAGTACATGTTTTAAAATATTCTAGTAATGCGATCTTAATGTAAAATTGATTTTTAAATATTCTAGTCCTTTTTGTTAGCTTGTAGCTTTTACAATTATAACAAAAACTGATCGATGATATGATAACTTAAGGGCTTTAAAATATTCGGGTGTGTCTATGTCGCAGGCAAATCATATAATTCGCCGTTTACAAACGACCGGTTGTAAATGGGTTAAGATCACTGGTGCATTTTAGGTTCGTTAGCCATGGCATACCCAACCTAACAAATCCCGAGTTTGGGATCGTTTAGGTTGGGTTACGTTATCTTGCGACCACAACGAATTTCGCGCCGTTTTATAAAATATTTTCTGCATTTTTTAAAATGCTAAGGCATTATGTAAAGCGGCGAACTATTCAATTTGCCTGTGACATCTACATCATCGATTTCTTGTTTTACATTGTAGTCATAGCTCGACCTCGGGTATCGTGAAGTACTTATTATATTTTTTATATTTATTTTTATGTTACAAGGGAGCAAACGAGCAGGTGGGCCACCTGATGGTGAGTGGTCACCACCGCCCATAGCACCCACTGTCTTATTAATGGCACTTACCTTAAATCGGTTGTCGTTGAGGAATGTGACGTTGACTAATTCGGCATACATTGCTCGTTGAAGTAACCTCCCAGCAATGTATGCCGAATTAGTCTTCGAATTCAGCTAGGTGTGATCACTCCTTTACACGCAATTCGTCATGAGTGTCAAAGTTTTAACTTTATAACACGAGTTTGCGGCAATCTGTGAAAAAACCGCGGCTACGGTATTCCGTAGCCGCGCGTTCTTTATAACAACATTTCTTGTTCAGCCCTAATACCTACTCGTAATTACAATTGGGTACATGCACGATATTTATTTTATTAATAAGTTTATTCTCATTCATACTCGTATAATAAACAGACTAGTAAAACTATTTTTCAAATAACTATAATATTAAAAAAGATATAAGCCATCAAAGATTTGTTTCTGTCTCTTTCTAGCAAAACGAAATTTAATATGTAGTTTATATGGCCGTAGTTCATTGTGACTTCACTATTCGTGTCGGATCTCTCTGTCTAAATGGGCGAAATTAGTAGTTTTAAATGCTTATATCGGCCGTATTTCTAAGCCGATTTAAATTTTAATTTCACTTTTTGTCATCTCTTCTACGGTATTTTCATATTTTGTTAATAAATGCGACAAAAAAAAATCATGTTTCCTATTACCTAAAGAAAAGGTCCAATTTCCTCGTGAATGATGTCGTGGATCGGTCTATATGAAAAAACGTGTAGCTCAATCTTGGGCACAATATGTACTCATCGTAATTTTACGTTTTTTTTACCAACAGCACAAGCTGAACGAATTAAAAAAGTCCCAAAAGGAGGGTTATGTGTTTGATGTATGTGTTTATGTCCGTTCCTATGTTCTCTCGTACTTTTTAAACCGCTGGACCGATTTTCATGTATAATTAAGTCGTTAAATGCGTCTAAATAGCGCGAATGACACTGTGTATTGAAAAGTCAATACGGTGGATTTTTTGTTTCATATTTTTTTTCTCAGTCCTATGAAATGAGACATCAAACGGTTTTGACAAGCGATCACAAAAATATATACAACTTATACTTATGTCAAGGCGAGTGTTTAAAAATAATTTTACGTATCAAATCTGAAAACTAAGTTAGAATAAAAAAAATATTAAGTAATATAAATCCCGACTGCGTAATTACTAAAAAAAGGAACACAAAAACTGAACTGAATGAAGTATCAGAAAAATAATTTCCGTCCTCGCCTGCAATATCTTGTGAAATTTAAGTTAATAAAATCCTATATATATCCTAGGACCCCAGCATGTTTTCCTCTTTTCAGTTACGCAGTCGGGTTTTTTGATTTTTTTATAAAAAAAAATAACCACCTTTACTCTACGCCCTTAATACGAACTTACAGAACTAAACTTTGTGAAAATGTCGTCAATTTATTTACCTAAATTGAGTTTCTTCGTCACTGTTGACAGTTTTCACACATTTAGGTCGATGAGATAAAGTTTAACTTTTACAGCAGTTGGTGCGAGTCAAAGGCAATCTGTGAAAATACCGCGCCATCCGCTAACTTTATAACGACATCACGCTGAGTTACGATTATGAGAGATTTCCACACACGCTTTTTGGAATTTAGTATCACAAAATGTAATTTATTAATTTATGAAAGTATTTCATAGAATTTATCAGCAAAAAGCATGGTATACTCTTATTTAGGGAGGGGGGATGTATACCTTGCTAAAAGCGCCGCAAAATACCAAAGAGATTTGAACCTCGCTACGCTCGCGAGGTTAAAATCTCTTTGCAAAATACTACATCTATGACATTGCTTGGTCTTATGTGACAGGTATCAAAAGTAAAAAAAAAAGAAACGTCAAAATGGACTTCTTACTTTGGCTCTATAGTGCGGCCGATTAGCTGTTTCACGTAGACACGCCTTACAATTTCACCAAATTTTTTCCAGGTACTAGTTAGGTATATAGCTTGCATTATAAGAAGCATTTATAAGGCCCGCCACGTAAAGGCGATATAAGACGTTAAGCGACTGGACTACTACTTTTAGTATTCACATTTTGGTTGCAGAAAGACGCTGTTATCCATAATTGGGTTTAAAATCCCTTAGCTGCCTTTATTGGCACCTACGGGTTTAGATTAATACTGTTCTTAGTCCACTATACAGACAAATTTATTGGTATTACTACTTAATGACTACTTAGAAGCATTTGTGACTTTTAGTTTTTGTGACGCAGTAACGCTTTTTGAAATTCGCGCTTCCGTCACTTCACAAACAATTTAAAATTTTGTTTTTAAAGGTTTCTTGCCTGAAATGGATTTAACAGGATTTAACTTTTTAAAACTGGCTTATAACGCTGGCTGGATATTTCCGCCTAGTCTAGTATAGCTATTTGTAAACTTATTATTATTATTTTTAAGCCTATGGATGAAAAATCTGCAATAAAGATTTAAAAAAAAATATGCCATTGCACCGCAGCAAAATTCATTGTGAGACTTTTTTTACATGGCTGGGAAGAAGAAAAGAAAGGAACGTAATGTAATGTAATTACTGTGCTTTTTATACCACTTTGTTTTTGTTGTGTAAACGTACATTTCGCTTCGCTTCTCTTCCAGCGAAAGACCTTCTTAACGCTCGATTAAGCTTTGCTTAAACTCCTCACGATATGGCAATGACATGTCGCAAGTTAAAAGCCCGTTGTAAACACCACGGTTTTTTGTGCGGATACTAGTAGGTATATAATAACTATTTTGTCGGATACTCTTGAAGGTTTCATATTTGGATACTCTTATCACAAAGTTATTTATGTTAGTAATCAAATTTTGTATCAACTGAAACTAATGAATGTTTCAAGTTTCATAGTCAACGTAGGCGCAACTTTATCTAGAAACTTCAGCCCCGTCAGATCCAACTAGATAGGGCACGTTCAAAACTTGCTCGGCCTGATTCATATCTTTCACGTCTCTCCATTCAACTCGCTGAATAGCAGTAAATACCGCAGCTTGGAAGGGAAATTTCATCACTATAAAGGGTGAAACGAGAACGGACCGAAAAATATTTTTTCTTAATAATTTTTTTAGTTGATCCTGGAGTCATTCACATATTAATGACTAATAATGGTTATTTTGCAAATGAACTAATGAACTCCCAATCTCTGTCGGTTCACGCGATAAATCTTTTATCTATTTACGAACTTCTTACGTTCATATTAACATGTAGAAAACATAATTGTATTTCGATATGTCGTCGCCATGTAATTACTAGTGAATAAAATGGCTAGGCCGATTGTCAAAGTATTTTAACTGAATCGCTGTTCAGATATCTATGCTTTTATATTGTTATTTCAGCGTCATTTTAGAAAGAATGCTGGTGTTTTAGCACAGGATTTAACCTTTTAAAACACTGGCAGATCATTTTAATCAATGTGCTTTATCTTTAATGAACCTAGTTTTAGATACCCAGCCGTAAGAAAAACTTTTGAAAGAATTTTTTTTTAATCTAACACACACGGGCGCTCAATAAATAAACTAGCCTGTTTTTCGACTGGCTATAAGCTGTTCATAAATTGCCGGCAACCAATGACTCTACAACGTGAGGAGCCTCTACAATCGACCTACAAACACTATTATTCCATCTTCTGTGCTGTTCCAGAACCAAATTCAGGAAGTTATAAATTTAGGCCAGCACCACAAAGGATTGATGAAAGTACAGGAAACGTAATCGTAGCAGGTGGAGGACTATGGTCTCTGCCTCCCGACCGGAAAGAGGCGTGATGTGTATGTTTGTGTGTAAGTGCTGTAACATACTCGTCTAGAGTGAAAACATCTCTATCCATAGACGTCAATATCCAAAGAGATTTGAACCTCGCTGTGCTCGGTCTCAATATCTGTGGTCTTAGTACAAAATGTGGGTAAAGTTGCGAGTGTATATTAGCTAGCATGTACGAAATTCATATCTAACTTTCAAAGTTGCTGGCTGCATAGCAGTTGTAAAGGAAAATATTTCACATGTTTTATACCTAATATCAGAAACGGCGCAGGGCTCTGTGACGCGCCTTTGTGGGAAAGGAAAGAATCTCGTTTTACACAAAGGGAATGCTTGTTGGAGACTTTAAATGTTACTGCCACTGTGGAACTTTTTTCAAAGATTCTTACTCGTGAACTTCACGTTAGAATCAGAATTTTTTATTTGCAGAAACTTAATAATATACAAAGAAGGTTAAAATATTAATATTATCATATAGACATGTTTTGCTTATTGTATTTTAGTATGCAAATGAGAAAAAAAAAATTTGAACAAAAAATACAATAAAAACAAATTAAGAAGTCAGGAATAAAAATTAACAATGTAAGTTATCAAATTTTAAACAAAACCTATATTTTTTATTACTTGAAAAATATTTCCTTATAGACGTAGATACTTTAAGGTGGATAGAATATTTTAGTTTCACAGAAAACATTTAAGTGGTGGTAGGGCTTTTGTGCAAAGTCCGTCTGGGGAAGTACACTCCCTTTCCTTTTTCTGCCGTAAAGCATCAGTGTTTACAGTTTTGGTTTGAAGGGTAAGGAAGCCAGTGAAATTACCGGCACATGAAACATACCATCTTAGTTCACAGGGCGGGTAACGCGCTTTGCTGTCTTATGAGTGTCAAATTATTTCACAAATAAGCCAGTGGGTGTCATAGGCGGTGGTGACCAATCACCACCAGGTTTGCTCGTTTGCCCTTGGTTTGCCCTTGTAAAATAAAGAAAACAAACCTAGTATAAATTATGTTTCTGTCTGCGATCAATTGGTAAATATGGCCGAGATCTAACGAGATTATTCCTTCACGTTATGTGGCAGGTGTTCTACGATAAAACTTTATTTAAGCTCTGTCTTTATAGCAACGACACTTAAATTTATTACCTCAGAATTGTTTGCACATGCCACATAAGATAGGTATGTCGCAGGCAAGTCGTATAATTCGCCTCTTAGAAACGGCAGGCACAATAAAAACGGTCGGAAAATTGTAAAACGGCGCCGGCAGATTGTAAAGGGGTTTAGATCACTGGTGCAATTTAAGTTCGTTTTCCACGGTTTTTTTAAAAATAATTTATTCGTTACATTTTTTTTACATAAATTTGATAGCCAAGACGCGCTACAGAAACCTATCAAGGTTTATACGTTGCGCGAATGAGTCGCTTCACTCACACAAACTAAAAAAGTATGAATATAAAATAAGACTAACCTAAGATTAGGAACAGTTAACGACAGGTCAAGCCTGACAGTCGCAGTGCAATTCTAGCCCATACGTCTATTGAAATAAGGTCGGCACAAACTCCAATCTATCAAGCTTGATGTAAACCGAAATCCCGTGCATCCCGAGCAGGGATCGGTTAGGTTCGGTTAGGTTATCTTACAACCACAACGAATTACGCGCTCTTTTGCGAAATACCGCGGCATTATAAAGAAAACGAATTAAAATTTCGCTGCATTTTGTAGAATGCCACGGCATAATGTAAAATGACGAATTAAATACTACAGATATACTCGTATAGCAGTTTAAAAAAATTCGTGCTAATGGGCTTATTCTGGGGGCTAAAAATCTATTATTTTGATTTAGATCAAAATAGCATAACGTGATAAGTTATTTATAAATATCTTCAATGTACAGACATAATTAATTTATATTTCTATAAAAGTAGAAGAGAGGTATTATTGTAATTTAATGGTCTTTTCAAAATTCATTTCATTTGCGTGAAGCCGAAGAAATAAAGATTTTTGTTTAATGATAAAGAACCTCTAGTATAGTTAAATTGTAAGAAATGTAGCCTATTGACAGTTTACTGTTAAAGTATAGTTTAACTGTGTAAATTATTACAAATTAATTATTTAAAAAATTATAAAAAGAAATGATCTTTCCACACAAACTGTTTGATCAGAGTGAGCAATTTGTATGGAGAGGCCAATTTTTTTTTGTTTCCCAAAATGTTTCTTTGGAAAAGTTGGTCAGTTTCGTTGACTAAGCACGCCCGTTCAGTTTTTGGTACGCCGTCCCTTACACCTTGTATGGTACAGTACCGTATGGTATGGTATTTGTAATCCCATTTATAATCTAACTAGAAGTTAGGCTGATCTAAACTAACCAGGCGTTCATCGGTTTGCTGGTATCTGTTGACCTTCCTTTAAAGTTTGTCTATAGGAACTTATATCATTGTAGATCATCTCGCCTGAGAAATGAGATTGAAATGAAAAATCTACTGAGCTCTAAGAAAAATAATCAAGTAACGTTGAAGCTTTGCATCTCATTATTCTGCTTTCAATTTCTAATAAAAACCATTCCCATCTGTACTGGAAAAATATTTCCAGTATATGAATCGTTAACAGAATTTTATTTTTTTTAGCTCCTAACCGTTACGATGTTTTTCACATTTAATTGTTTTGAGAAAGTAAATATTTTTTTGCTACAGTAAAAAGTAAGCAGTCACTTAGGACAGTCTTCCGAATACTGAAAGGGTATGATCCGTCAACGTAACTGAACAACTTTCAGCGAATAAATCTTACAGGAAATGAAAAAAAAACATCGGCCTTTCCATACAAACGGTCTAATCAAGTTTGCAATTTTGTATGGAGAGGCTGATCTTTTTTTTAATTTCTTGAAAGTTTTATTCGCTCTAAGTTGTTCAGTTACGTTGAACGATCATGCCCTTTCAGTATTCTGAAGGCTGTCCCTTACACCCTGTATAATATTTTATTTTTATTATCAGAACAGATAGCTTGTGGTGGTAAAAATGGTTATTCGGGACTGTGGTCTCTGCCTACCCCGACGGGAAATTAATTAAACCATCCAGGACCATTATAAAAAAACGAAAGGGCATGATCAGTCAACGTAACTGAACAATTTTCAGAGAGTATAACTTTCAGGAAATGAAAAATAATCGGTTTTAGCTAAAAAAGTTAAACACAAATTCATAAAATCCTGTAAAATAAAATAATAATAACATTTTTTTATTACTGTTAAAGAATTCAAAGCTTTGACGTGGGCGAGTTTCCTGCTAACCCAGAAAACTTTGCTCCGCTTTTCGAAAATACATTTTATTCGTGTTTAACACATTTTTTACAACTTTGATTGTTTCGCTTCTTGCTTTTTCTTCTCCACGCAGCTCAGCGGTGTGCAAGAAACAAAATTTTCTGTCTTCCTAAAAAAAAACAGTCAAGTCTGAATCGGATTCGCGCTCCGAGGATTCCGCTATATTTGTTTTAAAAGCTAAAAGTTCATTTTAAGTGTTTGTAAAGACTTACGTATTTTGGAATGTACAAGTAAAGCTATTTCATATGCTCTTTTGTCCCATTTACAATACAATATAAATATTTTTTTCATTGTTTCGTTTGCAGTAAGGATGGGCAAGCATATTTTAATAGATACTAAGTAATTCAAATTTCAAATAGAGAAGGTGGTTGCTGAAATAAACTGGTGTGACCATAGAGTAACACGATTTTCGCGCGCAATGAACGGGCTTGCGCGGTTTGACGCGTTGCTCTAAGGGTGTGACAGACGAAGTCAAACCATAAGGGTTCCTTTTTTACCATTTTGCTCGAAATCCCCAAAACCGTCCATTACAAGCCAGCTCTTGTTTGGTTTGTTTTTGCCGCGTCTCGTCTGGCAATCAACCGGTTGTGACATACGGTATCCTGCCTAAATCAGTTTAGCGGCTTTTTCCCTTAACCTGTTTTGTTCGTTTTTTCATAGGTATATTTTTTCATAACGGCCGTCATCCCAACGTACTTTTATTATTAAGCACGTAATTATTGTATAATTAATAAGGGTTAGGATAAACCCTGTTATTATCCTCTATTAATAAAAGCTAGTAGACTAGTGCTAACTGACCTACAAATAACTAGGTATTAATCGTTAAACCGGGATAAATTGACCTACTTCCATGATAGTGACATTTTGCATATCCTATGTAGGTATAGTGCTGCACAATAGGTCATCTAGTCTAGGAAATGAGATTGAAAGATCTGAGCTAACAGTTATAAACTTTTTTCCATAACTGGAAGAGATTCTTTATTAAGGGTTTCCCGTTAAATAATAAAAAATAATAAAGAAAGATTGTTCGTTATCTAATTTACAGATAATATGTAATTAAAGAGAGACTAATAACGGTGACATACCCAACCTTCTGCTTGCTTTTTTTCCGTTTGTTTGTTAGTTTTGCCCACTACTTCGTCCACACGTTAAAAAACCGGTCAAGTGCGAGTCGGACTCGCACGCCGAGGGTTCAAATATACTTTTTGTATTTTTGGAAGCAATAAAGTCCATTTTTAGGATTCCATCAAATTAAATTTGTTTGTAAAGGTTATTTGCAGATTTCTGAAAAACTGTGCAACTTAGAAAGATCGTTTTATTTTTGCTGTAATGTTTACATAAATTTCTGTCAACTGTAATTAATTCAGATTTTTCCTTTCACAAACTTCGGAGATAAGGGGGGGGAATGGTATTTTTTTTGTAATTTTTCATCATAACTTGAAAACTTACTTACTTATGCTGGCTCAGTGACCCGAAGAGGATCTTGGCCTCCGACACTAAGAGCCGCCATTCTTCTCTGTTGTGTACAGCTTGTTGCCAGTCGGCTATTTGAAGCTCCAACAGATCTTTCTTTCTTTTCTTGTTAGGAAGAACCAGTAGATAGAAGACCTTATAGCCGAGCCTAACATCATTGGGGAACTTGAAAACTAAGAGACGTAAAATAATACAAAATTTTTTTTTAGAATTTACAAGTAAAGCCCTTTCATATGATACCCCACTCGACTTAAGCGACAATTTGAAATTCGCCCCCCCCTATTTTGGCCCCCTTTACACTAATAATCATAATTTTTCAAAATTGTTTCATGTGCAATTAAGTTGGGCAACCATATTCTAAAAATGTTGCAAATTTCAAGTCGATAGCATGAGTGGTTGCTGAGATATAGAGGTGTAACAGACAGACAGACAGACGGACAGACAAAGTCGCACCATAAGGGTTCCATCTTTTCCATTTTGGTATCGGAACCCTAAAAAAGTAGACCAATGTTTGAGTCAAACAATTAGCTATCAAACAAGCAAGTTTCATTAAAATCCGTTTAGTAGTTTAATTGCCTAATGGTCTGACAAATAAATAAACAAAAACATATGATTTAATTTAGGGGCAGCAAAATAGCATAACGTGTCATTTTTTTATAAATATCTTCAATGTACAGACAACATAAATTTACATTTTAATAATAGTATAGAAGCAATATAATGGGGCGAGCGATATTATCTCTAGCTATAAGTACTTTTCTATATTCATTGGATACAACTTATAAACTAAAGTAATCTGTTATTTAGCGTGATAAGGGTAGTTAATGAGAGACTTCGGCAACTCCATTAATTATTCTTGTTGGGTCGGGTGGAGAATATTAAAGGCTCTGTGAATGGTTTGGGAACGAGACACCCTGTGAATAATAAAAGTATTTTGTTGCTCCCTGTTAGTGATGGATGAATTGCTAAGAGTGGGCTTAGGCTCATCTTATCTTATTTAAAATTTATTGTCAATCAATACGCATTTAACTCTGTTCATTTGATCGAGTGGTTCCTTTCTTATCTTCATGGACGCCAGCAGAGTGTTAAGACTGATGACTTGTCTTCGAACTGGTTTGACCTTACCACTGGCGTACCACAAGGTGGTGTACTTTCTCCTTTATTATTTTATATTTTTATAAACAATATTTCGCGTGTTATTCTCCCTACCACCTGTATGCAGATTACTTGCATATTTGTAGACATTTCTCTCCATCTGAAATGACCGAGGCTGTGAGTGCAGTAAACTCCGATCTTGCTGCTGTTCAGCAATGGGCTGAGGATTTTGGGCTTCTTGTAAACCCAACCAAATCTCAGGCCATGATAGTTGGAAGCAGCTGACTAAGGGGTAGGTTGGGGGATTTAGTGTTGCCAAAAGTGTTATACGACGAAGTCTGTATTCCCTGCACTGACAAGGCAAAAAATCTAGGGATTATCATAGACCGTGACCTATCATGGTCAGCTCAAGTTAGTGAGGTTAGTAGGCGCATGCACTACTCTTTTCACTCCCTTAAGCGACTCCTGTACTTCCTTTCCTTTGAAGGTGGTAGGACTTTTGTGCAAAGTCCGTCTGGGGAAGTACCACCCTCTTACCTATTTCTGCCGTAAAGCAGCAGTGTTTTAACTGCTGTGTTTCGGTTTGAAGGGTAAGGGAGCCAGTGAAATTACAGGCACATGAGACATAACATCTTAGTTCTCAGGGTGGGCAACGCGCTTTACTGTCTTATTAGCGTCAAAATATGTCACTAATAAGACAGTGGGTGCTATAGGCAGTGGAGACCACTTACCATCAGGTGGCCCACCTGCTCGTTTGCTCACTTTTTAACATAAAATAAAACTATAATCTTGCTTGCAAAAGCTCTACTCCTTCCCATTCTTGACAACGCTAATGTGTGTTACCTTGATGTGACTGAAGAATTGCTGAACAAACTTGAACTTTGCTGGCTTGTCTGGTTTGCCTCTAGGTAGTAGTTCAGATGGCAGTCGCTCTGTGTAAAAACCAGTGCCCTCGTCAAAATCCCCTAGGTTAGGTAGCCGACTCCGAAAAACCATTGGTAAAAACGGAATAAGGCTAAGGAAAGATTCAGAGGAAATATAGCTAAATAAAATTGAATACATTTTATTCTTATTACCATATTAACGTCAATGAAATTACATTGCTTCACAAACAAAGTAGTAATATGTGAGAAAAAAAGCGACAAAAAAAAAACTAAATGGACGTGTGAATGTATGACGGCAAAACAACTGGACCCTTTTCCGTGCTTAGGAAGGCATATTGAGGGCGTTTTTCCTGTTCGCACCGCACGCGGTTGGTACGCGGAGGGAAACCCGAATGACAGGAAACAAATTTTGACACAAATTTTGACAGGACGTGGTTTCGCGCTCGTTGTGTGGAGTGTCCAGGGTGTGACGTCGCGTCGTCAGATTCACATACGTTAGTATTATTATAATCTAAGAGTGTCACTCACACACACCATGTTCGGGCAGGGCCCTGAGTCAAGTGGCTTTCTACAATCGCAAACGCTAGTAGAATAGAATTAGAATATATGGGATTGACATTAGCTAACGAAATGTTGCGTGACAGCTAATGTCACTTCCATACATTCTCATTCTATTCTACTAGCGTTTGCGATTGTAGAAAGCCACTTGACTCAGGGCCCTGGTGTGCTCTCTTGATACTAAGTATGTTTATGCATCGAAATATCGAGTACTCGGCCTAAACAAAAATCGTGATAAGCCAATTTCAAATATATCTATAATCCATTTTTATCGTTTATTCTAACGCTTACCAACACATTTTGCAGCTATTCCAAAAGTTATCGGTTAAAGCTGTCAGAAAAAACAAGTTTGTAACACAATGTTTTTCTTTCCATCAAATAATATACTCTGGTTTTAGTCCCATGGTTGTAAAATAATAAAGCGTAATCGCTACGGATCTACTACGACTGCTACGCCGTAGCTAAGCTCTACGCCAAGCTACGAGCTAAATGATGCTTGCACATTTATTGATGACGTCACGGTATCGTAGAAGATGGATGAGTTGCGTTAACCTTGAACTTGGTAACCCTGACACGTTCTTACTCAAGGTCAACCAATCTATGATGAACAATACTGGGTGTTAATTAGAGATGCCGCGATCAGTTGTTATGGCGAATAGTCGAATAACGATTACTCGCCATTCCCCATGGCAAATAGTCGAAAACTCGCCATTATTATTCGACATAAAAAAAGGAACATAAACAATAATTTTAAGATTAAACTTAGTTTGAATATCCGCGCAATCATTGAGAAAAGTACTAGACAAGCCTTGACCGCAACCAGGTATTGAAAGCTTCAGCTTCGCCACATTATCACGTTCGTCCTTTAATCACAAAGATGGAAGTTATTTCACTTTAAATTTTACATATTTTTACTAAGTGGGATGCAACAAACGTTGTTTGTTACTGAGAAAATAGAAACAATTTTTTTTTAAAGAAACATGGATCGGATATTTTTTGTCGCAAGATTTGTATAGAAAAGAATTGAATACAATCGAAGATACTTAAGAAATCCTGTAGGTTTTTTTGTCGCTTTTTTTTCACATTGCACCACTTTGTTTGTGAAGCGTTGTCTTGGAGAGCATTGTAGTTTAACTTACGTCATATAGTGATAAAAGAATATCCTATACTTTGACTTTGAAAGCCAAGGATTTCCTTTCATTTATGTTTTTTGAAATTTGTTTTCACTTATGTCTGAGTAACGTATATACAAAACTTTTGTTGCGAACAACCTTTCTTGTATTAAATTTTTGGCAACAAATATTGAGTTTCAAAGAATTTATATTGTCTTTTATATATAGCAGAGTTGTAACAGTGAAGATAAGAGTGCTACAAAAGCTATAAAATAAGTTCAGTATCGAGTCATAAAAGATTCGCAAAGCTGTGAAGTAAAAAGCTGAGAATAAAATGGTTGATAAACTGGAAGACTACTTTCAAAGCTGTATTGTTGATAAATAAATGAAAAAAAGGAATAAAACAATAAGAAAGAAATGTTATCTAAGTCGTAAAGAAGTACGTGATAAAAATGATTGTTTTCGCTGAAAAAGGTAGGGAAATAATAGCGACGAGTCTTTCTCAAAAACGTCAGTGAAAGATTTAATTGGATTGCTGAGTCAGCTGTTTAACATAGCAAAATACTCTCAGTTATTATATTATGTACTACGTCTAAAGAAAATCGAGCTGTTTCGAACAACAACTATAGCGGTCATGAAACAAGCTTAAGTTCGGTTCAAATTAATCAATAAATTAAATTGTATAATGGCGTCGGTAGATTGAGAATGGATTTAGATCACTTTTGCATTTGTATATGACAGTGTATTTTAGGACAGCCAACTAACTGTCCCTAACGCAAGAGCCGAGCAAGCGAAGCGAGCGTGCCGTGGCAGCGGCCGGCGAGTGCTAGAAACAAATTACGCATTGTTTTGTAAAATGCCAAGGTGTTATGTAAAATGATTAAACAAGAAGATTAAAGAAAAGCAACTTAGAGGTTGTTCCGTTAATTGCTGAAAATCTCGCTACACTGATTTTAACCCTCCCGGCGCATAAAGCCACGTTCTCAAAATGTCATACGTTCGCAGAATGTTACGGTCGCATAATGGCACGTTCTCAAAATGTCACGTTCGCAGAATGGCATGTTCTCCAGACAGTATCAGTAGATCATAATACAAGTACCTACAAGTACAAGTAGGTACCTATAAAACAAGTACAAGTTATAAGTACAAGTTTAGAGTACAAGTTACAAGTACATGTTACAAATACAGGTACAAGTACTTAGGTACATTCTACAAGTTACTTGTACCTACAAGCACAAGTTCGGTACACAGAATGTCACGCACGTTCGCAAAATGTTAGGTTCGTGACCACAATGTCACGATAACGTGTGACATTCTGCGAAGGTGACAATGTGGTACGGCAAAGCCTAGTATGACATTTTACGAACTTGACATTATGCGCCAAGAGGATTTTAACTTCTTAAATTTCATGCGATCAGGGTGCGTACTCCGAAGTTTTATCGGAGCTCCGATATTATCAGATTGACAACAACAATTACGTTCGGAAATTTACTTTGTATGGGAATTTCTTTGTCAAAGGCCGAACCATAGCCTAATTATCGGCGCGATATTATCGTAGTTTCACTTCGGAGTACGGCATCTGGTAAAACTCATTAACGAACACTTTGAGGTGTTTATGTACAGACGGTTCTCATCACTCCAAGCGACCCTATCAATATTTTTGACATTGCCGCTCACAGATGCTCTCGCTAAAAGTATAGGTGCTCACTCATATTGGACGTAATGGAGTAGGGTCATCGTATTTACTTTATAGAGAATCGAAGATATTTACTCTATTGGAATTCTATGTTGCCTCACAACAAAGAGAGTCTTCTATTCTATTGACACAGACAAAAACCGGTCCTTTATTAAAGAACAGAAAATATTTAATAAAACCGAATGCTCTACTCATGATTTCGAAATACTTTTATCATAGAACCAATACAGAACTCATTATTTGTCATTATATATGAGAGGAAATTTAATGTATGTTTATAACAATTCTTTTGTAATAAAGCTTATTATAGATAGTTGAATACATATTTTTTTATATATGCTCTGATATTCTAGCGACACACTTAAATCAAAGTACTTTATATTTTGTGATGTTAGTTAAACTACACTGATTCACAAACAAATAAGCGTCATGTGAAAAAAAAGCGACAAGTAAAAACCTTATGTAGGCTGTGATGCCGTTTTATTTCTTGACTTAATTTTTTGACGCTGCCATAGCACGATCCAAAACGGAAGTTGAATTGCTCTATTTATATTGTATTCGGCGTGTTGTGACGTTTGATAAGTATTGTTATAGTTATGTGTAAAGAATTAATATTTAATAAACACAATCTGAACCTGACACTGAAATATAAGGTGTAAGGCAAAGCCTTCCAAATACTGAAAGGGCATGATCAGTCAACGAAACTTAAAAACTTTCAGTGAAAATAACATTCAGGAAATGAAAAAAAAAATGGCCTCTCCATACAAACTGTTCAATCAAGTTTTTATGGAGCGGTTATTCACTGGAAGTTGTTCAGTTACGTTGACTGATCACACCCATTTAGTATTCGGAAGGCTGTTCCTTACACCCTGTATAATTATATATTATATTTCATAATTTATTCATAGTTGCAAGCTACATGTCATAAATGGCATGTGGCGCCGTATAATATTTATTTGAGAATGTTAAATTAGTGCAATGAGTGCTAACTAATAAGAACACAAGAGCAAAGTGACTTCCTCATAATGAAGACAACAAATAAAATGCTAATAAACAGTGTATTCTTAGTAAAACTCTATCGTAGCAGTTTAAGCTAAATTCCTTTTGTTTAAATTATATTCTTAAGGCTGCTGTATATTTGATGTGGCATTTTCACAAATAATATACATATGTTTTGCTAGTTAACCTCCCTACATACTCTCTTTCATTCATTAAAACTTTCCCAACTATACTTAACTAATATTAGATACTTATCTTATTATCTCTTGTATCTAACTAAAGTATATTAAGATCCGACGAATCGTTATTTACACACGCAATGTCGCAATAACAACTATCTTTAGTTGCTGAAATAATTGACGTAAAAACAATTTTAATGGCAAAAGCTATGAGGATATTACTGTGCTATAACCATGCACTATAGAACGTTATAACGCCATAACCTGTTGCTATCTTGTCAGTTCAGCTGTGTTTGCTTCGACTATTAACGGGGAATATGGAGTGTGAGACAGGGCGATGTGGGCGTAACGGCAAGTGCTAGGTAGAACAAGCTTATTCAGTATTTTTGTTAAGTCATCAACTTTACTGAACTGCAAGTTATTGTGTGTGTAGATAAAAAAAACCGGCCAAGTGCGAGTCGGACTCGCGCACTGAGGGTTCCGTACCACCACATAAACATAATTGTATTAGTTGAAATTTCAGTAAGTTAATGTGCTAGATTTTTTGAGTCCGACACGCGCTTGACCAAATTTTATTATTTGTTGTATTTTTTAATATAGCTAATGCACTATAAACATACCAATTTTCAAGTTTGTAAGTGTTCCCGTTTTTATATAGAACTAAAACAAAAATCGCCTCAGCGACCATCCAACTTGACCCCTCTCTTATATGAATGTTCTTGAAACGGGAGCTCACCACAATTGGTTACCATTAGTTGTGAGAAAGGTTGTAATATTTATTGATTTCAGACTTTTCCCATTATTTGTACTGTGAGACCTAGCTTCTTGCCAAATTTCATAATTTTAGGTCAACGGGAAGTACCCTGTAGGTTTTTCATTTTTGAATAAATGTATGGAGATGAGGACATAAAATGCCGAACCTTTAGATTGCGTCGTTGTAAAAAAATTAAATTTTCAGATCTTGTGTGGTTCATGGATCCTAATATATGGTATTAATTTCAACCTGATATCTTTACCCGTTCGTGAGATAAAGGGTCTTGACAGACAGACAGACAGACGGACAACAAAGTGATTCTATAAGGGTTCCGTTTTTTTCTTTTGAGGTACGGAACCCTAAAAACTGTCGCAGATATAATAAAATAAAAAATAAAAATGATAACAAACATCATTTAAATACACTTAGACAGTACAAAAGAAACTAATTAATTACTAGTTACAAAATAATACTATTACTAGTCTTAGTCTAAAGCATAATTTAATTTTTGTGTTGTACTGTGGGAGCGAAAAGGTTAAGACTGTTGTACTATCGCTGTCGTGTTGTTTTATCGCTATATTTTGGCATGTAGTAGGCTATGATGAGGCCTCTTGGTGGGTGAAGGGATATCCTCTATATTCGGGACATCCTGTACAATAGATATGTTTACTAAGTCAGCTATCAGTGCAGCTTTAACGTACGAAGTTTGTTTATTTTACACAATGATATTACAATTATATAACCGATATTACATTCGGAACTCATAACCAGTCAAAACTCCTTTTGACAGCTAAAATCGAGCAAAATTGTTTTTGGTTGTTTTTTTTTTTTTTGTTTAATTCTTCCTTTCGGAAAGGCAAAGAGTACAAAGCCCATATAGCCATTTCTGATGTCATTAATCTTTCTTTTAGCTCCCCTCGTAAAGCGATAGGGAACTTTACGAAGGAAAATGTTCGTGACTTTTTGGAACAACACAAACGGGGCTTAAACACGAGATCACTTGAAATCTTCATCAGCTGCGCACTCCGTAGTAAATTTACTGCATAACACACTATCTTTATTATCCACTAAATCACTTAATGCACAAAAAACCAAAATTTCAATTAAGCAGGCAAACGCCCATGTCGAGTTCCCGCCAAAAAGTCCTGTTTTTGGTTGAAAGATTTGACGTTGTACGTCAAAGAAATTTGACCTCACGAAGCAAGGAGGTTTTTATCCGAGCGAAGCAAGGAGGTTTTTGTTCTGAGTTGTACGTATATAATCTGACACTCGCCGGCTGCAATCGTGACACGCTCGCTCAGCTCGTACGTTGTGGTCAAAAGAGTACCTAACACAACCTAACCCAAGGAGGTCCTTGTTCTGAGACCTAAGCTACTCGTATCATGGACCTACAAAAAGACTAAAACAGTTTTGACTGATTTTCGCAGTCAAAAGTAGTTTTGACTGGCTATAAGTTTTAATCAAAAGTGGTTTTGACCGGTTATGAGTTTGGACAGTGACATATACACCGAAGCTATAACTATGATAATCATCGCTCCATACCCTTGATAATCTCAATAAAGCTCGCTACTTTAAGTTTAAACACAAAATGAAATCGATCTTTAAGAACCTTCAACTTTTATTAAAACTGAAACTTGGCTGCTTTGTTTTGAATGCCGTTTTCGTTTGAATTAAAATTGTTTCAGAACAAAAGAAACTCGTTAAGTTTCATGCCTAAGATACAATTTTTCGTTTATTTAGTATTTTGGTATGTCTCCTTTCAAAGGAGATTTTGGCATTATTGTAACCAAAATTGTAACTTACAGACCTGTTTTTTTTTCTTTGATTGATGATTCAAAAGTATTTTATTTTACGACATGATTGTGATCTAATTGTAATTTTTACATACGTATAAATGAAACGATATATAAAAGGCGTGCTCAGTCAACGAAACTGAACATTTTTTCCAAAGAAACGTTTTGGGAATTGAAGAACATTTTTGACCTCTCCATACAAACTGTTCGATTAGAGTGAGCAATTTGAATGGATAGGGCAATTTTTTTTTCATTTCCCAAAAATGTTTCTTTGGGAAAGTTGTTCAGTTTCGTTGACTGAGCACGCACTTTCAGTTTTCGGTACACCTTCTCTTATACCCTGTATTTTCGATCTGTATACAAGGTTATTTTTTTGGACCTATTATCCGTTTGCCCACTTATTAGTGAGGTCAAATTCAACAACTTTTGTTCTACGACTTTACTAACAACGCACGAAAAATTTTCAACTTCCCATACAAAATGACCACGAAAGTAAAGTCGTAGAACAAAAGTTGATGCTTTTGACCTCACTAATAAGGTGGCCATACTCATATCAGGTCCAAAAAAAACCTAGTACCTATAAAAGGTATTTTTAAAGGTACTGCAAAAATTTAAAGCCAAGTGTACATTTCATGATTTCATCTTAGATCTTCTTTTTCTTCTTTGTGAAGTCGGACCCACTCGATATGATGATGATGATAGGAATTAGGCATCTAAAGAATATTTATTTATTTATTTTATTTATTTATTTTACTTTTATTGGAAAACCAACAGCGTTACATCTAAATTAAGCACAGAGTTTAAAAACATAAAGCCAATTATAGGTTTTCACAAATAAAAAACAACTTATAACTATAAAAGACAACTGAACGCTGCACGAACAGAGAACCAGCAGACTGCACCCACGACACGCAGGTAAACAAGGTGAATATTTAACAATTAACTTAACTATTTAACTATAATATTTAACTATTTTCAAACAAAAAAAAAGGCAAAAAAACTCTTTCTAAAGAATATTTAAGTAAGTTCAATATAGAGTCGCATTAATGTAGTTTTTCGTTAATGCAGGCAGTCATCCAGACTATTATAATTCATTCGTAGGTATAGTACTGTGTTTTGTCATAGACATAAGTATTTAAATTGTGTTCTTTTTTTACTTGTGGAAACTTATGATTGGCACCCTTAACAATATTTTGTAACCTTAGACTAATTTAGCTGTTAGGTTCCCAAAGAAAATAAAATAAAATTATGTTTTCTAACCTTTATTTATAGTATTTTGTAAAACGAGATGAGAATAATACCAGTAAAATGGCGTATACTTAGTGACCTTTTGTCAGTAAAAAAATGTCCTCGCAAAAGGTATAAAGAACCGCTAAGCAGCTTTTATAATTTGACAGAGAGACCCCAATCACAGTAATGACGTCAAGAAAGAAAGGTCTTGTAATGGTTTTCGAGAACTCGGATTTCAGAGGACCCTTTTATATAGAGTACTTTATACCTGGAGTTAATGTAGGTGATAGAGTTGCTTCGACTGCACTGTTTGACTGGCTTATAAATCTATACTATAAACGAGCAACATTTGTATTTTTAACTAAACTGAAAGCTAAACTAAAAACAGATGCTTACTATTCCAAACAAGAATGCCTAACTTACTAGTCAACTCATTGACGGTGCGTGTTGGGCCATGCGCAGTATGGGGTTCCGTTGTTTTTATAATAATCATTACCTACTTAAATATTCACCTCCTAATGCTCAGCGAGGTTCTAGCGCCTGATTGCTATTGTTTTTCTATCATTTCCAGTTTTTCGGCTATAGCACATTAACCTGTGAAGCTTACTTAGCTGTGATAGTTTTTCTTTTAATTTCATCATATATAGGGTGACTTTTAATTAGTTCTTGATAGCAAAAGATATGCATGTACTCATGATACTGAACAACTTTTCCCAAGGAACATAGGTCGAAATACGTAAAACCAAATTTGATCTCCCATACAAAATGCGCTATCAGCTGATGCAGTTTCTATGGGAGGTCAAAACTTGATTTTTGTATTTCGACCTATGTTTCTAGGGGAAAGTTGTTCAGTATCATGGGTACATTCATACCATTTTCTATCAAGAACTAATTAAAAGTCACCCTATATACTACTACTACTGTGATTTTTGTCACATTTCCTATAACTACCGTTTAGCTGGAGAGAGCTTGACTCCAACAAAAATTGCGGTATCAAGCTAAGTATATCCCTAAATCGAATAATAATAAATGCAAACACACATCATTATACGATAGGTAGGTAGATAGGTATACGAGAAAAAACTTTTTAACAAAAAATTAAACCGCCGAAAAAACTGAAAAGCAAGAAATAATAAAACTTTTTTATTTAACCTTAATAACAAAGATCTTAAACTAATGTAAGTATACCCGAGTAATTTTGAGTCGGCGCCGCCTCCGCCCTGCATCACGCTTTACGTAATTAATTAATTTGCTTGTTTGGCGCCGACTCAAAATTACTCGGGTATACTTACATTAGTTTAAGATCTTTGTTATTAAGGTTAAATAAAAAAGTTTTATTATTTCTTGCTTTTCAGTTTTTTCGGCGGTTTAATTTTTTGTTAAAAAGTTTTTATTTTACAATTTTTTGTGACTAAATTTAATTTTCCTAACTTTAGGGTAAATCGGAATACTCTGTAAAAAGTTATGCGTGGTCATACTCGTACATTACAATCACTCAGTGAACATTCAATCATCCCCTGTTTTCCTACCCTTAGGGTAGGAGTTTTTTTTCCAAATTTATATGGGACCAACTTCGGGGTATAACCCTTTCCAATAAAAAAAGAATAATCAAAATCGGACTACTCTGTCAAAAGTTATGCGTGGTCATACATAAAAAAAAAAAAATATACGCGTCGACTTGAGAACCTCCTTCGTTTTTTTTCGTCGGTTAAAAATAGTTCATTCCCACTTTACTTGTAGGGGAGTTATCCTAATTTTTTTTTTGATGTTTTTTCACCACTTTGTCGGCGTAGGTGAAATGTATTTATACTTACTAAATTACAGTTTTCTAGTACTTACGAGTCTAAGGGTCTAGAGTTCCTTGTTGACTACGGAACTGTATTAACTGTTCATGAATTGTACGAACATGATATAATACAATTGCATGAAATGATTTACTGTAATTTAATTTAATGAAATTTAATGTACCCACCCATAGAGTAACACGATTTTCGCGCGCAATGAAACGGGCTTGCACGGTTTGACGCGTTGCTCTAAGTACTCACCTAATGACTTGCAAAAAAATTTGTTATTCAAATTTAATTGATTGTATTGTATGTCGCAGGCAAAATGTATAATTTGCCGTTTACAAACCGCGAGCAAACTGTAAACGGTCGACAAATTGTAAAACGGCACCGGCAGATTCTAAACGCGTTTAGACCACTGGTGCGTTTTAGGTTCGTTAGCCACAGTAAACGGTTAGGTTACCGTTCGACAAGATCAAAAATTTATCGGCATTTTGTAGAATGCCAAGGCATGATGTAAAACGATGAATTATACAATTTGCCTGCGACATATATATAAATGCAGCACTAACCACGGTGAAATTTCTTATCATACTTACTCATTTCATTACTAAAGGAGTTCTTTCAATTTGTTCCAGGTGCTGGGCTCTGACACAGAATGGCACTTCGCGCACCGGGGTCTTCCACATGCGCGCCCGCGCCGGTCTATCGCGCACACGCGGATACTCAAACAACATCCTCTGGTAAATGAAACAACATCCTCTGGTAAACTAAACGTGGATCTATCATGTCTAAGCGGATACTTAATTGATATCGCCTGGTAAATTTATTAGATTTTGGTGAGTAAGGATAACTTTTCCAATACCTATGAAAAATATTTCATTTATGTCATTCAAGGGGCGTTTGATTCATCAATCCGTTTGAAATATTTCGTCCGAGGTTATATAGATTCTGGGTGACGACGTGTTATTGAAAAAAAATATGTTGAGATATGACATATTTTGAAGTGCTCCGTAATTATAATATAAATAAATTAATGAATCTGAAGGATAAGGTCATGCATGTAATATCCCAAACTGGGGAAAGCCTTGGCAATGCCTAAACCTACTTACTTTGTTAGACTTATACGGGGTTGCCCATTGATAGACGTTCAAAAGAAAAATTTTGATGCCTCATGCTAAGGGGTATCCAAATCACCCCCATGTATGTTCCGCGATTATTTGTAGTTTTCCAGTTATTAATTATTTTCTTAATTTTAAAATTTTTCTGCCGAAGGAGATTTAAAAATTCTTATCTTTTTTTACTGAATATTTATTCAATTTTCTTTTTGTGTCATGATAACCTTGAACGTTACTTTCATACATAAAATAATAAACCTCCTAAAATTCCTACTTGTTACTCAAAAAGTATGGTAAATAAAATGTTCGAACAATTTAATAGGTCGATTAAAATTTTGATCATGTTAACAAATGAGAGGGAGTTGAGAAATATGTTAAATAAAACACTCGAAGTCTACTTACGTTTTGTAATAAGTTATTCACTTTACACAGTGTTAAAATGGGTACATTAACACAATACCATACATATGAAGAAGAGTCTTCATAATTTTACACAATACGTGATTACTCCTTTAAAGGTAGAATCTCCCAGTTTGAAGAACAAAATACGACTGCCTGAGCGAGGCTGGCTCGAACGTTCAAGAGACCTCTCCCACCACAATATTACCCTTTCCATAAAACGCTGGGATTGGTCGAAAAGCCGCCGCGCTCTGACAGTTCGAACAAAGGAGTCAATACAACAACCATTTATGAACAATATCGTAAAGCTATGAAAAGTTAGTAAACACTGGTGACTTAAATATTATAATATTGGAGATCAGAATATCTGTCATGACAACAGTCGGCCATCCGATTGTGATAGGTACGTCCTCGTACCGTCTCTCAAAAACGAATACATGTACAACACTTTTCTTTATAAGTTATAGAGATCCGAATGTTTGCTATAATATGGCACAATATTATTTAACACTGCTTTTACATTATGTGAAATTGATCAAACACAAGATTTAATTATGATTATGAAGTAATCTGACAGAATTAATAAAGATTGTCAAGAATTATTGACGTTGAATATTACAAGACGTCTCATACAAAATCTAAATAACAAAAAGGTTGGGAACTCGTAGTTCTTTGAAATATAGTTTGTTTACATCAGTTGTTATCACGTAAAGTACGAATTAAGTACAATAGATTCAAAAAGATTTTAGTTATTACATAGGGCAACAATGCCTATATAACATTACTACTTACAATAAAATTATGATACTATTAAGTCTAATACAAGGCAACATGGCAACAAACAAACAATGATAGTAATAAAAATTATGTAGAACTGTAGATAACAAAACCAAAATTTGGCACTAGGACACGGTTTGGCAACAAGGCCAGGATTTGGCAACAAAGACATGGTTTGGCATCAAGGCCATTATTTCTAATCTGAAATAAAAGATTATTATTTATATGACAATGAGTTGAAATATGAAATAAAAGATTGTTACATGGTTTGGTTTGGCATCAAGGCCATGGTTCGGCATCAAGGCCATGGTTTGGCATCAAGACCAGGGTTTGGCATCAAGGCCATGGTTTGGCATCAAGGCCATTATTTCTAATCTGAAATAAAAGATTATTATTTATATGACAATGAGTTGAAATATGAAATAAAAGATTGTTATTTATATGTAAATGAGTTGGGCTATAAGACCATAATATGTCAATGAATTGGGCTACACGGCCGTATATCAATGAGTTCGGCTACAAGGCCGCATAAATTACGCAACAAGGCAATAGGTAAGTTCCTAAGTGCAAGGTTAAAGGTTCCAATTTTCATGAAAGCTTTATTTATCGTCACCAAAGGCCTTAAGGTTATGCCCAGTGTAGTAAAAATACTACAAAGTAAAGAGTTTAGGTGTGATTATAAATAATTAGCAAATTATTAAAAATAGTCGCATATTTAAGATTTATTCATTCAAATTTTAATCTCAGTGGCCGAAGATAGATGCGAATAATTTATTGAAACGTAGTATCATTGTTTATACAAAACATTCATACTCATAATATATGAATAAGGGCCTTTTCCTTAATGAAAGGTGTTATGTGCATAGGTACACCCAACTGCACGTCAGTAGGAACACTCTGGACTTTATGGCATGGTAATAGAGTTTCGAAATTACAATTTGGGAACAGTAGAGGTATTAAAATGTTGACACTTAAACTAAAGTAATATTTAGTTAGCCAAATTTATTAAGCTTCTTTAACTGTATTGTTAGTTAGGGATTTGCACAGTGCTAGGTAACTTGCACATCTATTTTGCAATGTATATCACCTTTAGCCTCAATAATTGACTGGAAGAAGTTCCATTTCGAGGTAAGTCCGCATTTTCATCTGTTGTAATGGATCTTAAGTAATACGTCTCAATAAATTGAAGTGCAATAAAGAGCCACCCTACAAAATCACAAAACCTCTGAAGATAAGACAATAGATGAAGCAAATGTAGCTCTTTATGCCTTAAGGCAATTCTACATAAAGTGCAATACATTTTCCATAAATTCTCAGGGAACTCTATGAAAAATTTACAAAGGGATTATAATTAGTACTTAGGGATTATAATCAATATTTTCCCGTGTCCAATCGAGTATTAAGAACTCTTGAGGATGTTCACACTCGTTTGAAGTGTCATATTTCTTATGATTCTTTCCTTTTTTTCTTATTAATTAATTACAATAACTACACCATCTTTTTGTTTTATTATTATTTTGATGTAGCATGCAAGCATGAAAGGAGGTAAGCCTCGCTAATGCTTGTTCACTCTAGCTTTGAAAAGATTCAGATAAACATAGGGAAAAGTTTTAGTATTTCCTTTGGAAAATGTGTTTTCTTTACTCTTTCGCTAGATCATCGCAGACGAAGTCGCGGGTAATAGGTAGTTAAAGATATTCTCGCTTTTATTTCTGCTTAATATAACTGATATTTATCGTTCAATGTATGGAATAATCATATGTATTTTAAATACAGTATTTTTCTAAACCAATTTTTTTTTTTATTTTTTTTTTTTGCTTTGACTCAAATTAACGCACACATTGTCAAATCAAAATTGGTGACGTGAAATCGTGATACATGTTTATCTATACGCCAATATATATATATTTTTTTTATTTATAGTCAAGTTACGTGTAATTTGGGAAAGTTTAACTACATTATAGGTATGGTAATATATAAAAGTATCAGAAAGTTTATCTAATGTAATGAGTTGGGCTTTATCAAGTCTTAACTATTAATTAGTGTGCTATCAACCGAACAATTGTCATTTTCTCTCTTCTGTGTACATCACTTCGGTCGATAAAAGTGATATTATAATTATAATTAATCGATAAAAGTGACCGTCTTCGTTGTTTTGATAAGATTTCAAGAGACGAGCGATTGTATAATGTGATTGGTTAATCAACGAATTTTGAAAAGAAGGTATTTGTCAAAATCATCAAATTTGTTATTTTAAAGTAATTTAAACCTCGTTTACTAAAAGAGTTAGTTAAGTAAGGAATACAATTAGTGTGAATTGTGACCAACAGCAACGAAAAATAGTGAAGTGCAGTGTTCACCGACTAGCCAAAATAAATATACTTCAATCGTCAGTTTACCACGGTATATATCAGCAGTCTCTTTTGTAAGTGCAACAATACTTCGTCTATTATGCTTATGCCGCCGATCATCTCACATACTTTAAGTCGGCCAAAATCACATTCTGACGGATATTGTTTTATTGAAGATTTTAATTAATTATGTTTTACTGGCAGGGCTCACCATATGGGCAGGGCATATCGCGAGACGAACCGATCGCCGAAGAGGCGTAAAGGCACTAGAGTGGCGACTCCCCTATCAGTAGATGAAGCGTAGGCGGGCCTCTCAGAGGGTGGACCGACGGTCCGGTCAAGGTCGCGGGAAGCCGCTGGATGCAAGCAGCGCTGGACCGGGCATCAAGAAGATCTCTAGGGAAGACCTATGTCCAACAGCGGACGTCTTTCGGCTGATATGACGATGTTTTAATTACCGACATAGCGCAGATAATACTAACGATATTTAGTGTTCGTGATTATTCTGCTTAAGGGCTTAAATTAACAATAAATAAAATTGTGATTTCTATCGACCAGGCTGTCATTTCGGTCTATTTTCTAAAGTGTCAAGTCTAAACTATTGATATAATTGATCTAAGTATGCGTTTTTTTTTTTTTGTAATTCAATAAGCATGTTGAAGAAAGGTTAAAGATAACTTCCTATATATATATAATTTTTGTTTTTTTGTTTTACCCAAATACTTATAATGTCATTTTGTCACACCATAAAAAGGGGACTTTGCCATAAAACTACCTAACAAAAGATACCAATAAAACTGAATAAAACACAGATCTATGCGGCATAGAAAAACCACTTAATTCGTATTATTTTTATGTATATAGAATCGAGTGTAAATTTATTGCGAGCATCCACCCAGAGATACAAGAAAGCACACTTGAATAGAGTGTTTTCGACCACATTTTGAAATGTTCACTGGATGGCGCTGCAAATCAGCACGAGGAAAAAAATAATGCCACCGTGTAATCGGTATGAAATTAATTAAAATTTTATATATTTTATATATTTTACTATGATTATAAAGATTAACTACCAACAGATACAGATACCACCCATCGACACCGAAAAAACGCAGTGACAGACATCAGGCAAAGCTGCTTATTTGATTGATTCGGCAAAACGGTTGGGCGAATGGGGTCTATTCTCAACAATCAGAATAGAGAAACGACCGGAAATCCACTCGTAAAAATATTTAAAACCAAAGCAAGGAACTATTCGACCGAGTTACAAGCTGCCAAAACTTTCAAACGAATTGAAACTATGTAAAATTCAGCGTAATAACTAAAAAGATTTCAGTGGTTAGAGTGTCCCTCGCTGGAAATAAGATATCTACGCTACAATAATATTACAGATAAAATGTCACTGGGTTAATCAATTACTACAGAACAGATTTAACTGTTCATATTTCAAAAAAATACAACACTATCCCTAACATAAGCTACGATTTTTTTTTTATAGAAATTGGTATGTTTTGAGATGAGTAGGTTTTCAGTTTTAAATTGTGACTAGTGTCATATGTGCCTTGAACTAATTTAACGGTATTAGTCACTGTTATATAAACCTTTAAATATTAAATTGTAAAGCTACTGATTAATAAATTCTTCTACCCTATTCTGAAGAGAAGTGCAGCTTAGTTCAGACATTTATTATGAAACTTATTTGCTTTAGCAGTTCTTTTTTTCTTCGTTTTTAATATTTTAATTTGGACAGTTTGTCTGATTTGGAATAGATATGTAGTTTTATTTCTTTAAGATTTAGTACCTAGTCGACCGAGCTTCGCTCTTAGCCGCCTCAGGTGAGCAAGCTGTGGTACCCGCCAACAGTTGGCGCTCTAGGTTTCTGTCTAAAACGCGATGTTTTTAAAAAAATGCTTAGAAACACGGGGAAAAACAGACATGAGACCTAGCTAGATCGATTTTGCCCCCGGAAACCCCCGTATGGTAAATTTCATTGAAATCGTTAGAGCCGTTATCGACAAACATTTTACAAATATATTATGGCTCGTTTAATAGTATAGGACTAAATTGGCTTGAATCTAACAAAATAGTACCATGGGTATATCCTTCATGCTATTTTAGGACATTGTTTCCTAGTCCAACAGAAGATTGTTAAAATTTGTTTA
The DNA here is from genome assembly GCA_947532105.1 of Athrips mouffetella. Classification (NCBI taxonomy): domain Eukaryota; kingdom Metazoa; phylum Arthropoda; class Insecta; order Lepidoptera; family Gelechiidae; genus Athrips; species Athrips mouffetella. The sequence continues at coordinate 9,417,244 of OX383973.1, forward strand.
AACTTAACGACATCGTTTACAATTTTTATTTTTGTACTGTCGAAATCAGTCACCGCATTGTTATGGGTGTCTGCCGCATCAGGGTCAAGGAAGGTTAACTACAAAGCCTAACTACTGAGACTCTATAAAAAGAACCAAAAACCAAGTAATTGGTGTTACCTCCATATGCCCGGAGTTGACTACTCACTGGGCTGATTGTGCGAGTGGCAGCTGGTTGCACGCACAGCCTGCCGCTTACCAGTCGCCTTGTGTTGTGGCGCTGGCTGCACGGCCTGCTGTTCATCAGGCGCGGATGACCGTGGTGCTGACTGCATGGCCTGTTGTCCACCAGGCGCCAACTGCCAGCTGTGGTTCTGGCTGCATGGGCTGCTGTCCACCAGGTGACGACTGCTGTGGGCTGGCTGCATAGGCTGCTGTCCACCAGGCACCGACTTTTGAGGGCTGGCTGCATGGCCTGCTGTCCACGAGGCCCTGACTGCTGTGGGCTGGCTGCATGGCCTGCTGTCTACCAGGCTCCGACTGCTGTGGGTTGACTGCATGGCCTGCTGTCCACGAAGCCCCGACTGCTGAGGGCTGGCTGCATGGCCTGCTGTCCACCAGGCACCGACTGCTGTGGGTTGACGGCATGGCCTGCTGTCCACCAAGCACCGACTGCTGTGGTCTGGCTGCATGGCCTGCTGTCCACGAGGCCCCGACTGCTGTGGGCTGGCTGCTTGGCCTGCTGCTCGCCCGGCGCAGTCTGCTGCGCTGCGCAGCTAGGCAACGCTCGAATCGAAGCTAGACTCTTGCCACGGTTACGGATTTTGTCCATTATGACGTGCTGAAATGTAAAAATTCCAGCGCGAGTATCTATTGTATAGAAGCGATCAATGTTTGAAACGCTTTTAAGGCTTTAAATTGAATGAAATCTATAAACGTAATAGTGGACACTTTTAAGTAGCTTTTACTCGTAGTTAGATATTACGTGTTTTTTTTTTTGCAGCAGTAAATTTCAAACAAAATAAAGAACATAATTAATTGAAACAGTGAACTACGCATGGGAATACGAACCAATAGACCTTCAGACTATTATTTTGAATACGTACCTACACCAAAAATTATTACAACCATATGTAAAACACAACTAAAAGATTAATTTGTCTGAATGAAAGCACGAAATGTTGTTTGTTTTAAACTCAGGCTTGATAATAAATGGTTAAAGTGAACTGTGTACACTTATTCCTTAGCAACGTCTAACGATTTTGTGCAAAAATGATTTAAAATGTAGGTAGCATGTAGGTAGTATACAATCATAACTATTTACTTTAAATAATCACTCGTCCTTAACACAACGTTAAAAAAAAGGTGAAAAAAATACCACATGAGAAAAAAAAAACAAGTAGTTGATTTTCCAGTTTTTCCACTCATTTCAAACAAGTCAGTTTTTGAGATACAGCAGATGTATTTTTGAACATTATCAGTCCACTTTGTGGGAAGTGAGGGCTCGTATCCCACTTCTGACATGTTAACAAATGAGAGGGAGTTGAGAAATATGTTAAATAAAACACTCGAAGTCTACTTACGTTTTGTAATAAGTTATTCACTTTACACAGTGTTAAAATGGGTACATTAACACAATACCATACATATGAAGAAGAGTCTTCATAATTTTACACAATACGTGATTACTCCTTTAAAGGTAGAATCTCCCAGTTTGAAGAACAAAATACGACTGCCTGAGCGAGGCTGGCTCGAACGTTCAAGAGACCTCTCCCACCACAATATTACCCTTTCCATAAAACGCTGGGATTGGTCGAAAAGCCGCCGCGCTCTGACAGTTCGAACAAAGGAGTCAATACAACAACCATTTATGAACAATATCGTAAAGCTATGAAAAGTTAGTAAACACTGGTGACTTAAATATTATAATATTGGAGATCAGAATATCTGTCATGACAACAATCATTAATTTAAAAATACAAAAATGATGTTCCATAGATTAAGGCTGGTTTTAAAAACTTTTCTGTTCTTTAGGCTACCCAAAACATTAAAAAAATTTGGTTTTTAATAGGGTATTTTTTGCTGAAATCGTCGTTTTAGTGTAGAAAGGGAAAGCACCCTGAACGTTAATTGAGGCTCCAAATAAATAATTTGCCTATTTTTGTGATTCCTATTGCAAATTATGTGTTCTGTGTGTGACAATAAAATGTTTATCTATCTATCTGTAGTAGGGCTTCTGTACAAAGTCCATCTGAAAAAAAAAACCACCTTTTGCCTGTTTCTGTCGTAAAGCAGCAGTGTTTGCACTATTGTGTTTCAGTAGAAGTTTTAAGAGAGCTGGTAAAATTTCTGGCACATGGGCAATTCTATTTTATTTCTTAAGGTAGCCCTCAAGAATTTGGTTGTTTTTTCCGTAAGAATTACCACTTGATAGGGTATTTTGAAAGTATTTTGGTACTTAAAATGGTATTTTTCGCTGGAATTGGCGTTCAAAACATGTTAGAGAAAAATATGAATCTTAATTTTAGGTTAAAATAATTATTTTCCAATTTTAGTCACCTAATTTTTTTGGAAAATTTCGATAATGGTGAGACAGACTTTACAGAATAGCCCTACCACCTTGAAAGTTGCCACAAGTACCTATAACGAAAATTGAAAAATTTATCAATTAAAAGTAATAAATAAAGAAATAATATTTATTTAGCATTCAAAAGAAAAAGAAAAACATAAGTGTAAACACATTAAAAAAAACAGCTAAATTGGCCTCCAGCTCAGCACATGCCAAAGCCAAAGGCTAAGGCGCTGAATTTCAGCTGGAACCATTTTTAGAGTTCAGATGATCAAAAACATGTGGATTGCTACATTATAATTTGTAAACACAAAACAAAATTATACTTAATTATAAAATAAAAAACAAAAGTAGTTAAAACATAAGTTAAGATTCAGGTTTTTTCCTAGAATCTTTTGAACGCCAATTTCAGCGAAAAATACCGTTTTAAGTACCTTCAGAGAGTCTTTCGCCTGGACAGAATTTGCCATGGCTGACCTGGAAGTCTCTAAATAGACTTCGGACTCAGGTTGGCTGCAGTAAAGACAACATGTCCAGGTGGGGTTTCTCAAAGGATCCTAATCTGATCTGCACGTGTGGTGCGATACAAACTATGGCCCACCTAACATCGTGTTCTGCGTCCCCTTCCACCTGCACACAGCAAGAGTTAATGGACGCTACACAAAATGCAGTGCATGTTGCCGAATTTTAGGCTAAACAAATATAAAATTAAAATGACGATGCCATCGACACGCAAAGAAGAAGTACCAAAATACTTTCAAAATACCCTATCAAGTAGCCATTCTAACGGGAAAATCAACCAAATTCTTATTTTATTAAGAAATAAAATAGAGTTGCTTATGTACCAGAAATTTTACCAGTGCTCTTAAAACTTCTACCGAAACACAAAAGTGCAAACACTGCTGATTTACGACAGAAACAGTTTATCTCATATAGTGTAATACCCCAGCAAAGTTTCATCGACTGAGGATTTAATGTGGGGGTCTTCATACAACGATCCGCTTCGTTGCCTGGACTAATCCTGACGGGAAAGAGACGTGACATTATGAATGTATGTATGTACTTTTCGTAACAGCCTGTACATTTAGTATTTGTGAATGATTAGGTTCTGCTACCTAATCGACTTAATCGTTGTGATATTTGCTTTTGATCGGAAAGGAAGTTCCATTTTATAACTGGGTGATTAATTATGGATCGCGTCGGAAAATGGGTTTGAAAATGGTTCTATATTTGCTTTTGTACGGTCAACCGCTCGTCGGTAGAAACTTTTTCAACTCTATTACCACGCCATAAGGTCCAAAAGTGTTTCTACCGACGTGCGGCCGTGTGTACCACGGATATTTTATTGAGCATTCGATTTTATTCACATATTAACTATGCCATATAGTATAGGCTGAGAATAGTACCACTCTTTTTCCGTTGGTGTCGTAAAAGGCGACTAAGGAATCTAGAAGTAGAGGATGAGCAGCAGCTTTTTTCTGCGTGTCGCGCCGTCATCGCGCAGTCATAAACCACCGCGGTCTATTGTGCCGACCGCAATGCTAACTAGCTTAGTGACCACAATACATCCTCCCAAGTAAAACTACTCATTTTTACTTTGAAATTCATGGTGAAGCCCCGTCAAGCAGTGATTTTCTTACGGTAAATTACAATATAAGTACCTGGGCGACCGAGCTTCGCTCTATAATGGCCACCTTAACCTGACAATATCATTGGGTGAGCTAGGAACTAGATAAATACACTGGGCGTCTATACCAGGCCACTCAGAAAGTATTGCGAAAAATAGTTTTTATATATGGGAGACTGGCCGGTCAGAATCTTTTTCGAAAATATGATTACTTGTAAGTAAAAATATGTGTGTTCCATTTTCAAAATTTCCCTCCACATTTTTTGCGAGCCAATTCAAAGTATCGTGTCTTACTGAAAAATGGATCTGCGCCGGGAACATTTTAGAGCTATGATTTTTTACGATTTCAAGTGTCGCCTGAAACCGGATGAATCGTTCGATAGACTTCAAATGGCATTTATGGATGAAGGCCCCTCCAAGGCAACCGTGTATCGTTGGTATAACGAATTTAGGCGCGGTCGACCAACCTTGAGGGATGAAGAAAGAAGCGGTCGCCCTTTGACGGCTATTACGGAAGAAAACGTGCTAGCAGTGAAAAATTTAATCCAAGATAATAGGCGAATTACATATCAGGAGATTCAGCACATATTAAAGATTGGATCGGGAAGCGTTCACGAGATTCTACACGGGCATCTTCGCGTGAGGAGGATAGTATCGCGCTGGGTACCGCACTACCTCACCGACGCTCAGAAGCAGGCCCGGGTGGAATGGTGCCGTGATATGCTGAACAAATTTGAAGCAGGCTCGTCTCGGCGTGTTTACGACATCGTAACAGGTGATGAGTCCTGGATTTATCAATACGATCCAGAAACCAAGCGCCAGTCGACAGTTTGGGTGTTTCAAAATGAACCAACGCCTACCAAAGTGAAGCGATCTCGAAGCGGGGGGAAGATTTTGATCGCCAGCTTTTTTAATTTGACTGTCCACTTGGCCTCAATTCCCTTACGAGATCAAAGAAGCATCAACGCCGAATGGTATACTACCAAATGTTTACCAGAAGTTTTTTCTGTTGTGAGCAACAAGCGACCAAACACAGGGCTCCGCGGACTACTGCTCCACCACGACAATGCGCCCGCACACACCGCGCTAAAAACGAGGGACTTCCTGGACAGCACACCAGTCAAACTCCTGGGTCACCCTCCTTACAGCCCTGATCTAGCACCGTGTGACTTCTTTTTATTTCCAAAAATAAAAAATCAGCTCAAGGGGATACAATTTTCGTCGCCGGAAGATGCGCTGGCTGCGTTCGAGCAGGCTGTAAACGAGGTGTCTACGGCGGACTGGAAAAAGTGTTTTGAAAACTGGTTCAGACGCATGAATCTTTGTATAGAGGCTGGTGGAGAGTACTTTGAAAAGATTTAATAAAAATATATGTACCTGTAGAACAATTTTTTTTAGTGTCGCAAATATTTCTGAGTGTCCCACGTACGTACAACTGGGTGAGCAAGGTATGCTTGTATGTATGCTATGTAAGATTCTTAAGCGCACAAAGAAAAAAAAAAACCGGTCAAGTGCGAGTCGGACTCGCGCGCTGAGGGTTCCGATATACCTATAGTATTTTTGGAAGCAATAAAGTCCATTTTCAGGACCGCAAAACTAAATTTGTTTGTAAAGGTTTTTTGCAGATTTCTGAAAAACTGTGCAACTTAGAAAGATCGTTTTATTTTTGCTGTAAAGTTTATATAAACTTCTGTCAACTGTAATTAATTCAGATTTTTCCTTACTCAAACTTCGGAGATAAGGGGGGGGGAATGGTATTTTTCTTGACATTTTTCATCATAACTTTAAAACTAAGAAATTTAAAAAAATACAAAAATATATTTTAAAATGTACAAGTAAAGCCCTTTCATATGATACCCCACTCGACCTAGTAGCGACAATTTGAAATTTGGCCCCCCCTATTTTGGCCCCCTTTATATTAATAATCATACTTTTTTCAAAAATTTTTCTTGTGCAATTAAGTTGGGCAACTATATTCTAAAACTATTCCAAATTTCAGGTTGATAGCATAAGTGGTTGCTGAGATATAGAGGTGTGACAGACAGACGGACAGACAGAGCGGCACCATAAGGGTTCCTTTTTTTTACCATTTTGGTATCGGAACCCTAAAAACGGTGAAAACGAATTTTCCCAGACATGAGACCTAGCTAAATCAATTTCTCACCCCCGGAAATCCCTGTATGGTAAATTTCATCGAAATTGTGAGAGCCGTTTTCGAGAAACCGATTACAAATATATATATATATATACACTAGCTGGTGCCCGCGCCTTCGTCTGCACAGGTTTATAAATTATAGCCTATGTGTTATTCTGATGTATTAGCTATATTATTGTAAAGTTACATTGAAATCCATTCAGTAGTTTTTACGTGAAAGAGTAATAAACATCCATCCATCCATCCATCCATCCATACTTACAAACTTTCGCGTTTATAATATTAGTAGGAAGTAGGATAGGATATATATATACAAATATTGCGCGTTTAATAGTATAGGATATAACTTTATTTAAAAAGCCCATTTAACTTATATTTACCTACTGTGATTCCTGCACTAATAATATAAGGTCTAGGCTTGTGTCGCAGGAGTCGCGTTACAAAACAATGTTACAATTTACGTCTTGTGACAAACTTCATACATCAAATGTAAAGTCAAGAGTACGTCAAGCTTGACAGAATGGACTTGGTACCGCTCTTTACTTATTATAGTTATTATTCGTCCATGTTATAGTCAGCGTAGAGACGGAAATTGCACTGTGAGTGTCAAGCTTCACCTGTTGCAATTGAAGTAGCTAAGGAAAGAAGTAATAATTTAATAACTACTACAGTCGAAATAATATAGCTTTCAGCAAGAAAAACTATGCGTGAGAACAGGTCGGATTGTCTCTGTCGCTCCAATGTGTAGCGCATCGCTCCATCCTACTCTCACAATACAGTCATTCTTATTAAGTTCAGTTTCAAATTATGACGATGGTTTATTATTATCAACAGGTACACACAGCAATCCAGCAGTCTGGATTTAAGCGTGTGAAGCGGGGGTTCCGTCCCCTGCGACTGCCGGAAACAGCACCACCGGCAGACGAGCCTCGGGACCCCTACTTCCCTCTGCAATGGTACCTGAAGAACACTGGCCAGAACGGGGGGAAACCCAAGCTGGACTTGAATGTGGAGGCAGCCTGGGCTCAGGGGTACACTGGCGTTAACGTCACTACAGCTATTATGGATGATGGTGAGTTAACTTTATTTATGTGTAGCCGTGTAGCCGGGCTTATGTATTCCGGGATTTCTATACAAAATTGATCCCCTTATAGGAGGATCCTTTTTTAGCACTCATCTAAGCCCTTAAAACTCCTGTGAAAAAAATCATGCTTCTAGACACACTAGCTCTGAGCGTTGCTTGTAAGTGCTAGAAATTTATTGAAACTCTTTTTATAAAATATGGACTTTCTCTTGATCTTAATCTAGCTCCCAAGACTAAGATGAGGTCAGTAAAGAGAATGGAAGCCATACAATAGATGTGGGGATACGGACAGACGAACGATACTGATACTTTTGGTGTAGGTAGTCAACTAAGTGGGAGTGAAACCCTGCGGTGCGTCTCAATTCCTGACGGATGAGTGGAATGGCGCACAAAACTCTTCCAGCTCTTGGGCACACTTATTTAGCTGTATTAGCACCATGTCGGGTTAAGATCAAAGAAAATCTTAATTTTTATTGAAATGTGAAATCATAGAGGGAAAATATTAAATATCATGTGAACTTTGCATGTAAGTTCACAAAGCTTAAGGGGCCGATAAGACCTAAATAGGCTTCACTTGAGTGGGTTTTTAAGGAAAAGTGTTGAATATATGGCCGTGAAAAAAAATTATGTTATGTTATAATTAAGCATCTTTCCAAGAATATGGCCGACTCTGAAACACGATTAAATATATTTTGTACGCCATAAAAAAATCCAAAGTTACCACTGCTTTTTCCTTTTAAAAAAATGTTTACCCCTCCATACAAACTGTTCGATTAGAGTAAACAATTCGTATGGATAGGTAATTTTTTTTCTTATAAATTTCTTATATATATACTTATACGATGTTTTATTGTTTAATTTAATTTTACTTTTAAATATACGTTTGGTTATCGAAGAAGAATAATAATAGTTCGATCGATGTAGTTTAACATTTTATTTTTCTATTTTGGGTATGAAATTTAAATTATTCTTCAACCAGTCAATTTTGAACAACATTTTACTATTGTTTTTTTGTTGTTGCAACATAGTGCTTCAGGAAATGTTAGTTTACTATTATTTAATCTGTGCTTCAAGCAGATTGGCCCATTTTTAGAATACGAATAAATAATCATTAACATACCGTAGGCTTTAAAAAGAGCTGAAGCCTTATCTACTTTGTTTGTATGAAATTATTGTTATAAATTCTTAGTCATAAATGACAACGTCGTCTCTTTCTTTGCAGGTGTGGATTACATGCATCCTGATTTGAAATTTAATTATGTAAGTATGATTTATTGTATAATGTAATATATTTAGGGTTTTATTGATAACTCCCGAACCGATGGCCGATGGGGCGTAAGGGTTCTAGAGTGGCGACCACGTACCGGAAGACGAAGCGTTGGCAGGCCCCCCACAAGGTGGACCGACGATCTGGTCAAGGTCGCGGGAAGCGGCTGGAAGCGAGCAGCGCAGGACCGGTCGTCATGGAGATCTTTAGGGGAGGCCTATGTCCAGCAGTGGACGTTTTTTGGCTGATATGATGATGATGATTGATAACTCCCTGTCAAGCAAGAGACTGCTCTGAAGATGTACAGTTGACTAATTGGAATCATGACCCGGCTTACCAGTCACTTACTTTCGGGTACCGGTGGTACCCAACTTTTTTTTGGAGTAGAATGCACTAGTTTTCGCCAGAATACGTATAAATTGCACTTCGAACTAGTCCCAGTCGCAATCCCGGATGTCGTAAACAAAGATTGTTTAAGGCTTGCATTCTGACAATTAAAACATGTAGCTAGGTTTCTTGTAGCGCTCGTGATTATTTTAATCGGTTGCTCGATAGGGTGATTGAGTGTCCAAGGGTACTACCGGTATCCAGGTGCGATGAACTAAAAAAAATCTGTTGCAGCAAGTGACTGGTTATGCTTATTTTCGTGCGTACAGTCAAGTAGGTTAAAATTTGCTCAAACATACTTTCATAATGACAAGGAAGAAAATCTTATTGCTCGGACAGTTTCAAACGAATTCTTGTCAAAATGGGCTACGAATTAGTTGGTTCGACTGTACATTACACATACAAATTATACATCTTGAGTATAATCTTATGATATCACCCTTAGACTTTCACACACTAAAAAAACAATTACTTACCGCCCTAGGGCTTTTCTAGCTTCATTATTACCCCAGAGCGCTAATTGGTCACCTACAAGTTCACTACTATACAGGTATACAGGTGTAGTGGAATTAGTAGGTGTAAAAACAAAACATCCCATGAAACGTCCACTACAGGACAGGAAGCTCCCTCCAGAATTCTAGCTTTTGCTGAAAAATTTGTGACATAGGGTAAGTAACATAGTCACCTCGCTTGTTAGCGTTACGGCTGGCACCATGGTCCGCGATTGTAGGTCACCGCAGTAAGTAAGATGGTATGATACACAGGAGGATGCTGCTGCCCATCCTCCAGTTAACCCTTAGTCGCCTCTTACGACACCCACGGGTATATATGGGTTGGTACTATTCTTTGCCGGCACCACACGGGACATTCTTTCATTAAATACTTTTAATTATTTTAAAACGTTTTGTGGTCTAAATTAATTCTGTTCGTTGGAAGGGATAGGCAGATTTGGACATTTTTTGTGTTCGTGATAATCCGGATCAGGTTTTACAGAAACGAAAAAATTGAAAACCTGCCCGGATTTTTTTTTTGGCCCTTACAAAGTCGAGGACCTATGCCTTCTTATGCTTCGGAGAAGCTAATTAATTACCTCTTTGTCATTCATTTAAAGTGAAGAAACTAATGAATGAATAAAACTTTCATTAAAATGAAAACTCGACCACAGTGTCTTTTTCACAGTAAACGAGAAATTAAAGAATAATTGCTTTTATACGGAAGAACATTAGACCTTTTATTTCAGTTGCACGGAGCGTGGTAGAATAAAAATACGAGATAATAGGAGGTAAAATTGCAATTACTGAGAAAGCCCGTCTTGCGTTGCACAGTCAGGAACACGTCAAGCTAGACACATTACCCTTTGCACCGTTCTTATTGTATAGCCGTAGGAGATAAAGTCGTGCTGTAACTGTCAAGCTTGACCTGCTTTTAGCTATACTGAAGCTAGTAGACATGAGTGCATAAGACGATAATTTTATTAAATAAATTTTATTTTTAATGATTGGGTAGTTAGTTACTGAGGGTATTTTGAAGACTATGAAAGCTAAACATTTCTGGCGCTGGCTAAAGCCGCTATCACACCTTCCTTAATACAGAAACCATTCGGCATAGATTGCTCGTTTAATTGAGGATATTGGAATTAACAGAAACAAGCCTCCCAGCAATGTAGGCCGAATTAGTCTTTGAATTTAGGAAGGTGTGATTGCGGCCAAAGTTGGCGTAGTTAATAATTTTGAAAGTTCTCCTGCATTCTGCGATTATGTTTTATTCCCCGTCAAAGGCATGCTTATATTAGTGTGATGAGCATAGGTGTTTATTTGTACATGCTTTGTCTAACTTGGAACCATTTTGATTTAGAACTATCCTTAAAAAACTTGATTTTGGTGCTACGCGGCGAAAGTTGATAGTTGCCTCCCACAGATTTTGTAAAGTGCGTGTAAAGAAACGTAGTTACGATGACAGATGACAGTCGGTCTGTGTAAAAATTAGCTCCTCGTCAAATCCTAAGTTAGGCAGCCGTCTCTATAAATCTCCTACTGCCCCTTTGTTATATGTTACCGTTTCACTCGAGACTCGTTTCGAGCTTGAATTTTAAATGCTAATGCTTTATTCATGGCTGAAGCGCCTCGCCAGTTCATCTCAGCTCAAAGCTAACAAAATAGGCACTAATTATTATGCTGAACCAAAAAAACTCACGCACCTGTCCCTTATGAATAATTTTCATGTTTGCGGAAGAGTTCAAAGGCATGAGGCACCTTATGTTTAAAACAGTTAAGTTTTAAGAATCGCTACTCAAAGAGCCTGTGTGGTGCCGGCCAGTTTTATTACATGCTCATTAGTGCAAGAATATTGCCAATCCATCTCTACCCATGTGTGTCGTAAGAGGCGACTAAGGGTCTATGAAGCGGAGGCTATGCAGCAGCATCTTTCTGTGTATCGTACCATCTTAAATAATGCAGTTACCAACCTCAGCGGTGTATGGTGATTCCCCTCCAAATTACCACGCGTTTTTGCTATATTTTGGAGGTAGTTACCTGTCCTACAGTCGACATTTCATGGGTTGTTATGATGACTCAAAGAGAGCCAACGGGACCCCTACTAAGCTCATGTTATGACGATCTTTGAACTGTAATCGCTAGCCGGAATACGTGATATTGCAGAAAATAACATATCAATTAATTTAAAAAATGAAAGATGCGTGTATTTTAGCTTTAAGCTTTAAACTTCCTTTTATAAAATAAAAAAAACTGGGTAATAGTTTAAGTTCAAAAGTACTACAAATAGTAACAAACATTCAGACTCTTCCATGTCGAATATTTTGTAATATGTACTCGTAAGTACTTGATTTCTCAAGACTTAAACTTCGACACTGTTTTGCTCATTACACTCAAGGCTCAGAAATTGCAGCCCGTACCGCAGGCGAGGGCGAAATGGAGCCGAGAGTGTAATGACAATGCAAACGTGCATCTTACAACGTTTTTCAACACATTTGCGAGTAAAAATATTAAACTTTGCTAACCTTATGTCCACCGCACGTCCACCGGAACATTTTGTCAGCTGCGTTGGTGTTTTCCTTTGATTTTTTATAACTATTTTAGACGATTCAGGAACAGTTTTTTATTTCTAAAAGACGACACTTTTAAAAATAATTAGGTACAATAACAAACACCTCAAGTATTTTTCTGCGGGCACAGTTTATACGCGTATTTGAGAGGCATAGTCTAAACTGCCAACAGCCTATTCCATCAACCTTGAAATAAATTATCGAAACTGGAATATCTTGTTACGTAAATGACGAATTTATTGTTGATAATAGTACATTAAAATGCAAGTGCGCTATTTTGGATATTACAGCCGAGGCTCAGAAATTGCAGCCCGAGCCGCAGGCGAGGGCGTAATGGAGCCGAGGGTGTAATTACCAACGCGCACGAGCTTTTTACGACGTTTTTCAACACATTTGCGAATAAAATTGGTTACCTTTAAAATACTAAACTTTGCTAACCTTACGTCCACCGCACGTCCACCGGAATATTTTGTCGGCTGCATATGTTCATGCTTCCCTTTAATTTTACCAAATTTCAAAATTGTATTTCGTGTATGAGTATTTTAGACGGTTCAGGATCAGTTTTTTATATGTAGAAGTCGACACTATTAGAAATAATTACAATAATAAACACGACAAATATTTGTAAAATGGCGCGCATTCTTTCTTTTTCAGCGGTCACAGATTATATGTCGCGTGAGGAGCCCACAAAACATTACCATGTTATCTTACACCATCAATCTTTTATCAATTATTAGTCAATCTAGTAACCAAGCTATAAAAAAAAGTAATAGTCACTCGGTACCCAAACATCCTCTTCCATTTACCTTGAAATAAATTATCAAAAATTGAAATGACAAATTTATTGTTAATTAGTTAATTACTATAAATAATTTCATAAAATCAACATTCATTTATGATATTTTATTGAAGTCAGCTTGAAAATTTTAGTAACATAATAAGCATAAAAACTCCTTGCTCTTGGCCGATTTAAAAAAAAAACAAAAATAAAACACTAGTTAAGTAATATTATGACAAAAACACGCGTGTTTAATGAGCTGGATTATGGACCTTAATATAGTGCAAATAGAGCTGTTTTATGAGCAAATGTGTTGAAAATGTTTTCTCGAATTCAGCTTAATTTCATAAAAAAATTACCAATGTTATAAGTATAAAAACTCGTTGCTCCTGGCCGAGATTAAAAAAAACCGGTCAAGTGCGAGTCGGACTCGCGCGCCGAGGGTTCCGATATACCTATAGTATTTTTGGAAGCAATAAAGTCCATTTTCAGGACCGCAAAACTAAATTTGTTTGTAAAGGTTTTTTGCAGATTTCTGAAAAACTGTGCAACTTAGAAAGATCGTTTTATTTTTGCTGTAAAGTTTATATAAACTTCTGTCAACTGTAATTAATTCAGATTTTTCCTTACTCAAACTTCGGAGATAAGGGGGGGGGAATGGTATTTTTCTTGACATTTTTCATCATAACTTTAAAACTAAGAAATTTAAAAAAATACAAAAATATATTTTAAAATGTACAGGTAAAGCCCTTTCATATGATACCCCACTCGACCTAGTAGCGACAATTTGAAATTTGGCCCCCCCTATTTTGGCCCCCTTTATATTAATAATCATACTTTTTTCAAAATTTTTTCTTGTGCAATTAAGTTGGGCAACTATATTCTAAAACTATTCCAAATTTCAGGTTGATAGCATAAGTGGTTGCTGAGATATAGAGGTGTGACAGACAGACGGACAGACAGACAGACAGACAGAGCGGCACCATAAGGGTTCCTTTTTTTACCATTTTGGTATCGGAACCCTAAAAAAGAAACAAGAATAAAACACTAAGTAGTGCGCTAATATAATCTGCATTATGGAGCTTAAAACAGTGAAATTCCATCTGTTTTATGAGCAAATGTGTTGAAAAAGTTTTTTACATGCCCTGAATGCTATATTTTGATTCAGCCATGAAACAAGACTGTTTGGAATAAAAACTTTTAACCTTTTAAATATTTTGGCTTTCATCGCATTGTCTACATTTGTTATAATTTTATTTTTTCTCTACATATTTTTTTATTTAAAATCACTAAAACGCTTATCTTGTATTCTAAAGACCTTTTTTAAAACTTTCAAGCTATTAATTTAAAAGTTTATATTACTTCACCTTGGCGTGAAAAGAGGTAAGAATATCTCGTAAGATAAAGTGCCTTCAAAGTTTATTTTGAAAGTAATTTGAAATTCTAATCTTTCTCATCTTGTCGGAGGCAATTGAAACTTTCTTGAACAAACTAGAACTAGAAGAACACGTACAGTCAACAGCGTGTTAAGCTTTACGCTAGTGATTCTACTCAAACCTTAAGGGGCTGTTAAGAGTTAAATACGCTTCACTTGAGCAGGTTTTTAACGAAAAGTGATGAGTATATGGCCGTGAATTTTTTTATGTGATAATTAAGCATCTTTCCAAGAATATGGCCGACTCCGAAACACGATTAAATATATTTTGTACGCCATAAAAAAAATCCAAAGTTACATCTGCTTTTTGCTTTTAAACCGTTTTAAAAAGTAAATAAGTACCTTGGACACCACTTTGAAAGTAGTGCTACAAATTAACTTTGTTTAATTTTTAGTAAGTAGTTATTAGAGTAGAGCAGGCTCAGAAAGTGTTTTCTGTATAAATACCAGTTCCCAGATAATTACTACTAAGTTTTGACAATAACATAACAGAAAATCTACTGGGAAAAATAATTGTTAAGGGTTATTGGAAGCTTTGCCCAAAGTTTTAATTTGCTTAGATTATAGAAAATCCTCCAAGAATCCTCTCAAAATATCCGAAATAGGGAAAATTACGTAATCATCGATAAAATCTTATGAGGTCGAGAAGGGGTGAGTCGACCCGTATTATGAGGAAATAATCTCCTCTGGTTTCCAATATGCGTTGACCTAAAAGGCAGTCGGGGCCAACGATCATTAATTTTCATAGATACTCAGTCGCATTCAAGATTCAAATGAAAATGTGTCCCCATTTTAGGGTGTTCCAAGTTTTAAATTTCGAAGTAAAAGTTTGCCGAGCCATGTAGCGACTGAGAGCAAAAAGAGACTTGAGCCTCTTTTATGTGGTGCCATTTTTTTGAGGAGCTATCGTGCATCTACCAATGTGTGATCGAAGTTCGGGGCAAAGCGAACGGAAATCGGAGATCAAATTTTCTTTAAGGGGTAGTACATACTTATTAAATATCTACTGGAATTTATATTCAAACAAGTACCTTCTGCGGGGTGACGCGCAAAATGAGATTTTTCCATAAAAAATACCTATTATACGCCTTCCACTTTCGCAGTGCTCATACTTATTGCTTTAATAAAGCCACGATCACACCTCCCTTAATTCAGGAACTAATTCGTCATACATTGCTAGTTGAAGTAAGGATGTTGCAATTAACATAGCAAGCCTTCCAGCAATGTATGCCGAATTAGTCTCTGAATTTAGGAAGGTGTGATTGCGGCTTACGGAGTCATCATCGCCTAGCGTAACTCCGTTTTGGACCTATGGTCTTTTACGGAGTCGGCTACCTAACCTAGGGGATTTGACGGGGGCAGTGGTTTTTACACAGAGGGACTGCCTCTGACCTCCGCAACCCAGAGGGCCAACAAGACCCAATCCTAGATTAGGCTTTGCCAGGTTAGTGGGGAGTTTTCAAGCTGCCAATGTCCACTGACTTGGCTTAAGGACTACTATCATTGACATTAGCCGGGACCAACGGCTTAACGTGCCTTCCGAAGCACGGATATTAGGAAGTATAATCATTTTATTGCAACTTTGTTGTTGAATTTCTTTGATCATATATTTTGCACAATAAGGAACATGCATACATTTTTTTGTCGCATTTATTAACAAAATATGAAAAAACCGTAGTACAGACAGCGAGCTACAATACTAAAGTACATATGAAAAAGTGAAATTAAAATTTAAATCGGCTTAGAAATACGGCCGATATAAGCATTTGAAACTACTAATTAGACAGAGAGATCCGACATGAACTAATTAGACAGAGAGATCCGAAATTTCAAAAGAACACACGAAAATAGGGACACTGTTTCGTTCGACTGTGTATCTACGAAGATATTTGATCGAAGTTTGAATTTGTATACCTACATATTATCTGGATTTATGGACCTTATTTTATGGCAGGGCAGTCTTTACCATAAGGGCACACGGGGCCCGTGCCCAGGGCCTCCATTCTCACGAGGGCCCTGAAAGATCGATATATTTACACATTTCTATTTCCTAAAAAGTACTTAGTACCGCATTTTAACTTTTTATTAGGCTGTACAAGAATATTTACGAGTGTATTCTAACTAACTACATCACCATCTAGCGATCACCTACTTACATTAACCGTTTCGAATCCACATTCGAGTAATAAGTATAAGCGCATTGCACGATTCACACATTAAATACCATGTTGGCACTGTATAATTTGTCTATGGCCTGCACCCACAGGGTAAGGAGAACCCATTAAAGTTATGTAAAACAGCCAGTGTGACCGTTTTAGCGACTTTGTCGCTAGATCTAGCGGATTTTTAAGGGTTTTAGGGGCTTATTTTCAACTCTTAGACCTTAAAAAATGTTTTAGCGACTTTTCATGACCATACTTTTCATTACCATTCTTCTTAATTTTTAATAATAATTTTGAATATAGAATTTTCTTTTAAAAAATATGTCAATTTTTTCACTTAATTACTATTTTAGAACACACCAATATATTCAACCTCCCTCTCAATGCTAACAACCTCCTTAAATTTATATTTTCGCTTAAATCTTTATTTTTCTCGTAGTCACAGTATAAAGTATAGTATGCAACTCTTGAACAAAAGGGATTCAAATCGAGTACCATGAATCACTCGCGTCGCTCAGGATTCTAACACTCTCTGCGGTCGTGATTCAGTTGTTAGAATCTTTCACTTGCTCGTGATTCATCTCTGACCCTCGCATTAAATCCGTCTTTTAATCACTAACTGCATAGTATACTACTAAAAAATAGTATACTAAAATAAAATAAAAAATAGGTATTGGATTACTGGAGAAAAATCTTTGTATCATAATTTTTCTTTATTTCCCAAAAGGGCCCCAAATCTTGTGTGCCCAAGGGCCTCAACATGGCTTAAGACGGCCTTGTTTTATGGGTGTGCCTATTTACTAATGTTTGTTTAAATATGTAAATGAAGTAAAAGGCTGGAAATAAACGAAATTTAATGAAATTAGAAGGTCGCATAGGCCCGAATGTTCAGTACAAAAGGCCACCAGAAAGGACCACCAGAGGAGCACCACGCGAAACGCGAGGGCAGCGTTGCGGAGTGGATTGCAAGGGGGGCGGAGAGTGCTCGTTCTGTATAATATTTCTATTACTTTATTCTGTGGCACAAGGTAACTGATTATACTGATTACTGAGGTATACTGATTGTGAAACTTGTTTACAGAATGCGGAGGCTTCGTACGACTTCAGCAGCAACGATCCGTTTCCCTACCCGCGATACACTGACGACTGGTTCAATAGGTGAGACTCACTTTTATTTACTTTCATTAGTATCAAATTCAGCTCACACCAACCCACTCCTCATCATCATATCGTGTGGGAAAAGCCCGGAAGAGAGAAGCCAGATAAAAAAACCGGTCAAGTGTGAGTCGAACTCGCGCCGAGTGTTCCGATGTACCTATGGTATTTTTAGAAGCAGGAACTAAATTAGTTTGTTTTATTGTGCTTCTTCGGAATATCGTCTTATTTTTCTTGTAATATTTACATAAACTTTTATCAACTGCAATTAATTCAGATTTGGTTATTTGTTACTTTTTTTACATACATACATACACCCCCGAATGTATTTTATTTTTACATTTTCATCATAGCTTGAAAACTGAGAGTTGTAAAAAATACAAAAACCTATTTTGGAATGTACACACGGCCGCACATCAGTAGAAACACTTTTGGACCTTATGGCGTGGTAATAGAGTTGAAAAAGTTTCTACCCACAAGCGGTTGACCGTACAAGTAAAGTCCTTTCATATGATCCCCACTCGACTTAGTAACGACAATTAATAATTTTGCCCCCCTATTTCGGCCCCTTTACAATAATAATAGGTACCTAATCATATTTTTTAAATTCTTCCATTTGCAATAAAGTTGGGCAATAATATTCCAAAACTATTCTAAGAAAAGTCGATAACACGAGTGGTTGCTCAGATAAACAGGTGTGACAGACAGACAAACAGTTTTTACCACTTAGGTTCGGAACCCTAAAAATGACAAAACTATCCGGCCTTTGCGCGGGAATTCGTGTTCAAAGCAAAATGGTTGGCATATGGCAGACAAGTTCCAGCCACCGTAATAACCCCCAGGATAAAAATAAATTCAACGCCTGGTCATTTCGTGCGTGCCACTTATAAAGGATGTAAGGGACGGTGTACCGAAAACTGAAAGAGCGTGCTCAGTCAACGAAACTGAACAACTTTCCCAAAGAAACATATGTTGAAAAATGAAAAAAAAATTTGACCTCTCCATACAAACTGGTCGACCACAGTGGGCAATTTGTAAGGGGAGGTCATTTTTTTTTCTACATATGTTTCTTTGGGAAAGTTGTTCAGTTTAGTTGACTGAGCATGCCCTTTCAGTTTTCGGTACACCGTCCCTTACATTACACCCTGTATAGTGGCTGAGGTGAGACTTCATCATCAGACAATGGCTCTCGTTTCCTAATCTTTAGCCATGGGCATAGCTATAGCGACCCTAGAAAACTAGAAAAATCAACTTGTTTTATTTTATTTAAACTCGGCTCTTTGTAAAATTATTTTATCATCCCTTACTTATCTAATAGCCGTTTCCGAAAACGTCAGTGTTGTGAGTTGTAGGAAGTTAAAAAAAAACCGGTCAAGTGCGAGCCGGACTCGCGCGCCGAGGGTTCCGATATACCTATAGTATTTTTGGAAGCAATAAAGTCCATTTTCAGGACCGCAAAACTAAATTTGTTTTTAAAGGTTTTTTTGCAGATTTCTGAAAAACTGTGCTACTTAGAAAGATCGTTTTATTTTTGCTGTAAAGTTTACATAAACCTCTGTCAACTGTAATTAATTCAGATTTTTCCTTACTCAAACTTCGGAGATAAGGGGGGGGGGGATGGTATTTTTTTTGTCATTTTTCATCATAACTTGAAAACTAAGAAACTTAAAAAAATACAAAAATATATTTTAAAATTTACAAGTAAAGCCCTTTCATATGATACCCCACTCGACCTAGTAGCGACAATTTTAAATTTGGCCCCCTTTACATTAATAATCATACTTTTTTCAAAAAAATTTCATGTGCAATTAAGTTGGGTAACTATATTCTAAAACTATTCCAAATTTCAGGTCGATAGCATAAGTGGTTGCTGAGATATAGAGGTGTGACAGACAGACGGACAGACAGAGCGGCACCATAAGGGTTTCTTTTTTTTACCATTTTGGTATCGGAACCCTAAAAAAACGAGTCGGATGCCCACCCTAG
Source organism: Athrips mouffetella (assembly GCA_947532105.1). Lineage (NCBI taxonomy): Eukaryota > Metazoa > Arthropoda > Insecta > Lepidoptera > Gelechiidae > Athrips > Athrips mouffetella. Next base: position 9,436,889 of record OX383973.1, read on the forward strand.
AAATGTTTTCTAGCTACGCCAATGTCTTTAGTCCACTGACCAAACGCCCATTGCCACTTCTGCTAACCAATTTTTTTTCTTATTTAAAAACTGAGCAATAATCTTTAACTTTAAGAGATAAAATCTGTGCATCCGGTTTGTTTTTGGTTTGCGCAAATACGACCATGTTTCGGAGTTCAGATCTCAGCTGAAATGGTTGCCCATCCGACGTCGCCGTGATGTACATATTCTGTCCACCCTCTACACGATTCTTAATAACCCTGCATCTCCTCAGTACCTCCGTGAGCGCTTCGAATATCAGGTTCCTCGTGGTGAGCCTTGCCGCACCAGTCGATCCCTACTCCTCAAATTTCCTTAACACTCTTCAAGCCGCTACGGTGGTTCTTTCACTGTTCACTCTGTTCGTTTATGGAACAAACTTCCTCACTCCATTCGCGCTAGTCCGTCGCTGGATACTTTCAAGCGAAAGCTAAAAGAGCACTTTCTCTCTAACTAGTTTTTACTTATATATCATTTCTATTCTTATTATTTTTCTTTTTAGTATTAAAATATGTATGTATTTATTTATTTATTAACGTAAGTTATGTATATATATACCTATATATATATATTTATATATATATTTATATAAATATATATTACATTTCTATATTTATTTCTTATTTTGTATTTATTCGTGTTAAAGTATTGTAGTAAGGATTCTTGTTTTAATTATTTGTGTTGTACACTTTTATGCCCGCTGTATTGTCTACTAGACTTTTCTATTTAAGGTTAGCTGGTAGAAAACTCAATTTTGAGTTAAGCTCGCCATTGTTATATGTTTTCACTTGTGCTTGTTTTTGTAATGTATTCGTGTACAATAAAGAATAAAGAAGAGTCTAAGGGCCGTTTGCACTAAACTTAAATAAATATATATTCTTTATTGTGCACAAAATACATAAAATTGTAGTTAACATAAAATTTGTTTACAAAGGTGAGCTTATCTCTATAAGAGATCTCTTCCAGCCAACCTAGCTGGTGTGAAAGAATGACATGAAAAGGGGCACAGGAATGTGCATTTAGAAGTGTGAAATTAGAATTAAACAAAAAAAAAATACATATGTTTTTAATAAATAGCAAACTAGCATAAAATATGGAGAAAAAAAAAAAAAAAAAAAAACTTACTTATACTACACACTAATATACTTAAAATTACAATATAAATAATAAGGCATATATAAAGAAGGATAAACATACTTTTAAAATACATACATACTTAAATAGTTACATAAACTAAAAATAATATTATAATGGTTGCGATAAGTAGTGCTCTTTTACTCGCATCTTAAACGATGTTATTGAAGGACTGCTTTGTATAGCCTTGGGAAGTTTGTTCCATAGTCGCACAGCTTGGGAAGAGAAGGAGTTGAAAAAGAATTTGGTGTTCGCTCTAGGACACTCCAACATCGCAGTGATGCAGTCGCGCCTAGAGCGGGGATCAGGAGGTAAAAGTTGGAAGCGGGAGCGAAGGTAGTCAGGGGTGGCAGGGTCATTCAGGATCTTATATAAGGTAGAAAGGATGTGCACATTACGACGAAGTCGGATAGGTAGCCATTTTAATTGAGCGCGAAATGCGGAGATATGATCATATTTGCGAAGACCAAAGATGAAACGAATAGCCAGATTTTGTAGGCGCTCAAGTTTGTTCAGCAATTCTTCAGTCACATCCAAGTAGCATACATCAGCGTAGTCAAGAATAGGAAGGAGTAGAGCCTGTGCAAGCAAGATTTTAGTCTGAAAGGGAAGGAAGTACTGGAGTCGCTTAAGGGAGTGAAAAGAGTAGTGCATGCGCCTACTCACCTCACTAACTTGCGCTGACCATGACAGGTCACGGTCTATAATGATCCCTAGGTTCTTTGCTTTGTCCGTGTAGGGAATACAGACTCCGTTGTAAAATATTTTTGGCAACGCTAAGTCCCCTAACCTACCCCTTAGTCTGCTGCTACCAACTATTATTGCTTGAGATTTAGTTGGGTTTACAAGAAGCCCGAAATTTTCAGCCCATTGCTGAACAGCAGCAAGATCAGAGTTCACTGCACTCACAGCTTCGGTAACTTCAGATAAAGAGAAATGTCTATAAATTTGTAAGTCATCTGCATACAGGTGGAAGGGAGAAGAGATAACATGAGAAATATTGTTTATAAAAATTGAAAATAATAAAGGAGAGAGTACACCGCCTTGTGGTACGCCAGCGGTTAGGTCCAACCAGTCCGAGGACAAGTCATCGGTCCTGACACATTGCTGGCGTCCATGAAGATAGGAACGGAACCACTCGACCACTGGAGGAGCAACGTTAAGAGAGCGGAGGGAACCGAGTAGGATATCAAAATCAACAGAGTTAAATGCGTTGCTGAAGTCCAGAAGAGTTATAATGGTAAATTTAGTATTATCCATACCGTAACGGATGTCCTCCGTAACATTCAGCAACGCACTAACCGTGCTATGAGAAGGACGGAAACCGGACTGAAAAGGACAGAGGAGATTGTTGGATATGAGATAGGAGTAGAGTTGCTTATGAACGACACTTTCGAGAACTTTCGAAAGTACCGGTAGGATGGAAATGGGACGATATTGAGACAGGGATGTTGGGGTAGAAACTTTAGGCAGTGGGATAACAAAAGCCTTTTTCCAAGTGGAAGGGAAGACATTAGCCTCCAGAGAAAAATTTATAATGTGTGTGATAGGAGGTATAATAGCTTCCAGTATAGGTTTAAGCATGTCGAGACTCAAGTCATCGCTACCCACTGCCTTAGTGGATATTGAAAGGATACTCTTCTTGACGTCGTCCTCAGTGACCGGTTGAAACGAAAATGGAGTACAGTCAGGTAAAATAAGATTTGAAAGGTAAGAGAGAGAAGATAATTTAGTATTGTCACTAAGGACTACGGGGGGAGTTGAAAAATGTATATTTAAGTCATTGACATCCATGGTACTTTTACAAGTATCCATGGCCAAGAACCGCCCAAGTTCTTGCTTAATGGCCGTCGTCCTTAACAAGTTAGGGGCGATTCTTAAGTTTAGTGCAAACGGCCCTAAGACTAAGGGTCATTTGCACTAAACTTAAGAATCGCCCCTAACTTGTATAGGACACTCCTACCAATAGTTTGACGGCCCTTAAGCAACAACTTGGGTGATTCTTAAGTTTAGTGCAAACGGCCCTTAGTCTTCTTAGTTTTGGGCGAAGGAAGCGCAGGATAGGACGTCGTGAAGAGAACAAAGGGAGGTCTTTGTCCAGCAGTGGGACAGTTAGCGGCTATTTAAGATAAGAGACTGAATTAAAAACATTAAATTTTGGATAAGCTATTTAGATATTTTGTAATAAGTATTACTCGCGTCGAATCATTTTCCTTTCCACTTCTAAGTGAATTAGCCTGTTTTAAATGAGCAAAAACTCTTCTCTATTGTATTGAAATGTAAATTAGTTTTCAAGTTTTATCAGCAAATTTAGGGTCGTAACTCAATAAGAAAATTTTTGAAAGGAAATTACAAATTCGAATAATTAATTTGCTATAGAAAAGGCCCGTCGGGTTAAACTTTTAAACGATAATTTTGCGCTTTTGATTGGTAAAATCGAAGTGGAAAGAATTGTTTTAATTGTAGTAAATGATTTTTTGATATAGAATTTTGTCAATAACTAGTTATGTTCTACAGTTTTATGATTAGTTAAAAGCTTTCAAAACATGATCAAACATGAGGAAACATGATCAAATTTGCAGAAACTTAGAACAAGGTTAAGGAAACTTGTTGAATGAAACCTTCAATAAGATGAGAGGCTGGAACGATGATTAAATATAGTATACTCAACAGATTATAGGAATAGAAAGTCGGCTCTCAAATATTATAGTAATCTTGCTTCACCGAAGCACTATTATGTTTTAATCTTGATAATATCTCAATAGGTCTGCCAGAGACATTCCAGAAATATTTTCTCGAGTCCGTAAGCTCTCACTGAAGTTTAATCGAATCCTTCGCTTATCTCAATGGCTTCCATCTCAAGAACCTTTATGCCAGTAGATGTTGAAGTGGGAAATAATATTTTACTACCCTTTAACTTGAAGTCTTGTGACTAATGGTCCGTTATAAGAAGTTAAACGATTATAGTTATAGCGTCGCTCTAAAAAGAACTATTAAAATAACTGACTTCGGTAAAGATCTTAGCGTTGAAAGCATTTGCCACAATGCAGTGCAAACCGACACAACGAAAGAAACAGTAGAACACATTGAGTAAAATTATTAAACCCGTATAGTATATATAGTATATTCAAAAGCTAAGACGGCTCAGTGCCGTGCGTGAGAACCCCTATAAAGTAGGTGTCGTATAGTCGCGTGGCTAAGAAGTCGATTATGGACCATACAAACATTTGCAGCACTGCTGTCCTGCGGCTGCCGCGCTAGAATCGCGACAGCAGTGCGGAATCACACTAATGCAAGCACCTGACTTGTAGTCACTTTGAAACCGCTGATAAGAGCTAAGAGCCAAATTACATCCCTTTCTGACAAAGGACAGAATGCGCGTGTTAGAACAGAGCGGATTCGCATTGTCTTACGTTTTTCGCATTTTTCTCAAAATCTGCACCCATAACATTAATTATAAAACAGCTATATGATAATGCATAATATATTGAATAATGTGTAAAAGTTTTAGCATAATAGATTAAAGGGTACTTAAGAAAAAAGGTTTAACAGCAAAAAGCAGAGGTAACTTTTTTTTATGGCGTATAAAATCAGTCAGCCATCTTCCTGGAAAGATGCTTAACTATCACATAAAAAAAAATTCACGGCCATATATTCATCACTTTTCGTTAAAAAATTGCTCAAGTGAAGCGTATTTATCTCTTATCAGCCCCTTAAGGGATCTGCGGTTGCAGCGCTAAAGTGCCGAAAGTGAAAGAGCTGGATTTTCTAAACGCTCTCAGAATAGAAATAAAAGATAGTGAGTGAAGTACTGTCGCTTTGATGGATTTCCATTAAGCAAGTGTAATTAATTGTTTTTTTTTTATTGTCAATGGGCTTACTCTTATGTTACAAGTAGAGGGCTGTAACTTTCAATGCTGCTGATAGTGGTGAGCAGGCGTTGTTGACGGTTTTGCTAATTCTTCACTAGATATTGCAACGATACTAGATAATAACGTTGCACTAAATATGCATTGTATACGACACGGCATAGTTTGATTCCATAACAGTGTTTATATATCTTAAAAATCACATTTTATGAAATATTTTATAATAATAATAATAATCATTCTTTATTTTCCAAACAACATGCTTTTTAAGTGTACATTTGCGTTCTTAATTATTTAATCTCTTGTTTCTGACTCTGTCTCTTAAACTAAGTAAAAACCTGGGTGTCTACTCTCAAAGTCCGATATATCGAAACGATACAACTCGAAACATGCAAATGCAAAACTTCGTGTCTTGACAATAGAGTAGAATATTAATTGGATGCAGTTTGAAAATTCATCCAACCAATATTCTACTCTATTGTCAAGGGACGACGTTTTGCATTTGCATGTTTCGAGTAGTATCGTTTCGATATTTTGGACTTTGAGAGTAGACACCCTGTATTTTAAGAGACAGCGTTCAATCGTGATACTTTAATATTCAAAATGAAGCGGAACGTGTGATCACTGTAGTACTTTAGTTATAATGTTGCCAACAGTAATATTGTTGTGAAGCTCTAATACCTTGCCTAATCCCTTAGAAGAGAAAAAAAGAACTGGCCGGTATTAGTGTAGGATTGCTTCTTAAGACATTCAGCACCCGTCGCACGATTTATCTGACGTAATGCGATTACCGCGATAAGGCGCGTTTCTCTCCATCCACTACACTCAGCTGCCCCCTTTTGATTAATGTTGTACCAACTTTTAAGCCCTGGATTCAGATGTAATGGAATTCTGGTGAGTTTGGAATTAGTTTCAGTAATCTCAACTGCCTTGCGGGATTTACGTATATTTTATTCATTTACTATCAGCCAATTAAAAGTGCTTTTCTCAAACTTGCTTGGAAGTTCGATCACTATTTTGACAACCTTTTTCGAGATAAATGAGACAAAATACTCGCGAGCAATTGCCGGCAAAGTTAGTATGAAAATCCATTTCGGTCGAGTTTCGCGACCGAAAACTCATATCTATCTAGTTATTTGAAAGTGGAATATACCAATATGCATAACAATCAAGGCGAGGTGGTATCTTATCAAAGATTTTGTTTAAGTTTAGAACTGGCTTGCAAAAAGAAACCTATAAATTGTAAAAAAAATAAACAAGCACAGACTAAATAGAATATGAAAATAAAAAACTGCGATGTAAACAAAGTTTTTAATGTTTGTTTGAATTAAACTTAGTTTCTATTTTCACGCATTTATTGTAAAAGGCTTGGCCGCAATCAGGTATTGAAAGACTTACCTACGTATGTGCATGTTCGTCCTTCAATAAATTTTTTGTCGGCCATTGCAGCAATGTACTATAATGTGTGCCCGTGTGGTGCCGGCAAGCCATCTCTACCCATGTGTTGAAAAGGCGACTAAGAGTTAATGAACCAGAGAATGGGCAACAGCATTCTTCTGTGTATCATATCATCTTACATTCTGAGGTCACCAACAACCGCGGTCCATGGTGCCAGCCAGCCGTAACGCTAACAAGCGAGGTGACTATGGTTCCCCTCCACATTGTTCCAGCAAAAGCTGGAATTCTGGAGGGAGCTCCCAGTCCTGTAGTGGATGTTTCAAGATGATGATAAATGTGTTCGTAATGTCTTTAACATAACGCTACTTTTTCGTAAGGGTAAGTATAAGACATCTTTATAGAAGATAGCTTATTCTATCTTAAGACTGCACTCCGCGCACACTAGCGCCATCATCAGAATTTAATTAATTTCTTTGAATTGGAGACCAAAATGAAAAATTTAAGAACGGCTAAGTGTTCTTTCTCAGGATAGCGTTATTTTAAACTATTACAATTAGCTTTATGATATCTTGTTTATTCAAAATCCTTACAACGGAAATTGGTGGACACCGCGTTCCGTTCAAAGGATTTTGAATAAACAAGATAACATAAAGCTTATTGTAATAGTTTAAAATAACGCTATCCTGAGAAAGAACACTTAGCCGTTCTTCAATTTTTCATTTTGGTCTCCAATTCAAAGAAATTAATTAAATTCTGATGAGGGCGCTAGTGTGCGCGGAGTGCAGTCTTAACATAGGTACTTATCTCGCTTCTTCTGATCTTATCAACCGTTTTATTTATAAACGCTCCTAAATTTACAGAAGAAGCCTGTTCACTCGCGACTTAGTGGTTATTGCTTTTTTTATTTACCCTTCATAGTAATCCCTTATGACCTTTTATACAGTTGCCCTAGTTGCTCACAATTTCCTTAAGGAAATATTATCGTCTGTTATTTTGCGTGGGCTCAGACGTTTACAAGTTCTAGAAAATTAATGAAGCGAATACATTTACCCTAGTTTTATAAAGTATGTCCTTAACTAGATTAAAATTAATACTTGCTAGTTATTCATGGCGCGGTATCCGAAACATATAAAGCGACTTTGATTTAATTTTGTTGGTGTGGTTGGTAGTGAGCCTGCCTTCTATGCCGCGGGTCGCGGGTTTGATCCTCTCACAGGACAAACTTTGTGTGATGAACACCAGTGTTTGTTCTGTTTCTGTTTGTTATTTATCTATTTCCGCAGTATGTGAAATGGTACGATACACAGAAGGACACTGATACCCATCCTACTGTAAATTATCCCTTAGTCGCCTCTTACGACACCGACGGAAAGAGATCGGTTGGTACTATTCTGTGCCGGCACCACACGGCAATGGTAATTTAGTATAATAAGAGCAATCCCGAGCATTTAAGTTCCAATCCAATTTAGGTTAACGAGCCAGAGAAAGTTATTAAATTCATCATCATAACATCCCATGAAACTTCTACTACAAGACAGGAAGCTTCCTCCAAAACTACAGCAAAAATACGTAGTACTTAGGACTTACTTTCGTTACCATTCGCTTGTAAGAGTTGCGGCTGGCGACCGCTGTAGTTGGTGACCGCAGTATGTAAGATGGTACGATACACCGAAGGACGCTGCTGCCCATCCTCCTGTACATAATCCCACGGGAAGAGAAAAGTTGGTACTATTCTATGCCGGCTCCACACGGAGCAATCCCGAAATTTTCTTTTTATATTTTTTTTTGTAGTGGTCCTCTGTTGTTAGCCTGAGGGGCTGTTACAACTTCACCGGACGGTTGGGGAGCGGAAGGCTCTACCCAGAAATAACTTGGAAGGCTACAAGCTAAGGGTGCCTCGCGGGGCTCGGATCTCGGCTTAGATTCAGATTCAGATAATTTTATTCAATATAGATTCTTTACAGAATACTTATTGAATGCCATGCAGAATACAATGCAAATAGAGCGAGTCTACGCTGTTTCAGATCGTGCTATGGCAGCGTAAAAAAAACGGCAAGAAAAAAAAAATTGCTGTGTTATTTGTGTTCAAAGGCGCTCAGCAGATGAAGGCGCTCAGCAGATGAAGGGGCGGACATACGAGGGCAGTCACGGACATTGTCGCCAGTGTGGCCGGTATTGCGAAAATTATAGTTTTTATCAGAATAAAATTCAAATATAACAAGTTTAAAAGTTGCTCTATGTTTTAAACTAAATGAAAATCAATCTGAACAACCTTTTCGAGTGATTAATTCTTTGAATTGAAGCTGTTTTTCCTTCCAAACTAAAGATTTTGGAAAATACGCGCATAGAAACGGAGCGTTTTTTTCATGTCAATGACTATAGTAATACGAAAATAATTGCAGTACCGGCCACACTGGCGGACTGTCAGAACAAAAAGTCTGTCGTCTGCTGTGCCACGAAGGGGCGGGCATACGCGGGCAGGGCTTATTGTCTTGACAGCCCGCCAGTGTGGCCGGTACTGCAATTAATTTCGAATTATTATAGTCATTGACATGGGATAAACGCTACATTTATATGCGCGTATTTTCCAAAATCTTTGGTTTTGAAGGAAAACAGCTTGAATAGATATTCAATTCAAATAGTTATTCAGTCGAAAAAGTTGAGGTAGAACAATTTAAAAAAAATTATAAGTTTGAATTATATTCTGATAAAAACTATAATTTTCGCATACCGGCCACACTGGAGGACAATGTCCGTGACTGCCCGCGTCTGCCCGCCCCTTCATCTGCTGAGCGCCTAAAATGACGCTATCTCTAATAATGGGCCAAGTTTCGAGGTTTCTTACATTTAAGTTTTTGCAGCGAATTAAACGTCAATGCTAGTATGTATGAATAATATTGAAGAAATTGTAAATCTTACCTCTCCAGCTGATCCTGATTCACTTGGTACAGCTAGCCGTTTAATGCTAGTCATGTGGCACTGTAAATTGTTCTCCACTTGAGAAAGATTGTCTACTATTTTGTACTCAGATTCCGTTCCGGTGCCTTTCTGAATAATAGAACATAAACTTTAAAACTTGTTCTTTAGGGTACCGTACACAAAGGATGAAATACGGGACCCTGCACTATGGCCTACTTTAAGAGTCGGCTTTTTACAATGTGTTCCTTGTGTTTCGCTGAAATATCAGAGCACCCGAGGAATATCAGGTTGTTGCCGGGGATCGGAGAGAACCCGAGAAATTAAATTCCAATCCCGCCAGCGATCCATTTAGGGTAACGAGCCTGTCGAAGGTATTAAAATACTTACCTGTAATTAATGTTGATGAGCTTTTAAGATCGCCGTCTTTTTAGGTAAACGTAAAAAGTGGAAGATCTTTGATGAAAATTAATATAGGGTGACTTTCAATTAGTTCTTGACAGAAAAAGGTATGAATGTACTCATGATACTGAATCACTTTTCCCTAGAAACATAGAAATACGAAAATCAAGTTTTGACCTCCCATAGAAACTGCATCAGCTGATAGCGCATTTTGTATGGGAGGTCAAATTTGGTTTTTCGTATTTCGACCTATGTTCCTTGGGAAAAGTTGTTCAGTATCATGAGTACATGCATATCTTTTGCTATCAAGAACTAATTAAAAGTCACCCTATATACTATATCATAAAAGTCCGTTGTGCAAAGTTTGTCTGGGGAAAAGCACTCCCTTGGCTACTTCTGCCGTTTCGGTTCTAATAAAATTACCGGCACATGATATGTTTTATTTTAGTTTTGAGGGTTAGCAACGCGCATTACTGTTTTATGAATGTCAAAGTATATTACAAAAGACAGAGGATGGTTTGGGCTGGCGATGACCACTTATAATTAGGTGGTCCATCAACTCAATTGCTTTTTGATGAATTTATGCAAAGATATTCGAAAGAATCATCTGAGGCTTAAAGAAATACTTCCCCAAACGGACTTTGTACATAAACCTTACCATCTTCTTTTGAAGGTTAAGAATAAAATCTTTCAGTAAATTGGACATACATACATAAAATCACCCCCCTTTCATTCTTGTAGGCATAGACCACTATCCTCAACCAGCAACGACCTTAATTATATTTCCCTCGTTTCCTTTACTTTCATCAACCCTACCTGGTCGACCGAGTTTCGCTCTATAATAGCCGCCTCAACATTAGAATATTATCGGGTGAGCAAGCTATGCTACTCGCCAACAGATGGCGCTGTAGGTTTCTGTCTAAAACGCGGTATTTTTTTTAATGCTTAAAAACACGGGCAAAACCATTTTTCCCAGACATGAAACCTAGCTAGATTTGTTTTTTTTAGTGTGTAATAAACTGTTAATCTATCTATCTATCAAGATCGATTTATCGTCCCCAAAACCCCCGGATACTAAATTTCATCAAAATCGTTAGAGCCGTTTTCGAGAAATCGATTACAAATATATATATAATCGTTTAATAGTATAGGATACACATTACACGCTCGTCATTGCGCTTATCGGTTTAGGGTACTTTTAACATGGTCTTTTTAGAAAGTCCTGAAATATAATGTGTAATAAATTAAATGGACGACCGAGCTTATGCTCTGTATGAATAAAATATCCTCGGGTGAGCAAGCTATGCTACTCAACAACAGATGGTGCTGTAAGTTTTTTGAACACACTAAAACGCGCTAAGAAATATTAAAAAAGACGGTGAAAACGAATTTTCCCAGACATGAGACCTATTTGATTTTTTGCCCCCAAAAACCCCTGTATACTAAATTTTATCGAAATCGTTAGAGCCGTTTTCGAGAAACTGATTACAAATATATATACAAATATGAGGATTATATTGTCCGCAGCCACGGTACACGTTGCGCGGGCGAAGTAGCGGCGGCGCGCGACAACGGAGTTTGCGGCGTCGGTGTTGCCTATCACTCAAAAGTTGCCGGTAAGTTATTTTATTACAATCGATTTTCCCATTCGTTTGTCAGCATTTGGAGATGACGGTCATGTTTCTGTTTCAATTTTAGCTTTACCTGTTTATATGAGAGTTTAATGTATAATTCTGTTAGGGTGTTATCCAGTAAACGTCTTTCAAAGTGAACATATAATGGAAAATTGAAATAAATTCATTTATTGAAATTTTTGGATGGTGAAAAGCGGTTGTCATGGTGTCTTCAATAATTTTCCCAATCAGCTTATTGAAATCATGATAGTACAAAGGCCCACGTCTTCGGTCTTCGTGGTGTGGGTTCCTGTGTCAATCAATCTTTCACTGGACATTGGCGATCTCGCCAATATTTTGTAACAATTGTTTTACTGTGACACTGGCGAAATACGGCTTTTAATGAGATGTGATGCCATTAAATAAATATTTAGCTATATATGTGATTTCTCGAAAAAAAAGAACAAAACGTTAGTATTATATAGTCTAAGGAACAAAATATCAATCGACTCTGTTTGGTACACAAACAAGTAACACGGTATACGACGCACAAAATAACTGTGGTCTTGTTATTTATGCGCAGAAGTCAAAAATGTGCAAAAATGCGCCATTTTTTTCTTCTGCGCATCAATGACAGGGCCACAGTTATTTTGTGCGTTGTATAGCAATTTCATCATCTGCGCTAAGCGCGGTACAAAGTCCAATATATTGAGCTTGATATTCTCGTAAGTGTACAATCGACCAAGTTGAAAAGAATTCACCCTACGTTCCACCCCCTCACATCCTTTAACCTTTTCAACAAAACTTCGTTTGAAATTTTTGAAACAATGAGGTTTTCTTCTTTGACGTTTTGAATACATGTTTAAGTGAATATCTGTTGTAAAATCACTGTGAAAATATAGAGCCCTAAATACTGAACATGTAAAACAAAATTTGACCTCCCATACAAAATGTGCTATCAGCTGATGCAATTTCTATGGGAGGTCAAAAATTGATTTTCGTATTTCGACCTATGTTCCTTGGGGAAAGTTGTCCAGTTTCATGGTCGAGTAAGATAATAAAATTATGTTCATTTTTTCAATAGGACCTTATATAGCGAACAGGGCGTAATATTAGAAGGACGAAGCGAAGCTGAGAATCTATTTCCAATTTTTTTTTCAATAAACGAAATGTTTATTTATTGGTACGGTCGAGACTTGTTAGTATTTCTTTTTTCGGTAGGTACGTTAACTTGCGTTATCGATAACATTTTATTTACTAACGGTTGGGATATCACCTGTTATCACTAAATCTCTTTGTCTTTAACAAACCTCACTATTCGAAATGAGAAGAATAAATAAATTTTAATTTTAAAACCGTACTTGGTTCGGTCATTGTAAGCACAGCAGTTTGAAATCCCCAGGTTTGGGATTGAAGCACGTACGCAATTTCAGATGTTACGTAATATTTACCTAAGCGTTGGGCTCCGTGGTTATACTTAATATGTGTGTATTATAATGACCGATGGAACGGTTATTGCTCCAATATTAACTGTGATGATATATTATATAATTACTACCTGGGCGACCGAGCTTTGCTCTGTATTAATCTTAACCAAAGCCCAATAATAAATGGCACTGTAGGTTAAGAAATGTTCAAAAAACCTAGCTAAATCGATATTTTGCCCCCGAAAACCCCCGCAAAGTGAATTTCATCGAAATCGTTAGAGCCGCTTTCGAGATACCGATTAAAATATAGTACTTGAGCTTCACTCTATAATAGCCGCCTCAACGTCAAAATATCATGGGGTGAGCAATCTATGCTACCAGCCAACAAATGGCGCTGTAGGTTTCTGTCTAAAACGCGATATTTAAAAAAATCTTAAAAACACGGGGAAAACGAATTTTCCCAAACATGAGACCTAGCTAGAACGATTTTCGAAAACCCCATACGGTAAATTTCATCGAAATAGTTGGAGCCGTTTTCGAAAAACCGATTACAAACATATAGTTAAACAAATTATTTTTAATTTACGCAGTGCAGTATTATCTGTAACGTAGTGCTTTTGTTTGTATTTCTCATATTCTCAAACGTTCGGTACCCTTAAAAAGATCGCTCGAAGCGATGAAGCCCCCTTTGCTCACATTCGATTTAAGTTTGTTGTAAAAGATCAACACAAAACTCGACGTATGCATAGATGAAATAATAGTAAAATGACGTTATCGTACTAATATTAATTCGACTCGGCGTACCGCGCGTAATTCATTTGGATAGAATGTTATTCAAAAAATCTACATTAAATGTGATGAATCGAAGTCTAAGTTTAATAATGTACCCTTATGTAGTACAACCGCAACTCACTTCGTACATTTTTAAGGGTTTCATACGTTTGCCGGCTTATGAACTTTTGAACTTTCGAGCTACAAGCAGGTAAGGTAAATAAAACTCGTTTTATGATGCGAGGTCCCCAGGGTATTATAAACATGTGCTTGCAGACCGTTCCTTTCGCTTCGCTGAGCCGAATGATTACAAACATTTTTTATTTTACCTTTCCGAGGCCATCAGTAATCTTTTTAGGTTAATAATATATTTACAAAATGTATGACCCGAATTCAAACCACTAAACATGGTTGGAATTTGTTACTATTTTTCAATCTTACGAGTAGGATAGCTAGAGTCTGGCCAACGAAAGCTGTCCATACAAAACCGCGGGAAATTCAATAATACCAAGTTTTAAACCCTGAAAATACTGCAAGACAACAATTTGATACTTTTAGTTGGTTTTCAAGACTACAAGTTACTACCTGAAAACCAACTAAAAGTATCAAGTATAAGTGGAGTTAGTTATGTGTCAAGCTGTCATCAAAATACCAGGTGATTACAGAATTTGTATCATTTTTGTAGTAATTTTTTTCTTTTTAACACGATATTACTCGTACAACTTATAGTTTTATCATTTAATTTTCTTATAAATACTACAACTTCAATACTACTTGTTTGTGCAAAGTAATTTAATGATTTAATTAAGGGTTTTCATATTAATTAAATAATTTATTTAATCATTTAATTTATAATAATAATTTAAGGGTTTAATTTCGAAAATTTATAATAATAATATAAGGGTTTAATATCTTTGACGTGGAACGTCGATACGTTTTCACGTGGATACGTCTATGCTGTCGTTTGGGGGGTAATTTCGTGAAAAGTGGATATACTCGTAGGCCCTCTGGCGGCAATAATTTTTACTACATCGATGTAGCAAAGCTCGAGCTTTGGATGAGTCAGAGGTTGAGGGGAGGGGAGTGTGGGGGAAGGGGGGAGAGGGGAGGGGGTGAGTGGATTTGGGTGGAGGTTGAGAGACTCTACCTATCTACATACAGCCAACCAGGATATTTTTTGTTAGTTATATTTTAACTGTACCATTGACGTGTAGGTATTTAACGACAGGTCAAGCTTGACACTCGCAGTGCGACTCTAGCCCGTACAGCTATTGAAATAAGAACGGTACAATCCAAAGTGATATGCTTGATGTGCTCTTGACTGTACGTGACTCCCTTTTTTGGGTTCCGTACCCAACGGGTGTAAAACGGGACCCTATTAATTTGCCTCCAATGTCAGTCTGACTGTCTGTCTGTCAGCAGGCTTTATCTCATAAACCGTATCAGGTAGACAGTTGAAATTTTCAGATTGTGTATTTCTGTTCCCGGTACAACAACAAATACAAAAAAAAGTAAGGGGCAAGGAGGTTTTAGTAGCAGCTCTTACTGCTAAGGAGGGAGCCAAAAGCGTAGCACTTTCTTGCGAGGGCCCTCCATACTAAAATGTATGGAAATTTTTTCAAATCCTAAAAACGTAAATTTTTTATCTTTCTCTCTGAGAAATATGTGACATGGGACTAATAAATGCTACTACCACAGTTTTTCTGGTGAAAACACCACTCAGGAAAAAAATAAAATGGCTATTACGGATTATTTACGCTTCCGTTCTTAGTATTAATGATCAATTCACAAGTAAAAAACTATATATTTTCACTTTCGCAAACAAAGTTTATACTAAAACATTAGATTTTTAAAGATATCTTGATTTTTGTAAAACTTATATGAGTTTTTTGACCGACTAGAATGGGCGACAGTGAGACGCTTCACGCTTCACTAGCTCATACAGAATATGTATATGACGGACTCTATAGTTTTTTTACTCTGAGGTAAGGGGACTCCCGTACTAACAACGTGTTTTTTAGACGATTTTTACTATACAACAAAAAATAAAAGCTGGTCAAGTGCGTTTCGGACTCGCGCATATTTAATACGTGACTTCTGCGTGACTGAGCGTCCATAACTAAGACGGTATTTTACGGTGGAACGGAACCCTCGGTGCGCAAGTCCGACTCGGACTTGGCTGATTTTTTTTGTGTGCTTTCTATCCAGCTCTATTTGTGCTCTACCCACTTTCATGAAAGAATGAAAAATAAACTGCCCGAGAGACGCAGCTAATCCACCCTGTTATTATTTTATTTTTCATTTTTATGCCTGGCCGCCGACCCTCGGCGGGCTTTTGTTTAATTTAAATTGGTGAATGGCACTGGCTGATAAAATCGCGTTGTAATTTAACCTCGAATTAAAGGCAGATATATCTTTTAACTTAAGGCATATACAACGTGTAACGGTAAAGTGTGATGATAATGAAGGGTGTGTACAAAATCCGCTATCAGCTGATGCAATTTCTATGGGAGGTCAAAAATTTATTCTGTTTCATGAGCTATGTTCCTTGGAAAAAGATCTTCAGTTTTATGGGCAGATTCACACCCTTTATAGGCGGAGAGCGCGCAGTCGGCAACCCTACCTCATCACATACCAAACAGCGACCTATCTAGGCTGATGCACAATGAAATGGTGAGTCTAAAAAACAGGGTTGCCTGGGCGCACCCTGGCACGTTTTTTACAGTCAACAAAAAACTGGTTATTTTTTTTACCACTTCATGTTCCAAGTAAGTATATAGTACATGCATAAGTACTAATTGATATGTACCAAAATAACCAGTGTTGCCTGCCTAAACCTGGTATTTTAAGGAGTTGCAATGCCATTTTTAGGTTATTTCAACTCACTATGTATCATGGTTAAGCAAAACAATCCTGTTGGTTTTCGTACTTCTTAATTAGTACTTTTGCATGCACTATGTGCTTACTTGGTATACGAGTTGATAAAAAAAATAAACAGTTTTTTGTTGACTGTACAAAACGTGCCAGGTTGCGCCTAGGCAACCCTGTTTTTTTAGACTCACCATTTCATTGTGCAGCAGCCTATATAGGTCGCTGTTTGGTATCCGATGAGGTAGGGTTGCCTACTGCGCGCTCTTAGTCTATTAGTATTATCACACCTTTCCGTTACACGCTGCTTCTTCTTCTTCGTGTCAATGTACAAATACCATCACGTTGGATCAAATACTTTCCTCCCAAAACCTTCTATGGCTTTATCTGACGCGTCACGCAGGTCCTCGCCACTGCAGGTGGAGGGGCACAGTGGACAAGAGAGCAAGTGCGCCATGTTCTGATATGGAGCTCCACAGTCACAGTGCCTTAGCAACTGGTCTGCGAAGCGACCTCGCCATGTTTTCTCTGCAGCGGCCAACCTGAGTTCGTAGACGGTTTAGCGACTTCCAGGTTGACCACTGCAGATTGTGTCCAGGTGGCAGAGTTTCTGCAGGTGGGACGTATCCCGATGGGACTGGAAATTTTTCGGCCCAACGTTTTATTTTTAATTTTGGCCATATTTATTATTCGAAAATTGAACTCGCGCACCGAGCGCTCTGTACCGCCATACCATCACCACACTATATATTTAATAGGGCGCCTTTTTTACCTTTTGGGTACGGAACCCTAGAAACGAAGTAACCTACAAGTTAAGACAAATGATGACGTTGTTCTTGAACTTTCGTCATCATCAACATATCAGCCGGAAGACGACCACTGCTGGACATAGACCTTTCCTAAAGATCTCCATGACGGCGGGTCCTGCGGTACTCGTATCCAGCAGCTTCCCGCTTCGTACCTGCCCACGCTACGTGGTCGCCAATCAAGAACCTTTACGTCCCATCGGCCATCGAAGTCTTGAACTTTCATTAAATAAAAATAAGTTAGGAAAAAAATCACTTTACGGCTGCAATTTTCGCCAAAACTATATGTAAACGAGTCGTTTTAGATTGCTGTGCTCAGAGTGAAGTGCTGTTGTTTGTACTTCAAATTGCACTTATAGTCCGATCATTTTGTATGATGAGATGAGACAAAATTTCAACCAAAAAACTCTGTAGGAATAAAATACTGGGGGGTTAGTACTGTAGCCAGAAAGCATTTGCCAAACTAAACCAGATAAATTTTATTTATTTTATTTATATAAATCACATAGACGTTATGTACCTTGGGTTTTGCAAGTGCTTTTTGACTACCCACAGTTCTTCAATTTCGAAAAAGATGACAACAGTTTGATAAGACACTTCACATCCTCACGGCGATGTTCCCAATATTTACCGATGAATGAAAACACATTTATAATATGTCGGTTCCAGTGCTGAAGTACATTGGCAATACTTTTGATAGATGAGCCTCTTATCTTCGTTATCAGTCATATCTCGAGTAGCTACGGACAATAAATACGTAGCGTTATCTACGAGTCGTAGCTGAATTCTACGGAAGCGTAGCTTATCTCCGTTTGAAATGAATGTGAAAGATCACAAATCAAAATGGTATTTATTGATTTATCGAGTTTCGTACCCAAAAGGATGCCAAAGAAATCCTATAACTAAGCCTACGTCACGTCGTCTGTCCGTCCGTCCGTCCTTAAAGGCTATAGCTTAAGAACCTTAAAGCTTTTAAGCTAGCCTAGAATATTTGTTATTATGGCGGGTATGAAAACAAATAATAAGAACGAAGAATAGTAACAAAAATGTGCGAGTCAGGCTCAACAAAATTTGGTACAGTATTTGTGAACAAACCACAACATATGCCTCCGATGCCTGTCTGTCTGTCAGCGGGTTGTATCTCATGAACCGTAGTACGTAGACAGTTGAAATTTTCACGGATTATGTATTTTGCCGTTGCCGCTATAACAACAAATAATAAAAAAACCGGTCAAGTGCGAGTCGGACTCACGCGCCGAGGGTTCCGATATACTTTTTGTATTTTTGGAAGCAATCAAGTCCATTTTTAGGACCGCAAAACTAAATTTGTTTGTAAAGGTTATTTGCAGATTTCTAGAAAACTGTGCAACTTAGAAAGATCGTTTTATTTTTGCTGTAATGTTTACATAAATTTCTGTCAACTGTAATTAATTCAGATTTTTCTTTTCACAAACTTCGGAGATAAGGGGGGAATGGTATTTTTTTTGATAATTTTTATTACAACTTGAAAACTAAGAGACGTAAAAAAATACAAAAATATATTTTAGAATATAAAAGTAAAGCCCTTTCATGTGATAACCCACTCGATGTAGTAGCGACAATTTGAAATTTGGCCCCCCCTATTTTGGCCCCCTTTACATTAATAATCATAATTTTTTCAAAATTATTTCATATGAAATTATGTTGGGCAACTATATTTTGAAACTATTCAAAATTTCAGGTCGATAGCAGTTTGTCTGTCAGGACAGACAGACAGACAAAGTCGCACCATAAGGGTTCCTTTTTTTTACCATTTTGGTATCGGAACCCTAAAAAGTAGACTAAAAACGTGTTAATTTTGCTCAATTTTTGTTTTGGTTCTATCGTAATAACAGGAACACTTACAAATCATCGTCTTCATAAGTCTCTCCCTTTTGACCTCAGGAAACTCAATAAGAGAAGAAAACATAGTGTTGCGCAAGCGCCCCCTATTAGGACATCTTTCGCTAGAAGACAGTACGGGAGATTATCTTGTCACATATACAATCAAATAAATAAGAAACTTGATATATACCCTAAAAATTTATATGACTGTAAGAAAATTGTCACCAACTGGCTCTTACCATTACAATATGATGAAACAGAATCGCTCTTTCTATTTCAAGCCTAAATCTATCTGAAACAATTATTTCCTGATTACATTAATTTGTAATAAATTTGTTATCTCACTAACTGTTCTGAGCACTTCCCCTCTAGCATACTTATGCTCACCCGAGCACACAATCACACATGTACATTCTCATACACATGTACACACACACACACACACACACACACACACACACTCATCCACACACAACTATACATACATCCTCACATACAATCCTACATAAACTTTTACTAACTTCATAAATAGTATAATTTTAAAATTGTTTTTCTTTCTATTTCACTACTGTTTCTCTTTTTTGGTTTATTAATTATTTTTATCTCTTTGGTTGTCCTTATACTTATTATTGTCAAAATCCTGCTGCTCACACTACTCATTTAATGTACTAGGGAAGAGCGGGGCCTCCCAATACAGGTTAAACACTTAAAGGGAGTGTCCTAGTAGTTATAAGATATGCACTGTAAAATCGAAATAAAAACCTATTTTATTTATTTATTTTTATTTTAAACGTGAAAATTGAATATGTATGCACTCATAAGCTATGAAACAACAACAAATAATAAAAATGGTCAAGTGCGTGTCGGCCTCGCGCACTTTTAATACAATTTCGCGTCACTGCAATCCATAACTAAGACAGTATTTTTGCCTAAATGATACGGAACCCTCGGTGCGTGAGTCCGACTCGCACTTGGCCGGTTTTTATTTATTTTCGCGACGAAAAGTACCATATTTAATAAAAATAGTCGTGACAAAGTTACTCAGTCTCAAGGTCGTTCGCGTTGGTATAGCCCTTAAATTATATCTTTGTACACGTGTTTTGAAAATATTATGAATGGGACCGGCGTTGTACAAAGCAGTTTCGTCATAATAGCCGTAATCAAGCCTTGATTATGTTATTCATCATCTTGAGTAACAACGGCGAACCCTTTTGCTTTCAAACGTTATAATGCTGTATTTTACAAAAGGAGGTGTAATTTTCAAATTCTTGGGGTTAATTATAACGCTTACTGCCTCTTAAAGTCAACTTGAGCGAGCAGACCAGACATAGACATAATATTTACACACCAAACTCACTCAAACAACAATTTAATATTATTGTTTTTAAGTAAAGTTTACTATTATTTAATCTGTGCTTTGACTAACAACAATAGGCGATGAATCCTATGCCCTTTACAGAAAACCGTCCACACTGTTCAAACCGTTGAAGATTATCTATATATATAAAAGAAGAAGGTGACTGACTGACTGACTGACTGACTGACATATCAACGCACAGCCCAAACCGCTGGGTCTAGAGATTCCAAATTTGGCATGTAGGTTCTTTATGAGGCCTAGAGGTGCATTAAGAAAGGATTTTACAAAATTCCACCCCTAAAGGGGTAAAATAGGGGATGAAAGATTGTATGAAAGTCCGTCAGTTTTGAAGTTAGGATCTTAAAAATTTGTATTTAGGCTGACGACTAAAAATCAATATTCACGTGTCTCAGGGTTTTTGGAAATTCGGCACCTTTAAGGGTGAAAAGGGGGATGAAGTTGAAAATTCCTTATATTTATAATAAAATCCACATAATTTATTATTTAGGCATTAATGATGTAATTCTATGCAACGTTCATCACTGTTATTGAAATTCCACCCCAAATTCAACCCCTAAAAAAGGGAAATGGGGTGAAAAAGTCTAAAAACCAATATGGGTATCGTTTGTATGGTTTATCGGGTCGCTGATTATGAAAACTACAACAATTTTGAAATCAAACGTGGTGGACGTGAAATACCATCATCCCCCTGGGGATGGAATTGGGGTGCGATAGGTTTGAAATGTCTAAAAATAAATATGGGCGTCGTTTCTATGTTAGGGATAGCGGTTAAATTGGCGTTAGGGGTAGGGATAGGGATAGGGGCAGGGATAAGGAGAGGTAGAGAGGTAGAGGTAGAGAGGTAGAGAGGAAAAGAGGTAGAGAGGTAGAGAGGCAGGGAGGTAGGGAGGAAGAGAGGTAGAGAGGTAGAGATGTAGAGAGGTAGAGAGGCAGAGAGGCAGAGAGGCAGAGAGGCAGAGAGGCAGAGAGGCAGAGAGGAAGAGAGACAGAGAGGCAGAGAGGTAGAGATGTAGAGATGTAGAGAGGTAGAGAGGTAGAAAGGTAGAGAGGTAGAGAGGTAGAGATGTAGAGAGGCAGAGAGGCAGTGAGGCAGAGAGGCAAAGAGGCAGAGAGGCAGAGAGCCAGAGAGACAGACAGGCAGAGAGGCAGAGAGACAGAGAGGTAGAGAGGCAGAGAGGTAGAGAGGTAGAGGTGGAGGCAGATGTGGAGGGAGAGGGAGAAGGAGGGGAAGGGGGAGAGTGAGGGAGAGAGGGAGGGAGAGAGGTAGGGGCAGGGGGAGAGGGGGTAAGGGGAGGGGGAGAGACAGAGGGAGGGGGAGAGGAAGGGGGGAGAGGGAGAGAGAGGGAGAGGTTTTTAGTTTTTCTTAATTACTTCTGCGAATTTTATCTGTTTTGAAATATTACATAAAGGTGTCTCTCATCTCTCTCTTTACATTTGTTAGGATACTGCTGCTAAGTTCCTCTGTTCTGAGTAATTTATGAGTAACGTCTGTATGTATATTATATAAAATTCAGCTGGATCTTAAAATATACTCATTGATTTGTGCAGGGTTAGTCCTGTTTTTCCTTAGTTTAAAATTACCCCGAAATGACGGGTAGGTAAATATCTCATTGCTTCGGAAAACCGGTAACAACAGAAATACGAAATCCACGCGAGCGAAGCCGCGGGCAACAGCTAGTATCTCCATATATGTTATCTCCATGTTTATATTCATTTGCACATACAAC
Organism: Athrips mouffetella; assembly: GCA_947532105.1. Lineage (NCBI taxonomy): Eukaryota > Metazoa > Arthropoda > Insecta > Lepidoptera > Gelechiidae > Athrips > Athrips mouffetella. The sequence continues at coordinate 9,459,100 of OX383973.1, forward strand.
CATACACAAACAATATCTCACTCTAAACGCAAATACCTTCCATCTCCGTTAAATATTCAACGTAAATTTTCATTGTGGTGGAGGCAACGAAGCAGTTGACCCCAACATAAATTTCTCAGGTAGATTTTATTTGACAGGATCATAAAGAATCATGAATGAAATGTTAATTCAAATTATCCAAAAAAAATTACAAAAAAAATTCTTATATAATTTTTTTGGAGTCAAGTTGGATGGTCGCGGATTTTTAAAATCAAAGAGCAAAAGCTTTTAGTATATCATATGGTAGATAGGTACGGAACCCTTAGAGCGCGAGTCCGACTTGCACTTGGCCGGTTTTTTTAGATTATGTCAACTCACGAGTATCGTGGTTGAGCAAAGCAGCCCTGTTGGTTGTGCTACTTCTTAATTAGTACTTTTGCATGCACTATGTGCTTACTTGGTATACGATTTCAATAAAAAAATAAACAATTTTTATTGACTGTAGAAAATGTGCCAGGTTAAATAATAAAACAGGGTTGCCTGGGAGCACCCAGGCAACCCTGTTTTTTTAGACTCAACATTTCATCGTGCAGCAGCCTAGATAGGTCGCTGTTTGGTATCCGATGAGGCAGGGTTGCCAACTGCCCGCTCTTAGTCTACAAAGAAAATAAAATTACTTACTGGACTTTAGGCGCAAACCCAATTAAAATTCACATTGTGTAACGAAAAGTTATTTTAAAACCGCATCAGTTTAGCGTCAACATGTATCTAAGCTTTGAGACTTAACTTCGAGGAATTTGTGGTTTAGCTCCCTACGTGCGACTCGAGACCGACTTTGTTTACCCGCCTTGGAAAATACGCTGCAAAACCGCAACTCGTGCTCACAGAATATTGCAGAAATCGTCGCGCAAACAGAAAATGTTTACTTTTCGGTTTCTAACAGATATTGAAAATTATTAGCCCTAGTTATATTCTATCTATACTATCAAAAGAGTAATATTTGTATGTAAATTTGTATATATCTATATTTGTAATCACCATTACCATTTGGTTTACCATTTAGCTATAAACCTAGTTTAACTGTATCTTCTATCTCTTTGTTTAATGTGTAATCTATCATAAATAAATAAAATAAATCGGTTTCTCGAAAACGGCTCTAAAGATTTTGATGTTTACTTTACGGGGGTTTTCGGGGGCGAAAAATTGATCTTGTGACTGGGAAAATTCTTTTTCTCCATTTTTAAGCATTTCTTGAAAACAGCGCGTTTCAGAAACCCTACAGTGCCATCTGTTGGAGGCTTTGGTTAAGATTATACAGAGCGAAGCTTGGTCACCCAGGTTCTCTATTCTAATAGAACTTTGTGAGGTAGTTTAGTTTATTTGTATGAACGTGGAAACAGCTAGTATGTACGAATGTTTATGTATCTAATTAATATATGAACGGAGCTACGAGTACTTATGTCGGAGATTGACGAAGTCGCGGGCAACTGAATCCTATACTATTAAACGAGCAATATTTATATATATATTTGTAATCGAATTCTCGAAAACAACTCTAACGATTTCGATGAAATTTAGTATACAAATTTTAATATAAAAAGTATAAAAATTTTGGGGGCAAAAAATCGATCTAGCTAGGTCTCATGTATGAGAAAATTCATTTTCACCGTCTTTTTTAATATTTCTTAACGCGTTTTAGTGCGTTTAAGAAACTTACAGCGCCATCTGTTGTTGAGCAGCATAGCTAGCTCACCCGATAATATTTTAATTATACAGAGCATAGCTATCAGTGAAGTTCAGCGAGTTTGATTAACGAACTGGTTTTATGTAAGTAATACCAAAATTGAGAAACCTAACCATATTACTTGTAATTTTCCTTTCGTTAAAACAGAAAATAAATTCTAACAGCTACGTAACAGGAGACACTAACAACATTTCTTTTTGTCCTTTGGGCAGTGACTTGATAAGACTTCCAATGCTAATTGGGTTGCGAACACAGACGCACGGGGAAATAAGAATGGAGGGAAAATGGCCTTGCCTTTTACTGGGATGTGTTTATGTTTATATGCCTAGGATAAAATAAAATTTAGTTAGAGAGAGTTGTAGTATTATGAGTTTATTTAATTTATAGGACGGTCGTGTTGTTTTTTTCTCAAACACCCTAATATAAAGTAAGGGCATAGGTAAGGGTTAACGGTTTCACGAAAACGGCTATAACGATTTTTTGAGGGTCTTTGGGGGCGAAAATCGACGTAGTGTCATGTCTGGGAAAATTAGTTTTCTCCGTTTAAAAATTATATTTCTTCGGAAAGAGAAAACAGAACGTTTCAGGAACCTACAGTGTTGCTGGTGGTGAGTAGCATAGCTTGCTCACCCGGTTGTATTATAATGTTAAGGCTTTTATAATAATATTTATTTTTAATTGTTATTAATATTATTTTTTATTTACGTTCTGAGAGTTTATAAGGACCTATTATTAAAATTTTTACAACCCCGAAAATCACCCGTAGATGAATAAATTTGTAGTTTTTCTACTCTATACAAGATGGTGCTGTATGTGATGCACAAAAATTGCGCGTTTCAGAAACCCTACAGTGCCGTTTTTTGGGCTACAGAGCAAAGCTTGGTCGCCCAGGTACTCTTAACTAAATTCGCATACAAAAGCTATAGGTACTTAGATGACAACAGAGATGACGGCTTAGTACCTGGACGTGGCCTATCTGCTTGTGTCTTTTTATTGTCAATGGCCTTGCTCTTGACCTCGATCTACCCCTGAGGATAGAGATGAGGTCGACGATGGAACAAGCTTGCCCAGAAGAAGCCTATTCACTTCCGACTTTAATTGGTTCGGGTAGTTATATTAAAAAGTCAGGAAGAAGCCTGCACGATTTATGGCACGTCATTGAATGTATAGTTTGCTTTTCGTTTCAAGAGTCGAAATTAATGAGAGTACAATCCTGAAACATATGTGTTCTATTCCCAGGAATCCGTATGCTGGATCAGCCGTACATGACGGACCTGATAGAAGCCAACTCGATGGGCCACGAGCCGCACAAGATCCACATCTACAGCGCTTCCTGGGGCCCTACGGACGACGGTCGAACGGTGGATGGACCGCGCAACGCTACCATGCGGGCCATCGTCAGAGGTGTCAATGAGGTAACTTTTCGACTTTTTTATAAGCGGATTTTGAGAAGAAGAAAGGGCGTCCGTGTAATTCCGGATATAAATAGCACTATCCAATATCTTCTTAAGGCCTTAATAGCGCTCAGTGTTACTTGATCAAATTAAAAATTCACTCTAATCGTATGTGCACGCTAAGATGTCACGCGCTTACAGTTTTTGGTCGGATGAAAAGTGCAAAAAACTCGGTTTTTTGCACTTTTCATTAGTATTATGTGGAATAAAAATAAAACATTCAAGTGAAAATATTGATATAATAGATACCTTTTTTGTATGTAAAAACTAACTAGTGAACTTTTGCGGTTTTGGAGAAATTTTGCAAATTATCACAAAAACAGGTGCTGCTGGGAATTTTTTTCCTAAAACGTGGTTAACAAAAATACAATTCTGTTCAAGTAAAAACCTTTATAAAATCTTGATATATCGCCCTGTATTTTTTTCAATGGTTTTGATGGCCATTTATTTTAATATTTCAACGTAAAGTTAGGCATTTGACCGCTATTAGCGCCTTAACCTTGAACCGGAGAATGGGCAGCATCGTTATTCCACGTATCGCACTGGACTGCACTGTTCACTCGTGACAACGGCAACGCTCATCATCATATTGTGCGAGCTGGAAGATCAATGGATTTACCTCACAATCCCTGGTGACAGAGTTGTTGGGCCGAGAGAAAATAGTTGGTGCATACCTAAGTTAAAATAAAAATAAGTAAACTTTTAATAAATTAATAAACAGTTGATAAACATAAACCACAAAGTAAATGTTCTATAAAGAATAAACATTAAAATAAAAATAGTTTTAACAAAAACTACGCACCTCCTTCAAATTTTGCAAGGTGTCTGTCTATTAGCACTAAAAAGTATAAAATAACCATAGTGGTTAACAATAAGTAACTAAGTTAAGTAATAGAAAATAACCAAGCCTGTTTTTTATTTCAATTATAAATTTATAGGTACATTACAACAGTACATTTTAGAGTCGGTGCCAGCCAAGTATAAAAGTAGTATTTTGATGAAAATGTATTTTTAACACTAAACTATTTGAAATACTAAATAGAAAATACGTTATAATGAACTAATTCAAATACACAATTTTTACAAACCAGAAGGTAAGGGGTTCTTAGGAAATGAGGCACAGATGAACCTATCCAACATTTTATTGAAATAACACCACATTTGATGACAAACCGAACTTCTATTAAATTAACACAACAAGGACAATATTCAGGAAACCTAAAAGGGCTAGATACGACCTAGGTACAACGGCTAACTATAACGCTCCTAAGAGGTCCGATCGTGTTGATGTTCGAGCAGCGAGTGAGAGGCCCATCGGGTGTCCAGCCCGCTTATATAGGCGATGGGTTGGTGTTGCCAGCGCAGCGTGGTGGTTGTAGCTAACACGGCCTCTCCTGACATGCCAGCGTCCACGATGGCTTTTGAACATGACCAAGCCACGTCACTTGAAGTAGCTGTCCTGGCATCATCTCTTCATTGTCATCAGAACCTGCAGAAGAAAGGCTCTGAACATCAAGAAATAAAAATAACCTGAACCTGTCTTTCTTCTATGCAATCCAGTCAAAACAAAGAAATCAGAAAATTAGTCAGTCAGTTTCGAAACTGACAAATCATCATCACACTGTACAGCATACATAATATGTGTATGCTTTTACGCATAGGTTGTACAAAGAATTAGCGAATAACGTGAAGTTTGAATTCGCTTTCTCAGTCATCTCAGCTGTACCAGACTTGATCTTATGTTTTGTAATTCTAATAAGTACTTGGGTACTTGCACTAGATACGACCTATTACTGTTTTGCGATTAGTCACATCGCAACACGTGATGATGTAATAAAATAATTGGTTTGGTCTCACCAAGTTTCTTGATACGTGTGCAGAACACAAGGAAACGTCTTGCGCCCGGTTGAAGCGCAGGACGAAGAGTGTATGCGACGGCTGCGGCTGGTGGTGGGAGCCGGTCCTGTGGCGCCCTGCTGCAGCACCTCCCGCGCGCTCTACCCGGCGGCACCGCACCAAACGATGACGCAGCGGGAATGAAACAGCCCGACCGCGGGTCACTCCCGAAGCAGTCAGTTCCGGGTTCGCTATGGCACTCAATCCACATAATGGAACTCTTCATCAGTATCTGAGGACATGAATGACAACACAGAATTCGATGCAAATTAGTACACAACTGTTAAGTCTCCGAAATAGTAAGCTAACAAGTAGTCTTAGTTTGTTTATTACGTTATTGAACCAGTATGATAACAAGAGTGCACTTTTGCTACCATAGTAGTTGCTCTATTGAGGACATCTGTCGGTACTTATCAACATAATAAAATTTCAGACAAATAACTCGAGATGAACGACGCATTATCTTTTCAAAGAGATTTTGCAAAATTACGTTAAGAGATGGGAAGCTATGAAACCCCATATGATAAATTTCCGGACTTTTATCATACGTAGTCCCATGAAAAGGAGCAGCTTGAAAGGAGATTTTCACACCAGTAGTACCCTTACAAATCCATGGATAGGTCATTACCATTTCCATCCATGATTTTGTAAGCAACATCGTTGGAAGCACAGGGGCTACCCGCCTTCAAAAACCAGATCGTTGGAAGCACAGGGGTTACCCGCCTTCAGATATCAGAGGCCCAAAGTTCTGCTTGATATCAGACTCAAGCCGTTAAAGTCGTGGGCACAGTGGCCGTAGGCTTTAACAACCCGAAAACAGACAAACCAGTGGCACAATGGACGTAGGCTTATTAAACGACAACCCGGTGACACAAGCCATAGACATTGTCCAGACAAACCATAAGCAAGGTGGACGTAAGCCACAGCACCAGATGTTCCAGCTCGTAGCGGTGGTGGGGAAGCACGCACGTAACCTTGTACGGGCAGCACACGCCAGAATCCAACTTGCCGGTACTCTGCGAAGCCTTGGACAGGAAGACCCATCCCGATACATAAGTTGTCGCCAGCCACTCAGCCAGCCGAAAAGCTTTGGACAGGAAGACCCATCCCGATAGATCAGGTGTCGCCAGCCACTCAGCCAGCCGAAACACACATAAAACATAAAAACAAAAGCACAATGTAAGACTGTAAACAGGTAGAAAAGTAGATCTATAATTCTACGCACAATTAACAGGAACGCTTATAGCTTCAAAACTTTGCCTTTGCATAGGAACCATGAATAGTCACAAACGTCAGCACTTAACTGCTCGGCCGTACCTGACCATTTCTGTTTTAGTTATAGTTTTGCTCCTTAAAAGATTAACTACATAAGCGATGTGTTATAACCTTCTACATAACTCGTTCCGTGAATTTTAACACAGATTTTGCCACGCCACGACGACAACATCATGGCATAAAAATATCCAAGTCGGATACATAATTTGTAAAACCTTACCGACTTCATAGCTTTGTGTTCCTCATTGGAGTCACCATCATTTCCAAACACATACAATGTTGATCTCTGATGTTAGTGGCAGTTTGTCATATTCACTCTCCTGGATCATCCCACTTCTGCTAGAACCAGCTCAACATCCCCATCATATTTGATTCTAGCAGAATACCTTCAGATAGCTTCTAAAACAGACTAAAATAAGAACTTTAGTAAAAAAAAACAAAGCGGAGAGCATCCAGTCTTGCAGAAATAAACAGAAACAGTGTTGGTATCTTCTGAAAACTAATTTACGACTGCTTTTGCATTATTTTGGTAGCGCATCTACACAAAAATTACCAACTTGAAACTATCGTTGTAGGTAGGTACTATTCTTATTTTTTTATTAGGGATCTACTACCTAACCTTAACAGTGCCAGTAGCCAAAGTCTCGCCATACCTTCCGAAGCACAGAAAATGTTCGATATGTCTTAGCACTTACGGTCACACTTTGGTACTTGTTTCCCACTTTTGTGATGGATTTAACGAAAGACAACAACTTACGGACTTAGTTCACGTCCTTTTCTCATTGATATAAAAACAACAAGTGGGTAGGCAATAATGAGGACTCTTTTGCTTGTTAGCAAAAACTGGCTTACCTTTAAACAAATGGATACCTACTTACTTAGGGTCGAATTGATAAATCCCGCTTAAGTGTAAGATTTTCCTTAAGGGGTATCTTGAGGTGTTGCATTAATTAATAAACAGAAATTGAGTAGCTGTCCTCGGAGCAATTATCACTCGAGTGTTAAAAACACACTCACTAATTTATAAACGAAACTTAACTCAAAACGCAGACATAAATTATTTTTGCTCTTTTGACGTTTGACTCAAAGACGGACACTTGAGATTGATATTTGGATAGTAGTTTATTAATTAGCAAGATCTTCAGATGCTAATTGCATCTTGATAATTAAGTCAGCTGACATAGTCTTGGGGAAGATTTTGAGAGAGATTTATCAATACGGGCCTTAGTTACCAATCTATTTTTGGCGTACGAATGTAACCTTACTCAAATTCACGCATAACCCCATCGTTTTGCGGCCACCACAATACATCTACTTGATCTTCTCCAAGTCAGCAGGTCCAGCGAGACATCTCGTGTCGCTCCACGTAATCTCAAAGGAAAGTCGGTACCATACCCACATACTCCGGTTCACCCGTGATCTTGCCGCGGTGTCGAAATATCGAAAGTTCAATTTACTGCTACAACAATAAAATCACTGCGTGTCGACGACTATCGCCAATGACCAGCCGACAATTACAAACAAAGCAAGAATGGCTACTAGCAGATATTGGCCCATCTTGCTTGATGTTGACTCACACTAGCTCGAAGAAACTTTACTGCTCGCTCGTCGAATGTCTCTAACGACACTAATAAATCGATACTAAAATACAAACAACAATTTTTACTTTACACCAACAATAAGTTGACTAGACACAGAGATAATCTGCGGCTAAACACCATTTTTCACTCGTTTTGTTGAATCAGGAAGTCCTTTCATTAACTGAACAACGCTACAAAGTCATCCGTGAAAATAACACTTTCTGTCCATTTTGTTGCTATGAGGCTATTCCACGAAAGGAGGAACAAAACTCAACCTATGCTGTTCTCCACTTAATAAAAACTTTGCCGATTACGGAAAAAATACCCACAATGGTGCACAAACAATCAACGTCACCTTCTTGTAACCTCGATAACCTGATAAACCCAAAGGTTAAACCACTAACAACTCCATCTCGATTACGACGTGTCAAAACTACCTTCAAATTAAAAACGAAACTGTTTACTTGGGTTGTGTAGAAAGGAATGAGACTTTTTTCTCACCACACCACCTATTGAACACATAGTCATCCGAAAATATCAACCTTCCTGTACAAACAAGGTTTGCTCACAACAACGTTCAATTACGTGACGATTTTCTCAGCCTATCTTCTAAAACATTCGTGGAATCGCGTTCCCGGCTGCCAAGTAAAGTTGGTGGTAACAACTTGACAACAAAACCTGTATGAACCGAACTAGCCCAACGATACAAAGGTACAAACAGCCGAAACTAGAATCACTAGAAATCAATGTGTTACTACCGACATCCGGCCAATTGTCTTGCATTCTATTTTGCGGGTTGACGCAAAAAGAACATGTGAAATTATCTCAACTTGCTTAAGAAAACTTTGAAGAAAAATTATAAGTCAACCTTCATTCCTAAGTATACTCATCAAACAAAATATTGGGTTCTAAAATAACCGCCGTTGCGACGCCAACTATATGAAAAATCACGATGTCTTCGAATGTCTTGTGGATCGTCTAAGTGACAAAAAGAAATGAAATATACTGATACTGAGCGGAAGCAATCGCTGTGTATAGCCACAAATGTTGAAAAACACCATAATTACGTGGCCTATCAGACGAAGATATGATCGCAGGAATGCCGTTGACGCAGGGAATAGTCGCGATTTGTCGATCTATATGCACGGTCAGACTTGTAGAACAATAAACACCACTTACCTTCCAATCAACACATTAGAAAACACGAAAAACTGAACAAAATGGATGGAACACGAGCAAAGACGCGTGACGATTCATATCGCACTTCTGATTTTACAAACCAGAAGGTAAGGGGTTCTTAGGAAATGAGGCACAGATGAACCTATCCAACATTTTATTGAAATAACACCACATTTGATGACAAACCGAACTTCTATTAAATTAACACAACAAGGACAATATTCAGGAAACCTAAAAGGGCTAGATACGACCTAGGTACAACGGCTAACTATAACGCTCCTAAGAGGTCCGATCGTGTTGATGTTCGAGCAGCGAGTGAGAGGCCCATCGGGTGTCCAGCCCGCTTATATAGGCGATGGGTTGGTGTTGCCAGCGCAGCGTGGTGGTTGTAGCTAACACAATATATTTTAGATGGGTATTTGAAATATAAATTCAAATAGAAAAGACGTATTCATGCTGGCTGCTAAAAATAAAATTTTCGACGAAAATGAGCTCGGCCTTTCTGTCTCTCCTTTCCACCCACCCCACCTGGCCAAAAAATAATAAAATAGATAATCAACTAAGACGGCTCTATAAATATCCCTTTGAAGGTTTTCTGCGAATAAATAATATGAACTAAGTATTATTTACTCGTTTACTTGAAAGGGGTCGTTCAGTGCGTGGGAGAAAATGATTAGAGATGATAAAATATTCATAGGTCAGCCGCCGTCTCGAAATTTGCACTTTGAAGGTGTGAATGCGTGACGTTATTGCGATGCCTTATGTTGTTATTTTATACATGAAATAAGGGTTGATTTTTACTGTCAAAGATTTATTAATCAATATTTAGTCAAGTACATTTTTCGAAAATTAATTAACAATTTTCAGTCAAATAACCCGCCCCTTGTCATCCCTGGTGCAAAGGTGCCCATGATACTAGCGGCATTGCCTCTTTGAATCGAAATGGATAGCCTTTGAATCAGGTATGACCCGGAGCGGGGGGGGGTCCAAACCCTTATTTCTAAGTCGCCGGCCCACCTCGGCGACAAATTTTTTAGCCTCACTGCCCCAATAGCCCGCGGTCTCCAAATTTTTACTTAAGCACAGAATAAAGTAATAGTACTATCATACAGAACGGACACTCTCCGCCCCCCGCCCGCAGTCCACCCCGCACCCCCGCGCGCACCCGCCCGCACTATTCTCGTGGTCCTTCTGAGGGTCTTTTGTATTGAATATGCGGGCCTAAGCGACCTTCAAATTTCAAATTCGGTATTGTCTGGGGTGTGACTTAAGTCTAGTATGTTACTCAGAATAACAATCTGAACAGCTTTTAAAAAAAAACATGAGCCGAAAGAGAAATAAAATTTTTAGCTGAATATTTTTATGAGAAATCTTTAAAAAATCTCGTTATTCGACCCATGTTTCTAGAGGAAAGTTGTTCAGTTTTATTCAAGTCGTTCAAAGCTAGAGTTCACTATAAGAAGTCGAAAAATAACCTTCAGTGTATACTAAAATAAACTCGCTACATAATGAGTATTTTGACATAAAAACTGAGTAAAAATGGTAACAAATAAACCATCTCCGACGAAACTAGATACTTACAGGACGAAGTTAATTTCCCTCGGGAACTTTACGTACGTCATATTTTAGGTTTGTTACATAATCCCATTGTGTGATATCGGTCACACACACCACACAGAGTCATACACTAGTTAAGATAATTGAAAAACCATCGTAACATCCCATAATACGTCCACTACAGGACAGGGTGCTCCCACCAGAATTCCAGCTGTTGCTTGAACAATATGGAGGGGAAGTACCATAGTCACCACGCTTATCAGCGTTACGGGTGGCACCATGGACCGCGGTTGTTTTGAAAAACCATCTTTGTAATTTTTTTATGGAGAATTTTAGGTATAACTCAATTTTCAGCAGGTATTAAAACATTTGTATTTTTTTAGGCTTTACAAATGCAAATTTGATATATTTTTAAGGATGAATGGGAAGACATTAAGCTTATACTCGTAGCTACCTATATAATTTTCGAAAAATATCACCAGTAGGTACAAAAATTTTTAAAAATCGGTTTTTGAACCTTTAATTTTAGAAATCAAACTAAAATACTCGTACAAGCAATATTTAATGCGTAGATTGATAACCTCTTAATGAACTGTCAAATGTAAAACAAATAATTAAATACCTGAAATTATAGCAGTTATGATCCCATTAATCTGTAAGAAAATTTCGCCAGTTTCATAGGGATAATGTCCCAATAGTAAGGAATATACCTTCTACTCTCTAGTTAGGCGAATTCCCTTTTAAAATTAACTGAATAATAAATTATTTTAGGATACTAATCTCTCAAAACTGTGTACTTAAAGACAGTCACTATCCAGTTAAGCACTCTCCCAGGTGACTTTTTTATGATGCGACATAAATCCAATTGATTTTAAAAAATTTACCCACCTCATCTTCTTATTCAATGAAAGTACCCAAAATCTTCAGTAGGCCCTCTTATTTCAAACGTTATTTAACGTAAAAGAATTCTATTTTCGAAAAGAACTTTTCGCCTTTCATCTTCAAATCCCGTCGAATTAGAGTCCGTTTTCTGTCCGACATGGCATCCTGTTTCTACTCAATCGGGGGTTGCGTATTTACTGGGGTTTGCCTAAACCCCCCAACCACCCATACACACCCGCCAGACGTCTGCCAAATTGCGTGATTGGCAGGTTTGAATACAGAACACGATATTGGTTATTATTGGAATAGAATCTAGTTGATATATTTTCCAATAAATGTTGTGGTCTTTTTCTTGCCATCGGTTTTACGAAATACGTTCACGCAGAAGAACAAAGTGACGTGCATAGTTTTTTTTAGGGCTAGTTCTTATTGAAAGTGTCCTTAAAATCTACATTTCTACAGATTTTTCTGTTCTCTACTTGTATTTTTCCTGAATAGGTGCGCCGCGTCATATCTAAGTAAATATATTTGAGTGGGTAGTCCTCTGGGGTAGTCTATATACTACCACTACCTAGACTATGTTACATACATATATACATAAAATCACGCCTCTTTCCCTTCGGGTTAGGCAGAGACCATCAGACCACCTGCTACGATCTTGACATACTTCCCTCGCTTCTTCTACTTTCATCAACCCTTTTTTTTTCAACCCTGTTTAGGGTACTTTTAACCTGACCTTTATTTAGAACATCTTGAATTTGGTAATAGAATGTTTTCCGAGGCCTTCGCCTTCTAAAGTCTGACAATTGTTAGATGAAGGTTAACTCATATTTAGTAGATACATACGACTTTGTCCAGTCTACTTATCCCTAAGCTTACAATAAAGTTAGTTACATAATTCTATGTTTGTTCATATCAGTACCAACACAACTGTAATTGAGTATTTGTAGCAGCCATATTTGAGGTAACATCAATATTTTCTCCGACACTCACCTTAATGGAAATTCTATCGGTACCTATCTCATCTCTATTCTACTTCGGTGGTAATTTACTTAGAGTGTTTGAGAAGCTTTATCTGATTTTATAAGTGGTAGTATAGTCTTTTTCGAAAAAGTTTATTTGAATAAGAGAAGGCAATGTAGAATTTTCGTAGCGATCTTCTACGGAGCAGCGTAGCAAGCGGTTATAGTTTTTAGGGTTCCGTGCCCAAAGGGTGACAATCGGGACTATATTACTATGCCTTCGATGTGTGTCTGTCTGTTTGTCAGCGGGCTGTATCTCATGAACCGTAATAGGTACCTAGACAATTGAAATTTTCACAGATTATGTATTCCTGTTGCCGCTATAAAAAAAAATAACCGGCCAAGTGCGTGAGTTTTAGCTCTATCTTAATAACGGGAACACTTACAAGCGTGTCTATCACTATAAAGCATAGAATATGCACTCATAAGCTATAGAATAGCAACATATAATAAAAACTGGTCAGGTGCGTGTCGGACTCGTGCATTCTGCGTGACTGCGCGTCCAGTGGTACGGAACCCTCGATGCGGAGTCCAACTTGCACTTGGCCGGTTTTTTGTTTTTATTTTTAACGATTAAGTGCTCTGGTTTGAAAACTGCGGTAGATTCAAATCAAATAGCTAAAGCAGAATACATTTTAAAGTAATTTTTGTGAATCAAATCAAGTATGGTTTATTCATTAAAATTTCTTTATGAAATCAGCTAAACTGCATCGCTTCACAAACAAAGTGGCGCCATGGTGGAAAAAAAGAACCCACACGCTCTTTTATTATACAGGGTTGATACAATAAACATAAGACAATTGGAATTTTGAATTAGCCTGTTAGAACCGTAGCAATATGCCGTGGATTTTTCTCTTCTAGATAATCGATATTTTATAATAACCTTTCTTATGCATACAATGTTTGCTTGATAACGGTTTTGAATTCATCTAACGGTAAACTTTCAATGTCAGTGGAAGAATATTATAGAAGCGGATACATTTTTCCGTATAAAAGAAACAAGCATAAATAGTAGATTTTACAACAAGTGCACAAAACGAACCATTATGCCGAGACTTTTAGCAGCCCGAGCCGAAGGCGAGGGCTTATACAGGGTGTTAATTTGATTGCGTGCCATAGCTCAGGGGCGGGATCAGTATCAGTAACTGAACAACTTTTCCCAAGGAACATAGGTCGAAATATGAAAAACCAAATTTGACCTTCCATACAAAATGCGCTATCAGCTGATGCAGTTTCTATGGGAGGTTAAAAATTCATTTTCGTATTTCGACCTATGTTCCTTGGGAAAATTTGTTCAGTTACTGATACTGATCCCGCCCCTGAGCTATGGCACGCAATCAAATTAACACCCTGTAGTAATGTCGAGGATAAAATGGTTTTGTGGACGAGTTATAAACTCTGCTTTTCACTTTGATTGCGAGGAAATAAAACGTAAAAGTACTCTCTAAATGTAACTGAAGAATGAGTTGTTCTGCTTTAGTGAAGAATATGTTGAGGCGCGCGCGGCGCGAGGGGGTGCAGTAGGCCCGCGCGCAGGGCGTACACCACCGCGATTACTTTTTTGCCCTAGTGCACAAAATTCGATTTTGTGCAGCCTATATCCTGCACAAAGAAGCACTTTCAGAGCATGAGAAGAGAAAATGTTATTTCTTGCTAGATCATAAATTAAGTTGGACTGGCCACTAACTTTACTTAAGTACCTACGATATGTGTTTTCTTGCGTAGTAAGTGCGCTATGTACCGAATGGTGCTCACCTCGAAGCTAGTTATAGGTACTCTGGCAAGTACCTACACTAATTTAGAAAATTATATGTATGTGAGTATAAGTTCGTACAGACGTCATCGAATAACGAATATGAAAAGTGTTTTAGATACCAGTGATTTAATTTAATTTGTTTATTGCACACTTAAAGAAATCACGATGAACGATACATACACAAAGATGACACAACAGATGCTGCTAATTTCAATAAAGAAATATCTTCTAGATGACCTTTCCAAGTGAGATAGGATTGAATAAGGCAGATAGACCGTGCACAATGCAACGATATAGATAAAAGTTATAGTTAATACTACCTTAAATAATTCATAATCATAAGTACGGTCAACCGCTCGTCGGTAGAAACTTTTTCAACTCTTTAACCACGCCATAAGGTTTAAAAGTGTTTCTACTGATGTGCTGTTCAGTGTACATTCACCGGCACCGAATTTGCGCTAGGTACTTGAAATTCTTATTTGTTTTTAACTGCTTTTAGCTCTACTTAATAATGTTAAGGTATAACTTTAATTCACCATTTGAAAAGTGATGAAATTTAATATTGTGTGCTGTATTTTACAGCACGTATATAAAAAATATACGTGAAATATAAATTATTGAACATTTTTCTTCACTGCAGAAATTCTAAACTAACCAACCAACTAGTGTTAACTTCTTTTGCTTTAAAAGTGGATTCTATGTCGTCTCTTATAGACTTAATCAAGATCTCTATCGTTTCTTGGGAAACTTGTACTATTCTGCAATAACGCACTATATTTATTTTTACGTCTCGTTTAAGGAATCAAATGACTGCCAATAAAGAGGTCTTTAAACATGGTTAGATTATAATTACGTGCTAGAGAATATTCGCATTTGAATTTTTTTGGAGTGGTTAAATTCCATACTTTACAATTATGACCATGTTTTTAAACTACGGTATTTTCTTTTGTGGGGTTCCAAACCGAAATGGCAAAAACGGCACCCATGGTGTAACTTCGTCTGTCTGTCTGTCACGCCTGTTTATAATTAGCTGCGATCTGAACACCGATGGCAACAGAACTGCCTTATTAAGGGGCTGTTAAGAGCTGAATTACCTTCCTTTCTAACAAAGGGCAGAATACGCGTGCTAGAGCGGAGCGGATTCGCGCTGTTTTACGTTTTTCGCTCATTTTTGCATTTTTCTCAAAATCTTTACCCATAATATTAATTATCAAATAACTATATTATTATGCATAATGTATTGTATAATGTGTAAAAGTTTTGGCATCATAGATTAATGGGTACTTAAGAGAAACGGTTTAAAAGCAAAAAGCAGAGGTAACTTTAGATTTTTTTTATGGCGTACAAAATATATTTAATCGTGTTTCGGAGTCGGCCACATTCTTAGAAAGATGCTTAATTATCACATACATTTTTTTCACGGCCAAATATTCATCACTTTTCGTTAAAAACCTGCTCTAGGTAAGCGTATTTAGCTCTTATCAGCCCTGTAAGTAAACAAGTTATTTATCGGGCAACTTCCAGCTGTTTAGCTCGAGGTGTTTACCAGAAGTTCTCGAAAGCGGCTCACTTCCCGTTTGCCGAGGGGCGGGCAGGAAATGAAGTCCGAGCGGAAGTGATTAGCTGTAGGGAGTTGTTAATTGTCATGTTATTTAGAAAGCAAGTTCATCAAACGCAAAACCTTATCGCTGGGGAAAATAAATATAATGTACTCTGACTTATCTGTAGATCTGTTGGAGGCCACTGACAATGCTTGCCGGTGGTCTGGCACGTGGCGACATATTGGTACAATGAGAAAAAGAAGTTGTTAACTGACTAAATTAGATTGATGCGTTCAAATTGAGTAGAAAGTGAAAATTTATTAAGTGAAACGCAATCTAATGGAGTAGAAATATAGGAGTGAAGTGAAAGCAGAATTTTAATTGTAAGCAAAAATGAGCAGTGGTGCTATGGCGGATTTTCTTGCGATAGTACAGTTATCTAAGGATCGGTTATTGTAGTGAACCCTGGCGTTTGTCTTACAGACGTAACGGCACCTATTAGATATTGGCGTTTTTTAGGGTTCCGTATTCGAAGGGTGAAAAAGCGGGACCCTATTAATATGCCTCCAAGTCCGTCTGTCTGTCTGTCAGCGGGCTGAACCGTAATAGGCACACAGTTGAAATTTTCAGATTATGTATTTCTGTTGCCGCTATAACAACATATAAATAAAGAAAATAAGGGTGCTTCCCTACTACAAATACGCTTTTTAGGCAATACTTTGCTCCATTTTTGTTTTTGCTCTATCGTGAAAACGGGAGGACTTACTAGCGTGAAAATTGGTGTGTTTCTAGGCATAAGCTATAAAAAATAATAGCAAATAATAAAAACTGGTCAAGTGCGAGTCGTATTTGCAAGCTTTTAATATACTGCTGCGCGACTACTCGTCCCGGAATAAAACGGTATTTTTTTCCTTAATAGTACGGAACCTACGATGCTCGAGTCCGACTCGCACTTGGCTAGTTTATTTATGCAGTAACATTGTTATAAAACATATACCCAAGTGTGTAATAGCTAATAGGTGCCGGTTTTGGTCCCTATTTGCAGGGTCGCAACGGTTTGGGCAACATTTACGTGTGGGCGAGCGGGGACGGCGGCGAGGACGACGACTGCAACTGTGACGGGTACGCAGCTTCCATGTGGACTGTCTCCATCAACAGGTAAGACTCCATGTCTTTATCTACATAAGATTTAGAACAATAGGTACCTTCTTATTTCTCTTTAAACTTATTTAGGTATATTTTATCTAAAGGATCGCCATTAGGAAATTAGGTAAATTAACTCTTATATTTTCAACCTAAGGTAGCTGGGGGTTGGAGGCTACTGCCTTCGTGAAGGAGATTGGCTGTCGACTCCGAGAGAAGGGGTACGATGCTCGCTCCGGATCCTACCTGGCGTAAAGGTTGTCCATTGCCATCCTACGTGGCAACGCGGCGAGTGCCATGGGCACCTTTGCGTCCGGTACGATTCGGGGAGGGCTTTTTGACTAAGTAGAAGTCCAGTGTGGGGACTTTATATTTGATATCTTTTTTAATACTTTAATTTAATATTTTTGATAAAAAATATCCAGTCAGGAAGACAACCATTCCAGGATTAATATTATAGAAAATTTTAATAAACTCAATGGAACCAATTTTGTGTAAATCACATATTTACGATTTGGTGGTACAGGAACACCTCTTATATGAAATTACACAGATCAATAGATACTGGCTCAAGATGTCTTACATGGAGATGCTTCTTCAAAAACTTCATTAAATGCACTGCTTGATGAGACAGCAACAACATGCTTAAATTAATATTGAGCAAACACATATTTCATAAGGTCTACTTTATCTCCTCGAAGATTATGATAACAAAATAATCAGGCTGATGACTAGGTATATTAAAAAGTGGTGTTTGTATCAGGTTCTGGCATCATGGTTGTAATGCCTTTCCACCGTAGTTGTGCTAAAGTAGGGCCAACGTATAAGAAGTCCGTTTTAACATTTCCTTAACACCAACGCACAGGGTTCATTTTTCCTTGCAGGTTATAACTTTCATACGTTTGACAGCTGTCAAAATGTACCTTTTAAGTTGGCTTTATTTTAGGTGGCTAACTTAGGAGCTGAACATTTTTCAACCATGAGGATGGTTGGCTCCATTTTTAAACGGCGCTCTACGCTAGGAAAATGGAGCAATCCTATTGATTGGCTGATTGGAGGTTTTTCAACTCAAAGTGTAGCTAAGCACAGCTTTAAGGCAAGGCTCCCTTAATAGGTATCCAAAGGAGGCGGCGGTTTCACGTAGACATTTGACGCTCATGAGGGACAAGAATGCCCGCCAAATTTGTGCCCTTTATTTCGTGTGCGTAGCGCCTAAATCAGAAAGTTCCTGCGTTAGTGGAGTTGCACGGGAAACGTGGTGACTGTCACTCTAAGTCCATCACCACCCCTCTCGTAGGTACTGCAGTAACCTATGCTTATTGAAACTGGACCAGTATTGCATATTCCACTGTCAATTTGTTGCTTATAATTTGTTCCAGCGCAATCAACGACGGTCAGAACGCTCACTACGACGAGTCCTGCTCCTCAACCCTCGCCAGCACGTTTAGCAATGGAGCCAGGGACCCAAGTACTGGAGTGGCAACCACAGACTTGTACGGGAAATGCACTGCCACTCACTCTGGAACCTCTGCCGCTGCTCCTGAGGCTGCTGGAGTATTCGCTCTAGCTCTACATGCCAAGTAAGAGGAGTTGATTGTCTATAATTTTTATTCATCATAACAACCCATTAAAAGTCCACTTCTGCACAGGAAGGGGTCTGCAGCAAAAACGCATGGTATACTTCGGTAGGGGCATACTTAATCTCCACAAAGAGGTGTAGTGCTCTTATATAACTGTGAAACACAAGAAAACATTATAAAAAGCCGACTCTTAAAGTAAGCCGTGTTGCAGTGGTTTTTTACCGTTTCTTTTAAGCTGCCGTAGCACGATCCGAAACGGTAGTAGACCCGTATCTATTTACATTGTATTCTGCATGATAAGACATTCAATAAGTATTGTGTAAATAATGTACATTAAGCTGAATTCGAAGATAAATTCGGCATACATTGCTCGTTGAAGTAAGGATATTAAAATTAGCATAACCAAGCCCCCAAGCCTTTGAATTCAGCTGGGTGTGATGGTGGCTTTAAATAAAATAATGTGAATCTGAATCACTCTTGTTACCAATATGTACCGCGGTTGTTGGTAAAAGCAGATGCGTGATGGTACGATACGCAGGAGGACGCTATTGCGCCCGGTTCTTACTCTCTAAGTCGCCTTTTACGTCATCCATGGTAGAGATGGGTTGGTACTATTCTTAGCCGGCACCACACGGACAATATATCATTATGGTTTCTGGCTCATTCCTCCATCCGAAATTTATTTGAGCTCGAGACCTCGTCTCAATAATGAAATTATGCCAGATCCTAAAAAAATAGGCCACAGTTATTGACCCAATCTGCAGAAAAATTAAAATAATCTTGTTTTCTTTCCAGTCCCAGCCTTACATGGAGAGATATTCAGCATCTGACTGTACTAACTTCGAAAAGAAATTCTCTATATGATGCGAAGGTAAGATTCAGACCCCCCTTTTGTGTCGTCAAACTCGGTGGCTCTAGAGACCGTTCCACTTTGGATAATTTATACCCTGTGTATTTACCGCAGCAGTCTGTCTGGACCACGCGTATGGTCGTCATATAAACCTTTTCTGCTGTTAGAGTAATTTTTACCCAAGTCGAAACGCGCCCCTAAATAGTATAGCTATTTCGAGCCTTTAGAGTTTTTTCTCACACATCTACAGTAGTCCGTCTCACTGCAGGGCAAAGACCTCCCTTTAATTCTTCGTTTTATTTTCACATACTCGTACATATAAAATCACACCCCTTTCCCTGTGGGGTAGGCAGATACCACAGCCCTCCACCTGCTACGATCTTGACATACTTCCCTCGCTTCCTCTACTTTCATCTACCCTTCCATACACGCTCGTCGGTTTAGGGTACTTTTAACCTGGCCTTTACTTACAGTATTTTTAAATTGGTACTTTACACCTTGCCATCGTATTTTGGCATGCCTTCTTAGCCTGACACCCTTCCCTCGGGAACACAGTATATTTTTACTCCCAAAAGTGGCAGTAATATAGTAGGTTTTTTGTCAAAGCTATAAAATTCTTCTTTTTGGTGTTTTCCAGGGTCGTTTCCACTGGACGATGAACGGTGTTGGTCTGGAGTTCAACCATCTGTTCGGGTTTGGGGTGCTGGATGCTGGTGCGATGACAGCCCTGGCAGCTGCTTGGCGGTCAGTGCCACCAAGATACCACTGCGAAGCGGGCTCCGTCAATACTCATACGTAAGTTAAACAAAATTCATTGGGGTCTTCATGGGGACATTTTTATTTTATTCCGGATAATTATAACTAGGCAAAATAAATTATCTTATTTTTCTCGACTTTTCTACAGCGTCTCATCAACCATAGTCACGAAATAAAAACCCGAACCCGAAATCAAACATGTATGAGAAGACTTTTGGTGGAAGATTTCCAACAAAGTGCGGATGACTTTGACTACTTGACAAAGAGCAAGAAATTTCCCGTGGCACTACTGCGTGGACTTATAATAGCAGGAACAAGTCTTGTTGATCATTGTTCTTTGTTGGTCTGCTGGAAGAAATTTCTGCGTCGAAATAAGCAATGCCTGTTGTGTCTTTTTAAGGTTTCGTAGCCAAATGGCAAAAGACGGAACCCCTATGGATTCGTCATGTCTGTCCGTCTGTCTGTCCGTCCGTATGTCACAGCCACTTTTTTCCGAAACTATAAGAACTATATACTGTTGAAACTTGGTAAGTAGATGTATTCTGTGAACCGCGTTAAGATTTTCACACAAAAAAAGAAAAAGAAAAATTTTTGTGGGTTCCCCATACTTAGAACCAGTAAGCTGCCGTTATTCATAATCTAAGCTTAGAACTGAAACTCAATTTTTACTTTCGAGCGGAGCGAGAAAGGTATTGTATTCGTGAAAAAAAAAAAGTTTTTCTAATTTTCTCAAAAATGTGTTCTATATCACTTATACATCATAAAAAACAAGTCTCCTAAAAATGTCCGTCCGTCGGTCGGTCGGTCGGTCGGTCCGTCGGTCGGTCGGTCCGTTGGTCGGTCTGTCCGTCACGCTTTGGCCTAGCGGCTAAACGAATGGTCCGATTGACACCATATTTTGAATCTAAGAGTTTTATGCAAATCCATCGAAGGGTTTTGAGTGGTTCCCTGCTGGCTCTCATTTTGAGAGTAGCTGTCATACAACGAAAATGAAAAATTGTAATTTTCGCAAAAACTACTCATAAAATCTTGATGAAACTTTGCATGACAAAGCATCTCCATTTCAGGTATTTTGTGGCAGTATCAATTGGTTTGTAGGAATTCATATAAGGGGTGTTCCCTTACTACTAAAATTTAAAAATTTGATTTTTCAAAATCGGTTTCGTTGAGCTTATTTTGATGTTCTACAATTTGGATTCTAAATTGGTTTTCTACTTGACTGCATATTTCATTAAATCATTTTTACATAAATTTAGTAGGTATAGTTAAGTTTGTATTTTCATATTATTTGTATGGAATTACAAACTTAAGTTTGCAGTTGGTACTTATTTACTCATTACTATCCGCAGCCTTTATAATATAGTAGTTAGAGCATTCGGCTCTTGATCCGGAGGTTCTGGGTTCGACTACCGGCGGGGACACTGTCGAATGATGACTCTCGTATATCGCGAGAAAGTAAGTGCAGTGCTGCTGTACCATTTATTTTTTTGATAATACCCATATGTGTGGGTTATCTATTAAAAATGATATTGAGGTTTCTAATATATATTTTTTTCTTAACTGAATAGTTTGCGCGAGATACACTTCCAAAGTGTGTCGTCCCCCTGTAACTTCTGAAATAAGAGAATAATAAAACAAAAAAATATATAATGCACATTATCAATTTCCACCGAAAATTGGTTTGAACGAGATCTCGTACGTGGATTTTTTTTAATACGTCATAAATCGTAAACCGCAATTTACCTTTCATTCAATGAACTCAAATATATAAAAAAGAAATTTATTGTCATAAACATAAACCCTATGCATAAACCGTGAACCATTATTTTCTAATAATAAAACTGTAATAGGTGCCTAAGTAAATAATAATTTTATTTCGCGCGGGGCGTGGCTTGATCGGTAGCGGGTGCGGATGATGATGATGATTGACTAGGTATACTATCCAATTTATGTAAGCGCTTATTTTGAATGCACATAATAAACACATTCGTTGCCATAAAGACGCTGTCACTGGTTTTTTGCATCTTACTCTCTCGCAATAATGGTACTATGTTTATCGCAGTCAAATGACGCTAGTAGTGTGGGTGCGGAAAGCGTGTTAGTTTTAGTAAATGGTGACACTGATTTGTATGGAATGAAATAAAGAATTCGTCTCTAGATGCAGAGCAAGACGCATGGACTTCAGAACTCTGTGGATAATACCATAACTTTTACTTATAAGTTTGTACGGAACTCTCGGTGCGCGAGTCCGACTCGCACTTGGCCGGCTTTTTTTTCTTAATTGTTAAAAAATATCACGTTATGCTATTTTGATGCCTCTGAATCCAAATCACAGATTTTTTGTCTGTTTGTTTGTTTCTATGTTCGAGCATCTCGCAAAAACTACTGAACAAATTTCACCGAATGATGATGATTTTTTTGGTTTGATAGTTAAAAGTTAGACTTGTACACTGGGGCTGGGGTTTTTTTATCTGGGGCCGAAGTCGCGGGCTAAAGCTAGTCTTTACTAAAAGTAACAAAATTTCCTTTTCAGGGAAATACCATCAGAAGGCACCATTAAGTTAACGATCGATACGAAGGCGTGCGCGGGTTCCCCGAGCGAGGTGCGCTACTTAGAGCACGTGCAGGCGGTCGTCAGCGCCAACTCTACTAGGAGAGGAGACCTGGAGTTCTTCCTCACCAGCCCCATGGGCACCAAGTATGTACCAGGCCACTCAGAAAGTATTGCGAAAAATAGTTTTTATATATGGGAGACTGGCCGGTCAGAATCTTTTTCGAAAATATGATTACTTGTAAGTAAAAATATGTGTGTTCCATTTTCAAAATTTCCCTCCACATTTTTTGCGAGCCAATTCAAAGTATCGTGTCTTACTGAAAAATGGATCTGCGCCGGGAACATTTTAGAGCTATGATTTTTTACGATTTCAAGTGTCGCCTGAAACCGGATGAATCGTTCGATAGACTTCAAATGGCATTTATGGATGAAGGCCCCTCCAAGGCAACCGTGTATCGTTGGTATAACGAATTTAGGCGCGGTCGACCAACCTTGGGGGATGAAGAAAGAAGCGGTCGCCCTTTGACGGCTATTACGGAAGAAAACGTGCTAGCAGTGAAAAATTTAATCCAAGATAATAGGCGAATTACATATCAGGAGATTCAGCACATATTAAAGATTGGATCGGGAAGCGTTCACGAGATTCTACACGGGCATCTTCGCGTGAGGAGGATAGTATCGCGCTGGGTGCCGCACTACCTCACCGACGCTCAGAAGCAGGCCCGGGTGGAATGGTGCCGTGATATGCTGAACAAATTTGAAGCAGGCTCGTCTCGGCGTGTTTACGACATCGTAACAGGTGATGAGTCCTGGATTTATCAATACGATCCAGAAACCAAGCGCCAGTCGACAGTTTGGGTGTTTCAAAATGAACCAACGCCTACCAAAGTGAAGCGATCTCGAAGCGGGGGGAAGATTTTGATCGCCAGCTTTTTTAATTTGACTGGCCACTTGGCCTCAATTCCCTTACGAGATCAAAGAAGCATCAACGCCGAATGGTATACTACCAAATGTTTACCAGAAGTTTTTTCTGTTGTGAGCAACAAGCGACCAAACACAGGGCTCCGCGGACTACTGCTCCACCACGACAATGCGCCTGCACACACCGCGCTCAAAACGAGG
Organism: Athrips mouffetella; assembly: GCA_947532105.1. NCBI lineage: Eukaryota > Metazoa > Arthropoda > Insecta > Lepidoptera > Gelechiidae > Athrips > Athrips mouffetella. The sequence continues at coordinate 9,482,970 of OX383973.1, forward strand.
GACTTCCTGGACAGCACACCAGTCAAACTCCTTGGTCACCCTCCTTACAGCCCTGATCTAGCACCGTGTGACTTCTTTTTATTTCCAAAAATAAAAAATCAGCTCAAGGGGATACAATTTTCGTCGCCGGAAGATGCGCTGGCTGCGTTCGAGCAGGCTGTAAACGAGGTGTCTACGGCGGACTGGAAAAAGTGTTTTGAAAACTGGTTCAGACGCATGAATCTTTGTATAGAGGCTGGTGGAGAGTACTTTGAAAAGATTTAATAAAAATATATGTACCTGTAGAACAATTTTTTTTAGTGTCGCAAATATTTCTGAGTGTCCCACGTACTTATCCATACCCCTTATGTGTTACTTACCCTTATCGCATAGCGTCCCATATTTGGACATCCAATTTGTTACAAAAAAAATTGTGGATGTGTCCTAGCAACACGAAATATAAAAATAAATTTAAGTTTTGATTATATTTTTAAAATATTTTTATGGCTTCTCTTTCTTTATACATATTTTTACCCGCAATTAAACCAAATTCCATGCAATAAGGGGGGCAAGGATCTTGGATCTCCAAAGAGCCTTCCTGAGGTTCTTAGCAATGTCCTAGCTAGCGTATTTATTTACATGTTTAATGAAAGTCCCGCAAGAGAAAATCGGAAATATGAAACGTTTATTCATAGAACAAACCGATGGTCTTCATCCGAAGAAAGACTTAATTACGTCCATTTATACCTAGTTGGCAAACTAAGAAAAACTTATAAAGTTACAATTTATTTCTAGGTCCATGATTCTGAGCCGACGCGCGAACGATGATGACTCTAGGGATGGTTTCACCAAGTGGCCCTTCATGACTACACATACGTGGGGAGAATACCCTCAGGGCGTCTGGACTTTGGAGGTGAATAAAACAAAGATTCCGTTATTGAATGACCCATATACAGGCCCGTTGGTGTGGCTGGTAGTGAGCCTGCATTCTACGCCGTGGGCCGTGGGTGCGATCCCCACCCAGAGCAAACATTTATGTGATGAACACGAGTGTTGGTTCTGTGTCTAGGTGTTATTTATCTATTTATGTGTGTTTATCAGTCCTGGTACCCATAATACAGGCTTTGCCTAGTTTGGGTTCAAAATTTCAAATGACTTTGTGTGGATGGTCCCCTATTTCGTATCTGCTAACTTAATTTGTCAAAAATGTTATCTACTGGATGATAGCCTTAAGGCGGATTTCCACCAGTGTCGTGGTAGTTAACCTGTACTGTAACAAACCAACAGTTATGCTCTATTTTCCTAGCTTAGCACGGCGCAGTTCTATGTTAGAAAAATGGAGCAGTCCTATTGGTTAGATTATTCTCAGCTTATTCTCAGGTTAGCTACCTATCACAGCTCTTGTGGAAAGCCACCCTTATCCTACGTTTGAAATATGTCATTTGATGGTGACCTGCGGCCTTGCCTGCAGCTAAAGTATCATGATTTAACAAAGAATTCCAAAAAAATTTAGTTGAATAATTTAAACATTTGCAGGCGCGTTTCAACAGTGGTTCAAGCCCAAGTCCTGCATCTGGCTGGGTGCGGGGTTGGTCGCTAGTGCTGCATGGTACGAGGGTTGCGCCATACGCACAGCTACAACCGCAAGACCCTCACTCCAAACTCGCCGTCGTCAAGAAGGCGCATGAGGACAACGACAATATCAAGTAGACGCCACACAAAAACACACGAATAATAACAATACTGGGAGATGGAAGGTAACTCTGATTTGGGGCATTTGGGATTTCAAAAGCAGATTAACGAAATATGAATAGGTAACTAGGGCATTTTGAACATGGTACCAGGAAAACTATTTGTATGGCATGTAGCCTATTTGACAAGCCTATTTTCTAAGTGCGAAGGGTCAACATTTAACTGACCTACCTACCCAATTCGATCTAATTTCATTAGTTTTCTGATGATGAGCAAGGGGCACATTAGGGTCGTGGTATAGCAATATAGCCTAGGTCAACCAATTTTGTCGTAAAATTGTTATTGGCTAGTAACTAGCTTAAATAAAATGAAAAATAAAAGTAACAATACGAAATTAACAAGGAGGTTAGAATGTCGTAGGTATGAGTATCCCAACTACCCCAAATAATAAGATTTTAAATACATAAAAATTAAGTAACAAATAACAAGTGTACCGAAGAAAATTCATGCAGAGAAGTAATCAGCGTACGTAGCAAAGTATACAATTGTAAAAGTATTGTTATTATTTCGTTGTTATCTACTATGTAAAACTTGCAAAATTTCCATCAACGACAATTGAATTTTGTCTAATGACGTTGAAGAAGGGTTTTTGACAAGATCATACACGGTTTCGTGGCTACATGGTACTAGAAAAAAAGGGGCCAAATAACTACCTCAACTGAATAAATTATCCACAACAAGTAAATGATATGCAGAAAAAAAAACGAAAATCTCAAGTATCAATACCTGGAACTAAGGGTTGCCGCAAGGCTCTAAACTAGGTCCTATATTATTTCTAGTACCATGAGTATTTTTTTATTTTATTTAGTAATAATTATTCAGAGCAGAATGCTATGTTCATGTAGTCAAAGCTTCACTTTTTGGGTTAACCCTCGTAAGCCAACAAATTTTGAATAATTTGCATGTTGTTTATTTAGATACCGGTCATACTTACGCGAAATATTTCGCAAAGCGCTTGAGAGTTGCCTAGTTTTACAACTCGACAAATGTCCAAACGTGGACGTCTTTCGGTTGATATGATAATGGTGACTTACCCGACCACAATCAAGGAGGAGAATTGTTGGTTGGAATAATTCTTTTCCAATTTTTTTTTCATTACGAAATTGCCCTCTACTTTCTAGGAAATAAAGTTTCCTTGAAATTAGCGGATGTAGCCAGTTAGCATTAAAATGTTGGATATTGACTGTGATTATTGAGAATGTAGCTAAATATGTATATCCAATTCATAGACAGTCTAACATTTTTATGCGATGTATGAAATCGTCGTAAAAAATTATTTAAATATACTAAGTTTAGTAAAATTATACTTTAACAATTTTATGACGATTTACCGAGATCTCAACAGTATATTTTTCTAATGTCTAAGAAAATGTTGTCTTTTGTTTTTGTTCCAGATTTTGTTTATAAATCCTTTAATTATTATTACCCAACTACAAACCTAGATGTGAAATCATTTGATTCGTTACTAATTTGTTTCTTAAAGTTCGCAACGTTTTAGTTATTTGGATTCTTGTTGAAATATTGTTGAAATATTGTGTTTCTCCAATTTTACATTTTGCTCATCTATCCTTAATCTTTGACCAAAACATATCAGCTTTTAGGGGCTTGTGAGATCCAAATACATAAAAATTTACGGTATTATGTTTAAAAACATTCATCATGACATAGTTATTCAACTAGTATCTTAATTTGTAGTTTGTTTATTTATCTCAGACCAAGTCGGAAGTTGAGCAAAATTTAAGTTTTCGCTTAACTAAAAAAACTATTTTATTTGCAAGTTAGGTTTATACGTTCATTCTAGTCATTTTAGTAAGATAGTTATACTACGTGACAGATCAGGACTGCGGGCGAAATGTATGGCTCCTGGTCTGTTGCATACAAATACCTATTCATGTTATTTATATTTCATCTATTGTCGTCTTTATTGTTCTGTTATAACTTTCATACTATGTAAATTTTGTTGAGACTTATAATTAAATGCTTAGTTATGTTAAATATTTTGCGTGTCATGTATAGTTTGAATATTTCAAATGGACTTACTTTAACCCAGCTAAATGAAGTTCATTTGAAGATTCCTGTATTCATAGTACACATTATCTTAAAGTGTGTGCTGTGGAGATATATTAGTGGTAATACAAAGATATATTAGAAAATTATCGTTAACAAATAAGATATATTAAAAATATTTATGTAACAATTAAACTTCCTTTTGGGCCCAGCAACAGTAAATATGGTTATTATTAACAGCCTCTTTATATCTATTTTCTTAAAAGAGAAGGGTTTATTAAATACACAAATAAAACATTTTCATGTGTTTTCACTTCCAATATTTTCCAAATAATATAACAATTGTATATGGACGATATCTACGATAGTTTAACGGACAGAACGGTAGATTTAATACAAAAAGGATAGAGTAGTGGTTAAGACATAAAAATCATATACAGAAAATTCTATTGTGTACTACTATTATAAAAAATATAATGTGATTTGGTGTTGTATTTGAATTAAATGACGTTTTTGTAATTGCTGCTCCTTTCCCTTTTATATCTTTTTTTTTTTTTCATTTACCTTCGATATTAATGGGAGAAAAGAAAAAAAATATATAAATTGAATTTTATATTACAATAGGTTAACGAATTAGGGCAAAAAGCCGAAATACAAATAGACTAAGACTATACATACAGTAAAACTTGCACTTAGCTATTTATTAACACTATTTACATAACGGAGTACATTAGAGTACGGAGATTCTTTAGTAAGAGCACTTGCGGCATTAAATTCGAGTACGTTTTCATTTAAATTTCGTTGTTTAATAAATAAATTGGAACATGGCAACGTATTACCTAATTAAAATTCTTAAACATTGGACCGAACAATTTGAATAAAACACCTAACCTAAGCCTGTTTAATAAAGCTCCTAATCGAAAAAAAAATTCTTGGATTTTTAACAGTTTTTACTTTAGAAATAGGTATATTTTGATTCATGTAAAAATGGCTGGAAAATTAAGCTTGTAGATTACTTTCACAAATCAAATCAAGTATAGTTTATTCATTGTTGGATATTAAAATCTCTTAATGACGTCAGCTAAACTACATCGCTTCAAAAACAAAGCACACACAATAGGGAATATGCATGATGTTTTTTTATTTAAAAAAATTATCCTCATTCATGTAATAAACAGTTTAGTAAAACTATTTTTCGAATAACTATGAAATTAAAAAAGATATAAGCCATCGAAGATTTGTTTCTGTCTCTTTCTAGCAAAACTAAATTTAATATGAAGTTTATATGGCCGTAGTGGCATGTGACGTCACATGCCATGTCGGATCTCTCTGTCTAATCGGCGCGTAATCAATAGTTTTAAATGCTTATATCAGCCGTATTTCTTAGCCGATTTAAATTTTAATTTCACTTTTTGTCATCTCTACTACGGTTTTTCATATTTTGTTAATAAATGCGACTACAAAAATGTATGCATATTCCCTATTTGAACACATTATACTATTTCGGTTAGAAGCTTTTAAAAAAAGACTATAATCTAAATTACGATAATTGTAATCATAATTCACAATCATTTTGTATCGACTTTAATTTAAAGATTGCGAGCTTGTTCCTTTATTTCCTATCAACTATAAATTGACCGTTTAATTCAAAGTTTATAAGTTACCACTTTTGCACTGGTTAGTTGACACTTAAAACACTATAAATCATTGTCTTTGGTTGTGGTTTTGATGAAAACAAGAAAACAGTCAGAGATTTTTCTTAATCGTCATTCGTTTGTTGAAAAAATAACAGTCACTTTGAGTAAAAACACGTTAAAATTACCTTACTGCTACACGTTTCAAAATAGGGTAAAAAATGAGGAACTAGAACTACATGGCTTTATTATCGAGCAGTTTGGAATTGAATATAGAAGAATACAGAAGATACTTTTTTCTGAATTCGTAACTGAAAGTTTGAATTTAATTCGCGAACTATAGCGTCTCAACTCTTGTCGTTTATGAACTTCTTGACACTAAACTCGTCAGACTAATTCAAACTTACCACAACTATTACATACATATTTTTTTTTTCATTGAGGGAAACAGTAGGTATATCTTTGCATAGTTTATCTTTTAGTACAGAGTATAACATTGTTTTTTTTTTCACTGTAACAAATGACGATCAGAACATTTTCTCTTTACTAATCAATAGCCGAATCGGTTGTTTTCTTCAAAAGCACTGTCTATAACACATTTTCTTGCGGTTAGGGTGGGGTTCCTAGACTCCCATTTCTGTGTGTGTCCTGCCATTAGGCACATTGGGCACGTCGACTGCCCGTTCTGAGGTCCCGTTGAGCCCGTTAGCGTGCCCACGGGAACTTAACTGTCAGAGATCTGGAGATAAAGTAATATTAAAATTAATGAGTCATATTTTTGCAATATACGTGGACGACTTTCTTACTTAAATTTTTTTTTTACTGACGAAAGGGTAACGTGAACGTGAAGTAACCAATAGCCAAACTTATAAAATATATAATTATTCAAAATAGAGTAAAATTATTTTAAATTATGATTGAAGGATCATGTTTTCATTACTAAAACTAATTTCGATGGTATTTTCACTTCTATTTGATGGTATTTGCTGCTGCATATAAAATAAAATAATTTATACAAAATAAAAACTAATAGATCCTCGGATCAATTAAAAACTTGTAAACTGTTCTTCGCTCAACGCTCAGTTACTTAAATCTATTGCTGGCTGATACTATGTTCTGTTGACAGATTTAATATAGTGTCATTAATTGATAAAAGTATCTATCTGTAATTGGTAACAGCTGTGGAAATTCCGCTGCGAAACGATCTACGACGGATCTTTCTTTCTTTTAGGACACTAGAGCGAAATATCTTATTTGGAACTATCTGCAACCACAAATCAAATGTCACAAGCACAGTAAATAGAAAAATTAAAAATTTCAAAATGCTTTTGCTAATGCTAATTTTAAATTTATTTTATTGAATTTTTATCAATATAATTTTAAATTTATTTTATTGAATCATTTGACGGTAAGATCCGCCGCGGATCGTTCCGATGCGGAAATTCCGCAGGTCTGTCGCTGCACTTAGAGTAGCGTTTACATACCCATAGTTTCCTGCTGTAGTTCTAGCTTGTAGGCGGGGTTGTCATAAGGTGGCAGTGAGGACTCGCGCGGCGCTGTCGGCACGGCTACAACCAGTTAGTCATTACATCGTCGATACAAACTTAAGCATCAATACAATCAGTTATCTTGAATATTTACGAAATAATTTAAGGTGCTTCTTCTCTCACGCGGTTTTTCCCCGCAATTGCATTTAGTGATGCGGATGGCAGGCAAGACAGGAGAAACAAGTACGGTATGAAATGATCAAATGCGGAAAGCACGCATACGTACTAAATCCGGATGACTAGAGAAGCACGCATAAGTGCCGTCCGCATTTGATCCTTTCATACAAATTTCATGCACGTTTCTCTTGTCTTGCGAGCCATGCGCGTCCCGCTTGCGAATGTGAAATTAAATGATGAAATGCAGACGGCACATATCCGTGCCAGGTCCACACGCGGACGAAAATCCGGATTACTGAAGAAGCGCCGTCCGAAGCCGTCAACAAAATTTGTGCCAACTATTTGTCGATCGCTCTTGTCGGTCGATCGGTGGTTGGTCCTTGGTTCAGTTTACTACCTACTATAGCCATGTCAAAGGCTAGTTTGGTGGCTTGAAAATTCTGAAAACATGGCTAAAAAAGTAGGGTCAACGTAAGAAGTCCGTTTTGACGTTTCCTTTACACCAACACGCAGGGTTCATTCTTTGCAGGTCACAATTTTTCATACGTTTGACAGCAGCTGTCAGAACGGGCCTATTACGATGGCCTTACAACACATCTATACGATGGCTAACTCACACACAGATATAGCTTTTAGGTACTCTGTAGTTATTCCATAAAATCGTACGATACGTAAAAACTAAAAAGCAGTTTATTAAAAAAAAATTGCTATTTAGTTTTTACGTATAAGTCATGATTCATAAAAAACCTACATCTTTAAACGGAAATAAGAATCATGATGACGCCGCGAGTTCAGATGTTTGGAATATTTGGGATCAAAGACGAAGCATGGACGTTCTTCTCCTGGTCCTATAGTTATTTTGAATCAAATCTTAAAGCCTACGACTGCTTAGCGAGTTAGAGGGTGTTTTTCATTACGGAAAACTCACTTCACATTCGATTCCATTCCTCTAAGAATTGAGTTCTTAAAGAATACTGTATTTCAAACATACTTACGTGTAATAGGCACGGAGCGCGGGCGATGTCGACGCACTAACACTAGCAACAGTAGTAGTGAGGTGAGTGCTCCTAACGCCGCCACTACGCCGACTACCACCAACGCGCCGTAGTAGTCGCCGCGACCCCCGCGGGTGCCAGCGGTCGTCAAAGAAGCTTCTACTTCATCTGGAATTACAAGTTGACAACTTATATTTTATTGTATTAATTTGGAGAACAAAACAGGTAACAACCTATACAAGACAAAGTACAGCACAACATTCGATAACTACTAGATTGAAACCCTAACCATGTTCACAATTCAAGACCAAAATACGATACAGTGAAAATCATAGTCTGAAAAAAATTAATGTAGGTACCCCAGAGGTACCCTCAGAAAAATAAGGGTTACAGAAGTAGGATTAAAGAAATAATTCGTCAATAGTGTCACAACTCAGAGTGACAACAAATTACATAGTCCTATATTATCTTTGTGAATGCAATGAAGACGTCGTTCTATTAATTTGGTAGGGTTATTTTAAATATTTTATAATCATGGATGACGATGTGAAATTGCATAGCAAAGGAGATGTGATATGCTTTCAGATGTCATCCCAATTGAATGTACCCTTGATTAGAAAGACAGCAGTGTGAGAGCAGGACCGAGCGATGCATAAGACATTGGAGCGACAGAGACACGTATCGTTCAGTCCTGCTGTCATTCTACTCAAGCTGTAGATCAAGCTACATTATTTCGATCGTTATATACAAGAAAAGTCGCCAGATTAGTCTACCGAAACCGCAAACCCAAAGAGATTTTATTTTACTCTCATAACAATTTCGGCTTCTCGTACACACGGCCGCTCTGAGCGGGTCTCTGGTTCCGGGCGTTTGTAGCGTAGCGCTAGTTCAGGTTATACTGGTTATGTTTCTACGTGCTTGGAGCCGTGCGTACTAAATCAGTCATGTGATCGACACGTTTTAAAGAAGCTGAGTAGAATTACTGGGTTTTAGGAACAAAACAGCCCACAAAAATTAACTAATAAAAACTGTTAACACTAAATACTTAAATCATTATGGTATTTGCGAAAACACGTAGGTAATGTTAAGTAAAATTTTTGGCTAAAGGAGCTTGATCACAAACTTTTTAATTTATTAGTCTGGTTATTTTAGATAGAATGAATTAAGCTAAAGCTAAAGCTAGAGGCCATTTGGCGGCTTGAAAACTTTGACCACCAAATAACCTAGGAAAGCCTTATCTATGATTGGGTCTAGTTTGCTCTATGAGTTTCGGAGGTCAGATGGCAGTCGCTCTGTGTAAAAACCTGTACCTTCAAAAATCCTCAAGGTTAATTAGCCTTCTCCGTATAAAACGGAATAAGGCTAGGACAAATGACAAATTACTTACTGTCAACATCTTCAGGCGAGTCTTCCGATTTAGTGTTGATTTCGAGCACGTTACTGGTCTTTATTTTACCGTTCGTCAGGAACAGCTCGAGCCATACTCGACATCTGGAAACAATGAAAATGCATCACTCAATAATCTTTCATAAAAAACTCTAAGGCCGTCAGGCTTTTAATATGGTATCTTTCCGATTCCTAATCCTACCTATAGGATCCCAGGGTTTATACATATAAGATACTTATGTAACGCGTAAGTATCTCATCTAATCCCTGATACTTGTGTGAATACTTTTGTAGTTTTTGGAAAAGGAAAAAAAGTCGCCAGAGCTGGAGCTCGTATTATCCAGTAGTACCTGGTCAACCGAGCTTCGCTATATAATAGCCGCCTAAACATGGGTGAGCAAGCTATGCTACTCGCTAAGAGATGGCGCTGTAGGTTTTTGTCTAAAACGCGGTATTTTTTTTTAAATGCTTTAAATCACGGGTAAAACGATTTTTCCCAGACATGGGACTTAGCTAGATCAATTTTTCGTCCCCAAAAACCCCCGGATACTAAATTTCATCTAAAATCGTTAGAGCCGTTTTTGAGAAACCGATTACAAATATATATATATATATATACAAATATTGCTCATTTATAGTATAGTATTAGCCATGAAACGTCCACTTCAGGACAAGGAGCTCCCTTCAAAATTCCAACAAAAACCACGTGGTAAAATTGGGAGAGGGTGTACCATAGTCACCACGCTTGTTACTGTTGGCACAGCAAGGAGGTCATCATTCTGAGATTGGCACCATTGTATGTAAGATGTTACGATACGAAGATAGACGCTGCTGACCATCCTCCGGTTCATAGTCAACTCCTATTATATGAGCTCCGCTTCCTTACCTGGTGTTAGGCTCAAGACCAGCCAACATGATAGTGGGCGGTAGATCCCGCGCAGCCAACCGGAAGGCGTCGTGCTCGTGGCGGGTGGCGCCGCACGCGTGCGCGGCGCGGTACACGCGCACCCAGCGCTCGGCGGGGGACGGGACCCCGTGCCATGTCAGCTCGGCTGCCTCCGAGCCGACCACTCGGACGTCTATCGCCACCGACCAATTGTATGGGTCTGCAAGAGAAAATTACATAAATTTTCAGATAGTTTGTGCTCATCATAACCTCAACTAACCTTAACTTTTTAGGAAAAGGACAAAAAATAGGCAGCTACGCTCTTTTCATAAAGTAAGGTAAACGTTTTACCATTCATTTCCGAATTCATTTTCATCCACAGAATTAGGGTGGCGATCGTAAGAACCAGTCATCACCGTGTGTTTGTAAATCAAAAGACTGTCGAGACGCAAGACTGCCAATGACATCAGGAATGATAATTATTATAGAATATGTCCCACATCGAGAGACTGCATGCGATCCTTCCGATGCGATTGGTTCATTCTCAAACTGATCTTACAAACTAGCTTTACTCCACTTCGATGAAAAAGCAGACTCACCAACAAACGGAGAGGTGGTGAATTCCACCTTGGCAGGATCATGGAGCTCCGTGGTTGAGCGGGGCGGTGGGACGAGGATCAGAGACGCCTCGTATCTTGTACCGGGGCGCAGGTCGTGAAGCTCCGCTATGGATCTGCTGTGGTGGAGGAGCTCCGTCATACTGAAGATCGGGGTGCCCACCGGACGGTACCTGTAGAAAAAAAAAACCGGCCAAGTGCGAGTCGGACTCGCGCCCTAAGGGTTCCGTACCTATCTACTCGTACCATATGATATACTAAAAAGCTTTTGCTCTTTGATTTTAAAAACTCCGCGACCATCCAACTTGACCCCTCTTTTACAAAAAAGTTCTTGAAACGGGAGCTCACCTTAATTGGTTACTATTAATTGTGAGAAAAATTGAAATATTTAATGATTTTAGACTTTTCCCTTTATTTGTATTGTGAGACCTAGCTTCTCGGCAAATTTCATAATTTTAGGTTCACGGGAAGTACCCTGTAGGTTTTGCTTTTTTGCATAAATGTATGGAGATGAGGATATAAAAAGCCATATCTTTTGATTGCGTCGTAGTAAAAAATTTAAATTTTCAGATCTTGCGTGGTTTATGGGCCTTAATATTCTTCATCAATTTCAACCTGATACCTCTTCTCGTTCGTGAGAAAAAGGGTCTTGACAGACAGACGGACAACAAAGTGAACCTATAAGAGTTCTGTTTTTCTATTTTGAGGTACGGAACCCTAAAGTATAATGTATTTGAAAATTTTCTATGTTGTATTATAAACAAGATTTTGAAGACGACGATACAACAATACAGACAGAGTCATATTGCTCGATAGAGGCGAGATAACTGATATGTAATTTTTTATGACATTTCTTATACTGTTCTTTGGAACGCAGTCTTGACTTGACCACGCTTATTGACTTCTGACATGCAGAAAGGCCCAACTCAGAAATTCTTGCAGTCATCTACCCGTTTCCTTGTCTTTTGACCTCGTGAGTAAAAGGAAGAAAGGAACCCTTCATTGAAAGTATTCAAGTAATAAAAACTGACACAGAGAAACACACTGTGTCTGAAGATATACCTGACTTGAATACCATCGATGAACAGCATCTCGTCCTCCGTGAAGTGTCGCCAGCTGACATGCGCGGCGGTGTCATTCACGTCCACTACGGTAAGTCTGCAGTCGATCTCACGCCGCTTGCCTTCATCTGGAGTCACCTGGAGAAAGCCAAGAAAAAGAGGCATTTTACTCCAAATCATAAAGTTAGGAATATTTAAGATTTTGTTCTCGTGCAAGAGTTGGTATCGGAAACTAATGTGACGGTTACCATTAACGGTGGTTCGAAAAGCTTAGATAAATACGTAATATTGGCCGAAGCTTTAGATAGAACTAGATTTTGCCGTCATCATAAAGGAGATCAGATCACCAATAAAAAAAATCTCGAGTAGTCTTCTTGACTTAAACAAGTTTTTTAGTCCTTTCTGCTTACCGAAGGCAGATCCATAGTTCGAATACTATAAACTTGACTCTCTGGCTCGACAGGTAGGTTGTGGAGGAACAGTTTTCCCTTAATTTTGTACGTCGTGGACGGCTTGAGACCTGTCAGCCGGAACTCCAGACGAGGAGTGGTGAGCACCTCGTCAGCTGGTGCGAACACTTGCGAGTACCACTGAGATACGTCTTGGTCACTGGAATTTCAATTTTTTAACGGGTTTTGAAAGAAAAATCATGATTTATGATAATAGTAGAGTATGAGCTTTAAGATTTGAAGGCTTTGCAAATCAATAGGAATTAAGATATCATGGGTGTACTAAGGTAGGCTACATAATAAATAAGATAGATTAAATTAAAAAGAAGAAAGATATGCAAGAAATAAAGTTGAATGTAAACAAGAAACACGAATGGAATCTAAAAAAACGCTACAAATAAGATAGATAACTTACAGTTTATCGGTATATCGAAGATCAACACTTCCTCGCAACCCGACCAAAACTGGTGGTAATCCAAACAGCAGTTTCACACTGGTCGGCGAGTCTGCTGTAAGTGACAGGACTGTCAATTTCTTGTTCTCTTCCCCGTAGTTTGGAGGGACAGTGAAGCCAGCTGGCAGATTGCCCATGGTCGGGTCCCGGATCGGCTTATGCAAGTTGTTCTGGTCATAGTCAGGAATGTCTTCAGGGAAGTGGATCTCCGGTGGTATGGTTGGTATGAATGCCGATTGTGGGTGGGTGGATTCCGTGTGAGATGGTGCCGGAGTTTGACCTAGAATGCATAGTTATATAGATCAAGTAATGTAGAAATTGCAAGTGATGTAACATAGAACATTTAATTTTTAAACTTGCGGAACGTCTTCAGCTAAATTTTGTTGAAAACTGTCTGTCTACGTTATCACATAAGGAAACGCAGCAATACGTTTCTCAACAATCAACAAAAAACAAAATACTCTTCACTGACCATAATTATAGTAATTGTTGAAAAGAAATGTAAGTTTAATGTCGTATCGTATGATCATAGTAAAATCAAGAATATGATGTGCAACGTAAGTGGAGCCTTGATGTCTTCATATTCTTGATTTTATCATGATCCTGGAACAAATGCATCCATTTTAAACTATTGTCATGTCTCCCTATTTGTTTTCAATGATTAGTTAGAAGTGTCGATGTCGTTGTCCGTCCATTTAACATTAAGCACAGAAGATATTATTACTTTAGACACGCAATTCTACAAAGGTTTACAGATGTGTTTATTACCGTAGGCTTACATTGTGTACGACAGTCTTTTTATGTTTACACAGTTGAGACACAGTCTGGTACTTCTACATAGTGGAACACCGTCATCAGAGTAGGTAGGTAGATAGATTGGTTAAGGTTAGCAAATGTTTACAAAAAAAGTGTGCGAAAGCTGTAGCTATTGTCTCTCGATCTACATTTAAGTTCTCTAGACAAAACACCGGAAAGTGGAAAACAACCAGGCGAGGTCACTGACCTGCCTCCTCGATTTTAGCATCTTTAGCGTTAGCTGATCGTCCGAGATTCCTATTCACTTCTGATTCAACTTCCAGCTGACTGACTATTTGTTCTAAACCGAGAGGACTTCCTATTCGAGTAGTTTTCGGTGCCTTATTTAACTTTATAGGTCTCATCAGCACTGAATCGTAAGGGCTTGGTTGTTTGTACAACAAGTGAGAGTTGTTCTCATCAATCCAATTTGAATATTGTTGTTTGTGTTTATCTTGATGTGATGCTACCGGCTTCATAATATGTATTAAAGTGTTGTCATAAGGCAAATTGTTACGAATTGCAAAAACTCCCGAATTAAGGTTTTTGTAAACATGAGCTTTTTTGCTTTGAATCAGTTTTTGGGAATGTGGTAGGTTGTTCCAGTTTTCCTGGTCTGGCACAAAGAGTTTCTGAGGGCTTAATGTGACAATGCGCACATCAGGTCTGGATGGTGCCATCATGTTGTCGTAAGCCGGCATGAAAAACTTTCTGCTGGGTGTTACATTGCTGGTCATATGTTTTGGTTGAGCTTCGTTAGCTTTCAGATACTTTGGATAGTACGCCATGGGGTTTTCATGTGTAGGGGCTGGAAAATTAACACGGTCACGGTCCTTCATGATATTATCAGATGTTTCAAAATTCGGAAGTTTATAAATATTATTATAATTTTTCGAATAATCTTGGGTCGGACTTTTATACTCGGACATTACTGCAGGTTCTTTTGGCCTTTCTTTCCAGTCTATAACCGACAACGAACGATCTGGTGTGATAGTTTTAAACGGTGACTCCAAATCATCAAGAGTAAAAACTGTGATATTTTCTTGAGAATTACTTTCGTGGGATGTTTGTGGCCCGATTTCTAGGGAATATTTGTATGGTTCATTGATTCCCGGTACGACGGTTTTGAGAACTTTAGGGAGGCTTTTAACGGGGTGTAAGTGACGGTAGAAATCAGTAGTGCCTGGAGGAGATTTAGCAGGCGTCGGTGGTGGGGTGGTCGCCGTGGTTGTAGGCAACACCGGAGCTATGGGCGTTACGTAGTGTTCGTACGGACTTATTGGTACAACCTCATATCTATGCGGATTCATATGTTTCATATCTTCAGCTGTAAGCAAGAAAGCGGATAAATAGCAAGCGAATATAAATTGAATAAATACAATAAAAAATTCAGAGCGTTTATGAATTCGCGAAAAACCTTTCAAGGGCTTATTCTCGGGCTAAATTTGAGTTTTATTGATTTTTTTTAATGTCCATCCGTTTTGAAATTATTTTATGAATAGGTAGATGGAGAAAGCGAGCTTCAAACCAAAACCAGATACAGAGTTACGCTTATCTTAAGGGGCTACCTCCGGTCCACTAGCGCCCCCATCAGTTAAAAAAATATTACTCACTAAATAAGAAACTTATCAAAAATCCGGAAAGACAGATTGAAGAAAAGGTACATTTGTTTATTTAGAAAGTATTTACTCTGTAAAATAAAGTTCACTGTAGTTACAGATACAAAAACTGCTAAAAGTGGCCGTTTTTCGCACTTTTTGTATCTGTAACTACAGTGTATTATATTTTTCAGAATTGATAGGTTCTGAATAAATTAGGATACCTTTACTTCAATCTGTCTTTCCAGATTTTCGATAAGATTTGTATTTAGTGAGCAATATTTTTTTAACTGATGGGGGCGCTAGTGGACGGGAGGTAGCCTCTTAACTCAAATAACGCGCCCCTCCACCGTTCCACCTAGTTTAGCGCGGTGGTGGTGGGGCGCGTTGTTGGGGCTTCGACAAGTTCTTCCAGCTGCGTGTAAGTTTAAAAAAAAGTTTTATTAATTGCAGGATAAAAACATCTCCTTATATCGTTAGTAAAATCACAAAAACTGTCTAGCTATTATGGTTCATGAGATACAGCCCGCTGATAGACAGACCGATAGACAGACAGACAGATATCAATAGGGTCCCGTTTGGGTACGGAACCCTAAAAAAGAAGCGACAAGAAAAACCCGCTATTTATTTTAATATTAATGGTTGTAGCTGCGGCACGGTGGTGGGGTGCGTCATTTGAGCTTGGACAAGCTTCTACCACAGAATAAAGTAATATAACACACAGAACGGACCCGGAACCCGCCCGCTCACCCGCCCGCGCGTTTCACCTGGTGCATCGACGGGTCAGTTGTTGTACTGAATATGCACGCTTCTTCCAATTTCAAATTCGCGCTCGTTGTATGTATAGTACCCGGGTGTGCTTCTACGTTAGAGTTCCTTACCGTTGTTGGGCACACAGCCCCAGCGCTTGCAGCAGTCGTCGTCGGAGATGTTGACGGCGGCGGGGTGGTGCAGCGGGGGGCAGCGCAGCGTCTGCGGGGGGACGGGCGGGAGGGGGGTGCACACCTCCTGGCAGTCCAGCTCGCCGTTCTCGCAGAAACAACGCTGCTCGCAACCCGTTAGCGAGATCGGCACCTCGCTCCAGTTTGGTACGCTGGAACAATTTGCTCAAATTTTAAATTACATACATAATATGACAACGTAAGATCGTGAACGTCGGCAGTTTATAATCTATCCCGCGAGATTGTAAACTATCGACAAATTGTCCTCTCCGGGTCATCGCTGCTAAGACAAACGAACCGATTCCGTTAGCTTCTCCTGCTGCGGTCACAGCGAGATTGGTAACAGCTTATAATTTTTCTACAGTTTACAATCTCGCATATACTTAGATGGAATTTTAACTAACGTTATTCACGATCTTATATACACGAACACCACGCCTCTTCCCCATAGGTAGAGTAGGCAGGGACTACATCCTGAGTCCATCCATCCCGTGGTTGTCGTAAGAGGCGACTAAGGGCTTATGAACTGGAAGATGGATAGCAGCACCTTTTTTTGTATCGTACCATATTACTTACTTTGGTCGCGAGTCGCAACGCCTATAAACGTGGTGACTATGGTTAATCCCCTCCAAAGTACATACCTACTACCACGCGTTTTTGCTGGAGTTCTGGATCCTGGGAGATCCTTGTCCTGCAGTGGACAGTTCATTGGATGTTATGATAATAACATCCTATGAACGAAACTTTTCAGGAATGAATGAATGAAACTTTTCAGGAATTCTGATAAATGACTTCAAAATTCGTGCTCGTTTGTGGTGAAGCACATAGTTTGTGAAAGGCTATTCTGACTCCTAAGCCCCCAGTTCAGTTGCGCAGTATCGTTCTCTGACCCAATACTTAAAAACAGCTAATAACTTTTTACTCCTTATAACCTAATTACCCCAATTATTATTTTCCAATTTAATGCAGACTTTAAAACATTTCCTTGATCCACATGAGAGGCTAACACCAGAAAAATCTAAAAGTATCAAAATATTTATGTAAAGGTCGTAACTTACGCCAGTCCCTTATAATGGCAGGTGCCATCACTAAGGCACCTCGCGGTCCGGGGGCAGCAGTTGGGGGGTTTAGGAGGCGGGTTGGGTGCCCACCGTACGCAACCTTTAGACACGAGTTCCAAACCAACGTGGTTTGGGCACACTAGCTCTACGCATTCTTTAGTGTTGTGTCCAGTGCATTCACAAAGCTCCGTGCAGCCAATGTGGAACTCCTCACCTTCAGAACAGAAATTATAGTTAAAAAAATGGCAAAATGCATGTCATGCCAGGGACACCTACGTTAACAAATGGAAATCACGTGTTTTTTCAGCGGCATCTTGTGTTTGTAAGTCAGTTCTTGGAGGAAGTTCTGTCAGGTTTCACGGGTTTTGGATAGGTCGCTGGCTGATAACAAAAAATCTCTGACAGTCGAAACAGTAGAATGGTGAAATAAATGCAGACTTTGAGCCTACATAAAATCTATGGTACACTGATTTAGCGATGTAGATAGTAATAGGTAATTTGCTGATAGACGAAACCATACTATTGGGATTGAGTGCTATTATAGTTGCAGAACCAGGGAATCCCCTTCAGAAATAGCTTCTTGGGATAACATTTTTTAATTTTTATCTATAACCATTATACCATGTTCAATACTTTTTACTCACAATATAAAACATTTTAAACAACTCACCAACTTTATAAAATTTTCCGTCTTGGTAGCATCCTGGAGCCCCATCTTGGATTAATATTGTGTCATTTGCACCTTCTCCGGTCGAAGTAATCGTAAAGTTGAACCTTGTTCCCGAATCCCTGCTCTTTAGAATATACTCCTTTCCTCCAGGCAGGTTTAGTATCAAATTTGAATATTTCAACTCGACGTCTTGGAAAGTTTTACCTCCATCGCTGCTCAGCATTAGATGTATAGGGTTCTCGGTGGAGTTGACGTGCATTAAGTTGACTTGTACGCTGTTGTTTTGCAAGACTTTTACGGACCCAATAGCTTCGTTGATAGTTTCTTCCGAACTGGGAAATATTTCTGAAGGGATTGTAGGTAGGAACGTCATGGACTTTACTGGGTCACCTTTGTGGCTTAAAACCTCACTGTAGTCTTCGAATCCTTTTAAGCCGCCCTGAAAAAATTGCAAAGCATTTGAAAATGAAAGCTGCAAGCTTTGTAAAAACAAGATTATAAACGATATTTACATAACCCGAATCTACTCAAGTAGGGGATGAATAGAATTATCATATCATATCATATCATATCATATCTTTATTTGGTAAAAATGTTTAAAATTTACAGGTCAAAAATTGTATATTTACTATATTTTTATACTCGTAGTAATAAATAAATAATCATTATAATAATGTATAGTTTACAAAATTTGATTATGTCAAAAATTCATCGACAGAATAGAAGGCCTGCTCGATCAGCCATTGTTTTAATTTATATTTAAAGATGTTGTAGCCAGGTACGTCAATAATATTTTGAGGAATGTTATTATAAATCTTAGGTCCCATGATATGCGTTACTTTTTTTGATTTTGTCAGACGATGTTTAATGGTAACAAGCTTGTGAGCGTTGCGCGTATTATACGAGTGCATGTCTTTGTTTCTGACGTACAAATTCAAATTACTCCGCACATACAGTGACACGTTGAAGATCACTATTGACGGAAGCGTTAGTATCCCCAACGATTTAAAAAATGGTCGTGCTGAGGTTTCTTGAGGAATGCGTGCCATCAATCGCACCGCACGTTTTTGAGCCACAAAAACACGCTTCCATTCGGCTGCGCACCCCCACAATTCCACCCCGTATTGTAATATAGAGTGTACTAACGCGAAGTAACACATACGAACCACTTCAGGTGTAGCAACTCGTGATATTCTACGTAACGCGAAACATGCTCCGTTTAGTTTACAGCAGAGTTTATCTATATGAGACTCCCATGTCATTCGCCGGTCTATCTGGAACCCTAAGAAGCAGGTAGACTCTACTTGACCTATTGCAGTCCCATTGGTATGAACACTTATTGACTTCATTTTCTTTCCCGATAAGTCAAAATCGATAAAGTGTGTCTTTTTTAAATTGAGTACGAGGCCGTTTGTCTCGAACCACTGGTAGACCTGCCTGGCCGCAACGTTAAGTTTTCTCTCGAGCTCGCTGTGGGACGCCGCACATACGACAACAGCTACGTCGTCAGCGTACATGTACGTCTCTCCACTATCCACCGCTTGAGGTAAGTCATTCAATAGCAGCGAGAAGAGTATATTGGATACTGAAGAGCCTTGTGCAACTCCCATCTTAGTAGAAATTGGGTCCGACTTGATATTTCCGCCCTGTGCTACTACCCGCTGAGTTCTATGGCATAGAAGGTCCATTATCAAGGCGTGAGCAGGTCCATCAAAACCGTAGTGTTTTAGTTTGACTCCTAGCACCTTGTGATCAGCTACATCGAATGCTTTCGACAAGTCACAGCACAAGACGGCCACTGACTGTTTGTTATCGCGGGCTTCAATAATACGCCTTACTACCTCCCTAGCTAACGATGTAGTAGAGCGGCCCTCTCGATAGGCAAACTGTCGCTCGGATATCGCGTCGGTACGAGTTAGATGGGCTGTTATACGCGAGCATAACCCATTCTCAAATATTTTGGCCATTATAGGTATTATAGAAACCGGTCTGTACGAGTCCATGTCGGCTCTATTTCCTTTTCCTTTAAAAAGTGGACTTATTTTGCTCGCTTTTAGGGGTTCCGGGAATGAGCCTGTAAGTATACATTGGTTGAAAATGTACGCCAAAATGGGGGCAAGAGTATTGGAAGCCGCATTCAAGGTTACCACAGATATATCATATGTATCTCTTGTCCGCTTTTGTGCTACCCGGCGCTTGATAATACGATCCACTTCGATCGGTGAAAATGAAGTAAATCGCAAGCACCGATCAGCAGGCGCGCGCGCTGCTTGCAGTAGGGCGAAGGCGCGGTCGCAGTCGGCGGGCGGCGCACCGCACGCGGCCGCGGCACCGGCGAACCGCTCGTTTATAGCATTCACTAAATCCTTTATGCTCGTGTAAGTTTGTCCAGACGGGGACACGACCACGTCTGTAAAGTCAATTGCCGTGTTTTGGGTATTTCCTCTATACTTATTAACTAAATTCCAGGTTGTTTTGCAAACATTCGGGCTATTTTCAATCTTGTTGGCGAAAAACATTGCTTTCTTTTGTTTTATTAACTTGCCATATTTGTCATTTAGATTAGAGATAAGATTTAAAATTGAATTGTCGTTAGTATATTTTTTACTAAAATGGATAATGTCAAACAATAACGATTTAAGGTTTATCACCTCTGGCGACACCCATTGTTCATCTTTACGATTGTTTATTTTCCTCAAGGGAAAGTGTACGTCAAACTTATTGTGAACTATATTCAACACAGCCGTGATAAATTCATGTATAGAGTTATTGCTTCGCTCACGTATTTTTATCCAATCGATACTTTCTATGGCAGATGCAAAATTATCATAGTTTTGACGTGAGAATTCTACTAGTCTAAATTGTTCTACCGTCGACCGTCGGTCTTTGTGAGTTATATGGAAGTCAAATGCAAGCCCATTTATAAAACGGAACTTAAGCTTAAAAAAATTTCAATATTCAATAAACAAGACAAATTGGGTCGAATAAAGGACAACAACGCTCCAAAAAAAAGTGTTCAGCAAGTCTTCTTCTACAAGTAGAAGGGAAGGGGCTACACCAAAAGGGTACAAACGATTTTGAAAATAATAAAAAGCCTAACCTCCTCCGTAATGGAGCTGGTCTTGCTTGGCATTAGGTATTATGGTATTAATGATAGCGGAAGAGATGTTTTTAACCACCGGCTCCTTGTGAGCATATTCAGATCAAAGCATACGTTTGACCTCAGAATTGGCCGAGTGGTTGTAGTATTTTTTTTTCTTTCTAATTACGAAAGTTAAGCAATATTGATTGTGGTCGGAACCTCTCCAGGTTCCGAGTTGACTGCTTTTTAGACAGGCCATCTGGCTGTTTGAAAACTTTAACACGATAGGTATTCAGGAGAGCTACTGGATAGACAATGTCTCTGAACTGTATTTTACACGGTAACTACTAACCTCCGTAGTGGTGCTAGTCTTCATGGTACTAGGGCCACTGGTAGTGGAAGAAGTGCTATTATCAACTGGCTCCTCGTGAGCGTCTTGAGACACGTCGCAAACTTGCACTTCGCAACACTCGTCGTTAGGATCCTGCACGTTGATGCACTTTTCTGAAGGAGTCAGCTTTTTGCATCTGTAAGTAAATCTTTGCTGTAAGTATGATATTCAAAATAAGATATTCGAATGACGAGTTTGGATACCTGGTTTTAGAACCAAATTAAGTTTGTAAGTAAAATCAACAAAGTCAAGTGGGCAGAGCAAATCGACCGAAGAATCAATAGTTGATGGAGCAGCAGAAAAGTCATAGAGTGGCGGCCATAAATTGAAAGACTGCTACGACACTTGGACAGGTCGAAGTCCGGCACAATATACAACGTGTTAACGGAATGAGCGAAACTGAGAAAATAGTGTGTTCAGAATCGAGAGTAGAATCAATTTCACGGGTTTTTGATAGGAGTAATTTTTTTTTTTTTTTTTATTTAAATTTTTGCCGTTTCTATTGTAAACATTTGTGTGGATACGCGCGCTGGCGGCGGGGAAAGTGGGCGTGGCGTGCGCGGTGTGCGTGGACTAGAACAGCGATGAAACTAGAACAATGATGAAATTTTAAAGTAACAATATCTAGATAAAAAAATCTTTCTTCAGATTTTTTTTACGTGAATGGATTTATTTTAATTAAAATCATATTTGGTGTATGAGGGTTTCGCTTATTCCATTAACACGTTGTAGAGCCCTGATTATTGGTAAACGAAGTATGCGAAAATCTATTGAAAATCATAAAAGAGAAAAACAAATAAAGTACCTAGGTTTGCATGTAACAACAGAGTTGACTCCACAGGAGCAAGTCTGCTCGCAACCGATGTTCCATTTCTCCCCCACGGCATGAGTGTCGTTGTTATACCGACACACGTCCACTTTGTTCACCTTCACGTCTGAGAAACGAAAATATTTACATGTAATATTATATTACTGTCTTCGATAATACCATTGAATAAAATTATTCTTTGCTATAAAGTAATGAATGAATATTTAACCCAAACAAAGATACATCGATCATAACTATAACTTTACAGAAAAGTGTGCGTGTGTGAGTGTGCTCTAGAGCTCCACGAGCTTATTCCACCATCTCCCTTCTACCATCGGGAGTCCAGAGGCACCGCAGGATATCACCCATACTTGGTTGATATTCCGCACATTCGCACAAAGCGCTTTGAAACATCTTTTATAATGCGCACGGCTAAAGAGTGGAATTCTCTGCCTGCGTCTGTGTTCCCGAGTTCACATAACCCGAATCTATTCAAGTCGCGAGTGAATAGGCTTCTTCTGGGCAAGCTCGCTCCATCGTAGACCTCATCTCTGTCTTCAAGACTAGCTCGAGGTCAAGAGTAAGCCCATTTTCTATAAAAAAAAAAAAATACCAGCAGGCAGGTTTTATACTTGAGACATACCTTACAAAAAGACCATTACTGTTAAACCCTCAAAGCCTGATGTGTATATGGGGTGTAAGGGACAGCCTTCCGAATACTGAAAAGGCATGATCAGACAACGTAACTGAACAACTTTCTGTACGTTGAAATGAAAAAAGAATCGGTCTCTCCATACAAAATTGCAAACTTGATTGGACAGTTTGTATGGAGAGGCCGATGTTTTTTTTTCATTTCCTGAAAGTTTTCATGCAGAAAGTTGTTCAGTTACGTTGACTGAACATGCCCTTTCAGTATCCGGAAGGCTGTCCCTTACACCCTGTATTAAGCATACAATAAGTAAGGTTAATAAAGACAGACAAATAAAGAAAGACAGCCAAGTAAGGGAAAAATCCCTTACCCTGGTTACCAGTGGCACAGGCGACGATGGAGCAGCACTCGTCAACGGGCGACTCGAAACAAAGAGGATCTGTGAGTCTCCTGCCCCTCCTGATGTATGGATGCTTGCATCGTGGATTGCATTCGAATGTGCCACCCGGCTGACATTCGCAAGATTCTTCGCAACCACGTTCTATACGGTCACCAATCTACAGAAAGCAAAAATAAATTTAAAAATGCATGCATTAAATACGCGCTTCTTCAAAACTAACATGAACACTTGCTATACTATTATACCTACTATACTATTATACATACTATGCTTTTGTACATACTATACTATTATAAATCCTTAGATCGACAGATTACACGAAAATAATAGCCTCATACCTGAAGTTTTATTTCCTTTGGACAAATCGATACCTATGTATTGCTATAATTTATGGCTATGTTACGGAAATATTTTTTAACAGCGACCCCGTTTTCAGGAAAAGTAAATCAGCAGTATCTAAACCACAAAATTTATTTACTGACCTTATAAGAGACTTCGTTTTCTTTGCACGTATCTAGCTCTTCTGACGCCCTAGTATCTAATCCGAGAAGTCCCTGGAAAGGCATTTGGAGGTTTGTGTAGAACTTGTCTGATATAGTATGTTTAATGGGTTTTCTCGGATCATTTGGGATAAGGCGAGGACTTTCTTCCTCTTCTTCGTCCATATTTACGTCACTAAGATCGACTTTCGGAATTTTTTGTTTACTTTCATTATGGAGGGCATTGGCGAAATTTCGCAGCTCATCTACATTAAGGTTTAGTAATCTCGGTTCTTTGACTAATGGAATTTCAGTTATTTGTTCCGTTTCTGCTGGTTCTGGTTCAACTGCTTTCGTAGTTGGCTCAATTTTAGGTGTTTCTATCTTTGCAGTAGTTACTGTGTTCACTGTTGGCAACGTTGGTAGAAATGGCAGTGAGGTAGAGGTAGATGCGGTTGTTTGTGGTCGTGTTGAAGATGGTGTTTCATCGTCTTCATTGCCTATTTTACCTGCAAAGAACAAAATAAATAGTGTTTAGTTAAAAATATAAACGAAAAGCTTGTATTTAGAGTTCGCTAAAAGCTTTATTCTACAAGTACATTCTACAAATGCGCAGAAAATTTCTAATGATAGTACACAATAAAACGCAGGTTAATTCTAAAATGTTCATCTGTAATCTGGATCACGGTCAGTGGGTAAACCGAAGCCGCAAAGAAACACGGTTAAGCTACACTTAACTACTTTTGTAATGTCTATCGGTCTTATTCTTCTCGCGATAAGAATCATGATCTGAAGATTGATCGATGAAATCTGTTGGTGTAACTGTTGTCGTCTCTGATTCGAATCGACATGATTGAACTCTTATAAATTGCCGTAACAATTTTAGTTCTTATTTTGTTCAAAGTGGATTTACATTCGAACGGGCGGTTGAATGTCGGACGTTAGTCGTGTTTTCTTTTCGTGATGGCAATAAAATGTGAGCAGGTTGTAGGTGAAATAGATTCACGAAATTGGTTAGCGGAGACAAGTGCAGTGAAATCGTGAGCCCTTCTAAAAGGACTAAGTTTTATATTTTCGTACGAGAAGCATCTATTATTTTATCATCTACCTACTTTATCAAAGCAAGTTCGTAAGATAGGTAGGTACCATTTTGTCATTATATCTTTCTTTGTATTCATAATTTGCTCTTACTGTTTTGAAATAACAGAGTTAGTTCACGGTGATTATTTACGTCTGATTCACACATTTTGAAAGGGTTTTCATGTTTTGATGCGACCGGAAATACATGGTCAACGAAGTTCATTGTGCAGTTACAACCTCTTAAATTTTATACCTATAAAGTTCTATTGTATGCCATCCAACCAACGAATACTCGTATGATGTTGGTTCTAAGTAAATAGATAAATGATGAAAACTATCACAAAAAACTGGTACTGACTTTTCTATGGTTCACGAAATACGAATACAAAAAAAAAGCATCCTTTTATGTGGAAAAAGGCGTATTTTAATCGGAAAAGCTGTACACACGGCCGTACATCAGTAGAAACACTTTTGGACCTTATGGCGTGGTAACAGAGTTGAAAAAGTTTCTACCGACGTGCGGTTGACCGTACCTGCAGCACAGAATTCATAATAGTCCTGCAGCGTGACCTACAGTCACAAATATATAAAGGGAAGCCTACACCTCAATTTACAAAAACTAAATTTCAATATGGCTGTGATTTTAAATGCGGATAAAAATAATTACATTTTCAAGGCGGCTTTAGGATTAAAATACTCTAAATAGCCGGGGGTCTACCAATGTCCTCTGGTTGACCTCATGTGTATGTGGGTTACTAAAGGACGGCCAGACCGGTTTCCTACACTTACATCACATGATAGATAGACACCACGTTGTCGTGGTGTAGAGCTTACATTGTAGAGCTTGTAGAGCATACCTATACATCGACTAATTTATGTACAGACAGCAATACTCTGAACTGATCATTGAAGAACCACAGATATTTTGAAAATGGCTTACTTGAAGAGTTTTTTTCAGAAGTCCCAAAAAAATTTTGTATGATCACTTAATGATATAAAATTTTCCATTTAAATGATAGTGACATTTTTTGTAGAAACGTGCAAGAATCATAGACAAACACTTATTCATTCGTATCTCAGTTTTAGCAAAAGGTGCGAATAGAACCAATTCTTGCTCAAAAGGGAATTTAGATATGGAGCCTCGATCTCACCATATTCTTTTTTATCATAATCATACAAATTTCTTTTGAGCTATCATGATGTGTCTTTGATTTACTTCAATGATAAGTTGCTGTCTTAACCTATTTATGTAATATATCTTTTAAAATAAAATCCAGATCATTTTGTTTTCGCTATGTTGTCGACCTTCTAGAAACGCGCCACTAAGTTCAATAAATATGTAACTCTACATTTGTACTTAGTATTTATTTTCACTCATCGCAACCTTACTGGTATTCGCTACGGTTTCATTTACCAAATCCTGTTAGCGGTATTAGCAACCGTAACAATGAGTGCAAATAAGTAAGAACTTGCCGAAATTCCAATGACTAATCGCATAATGAGGAGTCCACACAACTGCACGTTGCGTAAACTTGTATTCGTACCGCATATTGATATCAAAAGATGCCAAATAAGATCCGTGTGTTTTTATATTTTTATTCCTTTACGTTACATTCGGAACATTGGACACACTGATGATCTTATCTTATTACGTGGGGCAGAGTTTCTTAATGGACCTCAGAGCACTTCGACCCTATGGGATCTTTTGTGCTTCCCCTGTCTTATTGCTCCTGTGATCTTCCACTGTCTCCAAATATGCTCGTTATGAGCTTCGCTTTAGATTTCAGCGGACAGAGCCTGTAGTCTTCTGGGGTCGGATAAGCCTGACCCAGAATCTTAATACGCTTGTTAGCCAAACCGTTGCATGCACATAAGATGCACTGATGATAGTGATACAAATAAATCTCAATAAACGTGGTGACTGTGTCCATCTCCCTCAAAATAAAACGAGTTAGTTAAAGGAATAACCGAAAATTTTGTTTGTTCTGTCCTGCACAAACAGTTATGTAAATATGTATTGTCTAAATTTGATCAAACAAAATGTGCGGTTTTTAGACAGAAAATCGTCAATAAAATCCAAAAAAAAAAATATAAGTAGGTAAGTAGCTGAAATATCAAGGTGTGTATATACCTTTACATTTTTAGAATGAAAACCACATATTTCCTTTTTTGATGATGAATATCGGATCGAAGCCAAAGCTATATTACAACAAAGTAGGTAAGTATAAGAACCTACTAAGCTCGACATCCGTTTCGCATTAGTCTAAATGTCTCACCGATATTCTTCCAATGCTAGCCAGTTACTTCTGCTGTACATGAGGATATCCGTTGGCAGTTCATTAAATGGTCACTCAATTGAAGCTTGTTTTTCCGTAACGATTGAAACGGATATTTTCTAGGTAATTAAGTATAGTAGGAGATACAAGGCCGAGCCTGTATGGGGTGCTCTGCGCAAATCCTGTTGGGATGAAACTTGGCACGATTCAAGTAAATACTTATAGGTAACATACTTACATGAAGTGGTGCAGCCCAGTAGAATGTGACGGAGACCCACAATGGGGCAAAAAGTCAAAAATATGTCCTTTTTACCAGGTTTAAAGTTATCTTTTAAACGGACATAGGTAGCTGGGTAAAAATTTCACAGAATAAAAACCTAGTAAAAAACGACATATTTTCGACATTAAGTTAAGCCCCACTGTTTCTAATATGTCACCTATCGGTATGTACTTGAATCGTGCTAAGTTTCATCCCAGCAGGTTTTGCGCAAGGTTCGTTCAGTTGGATCTCCTACTAGTAATCACTTTATAAGGTGGTAGGGCTTTTGTGCAAAGTCCGTCTGGGGCAGTACCTCCCCCTTGCCTATTTCTGCCGTAAAATAGCAGTGTTTGCACTACTGTGTTTCGGTTTGAAAGGTGAGGGAGCCAGTGAAATTACCGGCACACGAGACACACCATCTTAGTTCTCGGGGTGGGTAACGTGTTTTGCTGTCTTATTAGTGTCAAGTTATGCCACTAATAGGACAGCTGGCTTCATGGGCGGTGGTGACCACTTTCCATCAGGTGGCCCACCTGCTCGTTTTCTCACTTGTCACATTAAAAAAAATTGCGGAAAACAAGTTGGTGGTTACATCCTTTGATAAAAAAGCCACCTTACGATTTTTCATCATCATCATATCGTAGGTTGTTCGATCGATGACTGACCTCACAAACCAGTGCATCCCGAAGCATGAAGGCGTCTACTCGGGACCAGATTATGACCTAATTTGGGACCTTTAGTGTAACTTTTATGATGAAAATGGTGCTGAATCAAAAAGAAGAATTAATAAAGGGTACTCCCAAAGGCACCCTCCCAAATATGATTGGAGCATAAAACGATCTGCCAGTATCGCACGCTTTGAAAATACCAAGGTATTTTTTATGCACACTTTTCAATTAAAAGGTCAGCCATGGAAAAATGATTAAGGCATCACGGTCGTATCGTGAATCGTGGCAGCATAGCACTGTGCATGGTCATGATGGCAGATAGTGGCCGACAATCACGAACACGCGAGGTTAAAGGAGCAACCAATAAGGTGGGTGCTGTTTAATCGTGGTACAGTGCAATATTTGTACTGATGAGAAAATAAATTACCCATACAAGGATTTCCAATTATGCTAATCCAAAAACTTAAACATGGTGAAGGTCTCCTTATTATTGAGAAATGTAAAGAAGCCTATTATTAGATGGCTACATCAATGACAAAGAGGTAAAAAAAAAATATACAAAAAATAATTGTTCAAATCCTCTGTAGTGGTTTCTAGCCATTTCTTTTAGACTGCCTTAGCACGATCCGACACGGTATATTCTCTCTTTTTACATTGTATTCTGTATGTTATGATGTTGGATAAGTATTCTGCAAAGACTACATTGAGTAAATAATTCTGCACTCTCTTCATTCTTTACTCAAGTTACTTACGCACTTAACATACGTAAGTACGTACTTCATATATTGAGGTAGATGTTTATTCTGTGATTATGTTGTTTATTAACATAGTAAGTTTTTATTGTACTAGTTAGTACAGATGAATAACCTACGACGACAGTACTAACACATTGGAATCCAAGACTTAAAT
The DNA here is from genome assembly GCA_947532105.1 of Athrips mouffetella. Classification (NCBI taxonomy): domain Eukaryota; kingdom Metazoa; phylum Arthropoda; class Insecta; order Lepidoptera; family Gelechiidae; genus Athrips; species Athrips mouffetella. The sequence goes on from OX383973.1 coordinate 9,511,920, forward strand.
AATTAAAGAAATTTAGGCAAAAAATATTTTATTTAACTATTTTACAGCCTACGTCATCTGGTGGTTACAGGGTTGAGATCTCAATCCAGAAGGTACATACTCGATTTTCGAGTGGACACTGTCAAACAAAAATCACTATTTTGTAAGTCGTCCCCAGTTTCGTTAGGATATTGCAGGATGAATCATTTTATGATGAACCTAATAAAAAAAAAAAAAAAAAAAAAAAATTATCCAAAAAGAAAGATGAATCTGTGTTTCGGAAGACATGTTAGGCCATTTGTCACGGCTACTATCTGCGGAAATAGTCGTTAATGAGCCATGTCAGAGGCTTTGGTCATCAACCTTACAACCCACAGAATATGATATACTTTACATCTCTCATATTCGGTAAGTAGGTCTGACCAATTAGCGCTCTAGGGTAATAATGTAGCTAGAAAAGCCCTAGGGCGGTAAGTAATTGAGTTTTGAAAGAGTGAAGTGTTTTTTTTTATTAATTACCGGCCTAGGGCTTTTCTAGCTACATTATTACCCTAGAGCGCTAATTGGTCACCTACAATTTGGTGGTAATAAGGACCTGCTTACCTCACAATCGAGATGTAAAGCAGAGTAGTTAGCTCGGGTGTAAGCATCAATTGCACCCTCGAACTATAGGCGCCCTCGCTGCGCTCGTGCGCCTAAATATCTCGGGCTGCAATTGATGCCTTACAGCCCTTGGCTACTAATCTACTATTATTTACATGAAACATGGTAATAATGATCTTAAAAATTATAAATGCACTTCACATTTCGCCACTAGAAGGCATGTAAATACTTAAAAGACAAGATACTTAATTAAAATTCCAAAATAAATCAAATTCCAAATCAAAATCATATTTTAAATTAAAATCAAACTTCAAATTAAAATTAAATTCCAAATCCAAATCAAATTTCAATTAAAATAAATAATAAATTATTCAAATTTACAATCTAAATACTCATTGACATACTATGAACCGAACAAAAATGGTTTAAACTGGTAACTAGGTAGCCTTAAATAAGGCAACCTGCAGCTGCTTGTGTGTCGCACATAAAATACTGTCGAAAATAAAATACATACATACATAATATCACGCCTTGTTCCCGTCGGGGTAGGCAGAGTTTCCATTCACTCTCGCTTTGTAGATTTTTCGTCTGTTTCGTCCATCTTCTTTCATTCATCCTCTCTACATGACCAAACTCTACATTTCAGCCAATTAGTACTATTTTACTTTCAATGTAGGTACTTAAATAAAATCAATTTTATTGTATATGATCATATCTCGTAATACTTGCAAATAAAAAAATATTTCAAAGAACATCGAGCCTGTGATCAAGCCCATAACAAAGGATCATTCTATTATACGACAACCAAACCGAATTTACTTTCAAAAGCTCAGGTCAGTAACTCTGCCAAAAGCTGTAAGTCAAGGCTGTTACAATAGGCCACTATAAACTATTATAGACCAGCGAATCAATTCCAGTGTCATCAATTACCTTACCGCCATGGCCGACCACTTTCACTAAGTCCCGAAGACTACAGTCGATATGATCTAATCGGCACAAGGTTGACTTTACATACAATGGTGTTGACTCATGAGGCTAATGTATTGAATCTTTTAGTTATAGGTACAGTACGACAAGTGAAAACACATGCGGTTGTTACTACAGTCGTCGTGCAATTTATTGTAGAGATCTTGTACATTTGTTCCATTCTTAATTCAATTGCCACTAGAGATAAAGTCTCATTACAAGTGTCAAGCTCGACCTCACAATTAAGGCTGGAAATAGTATACATGTCTGTATGCAACACTTGAATTTTTTCTCTGCGTCATATAAAGGTCGACTTTAATATGTGTAAATAAAGACTGTGTCGGTGTTGATTTTGAACCTATTTAATCGTATCTCTCTCTTCTTTGTCTAGTAATTAAATCGATTGACCATAGGAATTCACCCCACCAGATTCGCAGTCTAGGGATGTAATTTTGAAAACAGCAGCACTCCCTCCAGAACTCCAGCAAGAACGCTTGGTACTTTGGAGGGGATTTACCATAGTCACCACGCTTGTAAGCGTTACCGCTGGTGACCGCTGTTGTTGGTGACCGCAGTATGTAAGATGGTAAAATCGACAAAAAGATGCTGCTGCCCATCTTCCCATTTATAAGCTCTTAGTCGCCTCTTACAACACCCTTGGGCAAAGATGGGTTGGTACTATTTTTGCCGGTACCACACAGTCAAGTAAGCAAAGTGAGCAAATAATTGTAATTTTTGTAAGTTTTAAAGCGTTTATCTGGCTAGGGAGGGGTCCTAACTGCGCTGTTAGGTACGAACGACGGATATGATGAGTGGGAGGCTTTATTATGCTCATCTCTTTTAAATGTAAATGGCACATGTTAATATCCTTGTGACATCACATCACCCGCGACTTCACTTTCCACTTTCACTGCCAAAGTCAGTTTAAAGTAGCAGCTAAACAGGCTTTGAGGCCTTACTTGATGTTTGCGAATAATTTTTGAGTTCATTCCATCACATACCTCCACATCCACCGTGGTCTAGTGTTTGGAGCATTCGGATACATAGATCTCGAGATAAATAGATGAACACTTTATTCAAATTCTAATTCAAAATTATTTATTTCAGACCACTAATAAAAATACAGTCCATAGTGTTAGTAACATAACATACTTAGAACTATGTTAGTAAAATAAAATAAAATCAAAATAAAATCATGTCTGGCATCTAAATAACTGGATCTACTTTTAGGCACGTGACAGAGGCATTACATGCATCGTGGTCCAGTGCTTTAAAATAGGTCCATCTGTCCGCTCAGCTATGGTAGTCGGGAGGCTGTTGGCGCTGCCCCGCACTCGCGCCATCAGGGAGGCGACCTGCTTGCGCGTTATCGCGTTTATTGCTTACATAACAAAGAAAACACAAATATACATGGAAAACTTAACCTAATGTGGGCAAAGGCGGCCTTATCGCTGCAAGCGATCTCTTACAGGCAAACTTTGACGTTAGGGATACATAAAGAGAGCTCTGCAAGTATTCATGCGAGGTTCGGATCCTGAGGTTCTGGGTTCCTTTTCCAAGTGACGTAATGGGGGACCAGTTTGGTTAGGAAATTGCAGGATGAATCACCTGATTGTTTGAAAAGTATACCCAAGGTGATGCCGTGCTTCGGAAGGCTCGTGAAGCCTTCGATCCCGGCTACTTTCTACGGTAGAAATCGTTAAATGAGCCATGACGGAGGTCTTGAGTGGCTCAACCACTCTGGCACCAGTCCAGACAACGTGGCATTTTTAGAGATGACGAAAGCGAACGTCATAAAATGTATACGATAACATAACATGTCAAATGGCATGCTAACATTTCATGACGTTCGTCTAGACCCCTAGGTTTATGAGGTCGGTAATCGATTTTACAACCGACATGATATAATGATGATAGACTTTATGTCTTTAATGAAAATTGAGTTACAGATCTTGCATATTAACAACAAGAAAACGTAAACATTACTTAGTAAAAAATCAACAAGACTTGCCATGTCATTGCCCTTCGCTGTTTAAATTACGTACACTTCCGAGCGCAAATCTAATTGGTTGATAATAACAGCCCGCCAATAGGAAGCGTTGCTGCCGGCGCCCGCGCAGTAACTTACGTTCTAGCGTTGACATAACCGTCTGTCATGCGTGACGTCTGCGGCATGCGATGTTGCCAAGTCCTGGTGTAATTTTAAAACATAACTACTGTGTAGAAATTTTATTAAAAAGCACGAATTTTATTTTTATAACTTGGTATCTATAAACATTACCTATAGTTTGGCGAAAGGGTATCGTGTGGGTTTTAAAACTGAAGACCACAAAACCCTGGTATCAGAGTTGTTGAGCCGCCATGTACCTCTGACGTAGTAGCTCATTACCTTTCATATACAGTTTTTTGTTTGTTTACCGTAGCCGGTACCATTAGCTTAACTTGCCTTTCGATGCAAGGAATCATCTTACTTTATAAGACAATCAGGTGTTTCCTTCGTGGAGAGTTCTCACGAAGTGATTTTGTTTGACAGTGTTCTCGCTGGTAATTGAACCAAGGCCTTCTGGATTGAAAGCTAACGCTCTAACCTAATCACTAAATCACAGAGGCTGTTCATACATTGTAAGGATTTTAATGCATTATGTTTATGTTTTGAGGGTAAAGGGGCCGGGCTCCTAATTCCCAACGGCCATTGCGACCTGCACAGATCTATTGTAGCCAACCCTTTCTATTACATTTCCTCGGCCACACCGACAGCCTCAAAGAAACTGACAATCTGCCTAGGGTTGAGAGTTCGAGCATCTTATATATACGAGTATGTGTCCTCCCGTTTCCCGACTTCTACTGTGAGTCAGTGCATCACAGTGGCAGATCAGGTGTTTTCGTCTTCTGCACAGAATCTGCAATATGGGTTTTCGTATAGGCCCATTCGGTTTAGGTGCTTGCACAACCTACAATGTCCCGTTAGGGCTCTTATGAGTATCCTAAATTGATTCCGATTTAGCTTGAGCGCTTTAGATGTGTATTTCTTTATTTCTTGAAAGCTAACGCTCTAACCTAATCACTAAATCACAGAGGCTGTTCATACATTGTAAGGATTTTAATTCATTGTTTACAGTTGGCAATACTTTGTAATGCAATATGAAACCGTACTTACAATACAAGCTGGAAAGCGCAAAAAACCGCATCTTATTACGACTGCGTAAAGAGTTAACGACCCACTTACGGCAGGTGGTTGTATGATAATTAGCCCGTTTGTTCTCGGATCTAGGTCACAAATATGAACCGGTTATGAAAACAATGATTTAATAGTTTGACTCGGTGATATACTTGTATACCGGGTGTAAGGGACAGCCCTCCGTATACTGAAATGGCATGATCAGTCAACGTAATTGAACAACTTTTAGCGAACAAAACTTCCAGGAAACAAAAAAAAATCGGCCTCTCCATACAAACTGTCCAATCAAGTTTGAAATTTTGTATGGAGAGGCAGATTTTTTCTTTAATTTCCTGAAAGTTTTATTCGCTGAAAGATGTTCAGTTACGTTGATCGTCAGCCCTTTCAGTTATCAGAGGGCTGTCCCTTTTACCCTGTATGTATTTTTTGCGATGATTAAGTTGTCTAGTACAGTCAAGACCACTTCGAGCATGACAAATTGAACTTCGTACGCACGGCATCAAGCATGTAGAAACAAAAATATTCAGCGTGTAATTCTAAATACGCAAAACCTCTCGGGTGGCACTTCCACCCCTGTAACTGAAAAACTTTTGTTCTACAACTTTTTGAAATAAAAATATAAAAAAATCGAATCTTCATACAAAATGAAAATCTGATCCGTTCAATTTGTATGGAGGACCAATTTTTTTTCCAAAAGTTAACAAAAGTTGATCAGTTTCATGGGTAAGAGGTTATGTATGTGTATTTGGAAATACACGTTATATATATGTCGTGGCCAGATCGTTAGAAATGATCACTTCATGATGTGGCTGACCACTTCATGAAAGGTTCGGTTATGTTAGGTTGCATTTCATGAAGTAACCAACATGAATTCATGAAGTAACCAACATGAAAGTGGCCACATCATGAAATAGCCAATACCACGATCTGGCCACGACATATACACCGTTTTCCTGGGAATTTGCATTAATTTTAAGAGCATGTTCAGTTATCGAAACTACAACTTTCCCTAAGAAACATAGGTTAAAATACGAATAAAAAATTGGCCCTCCCCACAATTTTTTTTTCATGTTATGCATTAACTTTAAGAGCCAGTTAATGAAACTGAACAACTTTCCCGAAGAAACATAGGTTGAAATACAAAAACTTTTTTTGTATGGGAGGCATAGATTTATATAGTTAAGATAGGGTCTTGGGAACAAGCGGTTCAAAATTTCCCCATACAAGAAAAAATAGCGCCATCTGTGAAAAAACGCGTGAACTACTATATATAAGTATATATACTAGCCCATCGGCACGTTACAATGTCCGCAATTCGTTGGTCCGAAATCTGACGTTTAGGACCAACAAATGTCAGTCGTTGTCAGTCATATTGTCAACATTGGATGCAAATAAACTTACCAACAAAATAGAATGTTCTTAGTTGAAGAAACAATATACTCTTATTATTATTATTGTTATTTCTTATTATTGTTTTTGACTATAATCCAATTAATGAAACTGAAAAACCAGGCCTAAATCACATATAAACAGTAAAAAGTTTGTTTTGTTTTTTCCCGCCATATTATTTCCGTTCCGTGTATTTAGTACTGACCGAAGTACTACACAACGTAGTTCACGCGATTTTTCACAGATGGCGCTATTTTTTCTTGTATGGGGAAATTTTGAACCGCTTGTTCCCAAGACCCTATCTTGACTATATAAATCTATGGTTTTAGCAGATCTTATTCATGACTTCGTGTTGTTTTCCAAACCTCATCATTTTGATGCGGTACTAAAAGCATTTTTTTATAAATGTAGTCTGTTTGTTACAAGGACATCCACACTAAGGGTAGAGGAAGTCGTTCATGTTCACAAGTTAAGTGAAGAAACTTGTTATGATAGTGATTCGACGATGTTTCCCAGCAGGTCCGGTGTAATGTATCAGCTGTTAAACATAGGTACTACGTACTTATGAAATGCAAAGAAAAATGAACTTAGAAACTCCAAAACGGACTTCTTTCGTTGGCCCTAAATTTGTCCCTAGTATATATTAGTTTTAGAAGCTTTAGGACTTTGTAAAATTTATGTAGGTAAAACATCTCGATCTAACTTGGCTAAAAAAATCGCATCAAATGTTGCACTATCGATACGGTAGATATGTTTATAAAAGGTACTTTTGGTATTATAAAGAAGACCACAGAGACGATGGCGCGATGACCTGGACAGCTTTCTGATATACGGCAGTTGGAGGCTAAAAACGGGGAGGAATGGCACAATAGAGGGGAGAAATGGCCCAATAGCGGGGAGGCCTTTGCCCAGCAGTGGACCTATTATAGGCAATAAAAAAAAGAATAATAGGCAGCCAGCTACCGTAGACAAGTGGCTTTCTATTATCGTGAACGGTAGTAGAATAGAATGAAAATGTATGGAACTGACATTTACGAGTAGCTATTACGTAACATTTCGTTAGCATGAGAAAAATCCATGGGATTAGATACGGTTCTAACAGGCTAATTTAAATTATATTTGCCTTATGTTTATTGTATCAAACATATAAGTACAATAAACATTTAAAAAAGCGCGTGGGATTCTCATTGTCGCTACTTTGTTTGCGAAGCGATGCAAGTTAATTGAAATAAGTTATTCCACAAAGAATAAAACGCTTTTGATTTTTCTTACCCTTCATTTTAATTATATTCTTCTTGCGTTTAAGATATTAAAAAGCCACTTGTCTATATATGACCCCCCCAAGTGCTCCTTACTATTCTTCGCCAGCTTATTACGGTCATATGGTAGCTTGAGAAAGCTAATTGATTTTACTTTGAAAATTTGCCCTAGCCTTATTCGGCTTTTACAATTTACGCTTACTAAATCTACAGATTCTCAATCCTCATCACCTCACGAAGACTACTAGTCTGCGCGTGCGCGCTTGTCATGACGCGACGGCGGCGTGACGAATTCGCGCAATGCTGTCTGCGCAACTATAGAATATAAACAATTAATACGCTCCCAGGGTTCTTGCCAACAACCACGTAGGATTATATCTGACTGTGCTATAAAATATTATGATGTCATACCATAGAATAGATATTCATACTACTGAGAGCTCTGAGGTTATAAAAAGTATGATGGATGACTTGATTAAGTTTTTATGAGAAGTGCATACGGTGCTTCATACGTTGTTATTCAAACGTGTAACAAGAAATGACTCCTTCGACCATCACCTTTCTAACAAGTACAGTCAAGAGAACATGAAGCTTGACACTTATATTGCAACTCTAGCACGTAGAGCGGTTAAATAAGAACGGTTTAGAATCGAATTTTTATAGCTTCGCGTGGTCTAGACTTCACCTGCCCATCTATTTATTAAGGTTATTATCTCAGAATAAAGACCACCTTGCTTCACGATATAATTTATAAATTCCTTGATTTGTTGTCATTGTTTTTTCTTCTTTTACAAATGTTTATGTCACCGTAAGATCCTACACATTGTTATTATAGTTTATATTAGCGCGATTGTGATTGGGATCTCTGCGCCTGTTTGCTGCACCACCGTTGCGACTCTTCAGTCAGTCGAGCCATTAAAACTCTGAATGAGCTCCTCATCTGGGTGTTTGTTATTTTAAAAAGGAACGTTTTAAACATTTGTGAAGAAAATTTAATGTGACATTTTCTCTAATATGCGACAAGTCGATAGAACAAATCTCGATCTAATTTTCTGTCTCTAGGACAGGAGGTCCCGCTAGGTGTAGACACACTGCGTAGATTTATTTAATAATTTTATTTACTTTGATAAAATGTTACTTTTTGGCTAGTCTGTAAGTTTCGTTTTTGATCGATCGAAAAATTGTAAACTCGTATGTCCGATAGGTGAGACAAAGACAACCTAACTGATCCCGAACGGGATTATTTAATGTAGAGAGACACCTGAGAGATCCGCTCATTACGCTTGCAATTCTTTTAAGGTTAGGTACAGCCAAGGGCACATCAAGCTTGACACATTGGACGTCGTTGATTGTACGGTCAACCGTTTGTCGGTAGAAACTTTTTCAACTCTATTACCTCGCCATAAGGTCACAGAATATATAATATGATAAGGTCCAAAAGTGTTTCTACTAATGTGCGGCCGTGTGTACGTATGACACATCTGGCGGAATTTTGGATGGTGTCATACTTGACAGACATTTTGGTCACGGAACTTTCCGCGTCGGGATTTCTGCAGTTGCGTGGCTAGACTTAGGTTTATTTTGAACTAACGGTATATTTACGATCGGTGACATAACATACTATTCGTTTCATAGATGCAAATTCTAAAAACAGAAAAAGACGTATGATAGTCAAAAATACCTTAAACCTTCAACGGCCCGCTTAATGCTTCTTACTACTCTTATCAAAGAGATTTGAACCTCGCTATGCTCGGCGCAGCGAGGTTCAAATCTCTTTGACTCTTATAATAAGTCTCTACCTATAAATCAAAAATACGCGAGGTCTTTTGTTCGCCTCAAATAAAGATAAGCTCCTGATTAATAGGTTTTCTACGAAAAGGTTTTGATATTTGGAAGCTAGTAATTAAGTCTACCATCCTCAAGATGTTATAAAAAAACCCACTCCGGGCTGGAGGTTTCACTTTTTGAAAGAAAAAAAATTAAGAAATGTTTATTTTAGTTATACCAACCAAACAGGTAGCCACTCAGCTTATGCTACAGCACCTCGCGCTGCTGTATCGCTGCTCTTCCGTGACACCTGACTTTTAAGGAAGCATCAAGCATGCGTGCTAAAATTAAGAGGTTAAACGTTTGAAAACACTTCGCTTATACAGGGTGTAAATGCAAAACCGAGCGCAAGCTCAAGGGTGTACTCAGACCACGAAACTGAAAAACTTTTCTAAAGAAACATGGGTCGAAAGTGGAGAATTTTTTATGGTTTCTACATATAAAATGCACCGTCCACTGTTGAAGGTTTGTATCATCATCATTACATCCCATGAAACGTCCACTATAGGACAGGGAGCTCCCTCCAGAGTTCTAGCTTTTGCTGGAAAATGTGGAGGGGAAGTACCATAGTCACCGCGCTTATTAGCGTTACGGCTGGCACCATGGACCGCGGTTGTAGGTGACCGCAGTGAGTAAGATACAAAGGAGGATGCTGCTGCCCATTCTCCAGTTTATAACCCTTAGTCGCCTCTTACGACACCCACGGGTATGTATGGGTTGGTACTATTCTTTGCCGGCACCACACGGGAAGGTTTGTATGGAGAAGCCAAAAAAATATCTCCACTTTTGACCCATGTTTCTTTGGAAAAGTTGCTGAGTTTCGTGGTCTGAGCACACCCTTGAGCTGCCGCTCGGTTTTGCATTTACACCCTGTATTTATACCCCTTTTCCTCGGAAAATCATCATCATATCGTTTGGAAGGGATGCAAGGTCGATGACCGAGCTCACAACCCCTGGTGTCAGAGTTGTTGAGCCGCCAAGAGCTTTGGACATGGCTCATTAACGACTACATCTTGGATAGTTGCCGAGACCAACGGCTTGAAGTGCCTTCCGAAGCACGGGATCATAGATGATTAAAGTTAGAACTTTTTGGATAATCAGAAACAACAATTGATCAATGTCATTTGTCATTCTGCAATGTCCTAACCAAACTGGGGCACAAAGAGATATTTGTTGACAGTGTCCACACCGGGAATCGAACCCAGAACCTACGGATCGAGAGCCGAGCCCTCTAACCACTAGAGAAGGCTGTTTGAAAATGAAAATGTTTGATATAATCACCTTAAAAAAAAAGTAAAAAGTTAAAAGTACCCTAAACCGACGAGCATGTATGAAAGGATTGATGAAAGTACAGGAAGCAAGGGAAGTATGTCAAGATCGTAGCAGGTGGAGGACTGTGGTCTCTGCCTACCCCAACGGGAAAGAGGCGTGATGTTATGTATGTATGTATGTAAAATAAAAGGATGATTCAAGGAATATACAGATTTATCATTAAAAAACTAAAGAACAATTCCTATAAAAAGATGCTGTTTGACCTAAGTTCGCATTTATCCTTGAGTTTCAATGTCAGGAATTTTCAAAATATCGTAAATCATTTTTAGTGATATTAAAAAGTCACAATTGCCTTCTTTTGCGAGGAGGCCGTAACATTCTTGACCATCCTGCAGATTAGTCAGCATCAGCTAGGCTCCCCTGACGATCTTTATAACGACCGGTCCGCTAATATTTTTCCTAAAACCGGTTAGGTTATACCTACTTACTCGTATTTATGAATGAGTCATATTTTACGAAATAGCTGCAATAAGATTGCAAAAGTTCTCAAAGTTAAAAAGGCCGTGGCTTAATCAAGGAGCAATTATAATGTTTTGAAATAAAGAATCTTGAGCTTGGAAAACTTCTAAAAGTTCTTAATTGTGTTGGTTTTGTATTAAAGCCATAGTAATAATTCAGAAGCCTGATTAGAAATGTATTAATTTAGACGACTGAATTTAATAAACACCTTTAAGAGATTTTCAAGATGTTACTTTACCCTAGAAAATAGCCTCTGACACGGTTCAAGATAATCTTAAAGATAATCTTAAAAAAACCGGCCAAGTGCGAGGGTTCCGTACCACTAAGGTGAAAATACCGTCTTAGTTGTGAACGTACAGACACGCACTTGACCAGTTCTTATTATTTGTTTTTATTCTATATCTTATTCACTTTTAATATAGGTACCAATTTTCACTCTTGTAAGTGTTCCCGTTCTTACGATAGAGCTAAAACAAAAATTTTACAAAAATCGCCTAAAAAAGTAGTAGGGAAGTCCCCTTAATTTTTTTTTATTTTTGTATTTTGTTGTTTGTTCTTATAGCGGCAACAGAAAAACAAAATCTGTGAAAATTTCAACTGTCTACCTATTACGGTTCACGAGATAACAGACAGACAGACAGATATCGTAGGCATATTAATAGGGTACGCTTTTTTCATTCTTTGGGTACGGAACCCTGTAAAGTAAGTGCCACAGAAAAAATGCACCAGAATCAATCTAGTCCGTCATGTTTTATACCTAACTTTTAACATCAGATAAAAATTGTTATTGCAACTGGACCTCAAGCACTTCATTTTATCTATACGTTGGCACATGTCTACCAAACTATATCATTTTTCGAGTTAGTAATGGTATGTAAGAAGTGCAAAAGTCATCAACCCACAAAAGTGTGAATAGATCACGCAAATTCACATTCGAAGCGGCAAGATGTTAACCCTTTATGCTGGGTCAAAATCAACATTTGACTCAGCATTCCACGAACAGGCCATTCTCCAAACCTCATCACCGCAACAAAGCCTAATCGACCGACGTTTAGAGGATAAAAAGACCACCGAAACGCAGGAATGCGATGGACGTACCTCTTCCGAAAAAGGCGTCGGTGAAGTCACGACTCCTAGTCGGTTCCGCCATATTTCAGATGATTTTTCGACCGTTGATAATAGCGTAGATACGCCTATTTATTTTTAAGACAAGAGGAAATACAATAAAACTATTGTTAGCATGTTTCTATTATTTTACAATAGGATATTGTGTCTAAAACTCGGTGTGTTATCTTTTGTTGTGATATATGATATTGGGCGATAGAAGAACGATAGAAATATTTCAAAAATTGTAGAGACAAACTGGTACATAATAAGATGATTTATATAATTGTGTCATGGTTAGATAGCAACAATAAACTTACTGTAAATTATAGCTTATGGATCTACTATTACTTAGCCTTTTGTATACCTAATTACCTACCTGATGCTAATTATCAACTATCGCCACCGATCTTGAGACGAAGTGACATTATAAATATGACAAATTATTAAGTAATTTTCAAAATTTTATGCAAGTAAATAACTAAAGAATTGACCCTTATTTTTAGTTTTGTAAACAAATTTCTGCTGCAATTTCTATCAAAAACATATAAAAGTTGTATTTTTATTCATTCATTATTTAAGAGCCATGCTCTTGTCGGTGTAGCTTTCTCCATCTGTCTCTGTCTTGTATTAGGTTTTTCAGTTCTCCGTAAGTATTTACCCCCGCCCTCTCTTTCATCCTTTGGCAGTACTCTATTCTAGGCCGGCCGCGGCCTCTTCTTCCTTCCACCTTTCCTTCCACAATAGTTTTTATAAATGTGTCGTGCCTGATGATGTGACCAAACATTTTTCCTCTTCGGTTTTCTATTACATTTATAATTTCTCTATTTTGATTTATTCCATCCAATACTTCCTTATTCGTCCTTTTCTCTGTCCAGCTTATTTTCTCCATTCGCCTCCAACACCACTCACTATTGTTATTTTTATAAGTAACGTAAAATTTTGGTGATACTTATTACACACTAAAGTATAACTTCTCCATACTTTATTTAGAAAATAACTGTGAACAATAAGGTGTTCGATCAGACTTCTAGAATGGTAAACATAATTAATTCAGGGGCTTCGTAAAAATATAAATATCTGGCTTTTACCCGAGAAGAACCATGACTCACGTCACGGCTCGTGACTCATTTAATATTGCCAAATACAATATTTTAGGAACAGCTGTTTTAAAACTTGTTATTAATTTGATATCCGTAAAGGCGGCGGTGTGAATTAATCGGGGATATTCTCGAGATAAAAATAATTTAACTGTAACTTTTAGGCATTTAAAAAGGGGAGGTAGCCAGCTATTTTTATGTAAATTGAGTAGTTCAGGGTACTGACCTTTGGATCGATCCGTAATGACCTGGCTAGTTCGAAGGGGAAAACTGACTATTATGTACATTGTGACTATGATTACGACACGAATCGTGTCAATCTAAAACTACGTCAATCTTTCCAATTTTATTTGTGGCCAAACATCTATCGAATATTTCAATAAACTGTGTATTAAAAAGGACAAATGTCTGTCTAAGTTGGTGTACTACTTACTTACTTATTTTTTTTAAGACAGAGACGCGACGCACAGAGCTTCATAAGATTTTTCATCTCCTAAATAACGGCGGGAGTCTAGATGCACCGCCGAATATTCTACTTTTTGTCACGTTTTGCACTGTCTTTTATAATATGAACGTTTGACTCTACTCACGTCCGTATTCCCGAGTATATTAAATCTTGTATCAGAGTGGATAGGTAGGCTTTTTTTGAGTAAGTTCGTCCCTTCGCTGGCCCACCTTGTCTCTGTACTCGGGTCTCAGCGACAGATTAAGGTCAAGGACCTGACCATTAATAGTAAAACATGATACATATTTTTAAAAAAGCATAAACGATTTTAGGAAGACAGATAATTTTTGGTATTATTATTTGGGCCGAGTAGAGATGGGCCGAGTCAACTCTCTTAGTTTTACATTAATTATTTATATAAAATGCTTTTTCTGCAGCTTATCCACATAAGGACAATCGCGCAATCATGCACAAAACGTGTTTTGACACTAAACGCGTATTAACTACGGTCTACAGCACCGGCCAGCGAAACTGACGGTCCATCCAAAATCCAAATAAAAAAAAAGTAATAGCTCTACCATCTTGCGCCCAAAATATGGTAGCCAGCGGCAGTGAGCAATTTACAGAGATGGAATCTCAGATAAAGAACACTAAAACCTATTAATTTGGTGTTGGGTGTCAGGTAGATACGAGTACAAGTTTTTGATTGATGCTACAAAAATATATGATAGATTAGCATGATAAGTAAATATCATAGTTTTTGTCCTCATTTAATTTATTTTCTTTGGTAAATTGTGTTCTTTTCATTTTGCCTAATAAAAAAACTGTGATGTTATTTAAATGCAAGTACCTGGGCGACCGAGCTTTGCTCTGTATATTTAGCGCTGTAGACCTTCTGAAATGCGCTATTTTCAAGAAATACTCATAAAACGGAGAAATTTTCCCAGACATAAGACCTAGCTAGATCGGTTTTTTACCCCCGAAAACCCCCGTATAGAATATTTGTAGCCGTTTTCGAGAAAAATATAAATATTGCTAGTTTAATAGTATAGGATACAGTGTGATCTTGTGTGTGCAAATTGTTAAATAAATAAATCTTTATCTAGGATAAATCAAATCACAGATCAATAAAAAAAAAAAAACAAATTAAAAAACCGCTACTTGAAATCACAAAAAAATAAAAACACAAAAAAAAACCGGCCAAGTGCGAGTCGGACTCGCGCCCTAAGGGTTCCTTACCTATCTACCATATGATAAACTAGCTTTTGCTCTTTGATTTTAAAATGTCCGCGACCATCCAACTTGACCCCTCTTTTATGGGAAAGTTCTTGAAACGGGAGCTCACCTTAATTGGTTACTATTAGTTGTGAGAAAAATTGAAATATTGAATGATTTTAGACTTTTCCCTTTATTTGTACTGTGAGACCTACCTTCTTGCCAAAATTCATTATTTTTGGTCAACGGGAAGTACCCTGTAGGTTTTGCTTTTTTGCAGAAATGTATGGAGATGAGGACATAAAAAGCCATATCTTTTGATTGCGTCGTTGTAAAAAATTGAAATTTTCAGATCTTGTGTGGTTTATGGACATTAATACTCGTTATCAATTTCAACCTGATATCTCTACCCGTTCGTGAGAAAAAGGGTCTTGACAGACAGACAGACAGACAGACGGACAAGAAAGTGATCCTATAAGGGTTCCGTTTTTTTATTTTGAGGTACGGAACCCTAATCTTGAATCAATCTTGCCATTACTTGAAGCATGATTGAAGTATTGTTTTTTTTTTACTTCAAGAGAGTACAGAGAAATTGCTTAGAACCAAATTAACATTCTTCCCATTAATTAAGTCATAATTGCAAATATTCTTGAGCAATAAGTCGGTCTAGATAGCCAAGATGTTCAACATTTAAACCTAATTTTGCACGTGCGGCAAACCCTAGGCATGTAAACTGCGTAATAGCTGCCTTTTACCTCTGTTTAATGTTCATTTAGTTACCTGTAAAGATTTTATTATCCAGCGGTCTAGCAACTCCTCAAATTGTTGAAGTTTTACTATGGCGTGCAGTTCAATGTTTCTGCGGATTTACATTACAAACCACATACAGCACCAGCATAATGTTTATTTTGAAAAAAAAAAAATCTCGATTCGTCAATACCAAATGTTTCCTCTTTAAGCGTGTGGTTTTTTCTTGTAGCCTGTTGGTAAACATAAATAACGATTTTTTCGTAAATTTTATTACCTATATTTTTCTTTCATTGAACTTGGTTTTTTTTCTCATCTATTATTCTTACTTACCTACTTCAGTCATTATGATAAGTATAGCACTGGCTTATATCAGCAAGTGATAGTTTATTAATAAAAGTGTTATTAATACTGGTAATCACTGTTTTACTGATACAATAATGTTCAGTGAAGCGCAGTCGGTTGTTATTTTATAACTTCGCGATGCAATTCATAACGGAGTTATTGTATTTTTCATTCTATTATACTTTTTTTAAATATACGTAAGTATTAGAATGTTTTATTTTTAGTAGTCTATATACTGCCTGTCATTGTTTTAGGGGGCGTCCATAAATTACGTGAGATGTTTAAGGGGGGGAGGGGGTCGAGTCAAATCTCATATAATCTTACGTTGGAGAGAGGGAGGGCAAATATACAATAGCAAATATCACGCAATTTTTTTTATGATTGAAAAAAAAAAACTATTTTGGTCCATTTAATCCAGATTGTACATGCTTAAGATTTAATCTTAAGCATAATCGTAATACGATTAAGATCATTCACTAATTCGTTCGAAAGAAAATAATTTAATTCATACTTCGACGTTATAAATCTACTGACTGTCAAACCACCATATTTGTTTTATACCAAATAGCTCAATTTAATCTGAATTTACGGTACAGTGTAGCCCGTCCTTTGTTTTCGCGCCACTGTCAGCCGAACGCGCGACTCGATGAACGAGAGCGTACGAGCACTACGAGCTGAGTGGCAGCAACGCCAGCGACACACGGACAGGTTCCAACCTGCTTTGTTTATTCTAGTAAATGTTTTACTCGACTCAGTGCATGCTCTTACTAATTTCAAATGAGGTATCAAGATTTTATAACGCATACGTCAAAAGATACACATTGCACCAACTAAGCAAGCGCGTATGTTCCGCAAAGTGCGACCCTCACGGATTGTCTAATGAGTTACTGTGCGCAAGCGCCAACGGCTTAGAGTGGCTAGATCAGAACGAAGTTGAAGGAGCAGATGATTTTACTGAAAATCATATGGACATTTTGGTTCCAATAGTCTCTCTTGAGACCGCGCATGATTCTCCATGGACTGAATTATAATAGATATTCTTTTTTTAATCACTGTAGTTACGATTTAAGTAGGTATTCTATTGTTAAATTTTTATTACACTTATAATTAAACTCTCAGCAATATTGATAACTAGTCTTAACTAGTCGTAAATAAAAGCACGAAGCAATTTTTTTTTTCTTTTTACAATAACAATCCAACGCGTTTACGTGAGAAACCCACATTTTGAAAAATCTCACGTGAGATTGGGGGATGGGGGAGGGGGTTGAATAAAATCTCACGACATCTCAGAAAAAAAACACCTCACGTAATTTATGGACGCCCCCTTACAGGTTTTTGTTACTGTTTATTTTTGTGTTAATGTTTGATTTTATTTCTGATTTGTTTGTTTCTTTGTTCTTACATTTTGTTTAGTATGTGTGCTGCCGGCCCTGCAACGCTAATAAGTGTAGTGACTATACCTAATGAAATAGTGAACATAATTTTAGCATGGTACTTGGACCATGAAACTGAACAACTTTTCCCAAGAAACAGATCGAAATACGAACTTTCCTCCCATACAAATTGCGCAATCAACTGGCGCAGTCTCTATGGGAAGTTGATATATTTTTTTCGTATTGCGACCTATGTCTCTTAAGGAAAGTTGTCCAGTTTCATGGCCTGAGTAACATGCTAGAATTATGTTCACTATTTCATTATAATACAATACATCCCCTCCAAAATACCTACCACGCAGTTTTTCTGTGACATTCTGGGGAGATCCCTGTCCAGCTGTGTGTGGAATCTTCTACGGATTTTGTATTTCACAATTTCTAGCCTCGTTAACGAACTTCATATAACTTCATATCAATAAATTTTTTATTGTAAATCTAAAACTATACACTAAACTTGAAATTGTACCTCTATATTTTTGCCATTTTACTTTACTCTTTCTTAGATAGAAACAGTAACTTTTCACCTTAAAAACATCCACATAACGTAATACTTCGAATCTTGCTTGTGGTTGTGAAATGATATGTTCGATTTTCAAATTTATAATAATTAAACGTTATGGCATTGATAAAATAAAATAAATTGTTTTGTTTGTAGGATTTCTTGGTGGTCCGTGTCTACTATATTTGATAACACTACCACCCTACGTTAGAGATCAGGGATCAAATGACACTGCATTGCAATCCTCATCACATCACGTGTTTATGAACCGTAATCTTAGCCCAATTGTCCATTGCAGGTCTTAATAAGCCCTTAACCTTTTAGGGTTAAGTTCTCTTGGAGCATTTCGTTGCGGATCATTTCCATCTTTTCTTGTTTTGATGTTTTCTCTGTTTGTATTTATTTATTTTTTGTTTACTTGTCTTCTGTACTTCTCTATTATACCTGCTGTTAGCGCTAAAATTAGCAGTACGATTAAAACATTCATGTAAAACATATTTAGGTTATTAAAATTCCAACTTTGGCACATTCTTTTACATTTTAACTGTGATAGGTACTTAATAAGCAAGAAGTAATTTCCCTACTGACAAGGTACGAGTACCAACTTTTTCTTTGACTTTTCAAAGCTTCCGTATTTTTTGGCCTAAGTAGCAGACTACAGATATTTTAGAGTTTTTTTTTATGTTAAATCTTTTATTGTTATGTTTTTTTCAGTCATTTGTTGTAATATTACGGTCTACTTAAAAGAAAAGTACCATTTAATAGCGGCTGGTCTAATACTTTTTTGCAGGAATACCGGAATAACTTTCTTGGGTTGTCATTAAAAATTAATATGCGCTGTATGATATTTTTGAGTTCGTTAGTAAGAGGTATTTTTGAGGACGTATAGTCGATAGCACGTTAAGTTTGACCCTGATACACATTGTTCCAATTATTTTTGGGGCTATGTGGCGCTAAAAGTGCCAAATTTGACATGCTCTTGGCTTTACAACTAGTTTTAGACAAAACTTATGCAACTCAGACTAATGAGAGAAATGAACCGTGTTTCAAATTAAAACTTGAATTCGTTTAACATAAAAAAGAAAGTACCTAGTAAAGTAAATAAATCTATTTTAAACGTTTTAATTAAGTAAAATGTTTCTCAAGCTGACGCAACCATCTCTTCTCACGATTTGTTCTCGTTCTTGAACAAACTTATTTGTCAACGCGATGAAATCTTTTTACAGCTGATGTTGTCACGTTAGCCCGAAAAATAGTTTTTTTTTATCATAACTTGAAAACATCCCAAGTAGGTACATACAATGTATGTGTCGTGGCAGCAAGCCAGCCCCCTCCGGTGCGATCAATCTTTTACATTTTGCCTTCGCATTCTACAAAATGCCGAAAAATTTTTAATTCGTCATTTTACATAATGCCGCGGCATTTCACAAAACATCGCGTAATTAGTTTCTGGCAACAGATAACCTAACCCAACCTAAACAATTCCTGTTCGGGATCGGTTAGGTTGGGTTTCCCGTGGCTAACGAACCTAAAATGCACCAGTGATCTAAACTCGTTTACAATCTGCCGGCGCCGTTTTACAATTTGCCGACCGTTTATAGTTTGCCCGCCGTTTGTAAACACCGAATTATACGAATTGCCTGCGACGTCCATAACATTTGATCTAGAATCAGATTTTTATTTATTTGTAATTTTATTTTAGTACAACGATTTCTCATACCAATCGCCAAATCGTTAGAGAATACCTCGTTTATTTGCTTCCACGTAGGTACCTACTGGGGACTATTTGAGTCAGTACGGTTATGTGAATTAGTATGAGGACGGCGTCGGAATGTTGTCTGCACGTCTGTTTGACACAATCACATTCATTACGTTACTCATTTAGATAATAATCTGTTACTGGATAGGTTACCGTTATTGATAGATAGCCAGTTATTAATTAATGATAACCGGCTAAAAAAAGTGTGTGTCCGGTTTTTTCTAAGATTATGATTGCTATGTTATGTCATTATGCCAGCTAAGAATAACACCAACATCCCATATAGGACATTAAGGTCCATTTGCACTAAACTTAAAAATCGCCCCTAACTAGTTTAGGACACTCCTAGCAATAGTTTGACGGCCATTAAGCAACAATTTGGGCGATTATTAAGTTTAGTGCAAACGGCCAAAGACAGCTAAAAGGGAACCTAAACCGGAGTATGAGCAGCACAGCTTCGTATTGATAAATCGCTCTCAATATCGCTCCTGACAGCGAATCAGCTGAATACGCTGTCAAGGTGTAATTTGCATTGTTGGCAGTTACTCAGGTTTTGTTGATTAATTAATACAATATCTGAAGATACGTCTTAAGAGCAATGCTACACAGTCCTTATTGTACAGTCAAGAGAACATCAAGCTTGACACATTCGACTTTGTACCGTTTTTAGTACAAATTTTCAGGGACTAATTTTCAGTAAGCAAACTATCGACTAACTTTTTATCGACAAAGCTTTTCTCCACACTACTGGCATATTTCCGTAGCTAGGCATGTCCGCTTTCTGGAATTTTTCTTTGGACCACTAGAAACGGGACACCCTGTATATTCTGTGGTAGAGGTTCAATTGCATACCATCGGTGGTATGGAAACTAAATACAGCGGTTGTCGAATCGTCTCTCTTCGCGTTAGGCCACCAGTGGCGCAACCAGTCGCGCTACCAGTCGCTCGACCAGTGTCCCAGTGAAATACCGGCCTTAGGGATTGGACGGCCTATCTGGATACAAATATGTGCGTACGCCATTATGCTGCCAAGTGTATAGCTACTATATATGGCGATTTCCTTACAAAGATAACTACATATTTGTTGAGGAGTTTTGAAGATCCTATCGTGCAATAAATGTTTTTGGAATAAGTCCAAGACTAAAATTGCCGATATCACCGCGAAAACAGCATAACTGAAGTGCTACAGGGCAGGTCATGTATACAGATAATGCATCCAGAGAGGTGGGCTAAAATTGCAACTCAATGGGTCCCTCTTGATGGCGGACTTGGTAGAGGAAGGCCTAAAAACCGGAGGCGCGACGACCTCGATGCCTTCATGAAGGGTTGTCAGGGCATGCCTCATGACCGTGACGATGAGAGAGAAAAATGGGAGGACATAATTTCTGGGAGACTACATAATTATGTTGCTAGACGACATGTATTCTATGATGGTAGATCTATTACAATGTAATATGCCCCTTAGATTTTAAACAAAGCCAAACACATAGCCAAAACAGCCAAAACATAATCGGTGGGTTTATCAATGCTTTCAAAGTTGACATTATTGCCAGCTGCGGGTTTAATAACCGAAATATCGATATACAGAAAAACTTGGTGGTCCAATTCGTTTATTTGGTCAGCTGGTTAAAATGTAGGTAAGTACAGTTAGCTCTAGTTAGCAGTTAACTGTTAACCGAAGACTACTGGAACGGTATGAAGCAGAACCGTATTGTTAATTAGAACTATTTTCTTAGAACACGCAAGGTTTACGTAAGATTACAGAAAGATTTTCAAGCCGATGCCGATAGAGCGAAGCGCGTTTGGTATTGGCAGAAGCAACGCAAAGTAGAGAAGTAACGTTTTAACGTTACTTGCTACAGATGCTTGCTTGCTTGATAGATAAGCTTAAGTCCGAAGCGATGATAGCTAAAGGGGCTGATAAGAGCTAAATACGCTTCACTTGAGCAGGTTTTTAACGAAAAGTGATGAATATATGGCCGTGAAAAAAAATTACGTGATAATTAAGCATCTTTCCAAGAATATGGCCGACTCCGAAACACGATTAAATATGTACTCCTTAAAAAATCCAAAGCTACCTCTGCTTTTTGCTTTTAAACCGTTTTTCTTAAGTACCCATTAATCTATGATGCCAAAACTTTTACACATTATTCAATACATTATGCATAATAATATAGCTATTTGATAATTAATATTATGGGTACAGATTTTGAGAAAAATGCAAAAATGAGCGAAAAACGTAAAACAGCGCGAATCCGCTCCGTTCTAGTACGGGCATTCTGCCCTTTGTTAGAAAGGGAGGTAATTCAGCTCTTATCAGCCCCTTAAGCTTAGTTCTGCGCATTAACGGTCATAGCCAGAGTTATTTTGTACGACGTATACTCGATGACATAAAATGACGTAACACGATAGAGCAATATGTAACACTTACTGAGTTCTGTATCGCAGTCTGTGTACTCGTGGTTGCAATCGACGGTGTAGGCAGCTGCGCCGGCCACTGCCAGGGCGCACCACAGCGCCACCGCGCATGCGCGCCCGCACATCACCGCATCCTCGTCTGAAAGAGAGAAGGTGGAAACTGATTACTCTTACTTGTAGTTACTACTTATCTCTACTATTATGAAATAGTGAATTGATTTTTTCTGTACATTGAACATATTTATAAAAAATACTAGCTTCTGTCCG
This sequence comes from Athrips mouffetella, assembly GCA_947532105.1. Classification (NCBI taxonomy): domain Eukaryota; kingdom Metazoa; phylum Arthropoda; class Insecta; order Lepidoptera; family Gelechiidae; genus Athrips; species Athrips mouffetella. Next base: position 9,534,244 of record OX383973.1, read on the forward strand.
CGACTTCGTTTGCATGTAGTTTAGCATGCTCCACTCGCGCAGAATTTGGTTTTCCCTATACTGCGACTGTACTTATTTCAATAAAACGGAGCTATTTTTTTGGTCAGAACACAAATTCCAGTTCAACTCAGACCAAAAATCTAGACAACTTTTACCAGGAAGCATAATTTTCTAATAAAAAAATGATAATTGCAAGAAAATCGATTTAATGCCACGTACTGGTTGTGGGTTTGAACGGTCTTCTTTATCATAATATATCATATTGGCTAATGTCTGCCATCCTCTTCATTAAATATGGTCCAGAATCTGATTTTATTCATTTATCAACAAGTATTACACGGTAACAGACATCTGATTTATAAAGGAAACTTAGTACGGTAACTTATACATTTCGTAACGTAACTTATACATTTTCCACCGTATTATTTTAGAGGATCAAAAACATTAAAATTTTATACAACAACGACTTCGTTCGCATGTTATATAAAACTGTATTCAGACAGTGTTTAAGTCAAACTACTAGGTATCAAACAAAAATGTTTCATTGAAATCGGTTCAGTAGTTTTTGCGTGACGTTCGAACATTTAAAAACAATAAAAAAAACAAACAGACAAAATGTCCTAAAATCAGTGCTTTGGATTCAAGGGCATCAAAATATCTTAACGTGATATTTTTTTTATAAATATCTTCAATGTACAGATAAAATCAATTTACAATTTTATAGTAGTACCTATAGTAGAGATGTGACCGTAAAAACTAAAAAAGTATAAAGCTATGGTTAAGTTCTTACTTATATAATGAGTTAGAACTGATTGACTAATGGCTGTGAAACGCCCACATAAGGAAACTATCAATAGGTATCTCTGTTTACGCATTTTAAGACAAACTGGTGCTGTCATGCTTAGCACCGACTTTGTAATTTTATAAAAATAAATTAAGCAAAATAAAACTCAATTTTTTTATATTAGGTATATCAATAAAGGGCAATTATAATTCTAAATTATTTATTAATCCTTTATTCTGGAGGCTTGTCTAAAGACTTTCAGCACTAAAATTCGCAAGAAAAGTATGTTGACTCTCCATACAAAATAATTACCTACAAAACGATTGTCCTGTTGTATAAAAGTAAAGAATATTTTGCGAACTTCAAGAACTTGTAGAACCAAAGTTCCATTTAGTGTAAGCTTACATTTGACATCTGGCACTACAAAATCATTAAAACCTTGTAATATAAACTTGAGGGTATATTAAAAATAGATATGGACATAATTGAATGCGGATTACATGAGTAAAACATTATGCTCTTATTTATAGAATGCGGTTATTTATAATACCATATCTAAATCACTTAAAATAAACGGTAGTGGCTACGTACTAATTTGTTGGATATCTTCCAAGAAAATTACTGTACCTATTATTACGATTCAATTGTTATTGTTCCATATCAAGAAATACATTCCAAACAATATAAGCTGAAATTCAACACCTACTTTCTGATTATGTCAAATAAAATTTCTTATCATCATCATGACAGCCATAAGACGGCCAAATTTTAAAGCTACTTAATATTTAATACATAATCTCATAACGGTTTGATCAAAGAGCCATAAAAAATCTCGTCATGATGGATCTAACTTTCTCCCAAAGGATCATTGAACTTGTTGTAAGATAAAAAATGGTCCACCTTGTATTACACGCTAAGATGATTCAGCCTCTAACAATCGCACATCAAAGTACATCCTACGACCATTGTTCGCATGCTTACCAAACAGTATTTGTATCAACTTTGTTGTCACTTTCGTACAAGGTCGTTTAAATATCAACGAAAATTTGTTTTACTTCTAACTCGTTACTTTTGTCGCCATAATCTGTTTCATTTGTTTTTCTATCTTGTCTACGAAAAATAATCCTAATACTAACTTTTTTATTACTGATACGGAAGGAACTGTTCCTGTCTATCTACTACACTTACACAGCTGAGCCGCTGAACCGATTGTGATGAATTTCAGCACGAAGATAGTTTGGCCTATGGGAAAGGACATATATAGGCTACTTATTTTCTGAATCCCGCCCATGCGAAGTCGCGGGCCACAGCTAGTAACTTAAAACATGATATATGGTATGGTAGATGTGAATAGTTTTAATCAACATTTTTCCCGTTATGGGTGTTATTTCCATAGACGAGTTCTTGTACTTACTTGAAACTTGAAACTAGAATGTTTTAATATGGACGAATGTTTTAATATGAATGTTAAGTATTGTTTCACAAATGTTTTAAGAATGTCCAAAAATCGTTTGAAAATGTGGTTTACATTTCAGAAAATAGAATAGACAGTAATTATAGAATAGTGATTAATTGGGTTTATTCGTTTTCAGTACTTATTAGATATTGCGTGCTTAAGCGGCTTTCAGTAATGAACTAGCTCCTCCAAGGTAATGAAAGCCGACGACACGTAGCTCATTAAGTACTTAAAAAGAGGCACTTCATTTTCGTAAATAAAGTTCGTGAATAAGAAAAACTGTTTAATGATTAATTTGGTGTGATTAAAGGTAACTTGTCTTACCAAACTGCATTCCTGCATAAAGATGCACATGCTTCCCTCAAGCTTGTTTTATGAGAACAGTTACAAGAGCTACGCCCACTTGCCGTTACTGAGTGATTATCATTAACTACAGAAGTGGCAAGGAAAGCGGTCCAGTGACTGGCGAAGAAAACTCCAACCAAACGAAGGATAGCAAGTGAAGTGACACAACTGGTTTTGGATCTATCTTAAGTTAGTTTCAGTTATATATTTATTATATTTATTTTTTTGATTATTTTTTATGTACCATCAACAAAGTTGGCTTGCGGGAACCTCCGCTGATTCCGTTGAGTGCAAGTTGTAACTGACATGACAGATGACATGACAGGTCATAAAATAAAACTCATAAAACCAAAAACGTTGTCGTCTCTCAATGGTTAACAAAATAAAGGGCGGGTCGGGACATGCAAGTAGGATTCGGTCAGGCGCCAACTTTTAATATACATAGTGTCCAATACCTATCATAACTAATAAGTATACTTATAAATGTGAAAGTTTGTTTATTCGTTTCAAATCATATTTTCAGGTCATTGACATTTTCAACGGAAAAAATGTAATCGTAATGCTCCTAAGAAGTAAAAGCCAAAGAGTTCGAGACAGATGTTTAGGAGTGCGGAAGTATCTGTATAGTGTATCATCATCATAAAATCAGCCAAAAGACGTCCGTCCACTGCTAGACATAGTCTCCCGTAAAGATCTCCATGACGACCGGTCCTATATAGTGTATACCTATAATGTGTCCTCCTCCTATTTCTTTTTATCACATTTTCAGGTTTATTTTTTGCTGCACCTGTACCTTAACCAAAACTAAGTAATATGATTTTTTCTAGTACAAGAGAGAGGAAGAGTGGGAAAAGACGACTTAGGCGGAGCTACTTCACGACAATATCATGACGTATCGAAAAGTTAACTAAAACGTCAGTTTGCTTTTATTTTATCTGTGGTTAAGCTTCTGGCAGAGACAAGCGATAATACATACATACATACATAACATCACGCCTCTTTCCCGTCGGGGTAGGCAGAGACCACAGTCCTCCACCTGCTACGATCTTGACATACTTCCCTTGCTTCCTGTACTTTCATCAATCCTTTCATACATGCTCGTCGGTTTAGGGTACTTTTAACCTGCCCTTTATTCAGAACGTCCTGAATTTGGTCCTGGTACGTTCGCCTAGGCCTTCCCCTTCCAACGTTTCCATTCACTCTCGCCTGGTAGATCTCTTTCGTCAGTCTTCGTTCATTCATCCTCTCTACATGACCAAACCATCTCAGCATCCCTTTCTCGATTTTGGTCACTACGTCTTCTTTTACGCAACACCGTTCTCTTATCACACTATTTCTAATCCTGTCACTCAATTTAACACCAATCATACTCCTTAGCGGTCTCATTTCTTCTTCTGCCATACCCAGCTTTCACTGCCATAAATCAGTGTTGGTACCAAAACACCCCTATGAACAGCCAAACGAGCCTTGTGAGACACCTTCTGACTCCTCATAAAGCGATAAATTGAAGATTATTCACAAAGAACAGCTTTTAAATTAGAGAGAGGAACTTTTATATTCAAAATTACAACCTTAAGTTTAAAGCATTGTTGGTATCTCCGCAGAAAGTACCTTAGCCTTGAAACCAAACTATGAACCTTAATACAGGGTGTAAGGGACGGTGTACCGAAAACTGAAAGTGCGTGCTCAGTCAACGAAACTGAACAACTTCCACAAAGAAACATTTTTGGGAAATGATAAAAAAATTTTGACCTCTCCATACAAACTGTTCGATCAAAGTGAGCAATTTGTATAGAGAGGTCAAACATTTTTTTTTATTTCCCACAAATGTTTCTTTGGAAAAGTTGTTCAGTTTCGTTGACTGAACGCGCCCGTTCAGTTTAAGGTACACCGTCCCTTACACCCTGTATATGGTCACACTTCCGACGAGTAGGTATCTGAACATTTTTTGTCTTGTGGTTGGCCTAAACATAAAACTTTCTAAGTACCAGGCCACTCAGAAAGTATTGCGAAAAATAGTTTTTATATATGGGAGACTGGCCGGTCAGAATCTTTTTCGAAAATATGATTACTTGTAAGTAAAAATATGTGTGTTCCATTTTCAAAATTTCCCTCCACATTTTTTGCGAGCCAATTCAAAGTATCGTGTCTTACTGAAAAATGGATCTGCGCCGGGAACATTTTAGAGCTATGATTTTTTACGATTTCAAGTGTCGCCTGAAACCGGATGAATCGTTCGATAGACTTCAAATGGCATTTATGGATGAAGGCCCCTCCAAGGCAACCGTGTATCGTTGGTATAACGAATTTAGGCGCGGTCGACCAACCTTGGGGGATGAAGAAAGAAGCGGTCGCCCTTTGACGGCTATTACGGAAGAAAACGTGCTAGCAGTGAAAAATTTAATCCAAGATAATAGGCGAATTACATATCAGGAGATTCAGCACATATTAAAGATTGGATCGGGAAGCGTTCACGAGATTCTACACGGGCATCTTCGCGTGAGGAGGATAGTATCGCGCTGGGTGCCGCACTACCTCACCGACGCTCAGAAGCAGGCCCGGGTGGAATGGTGCCGTGATATGCTGAACAAATTTGAAGCAGGCTCGTCTCGGCGTGTTTACGACATCGTAACAGGTGATGAGTCCTGGATTTATCAATACGATCCAGAAACCAAGCGCCAGTCGACAGTTTGGGTGTTTCAAAATGAACCAACGCCTACCAAAGTGAAGCGATCTCGAAGCGGGGGGAAGATTTTGATCGCCAGCTTTTTTAATTTGACTGGCCACTTGGCCTCAATTCCCTTACGAGATCAAAGAAGCATCAACGCCGAATGGTATACTACCAAATGTTTACCAGAAGTTTTTTCTGTTGTGAGCAACAAGCGACCAAACACAGGGCTCCGCGGACTACTGCTCCACCACGACAATGCGCCTGCACACACCGCGCTCAAAACGAGGGACTTCCTGGACAGCACACCAGTCAAACTCCTGGGTCACCCTCCTTACAGCCCTGATCTAGCACCGTGTGACTTCTTTTTATTTCCAAAAATAAAAAATCAGCTCAAGGGGATACAATTTTCGTCGCCGGAAGATGCGCTGGCTGCGTTCGAGCAGGCTGTAAACGAGGTGTCTACGGCGGACTGGAAAAAGTGTTTTGAAAACTGGTTCAGACGCATGAATCTTTGTATAGAGGCTGGTGGAGAGTACTTTGAAAAGATTTAATAAAAATATATGTACCTGTAGAACAATTTTTTTTAGTGTCGCAAATATTTCTGAGTGTCCCACGTACATGCAAATTTTAAAAAAGCTGTTGTTAACAAATAAATATGAATACGCTTAGGTTCTTTTAGCTCTAAAGAAGCAATTAAGCACATTTGGGAAAGTAAAAGTGGCTAGGTGGCTACATAATAATGACAGTGTATGCAAATTAGTAGCGTAAGATGCGCTAACGGCGAATGATATATTTCAATACAGATTAATAATTTTTTTCTGTATATGCATATGACATGGCGTAGGGACTCAGGCTCTCTTCTGCCTAGCCTGTTTGTGGACCTTCCTCAGGGATGTCAGCAGGTCACGCAACGCACTGCCAATCGCGGTCCATTGAGCTGTCTAAAGGGGTTGAAACTGTCAGCCCTACACCAGTATTCATACAAAATTTGAGTTAATCCATATTACATATCACGAATCGTTTGATGATAAAGTCGCATTCTACATCGCTAGGGCAATGTATTTACATAAGTAATTTCTTAGAAAGTATTTTAATCAATTTTATCACCATCTAAAATATCCATAAATAAATGAAAGCACGTGATAGAGTGTGTTAATTTTAAAACGAGTGTATGACACTTATAAATGAAAGTTTGATGCACGTGTGAACCGAAGCCGGCGATGCGACGGTTTGACCTGATTGTCTCACGCTAGGCCACCGTGCCACTATGTATCTCAACAGGTGAAGAGGAAAAGGCTGTAATACGTATTGTCGTATCTTCAGTTAGAATTTGAAATTTTTCAGAAAATATTTTTATAGCTTAAAGGCAAGGTGAATCAAAGCTACCTATACTACTTAAATTATGTCTCAATGATACGGTTAAAATACGTTAACTTACTACCACTTACTACTAAAATTATAAATGGTGATATGACAAGAATTTCTACAAAATTGTAAGATCGTGTGAAACTACTTCCAGTTAATTATAGGAATTCCTTTTTTTCACGCTTCGGGAGGGTTATAATAATTTATCTCAGATAATACTATTACAATTAGAACAGAAATCCAAATAATTAAATCAAATCAAAAGCGTACATAAATTAAAATTTATAAAATTGTTAAAATTATAATAAAAATATGCATTAAAATATAATGTCAAAAATTATATCATGTAAAAAAATCTAAAATTTGTTATTCAAAAATTCGTTATTCTCGCGCTATTGACGCGACGTCATACCTATACTATCATAAATTATGTCAGCTTATGCCCCGGACATGTCAAGATTGAGACAGCTTTTGGGGATTTTCTCTAAAGGCATAAAAAGGTCTTCCAGGACCTGTTTGAAAGCGCAAAAACTGCATATAGACAGATACTTAAAACATGGACTTTAGTTAGAAGGTCATATAATTTCACCGTCAATATGAAATAGCACTCTCTGCCTTCGTACTCACGATTGAAGCTAATGACCTACAAGACTGCACAAACAACTTCAACGTCATTAGTGGTACCTTCAACCATCAACACATTTTAAGTAGCAATGGATATGCAAATAATGTAGAGGTACGCAACTCGCGTACACCATACAAAGTTACTGTGCTGGTAGAAACGCTTTCTGTGTCAATATTATAAAGAGAATTGTATGTTTTTGAATGGCAGAAGCCTGGTTACGTTCAGCCGTGCCAGTAAAATAAAGCTTTGTTTTATGAATACAGGGTGTAAAAAGTAAAATAATCCTTCTAAATCTACATCACTAATAAATAGTTTGTACCTAATAAAAATATAACTAAAATACTTATTTAAACTTATTTTTTTATAATTTTTTGGTTATCATGTAATTTGATTATCTTTTGAATTATATTACAGTAAATTATAGAAATGGATAGGATATTTATAACAAAAATCACCTTTGTTTGCATCATTGGTCATTTAACCCTCCAGGCGCTACACTTCCTCTTGAGCTAAAACTATTTTTTTTATATTTCTTGTAAACTTCAAGGTTGACTGGAAGAGATCTCTTATTAGAGTTAATGTATCAACTTTTTGAAGGATCATCCTACTTTTTTTTACCCTGTATATTTATTTAGGTTGTAAGTAAGGTAGTGTGGAGGTTTGGGGCATTTGCTGTAGGAAACTCTGCATAAACTTTTCAATCATTCGCTTCTTGTTGCGATAAACCAATAAATTTTAAATCTTCCTTGAATCGAACGTCTCTGACATTCATTCAACGGATACTTGTTGTGATAGCGAAAACTTCAGCACAGCACGCGATACCAAAACAGGCAACTAGATATAGTCCGCACGACCTAAGTGGATAAATCCAGTTCAAAACGACTATTGCTAAATAGCAAATGTCATTTATTCCATAGAATTATCTTCACAAGAACTCGCTTTAGCAGTTCCCACGAAAACATTGTTATACAAGTTTTACCCGCGGTTTTTCTCGCATAATCGGTCACTGGGTTTCGTAACTATTGTGCGCGATGTGGAACTATTGTTTTAAAAGTACAGTATACACGTAACGTATTGGGTAGAAACTCGTATTTTTTGCGTAGTGACGGTACATTTAAGAGCACGTCAAGCGTGACACTAGCAGTGCGACTCTGGGATTTACAGCGTGTAACAAAAAGGTGTGATAATACTTGAAACTGAACCACTTTTTCCAAGGTACATAGGTCATAGGACCTATGAAACTGCATCAGCTGATAGCGCACTTTGTATGGGAGGTCAAATTTGGTTTTTCTTATTTCGACCTATGTTTCGTGGGAAAAGTTGTTCAGTTTCATGGGCAGATTCACACCCTTAAATATTATCATACTTTTCCGTTACACGCTGTATAGTACCTATAAAAAGTTCGTATTTTTCGGCTATTTCTGTCCAACATTTTCTGGGAATCATATCGTAATTAAAGCACTCGTGGCCGAGTGGAGTGGCAGTTGCTGTTTCGTTCCTATTAAAAGTTAAGCAACGTTGGTCTTGGTCAGAACCCGAATGGGTGACCTCTAGTGGCACAATAACCAAGGGGATTCCGTGCTTCGGAAGGCACGTTGAGCCGTTGATAGTTGTTGTTAAGCCAAGTCAGAGGTCATTTGGCGGTTTGAAAACTCTGACACCCAAGTTGGCCACTAACCTGGCAAAGCCAAATCTAGGATTGGGTCTAGCCATGGGGTCCTATTCCGTATTACGGTTTTTTCGACGGAGTAAATAGCCCGAATTCATTTGGCCCTTTTGTTTCTAATAATTAAACTAAATGTTACTACTAGGTTGGTAGGTAAAGGTGTAAACTATGACATTAATTCAATTTTTACATCCAGATATCAATTTATTCTAAGAAAATACCTTATGGAAAAAATAGCCCGAACAATTTTCGGCACAAATTCGTTCTATGACGTGAGGCATCTGTACTAGTATAGTATTATATTATCTGTGGTTTGGTATACCCGCTGGGTTGCGGAGATCGGCTTCCGTACTCCGAAGTGAAACTACGATAATATCGCGCCGATAGTTAGTCTATGGTTCGGCCTTTGACAAGGAAATTCCCATACAAAGTAAATTTCCGAACGTAATTGTTGTTGTCAATCCGATAATATCGGAGCTCCGATAAAACTTCGGAGTACAGGCTCAGATGGCAGTCGTTCTGTCCTTCTCAATTCCCTCACTATCTCTTAAAGTGGATAAAAAAACACGAACAGTAGGAAGTGGTAACATCTAATGAAGTGATATTATGAAACTAATAAAATAAGAATAGACTTATTACTGTAAGTGTTGATATTCAAAAGATTCGTTACCTACTCATCCAAAACAATTTTTTGTTCAAATAAACATAATATTATCGTTATTATTATCAAATCACGAAGTCTATTAATGTCTGTCAAACACGTGATGCTCAGGTTTTTGTTACTAATTTGGATTTAGAATTTGGTGAACATATAATTCAGACACCGTATACCAATAAGAACAAGGAAAATACCTAAGTAACAAAAAAATAAACGTAAACAACACTTTATCGGATCATCGAATCTACCAACGTTCAATGATTAACATGGAAAAATGGCTTGAAAAATGTTTCTACCTCTGAACAATAACTGTTTCCACTTTCCACCCTGGAGACTAGTTCTTGAATAACACCGGGTGATAAAATATCATTAAAAAAATTCAAAATCACAGATTTTTCTTTTCAAAAGTGGAAATTGATATTCGTTAGATATAAAGCAGTCCTTGATTGTTAATTTTCATGTATTCTGATTTACCTTTCAACTGTTTATCAGGGAAAATGTGAATTAATAAAGTTTCAAAAGTGATATATTATCACCCGGTGATTTTCAAGAATTGAGACCCTGGCCGCGCGCATGCTTCCTGAAAATTAACCAAGACGATCTCTTATATGTTCGCGATGATGCCGCTAACGACCCTGTTTACCGTTTATATCAATAGGCGATCGATTATTTTTTGCGATCTGAGGCCCCCTTCAGGGAGGCATATCTCCTAGAAGCTTCCTACTTCGCTAAACAGACTACGATATCTGATAAGACCAAACCGAGGGCGTCTTGCCAAATCCGCAAGTTTCCAAGCTAGTCAATTGACCTACTCTTTATTGAACATCAAAACAGAAATCTTCCATAGATTTTGTATGAAGTTTTTGAACGATGACGTCATAAGTTTTGCCATCGTTTAGTTACTTTTTAACACTAAATTAAGTATTAAAATTTTTAAACTACGTATGAAATTTAAAATTACTTGTTTTTCATAAATTTTAAATTATTCTTTTTTAGACGCAAACAGAATTTCATTTTATTTTTGACCCAGGGAACTGAGTGACCCATATTGGCCTTCAGCCGAGTAGTTGCCTATCTGGGGGCACGGTAATGCCCCTCCCTAAAAATGGCAAAAGAAAACAGGGCACTGTCTAACTTTTCTCGAAACGTTTCGTTGTATTTTCAAACTCTCATTATACACTCAGACGCAAAAATAACAGTTCGGTCAGTTTTCCTCCATAAAGTCACAATATACACGTACCAATCTAAAATGTATCGAAAACCTCGCTGGTCATCAATATACGGAAAATGTAAGGGAAATCTGACGAACTTTCGAGATATTTTTATTCCTATAAGTCGTAGAACAAAAGAGGCTCAAGATTTAGTCCCAGAAGCCCTTCAACTGTATTACACCAATGACTTTACACGAATTAATAATTGTTAAAGATAAAGATAAAAGATATTTATTTGCGATAAATGTAGTCAAAAGGTTCTTAAGTTATAGACATTCAGATTTAACAAAATCATGCAAATTAAAAATAAAACATAAGAAATTATTATGATTATTAAAATTTAAATATTAATAATGTCAAATAATGATGTAGGTATAAATTACAATTGAGATTAAATATAAACTAATTTATAAGAAAAAGGGAGAGTTTGAAAGAAATAACTAACGGAAAAAGAAACAGCAAAATTTCTTTCGTATTAAATTCCTAATGGATCAGCGACTACGCAGTGTTCAGACATAACATTTTTTTACTGGGCAGATTATAAAATAGGCGATAGAACCTTAACTAAGTTTATAAGAAAAATATCGCAGTTCTCTACCGATGCTTCTATTTACACAGCTATAATCCATTCTACGAATAAATGCGACTTTTTGTAAACAAACATTATAAGAAGAGATTTGTCTTCAACTACACGAGGCACACGTTTGTAATTACAACACACACCTAGAGAAACGCTAAGACTATCTGCAACTAGTCAGAAATATCACGTTTTTAACTATTTTTACATTGAAAATTTTGGTTATTTTAATTACAAAACGTCCTCCTTTGGTGGAATGCATTATTTTACAACTGCAGGCATTTACCTACTTTAATATACCTACTAAATGGGCACATATTAACAAATCCATCCACACTGTAAACCTACTAATCTGGCACCCATTGAGGATGGCAACCAGAGCACGACAGCTCCAAGCCAAGGTAGGTTTGCGAAATACCCTTTAAGAATTATCGCAGACTAAACCCGTATAAATCCTTTTTAGGGCTTAATCTAGAGGCCCGCAGGTACACATTCATATTCTTGAAAAGCCAAATGCAACAACATTAGATATATAAAAGGCTATTTAAATTCAACCAATACCAATCTTAAACCATTGAACACAGCGTCATAAAAATTTTGAGACCACAATCCAGTTGTTCCTAACCTTTTCAAGTTTGTCCTTGACTAAGATAAAGAAACAGATTTTACCCCCTTATGTTATCAATGAAATAGTAAGCACATTTGTATTATAATGTACTTATACTTCTCACATCTATAACTTATAGCAAACGGTGCACACGTTGTGTGTGTCTGCTATAATTAATTAATTATTCAGTAGGTTTCTACTTTTCGCCAAAAATGTAAGCAAAATGTACAGAAAATTAATTTTGATATTCCACTTTTAAAGTGCTTTCCTCACGAGGTACAGAAAGTAATTCTACTTTGAAATAATATTGTCAGTACAATGTGGTCTCAATATTCAGGAGTTGGACTGACGATCATCTATGTCGGGGAAATATTGCTGCAGAGTTTATTATAATTGACAATAAATGATAAGTAATGGGTATTTCGAACGTAACTTATTTCCCCCGCCAAATAACAGTTTTACCCCCTCAGGGGTATTTCCCCCAGGTTAGGAAACATAGAATACATGAAACAGAGTTAGAAAGTTAGAAAACCATGCCTCAATCAGTAAGGAAGGCCCACACGTTGCTACATTGACCCTATTAAGTAAAAGACGAATTTCGTGCCGTATCAAAAAGTCAAAGAAGTTGCTGATGATAGAAAGGCATGGAAGTTACTCCACCGACAAGAGCGTATCTTTTAAATAAGAAGAAGAAATTTGTCTTTCCCTAAGAATGCCATGTTCAAAATTTAGCGTTTTTAACATAACGTGTTTTTATTATAATACCCTTATAGATTTCTACCTCTGTGGAAACATCTGCCTGCCCACATCTTTATGAATAAGCGCGGTGTTGTTTTATTTTATTTTTTACCAGTCTAGGGGTCATGGTGGCCTCGAATTTGGTTTTATATTCGATGTGGGTGAGAAAAAACGTTTTGCGATGTTGGTTTTACCTTTCGAAATCAAGATGTTGTAAACATTTACTTACTTGGTGTTCTGTGCATATTTAGAAGTGTGATAAAGGTATAAAATGGTTAAAATTTTAAACCTATGTGATAGAGAAATAGAGATTGCACTTTTTTAAGTGATAGTATCATATCAATAATATGGCTTTTATTATTTTCCGAAGAATTGTTTTGTTTTTGCTTGACGTTACGAGTACTGTCGTAAAACCATTTTACATAGTACAATGTGATTTTTTATAGGTTTCACTTGCGAAGCCCAGTGATTCTTTTCACGAATACATACAACTTTCCCGAAGAAAAAATATTTTCACAACACGCCATTTTTCTTTAGGGTTTTACACAATACAATTGTTTAATATTTTTTATTTAAATGAGTTCCAACAGTTTTGCTATTATCTATACAAATGGTAAAAATTATAGGGGGAAAAATGCATCGGGTGCAATTGGAACTGGGAGTATTTGAACAGGGTGGAGTTGAAAGTGGGTGCAGTTGCCACTAACCCGATATTTTTGGTTTGATGACTCCATGACAACGTAGAAAAGACTAGCTAACTAACAATATTATTTTTCCTAAAACTTTTTGTAGCTACTTACAACTAATCTCAACTCTACCATTTTGCTTAACGAGTCTTAAAACATCACTTTATCTCGCCAATTAATCATGATCAAATTCACGCAGATACAAAGTCAAATCAAAAATGTAATGCTAATTTCGAAAGAGTCAAATTAAAAGCGTTGTTTTGGCAGTGAATGCTCGTGTGCCCACTAGTGGGTTCCCACGGTTAGAATGAGCGTGGCCTTGAGTCCATCAGGTCGGTTGTCGGTTACGGGTCAAAACGTTTGGTTTGTTAAATAGGGGCCCATCGGTCTACAAGACAGGTGGATGTAAGTTCTTTGTTGTGAATTTGCTCGTGTTATTGAATAATATTTTTGGAGGGTCCCGAAAAGGTCTAGACCTTATTGTGAACGTCACATAAAGAAAGCACTTCTACGAAAAATATTTTTAAATGTGCTGGGGGAGAAGTGAGTTGAGGCCATATGCACGCGTGATTGACATTTCAGTGACGAAGAGATTTTGTGAACTGTCAACGTTGCTACTTTTGCCACATTATTGCCACCAACATGTTGGTATTCTATAGAGCTTATGTCGTGTTCAAGAGCGCAAAATAGGTCGAACAGAAGACTAAAACTGAGAGAAACTATTTAGCTGTACAACTAAGAAACATAATGATAGTTAACTTTTTTGAATAAAGCGCACTATTCTAAAAACCTTTTTAAGAGAAACAATTTCTACATACATCACTTCCATATATTTTGTGACTTACTTTGTACTCACAGATGAAATAACAGTAAACTGACTCTTGGAAATCTCTCAAGAGACATGTTTTTCAGACTTGATCGACAACTTTATTTTTTACTGTCCATGGGTTTAATCTTGACCTCGATCTAGCCCTGAGGACAGAGATGAGTTCAATCTTGCCCAAAAGAAGCCTATTCACTCGCAACTTGAATTGATTTGGTTATGAACACAGGAACACAGGCGCAGGCTGTTCGCATAATAAAAGATGTATCAAAGCTCATTATGCGAATGTGTGGAATATCAAGTGTGGGTGATATCCTGCAGTGCGCCTTGCCTAGATTCCCGATGGTAGGGGGGAATGGGGTAATGAGCTCATGGAGCTCTTAGGCACACTTTTCGAAGTACAACCTGTAAAAGACCAACAGACATCCAACTTTGCGACGGTGAGACAAACTGTGAAACTAAGTTTTCACCAGCATCTCATCACCTACCGAACGTGCGTCATCTTAGTTCAGGTTTGCACTCGATATTTATAAATTACAAACAAAAACCTTCTTCGTTAATAAGTTTATTTATGAAAACTGTACCTATCGTGAATTTGGTGAGATAAGAAAGGAAGGAAAACGACAGAAAAACGAGGCAGAGTACCTACATTTATAAAATGACGATGCAGTGAAATATTATTTCAACATACCTAGTAAACGGTCTATGTCTAGTAAACTGAATTGCGTAGAGTATAACTACCGACAAATTAAATAAAATACTACCAACAAATTATTAAACCGAGCTTTTGCCTGTTTTTACTGTAGAAAATAAGTTTTTACGCCGGCATTACCGTTGAATCGTGTCGAGAGGAGCTGTTTTTATACTGGCTACATCATCTCCAACACACAGTTATGTTTGACTTAAGCCACGATCACACCTAGCTGAATTCAAAGACTAATTCAGCATACATTGCTTGTTGAAACGAGGATATTGCAATTAACATAACCAAGCCTCTCAGCAATGTATGCCGAATTAGTCTTTGAACTCAGCTAGGTATGAGCGTGGCTTTAAACCTGCTTTAACCGATGGAGTGCGTAAGTTAAAGGGATATAAAAATATGCATTATTTTTACTAAACCCTCTGTAGCTACAGATTATGTAGTCGAGTAGTTTGCTAAGTAAGTGTAAGTCTGTACGTACATGCTATTATTTTCTTAAATAATTTTTCTTTTATTAAGAAAATCAAATGTTGTTACAGAAATTTCACAATGTTTCATGATCTCTTGTAGAGATAAGTCTGCCTTTGTAAACGTCCTGTTTTTGTGTATTTCTGTGTAGTAATTGTGCAATAAAGAATACATATATAGGGTCCTAATGAAATAGTGAACATAATTTTCGCACGTTACTTAGACCATCAAACTGAAAAACTTTCCCAAAGGAACATAGGTCGAAATACAAAAAACCAAATTTAACCTCCCATGCAAAATGCGCTAACAGCTGATGCAGTTTCTAAGGGAGGTCAAAAATTGAATTTCATATTTCGACCTATGGTTCCTTGGGGAAAGTTGTTCAGTTTCATGGTCTGAGTAACATACTAAAATTATGTTCGCTATTTCATTAGGACCTTATATAACATCCCACGAAAGGTACACTGCATGACAAGGAGCTTCCTCCGGAATAACAGCTTTTGCTGGAACAGTGTGGAGGGGAAGTACCATAGTCACAACGCTTGTTAGCGTTGCGGCTGGCACCTTGGACCGCGGTTATTGGTGACCGCAGAATGTACGATGGTACTATATACAAAAGGACGGTGTTGCCCATCCTCCGGATCATAAACCCTTAGTCGCCTCTTACGCCCACGGATAGAGATGGGTTGGTATATAGCGAGGGAGACCCTCGCTATTCATGAAGAAGGGAAAACCACATATTACAGTACTATCACTTTATTACGAGTATAATATATCACAATACAATTCAGGTTACCAGGAAGACGCGGATCAAAATCTTTCGGTCCTACATAAATAAACACCGTAACACTAACAATACCGAGTTGCAATATCCCAGTGCCGCCATCTAGCGGTGGCAGTAGTGGGCACACTACATCACCCCCCTCCAGAGACCTACAGACGATAATATGCAGGAAACCGCACTTTACGACCCGAACGCGTCGTGAATTCTGGTTCCTTGGCCACAGGTAGTTTTTGACCCTCTGACTGAAGATTGTGAGGTTGTGAGGGATGAATGATCGGTGTGTGAACTGCAGTGTCTGGGTCACGCAGTATGTGGGCCGGCTTGACGCGGTCCACCGATACTGTAACAACCTTACTATTCACCTTAAGGGTGAAAACTTTGTCACTGCGTTTAAGAACTTCGTATGGTCCCGTATAAGGTGGTTTTAAGGATCCACCAACAGTGCAGCGTAAAAATACATGCGAGCAGGTGTCAAGCCCTTTGTAAACAAATGTAGAACGTTTACCGCCATGTCGAGAAGCAGGCTTCGGCTGTAAATTTTGAATAAAATTACGTAGCCGTGACGTGAAACTCGTTGAGTCGACTGTGAAGTCAGACGCCGCAGTAAAGAAATCGCCTGGAAGGCGTAAAGGCTCGCCATAAAGTAATTCAGCAGAAGAAGCCTGAATATCTTCTTTGAACGCGCTGCGAACCCCTAATAACACCAATGGAAGAGATTCCACCCAGTTAGTGCTGTCGTGGCAGATTATGGCAGCCTTTAACTGCCGGTGAAACCTCTCCACTAAGCCATTGCAAGATGGGTGGTATGCAGTAGTGCGCCGATGTTGAAACCCAACTAACTGTGCTAAACTCTTAAAAAGGGCTGACTCAAATTGCGCACCACGATCCGTAACAATATCTTCTGGACAACCGAAGCGCGATATCCAACCACTCAATAAGGCTTTCGCCACCGTTTCCGCGGTAATATCTGCTAACGGTATAGCCTCCGGCCATCGTGTAAAGCGATCAACTGCCGTAAGGCAGTATCGAAACCCCTGCGAGATAGGCAAAGGACCAACCAGATCAATGTGAACAAATTTAAACCTGGCTGTTGGAACTTTAAATGATCCGAGTGGTGAGGAGACATGCCTCGTGATTTTCGCACGCTGACATGCTAAGCAAGTGCGTACCCACTCCCTACAGTCCCGCCTAACACCTGGCCATACATATCTCTCTGCAACCATCTTCGCCGTAGCATTAGCACCTGGATGGCTAAAAGAGTGAAGGCTATCGAAGGCTTTACGGCGAAAAATCTTTGGAATGAATGGACTGGGGGAATCTGTGCTAACGTCACAGAAGAGAACTGAGCTGGTCCCAGGAAGTCTCACTTTTTCAATGCGCAGTGAACTTGCCTTATTGAGGAGTTGAATGAGCTCAGGATCCGAGTGCTGTGCTGCTGCCAGCTGGTTCGGATCAACAGGCTGAACAATTTCCTCAACCCGAGAGAGCGTGTCGGCTACCACATTATCCTGGCCTGAAATATGGCGGATGTCGGTGGTAAACTGCGCAATGAGGTCTAAATGGCGAAACTGTCTGGGGGAGCAATTTTCCTTCCGGTTGTGAAAAGCAAACGTAAGTGGTTTGTGATCTGTATAGATCGTAAAATCGCGCGCCTCAACCATATGACGGAAATATTTGATGCTTTCATAAATAGCAAGAAGCTCCCGATCGTAAGGTGAATACTTCTGTTGAGTGGGGCTTAATTTATGAGAGAAAAATGCAAGGGGTTGCCAAGAACGTCCTGTTGCTGCATCATGTTGCTGCAAGACTGCACCGATGGCGCTGTCAGACGCATCCGTCACTAACGCAAGCTTAGCGCCATATTGCGGATGAGCTAGTAAGGCGGCCTGACAAAGACCTTCCTTGCAAGCTTTAAATGCTTCGAGTTGTTTGCCTGTTATACTGACCGGATGTGAACCTTTTACTGATCCCGTGAGCAGTGCGTGCAAAGGTGCTTGGTGTTGTGCGGCTTTAGGGATAAAGCGCCTGTAAAAATTTATCATTCCTAAGAACCTACGCAGCTCCCTAACTGTTTTGGGAACAGAAAAAGTTTTGATGGCTTCTACCTTAGCTGGTAGTGGCGACGTACCCTTTGCGGAAATATGGTAACCAAGAAAAGTTACCTCTGAAACACCAAATACACATTTGGCTGTGTTGATTACCATGCCGTACTTTTTCAGACGGTTAAACAGCTGGTGCAGGTGCTCTTCGTGGGTTTTCTGGTCCTTGGAGAAGACCAAAAAATCATCTAAATATGTATAAACGAAGTCCAGACCTCGAACCATTTCATCAACGAAGCGCTGGAACGTTTGTCCGGCATTACGAAGTCCGAACGTCATGAACGGAAATTCGTAAAGTCCGAACGGCGTTGTAATGGCAGTCTTCGCTATGTCTTCAGGATTAACGGGTATCTGGTTGTAAGCCTTTACAAGGTCTATTGTGGAAAAAACGTTGCACCCTGAAAGACTGTGAGCAAAGTCGTGTATGTGCTTGATTGGGTACCTATCGGGTACAGTACGTGCGTTCAGCATCCGGTAATCACCACAGGGACGCCATCCATTGTCCTTCTTAGGGGCGAGATGTAATGGCGATGACCAAGGTGATTCAGATGGCCGGCAGGTACCATTTTGTAGCATGGCTTCAAACTCGGTTTTAGCTATCTTTAGTTTTTCGGGTGCAAGACGGCGTGGGGTACAAGATACCGGCGGCCCAGGTGTCGTGCGAATGTGATGTACAGTGTTGTGCTGAGGTGTGCGATGAATACCGGGTGGACGGGTGATTTCTGGATATTGAGTTAGTATGTCATGATACACAGAGTTGCCTGAAACTACCTTGACCGAAGAAACATCATCCTTCGCGGAAGCAGGTATACCTGAGGTCGTGAGCGTAGTGCTACCATCGATGAGGCGTTGGTTACGAACATCAACAACTAAATTGTAATATGAAAGAAAATCCACGCCTATTATCGCCTTTGTGACATCGGCGACGATAAACCTCCAAACAAAGTCACGGCGCAAGCCTAGGTTTAGCACTAAGTGAGCGTAGCCGTAGGTACTAATAACGGAACCGTTTGCCGCACAAAGTTCATAGTCCGTTTTCACTCGACGCTCCTTAAGGAGTGTTTTAGGAAAAACGCATAAGTCACTCCCGGTGTCCACAAGAAACTGCATACATGAACTCTTGTCTGTCACAAATAAGCGACCGGTACTCGGACAGTCGTCGGCCGCCATTATCGACTGCCCGTTGCTTTTCCCGAAAAGTCGCAAGGCTTCACACACTTATGCGCCTTCTGCCCGAACTTGGAGTGGTACCAGCAGATGGGAGAGTTTTCATAACTAGACTCTGATCTAGTAGAAGAAGAACGTCTGCTACGCCGTGAAGTGGATCTGCTTCTTGAACGAGATAATATATCCAGCTTAGTTGACAGCATCTGAACTTGCCTGGTAAGTGCTGCTATTTGTCCTGGCTCTGAAGCAACATCAGGACATGAAGAAGAAGTTGACGCAACTTGTGGGCTCGGACCGGTGACATCCAATATTTGATGTGCCAACTCGGCTATCTCCAAAAGTGATAACTTAGCTTGCGATGCTAGGATGGACTGTACGCCACTAGGAAGGCGATCTGCCCAAAGGGACCTCAGGAAGTCATCAGGAATATTTGGTCCTGCCAGTTCCTTTAAATGTCGCAAAAACTGCGACGGCTTACGGTCTCCAAGCTCTTCATGAGTCAACAGCTGCTTAAGTTTACGCTCACGGCTCACTGTGAGCCGCTTGATTAGCTCTGTTTTTAAATGCTCGTACTTATTTGGTTCAGGTGGAGCTGTAATGATATCCTCCACGATCTCGGCATAGGCTGGCTCCAGCTGAGACATGGTATAATGGTATTTGGTTGTATCTGAAGTAATACCAGCCAGCACAAACTGGCTCTCTAGTGACGCAAACCAAAGCGCCGGCTTCGCTGGATAAAACGGTGGTATCCGAACACCGATACGATTAACAGACTCACCGCCACTCGTTGATCCGCCACCGTCTTTGTTGGCGGCGGTACCCGATGCGCTTTCATCCTCCAGACCTCCCGCCATGGAACTGAGGTTCCGATAACGGGGTCAAAACCAGTGAAACTGCTGAGAGGGTCTCCAGTCACTCTCAGCCCGGCGTGGCGTGGCACACGTGTTCCTCGGGGTCACCAGTATAGCGAGGGAGACCCTCGCTATTCATGAAGAAGGGAAAACCACATATTACAGTACTATCACTTTATTACGAGTATAATATATCACAATACAATTCAGGTTACCAGGAAGACGCGGATCAAAATCTTTCGGTCCTACATAAATAAACACCGTAACACTAACAATACCGAGTTGCAATATCCCAGTGCCGCCATCTAGCGGTGGCAGTAGTGGGCACACTACAGGTACTTCTTTGCCGGCACCACACGGGCGACCATATGGTACAGGTTTTATCAAGTTGTACCCAAAATCTTTGCTTTAGTTAACAAAATCACATGTTCTTTTTTAATTCAAAAAATTACTAAGTGACTACATGGAAATGTGTTAAATGAAGTTGCAGCACGGTGAATTTAAACATTTCTAACCAAAATATTACTCGACTGCGTTGTAAGCTACCTACTTAGTATGTCGTGGACACAGATATATCGTGGATCTGCGCACGAGTTGAATCAATAAAAAGTTTATGCTCCTATACTTGATCACGATTGTGTATATCCTATTCTGTTACAAATACTATTGTACCTATTATTAGCAATATTCACCTGAAGTCATCTCATCCCAAACTAGGCAAAGCCTGTACTAAAGGTCAATGAGATGTAGTATAGGTATCAGACTCTTTCGTGAAATACAATGTGAATTTTTATTGGTTTTCTCCCGAGGCCTAGTGATTCTTCTCAAATTCAACTCTCCATAAGGAAAATTATTTTTACTCGAAAAAATTTTTTTTACTTCCCATACAAAATGGGTCGATCACGTGACTACTACGGACTGACTGACGTGACTAGTACGGAGTCGAAAAATGTATTCGAATATTTTTTGTATCTTCGGGAATGTAGCTTGTTTTCAAGAGTTAAATCGTTGGGCTTAAGGAACTCAACCTACAAAACCAACGAAAATTTACGAGCACTTAGAACAAATACTTGTGTTCGTCACACAAATGACGTTTGCCCTGGTCGGGGATCAAACCTGCGAACATTCACCGAATGCGAATGCTACTTATCCACCCACCACGCCAACGGGTCAGTCAATAAAGACCTATTATCTACCCATTTTTAGAATCTTATGAAACCATCGTGGAAGGAAAAATAGCAAAAAGTTTTTTTTTGTCTACATTTACATCTAAATGTTACATGCAAGCGGATCTGGCGCCAGTCTAAAGATTATATTGCCTAGGGTTGGCAACGAATGAATACGTACTTACGTAGTAAGTACAGTCAGAACACATTTGACTTTGCACCACTCTGTGGCCACTAAATGAAAGAGACAACACTTTTAGATCTATCTTTTAGCGGTCACGGATACTGAGTGTTAATTGACTGCTATAGAAGCTCTAAATATATAAGGTCTTTTTAAATTGGATCCAAATATTTCTAGGGGTGGTGTAACTATGATAAAGAGAAAGGTTTATCAAAGTTTTAGAAAAATCCTCCCGCTACTTTTTTTTTATAATTTTCAAACAAAAAAATTATTATTTGCAATCATCCTGTAGTAATGATTTCGACCGTACTAAGAGTCCGAAACCGAGCCGAAACCGCCCGAACCGCGCACTCGGCTTGCGCGTGATTGGCTCACGACTCCGCGCTGCCGCCTGTGCTGATACGGAGTGTTCATTTTACGATATTTAAGGATTTTTCTCGAAAACTAGAGAATAGAAATGTAAAAAAATAACACCAATAGTATTCATTTAGGTCCTTGAGGTAACCCTAACAATATTTGGGTCTAATTAAAAAACACCTTATTTATAAGGCCCCACTGAAGTAGTGAACATAATTTTAGCATGTTACTCAGACCATGAAACTGAACAACTTTTCCCAAGGAACATAGGTCGAAATACGTAAAAAATATAACTGTACTTCCCATAGAGACTGCGTCAGCTTAGCAATTTTCACATGGTCAAAAATTACTTTTCGTATTTCGACCTATGTTTCTTGGGAAGAGTTGTTCAGTTCCATGATCTAAGCAACATGCTAGAATTATGTTCACTATTTCATTAGAACTTTATATGTATATTTCTAAAATATTCAACCTAAGTTTTACATTAAATATCTTTTAAAATGTAATATATAAGGTGTTTTTAAATTAGACCCAAATATTTCTAGGGGTGGTGTAACTATGATGAAGAAAAAGGTTTATCAAAGTTTTAAAAAAATCCTCCCGCTAGTTTTTTTTTTTATAATTTTCAAACATTAAAAATATTATTATTTGCAATCATCCTGTAGTAATTATTTTGACCGTACTAAGAGCCCGCAGCCGAGCCGAAACTGCCCGAACCGCGCACTCGGCTTGCGCGTGATTGGCTCACGTCACGACTCCGCGCTGCCGCCTGTGCTGATACGGAGTGTTCGTTTTAAGATATTTAACGGTATTGTTTTTAGGATTTTTCTAGAAAACTAGCGAATAGAAATGTAAAAAAAATAACACCAATAGTATTCATTTAGGTCCTTGAGGTAACCCTAACAATATTTGGGTCTAATTAAAAAACACCTTATAAATTACTTAAATCACTGACAGACTTTAAAATAAAGGATGAAATGTTAAAAAGTAATAAATTTTTATTAAAGGCTTAGAAGTCCAGAAAGTATAATTATTATACGAAGTCGGCTACAGGACCTAGAGGATTTTTTAAGGGCACTGGTCTTTACACAGAGCGACTGCCATCTGCAATCCAGGGAGAAAATCAGACCGAATCCTTGATTAGGATTTGCCTTGTTAGTGGGCAAGTTTACAAGCCGCCAAATGGCCTCTGACTTGGCCTCTTTTGTTAGTAATGTCAAAACGAAACCGTGCCCATGTAAAACAACCTAAAAATTAGTTTTGGCTGCACAATAAGCAAAAAATTTTAAAACCTGAATTAAAATAGAGCACAAATATTCTTTGCCAACCTTATTATCAACGTGTTTATCAATATGCTGTGTGTCGCGGGCTTTCTTACCACATCGTCAGGTCCGTGTTACATGCTAATATGTCTCTACGAACGTACCTACTTATAGATAGAGTCATAAATGTAAGAAGCTGTTTTAATTGTAACATACATCGAGTGCTTACATACTTTTTAGGGGCCATTCTCGCTCAAAAATTATGCCGATATACTCGTAGTGCAATAAAAAGCTTGCATCATCAATGTCGTCAGTGAAGTTTTGTATGGGACGACGAAAAGATTTTCTCCTTTTCGAGCAGTATCTTCAAAATGGTTATCGAGTGAGTGATTTTCAATAAGTATAAACTTGAAAGAAAGTTTTGGTGAAAAGAAAGAAAAGTAATGGAGGTGGTAGGGCTTTTGTGCAAAGTCCGTTTGGGGAAGTACCACCCTCTTGCTTTTTTCTGCCGTGAAGCAGCAGTGTTTCGGTTTGAAGGGCAAGGAAAATTACTGGCACATGAGACATACCATCTTAGTTCTCAGGGTGGGTAACGCGCTTTGCTGTCTTATTAGTGTCAAATTATTTCACTAATAAGACAGTGGGTGTCATGGGCGGTGGTATCCACCAAAGAGATTTTAACCTCGCTGCGCCGAGCGTAGCGAGGTTCAAATCTCTTTGGTATCCACTTACCATCAGGTGGCCCACCTGCTCGTTTAGCCACTTGTGACATAAAAAAAACCGGTCAAGTGCGAGTCGGACTCGCGCGCCGAGGGTTCCGATATACCTATAGTATTTTTGGAAGCAATAAAGTCCATTTTCAGGACCGCAAAACTAAATTTGTTTGTAAAGGTTTTTTGCAGATTTCTGAAAAACTGTGCAACTTAGAAAGATCGTTTTATTTTTGCTGTAAAGTTTACATAAACCTCTGTCAACTGTAATTAATTCAGATTTTCCCTTACTCAAACTTCGGAGATAAGGGGGGGGGAATGGTATTTTTTTTGACATTTTTCATCATAACTTGAAAACTAAGAAACTTAAAAAAATACAAAAATATATTTTAAAATGTACAAGTAAAGCCCTTTCATATGATACCCCACTCGACCTAGTAGCGACAATTTGAAATTTGGCCCCCCCTATTTTGGCCCCCTTTACATTAATAATCATACTTTTTTCAAAAAATTTTCATGTGCAATTAAGTTGGGCAACTATGTTCTAAAACTATTCCAAATTTCAGCTCGATAGCGTAAGTGGTTGCTGAGATATAGAGGTGTGACAGACAGACGGACAGACAGAGCGGCACCATAAGGGTTCCTTTTTTTTACCATTTTGGTATCGGAACCCTAAAAAGGTAAAAAAATAAGACTCCACAATTTTCTTTCGCTATCCTATACTATTAAACGAGCAATATAAATAAAGAGACTACATGATACTACATGATATGTTACGGGTAATGCTAGAAGAATAAGTAAACTTAGGTTTACCCGGGTATACCTAGTAGGTATCACTAAATAGATGTATAGTTAATTACTAGTATTACCCAAGCTTATTGGATAGAGTCCGAAAATGCATTTTTATCCGGCGTTTATTCGTCTTTTGACCGTGTGGTTCACACCTAGTAGGTCTTCCCAATCCTGGCTGGGTATATGCAAACGACTGTACAGTCAACGACAGGTCAAGCTTGACACTCGCAGTGCGACTCTAGCCCGTACGTCTATTGAAATAAGAACGGTATAAAGTCCAATGTGTCAAGCCTGATGTGCTCTTGACTGTACCTACTCAAGATCATTAATTAATCACCTTTGCATGTTAACTAATGTTAACGCGACCGCGTTCCCAGAGTTCGATACGTTTTCTCCGAATATACCGTAGCCAATTAAAACTAGATACAAACTCTCAGACAAACACATTATGCATGTATGAGAATATGAGTGGAATTCACTTTTTTTCTCTCAAATTAGACGGCGTTAACCGGAGAGAAATTTATAGTATTTTTGGTACGTCAACCAAATTGGGTTTTGTATGCAACGGGCAAACGTATACTACGTTTGCCCGTTGCATACAAAACCCGGTAGACGGGTAGTAACCGTTAACGTTAAGTACTTAATAGATAGAAAGTACGCACCTACATCAATTATGACTATTTAGTGTTGTTAATACTAAAAATACTGGCACATAACAAACAGTCGATTTATTTTATATATGCCCAAAACTCGGTCCCAAAGTGGTCTCTTAAAAGGTTATCTCAATAAGGCCGCCTTTTGTACATTCTTTTGTATTAATGTTTCTTATTTTGTAAATTTCTGTCCTGTGGTGTGCATAAAGTATATATTTGTATTTTCTTGAATCCTAGTCCGAAAAATAGGTATTAGTACAAATCATTGCTGTCGCGCTGCGCTCCAACAATCCTCCCGCAGCTTCATCACAGCTTAGACTGATTTTGCCAAAGAGATTTGAACCTCGCTGCGACCGAGCGTAGCGAGGTTCAAATCTCTTTGGATTTTGCCTACAAAACGACGTTTCACTTCCCTTGTTTTCTTCTTCAAAAGTTTTAAAAAAATTTCTAGTACCTAGTCGTGAAAAAATGGGGCATTTTTTCAAGTTTTTAATATTCATATTTCTTTTGGTAATTATTTTTTTAATTTTGGGCAGATATAACTAATTTTTTTAAGTGTCCTAAAACGAATCATTGGGCACGTATTTTTCCAGTACAAGTTAGTGAACTACATTTTTGTTTCGTTTTCAAAACAAATAGCATGGAACCACTTTTAGACTGAATTTTGGCCATATAGGTACCTATATGAGTCAGCATCTTTAAAATAACTCGACCGTTAGCTTTGTGCCGGTGTTTTTAGATGAGTATCATTATGAAACTTTAATTAATTGTATTTATGCAGCGGTTACCACAAATGTATATACCTACACAATCGTATATTATCTGGTTTAATTTTACTTTTTCTGAACGACTTCCTTGATTCTCAATGAGCGTGAAAATGAAATTGTTTGATTGTGTAAGTTTATGTCATTTCAAGCACACTGACGAAATGTTGTACAGATTTGGGTCTAACCATAATATTTCTTACAGTAAGTGTGAAAATTTGCATTACATTGTACGATTGTATCTAGTTATGCAAGAGTGTATTAACATTAATGACAATCCTACCATTGCTTCCGCAATAGGTAGGAATAGAAGTAAGCGAAAGACTAATATTTAATGTAACTCTGTAGGTATAAAAATTTTAAATAGCCGGATACGAATTTAATCAAATAAAAAAAATCAGTCTAGATTTATTCGAATTATTTTTTTTGTCTAGGAAATCATAGTACTTACTCCTAGTTATTTTTAGTTTGATAACTACAATGTTCTAAATCGCTGTGTCATATTCAAGAATTGGCTCCAGGGTCTTTATTCTCAAATAATTGTATGTTATGATGCACTGCTGCATGTCGTTGTTTTTACAGCGATCATAACAAAGGAGTACTTTCTTTTATAGTTACAATTTGTTTAGAACAATGCCAATGCAGAATAATAACAAATGGACCCAAAGGCAATAATGTATCCAAAGGGCATGGCCGAAAAGTAGGGTTGCCATACGTCCTTTATTTACGGGATTGTATATGACCATTACGTGTTCCGTTTAGAGGCTTTTGACAAAGTACGCCAATGGCCCAGGGACCTAATTTTTGCATATCACTGGGTGATAAATTAATATTACCCAAAAAGTCACAGATTTTTCTTTTCAAAAGTTAACATTTATATTTGATTCTTAATTTTCATATGTCATATCTCAACAGTGATATCTTATCAGCCGGTAAAGTGATTTTCAAGAATTAAAAACGTCAATTTTATCGCGCGAGTGAATGAAAAGCGTTAGTGCTGGTGCTGCAGACTCACAGATATAGACTCAAAATTACCAGCAAGTAATCTATAACTAGGACTGAGGTAAGATAACCACTTTCATTAGTTGTTTTTTATACATTTGATGCTCATTTCGGTTGAAAAGGTTTGCTATGTGTAGTCTGCTATTCTGTATTTCGGCGTTACATGTTCAATCAATGCCTGTCCCACATTAGTCGTAGAAATTATGGAAATCCTACCGAAGAGGGACTGATGGGTTGGTTAGTAAAGTTTATTGTTAATGTGTTCTGTGTGTAACAATAAAGTATTTATCTATCTAAAAAGTACGATACTCCTTTTAAGGGATGACTCATTCTCAAAACATAGATTTATACATATAACCATCCCAAAGAAGTAAGTAGGTACATACTGGTAAAAA
This sequence comes from Athrips mouffetella, assembly GCA_947532105.1. NCBI lineage: Eukaryota > Metazoa > Arthropoda > Insecta > Lepidoptera > Gelechiidae > Athrips > Athrips mouffetella. Next base: position 9,561,807 of record OX383973.1, read on the forward strand.
ATATATTGGCCTCCTCATAAAGTCTTCAGTGGCTGAGAAGGTTTAGTATTCAGGGTGTTAGGGTAACACTGTAATACTTGAAATTGTGCATTGAGAACATGAAACTGAACAACTTTCCCTAAGGAACATAGGTTGAAATACGAAAAAAAAATTTTGTTCCCATAGAAACTGCACCTGCTGATTGCGCATTTTGTAAGGGAGATTAATTAATTTTTTGCGTATCTCGACCTGTTGTTCAGTTTCATGGTCTCAATCCACAGTTTCAAGGATCACAGTGTTTACCCTAACACCCAGTATAGCGTCAGTTAATGTTACATTTAATGTGTAATATTATAGTTTTAGGCATATTTTTAATAGATAGTTAAGTACTTAGCCGGTGGTTGACAATAATAAACGGAATCTCAATATTTAGATAAGTAAATACCTAATAATGACTCTACATCTTAAAATTGACACGCTATCTCAAATATTACGACCTAACGCGATATTTTCTTATCTCGATCCATTAAATAAACAAACGAAATAAAATGTTGTTGAATGCACAGCGCTAATGCAACAGGCACAAACTAATCCTGTAAAATATTTCATATTTACATTCCAAATTAAATGTAGAGATGCCGTAAGCAAGACGTTGAACTCTTTTGTATGAGGATATCGCAACACGCGGATGCCAATGTAATCACTGAAGTTTTAATGTTTAGTTAACCGCTTTTTACGTTTCCCTTTACGAACTCTCGACGTCGGTTGATAGAGGCTCTATATCAATTTCTAATGTATAAAAAAAACTTGAAAGTTGAACGTAAACAAGCGTAGATTCTCGTGTGTCTAGCTATACGAGTTGAGGCGATGAGTGCAGCTCGTTCCCAGTAGATGAAGTGAGAGGCGAAGCTTCCTTTCTAAGATCGCCGAATGGCGAGGCTGCGCGGGCGTCCCTAAATAATACACCATTATAAGGCTTCAAATCTTAAACAACATACCGGCGAGCTGTAGAAAAACACTCCAGGTAAAGCACTTTCTTTAACAAAAAAACCGTTTCCTTTTCACATTCACTGATTGGGCACTTTGCTGAGAATTCAGAGGTGAGTTCTTCGAAACGTTTTGGTTTGCACGAGAACAGTGTAGTTAACTTGTGTTTGGTTTGGTGAAGTCGGTTATTATGAAACTGTTGTTATACAACGCGGGCTTGCTAGCCGGCGCGCGTCGCGAGACTGACGCGAGCAGAGGTGGCACCGAGTAGCGAGCGCCAAGCGTAGCTAGCGAGGGACCGGTCGAGATTTCTCCCCGTAAACATCGAAAGCGAGCCTTCGAGCCTTTCTTTGGCTCGTGGCGAAATGCCGCAACGTGTGAACACCTTACCACGTGTTCTCGATTACTAACATACTTTGCCGCGCCTCTTGAAGGCTCTACCAAGACTTGATTAGACATTTCTCTTGAATTTACTCTTAAAAAATTAAGTGTAAGCATTAGCGAAAACATTACTTACCGCTGAGTAGACTGCTAAGGTGAGATGAATTCGTCACTTTTTACGTACGTTTACCTTTTAAGTCTAGATAATGGTACGCTGATTGGATCTTCAATAAGTATTAGGTAGGTGTATTTTATTTTCAACTTTGCCCCAGGGATGACGAAGTAATCATGTTTTCATAATATTTAATAGGATCTAGTTACTTAGGTACCACTCGGACACGAGCGCTTGTTCAATGTCCTCGTCAAATCCCCTGGTGACTTAGACTTAGACCTGGTGACGTATATGGAAGAAGATTTGCATATTGGTAGGTACATTGCATGCCATGATTGCATATACATATTAGTATAGCTGTATCGTGTGGTGCCGGCAAAGAATAGTACCAACCCATACCGTGGGTGTCGTAAGAGGCGACTAAGAGTTAACTGGAGGATGGGCAGCAGCATCCTTTATATTTTACATCTTACTTACTGCGGTCACCTACAACCGTGGTTCATGGTGCCAGCCGTAACGCTAACAAGCGAGGTGACTATGGTACTTCCCCTCCATTTTTTTTCCAGCAAAAGCTGGAATCCGGAGGGAGCTCCCTGTCCTGTAGTGGCCGTTTTATGGGATGTTATGATGATATAGCTAGTAACTGGTGGATGCTACTAAATATGCAAAAAAGATGTTTGTTCTATGCACCTGCAAAGTAACGTCACGTCCTATATAAGACATAAGTGTTAACAATGGAAAACTGTTTTTCATTTAAAAATAAGCTTACCTACATAGAGTAAGTACGAGTATATCTATTATTTAATTTAATAATTTATATTTGAGCAGGTGTATTCGCCTCTACATTATTGTAAGTATTATCGGTACTTACCAGTAGTATTTATCGTTCAGGTATTTTTTGTAAGACGTTTACATAATTCGGATAGGCTGTCGCTCTTACTTTCTTGCGCCCCAGCGTCATAAATAAGTAGGCAATAAGCCTAAATTATCTTGACTGTAAAACAATAATTTACATTACACGGTTATTTATTAACTGAACAAATTTATCCCAATTTAAAAAAATGCAACTTCCTTCCGATATACAGCGTGTAACGGAAAGGTGTGATAATACTGAAGGGTGTGAATCTGCCCATGAAACTGAACAACTTTTCCCACGGAACATAGGTCGAAATACGAAAAACCAAATTTGACTTCCCATACAATATCAGCTGATGCAGTTTCTATAGGAGGTCAAACATTGATTTTGTTCTATGACCTATGTTTATAGGAAAAAATGTTCAGTTTTATGGGCAGACACACATATTATTAATTTTCCTGGGTGATAAAAAATAACCCTGATAATCAATGACTATGAGAGACAAGAAGCTAAACTCTTTTTCTTCTCGCTTATTCCATTCAGAAAAGGATGCAATAAACTTGCGAGAACTGATGGTAAGGTCATATCGGAGGCTTTGACTCACAACACAACACAGCGTGCGATGACGCGGGTCGCTTCCCAGCCGGATGCCCGAACGCGGTCAAGGTGCCTTCCTACCATCTCAGTAAGGATACAAGTGTGATATTGCTACATTGGAGCCTTGGGGAACTGCCCGAGGTCCTGGATAATGAAGTCATAATCGAACCTATCAGTTGAAAGAAAATGAAAAATAGCGTAAAATATCAATACAATTTATTAAAGACAATTCATTCATACGTAATTTTCGCTATCATGGAACTAAAACCCGCAAGCAACACCCTGGTAAAGACTATACAATAAACGTAGGTACTGTCTATCCTATTCCTAAAGACGTTTCTTATCACGCACGGGCAAGGAATTTGAATTGGTATACGACGCACAAAATAACTTTGGCCCTGTCATTGATGCGCATCAATGACAGGGCCAAAGTTATTTTGTGCGTCGTATAGTATGGACATAGCATACGCTTTACGAGCAAAGCAAGGAGGTCCGAAATCTTTAACTACACCGTTGTCACTGGTCCTACGTACAAGTCCTATACTTGAGTAGGACCTTAGATATAATACTGTAGGACATTGTAGTATGACAACCAAGAAGAACAGTCTAACTAAAGGAAGGGGCTAACTTTTTACGGTGATCAAAGATAGTAGGTACTTACCTCAGAACAAAAACCTCCTTGCTTCGCTCGGAGAAGAAACCATGCTATTTTTTTTCAGTATGGGATGACAACTGCTAGCATGTCTCATGCCATGTCAAATCGTCAATGATCACATCCTACCAAAATTAGATGAACGACGCGTTCATTGCATTTACAAAGTTTATAGGATTATTGTAACTTGTTGGGATTTTAACGGTTGAAAATATTTCCTAAATTATATGTTGTAAACATTGTGTAAATTATAAAAAAACATGTAGCGTATAACTTGAAAATATCGTGAATTTATTCTTAAGTTGCTCTCCATATTAGTGATTGTTCTTTTTAATAATAACGTGTGTAGTTGATGGCTGTACATCTTCAAAACAACAAAACGAAAATTGCAAAGAAATTTTGTCTTTTCATCTGTAAGTTTTATTCAGTATTTTTCATGTTTGTGGATTATTATCACAAATATTGCATAAAAAAATGTCAACTTATCATTTCTACAGTCAGATAATATGGAAATTGTTACGTATTTTACTGTAATTTATCGTTTTTTGTGGGATCATGTTGGAGTTTATGAGTGACGTATTTTTTATCGATAGTAGTATTTTTACTTTCGAGCTGAGCGAGATTCGTGTAATCGAGTATTCGTGAAAAAAGTTGCACAAACTTTCTCAAAAATGTGTTCTATATCACTTAAGCAAGTCCCCTAAAAATGTCCGTCTGTCGGTTGGTCGGTCTGTCCGTCACGCTTTGGCCTAGCGGCTAAACGAATGGTCCTATTAACACCATATTTTTAATTTAAGACTTATTTCCGAATGGTTTTTTGCTGGCTCTCATTTTGAGGGTAGCTGTCATTCAACAAAAATGAAGAATTGAATTTTTTTTTAAAACGGTTCAAATTATTTTTTATGAAACTTTGCTTGACTAAGCATCTCTATGCAAGGTATCTTGCGCCATCATCAGTTTGTCTGTGTCATTCCATATAAGGGGTGTTCCTGTACTACCAAAACGTAAACTTGTGATTTACTCATAGGGTCAGTGCACCACTAGATGACCAAGCACCAATAGCTGACCAAAACTTAAATTTGAACTGAAAGTAAGAAAATTTAAAAATACCGCGATTTTATATAGAATTTAACTATGTTGGCGTCTTACAATAAAGTTATGGGTTTGTCTAGCTAGTACTTTAGTATGTTTATTCGAAGTGGTCATGCAATGTAACATTTGAAAAAAAAAACTTTAAGAGCATATTTTGTAAAGTCCTTAACACTTATTATATCACAAGCCTAACTAATTCATAGTCGAACTTTTAGAAGTGACTCTGAAAGTAGCACTAATAATTTAGTTTTTTTATGAATTTCGTCATAAAACCGCTTAAATGGTCAACTAGTGGTACCTACATTGACCCTAATTGACTCCATTAAGTTTGTACTATTTTCTATAATTTTAATTTTGTTTTGATTATCTACCTGAATGGATATTCAATTTGATTGGATTTTGTGAAAATTTAGTACACAGGATGTACCAAAAACTGAAAGAGCTTTACAGTCGACAAAACTGAACAACTATTCATAAGAAACAGAGTTTTGAAATTTAAAAATCTGTGAAAATTCATATAAAAGGTGTTCCAGTACTACCAAAATTTGAACATGTGATTTGTTCGAAATCGTTTACGGTTGGTTTGTTTTAATATTTTACAATTCGAGTTCCGAATTCATGTGGTAGAACATTTTTCAGAAAAACCTTAATAAACGTTTGTAATTCCATACTATGTGTAGGTATGGTATTACAAATTTAAGTTTGCGGTTGACAGTTCTACTTGTATATCGCGAGAAAGTAAGTGCAGTGCTGCTGTACCATTTATTATATTTTACAACATTCAACGCGTTTTGTTTTCATTCTGGGTTCGATTCCCAATGGGGACACTGTAAAACAAATATCACTTTGTGTGTCTTCGCCAAATTGAAATGTCTCAATCAGCATGAATCATCCTGAATCAACAAATTGTAAGAAAATTAATCAAAATACTAAATTAATATACATAAAATTCTCTACAAAAAAGGTTTTAAAGTTTTTCGCTACAAACAATACTGACAAGCAATTCTTGTACTCATGCAACGCTTTGGCTCACAAGCGTATGAAGATTCTGGGTCAAGCTTATCCGAAACCAGAAGACTACAGGCTCCTTGTGCTCTAAGGTCCAATAAGGAACTCAGCTCCACGTTATAAGGCAAGATAAGATACACGAAATTTCGCTTGAAAATTGATTTGAGCTAGGTACTTAGAAGAAAAACACAAACCCGTATTTCAGCATTTTTGCAAAACCATCCCAAAGGGATTGAATTGAGGGATAAAAGTTTGTTTTAAAATCCTACATAATTTGTAGGTAAGCTAGAGATATTCATGAAAAAAAAAAAAAGAACCTTTACACCTCCTACCCCTCTTGCCTCCACCGCTACCGTCCATTACTTTTAGTAAGTAAGTAAGTAAGAATTTTGGTATCTTTAATATTAAAACACCTACGTAAGAAATCACCTTTAGTAAAAAATGCAAAGTTTTTTTTTTAATGAATTTAATAACTGTTTTTAACAGATTTGCCTTTTATTAAAGTTTAGTACTTCAACTTTTTGGTCAAAGTTTCGACATCGATTTGTCCTTGTGTAACTTATCGACTATCGATAGATGAAAGCATGCCCACATCCCTACTTGTGACGAATTATTTCTTATATATTACTTCTATATGAGGTCAAAAATACAGCTAGACCATGTCAAACTTGACACATTGGACTTTCAACCATTCCAAAGGACAGCGCTACGGCGCTACCCTACTGTAAAGTTGCACTGCAAGTGTGAAGTTTGATCTGCATTGACTTTTTGAACGATTATACAGGGTATTATGAAAAGGTCCAATTCTTACGTATGCTGCTAAAACCTGGTGCTTATACAAAGCAGACTTAAAAAACAAGATACTTTTCATATGCGGTGTCTACGTAATATGCTTATAAAGTATATGTTATAAAGTGGTAGGTACGAGTTCCCAGTATCGAAGTGCTGCGGCGATCTGGGATGGTCGGGATGAACGCTCTACTAATGCGAGGACGGTTATGATGGTGTGGTCACGTCCAACGTATGATTGGCAGCAGATTTCCGAAATCCGTTTCCTACTCAGAACTTGCAAGTGGAAAACGCAGACATACAGAGCAATCTAGGTACCTACGTTATAAGGACGTCCTGAAAAGGAATTTAACAATCTGTGAAATATCAACTGAACAATGGAAGGCGCTTGCAGCAAAAAGGCCTGAATGGCGATCTGAAATAAGAAAGACGTCTGTCTCTAACAGCTTGACGCGAAACGCTAATTAAACGCTAACATTTTGGAAAGCAAACTGTAAATTCTCAATTTTTCCCTGACTTTCCAGGCGGCTCCTCGATTTCACTGACTTCCCTGACCACCTTGAGCTTCCCTGACTTTCCCTGATTTTCAAGAATGTGGACACCCTGCTAACGCTAAAGGATGTGAACTCTACAACTTTTCCCAAGGAACATATATCATAATAAGAAGAAAATTGACCTCCCATAGAAACTGGGTCAGTTGATAGCGCATTTTGTATGGGAGGTCAAAAATGTATCCATGCTTTTAAGGAAAAGTTTTTAAGTTTCATGCGCAGATTCACATCCTTTAGGGTTGTTATACTCGTACCCTAAAAGAAAACTAAAGGTCATTGACATTTTCCCACAACAATTTCAGGCACGCGCTATTTACAAAACTACTGAGTGAAGGTGTACTTTATCGTACAAGTTGAATAACACGCGGTAACACACTACAATACAAACACATACCTACCAACTTCATTGATAACAACGCCTTAAGTTTTGAAAAACACCAAATTCTTTCTTGGAACAATGAGACCAAATTCCAGTTTATTGATTACTAATAGGTACTCTTTTCATATTTTGTTGGAGGAATTCCAAGAAAAATCGTGTTTGTTTCATAAAAAGACAGAGGTTTTAGTTAGGTCGATAGTTTAGTCGGATTCATAGTGTGCATGTCGCAGACAAATTATACAATTCACAGCTTTACATACTTTCGACAAAATTGTAAAAGGGCGTCGGCAAGTTTTGTAAATACATACTCGTAGTTTAGTTCACTGGTGCCCTTTGGGTTCGTTAGCCAAGGCAAGCACCACCTAACTGTAGGGGATCGGCCAGAAACGAATTTCTCGCAGTTTTGTAAAATGCCTACCTAGGCATTATGTAAAATGGCGAATTGCACAGTTTTGTCTGCGGCATGCAGATCATACCGATTTGAAATAGGAAGTTTTTTAATTGCCTTTTTTTACGTTCAGATGTAGCAATACGATGCTGGAACTCTGGATAAAGCCACTACCGACTTACTATCTGGCAACCACCAAGGGAAAGAAGGAACCCTTATAGTTTCATCATGTCCATCTGTCTGTCCGCGGTTTAGCTCAGATACCCTTAGTACTAGAAAGCTGAAAATTTGTACGGATATACATTTCATCTACGCCGGCAAAGTGGTAGTATAAAATTTTGAGAAATATTTTTTTTAGGGTACCTCCCCTACAAGTAGATGGGGATGAAATTATTTTTTCTTGTCTACCCCATAGTGTGGGGGTGCCGTTGGTAGGTCTTTTTAAAATAATGTAAGCCTATTTCGATTTAGGGTTCTGTTGGAGTCGAGTGTCGTCACAGGTTAATGAGCTGTAGCCAAAAAACCAAAAAATAATAATTTCAATAGCAATCAGACGCTAGGACCTCGCTGAGCATTAGGAGGTAAAAAGTTTATGTTATTAACGTTATGAAATACTTACTAAAATCCCGATTCGCGATAAAAAAACTATTATTATTATTTTATTTTTTATTTATTGATTGTTACATATAAATGATGACCTAAAGAGTCAATATCAAAAAAATTGTACATAAGAAAAAAGCTCGGTGACCTCATTACCAAAACTGATGTAAAAATCCTATAGTGCATAAAAGTCATATTTTTTTATTAATAAAACGCTACAATATTCAATGCTTTTGATATATAAACACCAGTTCAATTAAATTAGACTAAAAAAATACAGTAAAAACCAAATCTAATGATGTGAAGTTTTTTTTTGCCATATAAAAATAGAGTGTCTCCACGTGCCTACTCTAAGTAAAAAAAAATAATACTTTTTAACTAACGAACTTACTAATTATTTTTAGATACAGTGTACTTAGAAACTGAACACTGTACATGAAAAACCTTTTAATTTCTTTAGTAACGTTGTAATTAATGAGAAAACTAAAGTAAAAATGATGTCTCCATATTTTGTTTCTTTGTGTGACGACCATTGTGTGACGTAATTACTGCCCTTTTATTAAACTTTTTGAACGCATCCGTATTTTTTTTACATCGGGCAACACTTGATTTACTACCAACCTTACAAAACAAAACGCCAGCCATCTTTTTTTGATGTATTTGGTGTCGAGAGCTGTGATCACCGTTTTGTCACTTAATAAAATAAATACTTGTGTTACGCAAAGTTTTAGGTAAGTAACATGATTTCATTACAGACATATTATCTTAGGATAGTATTTGTAATAAGTAAATCGTTTAATAGACAAGAATTGTAAATATCTTTATACTTTGTTTGTTGCGCGTGGTTTCATGTTTGATAGGTTATATTTTCCTTCCACTGTGTGACTTTGTGTGACGTCACACAAAAAATCAGGGTGCATACACATTAACTATTTTTTTGTTGCAAAATGATCGTAACAGTCCGAATCACGTTTTCGTGTTTCAATGTGGTTTTTGGTATAACTACTCTTTTTTTCCGATTACTTATTTATGATCTTGTTTGATGCAAAGTGTAAACCGTTATGAAAAAATAAAAACTACTCGGAATGTTACGTAAAATTAATTGTAGAGGGCACTACTCAGACATTACAGACATAAGCAAAATTTAACATTTTTATAATTTTTCAGAGCTTTTGGCATAATAAATGAAAAACTAATATTAATTAATAAACATAATTATTTGGACAAGACTAGACAACATCTATCAGGCCAGCCATTTTTTCGCACATTTATTGATCACAATAGAAAGCGGAGCAATACCATACTATCGTTCATAGTTACTGCCCAGGGTACGTGTATATATTTTCCAAATTATCATTAAGTATTAAATGCTTCGTCCTAACTAAGAACTTTTTACAGTTGTAGTGTCATTTTCACTTTTACTCTTCTATTAACTTTTCCCTCTGAAATCTAAAAACGATATTCTCATTTCTATTCTATATTCAAAATATAAAATTTATATTCATAAAATCCGTAGTAGTTCATTTATTTATGCTTATTCTGTAATCGAATAATATTACACAATTATCTCTGTAGGTGCATTTAGGTGGTGGACAGTTAGTTGCATTTTTTTATTTCAGATAATGGTACAAAATGCCTTTGACTGGAGCAGAAAGACAACGACAATATCGACAAAAGTTAAGTCAACAAAATCCAGAGAAACTGCTGCAGCAAAAAAGAGAAAATTTAGAAAGAACAAAGAAAAAATATAAAAAAGTAAGCGAACTAAACGAAACCCAACAGAACTTACAGCGAGAAAAATGGAGAAGAGAGAAACAAAAATGTAAAGATGAGAAAATTGATAACAAAACGTCAGAAGATAAGACAGAAAAAGCAAAGCAACGAATGAATGGGCGTAAATTACAAAAAGAAAATTTAAGATTAAAATCTATTGTGACTCTATTAGTAAAAAAAAACAAAAACGCTGAAATTGCTTATGTCGCTACCAATGTGTCTTGGAATCGCTACCAATTAAAAGTGCTAGTAATTTATGTGAGTACAGTAAGTTAAGTTTCTTCTTGTTTAATTTTGTGAGTAAAAAGTTTATTTTTGTTTTTGAGTAAAATGTTTATAATATAAACACATATTAGGTATGTGTTTCAAATACTTTTTACTCGAGCATTTCAGATATGCTATTTTTTTTTCAATATTTTCAATAAATTTAATTTAACTGTTTTACTATGTTGTTTATTTTCTTAAATATCCCTAAATATTTATACCTACCGTAATTATTCTACACGTTAAATTACACTTAATATCTTACCGTCAAATGCTAACTTGTATGTATGCACCTTTATATTTTTTTGTGTGACACTTAATCTTTTGTGTTACAGAAATTCTAATATTCCATTGTGTTTCTTTTGTGTGATGTACAATTTTTTTGATATTCACTCTAAAAACTATACAAAATCCCACAAAACTGCACAGACAGTTTGACTGTAGGATCAGTTGATTCTCGTTAAACATATAATATTAATTTTCTAAAAAGTGCTTAGGTAATTACTACGAGTATCAGGCAAACAATCTATGAAGAATTCTTTCAATTCTTTTTTAAATTTAGTTTTTTTAGTTTCTTTTCTATGGAACCCTATACAGCGCATGGCCCGACACGCACTTGGCCGGTTTTCTTTTTTCATCAAACCTTGAAAACTAAGTCTTAAAAAATACAAAAATATTATATATTTTAGAATCTACAAAGCCCTTTCATATGATACCCCACTCGACCTAGTAACGACAATTTTGGGCCCCCTTTACATTAATAATCATATATTTTTTAAATTTTTCATGTGCAATTAAATTGGACAACCATATTCGTAAAACTATTTCAAATTTCAAGTCGATAGCATGAGTAGGTAGTTAGTTGCTGAGATATACATACAGGTGTGACCGACAGACAGACAGACAAAGTCGCGCCAGTCGATTTTATTTACCATTTTGGTATCGGAACCCTAAAAATTTATCGTGGGGGGTGAATGCGGCAGGTGGCGAACGAATCGTTCATTGGCTCTCCGCCTGTCACCCATGCGCAGAAAATAACCGTCGCAGCCAAACTTATCCTATGCACGCTATACCAAATGATGCCGGAAGCGCGGCAATGAAGGGGGACACGGCATGGACACGGCCATAAAACCAGGAGGACGCCTCTACCAGAGGAAGGAAAAGAGGGAGGTCTTTGGGCAGCTTTTTTATGGTCTGTGGGTTTACTCTTGGGCTTACCTTCTAGCTGTGAAGGCAGAGATGAGGTCGACGATGCAACGAGCTCGCCCAGAAGCCTATTCACTCGCGACTTGAAGGAATTTGTGTTATACGAACTTGAGAACACAGACGCAGGCAAATAATTCAAAGCGCTTATAGTATGAATGTGAGGAATATCAACCAAGTTATGTGTAATGGGCCATCGACGGCTATGTAAGACTAGCTGTGCCCGCGGCTTCGCTCGCGTGACATTCAGACAATGTGCAGTCTCTCCGTCTCCCCCTCCACCTCCCTCTCCTTCTTCCTCTCACTATCCCTAACCCTATCCCTAACGCCATCTTAACCGCTATCCCTATTCTTATATAGGGTGACTTTTAATTAGTTCTTGATAGCAAAAGATACGCATGTACTCATGATACTGGACAACTTTTCCCAAGGAACATAGGTCGAAATACGAAAAACCAAAATCGACCTCCCATACAAAATGCGCTATCAGCTGATTCAGATAATTTTATTCAATGTAGATTCTTTACAGAATACTGATGCAGTTTCTGTGGGAGGTCAAAACTTGATTTTCGTATTTCGACCCATGTTCCTTGGGGAAAGTTGTTCAGTATCATGAGTACATTCATACCTTTTTTCTATAAAGAACTTATTAAAAGTCACCCTATATAAACATAGAAACGACACCCATATTGATTTTTAGACATTTTTACCCTATCGCACCCCAAACCCATCCCCAGGGGATGATGGTAATTCACGTCCACCACGTTGGATTTCAAAATTGTTGTAGTTCTCGTAATCAGCGACCCGATAAACCATACAAACGACACCCATATTGATTTTTAGACATTTCAACTCTATCTCACCCCAACCTCATCCCCAGGGGATGATGGTATTTCACGTCCACCACATTGGATTTTAAAATTGTTTAAGTTTTCGTAATCAGCGACCCGATAAACCATACAAACTATACCCATATTGGTTTTTAGACTTTTTCACCCCATTTCCCTCTTTTAGGGGTTGAGTTTGGGGTGAAATTTCAATAACAGTGATGTGCGTTCCACAGAATTACAACCCTAATACCTAAATAATAAATTTTGTGGATTTCACTTTGAAAATGAAGGATTTTCAACTTCATCCCCCTTTTCGTCAGTGTAGGATTTTCAAAAACCCTGAGACACGTTAAACTTAATTTTTAGTCGTCAGCCTAAATACAAATTTTGAAGATCCTGACTTCAAAACTGACGGACTTTCTTACAAACTTTCATCCATTATTTTTATTTTACCCCCTTAGGGTATGAATTTTTTTAAATTCTAAAACACGTACTTTTTTATTTTTTACCGAAAGTTTAAAACCAACTTTCTGTAATTCTACCTTTAAAAATGAAAGACTTATAGACCAACATATGGAACAAAAATCATCCCCTTTTTCACTCCCTTGAAGGGTGATTTTTAAGAAATTCTTTAATACGTGTTTCTTTATTTTTTACCAAAAGCTCAAAGTCAAATTTGTGTGAATCTAACTCAAGAAACAAAGGACTTTCATACAAACTTTCATCCCTTATTTCACCCCCTTAAGGGATGAGTTTTGGAAAATCCTTCCTTAGTGGGTAGTTTTGAAGTTCAATAAACCTGTGTACAAAATTTCAGCTCGGCGTTGATGAATCAGTCAGTCAGGACAAGCAATTTTATATATTTAGATAAGTCCTGCTCATTCACTTACCCCATGTTCCAAAATGCGCTAACAGACAGCTTTAGAGCACTGTAAGCGCGCTTCGGTCCAAATTGGTCAAAAGCGTTCGCTCGTTCACCGCCTTACGTCATTGTTGACGTCATCGTCATATCGGTTGGAGCAGTGAAAGCGCTAATGTCAAAATCGATTTGACAAATATACCAGCTCACGTTTCTCAGGTTTTGTTTTTAATGAGTTTAGGTTTAGTCACAAACTGAAATGAGAGTAGATTTGGCGCACATTTTTGAGGGATTAGCTCAGTTAAAGAAAATAAAAACAAAACTTGACAGACGAACACGTGAGCGCGCTTAAAACCGTTCCAAATTGACTAGAGCCACTAAAGCAATGATAGCTCTGAGAGCGTTCAAAATCAATTTGGACCGTCTGTCAGTACTTATACGTTAGTATTATATAGTCTAAGGTCAGTACAAGGTCAGTACCCTATAGGCTTTTAGCAGCGTTTGTTCATTTTGGAACATGGTGTTTGTCACTTAGTGGTACGGGAGCCTAGAACAATTTTACCTTGATTTTTTTATTATGCAGAGCGAAAGCGAGTTGTCTAAGTAGATGGGTGACAATGAGAGAATCAAGAAAAACCACGTGAAAGCTTCTGGACCGGAGTCCCGTGTTCAGGAGGCCTTTTCCAGAATTTCAGGCTGGTCTGTTTTAGGTAAAGCTCTTACTTTCTTGTCTGACAGATGTTTTCCATACCTACTCCACGAGTAATTCTAAATAGGTACGCAAAACCTATCGGGTGTTAGATCCACCTATGTAACTGAACAACTTTTGATTTATAAAATTTTAAAAATGGAATCGTCAAACAAAATGCAAATGTAACACGGTCTATTTCGCGACTTCCCTAGATTAGACTAACTGCTACGCGTTTAGAATCAAATTCTTATTTTAATAAAAATTTGGTTATTTTAAGAAAAACCAAATTTTTCTTATTTTAATTTCCAAAAGTTGTTAAGTTACATGGATGGAAATGAAAAAGCCTTCTCGGCTCCCAGTCCATAGTGTGAACTCTTTCAGACACTAATTGAGTCCGTATTTAGTAAATAAAACTACTAAGTTTCCTAAAAATATATATTATATATTTTATTCAGAGATATACTTCATAATTTATATAGTTGGGTTGGATAGCCGTAAATCATTTCGGAGCTATCAACCAATGTGCCCGTCAGATAGTAAATGAGCATACGAGTTTGTGAAGCCCGGGACACAAATTTATCAGGCCCTCTAGTGGTGTTAATTACGTACTTAATATTCCCTTTTTTATTTTCATGATATATCTCGAAAACTGCGACGCAAAGCAGAAAATGTCCTAGGAATAAATTAATCTAAATAAAATTCTCTACAAAAAATATATTGAAACTTTTTCGCTAGACTCAATAGAGATCTTGAGAGGGGAAAATGGGCAATCAAGAAACATTTTAATGTACAGAAGAACATTTCCCTGACACATCAACGGCGAGCCGTAACCGCTATTTGACATCCTTGCCTATACAACGTGGTGTACCCCAAGGTTCAATTCTGGGTCCAATCCTTTTTGCTATTTATTTTGCAGATATTAACGAAAACATGGAATACTGTAATTATCATTTATACGCTGACGACTTACAATTGTACATTTCTTTTAAGCCTATCGATATATCTTCAGCAGTCACTCATTTAAACGAAGATTTGAATCGTATAGCTAACTGGTCCGAAATTAACAGCTTAGTTTTAAATCCGGAAAAGTCAAAATTTATCATAGCTGATTCCAAAAATCTAATTAACAACATTAAGTCTCAGATATCCACTGTTCAGATATCAAATGCTGACATAGATCAAGTTGACGAGGTTCGTAATCTCGGTTTAATATTAGATGGTCGTTTAACTTTTGAAAACCACGTAGCACTTACTGTCCGTAACTGTTTTTATAGATTGTCTGTGTTATACCGTGTAAGACTTTACCTTGACACAGATTTGCGTATACAACTCTGTGACGCACTCGTTCTTTCTAAGTTAAATTATGTTGATACCGTTTTTGGAGAGTGTTTACTAGCACGTTCAAAAAAGTTAATTCAACGTATTCAAAATGCATGTGTGCGTTTCTGTTTTCCGATCCCACGTAGAGCTCACATTTCACCATATATAAATAAACATGGATTACTGAATATGTGATCGCGTCGAGCGCTTCATTTTGCCACTCTTCTGTTTGGTGTTATAAAGAATCAAAGACCTTTATATTTATATGAAAAGCTGAATTTTTCTGGTCGTCTTGTCCGTCATGCGACGCGACTTATTTGTCCTCTTTATAGAACGACTGCATTTCGTGGTAGCTTTCGGTATGCTGCCACGAAATGTTGGAACAATCTACCCCCCCCTATAAAAAATCTTACTTCTGTTTTATCTTGTAAAAAACGTTTAGTTATTTTTGCTTAATGAACAAAGACAGTTGTAGATGGATTGGCAGTCGTTCTATAATGCAATTTTATTTTATTTTATAATGTCAGTGTATTTTATAATGTCAATTTATTTTTTAATGTCAACTTATTTTACATAGGTAATGTCAATTTATTTTATGTTTTCCTTTCAATATCATTATATGTAACATAATTAAAAATTCTGTTGCTAAGCTTGCGCTGTTGTCCTTGCAATCGGATGGTTATTGAAAAGTTTTGTACTAAATTTACTCAACCACAGAGTACTGTTTTCATGTATGCATGAGTTTGTTGACACGTCAGCGGTTGCTACACATACTCAGGGGTCACGGAAGATCAGCGCTACAGCAGCGCGAGGTGCTGTAGCATAAGCTGAGTGGCTACCTTTTTTAGTTGGTATAACTAAAATAAACATTTCTTTCTTTCTTTCTTCTTTCTATAGCTATAAATGTGAAATTTTGCACATCGTAAATTGCATGTAAAAATTACTGAATTAGTAAGATTTTTTTTAAAAATTCATCTCCCTAAAGGGCGAATTAAGGGATGGAAATTTGCATGAAAATCCTACTGTTTTAACATAAGGTGCTTAAATATTTGGGTTTAAGCTAATGAACAGAAATAAAGAAACACGTGTTTCAGCGTTTTTGCTAAATCATCCCTCTAGTTTGTGTGAAAATCTGTACCTTAAAATTTTTCTTGTTTGCCTATTTTCTCTCTCAAGATCAGTTATAGTATTGAACCTAGCGAAAAAGTTGCAATGTATTTTTGAAAAGAATTTTATTTAGATTAATTCTTTGCTAGGATATTTTCAGTTTTCGAGATATTCATGAAAAATAAAAAAGGGGACATTAATTACGTCCTTAACACCGCTAGAGGGCCAAATAAATTTGTGTCCCGGGCTTTTTAGACTCGTCTAATGATGAACTATCTACCACCAAATGGGCACATTCGTCGCTGGCTCCGAAATGTTTTGGGGTGATTTCTTACTAATTTCCCCCAATAATAGTATTTATGCCGCTATTTACCAGATGGACACGCGATTTGCAACCACAGGACGCTAACAGTTAGTCGCAGAAAGGTTCTTTAAATATAAAGCTCCTTTTAATCCAAGTGACAGCAAAAGATTTGAAGGTTTAACTTTAAAGACCCTTTTCGCAACTGGCGGTTACAGTCAAACAATCATAATTAAATAGAACAATTTCATTAAACATCACAAAATTCTTCATCAACAGCGCTCAGCAATCTTCGGGCTTCAAGAAGGTCATATCGAATTTGTGCAAATAACTTGAACATTATTACTCAGACTACAAACTCAACAATTTTAAAGAAATTTTAGGCTTACCATACAAAATGCGATAATGCAGCAGTTAGATGATGCAGATGCAATTTTTGTTCGTGTTTCGATAACGAAAAAAAAAAAAAAAACCTCCTGATAAATATTTATCAGGAAAAGTTGTTCAGTTTCGTGGTCTAAGTAATATGTTAAAACTATGTGCCTCAATTCAAGTGTACCTTATATAAATTTCTTCCAGAAAGATCCCAAGACTTCCGAAAGCTGTTTATAAATTAAATACAGCAAATCTCTGTGCTAGATAGTAGAGGTCCCGACGAAAACGTCATTTACACAGGCAACGTCGTTCAATCTAGGATTGATCAATCCCACTGATATAAACTCGAGTTCATAGATAATGCGTTCTGCAAATGCGTACGCATCACGTTTTAATACTAAGTTGAAAGCAAAGAGATTTCATGTTTCCACATACAACTGGAGGGCTCACGTGAAGGAACATTACCGTCTTTGAAAAAAAGAACCATCTTTTTTTAATAACCGTGCCAGCAGTATGTTAGAAAGAGATACAGGCCCATTTAGACAGCGAGTTCATAAAATTCAGGGACGTTTTTGGCGTGTACTCTTCAGTTGTATGTAACTTAGAATCTCTGTAGTCAAAAGATAAAATAACAACAATACACAGGCGACGCACACGAGGGACATAGGTAATAGACGTGGACACACGCGGACAAATACATTTTCCCATACAAATTCGTGGAGATATTTTTATCCGTGTGTCCCTTGTGTGCGCACGGTCTTAATTTAGATTAGATAATACATGAAGTAAGGATGTGCAGGATTAAGTAACCTCATCTTGACTTTCTGTCACCTCTTTAAAACTAAAACAAAATCCTGATCGTCCATCGGTTTCTGGCCGATCATTCAGTCTGAAAAGAAAATTCAAAAATTGTGTTAAGAATTAAGCAACATAACCAACTAGTATAAGGGCGCTTTTCCTGTCATACAGATTTCTCTCCGGATCCAGACATCTTACGCATCCGGACGGCATCCGGTCCGGACCGTCCGGAGTACAAGCTTGTCGCTCCGCAGCACTTCTATCCGGATCGCCATTGAGTAAAGTCTTCTTAAAAAAAGTAATTATAGCGTATCTTATTTTCAAGATAAATAAAAATAAAAAGCGCTTCAGGGTTGACCCCTACATTGAAACCAGATTATTTACTGGAATGTTTCATATAAATTATAAAAACTGAGAAGCAATGAAGGCAAATTTAAGCATTGCTTCCGAATGTCCATTCGTTGATTTGACGAGCTATTGGGAATTATATTTCGTCGCTTCATTCTTCAGATATAATTTGTTTACAAGTAGTAGTCCTTAATTCGCCAGGCAGACGATGCACGCATTTAAGAGTAATTCATTTGATTCTCTTATTTAATACGATTTCCGTCCGTGTTCACTTCACCACTGTAGCTGACATTCGCTTCATTCCTTATTCGTGCGGGGCAGTGAACGCACGCGTTCCATGCCGAAGCGCAATGTTCAATAAGAAGTAGATAGATTATACCTGAAGTTGTAATATTGAAGTTAAATTACAAATATTTAAAATTATTTTCGATAAAATAAGTTTTTGCTCCGTGTGTTAGTGTAATCGTACTGGATTCAAAACTTTTCAGTAAGTGTTGTTTTGATTATTAATTCTTTCTAAGAAAGAAAAATTTTCAAGATTACCCACATGTTCTATTCTTAAATTTGCTAAACAAATTGAAGTGTTTATTACGGCCTACGAGTATCTTGCGGCCCGATACCTCCAGTTACTTGTTTTGTATACAAAAACGTAACATGACAACGTAACAACCATGATTATGACCTATCGGTCGCACCCAGAACTTTTACGAAAATTATGGAAAATTTAATAAGATAGACGTAAACCATATAATGACATTTTGTTTATGATAATTCCGACAAATGTTAGAACATTGTCTAATCGAGAGATTTTGAAACCTTTTCAATTTATATATATATATATTTTTTTGTAGTTAATTACTACAAAATTTCATTACCACCTACACAGGCTTAAAAGTTTTAGCCTTCGTTTACGTCATACAATTTTATCTCTTCTTACCTTCCGACAAACAAAGTAAAAATAAAGGAAAGTAACAAAATTAAACGTTACCGACGTATTAAGTATACGTGTGTATGACGTGTGTTAGATGTTTTTTCGTCTAATGGCGAAAGTTACGAGGGTAAGTAAAAAATGAAATATATTTTCTTTTTTTTTGTGTTTTAAACATTTATTACCAAGTGAATCACAGAACAACTTACGTCGGAATGGACTGCGAGTCAATTGCGACGGCAGTAACTTCGAGTTACCGCCTAATATTATTTACGATGTGTTACGTGAATGGATATGATGGAATGCGATTGTCTATCTATTATTATGTCGGGATTGACTGCGAGTCAATTGCGACGGCGTTAACTGCGAGTTAAGGCCAAATAATATTGACAATACGCGATATCTACATAGATATGAACTGTGGGTTACCAAGTATCTATTGCTTGTCGGGATTGACTGCGAGTCAATTGCGACGGTGTTAACTGCGAGTTAACGCCACATAGTATTGAAAATACGTGATGTCTAATGTTGCCTATCTATTATTATGTCGGGATTGACTGCGAGTCAATTGCGACGGCCTTAACTGCGAGTTATGGCCAAATAATATAGACAAAAATCGACATCTGAATATATTTTTACTGCGATTCAACTATCTATTGTCTGTCGGGATTGGCTGCGAGCCAATAACGACGGTGTTAACTGCGAGTTAACGCCAAACTATCTGTTAGTTGTTGGGATTGAGTCAATCGTAACGGCGTTAACTACAAGTAAACGCCAAATAATTATTACAATATGCGATATTAAAATTGCTATTGACTGAGAGTCAACTTTTTATTGTTAAGGTCGGCATTGACTGAGAGTCAATTGCGACGGCGGTAACTGTGACTTAACGTCAAAATTTATCGTCAATGAAAACAATAATATCAAGTTCATCTATGTGTGTCGTCTACGATACATTGTCTTTAGTTTTCACAACAAGCCTTTTTGTTTGTTAACCATAACCAGAATATTTTTATTGTAAAATACCCACCTACTAAAATTTTATTTTTGGGTGCCAGTAATAGTAAAGAGAACAAAACCGTCCACGAGGCAAAAGATCATGCCAGCCCTGGACCAACCGACACCTAAGGTCTGGACACCTGAGGAGTCTTCGAGACACCTTAGGCGTCTACGTCTGATACGCCAAACTTGTTCTCTATCATATTCACGACACACTGTCGAACTTTTGTACGCCTAAGTATATTGAAAAAAGGCATGCCTATAGACAAGCACATACTTCTCAAATATCACCTAATACCGGTTTATTGTAAATGATTACAAACACCGATACTAAATTGCTAATTGAATTCCAGGCTTAGATAAAAATATCTCCGCTTGCATGTACAAGTATCTGTCAAAGACAAAACTTGTTTTTATAAAAAAGTTAAAGCAAATAAAACTATTGAGAGATAAAGATGCATCTTTTCAAACGTCGGGAGCTCGTTTAACCCAGCAGAAGAAGCCTTGGTCGGGTCCTCATTACCCGTCAAATAGGGGGGGGGGAGCGAGGTTACAGGCAGGCTCTGGCCTTATCCCCAAGCTCAAGCAGCATCGACTAAAAGTTACAATCCATCCAAAACTCATGCTCCAGCACAGAACCGTAACACAAGTACATGCTGGTATAATACAATGTTTTTTTTTCAACACTTCCTGTGTCCGGATAATTCTACGAAGTAGAAAATCGCAATATTTCATAACCACAATGTTGTTATAATACATGCATAAGCATGAACCCTAAACACCACAGTATCCTAGTGTTACCTGGGAAAAACGAGGAAATAATATTCGTGTAGTGCTATGTAACGTGAAATCCACGTTTAAAATTTACCCTCAAGAAAAGCCAATATACAAAGTTTATATTGATTTTAACTGGAGAATAAGTTCCTATTTCCAGCGTTACAACCGTTACGAGTTACATTCCATCGGAATTTATATTGGGTACCTAATTTTAAAGCACCAAAACGCAATAGCTGTAACCGATTTATTCTAAATCCAAGAAATAAATGTACCTATTGCAACGTGTCATTCAACCGCCTCAAAAATTATG
The DNA here is from genome assembly GCA_947532105.1 of Athrips mouffetella. Taxonomy (NCBI): domain Eukaryota; kingdom Metazoa; phylum Arthropoda; class Insecta; order Lepidoptera; family Gelechiidae; genus Athrips; species Athrips mouffetella. The sequence goes on from OX383973.1 coordinate 9,583,061, forward strand.
TTTTGAAAAAAAAAAACGGCTTCCTTGCTACGAAAAGCCCATCTCTTAATTTATGTTTTTAAGATGACCGAAAATTTCTACATTTAAATTTTCAACATAATATATGAAAGAAGTCACGCTATATAATTCTTTACGATTTTACAACCGTGCCTTATGAATATTATGATATTTTAGAAGATCTTATCTGATGGTATGGTAATGTTTCTACAAATTCCTGACCATCATAAGATACTTGTCTTACAGAAAGTAATTAAATACAGACAACTCCCTAACTAGTACCTAGTGTGGAGCAGTAAATAAAACCAAAGGCTACGAAGAAGGCCGAAGAAGTAAAATATTTGTTTTAAGGTTACAACCAATAAAAAAAAAAAAAAAACAAAAGAGTATGTAGGTACCATACCATATTGTACAAATAACTTGTCAAAATATGCAATGGTACGATTGGCACAATATTTATTTATTAAAATTTTACGAAACAAATTGCCGCAGGTGCCAGCTGAGTCAATGAAAGTCACTCCCGGGCTCTGTGTGCAAACTTTTAAGACACAGCTTTAAAGTTCGCTGTACTCTTAGTTTTGCTCTTAGCGACAATCCTTAGCGATTTATGTTTTTTTTTTTTATGAAAACTAGATCCAGACGCTGTAGCTATGGATACTTTATCCTTTGACCTGGACATTTTACGCGGTTCCGGTTCCTTTTATATTTGGGAAAAATTACTGATGACGAAGGCACCAGTATTTTGTGTTTTCACAAGGCCTTCTCTGCCTTTTAGCCCATCTTAATTATTTATATCATACAAAATAAGTGTCCTTCAACACTTGAAACTTTTATAATCCATATCAGAGTATACTGTTCCTTTTTAACTAATCTTACAGGTCCTGCGGGTAGCATTCACGCGCCACTTGATCCTCTCGCTTGCACTGATGTTCTCTTGAGCTTCGCTGTCTGAGGCTCCTATTTTAACAATATATGTCAAAATACGCTTTGGGTAACAGCTTGTCCCCAGAAAAAATGCAAACGTGTTTGATAGTCCTACAACCAACAACTACTGTTATTTTTAACAAAACAACGTGACGAGATGTTTGGTTCGTATGAACAGCTGTACAACGGATCTCTTGACAATCATCGTTTGCCGTAATCTTTGCTACTTACTTATTAGGTGATAGAATTGGAACCAATAATTGGTTTAAAACCTTCTTCTACTTACAATCACAAGCCTAATCGGCCTAGTACTCGTAATAGTTACTTGGGACACACAACTAATAAGTAAATAAGTGTGTATCTAAATAGTCCCTTAATTTAGAGTTAATGATATAAAATAAAATGAACAGATCAGCGATTTCACTATATGCTCATGGGGCACAAAAATTTTCAATAATAAAAAGTGAATACTTATATTATTTTGCAAATAATGGAGTTGAGATAGCCATAACGTATTTAATCAAACTTCCACTGCGGGCTAAGATTAGCCGATATTGTTCTAATATTATTTAACTGAATATATTATGCACTCGTGTTCTGTCCATATTTTTGTTCAAAAAATAAAATCAAGAACTGCCAATGTAGGAAAATTGTAAATATCAATTAACATCCACGTTAATCAGCTTAAGCAGCTGTGATTTATAAGCTGGTTGATTTACCAGAAACACTATCTGAGAGAAGACTTGTAGACACATGCATCTTCCCCGCTTTGCAAAATTGCAACTCTCTCAGCCTCGACTCGTGAAAACAGCTGGCTGGACCAGCACGTCTAGCACTTTTATTAGTTTGATATATTAGACCAGTAGGTAGATGATTTTGTAATATCAGTTGTATCGAATGAGTAACTTATTATATAAGTTGATTTTTGTTGCATACTTGCTTTTGGTATAAATCAAAGGTTATTTATTATCTGCTTGGATCAGCAAATTACAGATTTTTTCAACGAATTACTATTTGTAATTCGTTGGCTTAGATAATTAAACTAGAACATCTTGTATATACAGTTGTTTCACAGTAACCAAACAAAACTTTGTTCTCTAAACATCTACTTGTAAACAAATTATATCTGAAGAATGAAGCGACGAAATATAATAGATGATCAAACGAACTCCAGGAGTGAAGTTCGATCGTTATTATATGAGTCGCTTCATTCGAAGATATAATAATATAACAACCCTCCCTCCCAAAAAACCAAACACTGTGACACAAGTTGTGGTTTCCACCCAAATGCAAAGTTTTGTTTAAAGGTTCATAGGTACAGACTCTAAAAAATGAAGCGAATGTCAGCTACAGTGGTGAAGTGAACACGGACGGAAGTCGTTTTAAATAGGAGAATCAAATGAATTGCTCTTAAATGCGTGCATCGTCTGCCTGGCGAATTAAGGACTACTACTTGTAAACAAATTATATCTTCGAATGAAGCGACTCATATAATAACGATCGAACTTCACTCCTGGAGTTCGTTTGATCATCTAGAATCTATCAAAAGTTAGCGGAATACGAATATAAATTTACGATTATCAACTTTATAGAAAAATCCGAAAACAGAAACGGTTATAATAAAAATATTTATTAGCCTCTTTACTTATGTACTTGACTGTACACACGCATGCGTGTAACCTGCGCTAGAGTAAAAAAACCGGTCAAGTGCGAGTCGGACTCGCGCGCCGAGGGTTCCGATATACCTATAGTATTTTTGGAAGCAATAAAGTCCATTTTCAGGACCGCAAAACTAAATTTGTTTGTAAAGGTTTTTTGCAGATTTCTGAAAAACTGTGCAACTTAGAAAGATCGTTTTATTTTTGCTGTAAAGTTTACATAAACCTCTGTCAACTGTAATTAATTCAGATTTTCCCTTACTCAAACTTCGGAGATAAGGGGGGGGGAATGGTATTTTTTTTGACATTTTTCATCATAACTTGAAAACTAAGAAACTTAAAAAAATACAAAAATATATTTTAAAATGTACAAGTAAAGCCCTTTCATATGATACCCCACTCGACCTAGTAGCGACAATTTGAAATTTGGCCCCCCCTATTTTGGCCCCCTTTACATTAATAATCATACTTTTTTCAAAAAAATTTCATGTGCAATTAAGTTGGGCAACTATATTCTAAAACTATTCCAAATTTCAGCTCGATAGCGTAAGTGGTTGCTGAGATATAGAGGTGTGACAGACAGACGGACAGACAGACAGACAGACAGAGCGGCACCATAAGGGTTCCTTTTTTTTACCATTTCGGTATCGGAACCCTAAAAACAACACACGTTCGTCCGGATACGGACGGTCCGTACGGATGGTGCTAGTCCAAGTCACGCTTCCGGACGGCACGCAAAATGTATGAAATTATCAAGTGCGGACGGTCCGGACCGGACCAGATCCGGACGCGGAGGGATACCCGTATGACAGGAAAAGGGCCCTAAGAGTTCCCTGAAAACAGACACTGTGTATTCAGATCATGACACGAACAACTTTCACAAAAAATAGATCTACTGGCTGTCGTCCGCAACTTCGTATGCGTGAATTTTAGGAAAAAGTAGTCGGTCTTTCCCCAGGTTCAAACTATCTTCATACCAAATTTCATCAAAATCGGTTCATCCGTGAAAGCGTAACAGACAGAAAGACGACGTTTCTTCCGCATTTTCAATATTATTTTGGATGTACTAAGTCCCACGACGACGCGTTTTCTGTCGCAATCCAGTCTGTCTGAGCACGATAGTATCAGAAACAATGTATGGATTTTGATACGCTTTTCACTAATATATAAACTGATTCACGAGGAAGGTTTTTGTCTATAACTTATAAATATTTAATGCAAATTGACTGAACTGTGATGTTTGTCGAAGTTGGACTTGGAAAAAAAAGTGCCTCTTGAAAGCTTTTGCAACCCAGTGCGAAGCCGGGTCGAGTTGTTGTGTCCACTAGTCATTATGAGCTTGTTGTGTCCACTGCAGGGCAAAGGCCTCGCTTCCATCTTCCCACTTTTCCCTCTCCTGGGCCACATCCTTACAATTCTTCGCGCAAGTGTCGAGCTCACCACTCAATCTTTTTCCTAGGCCGACCACAACGACGCTTAGCGTTAGGTGGAATCCATTCCCATAGTTGTGGTGGCATTCGGGCCGCTAGTCTTAAATAAATTTTTCTTCTTATTTCGTCCGTCCGTCGTAGTTGTTCAGTTGGTCCGAGTGTGGTCTGAATTTACAGTATTAGTTTTAGGGAGAAACCTTTTAACACTTACCTTTTTCACAAGTTCACCATTTTGTGTTGATTCAAAGAAAAAATAATGCTTCTTCTTCTTAACATACGTGCTGTCAAGGGGACCGCTGCAAATAAAACAAACTTGTCAATAATTTACGACAAAAAATACTTCAGGAACAAAAAATATCACATCTTCATAGCCCTAGACTTATTGTGTTTTTTTCGGAGTGGGCTACCTGACCTATGTAAGATACTGGTTTTACAAAGAGCGACTGTCATCTGACCTCCGAAAACCAGAAGGCAAATCAGAATTTCAGACCCAATCCTAGATTAGGCTTTACCAGGTTAGTGGCTAGCATGGCTGTCATAGTTTTTAAGTCATCGAATATCATTGCCAGTGGCCGGGAACATTTAACATACCTTTCGAAGCACAGGAACGCTCTAGTTGTTGTGCCACTAGAGGGTAACCCATCAGGGTTCTAAACTTCTGACTACGGTAAACATTACTTAACTTTCGTATTCGCAAAGAAAGAGCAACTAAGACTAGCCCATGCTTCCGAAAAAATCACTTAACAAGTAGTAAAAACGATAAAAGTTAAATAGGATAAGTGGAACGTAAATAAAAAAAAATATGTAAAATTAAAAAGGAGTGTGACAGAATTATGGAGGAAGGGGGAGGGAGTCAACAAAGTGATAGTTCTGCAGAACAAAATAAAAAAAGCTTTTAAACAATAAAAAAAAATATTCGGAGAGTAAAAGCTCAATCTATTTAAAACTACTCTACATCTCATCATCAGGTACGGAAAGAACAATTTTTATCCCACTATGATGATATTGGAAAATTGCAAATAACTACTAATAACTAAATCTACGAATTTAATCAAAGTACTTATAATAAATGCATAGAATTAGTTTTAATCTACCTCATATCGATTTCTTCAGCTCATACCTATCTAAATGGTAACAGGTGTCAAATTACAAGTGTTCTAGTTTGGTTAAACCACCCGCAAGCTAAAGTGAACTAGGTCAGCATATGTTCATGAAACCTAAAACGATCTACGGTATGCTTTGCAGAACTATGCACTTACTGAGCGTTGAGATTACATCGATTCCCTCTTCTTAAATATGTGCCAAATTCCGGACAAATTTTTATAGAACGTATACTTCTCGAGACTGCGCCTTTGGAACGAGAAAACAACGCATTAACTTCGCATTTTTAAGAATGAATGGAAGTGCATTCGCTTTGCTTGTGCGTTTGCATCTCATTCACAGATCGTCCCATTTCAAAGTTATGTACTGTAATGTAGTAAAATAAATTGTCATGCAAGACAAGGGAGAAATTAACGTGTCAAGTTAAGAAGAATTAAAAGTCAGGTAAAAGAGAAAAAAATGTGTCAAGCCAAGGAGAAAGAAAGTGACATGAAGGAAGTAACATGTCAAGTTATAGATGTCAAGTGTATGGGCGGCCACATACAGTCGGAATTCCGAAACGGAATTTCGAAACGGAATATCGATTCGGGTTTCCGAACGCAGTAAACCCATACAAATCTATGGACCTATCACATACATCAGTAGTTTTCCTTTCGGAATTTTCTCCGTTTCGAAATTCCGAATGGTGGCCTGTGCGTCCGGAATCCCGTACGGAATAATGCCGTTCCGAACGCAACTCTTCCATATAATACGAGTATGTATGAGTCACAACACACATTCGAAAATGTCGATAATTCCGAACGGAACGCCAGTCAGAACAGTCAGTGTGCATCGAACGCACAAAGCGAGTAGGTGTTTGTTTTGTTGTTAACTCATGCGATGTCCGATATCGAACACTTATATTTATGGCAGTGGAAGGTTACCCATGCCTATGGGACACAAGCCACAATAGAGACCAGAGCAATCAAAATCAGAAAATCTCCGTCCATAGTCGCTGACGTCTGAACTCAATGGCTGGTCTCTCTTAACTGAGCCATGTTATTCCGAACGGAATTAAACGTATGTGTGTGTTGTTTATACGGAATTCCGAATCGATATACCGATCCGAAATTCCGTTTCGGAATTCTGACTGTATGCGGCCGCCCTAAGAGGAACGTATCAAGCCATTACGAAGGTAACATGTAGAAAATGTAACAGAAAGAAGTAACGTGTCGAGTCAATAAAGATGGTAAATGTCAAGTCAAGAAGAAAGTTATTTGCAAGTCAAGGAAAACGTTCAAGGAGAAAGTAAGGAGAAAAATTATGAGTTTGTAGAGACTTAAAGTTCTAAAATCGGACAATCTGTAAATGGGACAAAGCTCGGTCGATATAACCTGCTGCGTATAAACTTAGTAGACAGTTCGGTAAAAGCTACAAAGCGATTATAAGGCATACTGCTAAAGAAATAAATGGTACAGCAGCACTGCACTAACTTTCTCGCAATACTCAAGGAAAAACTATCAACCCCAAACTTAAATTTGTAATGCCATACACATAGTATGGAAATACAAACTTTTATTTACGTTTTTCCAAAAAAATGTTCAAACGAAATATACAGTTCAATTCAGAATTCAAATTGTCAAACATTAAAACAAACAAACTTCAAACGATTTCGAGTAAATCACATGTTTAACTTTTGGTAGTACTGGAACACCCTTTATATGAATTTTCACAGATCAATGGATACTACCGTGGGATACTTGCATGCACATTTTTTTAATTTCCCTACACATGTTCCTTATGGATAATTGTTCAGTTTGGTCTACTGAGCAATTGAAAAAAATCATAAATAATATCCAGTCAGGTAGACAACCAATCCAGGATATAATTATAGAGAATTTTAATTAACTCAATGGAACCAATTTTGGGTAAATCACATATTTACGTTTTGGTGGTACAGGAACACCCCTTATATGAAATTACACAGATCAATTGATACTGGTGCATGATATCTTACATGGAAATGCTTGGTCATGCAAAGTTTCATCAAGATTCTATGAGTCGTTTTTGAGAAAATTTCAATTTTTCATTTTCGTTGTATGACAGCTACCCTCAAAATGAGAGCCAGAACGAAACCACTCAGAACCCTTCGATGGATTTGCATAAAACTCTTAAATTCAAAATATGGTGTCAATCGGACCATTCGTTTAGCCGCTAGGCCAAAGCGTGACGGACAGACCGACCGACACGGACCGACCGACCGACCGACCGACCGACGGACGGACATTTTTGGGAGACTTGCTTTTAATGATGTATAAGTGACATAGAACACATTTTTGAGAAAATTAGAAAAACTTTTTTTTTCACGAATACAATACCTTTCTCGCTCCGCTCGAAAGTAAAAATTTAAGGGACATTTAAAGAAGAAATAAAAGTTTCAAGCTAAGAAGGAAGTAATGTGCTTCAAGGAGAGAGATACTTGTCAAGTCAGGGAGTAAATATGAATTTGGTCAAAGTAATGTGTCAAGGAGCAAGATAAGTGTCGAGTCAAGAAAAAACCTATCAAGAACTAGAAAGTTATGTGACAACGAGGAAAATTATAAGTCAGTTAAGATTTAACGAAATAGGACAATCAACGAATGGGATAAAATTCGCTGGATACGATCTGATGCGTAGATATGACGATTTATTAAGGGTTTCTTCAGTAAGAGCATAGTCCACAGCGATTGTTCTGCGCCTAACCTCACGTAGGAGCTTAAGGAAGACGGACATTAAGTTATATTTGGCGACGTCCATCCCGTACTGGATGATATTGTCGGCGCAATATCCCGACATGGGCGCGAGGCAGGTGTTATACAACAGTAGCGCGTACATCCACTTTTGCGTGCGGTCGCTTGTGTTGAGGCGCCGCGCAGTGGCAAGCCGCAGCGGCCGGTTAGCAGTCACCTCGCTGTCGCTGCATTGCGGCACGTTAGGCAGGTTCTTCTCGGCCGACGGAGGGTTGGGATCGGTGATGGGAGGGAGGGAATCCAATCTACAACGCGTAACGAAAACGGTATAACGACCTTGAAGGATTTGAATCTACCCATGACAACTCCTTCCGACGAGTGTACAGGGTGTAACGGACGGTGTACAGAAAACTTAACGGGCGTGTGCAGTCAAAGAAAGTGGACAACTTTCCCAAAGAAAGATTTTTGGGAAATGAAAAAAAAAAATACCTTTCTATACAAACTGTTCGATAAAAGTAAGCAATTTGAATGTAGAGGTAAAAAAAAAATTCCATTTTCCAAAAATGTTTCTTTTGGAAAGTCGTTGGGTTTCGTTAACTGAGCACACCCTTTTAGTTTTCGGTACACCGTCCCTTACACTTTTTATAGAGTGCTTCCTAATATTTTGCGTTCCTTTGGTTATGTGACTCGGACTATAGAACTGAACAACTCTCCCTAAGAAACATAGGTCCAATGCATAAACGATTCTACCTCCTATACAAATTACACTTTCAGCTGCAATGCAGTATCTATGGACCGTTGAAATATTTTTTTTCATATTACGACCTACGTTGCTAAGGGAAAATTGTTCAGAAGCAAGGGTCCCTTATATCGAAATGTTAAAAAATACTTTCGACCTAAAAAATGTATCAGTTGATAGTACCGACATTTTATATCAAGTAATTATTTTATCTTTTTGGCCAAATATTTCTTTCCATTATAAGGTCAGGATCACATCCTTCAGGGCCGGTATATCCTTTTTATTACGCGGAGTAAATGGGCGGTTATAGTTAGTGCTTATACAATTCCGGTGGCTGAATAAATTATACAGTACAGCTAAAGAGCCTATTTCCAGTCAACTGAGATTTAAAGGGACATACAGGCATAGCACAAAAGATCCTAAGTGCTATGAAATTCACATACAGGGTGAAAGGGACAGCTTTCCGAAAACTGAAAGGGCATTATTAGTCAAATTTCAAAAAAGTTAAGGCAAATTCGGCCTGTCAATACAAAATTGTGAACTTGATTGGACATTGGACTCGATAAAATTTTTTCATTTCTTGACATTTTTATTCACTAATAGTTGTTCAGTTACGAGTACGTTGACAGATCATGTCCTTTCAGTTTTGGAACCCTGTCCCTTACACACTTTGTAATGGAGCTTAGCCTCTTACATGGAGTAAGATATACAACGTGAATTTTCATTTATTTCGCTCCCGAATCCCATCCCGAGAAGTTTCTGACTCTATACTGAAGTGATCACGTGATTGACTTATTTTATACAGCAAGGTAATTTTTTTTCATGACTTTTTCATGAGTAGAAACCAATGAAAATTAACATTGAGTATCTTTTTATTTTGATGTACCTACAAAGTCTAACCTAACACACCTGTCGACCTTAAATAATTTCGATTTGCAGGTAGAAGAATTGTACTGAAATTTTGAACTTACTTGGTGTCATAGAACGTATTGCGATCTGATAGAGGCGGCGTGTGGAGATCCTGTGATGCGCTTGAGGGCTGTAACAACAATGTAAAGATTATGCAAAGACAAGGCAAAATACAATATAGAGGGAGCTTTTTAATCGTTTCAGGGATATTTATGTTTTACGAGAAAATAAATCCTATCCGAACAGAGTAGCAGAACTCTTAAGACATAACGATTCATTGTAAAATTAACTTTATTTTGTTTATTGTCGATATTATCAAGCCTGTTTTTGCAGATGAATCTTGGTGGACTAGGAGTCATAACATGCAATAAAAGTTTATTTACGTACTTACTCAGTCACCAAAAAAAGATTTTCACTACCGAAATTGAGGATCCTATTGATAAATTCCTCTCAAATGAGAGATCGCTCTCGAACCTTCGCGAGGAAGAAAAATAGGTTCTGAAGGAAGAAAGAGAGGAGAACATTTTCGAACTAAAGAGGAATTTATCAATGCGACTCCAAGAGGAGATTATTATTCCTCTTCGTTATGTGAAGCTTAATGTCTATTGCTAGTTTAGTCTTTATGGATTTGGTCAACCAAGCGATACTTATGACCGTCCGAAATAAGTCCTTTTGACCGCATCATACTCTTCCTGACTTTTCATGGGCTGGCTTATTTAGTCTCCTTGAATGGAGTCAGTTATTAGGTCTTCAAACTCTTAAGTCTCTTTACGTTGAGGCACAACTAGAAGTACATAGATATGAAACTCACTTTATTGGTCTTATCGTCGGAGTCAACAAGCCTTTTTTGCAGAGGTCGCGCGACACGTGGGTAACCTTTTTAGGGGTTCAAAGTCTCTACCCAAGTTCTTACTTACTTACACTGTAAGAAGCATCATTCTTCTAATGTGCAGTTTAATTCTAATAGCTTATTTGAATTTGTTTTTACAATCTTAAAGAGTTTTTTGATGATAAATATAATTTAATATATATAAATGTTCAACATCTCTTTACAAAATTACATCTTTACATTATGATATGTATCATCTTACAGTTTATATTTATTAAAGTTAGAATTTATATTTTGAGTCAAATGTTGTATCTTTTTGTGTTAAATGTTATTGTTGTGTTAAATGTTAAATATTATTAATAGGTATCAGTAGCTACTCTTCTATGTTGCTGTGCCTTTGCAGGGAGTCACGTGAAAACCTGTAACGATCTTGAATCTTGATCTTAATAAAAAAAAACTTTTAGGATGTCGTACAGCACCATCTTCTTCCTTCCTATGGGTTGGCTTATTCGGTTTCCTAGATGAGGGTATGAAAATGTATAATAATGATAGGACTAACTTTGTTCTCCTTATCGTCGGAGTCATCAAGCCTGTTCTTGCAGAGGTCGTGCGGACAGCGACAGGAGTGCCGGCAGCCCTTGCCCGCCTTGCGGCAGCCGCACATCTTGGTGGAGCAGGAGCCGCGACACGTGCAGTGCGGCGTGCCGTCCGACCCGCGCTTCACGGCGCGCGTCCCCTGCCCCGTCTGCCCCGCCCCCGTCTGTCCCCCCGCCTGCCCCCCGGACTCGGATGAAGTGTCGTCGCGACGCGCCGCCTCCGAGAAGTCCATCGTGAGGCGTCCGCGCGGACGTTGCGCCTGCCGGGTACCACATAGCAAATACATTTCATGAGCTGACAAACTAATTTGATTCTTCATTTAAAAACAGACCTCCTCAAGATGCCCCTTAAGGACAATCTCACACTTAAGCGGGATTTATCAATTCGACCCCTAGTACACAAAGACACAGACCGTACCATTAAACATACGCTAAAATTATGTATCTAGTATACCTTTAGGGACCTCTTTATCTCTACAACTTTTCATTGATTTTATTATTTGTTAGAATACCCGCCGCAATACAGCGTAATAAAAAAAAATTCTGACTATAACTTAGTATTCGCGCCTAAATTCATGAAGCTACATTTGATGATGATGAGCTGACAGACCAAATACACAAATAGATACAGACACCGTATCATTAATAAACGCTACAATTACAATCTAGTGTACGGACCTCTTTATTTCTACTATTCATTAATTTTATTATTTCTTAGGATACCCGCCACAATTTAATAATAGTTTAAAATCCCAAAGCAAGATTATGCACCTGTCTGTTATTTGAACAAAATGTGATCTACATACAACGTGATTTTGTAATGTCTGACTATACTTGAGTATGGTACTTAGGACATGAAACTGAAAAACGTTCCCATAGAAACATAGGTTGAAAAAACCGGTCAAGTGCGAGTCGGACTCGCGCGCCGAGGGTTCCGACATAATAATAAAGTAATAAAGTCCATTTTCAGGACCGCAAAACTAAATTTGTTTGTAAAGGTTTTTTGCAGATTTCTAAAAAACTGTTCAACTTAGAAAGATCGTTTTATTTTTGCTGTAAAGTTTACATAAACCTCTGTCAACTGTAATTAATTCAGATTTTTCGTTACTCAAACTTCGGAGATAAGGGGGGGGGAATGGTATTTTTTTTGACATTTTTCATCATAACTTGAAAACTAAGACTTAAAAAAAATACAAAAATATATTTTAAAATGTACAAGTAAAGCCCTTTCATATGATACCCCACTCGACCTAGTAGCGAAAATTTGAAATTTTCCCCGCCCCCCCCCCCCCCCTATTTTGGCCCCCTTTACATTAATAATCATACTTTTTCAAAAAAATTTCATGTGCAATTAAGTTGGGCAACTATATTCTAAAACTATTCCAAATTTCAGGTCGATAGCGTAAGTGGTTGCTGAGATATAGAGGTGTGACAGACAGACGGACTGACAGATAGACAGAGCGGCACCATAAGGGTTCCTTTTTTTTACCATTTTGGTATCGGAACCCTAAAAATTAATTTTTCCCATACAAATTCCAGTATTGACGGCGCAAGGTTTGTATGGGGAAGCCAAATTTTTTATCTTATTTTCGAACCTATGTTTCTTGGGGAAAGTTGCTCAGTTTCATGTACTAAGTAACATATAAAACACATAAAAACATTTTGGTTCTACTGGAACAACCCTTTTATTAATTTTTACAGAACAATGGATACCACCGCCTGCTCGCGGTGCCCACTCACCGCACAAGCCAATACTGTCACTCCCCGCTTATGCTTGCGCTTAAACAGCTCAACACTCTTCTGACCTTGTTCCCAGACGTCGATTTATTTGCGGATTCCTTGGCAAAGCTTCGGACCAAATGCTTAGGCTTTGCTGAGAAAACTTAAGTATAATTTAGTCTAAGAATATTTGTGTTTAGCTTTTACAACGCCTTGGTTTTATTACTGTTATGTTGTAAAAATGTCATGGTTAATAAATAATTACCGTACGATATTTTAAATAGAGATTCTCGGTCATGCAAAGTTTCATCAAAATCGTTATACTCCAGTAAAAATACGGTTTTGCAAAACATTAAATGTTAATAGCTACTTTTTTTTGTATATCATATTTAAATATGATGTTAAGACGCAATATTTACGAATCCACCTAAAATTTAAAGCGGAATATTTTTTTCGAATAACAGCTAAGGCAAAAATAGTAAAAGACAATTATATACTTTATATCATAGATAAACGTATACTTTACATATAGGCATCAAAATCCACCATAAATATATTTAAAAATATCAATTTATTTTAAAATATAAAATCTTCACTTATTTTTACATATAAGGTCCAATAAAGTCGAGGTAAAATAATAGAAATAAACTGAGCCAAACTCAACCTTTTTAAATGTAAGTGATTCTTATATATATTCACAAAAATGCCATACTAAATTTTAAAAAAGTTTTTTGTAATCGCTGGTTTACAATGATTTTGTAAACATTTATGTTGGATTTGCCAAAAATGTGATTATATAGCACTATTTAAATTATTAGAAAGCAAAACGGATATATTACTATTTTTGGTTGCGAAGATAAGCTTTATTTAAATTTCGTGCTATAAAAGTTAAACAATACGAAAAAGCTAATATTTTTAGGTGGATTCATGTCTAATATGAAATTCTGAATATATAGCAAGCCGTAAATAAAAAAAATAATCTATTAACATTTTTTTCCGAAATTCCATATTTTTTTTATGTTTGGACGGCAAAATAAATAAATGAAGTAAATTTAGGTGGATTCCATTAAAAAGCTTTACACAGAAATATAATCTATCGATCTGAAAAAGAATCACGGCTATTATCAATTATTTCCGTTTCGCCATACAATCTCTCGTAATTTTACTGGAGTATACAGCCGTTTCCGAGATAATCGCAATATTTTTTTTTGTATGACAACTACCCGCAAAATAACAGATAGGAGCATAATTTTGCTTTGAGATCTTATATAACCCATATATTGAGAAAATTTCAACCAGCTAGCTATTACGCGTCAAAAGATACAGTCCTTGAAAGGTTTGACAAACACACGACATATTCTTAGTAATAAGGTTCCATTTGCACTTTTTAGGTACGGAACCCTTAATAGAATAGAATCCATTTATCACAGTAACATACACATTTAAAGGATACAGAGAGATACAAACAAAGAAAAAAAAAACCTGATTTTCTGGTAATAGTTAAAGTATACTATCCGTAGCCCCGTGTGGTGCCGGCAAAAAATAGTACCAACCCTGACATACCCGTGGGTGTCGTAAGAGGCGACTAAAGGTTATAAACTGGAGGATGGGCAGCAGCATCCTCCTTTGTATCTAACATCTTACTTACTGCGGTCACCTACAACCGCGGTCTATGGTGCCAGCCGTAACGCTAAAAAGCGAGGTGACTATGGTACTTCCCCTCCACATTTTTCCAGCAAAAGCTAGAATTCTGGAGGGAGCTCTCTGTCCTGTAGTGGACGTTTCATGGGATGTTATGATGACTATCCGTAGCATAGATTACTCAAAATCAGATTCTTTACACTAAATATACTCAGAGGGCTATAGTAATAAAATTCCAAATTCTTTTTTAACTCCTTTTCTTCCCATGCTGTGCGACTATGGAACAAACTTCCAAAGGCTATACAAAGCAGTCCATCAATAACATCGTTTAAGATGCGATTAAGAGAGCACTACTTATCGCAATCATTTTGAGTAATGTATTTATTTTATGTATTATGTCTATGTATTATTTTTATGTATTTTTAAGTAAGTTTATCAATTTTTATATATACCTTAATATAATGTGATTAGGTATAAGTATATCCGTGTGTAGTTTAAGTAGGTTTATCCCTATTTTTTTATTTTACTGTATTTTAAACTTTTATTTGAATTTAAAATTTCTTATCACGATTATTAACGCACATCCTTGTGCCCGTTTTAATGACATTCTTCCACACCTGATAGGTTGGCTGGAAGAGATCTCTAAAAGAGATAAGCTCGCCTTTGTGAACAATTTTCATTTGACAACTTTATGTTATTTGTGCGCAATAAAGAATATATATAATACCTGTATCCTCTTTTGTAGTGGAGTGTAGTGCCAGTCAGGATCATTTTCATTCTCCTCGAGATCTTCATCTTCTTCATCGGTGGGTATCACATACTCCACTTTCTCCTCTCCTTCTTTTTTCCCCTCCTCCTTTTTCTTATTTCTCCTTCTTTTTGCCTGACTCTTGTCGTTGGCTGCACGGAGTTGCTCCAACTCTTCAGACAGCTTTTTCTGTAAATATTCATTCGTTTAGTGGGAATGCTTGGAGGATAAGGCCGAATTTTCGCAGCAGTGGAATTTTTGAGACACAATAGGGAATATGCATAATTTTTTTTAGTCGCATTTATTAACAAAATATGAAATACCGTAGTTGAGATGACAAAAAGTGAAATAAAAATTTAAATCGGCTAAGAAATACGGCTGCTATAAGCATTTAAATCTATTAATTATGCGCCGGTTAGACAGAGAGAACCGACATGGCATGTGACGTCACATGCCACTACCATATAAACTTCGTACTAAATTTCGTTTTGCTAGAAAGAGACTGGCTGGCAGGCTGGATGGCTTATATCTTTTTTAATTTCATACTTATTAGAAAAATAGTTTTACTAAACTGTTTATTACATGAATGAGGATACATTTCTAAAATAAAAAACCGGTCAAGTGCGAGTCGGACTCGCGCGCCGAGGGTTCCGATATACCTATAGTATTTTTGGAAGCAATAAAGTCCATTTTCAGGACCGCAAAACTAAATTTGTTTGTAAAGGTTTTTTGCAGATTTCTGAAAAACTGTGCAACTTAGAAAGATCGTTTTATTTTTGCTGTAAAGTTTATATAAACTTCTGTCAACTGTAATTAATTCAGATTTTTCCTTACTCAAACTTCGGAGATAAGGGGGGGGGAATGGTATTTTTCTTGACATTTTTCATCATAACTTTAAAACTAAGAAATTTAAAAAAATACAAAAATATATTTTAAAATGTACAAGTAAAGCCCTTTCATATGATACCCCACTCGACCTAGTAGCGACAATTTGAAATTTGGCCCCCCCTATTTTGGCCCCCTTTATATTAATAATCATACTTTTTTCAAAATTTTTTCTTGTGCAATTAAGTTGGGCAACTATATTCTAAAACTATTCCAAATTTCAGGTTGATAGCATAAGTGGTTGCTGAGATATAGAGGTGTGACAGACAGACGGACAGACAGACAGACAGAGCGGCACCATAAGGGTTCCTTTTTTTTACCATTTTGGTATCGGTACCCTAAAAAGCATCACGCATATTCCCTATTTGCAAATGAACGTACAGATTCATTCTATAATTTTGTAAAAAAGCTTTTAGGTCTTAATTGTTTCTGTTATTTAAAGTCATAGCAAACTTAAGATTATAGTTTTAAGAAAAAAAAACTAATAAAATATAAATCACTAACATCAATGGACCAATGAATATGACGTATAACATGGCTTCGTGATGGGTGTAAAAATACGACTTTACAACTAAAAACATTCTTGTTTGGTGTAGTAGTGTAAGCACAGAATAGGTAATACGAGTAGTACTAGCTTACAGGAAGAGCACTCTCGAACAAACTGCAAGTAAACTTGCTTAACTAAAGGTATAAAAAATTACCTACGCCCCCTGCCTGCAAGCGAAATTGAAACTTATTGCGTTGGACGAGCGCTCATATTCCGTTAGGTACTGCTGACACGCAACCGGTCTAGCGGATAGAACACAGGGTTGTAACTCGTTCGCCGATATTAATTATTTTAAAGTAAAATATAAAGCATTTAAATAACTAAGTTTACAAGATAACCTGCTTGCCTACTTGTTTACTTTCCTGCTACTCTTGAATTTGAAAAATAAAACAATCAGACTTTAGTAATTTTGTTTAGGCATCCATAAAGAGAACACTATTTCTTTTAGTGGATGTCATTGTAAAGATTTACGTAAAAATTGCGGTCGCAACAAAAATGCAGCGGGCGGCCGGGCGCGCAGTTTGCCAACCTACTGCAATACTGTACCGGGTACAGGCAGCAGCCGAACGTACCGAAAGTGCGGAGTGACACCCCCCTGGTGTAAGTAACCATCACCATATTAATAGTTAGGGTGCTGGCTGCAATTTGGGTATATGATTTGCTCATGATTCATATTAATAGGGATGATAGATCAGCTCAATACGAATCGATTTGGTCCTTACAAGTTTTTCTGTGCGTCGCTGCGTTTTTGAGTTAGATAGATAACGTTTTTTTTGTCTGCCTTTGTGGCTCCTGTTTAAAATACTTCTGAAGATGTAGAAAATCGTAGAGGCAGACATGCAGGGCTCTGCATTATTACGGGACGAAGTAGTGAATTTTTGCAATTTGAAGCGCAGTAACTTTACGACGCAGGGTTATTATGGTGGCAGACCATTTTTCAGAGGTTTTATACATTGTATTTAATCAGATAGTCATAGTCTGCCAGGTGTACGTTTTATTGTCAAATTTCAAAATAGTTAAAACATAATTCGCTAGGGAAACATATATGTAAGGTACCTTGAAACTTGGCTCATAAACAGGAATAGGATCATTAAACATAAATAAAAAATACCAATTTTTTTTGGCCATAAATGACGAGGTTTTAAAAAAAAAATTCGTTCAATATCGATAGGTCGTATGGCAGAATGTGATGATTAGTCATTGCCTATCATAAAAAAAAACTAACAGCTGTATAAACCGACCACAGACTACTTAGAACAGTTGTCAGTTTTTTTTTAAGACTGGCCATGGCTACTTTTCATTCTGCCATACGACCTATCGATATTTGACAAAAACAAAATTATTTTTTAACTTTATTATTTGCAACCGAAAAAAATTCGTATTTTTTATTTTTACTTATTGACCTTATCCCTGTCTATGAGCCAAGTTTCGAGGTACCTTACACATACGTTTCCTATGCGAATTCCTCAAAAACGCAGGGGTGTGGATGTCCGCCAATATTTTTTGTATCTTTTAGAGGATGCTCCTTATCATCAGTCGGCAGATATTAGCAAATCATATAGAAATTTGTCCCTTATCACTCTTACTATAATGCCATGATGTTGGGCTTCATTATGGCTGGCCGAAAAAGATCAACTAGCCAGTGAAATAACTGACAGTAGTGGACTGACGATCTGGTCGGGGTTTTGGAAATCTAATAGATGCTAGTAGTGCCAGATCACTTGTTGTAGAGACCTTAGTCTAGAAGTGGACGTATTTTAGTATACAGGGTCATTTATGTACGCGAAAATGTTTAAGGGTGGTTCCGCCCTTTTTTTTCATACGACATAAGAAAAAATCGATCTCTCATAAAAACTTGCTATTAGTAGATGCAGTTTCTATGAGAAGTCGATTTTTTTTTTGTATTTATTTAGGGAAAGTCTTTCTGTTTCATGGGTAGAAAAACCACCTCTTCAAATTTCAGGTGTGTCAAGTCCTAAATATTGATAACAGTAATAGTAAATGTGTAATATCGGCTCCATGCAGACAACGATAATGACAATGACTCACGTTCTCGTCCTCGAGCAGTTCGAGCCGCTCCTGCTGCATCAGTATGACGTTCTGCAGGTGCGCGCACGCGCCGCCCCCTGCCCCGCCCCCGCCCCCTCCCCGCCCCACCGTCACGCCCCGCTGCAGCGCCACCAGCTCCGTTAGCTGGCAAGCAAAGCACACACACGTTCACACAACACTAGAGTATCTGACATCAAACCGAACAGATGACATGTCGGGTTTCTGCATTACGCTACAGTTAAAAAAACATAGAGAAAACTCGACCTCGTTAGAGCTCACTTACGTTTCCAATTACTTTTTGTTTTTGTATTGTTTTCTTAAATATCGTAAGTAAGTCTTACAGTTACTTGTATAAATTAAAGTACCTGGTGACCGACGTTCGCTCTGTATAATCTTAACCGAAGCCCGCCAACAAATGGCGCTGTATCCTATACTATTAAACGAGCAATATTTGTATATATATAAATATATATATTTGTAATCGGTTGCTCGAAAACGGCTCTAACGATTTTGATGAGATTTTGTATCCAGGGGTTTTTGGGGACGAAAAATCGATCTAGCTAGGTCTCATGTCTGGGAAAAATCGTTTTGCCCGAGTTTTTAAGCATTTGCGTTTTAGACAAAAACCTACAGCGCCGATGATATTTTAATGTCAAGGCGGCTATTATAGAGCGAAGCTCGGTCGCCCAGGTACTGGATTACTGAAACGCACTATTTTCAAGGTGCTACATAAATGTATATAAACAGGGAAAACGAGTTTTCCCAGACATGAAGCCTAGCTAGATCGATTTTTGCCCCCAAAAACCCCAGTATAGTAAATTTCATCGAAATCGTTAGAGCCGTTTTCGAGAAACCGATTACAAATATATACAGGGTGTTAATTTGATTGCGTGCCATAGCTCAGGGGCGGGATCAGTATCAGTAACTACCAAATTTGACCTTCCATACAAAATGCGCTATCAGCTGACGCAGTTTCTATGGGAGGTAAAAAATTTATTTCGTATTTCGACCTATGATCCTTGGGAAAAGTTGTTCAGTTACTGATACTGATCCCGCCCCTGAGCTATGGCACGCAATCAAATTAACACCCTGTATACAAATATTGCTCATTTAGTAGTATTGGATATATGAATATACGAAATACTTGAAATCTTGTGTCTATCAACTAATTAAGTAAGTATCCTGCTAAAACCATAAGAAACTTCAACATAGAAATTTTTACGTTTCTGTATGTTGTTGTAGCACGACACTTGTTATTGCCCTAGTCTTAAGACGTTTTTACAAAGGTTTTTACAGTTTCTGCTACCTAACAAGGGATTTAACGTACGCTCTGACTTTTGCATAGAGTGATGCGACCTCCGCAACCCAGAACCAGAGGGCAAACCAGGACACTTGTAAACACAATTTATTTATTTAACTTCATGCACAAAGGTACATAGGCGGACTTAAAGCCTAAATGCATTGAATGAATGAATAACCGTTTATTATGGATGCAGTACTTACACTTCTAACACTTTCTTATACGTATATATGTATTACAATAAATATTGAATAAAAAAGAAAATCTTTTATTTGTATACCACACCCATAGTAGGCCCTAACTCAGCATTATGCTAAGACCCGACTGACGAACCTTAGCGCTGTTTTTCAGTTAGTACCTAAGTGCGCGTGAGCGCCGACGTGGAGAAACCCTCAAAGTACCTATACAAACGGCCATTTATAAATATATATATATATATATATGATAGGGTGAACCTTAAAATCGAAGATTGGAAATTTCAACCGGACACCCTTTAATATTGTTATTATACACAAAAAAATTAACCCGTGTTTTTTTATTTTATTTTTAAATGATATTTAGGGGTCGCTACTGGACTTTGAAAAAATCAATATTTTGTCATTTTATGCCTGTAGTACTACTCAGATTAAATAACATTGTAATACCTCTACGATCACAATAATAATATAAAGAACGTTTAAAGAGAACTATGCACTCATTATCCTTCCCCTCTCCCCCTCCCCCCTTCCCAATATCGCATTCATGGCTAGCGCACTCGCCGCCAAACAGTGCCGAAATCACTTCTAGAGGGGACGGACGCGCTTGTTACCGTGCGCACCTTGTTAACAAGTTTTTCGCTATTACATCATGGAATCAACTAGTGGTGGTTCTATTACAAGAAGTAAAACGGACGTGTGGTTAGTGGGGCAAACTTTGCCTGCTCTGTTAGAGACAAAGCTTCCTTCGATCAAAGAAGTATTGCAATTGTTTTTCTACCATAAAATCGAGAGAAAGCAAACCGTCAGTGTTTCTGTGGAGTTTACTGCTCTCGAAGTCTTGGCTGTATGGGAAAAAGCAAGCATACCTACTCGGAGAAAACAGCACGTGAAAGAAAAAATACTGAAACACTTTAATCAATGGCAATCTCTCAAAAAAAATAAGGAAAATAAGAAAAAGCGATCCGAATCCATGCAAGATAAAGAAAAAACATGGCAGATTACACTTGAAGAACTTTTTGACATAGCTCATGCTAATGCTTTGGAGACTATGAAAATCGAGGAAGATAAGAAGTTTTTGCTAGCTCAAAGACAGAATCGATCTGGAAAGATTGGGACATTAGATAAAAAACATGCAAAGAAGGTGCTTGAAAAACAAGGCAGAGAAGACCGACTAAAAAGCTTACAACAGCGAGAAGAGGAAGGACTAAAAAGATTAACGGAAAAATGTCTTCTAGCATCCTCATCCACGTCACCGTCTTTAATGGGCAGCAGCGAGGATGAGACTTGTGTCGTTTCACAAGAACCAGGTCCCTCTACTTCGGGAGCACCACCAGCAAAACGAGCCAGGAAAAATCTAATAGATGACCGTTTAGCTGTAAGTCTCGATGTAGCCAAATTAAGCGATAGAAAAGCTGCTGTCGTCCTTACATCCGCACTGAAAAGTGCTAAATGCGATCCTGAAAAGTACAACATAAACAAGTCTTCCATTCGTCGTCAACGAATACAACATAGAGAGAAAATAGCGCAATGTTTAAAGTCCGAATTTAAGCCAGAAGTACCCCTCACCGCTCACTGGGATGGCAAAATGTGTGAAGATATCACTGGGCACGAGATTGTAGACCGATTACCAATATTAGTCTCGGGTCAGGGTGTCGACCAGCTTCTAGGCGTTCCCAAGC
This sequence comes from Athrips mouffetella, assembly GCA_947532105.1. Classification (NCBI taxonomy): domain Eukaryota; kingdom Metazoa; phylum Arthropoda; class Insecta; order Lepidoptera; family Gelechiidae; genus Athrips; species Athrips mouffetella. The sequence goes on from OX383973.1 coordinate 9,604,717, forward strand.
TTAGCCGCGGAACAGGTGACGCTATTGCTACAGCTGTTTTTGAAACAATAATGTCATGGAATTTAAGCGAAAAAGTAAAGTGTATGAGTTTTGATACCACCGCATCGAACACTGGACATAGAAATGGAGCATGCATACTTTTGGAACAAAAATTAGAAAAGGATTTACTCTGGCTGGCTTGCCGTCATCATATTTTAGAAATAATGCTAGAAGCTGTGGTTCTTCTGAGTTTGGGCCCGTCCAGTGGACCTGATATTCTTATATTTAAGCGATTCAAGAACAATTGGACAAATATTAATCAAGAGCATTTCAAATCTGTATCTACCGACACTTCGTTGTTTAAAGATTGTGAAACCATATCGGATGACATCATTTCTTTCGCAAAAGAACAGTTAACGTCATATCAGCCGAGGGATGATTATAAAGAACTATTGCAGCTGATTGTGACATTCCTGGGAGGTACGTTTGAAAAACCAGTGACATTCAGAGCACCTGCAGGTTTACATAGAGCTCGATGGATGGCGAAAGCAATTTATTCATTAAAAATTTTCTTATTTAGAGATCAATTCAGAATGTCAAAGAAAGAGCTGCAAGGTATAAAAGATATTTGCTTATTCACCGTAAGAGTTTATGCGAAGTATTGGTACACAGCACCTTCTGCGGCATCTGCACCTGGAAATGATCTGCAGCTTTTAAAAGATCTCAAAATGTATGAGAGGATCAATGAAAAAATATCAAAAGCTGCATTGAAAAAAATTATGGGCCAGTTATGGTATTTATCGGAAGAACTTGTTGGATTCGCATTTTTCGACGACAAAATAGACATACAAACCAAAAAGAATATGGTGAAAGCACTGAACAATGAAGGTTTAGAATACTGCCCTAAGCGAATAACCTTAGAAAGTGATTCGGTTCTCCACAAAAACCTTGAAGATTTCGTATCAAGTAACACATACAGATTTTTTCGCATAACTGGAATGTCGCCCGATTTTTTAAAGAATGAGGTGGTAACATGGAATAACGACGATGGTTATATTAGAAATAAGGCAATAGTTCAGAACATGCGTGTTGTGAACGACATCGCAGAGCGAGGTGTGGCGCTCATGGAGGAGTATAATAAATTACACACCACAAATGAAGACCAAAAACAATACCTGTTGTTATTGGTTAAAGACTATCGGAAGAAGTTTCCCGATACCAAGAAATCTACTTTATTGTCAACTTAATTATTAATTTTAATGTTGTTTAAGTTACTTGACGCCATTTTATGACTTTTTTAACAATGTCTAGATTGATTTTGGTATTAATAAAAAAAATACTTAAAAGTATTTTATTTGTTTTTATTCAGGATTTTCCTTGAGCGGTAGCGACCCCTAAAAGTTGAATAAAAAATCCGAAAAAAAATCAAAGTTAATATTTTTTGTCATAGAATATAATAGAAGGGTGTCCACTAAATAATTAAAAAAAAAATTTTTTTCGACCACTTAAGGTTCACCCTAATATATGACAAACATTATGGAAAGGAACTCATTTTAATTTGTGATCGCCAATAGTGTATAAAATTAATAATACCTTCAAAAATATTGAATAAAATATCTACTTTATGCGTTCCAAAGGATGCGATTCATTGGATGCGATTCTGGCAGACATAAACTAAATTTGAAAGGTCTAAGAGTATTGCTGTCCTTTTTTAGAACCTATAGGGGGTAACAAAACAGCGACGCTTTAAGGCATGTCAAATTTAGTTTCAGTTTGTGTCTGTCAGAATCGACACCAATATCTAACTTAGTTGGATAGGATGGCTTTAAATCATTTCGGAGCTGGCAACCAAAGTGCCCGTTTTGATTCAGATCGAGCTATAAATCCCGGGACACAAAGTTATCTGGCCTTCAACAGTGCTAGAGCACTGTTGATGGCATAATTTCGTCTGGTATACGACGCACAAAATAACTGTGGCCCTGTCATTGATGCGCAGAAGTCAAAAATATGCAAAAATGGCCCATTTTTTTCTTCTGCGCATCAATGACAGGGCCACAGTTATTTTGTGTGTCGTATAGTAGAGGACTTTCTACCCTCACTTATTATTTCTCCCTAATGATCTGATGGTAGTGAATGGTGCCCTGCACGCCTTTATGAGGAGTCAAAAGGTGGCTCACAAGGCTCGTTTGGCTGTTCATAGGGGTGTTTTAGTACCAACACTGATGTATGGCAGTGAAAGCTGGGTATGGCAGAAGAAGCATGAAAGTGGAATTAATGCAGTGGAAATGAGAGCGCTAAGGAGTATGATTGGTGTGAAATTGAGTGACAGGATTAGAAATGGTGTGATAAGAGAACGGTGTGGCGTAAAAGAAGACGTAGTGACCAAAATCGAGAGAGGGATGCTGAGATGGTTTGGTCATGTAGAGAGGATGAATGAACGAAGACTGACGAAAGAGATCTACCAGGCGAGAGTGAATGGAAACGTTGGAAGGGGAAGGCCTAGGCGAACGTACCAGGACCAAATTCAGGACGTTCTGAATAAAGGCCAGGTTAAAAGTACCCTAAACCGACGAGCATGTATGAAAGGATTGATGAAAGTACAGGAAGCAAGGGAAGTATGTCAAGATCGTAGCAGGTGGAGGACTGTGGTTTCTGCCTACCCCGACGGGAAAGAGGCGTGATGTTATGTATGTATGTATGTAATGATCTAGAACTGGTTATTGAATAATGAATTACATTTTGCAGTTGTATAAGCCAAGTGACCAATAATGACCGGTATAGCCCAGCAACTCAGCCACTTCACTTACCTGCAGACAAGGGAAACTTGTCAACTCGAGTTATACGAATCATAGGCGCGAAGCTTATATCGGTAAATTATTCTACTGCTTTGGGAATTAATAATTGTTGATTTGTTATTCGTGCACTTCGCAACAAGAACCCGAATGTATGAAACCTCGAAACTTGGCCCTTAAATAGAGACAGGGACATCAAGTTACTATACAAAATATTTAAAAAAATCGAACACCACAAACGCAGCTACCATTTTTTTTTCGTAAAGAATCGATTCCCTAACGGCAGAATTGCAACTCAGTCATGAGAGGTGACAATTTATATTTTTAAATCTAATAAAAAGAGTGTTAACTGTGTTATTTGTGATATTAAAAAAATATATTTTTATGAAAACGGTGACCCTGTTTCTATTTATGGGTCAAGTTTTGAGGTTCGTATACTTTTGGGTTTCTATGAAAGAACAACTTTTGTCAAGGACAAGCTGAAACACCAAATCTTTGCCCTCATATTCAAAATACCCTTTAACTGAAGGTTGATTTTTCTTGGAAAATGTTGTTCAGTTTGTCTTTTTTCAATGTTATGCTTTTAGCTCTGCTAAATCCTACCTATAAGGGTAGCATGAATTATGTGAAGAGAAAATATTTTCACTACAAAAATTTTGACTTTTATTTATTTGGCGTATACAAATATTTTTCCTTCATATTTTTTTTTTTATTTTGGACATAATCTCGAATGAATTAATGAAAAACGAATGATTTTCTGTGTATTTGTGTAAAAAATAATTCCTCACCCTCTGTTCGTTCTGCAACTTGATAGAAGCTAGTTGCCTCTCGAACTCAGTCTTATTGTGTTCATATTCTAAAGCGAGTCTGTCGTGCGCCTCTTTGACCTCCTCGTATCGTGCCTGGAAGTTGGGATCAAAAAATAAAAAATGTACAATGTGATGATTCAGGATAACAAGAAACCTTCTCGAAGAAAAAAATATTTAGTCGACGAGAAAAATTTTTCTACTACTTTACGTGTCTGACTACTGTGGTATGGAGTCGAATTTTTTTTCTTTTCGGGGAAAGTTGTTTGTTTTCATGCAGAGAAATCACACTGTATATTGCCTGGCCAATTCCTGCGTGGCTACAAAGACTCAAATTTGAGAGGTCTAAAACCAGTGCTGTCTTTGATACCCTGTGTAAGAAGAAAGAGATACCCTGTGTAAAACGAAAGAGATCGACTTTGTTACCCTGTATAAGACGAAAAAGAGATATAACGACAATGTTTACGGCTTTTTAACCGCCACGCAGGAATCGACCTAATTGTAACGATATTATAAACAGTATCGACAATCGACATTTCGTTATTATCGATATTATTGCCAAATATAACACCTAACTTTATAGACAAAATATGAGATAAGGTAGTGCGATCATCGCAATCGCGATTCAACACGTATGAAGAATATCGAAAACTATCGATGGTAAATGTCGGAAATTTTATAAATACTTTAGTATTAACATTTATTAGTCCTAAGTTATTTAAAATAAAAATATATTCATAAATCGATATATTTTGCTCAAGCCTACCTGGTATCCCTTCTCGCTCTGGTTCTGCAGTTCACGCTTGCAGTCTATTAGAAGCTCAAACATAACCTTCAGCGCCACTTTAGCTTCTAACATTGATTGGATATTGTCCCACTGGGTGCGAGATTTGTTCTCTGTAACAATAAAATAATTATAAGAACTAAGCAAATAAGCCGTAAGAATTGACTAGGCAGCTTGCACCTAGAGAATCGCATTTCATCGAGGTGTCCAATTTATTCACACGGGTTGTAAATGGCGTCATTACATAACGTGCTCACTGATCATCGGCGAATATCATTTGCTACAAGTGGGATAATTGCGCTTTTTAAAGCGCTTCTTCTAACTTCCTTCAGTTAGCCTCTCGGTAGTCTGTATGCGCTGTCAAAACATGAAATATACAATTTCGTACCTTGATCGGCGGTGAGTATCTTCTGTTGTAAGTCGGATATTTGCGCCTTTCGGAGCGCGAGATCGTCTTCCAACTCCGCTATCTTCTTTCGGTTAGCCTCTTCATCTGTCCTGTTCCGCAGATCTTCTAACTGCTCTGTTATAAACGCCCTGTCAAAATGTAATAAGAGACATTTAATAAAATGACTATGACAGAGAGCTCCCTCCATAACTCCAGCAAAAACGGGTGGTGCTTATGAGGGGATTTACCATAGTCACCACGCTTATGAGCGTCGCGGCTGGCAACCGCTGTTTTTGGTGACAGCAGTATGTAAGATCATCATCATCATCATATCAGCCGAAAGACGTCCACTGCTGGACATAGGCCTCCCCTAAAGATCCCCATGACGACCGGTCCTGCGCTGCTCGCATCCAGCGGCTTCCCGCGACCTTGACCAGATCGTCGGTCCACCTTGTGGGGGGCCTCCCAACGCTTCGTCTTCCGGTACGTGGTCGCCACTCTGGAACCCTTCTGAACCCAAACACCCCATCGGCCATCGGTTCTTCTTGCGATGTGCCCTGCCCACTGCCACTTTAGTTTAGCGACTCTCAGAGCTATGTCAGTTACTTTTGTTCTTCTGCGGATCTCCTCATTTCTGATTCGATCTCGCAGGAAGACTCCGAGCATAGCCCTTTCCATAGCTCTTTGGGTGACCTTGAGCTTCTTGATAAGGCCCATCGTGAGCGGCCACGTCTCGGTTCCATATGTCATCACTGGCAACACACACTGGTCAAAGACTTTCGTCTTGAGACACTGCGGTATTTTGGACGTGAAGATGTTGCGGAGCTGTATGTAAGATAGTACAAAGAAAAAATAATAAATAATCATAAACCGTCTTACTACAAAAAAGTTAGACATCTGTTGAACACTTCATAAAAAAAAATCGTACAAAATAACTCTATGTCATTGATGCGCAGAAGTCAAAAATGACTTATTTTCTTATGACTTGACTTCTGCGCATCAACTGACATAGCCTAGTTATTTTGTGCGATTTTTTTGATCAAGTGTTTAATGGATGTCTAACTTTTTTATAGTAAGACCCAAAAAATTCAATAATATTCTGCTTAAGTAAGAGCGAAACGTATTTCTGTCAGACCAAACTGAGTGCTATACTTTTGGGAATCCCTACGAGTGCCAGGACCAATTGTCACGTGACCAAGTCTTCTCCTCTATACAAAGGCTGTCTGGTAGAGATCGCTCCCAGCGATAAGACCGCCTTTGCCCACTGTTTCCTTAAGTGTTTTCCTTTGTGTGTTTTTATGTTATGTTTGTGTGTGCAATAAAGAATTTAAGAAGACTTAACACAAAATCCCTGCCAAAACTCGTATACCTATACTCCATGAGTTCTTCCAGGGACTTCTCCGCGTCTACTATACTGAGGTGGACCTCCAGCTCCTGCTCGATGTACTGCTGGATGGCCCCGGACTTCACGTTGCCCTTGGCCGAGCGCTTCAGGGCGGCTTGCTTCTGACGGTCTAGAGCTTCCTGAAATCAATAACATACCATTTATATTCCGTCAGTAAACCGATCGAAACGTTGGGAAAAGCTGGTATATTTACTACAACCGAAAAAAATGTTTCTATATTAGAATGTCAGCTGGACTGAACTATACGTGGGAACAGGATCTCTGTCGCCCCTCTAATCATCTTTTGACTGTATGTCTATTAAAATCCGAAAAAAAAAAACATGCTAACAAAATGCGAAATTTTCAAAAAACCGAACAAATCGTATCCAAAGAAACTTGTTTCTAAAAAAACTCATGGCGTGTAGAGAACCTGGGCTATGGCGGCGGCTCGCTTGCGGTCCTCGTATAGAGATGGCAACTAACCTTCAGTCTCTTGTTGACAGCGACGGCCTCCTCCATCTTGCGTTTGAGCACATTCTGCTGCTTGGCGTGTAGAGACTCCATCTTGGCCATGGCGGTGGCTCGCTTGCGGTCCTCGTATAGAGATGGCAACTAACCTTCAGTCTCTTGTTGACAGCGACGGCCTCCTCCATCTTGCGTTTGAGCACGTTCTGCTGCTTGGCGTGTAGAGACTCCATCTTGGCCATGGCGGTGGCCCGCTTGCGGTCCTCGTATAGAGATGGCAACTAACCTTCAGTCTCTTGTTGACAGCGACGGCCTCCTCCATCTTGCGTTTGAGCACGTTCTGCTGCTTGGCGTGTAGAGACTCCATCTTGGCCATGGCGGTGGCTCGCTTGCGGTTCTCGTATAGAGATGGCAACTAACCTTCAGTCTCTTGTTGACAGCGACGGCCTCCTCCATCTTGCGTTTGAGCACGTTCTGCTGCTTGGCGTGTAGAGACTCCATCTTGGCCATGGCGGTGGCTCGCTTGCGGTCCTCGTATAGAGATGGCAACTAACCTTCAGTCTCTTGTTGACAGCGACGGCCTCCTCCATCTTGCGTTTGAGCACGTTCTGCTGCTTGGCGTGTAGAGACTCCATCTTGGCCATGGCGGTGGCTCGCTTGCGGTCCTCGTATAGAGATGGCAACTAACCTTCAGTCTCTTGTTGACAGCGACGGCCTCCTCCATCTTGCGTTTGAGCACGTTCTGCTGCTTGGCGTGTAGAGACTCCATCTTGGCCATGGCGGTGGCTCGCTTGCGGTCCTCGTATAGAGATGGCAACTAACCTTCAGTCTCTTGTTGACAGCGACGGCCTCCTCCATCTTGCGTTTGAGCACGTTCTGCTGCTTGGCGTGTAGAGACTCCATCTTGGCCATGGCGGTGGCTCGCTTGCGGTCCTCGTATAGAGATGGCAACTAACCTTCAGTCTCTTGTTGACAGCGACGGCCTCCTCCATCTTGCGTTTGAGCACGTTCTGCTGCTTGGCGTGTAGAGACTCCATCTTGGCCATGGCGGTGGCTCGCTTGCGGTCCTCGTTACGCAGGCGCAGCATGGCTCGCTCGTTGTCTGCCTTCCACTTGCGGAACTTCTCGCTCTCTTCGCGCATTTGACGAATTATTTTCACCTGCAATAAGAAAACATTTTTATCAAAGACGCTTAGGAAGTCTCGAGTAACCATTGCTGTAATGGACTTTGTGTCTTTGGAAATACCAAAATGTATACATGGGCTGTAATGTTGGATGATATACCTTAGTAGCCTTCATAGCTTGTAGTTCAGCGTTTAGCGAGGCGATCTTGGCTTCATTCTTTTCCTTCACCTTGATGATGCTGGCTTGAGCTTGGCACTTCTTCTTAAGGTCGGATATCTCCGACTCCAGGGATGACACTTTCGTGCGGCGTTCCTCGTGGCTCGGATCTTTAGTCTGTACCAAAAAGAATTTCTATTAAAGTAACTATTGAAATAAGGCGGTCATATTATAGTAGTTTATGCAACGGTACATAATGAGGGGTATAAAACTCGAGTGTCGGTTTATGGGACGCAGGCGAGCGTAGCGAGCCAAGTTCCATAATAGATGACACGAGTGTTTTATACCTAATTATGTGGAGTTGCATACACAACTTTATCTACTCTCATATCGTGAATCCTATAATAATGTGTTCAAAAAAAAACCTTAATGTTTTTCTCTTTTTTCGGAGATAACTGCCAAGCGAAGTTCCAAGCTGTTTTAAATACACTCAAAGGCAAATCGTAAACGTTTTTATCACTTATTTCATTACAAAACTAATAAAAATATGTAAATACAACATGTATTTGCAGAGTTTTTTGTTATTGCAAATATTGCAATGAAACCTCTTTGCAGCCACAGACTACAAATGCATCAAGCTGTCATGGCACGTCTATAAAAATTAAAAAAATGTTTAATAGGTCTCCCGCGATGACTATTAGTGAAATCAATACTTCATAATACACTCCCACAGCTAAAAAATTGCTGCTAAGAGTGTTTTTAGGAACAGATTGACATTATGAACATGTTAACCTACAATTTTTGAACGCATTATTGAGAATTAACGATATGAGAGTAGATAAAATACTTTAAAAATCACTTGTGACCGCAGAGAGAAAAGTGAACAGAGCTTAGAATATCATCCGTTTTAATCACATCAGTAAGAGACCAAAAATAGCTACAAAGAGTGGGTGTGTGTGATGGAGTACAGCGCGCTCAGGACAAGTCTTTATTTTCTGCGCGTGGGCGGCAGGCGGAGGGCCTATGGACGACTCGCTCGCCTCCCCCCACATGCCGCGCTCACCCCCGCGACTATTTTTTTGACTTCTTCGCATTAACGGTCACAGACGGAGTTATTTTGCACGCAGTATATGAGTGTGTGATAGATTGTGAATATACAACGTGTTAATGGAATAAGCGAAACCCTCATACACCCCAACTGATTTTTCCTAAAATAAATCCATTCCCGTAAAAAAAATCTTAGCAAAAAGATTTTTTTTTAGATATTGGTATTTTAAAGTTTCATCATAGTCCTTGTTTCTTCGTTGTTCTAGTCCGCGTATGCCACGCGAGGCCTTGCGCCGTCCGCGCGAGTATCCACAGAAATATTTAGAATAGAAGCGGCAAAAATTTAAACAATTAAAAAAATATATATTACCCCTATCAAAAACCCGTGAAATTTATTCTACTCTCGATTCTGAACAAACTATTTTCTCTATTTCGCTTATTCTGTTAACACGTTGTATATGAGTCACTCAACTGAGTGCCTGTGGGTGAGAGAAAGAGTGAGTGTGTTAGAATATAAGAGAATGTGTGTGAGAGAGAATGTATCAGTTAGTGTCACCTTGGTCTGCTTGAGTTGCTGCAGCAGTTCGTCCCGTTCCTTCTCGAGACGGGCGATCCGCTCCTCGTTCTCTCGCAGGTTGGAGTGGGAGTCCAGCATTTCCTTGTTGCTGTTGAGGATGGCTCGTACCACGCTCGCCTTTATCGCCATCTCTTGGTTCAACACACGTAGCTCTTGAGTAAGCGCCACCTGAAATAACATAACACATGTACCGCCAGTTGCACAAAGCGTCTTTAAAATTAATGCTCCTTTTAATCTACTTCTGTCACTTTCCGTTTTGACGACAAAGAAGCAATGCAATTGGAAGGTGGGCCACCTGGTGGTTAGTGATCACCACAAACCACAGCACTCACCGTCTTATTAGTAACAGAATTTGACATTAACAAGACAGCAAGTGCGTTTTCCACCCTGCTGTACTTTCCGTTTTGACTACAAAGAAGCAATACATTTATTTTTACGTGGCAAGTGTAAATTCTTAAATTCAACAGAGTTTTAAATATAATGTTTGTCCAAAGCGGCGGCGCGCAGTCAAAATAATGTCAGCGGCGGCGTTATAATTTACATCTTTATTACAATTTGTGATGCCCGCAACTTAATGCGCCTCTTAAGGATATATTCGCCTGCTGCGTCCATCACTTCTGATTCCCAATGTTCACAGACAGAATTTTGCAATGTTCACGTTACAGCACTTTACAAACTATTTTGGGTTTCGCGGAAAATGAAACACTGTTTTATAAGTAAGGGAAAAAAAATTGGTTATTTAAACTACCAAAACAATTTCTTTCTATTGCATGCATAATTTCCAAAAATGGGTCACTTTGTACTTCACAACAGACATTTACACGCCTCGATAAAGTTCAATTTCACACTGTTTGCAAGATTTTATAAATGACATTTCAATGCTACATTTTTTTTAATTTCATTTAGGTTCACACTCAGAGCTATATGATAAAGTTTAAGTTACTAATTGAATTCTTCATACAAAATGGCGAACCAACTAGATTTCGTGACATTGTGATCAACTTGGTTTTGATTTTCAACAGCTCTGTCTCACATTTTCTGTATGTTAACGTATGACCACAGTAAATATATAAGCTAAAGCAGTATGGAAACTCCTAACAAACGTCCAAAACTGGAGCACTCACACATGCACACACCGCTACAGGAAAATAAGCAGTTTTCGCGCTGAAGTAAGTCGTGGGTGCTAAAACTATAATACAAACAAATGGTACATAGAGGCTGACTTTTAATTAGTTCTTGATAGCAAAAGATATGCTTTTACTCATGATACTGAACAACTTTTCCCAAGGAACATAGGTTGAAATACGAAAAACCAAATTTGACCTCCCATACAAAATGCGCTATCAGCTGATGCAGTTTTATATGGGAGGTCAAAACTTGATTTTCGTATTTCGACCTATGTTCCTTGGGGAAAGTTGTTCAGTATCATGAGTACATTCATACTTTTTTCTATCAAGAACTAATTAAAGGTCACCCTATATAGAGTCCCTATAAGTAAGTATGTCCCTGTCCTTGTGCGATAAAAGGCGACTAAGTGTCTTAACATTTCCTTGCGTCGTAAAAGGCGACTAAGGGTTTCGGAAAAATTTGTTTAGTTTTACGGCAATGATATTACAATTATATAACCGACGTTTTACGGTCCGAAAACATGCTGAAAGGAACTAAGTTGATAGAAGCACCCCAATATTTGAGTTCATCATACTATTCTTATTTCAAATTTCTGGGTTACAACCCTGACGCTCTGACGCAGAACAGTTCTTTTTTCAAAAAAAGGCCTGAGTTTCCATACTGCTTTAGCTTATATATTTACTGTGGTATGACTCTTCCTCTGTCTCAAAATCGTGTAATTATTTATTTGAAACTTTATTGCACTACAGTACGAGTACAACAGGCGGGCCTAATGCCACGCGGCATTTTCTATCGGCCAACCAAAAGGCAGAACAGAAAGGTGATGACGGGTCCTTATATAGACTAAGTACCGAGTAAATATATCTACAACTATAAATATATACATATGTGCATATGACAATATATAAACCTACAATATTACATATAAATGAAATACATATCATATTCGTATGTAAACCTACAATCCATGTACAAAGACAAGTGAAAGGTGAATAGAAAGAGAAAGATTTTTTATACCTATAGTTATATTTTTTATACCTTTTTTATACCTATAGTTATACAATAAAATATTTGATTTGAAGAAGCTAAGCTACTGAGTTATGCTGACAAGTCTTCAGGATACAACAGTCGTATGAAATGATCGTACACCTTTTTTTTTAGTATAGCACGGCATTTGTTAACATATAACTCTTCCTCTCGTGTTATGTATAACTCTTAAAGGAATAGCATTAGATATTTCTAATCATCATTTACGGATGCTGGAAAGACAACTTAAACGTGGCCACACCCCGGCCGCACTACATACAACGAGCGAACCTTGTAAAAATTTTAAATTGGAAGAAGCGTAGGCCTGCATGTTCAGTACAACTGAACATGCAGGCCCCCCGACACACATGCCATGGGTGGATTGCAAAGAGTTGCGGAGTGTGTCCCGTTCTTTATGATAGTATAAAGACGTGGCATAAACGAGACTCGAGACCTTTCTTGTAACGAGAGACGATTTCTGGTGGCAATGTGACCTTGATATTGGGACGTTTTCCCGTTGCAAAGAAACCTATGTAAGATACGTCGTCGTTTGAAGGACAATTTAACCTGCCGGCTCAGCACGAGCCCGTAGATAAAAAATATATCTAAAGCCAAATGTAATTTTTTGACTTAGGTATAATGTATGAAACACGTCAATATTCTCGCGCGATTGAATGAAGAGCGTATATCTAGGGACTCGTACTACCGCTTCTGGGTAAGAGACGAATCGCTAAGAAAAAAGATTACCGCGTAGTGAAAAAACTAATATAATTTACGGTTCTCAGTAGAAAAAACTTGGATAAATAACGAATGTAGCTATCATAAAAACAAGTGGAATATGACTTGTTATTTTGTTCAGTTTTTGAGGACTCATGCGCAATTTTTTGCAATAATTGTAAGCCGTAGTTTTGCGCAAAAAACATTGCATAAGTTTTGAATAATTAATAAAAAAAATTGCAGAATTCAAAAACAGTAGTCTCTCGCTTGCTTGACAGAAAAAACATATCGAATTTGTAGATAGAAATCTAATTCAACACGTATCTTTCGAAACAGAATAATGAGGGCAATAATATAATTATGACAAAAACTTACGTGTCCAATCGCCCGTTTCTCCTCTTCAACGACAGCCTGTTCCTCACTCAGCACCAAATCATAATCACTCTTATCTGGATCGCTATTGGACACAAACGACACCTTAATATCATGGTCTATCATCTCTTCATTAGTCCTCAAGTTCATCGTCTGAAGGTCTTCCAGTCTCGTCTTCATGTCCTTCAGATATTCCATCATTGTCGTTTGAGGATCACCAGTGCCTTCCTTTTCACTGATGTTTAGGTTTTCTATAGTTTGATTGCACTGTTCCGTCAACTCGTTTAGTTTCCGCTCAATCATTTCTTTAGCGGCTTCAGCTAGAAGAGCCTTTTCACACAAGTTGGTGTTTTCAATGAGCATGTTGCTGAGATGTTCTGTGACTTGTTTGTGCTTCTTGAGCAGCTCTGAGTATTTTGTTCGTTCCCTATCAAGTTCTTCTTGTAATTGCTCGTTGTTCTGTTCGCTCACGGACGGGAGTTTTCCTAGTAGTTGTAGGCGTAATTCGTTGACCAAATTGTTTAACCTGCAAAGAAAGTCTTATAAATATTAAACCTTAATGGCTTAAAAATCGAAAAGTCCGCTTTGACAATTTAAAAGGCCGTGAGCATACAAGGTGAAAAAAAATAAGCACTAATTTGGCCTGTTACTTAGATCATGAAACTGAACAACTTTTGAAAAAGTTCATCTACACATAGAAACTGCATCAGCTGATTGCGCGTTTTGTTTGGGAGGTCAATTATTTTTTATTTCGACCTATGTTACTAATAGTTAGGGTGCTGGCTGCAATTTGGGTATATGATTTGCTCATTATTCATATTAATAGGGATGATAGATCAGCTCAATACGAATCGATTTGGTCCTTACAAGTTTTTCTGTGCGTCGCTGCGTTTTTGAGTTAAAGCAAAGAAAAACTTAAATAAGATACTAAATACTTAATGTTTTTTTGTCTGCCTTCGTGGCTCCTGTTTAAAATACTTCTGAAGATGTAGAAAATCGTAGAGGCAGACATGCAGGGCTCTGCATTATCACGGGACGAAGTAGTGAATTTTTGCATTTTGAAGCGCTGTAACTTTACGACGCAGGGCAGACCATTTTTCTGGGGTTTTATACATTGTATTTAATCAGATAGTCATAGTCTGCCAGGTGTACGTTTTATTGTCAAATTTCAAAATAGTTAAAACTTAATTCCTTAAAAATCCAGGGGTGTGGATGTCCGCCAATATTTTTTGTATCTTCTAGAGGATGCTCCTAACCATCAGTCAAAGAGGCAGACATGAGCAAATCATATATAAATTTGTCCTTCATCACCCTTACTATAAGGCAAAGTTGATCAGTTTTATGGGTCTCAGTAACAGGCTGAAATAGTGTGTACACTTTTTTTTACACTCGATATTTATTAGTAATGACACGCTCTTCTCTGGCCAACATCGAGAGGTGGGTCTTGTCTGATAACTACAAGTGCAAGTAGAACGCTTTGCAATCCACGTACCCTTCCTGTCGGGTCGTACCACTAAACTTACTTGCTCTCGAAAGGGTCATTTTAAATCCAGCCAAGGGCTATTGATGTAGTAGAGTAGGAGATAAGTGATAATTAAATTTTCTCTGAACTAAATCGGGACCATTTTCGACAACAAAGGTTTCATGGGGTTTTGGACATCACAGAATCTAGAAATCAATGCTGTCAAGCCGAAATCCTACTAGTTCAAAAAAGACAAAAATAACCTAAGGAACACTTTTAAAACAAGAAACCTCCCACCAAAATTTAGCCTACGATATTTTTTGTCTTTTTTGAACTAGTAGGATTTCGGCTTGACAATATTGATTTTTTCAAAACCCCAGAAAAACTTTATGGTCAGATCTGGTACAGTTTTAGTTCTGACCCTAAGAAGGAGAACCAAATTCTGAATTTCATCCTAGTCTATAGCTACTTTTTGGCCTAAGGTAATTTTGGGACCTGTTGCCAAATTGTTGTATGTTACTCAGAACATAAATCTGACCACCTTTATTTAAGAAATATGAGTATAAAACCAGACAAACAAATCTCGTTTTTTTCTCATGTACATATGTGTAATTTGTTCAGATCTATGTTCTGAGTAACATACTAAAAGAACGGCCCAAACACATACCACTCAGTACATGCGTTACTTTGATAATTTACCAGAAAATTTAAGAAGATCATATTGTACCTGACGATCTCGGCAGCCTTAGCGTCCTGGTTGATAACCGGTTTGTTCCGGATGCGTCGCGCGCGGTCCGCGTACCGCAGAGTGGACACCGTCTCGTCCAGATTGTAGTCCGCCGGCGACACGCATGCCACCATCAGCGTGAGGGAGTTACCGCCCAGGCTGTCTGAACATACAAACAACCATTTTAATTAAGATTTGATTTCTCTTATAATAGGACAGTATTTCGAAGCAAGAAGTAATATAAAAAAATTAAAACTCCTTGGCCCAGCGCAGACCGAACGGAATAATCCTCGCGCGGGCTCGGGCATTTCCTGAGGGATCGCGCGAGCCTGCGCTAGTAAACCGTCATCTTCTACCGAAACATGCCAGTTTGTCGCGGTTCTGGACTGGGATATGGTTATACTCGTAATTGCGCTTTAGGTAGGTAAATCTTTAAAAAAAACACGCCCTTCCTCTTTGAACTCAGTGACAACACTGCGCGCTCGCCGCCGCGCGCTGTCTTCCCGCGTATCCTCGAGGATGCGCGAGCCTTTTTTGTCGGGTTCAAGCATATATGCACTTTATTTCAATGACGTTAAAGTTGATTTTCGAGTACTTTAATAAAATACTCTCCGATTCGCTCCTCTCTGTCTGCGCTGAGCCTTTCGCGTCTGCTTAGTATATGCAAGGCTTATTATAGCTAGTTCCTTGATGAATTAATATATTTAAATATATAGAGATACCATCACGGTAAATGTTGATCTTTCAAGACGTACGATCAGTTAAAAGTTGATCCAAAAACAAATGTTGATCCGAAGGCCTTATGTTGATCCATTACGCTTTTTTTCATACCAATGTGGCTCCAATCGGATCAACAATTGACATTCTTGTGACGTCACTCGACTGAAAAGTACGCTTGTCAAATGTGGCTCCAATATACAAATCCGCTCCGATAAATGTTGATCCGATTCAAACGGACCAATCACAATGAAGCACTTTCTTACTTCCTCCGTGATTGGCCGACGGTGGTCACTCCAACGTTGCCGTTCCGCTTACTACAAATCTTCGTGAATTTTAGTACAAAGATTGCTAGCACGCCGGAGACGGACATAGGCTACTTTTTATCAGCTATCGAGGGTCTGGAGTACCTGACGTGGAACATCAAGAGTCCAGTTAAACTGTACGAGATACGGAAATTATGCCTTTGTAAAAGTTGTTCATCGTGATGGGCCGCTTCTGCTGGCACTTAGAAATTGAGGACCTGGAGTACCTGATGTGGAATATCAAGAGCCCCATTGAGCTAGTACATTAACAACTCACTGTATTAGAGCTAATAAAAATAAGAAGAATGATAAATTTACAAAGTTACATACTTACCTAGTACCTACCTACAAAACAAAAGTAGGACAAAAAAGACTTCGTAATAAAGAAAAATAAAAAAAACATCAAATTACGTGAAAGTTATTAAAATTACTTGTACTACCTACCTTACAGTCTCTCTCTTTTTAACCACCGACGCAAAAACAGAGGGGTGTTATAAGTTTGACGTGTCTGTCTGTGTATCGGTGTATCTGTCTGTGGTATCGTAGCTCCCAAACGGATGAATCGATTTTCATTTAGTTTTTTTTTGTGTCATAGATAATTTTATCCCGAGTGTTCTTAGCCATGTTTCATGGAAATCTGTTCAGCGGTTCGAGGATCATCAGCTCATTTCTAGTTGATGAGGGGATCTAACTAACTTTCTAATATCCGATCGATCAGAAATTTGGTACCATGTTACTTCAATAATATTGAAAGTATAGGGTAAGGTAACCATGACCTGATCAGCCGTTTGAAGATCATCAGCTCATTTCTAGTTGATGGGAGGATCTGACTAACTTTCTTATATCCGATCGATTAGAAATTTGGTACCATGTTATTTCAATAATATTGAAAGTAAATGGTAAGGTAACCATGACCTGATCGGCCGTTTGAAGATCATCAGCTCTTTAATAGTTGAGGGGATCTGACTACCTTCCATATGTATTCCTATCGATACGAAATTTGGTACCGTATTACTTCAATGATATTGAAAGTATATGGTAAGGCAACCATGACCTGATCAGCCGTTCGAAGATCATCAGCTCTTTAATGGTTGATGAGGGGATCTGACTACCTTCCATATGTCCTATCGATTCCAAATTTGGTACCGTATTACTTACATGATATTCTAAGAACATGGTAAGGTAACCATGACTTTAAATATGACATGTTAGGGTAAGGTTTAGATTTCGAAGATGGGCAATTAAATGGGATCAGTTAGGCTCAGTTACCACTGCGACAGAGTCGAAGCGACGCAACGCGTCAATTTTTGAAGTGAAAATTTCTTTAGCAGCGCTTGGCATTTTTTTAGGTGGGGAAAAAATGTTAAATTCGCATCAGATGTCGCGTCAGATCTCGGATGAAGTATAGAAATGGATTTGCAAATAATCATACCAAGTTAGAGCAGGCTCAATATATACAAAAGTTCTCAGTAGTTTTAAAATGTGATAAAGACCAAAACATCTTTTTTGTCTCTGTCATATGTGCACAACAGACTTGACGTACTGGATTTTGATCATTATTTAATAGCGAATCCTAAAGATAAGAGATAAGATAAGTAAAAAATGAAAATGAAATGTAAATGTATGAGATCTACATTTCGGATTACAGCTGTCAAAGTAAAAATCGCTATAACTTGAAAACTACTGACCCTAGACTATTCGTGTGCTGAGACAAATGATAGGTCTCGATGTGATCTACATTTCGGATGACAGCTGTCAAACTAAATATCGCTATAACTCGAAAACTACTGACC
Organism: Athrips mouffetella; assembly: GCA_947532105.1. Lineage (NCBI taxonomy): Eukaryota > Metazoa > Arthropoda > Insecta > Lepidoptera > Gelechiidae > Athrips > Athrips mouffetella. The sequence continues at coordinate 9,622,467 of OX383973.1, forward strand.
CTAAACTATTCGTGAGCTGAGACAAATGATAGGTCTCGATGTGATCTACATTTCGGATGACAGCTGTCAAACTATATATCACTATAACTCGAAAACTACTGGCCGTAGACTATTCGTGTGCTGAGACAAATGATAAGTCTCGATGTGATCTACATTTCGGATGACAGCTGTCAAACTAAATATCGCTATAACTCGAAAACTACTGACCCTAGACTATTCGTGTGCTGAGACAAATGATAGGTCTCGATGTGATCTACATTTTGGATGACAGCTGTCAAACTAAATATCGCTAACTCGAAAACTACTGACCCTAGACTATTCGTGTGCTGAGACAAATGATAGGTCTCGATGTGATCTACATTTCGGATGACAGCTGTCAAACTAAATATAGCTATAACTCGAAAACTACTGACCCTAAACTATTCGTGTGCTGAGACAAATGATAAGTCTCGATGTGATCTACATTTCGGATGACAGCTGTCAAACTATATATCGCTATAACTCGAAAACTACAGACCCTAGACTACTCGTGTACTGAGACAAATGATACGTCTCAATGAGATCCACATTTCGGATGACAGACTGTCAAACCAAAAACCCCATAACTTGGAAACTACTGACCCTAAACTACTCGTGTGCTGAGTCAAATGTTAGGTCTCGATGAGATCTACATTTCGGATGACAGCTGTCAAACTAAAAATTAAATTAGCTGGAGGAGCTAAAGTAGTGCTGCGAATGAAAAGCTTAGTAGTTCAAAGTAACTAAATAAAAAGTTTGAAAAGACACAAATAAAATTAAATTAAAAATTTAAAAAAACCCCCGACAAAAAACGATCCCCTAAAAAGTAAAAAATTATAAATTGCCTACACACACTTGCGCTAAAGATGATACTTGTTATATTTTGATGTATTGTTGTTGTGCAATAAACAGTTTTTACTTATTTTTACTATTGTTGACTCTTAAATGCGTTGGGGGACCGCTAAGCAAACATTTAAATACACAATATACGTAAATTGTTTTGTTGCAGTTACCTACTTTCTTTTCTTAGCGGTCCCCCAACGCATTTAAGGGTCAACAATAGTAAAAATAAGTAAAAACTGTTTATTGCACAACAACAATACAACAAAATATAACAAGTATCATCTTTAGCGCAAGTGTGTGTAGGCAATTTATAATTTTTTACTTTTTAGGGGATCGTTTTTTGTCGAGGGTTTTTTTAAATTTTATTTTGATAAAGTTTCTTTCATGTCGGCATCTTGCGATTTGACTTCTATAAATAAAAATAACCGGCTAAGCACGTGTCAGGCCACGCAAAGTGTAGGGTTCCGTAGTTGTCCAATACTAAATACTGTAATACTCAAGGGGCCCCCGGGGTCACAAAATCCCATAAAAACGTAGTTACGTTTTTTTTTAAATGGTTTGACCGACCTTTACCAAACTTTGTGCACATTATCAGATGGGGCATAAATCTATGCTTGTAATATTTAAGTTTTTGTTTGAAAATATTAATCCAAAATAAGAGCGAAAATAATCTTTTTCAAACAAAAAGGCAATTTTTGCAATTTCAGCTATAACGCACATAATAAAATTTCAAATTTAATGGAAACCAATCACAAGCATAGATATGTCGCATTACATTACGTGTACAAAGTTTGATGTGGTTCGGTCGTACCTTTAAAAAATAAAAACGTAATTATGTTTGAATGGAATCTCACTACTCAGGGCGACCCATAAGACAGTTAATCATCAAAATATTTTTTTATGATATTTGTAGTAGGTACTAAATTTCTTAATTGTACATTTTTTTAAGTAAGTCTATTATTCGATAACGTGTAAAGCCTACTTGATATTGATAGTTTTCCTTTTAAATTAATCATTTAGGTACACTACTACCGTGATTTTTTATACATTTCCAAATACAACAGTTTCGCTGGTTGTGGGGGGGGGGAACTTGACTCTAACAAAAATAATTAATAGCCCGGTACTAGAACCAGATATTTACCACTTAACTTATGAAATTATTAGAATGACTTCGTGTTTTAATATATCGTCAGGGACGTGTTTAAAGACATATCTGTAAAATTTTAGAATTTTGTTTAACTTGCGCTAGGTATACATTAGGTATTTCCATTTACTCTCGATAAAAACTTTAATGTAGTATTTACGTTCGATATTCTGGTTCCAACTGTCATCAAACATTGGTAGATACATATCATTAAGTTTTTAGAAACTTTAGGAACATGCGAAGGGGTCAAACAAAAAATTGTTCTTAATTTGGCCAGTATAGTTTTAGAGGAACTGAAATTCATAAAATGAGATTAAAAGCATTATATAAAAATACATATAAAAGATAAGAAAGCCAGGAGTTAAGCTACCTAAGTCATTCACGTTTATGATCGCAGTGAGCTTAATATAGAATTTAAGTCTCTAAAATTACGTCTCCTTCATTAATACAATGCATTAAGTATTGTATCAATTTATTAGAAATGGCAGCGATAGGCTATAAGATGTATATATAGATTAAATTAATGCCGTGAAATACACATAATTATCTACGCAGAGGCTGGCACGGCGGCGGCGGCTGCTGGTTAGTAGCACGCGAGCTGTGCCGGCCGCGTTCCCCTCACGCGCTCTCATACCTTTATAAGAAATTATTAGAAATTGTTATTGTAAAGTTACGAGTAATTTTCGTGGCCGCTCACGATGGGCCTTATCAGGAAGCTCAAAGTCACCCAAAGGGCTATGGAAAGGGCTATGCTCGGAGTCTCTCTGCGCGATGGAATCAGAAATGAGGAGATCCGCAGAAGAACTAAAGTAACTGACATAGCCCTGAGAATCGCTAAACTAAAGTGGCAGTGGGCAGGGCGTAAGGGTTATAGAGTGGCGACCACGTACCGGAAGACGAAGCGTTGGCAGGCCCCCCACAAGGTGGACCGACGATCTGGTCAAGGTCGCGGGAAGCCGCTGGATGCGAGCAACGCAGGACCGGTCGTCATGGAGTTCTTTAGGGGAGGCCTATGTCCAGCAGTGGACGTCGTTCGGCTGATATGATGATGATGATGAACGAGTTACGGAGTTTTGGCCTTTGCTCCCGTGTGGTGCCGGCAAAGTTTAGTACCAACCCATACATACCCGTGGGTATGGTAAGAGGCGACTATGGGTTATAAACTGCAGGATGGGCTGCAGTATCCTCCTTTGTATCTTAAATCTTACTTACTGCGGTCACCTATAACCGCGGTCCATGGTGCCAGCCGTCCCTGTCCTGTAGTGGACGTTTCATGGGATGTAATAATGATGATGATGGCCTTTGCTCTCAAATACTAAAAAAAATGTAATGGCTGTGATCATCATCATCATATCAGCCGAAAGACGTCCACTGCTGGACATAGGCCTCCCCTAAGTATCAGTTCACGATTTATAGCTCGTAGTGCAGGCGCCGCTGCACCGCGAGTTCCAAATTACTCATGCAAAACCTATTTTATTGTTACACTAAGAATCTGCCCAGCTTAACACTGTTAGCCTATATCTCAACAACAGCACAACAGCATTGATACGCCTTGGCGTTTGAGTTTGGTTATGTGTTTTTTGGGTATTTCCACTTACAATATAACACATATATTATTTTAAACTTGTCAGTATTACTTTCGTCTTTCAAAGTTTTCGTCTTACACAATTTTAACCGCAAACTCAGAAAGACTAGAGAAAAAAAACCGGTACTATTTGCGTTTAGTGTACCATTGGAAACTTTTTTAAACTTATCGGTTTTGTATATATTCATTAACCACAAGGTATACGCCTAAACAAGATTTTTTTTTTTAATAATTAATAAAATTATAATATTAACTTAAGACTGCATTCCGTGTTTGACGCAGACGCGTAATAGGTACTGAACGCAACTTGCTGGTAGTGTGCGTGGTCACGCACACATAAACGAACGCTTCCAGACCCGAACGAAAGTTAGTAACTCATAATTAATTAAAAAAAATGTTTTTGGTTGAGGTAGGGTAATAACAAAAATATCACAGGTCATCCAATTATCAACTATCATTGACGCATCACTTATCGTTCGCACATAACCCATCATACACTCATCATCATTCCTCCGCTCATCAACATTCATCCACTCATTACATACGCGCATCACTCATCATCATTCATCCACTCATTAACTACCATACGCGCATCACTCATCATCATTTATCCACTCATTAACTATCATTCGCGCATCACTCATCATCCACTCATCATCATTCATCCACTCATCAACTATCATCCGCGCCTCACTCATCATCCGCACATAACCCATCATACACTCATCATCATTCATCTACTCATCAACTATCATCCGCGCATCACTTATCATCCGCTCATCATCATTCATCCACTCATCAACTATCATCCGCGCAACACTTATCATCCGAAAATCAGTCATCATCCGCTCATCATCATTCATCCACTTATTAGCTATCATCCGCGCATCACTCATCATCATTCATCCACTCATCAACTATCATCCTTACATCACTCATCATCATTGATCCACTCATCAACTATTATCCGCGCATCACTCATCATCATTGATCCACTCATCTACTATCATCCGCGCATCACTCATCATCCGCTCATCATCATTCATCCTTTCATCAACTATCATCGGCACATCACTCATCATCATTCATCCACTCATCAAATCCGTCTCAAGGGAAAATCTAACAGACCTGACGAAATAATATAGCCTGTTTCCTGTTTAAAGTTTGGCGCCATTTGCTTCTTTTAAAAAAGTAATCCATTTAAATCCGTGCCATCGTTGTACATTTCGTTGTTTTTGTGATCGAAAGATCAAAGGACACATACTAACGATCAAAAGGCAGTCTTATTTCGAAAAGCCATGTCATGGAAATCCGTCTCAAGAGGAAAATCTAACAGACCTGACGAAATAATGTAGCCTGTTTCCTGCCTAAATTTGGCGCCGTTTGCTTCTTTTAAAAAAGTAATCCATTTAAATCCGTGCCATCGTTGTACATTTCGTTGTTTTTGTGATCGAAAGATCAAAGGACACATACTAACGATCAAAAGGCAGTTTTATTTCGGAAAGCCATGCCATGGAAATCCGTCTCAAGAGGAAAATCTAACAGACCTGATGAAATAATGTAGCAAGCAGCACGTTCAAGTTTCCAATCATTGACCCTAAACAGTTCTACCTATTCCGACCACTGCCGATTACCCATCATCTACCGGTCACCCATCCTAGTCCGGAAATCAATCACGTACCAAAAATCTATCACTCTGATAACCCTTCTGACCGATCACCCATCATCTACCTATCTTCCTCCGCCTACCCTTCATGACCAGTCACCCATCACAAAACAAAACTACCTAGGTATGGTATATAAGTAGGTACTTACTTGAATTTTTGACGGGATACATAATATTTATCTTTGTGCTTCCCCATTTCTCTAAAACAAACATTTAATAAATACAAGATAAAAAGAAATATCTTAGTTTAGAAAATAGTAAAAAACAAAGGTACCTTGTTACACTATGAAAGCAGAGAATGTATATACGTTGAAACGCGATCTATAATTTTGGCGCGTCGTGGTGCAAACTGACGTGGTCTCACTTCGAGCTCTTGTGGGTCACTGGTTTATCGGCCGCTTGTCAGAGCCATTTATATTACGATTACGATGACGCCATACTAAAAATGTATGGCGTAATCGTAATGGTTTTTAAAAAAATAATATTTAAATATGTAAGCAATATTTCAAAAATGTGAGAACGGCTAATTGTCCTTTGTACATTTGTGTTTTGTTATAATTAAAGTTTATAATCGATATATAAGTATTAATATCGATTTTTTGTTGAACGGCAGAACGCCTTTTTCGAAGTTTTGTCCAATTTTACGTAGGTTTTATACTATAAAGGAATTTTTTTAAATTTTTTTTTGCTCCAAGTTATTGTTGGCATGTTCATTGTGATGTTTTATACATGATTTTTATGTTCAATATAGAAGCATAATGAGCGAAATCCTTTAAACCGTGACTGCCGTTTTGGTAGTTTTTACATGACCGACTCTTAAGATTTTGCCAAAATGAGCCATAATGTCGGTACACCGAATGTGTATTTTTTGCACTACCAAGCCACTTGACACATTTTGTTTAAGCTAATTTTATACTTTTATATTTAAGCCAAAATGATCCATCCCAGTCTAAAACACTTGGTACGTTTTGTACGAAAGTAACATTATATTCTTAGATTTGCCAAAAGGAACTAAGATATTCTGGTACGTTTTTAACAAATACACTATCCGTAACTCTGCACTACTAAGACAACTTGATATACTTCGGTACATAAAAAATTACACTCCTAAAATTTCGCCAAAATGAGCCAGCGTGCCTACTCAAAAACTTATATATGAATCTAGCTCTATCTTTAGGTAAAATTAGGTTCATTCAACTAGCCTAGATTTCTAGTTCGATAAAATTAGATTTTATATTTATTAAAGTCTACGTAGTGTACCGTTATCGCTTACATTCTATTTCTGTTTCAGAACTTTTTACTACTTTCACTTACTGGCTGTTTGTATTCATTGACAGTAGATTCAAATTTGAGGTTTTCCGTATTCTGTGATTATTATTGTTTGGCAGACGACATGAAACAGTTGAAAACTTTCTAAAATATTTTTAAAATCATGAAATTCGCCTAGATAAACTATATATTAATCTAGTTCGAGATAGAGCTTTTTAACAAGTTTTGTGTTGGAGATTTCTACTGATAGAGAAGCTCAGTATTTCTACAGGATTTGCTCTCTTCAATTTTGTAAGTATTTTTGTTCATACAATTTATTCCACTTTCGTTCATTAGGTTTCCAGTTTCTCATTTCTCAATTTTATTTGCGCAGTCAAAGCTGCCCGATTACGGGCAGCAGGAACCTGCTCCGAAAACCCAACCTGAGATTCCTGAGGGTATCTATTGACAGCTGCACCTTTGCGCAAGAAACTAATTGAGGCTGCGCCACCACAGACTTCAGCAGCTGCTCTTCAGCTTCGGTTTAATTCTGCTCCTACTAAAGCTTTTGGTGTACTGCACTCGACAACTCAATTGGATATTTCAGATAATGTTTTAACCCACTATAAGTCCTGCCCGTTTTGATCCTTTTTCCAAATTCTAAAAGCGCCTCCGGTCGCGCCATGATATATTTAGGCTAAAATCATTGGCAGTAATTTAATACCTTTTGATGTACAATCCGCGATTCTTAGCGGAAGGTCATAATTAGCTAGACGCTGAAGTAATATATCTCTTGCCATAATTAGCTAGACGCTGAAGTAATAATTTAGGTGGCCACTTAAAGTTATCACTAGTTTTACCAAGCGAAAATACTAACTAGCTATAGACGAAGCGTTTTACCTGACGCACGTATCGCGGATTTAACGCCAAAATTCTCATAGTGTTATTACGTTTATCAATGCTTTTTTTTACTTTTGACAATCTTATTTTCTCAATTTAAATTCTTTTTTTTTTTTCTTTATTTGCTATCTATATGTGAAAAACTACATCTAAAAATCGTTCAAACCTGTTTAAATTATTTTAATTAAAATATTTGTGCTTGTATAACCTGGTTTCTTTCATGGTAAGTTAGCTCTTACTCTATATAGGTAATTGCAGTACTTGAAATATTATTTTTTATTTTTACTGCAGTAGGTTATTAGGAGTATAAAGGGGAAGTGTTTCCGAGGTGGTACTCGTGATTATGTTGTATGGGGGGGGGGGGTTGTTACAGCTGGGCTTCGCTGGATATGAAAAAGTCGAAACCTGCTGAACAATAATAGTTCCTAAAACATCTTTACTACGGAACCCTACATTGCGCGTGGCCTGACAGGCACTTTGCCGGTTTTTTATTATATCCTACATTTCATAATTCACACGGCCGCACGTCAGTAAAAACATCAAATTCATCCCGGACGAGCCCCCAAAATTGTGGGATGGTGATTTGCGAAGAAAAACTCCAGATCGATAAAATTTTTGTTTTATGCCTCTCCAACACGTTAGTACAACCGAATGCAATCCACCATCTTTTTTAAATATGTTCCATCTCCCTCTCACTCCTTCACTCTCTCGCTCACTCATCCTACGTTCCATTCCTACATAAACAACACTGAAACTCTTTATCCGCAATCCATAACTGAGCTCATCCAACAAAAACGCCAAGGAACAAAAACAATGGCAGCAAACTTGATACCCACAAGACAAAAGTTTTCAATTGGCTTGCTTCTAAGGTGAAATCTATCCTGGCAGAGTTTGATAACAACGGGATGGAAACCTATTTAACTAATCTGAATGCTACGGCCATATCTGACTACTCACTGTGGAGAGCTACAAAAAACCTAAAAAGACCAGTCACCTTCCGCTCGCCACTCAGAAAAGCCGACGGTACCTGGATTAAAAGTGATGCTCATAAAGCTCAACTGTTTGCAGATCACTTGAGTAATGTCTTCACCCCCAACGCCAATACTGGCTCAGGTAAAGTAGCTGAAGTTTGACGAACAATTATCCAGAACATACCAATTAGAGCCACCTATAGATAAGTTCACAACAAAAGAAGTAGAATACATAATAAAGAAACTGAATAACAAAAAGGCGCCTGGTTACGATCTCATAACTGCCAGTCTTGAAAGAACTACCAAAAAATGGAATATTATTCCTAACTCAGCTTTTTAATGCAATCGTATCAAGGGGGTTTGTTCCGCCACAATGGAAAGTTGCTCATATTTTACTGGTTCCAAAACCTGGTAAGAGCCCTGATGAGGTAACCTCATACAGACCTATCAGCTTGCTACCATTAGCATTTAAAGTGATGGGATCTATTTTCCTTAAAAGGTTGATGCCTGCTGTATCAGAAGCCAAGCTCATTCCAGACCACCAGTTTGGGTTTAGAGCAGCCGAAAGATTAATGTTGGCTTCGAACAAAAAAGTATTGCTCAGCTGCTTTTCTAGACATCTCTCAAGCATTCGATCGAGTTTGGCACGATGGACTTCTATGTAAAATCCAGAAGTCCCTCCCAGTTAACTGCTTTCTATTTATAAAGTCATACCTGACAAAGCGTCATTTCTACGTGAAACAAGGAGAAGCCATTTCTAAACGGGTCAAGATCCAAGCAGGCGTCCCCCAAGGAAGCGTAATAGGGCCATTACTTTATCTCATTTACACATCAGATCTACCAGTAACTCCAGATCCTAATGTCCTGGTTGGACCTTTTGCTGACGACACCGCTATTCTAGCGACCCACGAAGATCTGAAAGTTGCCTCCTCACTCCTTCAAAAAAGTCTAGATGACATAAGTGTTTGGCTCAGAGACTGGCGAATAAAAGCCAATGAGAACAAATCAGTCCAAGTCACATTTACTCTAAGAAGAGAGATCTGTCCTCAAGTGAAACTCAACAATGTAACAATCCCCCAGGCTGACGAAGTGCCTTACTTGGGAATTTATCTAGATAGGAGACTAACTTGGAAAAAGCATATCTACACTAGATGAATTGCACTGAACCTTCAACTAAGAAAGATGTACTGGCTAATAGGGCGAAAATCAAAGCTTTCTTTGAAAAACAAATTACTGCTATACAAATGTATCTTAAAGCCAATATGGACTTATGGCCTCCAGTTGTGGGAAACGGCTGCAAACTCAAACCTCAAAATTCTGCAACGCTACGCATCATAACAAATGCACCTTGGTATGTTACGAACTGCCAACTAGATCGTGATCTACAATTATCTACCGTCAAAGAAGACATAGGAAAAAAATTGGAGTCGTACTCTATTCGTATCAAAAGCCATCCAAAGGAACTGGCATCCAACCTAATGAAGGCTGAAGCCCACTCAACTTACCAAAGACTCAAAAGAAGAGCGCCGCAAGACCTGTTACCAGGAAGCTGAAAAACACCTTAAATTACACTAAATGGACATGTCACTACATGTGCATGACATTACTTAACTTCAAAACTCCAGCTAAATGTCCACGGTGACAGCTCGCAGGATTAAAAGGGAAAATAAAATCTTCATCATAAGGATTTCAGTAGGTCTTCAGAGTCCACGGGTCTCGAAAATGAAGGATTTTCAACTTCATCCCCCTTTTCACCCCTTAGGGTGTGGAATTTTCAAAAACTCTGAGACACGTAAAATTTAATCTTTAGTCGTCAGCCTAAATACAAATTTTGAAGATCCTAACTTCAAAACTGACGGACATTCATAGAAACTTTCATCCCCTATTTTACCTCCTTATAAGGGTAGAATTTTGTAAAACTAGAGATGGGCGTTATGCAACGTAAATAGTTTCAATAACTATGTATCGGTGCAATAACCAAAATACGGTATTCGGTTCTGCAATAACTATTTATTGGGAGAAACTATTTATCGAAAAAAAAATTGCGTATCACGCCTACCCAAGGAGGTTTTAACCCACGCTACGCTAAAGCGAAGCGTAGTAAAACCTCCTTGCGCCTACCTAACCTAAGTTTAGAAACAACGAAATTGGAAAAAACTAAAATGTAGATTATAAAAAAAAGTTTATGCAAACGAAGAAAAAAGTAAACAATTAACAATATTCACAAGTACTAATAGAAATATTTTTTTTATTCACAATACCAATAATATCGAATAAAATAACTAAAATAACGAAACACCCTGTTCACCGCGATTACGCAATAATTCCAATAACGCACAGTAACGAAGTCGCTTCTTGAATCGCCATACCATAAAATACATAGTTATTGAAATAAATAGTTTCAAAACCCGTTATCGGGTACTAATAACTAGTTACGTTTCGGTATTAGAAAATCGCGTACCGACACACCACTATGTGAAACCCTTTCTTAGTGCTCTCCTAGGCCTCATAAGGAACCTACATGCCAAATTTGGAATCTCTAGTTCCAGCGGTTTGGGCTGTACGTTGATATGTCAGTCAGTCACCTTCTTCTTTTATGTATACAGGGTGTTAATTTGATTCGTGCCATAGCTTAGGGGGTGGTTCAGTAACGATGAAGAAACTCAAAAAAATATTTAAAAAAATCCTACTTAAAAAAATGTACTCCATTGAAACTAAAACTAACGCGGAGGGCAATGACCCGGAGCACCGCGCTATCAAAAGCGCGCAAAAGAGTTTCAGTTATGTATGTGCCTACCTTATCCACTAATTCTCACGCGCTGGCTCGGTGATAGCGCGGTGCTCCGCGTTAGTTAAGTTTCAATGTAGTTATAGTTTTTTTCAGTAGGATTTTTTTTATATTTTTTTGTGTTCCTTTATCGTAACTGAAGCACCCCTTAAGCTATGGCACGCAATTAAATTAACACCCTGTATAGATTAGTTAAATAGCCTCTTAGTACTTTTATTGCCTTTTTTTTGTAATAGCAGACCCAATCCCAGATAAGGCGTTTGCTGAATTCATGGTTTACCGAGCTGTTAAAGTTTTCAAGCCGCCAAATGAACACTGACTTGGCTTAACGACTACACATACTAACAGTGACCAATACAAATTACTTAACATGCCTTACGTAGTTTGGGAAATGCTCTAGTTGTAAAACCAAAAGCGGTGTTGGTAGCTTTGCGGTTGATTTTGGGGATCGCGTAGGATCCGCAGACAGTACTTGACGAGCGCTTTGTATTTTTCGCATCAAATCGGAAAATGACCAATGATAATAAATTACTAAGACCTATCTTGTCTTAATTTTGTAGAAAAAAAATTTTTGGTGGTAATCTTTGAACCCCGTTATCTCAGCCCCGACATTATTTAGCTATATGGTGCCCATACTAAGAATTGTTCCCTGTTACCTAATCTTTCAAAATTAAGAAGTTTCATAAGTGGCCGCTAAAGTTCGAAAACGACGCCAACTTTAATCAATGCCCTTTATAGAAAAATCTGATGACGCTACGCGCTGACCGCCAACCCTAACTGGGGCTCCGAAGCATGTGCAGCCAGCGCGTCCTGCGTTTGGGTACCCACCTACTACGCCACCTTCTGTTCTCTACCACAGTGTCACCAAAAGCAATAACGCTGATTAAATAAGCTTCTAAACTTTTGTTTAGTAATCAAGTACATTATTATGAGTAAGTACCTTCCAATTTATGAACTCTAATTTAACAATGGCCCAACTATAACAATAATATAAAAAAAATATAAAAGCAATAAACATTCTTTTCTAAACTTTTATATGTAAGTTAATTAAGAGATTTAAATGCTATTTTAGAAATACCAGAGACTTAAAAACTGCACTGGCAAGATTACGAACATTTTTTCACTTAGATATGGGCCGATTAAATTACATTTCTGAAAACATAATAGCATAAAGATAGTAACATTACATATGAGATGTCTTAATATTTTTCTACTCTAATTCTATATATAAAGTTTTTTTTTTAAAGAAATGTAAATACCTACATTAAACATAAAGCCGGATTCATGGGTTTCTGAATTTTTAGAAAATTACTTAAAAGTATGTCGTTAACAACATATCAAAAAACAAGATACTCTAATAATTTTATAACTTGATTTTCTTCAGCGACTGGTCTATAAAGCGAAATATTTCTGAAACGTACACTAGCATCGAAGAATAGTTGTCGTAGACAAACCATCCAGTGAAAGATCGGATACAATTATTATTATTCTCCATACATAAACCTGGTGGACCACCTCAGGCCGGGACTTCCTGTCCATGGTCACCGTGGTCTCAGACCATCAATCTAAGCAATAAAATAATAAATAATAAAATAAATAGGTAAGCAACAGATTTATAAAATGCAAAAAATTGTTTTTATCACCGTGTTGTTTCAGATTCTGTACGAAATAACATGTTTTAGAATCGCATAGAAGCTTGGAAAATAATAATTTGCGATTCTCTTTAAAACAGAGTAAGAGGTTATAGTTGTACGTTTTTACCGTAGGTTTTGAAAAACTTTTCATTTATTACCCATCTATCACGTAACAAGAAAATGCAAAAAACCATACCTACAGACTCAAGTAGTTTGTGACCGATTATTAACGTGACCTGTAATGCAACATGAACCCTGGTTTACAAACTCAGATTAGCTTTTACACTTTCATCACAAAATACCTAACAAGTACCTGCTGCTGTTACGCGACATTATATGATGCTATTTTAAAAAGAGCGATGCCTGTGGAGTTTCTTGGCAGTTCTTCTCCACAGAAGTACGCCAACTGGTGTAGTGAACTGACCATCTGTTTGACGCGCAATAAGCGTTTGTAATGCAAACCTATATTGAATAAACATATTTTTTGACTTTTTTTCGGCTATGCAAAATTCTTATACAATAGGACAAAGTTAAAGTTGATGCTTAATGCCAAATTGATTTAAAACTTAATACTGACATCTAATTATTTTGTAGTTTACGTAAGTAGCGGCACTTCAATAAAAACAATAAACTCGGTACTCACCATTATCCACCATCATGAACACAACACACTCACTTGACTGCTTGGACCAGACCGCCTGAGGTAGATAGAAATACATCTCTTGCGCAGAAATGCGCGACAGCATCTTGTCTCACTTTAACTTGAAGTAGGAACTTATGTTTATTTCATTCGCACGCTAGTGCGATGTTGCCGTTCTGTTTTTTAGTACGTACCCTTCATATTCAGCTCCGGAGCAACATTTACCACTAACAGTCAGATATAAACCCGAGCCACATTATACGCTTCAGTATCATTTTTTTGACCGTTATTGGATCAACTAAAACCGTAAAATTTTATGACGAGTAATTTAAAAACTGGCAAATGCACATCCACTGACGTCACACGCTGAATTCATATATTCGATAAATACAGCTCTATCTCACTCCGGAGCCAAATGTACACACGAAATAGGCGGATCAACATTTGTTCTAAATCTAAACTGGATCAACATTTACCGTGATGGGATAAATATATATATATATAATTCGAATAGTTTAGGGCCAGTAGTTTTCGAGTTATAGTGATATATAGTTTGACAGCTGTCATCCGAAATGTAGATCACATCGAGACCTATCATTAGTCTCAGCTCACGAATAGTTTAGGGTCAGTAGTTTTCGAGTTATAGCGATATTTAGTTTGACAGCTGTCATCCGAAATGTAGATCACATCGAGACCTATCATTTGTCTCAGCACACGAATAGTCTAGGGTCAGTAGTTTTCAAGTTATAGCGATATTTAGTTTGACAGCTGTCATCCGAAATGTAGATCACTTCGAGACCTATCATTTGTCTCAGCACATGAGTAGTCCTGGGTCAGTAGTTTTCAAGTTATAGCGATTTTTACTTTGACAGCTGTAATCGGAAATGTAGATCTCATACATTTAGGATTCGCTATTAAATAATGATCAAAAACCAGTACGTCAAGTCTGTTGTGCACATATGACAGAGACAAAAAAGATGTTTTGGTCTTTATCACATTTTAAAACTACTGAGAACTTTTGTATATATTGAGCCTGCTCTAACTTGGTATGATTATTTGCAAATCCATTTCTATACTTCATCCGAGATCTGACGCGACATCTGATGCGAATTTAACATTTTTTCCCCACCTAAAAAAATGCCAAGCGCTGCTAAAGAAATTTTCACTTCAAAAATTGACGCGTTGCGTCGCTTCAACTCTGTCGCAGTGGTAATTGAGCCTAACTGATCCCATTTAATTGCCCATCTTCGAAATCTAAACCTTACCCTAACATGTCATATTTAAAGTCATGGTTACCTTACCATGTTCTTAGAATATCATGTAAGTAATACGGTACCAAATTTGGAATCGATAGGACATATGGAAGGTAGTCAGATCCCCTCATCAACCATTAAAGAGCTGATGATCTTCGAACGGCTGATCAGGTCATGGTTGCCTTACCATATACTTTCAATATCATTGAAGTAATACGGTACCAAATTTCGTATCGATAGGAATACATATGGAAGGTAGTCAGATTCCCTCAACTATTAAAGAGCTGATGATCTTCAAACGGCCGATCAGGTCATGGTTACCTTACCATTTACTTTCAATATTATTGAAGTAACATGGTACCAAATTTCTAATCGATCGGATATAAGAAAGTTAGTCAGATCTGTGAATGCGGCATTTTGCAATCCATGACACACTTGCTTTCGTGCCCTACCTCCTCAGTTTCTTGCACCAGGGAGGACCTTTTTGAAGGCAATCAAAGAGCTATTGCTGTAGCCACATTTTGGGCTAACTTACTATAAAATCATTTGCCATTGATACGAAAAGAAGAAGAAGATCCTCTCATCAACTAGAAATGAGCTGATGATCTTCAAACGGCTGATCAGGTCATGGTTACCTTACCATATACTTTCAATATTATTGAAGTAACATGGTACCAAATTTCTGATCGATCGGATATTAGAAAGTTAGTTAGATCCCCTCATCAACTAGAAATGAGCTGATGATCCTCGCACCGCTGAACAGATTTCCATGAAACATGGCTAAGAACACTCGGGATAAAATTATCTATGACACAAAAAAAACTAAACGAAAATCGGTTCATCCGTTTGGGAGCTACGATACCACAGACAGATACACAGATACACCGATACACAGATACACAGACAGACACGTCAAACTTATAACACCCCTCTGTTTTTGCGTCGGGGGTTAAAAAGAGAGAGACTGTAAGGTAGGTAGTTAGTACAAGTAATTTTAATAACTTTCACGTAATTTGATGTTTTTTTTATTTTTCTATAATAGGGCCATCACACATAGCTCCAGCACGGCGCCGTGCCGTGCTCCGGTGCGGCGCCGGACTACGGCACGGCGCCGTGCCGTAGAAACTCACGGCGCGCGCCGTGAAAATCTCCGGCACGGTGCCGTGCCGTACTCCGGTGCGGCGCCGTGCCGTAGAAGTACAGTGTTGTCAACTATGCGAAAATAATAAACAGAAATTGAGCCATGAAAGAGCAGAACCAGTGAACGGAAATCATTGTTCGGCCAAAATTAAATACGATAATTTGTTTTTCATTGGTTTACCTACATTGTTAAGTTATACAATAATTTTGAAGTATTTATAAACATTCAAATTTTAAATGAGGTCATTTTTTTGGAGTGAAAACTTCTTGAGCGGCGCTTATAAAATTTTATATAGGGAAAAAATGATAGATTCGCATAAGATGTCGCATCAGATGGCGCGTCAGAACTCAGATCAAGTATAGAAATAGATTAGCAACTAATCATACCAAGTTAGAGCAGGCTCAATATATACAAAAGTTCTAAAGTTTGATAAAGACCAAAACATCTTTTTTGTCTTTGTCGCGTTATGGATTTGCAACTTATCATACCAAGTTAGAGCAGGTTCAACATGTACAAAAGTTCTAGTGTGATAAAGACCAAAACAACGTTATTGTCTTTGTCATAGTCTCGGCTTTTTTAGTTGTGCACAAGCTGTAAAACTAAAAATCACTATAACTCGAAAACTACTGACCCTAGACTACTCGTGTGCTGAGAAATGATAGGTCTCGATGAGATCTACATTTCGGATGACGGCTGTCAAACTAAAAATCGCTACAACTCGAAAACTACTGACCCTAAACTACTCGTGTGCTGAGACAAATGATAGGTCTCGATGAGATCTACATTTCGGATGACAGCTGTCAAACTAAAAATCGTTAAAACTCGTAAACTACTGACCCTAGACTACTCGTGTACTGAGACAAATAATAGGTCTCGATGAGATCTACATTTTGGATGACAGCTGTCAAACTACAAATCGCTATAACTCGAAAACTACTGACCCTAGACTACTCGTGTCCTGAGACAAATGATAGGTCTCGATGAGATCTACATTTCGGATGACAGCTGTCAAACTAAAAATTGCTATAACTCGAAAACTACTGACCCTAGACTACTCGTGTGCTGAAACAAATGATAGGTCTCGATGAGATCTACATTTCGGATGGCTGCTGTCACACTACAAAAAATTTGTTTTTACTTCTGCCGGCACTTCCGGAGTGCAACCCGTCCTTTTTTTTAAAATGCTAATGCTATTGAGTTAATTTTATTTGTATGATTAAGTTCCATTTCTTTTAAGGGTTCCGTACCTCAAAAAGAAAAAAATAAAACATATAGGGATACTTAGCTGTCTATCTACCTGGCAATGCAATGTCTGCCATTTCTAGGGTCAGTAGTTTTCGAGTTATAGCGATTTTTAGTTTGACAGCTCTCATCCGAAATGTAGACCTCATCGAGACCTATCATTTGTCTCAGCACACGAGTAGTCTACGGTCAGTAGTTTTTGAGTTATAACGATTTTTAGTTTGACAGCTGTCATCCGAAATATAGATCTCATCGAGACCTATCATTTGGCTTAGCACACGAGTAGTCTAGGGTCAGTAGTTTTCGAGTTATATCGATTTTTAGTTTGACAGCTGTCATCCGAAATGTAGATCTCATAGAGACCTATCATTTGTCTCAGGACACGAGTAGTCTAAGTTCAGTAGTTGTCGAGTTATAGCGATTTTTAGTTTGACAGCTGTCATACGAAATGTAGATCTCATAGAGACCTATCATTTGTCTGAGGACACGAGTAGCCTAAGTTCAGTAGTTTTCGAGTTATAGCGATTTTAAGATTGACAGCTGTCATCCGAAATGTAGATCCCATCGAGGATTATCATTTGTCTCAGCACACGAGTAGTCTAGGGTCAGTAGTTTTCGAGTTATAGCGATTTTTAGTTTGACAGCTTTTATCCGAAATGTAGATCTCATCGAGACCTATAATTTGTCTCTGCACACGAGTAGTGTAGGGTCAGTAGTTTTCGAGTTATAGCGATTTTTAGTTTGACAGCTGTCATCCGAAATGTAGATCTCATCGAGACCTATCATTTGTCTCAGCACACGAGTAGTCTAGGGTCAGTAGTTTTCGAGTTATAGCGATTTTTAGTTTGACTATGACAAAGACAAAAAAGATCTTTTGGTCTTTATCACACTAGAACTTTTGTATATGTTGAGCCTGCTCTACTTTGGTATGATTAGTTGCAAGTCCATTTCTATTCATCTGAGATCTGACGCGACAAAGACAAAAAAGATGTTTTGGTCTTTATCACACTTCAGAACTTTTGTATAAATTGAGCCTGCTCTAACTTGGTATGATTAGTTACAAATCCATTTCTATACTTGATCTGAGTTCTGACGCGCCATCTGATGCGACATCTGATGCGAATCTATCATTTTTTCTCCATATAAATTTTTCTAAGCGCCGCTCAAGAAGTTTCAATAATTCAATTAGATAATATCCTATTCCAATTCAATCTCAATATAATTGTCATTTAATTTCCATTTGATTCCGATTCAATACAAGTTAGAAATTATTTCAGTTAAATTTATACTAGGTTAACTTGCAGCTGCAATTCATTCTATTCTAACATTCAGTCATTTTCATAAGTAAATCGTCAAAATAATCAGAGACCGAATCCTGCTATAATCGCAGAAACTAGCATATGACTGGCCACACTGCTATTTCCACGGCACGGCGCCGCACCGGAGTACGGCACGGCGCCGTGCCGTAGATTTCCACGGCGCGCGCCGTGAGTTTTTACGGCACGGCGCCGTGCCGTAGTCCGGCGCCGCACCGGAGCACGGTACGGCGCCGTGCCGGAGCTATGTGTGATGGCCCTATCTTTTTTGTCCTACTTTTGTTTTGTAGGTAGGTACTAGGTAAGTATGTAACTTTGTAAATTTATCATTCTTCTTATTTTTGTTAGCTCTAATACAGTGAGTTGTTAATGTACTAGCTCAATGAGGCTCTTGATATTCCACATCAGGTACTCCAGGTCCTCAATTTCTAAGTGCCAGCAGAAGCGGCCCATCACGATGAACAACTTTTACAAAGGCATAATTTATCTCGTACAGTTTAACTAGACTCTTGATGTTCCACGTCAGGTACTCCAGACCCTCGATAGCTGATAAAAAGTCGCCTATGTCCGTCTCCGGCGTGCTAGCAATCTTTGTACTAAAATTCACGAAGATTTGTAGTAAGCGGAACGGCAACGTTGGAGTGACCACCGTCGGCCAATCATGGAGGAAGTAAGAAAGTGCTTCATTGTGATTGGTCCGTTTGAATCGGATCAACATTTATCGGAGCGGATTTGTATATTGGAGCCACATTTGACAAGCGTACTTTTCAGTCGAGTGACGTCACAAGAATGTCAAATGTTGATCCGATTGGTGATCAACTTTTAACTGATCGTACGTCATCAACATTTACCGTGATGGTATCTCTATATATATATATATATATATATATATATATATTATTTCCCTTTATACACTTGAGTAAGATTTTTCAACTAACTTATTTTAATGATTTCAAATTTTACTAATGTTTTGACTATTAATATTTTTTTTTAATAATTTGTTATGTAATAATATGTGATCTATATAGATTTATCATATATAGAATGACAATTTATGATAAATACAAATAAAGGAATATGAATATTTTCGTTTTATCGCCTTTACTTGTCTATCTATTCAAGTCCCGTTTGTTTATCTATTCAACCCAACTGCAAAGTCAATGAGGTTTTTTTTTTCAAATCCTCATATGAAAAGCTATTTTTTTTGTACTAAATTGAGTTAGCAAAGATTCCATACACCATTTAATTATAAGAAAAGATTCATTACATTCATCAAATTTCTTTGAAATTGAACAGAAAGTTCGAAATTTTCCTAAACTCACTTCACGGTATTTTAAGTGACATAAGAAGATAAAGAATAATTTATCTAGACATTTCAGATTAGATTTTGACCTTATGTTCTAAATATTTTTGATACATAAAATAATTTTGTGGAAAGTCCGTCTGGGGAAGTACCACCACCTTGCTTTTTTCTGCCGTGAAGCAGCAGTGTTTGCACTGCTGTGTTTCGGTTTGAAGGGCAAGGGAGCCAGTGAAATTACTGGCACATGAGATCACACACATACCATCTTATTTCTCAAAGTGAGCAACGCGCTTTGCTGTCTTGTCAAAATATGCCATTAATAAGACAGTGGGTGCTATGGGCGGTGGTGACCACTTACCATCAGGTGGCCCACCTGCTCGTTTGCTCACCTGTAATGTTAAAAAAAAAAACTTAAGGCTAAGGAGTGGAATTCTCTCCCTGCGTGTGTTCCCGACATAGATTTATATAGTCAAGATAGGGTCTTGGGAACAAGCGGTTCAAAATGTCCCCATACAAGAAAAAATAGCGCCATCTGTGGAAAATCGCGTGAACTACGTTGTGTAGTACTTCGGTCGGTGCTAAATACACGGAACGGAAATAATATGGCGGGAAAAAACAAAACAAACTTTTTACTGTTCATATGTGATTTAGGCCTGGTTTTTCAGTATCAGTAATTGGATTATAGTCAAAAACAATAATAAGAAATAACAGTAATAAGAATAAGAGTATATTGTTTCTTCAACTAAGAACATTCCATTTTGTTGGTAAGTTTATTTGCATCCAATGTTGACAATATGACTGACAACGACTGACATTTGTTGGTCCTAAACGTCAGATTTCGGACCAACGAATTGGGGACATTGTAACGTGCCGATGGGCTAGTACTTATATATAAGTAAATGGTTCCCGAGCTTTTATAACCCGAATCTATTTAAGTCACGAGTGAATAGGCTTCTTCTGGACAAGATCGTCCCATCGTCGACCTCATCTCAGTCCTCAGGGCTAGATCGAGGTCAAGAGTAAGCCCATACATAGTAAAAAAGAACTGGCCAAGTGCGAGTCGGACTCCCGCCCTAAGGGTTCCGTACCTATCTACCATATGATATACTAAAAGCTTTAGCTCTTTGATTTTAAAACTCCGCGACCATCCCACTTGACCCCTCTTTTATAGAAAAGTTCTTGAAACGGGAGCTCACCTTAATTGGTTACATTAGTTGTGAGAAAAATTGAAATATTTAATGATTTTAGACTTTTCCCCTTATTTGTACTGTAAGACGCTTGTGAGCTTCTTGCCAATTTTCATAATTTTAGGTCAACGGGAAGTACCCTGTAGGTTTTGCTATTTTGCATAAATGTATGGAGATGAGGACATAAAAAGCCATATCTTTTGATTGCTTCGTTTCAAACAATTTAAATTTTCAGATCTTGTGTGGTTTATGGACCTTAATATTCGTTATCAATTTCAACCTGATACCTCTTCTCGTTCGTGAGAAAAAGGGTCTTGACAGACAGACGGACAACAAAGTGATCCTATTAGAGTTCCGTTTTTTTATTTTGAGGTACGGAACCCTAAAAACCATCTCATCTTCATTTCATGCACTTACCTTGCAGCAGCCTGGTTAGTTTGCTATCTCTATAACTGATGAAGCTCCTGTTAGTTCCGTCCCCGAGCGCGGAAATGACATTCCCCAGCGCGAGTAAACCCTGGTTGATCTTGACGCCTTCTTTCAGCCGCTCGCCGCTTGCTTTCGT
This sequence comes from Athrips mouffetella, assembly GCA_947532105.1. Lineage (NCBI taxonomy): Eukaryota > Metazoa > Arthropoda > Insecta > Lepidoptera > Gelechiidae > Athrips > Athrips mouffetella. The sequence goes on from OX383973.1 coordinate 9,643,911, forward strand.
CTTCTTTATGCGCTCTGATCCGGCTAAGTCGACAAGGTGGAACTTCGATGTTGTGGCTAAATTTCTGCGCGAAAAGAGAAGTAGGTTTAAAATATTTTTTTGACTTACATACACATGCCTGTGCCTATGCTAGTATACAATGTCAGTACGATCTAGGGAGCCTCTCTAGTCTCTAGTATACATAACTTAAGAACGACCCAAGGACGATCAATAGTCAAAATACTTGTCACTATGTACGATCCAGGGACACTCACTAGTATACAATATACATACTTGTCAGTACAACCCAGAAATTCATACTGACATATATGTCATTACGACCAAGAGACCCTGACTAGAATACATACTTATTGGTACGACCCAGTGACCCTCACTAGTATACATACTTATAAGTACAACCCAGGGACTCTTACTTTTTACAAACGTGTCTGTGTTACCTAGGCACCATTATTTGACTATACGTCCCTGAGATACTTGTCATGTCGAGCTTGTCGCAACCCGCGGATTTCACTACATACATATGTACATACTTGTCAGTACGACCTAGGAAGTCTCACTAGTAAACATGTCAGTTTCACTAGTATACATACTTGTCAGTACGACCCAGAAATGTTTACTAGTATACATACTTGTCAGTGCGGCTCTCCTTGGCGATGACGATGGTGAAGACGGCGTGGCTCCGGCTGGAGGCCTGGTTCATGGCGGTAGACCCCGTCACGCGGCCCAGCGACCCTCGCTCCAGGATCATCATCGTCTCCATTGTCGATGTCACCAGCGTCTCCGTTATACCTGTAATATTAAACCTTTATCCTGCATGCTCTATAGGCTTTAAAGCAGGAAGATGTTAGGATATTTGAAATACTGGGTGTAAACGCAAAAGCGTGCAAAAACTCAAGGGTATGTCAGACTAGGAAACTGAAGAACTTTTCCAAAGAAACACGGGTCGAAATCAGAGATTTTTTTTTGCTGTTTCGTACAAAATGCACTGTCGACTGTTGAAGGTTTCTTCTGTAGACAATGGCCCCGCCGACGCTTTATCACGGTTACCGTTACCCCAGGAGGGCCGCTCGGTAGAATCAGTCAACTATATTAACTTAGTACAAGAGACCATGCCGATTAATTTTAAAGACGTCTCTAAAGAAACCGAGCGAGATTCTATACTATGTAAATCAAAGGTTATGTTTTATTTGGCTGGCCGTTAGTCGCGAGCTGTGACGAGGAGAAACCGTATTTTTCTAGGAAGCAAGATATAGTAATCGAAATGGGGTGTCTGATTTATAAGTATCGTATCATCGTTCCCGCTTCATTGCGTGCACAAGTTTTAAACAAGATCCACGAAGGTCATTGGGGCATGAATAAAATGAAGAACTTGTCTAGAAGTTATGTGTATTGGCCGAATATAGACCGCGACATAGAGGGGGTGTGCCGGCGCTGCGTGCCGTGCCGCGCTGTGCGCGACGCCCCCCCGCATGCGCCGCTACACCCCTGGGAGTTCCCGCTGCACCCGTGGCAGCGCGTACATGCGGATTTTGCAGACTGCGGTGGCCAGCGGTATTTAATCATGGTCGATGCCCACTCAAAGTGGATCAAAGCAGTAAGGATGAGAAATACAGACGCGGGGTCGACGATCGGAGTGCTTAGGGGAATTTTCGCGCGTTTTGGTATTCCGTCCCAGCTCGTGACAGATAATGGGCCACCTTTCTTATCACACGAATTTAGGTTGTTTTGTGAGAAAAATTGTATCAAACATGTGACCTCAGCCCCTTACAGACCGCAAGGTAATGGAGCCGCAGAGAATGCTGTTAAGTCGGTAAAGAAAGCGATAAAGAAACAATTCATGAAGGCGTAAAGTGGAGACAGCTCTGAGTAAATTTCTTTTTCAATATCGCAATTGCGCCCACTCGACGACGGGTATATCACCGGCTGAGGCGCTGCAGGGACGACGTCTCCGCTCGCGTTTGGACGCGTTACGCCCCGACCGCTCAGTAGCCGCGCACGATGCGCAAGCTCGCCAGGGGTCACTCGCACCTGCTGCGCCCCGCCGTCTCGCGATAGGAGATACCGTGCTGGCTCGCGACTATACCGCGAGGGGGGACAAATGGTCAGAAGGCACTGTTGTAAAAAAAACCGGTCCCGTGTCTTATAAAGTGGACATGGGTGAGGGGTTAGAGTGGCGCCGACATGTCGATCAGCTGATTACGACAAACAAAAATCGATATTCATTAACGCGTACGAGCACTCCCCCAGAAACATATGATTCAAAGGTGAATGGGGAGGCTGAGGGCACATCGGACGGGAAGGTGGAGAAAGCGACTCAGGAGACAATGTGTAATGAGGGCCAAGAGACTATCTCGCCGCACAAGCCTACTAGCTCGAAGAAGCCCAGGCCGCCTGGTGCGCTCACTCCGCCGCCACCGGACGCTTCAGCTCGTGCACTGCGAGCATACCAGCGAGCACAAAGGTTTTTAGAGCAGATTGATTAATATGGGCATTATTTCTATATTTTATATTATTAGTTTATAGTATTTCTATATTAGTGAGGAGAGGTGTAGTGTATTGTCTGTGTGGGTATCGCAATAAGTCTACCGCTAGCTACCGTGTTTGATTGACGTTCCAGTTTGTTTAGAGAAGCCAAAACAAAATCTTCGATTTCGACCCTTGTTTCTTTGGAAAAGTAGTTCAGTTTCGTTGTATGACCGAGCACATCCGCTGTCGCACGCTTTTGCATTTGCACCCTGTACAAGACCAAAATTTCCGGAGAAACATTAAAGTAAGATGGAAGAGAAGAGAGGAAGACGACGACCCCTGTAGAGCCCCGGTGTATCCCGAAGGATACAGAAGAGGATCGAGTTCCCGCGCTTTATATTCTGCCTTATTGCGTCGAAGCTATGGTTTATTTTGGTTTGGTGTGTATAGGGAGTAATGACCTATTTAAATTACCTTTCGAATGACGTATAAACCATAGATTAAAGTTGGCGGCAATCGGACGGATGACGCGCCAAAGTTCAAAATTTTTGAAAATCTTGGTCACGTGGCAACATCCGACCGATTTGAGTCGGTCAATGGCGGCCGGGGTTCAAGGCCATATTATACGACCGTAAAAATTCGCAACCCTCTTTTTAATTGCATAGATTATTGCGAATTTGAGAACAGAGCTATTTTGAGAACAAGATGGAGCTATATCTCTGTCGCTCCAATATTTTACACGAAGCTTTGTAATGTTGTCACACTGCTAATATTCTAAACAAGTTAAATTATTTCGATTGTAGTCGGAGCTACCCTGACCACAAAATAAATAATAGTTTATTTACATTTAGCTTACCCTAAACAGATGTTATTCTCAAGTGCCATGCGCTTCAATTTCAACCTCAATCACAAGCTGCTGAATAAAGGAACTGGTTGTCATTGATGACCCTCCCTGTCCAGCAGTGGACGTGCTATACAGGATGTTATGATGACGATTGATGACTCACCAGGAAGAATAACACCCTTATTTATGTCCTCCCTGATCTCAATGATGCTGTGTCCCCTCTCCTTCCCAGAAAGCAGATCGTAACACTGTTCCTGGTACAGCTCCATGAACGAAACATTTACTCGAAATATGAACTTGTCTTCATGTGTCTCTATGTAGTCAAAAATGTCTGCCACTGCTTGAGGGATCACTCCTAGAAATTGACAGATATATTATACTTTTTAGTGAAGGTAGGCAGAGTCCACATTAATGGGTGTCTCTCTGACATATGGAAAGGATTGAAGTGAAGGAAGAATGTGAAGATCATAGCAGGTGTGTATGTGTCATACTCCCTTCTTTTCAAGCCCTTTATACATTCTTGGGGGTTCAGTGTACTCTTTGGAAAACAAACATTTTGAGGCTGCACAGAAGTTTTTGTATAGAAAGAAGCTGCACAGAAGTTTTTGTATAGAAAGAAGAATGTTTATATTTTTTTAGACCCCTACCTAGATAATCCCAAGTGTTGTCGTGTGCTAGTCACAAAAAACTGGCCAAAGAATAAGATAGTTCACTTTAACCAAAAACTTATTCTTAGCAGATACTTGTTTTTTATTTTGTTACTTTTATTGAAGTGAAAACTTCATTAGCGGCGCTTTGCACTTTTTAGATGGGTAAAAAATGTTAAACTCTCATCAGATCTGTAGCCTGATCGAAAAAGCGTAAGATTGTCTATATGTAATTGTCTATATGTAACTAGCTGTGCCCGCGGCTTCGCCCGCGTGATATTCAGACAATGTGCAGTCTCTCCATCTCCCCCTACCTCTACCTCCATCCCACTCCCTCTCCCTGCCCCTAACCCTACTCCTATCCCTATCCTTAACGCCATCTTAACCGCTATCCCTATCCTTATATAAACATAGAAACGACACCCATATTGATTTTTAGACATTTTAACCCTATCGCCCCCCAACCCCATCCCCGGGGATGATGTTATTTCACGTCCACCACATTGGATTTCAAAATTGTTTTAGTTTTCGTAATAAGCGACCCGATAAACCATACAAATGATACCCATATTGGTTTTTAGACTTTTTCACCCCATTTCCCTCTTTAAGGGGTTGAATTTGGGGTGGAATTTCAATAACAGAGATGTATGTTCCACAGAATTACAACCCTAATGCCTAAATAATAAATTTAGTGGATATTACTTTGAAATGAAGGAGTTTCAACTTCTTCCCCCTTTTTACCACTTAGGGTATAAAATTTTCAAAAACCCTGAGATACGTTAAACTTAATTTTTAGTCGTCAGCCTAAATAAAAATTTTGAAGATCCTAACTTTAAAACTGACGGACTTTCATATAAACTTTCATCCCTTATTTAACCCCTTTAGGGGAAGAATTTTGGAAAATTCTAAAACACGTACTTTTTTATTTTTTACCAAAAGCTTAAATACAAATTTCTATAATTCAACCTTTAAAACTGAAAGACTTATAGACCAACATACGGAAAAAAAAGCATCCCCTTTTTCACCCCCTTGAAGGGTGATTTTTAAGAAATGCTTAAACAGGTGTTTCTTTATTTTATACCAGAAGCTTAAATTCAAATTTGTGTGAATCTAGCTCAAGAAACAAAGGACTTTCATACAAACTTTCATCCCGTATTTCACCCCCTTGGGAGATGAATTTTCCAAAATCCTTTCTTAGTGGGTAGTTTTGACGCACATAGAACCTGTGTAGAAAATTTCAGAAATGTATCTATAGCGGTTACGGCTCGGCGTTGATGAATCAGTCAGTCAGTCAGTCAGGACATGCTTTTTTATATATTTAGATTAAAGATTAATATAAACTGTCATGTTTGTCTACGATAGCGCAATAAATGTATGCAGGAATATTGTATGTAATTTTATACTGATAAATAAAACATTCGTGCGAAATTATTCCCTAAACATTCAAAAATATTCAAAAATGCAAGTTTTCACTTCTGCCGGCACTCCCGGAGTGCAACCCGTCCTTCTTATTACCTAGTTTGGAGGCCGAGTGGTTTTGCTCTTTCTTTTGGATTACGAAAGTTAAGCAATGATAGCTGTAATCAGAACATGAATTCACAACAACTGACGTTTTCATGCTTCGGAGACACGTTAAGCCTTTGGTACTGGCTACTGTCAATGATAGTAGTCGTTATTCCAAGTCAGAGGCCATTTGGCAGCTTGAAAACTGAACAGCCAAGGTGACCACTAACCTAAGCCTAATCTAGGATTGGGTCTGGCCTGGTTATCCCTCTGGGTTGCGGAGGTCACTCTGCATAAAAACTAGTACCCTCATCAAATCCCTTTAGTTTTTTTTTTATATTGTTTATTCAACACAATTTTTTTGCAAATTTATTACAGTGAAACACTTATCTAAAACCTAAAAAGTTTTATGCGAAAGTGAATCACTTATCTAAAACCTAGAAAAGGTTTTAGCTGACTCTGTAAAGAACAATTGTTCAAAAACCGAATAAGGCTAGGCGATGATGATTACCTAGTTTGGTGGAGTCCCCATCAGATCCAGAGTAGTTAGTGCCCATGGTGTAGGTCTTTCCTGAACCTGTCTGCCCATAAGCCAAGATTGTCACATTATACCCTGGAAAAAATATATTAATTAATACACTAATGATGACATGTCCATATACTCCAGTAAAAATACGGTTTTGCAAAACATTAAATGTTAATAGCTACTTTTTTATGTATATCGTATTTAAATATGATGTTAAGACACAATATTTACGAATCCACCTAAAATTTAAATCGGATTATTTTTTTCGAAATACAGCTTAGGCAAAAATAGTAATATACAATTATATACTTTACATCATAGGTAAACATATATTTTACATATAGGCATCAAAATCCACCATAAATATATTTATAAATATATATTTTTTTCAAAATATAAGATCGACACTTATTTTCATATATAAGGCCCTATAAAGTTGAGGTAAAATAATAGAAATAAACTAAGCTAAACTCAACCTTTTTAAATGTAAGTGATTCTTATATATATTCATTCACAGAAATCCCATACAAAATAAAAAAAAAGTTTTTTGTAATCGGTGGTTTACAAAGATTTGGTAAACATATGTTGGATTTGCCAAAAATGTGAGTACATAGCACTATTTAAATTATTAGAAAGCAAAACGGCTCTATTACTATTTTTGGTTGCGAAGATAAACTTTATTTAAATTTAGTGGTATAAAAGTTAAATAATACACAAAAAGGTAATATTTTTAGGTGGTATCATGTATAATATGAAAGTATGTATACATGTAAATAAAAATAATAATCTATTAACATTTTTTTCCAAAATTCCATATTTTTTTAATCTTTGGAAGGCAAAATAAATAAATGGGGTAAATTTAGGTGGATTCCATTAAAAAGCTTTACACAGAAATATAATCTATCGATCTGAAAAAGAAACACGGCTATTACAAATTATTTCCGTTTCGCCATACAATGCTCTCGTAATTTTACTGGAGTAATATGGTACCAGCTATGAATAGTGCCTGCTCTCCCTGTGGGTGTTGTAAAGGGTGATTAAGGGATTTTAAAAAGGATCAGCAGCAGTGTCATTAGTACATACTATTATACCAGTCCATTTGTGCCAGCTGAATGGAGCAGCTACAAAAGAGGTGACTATGGTACATTTGCAACATTTACAAAAATGTCAATTGCTTGAAAAGTGCAATTATTTTTTTTATAGGATTTGATAATAAATTATAACAGCCAGCTACAAAAAATCTTGAACACCATACTACTTGTTCCATACAACAGCGTCTTTGGACTCTCATGAAGGCAATGTGGAAAGAACTTGCTTCCCAATGATTAAATTTTCATTGTTATCATTTCAAAATTTATGAATAAAAAAACTAAAAGAGTAAAAGTGACTAAGCATTTTCTAAATAAGAAATTGTAAGTATAGATATGGGCAACCTACTTGAACAATGACCTTGGCTGCACTGTCAATTCGAGTTGATTTTACATACAAATTGACATGTGCAAAACTTCCCCCACCATGCGATTATTGTTCAAGTTGTTTGCCCTGCACTATATCTAATACTTCCTTTTATAACAATCATATTAATTATCAGACATGTTAAAATTGGTACAGAAAATGTCCCATGACTCTTTTAGGAGTCATGGGACATTTTCATTTCATTTCATAAATAGGTGATAGAATCAAATCTACTACAGATACATAATTTATTAGCTTAAAACCATTACACTTACCCTGAAATAGTTTTCCAATGAGGCCCTTAACAGCTGTGTCATAGAATTCCTGTTGTGTTATATGCTGTGGGAACACATAGTTGTAAGTAAATGAGAGGTCCTTGATAACCACCTGTGGCTGGCCATTTACTACCTCAATACACTCCTCGCATGCCCGGTCCAGCTCCGACTGCATCAATGGCCTGATTCGAAGGGCTACCTGCACGGTATCTATCGTTTCCCTACTTTTCTCGTCCGCCATTCTTACAGTTGCTACACCCTCACTATAAAAATATGTAAATCTCAATTTTTTTTTTAATTTTATTGTTTATCAGGGACGGGTTTCATGTCCTTGTTGTTGACAGCTTGCAGAGAAACCGACGTTTTTGACAATGATTTTTATTTTTTCATACAAAAGGCGGAATATATGTCATGTCAAACCAGACACTTGGAAGATCCTGCAAAAAGGTTAAATTATTAGTGCTTTTTCTTACGTTTTGTAGTGAAAATAACGTACTATAACAATTAATAAGAAGAATATAAAAACCTACTACGGCTCTGCGGCTAAATTACAGTTGTAACTCGCTTATTTGCTAATGTATAAATTCTTTACAGGACAAAAATGGAAAGATCAAGTACTTACTCACCATATAATAATTTCACTAGTCACACCAATAATTATACTTATATTACTTGTGTAGCTAAAACTGAGCACAATTATTCAGCAAATCCTGGTCTAAAAACTGAAATAAATAGAATTATGTATTAAAAAAAGGAGTAAACGAGAATCGTATGACGGTTTATCAACGGCCCAACTTTTGAAAATGGCTGCTTACTGTTGCAGTATAACAAGATCATTCAATAACTCAAACAAAGACAGCGCTATACAAATCAAACATAGACTGTGCTTTTCTTTCAAATCACTTTTACACCTAATCTCACAGATAAATTGCAGTATCGTGTTGCCATTAAAAAAGAGTGAATGATAAATGAACGCACGCACGGAAAGCCACCTTAAATTATCAAGGCTGCCAACCATATATAGATACTACGGATTGTTTCTTGAAATCAACGCACACATCACATTCACTGAATATAGTCGGTTTATTTCTATATGCGTGCATTCGTCGAATATCATCGAATACAGTTTTAAACCAGACTAGAGCGCGCTTATGTCAATGTCACTGAGAAAAATTAAAAGTTTGATTTTGTTTTGCGTTTTAAGAAATTATTGAGAGATAATGATTATTCGATAAGATAATTTAATCTAAAACCCCAAAAAAAGTTGAATAAAATCTCTCGAAAACGAGATTGATGACAAATGTCTTATGAGTTTGACGTTTCTGTTGAAAGAGGTTGTACATCATAACTTGCACTGGCTGATTAGATTTAGCTGTATTCCTCTATGACATTTGTCTTGTGCATCATTCGTGTCATTCGTGTCGTCGTATCTGTTTTTTGAGTAATCTTGTGTATATTATTATATTTTCTACGTTATTGTTTTCTTACAAAGTCTTTCATTTATATTGATTTCCGAGATCACGACCTCTAAATCATATAACTTATCAAGGAGAATTAGGTATAAAGCACGTCTAGTAGCAAGAGGCTTTACACAAGTGAAGGGTGTTGACTACAATGAGACATTCTCACCTGTAGTGCGTCATAGCACATTAAGATTGCTTTTAGCAATAGCTGCTGAAAATAACTTAAAATAGATCACATGGATGTAGTAACCGCATTCTTGAATGGAGATCTAACCGAAAGGGTTTACATGAAACAACCTAAAGGTTTTGAAGAAAAAGGAAAAGAGGATCATGTTTGCTTGTTGAAGAAGGCTCTTTATGGTTTAAAACAAGCACCAAGAGCTTGGAACGATAAACTCAACAATTCTCTGTTAGAGTTAGACTTTGAGAGGTCAGACAATGAACCATGCGTTTATTTCAGGAAGAGGAAGAACAGTTTAATGATCATTGCTGTTTACGTGGACGATCTTCTTATTTTTTGGAATAACGAGAACGAGAAAAAGCTCATTAAACGTTAGTTGCAAAATAAGTTTGATATGAAGGATCTGGGAAAAGTTGATGTTTTCTTGGGAATCAAGATCAAACAGGAGAACGGAGTAATAAGCTTGAACCAAAAAGAATATACACAGAAGATACTAGAGACTTTTGGAATGGCAAATTGCAAGAGTGTAACTACGCCATTGGATCCAAAGACGAAGCTGATGAAACCAAAGGAGGAAAATTATGTTCCACCAAGCGAATTACCATACAGAGAGCTGATTGGTTCGCTTATGTATCTGTCTGTATGTTCAAGACCGGATATTGCTTTTGCAACGAGTTTTTTAAGTCAATTTAACAATTGCTACAATAATACGCATTGGCTTGCAGCAAAAAGAGTATTAAGATATCTAAATGGTACTAAAGACTTTGAAATAACTTTCAAAAAGTCAGGTAAGACTCTTTATGGATATGTGGATGCAGACCATGCTGGAGATATTGTTGATCGAAGATCATACAGTGGTTTTGTATTTTTATTTGCAGATGGCCCTGTATCTTGGGAAAGTAGGAAGCAAAAAACAGTTGCTTTGTCGAGTGCCGAAGCTGAATATGTGGCACTATCTGAAGCATGTAGAGAGTCTGTATTTTTGAGGAGACTGTACACTGAACTCACTGAGAATGTTGTTTCTTCCTTGAAGCTACTTAGTGACAGTCAATCAGCAATACATATTGCTGAGAATCCAGTTCATCATCAGAGGACAAAACATATAGACGTGAGACATCACTTCATCAGAGACTTGGTGAGGTCTAAGGCTGTGTCTATAGAGTATGTGTCGACTGAAAGAATGATGGCTGACCTGCTGACGAAAGGAGTTGGAAGGTTGAAGCATGAAGCTTGTCTGAGAGGGATTGGCTGCAGAGTGAAAGTTAAGGAGGGGTGTTGAAAGAGGTTGTACATCATAACTTGCACTGGCTGATTAGATTTAGCTGTATTCCTCTATGACATTTGTCTTGTGCATCATTCGTGTCATTCGTGTCGTCGTATTTGTTTTTTTGAGTAATCTTGTGTATATTATTATATTTTCTACGTTATTGTTTTCTTACAAAGTCTTTCATTTATATTGATTTCCGAGATCACGACCTCTAAATCATATAACTTATCAGTTTCGCACACGCTGCACTACCTCATTTTCGTATGCAATGATAGCGCGCTAAAGTGACGTCACTGATGACGTCACGTCGCTTAAACGAGTGAATACGATCAAGTTTTGAACCGACTATTAGCGCGCTAAAACCGCACACAAACACTACGGATTGTTTCTTGAAATCAACGCACACATCACATTCACTGAATATAGTCGGTTTATTTCTATATGCGTGCATTCGTCGAATATCATCGAATACAGTTTTAAACCAGACTAGAGCGCGCTTATGTCAATGTCACTGAGAAAAATTAAAAGTTTGATTTTGTTTTGCGTTTTAAGAAATTATTGAGAGATAATGATTATTCGATAAGATAATTTAATCTAAAACCCCAAAAAAAGTTGAAAAATATCTCTCGAAAACGAGATTGATGACAAATGTCTTATGAGTTTGACGTTTCGCACACGCTGCACTAAGAGGTCAAGGCTGCCAACATATACCAAAGACAACCGTCAAGCTGTCAGATGTCAGACATTGAACTGACAGAGAGAAAAAAAGCGCGGGAAGTCAGAGTGAAAAGGCGGAAATTTTTGAAATTAATTTGAAAATTGTTTTAAATTGTTAAAACTTGTCTAACAAGCTGTTATTTTTGTCGTCCCCATCATGGGGAAAAAGGTGAAGCCTAAAAAACGAAAAAGAGGGGAGTCTTTACCGGCAGATGCAGCAGATCTGCCGCAGTCGCCGCGGTTTGAAGATGCTGTTTCCTCAGTAGCTTCAGAAGATGATGATGGGTCTGAAGATGAACGTAGTGTAAAAAAAGATAAGTATGAGGAGTTCCGTGTACCGGACTACGTTCGGGCCTATCCGGAAAATGGAGGTAACTTTGAATATATTGTTTTCATAGAAAGCAAAGACGAAAATGTCCCGATTGGTGATCGTGATATGATGTCACTATCTACTAATCTGAAAAAATATAATAAAGGAGTAAAACAGCTGATACGTATGAACCGCTTTAAAATTGGTGTCATCTTCGAGCGTCCCGGACTTGCTAACGCCGCATTAAATAACAAGAAATTTCTAGACGGCTTTAAATTGAAAGCATCCATCCCAGCCTCAGCAACTGAAGTCACAGGAGTAATCCAACATGTCCCAATAAATCTTAGCAACGAGCAGATATACACGGCAATTACAAGCTCTAAAAACATTATTTCTATAAAAAGATTTATGCGTCGTTCACTTTCAGAAGGAAAGGTAATTCTAGAGCCTACCAAGACAGTCTCCATCACCTTCTCGTGCGAGACTCTACCAGAGAGCGTCGACCTCAACAGCTGGCGCTTCGAGGTACGTGAGTACATCCCGCCCGTGAAGCAGTGTTTGAAGTGCCTCAGGTATGGCCACATTGCTAAATTTTGTAAAAACAGTCAAAGGTGCTCTATATGTGCCAATGACCACAATTATAAGGCATGTCCTACTCCTACCACTGAAGCTAAGTGTTGTCATTGCCAAGGAAATCATGTTTCTATTTCTGCACTTTGTCCTGTAAAAAAAGCGAAAATTGAAGAAAACAAAACCAGAATACTGAACAAAAGAAAAACATATGCTGAAGCTTTTAATGAGAAGTCGTTTCCTTCACTACCTGCTAAATCTAATATCAGTCCATCTGAACAGTTCATGTCCCTTATAGAAACAGACCAGATTTTTAACATTTTACTCCAGACAATAATAACTTGTATCTCTCTTAATCGCAATAATGAAAACAATACTAGTATCAATGCTAAAAGCATAAAAGATGTTCTCAAATCAGTAATTCATAAAAACAATAATAAATAAACCTCAATACAATAATGGATCAGTTGAATATAGTTCAATGGAATGCCCAGAGCATTCGCAGTAATAGACATATTTTATCATACTTTCTAACAGAGAACAACATTCATATCGCTTTGATATGTGAGACTTGGCTCAAGCCGCATATCAGATTTAATATGAAAGGTTATAATGTTGTAAGACTAGATTCAGGTAACAGCCATAATGGTGTAGCTATATTAGTCCATAATAGTTTGCAATTCAGTAAAATAGACACAGTTTATGATGACTCCATTCAAAATATCTGTATTCGTTTAAAATATGGCAATAATAAAGAATTATCTATAGTTAGCTTTTATAGTCCAGGAAATTGTGTTCCTTCATTTTCGAAATCTAAATTAGATAATTTGATTAATAGTATTCCAGGTCCGTTATTGATAGCCGGAGACTTTAACGCTCGCCACTCCGCGTGGGGTTGCAGTAGCGTTGAGCCACGTGGTCGTGCCGTTCTTGAAAGCATCAACGATAATAATCTTGTCTTATTAAACGATGGGGAATACACCACAGTTGGTTCCGATACATGGCAGAGGAATGCTCTTGATTTGACTATTGTGTCGCCTTCAGTGGCCATGAATTGCAGCTGGTCCGTATATGATGATCCACTTGGCAGTTATCATCTACCTGTGATAACAAACATAATGATTAATATAAACACTCCACAAATAGACAACATTTCAAATCTTCCTCCACATTTTAATTTTAATTTAGTTAACTGGAATTTGTATCACAAACATGTAGACAACCTAATTCAGAACTTTATATTTTCTTTAGATAATCCCTTACAATCTTATAATGATCTAATTATTTTATTAAATACTGCAATACAAAAATCTATTCCCCAAAATAAACAGACAAAGCAGCAGGATGCTTCCTCTTCATCAAATACCTCCCCTAGGTCAAAAAATCATAAAAAACGCATTCCTCTCCCCTGGTGGAATTTGAATTGTGATAGAGCAGTTGAAGACTCTAAAAGGGCTTATTTAGAATTCAAACATGATCCTACACAAGAGAATTATATAGAATTTAAGAGATTAAGAGCTTTAAAAAAATTAACTTTAAAGAATGAAAGATATTTGAGTTGGTTTAATTTATGTGTATCATTTAATAGAACTACTCCATTAAGTAAAATTTGGAACATAACTAAAAGATTTAATAAAACGTATGTGCCGCGTAATTATACTATATCCCCTTGGGTACTTGATTTTTTAAAGAAATATACACCTGATACAGTCGAGGCCCCTTTTAATATTCAGACCAAATCTCAAGTAACTAACAATAATAATTATTTAGTAGAACCATTCACATTACAAGAATTAAAGTCAGCAATAACTTCAAGACGTGATACAACTTGTGGTCTCGATGGAATATCATACAGAATGCTCAAAAACATTTCTAATAAAGCTCTCTCTTTGGTTTTAAATGTTTTCAACTCTCTTTGGCAAGATTTGATTATACCATCAGAGTGGAAGAAAGATTGTTTAGTTCCCATATTAAAACCAAATAAAGAAAATAATAAACCAGATTCTTATAGACCTGTAGCCTTAACATCTTGTATGGGCAAAATATTTGAGCAACTACTTAAACAGCGTTTAGAATTTTACATAGAAAACAATAATCTCTTACCATCAAATCAGTTTGGTTTTCGTAAAGGCAGATCTTGTCGCGAGAGCATATCACATTTACAGCTTGATATTTATAACTCCCATAAAATGGACCATGAATTAGTTGCAGTTTTCTTTGATGTTGTTGGTGCTTTCAACAATGTCAATCATAACATCCTCTCCGTTGAACTTAGCTCACTTGGAATACCTGAAAAAGTCATCAAATGGATGTTTAACTTTTTGCAAGGTAGAGAAGTTTATGTTAAAGTAAATAGGCAGTTGATTGGACCACGTTATTCATATAAAGGAGTCTGCCAAGGTGGAATATTAAGTCCATTAATTTATGTGCTCTACATTCACAAGTTAAATAACATTTTGGGTTCAAAAGTCCAAAATCTACAATTTGCAGATGATTTAGTAATTTATTCATCCGGACCAAATATGTGTCAAGTTTTAGGTAATCTTAATACAGCATTGGTTAAACTGAGCAATTATTTCAAATACTTGAACTTGGATATTAGTCCTGAAAAGTCCAAAGTGATGGTCTTTGGTGATAATGAATTAGACTTTTCAATTTCTTACAATAACATAACTCTTCCAATAGTAGAAGAAGTTAAATTTTTGGGAGTGACATTTACAAATAACTTGACTTGGAACAAATATGTTGATTACCTATTGGGCAGAGCCAACAAGGCTTATAATGTTATCAAATCTTTGACAATAGCAGCTGATCCAAAAATTCTATTGATGTTATATAAATCCCTAGTTCGTAGTCATTTTGAATATGGATTTTTATGCTTTGGGTCTGATCAAAGGTTAATTAAAAAATTAGATGTGCTTCAAAATCACAATTTAAGGTGCATTACCGGTGCCATGAAAACTAGTCCAATTAATTCTTTACAGATTGAGTTAAATATCCCTCCACTAAGTATCAGATTTCAATTTCTTAAAACTAAATTTCTTCTAAAACTGTTATCCTTCAATAACCATCCGCTTATGAAGAAAATATCATTTAACTCAAGAGTTTATGATCCACCCAATATAACTAATGTTCCATATTTACTTCACGACTTCTCTGTCATAAATAATTTTGCTCAGCAATATGAAATTAATAAATGTAACAGCAACTGGACATGCTATTCTGGAAGTTACTACAGCAAATTCCCTGACATCACAATCCATATAGATCATGATCTTACCTGTAAAGAAGAAGTGTTTCAAGCCTTAGACAAATTTTCAAACTATCAAAAAATTTATACTGATGGCTCCAAGAACAATAGAAACGTATCCATGGCCTTCTACATACCTCATTTAAAAGTCGGGCATGGGCTTAGACTGCCTAGTGTCATGACCATTTTCTCTGCTGAAGCTAAAGCTATTCTGTCTGCCTTAGAATACATTCGTGATAACAACTCGACTTCAACCATGTGGTTGATTGTCACAGATAGTATGAGTGTCCTTCAGGCTCTACAAAATAACAAACTCGATGCTGGAACCAATTATATTCTACACGAAATTAGATCACTTCACTTGGAACTTTCTTCGAATGGTTTTGTTATTGAATATTTGTGGACGCCTTCACACATAGGTATTCCAGGAAACGAAAATGCAGACAAGTTGGCAAAAACGATTGTTGACATGTTGGATATCGACGACGACATTACACAGTATGTTGCCATACCTCACTCAGATTTAACTTCCAAAATGAAAGAAAAACAACTTCAGACTTGGCACGAAAATTGGCAAGAAACTTTACATTTCAAAGGCTCTTGGTACAGGAAGATAAATGATTCCATCAGCAGTACACCTTGGTTTATGAAATCCAAAATTTCCAAAAGCAGATCATTTTACAAAATTATTTTCAGATTGAGGCTTGGACACGGTACATTTAACGCTCATCTTGCCAGAATGAATATTATAGATTCTCCGGTATGCACAGATTGTGATTTACAGACTAATCAGACACTCAATCACATCTTTTTTGAATGTCCTGCTTACAACATCCAAAGAATAATTTTAATAGATGAACTCCTTGCAGTATATGAGACACCAGCAAATCTCCCGCGCGACATTCAAGTTTTGCTGGCAAATCCATTGAACTATACACCAATTTACAATTTTATTGTTAACACTATTGAGACAATTTAACTAATCGGGACATAATTTTGAATTTGGAAATGACGATTACACGGAAATGACTTTTATACAAGGAAATGAAAATTTTACAAGGATTTGACCATTACATGGAAATGAAAAATAAGTTCAACTGAAGACTTGGCTTCGGCCTGAATAATTTGATAGAGACTAATTTTATATTGATTGTAAGACTTGGCTTACGCCTTGAAAACTGAATATGAACACAATAATAATTGAAGACTTGGCCTTGGCCTTACTACCCGAAGATCTTGAAAATAATTATCGAAGACGAGGCTGAATGGTCACTGATCGTTGCCTGCCTTTTAAGGCGAAATAAACAAAAAAAAAAAAAAAAAAAAGAACTGACAGACAGAAAGAAACTCAAAAAACGAGCGAAAAGTGGGTACGAAAGTGTGTGTATTATTTTGTGATTTTACTTTAGTTTGCACATGTTTCTGAATTTGGATGGCCAAAAATATCTTAACGACTAGGCCTTCTATTTGCACTGTAATTATTATACGCCAGGATCCAGGAAACTCGTGATTTTGCAGTGTAAATGTAGCGTCATGCCGCCTAGAACAAGAACGACGAAATCAACAAAAATTTTAAAGGAAAATATTGGAATCGTTGCAAAAACTAAACTCAAAAGTACTAGTAAAGTAACTAAGCCACCGCGAAAAGTTTTGGGCGATAAAACTAACTCTGCTTCAGATGATAATGCTTCGATTGAAGCCCCTAAATATATCGCAAACAAATCGTCTACAAAGGTAACTGTAGTGACACTTGAACCAGAAAATCATTGTTTTGGAAGGCTCCGCCGCGACAAACGCTTACCAAGCCGTTTTGTTGAAAACCAGGTCGTGAAAAGTTCGTCAAACTGCAAAGAAAATGACCCAATTGCTACAGGCATCAAAAGTACTGATGTATCAAAGAAAACAGATGTAATTGTCCCGGTGGTTAAAGTTTCTAAAAATGAAGCACAGAATTCTATTAAGGATCATTCTACAAGTATTTCACCATTTAAAACACCACAAAAAGTTACAGAGGTAAGCTTAGTAGCCAATAACAGGCCTCGAAGGATTTCTAGACTGCCATCTAGATTTGAAGATCACTCTATTAGTCCCAGCAAGTTCATTCCAGTCCAACCTTGCCATGCTAGTACACCTCTTGCACAGAAGAGTGCCACAATAACAGTAAGAGATAGCCAAACTGGTGACAACAAAACTACTATAAGCAATAGTAAAAATGAAACCTCTAAACATGTGCCAAGCTCATTGACTCCTACTATGAAAGTAACTACAAAAAGAACTGCAAAAATCACATCTGACACTAACAATAATGCTAAAGGAAGAACATTACGAACTAGAAAGGCAGCCAATGTTGAAAAGTCACCTACAAGGCATATACTGCCTAAACAAAGCAACATGAAAGTAGTTAGTATCGGAAAAGTTGCAAGTCCTATCAAAAAGAGTGTTTCAAAAGCTAATCTGAGTCCTGTGATACTACATAGCCCAGTAAAACCAAGCCATGTTAAAAAGGTTAGTCCTAAAAATGTTAAAAGTCCTCATAAGAAAGTTGTTTCAAAAACGAAACAGAGCCCAGTAAAACTACCTAGCCCAGCAAAACAAAGATATGTAAAAAAAGACAGCCCTGAAAAAGTAAAAAACCCTGTTAAGAAGGTTGTTTCGAAAGCTAAACAGAGTCCTGTAAAACTACCCAGCCGAGTAAAACAAAGACATGTTAAAATAACTAGCGCTGTAAAAGTAAAAAGCCCTGTTAAGAAGGTAGTTTTGAATACTAAAGAAAGCCCTGTGAAACTACCAAGCCCAGTAAAAAACTCGTACCTGAGTGTAAACAAAGATTTGACCTTTGAAAATATAAAAAGCCCAGAGAAGGTACCCAGTCCAGCTAAGAAATCCAATCTAAGATCAGCTCAGAGAGATTTGTCTAT
Organism: Athrips mouffetella; assembly: GCA_947532105.1. Taxonomy (NCBI): domain Eukaryota; kingdom Metazoa; phylum Arthropoda; class Insecta; order Lepidoptera; family Gelechiidae; genus Athrips; species Athrips mouffetella. Next base: position 9,662,303 of record OX383973.1, read on the forward strand.
AAAACTACTGGAGGACAACAAAAAAAATTACAGTAAACAAGATGTATATGAGTTCACTTTTGATCCTAACGAAGAACCTGCTCCTCAAAAGAAGAAAAGAAAACCAGCCAAAAAGAAACCAGCTAAACCTAAAACTGTTGTCTTTAAGAATAACTATGAACGAAATGTGAACAAAGCATTAGCAGCTTTAAAAAGTGTTGTATCTAAGAAACTTGATAAACCTAAGCCTGTGGAATACTCAAAGAATGGCCTAAGTGAAAAACAATTACAAGCACAAACACATAAAATTACTCAAACTATTCCTAAAGCTAAAGCCATGCCTCAAGTACAAAGAAATATAGCTTCAAAAATTATCATTGGAAATTCTGTGTCTAATAATTCAACCAACACAGTCTCTAACAATCAAAATAATGTTCCTCAGATTCAACAAGACATTTTGTTAAATGAAAATGATGAACAGTATATGCACCAAAATGTGCCAGCTAATTCAAGCAGATTACCAGAACCAAGTAAATCTATCAGAGTAGAAGATATAGAAGCAGATTTTGATATTTCACCCCCACATCACATTAACTACTCCCCAGTGAATTCTCCAGTCAGACCTGAAACACCTGTAGCTCAAATCAGTAAAATTGCAGATATTCATAACCATGATGATCCATTGAATCTCAAAGAAAATATCAGTTTTGATCCAAATCCTGTAGCTAGTAGCAGCATGAACACTTCTGTGAGGCTTCCCCATGCAAGCCCATGGAGAGTTGACTTTGAAAATCTACCGATCCGTTGGCATGTCAATTCATATGTGAAGCCAAATATGACACCAGCTGTTGAATGTTCATTTGTGAACTTTGATGACAAAAACAAAAAGAAACATGTTTATACTAACTTAGTACCAGAGAGCAATGAACCTCTTCCAGATATTGTTCAAAAAGATCAGGCCAATCTAATACAAACGAGTATCATATCCTTTGTAAAAGAAGTACTTGAAAAAAGTTCAAGTAAGAAGAATAGAGCAAGATCTGCAACCCCAATATCTGCTTCTATGTTTAATGATCTTTCTAATGACATACCAGACAAAGATGATGAAAAAGTCAGTAAAACTACAAGACAACTATTTACTCCAAAAAAGAACTGTGACAAAACTACATCAGATATATCAAACAATGTTTCAAATGATAAAGAAAATTCTAAAGATTCATTGCAAGGACACAAACGTAAAAACAATGAAGAATCTAACCCCAAGCCTGCGAAAACTCCACGGAAAGAGAAAGATGACAGATATTTCGGTTTCGATGACAGCGAAAATCTGGACCAGGAGAATGTATCTCCTATAAAAGATGTTGGGCGTAAAAAGTCTCTCAGACAACGTGCTAGAGCAGTCTTGAAGGAACATAATGCTCACTCAGGACCTACAAGAGCGGATATACCATTAGCTGCCAAAACAGCCAGAAAACATGGAGAGAGGCTCTTTGATGAAATGAAATCGGCATCTGATGCTCCCATGTTCCCTACTAAGGAAAATGTTATAGTTGGAGCAGCTAAAGTGGTAGAGCCTATTGAAGAATTAAATGAAGATTCCCAGACTTCTGTTCATCTTTTTGAGGACATTGATTTTGTTCATCATTTGAAGGTTAGTTTTGCAAATCTTTCAAGTTACTGTTACTCCTATTTATATTTTGTATGTACTCATATTGATCTGAATCATGATTGTTACAGCCACTCCGCAAGAGCTATGGCAAAGCCAAGAAAGTGCACTTCATTAGACAAGCTTCCACTGATAGTGACACTCAGAACAGTGATCTGAGACCTAAACGCAATGGGTCTGATGATGAAGAGGATCTAAACGATTTCACCTTTGACCCTGGTATGCCACTCATTGAGGACATGAAAAAAACTAAGAAGAAACAAAGCAAGAGGCAGAAAATGACTAGGAAAGAGGTATTGTAGCTATTATCTAAGTTTTTCACACTTTTTAGGGTTCTGAACCAAAATGGTAAAAATGTAACCCTTTAACTGTCTGTCACACCTGTTTATCTCAGCAAAAACTCATGCTATCGACTTAAAATTTGAAATATTTTACTAAATTGCAAACGAAAAAAATATAAAATATTATAATTATTGTAAAGGGGGTCCAAATATGGGGGTAATTACTAGGTTGAGTGGGGTATCATAGAATAGAATAGAATAGAAACGTTTATTTGCAGAGATACTTACAAAATACAAATTCCAGATCTTATAGAAAAATAGTCTTAGTATCTAGTCTGCGAAACAGGCATGCAAATATTTATATAAATGAGCAATAGTCGTGCCTATCACTAATTATTCGTGGCTTTATACTCTCTATACTCCTTTAGGCTATAAAAACAATGTTCCATTAACCATTTAGTCACTCGTGTCTTAAACATGTTTCCATCTAATTGTTTTATTTCATCTGGTAGTTTATTATATATCTCTATACACATATTGAAAACATTTTTCGTATAAATATATTTATTACATGCTGGCTTATGTAGTAAGTTTAAATATTGAGTTCTTTTTGGCCTAGTATGTATATCATGATATTTACTAAAGTGGTGAGGATGATCTTTTACAAAACAACATGCACTTTTTATGTATGCGCAGGGGAGGGGCAGGATATTTAGACTTATAAAAAGTGGTTTACACGATTCAAGATAATCGGCCTGGCAAATTGCTCTTATACACTTTTTTTGAAGTCTAAATAGTCTGTCTACCTCCACGCAGTTTCCCCACAAAACAAGACCATAATTTAATGTTGAGGATACATAACCATGATATGCCGTCAAAGCTGCTTCTTTTGAGACTGTTTGCGATAACCGTTTCAAAGCAAATACAAATTTGTTTAACTTTTGGCAAACCTCACTCACATGCGCTTTCCAGTTTAGATGTTTGTCAACCGTTAACCCTAAAAATTTTGTGTCATTTACTATTTGTATATAAGTATTATTATGTTGTATTTGTATTGGTATGAGATTTGAATTATATGGTAGAAATTGCATTACTTTAGTTTTATTTATATTGATATGTAGTTTATTCTTATTCATCCATATGAAAAGGCTTTACTTGTAAATTCCAAAATAGATTTTTGCATTTTTTACAAACTTAGTTTTGAAGTTATGATAAAAAATGATTCCTCCCCGCTAATCTCTGAAGTTTTGCAAAAGAAAAATCCTAATTAATTGTAGTTGATAGATGTTTATGTAAATATTACAGAAAAAATAAAACAAACTCTCTAAGTAGCACAGTTTTTTTAGAAATCTGCAAAAAACCTTTACCAACAAATTAGCTGTTGCTTTGTACGCATGGAATTTACAAAAAAGTTAAACATTACTATGGGACTCTGGCTATGTCTTTTCTTTGTACTGGTGTCAGTTGACTCTAAATACATTACTAGTTTAGTTTAATCTGGCGTAGTTTACTTGAAATACTAAGGCTATTCAGGCAACACAATTTGATGGATAATGTCACTTATAATATTGATATTGAATAGAAACCGTGCTAATTTATTTTACTATAGGATGGTATCTGCCAGCATGTCACATCATTGATGATTATGATATAACCATACCAAATTAATAGAATGCATCAGTCATTGCATTAATTGCATTTACAAAGATAATAGCACCCACTGTCTTATTAATGGCATAATTTGACACTAATAAGACAGCAAGGCGCGTTGCTCACTTTGAGACCTAAGATGGTATGTCTCATGTGCCAGTAATTTCACTGGCTCCCTTGCCCTTCAAACCGAAACACAGCAGTGCAAACACTACTGCTTCACGGCAGAAAAAAGCAAGGGGGTGGTACTTCCCCAGATGGACTTTCCACAAAAGTCCTACCACCTTCCTTTCAGCGGATTAGCATAGAGTTACTTTCGCATCTATAATATTAGTTCTTATTTAAGCCTTTATGTATTTCAGGAGGAAGAGGCTGAAAAATGGGCAGCAAGCTTCAACTCAATGTGTGAAGATGTGGAAGAATTTCCCCTAGTTTTTGAATGATCAAATCAAACAATCATGTAAGTAAGTTATCAATCTATCATACAATGTATATAATGTGTTTTTAGGGTTCCGTACCTCAAAAGAAAAAAACGGAACCCTTATAGGATCACTTTGTTGTCCGTCTGTCTGTCTGTCTGTCTGTCTGTCTGTCTGTCAAGACCCTTTATCTCACGAACGGGTAAAGGTATCAGGTTGAAATTAATACCATATATTAGGATCCATGAACCACACAAGATCTGAAAATTTAAATTTTTTACAACGACGCAATCAAAAGATATGGCATTTTATGTCCTCATCTCCATACATTTATTCAAAAATGAAAAACCTACATGGTACTTCCCGTTGACCTAAAATTATGAAATTTGGCAAGAAGCTAGGTCTCACAGTACAAATAATGGGAAAAGTCTGAAATCATTAAATATTACAACTTTTCTCACAACTAATGGTAACCAATTGTGGTGAGCTCCCGTTTCAAGAACATTCATATAAGAGAGGGGTCAAGTTGGATGGTTGCTGAGGCGATTTTTGTTTTAGTTCTATTTAAAAACGGGAACACTTACAAACTTGAAAATTGGTATGTTTATAGGGCATAGGCTATAAAATAACAACAAATAATAAAATTTGGTCAAGCGCGTGTCGGACTCAAAAAATCTAGCACATTAACTTACTGAAATTTCAACTAATACAATTATGTTTATGTGGTGGTATGGAACCCTCAGTGCGCGAGTTCGACTCGCACTTGGCCGGTTTTTTTTTTCACAATAGAATAACTCTGAAGGATGCAATCTGCGCATGAAACTGAGGTCAAAATACACGACGTGTAATTCTAAATACGCAAAGCCTTTTGGGGGGAGTTTTACACAAGTAACTGAACAACATTTGTTCTACAACTTTTGGAAAAAAAAATCTTCATACAAATTGACCGAATCAGATTATAATTTTGTATGGGGACTCAATTTTTTTATTATTTTGATTTCCAAAAGTTGTACAACAAAAGTTGTTTAGTTGCACGAGAAAAACTACCAACCGAGAGGATTTGCGTATTTAGAATTACATGTTGTATGTATTTTTTATATATTTTTATCTCCCATACAAACTACGCCGCCTTTACATGATGCCGTTTCTATTGAAAGCTTAAAGTTTCCTTAGGAAAAATTGTTCAGTTTCATACGCCGACTTATAAAGGGTTTATATTTGTGTAAAATCTAAATTTGATGAAATGCCTCGAGCTACATCTATTCTGCAACAGATGCAACTAACACAGTAGAAATTGGACAGCAAGAGGGCATATATTGCAGCCCGTTCATTCAGCCTGCCGGCTCAGAACGAGCAGCGTCTAGAATAGTCTAGATAGATAAATATCTGAGGTCAAATGTCACTTTTGGGCATAATGTATGAATATGTTTGCTTCATACTTTATTAACTCCAAAAGTAGATTTTGGCTTATGCTGAGCTAGCTGGACTCTTGATCTCAAGCTATTGATGTGCATGACCAATTAAATTAAGCTTCGTGCTGTTGCTTGTCAATAAAATTGAAAAGGACATCATGAAACTTAATGTAAAATTAACTCTCTATGTTTCCCAAAAAACATAAGTTTGAGATACGAAAAAGAAATCAAAATGCTGTGGCTACAGGTTCTCTACTCTCAAATTTTAATATATCGATACGATAGTATTCTACTTCAACTTCAAGATTCAATAAGATTGCAATCGGCCGTCTCAAGATACAGCAACATGGTAATCCAAAACTTCGCTTCTTGACACGAGAAGAATATTGGTTGGATGCTAATCTCTGCCAATTTTATAATTCCTCCAACCAGAGTAAAATTAGTTATGAATTACACTTATCGGAGTAGGTAGTATCATATCGATAATTTGTTATGAATTAAACTTATCGGAGTAGGTAGTATGTATGTATGTATATTTATTTAATGGCATCACATCTCATTACAAAACGTATTTCGCCAATGTCAAAGTAAAGGAATTGTTACAAAAATATGGCGACACGCCAATGTCCAGTGAAAGAATGATTTACACAGGAATCCGCATCTCGAAGATCGACGAGGAGGAAAGCCTGTGCACTACGATGACTCCGATAAGTTGATTAGGTAGTATCATATCGATATATCTAAAATCGAGAATAGACCACAGGTGACGCATTTTATATCGTAAAATATTGTATTTTCACCTATGTTTCTTGATGGGTGCTCGCACACAGTCAATCTTGATCGCGATCGGGTAGAGATGCAGCTATAAGAAAGAAATAAGGACCATGGACTATGTTTTTTAGGGTTCCGTACCCAAAGGGTGAAAAACGGGACCCTATTGATATGCCTCCGATGTCTGTCTGTTAGTCTGTCAGCGGGCTGTATCTCATGAACCGTAATAGGTAGAAATTAGAAATTTTCACAAATTGTGTATATCTGTTGCCGCTTCAACAACAAATACTAAAAATAAAAAATAGTTATGAATTAAGGAGGGCTCCCATACTAAAGACCTATTTTTTTTAGGTGATTTTTGTTTTAGCTCTGTCTTAAAAACGGTAACACTTATAAACGTGAAAGTTGGTATGTGTATAGTGCTTAAGCTATAAAATAACAATAAATAATAAAATCTGGTCAAGCGTGTGTCGGACTCAAAAAATCTGGCACAGTAACTTACTGAAATTTCAACTAATACAATTCGCATAGGAAACGTATGTGTAAGGTACCTCGAAACTTGGCTCATAGACAGGGATAAGGTCAATAAGTAAAAATAAAAAATACGAATTTTTTTCGGTTGCAAATAATAAAGTTAAAAAAATAATTTTGTTTTTGTCAAATATCGACAGGTCTTATGGCAGAATGAAAAGTAGCCATGGCCAGCCTAAAAAAAAACTGACAACTGTTCTAAGTAGTCTGTGGTCGGTTTATACAGCTGTTAGTTTTTTTTTATGATAGGCAATGACTACTCATCACATTCTGCCATACGACCTATCGATATTGGACGAAAACGATGTTTTTTAAAACCTCGTCATTTATGGCCAAAAAAAATTGGTATTTATCTATAATGATCCTATTCCTGTTTATGAGCCAAGTTTCAAGGTATCTTACATATAAGTTTCCCTAGCGAATTATGATCATGTGGTTGTACGGAACCCTCGGAGCGCGAGTCCGACTCGCACTTGGCCGGTTTTTTTTTTGTTCGGATGGATAAATCTACTAAGTAGAAAATCACAAAATTTCACAACAACGGGCAGGATTGACAATAGTCTAGGAGTATACGACTATTTCTTTCTTTCTTTCCTATAGTTGCATCTCTACCGGATCGGCGATCAGATTGACTGTGTGCGGACACCCAATGATATAGTGAATATAATTTTAGCATGGTACTTCGACCATAAAACTGAACAACCCTAACGGACATGTCGAAATATGAAAATAAAATTCAACTTCCCATAGAGTATGTTGTTGTCAGAGCAGTCAGTACATAGCGCATTTCGCAGGTTCAGAGTCCTAGTATCATGCTAAAACTATTGCATTAGGACCCTATATGTGTGAACGAAGCAAATTGCTGTCAGAGGCAATTATTAACTGAATAAGGAACAGCCTCTTCAATAAGTCTTTCTTTTTAAATCCTTAATTTATAAGTACTACGTTATAATTATGATTTAATTATTTTTGCAATAGAGCACATTTAAGTTAGGTTTAAATCTTTTATTTATTAATCGTAGGAATATAGTTTTGTATTTGGCCATCATGAACAAAGTCCCATGACAAATTAGAGATTTTTCGCGGCCATATTATGCCATTTATTTTCCAGTTTCATAATTTTTGTCTTTAAGAATAATGGCCATTTTGTTTGGATTAAGAATGTCTTTAGTTTAATTAAGTGATAATATATCATGTTTAATGTTAAGATGTAACTGAAAAAAATATATGTTAATTTGTCCATAACGTTACTTACTACAGTGTGTAAAAAGACATCTTTCTAATCTGAAATCGCGCATCAGACCCTCAAACTGAACAACTTTTCCGGGAATAGAAAAAAAAGTTACTACTTATACAACATATCCGCGTCCGAAACTGCACGTTGCGCTCCAAAGCTCGCATCACTGATCTCAGCAAAAAAGCGGCAAAGCTGAAATGGGGTCACCAGTGACTCGGTGCCTGACAATGACAACAGTCAGCGTGGGGGGGGGGGGGTCCGCCAAGAAAGCGTTGGCGTGATGAATTAGACACTCATTAACACAGTTGGGAAACCCTAAAAACTTGACACTGAAGCTTGGAAGAAGGGAGGAGGCCTTTGCCCAACACAATCTAATTAAAAAAAATAATGCAATCATGTAATGTATTTTTTGTGTGAATTAAAAAAATCGTATTTGATATGGTCGTATTTCGATTGGGAAATTTAAATATATGAAACAAAACTTATGATGTGTCATACAAAATACTCGAACATGTGATACAAAAATCATTCCTTGGGAAAAGTTGTTCAGTTTGTTAATAATTTCTGGAAATGTCTTTTTATGCCCTGTATTCAAACAATCGTTCGCGTAATTATTTCATTTTAAATTTGTCTCGACATTGTCTGTAAATATTAGATTGATATTGAGAAATCTTTTGATTATGGAAAATATTCATTCCACCCTAAAGTGAAACGTTTGTGGGTGTATATGCTGCTGGTTCAACAATATTTTTATAAAATAAATGCTATTTGATTTGATGATAGTGATAAATAAATATTTGATATTTTTAATATATAACTAGTTTTATTATAATGTCTTCAAATAAAAAAGAAAGTCTCACTATATATATTGTCTACAGGAAGTACATTACAGTTCATACATTTACACTAAAAAAGAAAACTGCTTACAAATAAATAAGTTTTGTTTACTTACAAATAAATAAAATTTATTGCAAATCAATAAACTTTGGTTACAAATAAATACACTTCTCTTAATATATAGTTAGCAAGTCAACATTTTTTTGTAATTTTGTTACTGAAAGCATGGCTGTAGGATTTATGATAAATATGGTGCCTTTGGCTACTACCGCCCAGTATTATATTACTCTATGCTACTACCTACTTCAACCATTTACTAACAACAATTATATTTATAGTCAGCGCCATCTCTGAATGGCTGGGTGTAGCACTTCACTTAGTTGTAGACAGCGCTGCCATGCTAGAAAGCATTACGTCTATTTGACAGCAGAGGGAGTTACTAGTTTCAAAAAAGCTTAGACTATATAATACCATAGAGTAATATAATACTGGGCGTCTAACGTATAACAAAAAAGAAAAGGCGTAGGTTATGAACAAATTGCAGTATTATATTGCCTAATGTTAATATTTCTTTGATTCTAGGTTTATGTTCTACAGCTTTAGTCTACTTAAAATACTAAGGTCGCTAACGACCGTTGTAAGATTTTCTCTCTGGAAGAACTCTGGAGGCCTTCATTTTGATACACACGATATAATTTTCTAATATGATACTTATAACAAATATACTGCTGCAGAAAATTAAAAATGAGAAAATATTTCATCTGTGCTGATGTTGCATTGGATTGTATATTCACATTGTATATTCTCTTTACATTCGCGTCAGTAATGTAAATAATTTCCTTATCAGTAAACCGTTTGTGACAGGGTTTCAAAATGAAGTAAATAAACCATCCAGAGTTTCCTCATTGGACCTCGATGTCAACGAGGAAAGGTGGAAAGGTTCATTGAAGGTGCAAATTTTGTACGGAGGGACTTTCCACACATGTTTTTTAAAGTTGTTCAGTTTCCTTAAAGTTACGTTACGTAACCTACATAAAACACTTTATACGTGTACCATGTAGGTACGTAACTTTCTTTCTTGGTACTTAAAAAGTTATCTGTGACTTCCGGTCGTATTCGTAAAATATGTAAGTACCTACTCTGTAAATCATTATTCTGTGTATTTATATTGTAACTTGGAACAATACAACTCTTTGCACAAGTAGATACCTCAAACAAAGGAACATTTTAAAACGTGATTCATTTAGAATTTGGCCTGAAACGAATTGTATGCCTTTACTTCAGTGAGGGAGCGCGCCGCGCCCGGGGCACTCACAAATTGATATTAAAACCTTGCGAGAATCTTCCAAAAAGCGTAATTAAAATTGAAAAATTAATTTATCCAACAAAGTAAGTATCCCACTCGGCCCTAATGTGATGGCTGACGATATTAAAATGATTGCTCTTTGGCAAATATGGCGGGCCGCTGAATTATACAGCGCAACCAAATATTACCCTTGCAAACATTCCTCCCGGGAGAGCGAGCTAGTTCGCGCACTCAAAATTAAAAGCACACAATGAAAATAGCGAGTGCCCCTACTCAGATACCTATGTCGCGAAACTAAGTGTGGGTACTCCAGACTTCTCGCGCTCTCAACACCCGACGCCTGATCGACGCTTTGTTGTCAATGAAAACAGACTCCGCCGCGGCCGAAGTGTTTTTTTGTTTATGAACTCTTCGATGTTGCCACTCGAAAATAAATAGCGGAGGTAACGAGCACCCCTAACAAGCTGAAACAATGGTTTGTCTTTGCTATTGTACTGTTATCGTAGTTGTTGGTTATTGTTTGGCTTAACAAGTATAACCGCTTTTTAACTTCAATAAAATGGGGTTATTGTGATAATTGAAAACTGGTAACATTTGATGCAAAACATCGACTGAAATATAGAAAAATTTCTACAGTTATAAATAAGCACGCACGACACTGCCTGCAGATGTTCCTGAAAATTGTAGAGTCTCGCTAGACTTGAAGTTAAATAAACTGCGAGGAAGTCTACCGTGGGTTTTTGTAACCTACCAACCCAACGGAATAAGACCGTCTTAATAAATCAACAATTGGAATATTTCAGTTCAGTCATTTAATTAAAGGGTGCCTGCCAGGTTGTTCGGGTCCGGAATATTAACCGCAATTCTCGGTCAACATTCACAAAATTGACACGTCAAATATTTGTAACTTCGTCCTGGGACCACGTTAGACGGCAAACAGAATCGTGTCTGGTCGTCCCTTAATTTCCAATGTTTCTACATTCCGCCTCGCTTGTTACTTTATTGAAAGTCGCTCTTAAAACCTTATAGGTGCGGTTGGTTTTAGCGCGAGGAGTCAGAGTCAGGCTAGCCGCTTGTCAAAACAAAATGGCGCTCCGTGTGTTTGAATTGGGCCGTATCAGTCGCTGCGGAGATTCATTTTGTCGCGTTGCTTAAGATCGTGGAGTCTACATATTGTCTCTGCACACACGATGAGTGCTGGCGTGTCGGGCGTAAAGCTGGCTACAAATTTGTTGTTTCAGTACAAATACTATGATATTGTTTGCAGTTAGACTTTGCGTTCGATCGAGGAGGTTGTTTAGCGCGCGGCCAGTCAACACTTGTGAATTGATTACGAGTACTTTGGCCGGCATTGAGACATCAACTATTCACGACCTGCTACAATTTACATGATCCAAAGTGCAGTTTTGTGCAGGTCTCTCACCGATACAGCTTCGTTAAAAACTGTCTGTTCTCATTATAATTCTTAGTCAATCTTCTTTTCAGATTAGTTAACCTCTTTCCAAGCACACTTTTATCTCTTTCAGCTGTGGCCCTGTGGCTGCTGCTGCAAAAAGCATAGGAAAGCTTACATAAACTAACTTCATCATTACTTTCCATGTAACGTACACTACAGGACAGGGAGCTCCCTCCAAAACTCCAGCAAAAACTAGTGGTACTTGGAGAGGATTTACTATAGTCACCACCACGCTTGTAAGTGCTGCGCCTGGCGTCGCTGTTGTTGGTGACCGCAGTAAGTAAGATGGTACCTACAATACAAAAAAAGATGATGCTGCCCATTCTTCGGTTCATAAGCCCTTTGTCGCCTCTTACGACACCTACGGCTAGAGATATTCTTTGTTGGCACCACACGGACCTTGTTTAACTAAGTAGTAGGTACACTTACCTATTCACAACACAACTGTTTGGTTCAAACAAACTAGAAGTAAACCACGAAGCCAATATGTATCTATCAATGTTAGAAAGTAAACTATCAAACACAAATAAGTCTCCCCACTTCCTCAGCTCATTCACAAAATTAAAGACTCGGGTGTTAAGGACTTGTACACAAATTAAGAGGTACTCTGGGAGTCTAGTCGACGTAACGTCATGTTTGAATCAGCCGCTCAATCCCGCGTAAACGCGGTTTAGTAATCTTTTTATTTAATCTCCAAATTTACCTTTGATTAAAAACCACATGTAGTAAACATAAACTTTCAAAAGAGGAGCATACTTTACAAATATTATATTGTAAACTTTACATTGCGATGGTAAATATTAAATAATATGTGTACGGGTAAATAATATTGTCGCTAGCTGGCTGGTGCCTGTACGGTGGTGAGTCTACCTGTCAGTGTTGCCATTATCATAAACCAAACACGTCAATATTTGCCGCACAAACAAGGGCGTAATTTTTAAATAAATTGTGGCATTTCGCGAAATTGCTTCCGCAAATAGGATTTCGGACAAGAGCGAGTGTGTGCATAACTTTTTTCGCTCGTTACGCTCCCCGTGAGCGCTCTCGTTTGTCGCATACGTTTTTGTAAACATTTGCCTATTTTGTGTCAAGCGAAATGAACCTAAAATTATTTTTACTGACTTCTGTCCGCTCATATGTAAGTAATCAGCCAGTTAACTAATCAACATACTTCTAACTACTTTTTCCGTCAATTGCAGAAGCGTCTTTACAGTTAAATCTTCCTTAATTCTGTTGTTTAGACTTCTTGTTTTGTTGACAAAAAGATTGTCTGCAATAGATTTAAACGAATTGTAGCTATAGAAAACTTGCTGGCAATCGGCGGCGGTTACGGATTTCTATAAAATATTTTTACGCAAAGCAGAGATAGATGGCGTTACGAGGCACTAAATGCAATTGGTTATCTAACTGGTGTACCTACCTAGTAAACAAAGTTTATCTTTCCCTCCAGGACCATAAAGTTGAATTTCGATTTCGATAAGTTTCATGCAAGTTTCATGATTGCACGAGACTTAATGAAAATAAGACTGATTGCAGCAGTAAGTACCTACTATACTTATCTAAAAATGTCGAGACGCAAGAAAAATTAAATAGGTATGTTTTAAGTAACTAAGTTAATTAGAAAAGGCTCTTAAAGGAATCTAAATACCTAGGTACCTTTATAAACAATATTAAATAACTAATATCCAGAGTCGAGAAAAAACTTACCCGTTCAAATGCAAAAACAGCGAAATCCACGCTTTAACAAAACGGAATGCAATGCATGTAATGCGATCATCTGTACATAAGGCGGCCATCTTGTCTCAAATTTCCCGCCGAGCGCTGACGCGGGAAGAAAGATAATCTCCTCATTCATTGGCCAAACGTGGACTGAAGCAAGGGCGGCGGCAACGGCAGGCGGAGTGGTATCCGGTTTCACTGGGGTAATTTACAGACTGCAGTGTTATCTAACCTCTGCGAAAATTGGACTATGTTAGATACGAGTTGGTGGAGTTTTACCTAATACATCTACTTACACTAAAGTTTGTGAGTGTGTTTGTAGGAAGCCTAGAACTAATGAACCGATTTTGAGAATTCTTTCACCAGTAGAAAGATAGGTACATAAGTAATTTCTGAGTGACAGTATTAAATACGGATACGGGTGCGTGCGAAGCCGCAGGGCATAACGCTAGTTTATTATGTCTTCGGACAGTATAAAAGTCTTGCTGTCTTTTTAGGGTTCCGCAGCCAAATGGCAAAAAACGTAGCCCTTATAGATTCGTTATGTCTGTCTGTCTGTCTGTCCGTCCGTATGTCACAGTTTTCCGAAACTATAAGAGCTATACTGTTGAAACTTGGTAAGTAGATGTATTTTGTGAACCGCATTAAGATTTTCACACAAAAATAGAAAAAAAAAACAATAAATTTTAGGGTTCCCCATACTTAGAACTGGAACTCAAAAATTTAAATTCACGTGTGGGGTGTCTATGGATAGGTCTTCAAAATGATATTGAGGTTTCTAATATCATTTTTTTTCTAAACTGAATAGTTTGCGTAAGAGACACTTCCAAAGTGGTAAAATGTGTTCCCCCCCCCACCCCCCCTTGTAACTTCTAAAATAAGAGAATGATGTGTGTGAAGTGATTTATTAGTTTTAATTTGAGTCTGCTAGATAGAATCGACACCTTTGTCTTCTTGAGCTTGACCAAGAGAACTGACTACGTATCATCTAGTAGCTACATACTTACGTAGCTTTCTACAGTATATACCTACTTAAGCATTTTCTTGATTTATCACATCTTTCAGGGTCTTTACTTACCTATACCTTTTTTGGTATTGGTACCCTACATGTTTCTACTATTATAAAATTGATTTTGTGTGTAGGTAGACGTACATTAAAGATATGTATAAAATAATCATCACGTTGTGCCATTTTGATGCCCCTAGGCTGGATACCTATAATAGATTTTTGCAATTAATGTCTGTTTGTGTATTTATTTGTTCGAGTATCACTCAAAAACTACTGAACCGATTTGAATGAAACTTTTTCGCTTGGTAGCTAAAAGTTTAACTTAAACACTGGTACTTTTTTTACATGCGCGCGAAGTCGCGGGCAAAAGCTAGTTGTATGATAAAATACAAGCTATAGGTACCTACTAGTGCGGTCAGTTAGCTGTTTCACGTAGACACGCCTTACAACCACCAAATGTTTTCCAGTGTATTCAAACTTTCACTATTAGTAGACAACAATCAAATTTTGACGACGTAAATAGTACAATCTCTAATGTAGTTGAGTGGTTCACCGTAAATAATCTTTTACTTAACGAAAAGAAAACTAAGTGTGTTAAATTTGTTTTGCCTAATGTAAAGCCAACTGCTACAAGCCTATTAGTGAAAAACGATAAATTGAGTCTTGTGGAATCAGCTGTGTTCCTAGGTATTACCTTAGACAACAAATTACAATGGGGACCGCATATTAATAAATTGTCGAACAGACTTAGTTCTGCAGCATACGCAGTGAAAAGAATAAGAGCTCTGACGGATGTAGACACCGCGAGGTTAGTCTACTTCAGTTATTTCCATAGTCTCATGTCATATGGCCTTTTGTTATGGGGTCATGCTGCGGATGCAAACAGCATTTTTTTACTACAAAAGCGAGCTGTTCGTGCAATTTATAAAATGAAGCCTAGAGAATCTCTTCGAAATAAATTTAAAGAAATCAACATTTTGACTTTTGTGTCGCAATACATTTATGAGAATTTAATATATGCTAAACGGAATATACATATTTTTGATAAAAATTGTGACAGGCACAGTGTCAACATAAGAAACAAGAATCAACTTGCTTCTCATGTCAGCCGTATTCACAAAATTAGTAAAACATATAAAGGTCAATGTATACGCTTCTATAATAAGGTACCCACTGATATTGAAAGTTTACCGTTAGATAAATTCAAAACTGTAATCAAGCAGAAATTATGTAAGAAGGGTTATTATAAAATATCAGATTATCTAGAAGAGAAAAATCCATGGGATTAGACTACGGTTCTAACAGGCTAATTCAAAATGAAAACTGACCTATGTATGTTGTATATCAACCTTGTACATTCAAACATATTTAAAAGAGCGCGTGGGTTTTTATTGTCGCTTCTTTTTTTTCCCACAATGGCGCCACATTGTTTGTGAAGCGATGTAGTTTAGCTGACGTCATTAAGAGATTTTAATATCCAACAATGAATAAACGATTTTGATTTGATTTGATTTGATTAGTAATCATAACCGTTTAGAAGGATTTTTCATACTACGCAAACTTTTCTCTAAATTTGACACCGCAGTATAGTCCGGTCCCTTATACTCTTATATCGCAAAATTTCACCAATTTTTTCCAGGTACTAGTTAGGTACGGTCAACCGCTTGTCGGTAGAAACTTTTTCAACTCTATTACCACGCCATAAGGTCCAAAAGTGTTTCTACCGATGTGCGGCCGTGTGTACATAGCTCTCAATTTTTGATAGAAGCCAATTCTTGAATTTTCTATGGATATTTTTTGAAATTCAAGAATTGGCTCCTATCAAAAATTGAGAGCTATGTACCTAACTAGTAGTACTGGAAAAAATTTGGTGCAATTTGGTGAATTTGGCGATATAAGACTATAAGGGACCGGACTATACTGCGGTGTCAAATTTAGAGAAAAGTTTGCGTATGACAAAATCCTTCTAAACGGTTATGATTCCTCCATTAGTGAAAGTTTGAATACACCTCCGATTATAGCTTGACTATGGAGTGTGACAGGGGCCTTACCGGCAGATGCTAGCGCGGTATTTACTTAGGATGCGCTGCTTTATCGGTGCACGATTCACGAGGGTGATGGGGACAGAGCTGAGACCCGCACAGAGCCCCGATACGAACTGTAATTGAATTGTAGCTATATAATATATAACAATACATATACAAATAGGGCAGACCTAACATCTTGAAGGATGTGATTCTGCCTATGAAACTAAACAACTTTTACTTTTTCAAAGAAAATACGAAATATAACATTTAGTTATCGTTTTTATAATTTTGACATGTATTATTATAATTTTAAGTTTGACATTTATTTTGTATACAAGTTTGACATTTATCCTACTGACGATCACCCTATCCTCTGACATATTATATTTTAATGTAATAATTAATGTAATCATGAAATTGATAGAGTGAAATAAATAAATCTAAATCTAACACTTAACCTGTCATACCAAAATTTCGTCACAAGTTGATGCTGTTTCTGCAGGAAGTAGATAACTTTTTATGTATATTGACCTAGGTAGGTATGTTCTTTGACAATTGTTGTTTAGTTGTTGTTGGCAGACCAACATCTTTCAGGATCATTAGGTAAGTATACTTAGATACTTTTTGTTGTAAAACGTAGTTGCAGTAGGTATAAGATCCGTAGTAATGTAAAGATGTAGAGTTTTAGTTTAAGTAACGTATTGGCATACTTAAGAATAAAATGTGGAGTTTTAGTTCTAGCTATATAAGTCTACATGTGTGATGACGAGATAGAAGAATATTGAAAATATTTTTTTTTTTGTGCAGACTTAAGGGTAGTTTTCCACCAGTGCTGAGGTGGGGAAATTCCAACCTATAGGATTGCACCATTTTCCGAGCGCTGTGTTCCAAAATGTACAAACGCTGCTGAAAGCGTATACAGTACTGACGGACGGTCCAAATTGATTTTGCACGCTCACAAAGCTATCACTGCTTTAGTAGCTCTAATCAATTTGGAACGGATTTAAGCGCGCTCACGTGTTCATCTGTCAAAAAGTCAAGTTTTGGTTTTATTTTCTTTATCAAAGCCTGAGCTAATCCCTCAAAAATGGGCTCCAAATCCACTCTCATTTCCATTGAGTCAAATCAAAAACCTGAGAAACGTCAGCTGGCTGCAAATGTGTGGGATTTTATATGTGTCAAACGATGACGTCATCAATGACGTAAGGCGGTGAACGAGCGAGTGCTTTAGAGCACGCTTTTGGTCAATTTGGACCGACTTAAGCGCGCTCACAGTGCTCTAAAGCAGTCTGTTAGCGCAAAATGGAACGCACAGTAGCTTGTCAAATAGAGCACTCCTATTGGTTGGAGTTTTCCAGCTCACAGCTTAGCTCCCTCGGACAGCATTGGTGGAAAATCACCCTTAAAGCCAAGACTCTACGTTATACGGCGTAGGTATAATTATACAGCGTGAATTTTCATTTGTTTTAAACCCGAAGCCCAGTGATTCTCCTCATGAAAACAAGCAACTTTCCCGAAGAAAAAAACTTTTTACTCGAAAAAATTCTTTCGTCTCCCCATAGTAAAGTGGTCACGTGATCGACTCATTTTGTATGGCAAGTTGAAATTTTTTTTTCGGGAATAAAGTTTTTTCTTCGGTGAAGTTGCTTGTTTTCATGAGTAGAATCACTGGGCTCCAGATTTAAAACGAATAAAATTCACGCTGTATAATTGGTACCCTACACTTAACTGTTCAATGTCATTACAGTAGTACACACGGCCGCACATCGGTAGAAACACTTTTGGACCTTATGGCGTGGTAATAGAGTCGAAAAAGTTTCTACCGACAAGCGGTTGACCGTACCTACACACGGCCGCAAATATCGGTAGAAACACTTTGACCTTGAGCTCTGGTTTCAGGCGTTTGTAGCGTAGCGCTAGTCCAGCTTATACTGGTTTTTTTTCTACGTGCTCACATTATATTACCTACTCTATGTCACTACTTACCATCGTCATTCAACCATCAGTCATCACACATACGATGATATTAAATTCGTGTCAAAAACACAGAATAGATAACAGTAAAAAGCAAAAGTTGGCTTCCAATTCCGAAGCTTTAAGAATCGGACAACATCTAAGCATTCAATTTATTTACTGTGCTCCCCTGTTTGTATAGCTAAAGATGTACTCGTACCTACTCGTAAGTTCCGTACATCTGGGCCCTTCATCCATTACTTAGTTTGGAGTCCAATCTACAATTTATGTAAAACGCAGCCGAAGTTCAAACATCCTCGCCGGCTGGTACTTAGGAACTTGCTCTAAGTAGATTAACTATGCGCTACACAGCTGTAGGTACCTATTGTGTGGTACTATAATTTTATTAAGGAAGACAAAGCAGTATTAGACGGAAATTTTAGGTATGTATGTGTATCCTTCGGAGAAAAGTATTTATAGAGATACTTACGGAGTGATATTATTTCACAGAGTTTATTACTAGGACTTGCTTTTGGTGGCACATTACTTACCTACTATTGAAAGCCTGAATTTTAAGACCAGAATTTGTGTTATTGGTGTACCTACGTACCTACCAAGTAGAGAACCCAAGGGAGAAATATTTAGTTAAGTAGGTACCTATAATAAGTTTTATGTATGAGGCGATTTACCGATAGTGGAAGGGATAATAGAGGGAAAAGGGGAAGCCGACCCAGAATAGAGTATGAAAGAAAAATGCGGCGGTGGCCTGAGAGAGGACAGAGAGAGATGGTGCGGTTATACAGACCGGAGCTTGGCTCTTGCTAAAATATGAAAGGAAAAATAAGGATGTTGCTTACGGCGAGCTGAAGAACCTTAAGAAGACAAAGAGATTGAGACAGTACTACCTACCATGAATTAAGTTTTTGTCTTACGTATTTTAGGGTAGATCTACATAACAATACCCGCCCACACTAGGTACAAGTATACATAGGTACGAAGAAAGCCTCTACTCGTAAATTCACTGGCGTCCGGCTAATTCCCGGCCGTTCCCACCGCCGGCCGTAAATCAGCCGGTGCGCAAACACACGGAAAGTGCGCAAACAACATAAAACACGGAACGATTGCAATTAAAAACGCATCGCGGTCACGTGGTCGCGTGCTGCCCGCGCCCGCCGCCATCTTGTCCAGCTTTCGGGTGACTAATGGCGCTCATAACTAATGCTGGATAATCGCTAATTTATATAGCTGTTGGAAAAGTTTTAAAGCATGTTTCATTTCAGCGCAATAAAGAGAAGGTGCCATGGTTTGTCGTTAGTTTATGTGTTAAGTGAGCTTTGTGCTTGCCCACTATTTTGTTGTCTCGGTCTATGCCTTTCCTAACCCGACGGGAAAGAGGCACTATGCTGTGTTTTGTGTGTATTGTTTTCTTGTCCCTCTTGAAACTTTTGAGCTTACGGTTAAAGGGTAGTTAAAGTAAGGCATTTTTATGAGAGGTGAAGGTAACAAAATATAACTATTAATTGCTGTTCGTTCGGTCATCAGTCGTTTCGGTCGTCGGTCGTACAGTAGCAGGCGAGGGCACATTTTATCGAATGTACTCCATCTGTGTTTACTCTAAACGCTCCACTCGTGCATAGCCCGACTGAACTAGTGCTGTTTTGTGCCATTGATTTATTCTACTTCACTTTGATCATATCAATACTCATTCTGTTCTTTAGATCAACTATAAAATTCATGTCATAAAAAAAAATCTTTATTTCTTAAAGAGTTGCACATTTTAACACTTCTCCTGTCATTGTTGAAAATTAACAAACGAGTTAAAACTTTTGTTGTTGAAAATTAACTAACTAGTGTTAGGGTTCCGTACCCGAAAAAAAAACGGAACCCTATTAATACGCCTCCGATGTCTGTCTGTCTGTCAGCGGGCTGTGGGTATCTCATGAACCGTATTAGGTACCTAGACAGTTAAAATGTCCACAGATTAGTTGCCGCTACAACAAAAAATAAGAATATAAAAATAAAATAGTTAATTAACCCCTCAATTAACAATTTTATTTTAATATTCTTATTTTTAAATAAAATAGTTAATTAAGGGGGCATTCATAATAAAATCGAGTTCATAGGCGATTTTTGCTCGATTTTTGTTTTAGCTCTATCGTAAAAACGGGAACACTTACAAGCGTTAAAATAATATATGGCTATAGTACATAGGTTACAGAATAACAACAAGTAATATTTCGAGTCCGACCCGCACTTGGCCGACTTTTTATTTTCGTTTGTTCCAACGCATGCCAACACATTTTGCAGCTGAATGTCAAAAGCAATCGGCTAAAGCTGTCAGAAAAAACAAGTTTGTATAACAATGTTATGCTCTGGTTTTAGTGTCGAAGCTGCAAAAAAGAATGGTAAGTGTTGGAATAAACGAAAACAAATGATTTAGACTATTTACTTATAAGGCTTATAAATTGAATTTTCGCGGTGTACCTACTTAACTTTAGTCTCGTAGAATTACTAGAAAAATGCATTTGGATTATAATTTAAAAAGATTACCTATATAAAAACATAAAAATCTCCAGAGTTTAATTAAAGTAAATCAAAATATTGGCATGAATATTTTTAACTTATTTATTGAGTTGCGGTTTTTTCCCACTCCGTCACAGCATTGCCTTTCCCAAATCGTTTAACCGCTTACAGCAATAAACTAAACCCCTGCTATTCAATCGCAAATCTCCAATTCAAAAGTCGGATTCCCCAAATCGCAAATCACCATAAAAAAGCACATATTTATACCCTCGAGTTGTAATAAGGTATTTTTTATTTATGGGCCGGGGTGGCCCGGAGCGCTAATATCTGGTAAGAAGGGATCAGCCAAGGGTGCCCTTTAGCGCCCTAGGGTAGCGGGTAGCGGCATGCACCCGGTTTTCATTTGACGTTTATTAAGTGACGGTTTTATTTGAAAAGTCTTCATTGTCGGTTTGTTTGTTGTTTTGTCTTAAGGCACATACTAGTGCATGTACTTACGTTGTGATATAATTATAACATAGGTGAATGCACTCATACACTGGTGGATGTCCTCTTAATTAGTTAATTTTGACCATGACAATGTTGCAATGCAATGTACTTAATAATAATTTAAATTTGATAATTTTATTTGTGAAATATGGGTTGAATACCGCCTGAAACAAAAGATATTTATTATTATTTATTTGTTATAGGTGATCAGAAGCAATTAAAACGAATACCGGCTCACCTGAATTACCTATACCTAGGTTTTTGTATACCGTTCATAAACAAGTCTTTAACTTTTAATTTCGTCATAACATCCCATGAAACGTCCACTACAGAACAGGGAGCTCTCTCCAAAACTCCAGCAAAACGCGTGGTATTTAAGAGGGGATTTACCATAGTCACCACTCGCCTCTTACGACACTCATGGGTAGAAAAGGGTTGGTACTATTCTTTGCCGGCACCACACAGACGACGACTTTACACGGGACTTTTAATTTACCCAAATTCTAACCCAGTACTTACTCATCTGGAACAGATATCTACAAAGGGATGTTATTTTGATCGCCATTGTGTACCTATTCTATCATGCCTGTTACGTTTTATTGGGCATAATAAAGAATATATGAACTTATATATTCTTTATTATGCCCTACTAACTAGTAGGTACGCCATATATCTACGAGGTAGAGACGAAAAGAAAGAAAATTTTTAGAAAACAAGCATATCTACCTGTCAGCAAGCAATCAGTGTCTCTATTAATATTTTTTATTGCGCAAATTATAGTTTCCCTTTTCCTTCTTTTATTGAGGAAAATGCTATTATTAAGATAAATGACTAAGCAAAGGAACGCTTGTTTTTCTTCTATATTTAGCGTAGGTAATGCTCCGTCAAAGTAGTTAAGTGGGTGTTTAGTAATCACTCAGTTTATCTAAACGCAAATATGTAAGTAAATATAATAAAGTAACTCACAGTGCAACGACTCTTTGTCCTCTATGTGCGCTATGTATGCGGTTAATATTTGCAATAAAAAAAAAACTTGCAGAAACTAAGTACCTTGGTAGCTTAATAGTTATTCAACTTAACCTTACCAGTACAACTTAGCTATAACTATCCTTAGCGCATAAAAAGAAAGGAATTCTGTAATTCCGTCCGCAAACTACGAAAAAATAAGCCCAAAAGTCATTTTAAACAAGAAATTGTCATTTATTATGCATGGCAGCAAAATTGTTACTTGGCGCGAGTGCCTTGAATTGACTCGAGCAAGCGAAGGGTTCTAGGAAAAGAAGACGCGGAATAACTTTACTGCCGAGTGCAGTGCACAATTTTTCACCTCACTACAGCGAGGAAAATGCTTCTAACGTATAGCGCCAGTACGAAGGCCGCTCGTCAGTGGAAACACTTTGACCTTGAACGAGTCTCTGGTTTCGGGGGTTTGTAGCGTAGCGCTATTTCAGCTCTTATCAGCCCCTTAATACTGGTTTCGTTTCCATTTGCTTGCTGACGTACGTACCAAAAACCTTTCCCATGCTAGCGGCCAAAAATTACTTTTGCACGCAGACTTCAACCGATTAAAATTTCAAAAACTTTTTCAGGCTAGCGGCCAAAAATCACATTTGCACGCTGATTTCGTTCGAAAGCAAAGTTTTTCGAGATTAAGAGTTAGGTAAGTAAAATATTGTGATTATTCTTTTTAATCTGAGTAAGTAGATGTTTTTTCAAAATATTATTTATCGACAGTGTAGAAAACAAACTCCTTGGCAAACCAAAGGCTTTTTTATGTTTCTTCAAAGCACGCGTTCTCAGTCACATGAGAACCAAAATGAGAACGTTTTTGTAATAATAAATGTGGGTTTTCTGAGAAATTTGTTGGAAGGTGCGAGGCGTATGGAAATATTTTAAGATAGGTAGAGCGGAGTTTGCTCAGTGAGATAAGCGATGTAGCGGATGCCAGCTTGTTTGCTCAAAGCAGTCTGTTGTTGCTTAGATATACCTACCTATGCCTGTCTATACCGATAGTAAAGTAAGTATAAGAAGGTAGGAATATTAGCACAGAATATTTAATAGTAAACAAGTTTATATTAGGTAGGTACACATTTATTTATACGTGATTCAAAAAACGTGCAATAATTATAACGACCACTAAGGGAGGTGAATCTGCTTAAATCCCTAAGTGAGCTTGTAAGCTTTCCGCGTGGAATTTTTTTAATTTAGGCACAATGGCTGACTTGAAAGTCTCTAAATTTACTTCGAACGCAGGTTAGATGGAGTAAAAACATCTGTAATAAAACAGTGCAACGGGATCTTACCACGAATGGATTTTTGCTAAGCTCCTGATATTTCGGTGCTGTTATGGCTGATTTACACGGGGCAAAATTTTGGCGCCTCTGAGGGACGCAGCTATACGAAAGAAAGAAATAGTCGAATAGATTTCTCTTTCTTTTGCATAGCTGCATCCCTCAGAGGCGTCTTAATTTTGCCGTCGTGTAAATCCCACTTTAAGGACCGCAAAACTATCAAACAAGATGTCCAGGCCACTTGGACAGAGCTGCAAAACTCCAGGCTCAAGTTTCGCCAGCGAGCTATGGAGCCTAACATATTAGGCGTTACAAGGCTTGACCGCTTAAGTAACGTGACCCTTTAAAACACGTTTTACGGACATTGGCACAAAAACACGCACTTTACACTTTAACTAGGCAGGACATGTCGCCCGCTTGTACCCTAATAGATGGGCAAAATTTGCCACCGAGTGGGCCCAGCAGGATGGTCATCGACGGCGCCGCATACGATGGCAAGACGACCATATCGTTTTTCTTGAAAATTGGCCTTTAATAGCTCATTATTATCCGTGTGGTGCCGGCAAAGAATAGTATTAACCCATCTCTTCCCTTGGGTCTCGTAAGAGGCGACTAAGCTAAGGGCTTATGAACCGGAGGATGGGTAGCAGCATCTTTCTGTGTATTGTCCATCTTACATACTACGGTCACTAACAACAGTGGTAACTAGCCTCAACGCTTACAAGTGTGGTGGGTGACTATGGTAAATCCCCTCCAAAATACTACGCTTTTTTGCTGGACTTCTAGAGGGAGCTCCCTGTCCTGCATTGGACGTTTCATTAAATTAAATTAAATTGACGATGCCATCGACACGCAAAGAAGAAGAAGATGGGGTGTTATGAGCTCAAGACAGAAACGAATGGCATGAAAGAGGGGAGGCCTTTGCCCAACAGGGGGACACTACATACATAGGCTAATATAATACTTACTTAGAGGCAGACTTGTAATTATTGCGCTCGTCACGTGCCCGCGCCTACTTTGTGTAGATATTCGGTACAAGTACTGACACAAGTTGGGTCAGCAATGAATTATGTATGGCGATGCGCGAACACACACGAAATGCTACTGAACCATCGTTAATACAAGGTCTTAATAACGGGTATCAATTATAATTTGTTAAATCAGGAGGCTATATCAGGAACTAAAGTAACTGACATAGCCCTGAGAATCGCTAAACTAAAGTGGCAGTGAGCAGGGCACATCGCATGAAGAACCGATGGCCGATGGGGCGTAAGGGTTCTAGAGTGGCGACCACGTACCGGAAGACGAAGTGTTGGCAGGCCCCCACAAGGTGGACCGACGATCTGGTCAAGGTCGCCGGAAGCCGCTGGATGCGAGCAGCGCAGGACCGGTCGTCATGGAGTTCTTTAGGGGAGGCCTATGTCCAGCAGTGGACGTCTTTCGGCTGATATGATGATGATGAAATCAGGAGGCATGTTACAAGCTGTTGGTCCCAGCTATCCTATCCTACTAGCGAAAGTTTGTAAGTACCTATGGATGGATGTTTGTTACTCTTTCACGTAAAAATTATTGAATGGATTTTAATGAAACTTTACAATAATATATTATAAACCTGCGCAGCTGGTACCCGAAGTCGCGGGTCAACATAATGGGAATTCAGTTTAATGGGAATCCAACTTTCGGATGATTCAAAATAATGAAAATTCAACATAATGGGAATTAATGGTCCTGAAGGCTATTAGATATCTATGGAAGAAGGCAGTTTATGAACCAATGGTCTTTGGCAGCTCAAAAACTATGACGACGAAACAAGGTTTGTGACGCCGGTCATCCATCTTATAACCCACACGATGTGATGATGATGACCAACAAATGTTTTATCTAGCCTTCGAAAGAAAGAAATGTAAATTTAAGTACTTAGAAGTCTCATATCTTGTATATTACTTACTTACAAACAAGATACATCCTATGCCTACTATCAAACAAGATATCTGTAAGTATAGTTTTGAAATCAGGTATTCGAAAATATATTTAATTTGATGTTTTTTAAACGGGGGTTTTCAGAGGCGGAAAATCAATCTACCTATCTAATTACATGTCTAGGTAAAATCGTTATCTCTTTTGTTTTGGGTATTTCTTGAAAATAGCGCGTTTCAATAACCCTGCAGTGCCATCTGTTAGTAGCTTTGGTTATAGTTATACTTACTAAGCAAAGCTCGGTCGCCCAGGTACTGTAAACTTAGCTGAAAAAGTATCAGTATCGACCATCACAACTCACGCCCAAACCCCTATTATTGTAAAAGATTCGTACCCACTTAAGTCTACACGCATTGTCCCATAACCTAACGACAAAAAAGAGTTCTCTATCGAGTATATTCAAAAAGTTACGTAAAGTTGGTTGATCGGCCGCACCGCCCAGACAAGCCTTGAGTCAACACAGCAAGAATTAGTCCAAATTATGTGCTCCCCGCGCCCCTTGCCGAATCAATATTTGTTGTCCGCACTCTTCTGCCTTGCTACGACACGCATAACACACATTTGCACCCTTAAACCTTGCAAAATCTTCCTAAATTCAACCCTCTGAAGTCCAAATTTCCTCACCATGTTTGCAGGCGCTTCAGCTCGTATCTAAAGGGGTATTCAGTATTGCCATCTCTATCGACGCAATGTCATCTCGCTCTATTTCCACAGGATGCTGCGAGTGAAGCATCGGATGTTGTTTTTGGGAACATGGATACGTGGGGCATAGGAAATTCACACAAGTTATTTTGAATGAACGAATGAATGAATAACACTTTATTGCAGACTAATAAAGTAACATTTACACATAACCAGTTATAGAATGTGGGCAAAAGGCGGTCTTATCACTAAGAGTGATCTCTTCCAGACAACCTTTTGACGAAATCAACATTTACAGAATTCTGCAGTGTAGTGCACTCATATAAACTACATAAATGAAAAACAAAAAAAGACATTGTATTTACATAAAATACTCAAAATAAATATCAAATACATAAATATACATACATATATAATATACTTACATAAAAATAAATTATATATACTTACATAAATATAATTATATAGCAATAACAATTATTGTTGCAAACTCATAACTAAAGCAAGGAAATGTTGTCGCAATTAGCTTTGCTTTGTTACGTAGCTTTTTTCAGTAACTTGTCTGGAATAAGGTACCTACATAAATAGATTCAGATTGAGCTTATCGTTCCAATCAGGATAATTATGTTAATTTTAGTATGATTATAAACCGTTTAACTTCGCTTAATCGAAGGTATCGAATATTCTAAGAATGTTGTTATAAAGAAATAATTACCTAGGTACCTCAAAGAATTGAAAGCCTGAGTTTAAAAACTATTCTAGTAAAGTACCATTCCCACGTAAGCTACACGTCAATTAATATAAAAACTCGCGTCTCGACTCTTGTTGAATATTCATAAAGAGCTGTTAATTGCACAAGTCTGCAAATAAGAGGAGAGAGCGACTCCACGGTTCCTGGTAAGGTCCCCCCCTTCCTTCCCCCCAGTTGGACCTCCTCCCCCCCTCGCGTAGCAAAAGGCCAACCCTGCACGCACACAGTCGTAAAACCACGCACACTAGTTTCAGAAGCGCGCGCAGTCGGGAAAACTACGCTTTTACGTACGTATTGTGTGCAAGAACGTCGGAAGGTAAATGGGAAATTTTTACATGCTGCAACCAAGAAAATTCGAAAACGCTGGAAGGTTTAGCTTCCTTAAATATGTTCGTAGCCGACAGCAGATAGTAGCAGCAGACGAGACGTGTCGTTGCGACACTACTGGTGGCTATGTATTTCTATGAAATAACTTCCGTAGCTAGTTCGGAATTATGACTGCAGCGACATGACGCCACGATGTTTCGCTGAGACACAACGCGGCGAAACGACATTTGTCGTCTGCTACTGCTGTCTGCAGTCGACTGCGAACCTATAATACTTGATTAACTTCTATATGTAAAACATTGATGACCTACCGGCGACTCTACATCCATCCGTCTTCGCTTTAATTTATAGTTGAAGAAAGTATTAGTTTTTGTATTTATTAGCCATTTTCACGTAAGTCTTTCATGTTGTTCTTATACTGAACTAATCCTCAAAATTTAATTCAGGCAGGAGTTGAACCTGCAACTTCTCCATATACATGTGAAACTAAAATTACTGCCATCATGAACAGGAATAAAAAAAGAAACATTTTATCTCAATGTTCTCGGTATACTGTGCAGAAAACGCGTGTTGGTTGTGTGCGCATCTATTTACGCGGCGAGTAAATATGTACCCGCGCCGTTTGTGGAGGCACATTAATAATTCAATTCGCCGGCTCAGGTAGCGTTTAAACGATTTTTAACTCGACGTCAAACCGATTAATAGGGGAGGGCTGGCAACTCTGATAGAGTGCCGAACAGCTAAGATTTGCTACAACTTTTTGTTTTGTTTTTCTTGAGAGCTTTATGCTTTAAAAGGTTCTATATATCTGCTATATTTTTTTTTTGCAAAAGGGAATGTAGAGTTGAATATACTTTTTCACTTCTCATGCTCTGAAAGTGCTTCTTTGTGCAGGATATAGGCTGCACAAAATCGAATTTTGTGCACTAGGGCAAAAAAGTAATAGCGGTGGTGTACGCCCTGCGCGCGGGCCTGCTGCGCGCCGCGCGCGCGTCAACATATTCTTCACTAAAGAAGGGGGGTGATCGTGGTAATTTCAACGACATTTCCAAAACAAAAACGTTTGCCTCAAAAGTCATGTTAAGTCTTAACTAAAGTGTTTTAGGCAAACGTTTTTGTTTTGGTAATATCGTTGAAATTACCACGATCACCCCCCAGAACACCTCATTCTTCAGTTACATTTAGAGAGTACTTTTACGTTTTATTTCCTCGCAATCAAAGTGAAAAGCAGAGTTAATAACTCGTCCACAAAACCATTTTATCCTCGTAATTACTATCAGCCCTCGCCTTCGGCCCGGGCTGATAAAAGTCTCGGAAAAATGGTTCGTTTTGTGCACGTTGTAAATAAAATAACATACACACTAAGCTTCTTTTTTTATTGCTTTACCACTTTCTTTGTCAGCAAATCAGAAAATTTCATTTAATATAAATCCTAATTTGTGTTCTTCACTATTCAAACCATTTAAGCCCAGAAGAGCGCTGATTAACCTAAGGGTTGATTGCGGGGTCACACCGCTCGGACACAAACAGTGCGATTTCTTTGTCAAACACCAATATTTGGTCCCGGACATCACACCGCCGGCCGCCGCCGCCGTCGTCGCCCGGGAAGCGAGAACGGACTTGTGTCGTCCTGCTTTTTTTGGTATTCATACAAATTGGTTTACTTTTAGTTCACTTCGGTTCTTTTGTATTGTATGCTCCAAAGTAGTGGAAACACGTAGCTATTGGTGATGAAACTTTTGTTTGTATAAATAATGTTTTAATGATGAAGTGTTTTAGGGTTCGTTCCGTACCAAAACCCAGTAAAAACGAAACCCTTATGGTGCGAATTCGTTTGTCTGTCTGTCTGTCTGTCACACGTGTATATCTCAGCAACCCCTCATGCTATCGACTTAAAATTTGGAATAATTTTAAAATATGATTGACCTCCCGTCCACTAGCGCCCCCATCAGTTAAAAAAATATTACTCTCTAAATTCAAAACTTATCGTAAATCTGGAAAGACAGATCGAAGTAAAGGTATCCTAGTTTTTCAGAACCTATCAAGTCTGAAAAATTTAATACACCGTAGTTACAGATACAAAAAGTGCGAAAAACGGCCACTTTTAGCAGTTATACAGTGAACTTTATTTTACAGAGTTAATAGTTTCTAAATAAACAATGTACCTTTACTTCAATCTGTCTTTCCGGATTTTTGATAAGTTTCTTATTTAGCAAGTAATATTTTTTTAACTGATGAGTGCGCAAGTGGACCGGAGGTAGCCCCTTAATTGCGAACGAAAGAATAAAAAAAATATATTACGATAATTGTAAAGGGGGCCCAAGTAGAGTCGCAATTACTTTTAAATTGTCGTTAGGTATCATATGAAAGGGCTTTACTTGTACATAAATTCCAAAACGGTTTTTTTTTATTTTTTTACAAATTTTTGTTTTCAAATTATGATGAAAAATGAGGGAAAAACCTCTTATCTGCGAAGTTTGCGGAAGGAAAAATTCCAATTGATTACAGTCGATAGAGGTTTCTGTAAATATTACACGAAAAATAAAACGATCTTTCTAAGTTGCACAGTTTTTTAGAAAACTGCAAAATAAATTTACAAACAAATTTTGTTTTGCGGTTCTAAAAATGGACTCTATTTCTTCCAAAAATACTATAGGTAACGCTCGGCGTGCGAGTCCAATTTGCACTTGACCGGTTTTTTTGTCAGTTTCCAACTGTCCACTTAAGGTGGTTGAAGAGCAGAAGTGCTGCCACTTTGAGAAATAAATTTATTGCGTCATAAATACAAAACATTTAATAAGGATTGTTTGATTGGCGGCAATTCGGGGTAGTTCTATATTTTATTATCCATCACATCACACCTTAGCTTATCGTGAATAGCTTTGTATTGTAAAACTGCCAAAAACGGCCACTTTTAGCACTTTACCAATACAAAGCTATAAATGTTAAGCTAAGCTATGATGTCATGGGTTATAACATATATAACTACCATATATTGCCGCCAAACGAACAATACTACTGAAAAGTTTTGTATTTGCGACGCAATAAATTTATTTCTAAAAGTAAGGTGCTGCCACCCAGCAACCGCCTTAACGAATAGATCTATGTAATTCCAAAAACCGCCCCGGCTTTGCACGGGAAGCTAGAGTTCATAAAAAGATCCCATAGATAAAAGCACTCAGTATTTCCCAATTTTTAAACGTGTTTCTTTTTAGTTTTAGATCTATCGTAAAAGAAAATTATAAAAACTGGTCAAGTGCGAGTTGGACTAGCGCAAATTTAATACACTTCTCAGCTGTTGGCTCACACTTAGCCCGTTTTTTAGTCTGTAGGAATTTCATATTAACCTTCTTCCCTAATATTCATTTTTCAAAAACACTGAAACACATGTTTATTTCTTTCTTTTATTGGGCTAAATCCTAATCTTTAGTAGGATTTTCATACGAACTCTCATCCCTCATTTCACCCCCTTGGGTGATGATATCTCAAAATTGTTGAAACACATGTTTCTTTGTTTCTTATTATTAGCTAAAGTACCGCAATTCAAAACTGTAGGATTTTCATACAAACTTTCATCCCTTATTTCACCCCATGTGTGAGGATACGAGTATCTCAAAATTTCTGAAACACTTTTTCTTATTAGCCTTAATCCAAATTTTTAAGTACCTCATCACAAATCTGTAGGATTTCTATATAGGGTGACTTTTAATTAGTTCTTGATAGAAAAAGGTATGAATACATTCATACCTTTTTCTATCAAGATACTGAACAACTTTCCCCAAGGAACATAGGTCAAAATACGTAAATCAAGTTTTGACCTCCCAGAGAAACTGCATCAGCTGATAGCGCATTTTGTATGGGAGGTCAAATTTGGTTTTTCGTATTTCGACCTATGTTTCTTGGGAAAAGTTGTTCAGTATAATGAGTATATATATGCATATCTTTTGCTATCAAGAACTAATTAAAAGTTACCCTATAGAAACTTTCATCCCTCATTTCATCGCGTTAGGTTTTAGGGTAATCACCTTTAAGGGGCTGATAAGAGCTGAATTACCTCCCTTTCTAACAAAGGGCAGAATGCGCGTGCTAGAACGGAGCGGATTCGCGCTGTTTTACGTTCTTCGCTAATTTTTGCATTTTTCAAAAATCTGTACCCATTATATTAATTATCAAATAGCTATATTATTATGCATAATGTATTGAATAATGTGTAAAAG
Source organism: Athrips mouffetella (assembly GCA_947532105.1). Classification (NCBI taxonomy): domain Eukaryota; kingdom Metazoa; phylum Arthropoda; class Insecta; order Lepidoptera; family Gelechiidae; genus Athrips; species Athrips mouffetella. Next base: position 9,693,773 of record OX383973.1, read on the forward strand.
TTTTGGCATCATAGATTAATGGGTACCTACTTAAGAAAAACGGTTTAAAAGCAAAGGTAATTTTGGATTTTTACTTTCGAGCGGAGCGAGAAAGGTATAGTATTCGTGAAAAAAAAGTTTTTCTAATTTTCTCAAAAATGTGTTCTATACCACTTATACATCATAAAAAACCAGTCTCCCAAAAATGTCCATCCGTCGGTCGGTCGGTCGGTCCGTCGGTCGGTCTGTCCGTCACGCTTTGGCCTAGCGGCTAAAGGAATGGTCCGATTGACACCATATTTTGAATTTAGGAGTTTTATGCAAATCCATCGAAGGGTTCTAAGTGGTTTCTTGCTGGCTCTCATTTTGAGGGTAGCTGTCATACAACGAAAATAAAAAATTGAAATTTTCTCAAAAACGGCTCATAGAATCTTGATGAAACTTTGCATGACCAAGCATCTTCATGTAAGATATCTTACGCCAGTATCAATTGCTCTCCGCCTGGGCTGCGATGTGTGTGAAATTCATCAATGCATCTGTGGCTCCACGGTGGAGAGAAATGGGCACCACGCTTTGAGTTGTTGTCGTTGTTCTGGGAGGTTCCCACGGCACAGCGCCCTAAATGATACTATCCGCAGAGCTCTTGTCTCGGCAAATATCCCCTGCGTACTGGAGCCCCCGGGTCTAAGTAGATCTGATGGAAAGAGACCTGACGGTATGACTATGGTTCCATGGGAAAAGGGAAGGTGCTTACTGTGGGACGCCACGTGCGTCAGCACCTTTGCCGCCTCGCACCTTAGTCGTACCGTCAGAGAAGCTGGAGCTGCTGCTGAGTACGCGGCGGTGAGGAAGCGGGACAAGTACTCTGCATTGGAGAGCAATTATGTTTTTGTCCCATTTGCAGTCGAAACTGCAGGCTGTTGGGGCAGTGAGGCGAAACGTTTTGTCGCCGAGGTAGGCCGGCGCCTTAGAAGTAAAGGGTGTGACCCTCGCTCCGGATCATACCTGGTGCAAAGGTTGTCCATTGCCATACAACGAGGCAATGCTGCCAGCATCATGGGCTCCTTTGCACCAGGGATGATGAGAGGAGGTTTATTTGAATAGGTTGTTGTTTTTATTTGTTTGTTTGTTGACGACGTGTAAAACTAAAATGCTTTTATACGAAAAAAAATTATTTTAATGATTGATCTGTGTAATTTCATAAAAGGGGTGTTCCTCTACCACCAAATCGTAAATATGTGATTTACCCAAAACTGGTTCCATTGAGTTTATTAAAATGTTCTATAATATTAATCCTGGATTGGTTGTCTACCTGACTGGATATTCTTTTTGATTTTTTTGAATAAAATTTAGTACACAGGGTGTACCAAAAACTGAAAGGGCTTGCTCAGTAGACTAAACTGAACAATTATCCATAAGGAACATATGTTGGGAAATTATCCATGCAAGTATCCTACGGTAGTATCCATTGATCTGTGAAAATTTATAATATATAAAAGGTGTTACAGTACTACCAAAAGTTAAACATGTGATTTACTCGAAATCGTTTGAGGTTTGTTTGTTTTAATGTTTGACAATTAATGTTTGAACATTTTTTTGGAAAAACGTAAATAAAAGTTTGTATTTCCATACTTTGTGTATGGCATTACAAATTTTAGTTTGCGGTTGATAGTTTTTTCTTTGAGTATTGCGAGAAAGTAAGTGCAGTGCTGCTGTACCATTTATTTTTTATGGCGTACAAATAATATTTAATCGTGTTTCGGAGTCGGCCATATTCTTTGAAAGATGCTTAATTATCACATAATTTTTTTCTCGGACATATATTCATCACTTTTCGTTAAAAACCTGCTCAAGTGAAGCGTATTTAGCTCATGTCAGCCCCTTAAATATGAAAGACTTATAGACCAACATACGGGAAAAAATCACCCCTTTTTCTCCCCCTTGAAGGGTGATTTTTAAGAAATGTTAAAACACGTGTTTCTTTATTTTTTATCAAAAGCTTAATTAATTCAAATTTGTGTGAATCAAGCTCAAGAAACAAAGGACTTTCATACAAACTTTCATCCCTTATTTCACTCCCTTAGGGGATGAATTTTGAAAAATTCTTCCATAATGGGAGGTTTTGAACTTAGAGCAACGCGTCAAACCGCGCGAAAATCGTGTTACTCTATGGTTTTGAAGCGCAAAAAAGCTATGTACAAAATTTCTGATCTGTAGCTTACGGCTCGGCGTTCATGCATCAGTCAGTAAGTGAGGACAAGCTCTTTTATATATATATTTAGATCTTTTAAGATAGATAGTATATTTTAATAAGAAACAATTGTATTCAACTTGTATGTTTACTGCATTCCGTATCAGAAAGAAAATATTTAAATCTAAAATCACCTAGTAATTTCGGCAAAAATATTATTTGAGAAAAACTTGACCGAATTATTTAATTTATGCTTTGAATAATATGCAGTTGTATAAATAAAAGCGACAATATTAATTATACACGTTTGTCAAGAGTGAGTGATTTATTGTAATTATAATTCTCTTTAATATTGTAGATGATGAATTTTATTAAGTTATGTTCCAAATTGTAGATGAGGAAATTACAAAAATCCAGTACTTTTTTTTTTCTTGAAAATGGGCTTACTCTTGACCTCGATCTAGTCTTGAAGACAGAGATGAGGTCGACGATGGAACGAGCTTACTTGAGTTGCTTGCTGAGCAGAGGTGATGCCACTTTGAATTTGTAAAATAAATATTTTAAAAAGTTAATAAATATGACGTCCTGATTACGACATAGCGTTGCTTTTTAGGGTTCCGAACCAAAGCGGTAAAGACGGTTTTGGTGTTTGTTTTCAAAATTTCACTCGGTGACGCGGACTTGGGAAGTTCTTACCTGTCCTAGGAGAGAGGGTTTTCCGCACTAAACGTGTACATACATAGCATTTTTGACATTTTAGAATTTTTGACATGATATATTTTTTTAATGCGGGTTTTATTTAATTATAATTTTTAACAATTATTTTAATTTATACACGCTTTTGATTAGATTTATTTATTTTGATTTTTGTAGGTACTAATATAGGATTAAGATTTTGTACTAACAATAATTATGGATTGTATTATCTGAAATAATGTATTATTATTATTATTTGTTGTTTCTTTTTTTTTCTCCCTTTTTGGGGTAATTTTTTCCCAGAGGCACGGGTCGCTGACCAAGTGTCACTGGGAGGAAAGGTGAACATTACGTCGGTCTGTCTGTTCAGTTATGTCGGAGTCAGATGTAAGAAACTTGCGTACTATTCGACATGTGTTCAAAATAGTAGCTTTCTGCATGGTGGTATATGTGAGCATAGGCAAACCGAGCAGATTGAGACTATGGTGTAAGTGTTTGGGTACAACACCTGTGGTGGAGAGCACAATGGGAACAATGTAAACTTTTTGTAGGTTCCAGATTCTAATAACTTCTTCCTTCAGATCTGTGTACTTATTAATTTTTTCGGTAATAGATTTTTGAATGTTGTGGGTATTAGGAATGGTTACATCTATCAAAAATGCAGTTTTTGTAATTTTATCTACTAGCGTTATGTCGGGTCTATTGAAATGAATAGTTCGATCTGTAAGGATGGCGCGGTCGTAATACATTTTAGTACCAGTGCTCTCCAGCACAGGTTTTGGTGAGTATTCGTAGTATGGTTTTGGCTTTCCAGTAATGAGTCCATATTTAAAAGCTAATTTTTGATGTATATAATGAACTATTTGGTTATGGCGGTGGGTGTAATCTGTTTGGACAAGAAAAGAGCATGCTCCGGTGATGTGCTGGATGGTTTCAGGTTGTCTATGGCATTTACGGCAGTTATCCGTATCTATTGTTTCCTTGAGTATGTATTTCTTGTAATTTCGTGTGTTTATAACTTGGTCCTGAATTGCTACCATAAATCCTTCTGTCTCTGGGAATAAGTAGCCTTGTTTAAGCCACTTATTTGAAGCTTCTTTATCAATATGCGATTGTTCTAGGTCATGGAAATGTCTTCCGTGCAGCTCTTTCCTCCTCCACGAATCTAGTTTTTCTTTTTCATGTTCTAGTGCTGACTTAAATTCCTTTTCCTTCTGTTTCAGGTTTAACGGTGTGTAGTTATCATCTGAATTAACTGTGGCCAAGTGTATATCGCTCGTAGCCGATTTTGTATAAAAGAAATCGCTTAAGTTCTTAAGCTGATTTCTCCATAGTAGTTTTAGATCTATAAGCCCTCTTCCGCCTAATTCTCTTCTGGTGCTTATTCTTTCTATTGCGGATTTTGGATGTAAGTAATTATGTTTAGTTAAAGTGGTTCTGGTTTTTATCTCAAGGTTGTTAATATCTGTTTGTGACCATTTGATGACACCAAACGAGTATGTCAAAATTGGGATGGCATATGTATTTATGGCTTTTATTAAATTGCCGGAATATAACTGTTTTTTGCATACTTGATTCACTCTTCTGATATACTCTGCAGTAAGGTCATTTTTAATTTTTGTATGCTTTATTGATTTTGACTGTAAGACTCCTAAGTATTTGTATAAGTCGGTACTCTCCATAGCTGCTATATTAATATTATTTGTTAGATTATAGTCCCCTTCTAGAATTTTTCCCTTCTTTATGTGTAGAGTTTTGCATTTATCCAAACCGAAAGACATATTAATATCGTTACTAAACTCTGTTGTTATTTTAAGTAATCCCTCCATGTCATTCTTTGATTTCCCGTACAACTTGATATCATCCATGTACATCAGGTGAGTGAATGAAGTATCATGTGTGAGTTTGTATCCTCTGTTAGTTTTAGAGAGTAGGTGTGAGAGGGGGTTAAGGGCCATACAGAACCACAAAGGGCTCAGTGAATCTCCCTGGAAAATACCATTTCTAATCTGGATTGTGTCGGTTGTAATTTTCGCTGTTTTAGTGGTAAGTGACAGTGTAGTTTTCCAGTTAGCCATGGCATTCTCCAAAAAGCTTATAACTTTTGGATTTATCTTGTAAATCTGTAGAATACGAATCAACCAAGAATGTGGAACACTATCAAACGCTTTTTTGTAATCTATGTAAGTTATGTGAATATTTCTGTTCTGTTTATTAGCGTGTTTGAGAATTGTAGAATCTATTATCAACTGTTCTTTACAACCTCTGTGGTTTTGTCGGCATCCTTTTTGTTCTTCGGCTATCACATTATGGGTTTCTAAATGACGGGCTATTTTGTTTGTAATACAGGAAGTGATTAATTTGTAAATAGTTGGCAAGCATGTTATAGGCCTATATTGTGAGGGGTCAGCTGAATTTTGTGATTTTGGGAGCATGTGGGTTATTCCGGTAGTTAAAAAAGCAGGCAGTGGCATTGCCCCATTAATTATATCTGTGATGAGTTTTGCAAGTATGTCATGTAGTGCAGTAAACTTTTTAAGCCAGAAATTATGTATACCATCAATCCCAGCTGCTTTCCAGTTTTTGAGTTTTCTTGTTACTTCAAATATATCCTCTTTAGTTATTTCTTCAAAGTCCATCTGTTCTATTCTATCCCACTGCTGCTCTTCTTTTTCAATCCACTCGGCCTCATTATTATGACGAGTTTGCCTTCCCCATATTCCTTCCCAATATTCTCTCAAGTTGTTCTCTGAGGGAACTTCAATGTTTTCATTATCTTTATTAGTGTCACTGCTGGACAATGACCTGTAGAAAGCCTTTTCATTCATACTAAACAACTTATTATCTTCTTTTCTTCGCAATGATTTTCTGTATCTAGATAGTCTATGTGATTTTAATGATAGTTTCTGTTTGAGGGTATCTAAATATTCTTCTGGTTTGGTATTATCTTTCTCGTGGCGTGAATGTATTTTTGTGTTTTTAAATATAAATTCTACATAACTTACTACCTTTCTAGACCTGTTACCTTTTATAAATTGAGTTAATCTTCCTATATCAGCTCTCAGTTTCCTGATATCGTTTTCTAATCGTCTTTCCCACGCTGGTTCGCCTGTGTTATTTTTCTTTCTTCTAGTGTCTATAATATTTTCGCAATACACATTGTAGCCGAGTTGCCTGGTTATAACTAATCCACTGCAATAAATAAGAGTATGGATGTCTATCAGTTCAGAGTTTAGAGAGAAGTATTTTGGTAAGACTTCATGGTTAAATGCGTGCAATAGTTCGTGTAATTTTTTGTTTCCCCTAAGGCGCGGAAGCTTGGGGCGAGCTGAAGGATCTGTGCCCGTATGCTGTGTAATAGCCGTTTGCAATTGATCTATTAATTCTTGCAGGGCTTCATTCGTGACTGTGATTTTCTCCGAGGTATCGGCCTGATCTAGTTCAGGTAAAGTTAGGTGAGTAGTGTTGTGTGTATCTATTTGGGGTGTCGGGGGTGTAGGAGTTGTTTCCTCTTGTGATGGTTGAGTGAGTGGTAAAAGTGTGAATACCTGTGATGTTTCACTGTTTGTTTCATTTTGTAATTGCTCGTTTACCGCAGATTTGATATCTTTCAGCACATCATCCGATAGCAGCTTATTTCTCAATATGACTCTCATCTGATCCGCAACACGTTGCTCGGTAGCATTTACGTCAGGATATTGAAGTTTGAACTTTTCATAAAGACGTTTACTGTACATGGTTCTATCTGTTTCCAACTTGGTGATATAGTAGTATGTGCGCATGATAAACAAGTTAACATCATTGCTCCATCTCATGCGCACTCTAGGTTTCCCAGCCTTGGTGGTCGCAGGTTGTGAAGTAAAGGAACCTCCCTGCGAAACATCCTCAGCTGGACTAGGGGTAGGGTTTACTGTGTTAGCTTGAGTAGTCAAATCCGGTGTAGTATTTTCTGTGGGGCCTGCAACAGTATTTGACTGGGCAGACTGCGATATGTCGCCCCCCCCAGAGTACGTGGGGCAGCCCGAGCTGGAAGGCTCAGGGCGGGATTCTCCCTCGCTGTTAGCGCTGGTACCCGCCTGGGGTACTTTACTCCTGGTAAGTACCATTTCCATACCGCGACGTTGCCTTTTCCTTGTTGGCCGCATAAGTTTCAATAGTACGCGTGTCCGCCCCCTACGTGGCTAGATGTTCAGCACGGACGAAAGGTAGGACTTTATATTATTATTGTCCCTCTTTCCTGTCAGTGTAGGCAGAGACCACAGCTCTCCACCAGCCCTTCTACGATCTTTACATACTTCCCTCGCTTCCTCTACTTTCATCAACCCTTTCATACACACTCAACATACTTTAACATGACCTTTATTTAGATCATCCTGAATTTGGTCATGGAAGGTTCGCCTAGGCTTTCCCTTCCAAATTTTCCATTCACTCTCACCTGGTTGGTAGATCTCTTTCGTCAATCTTCGTTCATTCATCCTCTCTACATGACCGACCACACCATCTCAGTATTTTTTTACGCCACACTACAACGTTCTACTATTTCTAATCATCTCACTCTATTTCATACCAATCATATTCCTCAACGCTCTCATTTCTACACAGTGCGAATTCTACTTTCATGCTTCTTTTGCCATACCCAGCTTTCACTGCCGTACATCAGTATTGTACCAAAACGCCTCTATAAACAGCACTCACTAAACTTGTGATTTGAAAAATTTGTTAGGAGTTGTATCACATAAATACTTAGTACATGGGCGACCGAGCTTCGCTCTATAATTAGCTGCCTCAACATTAAAATAGCAAGCTTTGCTACCCGACAACAGATGGCGCTGTAGGTTTTTTGCCCAGAAACCGATTACAAATACTTATATAATATATTTATATACAACGTGTTAACGGAATAAGCGAAACTGAGAAAATAGTTTGTTCAGAATCGAGAGTAGAATCAATTTCAGGGGTTTTTGATAGGGGTCATTTTTATCAAAATGTTTATTATTTAAATTTTTGCCGCTTCTGTTCTAAATATTTCTGTGGATACGCGCGCTGGCATGGCGCGGCGGCTGACGGCCTGTCGTCGTGGCGTGGCGTGCGCGCATTGTGCGGACTAGAACAACGATGAAAATAGAACAATCATGAAACTTTAAAATAACAATATCTAGAAAAAAAATCTTTTTTTAAGATTTTTTTACGGGAATGGATTTATTTTAACAAAAATCAGTTGGGGTGTCTGAGGGTTTCACTTATTCCATTAACACGTTGTATATAATATACAAATATTGCTCGTTTAGGACTTAAATGGAATGCAAATAATCATGGCTTAATTTACCCGGTAACCAACCTCTTAAAAACAGTAGGTATAGTAACAAGATTTTTTTTTATTTTATCAAGACGGTTGTAGTTGTGACCTCACTGATAGTCCGGTCGCTTAACGTCTTATGTCGCCAAGTTCACTAAATTGCACCAAATTTTTTCCAGGTACTAGTTAGGTACATAGCTCTCAATTTTTGATAGGAGCCAATTCTTGAATTTCAAAAAATTTCCATTGAAAATTGTAAAAAAAATGGTGAAATTGTAAGGCGGCGTGTCTACGTGAAATAGCTAATTGACCGCACTATGAATATGACGTATAGTTTGAAATTTCAAATATCAAACAAACAATGAAAATATAGCTATAAAATTATGATCTCATTATGAAGCAAGAAAATTTTGCCAATTTTGCAAATTGACCTAATATTTTGAAGGTGGCAGGGCTTTTGTGCAAGTGCAAAGTACGCCCTACAGCACGTTGGTAGGAACACTTTGAACTTTGTCGCTCGGTAATAGAGTTACAAATGTGTGGCTGTAGGTACTTTGCCTTTTTCTGCTTAATGCACCAGTGTTTGCCCAATGTGTTTCTCAAGTGACATACTATCTTAGTTCTTAGGCGGCGGTTCTCGAGTGGGCAATGCACTTTGCTGTCTTATAAGACAAAATTTCAAATTCTGTTTTAATAAGATAGTGGGTGCTATGGGTGGTGGTGGCACCTTACCATCACCAAGTGCTCGATTGCTCATTTGGTACATACAAAAATATTTATAGATAACTTACTTAAGTAATTTACGAAGATATTAGGTTTCATAAATTAGTATTAATCTCTTAATTATGAACGGTCGTTATAAACTCATTAATTACGAAAGTGACAAGTAGGGTATAAATAGCAGAACTCGAGATGACTTCACCAAGGTAAACATAATATAGCAATAAAATCATAATTTGAATTTACTCGGCGATGTAACCTCAATTTAAAGAAGTAAGGTAGGTACCTAACTTATAATCATAATTTTGGCGAGCCTACTCAAATGCAGACCATACCAAATTTTTATTTCAAAAACACTGTTTTGTTATTTGCAATCAAACCTACTTGTAATATGTAATCAAATATATATTTATTTTAAATAAAACTGGATGATTAATCTTCAAGAGTACTTCCTAAAAATGTTAATATTACGATTACCTACCTGATAAGTTGTATAAGATGAGCGATTCTAAACAGTTCAGGTATATTTTAAAATACCTAATTAATACTTAAAACAGCAGACAAATTCTGTATGTTGTAGACAATGTAGACCAACTTAAGCCACTTACAGCAGGTTGTACAAAACAAAATGGCCGCTTATCGCCGCCATGTTGTTTGCTGAGCGTCTCGTGCACGTCGTCGCTGCGCAAGAGTTTGCTTTCTGGAGACCTGTTTTATTAAACAAAGATCTCATGGAAATGAAGACAGGGATTAATCGGTTTGCGTAGTTTAAATTTTACCTATATTTTATCGGTGTTCTTTTTGGTTTATTAGGATACTTTTTAGCACGTGTTTTGATAGACTTTTGTAGGTTACTTACTTTAACCTTCATTTAAGATCCACTGTGACGAAGATTAGTATCAGCTAGAAAATAGTTGTAAATATCGAAGATTCATCTTTGTGAATCTTCAAAATAGTCACAATCTTTGTTCTAAAGAAAATTTGCTACAAAACTAGCTAAGGAAGGAACTAAGTATAATTGAAAAGGTCTAAAATATAGATCATGTGGTCACAAAAACCATGCAACAAGTTGCAATCCAAGTCGTCGATTTCACTAAGGCCAGGGGGGCATCTAAATATATGCTCTACGTACACAGAATAACACACAAACACACACAGTGTGTACTCAGCAAGCTTGCACACAAAATATTTGGTAACTCCGAGTAATCCAAGGAGTTTGCCTTGATAAATTAAATACACATTTGTCGATTTGTAACTAACTACATAGGTGGAGTAAATGAGTGTGTATATGTTTGTTCAGGCTGTAGAATTATTGTGAGGTCAGGTGCGGTTGTACCGGTTGTAATTTTTTGCAAAAAATACCTATGTTGATGTAACTACCGGAAACAAACAGTATTAATTAAAGGAAAATCATGTGATACTTTTTTAACATCTAATTTTTCATCTAATTTAATAAATAAATATAAATACAGATTGTAAGGGACGGTTTCCCGAAAACTGAAAGGGCGTGCTCAGTCAACGAAACTGAACAACTTTCCCAAAGAAAAATTTTTGCGAAATGAAAAATATTTTTGTTATTTCTTATAGAGAAAGATAAAAAAATTACGTTTTTGGAATTTGATACAAATTCATACATTTTAGTATGGAGGTCCCTCGCAAGAAATGGATAAGCTTATGGCTCCCTCCTTAGCAGAAAGTGCTGCTACTTAAACCTCCTTGTTTATACCTGCTGGAAAATTAGCATAAGGCCACTGACTTAACTCATCAATGAAGACTATCGCAACAGAAACTCAAATGAAAGATACGTCGAAAGTTGGTCCATAAAATGGTGATTAAGTTTTATAAAAATTTAAAAAATATATTTTCGTAAAATATCGATTACCCTATGGCAGAATGGAACATAGGTAAGTATTCATAGCCTATTGAAGAATTAAAAATATAAACTGAGAAATTAAATTAAAGTTAAATAAATTATTATGTGGTAGGCTACGACTAAATTTCATTCTGCCGGACGGGAGTCTATATTTTACGAAAAAAAAAAATACTGCGTTATTTGCTTTCGATAAAATTTGATATTTTTACAATACTTAATGATAATGACACTATCTCTATTTTCAGGCCAAGTTTCAAGATTCCTTACAGTTTCTGTAGCGAATTAAACTCCTTAGACTTGTATTTTACAAATATTTAGCAATTTGTATACCCACCTATTTTTTTGGTCGTTGCTTGCCTTCATAGTCGAATAGGAACATCGAGTTTTGTTTATCCAAGTGTTGTAATAAATTGCCGGTAAAGCGGACGCTTGCAATTTTATAATTACACGCCGTATCTACGAGAGGCCCGAGGTGGATAGTTTAATTGTTGGATTACGAATTTATTGAAGCTATAACTTAACGGCTTATGTTTTTAATATGTTTAATGTTGAACGCAGGTGGTTTTCTGAAACTTACAAATATCAAATTCTCGAAAATATTACATGCAAAGTCGGACTTATCCCTAGGATCTCTACCAGTCAACCATAGAGAGACTAAAGGAGAAAGTATAGTATAAGCCTAGTGGCGATTGCGGCGATTGTTGTTTCTTTTCGATTACAAAAGTTAGGAAAAGTCAGTTCTAGCACAGTTTTATTTGTGATCGCCAGACAGAGGTAAGCTAAGCTAAGACTTTAAAGGCTCAGACTTTAAAACAAATTAAACAGCCTTGCTTTAAAACAAATTAAACGCTCGAGAGGTGCCTGCATACAATAGTACCAAGAACCAACCCATTTCAACCTTTGGGTGTCGTAAGAGGCGACTAAGGGATTACAATCAACATCTTTCTGTGTATCGTACCATCTTACAAATTGCGGTCACCAACAACAGCGGTCGCCAGCCGCAACGCTTACAAGCGTGGTGAATCCCCTCCTAAGTACCACACGTTTTTGCTAGTTCTGGAGAGAGCTCTCAGTCCTGCAGTGGATGTTTCATGGGATATGAAACAGCCTTGCTTACCACTGCCTTAATTATGGGCACTCACAAACGAACACAAGCATCCAGCAATGCCTGCGAAAAGTCGTGTCTCACACAGTTATTCTAACCGTAAATCGTCATTCGGTCGCTCCACATCCATTCATACAGCAAACTACTACAAAACTGTGTAAAATATTGACATTTAGTAAGTAAATGTGACCTTGACACAGACCTTGGCAGGTTCAGCAGCCAGCCCGATAACTAGAGTTAATATTGGCACCGCACACGGGGCTGTTTGACGAGCGCTCAGCTCTATCAATATATAAACATAATATTTATATTTGAACCTCTGTCGCCAGCACCGCCACTTGTGTAATTTGTCTCTGAAACTGATAATCCGCGGGTTGTGGTCGACTGTTTACATTTGTTCGTTTCGGGATTAGGTTCTGTTGATAATGAAGAACGAAGGGCCGTTTTTAGACTCGGTTGACTGGACTACCTTAATTATTGGTAGTAGCTAAATTAGTTTTATATTTATTGATGAATACTTCCCATCTGTTCCCATGGGAGTCATAAAAGGCGGTTAAACTAAGGGATCTTGGCCCAGAGGAAGGGCAGCAGCATCCCGTCCAGCAACTACCGCAGTCCATTTGTGCCAGCAGTAACGCTAACAACTGTGTTGATCATGATACGGTCTAGAGCACGTCAAGCTTGATACATTGGACTTTGTGCCGTTCTTATTTCAATATACGTACGGGCTAGAGTCGCACTGCGAGTGTCAAGCTTGACCTGTCGTTGGCGTTGGACTCTTACAAAATACAGAGTTATTTTTGGTCAGAACGTGAAACTGTCTAAAAACGAGAAAAAAGTAACGTTTTCCCATAAGAGTTCCACCATTGATGCGCAAGATTAAAATAAAGTTTTTGGATCTATGTTTGTATTGGGAAAGTCGAAAGCGTTGACACTCGTCAAATCCTCGTCAAAACCTTGTGTCGTCAAATCCTTTTTCGTCAAATTTTCTTCAAATGTCAATCGCAAGTTCAGCTACGCAGAAAAAAATCCCCGAATTCGTACCTCACACGACTATCGAGCACATTGGAAACAATGATATTACCACTGCCTTAATTATGGGCACTCAAAAACGAACACAAGCATCCAGCAGCCCATATTGATTGGAAATGAATCTACGGAATTCGAAATAGTATTTTAAAAAAGGTTAGGCTACAGGGCAAACCCTTAACCCGATCGTCTTTGTTTTAGGCTCAAATTGTAGCTGACAAAATTTTCCAAAGGATTTTTTCTAATTTTTTTTTATATCATTCTTAGTTTCCAAAATATCAAGCGCCAAAATCGAAAATTCGGAATATATTGAATTTTTTAAAGTATTACGGCCATAACTTATTTATTTTTTGACTTTCTCGAATAATTATTTTTGTACCTTATAGCTCTCGTAAATACGCGTTTTTTGAGGCATATCTTCACAACTCTCCGAGGTATAAGGGGATCGCACTTTTTCGTGAAATCGGAGCCTACAATGGAGCGAACGAAAAGACATTTCCAATATCAAAACTAAAAATTAACTGTGACTGACGAATTATTTTCGTAATAATAAACTGGAAGGTATTTTTTAAACCTTTTAAGAGTACCCGTATACTTTATCAGATGTGCTAATAAGACGAGGCGAGTGTGCGTCCGGTCCGCACAAATTATCAGCTCCGCGTAATGTGATATGACCCTCCCGCAGCCCGCACCCTTTTACTTGGAAAGCCTCGTTTGGTTACATAAGAGCAGTCGGTGTTTGGTTTTTACAATTAGTGTAATTTATATTTGATACAAAAGTGCTTGAGGTTACTAGGTAGGTAGTAGGTACTCATCTTCCATGTCCACTAAGATGTCGTCCATAGCTGAATCCACCACGACGTCCGGTACTGCACTGCCCACAGTGCCCACATCCAGTGGCTCCCCGCAACTTTATCAGAACATTAAACAGATTTTCCTTAGCTTTATCAACTGGAAAGAAAGCAGAAGGCTGAAAACATCTTTTTACGTCAATAATTAAGAAAACAAGCAGCTAAGTCGGTCACCAGTATTAGCACAGTCGTGGTCCATCAAACAATGACATAGAATTTTAAGCATAGGAATCAGAATGCACGATGTTGATGAGTGATCACATCTGTCTAAAGCATCAAATGTTTCATTTGAGGTCATGCTTTTACAGCTTTAAGATTGTAAATATGGCCGTGTAGCCCGTCTTGAGAGCAGGAATCAGAATGCACGATGTTGATGAGTGATCACATCTGTCTAAAGCATCAAATGTTTCATTTGAGGTCATGCTTTTACAGCTTTAAGATTGTAAATATGGCCGTGTAGCCCGTCTTGAGAGCAGGAATCAGAATGCACGATGTTGATGAGTGATCACATCTGTCTAAAGCATCAAATGTTTCATTTGAGGTCATGCTTTTACAGTTTTAAGATTGTAAATATGGCCGTGTAGCCCGTCTTGAGAGCTGAAGATAGAAATTCTCTAGCTTCGTTCCATTCCCTTAAAACTGAAAACAACATCCACAATCAGTCATTTCAAAAGCACTTCAAACTGCTGAATCTTTATTTGAAGCAAAAACTTATAGAAATCATTACAATATTTTAAGCAAGTGTCTTACTCGGCCACCAACACAGAGAACCAAAAAAGAATCTATTATTTTACTAGAACCTAATAAATTAATGAAATTATACAATACATAACAGGCACCATGAAACTTAACTTTCCCCAAGGAACTTATAGGATAGGTCCAAGCACGATATTGTTTTCTCTCTTTAGAAACTGCATCACAAGGCAGTGCATTTTGTATCATATAAAATAATCACGTATCACTGTCTTCGGAAGATGTGTTTTTACAGGCTGTATGTATATTTCAGCCCTTTTTAAATATTAGTTCAATAACTTATGAAAAAGCAATATATGAGGTGTAAAAAAAATTGTAAGCACTATATGTAGCGTGTTATTCAGATCGTAAAACTGAAAAACTTTTCCCAAGGAACATAGGTCGAAAAAAAAATTCAACTTTCTATAGAAACTGCAGCTGGTACAGTTTTGCTTATTTTGTGTGGGAAGTCAAAAACATTTTTTTTCGTAGTTAGTCATGTTACGTATGTTCAGTTTCATGGTCTCTCCATTTTGTATCTGATCTTCATCTAAACGGAGCACCGTCTGCAATCCAACACGAGCAACGTTGTGTTTGAGTTTTCAATTTGTTGTCCGCGGATTCGCATTGCCCGGTACGGAGTTGTGTGTTTAGCAATACACAAGTGATTGGGCTCGATATTCGGTACTTAGATCATCTCTTGTATGGTTGAACGGCCTTTTACGGTCAAGATTTTTGTTGCAGAGGGGATAGATAACCTCTGCAACAAAAATCTCTATCAACTCAAAATAAGTGTGCATAATTTTGAATCATTTGTTTGTGAGAATTATAAGCCAATCACAAACTTTCATACAAGTAAACAAAGAAAGATTCAAATTATGATTATAACTAGGTTACTTACTAAAGTATTTTTGGTAAATTTACAGCCTTATAGGTCATTAATGAACAGTTTGCTATACTGTCGTTTGATAGTTGAGACTCGAGTGCTGGAAGCAAATATACCTGCCTATCTATGACGATAACCTTACTTTGGTACATCAATATCTAAGAATATCTAATGAGACGATTTCTTTATAAATAATTCTAAAAATAATCCTTAACGTATAACTTTGCGATAATGGATGAGTCGAGTCGTGCCGTGGGTTTTCGTCAATCACGTACACATGCCGTCATGCACCAACTTCGTACAAAGGACACCGGGTTATGAACACTAAATTTGATAATACGCTGATAATTGACATGTGTTATGCGAACATGTGTATAGGTAGCCTTACTTTTAAATAAAAATATTTTTTTTTTTTATATTGGGGGACATTTCACCTAAGGTCATCTCATGCCAAACATAGGCAAAGCCTGTACCTACTCAGAGACTGATGTACTATCAACAAAGTTTGTGCCTGCCCACCTTTAATTTTAGTTTCGTGTGCAGTATAGTAACGTGGATCGCGGGAACCTCCGCTGGCTCCGCCTTGCTATAGTTTGTCCGCTAAGTGCAAGTTGTAACTGACCAACATGTGACGGATGGACCCTAAAGGTCCCAAAAAGGTCATAAAAATTTATAAAATCAAAACCGTTGTCCTCTCTTATTGGTAAGGGGGCGGGCTAAGATCGCTACATGCAAGCAACAAGGTTTCGAAAGTGGTCAGGCGCCAACTTTGTTGATAGTACACACGGCCGCACATCAGTAGAAACACTTTTGGACCTTATGGCGTGGTATTAGAGTTGAAAAATTTTCTACCGACAAGCGGTTGACCGTACATAATTACGGAAATAGAAAAATAACACCCAGACACAAAACTCTGTTTGCCCTGGGCGAGGATCGAACCCACGGCCCACGGCGTGGAAAGCAGGCTAACTACCAGCTACACCAACAAGCTTGTCGATGCTTATCCGATACTTAGTTATTTGAGGATACTTCTTTCGGATCTTGGCGATGGATTAACTTCCAGTCAGTTCTTCTTTACGCCAGATGTTTTACTTCCTGGGCCCTGAGACAAGTGGCTTTCTATTATCGCAAACGCTATATAAAATATACTAAAACTCTATTTGTTTTACATTAGCTGTCACGTGACATTTCGTTTGCTAATGTCAATCCCATACATTTTCATTCTAGAAAGCCACTTGACTCTAGGCCCTGGGCCCTGAGACAAGTGGCTTTCTACTATCGCAAACGAATAGAATAGAAAAGTAAGCAATTGACATTAGCTGTCACGCAACATTTCGTTATCTAATTTTAATCCCGTCCATTTTCATTCTATTCTACTAGCGTTTGTGATTGTTTGCTCTGATATGACACGACTTCAACCTTCTTCTTTATTTGGTCACAATAACTTCGCCTAGGTCTTCCTCCCTTCGCTTAAATGTTTCCGTCATTCCTCAACGGATTTTCTTAGAGCCAGCCAACCCAGAAAAAAGCCCCTAAAATAAGTGGCTTTCTCCATTTACGTTCAATTCTAAACATAAACTCTACGAATATGATGAATACTGTCACTGAAAACAGAAGCCATACGGTTTTATATTGCAAATAAAATAAGGATGTGTTTCCGAGTTCATAAAACTCGAATCTATTCAAGTCGCGAGTGAATAGGCTTCTTCTGGGCAAGCTTATCCCATCTTCGTCCGAGTGTCCCATCGTCGACCTCATCTCTGTCTTCAAGACTAGATCGAGGTCAAGAGTAAGCCCATTGGCAATAAAAAAAAATTTCGTTACCCATAAGAATGCAGGCTTTTTCAAAGAAAAAGGAAGTAAAATACTACAAATGGATTTTGTACAAAAGATGATAGAAGCGTAATATTACGAGTATGTATGTGTGTACAACAATATTTTTCTAAAACATACAAACAGCCTTTGACATACACCTATCGTAGGCAGTCTCTAATTAAAAAATGTATGAATGTAATTTAATGAATGAAGCAACTTGTGAGGAGTCCGAAATAAGTACTTCTGTATTCCCACCCTCTCCCGCCAGGGTGCGCACTTTGCTGGGTCTTCAGCATCACCTCTCTGGTGACATTATTCTTCATCATGTCAGTCTTTACGGCGTCCAGTTAGAGGTTCTTTCTTGGGCCTGTCGGGTTGCCTGAGATCTTGTACAGTCAGTGCAAGGCACATTTTCCTGACGTTGTATGACGATCTGCGGATTAAAGATAAATACATGTATTACCATTATTTTTGTAATTTTTAGGGTTCCGTACCTCAAAATAAAAAACGGAACCCTTATAGGATCACTTTGTTGTCCGTCTGTCTGTCTGTCAAGACCCTTTTTCTCACTAACGAGAAGAGGTATCAGGTTGAAATTGATAACGAATATTAAGGTTCATAAACCACAAAAGATTTGAAAATTTCAATTTTTTACAACGACGCAATCAAAAGATATGGCTTTTTATGTCTTCATCTCCATACATATAGATTGATGAGATGGTTTGGTCATGTAGAGAAGATGAATGAACGAAGATTGACGAAAGAGATCTACCAGGCGAGAGTGAATGGAAACGTTGGAAGGGGAAGGCCTAGGCGAACGTACCAGGACCAAATTCAGGACGTTCTGAATAAAGGCCATGCAGGTTAAAAGTATCCTAAACCGACGAGCATGTATGAAAGGATTGATGAAAGTACAGGAAGCAAGGGAAGTATGTCAAGATCGTAGCAGGTGAAGGACTGTGGTCTCTGCCTACCCCAACGGGAAAGAGGCGTGATGTTATGTATGTATGTATCTCCATACATATAAAACCTACAGGGTACTTCCCGTTGACCTAAATTTATGAAATTTGGCAAGAAGCTAGGTCTCAAAGTACAAATTAAGGGAAAAGTCTAAAATCATTAAATATTTAAATTTTTCTCACAAGTAATAGTAACCAATTTAGGTGAGCTCCCGTTTCAAGAACTTTTCTATAAAAGAGGGGTCAAGTTGGATGGTCGCGGAGTTTTAAAATCAAAGAGCAAAAGCTTTTAATATGTCATATCTTAGATAGGTACGGAACCCTTAGGGCGCGAGTCTGACTCGCACTTGGCCGGTTTTTTATTGACATGAGAATACGTTTCTATTGTATTTTTGTTTGGAAATTTAACTATCTTTGTGTGCATTTTAAAATGTCTTTAATTATTGTTTTGTATGGGGCGTTAGCGTAATATTATATATTCTTTGGTATGGGTTATTATTATTCTTTATTCTGAGCAAAATACATATTGCATTGAATATAACTTAATCTAGGTACATTATTTGGAATAACAATTAATATGTCCAAGAAACAAAATAAAAAAAAACAAACAACAGCAACACAAACAAATGGAAATTAGGTATTTAGTATTTAAGAATCAAATTTAAATGTCATAAACTCGTTCACTGAATAAAAACATCTTTCGAGTAATAAGGCGTATAGAATTCTTTTGAATGATACTCAATACTCAATACTTTATTGCAACCATAATGTACAGTAGGTGACTTAAAATTAAAGAAACAATTATGGACCCTGTTGGGCACTGCAAAGTTTACAGAAACTTAAAACTAATATTTTTGAACTACAAACAAAAAATAATTTATATTTTTAAACTCAAAACATAAACATTATACGTAGACTATACTTACGCTATTTATAATTTAACTTTATACTTATTTTACTAACATTTATTAGGTAACTATATTTTTAACTTTTAACCTCAAAAAATTCTTTGAGATTATAATAACACTTTTCAATTAAATATTTTTTCAAAGTGTTAACAAACATTTTGTCTTTATCTATATCTTTAATATATCGGGGAATTTTGTTATATATCTGAATTGCCATTGAATGGGGACTGTTTTTGAACATTTGTAATCTAACTGTTGTCGGTTGAACAAGTCTATCTCTATTTCGCAAGTTATGTGGCTGAGGGTTATGTTCTTTTGCTTGAATGAAGTAATGATTATGCTGACGAACAAATTTACAAATTTCCAATATGTAGATAGAAGTTAACGTCGGAATATTGATATTTACGAAATGTGGTCTACAACTCTCTATTTGTTCAATGTTTACTAATATCCTAATGCATTTTTTTTGCAGTATAAACAGATCACCTGCATCAGTACTATTACCCCAGAGGATAATTCCATATTGTAGCCAGGCATGAGCGTAGGCATAATAGGCACTGGTAGCTGTTTTAAGGTCTGTTGTGCGTTTAAGTTCGTATAATGCGTAGGAAAAACGAGATAGCTTACCTGCAATTTTCTCTATATGGTGCTTCCAATTTATATGTGTGTCTAATTCTAGACCTAAAAGTGAACAATTTGGAACAGATTCAAGAGGAATATTTTTAAAAGTGTAGTCGACGTCTAATGGAACTTTTTGATGTGGCCTGAATTGTATCATTTTACATTTAGCATAATTAACTTGCAAGTTGTGGCCGGATAGCCAATTTTCTACGGTTTCTAAACTATGGGATAGTCGGCAGTTTAAATCGGTGGCGTTGTTACAGGAT
The DNA here is from genome assembly GCA_947532105.1 of Athrips mouffetella. Taxonomy (NCBI): domain Eukaryota; kingdom Metazoa; phylum Arthropoda; class Insecta; order Lepidoptera; family Gelechiidae; genus Athrips; species Athrips mouffetella. The sequence goes on from OX383973.1 coordinate 9,713,700, forward strand.
ACTATAAGGGAGATATCGTCTGCATATAAAATACTTTGTACATCGTTTTCATCACATAGTTTCGGCAGGTCGTTAATATACAACAAAAACAACAAACATCCTATTACACTACCTTGTGGGATTGAACCTGACACGTATGTTCGTTTTGATCTTATACTACTTATTGTTCCTGCTATAGAGTTTTGATATTGTATTTCTACATATTGTTCTCGCTTATGTAAATATGATTGGAACCATTTGTGTGCAATTCCTCTGACGCCAATGCCATACAATTTGTCTAATAATATTTGATGACTGACCCTGTCGTATGCTTTGCTCATGTCTAATAAAACACCCACAGCATATTTTTTAGAATTAAGTATTTCTAATATGTTTTGAATAAATTTGTACACTGCCAAAGTTGTGGATCTATTTTTTCTAAAACCATTTTGATTTTCATGTATAATATTATATTTTTTGCAAAACGAACCCAACCTTTCTGCCATAGCCATTTCAAATACTTTAGAGAACGAGGATAACATTTATATGGGACGATAATGATTCGGATTATTTGGGTCTCCTTTTTTATGAATGGGTTTTATTACTGCAATTTTTAACAAATCAGGAAATGTTCCCTCATCAAATGATTGATTGACTAGATAAGTTAGGGGTTCTCTAAGTTCTTCGGAGCAATATTTTAGCAATGATGTAGGAAACTCGTCATAGCCAAAACTGTTTTTGTTTTTTATTTTTTGTAAAGTTTTATTTATTTCATGTATGTCTATTGGTTTTAAGTACATTGTATTTTCACGTGAGTTTGTTGCAGGTCTATGAAGGGTACTCTTATTATCTCCTACTGAGGCAAAATGTTACTCTGGTGACAGATTTCAACGACGTTGGAAGTTTATTGAAGCAGCGAATGGTTTGGCAATAAGCACTATGTGAAAAAACAGAGAGTTTTGGTAAAATTGTGTCACTTTTAATTGGAATGTCTTTTCGCCTTGTTGAAAGTCTCAAGTCTCTTTCTGCAGTCGTCTCCATGTATTGTGGATGCTTGACGAAATTACACAACAATACAAATATGTAGAGACTTGGTGCTGTCAACACGCCTAGTTTAATAAAGTAATCCCTACAGGATACCATTTGGGGAATACGAAATATTGTTCTGATCGCCCTTTTTTGAATAATGAAGGCATTCCCTATATTATACGCATAGCTATTACCCCACAGCTTAATGCTATAGCGTAAATGTGACTCTACTAGAGCATGATAGACCATTTTAAGCTGCGGGATAGTAGCCTCGTCTCTCAGAGTTCGTAGGGCGAAGCACGCTGAACTTATTTTATTTACGATACGTTCAAGTTCCGGTTTCCAATTGAAAAAAGAATCTATGTGCACTCCGAGAAATTTAACTACTTCGACCGTCCTAATTATATTATCATCTAATTTTAATTCCAGTGTTTCTTTATTCCTAGCCGTGGATCGAAATAATATAACATTCGTCTTGGACGAGTTGAGATGCAAGTTGTTTATTCTAAACCATTTTGAAAAAGTATCCAGTCTGATTGGTTTTTTTTATAAGTCCATCAATGTTTGGTGCAGAAACAACAGCATTCGTGTCATCAGCATAAACTATTGGTTTAACGTCTGTCAGCTCATTGTAGATGAAATTAATGAGATCGTTCACAAATACAATAAAAAAAACCGGTCCTAAGATTGATCCCTGGGGAACTCCTCTTGTAAAGTTGACCATTTTAGATCTATAAATGACTTCCCTGTTACCACTGGAGGCTATCAATTCCACATACTGTTTTCTATTCTTAAGGTAACTCTGTAATAGACCTAATTGTTCATTTCGAACACCATAGTGATGAAACTTCCGTATGAGAATGTCATGATCAACACTGTCGAATGCCGAGCTCAGATCTAGGAATATTCCTACCACTTTCTGTCTGTCGTTCAGCTTTGTTAAAATATCTTCTACAAGGGTGTCGATAGCTTCCACTGCACCTGTACCTTTTTGGTATCCAAACTGACGTGAATTTAGCACATTATTTACGTTCAGATGCCTAACTAGACGTATTTTTATAAGTTTTTCAAATATCTTAGACAGAACTGTAGTAGAACAGTAGTACTGTAATTTTTTGGGTCGGTCTTACTGCCTTTTTTGTGGATTGGAACAATTTTGGCAATTTTAAACTGATCTGGGAAAACATTTTGTTGAAAACAATCGTTAAAGAAATCGGAAAGGGGCATAGCCAAAATATCTATGTTCTGTTTAAGTACTGTGATGGGAACCTCATCATAGCCGCTAGATTTTTTATTTTCCATAGAATTTATGATTTTAGTGATTTCTGTAGGAGAAGTTTTATCCCAGTGAAGTTCTCTGTCTACTCTCTGAGTACTTCTTACAAGAACCTCAAAAGATTTATCTACATCCCTAGTATTGTTAGCATTACTGTAGTCAAATTGCTTTACAAAAGTATCAGCAATAGCACTTGGATCATTGACCACTTTGTTATCAATTTTCATCATAATATCGCGTTTTTGCTTTGCTCGGGTTTGGTTCCTATGTTTATTAACCACTTGCCAGATTGCTTTTATTGAATTATCAGCCTGCTGTATATCTGATTGCGCGGGTATGTTGTGTGGTGTTATACTATGAGCTAAAAAGGCTTGATTTTTTTTTTTTATATATAGGGTGACTTTTAATTAGTTCTGATAGAAAAAGGTATGAATGTACTCATGATACTGAACAACTTTCCCAAAGGAACATAGGTCGAAATACGAAAATCAAGTTTTGACCTTCCATAGAAACTGCATCAGCTGATAGTGCATTTTGTATGGGAGGTCAAATTTGGTTTTTCGTTTTTCGACCTATGTTCCTTGGGAAAAGTTGTTCAGTATCATGAGTACATGCATATCTTTTGCTATCAAGAACTAATTAAAAGTCACCCTATACACTATGAGCTTTCTTGCAGCTATTTTGTAATAAATACGGCTTACTCTTTATCAAAATCAGGTGTAAGCCAACTGGACATAAAAATAGGATTTTCAGTTAAGTCCTTCGCGTTACCATCTCAGAAGTTTTGTGTTACCCGTTTCATTAGCACATTGTCAAAATCGTTAGCCCACAAATTCCTTAAAACCTGACCTGTGAACAGCAAACATTGTATTACAAGTTCGCATTATTTCTAGAACCAACAGTTGGCCAATAAGCCAGATCAAATAGCTGGACGTGCGACGACGTGCGACTTTCAATAATTATGTTTGTCGAAACGGTTAGACCCGCCGCCATCTTGGAAACACCAATGTTATGGAAAATCACATTATAATGCGGTAACTAAACATTCGCGGCGTTCACGCTTGCAGGAATTCTGACAGTATTTTCATATAATTTTTTGTCCCTGTAAGTCTTTCACACAAATTTTTATAGGTACTCCCGGACACATCTATCTATTAGACTATTTTGCGTTTTATGGTTTGCTTAATATAAAATAATCTAAGGTTGAGCAATATTTTACGTAGTTTTGAAACTGGCTCATTTGCCAACTTTTTTGTTAGCTTTAAAAAAAATTTCTATAGGTACCTGTTTAGTTTTGTGGTTATAGAGACCATAATGAAAAAAAAATATCTACTAAATTAGGTTTATCTTACACATAGTAATACGATACATAAAAGTAGTTAGTATACAATGAAAACATGAAAAAAATGCGAGGTGGGCCGATAGATGTGTCTTGACCGGTGGGTGGACGGGGCGTACCTACATACTCTAATTTAATTATTTATGTGGTTAGAATTCCGGAACAGGCATTTATCGATCCGTAAACGTTTATGCGATTATGTTATATCCTCGAACTTTCGTTTTAGTTCATACAAAGATTTCGGACCTCCTTGCTTACCCTTATTTTTCTGTGGGTTCATAACATTGTCTTAAAATTTATGAAGGAACTTAGTGAAAACCTTGTGAAAACACGACTTGAGTGTGTTTCGAGAGTAATACTGGCTGATGGTATAAATGATACCACTAGAACTCACTGTTTTCTTCATTGTTAGCTAGCGTTCTTGGGGTTAGCAGAAAATATACAATATAAAGTGTCTACTCACGCTACAATCTCAATCGCAGTCAGTTGTGGCAATCTGCAGATTGCCATCAGATTGCAACGTAATTAGGCAGATTGGGATTTGGGACTCACTTACAATTAATTGACAAATTGTACAATCCAATCTGTCAAACAAATTGTCCCCTAATTGCAACGTGCGGAGAGTGATTGCATTAAATTTTCATACTTTTAGCTCTATGGTCGCAATTTTTCCGTCTCTATACGTGGCTGTCATTTATTATTAGTTAGAAGCAATATTTCTTATATTCTTTTCTACGCTTATTGTGTTTAATAGATAATGCGGTGGTAAGCACAAGTCTCACTTTTTGAAAACTCGACAAAGTTTTGAAAATTTTTAAATTTGGCATGAAATTAAGGTGAAATTGCTTCGTGAGTAGACCACAGCCAATCTCAATAGTACTACAGATTGTCACAACTATTTGTGATGGAAATTGTCACGTGAGGAGGCCTTTATAGGGATGTTCATCATTCCCATGTGGTGCCGGCAAAGAATAGTATACCAACCCATCTGTACCCGTGGGTGTCGTGAGAGGCGACATAAGGATTATGAACTGGAGGACAGTGGAGGATGGGCAGTAGCGTCCTCCCAGTTATCGTGCCATCTTACCTACTGCGGTCACCAACAACCACGATCCATGGAGCCAGCCGCAACGCTAACATGCATGGTGACTAGGATCCTTCCCATCAAACGTGGGGCCTTGTGTGGAGGGAGCTCCCTGCAGTGGACGTTTTATGGGATGTTATAATGAACATTTATGGGTTGTAAAATCAATGACTCACCTCACAAACCCTGGTGTCAATGTTGTTAAGTCACCGAAGCCGTTATCTACCCCGTTTTTAGGGTTCCGTATCTCAAAAGAAAAAAACGGAACCCTTATAGGATCACTTTGTTGTCTGTCTGTCTGTCAAGACCCTTTATCTCACGAACGGGTAAAGGTATCAGGTTGAAATTAATACCATATGTTAAAGTCCATGAACCACACAAGATCTGAAAATTTAAATATTTTACAACAACGCAATCAAAAGATATGGCTTTTTATGTCCTCATCTCCATACATTTATTTAAATAAGGAAAACCTACCGGGTACTTCCCGTTGACCTAAAATTATGAAATTTGGCAAGAAGCTAGGTCTCACATCACAAATAAAGGGAAAAGTCTGAAATCATTAAATATTACAACTTTACTCACAACTAATGGTAACCAATTGTGGTGAGCTCCCGTTTCAAGAACATTCATATAAGAGAGGGGTCAAGTTGGATGGTCGTGAAGGCGATTTTTGTTTTAGTTCTTTTTTAAAAACGAGAACACTTACAAACTTGAAAATTGGTATGTTTATAGTTCATAAGCTATAAAATAACAACAAATAATAAAATTTGGTCAAGCGCGTGTCAGACTCAAAAAATCTAGCACATTAACTTACTGAAATTTCAACTAATACAATTATGATTATGTGGTGGTACGGAACCCTCAGTGCGCGAGTCCGACTCGCACTTGGCCGGTTTTTATGTCGCCATCTCCATACATTTATGATCTGAACCAAAACCTAGAATAATGAAAGACAAAAAGCTAGGTCTCATAGTACAAACAAAGAAAAAAGTCTAAAATCATAATAATATTACAACTTTTCACACCAGTTTTCACAAAACTGTAACACCACAACAGTAATCACCGTTAGATGGCGCCACTCATTTTCTGATACGCGTTATCGGCTTGTTATCGGTGTAAGTACGAATAGGCCTATTATTTAATGCTACAACTACATTGCTACTAGGTACATTCATATAAAAGAGAAGAGGTGAGGTTAGAGTTGATGCGGAGTTTTAAAAATCGAATCGAAGGCCAAAGGCTTGAAGAATATGATATGTTGGATTGGTACGGAACCCTTAGGGCGCGAGTCTGACTCGTACTTAAGAAGTATTTTTTATAATAATATAATTTTTATTTAATTATTTTATTTGCGAGATTTCAAGTCATCGATATTGTTGTTGAATTTAACTATGAAAGTCCATTGAACTCATTCAGCATGTAGGTAAGAAGCAAATGTAATAAAAACATCATAATCTTTATCATAGGTAAGTAAATGTCTACAACATACATCATTTTGCAAAGTTCTAAAATTCTTTTATCGGTTAAAAAAAGCTGTGACTTCATTCGTTTGGAATTAATAGTAGATTAGTAGCCAAGGGCTGTAAGGCATCAATTGTAGCCCGAGATATTTAGGCGCACGAGCGCAGCGAGGGCGCCTATAGTTCGAGGGTGCAATTGATGCTTACACCCGAGCTAACTACTCTGCTTTACATCTCGATTGTGAGGTAAGTAGGTCCTTATTACCACCAAATTTGAGCGCTAATGCGCTCTAGGGTAATAATGTAGCTAGAAAAGCCCCAGGGCGGTAAGTAATAAAAAAACACTTCACTCTTTCAAAATTTAATTACTTACCGCCCTAGGGCTTTTCTAGTTACATTATTACCCTAGAGCGCTAATTGGTCACCTACAAGCCCCATTTGGGGGTAATAAGGACCTACTTACCGAATATGAGAGATGTAAAAATACTTAATGTTCTTCCCGGGGTTTTAACTATCTCCATACAAAAATTCATCAAAAACTGTTCAGTAATTTTGCCGTGAAAGCGTAACAGACAGATAAGCAGAAAGGTCACCTTCGCATTTATAGTAGAACTAGCTGTTACCCGCGACTTCGTCCGCGTAGATTTTATAAAAAAACAGAACTCGAACTTAATTGAAACATATTTTACGGAGCGCTTATCCTTCTTGATCCCTACGTAAAAGATGCATTTGTACTTATCCAAGTTGAATAAATGCATCTTACTACAAACATAATTATCTTTTGATTTTATTTAACTGGTAGGTAGTGCGGAATTTTCATTGTCAACTGTTACAGGCGAACTTAAAAAAGAAGGCAATAAAGGGAGTGAAGTGAATGGGTAGCGAGGAGGTATTCATAAAAGTAAAAAAGGTCCCTATTCCTCCCTATCTATCCTTTTGTATCCCCCCCCCTACATTCCCACTCCCCCTCCCTCACCCTCTCCCACTCTCTCTTCCTCTCCCTCGCCCCTCCCTCTTCCCCCCCTCACCCTTCCTTCCCCCTCCATTTCCCCCCTTCCCCTCTCCCCATCACCCTCCCTTTCCCCCTTCCCCTCACTCATCCTCCCCTTCCCCCTCTCCCTCCCTCTACCCCCCCTCCCTCTACCCCCTCCCACGCCCTCTACCCCTCCCTCCCCCTTTCTCTCCCCTCATTTTCCCCTCCCTTACACTCTCTCCCTATCCCTCCCCCTCTCCCTCTCCCTATCCCTGACCCTACCCCTATCCCTGCTTCTACCCCTAACGCCATCTTAACCGCTATCCCTATCCTTATATAAACATACAACTGACACTCATATTGATTTTTAGACATTTCAAACCTATCGAATCCCAACCCCATCCCAGGGGTGGTGGTATTTCACGTCCACCACGTTGGATTTCAAAATCATTGTAGTTTTCGTAATCAGCGACCCGATAAACCTTACGAACGACACCCATATTGATTTTTAGACATTTCAACCCTATCGCACCTCAACCTTATCCCCAGGGGATAATGGTAGTTTACGTCTACCACGTTGGATTTTAAAATTGTAGTAGTTTTCGTAATCAGCGATACTTAGTTGAATAAAAAAAGTCCCATCAAAATCGGTTAAGTAGTTTCGGTGTGCTGTAGCAGATACAACCCCGCTAGAGTATTATTGTATGTGTAGATTCCCACGGGAATGAGATATTTTCCCGGGGTAAAAAGTAGCCTATGTCCGTCTCCAAGTTACCATCTATCACCATACCAAATTTCATCAAAATCCGTTCAGCCGTTTAGGCGTGAAAGAGCAACAAACAAACAGACAGACAGACAGACAGACAGAGTTACTTTCGCATTTATAATATTATATATAATATATATATATATATATATAAATATATAAATATAATATATATATATATATATAATATATATATATATATAAATATATAATATATATTATATTATATATATATATATATATTATATATATTATATATATATTATATATATATTAAATATAGTAATATAGTATATAGTATGGATGTAAATTGAGGTTTATAGGTTAGTCTCCGTTCAAGTCGTCTCGGAAGTGGGCATATATAGTATCAACGCATTCAGTATCATGTCCTGAATTGATGTATATGAGATGACAAGCGCGCATGTGGTGGAGGTGGAAACTGTGACGTCATAAAGACGGTCATACAAAAAAAATCAAAAGTCTCTTGTACATACCATGTGGGGTATCAAATGAAAGGGCTTTACAAGTAAATTACAAATATATAACACACTATAACATTTTCACTACTTTGTCTAACAAATTACTAGAAAACGTCCAAAAATTTAGCAATTCAGAGTTGAAATTGAACTGCTCTACATTGAAAATGACTGAATGGATTTTTACAAAATACATACCAAGTGACCTTGAATATCCTCTTTATAGTGTCCAAAAATAATTAACCGGATATATCAAAAAATAAGAGAAGTACAACAATTTCAACTAGCCGGACCTTTACCTTTAATCTTCGACCTTTTAGAAGAAATATTTTTTTTAAAAGGGTCGCTTTCTGTGTAAAAATACATCAAAAAATTCCATGACCCGGCAAGATGGGCTCTGGCAGACCTTTTCTTTTAAGTGTTTTAAAAGAATAGGTCTGCCAGTGGTTAACAATCTAGAGATAGCCTATTGGGGTACTCGATGAGGTAGGATTTTTGCAGCCGACTCTCCTACTATATTTCTTGGTAGATTTAGTAAGCAGTAACGCATTTTTTCCTATTAATAAATAACAAACAAACAAACAAACACAAACAAACAAACAGATAAACAAACAAACAAATAACAAACAATGACAAATATGTCGCAGGGTAATTGTTGTAAAAGCATTAAATGATTCAAATGGTTATACTTCTTTTATTTTAATTAATTTTGGACACTATAAAGAGGATATTCAAGGTCACCTGGTATGTATTTTGTAAAAATCCATTCAGTCATTTTCAATGTAGAGCAGGGCATTTTTGGACGTTCTCCAGTAATTTGTTAGACAAAGAGTGAAAATGTTATAGTGTGTTATATATTTGTAATCTACTTGTAAAGCCCTTTCATTTGATACCCCACATGGTATGTTCAAGAGACTTTTGATTTTTTTTGTATGACCGTCTTTATGACGTCACAGTTTCCACCTCCACCACATGCGCGCTTGTCATCTCATATACATCAATTCAGGACATGATACTGAATGCATCGATACTATATATGCCCACTTCCGAGATGACTTGAACCTTAACCTATAAACCTCAATTTACATTCTACTATAAATGCGAAGGTGACCCTTTCTGCTTATCTGTCTGTTACGCTTTCACGGCAAAATTACTGAACAGTTTTTGATGAATTTTTGTATGGAGATAGTTTAAACCCCGGGAAGGACATTAACTATTTTTACATCTCTCATATTCGGTAAGTAGGTCCTTGTTACCCCCAAATGGGGCTTGTAGGTACTGAATGACTGACATGATACTGAATGCTTTGATACTATACGAGTATATGCCCACTTCCGAGATGACTTGAGCGAAAAAAGTTTTCTATGCATCTTTTGAATAAATTTACATTCTACTATTATAATAATTGTCAAATACTAATTGTTGTTTGCAGGAAAAGGTTTATTACCACTGCTTCTTTGTAACGCTAAAAAAACAGGGAGTATCAGCTGTCTTCAGATCCTACACCTTGGTTCCCTTGAGTCCTCGCTGCACATGTACTTAAACTAGTCGAATTTAGGATAGGCTTTACATTAATAATTACAAATTAAGTTTTCGTTTTACTTTCTAAAAAATTATAAATATGTGGCATATATTTTAACTTTTTTTTATCTTCACAAACAGTGTGCGATTTGCACACATCCAAGCAAGTTGACAATGGCAACACGGCTTAGGTATATTATTTACATGGCCCAATATTATCATATTACCTTATTGTCATATTGTCGCACCGTTCAATTCTGCCTCATTCTAAATTAATTTACCAAGTCTTAGAAATTATTGTGCCAGTCAACATTCCGCGTTTGTAGAGGTAAATAACAAATATTTGTACCGAATATCTCTTGATTGTACCGAACAGTTTTGTTTATGTTATACTGTACTAGAGTGTGTTCTATGAGTAGTAAGAGTTTGAAAGTTTGTACAAACTCTCGTTTTAAGGGTTGAATAATATCTTTGCAATGTTTTGACAGTGAATAAGCCAGAGCGTAAGCAGAATGCGTCTTCCCTTTGCCTTTATTACAAAGAAAATTGTAAGATAGAAATATTGTCCTGTTCTGCCCTGCGCCTTCTGTGTCCCAGCTTACGCCTACCCTTAAGCGTTTTGACAATATTCAAACACTTAACAACTTTTTCATCACCTTAGTCCCTCAGTAAGATCTCTGAGAGCCTTGTGTCCTGAATACTGACCAATGTCCATCATCAAACGTCCATGATTCAGGAATGTAATTCATCATTCATGTATGACAATCAGGCAGGATTCAAACCTGGGACCTTTCGCTTTATAAGTAGGGTCATTACCAACCACACCATTCCGGTCGTCAACCTTTATTCAAGAGTGCAGCTACTAACATTGCGAAAAAATATTAACCGATGTACTTGACAGTACTACTTTGTCCACTCACAATTTTGTAATGAAGTCGGTAAAAAAGGCAAAGTATTTTAGTAAAAAAAGCCTTGTTTTCCATCTAAAAATATACGTCCTATTGCGAAATTGAGTGCTACTTAACAGTTTGCTTTATTGGTACTTAGGTATCTATTTTAGATGAATGGCCATTTGGTAACTTGAAGACTCTGTACAACGTGAAAAAAGTACGGACATGAGGAATTAAAAAAAATAAACTTCCTCATGCCCGTACTAGTCGGGACATTAGTACGGACACGAGGAAACTCCCGAATTTTCATTGGTTTTGCTCCCGAAGCCCAGTGATTCTACTCATGATAACAAGCAACTTTCCCAAAGAAGAAAAAATTTTCTTGAAAAATTTTTTTTATCTCTATTTTTATGGTCACATTTTCTTCGGAAGAGTTGCTTGTTTTCCTGAGTAGAGTCACTGGCCTTCGGGAGAAAACCCAATAAAAATTCATGCTGTGTAATATGATGCCTAATCAGGCTTGTCATTAACTTTTATTGATGAAGAAAATGGTCGCATAAACTTGAAACTTAGCAGGAGTGTTGGCTTAGTTACTGGACTTCAATGACCCTTGTTGTGACCTTAAGAGGCACAGCAGACGGCAGACTATATAATTGTAATATCATTGACGACAGACTCTTTTTTTATGTGCCAGTGTGGCCTGTACTGCAATTTTCGATGTAATGAGCTGTTTTCACGGTTAAGTGTCAACTGAGTATTGAAAGGTGTCGATAGATTGCGCTGAAGACAGTTGCTAAAGAACTTAAAATAAATCTGTCAAGATAAAGCTTGAAGTAAACAAACCTCCTTAGGCAACAGTTACATTTACTTAGACAACACATAGAAAAAAGAATTTGAAAGTTAAATTTTCCTACAACAACGCTATCTATAAAAAAAATAGTTTTTCTTTTTTAAAAACAGGCTCATTATAGTCATTGGCATGAGAAAAACGCTCCGCTTCTATGCGCGTATTTTCCAAAATTTATGGTTCGGAAGGAAGCTTGAAAAGTTCTTCAGTTCAAAGTGTTATTTAGTCAAAAAGGTTGTTCAGATTGATTGTTATTTAATTTAAAACGTAGAGCAATTTTGAAAAATTACTACTTTAAATAATTTTCGCAATACCGGCCACACTGGCGGATAAAGTCCATGACTGCCCGTGTCTGCCCGGCCCTCGTCTGCTGAACCTCTAAACCACCCAACCTATTAATGATGTGACAGACTGCGAAGCAAGGAGGTTTTTGTTCTGAGGTCGGGAGTGAGGTATCATAAAATGGCGGAGGTAGGGGGAGTGACCATTGATCATGGTGAATGAAGATTGATTCTACATAGTACCTACCTTTGACCTACTCACAGATCAAACAGTAAGATTAGTAGGTACTAGGTAGGTAGGTCTGTCTATTTAAATTACAAGCCTGAAGGTGCATAGGTAAACGATAATCAAGTATGTAAAAATATTCACACAGTTGACTACTTTTAGAAAACTGAATTCACAACTTAAGACTCTTCAAACATAATTATGTGAATAGGAATGTTCCAACCGGCGTCAGCTGTCAGATAAGTTTGTTTGCCAACGCTCATTATGATTCGTCCTGATATGATGATGATGATATGATAGAGTGATCCATCAGTGTCGTAAATAATTGTCGCAACTAAGCCTGTCTTCCTGTGGGTAGACAGCTAAATAAGTTGCGTCATGGTTATAGCCAAGATTTCGGAGAAATGGTTCATGAGATCATTTTTAGAACAAAACCAACTCGGCAATAATTCATTTTTGCTTAAGAGATTTATTTTTATTACGTACTTTTCTATTCACAAAGTGTAAAAAAAATAAAAAACGTACCGGAAGACAAAGCGTAGGCAGGCCACCCACAAGGTGGACCGACGATCAAGTCGCGGGAAGCCGCTGGATGCGAGCAGCGCAGGACGCCGGTCGTCATGGAAATCTTTAGGGGAGGCCTATGTTCATCAGTGGACGTCTTTCGGCTGGTATGATGATGATGATGAAACTTTATTTGAGCATGTTAATTTAACCATGACGCTGAACAACTTTTCCAGTGAAACATTGATTGAAATGAAATACGAAAACAGATAAATATGAGCACTCTGAGACTGGTGACTTTAATTCGTTAAGGGCTTGAGTACTCTCCCTGAGTGGATCGAAGAATTCCTTCCTCATATTTATCTCTTCTCTTCGTGATCATAGTTATCCGATAGTTATTATTATTATTATTTATTCGATAACAATAGTTAGATTGTGTTCGAAATTTGACTTAAAGCTAACAATCAATACATCATCGTTAAAATTATAAAAAGAAAGATTACAATGTCAAAGAACAGTACGTACATTAAAATCTAAATAAATACGAGCTCAACTTAAAATTTATAATTTTAATAAATTACTAAATCCTGTATTATATTATTCATTTTAATAAAAATTACATAATTCTTTTCAACTACCATATAATTTACCAATATCATTATTTAAAAATCGTCAATGGAATATATACATTTCTCCACAAGAAGCGCCTTAAGTTTGATCCTAAAACTCCTTGAGCATCTTATTGATTTTAGCTCTATAGGCAACCTGTTAAACAACTTCACCGCTTGGTTTCGAACGCTATGCTGAACGACCTTAAGCGTGGGATGAATTTTAATATTTAGGTCCTTTCTTCTAGTAATCAGTCTTTTTTCCATCTCCTCTTCAGTCTCATAAATGTGTCTTTGCTTCACAAGATTTGTTAACAAAACCAGTATGTACAGACTAGTTGTCTCACATTGTCAGGCTCTTTACGTAGACCTTAGCCTAGAGCAAATTATTCTAATGTTTTTATTTCAACACTTCCCTTATTTGGATATTCTAGGTCCTAGATCTAAGATATGGTTTAATATTTTCTGATTTTCAAATTTTCATCAGCTAGGTAAGTATTGAGAGCGGTCGTCATGGAGATCTGTAGGGGTGGCCTATGTGCAGCTGTGGACGTCTTTCGGCTGATATGATGACGGATGATGAGCATTGGGTAACGTCTCGTTTGTTTCAATCACCGACCGATTTTAAAACGAGTTCTTCGCCTCACAACAAAATTTCGAAGAACGCACTGCTGGTTTAAATTTAAAATGGCATTTGGCAACGACTACTATTGTGAAGTCATAAAATAACCTCGTTAAACCAGACAGCCAGTTTAGAAGGTAAAGGGGCAATATTTGGTTAACACTAATTAGTATGAACCGGCTCAGACGCAGAACGATGGCTGCAACGAAAGTCGTCTTGACAACTTTCCATTTACCGTTGATACCACCTATTATCTTAAGTGGTAGATGCTCTTTCTTTTAGATCAGCAAAGTTAAGCAATGTTATTGTCATTAATTTCTTATTGGGACGATAATGGAGCCATTTCACCCTTTATCCCAGGAACGGACAGCCTGCCCTTGCGTTGATTTCGATTTCGATTTAGATTTCTTTATTTCATATTATCAAATTCAAAATTACATAGATTGTTCAGATGGCAATGAATAATATGATCGTCAATAATATTGGAAATAAAATAAAAATAATTCAAACAAAATAAAAGCATGTCAAAAGACAGGTAAAACATAGCAAATTCAAGTTGTGTTGGGAGTTCTAGCCCCGAGAAAGCCATGTACTTGAAATTAATAGCAGGTCGGCGATTAATTTAGTAGCCAATAGTCCAGAGTCCCCCTTCTGCTGGGTGAACCACCGGACGTAAAGCTAAGTGCTGTCCATACACTTTTTACTGTTCCTCGGTGTTGTAAATTCACCACTCCACATGGCACGCTGCCCGTGGCTCTGGTTTTATCTATATTTACGGAATCTTCTCGTAGCTTTATAATATCTTACCATATCTCCTATTGATACTTCCCTGAGATCTTTTTCTGATAAGCTGTCTCTGCTTAGTGTTTTCCATCTCGGTAGCGAGTACATCGCGGGCACTCGGCGATGAAGTAGTAGCTAGTTTCTTCTTCTCCGCACAATGTTCGCCATAGTCAGAACCTGAATGTATAACCGGCTGGCTGGTGACATATACAACGTGTTAACGGAATAAGCGAAACTGAGAACATAGTTTGTTCAGAATCGAGAGTAGAATCAATTTCATGGGTAGGGGTAATTTCATTTTATTTTTATTATTTAAGCCGCTTCTATTCTAAATATTTCTGTGGATACGCGCGCTGGCGACCGGTGCCGCGCGGATCGTGATCGGTGAGGAGGGGAGGGAAGCGTGCGCGAAGTGCGCGGACTAGAACAACAATGAAACTAGAACTATGATGAAACTTTAAAATAACAATATCTAGAAAAAAAATATCTTTTTGGATTGGACATTACCCAAGAAAGGATTTTCCAAAACTCATCCCCCAAGGAATGAAATATGGGATGGAAGATTTTTAAATTTTTTACTTAGCTTTAACTTTCATCCCTTATTTCACCCCCTTGGGGGATGAGTTTTGTAAAATCGTTTCTTGGGTGGTGTTTGTGGCATGCAATAAATTAGCATACAAAATTTCACACGCATAGCTAAAGCGGTTACGGATAGACGTCAGTCAGTCAGTCTGTCAGTCAGTTAGTCAGTCAGTCAGGACATATTATTTTATTGACATTTTAGTGAACTATACTCATACCAAGTTTGACACTCGAATTACTAACCGTTCTGACGATAGAGCAAAAAAAAAATACGTTTCTTGTATGGCCACCCCCCTTTTTTTTTTTTTTTTTGTTATAAGGTGATATATTTGTTTAAAAAATACATATTCTGTTAAAATTTTCAACCCGCTACCTATGTCGGTTCAACAGATACAATTTTCAACCTAGTAAAAAACTACACATTTTCGACGTTATTCCCCACTGTGCATCTCAGTCGCGTCCTGCCGGGGAGCACCACTTCTAATAATATGTTACCTATAGGTATGTACTTGACTCCTGCCAGGTTTTATCCCAGCTGGTTTAGGTGCAAGGTACCCCATGCTCTCTTACTATTAGTAATTAATCGCTTTACTTTAACAAATTGTAAATTGTCAGTGAGTAAGTAATTTTTAGATAAGTTTACCAATATTACTACTTTTGTATTAACCGTCATATCTTCACATTGCTATTAGCTGTACAATAGATTTTTGTATAACTGGCAGTCAGCCTTGTAAATATTTAGTAAACGCAAAATGTTTGTAGAGACTTCTTATTATTTTGTTATATCAGAGCGATAATTGCAACTTGTGTCAATATAGTAATTCGTGGATTGCGTTACTGCAGTTACTTGCAGGATCTACTAAACACAATTTATTGTAAGACTTAGTTAGTAAGTTTTATCATGTAATTGTTGGCTTTCCCAAATGAATAAAAATTAAATAAATAAAGTTTTTCCAACGTTCCTACCAAAAAATTATGCACATTATTTTATTAGGATGGTATTTTTAGGGTTTCGTACCTCAAAAGAAAAAAAACCGGCCAAGTGCGAGTCGGACTCGCGCACTGAGGGTTCCGTACCACCACATAAACATAATTGTATTAGTTGAAATTTCAGTAAGTTAATGTGCTAGATTTTTTGAGTCCGACACGCGCTTGACCAAATTTTATTATTTGTTGTTATTTTATAGCGTATGCACTATAAACATACCATTTCTTTCTTTCTTTCTTTCAATTTTCAAGTTTGTAAGTGTTCCCGTTTTTAAATAGAACTAAAACAAAAATCGCCTCAGCGACCATCCAACTTGACCCCTCTCTTATATTCTATATAGTTCTTGGAACGGGAGCTCACCACAATTGGTTGCCATTAGTTGTGAGAAAAGTTGTAATATTTAATGATTTCAGACTTTTCCCTTTATTTGCAAGCTTCTTGCCAAATTTCATAATTTTAGGTTAACGGGAAGTACCCTGTAGGTTTTGCATTTTTGAATAAATGTATGGAGATGAGGACATAAAATGCCATAATCTTTTGATTGCGTCGTTGTAAAAAATTGAAATTTTCAGATCTTGTGTGGTTTATCTGTGGGTTTATAGATCCTAATATATGGTATTAATTTCAACCTGATACCTTTACCCGTTCGTGAGATAAAGGGTCTTGACAGACAGACAGACAGACGGACAACAAAGTGATCCTATAAGGGTTCCGTTTTTTTCTTTTGAGGTACGGAACCCTAAAAACGGAACCCTTATAGGATCACTTTGTTGTCCGTCTGTCTGTCAAGACCCTTAACTCACGAACGGGTAAAGTTATCAAGTTGAAATTAATAACATACCAGGCCACTCAGAAAGTATTGCGAAAAATAGTTTTTATATATGGGAGACTGGCCGGTCAGAATCTTTTTCGAAAATATGATTACTTGTAAGTAAAAATATGTGTGTTCCATTTTCAAAATTTCCCTCCACATTTTTTGCGAGCCAATTCAAAGTATCGTGTCTTACTGAAAAATGGATCTGCGCCGGGAACATTTTAGAGCTATGATTTTTTACGATTTCAAGTGTCGCCTGAAACCGGATGAATCGTTCGATAGACTTCAAATGGCATTTATGGATGAAGGCCCCTCCAAGGCAACCGTGTATCGTTGGTATAACGAATTTAGGCGCGGTCGACCAACCTTGGGGGATGAAGAAAGAAGCGGTCGCCCTTTGACGGCTATTACGGAAGAAAACGTGCTAGCAGTGAAAAATTTAATCCAAGATAATAGGCGAATTACATATCAGGAGATTCAGCACATATTAAAGATTGGATCGGGAAGCGTTCACGAGATTCTACACGGGCATCTTCGCGTGAGGAGGATAGTATCGCGCTGGGTGCCGCACTACCTCACCGACGCTCAGAAGCAGGCCCGGGTGGAATGGTGCCGTGATATGCTGAACAAATTTGAAGCAGGCTCGTCTCGGCGTGTTTACGACATCGTAACAGGTGATGAGTCCTGGATTTATCAATACGATCCAGAAACCAAGCGCCAGTCGACAGTTTGGGTGTTTCAAAATGAACCAACGCCTACCAAAGTGAAGCGATCTCGAAGCGGGGGGAAGATTTTGATCGCCAGCTTTTTTAATTTGACTGGCCACTTGGCCTCAATTCCCTTACGAGATCAAAGAAGCATCAACGCCGAATGGTATACTACCAAATGTTTACCAGAAGTTTTTTCTGTTGTGAGCAACAAGCGACCAAACACAGGGCTCCGCGGACTACTGCTCCACCACGACAATGCGCCTGCACACACCGCGCTCAAAACGAGGGACTTCCTGGACAGCACACCAGTCAAACTCCTGGGTCACCCTCCTTACAGCCCTGATCTAGCACCGTGTGACTTCTTTTTATTTCCAAAAATAAAAAATCAGCTCAAGGGGATACAATTTTCGTCGCCGGAAGATGCTGCTGGCTGCGTTCGAGCAGGCTGTAAACGAGGTGTCTACGGCGGACTGGAAAAAGTGTTTTGAAAACTGGTTCAGACGCATGAATCTTTGTATAGAGGCTGGTGGAGAGTACTTTGAAAAGATTTAATAAAAATATATGTACCTGTAGAACAATTTTTTTTAGTGTCGCAAATATTTCTGAGTGTCCCACGTATATTAGGGTCCATGAACCACACAAGATTTAAAAAATTTATTTTTTACAAGGACGCAATAAAAAGATACGGCATTTTATGTCCTCATCTCCATACATTTATGCACTAAAGCAAAACCTATAGGGCACTTCCCGTTGACCTAAAATTATGAAATTTGGCAAGAAGCTAGGTCTCACAGTACAAATAAAGGGAAAAGTCTGAAATCATTAAATATTACAAATTTTCACACAACTAATGGTAACCAATTTTGGTGAGCTCCCGTTTCCAGAACATTCATATCAGAGAGGGGTCAAGTTGGATGGACGTGAAGGCGATTTTTGTTTTAGTTCTATCTTAAAAACGGGAACATTTACAAACTTGAAAATTGGTATGTTTATAGTGCACAACCTATAAAATAACAACAAATAATAAAATTTGGTCAAGCGCGTGTCGGACTCAAATTATCTAGCATATTAACTTACTGAAATTTCAACTAATATACAATTATGATTACGAGTATGTGGTGGTACGGAACCCTCGGTGCGCGAGTCCAACTCGCACTTGGTCGGTTTTTTTTTCTTGAAGTAGGTACATTTCCTAAAAGCGTAAGAGAATTCCGTAGCGACACCCTGCAGACCTTCCGCGTAAGATCCGCGACGAATCTTTCCGTCAAGCAAAACACACTAGCGCGGGATTTCCGCGTCAAAACAAATAGTAAGTGAAATCGAAAAGATGGATTTAAATAGTTTATTTTAATGTTATTTTATAAATTATTCGATTTTATTCACAATTTACTCACAATACTTATAGGTAGCTTTGTGAAAATTTACACTCTTCTCTAATTCATCTTCAACCCACATAATTAGTAAAACTAGCAGTCGTTTAGCGTCCAACTCCCATCCCATAGACCTATAACAATACCGTACCATCTCGTCGATTTCACGCGCTATTCCCCACAAAGGGACAAGTCAAACTATCAAAAAGACCATTCATCCACACTCATTCATTTTCTAAACGGGGGCTAACAACATTATACCCGTGTAATACATATTTCATTATTATTTCCCACCTTTATGGCATGTTTAGTTTTATTGCCCTGGCAACCCCGGACGTTAGTTTTTTCATAAGGCGCGAAACTACAATGCCTTTCAATAGGGGGCGGTGTATTGTTGTACAATATTTTTTCTGTAAGTGAATTTGGATAGTTTTATTGTAGACATTAGCGATTGAAGCGTTAGCAAAACAAACTGATGTATTTTAGTCATAGATTTTAGTTAGTATAAGTATGATTAAATTATGTAGTTGCCGGCGGCTTGACGAAAAGCTAGTGGCCGCTACGCCAACCTTATGCATCTGTTTCCTGCTGAGCCGAAGTAGCATGTAAAATTGTAATAAATCTCAGGTCGTTCGTCTATAGACAACACCCGGCCTTTCTCTGGATTTCTTTGCCTAGGTACGCAGTGTAATATTTCTGCTGACTGTCTGGTCCATCAAAGGTCCCAGTTTCCACATCGACCTCAATAGTTCCTGAATGCATCCTTCCATTCAACCAGAGACATCGACACTCGCTTCCGGTTGCCCTTTTGTATAGTCTGTGCTATCCTGTCAGCCACGCCGCCGGCCATCTCCAACAATAGCGCAATTCAAAAATCGAATTCTGAATTCAAAAGCGCATCGTTGAGGTTTATTGGCTTATCGCTTGATTGATTGTGCGAATACCGATGCGATTTCTTTTTTAATGTTGCCAGCCAGTATAAAATGTATGTCTGCGATAATATATTTTGATTTGGGCGTGTCGAATCGGCAAAGCTTTGTCGGCACAGGAAGTTTTAGGATGCTAGTACGTACTACAGGTATTGTTTGGAATGCAAGGAAGTTTGTTGCACTTGTATTTGCGTTACGGATATCAGTGGCCCTATTGATGGTAAAGAGGCAGGCTTTGTTGGGGCAGACAGGTTCGATCCTTAAAATATCAGTAAATAGGAATATATTCATAATGTTTGATGTAAGAATTCAAGCATGAATAACTAAGCAATCATAATATTATTAACTTCACTAAAACCCTCGGAAACATCCAAAAGTAAAGATCAGCTCAATTTTCATTAAAAAAAGAATTTATTATTCGTAATTCTTTTTTATTATGAATAAAACTGGGAATTCAAGCATGAATGGCAATCATAAGATTATTAACTTCACTAAAACCCTCAGAAACATCCAAAAGTAAAGACAAGCTCAATATTTATTCAAAGTGCATTTTTATTCGTAAAAAAAATTATAAAATCATGACTAAAACTAGGAATTTCTAACAAGCTTGCTGCTTTCTATTAAGCGTTGTGTGTTTTATTATAAAAATAATGACAATGTGCATTAGCATAAAGCAGTTTCAACCAACAATAGCGCCGTTTTCAACTCACGCGCAGGGGCTCTATTGCGTAATGAAAACGAAACAAAACATTTCAAACAACAATTTTCACACCCATAATAAGATTTTCAAGTGTTCTGTTTCTAAGCGCTTGCAATAAGGGTTAAAATAGAACAATAGGCAAGTTAATAAACGTAAAAAGGTTGGTAAAGGTAGAGGGCCGTGACGTATTTGTATCCCCGTGAATAAATGGTCAGACAGACAGTGCATCTTGAATGTACAGTGTACACATTTGTAAATTTTGTAATTAAAATATATAAATTGACTTTTCGAGTGAAAGAACAAGACATAAAGTTTTTTTATTTTTTCTTTTTATTATTTATTAAAGTAAATCAAGCTCTAAAAAAATAAAATAATTAAAAATTTCAACTGAAAATGATAACAAATTTATTTTATTTAGAAAGCATCTTGTCCGTTTAATAAGTTTACGATCAATTCCAACTCTGGAACGAACTCTGTAAAAAGTGTTGTGCTGCTAAAAGTTTTCTGGCTTGACTTTACAGAAGACTCCACAGTATACGAGTATACTCGTAACTAATAAACAAGATTTAATACGATTCAAACTGTCTAGACGATCTCAAGTCTTTTCTGGCGAAATATTTCTCTACGTAGCTTATCTAACTTATCCATTTGTCAATTATATCTCACTTTCTGACTGTCTGACCATTTATTGACGGGGTACAAAAGTGACGCGGTCCTCATCCTTTTAAAACCTCAATTACATTTTTATTATTGTTAATGAGCTAACTCTTGACCTCGATCTAGTCTTGAGGACAGAGACGAGGTCGACGATGAAACGAGCTTATCCAGAAGAAGCCTATTCACTCGCGTCTTGAATAGATTCGGGTTGTATGAACTCGGAAACACAGACGCAAGCAAATAATTCCACTCTTTAGCAGTGCGCATTATAAAATTCAAATTCAAATTCAAATTATTTATTAAAAGATGTTTCAAAGCGCTTTTTGCGTTAATCATCGTAAAATCCCATGATATGTCCACTGCAGGACAGAGAGCAACCTCCAGAACACCAGCAAAAACGCGTGGTACTTTGGGCTGGATTTCCCATAGTCACCACGCTTGTAAGCGTTGCAGCTGGCGACTGCTGTTGTTGGTAACCGCAGTATGTAAGATGATACGATACACAGAAAGACGCTGCTGCCCATCCTCCGGTTCATAAGCCCTTAGTCGCCTATTTCGACACAAATGGGTACAGATGGGTTGGTACTATTTTTAGCCGGCACCACACGGACGCATTTAATAGCACAGTTTTAATTACAAGCAGCTAAGCAATAAACACAAGCCTTTGGTTGAATCCAGATTTTTTCTAACATAAAAATGTACTTCTAAAGAGTTTAGAAGTACCTACCTACCTATATATTAAAAAATATGTCTACCATTGGAAGAGTTTAGCACTGTTCAAAACCTCACTACCTTAATTAACGTATTTTTATCGTTCCCAAAACATTTTTATGACATTACGCAAGGTCTGCCTAAACATGCTTTGTATGGATCAAGCCATATTCATTCAACGTTTTGTTTGCATGTGCTAATCAAATTGATTAGCGCGCTGATATTTTAATTTTTTCGCAAATATTTGCTAAATACACTGTCTATTCAATTTTTAAGTTCAATTTGTTGTATATATTTTATGGTCTTTTTCTGGGAAATATTAGCTGGTGTTTTGTTTTGCGTTTTAATGTTTTACAAAAACACCTACGTACTAACTTGTTTTTAGTAGTTACTAGCTGTTGCCCGCGACTCCGTCCGCGTGGGGTTCAGAAAAAGTAGTTAATGACTTTTCCCATGGTTCAAACTATCTTCGTACCAAGTTTTTAAGACAATTGGTTTATCGGATTAGTCATAAAAGCGTAACAGACAGACAGACAGACAGTGCAGTTCTCGCCTTTATATTATTAGGTATACAGAGTACCGATAATACGGATTTTTGTAAATTAAACATCTCTTGTTTACGTGTGAACTGTTAGGTCGCCCACTATCCTCGTAAGTGTAAAATCATAGTCGAATTCCAAGCGGAGTAACTATGATACGGGTTTCGTTATTTCTTATACAAAAAGCCTAACTAAATCTGAGGCTCAGTCACCTTAGCTTCTGTGGATACTGAAAAAAGAGCGGTACAAAGTCCAACGTGTCTAGCTTCACATGCTTTCAACTCTACATGTACCTACATACAAAACTGTTGTACTTCACTTCCGTACAATCTTTGTAACTTATCTCTCCCCTTAAAAGACAATTCCTAAAAAACAATGATTCACTTCTCTCTTTACTTTTTTGAAGTATGTCGTTTATAAGTACCTACTTTCTTAGTTTTCAAAACTTTAGAACTTTCATAATTTTTTTTACATTTGTTGCACAGCCATGCCGAAACAGGATTTTTTTTATTATTATTTTTACAATAAAACTAAATCTAGATTTTACCAATCTTTAGCTGTACCCACGACTTTTACACAAACAACTGGACCGAATCAATCGGAATTTTCAACAACGTATTTGGCTTTCTTCCGTACAAAATTATAAGCTTTGTTTGATTTCAGCTCGGTTTCACAGCTTAAAACTTTGACTTGCCCATTATCTGTTTGAATGAACCGATGGCAATAAAAAAAAAGTTCAAATATTATAATAATAATAATAATAAAAATTATTTATTCAGATGACCAGGATCCATTATAGAGAAAAAATTACAAATTAAATTAAATTACAATTATGTCTACAAACTAAGAATTAAAATTACAGGTTGGTATTGTTAATCATTGTCGCAACATTCCGCTCGAAATGTTGCAACAACGATTAACATACACGCAGTCCAATCTGTCCGCTATCATTTTCAGGATGGTGTTGCTGCTGACCCGAACCCTGCGCACCAGGGACGCACATCTCTTTCGCATTGTAGAGTAGAAGCAGTCTACTCGCGCCTCCGCGAACATCCCTGATGCGCTACAGAATCGCGGCAGCCTCAACAACACCCTGAACGCATTGTTATATTGGACCCGAAGGGCGTTGTAAGCTTTTTGAGTATATCTAGCCCACAGGCTGCACGTATAGAAAGAGGTGCAGTAAGCTCTAAACAGACTTACTTTTACTTTGTTAGAGCAACGTGCAAACCTGCGAGCCAGCATGTTTGCTCTCACTGACAACGCCCTTCGTTCCCTTTCTATGTCAACATCATCTTTGAGGTCGGGAGTTAATATATGTCCGAGGTATTTAAATGTTATAACCCTTTCCAACTCACTTTTACAAAGAGTAATAGGTGGAAGACTATCCAGACGTCTACTCCCAGCCTCAAAGACCATGACTTGACTCTTCTTAACATTATATTGAAGCCCGTGATTCTTTGCATATTTTTCACATATAGCCATGAGTTTGCGCAGTCCGCAAACGGACGCGCTCAACAGCACCACGTCATCTGCATAACTAATATTGTTCACGCAAACGCCATCAACATGACATCCGACTCTGGTGCTGCTGAGCTCGCCTATTAGCTCATTCACATACAGGTTGAAAAGCGTTGGTGAGCTTAACCCCCCCTGCCTCACCCCGCATTCCAACCTGTATGGTTCAGATAGGTGTCCATCCCATCTTACATTGTTGACCTGGTTTCCGTACCAATATTTGAAGATGTTAATGATTTCTGAAGGTATTCGACTCTTTTCAAGCTTAAGCCATAATATATCGTAGGAAACCAGGTCAAACGCCTTCGATAGGTCAAGAAAAGAAGCAATTACTGGCGTATTTCTCTCCGTGTAGTAAGTGACAGCATGCTTAAGGCATAGAACAGCGCTTTCCGTAGATAATCCTGGCCTAAACCCAAATTGGTTATCGTGCGGCTTTATATACTTATTCAGAAGCGAGTTAAGCATGCTATCAAGAACCTTAGAAATGACAGTCGCCAACGAAATAGGCCTGTAGTTAGATTTATCCGCTAGATCGCCAGTCTTGTTTTTTGACTACAGGCACTACCACCGTTCGCAACATGTCATTAGGCAAGTACCCATGTCCTATACATAGATTGAACAACATATATAATACTCGAGGAAGATGCGGACCAGCAAACTTAAGATGTTCAATACTAAGACCGTCATGGCCAGGGGATTTACCTCTTGACATTGACTTTACCGTATTACTAATATCTTTAACATTAAATGTAATAACCCTGTCCACGTCGGTCCTAGCATCCAGCGTAGATTGAGAAGGCCCTAACGGAGATTTAGCTAAGAAGTTTTCCATAAATATGTTTGCAATTTGTACAGGTTCCGTTGCACCACTGACACTCACTGGAAGGCTTGGCTTACACTGTAATTTGTTGGTTTGTTTCCAGAACGCACGAAAGTCATTTTTTTCATGATACGATGCTAGAATATCCATCTTTATTTGGTTTTCGTGATCCTGGCACCATTTTAAACGCGATTTGAATACTCTCCTAGCATCGCACATTTCTTTAAATACTCTGCCAGACAATGGTTTCCCATACCACACCCATACGAGAAATTTGTGCCTAGCCTCCCCGTGAGACTCAGATACGTGCTTATTCCAGCCCACAACCAGCCTCTTTAATCGCTTCTTGTTCTCCCTACTCACTATGGCGGACTCACTCATGGCCTCTACAATATCACTATACAGCTGGTCAATAACAGACCTGTGACTCGTATTATTACATCTGTGATCACTACATTTACTAAGTTCAGTGGGGAAATCAATCAGTCTCAGCCTATTATGACACTCTGTTCTATAATTTTCTAATTGTTCATGATTTCTTTCCCCCCAAGCTACATTGTTGTAAGAAATATTGCTTACAGTCTTTTTGGATATAACAATATCTAAGTTGCATTCAAGTACTAGCGGAAAATGGTCCGACCAAAACATATTGCACGAAAGCAACCCAAATACGTTATTGAAAACCCCGTTTAAGTCGTTCAAGTAGTTTGTGAGGTATTGGTGCGGCCGCTTAAAATTTCGCGAACCTTCTGTCTGAGTGAGCCGTTTGCAATGAAATAAAGCTTATATGTTGCACAGAAAAAAGCCTGACGCGTCATTGAAAACCTCGTTTGGCTTTGAACCAGATCAGTAGGTAAGTTCTTGGTTCTGCAGCTTGAAACTTTGCGTATCTTCTGTCAGAGTGAACCTACCTATCGCAATTAAACTAAGCTTATTTATTGCACAAGAGTAGGCCAAACGCGTTATTGAAAGCTACGTTTGAATCTGCTCAAAAGCTTTTGAATTATTCGCGCCTTTGCTTGAAACTTTGCATAACTTCTATCTGAGTGAACCGTTTTCAACTAACCTAAGCTTATATGTTGCACGGAAGCACCTAATCCAAGCACGTCATGGAAATGCCAGTTGGAGTCGGTACAGTAGTTTGTTCGCTATTGGCGCCGCCTATTGAAACTTCGGGCATTTTCTGTCTGAGTGAACCGTTTTCAATGAAAGTAAGCTAATACATTGCAAAGAATTAAGTTAAACACGTTATTGAAAACCCCGTTTAAATACGTTTAGTAGTTTGTGAGTTATTGGTGCCGCTGCTAGAAACTTAGTATATTTTATGTCTGAGTGAACCGTTTGTAATGAAACTAAGCATACATGTTGCATGGAGTAAGCCAAATATGTTAATGAAAACTTCATTTTAATCGGTTCAGTTGTTTGTGAGATATTGGCGCCTCCGCTAGAAATTTCGCGCACTTGTCTGAGTGAGCCGTTTTCAATGAAAGTAAGCTAATATGGTGCAAAGAAGTAAGCTTGACAGTTTATTGAAAACCCCGTTTGAATCCGTTCAATAGTTTGTGAGTTATTTGCGCCGCCGCATGAAACTTAGCGTATCTTCTGTCTGAGTGAACCGTTTGCAATGAAACTAAACTTTTATGTTGCACAAAAGTAAGCCAAACTCGTAATTGAAAACTCAGTTTGAATCGGTTTGTGAGTTATTATCGTACAGGCAATTTGATACTTTACATTAGTGTAGCTTCTGATTGAGTGAACCGATTTGAATGAAACATAGCCTATATGTTGCTCAGAGCTAAGCTGAATCTATTTGCGAAAACCGCGAGAAAATCCGTTCAGTAGTTTCGGAGTTTATCGAAAACATACAGACAGACAGACAGACAAAAAGTTCAGAAAACATATTTTTGAGTTCTATTAGTCGTTTCTTATTGCCCACACAATTTTTTTTATAAATTTATCAAAAGTACAGACACGCGGTTTCTACTCTTTTATTATATGTATAGATATAGATGAAGTAAAAATTTTTTTGTTTTAATTCTTATGCATTTTTTGCCAAAACTCGATAACGCAAGCACCTTAGTCATCAAAAGGACCCATTAGACATCCATTATACCTACATATTATTTTTCGGATGACAACACCTAACAATAGTATTTACATTCGATGTCAGTTTGTTTTACATCCGAAATACTCATTGAATGAACGCGGAACATATTTCTTGTAACATTCTCTCGGTTCTATTATGATGATTTGGGACTGTCTCTTGTTAGATTCCTGCTTTGTCCAACAGAGGTGAATGGAGGTATAATAATAACACATGTCTTTACGGTAAGAATCGAGAATACTAAAAAGGAAAACATTTTAAAGATATGACAACACCGCCACGTGTTGCTGGCACAATAGGATTTGAATTCGGAACTTTTTTGTTGGTTATTCTAAGCTCAAAAATTGTTCTTTTATGCCTCTTCTATACATTGTTTATTTATTAATTAATTTTGGAAAGTAGAAATTGAGCAACCTAAAAGGTGACTAATGATATATTAAATTCAAGAGAACAAAAAGACTTACTGACAATAATTTAATATCAGTATGGATAATAGGTAAAATAAAGGTCCGTGTTTTTAAAAACCATTTTCATGTAATAATTTACGTACGTATGTATGAGCTCAGTGGGCTCATAAATTTGCAAGCTTGTGATTTATATGGGGATTAGAGCGCGTTATCACTCGGTGCGACGCCCTACAGCATTACACATTGCACAATAAATAACATTTTCATACATAAGTAATACGAAATATGTACACAGTGCCTACAGACAGAGAGATAAAAATAATATTTTTGTATCTTGTGCACAAAGGGCTATAAATACCAAACCGCATAACGTCTTTGAAAGAATAGGTGTCAAAAACAAAATCCTACGAAAACATACTGACAAAACTGAGGGTAGACAAACGTGGCAGCATCACTCGAGATCTTGGCCTCGTCAACTGCTGGCAACATCGAGTGCTCTCGAAATTGGCGCGCAAACCAACAATAGTGCGTACTTTTTGTGTGCAACAAAATGACTTGAGTCCCTTGCGATTTGGACAATACAATTCATTTTTATTTGGAGCAAGTATGTTGGTTTTGTTTGTACTAGCAATAATCAAACTTAAACAGTTCAAATAGTGCAGAATTCTGGGCCCTTGGAGGATTACAGCGAAATGTTTGAACTGTGGCGATTAAAATGGCTGAATTAAAAAAAACAGTCAAGTGTGCGTCGTATTCGCGCACTAAGAGTTCCGTATACGTCCACCATTTGATATACTTACTACATATAGCTTTTTCCTTTGATTTCAAACACTCCTCGTCCACTCAAACCAGACTCCTCTTTTATAAATGGTGAAAGGGACGGTGTACCAAAAACTGAAAGGACGAGCTCAATCAACGAAACTGAACAACTTTCCCAAAAAAAATATTTTTGTAGTGCTCACTCTGATCGAACAGTTTTTTCATTTCCCAAAATGTTTCATTGGGAAAGTTGTTCAGTTTCATTGACTGAGCACGCCCGTTCAGTTTTGGGTACACTCTCCCTTACACCCTGTATGAATGTACCTACTTGTAACGGAGCAAAGAGAAAAGTTGTGATTATTAATTTTATTATTTTAGACTTTTTCCTTTGCTTGTGGTATGAGAGCTAGCTTTATACCAAATTTCATGATACTGTACCCTATAAGTTTTGGTTTAGTTCATAAATGTATGGAAAACGACCTAAATGGCCATATTTTTTTTTTTTTTATTCGGAACACTAACAGCTAAGCATACATTAAAATAAGTACGTAAAGAAAACACTACAAAGCCATTTACAAGTATTCGCAAATAAAATTTTAAGGGAAGCTTAAAATTTTTATAACTTCAAGTGTCCATGGACCTTCATATTTAATTTCAACTGCCTTTACCCGTTCGTGTTCTTGCAGACGGACAGATAGATAGACGGACTTCAAAGTGATTTTATAAGGGTTTAATTTCTACTTTAAAAAAAATCTACATCTTTCAAAAATATGTTCCATATCGCTCAAACATCATAAAAAGCAAGTCTTCTAAAAATGTCCGTCCGTCGGTCGGTCTGTCGGTCTGTTCGTCACGCTTTGGTCTAGCGGCTAAACAATATTTTTTTAAGTTGTAGGCAAATTCCATGCAACATAAATCTGCTCAAAATTTGCTCATGCAACTCAACAATTTTTCACTGAAACAAAGTTTGACATACGAATGGCATACGAGGCAAACTTCAACTTCCCTTAGAAGCTGCATCATGGAGATCTATCTATTAATGATCTGTGTTTCTCAGGAAAAGTTGTTCAGTTTCATGGGTAGCTTTACTTCCTTCAGGATAAGTAGTTGTAAGTATATCCATTTTGTTGCATCTTGTATAAAATAACCGATACTTATGTGGTGCTACTCGTAATTTTCCAGCGCAAAGCACACGCCTCAGAATATTTCTTGCTTAGATTGTTCTACGAAGTTGGCGGAAATGTAACGCTCAGCGTTTTAATTAATTAACGTAACGGAGCAACTTCTGGCTGACGTTTGGAAATGTTAATCTACCCCGTGTAAAATTCACAAAAACTTTAAGTTTCACGGCTTAGACGGTAGGTACTTCAAGTTTCCGGCGTGTAATAGGTTTAAATTTTGAATACTTAAAATCGTTCCCAAGCGCCAAAGTTTCTGTGAAACTTGAATAAAGTATCATAAAAAATATCGCTATATCCTAAAGACCACAGTATCATCGATACCATCAATTGTTTTTATACCTACAAGCAGTAAGAAAGGCGGGTAAATAGATAAATATTTGTGATATTTTCGTCTGGCAACACTGAGTGGTAAACAGCGGTTTTAATCGGCGCGCAAACGGTGTCGGTTACTTGGCGAGGTTCGCTAAAAACACGCGCTCTCTTTTCAAAAGAAAACGTCTATTGCTGACTTTCTTATACAGATAAGAGGTATACTCAATTGAGCAAGCAATGTACGTTGATGATCCTGAAGATTTACGTGTTTTTGCTCACAGTTTGTCTTGGCAATATTGGCACGGTGACTCAGTGTTTTCCTGCAGTGCATTCTTTGAGTGTGCCCAAAAAATAAGGCATATCGCTGAAAGTAGGCATCGGTTACTTACAGGCTTTTGTTTGAGTGTTTGTTTAAATGTAGAGACATTAAAAATATTTTGTCGCTAGTTCTCTTGAAAAGGACAGGTACGGACCGACCGGGAGTACCTAGTCTGACCTAGCATATTGCAACCAATGATATTACAATTATATTGCAACACGCTGTCAAGTTTTGTTACGGAATACTACGGTGGCATGCCTTTAAGACGCTTCTTACACTAAAATTAGCAGCTACAAGCTCGTCAATGCAAATGTCTATCTCATGTACACGTCAATAACGTTCGTATTAGAGTGCTCTTCAACGTGGCTGTTACGATGGTCGTACAGACTAATTGGTCGTGCAGAATGAGAAAAATTTGGATTTACGTATCAAGACATTGACTGATTTTAAAACGGTATGTACAGGTTAACATCAAAGTTATAAAAAATAATTTCCCGTAAAAATTTTGTAAATCCATTTATCCGTTTAGGAGAAATATCGAGTTTAGTGTGATTTTGAAAGAAACAAGCTCTTCGCTTTATTATTTTTTTCTAAGGTATTTTAAAGTGTGTCGAAAAGATATATGTTCAAATTATAGCTTAAACATGGATAGTAAACACATATTTTCTTCATATTTATTTCTTGAATAACGACCTACTTATATCGTCTCAAAACATGCCTAAATTTGCAAAACACAGAGAGAATCGCCTTAAAAAAAATTCCTGTTGTAAAATTAAAGATTATTTATTTTATTATTTATTGTACACATGAAAAACACAACAACACAACAGGTACTGCTTATTCACTTTCATCAGAGGAAGCAACTATGAGAGAGATTTTCAGAGACATACCAAAGATCCAGTAGGTACATTGATTAAACAAGAGCCAAGGAAATTGGACCTCTATACCTCATTACTCTGTGGTAAGAGCAGTTATAGGTAATGCCAGTTATTGTCGATGTGTTAGTTAAGAGTGTTGTTGTTTGTACCTTGGTTTGTACCGTCAGGTTTGTACCGTCGACAGGTACAGTACAGCCTGACACTTATACAGCACGACTCTAGCCCCAATAATGATTCAAATAAAAGGGGTATAAATTCAAGTTTGACATGATCAGGACTGTACAATTAATTGTGTTATATTTTTATTGTAGTCAATAAAAACATTTAAAAAAAAATGTTAGCACTATGTTAGCATGTTCCTTAGACTGTGAAACTGAATAACTTTTCCTATAGGTCAAAAAACGACAAAAAAAAACATGTTTTGACCTATACAGGGTGTTAGGGACAGCCTTCCGAATACTGAAGGGGCATGATCAGTAAACGATACTGAACAACTTTCAGTGAACAAAACTTTCAGGAAACGAAAAAAAATAACCCGCGTCTCCATACAAAATTGTAATTGGGCAGTTTGTACGGAGAAGCTGACTTTTTTTTTGTTTCCTGAATGTTTTGTTTACTGATTGTTCAATGTCGTTGACTGATCATGTTTTCGGAAGGCTGTCCCTAAAACCCTGTATTTCTAAGGGAAACTTGTCAAGTCTCATGTTATAAGTAAGTATAATAGCGCCTCAACATGAAAATATCAACAGGTGAGCAAATTATGCTACCTGCCAACAGATGGCGCTGTAGATTTATGTTTAAAAAGTGGTGTTTTCGTTGACCCCTTGTCTTTAAGCATTTAAAAAGCACGGGGTCAATTTTTCCAGACATGAGACCTAGTTAGATCGATTTTTGGTACCCCCCCGTAAACCCTGTAAAATCCAAGTATGGTACATTTCATCGAAATCGTTAGAGCCGTTTTCGAGAAACCGATTACAAATATAATATTGCTCGTTTAATAGTAAAATAGGCTAAAATAGTGCTTACTTTTTTTACACATAGACTAACCGTACCAACCCATCTCTACGGGGTGACCAGATCTGATTTTTAATTTTACGGGGCTACAACGTTCAAAATACGGGATTTAGGATTAAAATACGGGACAACCAAAATTATATTAAAAATACTTATTTTTTATAAATATATTTTTGATTTGACTTCGCGGCCTTCAAAATGTCCGCATTTTGAATCACAAACTTAGAAAAGTCAATACACGACAAATCGAAGTTAACTTTGATTTGCAACTCAGCCTTGACGCATTAGATGGCACGAGAGAACAATTTGCTGAAATACGGGACGTTGTTCTGTCCCGTATTAGTTTTACTAAATTAAGGGACACAGTCAAATTCAAAGCTGAAAAACGGGACGTCTCGTAAAATACTGGACGTCTGGTCACCCTACCTGATACCTACATTCATTTCTGCCCGCTCTCAAAGAGTAGCCAGCTGCATTTCTATTAAATTTCAAAATTTAATAAACAACGAAACTGTAGCGCTATTGCTAGCAATATGAACCGAAATATTCGAAATTCCGCGAAACAATTTCAAAAGCACAGGGCCGTACTTAGCAGTTTACACAGTGTTTTAATTAAAATAATTTAAAATATAATCGCTTTAGAGCGAGCGGAGTTGCTAACAAGGGAAGTTGGAGCGCTACAAGACAAAATAATAAAATATTAATAAAGGAACGGAGACGGTGAAAAGTTTCATCGGCAAATATTTGTGTTTAAAATAAGCGCTGCGATACGATAGGGTTGGCTGGGCTGGGATTCGAACCGGAACTTATAAACCTACCTATTCGCCATCCGCGCTAATAACTTCGCTTAAAGCATCATCATCATCATCATTCATATAGACTTACGAATAAGATATTCGAACCCAGTGTAAATGTTACCTAATGAATAATAAATAATAATTTCATAGCATCCCATGAAAAGTCCACTACAGGACACGGGCTACCTCCAGAATTCCATCAAAAATGTGTGGTGGAGGGGAAGTACCTTTGTCACCACGCTTGTTAGCGTTGCGGCTGGCACCATGGACCGCGGTTGTATGTGACCGCAGTATACAGGGTGTAAGGGACGGTGTACCGAAAACTGAAAGGGCATGTTCAGTCAACGAAACTGAACAACTTTGCCAAAGAAACATTTCTGGGAAATGAAAAAAAAATTTGACCTCTCCATACAAACTGTTCGACCAGAGCGAGCAATTTGTATGGGAAGGTCAACAATTTTTTTCATTTCCCAGAAATGTTTCTTTGGGAAAGTTGTTCAGTTTCATCGACTGAACACGTCCTTTCAGTTTTCGGTACACCGTCCCTTACGCCCTGTATAAGATGGTACGATATTCAGAAGGACGCTGATGCCCATCCTCCTGTTCACAATACGTTAGTCGCCTTTAACAACACCCACCGGTAGAGATGATTCAGATTCAGATAATTTTATTCAATGTAGATTCTTTACAGAATACTTATTGAATGTCATGCAGAATACAATGCAAATAGAGCGAGTCTACGCCGTTTCGGATCGTGCTATGGCAGCGTAAAAGAAACGGCAAGAAACCACTGCAGCACGGCCTACTTTAAGAGTCGGCTTTTTACAATGTGTTTCTTGTATTTCGCTGGAATATCAGAGCACCATACCTCTTTGTCATTCATATAGTCATCCAATCTATAGTAAGCTTGGTTGGTGTGATGGTTTGGTACTATTCTTTACTGGCACCACATGGGCTTAAAGCATAAAGCAATAAAATACTGGCGTAACCTTTAGGCGTATCTTCACTTCACTTTTTAATTAATAGAGGCGTATCTTAAAGTAAGGCCACATGGGAAGCCCGTTTTGACAGCTGTCAAAAGTATGAAAAATTATAACCAGCATAGAAAATTAAACCCTGTGTATTGATGATAAGAAAACGTCAAAACGGATTTACAATGATAGCTCAATGATCTTACATTTACCATGATTGAGGACTCCTAACAATTTGTACAGAGGCAAAACGAGCAGAGCAAGACATCATAGTCGATGTACTTCGTCCCTTTCTAATTGTTGCCATACTAATGAAGTTTGCTCAATTTCCGTGCAAAAAGAAGTTTTATATCCACAAATTTTTATTTATACGTATTTTTAAATACTTATTTAAATAATTTTCAACGTGCAAGGTATAAACTTCTCTCTCAGTTTTCATTAAATATTTAAAAATGCAGAAAACAATTTTCTTTTGATTTATCTGGATTAAAAACTCTTTGGTAAAATGATTTTTAACAAAGATTTTGCATGACATTTTGTTGATGTTGACATGGCAACATAAACAAAATGTCATGCAAAATCTATTAGAAAGGCACAGCTTCATCTCTTCTTACGTCCTACTCTGCTCGCATAATTTTTGGAAGAGCGCAATCTGGTTAAAAGCGCCGCGCGCGAAGTATTAACTCTATGTGATAGCTCCATATACGTGATCTGCCGGCTATATTTTCGACAGAGATAGCTTTATACACTTAATACATGTAGCCGTCCTTGTCTTTCAAAATGTGTCACACTGCTCGGATGTCAAAAAAACGTGACCAGTCTGCCAAGGATTAAACTACTCTCTACCTGTCTGCGCTAGCCGAGGCGTCCCCACCACAAATAAAAATAATATGGCCTAACTGTTTGATAGTCACGGGGTTCGAAACTTGCTTGGAATATATTTCATGAACGTCATCAACGACCTGAAGCTCTCTTGGCCAACGTAAAAGTTTAGAATAGAATAGAATCAATTTATTTATGGTAACACACAGGTTTAGCTCTTTCTTCCCTTTAATCCCGAAAGTTAAGTATCGTTGGCTATGGTCATAGATATGTGACCACGAGTGGTTAACAAAGTAGAAAGTTTTTCGTCCTTCGGAAGGTACGTTGAGCCTCTAGTCCCGGCGACTGACCGAACACTGACAGCAACTGTGATAGTGACAATATGAATGGATCACGAATGGATTGAGGGCGATGGATTGAAGATTGAAATAAGAACGTGTCGTTCTCTTTTAGGGTTCCGTACCCAAAGGGTGAAAAACGGGAATCTATTAATATGACTCCGATGTCTGTCTGTCTATCTGTCAGCGGGGTGTTTCTCATGAACCGTATTTTTTTTGTTACCGCTACAACAACATTAAAAAAAATTAAGGGGGAATCAAAATTAAAAATTAATTTTAAAAATCAATGCTAAAAACGTGCTTTTTGTCGATTTTTACTCCATTATTTGTTTCAGCTCTATCGAAAAACGGAAACACTTATAAGCATGATAATTGGTATACTTATAGTGCATAAGGCTTAATAAGCTGAAAAACAACAACAAGTAATAAAAACTGGTCAAGTGCGCGTTGGACTCACGCAAATTAATATAATTATGCCTGACCATAACTAAGACGGTATTTTTGCCTTAGTGGTACGGAACCCTCGCTGCACGAGTCCGATTTGCACTTGGCCGGTATGTCCTTTTCGCTTCTTTTCTATTTTTGAAGGGACATAATTTAACTGACGTCATAAATAAGTAATATTTAACTATCCTAATACTAATAAAAAAAATATGTTGCTGAAATCTTCATAGTTCTATTTGTCCCTTCAGCTGGGCGAGGAGGGTGGGGGTGACACAGAGAACCTAGGGGAGTGGGGTGAGGCGAAGGGTGTGTAATTGAAAACAAACATGCATTGTTGCGGGCGGCATCAATCACCTGTGACGGACGACCGGACCGGACCGGTTCAATACGGTTATTGCTAGAAAAAAATATTAGTTTTTAGGGTTCTGTACCCAAAGGATGAAAAACGGGACCCTATTGATATGGCTCCGATGTCTGTCCGTCTGTCAGCGGGCTGTATTTCATGAACCGTAATAGGTAAAATTTATTTTTTTACAAATTGTGTATATCTGTTGCCGCTACAACAACAAATAGTAAAAATTTAAAAAATATTAAATTAAGGGGGGCTCCCAAACAGCTAAAGGGGGCGCGAAAAACTTTAACTCACCCCATTGAGTGGGGTGTCGTTGTTTACAGCTCGTTGAGGTGATAAATACTGTATTTTTTTGTTTTAAAAAATTAAAACAAAGGAATAAGATACCACAAAATTCTGTTTGAGCTGTATCTCATGAGTTGAAATTTTCACTGATTATGTATTTCTGTTGCCGCTATAACAACAAATACTTACTAAAAATAAAAAAAGTAAAAATATTAAGGAAGGCTTCCCTAATATTTTTTTTTATAATTCTTAGTTTTGGAAAATGTAAAAAAAAATACTATTCCCCTTATCTCCGAAATTTGCTTAAGGAAAACTCTGAATTAATTATTGTCGATAGACGTGTAGGTAAATATTACAGGAAAAATAAAACGAACTCTCTAAGGAGAACCGTTTTTTAGAAATCTGCAAAAAACCTTTAAAAAACCAATTTAGTTTTGCTGTCCTAAAAATGGATTTTATTGCCTCTAAAAATACTATAGGTATCAGAACCCTCGGCGTGTGAGTCCGACACGCACTTGATCGTTTTTTTTAATACTTATTAGATGTCTAGATGCTGCCCATAACTTCATACGCATGATTTTGAAAAAATAAAAAGCTTTTGTCTAAACGCCTTTTATGGTTACAAACGAAAGGGATTTTTTCCTTGTGCTTTATTTACATCATATTATCACATCTTATATTATTGATAGATCTCCGTGCACCCCGATCTATCAATAATCTAAGTTCTTACTTCGCGTCTTCGAGGAAGATGTCTTCATCTTCATCGAAGACGCGAAATCCACTTTTAAATTTTTCCGAAGTTCCAAACCACATTATGTAATTTTCTGTTGGAACTATTCATAATCTAAGGTTGGAACGGTAACATACGTAAAGTTTCTCACATCACCAAGTGTTAAGGCGACATCATAGCAGCAACAGTGACATGAAGAGCTTCAATCTCACACCGAACACAATGTCGCTTGTGTCGGCCGCATCGCACGCACCGCTCGGACACGTGGCGTGTACAGGGTGTTACAATATTACGAATCATTGGTATTGACAGAAATATTGTCAGGAAGAATGTAGCTGATTGACGCTTGATGGGTTGAGTTGAGTTTGATTGATACTTGCCAAGAAAGTACCTAGGTCTGCTTGATGAAATTTCTTTGTGTAAATAAGCGCTTTGATACATCTTTTATAATGCGCACGGCTAAAGAGTGTTCCCGAGTTTATATAACCCCAATCTATTTAAGTCCCGACTGAATGGGCTTTTTCTGGGCAAGCTCGTCCCATAGTCGACCTCATCTCTGTCCTCAAGACTAGATTGAGGTCAAGAGTAAGCCCATCGACAATAAAAAATGTTCGTGTCATCTTTCTTAAATTACTAGTTGTTCAGTAAAATTTTGATTCTGGTACTTTTTTTAGTGCTCTACGTCTATGTCCTTTTCCTCACACAGCCTCCAGGCTGCTTAACCAAGTAAAGTTTTACATGTGGATAAAATTCAGTACGTCGAAAATTATTATTTTATTTGTTTAGGTCACCAACAAATATTACATACTTGACTATTTAACAATTTTTTGTTTTCTCGACTTTGTCTGCTTGAATACCGGACTGGCGTGTGGAGGTGCAGAGAAGAAAGAAGGGATGACTGGCGGCTTTTTGTGTCGGAGGCTAAGATCCTCTTTGGGTATCTGGGCCAGCAAAACAAAAATAAGTATAATTGATAAACAGTCTTATAAGCTTAGATTAATGAAGGTCTCCCCGGGCTCCGACTATATTCCGCCCTATCTACAAAGAACAGCTCCGCGAACGAATGCGGCAAATATACGTATGTGTAAAAAATAATTGCAAATAGTGTTGCCTGCCAGCTGCTAGACTGTTTCGCGGAGACCTCCATTAATCTAATGTTGAAATTAAACTAACCCCACTTCAATATAGTTCCTCAGTCCTGAAAACCAAACACATGAACAACAACAAAAGACTGTTATATTTTTAACACAAGAACAATTGAAAACAGTCTTAAAAGGTCCCGATCACACCACCCTCGCTTTAATTTAGTTCGTCCGTCCTGTATTAAAATATTACCATATTGTGGCACGCGCGGCGCACGCGGCCATGTTTGTGCGTTACGCCCGCGCACGCGTGCGTTGAAGTGCGCGCACCTAGCCGCACTAATTTCGGGAATCATGCTGTATAATAAGGGGATATTTTTATTGTTAGGTTCTTGCTCATTTTGCTAGCGGTTTTACCTAATACCGGGTTTTTTCTTTAATCTATGTCTGAACAAGTTTTGAAAAGAAACGTGGGTTGAATAAAAAAAACCGGTCAACACACGGCCGCACATTGGTAGAAACACTTTTGGACCTTATGGCGTGGTAATAGAGTTGAAAAAGTTTCTACCGACAAGCGGTTGACCGTACGAGTCGGACTCGATTGCTGAGGTTTCCGGTATAGTAATTTTAAAAGCAGTGTTCCATTTTGAAAACCGCAGAACCAAATTTGTTTGTAAAGTTTTTTTTTTGCAGATTTCTAAAAATTGGTGCTACACAAAGACAGTTTAAAATTTTGAGTCATTCCTCAGCCCGCAAGATGGTGAATCAAAAATTAATATTAAATTCATGCGTCAGCCTGCAAGTTTCTTTTTTTTGTAATTTCTGTTCAAAGTAATATA
The DNA here is from genome assembly GCA_947532105.1 of Athrips mouffetella. Lineage (NCBI taxonomy): Eukaryota > Metazoa > Arthropoda > Insecta > Lepidoptera > Gelechiidae > Athrips > Athrips mouffetella. The sequence goes on from OX383973.1 coordinate 9,752,342, forward strand.
AACAAGAAAAGTTTGAATAAATATTATATTGAAAGTAAACATAAAAATTGGTGCATGACGCCCGCATTTCTGCCCCCTTTACAGTAATAATATTATATTTTTATGATTCTTTCATTTGCAATAAAGTTGGGCAATAATATTCTCAAAGCATTCCAAAATTCAAGTCGATAGCATGATTGGTTGCTGAGATACACAGGTGTGACAGACAAACAGACAGACGAAGTCACACTATAAGGGTTCCGTTTTTACCATTTTAGTTCGCAGCCCTTCAAATATTTTTTTCGCTCTCCCAGACAAATCATGCATGTGGAATTTGTATGGAATTAAATGACCTAAATTTTGTTTCGTGTTTCGACCCATTCGTGTCTCTTTGGTTAAGCTGTTTAGTTTCAGTATCAGAGTCCAAAAGAACCTTGTATTTTTTTATTAGTGCGAACATGTTACTCACAGACTATTTCCTAAGAAACTCGCGTTGGTTGAAATACGAGAAGAATGCAAAACGGCGGAGGTGGCGTAATGACTAATTTATTAGTGCTCAATCACTGCAAATTACTTTTCTTGATTGCCCATCCACATTAAGATTGTTTGAAGGCAAACATCTCTATAACAATTTATTAAAATGTGTAAATTTGAAAAATAGATGCATATAAATAGGTGATGACTAAAATTTCTTAAATTCATCCCCAAGACAAGAGATGAAAGTTTGTATGGTTTTTTTTTTGTTACAAGTGACTTGATGGTAAGTGGTCACCACCGCCCATAGCACCCAATGTCTTATTAATGGCATATTTTGACACTAATAAGAGAGCAAAGCGCGTTGCTCACTTTGAGAACTAAGCTGGTATGTCTCATGTGCCGGTAATTCAGTTTCAGTCATTTATTTGCAATTTTCAACCAATTTACAATAGTTATGCAAATTGCAAATTTCACTGCTCATTTCACTGGCTCCCTTACCCTTCGAACTGAACACTGCTGCTTCACGGCAGAAATAGGCAAGGGGATGGTACTTCCTCAGACGGACTTTGTACAAAAGCCCTACCTCTACGAAACTCAGGCAAAGTTAGTTACACTTTCCTATCTATAGGCAGTTAAGGCTATGATTAGTAAAGAAGACGTCTGTTGGGTAGCGATAGCGCGGCCGCCGTGCTCACGTGGCTTGCGTGCGGATTACGCGCGGTTCCCTCACCAAGAGTTGCCAAGAGTGCGCCAAGACCGAAGAGATAGCGCCCAAGTTTCACATCGTAGGATAGAGATTATAACTAAACTATAGATAAAAGGGTCGCTAGAAACAGCAAAAAGTGGTCACAAAATCCGGTACTAACTAGTATACAGGGTGTTAGGAAAAGTACCGATTTCCTTTAAACCACATTTTCTATAAGTGGAACAAAGTACCTACATTAAGCGTGTTTATAAAACAAAAGAAAATAAAAAGATAAAAAAAAATATTTAGTTTTTTTTTCAAAATCAAAGAGAAAAAATGTCTGGACCGACGAGGCGAAGTTTAACGCGTGTAGGTATATTTTATTGCTACAATGAACACTGTTGGGGTATATCGGTGCAATCGAATTGAGTTAGTAGGGTGGAACAACTAAATATTAATATATTTTTTTTTTCAAATTTTCATTTTTGATTTTTTTTTTACACACTTAAAATACTTTGTTCCACTTATAGAACTTACGGTTTAAAGGAAATCGGTACTTTTCCTAACACCCTGTATTTATTTGTATACATATACACGGTGTAAGGGACGGTGTACCGAAAACTGAAAGGGCGTGTTCCATAGGCGTGTTCAGTCAACGAAACTGAACGAATTTTCCAATGAAATATTAAAAATGAACAAAATTTTTGGCTTTTCCATACAAACTGTTCGGTTCGATCAGAGTGAGCAATTTGTGTGGAGAGGTGTTTGTGTTTCTTTTGAAAATTTGTTCAGTTTCATTGACTGAGCACGCCCGCCCATTCAGTTTTCGGTACAGCCTGTATTTGTAATCGATTGCTATTGTGTTGTAAACAATAAAACAGCTGTGCTGGATAAAAGCACATGTCGGAGTCCCAGGCAACGAAAGGGCGGACGAATTAGCTAAACAAGCGGCTCAAGATAGTAGAATGGCTGTACACTACGACAAAGTCCCGGAATCTTATGTTAAAAGACTGTTAAGAGATGATAGTTTAAAAATATGGAATGACAGGTACATGCAAGGAGAAACCGCAAGCGTTACAAAGCTGTACTTCCCAAATATATACGTAGGGTATAAATTTGCAAGGACGCACAAACACACACAACAAATAACACAGGCATTAACAGGACACGGTGGTTTCGCGGAATATCTCTGTCGATTCAAACTAAAAGAAAACCCAGCATGTATATGTGGAGCTGAACTTGAATCAATACTACATCTTATAACGGAGTGCCCGAAACATAATATAGCTAGATACGACCTGGAATGCAAAATTAACATGAATGTTAATAAAAATAATTTGTCAGAAATTATTTCAGACCTGCAATCCAGATCGCACTTAGAAGATTATATTCGAAAGATAGTAAAAGAAGCCAATGAAAGAAACAAAAGTAGATATTAAGAAAAGTATGTATTATTTATATAATGGTATATAAATAGATATATGCACAAAGAAAAAATGTAAAAATAAAAAGTAAAGCAAAAGTAGAAAAATTATAAGAATTAAAACGATGTTCTGTAAAAACATTTTATAACTGCTTACATTAAGACATGGAAGGGCAAGTGACCCGACCACAATGTAAAATGACTAATGATAAAATATGTTATGTAAATAAGGTCTCAGATTATGTCCGAGGAGATGTTTAAAATAATTAAAAAAAAAAACAATAAAACTATATTAATTGGCTACGGCGTAGACTTTGTAGATCGTAGCAGTTAAGTAGAGTTCTAAACTTTGCACAGCAATGTATGTTGGATATTTAAAGGCAAATCTTAACAAACGATACTCTTGTCTTGTTTTTTCATTGAATTATTCGTCTTTACGTTTACACAGCCATTTAATTAGTCATTTATTAATATCTAACACAAAAGCCCAAATTCGAGACAATGAAAAAAGTTCATTACCGGCCGGTATTTGCTCAGCGCTCGCAATTATGAAGAAGACTGTACTGAGGCAACAATTTTAACCAACGACAAAAAAGGAGGTTCTCAATTTGATCTTTAGTTGGAAAAATATAACTGAAGGCAAACTTTTTTATGAATGGAAAAAATACCATTTCATTCCATTCCATTCCATTATTCTATTCTATTCCGTTCCGTTCCGTTCCGTTCAGTTCCGTTCCGTTCCGTTCCGTTCCGTTCCGTTCCGTTCCATTCCGTTCCACTCCATTCCATTCTATTCTAATCTAATCTATTCCGTGCTAGCTACGACACCATAAAGCACTACTTTCTACCATCGTAAACGCTACTTTCTATTATCGCAAACACTACTATCTACTATCGCAAACGCTATTTTCTACTATCGCAAGCACATCTTTCTACCATTGCAAACGATACTTCCCACTATCGCAAACGCTACTTTCTACTATCGCAGACGCTACTTTCTACTGTCTCAAACGCTAGTAGAATAGAATTAAAATGTATGGAATTGACATAATCTAACGAAATGTTACGTGACAGCTAAAGTCCATACATTCTAAAGCCACTTGTCTCAGGGCCCGGTGCTGTGGTCGCTGATATCTGTTGAGGATGACCGCCAAAGACGAAGTTAATTCAATATCATGAAGTCAAAAATGTAGAAGTTAGTTTTAATTTACAAACTTTATTTCTCAAGTTGACGACTTTGGATAGCATTTAATTTCACCGCGGCTGTTTTATTAGAGAAATTAACCCGTTTTTAGCAAGAGGGAGTTACATAAATAATAAATATTAAGGCAAGGGAGGGGTTAAGAGGACGCCCTCGCTTCGGCCCTCAAACTGCCTCCTCTAACGAAATAAATAAGAAAATATAATGTACCGGGCGGTTGTTGTTTCATTTGTAGCTGTAGATACTTATTTATTAAGATAAAGCTTGAATTTTTATTGGTTTGGCTCCCGAAGCACAGTGATTCTACTCGTGAAAAGAAGCAACTTTCCCTACTTATTTATTAGATACATTGTACAGCGCGAATTTTCATTGGTTCATTGAAAAAAAAATATTTGCTGATTCAATCAAGATTTTATAGTTTCAAACAAATCTTGACTCCATTTGAGCTTGCAAAGACGTTATTGGATTGTATTAATTTGATTATTGAAATAAAGATCACAAATTAAAATTGACTAAGACGCTTTATTGAATCTTTCAATATCTTTTTCGATTTAATCACAAAATGCCAAACAAGAGAAAATTGATCTTGGTTGGTTGTCCGTTTTTTCAGTGTTTTGCTCCCGAAGCCCAGTTATTCTTCTCGAGAAAACAAGGAACTTTCCCGGAGATTTTTTTAACTCTAAAAAAACTTTTCGCCTTCCCATACAAAATGAGTAAACCCCTCGAAAAAAAAGTCGATCAAAATAATTTTTCTTTGTGAAAGTTCCTTGCTCGTATCATGAGTAGAATCACTGGGCTTCGGGAGCAAAACTTAATGAGTCTGATTAGTACTTGTCTAATCAACATCATTATCATTTTGTTAACATATTATTATGTAAGTATGATAATCTCGTGTGGTGCCGGCAAAGAATAGTACCAACCCATGGGTGTCGTAAGAGGCGTCTAAGGGTTAACTGGAGGATGGGCAGAAGCATCCTCCTTTGTATCTTACATCTTTCTTACTGCGGTCACCTACAACCGCGGTCCATGGTGCCAGCCGTAACGCAAACAAGCGAGGTGACTATGGTACTTCCCCTCCACATTTTTCCAGCAAAAGCTGGAATTCAGGAGGGAGCTCCCTGTCCTGTAGTGGACGTTTCATGGGATGTTATGATGATGATGATAATCACACCAAGTCTGACATATATTTACGATTGTTGGCTTTTTCTAAACTTAAGGTAAATATGTGTGGTTAAATATAGTCGTTTATAATACTAGTTAAGTACTTGGATATGTTGGCAGTCAATAGTATGGTTACTTAAGTTGTTTTTGTGGACAATACTACATTCTTCTTTCTCATTGGCTCGTAGCGCATCGTCCAAGTCCAGCCAATCGGATGTCAGCGAGCACGATGCGAAGTTAGCTACATGTGAAGTTGGCTGCATGTCGATGGTAGGGAGAGATAATGATTGTAAAGTGAAAGGCAAGGCAGTCGGTCGATAGCTCTTAGCGTGTAAGGTTGTGCTTTAATGTTATACTGTGTCTCGGTAAATAATAAATCTATTTAAGGAAGGTGATATGAGTTTCACTTCTCGAACTTGCCAATAGTTCAGAAGTGGGATATTCGAGAATTATACCGATTCTCACACCACGCCAACAAAAGTGGAAATTCACGTAAGTCAATTTTTGGTAACCAGAGAAAGCTAAAAAAATAGGATTTGAATTTTCCGGAGGTAATTCACTCTTTGATTTTTTTTTCTCAAACTTCCACTATTCATTTGAAGGGTTGATAAACTACCGACCCTACTAACACAGGTTCGAACAACGATTTATTTTTCCATTTCTATATTTACATAGACCTTCCTTAAAACTGTTTCATAATATTGCGTTGAAAACACACGTTTTTTTTACTTACAACGGATTGTACCCGTCACCACAGATTAGATAATAGCAATAAAACTCAATGAAATGGCAATAAAACAATAGTTGAATGAGGGTACTCAAAACAGGTTAAAAAAAATAAAGTAGCAACGTGTCTTCCAAAACAAAGTCCGAATTCCTTGGTGTCTTCATTGTGCGTGCTATAAAGAGTCTTAAGAGCAAAAAGAGGCTTGAGTTCTTTTATGGTACCATTTTTTTAGGCAGCTATCGAGCATCATTCAATGTAAGTACAAATCAAATATTTGTAAGTACAAATTAAGATAATATAAAGAAAAGGTGTAAATGGATAGGCCAGATAAAGCTAAATAATTACGTGTAACACTCACGAGTCGTTTAGTGATAAAATGCAAATTAGTTCAGACACCAAATGACTTTAAACCTAAAGTAATATTCACTAAAATAAGTAGGTATTCTGGCACCTACCCGACCAATACAAAGATTTTTCGGAGGCTTAATTCAGAACTCATTTTAGATTCATAATTTAATTTATTTCTTAGATATTTGTTTTTTGCTACCTACAAAAAGCACGTGGAAAATTGTGAATAAATACACAGGACTAACTTTAAAAAAAAGTAGTTTATCTAATACCTACTTTTTATTATTATGTTCCTTCGTATAAAGTTGAAATAGTTCTGTTTTCGATATAATGTCAAACTTCTTACATGTGGAAAGTTGGGTAAATCATCCTAGTTCGGTAAGTAGCCTGCAAGCTATGTATGTATGGCTTTGCCACGCATAAGCGGTAACAATACCAGTATAAAATACACAGAACTAGCCCTACGCTACAACAAACTGTAGAATACAGACTCGCTCGAGGTTAGAGTGTTATCTTTGACGTGCGGCTAACTGTAATTTTTTCAAACAACTGTACTTTAGAGATAATATCAATTACAAAAAATATTCCATTCCGGGAGTCTAGATTGAAATTCTGATTATTCTGGAAGATGTAACTGGTTTATTTATTGTTTTTATCTCAACAATAATTTTTACAACATACCTAATTTAGTAGGTGTGATACCTATATTTTAAACTTATTTCTTTAATGTTTCCTCTTCACCCTGCTTTACTCTTGAATGATTGGAAACTTACTACAACTTTCACTTTCTTTTCACTTTTTTTCACACTTCCTAACAAATCTATTAAATATGCCAGTCCATTTAATTTAATACAGAATAACATAATTTTTATAAATACCTACATGAATTCAATAAATAATGAAATATTTTGTACAAGATTATAAATATTTTTATTACCTGCCTACTTCTTTTTTGGTTTTCAAATCCAGATTAACCTAAGAAGGCATAAATTAAGATGAATTAAATGTTTTCGTGGGAAATAACGAAAACCTTACCATATAAATATACTTAGTTAACGCTGCAGCTTATGAAAGTTGTGCCAAGTAGTGCTGATCCTTGATATCATAAAGTCACTTCACATGAAAGGTTCAACCCAGGAGCGCCCAGGTCACAGGGCCGGGGTTCATCGTTCTTATTCAACCCAGGAGCGCCCAGGTCACAGGGTCGGGGTTCATCGTAGTTATTCAACCCAGGAGCGTCCAGGTCACAGGGCCGGGGTTCATCGTTCTTATTCAACCCAGGAGCGCCCAAGTCACAGGGCCGGGGTTCATCGTAGTTAGTCAACCCAGGAGCGCCCAGGTCACAGGGCCGGGGTTCATCGGTCTTATTCAACCCAGGAGCGCCCAGGTCACAGGGCCGGGGTTCATCGTAGCTATTCAACCCAGGAGCGCCCAGGTCACTGGGCCGGGGTTCATCGTAGTTATTCAACCCAGGAGCGCCCAGGTCACAGGGCCGGGGTTCATCGTTCTTATTCAACCAAACCGTTCAGCACATTGTAGAGCGCTGTCCAAAACGACGATATTGGGGTGATCCGGGGGACTTCTATAACAACTTGACACCTCAGGCTATTGACTGGTTATGTGGACTGGATGTAGACTTATAATTTCCTACAATTAACTGTATTCGCCATACGATTAAATAAATATTCAACCCAGGAGTGCCCACCTGGGCCCTGTGACCTCACAGGGCCGGGGTTCATCGTATTTATTTAAACCCAGGAGTGCCCAGGTCACCGGGCCGGGGTTCATCGTATTCAAACCCAGGAGTGCCCAGGTCACCGGGCCGGGGAACCCGGAGATCTTCGTACAAATTCAAACCTAAGGAGTACCTAGTCCACGGGGCCAGAGGTTTTCATATCTATACTCAAGAGTGTCCGGGTAGATAACATGGAACACGAGGTAAACCATCCACAACATTTCTTGTTTATTTTTCAATGTGCACAATGTGATTTGTACACTGCTATTCAACTTTTTATAAATATGTACATTGATTTTAGAATCTTCACTAATAAAATTAATAATTTACACTTGGAAAATTATTCAAACTCTAAATTACAAGCACTAAAATATACACCTGAATGCTGAAATTTCCCTTAGCCACATAGACTACATTTATTAAAATCTAAACCGTGGATAAATGCCATGTACCTAATACCAAGGTGATGAAAAATCTATTAATTTTATTCATTAGAAAATAAAATGCAAAATTTTGAAATAACATGAAATTTTGTGAATTGACTTAGATACATACATAAGAACGGACCTATCATCACACCACGTGTTATCACGTTTTAGGTTCAGAATTGCAGTCTACAGCCCAATTTTCAACGATACTGACATTTCAAAAACAATGAACTTATACCTTAGTAAATAAAAAGAAAAGTCCTTGTATTATCATAACTTCGGCCTATATGGTAAATAAATAATCAAGAAATTGATTTCTTTGTATTGTTATTTTCTGTGTTGATGTATTGTGCGCCGTACTATATAATCTTTCACGAACTAACGTCCATGTTTCATACAATACAAAATTAGTGTTATAAGTTCTTGTTATAAGTTCTTGTTATTATTTTGGTATCAGAATTTCGCTTGTTTCATCATCATTATCATATCAGCCGAAAGACGTACACTGCTGGACATAGGCCTCCCTTCGCTTGCTTATTAGAACAAATCATGTTGGCTTAATATTATTATTTCAACTAAACGTAATAAATTGATATTTTGTGATATTAGGTACTTTAACATGTAATAACTCGTATTACCAAAAATGTTTGTAAATATGGAGGGTACAATCATTGCAGTTTTTCATGTCTCCTTATTGTGTTTTAATTATTATCTCTACTACTACTTGAACTGTAATTACTATTGAGTGTTATTACTATTCTCGTTATTTTTATCATTACAATAAAACAATTGGCTGTAACTACGCTTAGGAACTCGCGATACATTTTCATTTGATATTATGATTTAAGAAATAGTTTTTTTTTTGACATGTAATATTAAATCTGTTCATTCTTTGCAACTTTAGAAAACTATTTACATTTCTAAGACATTTCTTGTTCTGTTTTTGTTTAGTACATTTTAATTATTGTTTTAGAATATTTTCTCAAATAATTTCTATTGTTGTTTTTGATTTTTTTTGTGTTTGTATTATTGTTTTATGATATCGTTTCCTTATATTATCACTAGATGTAAAAAAGGAATGTATCAAGTAATTTACTGTAACCACGCGAAGGGACTCGCGCTAATCAGGACGGCCGAACTGTTGGCTTTTTCTAAACTTAAGGTAAATATGTGTGGTTAAATATAGTCGTTTATAATAAATACTAGTTAAGTACTTGGATATGTTGGCAGTCAATAGTATGGTTACTTAAGTTGTTTTTGTGGACAATACTACATTCTTCTTTCTCATTGGCTCGTAGCGCATCGTCCAAGTCCAGCCAATCGGATGTCAGCGAGCACGATGCGAAGTTAGCTACATGTGAAGTTGGCTGCATGTCGATGGTAGGGAGAGATAATGATTGTAAAGTGAAAGGCAAGGCAGTCGGTCGATAGCTCTTAGCGTGTAAGGTTGTGCTTTAATGTTATACTGTGTCTCGGTAAATAATAAATCTATTTAAGGAAGGTGATATGAGTTTCACTTCTCGAACTTGCCAATACGATAGAACTCAAAAATATATGAATTATGTAAAAACACGTTTCTTGTTATCCATAATTTGATTGTTTTGTATTATTGTATTTTTGATAAAATCGACTATAGCTGCGGGTACGTCAGTTTACTTTTATCTAATCTGTGCTACGGGTCAACTACTGACGGGTCTAAAAACAGCCCCTTAATGGTCAAACAGTCAGACAGACAACATAGGCTTAGTAATAGGGTCCTTTGGCACCATTTTATTTGAGTACGGAACCCTAAAAAGGATTTCAAATAGTTTTACACTATTATTATGGTTTAAATTCCAGCTCAATCAACTTCCCAGCTTGTTATGATAATAGAGCTTATAATGGTATAGTGCTAATCAAGCTAATGCCACAGAGCTATAATTATAATTAGAGGCGGTGCTACAAACCAGCGCTTCCGTGCATCGCCATATCGATTACACTTGCTAATGTTGCACTGTGCTGTGCCTGAACTCGGTCATTATAAACTCCATTCTTTTCGTTTGTTCCAATGCTTAGGTACCAACTTATTTAGCAGCCACGATCATCATAACATCCCATGAAACGTCCACTACAGGACAGGGAGCTCCCTCCAGAATTCTAGCTTTTGCAGAAAAAATGTGGAGGGGAAGTACCATAGTCACCTCGCTTGTTAGCGTTACGGCTGGCACCATGGACCGCGGTTGTAGGTGACCGCAGTAATTAAGATGTAAGATACAAAGGAGGATGCTGCTGCCCATCCTCCAGTTAATCCTTAGTCGCCTCTTACGACACCCACGGGTATGTATGGGTGGGTACTATTCTTTACCGGCACCACACGGGACATATATTTATATATATATTGCTCGTTGGTAGGATGTATAAATAATAGCATCACTACAAGCTATAAACCAGCCAAGTCCAAAACAAACCCATTTGGCTTACAGCTCATAAAAACCAACAATTCAACTCATTATCTCTTACACGGCGTTCATATGTCGCTGCGTGTCACTTAACTTGCCTAAAATTTTTAATTATTCACCGGCGTTGTTTGAACAAGTGTGCGTGCGCCCTAAATACCGTCTCCGTGTGCATGTACCTTTACCTGGCAAACCTTCTGTTTCGTCTTTCATACGAAGAAAGAGGTTAATGACTTAAAATAGGTTTGAAATTAAAAGGAAATAAAGATGGTTACATTTGATTTGTCATCTGTAAGAGAAAAAGAAAAATGAAAATACTTATAACTTATCTATTACTATATTAAAGACTTAAAAATCTTAAAAAAAATGATATCAAGTTTGTAAGATGTCGAAAATACATCATACATCATATTCAGCAATTTCTATAAGTGAGTACGTACAGTACCTACTTACAGGCTGAAGCGTCCAAGTTCTGGATAAAATTTTGTAACGTATGTAGTTTTTTTACTGTTATTATCACGTACGCATGTCCGATTAGTACATATACTACCAGGGGTAGGTACAGTCAGCGACAAGTCAAGCTTGACACTCGCAGTGCGACTCTAGCCCGTACGTCTATTGAAATAAGAACGGCGCAAAGTTCAATGTATCAAGCTTGATGTGCTCTTGACTGTACAAGTGTGATGGATTTGGACTACTGACCAAACACATCGGGGCGCGCAGTGAAAGATGAGACCTGTCAGATGAAAGTAGAGGGGATTTTGCGCAGAATATACAGACAGCCTAGCGTAGCCAAAATGGCCTGCGAACTGCCTACTGCGCAGGTTCACCACGTGATCCGTCAAGTCTCATCTTTCGTTGCGCGCATTGTACTAGGGGTCCTGGACGGGGATCACGTATGTAGTTTTTAAAAAATATGGCGAAAATATTTTATAAAATACATCTTACAGTAATGAACTAAAATCAATTGATACTGTAAATTAAAAACTACACACATCGCAATAAAATCACGCTCAACAAACAACAATCTCAGATCAAACGACGATAGATAAGGGGGGAGTACACTAGTCTCGGAGGAGTTAGGCTGTGTTTACACCGCATCTCATTAAAGATACCCGGAGTCGGAGCGAATTTGCTGGCCCGGTGGACCATAAAAAATAAATAAAGCCCCTATATTCAACCCCAACTATGCATTTGATTGAAGATAAAATTTAGTTCAAGCGAAACTGATCTCAAAATGTAAAGAGATAAAGAAGAGAATCAATGGGTTGGACAATTTTCAGTTCCTTGATTCGAGCTTTCTTGGATCTTTTCACCATATGCATAACGATAAGCGTGTATGTACTTATGTACGATTGAAAGATAAATGGTTAGAAGATACAGGATATACCCGTATGTACAAAATGAGGCTTTAAACTATGCTATATATTGATGCACAATAACTTTCAGATAGGAATTGCAAGGAAATAGAGTTTCTATTATAATTCTAAAAGTTATCACATCAATCACTATTTATGTTACAAACTTGTCATAAAGTAGGTGTTGATTAATCTGCCCTTTGTTCATTAAACCCTAACAAATTTAAGGATGCACTTAAATTAATTCTACAACCTAATAAATTCTTACCAAAATGTAGTTACAAGACCGCACAAAATACATTGTAAAGCAATAAAAATAAATCTGTTCAAATCCCGCGCGGCGAATCTGTTGCAATCAGCGAATTCACATATAATTCCCCTATACGAAGATTAACTGCGGGGGTGGCACCCTTAACTGCCTTCGAATAGTTCTATAAAGGCGTAAGTAGCTTTTCTTTCATATTTAGATAAAAAATATGTAAGATGACATACCTATTTCGGCACAATAATTCCTCAAGAAAGAAATGTAACGGTATGAACCGCAGAAATTAGTTGTTGAAATTTCTGGAATATTCCGACATAACATTTATAGGGTCGTAGTCAAAGATACAATGGAGAAGCAGTGGGATGTGATATGTACTAACGATAAGATAAAACGTATCATTAAATTCTAGTACAAAAAATTCTAGAAGTAAGGAGTTATACGTTGCCCCTTTTAAATATAAACAAGGGTGGCAATGGCTCAAACAAAGGCAGTGAACGAAAGGGCGTAAGTCTACATGCACTGAGTATCGAAATTGTCGTATTGGATTCAAGACAGTTGTCGCCGGTGTAAATTTTAACAGCTAAACGTAGGCGGACAATGAGAAGCATGTGTTGCGTTTAGACGCATAAGCCAAGTTTAAAACCCTGACGGTAATAGTCGCAAATTGTCGAGGGGAGTGTGTATTTAATATTTATTACAGCTGTAAACGTGACCATTTGCGAAATTGTAACTTGTAATTATAAATTGCCGGCGACATAAAAGTTTAATGGGTCACTTTGACTTAATTTGAAGTTCAAAGGTTACCCCCCTTTACATTTATCCCCCTTCGATCATATTATGCACGAAGACAAGATAAGGCTAGCGCCAAGAAGTTGAGTTCACTTAGAAGATAAAATAGACACTTAAGTTATAATGTGTTATTAAGGACTGGAACACAGGCTTTTAAAAGCTGGCTGGTCTACTTTTTTGATTGCGGAGGTCCTGAGGTCCAACCACCAACACAATCTATCCAACCGAATCTATAACGTCAAATCATCTTGTTTAGTTGTTCCTGTAGAACTAGAATACGATTTTTAAAAGGGAATAAGCTCAAAATGTGTAATACCCGTGTAATACCGGCAATGAATGGTACCCATATTTATTTTTAAAAATTATTATTGAGTGGTTCACTCACTCACTATTTATAATAGGTACAGTCAACTCTCTACTCGTAGGTGACGTAAGAGGCGACTAAGGTATTATATTCGGAGTATGGGCGGCAGCGTCCTTCTGAATATCGTAGCATCTTACATACTGTGGTCACCAACAACCGCGGTCCATTGTGTCACGCAACGCTAACCAGCATGGTGACTATGGTACTTCCCCTCCAAAATGTACCACGCGTTTTTTCCGGAATTCTGGAGTGAGCCTTGTCCTGAACGTTTCATGGGAACTATGGTAGTAACCTACTCAAAGTTCGTGAAGGTTTCAGGTAACAGAAACCACACAATATACAGCCTTATTTCCACCCCGGATATTTGAAGAGGTCGTTCTGAACATAGGTCGAAATACTAAAAAAAAATTCGTCTTCCCATACAAGCTGCATCAGTTGAGAGCACATTTTCTGTGGGAGGTCGATTTTTTTTTTCTGTATTTTGACCTATGTTCCTTGAGAAAAGTTATTCAGTTTCAAGGACAGAACCACCTCTTAGAATATCCGGTATTAAAGGGTATAAAAACTTGGGACTTCGTAGCTTGTGACAATAGGTACACACGGCCGCTCGTCGATGGAACCACTTCGACCTTGAGCGGGTCTCTGGTTTCGGGCGTTTGTAACGTAGCGCTGGTTCAGCTTATACTGGTTTTGTTTCTACGTGCTTGCTACCAAGCGTACCTGATATTTGTTCGGGAATCCACAGCTCCATCTCACATGTGCTTGCTACGTTATCACTGCAGTCAATTATTGTACTTTCTATTTAAATATTGTTTACTGACACCGAATAAATTATTATTTGCTATTATTTGATGCTCTTCTTCATACAACTATTCGCGCACCGCGAACTCGAGCCGGTGTTTGCTTGCCAACTTGAGCTTGGTGCTGACGTTTGCTCGACATATTTTCAGTAGTCATCAACAATCTCATTAATCTAGATATTATTTCAATTGTGTTTGGTTTTACACAAAAGTTTCCGTGTGACCGGTTCCCATACAGCGTGCTTCCTAATCAACTGCGTTTCTTTCTGTATGTTATTCTGACCATAAAACTCTAAGAAACATAGATCGAAATACGAAAAATAAATTTGTATGGGAGTTTAATTTTTTTTTTTCGTATTTCGACATAATATGTGGAATGTTCAGTTTTATGGCCCGAGTAACATACTCAAAGGAACGCAGTTGATTAGGAAGAAGACAAACTTGCGACGACCGTGTTCAGTGTCCAGTTCTATATCACAGGGTGTAATGTCATACAGATTTTAATTTTCAAAAGTTTTAGTCCTGTTTGATATGAATTTTTGTAGTCTCACTCGGTGATATTTAAGAATCTCCAGATCGTAGCCGCAAAATGGTTGCAAGAGCTCTGGCATAAATGCGAACAACTATGGGAACAGGTTCAATTGACCAGTGATCGCTGTGGCCACTATGGTTGTTTAGTGCACTTGTACAACATCATGAACAACATCACTCTGGCCTAGATCATGGGTCTCGTAAAAGGTGTAAGACAGATAACGTATGCATCTTTCTGCATATCCTGTCACTCACTTCAATCATCAATTCTACTGACAAGCGTGATGCCTATGGCAAGCTACTCGTACGTCTTTTTCATTGCGTTAATTTCTAAAAGGCGTAAGTCTTTGTGAACCTTTTTTTTAAATATGAAGGCTTTTCTTTTTATAATACCTGTCTTTAACCTGGCTTTTTTATTCCCTTTCTGTTCACCGTTGAAGCGCGTCTCATCTTTCGAAATTAACTTTCAAATATTAAATTCGCTTTATGAGAAAGACACACCCTTCTTCGTTGTCGGAAATCTTGCAGCTTCTTACAACTTTTTCTACTTTTTGTGCGATGTAGACTTAATATCAAAGCTTTCGAAGTCCCGTGGACGATCTTTGATCGTAAGTAGGTAGTTAAGGATATCTAATAAGGTACACATACCCTGGCAACGGAATATAGTAATAGTACACTCGCCGCCCCCCTTGCAATCCACCTCCGCAACCACGCGCGCACCCGCCTCAGCGATTCGCGTGGTGCGTCCGGCGGGTCAGTTGTATTGAATACGTCGGCCTATGCTTCTTCGAAAATTTTCAACTTCCCATAGAAACTGCACTAGCTGTTTGCGAATTTTGTAAGGGAGGTCAATTTTTTTTTCGTATTTCGAGCTATTCTCCTAAGGGAAAGTTAAAGGTAACAGGCTAAAATTGTGCTTACAATTTTTTTTAAACCCAATGCTGCTTGTTTGCGTTGCGGATGGTTGAGGCTACCAACCGCAGTAGGTAACTAACGGGAGGACGCTGTTGCTTATCCGCTTGTTCCATCCACTTAACCCTACCACGCTATATATGCCCACTGCTATGGTCAAACCTAATATAGCTTTTGTTAAGGTACCTAACTATAACTTTTCCTTCCTAACTTTCTTTGAAAGAGCGTAGTTATTAGCATTAGGAATACTCACTCAATAGATACTTACAATATCGACCGCTTCCCATACAGGACCCATATCAATTCAGCACTCCAGAACAGCACCAAACACGTTCTTTTTCCCACAACGGCCTGCAATAACACACGGCCGGCGACAATTAAACGTTCCCTTGAAAACAATAACGGGATAAATCCCGTCACAGCCCTCGCCATTAGCCCACCATTGTTATGTGTTGACGCAACAAAATCACCAGATCGCGAAATAGAAATCACAGCACGCACGATAGAGAGGCGACTCACGAAAAATATGATTGTTCTGTCGACTCAGTGAGTTAGATCCTAAATAATTCTTGGTCAGTCCGTCGCCATTACTTTGTGTTAGTTAGTAGACGCAACAAAATCGCCAGTTCGCGAAACAGAAGCAACACAAATTACGAAACAGAAATCACAGCACACACGGTAGAGGGGCAACTACGGATAAGTATGATCGGTCTGTCGATTCAATGAGTCGGGTCCTGTCATATCCCTAGTCAGTAGTTTGCCATTTTTGCGCCGAATTCAAATCACAGCACTTGACAGCACGCATGGCTGAGTGACCACGAGATGTATGTTTTGTGCTGTCAGTAAGTTGGTCAGTGATTTGTGGTCACGAAAAAGACTCCCTGTGGAAGTTTTAGGTTCAAAAGTGACCAATACGCTCACAAAAAGAAATGAGTCGATGATTTGACTTCTTTCTCCTTTCTTTCGATTTCTTTTAATATGAGGCCGTCAAGGCACGTAGGTTACTATTACATCGATTATCAATAATAAATCTAGTCATACCGAAGAAAAAAATCCAATACAATGTGTGAAACAAAATGAACGAATGAGTCAACTCCGCACGTCTTCATGTGCAACTCTAGTGACACGGTGAGAGGGTGGATTATCTCTCATTAGCAGGCGGGCAGAGGCGCGTCCGTGCGTGACGGAGGACTGAGGGGCGTCACAGAAGGCCTAGCGCTCCGCGCCTATAGTGCTACGGTATGTAAGGAAATTTGAGTTGAGATTCCAGAGAAAACTTGGCATTTAAACTATAAGCTGTTTCAGATGCAAACTTTAGAATATTGTAAATTTAAAAAGCCTTATGTTGTGGGTTTGGGTATGGGTAGGGTTTTCTTTTGTCTACATGGCTCCACTTTGTTTGTAAATGGACGTAATTTATCTGACGTCATTATGGACGTCATAATTTGTAATTTACTGTCGTAAAGATAAACTACAGTTACCTACATAGCCCTTTTGTACTGAAAGCAATGTGAAGAGGCGTGCCTTGTTATAGTTTAACTCTACATATGAAAAAGAAATAGATTTTTCTCTTTTCTTGCATGATGCTTCGTCACGTTTATCTATTTATTAATGCAAGACTTTAATTTATTTATTTTCTCCTCTTCTATTCTGCTAAATTATTATTCATTAACTGCACACCTACATTGCTCCCATTTACACCCAATAGGTCTCAAATAGTCTCAATAAAATGAAGTACAAATCGTCAATGAAACCGTTGCGGCCCCTGCACACTTGCGCCGATCGCTCCATTGCCGACAATGTGCTGCTAATCGCGCGACAAAAGACGGGTTCGATATAAATACCGATCGTGTTGTTTTCGGTCGCGCCCCGCTGTCAGCCCTTATAGTTTAAGGGAGACTTTACAATAAACTAGATGCTGGAATTACTGGGTTTAAGTAGAGTATTGTAGTTTTTAGAACTGAACCTATCGATGTGTAGAGGTGTTAGGATTAAAATGTGATCTGTAGTGAAACTGATATCTCCTTGATTATTATTTATGCAATTAATAACCATATAAGTTATAATGTAACACTATTACCTCCAAGACTCTGTCATTATAGGTACTTTATTTATAACGGTTTAGCCTCCAAGAGAGTTTGTGTCCGTTTCAGTGATGAAACATAAAAAGCTGAATGAAATACCATTAAAATCGAATTCGAGTCGTAATTGGCTTCTGTTTAATAAAAATAAATGACTTTCTTGCAGTTTCATTTTAAGAAGGGTAAAATACGTACAGTTAAAAATGAGTTAAAATGAACTCCAAACAAGTGTGTAGACCCCTTTCTGTCCCTCACTACAAAACGTAGCACAGAGGGCACAACACAGAGATTTTCATTGTATGCGGATTACGAGGCCTCTGAATATATTATTGTAGCTTTGCGCCCATTATTTCATTTCTATCTCGCACTTGTCCTTAGGGTTCATGCTAAGCCTGCGGAGAATTGGCACATGACAAAAATGTGGCAAGTGTTTGTTTTTAATTCGAATGATATTTCTATCCTATTTTTCTTTTTAATTCAATTTGTACACGTGGTGAATTAAGGCGTTTTGTTAAAGTTTTTAAAGGAGAGTGTTCATTTCCCGTACATAAGATGGCCTTAACATTCCTGTCAAACTAGGACGGATGTTAATAATAGAATAGCTCTAAAATAGTAGATTACTGTTATCAAAATATCAAAAGACTTAAAAAGATTTTGAATAATTGATGGTGACAGAAATGTTAATGTTGCTTTTTTTTTCAGACCTCACATAAAAACTCTGTTTATTGTGTTAGAAATTATAAAAAATATATATTTTTCAAGCATTACATTACATATTTGACACTGAAGCTGAAGCTGAACCATAGCTGAACACTTACAGCGTAACTCTAGTCCCAACTGTGTGATCGAAATAAGAACAGTATCCATAAGAGCAAGAGCATATTAATTAAGCTTGACAAATTGGACTATGATCCAATCTTTTTTCAATAGCTGTAGTAGCTTAAGTGCGTATTTACACCAGAACAGAAAGCTGTGTGATAGAAAATTCAAACCAATAAGATTGCTTCATTTGACTGCGCATTTGATAAGCAAGGAAAATCGAGCAATTCTATTGGTTTAAATTTTCCAGCTCACAGCATTGGTGGAAAGCCAACCTAAGTCTGCTCAGCGCTGCGTTGTCATGCTCTAGCTGTACAAAGTCAGATGTACACATCTTACAAAGCTCAACGTGTGACAAGTGATAGAGCGGATTCCCTAGATTTTGAATAACAGCTCTTTAGTTTTTGTACCCCACAAATATGTACACTCAAAAAAATCATGGCTAATCAAGTTGAAATTTTGCTTGATTAAAAAAAATATGATCATATCATTCAAGAACATGTAAGAAATAACAAATGATAGTTTCTTGTCACAAACAAGCTAAAATGATTGAATTTCTATCAAGTTAACTTGTTCAAAACGAACACGCACTTTATTATTCGATAAAGGTAAATTGATCGATGAAACCAAACGCCCGCGTCGCGGCCTAAACGAACGTGTTCAGTCGTGTTCATTGCGTCCGTTTGTGTGGACGCGTGTGAAAATTAAGAATGGTTTAAAATAACAGTGTTAACAATGTCACAGTTCTAAACAATTTTATTTCCTGGATTGATAAAGAAGAAGAAGGTCCATCTTCTTGCAGCGTGGCTTCATGGATTTTCATAGCTGAGACCTATTTTCAAACGTAAGTACCTAACCTTTGTTACCGACCGACGCATATTACAGAAAAGCAAATAAATAGGTATTCGCGATATTCAAGATCCTGTGGGAACTCTGTCCAGCAGTGGACGATCGTGTTGTTATCAAAGTTTCTACTATAGGATCATTGGTTGTTGTGATGACTCACAAAATAACGAAATTTATATAAATAAACAGCGGTAGACAAAATTGGTGTCAATGATCGAGTCGGAAATCACTCACTAATGCAATGTAAACTCACATTTCAATATATGTTTTATTTGACATTATAACATTTCAGTGATACAATTGCAACCTTCATCTATCCGTACTTATAAGTATTATAAATGTGAGTTGTTCCTATAAAATATGTTTATAATTTCAGATTTTACCGAAAATAATGAGCTGATCAACGTGATATGATTGCCTGCTCAGACTGCATCTTCAAGTTCCCAATGAAACGCTGCTCTTTCATCATTCAAAAGAAATAAGAAGAAAAATGTGGACGTCAACGAAAGCTGAAAGCCGCAAAGCTTTTGTAACTTACATTCAAACTACAGATTTTTAATACTTTGTATTTTTTACTGCTATTAAATATCTAACTGAAACTTTGTGCATTTTCTGTTGAAGGTACAGTGAGCATGGGAAATGAAGATGAAGAAATTGGCAATCTCATTCTTATCAGATCCCAATGGCTGATTTACCTAGACAAAGGCAAAATATTGGCGCCTCTGAGGGATGTAGATATAGGAAAGAAAGAGAAAGCTATTCAACATTTTCTTTTTTTCCTATAGCTGCATCCCTCAGAGCCGCCAAAATTTTGCCTGCGTCTCCCATAAATCTGCCATAAATTTCCTATAAAGCACCTGCATAAAGCAAATAAGTACAATGTTTGGATGTAACATATCCTTTGTCAATTCAAATAAGATCACTTGATCACATTAAATAAATTAAATTTATTTTAACAATGTTAAATACTTAAATCATTCAAGTTACTTGTTATAAGTTATCATTTGTTTTATAAAACCCAACATGTTACAATATTACATCAACAAATCACTTGTTTCATATCATCATCTCTTACTACCGTGTACAAACCTGCATTTATCATAGTAATTATTAGACTTGATTAAAGTTAACAATTACTTCTTTGAATCTACTGAGACAAGTTGTTCTGATTTTTAATCAAGATACATTTATTGCCGCCATCATTTAACTTTATGTGCTCGTATATAAACAAGTTGCATGATTGCCATGATATTTTTTTTAATGAATGTTAACAAGTTTTTTTTTCAGTGTAGAGTTTTCAAGTGAATGGATATCGATGGTAAACTTGACATCTGTTGTGTTTTTCTGATGGCTCTTGTTCTAGTTCAATTAATCGCCAAACAAAGAAGGGTGTAAGGCTTAGACTATACAGGGTTTTAATTTGATTGCGTGATATAGCTCAGGGGCGGGATCAGTATCAGTAACTGAACAACTTTTCCCAAGGAACATAGGTCGAAATACGAAAATCAATTTTTGACCTCCCATAGAAACTGCATAAGCTGATAGCGCATTTTGTATGCAAGGTCAAATTTGGTTTTTCGTATTTCGACCTATGTTCCCTGGGAAAAGTTGTTCAGTTACTGATACTGATCCTGCCCCTAAGCTATGGCACGCAATCAAATTAACACCCTGTATAATACTAACGTATGTGTAAGGAATAGGTTGGCAAAATCTAAAAAGTCATGATCAGTCATGGAAACTGAACAAATTCCGCTAAGAAACTTCTGGAAATTGTTTAGTTACGTTGATTGATCATTCCTTCGAATTAACCTTCCTGCATCTTTTATATTCACTGATTTGAAATTCTTATACTTTAATTCCTTCAGCGTTTTTAAAGTGGTATTTGTTACCTATTTGCCTATTTGATTGACGCTATCTTGGCGCTGTACGCCATTGGTGTATCGAAATAGCGTCTATGGCACTAATACTACCTACATAATAAAGAAAGTTGTCATCTGCTAAATCATCTGTGATAGTGATAATATACGTCAAAATTTGTTCACGGGACGCTTTATCAAATTGGCACGAAAAATTAGCTGTAAGTTGTTAAAAATCCGATTTGTGTGTGTCTATACGCAGGATATACAGGATGTTAGGAAGTGTACTGCGAGCCTTTAAACCACATGTTCTACGAAACTGAGTAACTCTGCCCAAGGAGCATAGACCGAAATAAGAGAAAAACAAATTAATTTTTCATAAAATTTATCTGATTATCTATTACAGTTCAAAAAACCGGCCAAGTGCGAGTCGGACTCGCGCCCTAAGGGTTCCGTACCTAGGGTAAGTCCCGGATAGATGCCGCACTTTTTGAATGCGCTTCACAGCTTTTTAAATATTAGCAAAACTAAATAACTGTTTATGAATTTATAAAGTACGGTCTTTAGACTACAATTTGTTATAGAAGGTCAGAAGTTAAATCCATAATAATAGGAACTATAAAAAATTTTGCAGACCTCTTAAATATTGCGGATACGTGCCCTACCACGGATAGTCGCCCTCGCTGTAAAATAGGACCGGAGGATAGATGCCACTATGAGAAATACTATCATAATTCATATTAATGCTACATGAAAATGATCTGTCGGGTATTTATAATATAACTAAAATACTTAAAGTAATTGTGGAAGTGTCATTTATTGTGTATTAAGGTAGGGGATAGATGCCTCACACCGAAAATTATATAACACCTGTTTTTTTCGACATTGATCAGAGCGTGACACATATCTTGAGCTACTTACACTTTTTCTCCGGTATTTGAATGTAAATTAATTA
This sequence comes from Athrips mouffetella, assembly GCA_947532105.1. Taxonomy (NCBI): domain Eukaryota; kingdom Metazoa; phylum Arthropoda; class Insecta; order Lepidoptera; family Gelechiidae; genus Athrips; species Athrips mouffetella. The sequence continues at coordinate 9,774,517 of OX383973.1, forward strand.
TATTAATACCTTTTAAGTGGGGCATCTATCCTTTTGGTGGGCGATCTAACATCTAAGTAAAGTGGTAAAGAGAAAGATGAAGTCTCACGAAAATAATCATTTATTATGAAATTAAAAAAGAAAAAACAATCAATCTGACACAGAAAAAAAAACTTTTAGTGCTCATCACCACCATCATTTTCTGGCAATTAAATTCCAGAAAAAACTTAAATTATCTCCACAAAATATATAAAATCAGTTTTTAAAACTGTATTAACACTTAAAAATAAATTTGTTTTGAGATATTTTTCTTACCTATCAAAAATAGTAGGAACTCTAAGTTTAAAATACTAACAAACCAAAAATTTTACTTTTAACGTTCATCCACTTAATCATCATCACGTATGTTTTAAAAGATTTAAATAGCAAACAATCTGGCAACCAAATTTCAGAACAAACCTAAATTATCTTCAAAGATAATAAGAAATTAAAATCTTAAACATTAAAATCAAAACTAAAAATTAAATTGAGGTAGATGTAAGTTTCGTATCAAAAATAAATAAAAACTACCTAATTATATCAACATCCATCTGCTGCTCCTGCCAGATAAGCTTATTCAGTAAAAGTATTAACAAATTGGAAAATAATCAGTCTAATCGTTGCTAAATGCAGTCTTCAAATTACTTACAATTGATACATTCAGTGCACTAAATGATACTGACAGATACTCCACACGTTTTGCAGTAATTTTTAAAAATAGTGCATGTATCATGTAGCCATTTCGTGCATATAGTGCATTGAATCCAATCGGCTTTGGATAAAGTACTATAATAGTCTTCAAAGCAAACACAGCATATATTCTCAGTCGCTTCACCTTCACTGCTACTATATATTCTAGCTATCTTCTTTCGATTGAGATCTCGTTTCTTCTCTGTAGATAGTTTTATAAAAGCTTCTTTCTTTTTTAATTGCACACTCTGCTCATGGTTTTCTTCATCTTCACTGCTACTATATATTCTAGCTATCTTCTTGCGATTGAGATCTCGTTTTTTCTCTGTAGATAGTTTTATAAAAGCTTGTTTCTTTTTTAATTGCACATTCTGCTCATGGTTTACTTCATTTTCACTGCTACTGTATATTGTGTCAGCTTTTCTACATTTAGATTGTTTTCTCTTCTCTGTACACTGTTTTCCAGCTGTCTTTTTTTTGGTCGCTTGACACTTAGATTTGTGGTCTCTATTTATATTTATGTTTATATTATTTAATTCATTTTCTTCATTTTTCTTTGACCTTTTTGTTGGTATTCCTTTAGTTTTTTTACCTTTAGATTCTTTGATTTCTTGGATCTTTGACTTTGAGTTTATAACTTCGGCTGATTGTCTTCCTCTTTTTAGAAAAGGTGTTGGTATTATTGGCACAGGCGCAGCCTCTATGAGAAATTTTGATGGTGTATTATCATCAGCGGTTATCTGAGGTATTTGGTTTTGCAGCACATCATTTGATTTAGTTGGAGACGCATGATCAAGAACGCGCATTGGTGTCGCTTGTGTCTTTAATTCATCTCCTTCACAGTCTGTCCTATCCTCATCTGATTGTTGTATTCCAGAAAGCAAGTTTGGAGAGTCTCTGTCATTGTCATGTCTAGGCCCTGCTTCAACTTCGCGAGATGTGAAGCTTCTGTCAGCGATATTAAATTCATAGTCTGGAATGGCGTTAGCATCAAATGGGAAAATGCCGCTTCCTCTAAACCCTGCTAGGGCATTTGCTGGAGTGGCAGCTCGAAGCCAAGCTTTTCCAATCAATCTGGCTACGTTTGTGCGGGATATTCTTTTTTCTGTATTCGTGCGCATGAATTGGTTTGTCTCTTGGTTAAAAAATGTTTTAAAAGGTTTGTAAACCGCACGATCAAGTGGTTGTAACACAGATGTTGTGTGACTTGGGAGGCACAATAAAATTATTCCATGTTTATCAGCCTCCTCTAGCATATCAAGCGCACTTGAATGGGAAGTATGACCATCCAGTACTAGCAAAACTTTTCCTTCGGGCTTGTGACTAATAAAATGCTCTGTAAGCCATTTTCTAAAAAGGTCTGTGTTGATGTATGCAGACTTCTTGTTCATGTATACTTTAGAGCCTTGAGGTAAACCTTCACTAAATTCTGGTTTTCTGTTTACCCCTTTGATGATCATCACGGGTGGAAGAAAGTTGCCAACAGCATTACAACAACCAATAAGAGTCATAGTCTCTCCTTTTTCACCTGAAGTTACCATTTTTACTGATCGCGAACCTTTCGTTGCCACGACTTTCCCCGGCTTGTTGTTCAGCTGGACCCCTGTCTCATCCATATTATATATGCGTTCAGGTTTATCTAGCAATTCGTTTTCTGTCAAGGTTTTTAAAAGGAGATTGTGAAATCGGGCTACTTCCTCTTTGTTCAAACCCTGTGCTCGTGCCATAGATAAACCTTCAGCAATTCTAATAGATAACTCGTTATTTCTCTCCAAAAAACTTTGTAGCCATTGATTACCAGCCAATTTCGTATCTTGATTAAAATTATGTTTCAGATATAACTTCTCAGCGAACTGAAAGGCTAGGCTTCGAATAGTTTCCCTCTCAGGTGGGAATCCACCTGCTTCAAGTTTTTGAATGTGAGTTACCAGGCGCTTTTCATTTTCCAAACCCAAGACTGGATTTTTACCTAAAGAGCCAACAGCTTTGATTTTCGACTTTTGTCGCCTTCTGAGAGTCCTTGCCGGTATATTATATATCCTGGAAATATGATTTATACCCATGACATTCCTGTCTAAGTCTACTAAAGCAGCTTCTAATTCTTTTTCTGTCCATATTCTTTCACGCGGCTTGACCCCAGGTTTCCTTTTATATTTTCTGGGCATTTTGACACTAAAACAAAGAAATTGTCATATAAGTACCTACTACATAAGAAAGGGATAGATGCCTTGATTGGGGGATAGACGCCCTTAAGGGCATCTATCCCCGACGCAAACCGGGGCATCTATCCGATTAATGACGGATACATGCCTTTGATAATACACAAAAATCACACAAATTAAAATGGTAAAAAAGCACAAGTAAAACAAGTTTGAGATGTTATACTTAATGGTTATTAAAAATAAATACAATAAACTTACCAGAAAAAAAATTACCAGCATTTGAAAACTCGCCTTTAAAATTGTGCCGTATATTTTCGCGCGTAAAATATTTTGACCTTTCCTGGTGACGCACGCGTCCTATCCACACGGTGTCAAGCGACATATACTGGAGAGGGGCGGGGCTAGCGCTAGCTTATAACGTGCAATTAGGGTTTTAGAAATTACGCATGTTGGAGTTTTTGAAATCGCGGCATCTATCCGACCGCGGCGTCAATCCGTAACTTACCCTATCTACCATATGATATACTAAAAGCTTTTGCTCTTTGATTTTAAAAACTCCGCGACCATCCAACTTGACCCCTCTTTTATAGAAAAGTTCTTGGAACGGGAGCTCACCTTAATTGGTTACTATTAGTTGTGAGAAAAATTGAAATTGTAATGATTTTAGACTTTTTCCTTTATTTGTACTCTGAGACCTAGCTTCTTGCCAAATTTCATAATATTAGGTCAACGGGAAGTACCCTGTAGGTTTTGCTTTTTTGCATAAATGTATGGAGATGAGGACATAAAAAGCCATATCTTTTAATTGCGTCGTTGTAAAAAATTTTAATTTTCAGATCTTGTGTGGTGGACCTTAATATTCGTTATCAATTGCAACCTGACACCTCTTCTCGTTCATGAGAAAAAGGGTATTGACAGACAGACAGACAGACGGACAACAAAGTGATCCTATAAGGGTTCCGTTTTTTTATGTTGAGGTACGGAACCCTAAAAAATACACAGACAACGACAAAAAAAATTGACAAATATATGACGTAGGCTTAGAAATAGTGTGCAGTTGGTACCGTATGGGTACGCACGGCAGCAAGTAAGTGGAAACAAAACCAGTATAAGCTGAACCAGCGCTACGCTACAAACGCCCAAAACCACAGACCTGCTCAAATTTGAAAGTGTTTCCACCGACGAGCGGCCGTAACCTACGAAATTGATTTATGTGCCCCATAGTTTTTGAGCCAACTATTCCAAATGCAACGTCAGTGATCCCGCTGTATTTATTTCCCGTAATAACCGGTATTTATTTACTTTTGTAAACAAACCACAAATAACAGAATACAAACTCATTCAACCTCAAAAATCAGAACACAGGTCAAACCTAGCGGAAACCGTAGAATTTTCCACATAAATGAATCAATTATATTGTGTATGAAAACATGGATGAATTTAGATGGATTTGAGTGAGGGCGATCCGAAATCACAATGCACGTCAGCTAAACGCCCGGGGATACTGGCTTATTGCTCATAATGTTAAATGAGGGGTCGAATGTGGTATAAAGATTTAAAAGGCCAAACATTACGTTTTTGCTTATATTTCTTTATTTTTGAATATACCTACAACAAAATCGAATATTTCTGTAACTCTTCGATTAGTAAATAAATTATTTATTGACACCATAACGTGTACCATCTAAAAACTCAAATTTTTGGTTGTTTCAGTAGAGCTCGGGCTTTTATTTTGATTCGGTCGTCAAGCGATAAAAATCTCAAACATAGTGAGCGAATTAAAATAGTTTTAAGATAAAGCTAAGAAACTGGCAGGCCAGTGAAATTACCGGCACATGAGACACACCATCTTAGTTCTCAGCGTGGGCAACGTGCATTGCTGTCTTGTTAGTGTCAATTATGCTACTAATAAGACAGTGGGCGCTATGGGCGCTGGTGACCACTTATCATCAGGTGGCTACAAGCTCATTTACTCACTTGTTACATAAAAATAAACTTTGTGACCGCTCGAAAATAACAGCAGGCTCTTGCCCCTACACTAAGCTTTGCCCGCGGCTCGTGTTCAACGCGGCTAATACACTGAATTGACTGACAGACAGTTAATAAACCAGCGACATAATGTGCGCCATATGTCCACACCCTTACAATGCAACTGTTTTGCACTGATTTGTACTGTTTGATCGTTTTGGTTGGCTAGTTTTGTGATAAACTATGTTAATTAAGCCCTTTTAAACTATGTTTTAGCCCGTGTGGTGCCGGCAAAGAATAATACCAACCCATCTGTACCCGTGGGTGTCGTAAGAGGCGACTAAGGGCTTATGAACCGGAGGATATTCAGCAGCATCTTTCTGTGTATCGTACCATCTTACATACTGCGGTCACAAACTACTGTGGTCGCCAGCCGCAACGCTTACAAGCGTGGTGACTATGGTAAATCCCCTCCTAAGTACCACGCATTTTGCTAAAGTTCTGGAGGGAGCTCCCTGCCCTGTAGTGGACGTTTTATTTATGGGATTTTATGTATGATGATGTAAACTTTTCCCAAGAAACATAGGTTGGAAAATGAAAATAAATTTTGCCTTCCCCATACAAACCTTGCGCCGTCAATACTGGAATTTGTACGAGTATGAAACGATAAAAAAAAATCTCATATTTCAATCTATGTTTCTTGGGGAAAGTTGATCAGTTTCATGTCCTAAGTACCATACTCAAGTATAGTCAGACATTACATAAGTTAAAAAATAAGGGGGTCCCCAAACAAGAAACGTGTATCTTTTATGTTTTTAGGGTTCCGTACCTTAAAAGGAAAAAACGGAATCCATATAGGATCATCATTTGTTGTCCATCTGTCTGTCTGTCTATCACGACCCTTTTTCTCAGGGACGCGTGGAGATATCAAGCTGAAATTCATACAAAATACTCAGGCCAACTGTCCCTTAGAGCTGTGAAAAAATCAAACTTCTAAGCCGACGCAATCAAAAGATACAGCCACTTATCCCGCAAATTTTCGAGATTTTCGACACTCGCAAGGGAATTAAAACCTACAGGTTTACGTTAGAGCTAAAAAAAAACAGAACCCTTATAGGATCACTTTATTGTCCGTCTGTCTGTCTGTCTGTCAAGACCCTTTATCTCACGAACGGGTAAAGGTATCAGGTTGAAATTAATACCATATATTAGGATCTATGAACTACACAAGATCTGAAAATTTCATTTTTTTGCAACGACGCAATCAAAAGATATGGCATTTTATGTCCTCATCTCCATACATTTATGCAAAAAAGCAAAACCTACAGGGTACTTCCCGTTGACCTAAAATTATGAAATTTGGCAAGAAGCTAGGTCTCACAGTACAAATAATGGGAAAGTCTGAAATCATTAAATATTACAATTTTTCTCACAACTAATGGTAACCAATTGTGGTGAGCTCCCGTTTCAAGAACATTCATATAAGAGAGGGGTCAAGTTGGATGGACGCGGAGGCGATTTTTGTTTTAGTTCTATTTTAAAAACGGGAACACTTACAAACTTGAAAATTGGTATGTTTATAGTGCATAAGCTATAAAATAACAACAAATAATAAAATTTGGTCAAGCGCGTGTCGGACTCAAAAAATCTAGCATATTAAGTTACTGAAATTTCAACTAATACAATTATGATTATGTGGTGGTACGGAACCCTCGGTGCGCGAGTCCGACTCGCACTTGGCCGGTTTTTATTTAATTATTCGAAAACTTCGTTCCAGTCGTACATTGTATGTAACCCTAATAGGGAGAAAAATGGCTTAAAATAATGTAGAAGGGCTTATTTCTTCAGGTATTTTCTTTTTTGTTTTCGAAAGAAGAGTTGATGTCTTTTACTAATAAAAGTTAAGAAGATGAGCCATTATTACAATAATTTCTTACTTTCAATATAAATCAAATAAATTTTATGACTTGCGTTCAATTTCTTCTTCTTAAATGCCCAAAATTATAAAATTAGTCGTAAATCAACACAATTCTCAGTACTCGTTTAAAATTAAAAGAGCTTTTCGGCATCGTTGGAATTAATAAAATATTCAATTGCATGGCGAAGACAAAGGGCCTTGGGGTACGCAATAAACTTCGGGTCCCAGGGGTACATCGTGCTTTAGGGTAGGGTGGGGCAAACGGGTAGTTATCGACCATGTGGAGAAGTAATAAATTCAAATACTTAGGTTATTTCTGTTGCATATTTAGTTGACCTTTCTTATAGGTGTCCTAGCAAAAAGGTTAAAAGGATAAGTAAGGAAAAACTTATGATTTGTCAATGAAACTGAACCATTTTCTCTAAGAAACATCACCAAACTTTTTTTTTATTACTCGCCGTACACTGCTCAATCAAGTTTTGACAAAGTTACTCTATTCTGGTACCTACGAAATATTGCAATGTAACAATTATTAACCTTAGTACCTGGGGGACCGAGCTTCGCTCTACAGGGTGTTAATTTGATTGCGTGCCATAGCTTAAAGGGTGGTTCAGTAACGATAAAGAAACTCAAAAAAAATATTTAAAAAAATCTTACTAAAAAAAAATTAAAACTCCATTGAAACTAAACTAACGCGGAGGGCAATGATCGCGCGAATGGGCGCGCTATCAAAAACGCGCGAAAGAGTTTCAGCTATATAGTCGTTATGGAGATCTTTAGGGGGGGGCTAATTCCAGCAGTGGACGTCTTTCGGCTGATATGATAATGATGTGCCTACCTAATTCACTGATACTCGCGCGCTAGCGACGTTGCTCCGCGTTAGTTAAGTTTCAATGCAGTTTTAGTTTTTTTTTCAGTAGGATTTTTTTAAATATTTTTTTTGTGTTCCTTCATCGTAACTGAAACACCCCTTAAGCTATGGCACGCAATCAAATTAACACCCTGTATAATAGCCGCCTCTACATACTATCGCATCGGGTGAGCAAGCTATGCTACTCGCCAACAAATGGCGTTGTAGATTGTTATCTAAAACGCGGTATTTTAAAAAATGCTTAAAAACACGGGGAAAATTAATTTTTCCAGACATGAGACCTAGCTAGATCGATTTTTATGGTATGGTATGGATTCGTATATGGTAAATTTCGTTAGAGACGTTTTCGAGAAACCGATTACAAATATATATACTAATATTGCTCGCTTAATAGTATAGGATAACCATAGTAAATTAACCCCTCGGCTGGGCAAGTGTGGCTTGCTATCGCTCGGTGTACGGTACACGCAACCCCGCTGGGAACACTTGAGGGCGCCGCGCCGCATGCTCACAGATACGGTTACCCCCTATTTGCATAAACTGTAATTATATTCGCGGGTATTTTTGTTCGTCAGTATAAAAACACATTCTATTATTGTTTTAAATTTCTACCTTTATTCATTAATAAGTTGCTACGTAAAGAAAAATGTAAAACAGATCAATGTCATAAATAGTATTTAGTTCACGTTTTGTGACACCCTTCAAGTTACAGCGAGGTTCAAAGCTATTGGTGTTTAAATATGTCAGTTCACACGTTGGACACTAGATGGCGCTAGCAGTTTATTACAACATGGTAACGTTGTGCGTTTGAAAAATTTATAAGTTATTTGAATAAATTTTACCCCTCCATTCATTCATTCATTCTTCTTCTAATTTTTTAAAGTGTGTCACTACGTACGTATTATGTACGACGCACTCATAAACAAGGTATTTCTAGGGTCTAAAAGGCGTCTCAAACGGCTTAGGTGCTGATGGACAAAATTTCTATATGATTTGCTCATGTCTGCCTCTTACTCGTATGATGATAAGAAACATCCTCTAAAAGATACAAAAAATATTGACAGACATTCACACCCCTGCGTTTTTGAGGAATTTAGTTTTAACTTTAATTTTGCTCCACAGACTGCTACAGTCAGCTCGCTCTGTGTGCTCGGTGAAGAAATCCAATCCCTACAACAAGGCAAGAACGTCGCACCCAACAGCCGACTGCGCCCTCTAGCGGTCGAAATAGTCAACGGGGTCATCAAACTCAAGTCACGTATCAGCGCAGCCAAAGACGTCCAAGAAATTATCAAGACACCGGCTATTATCGACGGCGATGATCACGTAACAAAGCTCTACATCGATTACGTGCATCGACGGCTACATCACACGAGCTCAGAAGCTATACGATCAACGAGTGCCGCCAACACTACAGGTTACTACGTCTTCGACCGACTGCACGCATAGTCATTCACCGATGCCTACCATGTAGACTCCGGAAAGCGACACCGTCACAGCCACCTACAGGGAACCACCCGCAAACGAGGCTAGCGCATCATCAACGCCCATTCACATACACTGGCGTTGACTACTTTGGCCCTCTCACCGTCACCGTGGGTACGAGGTACACAGAAACAATACTTCGCGCTCTTCACGTGTCTAACGACGCGCGCCATACACTTAGAAGTCGCAGCATTGCTAACTACAGACTTCGCCGTCATGGCACTCCGCCGTTTCATACGGCGCGGGTGTCCCACCGAAATTTGGTCCGACGGCACGAATCTACAGGGCGCCGACGGAGAACTTCGTCGCGCCATAAATCAAGCCACAGAAGAGGAGGCGGTCAACTGGAAAATCCACAGAACTATATATAGGGAAAGTCTCTTGGCGGTACATACCACACGGGACACCCTTCATGAGAGGAGCATGGGAGCGCCTTGTCCGTAGCGTGAAGACAGCTCTCTACGTCGCACTGCAACAGAAGCACCCAAGGGGAGAGATCCTGAACACGCTTCTGGCCGAAGTCGAATATTCCGTCAACAGCCACCTCTCACACACGACTCTGTGGACCCAGCTGATCTAGAAGCCGTTACTTCTGACCACTTCCTCATGGGAGGCTCTGGGAATGTCACCGCGCCGGGAACCTTCGACGTCAGGGACCTCATCGGCAGAACACACTGGAGGGCACCGACGCCCGGCTGACATCTTCTGGTCGAGATAGCTACGCGAATATCTTCCCGAGCTCCAATACCGGAGCCCCATGGCAAAGAAGTACTACAAGTCGGAGACTGCGTCCTCATCGTCGACAACACTCTGCCGCGCAACACATGGCCGCGCGGAATAGTCGTCGTTGTCTATCCGGGACCAGACGGCGTGGTACGAGCCGCCGATATACAGACGCGAGGCGGGATCCTTAGAAGACCAACCAAGAAGCTGGTCGTTCTACCCACCCACGAAGCCGGCATCCTTCCCAACCGGTTTGCAAATAAACTAAAAAAATCTAAGCAAATGAATATTTTATTCTGTTCGGCTTGTTGGGTACAGACCGCGCGACGAGAGCTCTGGGCATAGTGGAGGTATGTGCAGTATGCGCATATCGAATTTCCCATCTACTTTCGCCCGGCGCTCTTAAGGTTCAACCTTCCCTAAAATTAGCAGCTATACACTCGTCATTGCAAATATAGCCTTTATTTACACGCAAACAACAACGTTCACATAAGCAAGCCTTGCAACGTGGCTGTTACGACCAACGGTAACGCCGAAATTCACAAAAAAGAGACAAAAGTATCTTTTTTGGTATGTTTTTTTACAAAAATATCAAAAAAGTAAAACAACCACATCATTGAATATTGTTTTGGTTTGTTTTGGTTATTAAATATTGTATACTTATTTCATTTATTTTTGATAAAAAATGTAGCAGTAAAATGGTTGATGGACAAAATAATGGTAATTATAGATTTTTTTTACTTTCGAGCGGAGCGAGAAAGGTATTGTATTAGTAAAAAAAAACTTTTTCTAATTTTCTCAAAAATGTATTCTATATCACTTACACATCATAGAAAGCAAGTCTCCCAAAAATGTCCGTCCGTCGGTCGGTCGGTCGGTCGGTCGGTCCGTCGGTCGGTCTGTCCGTTGCGCTTTGGCCTAGCGGCTAAACGAATAGTCCGATTGACACCATATTTTAAATTTAAGATTTTCTTGTAAATTCATCGAAGTTTACTGAGTGGTTTCTTGCTGGCTCTCTTTTTGAGGGTAGCTGTCATACAATGGAAATGAAAAATTGCGATTTGCTCAAAAACGGCTCAAACAATCTTGATGAAATTTTGCATGACCAAGACTCTCCATGCAAGGTATCTTTTGGCATTATCCATTGGTATGTAGAAGTTCATATAAGGGGTGTTCCCTTACTACTAAAATTTAAAAATGTGATTTACTCAAAATCGGTTTTAATGAGTTTATTTTAATGCTTCAAATTGGAATTCTTAATTGGTTATGTACCTGACTGCATATTTCACTTAAACATTATACATAAATCTAGTAATAGGGAAGTTTGTATTTCCATTTTATTTGTATGGAATTACAAACTTAAGTTTGCACTTGGTACTTATTTACTCTTTGCTATCCGCAGCCCTTTATAATCTAGTAGTTAGAGCATTCGGCTCTTGATCCGGAAGTTCTGAGTTCGATTCCCGGTGGGGACACTGTCGAATGATGACTCTCGTATATCGCGAGAAAGTAAGTGCTGTGCTGCTGTACCATTTAGGTATTTCTTTAGTTATACTAATTAACTTAAAATTCTATTTCGACCACATCACTTCTCCAATCTTATTTATTAGGTACTACTTTTTTTCTGCTAAGATAAATGCCATGTGTAATGTAAAAAGTGGTACCGAAGTCACTCAGTCTCAAGGTCATTCAGTAGTAAGTAGTGGTACCTCCTATACAGCATGAATTTTATTCGTTTTAATCCCGAAGCCCAGTGATTCTGCCCATGAAAACGAGCAACTTTACCGGAGAAAGAAATTTTTTACTCGGAAAAAAAAATGTTCACCTTACTATATAAAATAGTCGATCACGTGACCACTTTACTATGGGGAGACGAAAAAATTTTTTTCGAGTAAAACATTTTGTCGTCGGGAAAGTTGCTTGTTTTCATGAGTAGGATCACTGGGCTTCGGGATTAAAACGAATAAAATTCATGCTGTATAAAGGTGAGGGGGAGCAGCAATAAAGCGAGGAAGATGAGTTAAAAATGTATAATATCCAGAAATACAGAAACCACGTATAAAAATTTTCAGCAAGCAAGAATAACAAGATTGATTCTATGGTAACCGGAGGCAGGGCGATGTACATTGCTCGGCGGCGCGCGACAACATACATTGCGCGCCGCCACAAAGGTAACGATAAATCGTTGAATTAAATTTTTGAAACCTTGCTGTTGAGCTTAATGTTTTTGCTCAACTAAATTATTAGTGTTTGAGCATTTTATTCAAGCACAAGTGGTTTGATAGCAGCAAAAATCGCCATGTTTTTACAGGCGACGGGTAGGCTCCTCGAAGCTGTCAATTATACTCCCTCGCAAGACAAGCAATGCACGCACTTTACTTGTAACTATTATGCGACGACTTTGATGCTGGTTATCACATTCATAGTATGGTTATTCGGGTACATCTATTTGTTTTAATATGCAGGTTACTTTTGTTACTTAGTACTTGCCCAGTACACGATAAAAAAATATCCAATGGATTTCATAACTTTAAAATTCGAACTTTCGTCAATGCTATGTTTGAGTAGATAGACTTATCAGTACAGTAGGGTCTAAACCTTATTATAGTTATTGGCACTGCAGGCAAGTCAGTCGCAAGTCATTGAAGAAATGTAAGCTCAAAAGAACTCGTACTCCTTGCTCCGCTCGGAATAGAAGGAATACTAGTTTATTTTACTATGGAATGAAATCTGCCATTGCGTCCCAAAGGTGATTTGACATCCTCACGCAAAAGTTACAGAACGAGGCCTATGCCGTATTTACAATGACTGAATAAATGACAGAATACTTTGTGACACATATTTTCATTAATCTTCCTTTATCCATATTTTCATTAATTACCCTTATATGTCTATGGTAAGCTCTTACTTTGTAGTCGTAGTAAGTAACTACGAGCGCTCGTAGCAAAGTAGTCACGCAATACGCGTGCTACGAGTACGTCACAGCGACTTCGCAAGCAAACCCGGCAGATGGCGTAGTGTTTGCTGACAGAGAGCGAAGTTTGAATTTAGAACTATTAGCCCCCTCCCCGCACCTGCCAATGTTTACCCATTGCGTGGGTAGAGGGAAATGGGTAACGTAACGTATATGGGCAATTATAACATTAGTTTGGATAAAATTAAGTCACATGCCTATTGCGTACGTACAAGCCATGTTTTTTAAAAGAAGTACATTTTCTATAAACCTTCTGGCACCGACAAAGAATAGTACCACCCATCTCTACCTATAGATGTCGTTAGAGGCAACTAAGGGCTTATAGATCGGAAGATGGGCAGCAGCATCTTTCTGTGTATTTTACCATCTTACATACTGCGGTCACCAACAACAGCGGTCGCCATCTGCAACACTTACAAGCGTCGTGACTATGGTACGAGTAAATCACCTCTAAAGTTCCACGTGCTTTTGCTGGAGTTCCACGTGCTTTTGCTGGAGTTCCACGTGCTTTTGCTGGAGTTCCACGTGCTTTTGCTGGAGTTCCACGTGCTTTGGCTGGAGTTCCACGTGCTTTTGCTGGAGTTCCACGTGCTTTTGCTGGAGTTCCACGTGCTTTTGCTGGAGTTCCACGTGCTTTTGCTAGAGTACCACGTTCTTTTGCTGGAGTTCTAGAGAGATCCCTGTCCTGCATTGGACTTTTCATGGGATGTTATGATGATATCATTTTCCTATCGAGTCAACTTCTAAAATTAAGTGCACGTCAAGCAGACACATTGGATATTGTAATGTTATTATTACAATCACAGTTGGGGCTAAAGTCGCGCTGTAACCATCAAGACTCACTTGCTCTTGACTGTACGTAGTACATACTTACAAGCTTCGTACAACTCAAAGCCAACATGGAGCAAAGTCTTTTTTCGGGGTCAAGAGAAGACTCTATCATCATCAGACCAGTCGAAGACGTCTACTGCTGGACATAGGCCTCCCGTAAAGATTTCGATGACGACCGGTCCTCCGCTGTTCTCGCTACCGCGACCTTGACTAGATCGTCGGTATAGTGGCGACCACTTACCGGAAGACGTAGCGTGCGCCGGCCGCCCATAACGTGGACCGACGATCTCTTATAATAAGTTACTCATTAGAAAATTTGTTAAAAATTAAATCGTAAACTGCTAAATAAAAATTCTTCAGAAGTATATACAGGGTGTTAATTTGATTGCGAGCCATAGCTTTTATTCCATAACGGAATTTTTTTTCCCAAGGAACATAGGTCGAAATACGAATATCAATGTTTGACCTCCCATAGAAACTGCATCAGCAGATAGTACATTTTGTATGGAAGGTCAAATTTGGTATGTCGACCTTTGTTTCTTGGGAAAGGTTATTCAGTTACTGATTCTGATCCCGCCCCTGAGCTATGGAACGCAATCAAATTACCACCTTGTATAGTACGCGACAGCTCAGGAGTGCGGGCGAAACGAATGGTTCGCAGTAGATTTCGCACGTACTTCCAAACTGTCTCATACTTTACTTATGTAACTAGGTAAATTACATAGAGCCTAGTTATGTAAAATTCGGCAATCCAACCATCTTATGCACAAGCAAACAGACAGACAGCACGATTACCCAGTTTGGAGTAGACACAGTGGGCGGTGGTCGGTCGTGTATACCGATCTTTATCGTGCTGTATTGGTCGATCGCGTGTACCGGCCCTTAGAGGTATTGTAAGCGATAAGCTTATAGCGTGAAACCGAGGTCAAACTTCTATAACCGTTATGTTCTGCGCATGGGTGACAGGCGGAGAGCCAATGAACGATTCGCTCGCCCCCGCGACTCATTTTTTGACTTCTGCTCATTAACGGCCACAGACAGAGGCCATAGTAGTCAGTAAAATCACATTTGGATTCTGCATTTAATTAAAGAAGTGCATGCAATTTAAAAAATCTAACCATTTAGCTCATAGTGCATTATTAACTGGCTGGGAAGCCAAAAAATCCTCAACAATCTAGTGTAACATAACTTGTGTGTATTGTACTTTCTAAACTAAATTCAAGAACACCAAATTGTGGGAACTCTACCACTAACAAATAAGTTTCATACTTATGTAGGAAGGAAAAGTGAGTTCACAACCGCTATAATATTCGTTATTGCGTGATGCCACAAGACGAGAGTTCTTGTTTAATTATTTTTATGAAAAAGCAATTCCAATAAAACTGCCAAGCTCGCCAAGCATACAAGACTTTCTTTATAATTATGCTTTTAGCACGCACTTGTGTTCCTCTAATGAACATTTTCTCTCACGACATTGGGTTGCCTGGAAGCAATCTCTTGTGCAATAAAGAATATAATAAGGAATAAGTTACTTAAAGTTTTTTTTATTTACAGTTTATTGTACACAAGATAAAACAAAAAATAAAATTCCATTTAAGGAAAAAGACACAACAGGTGCTGCTTATTTCTACACATAAATTTCTTCCAGCAGACCTACTGAAGCGTGATTTGACTGGAAGAGGCAGATAGATAGAACGTGCACACATAAACTACAAAATATAAACATAACATATATACTATACAAATACATATATAAATTATAAATATATACTTTAAATAAATATATGAATACATACGTAAATAAACCATATGGATCACTTAGACAAAGAGAGATAGTGCTCCTTAATTCTCTTCTTAAAAACAGCGATAAAGTTGTATGATAGTCATTTCTATTTAACTAAAAAATGAAACAATAAATGTTTTTTTTTTCTTTTTAATTTAATTTTAATTAAAAACATAACAATAAATACTTTAAATAAATAAAAGTAGTTCGATGATTCTTCTTAGTCGGTTGTTACAAATTCCTTGGAGGAACCCTTGCACACGGCAGCTCGTTGGTGGAAACACTTTGACCTTGAGCGGGTCTCTGGTTTCGGTCGTTTAAAGCATACCTAGCATTAGTTATAGGTACGGTCAACCGCTTGTCGGTAGAAACTTTTTCAGCTCTATTACCACGCCATAAGGTCCAAAAGTGTTTCTACTGATGTGCGGCCGTGTGTACCTACTGGTTTTGTTTCTACGTGCTTGCTACCTTGCGTACAGTTGCAGACATATCAAGTCTATTGTGACTGCATTTCGCTCATGCAGCCTATATTATGCTCGTGCAGCTTGCATTTCGCTCGTGCAGCTTGCAATTCGTTTGTGCCTTATCCCACACGTGAAGCACTATCTAATAGCGAGCACTGACGAACGCAACGATCGTGTGAGTTAGTAATGTGTGCTTCCGTTGTTACCTCATATTGCGGATAATTTTAATTACAACTTACTCTACTTAATTCATTACCCGGTGACATGGTCACTGTAGAGTTAAGAGGTGATTCATTTCATTGGTTATAATTTATCAAGTATCAAGATTATACAGGGTGTTAGGAGCCTAAAAGAAAACTTGAAAAATATGAGAAAGTGAACATCTTATCCAAGGTAATGCGAGAAAATGCTACACTGATAAGTACAATACAGTGAGAAAAACATTTGTAAGGGAAGTTGAAAGTTCCGTTGTTCAGTCTCCTTATCCTGTTGCATGTGCTTTTCTAACAACCTGTATACCATTTTCATAATTATTGTTCATGAACTCTACATTAAAAAGCAATAAAAAACCCTTCAATCGCTCTTTCGCTGCATGCATGCTGCACTTAAAAGCTATGAACTTGACTAAGTATACTTTTTATACCTCGTGTAAAATTGTGACAACTTTTTTGCCTTCTAGCTGATTTGATAACCGACCCCCTTGAACTTACTAAACAGATGTCCACGTAAACAAAATTCGACTTAGGGTACCTATTCATGAACCACTCGACACTTGATGAAAATGCCGTCAGTGAAGCCAAATGGCGCAGAGCAATAACGTCAAACAGAGCCACCACTCGAGCTGATTCCCCAGTTTATTGGAGGGCACACAATGAACGCAGTGGTACTTAAAGAAGATCTCACTTCTGTTTTATTTTTAATATCACCGCCCTCGGTAAGCTTTTACAACAGGGTAGTTATTAGTCAGATTCTTTCTAAGGTGATTTTTTTCAGTATTGCAGTAATTTTTTTTGACACGCGGCCGCACGTCAGTGGAAACACTTTGACCTTGAGCATCTGGTTTTGGACGTTTGTAGCGTAGCGCTAGTTCAACTGATTCTAGTTTTGTTTCTATTTGTTTGCTGCCGTGTGTATGTACAAGAATATTCAGACTTTGCAATTTCTGTTGTTGACAGGAACTTCGAAGCTTCACTAGAAATTACCTTCCTTAAGTAACAGTCTCTCTACATTTTGTCTTGACTGATAAATAAAACATTCTGAACTACACTCAGGACCAAAAATATTATCTCTCCGTTTTCCAAATATATTCAAATGATGTTAGGGTCAAAATAAGACTCCAAAAATTTAATCTAAAAACAATAAAAACAATTCATTTATTTATTTATTTGCATTATGTACATGTCAAAGATCTTAAAAATTAAATTACAGTCTTAGTACATGAACCCTTTTTGGGCATCGCAAATGATTTGGAGGCATGCAGTCAATAATATAATCTAACTTAAGTACCTATACCTATACGAGTACAACGTGTTAACGGAATAAGCAAAACTGAGAAAGTAGTTTGTTCAGAATCGAGAGTAGAATCAATTTCACTGGTTTTTGATAGGGGTAATTTTTTTATTTTTATTATTTAAATTTTTGCCGCTTCTATTCTAAATATTTCTGTGGATACGCGCGCCAGGCTGGCGGAGGCGTGGCGTGGGCGGAGTGCGCGGACTAGAACAACGATGAAACTAGAACAATCATGAAACTTTTAAATAACAGTATCTAGAAAAAAAATCTTTTTATAATATTTTTTTTACGGGAATGGTTTTATTTTAATAAAAATCAGTTAGGGCATTCGCTTATTCCATTAACACGTTGTACAATCTTTATAATGTTAAGCTAAGTTAAAATAAAATTCTAGGATCATTCAAAATTAATATAACACGAACATGTAATTGTAATAAAAAAAAATTAAAATAAAAAGATGTCATTGAAATTATAAAATAGTCAATTAAAGTATAGGAAAATAGTTGATTTAGTCTAATAAAATATTTAAATTAAATTTATAAAGAATAATGTCAATTCAAATTAATACATGTCAATATAGTAAAAATGATTATTCAATTTCCATTATTTAAAAGTCAAAAAATAAAACAAAAATTATAGTTATCAAAAATCTATTTACAATTACGGTCCTCGAGAAATTCTTTCACTGAATAATAAGCGTTTTGAAGGAATGATTTTAATTGAATGTAGAAAGATTTTTCGTTGGTTTCAGATTTAGTACGGACCGGAATTTTGTTGTAAATTTTTACATAACATAAACATAACATCACGCCTCTTTCCCGTCGGGGTAGGCAGAGACCACAGTCCTCCACCTGCTACGATCTTGACATACTTCCCTTGCTTCCTGTACTTTCATCAATCCTTTCACACATGCTCGTCGGTTTAGGGTACTTTTAACCTGGCCTTTATTCAGAACGTCCTAAATTTGGTCCTGTTACGTTCGCCTAGGCCTTCCCCTTCCAACGTTTCCATTCACTCTCGCCTGGTAGATCTCTTTCGTCAATCTTCGTTCATTCATCCTCTCTACATGACCAAACCATCTCAGCATCCCTTTCTCGATTTTGGTCACTACGTCTTCTTTTACGCCACACCATTCTCTTATCACACTATTTCTAATCCTGTCACTCAATTTAACACCAATCATACTCCTTAGCGCTCTCATTTCCACTGCATTAATTCCACTTTCATGCTTCTTCTGCCATACCCAGCTTTCACTGCCATACATCAGTGTTGGTACCAAAACACCCCCATGAACAGCCAAACGAGCCTTGTGAGACACCTTCTGACTCCTCATAAAGGCTTGCAGGGCACCATTCACCATGTTTCCAGCATTCACTCTTCTTTCAATATCACTTTCAATATCAATATGTAACTTGTAAATTTTTGTGGCTTTGTAATATGGACCTTCTCTACTAATGTGCATTTTTTCTTTTGGCATTTCTAACATGTTTCTTCGTCGAGCACTTTTACTATTTTTAAATTCATGCAAATTCTTTTTCACAAAAGTCGCAGCTTCTAGGATCACAATCGATGGAAAGGTTAATATTTTTTCTCTTATGAAACAAGGCCAATCTTAACCTTTTCAAAATTTTTTGTCAAAGATTACATAATTTTTTCTAAATTCTAAGGAAATCCCGTTAAAAAATTTAAATATTTACAAAAAGAAAATTCTAAGTGATGCACGGACTTTCCTGGATGCACAATACAGCCAGGTGTGATCTTCGAGACAATCTTCTTCATCAGACACCTCATCTACCGATCTCACTGTTCGACGAAGTATTTTGGATTAGTCATTTACTTGTTTAGTCAATATATTGACGCTTATATAGTTTGACCCCTTCTTTGTATGAAAATGTTCGGTAGAAAACAGCTGCCGTACTCCGAAGTGAAACTACGATAATATCGCGCCGATAATTAGTCTATGGTTCGGACTTTGAAAAAGAAATTTCGATACAAAGTAAATTTCCGAACGTAATTATTGTTGTCAATCTGATAATATCCAAGCTCCGATAAAACTTCGGAGTACGCACCAAGACTGATCCGTTATTTTTGCGCCTGATTATATAAATAAAACCCGTGTGGTGCAAGCAAAGAATAGTACTAACCCATCTCTATCCGTTGGTGTCGTAAGAGGCGACTAAGGGCTTCTTTAAAGGAGGATAGGCAGCAACATCTTTCTGTGTACCATCTTACAAACTGCGGTCATCCACAACAGCGGTTGCCAGCCGCAACGCTTGCAAGCGTGGTGACTATGGTAAATCCCCTTCATAGTATCTACCACGCTATATTGCTGTTGTTCGCCCTGTCCTGCAGTGGACGTTACATGGGATGTAATGATGATGATGATATAGGTAAATAAAACAAGTTTTCCATTCGTAGCAGTTTTATTTTTGATCTAATCACGTCGTAATAGCACTCCGGTCGCTTGTTATTTTTCTGCGTAGCAAATCAAAGAAGGACAGTCCAAAATACAAAGAAATTGGACCTGTGACAGACAGACAGACAGCCAAATTCGAACCATAAGGATTCCTTTTTTTACCATTTTGGTATCGGAACCCTAAAAATGCCTTTCGAACGGCGATCAAAGCCGATCCTCTCATCACATCGCATCACGTGTTGCAGCTGAAGCGCATCCTCAATCTGTGTCAAGAGTGTGTATCGTAGGCCTTCCTTCTCCTCAACTAAGGCTATGTCTACACAGGCGAACTCGAACAATACAAACATCGACCAACACATATAATGTTTTATTGTTTTTTTTTTTTTTCAAATCAAAATAAAAAATCTTTGAAAATAAATAAAAGAGGCACCCAGGGATAAAAAAGGAGCGGATACAAAGTTAAAAAATTTACATGTTTATATAAGGAACACAAGTTCAGAATCTAGTCTTAACTCCATCTAATGTAAGAATTGAAAACAAAGCGGTCGATCTTTGCCCAATGATACCAATGTTCAGGGTTGCTTTGTACACTCAACAGCACATCAGTAGAAAAACTTTGGGCCGTATGGCGTGGTAATAGAGTTGAAAAAGTTTCGACCGACGTGTGGTTGACCTTACGTACTAGACACAAAACATGGCGGTTGACTTCCTTTGAAATTATAAAGTTTTTTGACATTTCAAATGATAAATACGGCGTGAATTTCATTGGTTTTGTTTCCGTAGCCCAGTGATTCTTTCTAAAGCAACTTTCTCACAGTTTCCCAATTTCTTTACTCAACAAAAAACTTGACTCCATAGTAAGGTGGTCAGGCGACTGACTCATTTTGTATGGGAAGCCGAAACTTTTTAAAGAAAATGTTGCTTATTTTCGAGTAGAATCACTGGACTTCGGGAGCGAATCCAATGAAATTCACGCAGTAGTATTTAGAAAAATCTAGCACCTCGTAAAGACAAATCCAATGATCCATGTTCCTGTTCGACTGTCTAGACTAGGCTTTACAAAGGTGCCTCCTAGCCAGCCTAGTATGACAGTTGCATCAAAGCTTTGAGGGACAAAGCCGCCGATGTTTGCCTCTCCGCGGCAACGCCGGCAACCGGTCGCTTTGTACGATGCGACGCTGCGGAATATTGATGGAGTGCATCCACAAACTAAGCTTCACATGTAATTTGATTTGTAATTTTATTTTTAAATCCTGGCTCATCTTATAAATGAGTCTTTGAGCCAAGGCAAATTCCCCTCTACACTTAAACAGTCAGTTGTAAGACCTCTTCATAAAACTAATGAGAAGGAGGATTTAGGGAACTACCGTCCTATAACGTTAATCTCTGTATTTTCTAAAATTTTCGAGAAAATTATGCATGATAGATTAACAGGGTTCCTTGATAGGTACAATTTAATAGCAGAGGAGCAAAATGGGTTCCAAAAAGGCAAATCTACAACATTGGCGTGCTACTCATTAGTGGAAAACGTCTCCACAAGTATTGCTGAGAAAATACCAGTAATAGCGGTTTTCTTTGACATGTCCAAAGCATTCGACTTCGTTGATCATACAACGCTGATCAACAAATGTGACGGATATGGCATAAGAGGACCTGCACTGGCGTGGCTAAAAAGTTACTTGAGTGGTCGTGGCCAATGTGTCGAGATAAATAGACTTAACGAAATAAATGAAATAACGTCTTTTAAGTCGTCGTACAAAATTAATACATCCGGTGTACCACAAGGCAGTGTCCTAGGTCCACTTTTGTTTTTAATATATATTAATGACTTGCCAAGAGCTTGTGCACATAAAACTATATTGTTTGCTGATGACATTTCAGTTATAATACCATTCAATGATAAAAATGATTCAAACGATAATCAAATAAACGTTACAATACAAGCTATACACAATTGGCTAGATAACAATAATTTATCAGTGAATATTTTAAAAACAAAGTATATACAGTTTTCTAATTATATGACACGTAAATTGACATTGGATATTAAATATAATGGACAATCGATTGACGAAGTAAGACAAACAACATTTTTAGGTTTAACTCTGGATGCCTATTGCAATTGGAAACCCCAGGTTGAAAAAGTTTGCGCTAGGTTGGAACGGTTCACCTTTGCATTAAGACGGCTTAACCGTATAGCAGGTGAGAACACAGCACTTACCGCCTATCATGGTTATGTGGCGTCGGTACTCCGATATGGCTTGATAGTTTGGGGAAACTGTACGGACATACAAAGAGTATTTGTCAGTCAGAAAAAGTGTATAAGGGCTGTTTGTGGTGTCGGACCTCGTGAATCTTGTAGACCCCTGTTTCAGAGATTGAAATTGCTTACATTAACTAGCATGTACATTTTCGAACTATGTATATTTGTAAAAACAAATAAACACTTTTTTAACAAGCCAATTTCAAACCTAACCTAACCTTAGGCCTCGGGATCCTACACTGTTGACGCTTCCAGCATACCAAAGTGCTTTATATAATAAAAATTGTTATGCAATGTCTGTTCGAGTATTTAACCAATTGCCTTTTGAAGTAAAACAAGCTCCTGTAAAAAGCTTTAAAAAAATACTCTATGCCTGGCTACTGGAAAAATGTTTCTATACATTAAATGAATTTTTTGACAGTTAACTTTATAGAACAATTTGTAAATAATTTTAAGAATTTTTTATAATGTAATTTTGTGACTTCTGAATGAATTTACCTTTTAGAGTAGTATTGAGAATTATTTTATATTTCGTGACAATTATTGTTAATTTACTGACCTGTCACGTAGTTACAATGTAAGTAAGAAATGCATAAAATATATTTTTGTACGAAAAATTTTGCATGCCTAGTATTTGGTGAACCATGAGATACTGTAATTATTTTGACATCTTCCTACCATGGGTTCTAGCAAATAAATAAATTTCATTATTTCATTTCATTTCATTTCATTTCATTTCATTTCATTTCATTTCATTTCATTTCATTTCATTTCATTTCATTTCATTTCATTTCATTTCATTTCATTTCATTTCATTTCATTTCATTTCATTTCATTTCATTTCATTTCATTTCATTTCATTTCATTTCATTTCATTTCATTTCATTTCATTTCATTTCATTTCATTTCATTTCATTTCATTTCATTTCATTTCATTTCATTTCATTTCATTTCATTTCATTTCATTTCATTTCATTTCATTTCATTTCATTTCATTTCATTTCATTTCATTTCATTTCATTTCATTTCATTTCATTTCATTTCATTTCATTTCATTTCATTTCATTTCATTTCATTTCATTTCATTTCATTTCATTTCATTTCATTTCATTTCATTTCATTTCATTTCATTTCATTTCATTTCATTTCATTTCATTTCATTTCATTTCATTTCATTTCATTTCATTTCATTTCATTTCATTTCATTTCATTTCATTTCATTTCATTTCATTTCATTTCATTTCATTTCATTTCATTTCATTTCATTTCATTTCATTTCATTTCATTTCATTTCATTTCATTTCATTTCATTTCATTTCATTTCATTTCATTTCATTTCATTTCATTTCATTTCATTTCATTTCATTTCATTTCATTTCATTTCATTTCATTTCATTTCATTTCATTTCATTTCATTTCATTTCATTTCATTTCATTTCATTTCATTTCATTTCATTTCATTTCATTTCATTTCATTTCATTTCATTTCATTTCATTTCATTTCATTTCATTTCATTTCATTTCATTTCATTTCATTTCATTTCATTTCATTTCATTTCATTTCATTTCATTTCATTTCATTTCATTTCATTTCATTTCATTTCATTTCATTTCATTTCATTTCATTTCATTTCATTTCATTTCATTTCATTTCATTTCATTTCATTTCATTTCATTTCATTTCATTTCATTTCATTTCATTTCATTTCATTTCATTTCATTTCATTTCATTTCATTTCATTTCATTTCATTTCATTTCATTTCATTTCATTTCATTTCATTTCATTTCATTTCATTTCATTTCATTTCATTTCATTTCATTTCATTTCATTTCATTTCATTTCATTTCATTTCATTTCATTTCATTTCATTTCATTTCATTTCATTTCATTTCATTTCATTTCATTTCATTTCATTTCATTTCATTTCATTTCATTTCATTTCATTTCATTTCATTTCATTTCATTTCATTTCATTTCATTTCATTTCATTTCATTTCATTTCATTTCATTTCATTTCATTTCATTTCATTTCATTTCATTTCATTTCATTTCATTTCATTTCATTTCATTTCATTTCATTTCATTTCATTTCATTTCATTTCATTTCATTTCATTTCATTTCATTTCATTTCATTTCATTTCATTTCATTTCATTTCATTTCATTTCATTTCATTTCATTTCATTTCATTTCATTTCATTTCATTTCATTTCATTTCATTTCATTTCATTTCATTTCATTTCATTTCATTTCATTTCATTTCATTTCATTTCATTTCATTTCATTTCATTTATACAAAAGATATAATTGACATCTTAGTCATATCTTTTATTTTAGTTATTACGGACAGGAAGCTCCCTCTAGAACTCTAGCTTTAGGAACAATGTGGAGGGGAAGTACCATATTTACCAAGCCTTAGTATTGCGGCTGGCACCATGGACCGCGGTTGTTGGTGACCGCAGTTTGTAAGATGGTACCATACACAGAACGCTGTGTCGAACGTGTGGTGCTGGCAAAAAATAGTACCAAACCAACCCATCTGCGTGTCGTAAGAGGCGACTTCGAGATTATGGGTCATGAATTCGTGATCACTTTTGATTTGTGGCCTGAGTTCCTGGCACTTTTTACTATTTTTTGAAACCTTAACTAGGTAGACCTTAACTAGGTGGCTAAGTGGAACTCACCTAAAAAAAAACCGGCCAAGTGCGAGTCAGACTCACGCACTGAGGGTTCTGTACAAACCTGTAGGTACTAGTATTTAAGTAAAAGTTATGGTATTTTATTGCAAATTTTTTTATTATGTGACATAGAAGTTTGATTTTGTTACAGCTTAAAGGTATTATAGACTTGAGTATTTGATATGAATTTCAATTTAATACCTCTACGCGTTCATGAGGAAAGGGGTAGTAAGTTTGAAATTATAAAAAAAAAATTATATGATGTAAAAAAACTAAAAATGATGACTAATGATGATGTAACCAAAAATGTATGCTTTTCATAATTTTTCCTTTATCTGTGCTATGAGACGTTGCTTCGTACCGAATTTCAAGATTCTGAGATCACGGGAAGTCCGGTCAACCGCTTGTCGGTAGAAAATTTTTCAACTCTATTACCACGCCATAAGGTCCAAAAGTGTTTCTACTGATCTGCGGCCGTGTGTACGCTGTAGCCTATTTACATCTGATCAAAACTTCAAGTTGATAGCGTGTGTAGTTGCTGTGATAAACAGGTGTGACAGACAGGCAGACAGATGAAGTTGCACCATACGGGTTCCTTTTTAGGGTTCCGATACCAAAATTGTAAAAAAAAGGAACCCTTATGGTGCGAGTTTGTCTATCTGTCTGTCTGTCACACCTCTATATCTCAGCAACCACTCATGCTATCGACTTGAAATTTGGAATAGTTTCAGAATATAGTTGCCCAACCTAATTTCACATGAAAGTATTTTGAAAAAATTATGGTTATTAATGTAATGGGGGCCAAAATAGGGGGGGCCAAATTTCAAATTGTCGCTACTAGGTTGAGTGGGATATCATATGAAAGGGCTTTACTTGTACATACATTCTAAAATATTTTTTTGTTTTTTTTACGACTCTTAGTTTTCAAATTATGATGAAAAATATAAAAAAAATACCATTCTCCCCCCCCCCCTTATCTCCGATGTTGACGGAAATTTATGTAAATATTACAGCAAAAATAAAACGATCTTTCTAAGTTGCAAAGCATTTTAGAAATTTGCAAAAGTATTGCGGTCCTAAAAATGGACTTTATGCTTTCAAAAATACAAAAATAATATCGGAACCCTCGGCGCGCGAGTCCGACTCGCACTTGACAGTTTTTCGAACCATAATGGTAACATTTTGGTTCGAAACCCTAAAAAATAAACATCTCTTTTGAGCAATTAGCCTCTCTGTTTTCCGGTAAGTAAAAGTCGGATAAGAGATGCTGTCTATATCTACTATGTACCTTATGTACTCGTACAGCCAAGAGCAGGTCAAGCATGAGACTAACAGTGCGACTTTAGTTCCTACAGCCATTGAAATAAGAATGGCGCAAAGTTTGTGTTAAACTCGAAGTGCTCTCTTGACTGTACCTCTACCTACGTCCTATAAAATAAATAAGAAATCACGCTTTCTTAGGTGTTAACCACAAGGTACTTCAGGACGCCACTCTCCACTAATTTTTTCCATAGCTGCATAAAACATGCTAAAGATCTGCAAAATGGCTGGTAATTCCGTAAAATTGCAGTTGGCTAATTTTCGAAGGGCCTGATTGCATGCTCACGACGACGGAAGGCGCTAATCCACTTGCATCAGCTGCTAATCAAGTCAAAGTGAGTGCCGGTCGAGTTTCCGTCGTCGCCGATAGAGGGCACTGCCCGAAGCGACGTAGGTACTTGATACATCTTGATAGTGACTCGGTGGTACTCGTGGTGGTACTTGCCTTTGTAGGCAAGAGAGGTAATGTTAGACGGATGAGTTGGATTTTGAATCGCAAATTTCTTGCAATTAAAAAAAAATGTTTATTCATTACAGTGTCTCAAACACGCCAGTCTTCACAAACAAATTGGCACCATGTGGAAAAAAGGAGCGACTATAAAAATCCCTTCCAAAGGCTGTCTAAACTACAATATTACGAAGAGCATTTGGTTTACTATATTTTATTTACAGAAAATACCAAAAAAACAAATCGTAGGCGGTTTATCTATTCACCAAACTAGTTTTCCCAAAAATATAGAAATACAAAAATATCGTTTAATAGGTTTGAATAGGTTATCTATTTTCTTTCGTGGTATTTCGACCTTTGTAGTTGTTTAGTTTAATGGGCAGGTTACAACAACTTCAGCTTTACTTTTATTCTTGTGTATCAGAATATTTATTTCAAATCTCCGCACTGTGAACAAGAGATCTGTCCGTATCTAAACTTTGGACCTCGCGCTCAAAAATAACCGCTCGTCGTCCCACCAACTACAATATTTGTACTGGACAGTTATTGCCCACTACATGTGTGCCAAACACGGTCCACTGGAAACCCCAACCAGAAATACTTTAAATGGAAACCTGGGATTCGAAAGTAAAGTATGAAGTTATAGAATGAAAATGAGAAGTTATAGAATGAAAATAAGTTAGAGAATTAAAAGAAACCATCTTTCTCTCTCGTTGTACATTTACGGGACCGACCTCGGGACCTCTTTCTATGGTTCCGAACCAAAATGGTAACAACAGAACCCTTATGGTGCAACTTCGTCTGTCTATCTGTCTGTCACACCTGTATATCACCACTAATGCTATAGACTTGAAATTCGGGTGCATGCCCCGTCCACCCGCTAGACGGTACTGGTAGGTAGACGGGGAATTCGCATAGGAAACGTATGTGTAAGGAACCTCGAAACTTGGCTCATAGACAGGGATAAGGTCAATAAGTAAAAATAAAAAATATGATTTTTTTCGGTTGCAAATAAACTTAAATAAATGGTACAGCAGCACTGCACTTACTTTCTCGCAATACTCAAGGAAAAACTATCAACCGCAAACTTAAATTTGTAATGCCATACACATAGTATGGAAATACAAACTTTTATTTACGTTTTTCAAAAAAAATGTTCGAATGAAATATACAGATCAATTCAGAATTCAAATTGTCAAACATTAAAACAAACAAACATCAAACGATTTCGAGTAAATCACATGTTTAACTTTTGGTAGTACTGGAACACCCTTTATATGAATGTTCAAAGATCAATAGATACTACTATACTACTTGCATGGAGATTTTTTTAATTTCCCAACACATGTTCCTTATGGATTATTGTTCAGTTTAGTCTACTGAGCAAGCCCTTTCAGTTTTTGGTACACCCTGTGTACTAAATTTTATTCAAAAAATCGTAAAGAGTATCCAGTCAGGTAGACAACCAATCCAGGAGTAATATTATAGAAAATTTTAATAAACTCAATGGAACCAATTTTGGGTAAATCACATATTTACGATTTGGTGGTACAGGAACACCCCTTATATGAAATTACACAGATCATTTGATACTGGCGCAAGATATCTTACATGGAGATGCTTGGTCATGCAAAGTTTCATCAAGATTCTATGAGCCGTTTTTGAGAAAATTACAATTTATCATTTTCGTTGTATGACAGCTACCCTCAAAATGAGAGCCAGCCAGAAACCACTTAGAACCCTTCGATGGATTTGCATAAAACTCCTAAATTCCAAATATGGTGTCAATCGGACCATTCGTTTAGCCGCTAGGCCAAATCGTGACGGACAGACCGACCGACGGACCGACCGACCGACGGACCGACCGACCGACGGACCGACCGACCGACCGACGGACCAACCGACCGACGGACGGACATTTTTGGGAGACTTGTTTTTTATGATGTATAAGTGATATAGAACACATTTTTGAGAAAATAAGAAAAACTTTTTTTTTCACGAATACAATACCTTTCTCGCTCCGCTCAAAAGTAAAAATAATTTTGTTTTTTCAAATATCGATTAGTCGTATTGCAGAATGAAACGTAGCCGTGGCCAGTCTTAAAAACAAAACTGACAGCGGTTCTAAGTAGTCTGTGGTCGGTTTATACTTATACGTTAGTATTATATAAGGTTTATACAGCTGTTAGTTTTTTTTATGATAGGCAATGACTACTCATCACATTCTGCCATACGACCAATCGATATTTGACAAAAACTATTTTTTTTAAAAACTTCGCCATTTATAATATTTAATGATCCTATTCCTGCTTATGAGCCAAGTTTCAAGGTACCTTACATCATAAGTTTCCTTTGCGAATTCGCGTTTCCCCTCCATCTAATCCAATAGTGTTCGAAAAAAACTAGTTTTGAAAGGAACAGTGTTAGAATATGATTGCCTAACTTTCTTGCCGTTACTGGGTCGAATGGAGTATCATTATGAAAAGGCTTAGCTTGTACATACCAAAATGGATTTTTATATTTTTTTACAACTCTTAGTTTTTAAGTTATGATGAAAAATGTCAAAAAAATACCATTCCCCCCTCCCCCTTATCTGCAAAGTTTGCAAAAGGAAATATATGTATTAATTACATTCGGTAAAGGTTTATGTAAATAGTACAGCAGTTTTATTAGAAATCTGCAAAAAAAAATTACAAACAAATTTTGTTCTGCGGTCCTAAAAATGGACTTTATCGCTTCTAAATATAATCTATATATATAAAAGAAGAAGGTGACTGACTGACTGGCTGACTGTCATATCAACGCACAGCCCAAACCGCTGGGTCTAGAGATTCCAAATTTGGCATGTAGGTTCCTTATGAGACCTAGGGGTGCACTAAGAAAGGGTTTTAAAAAATTCCACCCCTAAGGGGGTAAAATAGGGGATGAAAGTTTGTATGAAAGTCCGTCAGTTTTAAAGTTAGGATCTTCAAAATTTGTATTTAGGCTGACGACTAAAAATTAATAATTGTGTCTCAGGGTTTTTGAAAATTCGACACCCTTAAGGGTGAAAAGGGGGATGAAGTTGAAAATTCTTTATTTTTAAAGTAAAATCAACATAATTTATTATTTAGGCATTAATGATGTAATTCTATGCAACGTTCATCACTGTTATTGAAATTCCACCCCAAATTCAACCCCTAAAAAAGGGAAATGGGGTGAAAAAGTCTAAAAACCAATATGGGTATCGTTTGTATGGTTTATCGGGTTGCTGATTACGAAAATTAAAACAAATTTTGAAATCCAACTTGGTGGACGTAAAATACCATCATTCCCTTGGGATGGGGTTGGGGTGCGATAGGGTTGAAATGTGAATATGGGTGTCGTTTGTATGGTTTATCGGGTCGCTGATTACGAAAACTACAACAATTTTAAAATCCACCGTGGTGGACGTGAAATACCTTCATCCCCCTGGGGATGGAGTTGGGGTGCGATAGGTTTGAAATGTCTAAAAATCAATATGGGTGTCGTTTTGTATGGTTTATCGGGTCGCTGATTACGAAAGCTACAACAACTTTGAAATCCAACGTGTTGGACGTGAAATACCATCATCCACTGGGGATGGGGTTGGGGTGCGATAGGTTTGAAATGTCAAAAAATAAATATGGGTGTCGTTTCTATGTTAGGGATAGCGGTTGAATTGGCGTTAGGGGTAGGGATAGGGATAGGGAGAGGTAGAGGTAGAGAGGTAGAGAGGTAGAGAGGTAGAGAGGTAGAGAGGTAGAGAGGTAGAGAGGTAGAGAGGTAGAGAGGTAGAGAGGTAGAGACGTAGAGAGGTAGAGACGTAGAGACGTAGAGAGGTAGAGACGTAGAGAGAGAGAGACGAAGAGAGGTAGAGACGTAGAGACGTAGAGACGTAGAGAGGTAGAGACGTAGAGACGTAGAGAGGTAGAGAGGTAGAGACGTAGAGAGGTACAGGTACAGGTAAAGTACAGGGAGAGGGAGAAGGGGGAGAGGGAGGGAGAGAGGGAGGGGGAGGGGGTGAAGGAGAGGGAGAGGGAGGGGGAGAGGAAGGAGAGGGAGGGGGAGAGGAAGGGGAGAGAGGGAGAGAGAGGGAGATGGTTTTAGTTTTTCTCAATTACTTCTGCGAATTGGCTCTGTTTTGAAATATTACAAAAAGGTGTCTCTCATCTCTCTCTTTACATTTGTTAGGATACTGTTACTTAGTTCCTCTGTTCTGAGTAATTTATGAGTAACGTCTGTATATTATATAAAATTCAGCTGGATCTTGAATTATACTCATTGATTTTCGCAGGGTTAGTCCTGTTTTTCCTTAGTTCAAAATTACCCCGAAATGACGGGAAAATATCTCACTGCTTCGGAAAACCGGTAACAACATAAATACGAAATCCGCGCGAGCGAAGCCGCGGGCAACAGCTAATACAGGTATATAGGATAACAGGTATATCGTCATGGAGATTTTAAGGGGAGGCCTATGTCCAG
Organism: Athrips mouffetella; assembly: GCA_947532105.1. Classification (NCBI taxonomy): domain Eukaryota; kingdom Metazoa; phylum Arthropoda; class Insecta; order Lepidoptera; family Gelechiidae; genus Athrips; species Athrips mouffetella. The sequence continues at coordinate 9,805,524 of OX383973.1, forward strand.
CAGTGGACGTCTTTCGGCTGATATGATGACCGGTTTTTGTACTTACACTTGACTGGTACTTAGTTATAATGGGTATATTAAGAGAAACTCACGTAACATTTTCTATCTTTCTTGGCGACGAAAACGGAAGAGACTCCGAAAAGAAGAGTTATTTATACCTTTCTTACGAAAACCCTTATGGTTAGGAATAAACCTTTACTTTGGTTTATTCTATAGTTTCAATGCACGTCTCTTTTTAAGTCCTCCCATATAATGCAGGTAGGTACAGTCAAGAGAACATAAAGCGTGACACGTTGAACTTTGTACCGATCTTATTTCAATGGCCGTAGACGCCTTAGGCGCAGGCCAGACAGAAGAGGTACGCCGCACGGCACGCCTTCAGCGCACCTCTTCTGTCGTCTGGCTTGCACCGCGTCGTTCTCCTACATTTTGTATGCATGTGATTTGAACAGGCGACGAGACGGCATGCCTAAGGCGCACTGTCGGTGCACCACCGGCGCACCGCCGGCATGACCGCCGGCACGCCGCCGCACAGCACAGTCCGCTGCCATCGATTGCGTCGTCCAGCCGAAAAGTGTACCACGGGGGCGCTCGAAGCGCGCCTCGGGCGCACCCGAAGCGCGCCGCGCCCGTTCTGTCTAGCTTGCACCTTTGTTGCGCTGCGAGTGTCAAGCCTTTGCCACACCCCGGGACACTACCACAGATTAGATAATAGTAAACTGACGACTCTACATACAACGATCGTGAGATTGAAATTTTAAATTGGAAGGTCGCGTAGACCCGCATGTTCAGTATAAAAGACCCTCGGGAGGAGCACGAGAATCCCGCGGGCGGGGTGCGGGGTGGATTGCAAGGGGGGCGGAGAGTGTCCGTTATGTATGATAGTAAGTACTATTACTTTATTCTGTGCTACGAATAAATAATAAGTCATGCAGGAACTCTAATTCAGAACAAATTCCAAACAAAAAGTGGGCCTACGTGAAACCAAAAGGAGGTATAAGTATTCAAAATACGAATCAATTGTTTCAAATTCAGAACGAAAGCAGCGATTGGTTCGCGCGCGTGCTGCAATGTCAGCTAGTAGTAGTTGAGCCAATGACGTGGTGGAACGAATTCTGAAATACACGACTTTCGTAGGATCATTTTTTGAGCGCAGTTACAATTCCTGACTTATTATTTATTCGTAGATTCTGTGCCTTTGCTGCTCTTGGCTATATCTATATTGTAAGCATATAAACGTTTTCCAGTACATAACATAAGCCGCACACGTCACGCAAACACGAGGCCTCGTGTGTCGCACACATCACGTATTTCCGGGAATGTTTAGCGCGTCGGTGCGAAGTCGCAGCGTCGTCGGACGAGAGACGCGCGATTTTACACAAAAATACACTTCTTGGGAAGTTTAGTTTAGTCAAGAAGCTTGGTTCTATGGAAATGGCTTTATTTAAATTATCTTTATCTTTGATCTCTTGCAAGAACTTGATGAAACTCTGTTCTTCTTCTTGTTCTTGATTCTTTTGGGGAAGAGAGTTTGCGATAATCCTCCGTATTTTTTCTCAAAGGTAATTTTATAAACATCAAGGATATATATATTTTTTTTAAATTTGCTTGATATTTTATAATAAATTTGCAATCTGCCATTCAGTGTAAAATCTTGAAATATCTCATCTCATCTAACTAATATCTCACTATCACGCCTAAATGGTTGAACCAATTTCGATGAAATTTTGGAGGTAGATAGATCAAGCACTGTACTCGTACTAGCATACAATCCATACCGAAAAAATGAATTTTTTTAAAGATTACAAGTGAGCAAACGAGCAGGTGGGCCACCTGATGGTAAGTGGTCACCACCGCCCATAGCACCCACTGTCCTATTAATGGCATATTTTGACACTAATAAGACAGCAAAGCGCGTTGCTCACTTTGAGAACTAAGATGGTATCCCTCATGCATAGTTCCTGCAGGCGACACTAGGATGACACAAAAACTATAAAATACTTCCTCGACCCATGACACAGAAAGAAAAGAAATTATTGTTTATATTGGGAAAAACTGCATCCATCGGTATTGTTATTTGTAAACATGTACCTATCTACCACTCGTGAAACCGGGGTTAGTTAGATCATTGGGTTACATAATGGTTACATTAATTGTGGCTCTTCTTGACATATTCAACATCTGTGTAGGACGCTCTGAAATTCTTCGTGAGACTGATATTACCTCATTCTCGGAAAAGAACAATTCATTATCTGTCTGTTACGTTTATTCCACGAACAAATTTTATATTATTACCTACTATATACCTAGGTAAGTACACCAAGGATTATTACCTTACTCATAAGTAGCATCCCATGAAACATCCTTTTTTACTTGCTATGGTCTTACTCTAGACCTTGATCTAGGCCATGGCATGGGCAGCAGCATCCTCATTTGTATCTTACTTACTGTGGTCACCTACAACCGCGGTCCATGGTGCCAGCCGTAACGCTAACAAGCGAGGTGACTATGGTACTTCCCCTCTACATTTTTCCAGCAAAAGCTAGAATTATGGAGGGAGCTACCTGTCCTGTAGTGGACGTTTTCATGGGATGTTATGATGAAGTTAAAAGGAGGGTTAAACGACTGGACAGAGGAGGCGCGAGAGTGATACTGGCCACGTTCCTAAGGAGATCTCAGTCATCAATCATGCGCAGAAGATGGTCACCGTAGGGTTTTAGTCAATAGAGATTTGAACCTCGCTGCGCTCGGGTTTCAGTCACCTACCTAATTACTTAATTACTTACTGCTAAGTATCTATGGCATAGATATATGAAGGTAAGTACTAAATATCTACTGCCCAAGCCCTGGTCTGTCCTCGCACAAGCTTCAGACACTACGAGACAGATTATGTAGAATTGAGCCATCTAATATTCCTTGTGACGCGCGCTCCCTTCGGGCTGAAGGGCTATTCTCAAGTCGCGCGAAATTTTACCTTTGAATCGTAGGATTTCATTTATTATTGATCACAAAATAGATTTTCTGAAAAATTACGACTACGGTATAATAAAGAGTTCTTTACTCGTACGAGGAAGAAAATGTACACTAATTATTTTTGTTAGGGAAATTACTTTCTAAAGTAAAGTACTTTGTTTCATTCTTTTAATTAAATCCTATAAAATCTCTCAGTAAAGTTATTGATAATGATAATTTTATGCAAAACATAATCTCTACAAAAAACTTCGACATAAGATAAAATTGTAACGATTTTCCACACGAATTCACGTTATCTTTCCTAAAACTGTGCCCAAAATAAAGATTACACAAAAAGCCATAATACCTATTACACTATTCGACCGCTTTGAAGATCGCCGGCCGGTTGGTCAGTGGCGGCGTCTTTGATCTTCTCCCTCCACTCGCGATATGAGCTTTACTAGCAGGAAATTAAAATAACATAGCACAGTCAACATTCAAATAGCTTCACTAGCATAAGTTCTAAAGCTTTATAGTTTCTTTCCGTGGTTTCTTTTATGAAACGTTTTGTTAAAGATATACCGTCTTACTACAAAAAAGTTAGACATCTGTTGAACACTTGATTTAAAAAATCATACCAAATAACTCTGTCTATGTCATTGATGCGCAGAAGTCAAAAATGACTATGACTTGACTTCTGCGCATCAACTGACATAGCCCGTTATTTTGTGCGCATTTTTTTAATCAAGTGTTCAACAGATGTCTAACTTTTTTGTAGTAATACGATTAAGGTTTTTCAATACAAAAGTGTTCTTATATATGCTGCAAGAATTCTATCACGTTAGTTTTCCATATAAAATGAAATATAAAAAAAATTTGATCGCTATTTGTTTGCTATTAAACACGCAATTTTGAGACCCGTTGTGTAGAATCCGGTTATAACGACACTCAAGGAACGGTTACATTTCGTCGTACTATACGGACGTCGTCGTACTAAAGAAGTAATTTTTTTACGTTATTTCCTAAAAAAATCAACGAAACATGTGTCGCTAAAAGCGGTCGGTCGTTATAAGCGACATCGTACTAAAAGGATTCTACTGTATTTGCATTTTTTCTGTTTTTATAATTTCTACCAAAAACTACACGTAAATACGAAAACGAGAATAAGTTGTCCAATTTAAAAAATAAAAAGTTAAGCTCTACTTACAAAACAAAAAGCAAATATAAAATAAGCGAATAAGTACTTCGTATAAACGCGCTGAAGCTTTCAGTGTCACCTTCGGTATCGGTATCGATATCAGCACCTATCGGGCATCGAACCCGTGTCCCGATACCGCAAGTTTACTATCAAGGTGCCGTTCTAATAGCTCTTCAGATTATCCGATGGAAGAACTAGAGGTGAGAACTGTAAATTACCGTTATAATCTATCTAGGTAAAGAAAAAAATTGTAATCTTGCATTTAAATGGCGGTAAAGTTTTTTTTTATTTTTCAGAAATAATAGGAAAAATATCATCAAATTGAATGGGTATAGAGATTTCTGTTTTATACGTCGTTTTATGATTACGACTTTATTATAGAATAGATCTCCTTTATTGTCAACTGTGTGCATTCACGAGCAATAATATAGAAAAACGTCAAAAATTCAAATTTGAAATGAAATGAAAATGTTTAATAGTATTTTTGTAAAATTGTTTATTTTTGTAACACTATTTAAAACACATTTTTGAGTAATACTCTCCAATTTCATGAGTTTACATAGTATTGGAAAAACTGCAAATGTATACATATTGGTGCTCGTGACTGTACATACGATGGTTCTTAAATTTAGTTACTAGACAAGTTTCAACAGTTTTCCCATTAGGGCATACAATATCCAATTAAAATTAAAGTATTCTTTTAAACTATAAAATTCTTTCTAATTTTTATAGTTTAAAAGAATTATTAAATTGTTGTAAAATAGGTATTTTTAGGGTTCCGTACCTCAAAAGAAAAAAACGGAACCCTTATAGGATCACTTTGTTGTCCGTCTGTCTGTCTGTCTGTCTGTCAAGACCCTTTATCTCACGAACGGGTAGAGGTATCAGGTTGAAATTAATACCATATATTAGGATCCATGGACCACACAAGATCTGAAAATTGAAATTTTGTACAATGACGCAATCAAAAGATATGACATTTTATGTCCTCATCTCCATACATTTATTCAAAAATGCTAAACCTACAGGGTACTTCCCGTTGACCTAAAATTATGAAATTTGGCAAGAAGCTAGGTCTCACAGTACAAATATAGGGAAAAGTCTGAAATCATTAAATATTACAACTTTTCTCACAACTAATGATAACCAATTGTGGTGAGCTCCCGTTTCAAGAACATTCATATAAGAGAGGGGTCAAGTTGGATGGTCGCTGAGGCGATTTTTGTTTTAGTTCTATTTTAAAAACGGGAACACTTACAAACTTGAAAATTGGTATGTTTATAGTGCATAAGCTATAAAATAACAACAAATAATAAAATTTGGTCAAGCGCGTGTAGGACTCAAAAAATCTAGCACATTAACTTACTGAAAGTTCAACTAATACAATTATGATTATGTGGTGGTACGGTACGGAACCCTCAGTGCGCGATTCCGACTCGCACCTGGCTGTTTTTTTTATGTTTCTTATTTTCTGCAACGTTTTTACCGATTTTGTAATCTCTATCTAAGGTAGGTAGGTATTATCGAGTATTTGGCACTTGGAGTAATCCAACACTGATTAGTTGCCCGTTATCCTTTTTGAGATTATGGAAAATCTCTACTATCAATCGAACAACGAACAACTATTGGTATACTTATAATATACATAGTATCGCGACCACACCACTAAGCTCATTTTACGAGTAGCTTGCTCTGATAAAAAATCGAGGAAAGACCAAATAGGCCACCAATAACAGAAGGTAATTCTAATTAAACGAGCATATGTGTTTATAATTATAATACACGGGTTGTAACAGAATATCAACCCTGAAGGATATGATTCTGACCATGAAAGTGAACAACTTTTCTCTAAGGAAGATAGGTAGAAATACGAAAAAAAAAATTTACTCCCATAGAAACTGTATCAGCTGATTGCACATGTTGTTTGGGAGACAAAAATGTATTTCGTATTGCGACCTATATATCCAATACGTTATTCAGTAAAATGGGCAGCTTTACATTCTTCAGGGTTGGTATACCCATTTTGTTATACCCTGTTTGTAATCGGTTTCTCGAAAACGGCTCTAACGACTTCGATGAAATTTACTAAAGGTACCTACGGGTTTCTCGGGGTTAAAAATAGATCTAGCTAGGTCTCATGTTTGGGAAAATGCGTTTTCTCCGTTTTTTGGGCATTACCAAAAATTGTGCGTTTCAGAAACCGCTGCTGTTAGTCGGCTTTAGTTAAGATTGTACAGAGCAAAGCTCGGTCGCCCAGGTATAGGTGTGGACAAACTACTTGAACAATGACCTTGGTTGCGCAGAGTCGATCTTACATACAAATTGACGTGCGCAAAGCTTCCCCCACCACGCGATTATTGTTTACGTTGTTTGAAATGGGTTGGTATTCCGAAGTTTTATCAGAGCTCCGATATTATCGAATAGACAACCACAATTACGTTCGGAAATTTACTTTGTATGGGAATTTCCTTGTCAAAGGCCGTACCATTGACTAATTATCGGTGCGATATTGTCGTAGTTTCACTTCGGAATACGGCAGCCGAACCTACCTACTAGGTTTCTTAAAAATAAAACTAACCTCTCATGCTAATTAAATTAAAATTAGCGGTGGTACACCCACACACTTCTTTTTTCTTACAATAAAAACCCAGCGATAACGCATGATTCAGATTGATAAGAAAAATAACTTGACTGGGCAGGTGGTAAATTCTGCGATAGATAGCCCGCGATAGGTTTTACGGACGTATCTTCACTTCCATGCCTCAAACCGATGCACAGCTACTCTCATCTTGAAAGCATGGTGCTTTCGCAGCTTTTGCTTGGAGATTAACATCCTTATGTACAGTCAACGACAGGTCAAGCTTGTAACTCGCAGTGCGACTCTAGCCCGTATATCTACTGAAATAAAAACTGTACAAAGTCCAATGTGTCAAGCTTGATGTGCTTTTGACTGTACCTAGTTATTTTTGTAACTTAGGCCTCTCCTTGTGAAGGTGTGGACGAGTTTAGGCTGAACTGCTGATGAAATTTGTAGTCTAAGTGACCATTTTAATTTCTTTGAATAGGTAGCTATTGAGAAAGTAAGAAGAGTGGTCAGGTTCACTTTAAAAATAACTTAGCTTTTTACCAATCTGTTGGACTCTGTATATATTTGTGCGCCATTTTGTATTTTGTGCAGGTATAAAGTTCAGTTTTCCTTGAAGCGCGCGCATGTTTGTTCAACTGAGCGCAAGACCGAGACGCGACAGAACCGGCCCGCGGACGATTTCCCAAATATTTCAAAGTACCGTCAGCATGGAAACTTACAAAAAAAAAACCGGCCAAGTACGAATCGGACTCACTAAGGGTTCCGCAACTGTCCACCATTATGACATACTACAAGCTTTTCTCTTTAATGTGAAAGTACACACGGCCGCACGTCGGTGGAAACACTTCGACCTTGAGCAGGTCTCTGGTTTCGGGCGTTTGTAGCGTAGCGCTGGTTCAGCTTATACTGGTTTTGTTTCTACGTGCTTGCTGCCGTGCGTACCTTAAACGGTAGCACGTTAATTGGTTATGATTGGTGGTCAGAAATGTTGTTGTCAACGGGAATTACCCTATAGTAGATTTTGATTTGGTTCATAAATTCACATAGATGGGAACATAAATGTTTGTATCTTTTGATTGTGTTGTTGTAGAAGCTAGAAATTTTCGAAACTTCAAGGGTTTAATGTTTGATATTAATTTCAACTTTATACCTTTACCCGTTCGTGAGAAAAAGGGTGTTCACAGACAGACAAGGGTTCTGTTTTTTTTTTCCTTTATAGGTATGGAACCCTAAAAAGTGGCATGCTTTTATTTATTTTTTTATGAGGAATACTTACATTTACAATCATAGACATGGGGGTAAAAAGACATCTCTATAAAACTGAAACTGAGAATTCAGATCATCAAACTAAACAACTTTCCTCAAGGAACAAAAACTTTTATGGAAACTGAATCACGTGATGGCACACTTTCTATGGAAAGTAAAAAACATTTCGTAAGTATATTGTTCTCAATATACTTACGAAATATTAGTTGTCAGTTTTAGAGTCTCAATCAAATCAACACAGAGATTAATTTTCATGAGAATGTATATAATCACTGATATGTATGTGTATTCTGGATTCGTTTTTTTTAAATAAGCTAATTTTGCGTCTATAGTTTAAACGTCCCCAGTTAATTACCCAATTTTGACGTAATTATTTGGTAGCTGCTATAAAAGAGAAGGTAGAGTTAGCGCGCTACCTCGTAGTTCCACCAAGGCGCTACCTATACAGTACCTACCCACATAGTTAATGTATAGGTTGTATATTAATAGACATAGAAAATCTGTCTTTATACTTATCACATAGGTATGTTGTAAAACTATTGTAAAAGTAGTTTCGAATTAAAAAATACCCAAATAAAAAGTACAACTTATAGGAGCACAACTCGTATTGCTTTGGTGTCGAACTTTCCAGTTGATTGTCCGTAATAAAAAGTTACTTTTAATTTTCAATAAAAAATTTTTCGTTAAAATTACAGTATTTTTTCTGCTAGTCGTACTCTATAGCAACAAACCAAGATGGCGGATGGCTATGGCGCGGAACGCCTTCCGTCTCCGACCTCCATGGTCGGTCACATTAACTTACGGAATTTCGAAACGCACATTACCTACATTAATTTACGTACCTACATGTGAATTTACGAGTAAGGTCACCTTGTGGCCAACCTACATTTTAATTACCTACTTTATAACGTTTATTTCTTTTCAGGTACATACATAATTCATACGTGGAAATGGAACAAGAATTGCGTAAGGTAGACAAGTAGGCAGTATAATTTATTGCCTTTGTTTTTCCCTCTTGAAGGAATAAAAATATCATTAAATAAAACCTTTTTACGATAACTTCTCAGTAAACTTCTTAATGAAATTAGGTACAAGTTTGTAGAAAAAGGCGAGAAATTGTTAACAACGTAATAAGATCAAACAATGATTAGCGAAGTCCACTGGAGGCGGACTTTTCATAAAATCAATTGAATGGAAAAATCGGGCCGGACTAATCACGACGCGACTTGGATAGCTTCATGCTAAAGGTGACCATCGTCTTATTAGACCAGCATTCGAATTTTGCAGCTGGGCGTTCATAATAAGATAGTAATTATTTATTTGCATTAGGAATAATCAATAATTTCCCAAAAATGTATCTTTGGGAGATTTGTTCAGTTTCGTTGACAAGCCCTTTTACCGGACATCGTCCGTTCCTTACACTCTGTATAAATTTAACAGAAGACGATATCTAAATATGTACGCAACAGCACTCTTAAAAGACAATTGAAAAAAAGAACAGAGAGATATTATCATATAATTAAATATTTTAAATAATATACTATAAATCTACTTAGATGAAATTTATACAAATTACATGAAAAATTATATGTATTTTATTATGGAAGGAAACTACTTCTCTAAAAAGACTTACAATATAATTTCATTGTCTTGTGCTTGCTTCCCTCTCGTCCACTTCCCTTTAGCTAACAATTAAGGCCGAATTTAAAAAATCACCTTTATTTAAGCGAGGACGCCGGGTTCCGGAGATCGGTAATTTGTACAAATTTTCTTTAAAAATTTCTTCGATGTCCGCTTAATGGAGTACCTGCCATGTTTATTCTGACTTTTTGATTCGATTTCATTGTTCCAACTTTGAATAAAATTAAGATTTAATAATTACTTTGAAAGCCTTTTTTAATGTCAGAATTTTCTTCCCGAAACTTCTTAAGTAAGAGAGTTAGGTTATACATAAAAATAGATATAAAAGTAGCTTATACAAATATTTATATGAAAACTAATTTGATTACTTGTCGCTCTTTCGAATGATAATTTAGGCAAGGAGGTAATCGCTTATTTAATTAGAGAACATGAAAAAGAAGCAACATCAACAGAAATAAGAAAAAAAATATGGGTTTAAGTGAGTAAGCGAGTTTGTGTGCCACCCATAGTGCCACCTGATGGTAAGTGGTCACCACCGCCCATAGCACCCACTGTCTTATTAGTAGCATAATTGACACTAACAAGACAGCAAAGCGCGTTGCCCACCCTGTGGATTAAGATGGTGTGTCTCATGTGCCAGTAATTTCTCTCTCAAACCGAAACACAGCAGTGCAAACACTGCTGCTTTACGGCAGAAAAGAAGGGGTGGTACTTCCCCAGTCGGACTTTACACAAAAGATCTACCACCTTCAATCTTCTCAAATTTATTGTCAGGTCAACTTATTTTATTGGAGGGGTGATTTTCAAAACACGTCATTTCCAAAACTTACACACGTAACTTACACGTAGCTTTTTATGAGCAAATCTTTAGTAAGGTGCTGTTTTTGCTTTTGAAGTTTTTGCTTTCTTCAGAGGTAAGTATCTTGCAAATTTTTGTTAACGAACAAAAGTTCCTTTGTAAGTATCAAAAGTATTAAGCCGGATTTACACGACGGCAAAATTTAAGCGCCTCTGTGGGATGAAGCTATAGGAAAGAAAGAGAAAGTTGTTCGACTATTTCTTTCTTTAGTATAGCTGAATCCCTCAGAGGCGCTTAAATTTTGCCCCGTGTTAATCAGTCATTATTCCATAAAATCTTCTATCCTAACCTAATATGGATATCTAAATACCTTACAATTTGAATAAATAAATACCCTCAAACTACACCTACGTGATCACGACGAGGTCGGTATCGTGCGCCTGCGCTCGTTAGATAACGCGCGCGACATCCCGGAACCGCTCTGCAAACACCCTTATCGCCCCCAACTCCTTACGTCTGTGAGGGCTTCATGTCTGCGCATGCATTCACGTCTGCACCTAAATTTTTTATGTATTTTTTTTTGTTTTGTCTATGACTATCATTATTACATCCCATGAAACGTTCACTGCAGGACTGGCATTTCCAGAATTCCAGCAAAATCGCGTCCAAATTTGGGGAGAAGTACCATTGCCATCACGTTTGCTAGCGTTGAGGCTGTCACCATGGACCGCGTTTGTTAGTGACTGTATAGTTAGGGTGCTGGCTGCAATTTGGGTATATGATTTGCTCATGATTCATATTAATAGGGACGATAGATCAGCTAAATACGAATAGATTTGGTCCTTACAAGTTTTTCTGTGCGTCGCTGCTTTTTTGAGTTAAAGCAAAAAAAAAAAATAAGATACTAAATAGTTTTTTTTTTGTCTGCCTTTGTGGCTCCTGTTTAAAATACTTCTGAAGATGTAGAAAATCGAAGAGGCAGACATGCAGGGCTCTGCATTATCACGGGACGAAGTAGTGAATTTTTGTATTTTGAAGCCCTGTAACTTTACGACGCAGGGCTATTACGAGTATGAATGGCAGACCATTTTTCTGGGGCTTTATACATTTTATTTAATCAGATAGTCATAGTTTGCCAGGTGTACGTTTCATTGTCAAATTTCAAAATGGTTAAAACTTAATTCCTCAAAAACGCAGGGGTGTGGATGTCCGCCAATATTTTTTGTATCTTTTAGAGGATGCTCCTTATCATCAGTCAAAGAGGCAGACATGAGCAAGTCATATAGAAATTTCTCCTTCATCACCCTTACGTATTACAGTATTTTTTTGGAAAAACAACTTTTTTGCAAGTACCTACTCGATTCGAATTTAGAACATATCGTTAGGTCGGTGCTGATATTGGGGTATGGCGAGTAAATAAACAAAGGGAGCAAATTGCTGCGTCCACTCCGAGAGGGATTGTATCGGAGGACGTGACGCGGTCAACCTGCCTAGTATGCTCTATTATATCATATAGGTAGATAGTAATGACTAGAAAGGCAGATATTATTTCATTTATATTCAGCTACTCGTTTTCTACTTTTACTTATTTTTAATTTATAATTTCGTAGGACTTTTTTATAACACCCGCGTTACCCTCACCGGCGCGGCGGCGAAGGCTATCACTGAGCCTAGGCCTTTTTGTCACACTACAGCGCATATGTGTTTTGATTTGTTCTTTGTTTAGTCCTAATCATTGTTTAAATGCATGCTGCTTTATCTATATACCTATACATGTGTTGGTGTTACTAATAAACGCTTTATCTATCTTTCTATCTATATATTAAAAGAAATTATTTTATATGAGGTTTAAAAAAGAGAAGTACCACCAACCTGTAGTTTTATTTGTACCTACCATTGACTAGAACCATCAATGGAGTAGACGAAACATCTTCGTTTCATCTTGCGCCATTCAACAATGCATCTTGTTTACGGGGTCGGCTTCTTAACCTAGCTAGAGTAAAACAACATGACTAGTATTTAAGCCTACGGGCTTAAACGGGGTGCCGGCAAAGAATAGTAACAACCCATCTCTATCCTTGGGTGTCGTAAGAGGCGACTATGGGATTATGAACCGGAGGATGGGCAGCAGCGTCTTTCTGTGTATCGTATCATCTTCCATTCTGCGGTCACCAACAACCGCGGTCCTTGGTGCCAGCCGTAACGCCAACAAGCGTGGTGACTATGGTACTTCCCTTCCACATTGTTCGAGCAAAAGCTGGAATTCTGGAGGGAGCTCTGGCCTGCAGTAGATGTTTTATGGGATGTTATGATGATGGTAAGTCGTTATTCTAAGGCAGAGGCTATTTGACGGGTAAAAAACTCTGATAGTCAAGTAGCCACTGACATATCATAGGAAGTAGGTCAGATGATAGTCGCTTTATGTAAAAACCAGTCATCATAATACCCCATGAAACTTCCACTTCAGAACAGCTGCCGTCTTTCGAAGTGAAACTACGATAGTATCGCGCAAATAATTAGTCTATGGTTCGGCCTTTGACAAGGAAATTCCCATACAAAGTAAATTTCCGAACGTACTTGTTGTTGTCAATTCGATAATATCGGAGCTCCGATAAAACTTCGGAATACCAACCCAGGGAGCTCCATCCAGGACTCGGTACTTTGGAGGGGATTAACCACCACGCTTGTAAACGTTGCGGCTAGCGACCGCTGTTGTTGGTGACAGCAGTATGTAAGATAGGACGATACACAGAAAGATGCTGCTGATCATCCTCCGGTTCATAAGCCCTTAGTCGCCTCTTACGACACCCATGAGTAGAGATGGATTGGTACAGCGCGTTCAGACTAAGTCTGTCTATGACGGTTATTTTCCGCGCACTAGTGACAGGCGGAGAGCCAATGAACGATTTGCTCGCCTCCCGCGCTCACCCCCGCATCTCATTTTTTGACTTCTGCGCATTAAGGCTAGGCAGTCCCACTTGACCCTAAAATTGAGTAACTTTGTAACTACTTTTAGATACTAAAATTGGCAGATTTTTTGACGAAAATAAAATCTATAAATCTACAAGATATAACAAGTGATGTGGTCGGCCTCAAAAATTGATTTATTAAATATAACTCAAGAAAAAAAAATCCAAAATGACCCCTAGTTTTTCCACGTGTAACCACTTTACTGCTGCAATTCTTATCAAAAATATAGAACCGTTTTTCCCCCGAAGGGTAAAAAACGGATATTTAGGTTTCTGCCGAAGCTTGAACCATATTTGAGATTACACTCCCGTATCTCAGCCCGTTTCACTCAGATTTCATATCTTGCAGCGCCCTCTGGCGACTATTTCGGTTACTAAGGTCCCCTCCCCAGGCCCGTCACAAGCGCCGGCAAGGCCTTCAGGTATGGTTCAAGCTTCGGCAGAAACCTAAATATCCGTTTTTTACCCTTCGGGGGAAAAACGGTTCTATTTAGGTGTTCGTGCCTTCGCTTGAACCATATTTGAGACGTGTTTAACTTCTGACGGCGCTTTGGCGGGCGTACTGTGACCTGTCTCATTTAGTAAAATTTGTCTTTAATGCGTAATTTATAACAGAGTTAATTTAAGAATTTTAAATTAGTATTTTTAAATTTAATCAAACAGTCGTGTCGAAACTTTCTTCATAATAAATAGGACTCATGAAACAAATTAGTAAAAGAAAATCTAAATATTTCATTTTCTTGTTTAGATTTTCTAGCGTTGCACACGGTAGCAATACTTTATTTTTAATTTTTAATACTAATAATAATAAATTGGATAGATAATTTCGAATAATTGTAAGATTACAAACAGCAAATATTGAAAAACTGCAGGCAATTTGAGATGATGCTAACAAATAAATCTGTTGACCTGTCAAATCTTTCTTGGAAGGAGTTGAAACTCTCATCAATGCTCAAAGTTTTTCCTGCGTTCAGTAATCAGTCACTACACCAGACGCTTTGCGACGATGAGTAGGGCTCGTTTATCTTATTACCTACAATGAGTGATTGAAAAATAGTATATTACAGCTTAGTATGTAAACATGCAGTATATGTAATTTCTCTTACGACAGCTCTTTGATTGTTATTTTTTTTTTTTTTTTTTTTGGAAAATTAAATTTTTGGACTCACAACTTGTAAAAGTTACTTAGGTATCGCTTGCAGATTACAACCAGTCTGAGCATCCGACTTGTTTGCGGTGGTAAGTGCTTTAGACGGTATGCGTCAGATTATTATTAAATAAAAATTTGGGTCTATATCCATAAATTGAAGTAGTCTGCAGGGGAGCCGTGTGAATATTCTAATTGTTTAATTCAACAACTAATTCTCCCTTCCAAAAAAAAAAAAAAAAAAAAAACCTGTAAAATGACGCTCTTCTGGGTACTCAGTAAATACTGAGTATATACAAGGTGAGGTCCACTTACAAAATGAATGAAAATCACAAGTGATTTCGTGTTGACCTCATGTTAATATGAGAAGGAACAAAACGGCTGAACAAAATGATCGATCGATCAATTCGATTTATTTTAATTATTTGGATTTTGAATTTTTATTTTGTAAGGTTACAACCAATTCTGTGGCGAGGCAACCAGGTGTTATAGCGATGTTGAAAACTGGCTGGTCTAGTCCATATGCAGAATATAACAACAAAACAATTTCAATTTACCGAAGTGACTTCTTGTTTTAATAGTCTTATCATGCTAAAAGAGAAAAGAAGATTCGTCGAGAGTTGAGATAGTTAGGGATCAAAAACTACTACTTTACTATGTCATTGTACTTACAAAAGTATTCTAGAATGCTTAAAGGTAACAAGGATTTTTGTAAAAACCATCAAACCACGATAAAAAATATAGTGAAAAGTTATTTATGTTAAACTATTATGGTTTTTTAAAATTTATAACAAAGGCCTTAATGCAAAAGGTGTCGAAGTCTTCATTGTTGGTGCATACAAGTTGGAAGTAGAGTATTGGGATTTTTGGGATACCAACAAAATACGGGTATCCTTGATCTTACCACAAGTTCATCAGAACAAGCTGTTGCTGTTATAAGAAAGCAAGCCGATCAAAAATTGTTTTTCGAAACTAACTCTGTAGCGGAATAAAGAATTTTTTTGACTGTTCAAG
Source organism: Athrips mouffetella (assembly GCA_947532105.1). Lineage (NCBI taxonomy): Eukaryota > Metazoa > Arthropoda > Insecta > Lepidoptera > Gelechiidae > Athrips > Athrips mouffetella. The sequence goes on from OX383973.1 coordinate 9,821,097, forward strand.
AAATCTTTTTACTTTACAGCGGAAAAACAATCAAACTGAAAAAGTGCATTTTTGAGGCTACTGAACTACAAAACTACAGAACAACTAAACTCCAGAGCAACCGAAGCAAAGTTTAAATTAAATATGAACATTATTGCAGATTTAACAATAATTTGTCAATTCTAACAGGCCAAATTCAAATACTTTTAGCGAGTCGTGATAGCTATCAGATAGTCCTGATATTACTATTAGCATGGGTGTTTCCCCTTTGTAGGTTGCACTTAGGATGTGAGCATCATCTGGGAAATATAGCTTTTGATTAATGTTGGCAAATACATAAGTCTGGGTAAGGTTGACTGAGGCATCTGCAAGAGATCCTCGATCTACGACATCATCTTTTGGATCTGAAAACTCATACAAGCAAGAAGTAAATAGTTACTGCTGCCTACTTGATTGCATCTGCTTACTCAATAGCAATGATTTGACGCTTAGCTTACTATAGGTTTGTTTTAGACTTTCGCACTTTTCCTGTGCGAGACAATAACAATTTTAGTTTACCCTCACAATAATATCTACGTAGTTCACCTCTCTTCAGTCTACCCGTGACCACGGCTGTTGCAACGCAGCCGAAACATCGGGAATAATAAGGTAATTTATTTTGCCTAATAACTATTATCGGGCTAAGACCCGGAACAAAATAAACATTACTATAGGTAATATGCAATTAAGGGTATCACAAATCAAGCTGTAAACATGTTCATTACCTATCTAAAGCCTGTAGCTTAGTTTATAAGGTCCAAAAGGTCTATATTGGCGAAAGTTACCTACTTTTTCTTACAAGATGACCTTTACAATACCACCAATGTGCTGGCTGCCTGTCATGTGTGGTGGAGTATTTTGTTTGCTCAATAAAGTATGCCTCAACGTATCACGCCAGAATTGGCTCGAAAGAACAACATATTTTAGTTGTATGTTCATTATTTACTTACTGGAAAAAGCCTTCGTCAAATGCCCAAAATTTGGTGAAGAAAGTACCTACTACTAGATCCTGGCATCGGATAATTTAATACTGTTTTTGTAAGCACAAAACGATGGTTAAGAAGCTTTTTGACAAGAGAAGTTAAAATTGCGTGTACTTGTCTTAGTCTTTAAGTGCAATATTATTTAATCTTGCGACTCGTGAATAATAGCATCATATTCACAGAAACGGTTAAAGCTTAGATGAATTTTCCTTACAAATAAAGAAAGTTACGCAACATAAGTTCTGGGTATGGTTAACTGCGGCGGCTATAGCGTTTTTTGTGCTTCGGAAGGTCGCAGTTGTCTTATTGGTTAGTGGAGACTTAATCATCTCAGAGACCAAAATCTTTTGATGTCAGGGTTGTCCTGCTTTGACTAGAAAGTGTTGATACGCTTACTGGCTATCACGCAACAAGCAAGCTTAGGAAAGCTGGCCGGAACTCAGATTTATTAGCTAAACTCGTCTTTGTATACTGCGTGCAAAATAACTCCGTCTGTGACCGTTAATGGGCAGAAGTCAAGAGTCGCGGGGGTGAGCGCGGCTCCCCCCAGGGGCGAGCGGATCGTTCATTGGCTCTCCGCCTGTCACCCATACGCAGAAAATAACCGTCATAGACAGACTTTTCCTGAACGCGCTGTAATAACCTCTTACTCTTTGTTTGTATGTAAGCGTTTGTGGACAATAAAGAAAGAAACGTTTAGAAGTAGTTTTAAAATAAATTTGACGTGAATAATGAATAAGTATTTTGTGTAGCTATTGTCATCAGGGTGCAGCTGTGAATAAAATTGTAAGTTTCACTTTACAGAAATTCACTTAGACGGGGAGCAGATAGCTGAAACCGTTTCTTCCCCTCGCTGAAAGTGAGGCTGTCCTTGTTGGACTGGTAGTTTTTATTGCCCCCCCCGCCCCCCCTCTCATTCTATCTACCAGAAGAAAGTGTGAACGTACTTCCCAAGGTAGGTGTGCTGTGTTATTATTATTCACAAACTATTAACATCAATCATTATGACCATGCAAGCAAAGATATAATTTTTTGGGGGGATAAGGAAATTCATATTTTCCTATTAGTACTTATGTCCCAACTTGTCGAGGAATCGTTCTGTAAGCCACGTATAAGACATTCAATTTTCACTTGTCTGTAAGAACAAAGGAATGAAGGGAGGATACGTTACAATTACTTCGGCGCAAGTGGCTAAGAATATTTTGTTTTTCATCTCTCATATGGATAAAAAGTGTGTGGTTTAAGTATGAACTGTGTCAGCTTTGAAGCGCCACACTGTGCTACTCTGGATACAATGTCCTTTGAGGCAACAAAATATCTTCTTAATTTTGAGGTTACGAAGTGACTTTTTAATAATAAATTACCTCCCCTGTCGTGTTGTTGTTTGTTTGTTGCCAACACATTTATTTGCGGACAAGCAAGCGGTAAAAAGTGAGTGCATGGCATCTATTTTGGAGGTTGCTACATATTTTCCATAAATTGTAATAATGGAATTTCGCAAGGTAACGTCTGATGCCATTAACTACATAAAGTTCTCTCAATTTTAAGAACACCGGGTAATCTGACCTCTCAAAAGTCCAAGTCATCAAAACAAATGATTTTGTTTGAAGAGAGAATAGCTTCTAGCGGAGATAAGCTAGCTTGCCCTGGTCTGTTTTGATTATAAATCTCAAAATGAAAGGATGACCATTAGCTGACAACAAGTTTTTGTGGTAGGCGACAAAGATCATTGATTGAGGCAACATGCATAGGCCACTTAGACTGCAGACCGTCCATAATTACTGTGGAAGTACTTGCCATGTTCTGTAATTAACGTGTAAGAGAATCGCTCGTGGTCGAGTGGTAGTTACTCTTTCTTTCTGATCAAGAAAGTTAAGCAATGTGGGCCATGGTCAGAACCCGGACGGGAGATCGCTATGGCTAGACTATTGTGGCACAACAACTAGAGCGTTTCCGTGCTTTGGGTGGCGCGTTAAGCCGTTGATCCCGGCCTGTCAATGATAGTAATTTAGCCAAGTCAGAGGCCATTTGACGGCTTGGGGCTCTGACATCCAGGCTGGCCATTAGCCTTATAGAACCTTGTCTAGGTTTTGATTTGGTTTACCTTCCCTCTGGGTTGCAGAGGTCTGATAGCAGTCGCTCTTTGAGAATACCAGTGCTCTTGTCAAATCCCCTAGGATAAGTCGCCTAGAACAAAGCTAGGGCAATGATGATGATCGGCTTGTAAGATTAGTTTCAAAACTGGCCACTGTTCCTTGTCGTGTCATGAAGCAACACGCGTCGTCTCGTGAGACGACGCCCGACCCGCGTCGTCTCGTGAAACGACGCAGGCCAATGAAGCAACACGCGTCGTATTGTGAGACGACGTCGATGAGTGAGGTGACATACGACGTCTCATGAGGCGACATGACGTCTCGTGAGGCGACACGTCGTCTTGTGAAGCGACACGTTGTCTCGCGAAGCGACACCCGTCGTATCACGAAAGCATGGCATTTACAATAACGGTGCTTAAGGGAGGCAGCCGTATGTGGCAACATACGTCGGTCAATGAGACGACGGTTATGACGGTGCCTAGAGAGGCAGCTGCGTCTCGTCACTGGACCCAAAAGTCCGAGCGGAATTTACAGTGTTGCACGAAAAATCATTCGTTGCTGGGCTAAGAGTCCGAGCGGAATTCACAACAGAAAAACTAAAAGAAAAAAAAAAATATTTCACTAGGCACGTGTTACTCGGCTGAGATACAAAAGCGTACTGATCAAAGAACAGACGGGCGCTTGTGACGGGCGTGGGGAGGGGACCTTAGTAACCGAAATAGTCGCCAGAGGGCGCTGCAAGATATGAAATCTGAGTGAAACGGGCTGAGATACGGGAGTGTAATCTCAAATATGGTTCAAGCGAAGGCACGAACACCTAAATACGAAAATTTATAACCTTACTTACAAAACCACGTTTATTGATGTGGTCGGCTTATTTTTTTGAAATTTTATAAAAATTTATCTAATTCATTAAAAAAAACCGACTAAATTCCCACCCTTACCCAGCCCATACCCCGCTCTCGTCTAGAAGTCAGTGCGGGGCGAGTCGTCATGCTAGACGGACCTGTGCTGCGTTGCGTAGTGCGAGCTGTGTGAGCAAGCAAAATTAAACCCTGTGCACCCTGAGTTACGTACCTCTCATTTAACTACACTTTTGCGGGTTCAGCGGGGAGAGGGTATAAGCTCCGCCTAAGCTAGCCTTAACGGTCACAGACAGAGTTATTTTGTACGCAGTATACTATTGTTTGCCGGCACCACATGAACGAAAAACCAGTGCTCTCATCAAATCCTCTAGGTTAGATTACAGACTCCGAAAAACGAACTAAGACCTAACAAAATGGCTACCAACAAGTAGGTCAACGAAAAGCCGGCGATACTAACTTGCGAACATTATTTGTCGTTGCAAATATTAGCAAAAACAAAGTGTTCTATAAATGTTTAAAGTTTGCTTATAAAGCCGGTGGAGTGTGTACTGAACAAACTAAACCTCACAACCAAGCATCATGGTGCCATGGTGTAATTTTACTAACATAATTAAGGAGCTGATAAGAGCTAAATACGCTTCACTTGAGCAGGTTTTTTACGAAAAGCAATGAATATATGGCCGTGAAAAAAAATTATGAGATAATTAAGCATCTTTCCAAAAGTATAGCCGACTCCGAAACACGATCAAAAGATCGAAAGTTACCTATGCTTTTTGCTCTTAAACCGTTTTTCTTAAGTATCCATTAATCTATGATGCCTTTACACATTATTCAATACATTATGCATAATAGTATAGCTATTTGATAATCAATATTATGGATACAGATTTTGAGAAAAATGTAAAAATGAGCGAATAACGTAAAACAGCACGAATCCGCTCCGTTCTAGCACGCGCATTCTGCACTTTGTTAGAAAGGGAGATAATTCAGCTTTTATCAGCCCCTTAAGTAACGTACCGTACGTTACATTGTACTTAATTTGTTCAAGAAAAAATCATCTTACTTCTACTCATTATGACATTTAGTTCAATATTTGATAATTGCTAGGAATGTAGTCAGAACATCCCATGACACTTCCACTGCAGGACAGGAAGTTCCCTTCCAGAATTCCAGCGAAAACGCGTGATTGGAGGAAAGTTCCACTGTCAAGCATGTCAGCATTACGGCTAGCGAAGGCTGTAATTTTCGATCATATATGTTGGTGGATGCACGATTAGCCTCTTTTTTCTCTCAGTGGCTTTATGCCTCAGGAAACTCGTATCATAGAAATTTTAAATTTAGAACACACGAAATTTGGACACTATTTTGTTCAAATCTTGAATGGGACTGTGTATATAAAATGAATGATCGTTGGCTGTAACGAAACAAATTATTCTCTAGTAAGTTATTTACCTACTTTATGATGATAACATGATGATGAAACTTCTAGTTAGGTAAATACTTCGCTATTTATTTCTGTAGAGTGGTAGGTAGGTTATATTGCAAGGAATAACATTGCATGGTATTCGATGGAGAACATAGCTTGCCGGGACTCGACGGGACACGCACCCGTATTGACTGTTTGTACTGCGCATGCCTACACTCCGGCCCTACAACACGGACATAAACCTTAGGAATTGGATCACTCTGAGAATTCTTAAACAATTTATTTTAACATCCGAATAATATTATGCCATAAAATCTTTTTTATTTTTTTAGATAAATCATCGGTAAGTCTTCAAATTGGCATTCTCCACAAACATACATCTTACTCTACATACTTTAAGATCAAATGCGAAGTGAAAGTAAAGACAGAGATATTTTTGAATATATTAAAAAAAAAGAAATCGACCAACTGAAATTTAAAAAGGTTATAGCTTCCAGGCCCTTCCAGTGCAAATGGCATCAGGTTTTCAGTGGTTTCAGTTAACACTGTATCAAGTAGAACAGCAAGAAGAACAACTTAACTAGGTTATACAGTTAAAAAATTCATGACATATTACTAAATCTACTACGAGTATAAACCCCTAAGCTTAGTGTGAACTTAAAATAGTAATAAACAAAAAACATAGATAACTCTACATACTTACCTAAGTTACTTAAAAAAATGATAATCGATATTTACACTAACAAACTGGCCATCGTTAACATAAAACAAAAAAAAGAAACACATAAATCAAATGAAGAACAATCCATTAACTCGATCTACAACAAAAAAAAGAAAAGTCGAGCTGCGATGATTGGCCAGCGTTCCGTTGGGGAACGCGATTGGCCGCCGCCGCGCGTCGTGCGTTCTGAAACTTGATACTTTTTAATAATGGCTCCTCCGACTAATGCGATCGCTATATTACACCACGTAGGTTATTTTATTACATGTGAGAGCCCAAATGCGGTCTTAAGTGCCGTGTTCGTATTGTGGGAAAGGGATACGGCTTGTTTCGGGTTTCCAAAGTCTATTGCGGTCCGATCAGACTGGATTGCTCGGGATAAAGATAAGGGTGCGATTGTGGTCGTTTTATTGTTTCGTTAATCTTTTAATGTGCGAAAACATTAGTAAACTACAGTTACACAAACAACGTTTAAGCTTTAAGTACTTATGGTTAAGAGTAGATAACAGATAATTAAAAGTAACTAAGTACCGAGTTAATCTTTAAAAAAGGTACCTAAAACAAACGCTGGATAACGTAAACTGTTGTAAATCAACCGCAATCGAGTTCTAATAGATAAAACAAAAAAATCACAACGCAATCTAGTTACTAATCACAATACAAGCACTGTAAAGCATATCAAACAAGTTATTGCTCAAATACGCAAGATTGAAGATACACTAGAGGCGCTCATTGATGTGGCTGTGCAAACAAAAATATCGACTGTTCGATAACGCTGCGTTCCGTTCCAATCGATACTGACCCCGTACTCGCCGCCACCCGCGACAAACACCAAACACTGTCCAAGATGATAAACGAAACGCAATGTTGGTTGACGATATCTTCGATTCCTCCTTAATAATCCTTGATAGGTACATAGGTACTTTTTGAAAATAGTAGTTTAGAATCTTTGCTTCTATTTTTGGATAGTAAACGATGACAGAACATTAATACATATTTCTAACGCGCATAACTTTAGCAGAGCTTGCAGGTAGGTAAGGTATTTTCCAGCTTTAAAGAGACTTAAATTATTACCACGTCTCTTGGAATAGGCGGGAAACATATTTTCAAAATGATCCGTCCGGAAATATTCCATATCAATCTACTCGCCTACCAAATGTAGGACTTTATCACATGTTTGCTAACGTTATCGATTCAAATTTTGTTATTTGACTGTCAATCGGAGCAGGCTTTGTTTTGATGATTCGCTACATTTGTAGGCATTTAATCAGTACTAATCAATAGTGCAAATATAAAGGTTTTTATTGAGTTTTCTGCCAAAAATCTGTATAAGCACTGATAATTCAAACTAATTTTTGTAATCAATTGACCGTAAACAAGTCATTGTTTTTATTTTTCCTCGATAATTTCTTTGATTACCATTACAATTTCGCTTTAATCTACTTCTTATATAGAAAACAGGAAGTTTAAGGTAGGTGATAAAAACGACAAAGTCACTGAAATCCGAAATCAAAAATGGCGTACTTCAAGGGTCCATTTTAGGGCCATTTTGATTTCTTGTTTATGTTAATGAATAATGTAATGACCTTCCTTTTACGTTGACGAATCTGTCAGAGATTGTGTTTATCCTATTTGCTGACGAGACTTCGTTAATATACTACTACCGCAAACTTTGTTTACTTTAGTTAGGTCATAGCATTATGTATATTAAAGGCATACACTGCTTACCTAAAGACCTCCCGCACAAAATTCGCTCTATGTGAATTCAGACGATGCAGTTTCTATGAGTAGAAATATTTTTTCGCTCTATAAGAAAGCTTATCTTGGCCAACCTTCCGGGCGTCGTCCGGTGGGGCGTCCAAGATACCGCTGGAAAGATGAAGTCGCCAAAGACATGAAAGAGCTGGAAGTGCCCGTCTGGTCAGATTTGGCACAGAATAGAGATGAAAGGCGTACTTTAATGTCGGAGGCCAAGATCCATTTCGGGTCGCTGAGCCAGCGAAGTAAGTAAGTAAGTAAGTCTATAACGGGTGTAAGGGACAGCCTTCCGAATACTGACGGGGCATGATCAGTCAACCACACTGAACAACTTTCAGTGAACAAAAATTTCAGGAAACGAAAAGAAAAATCGGCTTCTCCATATAAACTGCCTGATCAAGTTTATAATTTTATATGGGCGCGGATTTTTTTTTCGTTTCCTGAAAGTTTTGCTCACTGAAAGTTGTTCAGTGTCGTTTACTGATCATGCCCCTTCAGTATTCGGAAGGCTGTCCCTAACACCCTGTATCAATTTTGGACAAGAAAAGTTTTTCAGATTCATGGTCAGAACATCCTTCAGTAAAGTCTTTTTGTTAGATGTCGTACATAGGTACCGTCACCCACACGTCAGTGGAAACATTTGTAACTCTATTGCCATGCAATAAAATCCAAAGTGTTTGTACTGAGGTGCTGTTGAGTGTACTCAAATAATGATAAAGCAGCAGTCGCGAGTTGATTAGCGTCGATTGCCAGTCTCGTTACCGCCGCCGCCGCCATGATGCAATAATTAGCTCAACAAGATGGCCGACACGGTCGTTGCTCTGGATGTTGAGTGATTGAAGGTTGTCTTCGTGTTGTGATCATTCTGACCTTTTATTGGTATACTTGCTTTATCTTCTGTAGTATTGGCCAAAGTGTGATGTACCTATGTCGTAAAGTGTCTCTCGTATTATTATAATCTAAGGTCTCTCGTAGTGCGTTACATTACAATTTGTTTTCTGTCAAATGCGAAATAAATTAAAACAACTACAAAAAATCCGTAAACAACAACAAACATCTTATCTTTTCTTAACTACTTAACTAATTACCTTCTTTTGGGATTAATCACTTACCTAATATAATATATCACTTATTTGTTATTTGCTTTTTTCTACTGAAATCGCTTTATTTATGCATATTTTTCCATAGTTACGTGTATAAAGGCACAACAATAAGTAGCTACTGCGTTTTAATTACCTACCTACACCTGGCCGCACGTCAGTGGTAACTCTTTAACCCAGAGCAGATCTCTGTTACCACTTACTTGCTGCCATGCGTACCTACTTACGTAGAATAAAGAAAACTCTTGAAGTGGCGATAGTTGTGGCAGATTTCCAGCCAATCTATCTTGTGACGGCCGGCCGTCCGAACGCACCTCATAAATCACAATGGTGGACGTCTTTACGCACCACAAGTAGGTACCTCTACGAAAGGATATTTACAGTTTTTTTTTATACATTTTCCATTACACTAGCTAAGTTTTTTATTTATCAAGGTTGCTGCTAAAAATCCGTGCCGTACCTAGTTATTTTGTCTAAAATGTTGTTTGATAGAAAACACTTATGTTTTTTCATCCCTAATTTTTTATCACAGCTGAAATTTTAAAGGGGTGTTCCTGACGATGAAACTGGACAACTTTTCCCAAGGAACATAGATCAAAATACGAAAAAACATCTACTTCCCATACCAACTGCATCAGCAGACAGCACATTTTGTAAGGTCAATTTTTTTTTCATATTTTTACCTATGCTTCTTGGGAAAAGTTGTTCAGTTTCATGGGCAGAACCGCCTCTTAAAATATCCGGGGTGATAAAAAATAACGCCGAGTAACTTTCTGTTCGTCTTTTGGATAAGCTACAATCGAGAACTAAGAAGAATCACCGAAAACAAGTTTTTACTTCAAAATTCTATTAATAATAATGCTCATATCCACTCATACCAGCGCAGCGGTGGGCCAGCTCGAGCCAACTCTGGCCATGGCCGGGCAATACGCCTAAGTGCCGCGGATGATGGATGCTGTTTGCTCGACAAATAGTTTTCAATTTTACTGCCTCCCCCCTCCCACCCCCTTGTAACCCCTCGCACGGTCCATCAGAGGTATTTTATAGGGGCGGAAGTTTCGAATTTGAAGCCGGTTTTTTACAAGGATTTATAGATAGGTAGTTTAATAAAGTTTTTGAAAACATTAGTTTCTAAAAGTAAACCCCAAGTGAAAAGAAACACTTTGACTATGAGTTCTGATTTTATTATGCTGCTAGCACGAGCAAGCGAGCGAACATACAGGAATAATTATTTTCAATGTATTTCAAAAAGCGATAAAAAAAATTGTTCATCCTATCCTTTACAACTAAAGCAAGGTTTGTTTCTATGGATATAACGAGCAAAAAATTTCCTCGTTTTTCGAACCATGTTTCATAGGGAGTACCAAAATTTTTGGGGTACAGAAATAACCCTTACAGACTTAATGGCTCCTTACTCTAACTTGAGTCTAATCTACCCTGAAATTCTTATTCAATTATCAATCCCAATACTCTTTCCATCAGGAACTGACTCTACTTAAATAACTTAAAAAAAAAAATTGTAGTAAGTAGTTGTTGATATAGCGCAGACTACCAAAATCTGACACTCAAAAAATTTGTCGCGAGGGTGAACGGGGCAGGTGGGGGAGGTGTGCGAATCGTTCATTGCCTCTCCGCCTGTCACCCATGCGCAGAAAATAACCGACAGAACCAGAATTAGCCTGAGCACGCTATAATTTTCATAAATTTTGCGGATACATTTTTTAAGGCTTAAGTCAAATAAACTAACAGATTGACAAATAGAAATTGGTCACGTGTTATGGAGTAGTACCTGGGCGACCGAGCTTCTCTCTAAAATAGCCGCCTCAACATTAAAATATTATCGGGTGAGCAAGCTATTCTACCCGACAACAGATGGCGCTGTTTCTGTCTAAAACGCGGTATTATAAAAATGCTTAACAACATGGGGAAAACGAATTTTTCCAGACATCGGACCTAGCTAGATCGATTTTTTGCCCCCAAAAATCCCCGCGTATGGTAAATTTCATCGAAATCGTTAGAGCCATTTTCGAGAAACCGATTATAAATTATAATTAATTATAAATTTATTATATTATAAAAAAATAAATTAAATTATAAAAATTATAAATTAAAATTATAATTAATTTTATATATTAGGTCTTTACCTATGAAATTGCCGTTTTGTATGGCGAATTTTAGGTAAACTCAATTTTCAGTACTAATATTTTTGCCTTTTTCTTAGGAATTATAAATCCAATTTTTAATTTTTTTTTAAGCATTATTGGGGAGACATTAAGCTAACAGAAACTTAAATTTAATTTTCCAAAAAGATTATCTGTAAAAAAATATAACAAATCTAATGATGAAATCGGACGACATTTAAGACGAACAATTTTCAAACCTTTAATTTTATATATCAAACTAAAAATAAAAACTTTATTTTATGTATAAATTGATAACTTTGAAGTCAACTTTCAAATATAAATCAAATTAAAAAAATAGCATTAGAATTATAGGCATTATGATCTCATTAATCTGTAAGAAAATTTCGGCAATTTCATAGGTAAAGACCTATTATATACAATTATTGCTCGTTTAATAGTATAGGATTTACGCCAGTTTATGCGCAGCAAGTAGTATCTCGGTACCACATTTAAACATGTGAAAAAACCTAAGTAGAAAACTTTTACGTCCATATCAGTATCACCAAAGGGTTCGTTACGAGAATTCGAACGCTGGCATTAACGCTGGTTAAAACGTGGCTTTTAAGACGCTTACCGTCAATTCTTATCTACGCATTTCCTTACACAGGTACCCCCTATGTATAGATATAATATGATGTATGCCGGCGGTAGAGCAAACATACATATCGGGTGATATCGGCGAGACGCGTTAAAAAAACCTGCTTAGATATGGGACTCCTGACTTTCGTTATTTCATTCCTGTCAGTTTTACAAAATATCAACTATACCAGAGTTCACGAAAGAATGTGAAATTTTACAAACAATAATTTTGCAGCTAAGAAAATATTTATGTTCCGTTACAAAAGGTCACTTTTGTAACAACTGTACGTTCACACACAGAAAAACGCTTAGTAGGTATTTTTACATGCAGCTAGTCAGAAATATCCACATTTTAACACATTTTCCGAGAATGTGAGGTTTTTATTTTGTTTACAAAACGCCTTGTTCTTTCGTAAACTCTGGTTTATACAAAAGTTCGGGAAAGACGGTGAGGCTTTCTAAACAAAAAGACATGTGAAATGTGTTAAAATGTGGACATTTCTGATTAGCTATATTATTATGTAAAAACGATATAGTCCGGTCCCTTATAATCTTATATCGCCAAATTTACCAAATTACACCAAATTTTTTCCAGGTACTAGTTAGGTACATGCTCTCAATTTTTGATAGGAGCCAATTCTTGAATTTTATATGGAATTTTTTTGAAACTCATGATATGGCTCCTATCAAAATTAGAGAGCTATGTACTTAACTAGTACCTGGAAAAAAATTGGTGAAATTGTAAGGCGTGTCTACGTGAAACAGCTAACTGACCGCACTAATAGTACATCCTGGACATTACATACGAGTACAACGATCGCGAATTTGAAATTGGAAGGTCGCGTAGGCCGCATATTCAGTAAAAAAGACCCTCAGGAAAACCGCGCGAATCGTGCGGGCGGGTGCGCGCGGAGATGCGGGGGTGGATTGCATTGCAAGGGGGGCGGAAAGTGTCCGTTCTATAGGGTGACCTTTAATAAGTTCTTGATAGCAAAAGATATAAATGTACTCATGATACTGAACAACTTTTCCCAAGGAACATAGGTCGAAATACGAAAAACCAAATTTGACCTTCCATACGAAATCCGCTATCAGCTGATGCAGTTTCTATGGGAGGTCAAAACTTGATTTTCGTATTTTGGGGAAAGTTGTTCAGTGTCATGAGTACATTCATACCTTTTACTAACAAGAAATAATTAAAAGTCACCCTATATATGATAGTAGGTACTATCACTTTATTCTGTGACTATAGTTGCTGGTTGGCAACTGGAGCGAATTAGGAAGAAACGGTCTTCTACCGCAACTAGTTGCCAAGAAAGAAGATGAATCCTTTTGCGCAACTGGTTGCTAAACTCGGTTGCCTAGGCGGCCGAAACGGTCTAAATGTCTTTCAGTGTGTGTATGGTTACAAACGTGTACCTCGTGTAATTGAAGATAAATATTTTCTTAACTGCCAAATGTTTGTGTACAAAACGCCACGCTATTAAGTGAATTCTATTATAGTTACAATACGAGTAACTTGTTCTCTCCTTGGTTTATTCTGATACTCTATTCACCTACAAACTCAAATTTTCAATTCCTGAATAATTAATCACCAAGTGATAAAATATCTACCAAAAAGTTCAAAACCACTGATGAAGATTAAAATTCGTTAACAATAAAGTAGTGTTTCCTTGTTAATTTTCATATGCTATGATTAAACCTTTTTAAAAATTATTAAGGTTTTTGAAATTTTTAAGTCTTTATGACTCAAAAGTTATATTCAAGAATTGGGTCGCAGAACAAATAAGTATTTTGATTTGATATGTATCAATTTAATTTGTAGTACACCTACTGTTTTTATAATCTTATTTGCACAGAAATGTTTACAGTAATCCAATAACATTTATTATTTTCATAACCACTGATATTGGTAATCATATCGCAATCGAAATATTGCCCGAGTGGCAAAAACTGCACTTACATTTATTAACTAGCAAACAAACATCGAATGTAGTACCTACAGCTGATACGTGACAAAACCTTGACGAAAATAATGATGAGTCATCGTCATTTTAAATCAATTTTCCGCAATTCGTAGTCAACTGCGGGACAGGGAGCTCCCTCCAGAACTCTTACAAAAACACGTGGTACTTTGGAAGGGATTTACCGTAGTCACCACGCTTGAAAGCGTTGCTGGCGACCGCTGTTGTTGGTGACCGCAGTATGTAAAATGGTACGATACACAAAAAGATGGTGCTGCCCACCCTCCGGTTCATAAGCCCTTATCGCCATTACGACACCCACGGGTAGAGATGGGTTGGTAATATTCTTTGCTGGCACTAGACGGACGATTCGTAGTTCCTAAAAGAAATTTCGATTAAGTGTACTATCGAACTGCTTTTCAGCCTTGCATAACAAATAACTATTTATTATGTAACGTTTTGAATATGTATGTTTAGGAGAAAATTTACCTAATTGCTATGATTATAATAGGTCTTTACTTATGAAATTGCCGTTTTGTATGGCGAATTTTAGGTAAACTCAATTTTCAGTACTAACATTTTTGCATTTTTCTTAGGAATTATAAATCCAAGTTTTTTTTAACAGTATTGGGAAGACATCAAGCTAATAGAAGCTTAAAGTTAGTTTTCGAAAAATATTATCTGTAAAAAAATATAACAAATGTAATGATGAAATCGGACGACATTTAAGACGAACAATTTTCGAACCTTTAATTTTATATATCAAACTAAAAATAAAAATTTTATTTTATGCGTACATTGATAACCTTGAAGTCAACTTTAAAATATAAGACTAATGAAAAAAATAGCATTAGAATTATAGGAATTATGATCTCATTAATCTCTAAGAAAATTTCGGCAATTCCATAGGTAAAGACCTATTATACGTAAAATTTACCTAACTGCTATGATCATATACACGGTGTAACAGAAAGGGTATACCAATCCTGAAGGATGTAACTCTGCCCATGAAACTGAACAACTTTTCCTGAGGAACATAGATCAAAATAAAAGAAAAACCAATTTTGACCTCCCGTACAAAATGCGCTATCAGCTGATTCAGTTTTTTCTTCTTCTTCTTTATTCTTTATTGTACACGAATATATTACAAAAACAAGCACAAGTGAAAACATATAACAATGGCGAGCTTTTTCTATGGAAGGTCAAATTTTTTCTTTTCATATTTCATTCTATGTTCCTTCAGGGTTACCCTTTTTGTTACACCCTTTATAATCATAGCCTAATTGTTTTAGAATATCTGTACGAAAATAGGTTATTGAAGTGTCATGATTTAGATTGGTCGATAGTACTTACCTCTTATGTTTATGACGGATGAGCAGATTTCAACTACCGAGATTGTCATTCATGCATCATTAGAATCGGTTGAGTTGTCTTTAAGAGTTAAAAAAAATCTTATAAATAAACTACGACTACGTTTATGTTGAAAGGAGTTCAGTTAAAACTTTTTTATAATGAGTTCTAACAAATTTTCAAGGTTCCGTACCCAAATGGTATCAAAGGGACACCCTTTGGGTACGGAACCTATAGATCGTCAGTCTGTCTGTCTGTCCGACCTTTAAAGGAAGGAAGGAAGGGAAGGGATCCTTTGAACGTAATATCTATATGGTTGAAATTTTCAGGCGAGAGTGAATGGAAACGTTGGAAGGGGAAGGCCTAGGCGAACGTACCAGGACCAAATTCAGGACGTTCTGAATAAAGGCCAGGTTAAAAGTACCCTAAACCGACGAGCATGTATGAAAGGATTGATGAAAGTACAGGAAGCAAGGGAAGTATGTCAAGATCGTAGCAGGTGGAGGACTGTGGTCTCTGCCTACCCCAACGGGAAAGAGGCGTGATGTTATGTATGTATGAAATTTTTACGGAAAATGTATTCATAAGGCGGCGGATTAGAAAAACCAGCCAAGTGCAAGTCGGACTCGCGCACCGAGGGTTCAGTAGCACTAAGGTAAAAATACCGTCTTAGTTATGGACGCGCAGTCACGCAGAAGTGTGCGTGTGTTATGTATTCACGCGAGTCCGACACGCACTTGACCAATTTTTATTATTAGTTGTTATTTTATAGCCTATGCACTATAAACATACCAATTTTCACGCTTGTATGTGTACCCGTTTTTACGATAGAGCTACAACAAAATCGAGCAAAAAAAAAATGGCCGTAGAAGCCCCTTCAATTACTATTTTTTTATCCTAACTTATGTGAAAAGGACAAAAACCTACAGCGCCATCTATTAGCGGGTAGCATAGCTTGCTTACCCGACCATATTTTAATGTTGAGGCGGATATAGAGCGAAGCTCGGTCGTCCAGGTACTTATACTAATATTGGGTAACATCTGAACTGTTGTATCGGCGGCTGTTTTGGTCAGCTACCACTTTGACACATCAATCATTGTTTATTGACATCCTAATAAATTAAACCGATACCTTAGCTGGCCTATGAACTAAAAACCGTTACATTATAATGTCACGCGCCTCCATACTATCTTGATGCTACCTACTGCCTACAATGCATTTTACCGTTATGTCGCCGAGACGAGAAGCATGCTAAAAGCGATTCGCTCCATACTGTATATACTAGTAAATTAAATATGTGTAAATATTTTACATACACAAACATAACTTATTTATTTTTTGTTATTATTTATTGTAACTGTTTATAGTTAACACACATTAAAACAACAATGATGGATTAGCTACTCTTAAGATATTGTACTCACCTAACTTTGCTCAACTGCTATCAACAATTTTATATACCTAATCATAATTAATCGGAGTCCATTATTCGGAAGGAGTCTTGTACGCGCAAACACAGACGCACTCTCTCGTCCTTACTCATCTTGATCCAGTGGAACGAAAAACCGCTACGACCGGAGATAAGACGGATGCAGTGTCTAGCCGACGATTTCTTCTGACCTCTATAGTCGCCCTTTTATATACGAGTACCTATTGCAATATTTAACAATTTTATCTAGTCGAATGTTTTTTGACCAAATGCGTACTTCACGAAATGGGTGTGAACTAGCTGCGAGTTGGACTAAATGCGTATTGGACGAAATACTAATAGGTCCTTCTTTCTACCGACTACGATCTTGACATACTCGTGCTTCCCTCGTTTACTCCTCTTATCAACCCTATCAAACAAGCTTGTCGAGTGTGCTTTTAACATGGCTTTTACTTTCTTTTTTTTTCTGTCTAAGGGCTTACTCTCGGGCTGACCTCGTACTCCACCTTGAACGTTAGTGAAGTAGAAGGAATATTATCCTCATCTCTGTTGTCAGGATTAGATCGAGGTCAAAAGTAGTAGAATATAAAAAAAAATCTAAGAATAAAACTGCTACACGACTATCCATTTCTATTCGTATCTTTCTTTGAATTCGCACAGCTAGAGTGGATCTCCCTCTGTGCAGATTTGTTCCCCGAACAATAAAATCTGGATCTTTTCAAGACAAGAGTGAACAACCATCTTCTGGGTAGGCATGTCACCATCAGCTTTGACTCCATCGGCACTTACCATCAGGCGAGATAGGAGTAAAATGCTTACCTATCCTACATGAAAAAACCGTGTCAGACTTTGCACTTTTGTGGTTTCGTGCCTACCAGTGGCGTGCCGCTGCCAGCATCCCAGATGTGCTTCGCATTTGACCGCAAATTAAGTTGCTTGTAATGTAATAAGATGAAAATATAGGTAATTTCAAAGAAAAAATTATGTTCGTCAATATTATTATAACCAAATTTCAAATGCATAGGTGAATGGGAAGTCAAAAAATTCTTCGGAACAAAATAAAAAAAAACTCATGTCTTGCAATATTTTTAAAACAAAAAAAAATTACTTATTTACTTTGGGTCAACAAGATGCTTATGAGTATACTGTGAATATTTGAAGAATGTAGCTCCAACCGTTCGGCTCCGTTTGGACCCTTCGAGTACGGAACCCTGAGAAACACCTTAAATATGTTAAACAGCTGATTGTTGCATAACAATACCTCTAACAATTTATCAGAAGTCCCACTTCAAAGGACCGTTACTCAAAAGAAGTGGTTGATATTTATTTATTTTTATTGTAACACCACACAACGACCTCGGGCCTCGCTGACATAATATCCAAATTCTAATAAAAACCCATCACAATACCAAAACACAATATTCTGACAGGCTGTAAGAAAAAAAAACAACAAGTGGTTCCGAATAAAACTTACAAAGATACATTTCTTTTTACTGATCATCAAATTTAAATTAATTCAAATGTAAACTCTATCCCTTTAATAATAAGATCTCTTTAATCTCAATGCATAAGAAAAAGTTACATTTGTTGACCACATTGAATTTGCTGTCCGAAGAATAAGTTTGATCAAAAAGTAGCTCTTATCACAAGTTAAATAAGGCTTTCCGGTAGCGAAAAGAGATGTTTTCAGTAACATATGGACACAGGTGATGAGTTGTAAAGTTCGGAGGACGATGGGAGTTAAAGTGGACACAAGCCCAGTAGCTCATCCTCAATGAGCGACATATAAAATCAATAAATGAGTTATAACGAAGCGCCCACACAGAGAGCTGATCAGAGCTGTGTGGGTTCGACGTAGAGAAATCGGTAACGTTCATCGATTGGAAATACGAATTTAATTAATGATCCGTTAAGGCGTTAATAGCACTCAGCATTACTTGAACAAATTAAATATGCACTCTAATCGTATGTGCACGCTAAAATATCACGCGTTTACAGTTTTTGGTCGGGTTCGCAGAAGCGCGCGCACACGGTTTTTATGCAATTTTCATCAGCATTATGTGGAATAATTATGAAACATCAACTAAAAATATTATATTTTAGATACCTTGTAAAAACTAACTCATGAACTTTTGCGGTTTTGGAGAAATTTTGCAAATTATGACAAAAACAGCTCCTGCGGGAATTTATTATCTCCAACGCGGTTAGCAAAAATACGATTCTAATCAATGAAAAACCGTTTAAATCTTGATATAACTCACCCTGTATTTTTTCGGAGTTAGTTAGTTAGTTAATTTTGCCCTTAAAAAGAATGCACTTTTGAACAGAATATACAATTACGTGACAATCAATAACCAAAAAATTAAACCTATATCGAAAACTTCATACTTTCTTAACACTCATAAAAACAGCAGTAATCTTCGATGAACAAAGACAAAAATCTGTTTCTCTACAAAAGTAGGTACATTATTCAAAAGCAAGTGAAGAGTAGTTTAGCTCGGTGTGAACGCAAACCCAGGTGCAGTTTAGAGGCACCATAAACCACCCGCGTCGTCGTCGCCGGCGCAGCGGATCGAGCGGGCGCTAAAACACGGACAGGAGAGCACAATGTTCAAGTAATGTCCCCTGTACGGTCAACCGCACATCACTGAAAACGTTTATACTGCGAATAGCGGACTTATGGTAAAAGTATTTCTACCGATTTGTGGCTGACTGTATAAAACAGAGGCTCGGTGGCATCGTGTTGAATAGAATTCCATTGACTTGACATGGCTACCTTTGTGTAAAACTACGCAAAAGTCAGTATTCTTAAAGTGCGTTCTCTTAAGGCTGCACTCCGCGCACACTAGCGCCCTCATCAGAATTTAATTATTTTTTTTTAATTGGAGACCAAAATGAGAAATTGAAGAACGGAACGCGGTGGCCACCAATTTCCGTTTTAAGGATTTTGAATAAACAAGATAACATAAAGCTAATTGTAATAGTTTAAAATAACGCTATCCTGACAAAGAACAATTAGCCGTTCTTAAATTTTTCATTTTGGTCTCCAATTCAAAGAAATTAATTAAATTATGATGAGGGCGCTAGTGTGCGCGGAGTGCAGTCTTAACATGGACTAAGAAAGTGTTATAAATACTAAGAGAAAATATATCTAAATATTTTATTTACCAAATTGTCATCTAATTGTTACTCAAAGAGAGATAAAGCCAAATATTTTTTTTAACCTAAATAAAAAGTAAACCATTAATTGGTTGACTGAAAAAAAAATCGACTATTGGAGCAAATTTAGAGAAAGCAAAATCTGAGCTGTACTTAATATACATATTAGTTTTATCAGTGGATATTTTTTGCTAAATCGGACTAGAAATTCTTAGACAACATAAGATAAAATATAAAGCCAAAAAATTCTTAATATGACATCAACAGCCTGTGACTCACAGCCATACTGCATCTTATAACGAACTCATTCAGCAGCATCTCAATCACGGAATTATCAATCCAACCGCCCGACAAATTAGCACGACACGCCACGTGTCTTTTGTGTGTTTATTACTTCTTTTTATTTATTTTATGGCTTTACGACATCTCTTTGTTGCTCAGCAGGCCTGCGACCGAAATCTGCCATTGCGCAAGCCGACAAAAAGTGAAATTTTTGTACAGTAAAAGTTGCGCCGCCGTCGGACTGGTAATTCTTGTGAATGTATATACTTTATTGGGTAGCAGGTAGATGTCTCGAAAGGGTTAAGGGTTTAGTTGATAAGAATTTAAGGTCTATTGTTGTTCGAGTATTGTTCCTGTACAGGAGAAAAAAGGAACTAAAAAATATCTCCCACAAAAGAATAAGAGACGAAAATGTTTTATCATTGAGTGTTTTTGACGTTCTGGCTCTTGACTTCAATCTAGCCCTGAGGTTGCTGAGGACAGAGATGAGGTCATCAATCCTATATTTTTGGCTCGGAATCACCGACGCAAGTAGATAATTTCACTACCTATATAAGAATGTATGTGTTTGGCCTACAACGCCTACTATCCTAATATACCTACTGGTATGGGAAAGAAACTCATACAGGGTTTTAGTTTGTGTTAAATGTTATAAAAACTTATTCTGAAAGCTTATTTTGTTTAACGACTTATGTGAAATACCTAAGTAAAAAATGTTTGACGTTCCAAACTAACTATCCAATCCAGTCAGTAAAGTAAAAGTACTAAAGGTCGATCATTCTGTACACGGAGAAACAAAATTTTGAGCAAAATCGGTGACGGCTACCTGTGCCTAGAGTGGCTTTCTACTCTAACAGGATAGTATGAAAATGTATGAGATTGACAAAAGCGAAATGTCGCGTGTCAGTTAATGACAATCTCATGTATTTTTATTTTATTCTAGGTACTAGAGTTTTCAATTACAGAAAGCCATTTGTTTAGGTACCCAGGCCTCCAGAATAAGCACTTAAACGTTAGTTTACTATTATTTAATCTGTGCTTATACAGCGTGTAATGGCAAGGTGTGAAATATACGTTAAACGGAATATACATATTTTTGAGAAATATTGTGACAGGCACAGTGTCAACATAAGAAACAAGAATCAACTTGCTTCTCATGTCAGCCGTGTTCACAAAATTAGTAAAACATATAAAGGTCAATGTATACGCTTCTATAATAAGGTACTCACTGATATTGAAAGTTTACCGTTAGATAAATTCAAAACTGTTATCAAGCAGAAATTATATAGGAAGGGTTATTATAAAATATCAGATTATCTAGAAGAGAATAATCCATGGGATTAGGCTACGGTTCTAACAGGCTAGTTCCAAATTAAAACTGACTTATGTTTGTTGTATATCAAAACATATTTAAAAGAGCGCGTGGGTTTTTATTGTCGCTTCTTTTTTCCCACTATGGCGCCACATTGTTTGTGAGGCGATGTATTTTAGCTGACGTCATTAAGAGATTTTAATATCCAACAATGAATAAATGATTTTGACTTTGACTAACTGAACAACTTTTCCCAAGGAACATAAGTCAATGAAGAAAATATTTTTTTGACCTCCCATAGAAACTGCATCAGCTGATAGCGCATGTTCGTATTTCCTCCTATGTTCATTGGGAAAAGTTGTTCAGTTTCATGGGCAGATTGACACCCTTCAGTATTGTCACCTTTCCGGTTCACGTTGTAGATGTCTAAAAACTCTGTATTTGGCAAGATAAATAAAATACCTACAAATGTAGACTACATTCAGAGAAACGGAAGCCACAAGTAGTTAATGAGACTATTGTCATCACAGCTACGAAGACTTTGAAGATATCACTTGTTAAATATTATTATATGTAAGTATGTTTATGAATGATTCATATGAACATATATAAAGTATTTGTGTAGAATACATAAAGGTTAATATTAACAAAGAAAACAAACTAATATTTTTTTGTAAATACTTATTTTATTAACTCTGAAACTAACAGATGATATATAAGTATCCTATCTAGATTCGAGTAGTTTACATTAATATGTATTTAGTTACAAGAACAAATTTAGCATAACATTTATTAACTAACATGTGTTAGTTATTTGTTTTTAATTCACATCTAATCAAAAGTTTGGCAAGCGCAAATTGAAACTACTAAATATTTAGGACTAAAGTATAAAAATCTATTTTGTTAGTAAAATGGTTTTTGTTATAGATAGTCATAGTATATGATATAAAAAACAAGTCCAAATAAAAAGCTAGAAGTAAAACTAATATTGATTAAGTACCTATACAATTATGACTAGCATAAACTTTTATAAAAAAACCTATAAGTGAGCACTATTTTTCGGTGTTTTAACTCAAAACTCGCTCTTATCAAATAAAGCGATTCTTAAAGTGGTAAAGTCTGCCTTTTTAGTAAATCATTTAACAGTTTTTTTATTAGGTGATCTTGAGAAGAGGCTTATAAGGTTACTCGTACCTCACGTGTTTATCGCAAGGTTGTTAAAAATACCAACAAGGTACCAAGGTTAGTCCACGGCCATTTTGCACTGGCTCGCACGTACTCAAAATTTTCGATAAAACTTTATAACAGTTAATTTAAAAAAAACTAAATTCACTGAAAATAATAGAGTTCGTATACGACGTATAGTTCTAAATACGCAAAATGCTAGGTAATGACTAGTTCTAACCGTTCATCTTTTGACCTACAACTTTTTGAAATTATTATAAAATATATATACTTACAGGGTGTAAGGGACAGGTTGGCAAATACTGAAAGGGCATGATCAGTCAACGTAACTGAACTGCTTTCCGGAAATGAAAAAAAAAATCAGACTCTCCATACAAACTGTCCAATGTCAGAAACCTAAATATCCGTTTTATTACCCTTTGGGGGAAAAACGGTTCTATTTAGGTTTCTGCAGTTTGCAATTTTGTAGAGCCCGATTTTCGTTTTCATTTCCGGAAAGTTTTATTTACTGAAAATTGTACAGTTACCTACGTTGACTGATCATTTCCATTCAGTATTTGCCAACCTGGTCCTTACACCCAGTATATATATTTTCCATAAAAATTTACCGTATCAGATTTTCATTTCGTATTGAGTATCGATTTTATTTAATTTTAATTTTCAAAAGTTGTTCAGTAACAGGGGTGGTTTAGCGTATTTAGAATTGCACGTTGTAGGTACTAATTGGATGACTGATCATTCACTGTGGATTTGACAAATTCTCCCTCTAGGTCTGTCTTTACCTATTTTATACCCATGGAGAATTCTAACTGAATTTTCAGTACCTAATTTTCTTCATTATTTTTAGAAATTTAATATAATATTTTATTATGAATAAGACGACACTACGCTGCAGCAGCTTTTTTTTAGTTTTGGAACAGTGTCGGCTGTAAATATTTGAAATTAAATTAATTTTCAAACAAATTTTATGAATCTACAAGAATATTTTGGCAAATTCATAAGTAAAGTATTAAAAATACTTAGCATGAAAAAAAGGCTATGAATTTGACTGTTTTGAAGTATTAGCATACCATATGTTTTCGAATAAAATTTGTTTACGACACATTTCTAGTGGACTATAATAGTAGATATAAATATCGAAAAAAACTAAAATCGTTGAGTGAGTAGTAATTTACTAAAATTCGGTTCTAGAATTGTAACTTAAATTAAATATATAAATACGCTTGCCAAACAAATAGATAGTGCTAAATTGACACTTGCATATAAATATATATTGGTTTGGAATGTGCAGAAGCTTAGATAGGTACCTATTTTACACCAAACACCGTTATGGATATACAAGGTGTCTTAAGAAAAAACTAATTAAAAAAAAATACCATTTTAATAGCGATAATATTTTAAAGGTTCACAACAATACTTAAAAATTCCAAGTTGAAGAATTCACTATTTATTTAATAAAAATAAAAAAGATAAATTAAAAAGCATCTCGAACTAATTTTAAGCAGTTTTTTCCCAAGACACCAATAATGTGTTTATCTTAAAACTATATATACAAACCTTATATTTAATGCGATGGTCGACGACAGAATAATTCCTTTCCTATCTAGTTTTAATAGTAATATGTATAATAGATATAATATTTATACAATTGTTACAGATTGCACGTTCGACGGTCCACGATATGACGTCACTGAGGCCTCGCCTCGCTCGAAGTATCACACTTATTCAAATATTTAATTTAAATACATACATACATAACATCACGCCTCTTTCCCGTTGGGGTAGGCAGAGACCACAGTCCTCCACCTCCTCCTCCTAATTCATATCGTAAATTTAATAAAATAAATATCTTTACGTCACAGGAATGTTTTCTGTTATAAAATATAAATGGTTTGATTCTTAGTTTTTTTTTGACACGGTATTGAAAGTTCTGAAATCGTACCAAACCTAATGCATAGTAATGTTAAAAAATGTGTAAAATATTATGTATGGCGATGCAAAACGGAAATTAAGATTTTAAAACTTTTAACCATTGAAAAATGGAACAAAATACTTTCTAAAGAGATTTAAGTCGCATACGCAAAAAATCTGACTTTAAACTTAGCACTGTGAGAACACGGAAACAAGATAAGCCTGACAACAGACAAAATGGGATTTAAATCGTTAATAAAGGATCTTCCGGTGCAAAAAAAAACACCCTATTCTTAAACATTTCTATTCCTTCGAGATTAGGAATAATTATCATTTAAAATATTTCATGCCGCATTGGAAATGACTTAAAATGCAACGACAAATAACAACTCACTCAAAATTTTTACGGTCTTTACTAATATTACCGTTTTTCTTGCTTTTAAAATACGTTGGTAAAGTTTATTGACTTTTCTCATACAAAAGACTTCAACGGGCGCTGTGTAAATAAATAATTTATCTGTAGTCGATAAACCCGATACGAGCGATAGGGTATCTTATTGATCGTTTTTAAGCCAGATTAGAGTGAGCTTTGCGTCCGTTACCTACGACTTTTAGTCCGGGCGAGAAAATATGAAAAGTTTTATATGCAAATGCAAAGTTTAATTTGAGTATTATTTTTCGATGATAATTAATGTTTAATGATTAAAATGCTACTAATAAGAGTTATGCTTCGAGCGACATTCAGCCAAGTGACAATAAAGGACACTTTCGCAGAAGTCCACAAACAGTTTAGGCCTAACCGCGCGGCAGCGGCGGCGGTGGCGCGACGCTCTCTACTCTACCTAACTCACACAGACGGACTCGTCCAAACCATGGCCTATATTTACACGACAACAATGTACAAAGCGCCAACGAAGGCGAGAATATCACCAGAACACAGAATCACGCTCACTCGGAGTCCAATATCAATAATTTAATATGAGATTTTCAAATAATTATCCGTGGGTAGTGACGCCGCGAGCTGCACTTACGTGTGTCGCGGCGGCGGCGGCAGGGCGGCGGAACCGCAGCGGCACGCGGTGCGACCGCGCGGCTACGGAGCGGCATCGTTGGGCGCTAACCACGCCGCACGCCGCCCGCCCTACGCCAGGGGATACTGTCACAAGGGCGGCTGCGCGTGCGCGTGCGCGTGGTGGTGGTACAGCGGCGACTGGTAGTAGTTGTCGGCGGGCGTGTGGCCGTAGCCGTAGTTGACGTCGTACATCTTGAGGTCGGACTTGGTGTCGGCGCCGGGCAGCAGCCGCGTGATGCTGAAGGGGTGCGGCGCGGGCGCGTACCCCGCCGGCTCCTGCTTCAGCTGCGCGTAGTGCTCGAGCGCGAGCGGCGTGTGCTCCGGCAGGCACAGCTCCGGCGCCGCGTGCAGCTGCGCGAGCAGCTCGTCGCGCATGTCTTTTTCGTCTGGTCCCCCGCCCGCACCCCCACCTCCACCCGCACCTTTCTCGTGGTGCTCCGACCGCTTGTCGTGACCGTGGTGTCCATGTCCAGTTGCCGCCTTCTGCGCTTGTCTCATCGTCTCTTTTTTCTCATCTTTGAACCGTTTCTGCCGCCTCAGGAAGCACCCGTTCTCGAACATGTTTCCGCTGTCCGGGTGAAGCGTCCAAAACGAGCCCTTCCCAGGCTTATCGGGCGTACGCGGCACTTTCACAAAGCAGTCGTTGAACGATAGCGAATGCCGGATCGAGTTCTGCCAGCGCTGTTGGTTCTGTCTGTAGAAGGGGAACAGGTCCATGATGAACTGGTAGATCTCCGAGAGAGTGAGCATTCGCGTCGGGTTGTTCTGGATGGCCATCGTGATGAGGGAAATGTAAGAGTATGGCGGCTTGGCGTGGGTGTACGAGCGGCGGTAGGTTTTGTCGTTGCGGGCGCGCTGGAGTGCTGAGGTGGGTGACGCTGCTTCCTGCTCGCGCGGCAAGGAGCCGTACGGCACGGCGCCGCCGCCGCCCATGCAGGACGCCATGCTGCTCGGCGGCGAGTATCCCACGCCGGGAGATCCCATGCACGATCCGCCGGCCACCATGTTGTTGGAGTAGATATTCGGGTACGGCTGCGCGGGCATGCAGCCCATGCCGTTGACGTAGTGCGGCGCAAGGCCCGGTGACAGCGAGGATAGCGACGCGGACGTCGGCACGTCGCCGTACGAGAGCTTCTGCGAGAGCATGGCTAGCGCATCATCCGCGCGTGCACGCCGGCCAGGGGCAAACACTCGCACTGATTGAAAGAGTAAATAGTGGCCAGGGGCCCGGCCGCCCCTCCACCGCGCGAGCTATTGGCGGGCCGAGAGGCGGCCTAGCGCACAGCCCCGCCCCTTCAAACGCGCGCGCATGCGTATCACCACTCCCCCCACTCCCCGTACGTCCCCCTCTGCCCCCGCTGACCCACCTTTCCCCGCACGGCAGACGCTCACGATAATAATACCGCGGCTCGCAACGACAAAAACATGGAATAATCATAAGTGCGTTAGCAGGAATGTGTACTTGCGTGTAGCGTTGGATTTCATCCCATTACGGTTCTATTCACGAGTAGTATCGAATTTCGTGATATCGAACGAGCTTTTTAGGTTAGGCGATCTTTAATGTGGTACTCGTATGTGCGGCACACAAAGTGGTTATATGCCAATGTATTCAATTTCTAAAGCTTTGAATTAGCTAAAGAATACTAGTTAGATTTAGTAAGGATTTTTGTGAAAAGAGACGTATACCTACATTTAAGACGCGTAAGTAAATAATTACCTCCTACCTACATCCTCCTATATTATCAGAAGCACAAAGGATATAAAATAAAAACAGAACATTTCGTAGTCCGAAAACCTCGTTTTATCTTCCTTAATTTAACTTAGATTTTTAAGTAAAATGTCACATTCCTCTCTTTTTCTCAAGTTATAATTTATTTTTGCTACACCTCATGGTCGAAGATTTGTATATATATAGCTGTACCTAAAAAGTACTTTATCAATTCGACACAGATACTTATGTGATGGCTACGTAATCCCTTATTAAAATGTAACTAACATTATAGGTAGATCTCTATCGGTAATTTCGTAGGTGTATTGCTACGCGCTACGAACGTAACGCGACGGCAATAAATTTCAAATCAGGCAAATAAAACTGTTAAATATGTCGGTCACTTTCTTTGTCTTCAAAATAGAAAGTGATAGCAATAGATTTAACAGATTTTAAAAATAAAGTTTACGAAAGGGTTCGGACTCTCGCTTGAGCAGTATGTTAGAGTAAGAGTTTTTCCGTAGTGTTTTTCCGAGCCGCCAAGTAAATTGTAAATAAGTAAGTATTGATTAATTTTCTTGTTTCTTCCAACTTTCACACATCTGCAAACGGAAGTGCTACAAAACTTGATGATAAGATAGTATTTAAAGAAATTTATATCTTAGTGTATCTACAAAATCAAATATAGGTAAATATTTGACAATATGACGTTTTTTTTATGTAAAAGGTATTAAAAATATGAAATCGTATAAATGCCAGTCAGCCCAATTTTTGAATGTTTCAATTTGTGTTTGAGATTTTAACATAATGTAGGTAAGTACGTAAAACATGTAAGTTCAGTAAAACATATTAAAAAAAACCGGCCAAGTGCGAGTCGAACTCGCGCCCTAAGGGTTCCGTACCTATCTACCATATGATATACAAAAAGCTTTTGCTCTTTAATTTTAAAAACTCCGCGACCAACCAACTTGACCCCTCTTTTATAGAAAAGTTCTTGAAACGGGAGCTCGCCTTAATTGGTTAATATTAGTTGTGAGAAAAATTGAAATATTTAATGATTTTAGGGTTTTCTCTTTATTTGTACTGTGAGACCTAGCTTCTTGCCAAATTTCATAATTTTAAGTCAACGGGAAGTACCCTGTAGGTTTTGCTGTTTTGCATAAATGTATGGAGATGATGACATAAAAAGCCATATCTTTTGATTGCGTCGTTGTAAAAAATTGAAATTTTCAGATCTTGTGTGATTAATGGACTTTAATATTCGTTATCAATTTCAACCTGATACCTCTTCTCGTTCGTGAGAAAAAGGGTCTTGACAGACAGACAGACAGACGGACAACAAAGTGATCCTATAAGGATTCCGTTTTTTTATTTTGAGGTACGGAACCCTAATAACAAACAAACACTAATCAATATTCTGCCTAGTGCTATTTAAAAAGGACATATAAGTATTACCTATGTCTGTTTTTCAAATTTTCTGATCATTTACAAAAAAGTTTTGTGATTCTTAGAGGACATTTTCCTAATGACAAATTATTTTAGTCGGCCCGAATATTTTGAATCAAAATTTTGTTCCTGGGCAGGAGGAGGATATTTAACGAATACTTATCATAGTTCACTTTTGACCAGTGAGTAATGTTTTAGTGATAAACAGCGTGAATTTTTATTAGTTTTAATACCGAAGCCCAGTGATTCTACTCATGAAAACAAGAAACTTTCCCGAAGCAAAAAAATTTTTACTTGAAAAATTTTTTCGTCTCCCCATAGTAAAGTGGTTTCGTGATCGACTCATTTTGTATGGGAAGGTGAAAAATTTTTTTTGTACAAAATTTTTTTCTTCGATAAAGTTGCTTGTTTTCATGAATAGAATCACTAGCCTTCGGGATTAAAACGAATAAAAATTCACGCTGTATTGAACTTCTAATGCAAGTTTCTGGTTAGAAGCGTGGACCTCAAGTAAGTAGGTAGTTTAAGAAAAATCCATTCTTGTCAGTAAGATGTTTGTTTTAAAAACAATTTAATTATACCATAGAGTAGGAAATAAATTATAATTAAATTTTCTCAGAACTAGAACGGGAGCATTTTTGACAATAAAGGTTTTATGGGGTTTTGGACATCACAGAATCCAGAAATCAATGTTGTCAAGCCGAAATCCTACTAGGATCAACGGAGAATTTTCCAGATACCTATGTTCAGGGGGACCTAAGGAACAGTTTTAAAACAAAAAAACCTCACACCGTAAATTAGCCTAGGTTATTTTTTGACTTTTTTGAACAACATTGATTTTTGAGTTTTGCGGTATTCAAAACCCCAGAAAAACTTGACTGTCAGATCTGGTCTCATTTAAGTTCTGACCCTAAGAAGGAGAGCCAAATTATGAAATTCATCCCAGTCTACCATCGTAAAAAAGGGTTTAATAAATTCGTAAACGAACTTTATTTTTTGATACTTAATACCTTTTTAAAAAAAATATAGATGAAACAATACATAAATTAGCTATCTCTATTCTCATCACCTATCTATTTTCTCAGTAAAAAGTCATTAACTTATTCCTTAAAATCCCATTAAGTCGGTTTTAATGACCTTGTTTTTATGGCTCGTCTGTTTGTATGTCGTAAAACTAGTAAATGAGGGTCTTAAGTTTTTTATTGTTAATTATAAATGTTAGTTGGTTTGTACGGAGAAGGGTAAAATGAAAATCGTGAGGTTGAATTCATTCATGAATCTGAAAAATTAAAAAGTTCCATAAAAATATTTTAAAATAACGTGGGTGCAGTTTCGTGATCTAGGTACGAGTAGATAGGTTACCCTTACCATGGTACTTACTCTAGTCCTTTTTCGATGGAGTAATCTTATCCTATCCTACTTCCTATCCTACTTCCTACTATCCTATCCTACTTCCTATCTTACTTCCTATCCTACTTCCTATCCTACTTCCTACTAATATTATAAACGCGAAAGTTTGTAAGTATGGATGGATGTTTGTTACTCTTTCACGTAAAAACTACTGAATGGATTTTAATGAAACTTTACAATAATATAGCTTATACATCAGAATAACAACAATTTATAAACCTGCGCAGACGAAGTCGCGGGCACCAGCTAGTATTTCATATTTACTCGTACCTTAGTTATTAAATTTTTTAAATCTTTTAAAACTCTAACACCAGGCTTGTTAGGTCGGTTATCAACCTTTAGACCTCAATAAGGCCACCTTTGCGCGCAATTAATTAAAAGATTTTACTAGATGGTGATCTTAATTTTAGTATGTTACTCAGACTATGAAACTGAACAACTTTCCCCAAGAAACATAGGTCGAAATACGAAAATAAGTTTTTGACCTTTCATAGAAACTGTATTAGCTGATAGCGTATTTTGTATGGGAGGTCAAATTTGGTTTTTCGTGTTTCGACCTAAGTTTAAAAGTTGTTCAGGTTCATGGTCAAAGTAAAATGCTAAATTTATGTTCACTATTTCTGTCATCATCATCATAACATCCCATGAAATGTCCACTACAGGACAGGACTCCAGAATTCTAGCTTTTGCTGGAAAAATGTGGACGGGAAGTACCATAGTCACCTTGCTTTTCAGCGTTACGGCTGGCACCATGGACCGCGGTTGTTGGTAACCGCAGTAAGTAAGATGGTATGATCTCCAGTTTATAACCTTTAGTCGCCTCTTATGACACCCCTGGGTATGTATAGGATGGTACCATTCTTTGCCGGCACCACAAGGGACAATTTATTATTTCTGTAGGACCCTAATATAGCTAATGTTGTAAGTTTGTGTGCAATAATAAGTGTAGTGACACATTTGCGGATGTTTCCGACGCCGAGAGTTCCGCTCATTCCGCTCGCGGCGCTTTTACACAATGTATGTCACATCTGGCGGAATTTCTGGTGGTGTCATGCATGCCAGATTTTTGGAAGCGGAACTTTCTTTCTTTTCGGTCGTCGGAATTTCTGCATATCTGTCGCTACACTAAAGAGTTCCTATCAATTTATCAAACAACCCACAATATAGGGTCCTAATGAAATAGTGAACATAATTTAAGCATGTTACAAATTTGGACCATGAAACTGAACTTCTTTCGAAAAACGAAAATAAATTTTTGACCTCCCATACAAAATGCGCTATCAGCTGACGCAGTCTCTATGGGAAGTTGAAACGTTTTTTTTTGTATTTCGATCTATGAAAAGTTGTTCATTTTCAGTCTGAGTAGCATGCTAAAATTATGTTCACTATTTCATTTGGGACCTTATATTATCCTATACTATTAAACGACCACTATTTGTATATTATATTAATACATATATTTGTAATCGGTTTCTCGAAAAGGATTTCGATGAAATTTACCATACGGGGGTTTTCGGGGGCGAAAAACCGATCTAGCTAGGTCTCATGTCTGGAAAAAATCGTTTTCTCCGTGTTTTTAAGCATTTGCATTTTAGACAAAAACCTACAGCGCCATCTGTTGGCAGATAGCATAGCTTGCTCACCCGATTATATTTTAATGTTTAGGCGGCTATTATAGAGCGAAGCTCGGTCGCCCAGGTACTGATGAATTATCTGACTACAATACTTTAGATCTCAAATAATCAAAACAAATTAATAAGCACTCAAAACCCTAATTAGTGAACTTTGCTCATCACCTAGTTAATATTGTTTATTCTCGATAACGATACGAAATACGCGGTTATTAGTGATGTTTGTTTGTTTGTTTAAAATTCGAGGAGCTGACGACTGTGGCTTGTCTCAGCTGATAAAATGATGAGTAGGTTGGTGCAGGCGGGATAATTAGGTAAATACGTGTATGGTTTGATGATTCACGAAGTTCATTTACCTATCCTCAACAGTCTACTTAATTACCATAGAAGATGGTGACGAATAACATAACATAGGTACGCATAAACACCGTAGATTATTCTGCTACTTTAGTGTCAACCGACTTTTATTTAATTGCGTAAAATAACGCAAAATAAAAATAAACATTTCATATTGCCTTTTCTATATAAAACGTTCCTAAAACTGGTTTGTCAGGACCCCACTCATCTGCTCTCCTGGTATATGAGGGTAATATGGCATCAGGTTACGTCAAGGCGGGGGGGGAAGGGACACACATCCACCATTAGCGGGGATCCGGTGTACTGTTACCACTACTGCGACAAACTCTTTTTTAGGGTAAGGTAGAGTCGTATTCGAAAATGCTTTGCTACGGACTTTCTAACTCTCTTTCTACTGTACAATTAGTCAATGTCTGAGTATTTATTTTTGTATGTAATTTGGATCTAATTGTTTTGTATGTAATAAAATAACCGTTGCCGAGATTTAGTAGTACCACCTGTTAATTATCTATCGTAAGGGTAGTTTGTCACCAGAGCTTTGCGAGGTAACTAAGCTGTGAGCTGGAAAATTCCCTTCAGGACCATTAAGTTCGAACCAATAAGATTGCTCCATTTGACAGCGCATAGACAAGCTAGAAAAATGGAGCCGTCCCATTGGTTAGAATTTTCCCAGCTCTCAGCTTAGCTCCGTCGCTAGTGGAAAACCACCCTTACGATAGATAAATAACGGGTGGTACCAAACCTCAGCAACGGTTATTTTATTAATCAGATATAAAAATAAATACTCACGTATTGAGTAATTGTGCAGTACGTATCTAAGCCGAGAGAGTAGGAAAAACCTGATGGAGGCCATCGGGCCTCCAAAGCGTTTCTCTACTCTCGATAAACGCACGATCTGAGGTTTCTTTACTCCTATCCATGATATGGATACGGCTTTACGGTGAATCTGGAAAGAAACTGTTTTCGGCCAGAGACACTAAAAATATCTTTTTTTGTATAAAATTAGACTCACAAAAGCCAAAGACGAATTACGGTTAAAATGGCTGTGTACGTGACGTAATCTTAATCCGTAACTGTTATTTTGCGCTAAATATCAAATCTTAACATTGTGTTATCTGTGTCGGACACCACACGTTGTACCTTAGAATCACAAAGAGATGGATAACACCCTTGACCAGTTCACAGTCTCAACAAATAGTGATAGGACGTGTTTCTTATAACATGATTCTTTTATAGGCAATAACAGGCTGTTATGTAAACATAACAAATTATAAGCACAATATCGACTTTGATGAGATGCCAAAGAGTCTAATTAAAGAAAACACATGGGAAAGTAGATCTTTTTACATATGTTGTGGTTAAAGCAAAAAGGCAGTATTTTAAATAGATAAAGAGGAAGAACAATAAAACACGACCCGAACCATGATCTATCTATTTAAAATATTAACAATGACACATGCAGTGTCTGTAAGTAATAAAATATATTTAATAAGGCAGTATGTAAACGGTCACTGACTGAGTGAGCGTTGGGCAACCATAAAATAAATGCATCCAGAAGATTACCAACAAAAATGATTAAACTACTACTACCTGACCTGACCTGGTACTATGACCTGTCTAATAAGTAATCGATCTCTACTTGGGATAAATAAAATGTTAAAATTAGTATTTACAAAGTGTTGTATTATCGTGTAAAATCTTAGTAAGAACTAGTCTAGTATATTACAAAGACTGAAACTAAACAACTTTTCCCAAGAAACATTTCGAAATTTAAAAATCCTTCCCATACAACTGTGTTATTTTGTATTTTAGTTCGAAAAAGTGGTCTAAGTAATATACTAAAATGGTGCTTGCAATTTTTTACACACAGAATATTCAATGTATATTCAAAATATTAGTTTTATCCCATCCCTACTTGGACACAGGTAAAGCAAGGTAAAGCTGGTTGCACACAATGGAAGCACGTAGAGGAGCAGAGCACCATTCATGGATAGGTTTATGAAATATAGTGATTATGACAGACATCACCTACAAGAATTGTCTATAAGATCGAGTTGAAACAGACGTGAGGATGTCGCTATTACAGTTTCGCTAAAGCCACCCACGGTTTTATTTAAAAAAAAGGAGAAAATATGAATGAATGAATGAATGAATAACACTTTATTGCACACTAATAAAGTAACATTTACACATAACCAGTAATAAAATGTGGGCAAAAGGCGGTCTTATCACTAAGAGTGATCTCTTCCAGACAACCTTTTGACGAAATCAACATTTACAGAATTCTGCAGTGTAGTGCACTCATATAAACTACATAAATGAAAAACAAAAAAGACATTGTATTTACATAAAATACTCAAAATAAATATCAAATACATAAATACATTACATAAATATACAAACATATATAATTTTGTATGTATATACTTACATTAAAATAAATTATATATACTTACATAAATATAATTAATTATATACCAATAATAATTATTGTTGCAAACTCATAACTAAAGCAAGGAAATGTTGTCGCAATTTGCTATTAAATATGGCCAGTGAATCGGAGTGAAACACTGCAGATGGCAGGTCGTTCCATAACTTGGTAGCCTTACATGTGAATGAATCCTTGTAATACCCAGAGCGAGTGAAAGGAACATCCAGTACATTATCATTTTTAGACCGAAGGTCACGACTGCAATTTGCACCAAGGAATCGGAAACGTTCCATAAGATAAGGAGGGGAGCGCGGGTCATACAGAACCTTGTAGACGAGCGTCAGAACGTGCTCATCCCGACGAAGCCTGATTGGTAGCCATTTCAATCTATTCCTGTACTCAGACACGTGGTCGAACTTGCGCAACCCGAAAATGAACCTGATGCATACCCTTATAAGCCTCTCAAGCTTATTCAGCAGTTCCTCATTGAGGTCGATCATGCATACATCAGCATAGTCTAATATAGGCAAAAGGAGCGATTGCGCAAGTTCGATCTTAGTCCGCACAGGAATGAGAGTTTTCCACCTCTTTAGTGAACCATAAGCAGCAAATATCTTCCTGCTTAATTCAGAAATGTGCTTTGGCCAGGACAATGTATCATCGAAAATCACACCTAGGTTTTTAACTACTTTGCTGTATTCTAAAATTACACTATTGAAGATTATAGGTGGGATATCATCGAGACAAAGTTTCGAAATCTGTTTCGAACCACCAATTACAATAACCTGCGACTTGTTTGGGTTCACCTTGAGGCCATGGGATTGACTCCACTGCTGGACAGTCACCAGATTAGAATTCAGGCTAGCAATAATTGTTGGCAGTTCAACAAGCGTCCCTTGGGCATAGATTTGCAGGTCGTCAGCATACAGGTGAAAGGAGCAGGAAAGGAGAGGAGTAAGGAAATTTATGAAGATGGAAAAAAGGAGTGGGGAGAGTACTCCGCCCTGGGGCACACCAGCGTTAAGGTCACAGAAACGGGACAATTTGTCATTAGACCGAATACACTGCCGTCGCCCCACCTAAAATCCCCGAAACCATTCAATCACGGTATCCAAAATGGAGATAGATTTTAGCATTGCGAGCAGAATGTCAAAATCAACAATGTTAAAGGCATTGCTGAAGTCCAGTAGAACAAGAATAGTGAACTGTTGATTTGACATATAGTGATTGGCTAAGCAGTGGAATTCTCTGCCTGCGTCTGTGTCCCCGAGCTCGAATCTATTTAAGTCGCGAGTGAATAGACTTCTTCTGGGCAAGCTCGTTCCATCGTTGAGTCCTCAGGGCTAGATCGAGTTCAAAAGTAAGCTCATAGACAGTAAAAAAAAGATTGTAGGTAAGTCAACCGCCCGTCAGCGGTAACACAGAGCGAATCTCAGGTTTATATAGGGTGTAAGGGACGGTGTACCGAAAACTGAAAGGGCGTGCTCAGTCAACGAAACTGAACAACTTTCCAAAAGAAACATATGTTGGGAAATTTTTAAAAAATTTGACCTCTCCATACAAATTGCCCACTCTCGTCGAACAGTTTGTATGGAGAGGCCAATTTTTTTTTCATTTCCCAACATGTTTCTTTGGGAAAGTTGTTCAGTTTCGTTGACTGAGCACGCCCTTTCAGTTTTCGGTACACCGTCCCTTACACCCTGTATAATTTATATAGCGTAGGTATCTATTACTGGTTCTGCTTATTCTGCTTTAGTAACTACTAATTTGCGTCCGTGTGTACGAATGAATAACATTCCTGCACTGCATATTTTTACTATCTACTCACGAACACTGAACAGCAGCAAGTATGTGATAAATAACCAGTATAAGCTGAACCAACATTATACACTCTCGAAACCACAGACCTGATGAAAATCAAAATGTTAAAACTGTTTGTAAAATCTATAATATAAATTCATGTAAAACTTTTTCCTTTAGCCTCCGGAATAAGCCTTTAAAAGGTTTGACAAGAAGTTATTAAAACTCTACTTACAGTGCGATAAGGCTTATAATGAACGTGGCAAAAAAAGGAACTAACACCGCCACCGTGTGAAAAGTCACTTTTGACAGTTCTTTTCATACAAACTAGCGCACCCACCCGCGTTCTTTATAAGCCTTGTCGCACTGTATCATTACATCCTAGAAACGTCCACTGCAGGACAGGAAACTTTCTCCAGAATTCCAGCTTTTACTGAAACAATGTGGAGGGTAAGTACCATGGTCACCACGCTTGTTAGCGTTGCGGTTGGCACCATGGACCGCGGTTTTTGGTAACCGCAGTATGTAAGATGGTACGATACACAGAATGACGCTGCTGTCAATCCTTCTATTCACAATCCTTTAGTCGCCTCTTACGACACCCACGAGTAGAGATGGGTAGGAACTATTCTTTGCGGCACCATATGGTCCTATACTTATGTACGAGTATATTCAAAAAGCGTCCACAAGCTGTGTCGTTGCTAAACAATTTTATTATCGTTCTATCATCGAGCCGAGTGATACTTCGCAAGAGTATGTACATACTGCATACTTTATACTCTGACATACAACAGTATCCACACAAATATAGGGTCTTACCAAATAGTGTAGATGTGTTATTCATACACAAGAATACAGTTTATTGAACACAAGAGAATACAAAAATAAAATTACAATTAAGAAACAAGACACAATTAGGTACTGCTTATTTCTTCTAATATTAAAAATTCCCTTTGAAAAAGAAAATCAAGATAATTCCTTGGAACTATCCTATGATAGTGTTTACTACTTACTCCCGATGCTTAGCGTTGCAGCTGGCCTAGCCAAGTCGTAGCCAAAAAGGGAAGTTACAGCGGCAAGCGGCAATTAGTTAATTAATAAAAGAGTACTTTTGACTTTATCTATATTGTCCCGCTTGTCCCTTACAGGAATTTTGATAAATTTTAAAGAAAATTACATTGGCATAAGCAGTATATAGCTTTCCAGTATCTACTAAATCAAACTCTAACAATGATTGACTGAGCACACAGGTTTACTGATATCCACTGTATTAGACTGAGACCCACTAGTATAGGCAGCATGTTATTTATTAGGAGTTCTATATAACTAGTGATTTCATACTTCTTCCTTTACAACATGAACCTATCACATGTCATGACGATAAAGTAAGTAAAAAAATTAAGTGAATTGTTTTCATGAGCATGAATTTTTGAACACCAGACCTCATACATTATAGGGGGCGAAAGTTTGTGTGAAAATGCGAGAAAACGGGTTTATAAAAAGTCAGAAATTGCATCACATCCAACCGACCGAGTTGAAAAGTCTACAATACCATGATGTGATTTGATGTAATGAAGACCCTTTATTACGAGTGGGCCACAGTTCCACCTAGACTTATTTGCATTTAGTAAACACTCAGTATGAAGCGGCTACCGTTTGATACAAACATGTTAGTTTATTGAGATATCTAATAGAAAGTGATTTTATAGTCGCTACAATAATAATCGCCGTAGAGATTGTTATTTTTAGATAAGTAGCTGTTCGGTTTATAAAGTTAAAGTACGGTCAACCGCTTGTCGGTAGAAACTTTTTTAACCTTATTACCACGCCATAAGGTCCAAAAGTGTTTCTACTGATGTGCGGCCGTGTGTACCTAGCAAAATAATGCTAGTCTGAAAGCACGGGGCATGCCCCGTCCACACACTGGCACGTGTGTTTTTAGTATTAAAATCCAATACTAGAGCAATATTTGTAACATAAATATATTTCTAATCATCGTGTTCTCTCTAACGATTTCTATGAATTAGATAGAGAGATAAAAATGCTTTATTTAGAACTCATTAAATATCTTGACAAGAGTCTCGCAAAACCACTAGCGTAGTTTATCTGCAAGGATACCGCTCGTACGGTCACAACTTCATATTTTAAATTATACATCCAAATGTAAACCTTATAACTTATACTTAAAATGAGCGATTTACAATGTAGTAAATTGTTTTCTCCAGTTTTTTAATATTTCTTGAAACCTTCAGCGTCATCTGTTATTGTAGCGATCCGCGACAGATCTTTTTGTCAAACCAGGGGGGCGATCGTGGTAATTTCAACGATATTACCAAAACAAAAACGTTTGCCTAAAACATTTAGTTAAGACTTGAAATAACTTTTGAGGCAAACGTTTTTGTTTTGGTAATGTCGTTGAATTTACCACGATCACCCCCCTGACATCATCATAGCATATGAAACGTCCAGTGCGGCGGTGCGGTGTGAGAGCTCCCTCCAGAATTCCGGCTATTCCTGGAACAATGTGGAGGGGAAATATCTTAGTCACCACGCTTGTTAGCGTTACGGCTGAGTGGCACCATGCACCGCGATTGTTGGTAACCGCAGATTGTAAGATGGTACGATACACAGAAGGATGCTGCTGCCCATCGTCTTGTTCATTAACCCCTAGTCGCCTCTTACGACACCCACGGCTAGAGATGGGTTGGTAGATACTATTCTTTGCCGGCACCACACGGGACGAGTCTGACATACAAGAGCGGAATTCCCGCGTTGGAACTTATATACCACAAGGTCTTGTCACTGGTGACATTTGCATTGTGGTTGCGGATCTTTCCGACGCGGAAATTCCGCTTTAGTGTGTCACTACCACTGACCTCTATATATACAAGTACGCGTATATATAGAGGTCAGTGGTCACTACACTTAGTGGCTTATGGTAAAGATTATACAGAGAAAAATTCGGTCACTCAGCTACTGTTTTAAGTTGAAAGAGTTTGTAAGATGTTGTTGTCGATTTGCATTTAACGAATTTTTTAAACGGTTTGAGTAGTAGAATTACTATGATTTTCTTGCGTCGCGTTTCATACTGTTTATCACACTTGTTCAAAACTTGTAAGATTTTACGAAACTCCCATAAATAAAGTGATGAAATTATCGTTGTTATAATGTAG
Source organism: Athrips mouffetella (assembly GCA_947532105.1). Taxonomy (NCBI): domain Eukaryota; kingdom Metazoa; phylum Arthropoda; class Insecta; order Lepidoptera; family Gelechiidae; genus Athrips; species Athrips mouffetella. The sequence continues at coordinate 9,860,445 of OX383973.1, forward strand.
TGGGTTTCCCTCACTGGGTGGTCTGGCCACTTAGCGCGTCGCCCAAAAAATACTACCAAAAATATGAAAATATCACACTCGCACGTAACATGTATATACTAATGTGGACATGGCTGTTCCGGGTTGGGAAGGTGGTTTTGTTTTCTTATAAATAAATTAAGTATACCTGGGCGACCGAGCTTCGCTCTATATTAGCCGCCTCAACCTGAAAATATCATCGGGTGAGCAAGCTATGCTACTCGCCAACAGATTGCGCTGTAAGTTTCTGTCTAAAACTCGGAATTTAGAAAATGCTCAAAAACACGGGGAAAACGAATTTTCCCAGACATGAGACTTAGCTAGATTGATTTTTTGCCCCCAAAAACCCCCGTACGGTAAATTTCATCGAAATCGTTAGAGCTGTTTGCGAGGAACCGATTACAAATATATATACAAATATTGCTCGTTTAATAGTATAGGATATTGGGGGACAATTAAAAAAAAGTCGTCTGATCCCAAACTAGGCAAAGCTTGTACTATGGGTACCAGAGACTCATATACATACATAAAGATAAATAACACCCAGACACAGAACAAACACTCGTGTTCATCACACAAATGTTTGCCCTGGGCGGGGATCGAACCCGCCAACAGGCTTGTATAATTGTTTTGTATTATATGTTACTTATTAATGCTAACATTAATTATCATAATCCCCATTTACACTGCTCAACAGGTAGGTCCCCCAGAAACCGTAAAAGCTCGCCGCTCTCCAACAGCAAAAAGCTGCCAATGTTTTGGGGAGGAATGCGGATCTTAGTTACCACGCTTGTTAACTTTTTGGCTGTCAAAAATGTACTGCTGTTATTGGTGATCCATACTTATGAAGACAGAAACACAAAACTTCGTCGTCTGATGGCTGAGCGTGGTAATTTGAAAGATATTACCAAAAGTAAAACGTTTGCCTAAAACGTTACGTTAAGTCGAAAGTTTTTGTTCGAAAATACGGAACGATCAACCCCCGATCCGTATTTTCAATAAGGTCTTATCCATTTAAATCAAACACAGTCATGTTTGTTTTCCTAGGTCAGGTACGGTGCGCTCGCGCACAGGTATTCCCCCCTCCCCTATCTCCACCCTTCCCCTTGGCCCTTAGAACCGTCCTTTGCTCTTCAGTCAGACGTTAATGAAACAACACGACCAAGAAACGTGCTTGAGCACAAACTGCGGGAAGAACTACACCGAAAGCAAAAAAAATATAAAAAAAGCTAACATGCGATTTGAAAAAAATAACAGAGATTTTTAAGAAACGCGGCTGTCAGCTGTATGATTCTTCTTTTTGGGGACTATCCTGGCTGTTTTATTCGTACTGGTCCAAAATTATAAAACATACATACATAATATCACGCCTTGTTCCCGTCAGAGTAGGCAGAGACCACAGTTCTCCACCTGCTACGATCTTGACATACTTCCCTTAAATTAAAAGAAATTAAAAAAATGTATTAAGACACTTCATAACTCACTATTGCAGTCTGCAGCCCCACAGCGCACAATAAGATCTTCGAGTGCTGATCGTCGTGGGTGTACTAAGCAACGGGGTAAAAATACGTAAATGAATACAGAAACTTCCATGACTAAAGTGAAAATATCCGTATTCGTAATACAAACTTTACACACAATCACCTACTTTTTTTAACGTACCGGAAGACGAAGCGTTGGCTGGCCCCCCACAAGGTGGACCGACGATCTGGTGAAGGTCGCGGGAAGCCGCTGGATGCGAGCAACGCAGGACCGGCCGTCATGGAGATCTTTTGGGGGAGGCCTATGTCCAGCCGTGGACGTCTTTCGGCTGATATGATGATGATGATTATGATGACTTTTTTTAAAAGGCACTCGCCCAGTTCAAAAACTTCACCGCGAGCTACATTTGTTAAACCTTCCATATTTCAAAAAACCCTACTTCGTCTTACAAGGCACCTGCCTAGTTCAAAAGATTTCAACGCGAGCTACATTTCTTTAAGTTTTTGTATGAACACTTTTCTTCCCATACAGTGCTGGTGAACCTAATTTTTGTGGCACGTTTTCAATCTGACGAGTAGAGTCGAGGAGTCTATAAGAGGGCCCTCGATATGAGCCGCGGGGTGTCCCACGCTACGCCTTGCTCGGGGGCCTTCCCACTTAAAAAACAATTAAACTAGTGAATAAAACTGCATAGTTAGGTTACATGGCGGTAGAGAAAGAGAAAATCACTTAAACAGAATTTTTTGATCATATAATACTAAAGGGTGTGAATCTGGCCATTAAACTAAACAACTTTTCAAATTGAAAAAAGCTCATAGAATAAAATCAATTTTTGACCTCCCATAGAAACTGCATCAGCTGATAGCGCATTTTGTATGAGAGGTCAAATTTGGTTTTTCGAATTTAGACCCATGGTTCTTGGGAAAAGTTGTTCAGTTTCATGGGCAGATTCACACCCTTCAGTATTATCACACCTTTCAGTATTGTCAGACGCTGTATAATTTATGTTTTGGCATTTGACTCGTGATTGTGTGTGTTCCTACTGCGGGAATATATTGTGATCGGCCTAATTACGGAAGCGGTTTATTTTGTGCTCAGACCATATTTTTTAGGGTTCCGTACCTCAAAAGAAAAAACGGAACCCTTATAGGATCACTTTGTTGTCCGTCTGTCTGTCTGTCAAGACCCTTTATCTCACGAACGGGTAAAGGTATCAAGTTGAAATTCATACCATATACTTATTAGAGTCCATGAACCACACAAGATCTGAAAATTTAATTTTTTTACAACAACGCAATCAAAAGATATGGCAATTTATGTCCTCATCTCCATACATTTATGCAAAAATGCAAAACCTACAGGGTACTTCCCGTTGACCTAAAATTATGAAATTTGGCAAGAAGCTAGGTCTCACAGTACAAATAAAGGGAAAAGTCTGAAAACATTAAATATTACAACTTTCCTCACAACTAATGGTAACCAATTGTGGTGAGCTCCCGTTTCAAGAACATTCATATAAGAGAGGGGTCAAGTTGGATGGTCGCGAAGGCGATTTTTGTTTTAGTTCTATTTTAAAAACGGGAACACTTACAAACTTGAAAATTGGTATGTTTATAGTGCATAAGCTATAAAATAACAACAAATAATAAAATTTGGTCAATCGCGTGTCGGACTCAAAAAAATTAACATATTAACTTACTGAAATTTCAACAAATACAATTATGATTATGTGTTGGTACGGAACCCTCGGTGCACGAGTCCGACTCGCACTTGGCCGGTTTTTTTTAAAGATGAATGATTCAGTTAAGAACGTTTCATATACTCAAGCCTTAATCTAAAAAGTATACTGCACTCAACGAACGGCTCTAAACATATAGATCCACCGACTTTTCTGTTTAGGCGGACAAACGGAGAACTAACGACGACACTACTACAACTGAGACCATAGTGACACCACAGAATGAATAAGTAATAGTACTACTTATTATACAGAACCGACACTCTGCGATTGCAATTAACCCCGCCCCCTACTTGCACGCGCGATTCGCGTGGTCCTCCTGAGGGTCTTTTGTACTGAATAGGTAGGCGCAGGTCTACGCGATCTTCCATTTTTAATTTCAAATTTGTTCACACGGCCGCACGTCGGTGGAAACACTTTGACCTTGAGCGGGTCTCTGGACAGCGACGCCGCCGCCAGGACAGATAAGTCGGTGGCTGTGTAATGCTCGTGAAAAATGAAATATTCTCAGGTCAGCGACGCTGGTTTCGATTTTATCCACCTGTGCAAAACTAATTGCTTGTCTTTATTTCCTACTAATTCTCGAAGTAATTGCAAATAATAGGCGATATGTAGTCCCATCTTTTTTCTGTGAACCAGCGAACACCAGTTGTAATCCTTACAAGTGGCGACTCGGGCAGTTTATTACCGATGCCTAATGCCGTGCCTGTGGCTTGGTGTGGAGATAGGGAAGGCTGCAGGGCTGAAGTTAGAGGGTGGGCGTACACACGGGCGCACCTCGGTGGAACCACTTTGAGCTTGTGCGGGTCTCTGGTTTCGAACGTTTGTAGCGTAGCGCTGGTTCAACTTATGCTGGTTATGTTTCTACGTGCTTGCTGCCGTGCGTACCAACTCATAACACGTCTACACAGTTTGCATGTCATTGTGGCTCCTCGTCAGTGACTTTTCAAGACTTATGAGAAAAGGAGGTAACCGTCATGATTAAAGCAGTAATCAAAATAATTCATCATCATAATAATATGGGATTGAAACTTCCATTGCAGGACAGGGTGCTCCCAGCAAAAACGCGTAGTACAATTTGGAGGTAGGGGAAGTACTACCCATAATTATAATTTGTACACACGGCCGCACATCAGTAGAAACACTTTTGGACCTTATGGCGTGGTAATAAGATTGAAAAAGTTTCTACCGACAAGCGGTTGACCGTACTAGTTGAGTTTTCTATTCCAATCCAGCGACATTTGTTTAGCTTAAAACTTTAACATAAAATTACTGACAATTATTGACTAAAAACTATGTTTCATATTTCGTGCTAATCATTGCAGAAACTATTTTCCGAGGCATTATATGAAAAATAACAAGCCGCCCCAAGTCCACCCCTGGTAATCTCGGCTGTGCTGTGTGATGTGACCACGGTATCGGCGATATGCAGTATTAATTTACGGCGGCGTCCCTGCGGCCAGCCCTGGGGGGACGTAGATAATCTGAGCATATTAGATGTGCGTGATTATAGAAACACCCTTTATGTTATCGCTTAGAGTTTTGTTGAGTGAGACCCTTTATGATTTATATTGAACTAGCATTTACAGAAAAACAATTAGGCACGTAACGGTAGAGGAGCCGAGAAGGATTTTTCACGGGATAATCAGGGCGACTAAGAGATGTGTCAGTAGATGGGGCTTTATGAGAGGATCACGAAAAACTATATAAGAAGTTCCAGACCGGAGCCCGGTGTTCAGGAGGCCATTGTCTGGAAATGAAAAGGAACAGAAAAACCTGATCTTCAGCAAAAACAATTGTCATGCCAAAAGATGGGGACTGATGAGTAGTGATATAAAAACCTTTGCTGAAGATCAGGTTTTTCTGTTCCTTTTCATTTCCAGACAATGGCCTCCTGAACACCGGGCTCCGGTCTGGAACTTCTTATATAGTTTTTCGTGATCCTCTCATAATGCATCTTATATTGAGACATCTCTTTTTCGCCTTGATTATCACGTTAAATTTTATCGGGTATTCAAAAGAAAACAATTTAATGGTCTGGTTTGCCAACAGTCTTCAGATTTTTGGCAAACCAGTGTCTGGTCAAAGTTTTTATATCACTACTCATCAGCCCCCATTATTTGGCATGAGTATTGTTTTTGCTGAAGATCAGATTTTTTTGTTCCTTGTCATTTCCAGACAATGGCCTCCTGAACACCAGGCTCCGGTCTAGAACTTCTTACATAGTTTTTCGTGATCCTCTCATAAAGCATCTTCTATTGAGACAACTCTTTTTCGCCTTGATTATCGCGTTAAATTTTATCAGGTACTCAATAGAAAACAATTTAATGGTCTGGTTTGCCAACAGTCTTCAGATTTTTGGCACACCAATGTCTGGTCAAAGTTTTTATATCACTACTCATCAGCCCCCATCTTTTGGCATGAGAATTGTTTTTGCTGAAGATCAGGTTTTTCTGTTCCTTTTCATTTCCAGACAATGGCCTCCTGAACACCGGGCTCCGGTCTGGAACTTCTTATATGTATAGTTTTTCGTGATCCTCTCATAAAGCCCCATCTACTGACACATCTCTTAGTCGCCCTGATTATCACGTGAAAATTCCTTCTCGGCTCCTCTACCTTAAGTAAAAAGGGTATTAGGGTACAATAACCGCGAAGGGTTGTATTAAGTATAGCTTTTATAGGATGCTTCTTATCATTGGTCAAAGAGGCAGACATGAGCAAATCATATAGAAATATAGAAATGTCCGTCAGCACCCTTAATTAGGGGGTTGGCGGGATAATTTCATAGAGCTCTTGTGTGTGAGACAGCTTCACGAGGTCTTCAAATGCGAGTCTTTCATCTGCGTCTACGCCAAAGTATCTTATGGTGCCGGTTCTTGATATTCATGGGTCTAATGCCAATGGTTCTTATCATTGTTTTTTTACAGTCCTAGGACAATTATCCTAAAGTATAATTTTATTGTTATTTACATAAACCAAGTACACAGTACCAGTTTACATTTCAACCACCAAAAGTTCTTCAAGTTAATTATTTTAACACCAAAATATCTTTAGCGGCTTGTTAAGATAAAGGTCACTACAAAAAACTTAAACCCCCCACCGGTCGGTGTATCTAATTAAGGGTTGTGGGTGGGGTTAGGTAGGGGGTGTAATGTAAGGTTACACGGTAGCGGCGCTAAGTGGCTCTTGCAGTAAAACCATCATAAACTCATGTCTGGCTATAGGGGTACAGGCGAACGATGTTTTGATGAGTAGAAGAGAGCTTGTTTTATAGGTTTTTATGTGTTTTGGAATAATTTTATGGATTTTATATTTTACAAATTAATTCAATTGCATGTTAGTAAGTAATAAGAGTATTTGTTATTGTATGAGTTTATGACAAAGAAATTAATCATGTTGATTTGTACCTGTAAATGATAATGTCTTGTTGGATGCCAAATAAATAAATAAAATAAAAAAAATAATCTAAAATGTGGTTAAAATAATATATACGTTACTTAAAGACGTAGAGGCTCGTAATGCAAAATTCAACAAGACTATATATTAAATTGTCTCTCAAACGATGAAGTGACTTGAGTACTATTTTTTTTATTGGAAGAAGTAGATTAGAAGGATAAAAGATTTTCCCTGAAAACATATTCAAACTTGACAAATATGAATAAAACAGAAGATGAAGTCAAAGTAAAAGTCAAAATCGTTTATTCATTGTTGAATATTAAAATCTCTTAATGACGTCATCTAAACTACATCGCTTCACAAACAATGTGACGCCATAGTGGGAAAAAAAGAAGCGACACTAAAAACCCACGCGCTCTTTTAAATATGTTTTGATATACAACAAACATAAGTCAGTTTTAATGGTTTTGGTCAGTGATGGTTTTTGTGATTGATTGAGTTTTTGTTTGTCAAACATCTAAAGCCTTATGAAGTTCTAAAGTAAGGCCTCCGTAATAGGTCCGTCCTTACACTGCCAAACGTACGAAAAATTGTGATCTGCAAAGAAAAATGAACCCTGTGTGTTGGTGATACGGAAACGTCAAAACGGACTTCTTAAGTTGGCCCAACTTAAGGTAGACGCACGAGTATTATATTATCTGTGACGCAAGTCAACATTTTTTTTTATAATTTAACATGTTTCTATTGCTGTAATGCTTGGATGTAATGTTTTCGATACGACCGCTACTTAAACTATTTTCGATTGCAGGTTTTTTCGGAACACATTTAGCGTGCGCCTGTACAAGACCACCCGAGTTCGAGCACTCTCGAAGCTAGTTCGGCCTCCGGGAGGGACCCGCTCTTAGAACTCTCTTAACCAGCTTTCTTTACCAGAAATCTTACTTTACGTTACAAGGAAGATTTTCATACTTACTTATTAGTAAAATTGTTAAAAGTATCACACAGACATAATAGACACTTTGGACTTTATGGCATGGTAATAGTGTTGCAAATGTTTTCACTGACGAGCGGTAGACCGTACGAGGTCACAGAAGAAAGCAGTAGTGCAATCAAAAGCATGTCAAGCTTGACACTCGCAGAGCGATTTTTGTTCTTACGTCTCTGTGTCTAGCTTGGCGTGCTCTTGACTGTACTAATCAGCAAGTTGTATAGTAAAGGGCACAAACTTGAAGTATGTGAATCTGCCTAAGAAACTAAACAAATTTTCTTAAGTCGAAAAACAAAAAAAATCTTATTTTCATAGCATTTTTTTTTATGCTGACTCCTTTTACATGATCTGTTTTGGATCTGATTATATGTTGAAGTACTTATAAATCCTCACATTTTTTTCTTTTAATGACCTACCCTACCTTCCAAAAAAGACAGGGCCTCGTCTAATAAATGTTTGTTTATTCAATTAAACGGGGGCAGCCACAAGACAATGTCAACACTCTGTGGGTGGTCGACGGTAAAAATCCTATGACGCTGCGCTTTTGATCCAAGGTGATGATTTCTGGACGAAATTTTTCGAGACCGTTGTTATGACGCTAAAATTTTGGTTCTCATCCATCAAATTACGTAGGTAAAGGTTGCTTTTACTAGGTACTCTTTATAAAAATTATAATTTGAAGATTAAGTTTCAAATTAAACGGTGTTAACTTATGTACTTAAGTCATTTTATTCATTCCAAAAAACAATATACATTGTGTAGGAAATACTTAATTGACACAGTAATAGCTATGCATAATTACATTAATGAACAAAAATTATAAAATTAAATTAACAACATTCATCTCTACTCAAATTAAAATTCAGTACCTACAATTAAGTAACCTCCTTCTTACGAACAGAATTGCATAAGAAACTATATTGCTTACTCTACAAACATTCTGCGAAGCGTTCACAAAGGGCGATTCGCCACAACATAATTAATGAAATTAAAACTAAATAATATAAAAAATTACGCGTGGCGACCACGCGACCGCTTCAATTGCCGTGGTTCACTGATTTCCGAACGCAACGCAACACGCGCGTTTTGCGTTCCCGCGCAAAAAATGGCGCTAATATTTTACATGTCGTTTAACAACTTCAAAATGTTTTGAATCGTAATTACTGAAAAATAAGGGCGATTTTAGGTTCTAAAATAGCAGTGAAAATGCATTTATATCTTGGTAAAGAGTAACAATGTCCGATGTGTTTAAAAAATAACCTCAAAGGGTCACACGTACTTTACTTAATTGAACAGCGATTTATTTATATTGGGGAATAGAAAGATAATAAATCTAGCACGGTGTTATTATGACTGAAGAGCGTAAGAAGTGCTTCAATTAATTTGTTTGGCCCATGAAAAAAGGACTTGGGTCTCAATATTTTAAGGGTAAGTAGGTACTCAAGTCCTCAAATAATTTTCTAGTTCCCACGTTAAACAGTGGCATTATGAAAATCATTTGATACTACGTGGTCCCTCGGTTCCGTCCGCGTGGAATTTCGTTATTTATACTTTGATAGGTCATAGTCAGTCAGGGTTTTCCTTTTATACAGGCCGTAGCTTTTCAACAGCGTGAGAATTCATAGGTTTCGCTCTCGAAGCGCAGTGACCAGTGATTCTACACATGGAAACACGAAACTTTCTCGAAGAAAAAAGTTTCGACTCTCCGTAGGTACTAAAGTGGTCACGTGATCAACCCATTTTGATTGGGAAGTCGTAATTTTTTCTCAGCCAAATTGTTTTTTATTTCATTAGAAATGAAAGAAAACCAATGAAGTATTAAGATCACACCTACACGACGCGATTCGGGTATAGTCAAGAGTATGTCAAACTTGACACATTTACTTTATACGGCGGTTATTTTAGTCGCCGCAGAAGCTAAATTCGCTAATTCGAGTGTCATAGTTGACTTGCTTTACTGCTTGCTTTGCTTGCTTGCTTTACTGTACCAACCCCAAACCAAGTCAAATTGCATTAAGCTATCGTTGTTGTATCGTCTCCGCAACCTGGCTTAAGCCGCAATCACACCTTCCATAATTCTGAAACGAATTGAGCATACATTGCTGGTTCAAGTAAGGATATTGGAAAAACAGTACCAAGCCTAATAGCAATATATTATGCCGAATTTGTCTTTGAATTTAGAAAGGTGTGATGCGGCTTAAGCTCTTTACGAGGTCATCCCTCACCTGATAACCGTCGCTCCCACGGCCCTCTCCCTCAAAACTCTGATGCGCCCTTACTGCTTGTAAAAACATAATTATAATCATATGCGTTGCCGCTTCCCTTGTCAGCGGTTAGTAGGGTTCCAATAAAGACAGATTGATTACTAGGGTGCGATACTAAAAAATTACCAGCGCATAAGCTATAGATGTTTACTTCAAATCCTTGAAATTTGCATGTAAGGGCATGCCAATAAAGTTTTTCAGCATTTCTTTCTCAATTTCAGTCATCAGGTACAGATAAGAGCAGGTCAGTAGCTTTTACGGCTACTGAAAATAAGATCGGTACAAAGTCCAATTTGTCAAGCCTGAGCTGCTCTTGACTTCACATCTTTACGCCACAACACTATAATCCTGTGACTGAATTTCACACCAACGACTCTCCTCAACGCTGTTAAGTATTTCTGCAGCACAAATTCTATTGTCATGTTTTAAAAAGAAGAAAAATAAAATACGAAGGACGCAAGCAGTAAGGTGTAAAGAAAGTAAGTAGTAGGAGTAAACGTTTAATTACAGTCCAACCAAACGAGACAACACATCGACAATTTTTTATCGGTAAATTTTAGGTGTTAAATTGGGCCCAAATAGGTAGATAGGTACTGACTATCGTAGAGAGAGACTCTATCTGATAGAGGCTGTCTCAAGCTGTATCTCAAATCTAGAGACTGCCATGGAAACGAAAGCATACAACCCTACAGAATAGCTACCCCCAAACGAAGGGGTTACTAAAACTACAGGTCACGTGACGTTTTTTACCACCGATATTAATATGTAATTTGTCTGGCTGTTCCGTCCGTTCGTGATAAGCGGGGTGATTGATTTAGAGCGCGTGCCGAGAGATGGTGTTCGGATGTTTCTGATAATGTTGATAACCAAAGAGGGTTCACTGGTAATGGTGCTTCAAAGATAATCTGATAGATATCTCAAGCCGCTATCACACCTTCCTTACTTCAGACACTAATTCGGCATACATAGCTGGTTATATTAAGGATATTGGAGAATTTAGGAAGGTGTGATTGCGGCTTTAACCTTGAAATAAGTAGGTAGGTTTAATTACTAGACTCTAGAAGGTGATTGGAGGATACACTACTAATTGAAAATTTTACTAAAGCAGTTGGTCGTGTTGTACGCATGGCAGCAAGCACAAAGCTTGTCGATAGAATCAAAACCGGTCTAAGCAAACAAACGCCCGAAACCTGCTCAAAGCTAAAGTGTTTCTACCGACGAGCGGCCGTGTGTACCTGATGAACCAAATTTAAAAGCGTGAAACTCTGTGTGAAAGGAAGTTCAATTCCTAGATTTCAATATCAATAGCTTTTTGTAGGGTTCCGTACCCAAAGGGTGAACACGGGACCCTATTAATATGCCTCCGATCTCTGTCAGTCAGCGGGCTGTAATGTCATTAACTGTTATAGGTAGACGAATGAAATTTTCACAGATTATGTATTTCTGTTGCCGCTATAACGACCAAAAATACTCGTAAGGGGGGTTTCCATACTAAAACGTGTTTATTACATAATTTTTGCTCGATTTTTTGTTTTAGCTATATCGTAAACGGGAAAACATTTGTTTATTTATAGTGCATAAGCTAATATAATAACAACAAATAATACAAACTGGTCACGTGCGTGTCGGACTCGCGAACATTAAATACACTTCCACTAACTAAGACGGTATTTTTATCTTACTGATACGGAACCCGCGGTGCGCGAGGCCAACTCGCACCTGGCCGGTTTTTTTTTACTTGGACTTGATGTAAAAAAATTGGTCACGTGACGTGAATTTGCGTAGGTATCATACTTTAAATAGGTACTTTTATACTACCTATATATAGGTATATATTTCCCATTTAAATAAAAACCACGATCCTTCTATGTCTGTAAGAGGAAATATTGTGAAAAAAAATCTAAGGTTAGAATTCTTTATTGGAAATTTTTTTGAGAAGATGAAGATTAAGCTACCTGCAATGACCTACCTCTAAAACTTTCGAATAAGTTCAATTTGAGTGTGGCACGCGTTTTCAAATGTAGAGCCACAGAATAAAGTAATAGTACCTACTATCATACAGAAAGGACACTCCACCCCGCACCACCGTGCGCACCCGCCCGCGCAATTCTCGTGGTCCTTCTGCGGGTCTTTGTACTGAATATCCGGGCCTACACGCGCTTCCAATAGTTAGGGTGCTGGCTGCAATTTGGGTATATGATTTGCTCATGATTCATATTAATAGAGATGATAGATCAGCTCAATACCAGTACGAATCAATTTGGTCCTTACAAGTTTTTCTGTGCGTCGCTGCGTTTTTGAGTTAAAGCAAAACAAATGAAAATAAGAAACTAAATAATGTTTTCTTTTTGTCTGCCTTTGTGGCTCCTGTTTAAAATACTTCTAAAGATGTAGAAAATCGAAGAGGCAGACATGCAGGGCTCTGCATTATCACGGGACGAAGTAGTAAATTTTTGCATTTTGAAGAGCTGTAACTTTACGACGCAGGGCTATTAAGGTGGCAGACCATTTTTTTAGGGTTTTATACCTACATTGTATATAATCAGATAGTTATAGTCAGGTGTACGTTTCATTGTCAAATTTCAAAATAATTAAAACTTAATTCCTCAAAAAGGCAGGGGTGTGGATGTCCGCCAATATTTTTTGTATCTTCTAGAGGATGCTCCTTATCATCAGTCAAAGAGGCAGACATCAGCAAATCATAAAGAAATTTGTCCTTCATCACCCTTACTACAATTTCAAATTCGCACTCGTTGTATGTAGTTTCCGGGGTGTAGAGCCAAAACAGCCAGCTTCTACGAGCCCTGCCTATTGTTATATCAACCTACTATGTTATTTTAGCTGTTGTGTTATAATGATTGACGACCAAATGAAGGTGTACAATTATATCATAATTTGTGCATGCGATGTGCGATGAGACTGCGTTTTATCGTGTTATGCACTCGCAACGGCTGTGCCACGCGTATGCGTGTTTAAGTTTAAAACTTGCAAACGCGTAATTTAATTTAGTAAGTAGTTACTGCTGCAGGTTATCTTTAATTCTTCGAAATATCTTTAAATTCGAAAAGGTGTGATAATATACTAAAGGGTGAGAATCTGTCCTTGAAACTGAACAACTTTTCCCAAGGACCAGGAACTTCTTCAGAACGACCTCGAGATCTCCGGCCTCCCCGAATCAAGCTCCGAAAACCCTGTACATTTGGTGGCTCTTGTCAGTAAAAAATTAGGAGTGAACATCGATGAACGTGATGTAGTCAGTGCTGCACGAATGGGCTTGCGACGTGACGCTGCTTCTTCCGACGGCGGTGACACGAGGGGTGCTCCGCGCGCTTTAGTGGTGCGTCTGCTGCGCCGTGTACAGCGCGATGAGCTGCTCAGAGCGGCACGTGTTCGGCGAAGCGCTGACACCAGCGGACTCGGTCTACCGGGTGAACCACGACGCTTCTATGTGAACGAGCGGCTTACACGCTACAACAGGCAACTATTCTACAAAGCTAGAGAGGAGAAGCAGCGCCAGGACTGGAAGTACGTCTGGACCAGAAACGGCGCTATCTTAGCGCGCCGAAGTCAATCTGATCCAGTGTATAGAATTCGTACAGAGGCGGATTTAACTAAGGTTTTTGGCGACAAACCTGTTGGTCGCACTTAAGGTTTTAGTGCAAGTGTTTCGCCTAAACTTTTTAAATTTTTTAGAACACTGTTTTGTGTTGCACGTTTGTTTGAGTTTATTTTATTATTATTCTAAACTTATCGATGTTAGAGTTTTTATTTGGTATGTGACATCGCAAATTACTTACATTTATTCAAAACCAAATATTATAGTACATTCTTTTTTCTATCTTATGCATTATTTTATTATAAAGGGAAATATATATTATATTAATTATTTAATTATTTTCTCATGCTCATGTACTTTTTTGTTTCATCATTATTTTACTTTATTATGTGCTTATAAACTAGAAATATATTTACTTAGCAGGCGCCACACCGAAGTTCTTATACTTTTGTTACAAAGTTGCAAATATTGCGAGAAGTCGCAGTCTTATGTTATACAATTTTTAAGCAAGAAAAACTTCTCAATTGGCCTGCTTAACCCTGGGTCCTTGGGCACCCACCACGATGACTTCATAGCGGCCATGTTGCGCCATAGAGTAGATGTCATGGCTATCAATGAAACGTGGTTGCGAACTGGAGAGGAGGCACGGGCTCCCAAAGTACCCGGCTACCGTCTCAGACACATACCTCGTCCTCCAGGCAACAGGAATCGTGGCGGGGGCGTTGGTTTTTACATCCGCCAAGGCATAAATGCGAGAGTGTTACCGCATCCTTTGACTCCTTCTATAGAACAAATGTGGCTTAGTCTTTCCATACGTGGTACTAAACTGGCTATTGGCACTGCCTACCGCCCTCAGTGGGTAAATGCTGATAACTTTTTTGATGCTCTTACAGACACCGTTTCTAGTTTTTACTCCTTCGATCAAATAATACTAGTAGGGGATTTTAATGTGAATTTACTTAACTCTTTAGATCCTAATTTCAAAAAAATTCTTGATTTTTTGCATTGCTTAAACCTTACGCAGTATATTGACAGCGCTACACATTTCACGGATCACAGCGAGTCATTGATAGATGTAGTGTGTTCTACGGCTCCTGTTTATAACATTTGTGTTGATTATATCCCAGATTTAAGTAGACATGCATTTATAACTTTCCAGCTACGGATAAAAAAAGAAAAAGCTCTTTCTCATTTCGTAACTTATCGTCCACTTAAGGATATAGATGTGGAAAATTTTAATTCCGATTTAATTAATGTAAATTGGGAGCGCCTCTTGTCCACCAATGTAAATGATTCAGTCACGGCTATCACTACTTATATTTTGCTCTTATTTGACCATTATGCGCCGGAAAAAGTCATTTATATTAAAGAGCGTGTATATCCATGGTTAACATATAATATAATGGAAATGATTAAGTTGCGTAATGAAGCTTCCCAAAGATACCATCGCACTGATTCGGATTCCCACAAGGAATATTACAAGGAACTTAAAAAAATTGTATTGGTTGCTTTGGATCGTGAAAAATGCGCATTTTTTAACCAAAATATTACTAGTAATATACGTGACCCCCGAGTTTTATGGAATAATATAAGAAAAAATATAGCCGATTTTAAAAACAAAGATTTTACTTTACCTCCGCATTTGAATGACCCTAATACTATCAATTTTCATTTTCTTGATATTCCGGTTAAAAACAATGTTCAGATTTCTCAGTTAACTTACTTTGAATTCAACAGATTTTGTACAAATATTTTTAGTTTAAAGCCTCTCACAGAAACACAAGTAAGCAACATTATAAATTCTTTTAAAACAAATGCAATGGGTTTGGATGGAGTATCGCTTGAGATGTTGCTATTGACACTGCCTAGAACATTAAAAAGTGTAACTTTCATAGTCAATCAATCATTAAAAACAGGTGTATTTCCCGACTACTGGAAAATTGCTGTTGTAAGACCTATTCATAAAAAAACTCCGCCTACTAATGTCAAAGACCTCAGACCGATTTGTATTTTGCCATTGTTGTCAAAAATTTTAGAAAAAGCAGTCAGTTTACAAGTATCACATTTTCTTGAATCAAATTGCATTTTACCTGATAAGCAATCCGGGTTTAGAAAGGGGCGTAGTACAGCCACGGCATTAATAAACGTAGTCGATGATATTCTTGCTGCACAAGACGTTGGGGAAGGGACTATACTTACTTTGCTTGACTTCTCTCGTGCATTTGACACAATCAATATTGACCTCCTCCTCTCAAAGCTTGCCTTCTATGGATTTGACAATAATGCTGTAAGATGGTTTTGTAGTTATTTAAGTGGGCGTTCACAGTGTGTAGAAGTGCGTAATTTGGACGGTTCAACATTGTTATCTGAGGCTAGGCCAGTTAACAGGGGAGTACCTCAGGGATCGATTCTGGGGCCCATTCTTTTTATTCTATATAGCGCTGACGTAATAAATAACATTAAGAACTGTAAATATCATATGTACGCCGACGACTTGCAGGTTTATATTTCTTTCAAACCCTCAGATACCAATAATGCCGTTGCTAAATTAAATGCAGATTTAAACAATGTTGTTGAATGGTGTAAACGCAATAGTCTTATTATAAATCCCAATAAATCAAAATTTTTAATTTTAGGCTCCCAACATATAATTAAAAATATTTTAACTAACGCACCGCAAGTAACAGTCGAGGATTCAAGCTTGGAGTACGTACAGGAGGCTCGTAATTTAGGCGTCCTTATGGATGGCACTCTGCATTTTGAAAAACATGTTTTGCAAACAGTTCAAAACTGCTTCTACCGGTTGAAAGTCCTGTACCGTGTACGTAAATATATTGATATACAATTAAGAATAAAGCTTTGTGACAGCCTAGTTCTCTCTAAATTTAACTACGCAGATACTGTCATGGGCTCATGTTTACTAAAGCGCACTAAAAATCTCATACAGCGTGTACAAAATGCTTGTGCTAGGTTTTGTTTTCCGATTCCTAGGAGAACACATGTTACACCTTATCTAGAAAAGCACAACATTTTAAAGATGGATGCTCGTAGAAGGCTACATTTTGCAACTTTGCTCTTTGGTGTCATACATAATAAAAAACCTCCTTACCTTTACAATAAGCTAACCTTTTCGTCAAGACATATAAGGCAGGCTGTACGCTTAACATGTCCAAGACACAGAACGGCTGCATTTCGTGGCAGTTTTCGATACTCTGCCACGAAATGCTGGAATAATATCCCACCCCCAATTAGACGAGCACAGACAATAGCAACTTTTAAAATTAAATTGAAGTATTTTCTTTTATCACAATCTTTTATTTAAGTAGTATTTTCTGTGTTCAACTGTATGTATATATTAGATATGAAAAATAGTTGTACTTATATAATTTATTTGAGTATTTTTATTATTTTATAATACCTATCTTTTTATTTATAATTAATATGATGTTATTTTATATTATAAGCTTTAAACATGTACCTATTTATGTTTGTCTTATCCTTCGATGCGTTGCCTCACATACCCTTTTTTGGGCATACTGAAAATCAGCGCCGCGACGTCAGTTGCGGCACAAGGCTGAGTATGTCCTTTTTCGCTATAACAGCTACCAAATGTTTGTTAAACTTTTGTAAAAACTTAATTATGTTATTTGTGAAATAAACGATTTTCTATTCTATTCTATTCTAAAATACGAAAAACCAAATTTGACCTCCCATACAAAAGGCTCTATCAGCTGATGCAGTTTCTATGGGAGGTCAAAGATTTATTTTCATTTAACTAAAAGGTGTGATAATACTAAGGTGTGAATCTTCCCATGAAACTGAACAACTTTTCCCAAGGAACACAGATCGAAATACGAAAAACCAAATTTGACCTCCCATACAAAACGCTCTATCAGCTTGATGCAGTTTCTAAGGGAGGTCAAAAATTGATTTTCGTATTTCGACCTATGTTCCCTGGGAAAAGTTGTTCAGTTTCATGGGCAAATTTACAGCCTTTAGAATTTCACACCTTTCCTTTACGCCTTGTAGAGCTCTTTTTGTTGAATAAAAAGTATGTATACAGAGGGCTATTTTTTAATAGTTTTACATAATAATTTATATTATTTCAATAAAGTAGGTACCAAGATCAATAAGGGCATCATATTGTAAAGCGCCCTCGTTCGACACAGGTAGGGTATAATCAAATTATACAAATTGCAACATTCAATATTCATCGTCTAGTGATGGGGAGGCCTGCTTATCGAGGGCATAAAATTTAAAGTTTTTACAAGTCACAGAATAAGTTTTGTTGTAAGGGATTGTAAAAGCTCAAATGGAAAATGTTTTAAAGAGCATTTGTAAATTAGTATTTATCTCGTTTTTAGGCTCCTAATTTAATGAAGTATACCACCAAAATATACTACAGAACTTTTACAGAATGTTAAGACGATGACTTAATACAAAACAATTTTGTTGTAGTACTAAACGTCCCGTCCGTATGGTGCCGGCAAAGAATAGTACGAACCCATCTCTTTCCGTGGGTGTCGTAAGAGGCGACTAAGGGCTTATGAACCGGAGGATGGGCAGCAATATCTTTCTGTGTTTCGTACCATGTTACATATACTACGGTCACCAACAACAACGGTCGCCAGCCGCAACGCTTATAAGCTTGGTGACTATGGTAAATCCCCTCCAAAGTACCACGCGTTTTTGCTGGAGTTCTGGTGGGAGCTCCCTGTCCTGCAGTGGACGTTTCATGGGATATTATGATGACTAAATGTCCCAGTGCTGGGCAACAGCCTACTTCTTCTCTTGCCACAGGGTTAACGTGTAGTCAGGTCATCATGTCATGCATGCCTAGACAATGCATATCGGATGGAGTTCATCGTGCCACCACTTCTTAGGCCTTCCTCTTACTCGTCAATTGTCGATGCGGACATTGCAGATCCATTCAGTTGCTATTCCAGCCCACCACAATTTTTTTATGAATGTTCTAGCTACATAAGGTAACAACGAAACTCTATGTCTTATCAAATTTATAAGGGCCTGATTGATGAACTGCACTAAGGTAGGCTACTAGACATATCGATATTCAAAACTGCACATCACTAATATTTTCAGCCAATCAGCGAGTGTGATTAATTCATGCACTATAATGATGTGGCATGGTTTTTGGTCGCAGCGAGCGGTTGATCCCACCACGAGCACATTTGTCAATTGCCCGATAAATATTTGAATGTCTGCGGCAATCACCAATACAATCATGCATTAACGTACAGTCAGGAGCTGGTAAAGCTTGACACTTGCAGTGCAAAGTAACAACGGTATTGAACTAAGAACGGTACCAAGTCCAAAAAGTCAAGCTTGATGTCCTCTTGACTGTACCTACTCATGAAACGTCCACTACAGGACAGGGAACTCCCTCCAAAATTCCAGCTTTTGCTGAAACAATGTGGAGAGGAAGTACAATAGACACCACGCTTGTTAGCGTTGCTGGCACCACGGACCGCGGTTTTTGGTGACCGCAGAATGTAAGATGCACAGAAAGATGCTGCTGCCCATTCTTTTCCCTTCGTCGACACCCACGATCGTCGGGTAGAGATGGGTTGATACTATTCTTTTGCACCACACGGGGCAACCTGTACTAGTTGGATATCATGATTTTATATTACAATACCGAAGTCACAAAAGCAACAATAGTGGTCAGAACCTGGATGGGTAGGTTACTGGTAGTACCCGGGTATTGCCCGTGGTACACCCGCGGGGTTCACCTAGGTGTTACACGGGAGATTTTTATTTTCTTACAACTATGAAATTGAACTTGTTTACAACAGATCATTTTGACTACGACAGACGCTCATATAAATTTGACGCTGACTGTACTAGGAACTAGCCAAATACCTAAACCGAATAGGTTAGCTATTGTCTACGGGTACGTAGTAAGAATGCCCAGTTCACAAAATTCAATAGATTATAAACGTCATGGCCAACTAACCATCCACAAATTACGACATTCGATGCTCATTTATCAGTAAGTCTGCCACGTGGCTTACCTGTGAGGATCGCACCTCAAGTTTTCCCACAACAATGCACGAGTGACGCATTTTCCGCCGGAAGTTCCCACCCATCGCGCAAGATGGCGGCGAGGTCACGTGGCGGTCACGTGCGCGCGCGCCGCTCCCTCCGATTTCGCTGTTTTCATTCAAAACGCTTAAAAATAATACAAAGCAATGTAAACAGTCGTAGTCTAACTCTCGAATAAATTAGTTCTGGGCAGGGTTAAAACGCAATTGAACTGGTCATTATTAACGCATGAGGAATGTAATTGCAATATTGTTGTTTTACTAAAGGGGACATTCTTTAAGAGAAAATCTAAAAGGAAACTAGTTTGTCTTATAGTGCCTGTTGAAAGTTAAATTTTTATATACATTTGAATTTCATTCGTTTTGATCTCGACGCCTATATATTGATTGATGCTCTTAACGAGACTTTCCGATAGAAAAAAGAAATTGTTACTCGAAATTTTATTCATTTTTCGATACAAATTGCATCTGTCACGTGACAACTTTAATATAGTTTTCTTTTAAGGCGATCCGTTTTCCATACTAAATTCAAATGACTCGCAATCTTAATTTTCGATTATAATACAAAGATATAGCTAATGCACCGAAAGTACTAGTTTTTGTTAGCATTTTTGGTTCAATATTAACATTGTGGGTGTGAGATTTATACTGTAAGTAGTAGTTTTGATGCATTAGCTGTATCTTTGTATTAATTAGCGAAAAATTAACTAAAAATAGTAGTGTACACTCGTTTTTCAACAGCATTTTATGTCCCGCATAAGAATGCGAGTCATTTGAATTTAGTATCGAAAACGGATCGCCTTAACATGCAAAGATTACGGCAATCACTGGGCTTCCAGACTCAAACGAATTATAACGTTTCGGGACACAAAAAGTTGGCAGTTATTGTTTTTTTTTTTTATTTATGTAGAAATCCAACATATGTTTACAAAAAAGAATAGTTTGCTTATATATTTACGGTACATGAGCCTATAACAGGTTTCCCTAAGTTAAGTTGAAAAATGAAAAGATATATTTTTGTTATTAATGATATGGTTTATTAGAACTCATTAAAATACAGTAACCTATGTCAGTGAGCAAAACAAACACGAAATAAAATCAGCAACCAAATGAGTATTTCACAAATTCTCACACGGATCTGGTAGTAGGCAGTAAAAGGTGCAACATTTTTCCCTTACACAATAATTTAGCACAAGCTGCATTTATACGCCATTTATTTATTTATAGTTCTCTAACGTTTTTACGAAGTAATTTACATAATTTGCCTAGTATAGAATTTGAGTGAGACACCAAACAAATGGCACAAATCTATCTATTTTTTCGCGGTTATGGGTGCGTTTAAATATTTAATTAAAAAGACATCTCTTCGAAGAAGGTTTGAACAGCTATTTTATTTCAAACAATGATTCTTGGGTTCAGAATATTCTGTTAAGCAGTATTTACGCACTTAGATCTTTAAACGTGATCTTAAATAAATACGTCAGAAATCGAATTCTGGAGGTATTTTAAATAAATGTATTCTAAGATGATTATGAGGCAAAAAACTACCTTGCATACTGAGACTAGACGGCAAAAACTTCTTAGTCAAATATTTTTTTTATGAGTGAATTTTATAGTTTAATTTTTATTTTTGCCTTTTACATCTTTGAAGAGTTTTACATGCAAACTCTTTCGTAGAGATGCCTTTTTAGAGCGTATACAATTTTTACAAAGCATTCCTATTATTTCTGTACATGGGCGGAAAGTTACGTATTTAAGGCACCGTTTCTATTGCTATCTACTTTCATACAGGATACATTTTGAGTATATATTTATAGGTGTTTATTTATATTAAAGCCTATTATTGAGGAAGCTAGTCTTATACAGCAATTGTTTTAGTTTGACATTTACAATTTATTTATTGTTACATTAAAAATGTACTTGTATTTCTTAAAAACTATTTATTAATAAATAATTATTTCAACTTCGCTACATAATACGATTAATTTGGTATGTGACTTACATACGAACAAATAAATTAGTAAGATCAGTCTATGCTACTAGTGATTTCGGTGGTTAGTGGGAATTAGGGATAAAAATAATCTCAAAATACTTACTTCACTATAGTTAAGTTTGTGACGTCAAAACAAGAGTAACTATAGACAAGAAATTTAGCAACATTTAGTTACAATGTTTTAATAATAATTTTAACTAGTAAATGTGATGGAATAATTTATTGCCTATAATTTAGTAGGTAAGTATGATTCGTATAAAATTGTATCAGCACTAGATTTAATAAGTACCTACCAACATATTTCTTAAGGGCTTTATTCTGGGAAAAAGTACAACATCTTTAACGACTTTTTTCGAATTCGCAATGAAATTATTCAACTGAAACAAAGTGATTATTGATCAGCAGGATAGTAAACAATTTTATTCTTTTTTTTATTGTCAATGGGCTTACTCTTTACCTCGATCTAGTGTTGAGGACAGAGATGAGGTCAACGATGCAACGAGCTTGCCCAGAAGAAGCCTATTCACTCGCGATTTGAATATATTCGGGTTATATGAACTCGGGAACTCAGACGCAGGCAGAGAATTCCCCTCTTTGGCCGTGCGCATTATAAAACATGTTTCAAAGCGCTTTGTGCGAATGTGTGGAAATATCAACAAAGTGTAGGTGATATCCTGCGGTTCGTCTGGACTCCCGATGGTAGAAGGGGGATGGAAGAATAAGCTCGTGGAGCCCTTGAGCACACTCTCTGAAGTGTATTGGGAAGTGTATTCGATTTTTTACTAAAAGAAATCTTGCATTTTATTCCCTAAAATAAGCCCTTCATACAAAATAATTCGTTACTATCCTTCATTACCTTACTTACATAACTTTTGTATGTTCTAACGTTATATGATAGACAAACACACGACTTCACACTTTGATCGTAAAATAATATAAGTTAAAAAAACCTCCCAACTAGTTAGAGAGCACACAAACTTAGTAAACAATATAATTCGGCACACAATATGCATATACAGGTTGTAAAAAAAGAAAGATGATTCTTTTAAAGTGTGATTCTAAATCACTAATAGATTGTTTAAAAAATATAAATAAAAAAACTTGCCTAGAAGGTTAAATGACCTCTGACCAGCTGGTGACGCAGACAAAGATGTTTTTTGTTATAATATTCAGTCATTAGCAAATACCTATCCATTTCAATAAACTACTGTAATGTAATTCGAAGAAAAAACAAATTTCATGATTACCCAAAATAAAAATAAAATAAGAAAGTACTTATTTGAAAAAGTTTTTTTTTATTTCTTTACAATCTATTTGTGATGTACAACCACCCCTTAGAAGGATCATCGTAATTTTTTAACAACCTGTACATATAATAAAACATCACAAATATGAGCAAGACACAACAAACACTAAAAAATTCTTACTTTACGAGCATAAAAATAAATGTTTTTTTTTTATGGTTCCATAGAAGCACAAAACATATGGTTTTGTTGTTATCTAGAATGACTTGTATTCGCAGACGTGACTAGAACCAGCGACTCTAGCCATCCATTTCTACTTTTACCAGACACGAGTATTGAAAAATTAATACCATAAGTTTATATTTTGTATGCTCGCAAGTGTAAAAAAACACGAATAAAATAATAAATTATATTTCTGCCACGCGCAGTAGGTACCTAATTATTACCACAGATGTCTTCCAGCAATTTTTGAATGTATACAGGGTGTAACAAAAAGGGTATACCAACCATAAAGGATGTGCATCTGTCTTTAAAACTGAACAACTTTCTCTAAGACACATAGGTCGAAATAAAAAAAATTACCTCCCAAAAAAAATTAACAGCGCATTTTGTATGGGAGACAATTTTTTTTTTTTTTCATATTTTGACCAGTGTTCCTTGAGAAAAGTTGTTGTCTTTCTGTTACACTTTGTATAAATAACCATAACTTCTGATGGTCTTCATAATATAATTATAAAAAAAGAAAAAAATATTAAATCAAACATTCAAAATAATCACCCGTTTTATTTAGCATGGTATTTAGGAAAATTACTTAAAAAGTGTTTCATCATTACCTGACCCTAACCGCCAATTGATAGAGGCTTCATTAAGCCAAGCTTATATTAAATGTACTGCCGAAACCAACAAAAGCACAGATTATATTAGAGTCAGAAAAAGATTTAAAGGTTTAAATCTGAATAAGCTTTTTGCAACTGTTGCTTCTCCTAGGTAATAAATACCCAAATTGTGTTGAAGTCTTCGTCAGTAAAGTGGAAATAATTTATATATACAAAAAAAAAATTACTATGTGCACAAAATCACAGGGTGTAAGATTACAGGTAAAAGAACTAAAATTTTAGTAGTACATGCCCATATTTACGTAAGAGTTCTCAAAGTCTCCAGACTAAATTGGAGGTTCTTAAAATACGAGCTACCCTGACCTGATTACTTGCACATGCGCAAATATGTGTTCACTGCGCGCCGGACAGCGGTCAAGGTGGGTTGGCGCAATCCCATTCAAGGGGACACGGTTTAAGGGCGTGTACAATCAAGACCACGTAAAGCTTTACACCAAAAACTGCCTCTATCGAGTCTGAGACAAGCGCAATACAAAGTCAAATGTTCACAGTTTGATGTGATCCTGACTGTACGAGTAAATAATGTTTTATTTCCAAACATAGTGCAGTTACAGATGATTATGATTACCTAAGCCCCGATCTCGTATTTTGCCACTTGAAGAGAAATGAACAATTGTAAAATTAATTGCAAGAATTCGACCACTTTTAGCACAGACTTTTAGCAGCACACACTTTATTGTATAAAATTATAACAGAAGTACTTTAGCGCTAAAGAACGTCAATTTATCTGTGGCCAAATCTTTCATTTTCATTTTGTATTATTCCTGTTCGTTTTATTGTATATAAGTGTAGCTTTTAACAAAGCGAATATACCTGCTTAAGGTAAATTTAAGCTCGGTACTTTCCTAAAAGAATATACTACTGTATCAATATCCATTAATAAAAGCAAAAGTGTATTTTCACTTTCAAAACTGAACATTTGCGTTACAAAAACACTGGGCTTTTAGACAACATTGACAGACACTCAACAATATAGACAGACAAACACTTTATTAAGTTTAGTGGTTTAGAAGCGTCTATGACATAACATATACTGCGATATCCATTGCCGTTTACGTTGCTTTCTTTGGAGCCAAGTCATACATAATCAAGCAATGGATAGACATAAAAGAAAATGGTGTTTGGTCTCTAGAGACGCGCTTAAAAAGGGCCAATCGAGTGAAAATTGCAAATGACAACAATCTCTATGCTCGCGGCGGATAAATCGTCAAACTTATTGACAGACTTATTGAGTATTAACAAACAAGACACGTGCAAATCACTTAATAGCTATTGTGACATTCACTTAACGTTTCTACGTAGAATCTTGATTGGGGAAACAAATATTTGCCGGTCATTTGCTGAAATGATTTAAATAAATATCGTCAATATCTAGCGAGATAATTTACACATTATGAGACCACAAGTTGACAAACGATGCAATCAAAGACATACCTATCAATCAACAAAATAAAAAATAAAAATAATCGAAAAGTTACAATCAGATTGATATCCAATATAATCGTCACAGATTCGCTTAAATATCTAAAAAAGTTATTTTTATGATAAGGTTGAGCTAAACACAAACAAATAAATTCTTTTAAAATGAATTGTTTAGAACGCTTTTAGCTAAAGCTAAATAATAATTTTTTATACCTTACGACCATAAAGGTTGAGCTAAGACTGGTATATTTTCATTCCAAATATTTTACGAATCTTTCTTCTAATTTATAATTACAATTGAACCCCAAAGGGTAATTTAAATAATCTCTTTTCGCTAATCTGATTGAGAAATGTCATTACGACTATAGGTATGACCTCCACCATATAGGGTGACTTTTAATTAGTTCTTGATAGAAAAAGGTAAGCATGTACTCATGATACTGAACGACTTTCCCCAAGGAACATAGGTCGAAATACGAAAATCAAGTTTTGACCTCCCATAGAAACTGCATCAGCTGATAGCGCATTTTGTATGCGAGGTTAAATTTGGTTTTTCGTATTTCGACCTATGTTCCTTGGGAAAAGTTGTTCAGTATCATGAGTACATGCATATCTTTTGCTATCAAGAACTAATTAAAAGTCACCCTATATAGCCGTAATGACATTTCTCAATCAGATATTTCGTCCCAAAAGACTGACTTTTACATAATTGAGACTTACTTTTACATTTTTGATTAATGAGTAAAATACAAACCAATCGGCCCGGTTATGTTCGCTAAAAATCTATTACCAGAGGGCAACTTTTGAGACTGTGTTAGAGTAAGTTATGTGTATATATATGTCAAATTTTCATTTGCTTTTCTTAATACAGTCCAATGATAATTTCAAAACAATCTTCTAATTTATATTTCAAATTGTACCCCACAGGGTAACTAATCACTTTTCGTTAAAACGTTCCGAAATGTCTTTTACCTTAAGACCAAATAATGCAGTATTTCACCCCAAAACACTTATACATCATTGACCAGAAGAGATCTGTGAGTAGTACACAAGCCACTCGGCCTAGTTCCAGTCGCTACAAATCTGTCACCGGTCCGAAGACCACGGTTGAGGCTGTGGTAGAATTGACACTGGATCTTCGAGCTCGTTGGTCGTCCGGTTCGCTCGGGAGTGACTCGGGGCCGTTCGTTATCTGCATGCCGTTGAATTTTGAACGCAGTTGGGTAACTAGGCGCTCTAGTCTGGAAGGGTGATCATTTGGTTCAGATTCTAGCTCTAGATAAGAGTAACAGCCAAAATCGCATGCCATGAGCTAATTTAAATTCAAGAAATTCGTACGACAACTTTATCACAAAAATAATTGTGACTTTCTCCTTATATGTTATATTTAATCTGATATGAAGATTAAAGTTAGTTTTCGATTCAAATATATTTTCTTTTTAAACCAATGTTGTTCCACTGATGGCAAAGGTCCCAAATGATAGGTTGGCCTTTCGATTGGAGCTTTTTGTTGTCGGTTTACAACTCTTTATTGAACGTAAAACAGAAATATTCTATTTTGTATGTAGTTTTTGAACGATGACGTCATTATTTCCTCCCGGCGCATAATGTCACGTTCGCAAAATGTCACACTAGGGTTTACCATAGCAAAATGTCACGTTCGCATAATGTCACACTTAATCGTGACATTGTGCGAACGTGACATTCTGCGTTAAAATAATGATAATTTTTTTAAGTCCACAAAGAATTAAAATTTTTAAAAGTCCCAAATCTATAGATAGTAAAAAAAAACAAAGTTTTTCTAAGTCCCAAATCTATAGAAAAAAAAAATCTAAGTCCCAAATCTATAGTAAAATAATTCAAAAAAATTCTAAGTCCCAAAAAACGTGACATTTTGCAAACGTGACAATTTGCGAACGTGACATTTTGCGATCGTGACATTCTGCGAATGTGACATTTTGCGAACGTGACGTTTTGCGAACGTGACATTTTGAGAAAGTGACACTTTGCGAACGTGACATTATGCGTCGGGAGGCATTATTTTTTGCCATCGTTTATTAACTTTTAACACTAAATAAATTATTAAAAATTCAAAACTACATTATGAAATTTAAAATTATTTGGTTTTCATACACATTTAAAATTATTCTTTCTTAGATGCAATTATTATATTATTTATGACCTACTAAACTCCGTTGACTTTCATCCAGATAAATAATAATTTAGCTCAATAGTACAGTGACCTTACTTGAGCGCGTGGTCCTCAGCGTTCTGCTTGGCTTTCTTCATGTCGCTAACTTCCTTGCGCAGTCGCAGCCGCTCAGCTTCTGGGTCTTCCACATTGCCATTCAATAGGTTTGAGTTGTCCAAACTGTTTACAAATAATAAAGTTTTGTATGAGGCTGACCCGTGTAGTGCCGGCAAAAATAGTACCAACCCATCTCTACCCGTGGGTGTCGTAAGACGCGACTTAGAGTTAATGAACCGGAGGATGGGCAGCAGCATCTATCTGTGTATCGTACCATTACACATTCTGCGGTCACCAACAAGAGCGGTCGCCAGCCGCAACGGTTACAAGCGTGGTGACTATGGTAAATCCCCTCCAAAGTACCACGCGTTTTTGCTGGAGTTCTGGAGGAAGCTCCTGTCCTGCAGTTGACGTTTTATGTGGTGTTATGATGATGACGTTGATGTATCCATAACTTGATTGGAATTGAGCATGATGCGTCACGGCGATTCGGCGGTTAGGAAGGGAGGGCTTGGGGTTTCGAAGTAGCAACTCGCAACAAAATTGTTTTTTACTGAATTTAGAAAAACTTAATTTTACGAATGATGAACTATTCTTAGTTTAGTAAGACATTCGATTACGAATTGTTATTCTTTTTTGACAAGAATACAGGGTGTAAGGGTCGGTATACCGAAAACTAAACGGGCGTGCTCAGTCAACGAAACTGAACAACTTTCCCAAGGAAACATTTTTGGGAAATGAAAAAAAAATTCGACTTTTCCATACAAAGTGTTCGATTAGAGTGAGCAATTTGTATGGAGATCAAATTTTTTTTTTCCGTTTCCCAAAAATGTTTCTCAGGGAAAGTTGTTCAGTTTCGTTGGCTAAGCACGCCCTTTCAATTTTCGGTACACCGTCCCTTTCACTAGGACACTGGTAGAGCGACTGGTAGCGCGACTGGTTACGGGCACCAGTGGCGCAACCAGTCGCGCTACCAGTGTTCCAGTGAAATACCGGCCTTAGGCCTTAGGCCGGTATTTCACTGGGACACTGGGGTCCGTAACAAGACACCAGTAAAGACACCAGAATCGCTACACCCTGCGGCCACAGTATTAAGGGCTATATTTCACTGGGAGTGGTAGCGCGACTGGTTGCGCCACTGGTGTCCGTAACTAGACACCAGCTCGGCTGCTGGTCACGCTACCACTCCCAGTGAAATATAGCCCTTAATACTGTGGCCGCAGGGTGTAGCAAATCTGGTGTCTAGTTACGGCCACCAGTCGCGCCACCATGGTGTCCTAGTGAAATTCCGGCCTTACACCAGGTAGAACTAAAGAATATGGACAGAAACAGATCAAAAAAGAAAACTGCGTAGCACCCGGATTTTTGAACTGGGATCGGCGGGTGTTAGGTAATATAATCGGTTTGGACTCGGTATGCAATGATGTGCTTTAAAAAATACCTTCACTAGATAGTATATTTACCTGCGGACGAGAAAGATTATTAAAACTTCATCACCATCACCTTGACGTACCATAAAACGTCCACTACAGGACAGGGAACTCTGTCCAAAATTCCAGCTTTTGCTGAAACAATGTGCAGGGGCAGTACCACAGTCACCATGCTTGTTAGCATTACGGCTGGTACCATGGACCGCGGCTGTTGGTGACCGCAGAATGTAAGATGATACGATACATATACAGAAGGATGCTGCTACCAATCCTCTAGTTCATTAATCCTTAGTCGCCTCTTACGACACCCACGGGTAGAGATGGGTTGGTTCTATTTGAACTTACCCGTTGCTAACCCTAATAAGTCTTATTTCGTCTTCTAACTTGGCGATGCGGTCCATCATTCGACGCTTGTCTGCTTCTGAAGCACGTAGCGAACTCTGCGACAAACATAATCATTATATAATTACAATTTTATACAAGAGGATGGTGTACCGAAAACTGAAAGGGCGTGCTCAGTCAACGAAACTGAACAACTTTCCCAAAGAAACGTTTTTGGGAAATTAAATAAAAATTTGGTCTCTCCATACAAACTCTTCGATCAAAGTGAACAATTTGTATGAAGGTTAAATTGTTTTTCTTTTCCCAGAAACGTTTCTTTAAGAAAGTTGTTCAGTTTCGTTGACGAGCTTTTGTTTTCGGTACACCGTCCCTTACACCCTGTATAAGGCGTCAATTTCAGTAAAATTTTAAACAACGTTCGTCTTAATAATTCCTTTGAATAATATATACAGGGTGTATACAGGGTGGGTTTTTATTGTCGCTTCTTTTTTTTCCCACAAAGGCGCCACTTGTTTGTGAAGAAGTAGTTTAGCTGACGTCATTAAGAGATTTTAATATCAAACAATGAATAAACGATTTTGATTTGATTTGATTAAAAAAGAACGATGATCCTTCAAAGGGTCACCCCTTCACTCGCTATAATAGGTTGTAAAAAAAATATTAAAAAATAACAACTTTTTTGATCAATTTGATTTTCCTTCGATTCACATTACAATAAGTACCTGGTCGACCGAGCTTCGCTCTATAATAGCCGCCTCAACATTAAAATATTTACTTATATAAAATATTAATATAGAAATTGCTCGTTTAATAGTATAGGATTTATTAAAATTGATAGGTAAAAATATAACAACTTATTTGATGAATTTGATTTTCCTTCGAATCTCATAACAGGAGTTTATTGAAATTGATAGGTACTTGCTAGTGACTGCATAATATAATAACAAATAACATATTTGTCTTCATCACCAGCTAATTATAGAGGTCATTTTAACCCTCCAGGCGCTTCACTTCTACTTGAACTAAAACTACTTTTTTAAAGAAAAAGTATATTTTTTATAGAAGCTATTAGTGATGTAGAATCACCTCTTAGAAGGATCATAGTATTTCTTTCTCACCCTGTATAACCAGTTCCTGAGTGTTCAAACCATTGCAATTTAAACCCCAAAAATTTGTATCTCAGTACTGCGAATGCCGGGAAAGATAGGGGTAGTATATAAAATGCGGGGTTGTATTTCATTGCTGGCAGTACAAGAGTGCAACACGGAGTTTAAAGATTCAGTAATGTATTCGTGGACACGTTGCGCTGACCGGGCGCTCTATCCAAACGGGGCTCTAAAATGACGCACTTCCTGAACGTTGCAGTTAAAATTTTACAGGCATAAATTTATAAACGATGTAAACTAAGTATAGTCTGACCGCAACCGCTGTACCGCGCCTTAGGTATGCGCGGGGAGGCGGGGGAGTCGGAAGGAAAGAGTAAAAACTAGTTACCGCCGTGAGCGATGACGAGCGATGCCCCCCCCCCCCCCCCGTCTCGCCGTGAGCGGTACAGCAGTTGCGGTCAGACTATAACCAGTAACCACAGATTCACGTCACTCCAATTAAGATTTTTTTTTATTTTCAGGTTTTAGTCGATCAAATAAACCGAGTGATGACACTTAAGTAAGACATTCTGCATAAGTCATAACGCTTTTAGACTTCTTTTGAATTTCTTCCAACCAAATTACCTTCTCTCCACTCCACACTCTATCTATACTGTTTGTTTGTTTTTAAATTCTTTATTGTACCAAGAAACTTAAAAATACAGACACTTAAAAAAATAACAATATTGGCACAAAGGCGGACTTATCTTAAATGGGGATCTCTTCAAGTCAACCTTAAGTCACATTACTGTAATGTAACTATCATAATTTGGTCTTTTTTTAGGTCTAGCAATCAACTGAAACGGTTTCTGCAATGACGGAGAGGCTTGAAGGGGTGGTTAAGAACGGAAGAGATGTAGAGGTGTCACTCTAAGGCACCCACCCACCATCTTCCGCATCGATATCGTATCAGTTAACCGCCGAAACTTTAGTATGTTACTTAGATGAAAGAAGCGCCATTTTAAAGCCCACCTAGCACAAGCGGGCTAGTTATTCCGTACGTCGTTAACAGCGGCCGAGCGCATATCTGGACGCGAGCCGGGCCGTCGTAAAATAGTGCTGTAATATGAAAACGTTGCCTATCGCGACATCTTATGACGTTATGACCCGCTCGGAGCCACGCCCAAGGACATAAAATTGCCCTTACTGGAAACTGGGCAAATTACAATGGGATATTCCTTTCTGGTTGAGGGCTGAGAACCCAGAATGACAGACAACGTTGAGGGATGTGAGGTGAGGTGGGGTCTTACCACGGAAAATCAACCTATCTACCATATCAAATACGTACATAACATCACGCCTCTTTCTCGTCGGGGTAGACAAAGACCACAGTACTTCTTCTTAGCGTGTCGATCAATTACAAAAGATCAAAATTTTTGTAGCCCAGAACGTAGCCATAATATTATTTTTTGCGTTATTTGTGGCTTTAAACAGGTCATCATGTTATGTCATGATGTTAAAAATATCATGGCGCGACAGAATCACAAACGTGGAGGTGCTCAGAAGAATGAAAAAGAATCTAGAAATAGTAACAACACTTAAGAAGAGAAAAATCACATACTATGGGCATATCTACAGGAACCACAAATATAGCATACTACAAACAATAATAGAAGGGAAAATAGAGGGGAAGAGAGGAAGAGGGAGGAGGAGAACATCTTGGTATGATAACCTCATGACGTGGTCTGGACTGAATGCCGCGGTTGATTTAAGAAGACTCACAATGGACAGAGAGAAATATAGAGAGATGGTCGCCGACATCCGTTAGGATATGGCACAGAAAGAAGAAGAAGAAACAGGTCATCACGTGTACATACATGTGTCGACATGCGGGACAGGAGGTTAGTTTTCCATTGTTCCACTACAGCACTGAAAGCCCTCCACAAAAAAAAATATTCTTTTAAATGAATATTGGGCTAGCTTTTAACCTCAATCTAGTCGTAAAGACAGATGTGACGTTGACGATAAAACGAGCTCACCCAGAACAAGCCTATTCACTTGCAACTTGAAGAGTCAGGTTATATGAACTCGGGAACACAAACGCAGGAATTCCTCTCATTGGTATTACGCATCATGAAAGGTTGCAAGGCAAAGCGCTTTGTGCGGGTGTATTGAATATCAACTAGATGGATGAGGGTGAAATTTAACTATGAATAAATAGGTGGGTACATTTTAATGTGCAGTTCAACAATGTCCTCCGCCAGTAAAAACCCGCCTTTACGAATCCACGGGTTGGTAGTTTTAAGTTGCCTATTAGAAGTTCAGTTTATTTCATATATAGGCCGTCTGGGGAAGTACCACCCCCTTCTTGCCTATTTCTGCCGTGAAGCAGCAGTGTTTAAACATGCTTTGTTTCGGTTTAAAGGGTACATAAGGGATCCAGTGAAATCATAGGCACATGAGACATAACATCTTCGTTCTCAAGGTGGGCAACGCGCTTTGCTGTCTTATTAGCGTCAAAGTATGTCACTAATAAGACAGTGGGTGCTATGGGCAGTGGAGACCACTTACCATCAGGTGGCCCACCTGCTTGTTTGCTCTCTTGTAACATAAAAGAAAGAAAAAAAATCCTTGCCTCAAAAAAAAGAATTTAAGAATTCAAAGATCAACGGCAGGTTTACCGATTCACACCTCAGGATTTGGATTTTCGCATTTTCCGAAATGGTGAAAGTGCGGTTAACACTAGTCGTGAGAACCTGCGCATACGCGATCATTATCCGTGCGCATTTAGCAGCATGCGTGCATTAAGGCGCGGGTGCTAAGCGCACGCGTTTTCGCACCTCAATCAACTTATTACGAGCGTGGAGCCGGCGCGCTAACGAAACGCGCAAACTCACCAAGTACTGGGGGTGTATTCTGCTAAGATATTGCACTCACACTCAACTTGACCCGCGATATATTTTTGTTTCGCGGTTCCACCATACACAAAAGAGTCAACAAACAAATCATAAATAAGTCGGAAATTGTAAACGATTAATTTAGTGAAAAACTGCTTTAAGATTAGTATTCAAAATTACAGTAGGTATACTTATGGAATTGATAATTTCATGTTGAGAAGTCCGTACGCTCAATTTGCAAATTAAGCATTGGAACTACCTACTCACAATCTCTATTTATCAATTTTGTACACCCCGCTTGACATTACAGCATTTATATGACTATAAAAAAATCTGTACATAAAGATATGAAACGTAAAAAAACCATGATCAGTTGAAGAGTATCATTGGAATAGAATCCCCGAGTGTCAGTCGCCCACGCGAGTTCTCGATGCCTTTCAGCAGACATGGGAGGGTTTAGTTGAGGAAAGCACTAATTGTAAGAGGAATTATGCATTAAGAATAGTTTAGCTGCCGTCAGAGAGAAGAGATTCTGTCGTTGATTTTCAGTTTAGCTATGGGTTTAGTTGAGGAAACCACTAATTGTAAGAGGAATTATGCATTAAGAATAGTTTAGCTGCCGTCAGAGAGAAGAGATTCTGTCGTTGATTTTCAGTTTAGCTATAGTTTTTTCTTTAATGGTCAAAGGTCAAAGAACGTTCTGTCAAAACTCATCATAACCAAGATTTCGGCAGGACTGGTCAAACGTCTCAATAAAAAAATTCGTGAGGATACTACGAAGGAAAGATAATCTTTTGTGAGGTATTGTCCAAGAGTGGACGGACTGGAATTTGACCTCGATCTAGTCTTGAGGACAGGGATGAAGTCGACGATGGGTCGAGCTCGCTTAGAAGAAGCCTATGCACTCGTGACTTGAATAGATTCGGGTTATATGAACTCGGGAACACAGACGCAGGCAGAGAATTCCACTCTTTGGCCGAGCGCATAATAAAAGATGTTTCAAAGCGCTTTGTGCGAATGTGTGGAATATCAACCAAGTGTGGGTGATATCCTGCGTTGCGTCTGGACTCCCGATGGTAGAAGGGGTGGTGGCATAAGCTCTTGAGAACACTCTCCGAAGTACTTACAATCTGTAAAAGACCGACAGACATGCAACCTTGCGACGGTGGGCCAGCTGGGCCAGCTGGGCCAGACTGTGAAACTTGGTTTTCACCAGCATCTCATAAACAACGAGCTTCTTGGCTTCGTGGTAAGTCAGTGTGTAATTGTTCATGATAGTACTTGGGAACAGATTAGATAATAGTTACTCGTACTAACGTAACTTTGGCTGATTGTGATAATGATGAGTTGACAACCCAGTCAAATAATATACTTATAAGTATTTTACTGGATTGATATAGTAAGCAAAAAAAAAATATAAATGTAAAAATTTCAGGCTTGCACAATTGGCAACCCCTAAAAAACCAAGTAAGTGCTAGTATTTATTTACAGCGATTTTTCGCGCGTGTAGCTGGTTTAACAAAACGCAGGCGGGTGCGCGGGGATTATAAAATAGCGAGAGGGAGACGCGAATCAAACGAACGTGAGGGCATTCGCACATTCGCGGGATTCATGTACTGGAATGGCCTTCTGTTACACTGAAGCAAAATTATTTGAAAGTGACGAACTGCAGGTAGCTTTCTTAGCGCCTGTAGATTTTAAAAAAACCAGTCAAGTACAAGTCGGACTCGCGCGCCGGGGGTTCCGATATACCTTTAGTATTTTTGGAAGCAATAAAGTAAATTTTTAGGACCGCAAAACTAAATTTGTTTGTCAAGGTTTTATGCAGATTTCTAAAAAACTGTGCAACTTAGAAAGATCGTTTTATTTTTGCTGTAATATTTACATAAACTTCTATCGACTGTAATTAATTCAGATTTTTCCTTTCACAAACTTCGGAGATAAGAGGGGGGAATGGTATTTTTTTGACATTTTTCATCACAACTTGAAAACTAAGAGTCGTAAAAAAATACAAAAGTCTATTTTAGAATGTACAAGTAAAGCCCATTCATAAGATACCCAATTCGACCTAGTAACGACAATTTAAAATTTTGCCCCCCCCTATTTGGGCCCCCTTTACAGTAATAATCATATTGTTTTTTATTCTTTCATATGCAATTAAGTTGGGCAACTAAATTCTACAACTATTCCAAATTTCAAGTCGATAGTATGAGTGGTTACTGAGATAAACAGGTGTGACAGACATAAGGGCATAGATTTATATAGTCAAGATAGGGTTTTGGGAACAAGCGGTTCAAAATTTCCCCATACAAGAAAAAATAGCGCCATCTGTGAAAAATCGCGTGAACTACGTTGTGTAGTACTTCGTTCGGTGCTAAATACACGGAACGGAAATAATATGGCGGGAAAAAACAAAACAAACTTTTTACTGTTTATATGTGATTTAGGCCTGGTTTTTCAGTTTTATTAATTGGATAATATTCAAAAACAATAATAAGAAATAACAATAATAATAATAAGAGTATATTGTTTCTGCAACTAAGAACATTCCATTTTGTTGGTAAGTTTATTTGCATCCAATGTTGACAATATGACTGACATTTGTTGGTCCTAAACGTCAGATTTCGGACCAACGAATTGGGGACATTGTAACGTGCCGATGGGCTAGTACTTATATATAAGTAAATGCATAAGGGTTTTGTTTTTACCATTTTGGTTCGGAGCCCTAAAAAGGATTTAGAGAGTTGCCTAGTTTCAAGCTAGGATATCACGGTGTCCGCACAATGGAAGTGGGTCGCTTGGATCATACACTTATTTGGGGGGACCTTTGTTAACCTAGCCACTTGCCAGGCGACTGGACAGGAGCCAAGTCTGCAGTGCGATCGTTCCCAAGAATTCCGAACGTTTCTAGATCGACCGCTATCTAGGAGACTAAGCAAGCTACCTGCAATGCATTTTCATCCCACTAAGAAGTTCACAAAAAATTACAAAAAAAGATCCAGCTGGAATATTTTATTTTTATTTGCAAGTGGTAAATCACTTGTAGTATAGATACCGGCAATAAATGGAGATTGCTGCATCCACAAAAGCACGGCTCTTAAATATAGGAACGAAGATGCCTATATTCAAGAAGAGAGTGAGAAATAATTTTTTAAAGGAATAGTTTAACAGAAAAATTGGAGTTGCTCGCCTATATTGATTAAATAAATTGATAGAACGTCTGTCTCTGTAATAATACTTCTTACTTACAACACCGTGTAACAAACATCCAACATTTTATATTCGTAGTGAACAGACAGTAACCAGTCACCCCACATAGAAATATGAAGGAACGGGTGCGTGCGGGGGAATGCAATGCACCACGGGACGCGAGGGGGGGGGACTAAGCAAATATTGGCAGATGTAAGTGGATGGCTGCAACGTAGCGCCACCCCGGTCGTGACGTCACCTGGGGTTCCATTCCCGGCCTCGTTAAACTTTGATTCCCAACAATTGTAGCAGTTATCGAAATTGTTCCCTTTTAATCACACTAATGGCTATGATTTGACGTAATAGTTGTAATTGAGGATTTCTGAAAATTGTTGTTGTTAATATTTTATGAAGTAATTTGTTCGTTTTGTAGAACGGACGCGAGGACAGTTTGTATAGTGAGATATTTCAAGTTTGAATAAAAATGGCAACAAATTAAATGATTCCCAAAATATTTTTTTATACCTCAATACATACTCGTACACTTCAGACAAAATGGATGAATGTACACCAAATTGGCTGAACGTACACCAAATTTGGGTAACCGACCACAACGCACGAGCCGAGCGAGCGGAGCGAGCGTGCCGCGCCAAGCAAATTTGGTGTACATTCATCCATTTTGGTAGACAAAATTTGGTGAATATTATTCGGTAAAAATTTACTCAAATTTGGTGGCACGTTAATACACAGCCAATAAAAATTAATAAAAAAGGTATAAAATATAGTATGTAAAAAAGGTCTAAGAATAAATGCATTTTCATTAAACAAAATGAAATTTTCTACTCTAAAACTTATCACGTAACGAAAGAATTAATCGAAAAATCCACCTAATTCTTACGATATTAGAAGTCTTTAACTATATCGTTCTCATGTGTACATCATTACACCACTTACTAGCTGGCTAAAGGACCGATCACACCTGACTGAATTCACACACTAAGTCAGTTAGTCTCCTACGTAGGAAAGGAAGGTAGAAAGATGGAACTAAGTAAGTCACTAACTGAGTAAGCCGCATAGTAAGCAACACAGTAAGGAACTTTAGTGAAGGGCCAATACGAATAGAGCACCTTAACGTACGGAAAATATTAGTAAGGGCTAATTTATGTTGTATAGAAAAACACTAGAATTACTACAAAAAAACCGGCCAAGTGCGAGTCGGACTCGCGCACCGAGGGTTCCGTACCACCACATAATCATAATTGTATTAGTTGAAATTTCAGTAAGTTAATGTGCTAGATTTTTTGAGTCAGACTGCGCTTGACCAAATTTTATTATTTGGTGTTATTTAATAGCTTATTAAACTTAAAAAAGCTTAAACATACCAAACGAGCAATGTATGCCGAATTAGTCTGAATTCAGCTAGCTGTGAGCACTCCTTAACTCAACCGAACAG
Source organism: Athrips mouffetella (assembly GCA_947532105.1). Classification (NCBI taxonomy): domain Eukaryota; kingdom Metazoa; phylum Arthropoda; class Insecta; order Lepidoptera; family Gelechiidae; genus Athrips; species Athrips mouffetella. The sequence goes on from OX383973.1 coordinate 9,898,148, forward strand.
TCGTATACAAATTTTTTAAAGTGATTTTTTTTAAGTTTATTATTAGTACTTATTATTTAACCAAGATTATGCTTTATTTTTCATGGACAAGTTGTTCGATTCGAATTAATCATTCGCAAAATTTTCACATCACTAAACCTTCTAACTCCTTTACTTGAAGGGACTTAGCAAGTTTAGTGATGTCCAAGTGCGAATGATTAATTCAACTTATCGAACAAAAAATATACTTATATTAAAAAAACGGTCAAGTGCGAGGCCGACTCTCGCGTCGAGGGATTCGATATTCCTGTAGTATTTTTAAAAGCAATAAAGCCCATCTTTAAGACCGCAAATAAGTTTGTTTGTAATTTTTTCTTCTTTTAATTATCGGTTGTATTTGTCTTGAGGTTGTATCAGCTTATTTTTAACAATCTATAGTATTTTATTGTACAATAATTATTTTCGATAAGGCTATTCAACAGAGTTACTGTATTCCAAGATCAACTACCGACAGCGAAACTATCGCTATCGGAACATCACTATTCAGCAACTGTATTAGTAGGCACTTTTCTACTTAGCTTCCTAGCTAGAACTCTGAATTCACAAACGTCTATTTCTACGTAGCCTCCTAGGTAGATTTCTTATTCAGTCGTCAAATTCAAGCAGGTGTAATCGCGGCTTAAAGCCGCGATTACACCTGCTTGAATTTGACGACTGAATAAGAAATCTACCTAGGAGGCTACGTTGAAAAAGACGTTTGTCAATTCAGAGTTCTAGCTAGGAAGCTAAGTATAAAAAGTGCCTACTAATACAGTTGCTGAATAGTGATGTTCCGATAGCGATAGTTTTGCTGTCGGTAGTTAATCTTGAAATACAGTAACTCTGTTGAATAGCCTTATCGAAAATAATTATTGTACAATAAAATGCTATCGATTGTTAAAAAATGGCTGATACAACCTCAAGACAAATACAACCGATAATTGAAAGAAGAAAAAATTACAGACAAACTTATTTGCGGTCTTAAAGATGGGCTTTTATTGCTTTTAAAAATACTACAGGAATATCGAATCCCTCGAAGCGAGAGTCTGCCTCGCACTTGACCGTTTTTTTTAATATAAGTATATTTTTGTTCGATATGTTGAATTAATCATTCGCACTTGGACATCACTAAACATGCTAAGTCCCTTCAAGTAAAGGAGTTAGAAGGTTTAGTGATGTGAAAATTTTGCGAATGATTAATTCGAATCGAACAACTTGTCCATGCAAAATAAAAATAAAGCATTATCTTGGTTTAATAATAAGTACTAATAATAAACTTAAAAAAATCACTATAAAAAAATTGTATACGACTGTTCGGTTGAGTCAAGGAGTGATCACAGCTAGCTGGATTCAAAGTCTAATTCGGCATACATTGCTCGTTGAAGTAAGGATAATGCAATAACATAACCAAGCCTCCCAGCAATGTATGCCGAATTAGTCTTTGAATCCAGCTAGATGTGATCGTGGCTTTAATAGGCTGACAATACATTTCCGTGATGTTTTTATTTTTATTTACCTTAAATGGACAAATGAGACCTGAACATTGCCGTGCCAAATCTTATGAATGAGAGTATTTATGATCAAACAAAAACAATGGCTGTGGTAAATGAAGTGGATGCATTTTTTCTCTTTTTCTAGTCTTGCAGGTGCACATAGTCATTTACCGTAACTGAACAACTTTCAGTAAATAAAACTATCAGCCTCTTCAATACTCTTCATATAAAATTGCAAATGGACAGTTTAGCCACGATCACATCTAGCTGGATACAAAGACTAATTCGGCATACATTGCTGGGAGGCTTGGTTGTGTTATTGCAATATCCTTACTTCAACGAGCAATGTATCCCGAATTAGTCTTTGAATTCTGCTAGGTGTGATCGTGGCTTTTTTGTGGAAAAGAAGATTATTTTAATATTTTCTAAAAGTTTTATTTACTGAAAATTATTCAGTTACCTTGACTGACCACGCCCTTTCAGTTTTCGGAAACCAGTCCCTTAGACCATGTATTGGTCAATTTAATTTCGATGCGAACACGGAATTAAATTAAAATTAATCATTCGCACTCGGACATCACTAAACCTCCTTACTCCCTTCATGTAAAGAACTTAGGAAGTTTAGTGATGGGTAAATTTTGCGAATGATGATGAACAACTTGTCGATAAAAAATAATTACTATTCATGGTGTAATAAAAAGTACTAAAAAAAAAATTTAAAAATTCACTATAGATTACCATCGATACTTGAAAGGTTCAGATATTTTCTATACGACTGTTCAGTAGAGTTAATAAACCTGCTTTGCGACAAAAAAAACCGTAAAAAGAACTACTCTACACTGCGCGTGGCTTGACACGAAGTACGAACTTGGTCGGTTATTTAGTATCGATTATTACCGGTACTTTTAAGAATTCGATATTCTCGATATTTTCTATAGGAATATTCGGTAGAGTTACTGTATTTTTAAAATTCAACCATCGATCTCGTTATCGCAGCAACACTGATTCAATAATTTTCAAAATTTACGGTTTGGTTAGGTACTCAATCAATCGCCAGTTAAAGCGCGACGGAGTCAGATGTGTCCGTGTAGAATACTTGACTAGTGCAACACTGTTAGTTTTGAATATAGCGGTCTTTAATTGTTTTTCTAGTAGGAGCGCTTGTTTTAAGTAAAAAAGTATACCATCAGTTAGGCCATTATTTTTTGTTCGACAAGTTGTTCGATTCGAGTCAATCATTCGCATTTGCCCATCACTAAACCTCCTTACTAAGTGGCTTACTATGTTCCGATGTCATTTTTTGGTGGTCATTTCCTCCGAGGCGAGTTCGCCCGGTTGGGCATTTCGCCCGAAAGTATTCATTGTTAGTCGAGGTCTTTTAAAACCATATCCAAAAGATAATGAGAAACTATGGCAAACAATAAATAAACTTACATACAGAAAAAAAAAATCCAAATAAGATCAATAAACTTCTAGATAAAAAGAATTGACTTCAGCATTTTGTTACTGTAAAAATATCGTTGGCCGAAAATATTTTACTTAAGACTGCACCACGTAAAAACTACCAAAACGGCAATCACGGTTTAATATTGCTTACATATTTAATATGATTTTTTTTAAAACCATTACGATTACGCCATACATTTTTAGTATGACCGCGCGAAGTCTAATAAATAGCTCTGACACGCGGCCGATACCCACAAGAGCTCGAAGTGAGACCACGTCAGTTTGCACCGCGACGTGCCAAAATTATGGATCGCGTTTCAACGTATACACATTCTCTGCTTTCATAGTGTAACAAGGTAACTTTGTTTTTTACTATTTTCTAAAGTAAGATATTTCTTTCCTTGTATTTATACTCGTAAAGTGTTTGTTTTAGAGAAATGGGGAAGCGCAAAGATAAATATTATGTATCCCGTCAAAAATTCAAAAAATATCTATTCCTTTAACCAAGTAAGTACCTACTTATATACCATACCTAGGTAGTTTTGTTTTGTGATGGTTGACTGGTGATGAAGGGTAGGCGGAGGAAGATAGGTAGATGATGGGTCAGAAGGGTTATCAGAGTAATAGATTTTCGGTACGTGATTGATGTCCGGACGAAGATGGGTGACCGGCGGAAGACGAGTCAATGGTAGATGATGGGTGACCGGTAGATGATGGGTAATCGGCAGTGGTCGGAATTGGTAGAGCTGTTTAGGGTCGATGATCGGAAACTTGAACGTGCTGCTTGCTACATTATTTCGTCAGATCTGTTAGATTTTCCTCTTGAGACGGATTTCCATGGCATGGATTTTCGAAATAAGACTACCTTTTGATCGTTAGTATGTGTCCTTTGATCTTTCGATCACAAAAACAACGAAATGTACAACGATGGCACGGATTTAAATGGATTACTTTTTAAAAAGAAGCAAACGGCGCCAAACTTAGGCAGGAAAAAGCCTACATTATTTCGTCAGGTCTGTTAGATTTTCCTCTTGAGACGGATTTCCATGGCATGGCTTTCCGAAATAAAACTGCCTTTTGATTGTTAGTGTGTGTCCTTTGATCTTTCGATCACAAAAACAACTAAATGTACAACGATGGCACGGATTTAAATGGATTACTTTTTTAAAAGAAGCAAACGGCGCCAAACTTATGCAGGAAACAGGCTACATTATTTCGTCAGGTCTGTTAGATTTTCCTCTTGAGACGGATTTCCATGGCATGGCTTTCCGAAATAAGACTGCCTTTCGATCGTTAGTATGTATCCTTTGATCTTTTGATCACAAAAACAATGAAATGTACAACGATGGCACAGATTTAAATGGATTACTTTTTTAAAAGAAGCAAACGGCGCCAAACTTAGGCAGGAAACAGGCTACATTATTTCGTCAGGTCTGTTAGATTTTCCTCTTGAGACGGATTTCCATGGCATGGCTTTCCGAAATAAGACTGCCTTTTGATCGTTAGTATGTGTCCTTTGATCTTTCGATCACAAAAATAACGAAATGTACAACGATGGCACGGATTTAAATGGATTACTTTTTTAAAAGAAGCAAACGGCGCCAAACTTAGGCAGGAAACAGGCTACATTATTTCGTCAGGTCTGTTAGATTTTCTTCTTGAGACGGATTTCCATGGCATGGCTTTCCGAAATAAGACTGCCTTTTGATCGTTAGTATGTGTCCTTTGATCTTTCGATCACAAAAATAACGAAATGTACAACGATGGCACGGATTTAAATGGATTACTTTTTTAAAAGAAGCAAACGGCACCAAACTTAGGCAGGAAACAGGCTACATTATTTCGTCAGGTCTGTTAGATTTTCCTCTTGAGACGGATTTCCATGGCATGGCTTTCCGAAATAAGACTGCCTTTTGATCGTTAGTATGTGTCCTTCGATCTTTCGATCACAAAATCAACGAAATGTGCAGCGATGGCACGGATTTAAATGGATTATTTTTTTTAAAGCAAACGGCGCCAAACTTAGGCAGAATGATAGTTGATGACTGGATGAATGATGATGATGAAAGGATGATGAGTGACACGCGGATTATAGTTGATGAGTGGATCAATGATGATGAGTGATGCGTGGATGATAGTTGATCAGTGGATAAATGATGATAAGTGGATGATGAGTGATGCGCGGATGATAGTTAATGAGTGGATGAACGATGATGAGCGGATGATGAGTGATGCGTGAATGAGTGGATGACTGATGATGATGAGCGGATGATGAGTGATGCGTGAATGAGTGGATGACTGATGATGATGAGCGGATGATGAGTGATTTTTGGATGATAAGTGATGCGCGGATGATAGTTGATGAGTGGATCAATGATGATGAGTGATGCGCGGATGATAGTTAATGAGTGGATGAATGATGATGATGAGCGGATGATGAGTGATTTTCGGATGATAAGTGATGCGCGTATGATAGTTGATCAGTGGATGATGAGTGATGTGTGGTTGAGTGGATGAATTATGATGATGAGCGGATGATGAGTGATTTTCGGATGATAAGTGATGCGCGGATGATAGTTGATCAGTGGATGAATGATGATGAGCGGATGATGAGTGGTGCGCGGATGATAGTTGATGAGTGGATCAATGATAATGAGTGATGCGCGGATGATAGTTGATCAGTGAATGAATGATGATAAGTGGATGATGAGTGATGCGTGGATGAGTGGATGAATGATGATGAGCGGATGATGAGTGATTTTCGGATAATAAGTGATGTGCGGATGATAGTTTCTACCACCATGTCATTACGAGTAAGTCTAAAGTGTTTCTACTGACGTGCTGTTGAGTATACAAACTTGAAGAGCTGTTCCCTGTCGCCCCTCGCTTCCCCTCGAGTAACCCTCCGTTATACAATCGTTGCGCTGAGCTATATTAGTAGAGTTCATTAAAAATACCTTGAGAGAAAAAAGTTCCATTCAAAACACAGTTTTTTAAAAGGTGTCGTTTCCTCCGAGCGGGCGAGAATGCGTCTCGGGTGAAATGACGCACTACGACTCCGCGTGGACTGCGCGCATGTGTGTGTTCGATCATACGCACACTACTGTTGCTTCCGACTCGACGCGAAAACTAAACAGTTTTGATCCTATACATTTTTTTATGAAAGGGACAACTGATTTAGACATGAATTGAAAATTTTGTCAGGATTACAAAGTATCTCTTTTAAGGAAGTCTAACAAAATTACGGACAAGTACAAGGTGTCAAACAATCTCCTGAAAACTTCATCAATGGACTCATACCATGAAAAATTAACGATTTTCACCATACATACATCTATACACAACAAAAAAAAATGTTAAAGTGCGTGTCGGATTCTCGCATCGAGGGTTCCGATATACCTACCTATAGTATTTTTAGAAGCAATAAGGTCCATTGTAAGGACCGCGAAACTAAATTTGTTTGTAAAGATTTGTTGCAAATTTCCAAAAAACTGTGCTACTTAGAGAGATTGTTTTTTTTCTGAATTATTCACATAAACCTCTATGGACTTTAATTAATTCAGATTTTTTCTTCGGAAAACTTCGGGGATAAGGAAGGGATAATTTTTTAAAACCTTTTTCATCATAACTTGAAAACTAAGAGTCGTTAAAAATATAAAGAACTATTTTGGAATGTACAAGTGAAGCACTTTCATATGATACCTAACTTGACTTAGTACTGACAATTAAAAACTTTGACCTACCCATTTGGGCTTTACAATAATAATAATATTATAATTATTTCAATTGCAATAAAGTAAGACAATCGTATTCTAAAACTACTTCTACTACTAAATATAAAAGTATAAACGAGTTTTTAGCTTGCTTTTCAATTTATTTTAAGGTTATTAAAAATACTCATAGAAGCCTTTATACAAAGTATCTGAAAATATCAGTCGCGCTATAAAGTGTACCAGCACAGAAAATATAGAGGTATACTAACGTATAGCACAACTAGTGAACAGACTATGATCCCTACTATGTTGTGTTCCTTAATAGTGATGTACAATTATTTCAAGAAGCAACAATCGAAATATTCGAATGTACTACTTAGTACTATCCAAATAATCTTTTATCATTCAATTGTTATTTTTCATTGGAATCATTATTCGCTTTTCGTACGATTTTGAATGAAAAATTTATTCTAACTAAAAGAATGAATAAAGCACTCAAATTCTTTGTGTTTACTTGACTGGTGCAACCTAATTTTAATTCCTTGTTTGTTTTTTAGTATACCGGTAATTCTGTGGTTTTTTTTGTAGTTATTCTAGTGTTTTTCTATACAACATAAATTAGCCCTTATTAATATTTTCCGTACGATGAGGTGTTCTATTCGTATTGGCCCTTCACTAAAGTTCCTTTCTGCGTTGCTTACTATGCGGCTTACTCAGTTAGTGACTTACTAAGTTCCATCTTTCTACCTTCCTTTCCTACGTAGGAGACTAACTGACTTAGTGTGTGAATTCAGTCAGGTGTGATCGGCCCTTAACTACCTTGTTGTCAACGCATTCAATCCGCAAATTGAAATGGCTCTACATAACTAGATGCTCTAGTTCGCCATTAGCGGTCATCCATCCAAGTTCTAACTACGGCTAAGGTTGCTTGATGCCGCTATCAAACCTTCCTTAATTCACAAACTAATTTGCTATACATTGTTCGTTGAAGGAAAGATATTGGAATTAACAGAACCAAGCCGCAAAGCAATCTATGCCGAATTAGTCTTTGAATTAAGGAAGGTGTGATTGCGACTTAACTCTTGTGATCGTAACGAAAGAGCAATAAACGAGCTTACAATTTGAACATCCCGTATCTCTATAGTAAGTAGAGTAACAAAACAACAACAAAATAAATATAACACTTGCAGAAAAAGCCTTAAAATTCCTTCCTTATCCATAAAACTGCCGATGCTACCTCTAACCAAAGTAAAAATTCACACTAAATAAAAAACCTCATTTTTTGCCCAAAACTGTCATCACCATCGCGAACGGCGAGGCGTGAAGAGGCTTTCAATCTTCAAGAGGTCGGTACCAACGGACCACCCAGATCGAAACGAGGTGACACGCAAAAACACACGGCCAATGAAAATAACCACCATATTGGATATTTGTTTACTTACCGCGCAGGTATTTTCGGGTAAAAAATATTGGAGATCTTTGTTTTTAAAGGGTTAGTGGATTGGTTTTGAAAGAGGTTTCGAAATGGATTTCGATTTGAAAATGCCCCATCCTTTATTTATTTACAGTCACCGGTTACATTTGAAGATATAAAACAAATATCGCATAGAAGCTGCCAAAGCGATAAGCTGGCATATAAACTTATTTCATTATTATACAGAAAATTGTAATTATCTTTTTTTAAAGGCTCTCTAAATATTAAATAATTTAGTTCTATTTCGTTCATCCCTCAAAACTTTTTGAATTACAATTTACGTTTAACCTACAACAGATGTCGCTAGAATAGAATAAGTTTAGCGCCATCTGTACATATCAGCGCGAACCAACTGCGTAACTACCATTCCTATCTTATAAGTTACCTTACAGTTGTATTGTTATTGACGTAAAGTTGTAGATGGCGCTAGGAACCATCTTTTTATAAACGCAAAGAGTGATCTTGACATTTTCATGGACGTTTCAGTGTTGTGCTGCTATTTTAATTTCTAATGCTTTTGGTTACAATTTTGAACTGTATGAAAATAAAATAATGTCAACAATAGCATACCTTGATTTCTTCAAGAGATTTCTCGGTAAGTTTCGCTTCAGAAGACGCCAAGCTATTCTGTAAAGAAACAAAAATATTATTTACTTGGTAATAAAAACTTTTGTGTGTGACTGCAATACATTATTGCTTTATATTACTGCTTTTACATAAGTATCTCCACCTGAGCGCGTACACACTACATACACTTAAGGTACTAACAGAATAACAGCGTCGTGGCTCGCTAAACGAATCACGACATATTGCTGAATATAATGTAAGTCCTGAAAATCTGTACTGCAAACTAGTGTTATGTGTATATGTTAAAAAATTACAGTTTAGTAAAAAATTGTAACGTTCCCAAATAAACGTTTTATCTATCTATCTATTACAGCCAAATACTTTTATAATACTAATAAATAAAATAGTGAGTCGCAGAAAGCCTCATTTAATAAATCGTACATAAAATCCTTTGCTGGCTGTATATCTGTCAATAACACCGATGAAGAACGTAAGTTTACTTTTGACATTAATAAGCTGTACTGTATTTTTAAAATTAGTTCGGTTTTGTTCAAAAATATAGGTAAGTTTTCAGTCTTGGACCATTTTTGAAACCCTGTATTTCAGTATAATAACTTTGTATAGATGTCGCAGCCATATCCTATAATTCTCCGTATTATATAATGGCGGCGGCATTTTACAAAACGGCGCGCAATTCGTTTCTAGCTCGCTATATCGTATAACACGCCGTATTACAAACTGCCTTATTGGGTTCGTCGTGTGATGCCGGCAAAGAATAGTACCAACCCATCTCTACCCGTGGGTTTCCTAGGAGGCGCGTAAGGGCTTATGAACTGGATGATGGGCAGCAGCATCTTTCTATGTATCGTACCATCACACATAATGCGGTCACCAACAACAGCGGTCGCCAACCTCAACGCTTACAAGCGTGGTGACTATGGTAAATCCCCTCCAAAGTACTACGCGTTTTTGCTGGAGTTATGATGTTATGATGATGATGAGATAAGGTTATCTTGCGACCACAACGCACGAACCGAGCCTGCGCGGCAGCAGCCGGCGAAAGCCTAACACGAATTACGCGCCATTTTGTAAAATGCCGGCGCCGTAATTATACGATATGGCTGCAACATAGTAATAGAGTTGCGCTTACGTGATATGTTTAGGAAGCTCAGGATAGATGTAGAACACTTTAGAACAGTCAACGTTATTGGAAACATGCACTAGAAACTGAGTTTGAAAGGACTGAAGAAATAATAGATATAATTATAGAAAGAAGAAATTTCAGAAATAAGACAGATGATAAAAGTATAAAGGAATATAAAGGCGAACAAAATAGCTGTTTTCTCCAAGAGACTTTCGTAGCGGGTAAAAATGGGATTTAAAATTACAATTTGAAATTAGGTCCACCATAGGGATATTTTAGGTCAACCATAGAGATCGAACCAAAATAATGTATGAAAAATGATACTGGCCGGTTGTACTACTAAAATTATTATGAATATAAAAAAGAAACATGCTTGAAATGTAAACAAGAACACCAACCAAAGAGGTTCTGTTCCTAATTAATACAAAAATGTCAATAACATTTTCAGTTGTTACCATTGTTACCAATAATATTAATATGATTTTTAGTATTGTTTCATCAAGTAATAATATGGTAATGAATGGTATTTTATATTTAAAACTAATGACGAGTGTGTGTCTCAATGAGCCTCTTATTCTTTTCTCATAGAGGGAGATGAAAAGTAGAGTGTATTACGCGGCTGCAAAAATATTTTTACCTTGGGCGACCTATTGAATCCCTCGCTACGTTCAGGATTCTATGTTAGAATCCCTCGCCATGCTCGGGATTCTACTCAAGAATCCTTCACTTCGCTCTGGATTTAAAAAAGCACCCTCGCCTTAAAAATTTTATTTTACAGCCTTGTGATACAATCTACTATTAAAATGCAGAGAATACAGAGAAAAAGATCTGGAAAATGACTGTAATAAAATAGATACATACATGAAGAAAGGCAAAATGGACAAAGCATATAACATAATAAAGATATTAGATAAAGGGCATAAAACGAAGAGTACCGCTATACTGAATGAATCGGGACACATAGAAATAGAAAACAAAAACATCTTGGAGCGTTGAAAGAAATACATGGAAAAACTTTACGAAGGAGCAGGATTGACAGATGAAGATATAGAAAAAGAACAAGAGATAGAACATGACAAATTAGGACCAACAATACTAAGAAAGGATTTTGACGAAGCTATAAATAGTATACAAAACGGAAAAGCAGCAGGAGCAGATGGTATCTACATCGAACTTATAAAATATACTGCATGCCCAGCAATACTTGACGAACTGTTTGGAATTACACAACTTATGTTTATAGAAGGGAAAGTGCCAAAAGACTTCAAAGTAACTAAAACTGTAACACTACCTAAAAAACAGAACACCCTCAAATGCGAGGAGCACAGAACTATGAGTCTCATATCACAGGCTTCAAAAATTATCTTGAAAATAATACAGAACAGATTAAGACCTAAAGTAGAGGAAGTGGTGGGAGATGACCAATATGGGTTCAGACAGCAAAAGGGTACTAGAGAAGGTATACTTGCACTGCGGATGATATTTGACAGGAGGATGGATCTAGAGCTAAACACGCATATAGCATTCATCGATTTAGAGAAGGCATTTGACAGGGTGGACTGGATGTTGATGATGACAGCACTTAAGGATATTGGAGTGGACTACATGGATAGAAGGATTATAATGGAATTGTACAAGGAGCAGGAAACAATAATTGAGGTTGGCGAAGAAAAAGGAACAGCAAGGATTCGACAAGGAGTTAGGGTTGTCCTCTGTCACCGTTGATATTCAACATTTTCATAGAGTGTGCAATTAAGGAAATTAAAGAGAATGCTAAAGGGGGGGGTCAAAATTTATGGAGATAATATTAAATTTATACGTTTTGCAGATGATATTGCTGCATAAGCAGAAACTGATGTAAAGCTACAAAATCAGATTAGCACCATGGATTCTATATTTGAAAAATACCAATTAAAGATAAATGCCAACAAAACTTAAATAATGACAGCATCCAAAAAGCCACCGAAGAATACACCTGTTAAACTGGGTAATAACATAATAGAGCAAGTGAATAGTTTTAAATATCTTGGAAGTATAATAAATAATGACTCTCGATGCACACAAGACATAATAGCCAGAATTGGAATAGCCAAACAAGCCTTCAACCGGAAGAAACATATACTTAAAACTAAAAAGATATCACTGAAAATTAGAAAAAGGTTTATTAAATCATATACGAGTATCTGGACTATCGCACTCTATGGGGGAGAAACGTGGACAATGATACAAAGAGACAGAGAGAGGCTGGAGGCGTTTGAGATGTGGTGTTGGCGAAGGATGGAAGGCATAAGCTGGACAGAAATGGTGTCAAATGAAAGGGTACTTGAAAGGGTTAAAGAAAAGAGATCTATCGTACAAACTGTAGAGAACCGGAGAGGAAATATGATTGGCCACCTGATACGACACGATTCGTTTATTAAGAACATCATAGAAGGGAAAATTCAGGGAAAGAGAGGAAGGGGCAGACCGAGGAGAACCTTTATGGAACAAATAAAAGAAAAAGTACAGGTCGAGTCGTATCAGGAGGTGAAGGAACTGGCGGAAACAAGGAAACATTGGCGATTACTCCACCGACAAGAGCAAAGCTCTTAAGTTTAAAGAAGAAGAAGAGAACTTTACACTGAATAATATTTAGAATATAAAACAATATTTATAATTTACGCGACGATTGACACCCACATTGTTTTTACTTTCGAGCGGAAATGTTTGTATTCGTGAAAAAAAAAAGTTTTTCTAATTTTCTCAAAAATGTGTTCTATATCACTTATATATACATCATAAAAAACAAGTCTCCCAAAAATGTCCGTCCGTCGGTCGGTCGGTCCGTCGGTCAGTCGATCCGTCGGTCGGTCTGTCCGTCACGCTTTGGCCTAGCGGCTAAACGAATGGTCCGATTGACACCATATTTGGAATTCAGGAGTTTTATGCAAATCCATCGAATGGTTCTAAGTGGTTTCTGGCTGGCTCTCATTTTGAGGGTAGCTGTCATACAACGAAAATGATAAATTGTAATTTTCTCAAAAACGGCTCATAGAATCTTGACTCCTGGATTGGTTGTCTACCTGACTGAATATTCTTTATGATTTTTTGAATAAAATTTAGTACACAGGGTGTACCAAAAACTGAAAGGGCTTGCTCAGTAGACTAAACTGAACAATAATCCATAAGGAACATGTGTTGGGAAATTAAAAAAATCTCCATGCAAGTATCCTACGGTAGTATCTATTGATCTTTGAAAATTCATATAAAGGGTATTCCAGTACTACCAAAAGTTAAACATGTGATTTACTCGAAATCGTTTGATGTTTGTTTGTTTTAATGTTTGACAATTTGAATTCTGAATTGATCTGTATATTTCATTCGAACATTTTTTTGGAAAAACGTAAATAAAAGTTTGTATTTCCATACTATGTGTATGGCATTACAAATTTAAGTTTGCGGTTGATAGTTTTTCCTTGAGTATTGCGAGAAAGTAAGTGCAGTGCTGCTGTACCATTTATTTTTCATATTGTCATAGTCAACATTCAAAAACTTCGATAAATATAGAAGACTCTACTTGACAACTATCAGGGAGTCTTTATAACACATAGATACCCTACTTCAAGTGTATTTTCGACCTACTTTAATAGTCAATAATAAGCAATAGGGAAGCCCTTGAAAGACTGCATTACATGTCGATCAACTTTCACCGACGATAATCTAATTGTCGGTACGTCACTATTGTAACACTATCTTATCGAAGTATCAAGAGTTTATCTGACTTATCACAATTAGGTAATATTCTCAATTGGCCTCAATATAGAAATAGATAACACTATTGGACCGGAAGCCGACAAGGTTTTTTCACGTGACAATCAGGGAGAAAACGAGATGTCTTAGTAGATAGGGGATGATAAGAGGAACACAAAAAACCATGCGAGATGTTCCAGGCCGGAGCCCGGTATCCAGGAGGCCTTTTTTAAGCTGGTCTGTTTCAGGTAACGTCCTCGATTTTCTTGTCTGGAAAATGTTTTTTTAGTATTACCATAAGCTGAATAGCTCCTGAAGGCCTCCTGAACACCGGGCTCCAGTCTAGAAGTTCACACAGCCTTTTTCTTGAGCCTCTTATTGTACCTCGGAGACATCTCGTCCTGAGAATCACGTGAAAAAATGTCTGGGCTCCCGTACCATAATTATACAGTTTTGGTTGAATTATTTGCGGTATATTTTTAAACATCACAGTTGGACAACAACGTAGCACTAAAGTAAGACCATCGTAACAAATCCGTTTTGAAATTTCCTTAACACCAACACACAAGGTTCATTTTTCTCTGCAGATCATAATTTTTCATATGTTTGACAGAATGGGCTGTCAAAACGGGCTTCATTTTTTTTTTCATTCGCTCTTCCTTCAGAAGAGCAGGCTAAGGTGCTAGACCATACCGCCTAAAACGGGCTTCATATTCATATGATGATAGCCTTACTTTAGGATGTATTATATTTTTAGAAAACTGGTTTTCTTCATAAGGGTTTCAAAGAGAATATTTAAACTTTTACAGCTTTATTTCTAAATAACTGTATGCTTCTCAAAATTGGCACCAGACGAAATATTATACAAAAATAAACCATTTGTTTGGCTGATGTCGTTGCGTTATATGAATCTGACCAATGTCATTGAACTTTATATTCTGTGCCTACACGCATACCCACCGCATAGAGGAGATGAAATAAAAACTTTTTTTTTCTTATGATCGGTTCAAAACGATACGATAGAGAGCAGAAATTCACTTATAAATTCATAATTCTTATTATTATGTAGCTTCTAATGTGTCCCACTGCTTAGCAAAGGCCTCCTCTTTTTTGCGCCAGTTATCGCGGTCTTGAGTTTCTGTCCTCCAGTCTGTTATAAATGCATAATTCTTAGTTATATTTTATAACTGTTGTCTTAGTCTCTAGATTTAACATTGTTGCCATTTCATCTACATGTTTCAAACATAATTTTGGCAATAGTTTTAGTAACAAAACAAGGCTATTTCCCTTAACTTATTAGAAATCACCATTAGAGCCCAGGCTATGAGTAGAAATGTTTAGAATTTAATTGTTAAAAATAAAATATTTCCCGCAATAAGAAGTAATAAAAGGAAGCTGTGAAAGAATCAAGTAATCTCGTTGCTCCATTTAAAAACAAAGGAAGAGAAAGACACTATCGCATTTCTAATCCTATTCATGATAAGAATGATTAAAAGTGACTGTATTACACACAAGAGCACGTCAGCAGAAACACTTAGGACTTTATTGCATGGTAATAGAGTTGCAAATGTTTCCATTTACATACGGTTCACCGTACTTTACTACATTTTACTGGCTTTGATATTTACTCTTCCCTGTACAGTTGGAATGGTGCCAGAATATTTGCAATACGTAGACCAGACATTTGAATCCTTTAACTTTCAAAAATAGAGAAAATAAGTTCATTTACTAAAGAGGTCGGATGTTGAAACGAGCTAAAAATAGTAGCTTCTGGAAAAGTGGAAAGTAAACGATGACTTTAGCTAGTAATTAATCAACGTATATTAATTACAATCAAAGTAAGTAATTAAGACCAGGCTCTCCACCATCTGTAAACAACGAGTCCTAAAATTCTTCGGCCACACGGCCAGAAGAGGTTCAGATAACCTGGAAAGGCTTGTCATCTCTGGCCGAATGGAGGGTACACGGAGCAGAGGACGTATGCCAATGCGATGGGCCGACGCTATAAAAGAAGCTACTGGAGCGACACTACAGGCCAGCATACACCGTGCTCAAGATAGAACGATCTGGAGAGGTGTGCTGGCACAAGTAGCAGCCCACGATTGTCACGTCCCTCAGTCATGAGGATACGACTAAGAAGAAGAAGAATCAAAGTAATACAAACAAATACGCTGTAATGTAATAAATATGATACGATCATTGATAAAAGTATGACCATATCCTAAAGTTTGTCTTTAAAAAATTGGCTCACATTAGATTAAGTTTTCTATACATTATTTTTTTTATATGATAATGAGCGATTTTCAGAGGACTCAAATAAAAAAATCCCCATAGATGGCGTCTTATGAAAGCCAAGCCCGAGCCGTAATGGTTTAATTGTGGACTCTTTGCTTTTCAGCCTGAAAAATAAAGAGGTTTTTTTTAGGTTGCACTTTCTGCTTTGTGGATTTTGACAGTCTGATAGTGCAGTTTGCTGTAGTATTTGATTT
This sequence comes from Athrips mouffetella, assembly GCA_947532105.1. Taxonomy (NCBI): domain Eukaryota; kingdom Metazoa; phylum Arthropoda; class Insecta; order Lepidoptera; family Gelechiidae; genus Athrips; species Athrips mouffetella. Next base: position 9,914,221 of record OX383973.1, read on the forward strand.
CAATCGTGTGTTTTCTTTGGATCAAATACTAATCCCGTGCATTGTAGTTTCAGAGCCGTTGAACATGAAAAGCTAAGATTAACTCTACTTACGGAATCTATTTATTTGTGAGAAGACTTAATAAGTCTTAGAATTTTTTTGGAACTTGTCATTTTCTTTTTTTTTCTAATGTAATAGGAGTTAATGGAAGTTACTCCTCCGACAAGATAAAGAAGAGAGACTAAAACCAGGGTACACACGGCCGCACATCAGTAGAAACACTTTTGGACCTTATGGCGTGGTAATAGAGTTGAAAAAGTTTCTACCGACAAGCGGTTTACCGTACGTACTTACGCAAAAAAGGCGATGTCTACCGACACGTGCGTTTGATCTACGTACGGTTTGACTTTACAGTACTAGTAATCATATCGCGGACTTTGCCGCCTGCCATGTTCTGACTTTTTTTTTCTAAATGATAATCAGGCGCTGAGATTCCACTTTCGCTTATTAGGAGAGAAAAAAAAAGTCAAGTTTTGGAAAAAGCTTTTAAGATTAGGAAAATATCTTACAACTGTAGAAAATTTGAAAAACTTACAGGTAGACCCGCAGACAGAAGTAAATAAAGAGATAGAGTAAACTGCGAAATAGAAAGTGTGTCCGATATTTCTGCTCCGGCTTTGCAATTGCAACGGTACTTCACTAATTAGAGATCGAAAGTATCTCACTTTATATTCGTTTTATAGCTCAATAAATTTATCAATCAATTTCACGTGTTTTACGACACTTGTTTATGAGAGTTACTGCTCAATAGGCCTTTATATGGTAGTGTGTATACGAACCGGCGATATTTTCTTATTATGATGAACTACGGCCATAATATGATCATTATATCGTCAGATGATAGGATATGTTATTATATGATTTGTTAATCTCAATGTTAAACTTCAATTGCCCTTTTGGCGTGTACTAAAGTACATGTGTATTGATGCTACATACATGCGATGATTTAAGAGCTTAAAGTACTTACATCAGTCCTATCAAGAAGCATCGCCCGTACTCTAGCATACAACGCCTCTTCCCTCGTTCGGGCTGCTTCTCTGATCTCCCGGACTACGTCTGACACGAATCCTGGAGCATACTGGCCGCCAATCAGACCTAGAAAATGTAAACGTTTCTATGAGATATCAAAATTGTGGACAGGATTGGAACATATCGCCTATTGCACTACTATCAAAAATGAACAAATCAAAATTTGCTTTGTAGGATAATAGTAGGATATTAAAATCTCTTAAGGTGATCTGTTGCGGCCAGCTTAGCCCCGAACGCAACTAGATGGAGCCACTGCTGCAAATATAAGGTTTTATTTTTTAATGCAATAAGTACCAACTTTATATGTGCAAAAAGTTGATTCGCGTAAATTTCATCGTGCAACTTCAACGCCTAACAACAATTTCGATAAGAAAAATATCTCCATATGTCCACTAAAGTCAATTACTCTCGTCAGTCCGTATTTACATGAGTACGATCACTCACACATGCACACAAAGCACAACCGTACAGTTTTGACCGCACGCCCACATTCGTAATATTGAAAAATAGTACTTTCAGTACATTAACTGTATTTTTGTATTAATTAGCGAAAATTTTAACAAAAAATAGCAGTATTCGTTCGAATTTCAACAGAATTTTATGTCCCGCGTAAGAATGCAAGTCATTTGAATTTTAGTATGGAAAACGGATCACCTTAATGACATCATTTACGAGTACGTCGCTTCACAAACAATGCACGCCCAACAAACGCCCTCTTTTAAATATTTTTGATGTACAGGGTTGATACAATAAAAATAAGTGAATGTGAATTAGCCATATCGAACCGTAGTCGAATCCGATATTAATGTTTGCTCGATAACAGTTTTGAATTTATCTAACGGTAAACTTTCAATATCAGTGGGTATATTCAGTACTTATTATAGAAGCGTATACATTGACCTTTATAAGATTTACTAATCTTGTGAACACGGATAACATGAGAAGCAAGTTTCTTGTTTCTTTTGTTGACACTGTGCCTGTCAATATTTTTGTCAAAAATGTTTATATTTCCTTATAAATTTATTGCGACACAAAAGTCAAAATATTGATCTCATTTATTTCTTAGAGACTGTCTAGGCTTCATTTTGTAAATTGCACGAACAACTCGCTTTTTTTGCATCCGCAGCATGACCCCATAATTTTTATTTTCCACCTATCCCTACCGGGTGAAATAAGGGATGAAAGTTTGAATAAAAATCCTACAGTTTTGTCATGAGACGGTTAATAATTTGGATTTCAGCTAATAATCTACACTAATATTATAAAGAGGAAAGATTTGATTGTTTGCTTGTTTGCATTGAATAGGCTCCGAAAATACTGAACCGATTTGAAAAATTCTTTCACCTTTAGAATCCTACATTATCCCTGATGAACATAGACTAAAATATTTTTGAAAAGTTAGGGATCCGTATGAAAACTTCGATAATGTAACCCAAGGTGTGAAAAAAATACCAAATAGCATCGTTATATTGCATACGCTGCAGAAACTATGGACAATAGAGCAGAGTTATAACAGTTTTATATAAGACATCGATATCTACAAAAAGTCCGCAATACCATATGTCTTACTACTATTACAGTTGTGTCACAATAACTAGTTTTTCATGTTAAAATATGCAATAGTAACGCCGGTACAAACTAGGCCACATTATTCGTACCTTAGTATTAATCCTTATCCAAATAAATCACTTCGTATGCAAGGCTATATTAGTACCTGTAAATCACTTTTTGAATTATTCAAATCGGACATACGAGTACCATTCAAAATTTATCAAGAGTGTAATAAATATCAAAATTGAAATTTAAGAAACAGAGCTGTAAGTGACTCTAATGATTTTATCTTCAACATTCTTAGGTTCATAAACATTTAATTAAAAATTATATCTAAATGTCCTTATATTATACCCTTTTTAGGGGTCCGTACCCAAAAGGTGAGAAACGGGACCCTATTAATAGGTATTAATCAGAGGCATATGCCTCTGATGTCTGTCAGCGAGCTATATCTCATGAATCGTAATAGGAAGACGGTTCAAAATTTTCACAGATTATGTATTTCTGTTGCCGCTATAAGAACAAATACTAAAAATTAAAAAAAAATACGGGGGGCTCCTAGGAAAAGAATAGGTACAAACTATATCATCTGTACGATTAAGGCTCTGCTCAAAGGGAAACGAGAGTGATTTATAACGTGTATGTATTATTACAAGGAGTGAAAACAGTAACTGGAGAACCTTAACCACATAATCTAGGACTATAAAAACTTAGCAGCACTTGTATCCATCGTCATGAGATATTCGATAACCTTCAGTGCACTCGACGTAGTGCGTAGGCGGTACTTAGTTATAATGATTTATTGGCAAGAAGAAGTAAGAACATTCTGAACTATTAAGTTCAATTAATTATAACTGGTAAATCACGTTACACAGGGTGTGACGGACGGTGTACCGAAAACTGAAAGGGTTGGCTCAGTCAACGAAACTGAACAACTTTGCCAAAGAAACATAAGTTGGGAAATGAAAAAAAAATACCTCTCTATACAAATTGCCCACTCTGGTCGAACAGAGAGGAGAAATTTATGGAGAGGTCAAATTTTTTTTCATTTCCCAAAAATGTTTCTTTGGAAAGTTGTTCAGTTTCGTTGACTGAGCACGCCCTTTCAGTTTTCGGTACACCGTCAATTACAAGTAGTATTTATTGCCTCATTAAATGCAAGGCAAATCAACTTTATGGGTAAGTAATGAAAGATCTAACCGAAAGAACACTTCTTAAGGTGATCCGTTTTCCATACAAAAATTCAAATGACTTGCATTCTTACGCGGGACATAAAATTCTGTTGAAAAACGAACGAATACTGCTATTTTTAGTTAAATTTTTCGCTGATTAATACAAAAATACAGCTCATGGACTGAAAGTACTAGTTTTTGTTAGCAATTTTTGGTTCAATATAAAGATTGTGGGCGTGCGGTCAAAACTGTACGGTTGTGCTTTGTGTGCATGTGTGAGTGATCGTACTAATGTAAATCACGGACTGACGGGAATAATTGACTTTACTGGAATATGGAGATATTTTTTTTATCGAAATTATTGTTAGGCGTTGAAGTTGCACCATGAAATTTACGCTGATCAACTTTTTGTACATATATACCTAGTTAATACTTATTGCATTAAAAAAATAAAACGTTATAAGTATTTGCAGCAGTAGCTCCATCTATCGCGTTCTGGGTCTAAGCTGGCCGTCACAGATCACCTTAAGAAAAGTTTACCGCTCTTCTACTTATAATTGACGAATTATTTACAACCAATCGGCGTTCTGCGTCAAATCATGTTCGATAGGGACTATTAAGCGCGTGGAGAATATAAAATCTAGTTGTATCCTGTCATTTATAGGAGTCCCCTTGTGAACCGACCCATAGAGGAATAGGTCCCATACGTTACACGGTTTATGTACAGTCAAGAGCATTCGCACTTGACACTCGCAGCTAGCGTTGCCAGGTCGCCAAACCTAATAGCCGGACAGACCAGTCAGTTTGGCCGGACATTTGGGTAGAAAGGCCGTCCGGCCACAAAATCCTCAGTAATGTAGGGTGTCCACCCTACATTACTGAGGATTTTGTCTCAGTATTAATAGGTACGACAAAAAAAAATTATGTAAAATCAAGCTTTTTTTATTATTATCATAAATCTTGTTAAATTCTAGTGAAATAATCTTTGATAAATAAAATCGAATGCCAAATCAGTCTTAGGTAGGTACTTTATTATCAATCAATCTAAAAGTCATCAGTCAAATTTAAATTCTAGATACTTAAACATTTATCAACATATTTAAATTCTTCTTAAATACTAACGAAAGGCACAAATAAGACATTTTTAACTAAAAAAAACCGGTCAAGTGCGAGTCGGACTCGCGCGCCGAGGGTTCCGATATACCTATAGTATTTTTGGAAGCAATAAAGTCCATTTTCAGGACCGCAAAACTAAATTTGTTTGTAAAGGTTTTTTGCAGATTTCTGAAAAACTGTGCAACTTAGAAAGATCGTTTTATTTTTGCTGTAAAGTTTACATAAACCTCTGTCAACTGTAATTAATTCAGATTTTCCCTTACTCAAACTTCGGAGATAAGGGGGGGGGGGGGGGGGAATGGTATTTTTTTTGACATTTTTCATCATAACTTGAAAACTAAGAAACTTAAAAAAATACAAAAATATATTTTAAAATGTACAAGTAAAGCCCTTTCATATGATACCCCACTCGACCTAGTAGCGACAATTTGAAATTTGGCCCCCCCTATTTTGGCCCCCTTTACATTAATAATCATAATTTTTTCAAAAAATTTTCATGTGCAATTAAGTTGGGCAACTATATTCTAAAACTATTCCAAATTTCAGCTCGATAGCGTAAGTGGTTGCTGAGATATAGAGGTGTGACAGACAGACGGACAGACAGACAGAGCGGCACCATAAGGGTTCCTTTTTTTTACCATTTTGGTATCGGAACCCTAAAAACATCAAAAACTACTTTTTTTAAGTTAAACAATGAAACAAAACAAAAATTCTTCTCTAATTAAACAATAAAACAAAACTTCTTCTCTTTAAGTTAAAAAATAAAGCAAAAAAAAACTTCTTCTCTTTGAGTTACACAATAAAAATAATTACTCATATTTTTGGTTTGCCGAAACCTGCTTTAAGAGCTCAGTTTCTTTCAAAATGTAGTAGTTAAAATCCTTACATGTCAAATGTTTGAAATTAAATTCTACAACCAACATTTTGGCAACAGTGTCAACATGTAATCTGTTGCGTTCTTTCGTCCATTGCTGACCTATCAAGGAAAAAGCTCTTTCAACGTTTGCGTTATGTCCTGGGATAGCAAAGTTATACTGACAAATAGGAATTCCGAAAAGCAATCTTGACTTATCATCGATTTAAAATAGGCTACCCATTTCTTATGTGCTAATCTTAAAATCAACGTTCTCTTTGTTCGCTCGGCCACGCTCGGCGCTCGCTCGTTTGCGAAATGTAAAAAGCCTAACAAAAGCCGGACAAGCCGGACACCGTTTCTTTTGGCCGGACACGCAATCTAAAAGCCTACCTATGTCCGGATTTATCCGGACGCCTGGCAACGCTACTCGCAGCGCGATTTAGTTCCTACGGCTATTGAAGTAAAAGCGGAACTCCATGTATCAAGGTTGATGTGCTTCTAACTGTACCCACTACTAGGTAATGTTATGTTAAACTGTTGCAATTTAAGAGCTGTTATTTGGAGCTAATATTTTTATGTATACAGGGTGTTAATTTGATTGCGTGCCATAGCTCATGGGCGGGATGAGTATCAGTAACTGAACAACTTTTCCCAAGGAACATAGGTCGAAATACGAAAACCAAATTTGACCTTCCATACAAAATGCGGTATCAGCTGATGCAGTTTCTATAGGAGGTCAAAAATAGATTTTCGTTTTTCGACCTACGTTCCTTGGGAAAAGTTGTTCAGTTACTGATACTGATCTCGCCCCTGAGCTATGGCACGCAATCAAATTAACACCCTGTATATACAGTTCTATTACATCTATTCGTAATTATTAAAATCTCCTATGGCCGAAGTCTACGTCTATGCTATGTCTACGTAGAAGCTTATCTTCGTCAATTTCTATTAGAAGGCTTGTGAACCATGTTTGAACCGCATAAAGTCTCTGAAATGGTTATTGCCTAGAGAAAAATAAAATCCCTTATCAGAATGCAACTAGAAATACTTTTTGCTGGCTTTTTGGGGTCGGGCCCACAAATCCTTATTGCTAATCGTGTCCGGCCAATAGATGCGAAGTATGGATTTAAAGTACTTCTTAATGAATACTTGAAGCTGGTCTGTAAACGCCTTCGTCACTCCAAGTACGTCCAAGTTTCACAGCCAAACAGCAGCACGCTTTTGACGATCGTCTTAAAAAAGGTCAGTTTGATGCGAAGAGTTCGAGTACTTAGTTAATAGCCATTACTAATAGAGATAGAGAGAGGGGCAGGGAGTGTCCATGTCCGTACTAAACTCTAATACCATTATGTTATAAACTATGGTAGAAACCCTCTGTTTTAAATACGTGATGAAAATCGAACCCACATTCAAAAGCTTATCGTTCTCACCACAAGAGCACAAAAACACATACTCCAACTACTTACATACTTAATTACATAATGTCTAAATTACAAAACTGTAACGTGAGACCAGCCTGAGACATAAAAGATAGTATTACTGTCTGTTTATCTGACTGCCTAGACACGTACAGTATAGCTATCTTTCGGTCCGATTATTATCTAACGGTAGGCAGAAATTAAAAAACGGATCTCGATCGATTTAGTTCATTTCTTCGCTTTGTTGCGTTTAGTACAATATCGTGTTATGTATAGAACAGTTCATCATCATTATAACGTCCCATGAAACTTCCACTACAGGACAGGGAGCTCCCTCCAGAATTCTAGCTTTTGCTGGAAAAATGTAAAGGGTAAGTACAGTCAAGTGCATAAATATGTATCTAAATTATCGTTTCAAAAGTATGTATCATTGAATGTTTATTATTATAGCATCCAATCTAACTGATATAAATATGTCTGCGGAAACTGATCAATAATATATATATACTATATATAAAGGACAATTTGTTTTATAACAAGCAATACAAAACCTTTTAGGGACATATTATTGCTCACTTAGTTATTTAGATATTTTTGCAACAAAAACGAAGACATAATAACGATGACAAAAGTGTGACATAATTCTTGAATCTTTACATAAATACATGTAATTGCAATGGATTTCAAGAAACATATTTATGCACTTGACTGTACCATAGTCACCTCGTTTGTTAGCGTTACGGCTGGCACCATGGACCGCGGGTGTAGGTGACCGCAGTAAGTAAGATGTAAGATACAAAGGAGGATGCTAATGCCCATCCTCCAGTTTATAACCCTTAGTCGCCTCTTACGACACCCACGGGTGTGTATGGGTTGTCCCGTGTGGTGCCGGCAAAGAATAGTATAGATCAGTTATAAGTAACTTAATGATTATTGGAAAATTATTCGATTCTAGCCTCACCGTTAAACTTTTCGTAAGGTCCTCGTAAGTGAAACGAGATTTATAATACTATAATACACGAGTACCCCCGAAATTTGTGCCACTAGGGGTACAAACAGAAAAAGTATCCCAATAGTACCCCTACATTGACATATATGTTTATCCCCTGGTTCTGCCTGCTGTTCCGACCTGTCTTGGGATGAATGGATTTTCAAGCACCATTAGTGATGGTATTTTTTTTTACAAAACAACGAGAACTTTCGGACCTAGTAGCAGATGGTCTAAAAAGCCTTTGGTCCAAAACACAGATCGTCCAGACGCACTTCACTACAGTTAGTCCAAGAGAAAGTAACGTCAAGACAAATTCTGTACCGAGAAACTACTAAACAAGATATTTCAAGAAATGTAAAATATTAACTGGCTACTACGAGTATCTCCCTACTGTTGTCATTTTTTTAATTATTTAATTGTAAGTTTGCAATGGCAAAAATATTATAACTGTAAATAAAGACAATAATTTTCTTATAGGCTTTTCTTATGTAAATAAGACTAAGCAGTCGTAAAAATTTCATGTCTTTAGTTAGGTCCCAGGACCTAGGTCCTAACTAAAGATTAACTAACTTTTTTTTTAGCCCCAGGGCTATGCCTTGAGTAAGTTGGTTTTGAACACAAGAGCAAAAGCTAAATAGATCATCACATAACTGACATATCCATGCACAACCAAAGGAAAACTCTGTGGGACCTTTCCATGCAATAAGGCGGCCGCAAAATCTAGTTATATTATAAAAAAAATATCCGATCCTAAAATCCAGCGCATAACTCCATAGAACTTTCGATCGAAGTATTTTTAGTAGACTTGTTTCGAATCGATCCAGTGTTTATGCCTTTTGAACGAGTAGATATAAAATAAAACTGTGAAGAAGCAGCAATAACTGAGCCGGTTGTCTGCAGTAGGTCACGCGATCACGCAATATCCCGTAGTAAACTTTACTAGCCGGTTAAGTTAAACTGTTACTATTAACTCAGATAACGTGATCATACGCGTATTTAATTTAATTTCATTTATTCCTTAAACAATTTTACATTGTGTCGGAAATTATATACATAGTATATTATGTTTTAAAAGATAGGTTTATTCTAGGTAGCTTTATAAACGATATTCTTTCGATACAACGTCAATTTCCTGAAAAACATTAAAAAGAGACAGATAGTAAAGACCTAGGCGAAGTCATTTTAACCAAACAAAGGAAATGTTAATATTATGTATTATCAGAAACAACAACGAGACAATTGGAAGTTTTATACTGTATCGAGGTATTCGATACGCATGCCAACGTTTAAGCAAGATCACAGAGAGATAAGCTTAATTTTTAACGTCCTATGTATACACATATGTATCGCAATTAAGAAAATTTTGATTTAATTTGATTCGATAAGAGTATATGTATGTCGCAGGCAAATCGTATAATTCGCCGTATACAAACGGTGGGCAAACTGTAAACGGTCGGGCAATTGTAAGAGCCACCGCGCACTAGCGATTTTTTAGTTGGCCGATAGTTTGATCGTTCTGTGAATCAGTATGTACCCCTATGGTAATGCGCGCATTTGTCGATTTAAAGATGACGATTTTTCTATTGAAAGTACGATCGCGACTAAACTTTCGGCCAACTAGAAATCGATGGTGCGCGGTGGCTCTAAAACGGTGACGGCAGATTGTAAAAGAGTTTAGTTCACTACTGGTGCAATGTAGGTTCGTTAGCCACGGTATCGGATTGCTCGGGATCGGTTAGGTTGGGGTTAGGTTATCTTACGACCACAACGCACGAGTAGCAAGCAAGCAAGCAAAGCGAGCGTGTTGCGGCAGCGGCCGGCGAGTGCCAGAAACGAATTATGCGCAGTTTTGTGAAATGCCGCGGCATTATGTAAAATGACGAATAAAAAAATTCTCAGCATTTTATGGAATGCCAAGGCAAAACGTAAAATGACGAATTATACTATTTGCCTGCGACATATAGAAGAAAGACCCAGTAAAATAACTTAAGATTTTACTGCAATGAATTTCAAAGACTAAAACCAAACCTAACCTAAGCTATAATGCTACTAATGTGGCTACGAATCTCGAACTGCATCTGATCTCACGGCACGGTCATTGTACCATATCTAATGCCTCAAATATTTTAATGAATAGATGATGCGCAAGCTCTCGAAATGTAATGCTTACGCCATTGTTTTTAGTTTAGGTCACAGAATACAAGTTAGGTTAAAAATAATAGTTATTGAGCACCAACCGTACATGTATACAGAAAAACCCGGTCAAGTGTGAGTCGGACTATTTTTAGTATTAGCTTCAAAACTATATTGTGCCAAATATTATCGACTCTGACTCGCAGTTCATCAGTTTTTTACTTTCGAGCGGAGCGAGAAAGGTATTGTATTCGTGAAAAAAAGTTTTTCTAATTTTCTCAAAAATGTATTCTATATCACTTATACATCATAAAAAACAAGTCTCCCAAAAATGTCCGTCCGTCGGTCGGTCGGTCGGTCGGTCTGTCCGTCACGCTTTGGCCTAGCGGCTAAACGAATGGTCCGATTGACACATATTTGGAATTTAAGAGTTTTATGCAAATCCATCGAAGGGTTTTGAGTGGTTTCTTGCTAGCTCTCATTTTGAGGGTAGCTGTCATACATCATACATAAAAACGGCTCATAAAATCTTGATGAAACTTTGCATGACCAAGCATCTCCATGTAAGATATCATGCACCAGTATCAATTGATCTGTGTAATTTCATATAAGGGCTGTTCCTGTACCACCAAAACGTAAATATGTGATTTACCCAAAATTGGTTCCATTGAGTTTATTAAAATTCTCTATAATATTAATCCTGGATTGGTTGTCTACCTGACTGGATATTATTTATGATTTTTTTCAATAAAATTTAGTACACAGGGTGTACCAAAAACTGAAAGGGCTTGCTCAGTAGACCAAACTGAACAATTATCCATAAGGAATGCAAGTATCCTACGGTAGTATCCAATATCCATTGGTCTGTGAAAATTCATATAAAGGGTGTTCCAATACTACCAAAAGTTAAACATGTGATTTACTCGAAATCTTTTGAAGTTTGTTTGTTTTAATGTTTGACAATTTGAATTCTGAATTGATCTGTATATTTCATTCGAACATTTTTTTGGAAAAACGTAAATAAAAGTTTGTATTTCCATACTATGTGTATGGCATTACAAATTTAAGTTTGCGGTTGATAGTTTTTCTTGAGTATTGCGAGAAAGTAAGTGCAGTGCTGCTGTACCATTTATTTTATGTTCTACTGTAACTTATGCACACTACAAAGTCAAATAATTTATTTGCACTGATTTCGTATGGTATGATAAGATGGTACAATAAGATTAATTTAAAGTACTGCGAAAATCTGCCTAAACAGCATGCAAATTTTCAAATCTGCATAATTTAATAGTAGTTTATGCAACTGTCATATAAAACTGGTTATTAAAACACGAGTTTGGGTTTATCACACGAGGCGCAGCCGAGTGTGATAATAGCATCAAACGAGTGTTTTAATGCCATATTATATGCAGTTGCGTATACTACTTTATCTTCACTCATACAATAAGTAGGTACTTACTTATAAAAATTAAACAAAAGTAAGTAAACAACAAAGGCAACTTATATTATGTATACTACAGTTCTGATATAAGTCTATAGAAGCCGCCTTAATATATCCGCTAGGTCTTCTTTGAAATATACAAGCAGAACATTTCCTTAACATGGTTTTCTTTTAGATTTTCATTCTTTCCCAATTCATTGTAGGTTATGTCGTAAAATGTCCTAGTCTAATATGAGAGACGATCATAAGTTATTGAGTATCTTCTGGTGTGAGTGCAGTATCCTGACTGCACCACTTTATCTACTTTTTCAATAAACTTTCACATTACTTTCACGGGCACAAAATACTTGAAAAAAGTAAATGTTTGAAAATAGCGGCAAATCTAATATCTATTTCCAAGTCCTTTCTAATTTCAGGCTGCGCGCGCATATTATGAGCCACAGATGAAATAATTGTAACTATAGTAACTGTTACTCTAACTGCTCCAAAATAATAGGTTGTTTATATGGTACACTTTGTAATATGCTACTGATATTTGACAGCTACTAAGAAAAACTGATATATTACTAACGGGCTCTCTAAAAGACCTTCTATTCAGTCTTCTTAAAAAAAGTTCAGATTCAAGGAGAATTGTATCCAAGTGTTATGTAATGATTAAAAAATTAAATTACGTAACACCTTTGCTAAATTTTTATACAAAAATCGTTACGTAATGGTAACTTTTTAATTTTTTATATATACTCTGCGTAATATACAGCCTTACGTATCAACTTTTTGAATCATATTTCAAAGTTTACGACATGAGTGTAGATAAAATCAATTACAACACTATTACTATACACAAGCATAAAAATTTAGTGATACTCGTAACAATAATTATATTAGGTTGGTAATAAATTAATTTTACATCTCTCATATTCGGTAAGTTAAGTAGGTCCTTATTACCCCCAAATGGGGCTTGTAGGTGACCAATTAGCGCTCTAGGTTAATAATGTAGCTGGAAAAGCCCTAGGGCGGTAAGTAATTAAATTTTGAAAGAGAAGTGTTTTTTTTTATTACTTACCGCCCTAGGGCTTTTCTAGCTACTTACATTATTACCCTAGAGCGCTAATTGATCACCTACATTTTGGTGGTAGCTTACACATGGGATCATACAACGCCCGAGGGTTGACTAGAAATTTCTTGCCGCAAGTACCTTAAAAACACATATTTATAAACATTTTGGTTGAATTGGAACAACCCTTTTATTATTTTTTGCAGAGCAACGAATATTGCCGTAAGATACCTTGAATAAAGATTCTCGGTCATGCAAAGTTTAATCAAAATCGTTACAGCCGTTTTTTGAGATAATCGCAATTTTAATTTTCAGTTTTTTTTTTGTATGCCCTAAAATAAAAATCTGCCACTAGGTGTAGATTTAGACACATTAACACCCTATAATAATTAGTAACGCAGGCTCACCTAGGACCGTAAAAAAAATAGATATACAAGGTGTTAGGTAAATAACGCAAAACCTCTCGGGTGGTAGCTCTGGACATGAAACTGAACAACTTTTGCTCTACGACTATTTGAAATTCGCATAAAAAAATTTTGCTTCTGCATATAAAAAGACCAGCTGACCGAGCCAATTTGTATGAAAAAGCAAAATTTTTTTTTTGGGATTTCCAAAGTCGTAGAACAAAAGTTGTTCAGTTTCATGTCCAGAGCTACCACCCGAGAGGTTTTGCGTTATTTATCTAACACCCTGTAGATAGAAGACTTTACTCTTTATACAGACAGTAGAAATTGAAACAAAAAGAATACCAATAAAAATTCTGAAACCTAACGACACTTTCTCTAAGTACAGATTATCCTCACAACATTTATTATGTTGGTCAGTCGTGTTGTTTGTATTACATCAAATAAATGATGATAAAATGTTTTCCATTGTGTATTTCGGCATTGAATGAACACTTGAATAGAGGAACAAAAACAGCGACGTATCATCAACAACGGATCTCGCTGGCTCATCACCCCGCTTCCGTTTTCTCTTGAAAGAGTTAAAAAACATTCCATTGTGTTGAGTATCTGCAGATCTAGATTTTATAATTCTGATCTGTTTATTATCGCGGAAATTTGATATGAAGTAGCACGCACGCACGCATCTTATTTGATTCATCGTACAGGAGTCAGCCCTGGGCGATCCAGCTCGGCTCAGTACAGAACAGATATAAAAACAAGGAGAAAACGAGTTTTTCCAGGAATGAGACCTAGCTTAAACGATTTTTCGCTTCGAAATCGTTCTCGTCTTGCCCTTTCTGTCACTTGAAAAAGACACAGAAACTTTCTACTTTAACTTTGATGAGACATCCTGCAACTGACGGATATTTATCTCACTTATGAGGCAGACCCGTAGAAGTTGACTTAAGACCTCGTTTCTATCCTAGCTCATAGGAAAATCTTGTTAAATATTGACGGGCAGGAAATTCAACATGTCGACGAATACTTGGGCAGCTAGTCTCCTTCAACAGTAAGCAAGAAAAAGAAATTGATCGTAGAATTGAGATCGCCTGGAGGAGCTACTGGTCCATGAAGGTCTTATCAAAGGAGATCTTCCTCTTACTTTAAAACGGAAACTCGTTGACATGAGCATATTGCCCGTCTTATAAGCTACGGTGCTCAAACCTGGTTACTGACTGAGTCACAGGCTCGTGGTGTGACAACGAGCAATGAAGCGTAGCATGTTTGATATCAAAAGAATGTCATCATATAATTCCATAGAACGGCCACTGCAGGTCAGGGAGCTCCCTCCAGAACTCCAGCAAAACCGCGTGGTGCTTTGGAGGGTATTTATTAAAAACTAGGTCCAAACTCTACTCTGCGCTCCAAAACACATATTAAGGACGTGGATATAAAAACTGTCAAGCTGAAATGAGATTGGGCGAGCCATGTCAGTAGGATGCACCCCGACACGTGTGCTAAGACGGCTTCGGATTGGGTACCAAAGAATAGCTGACGTAGTCAAGTAAGACCCCGGAAGCGTTGGAGAAACGAACTCAATACCTTCAATAAAGAGCGGCACAAGATCGCACTCGACCACTAACAGTGGAAAGGAAGAATCGAAGTAAGTTGACACCTGTGCGGAATTATATATAAAAGAAACTTTTAATTATAAGATAAAAGAAACTTTCTGTGGCAATATTTCTGTAAGTTTATAAAAACTTGTTGGTGGCATAAGATGGTTGCAACGTTATGGGATATACAAAGATGTTTATGTCTCACACTAATTATATTATTGGTTTTGTTTCCGTAGTCTGGGGATTCTACAAATAGACTTTAAAGGCACTGCATGTTATCCTACGTCATCTAGTACACGAAATTTGCAACTTTGTGGCGATAGTAGTGGCCTAGTAGGTCCACAAAACGTTGTTCTGCCAATCCGAAACCTGGCAGGTTTTGTGCAGTCGGAGCGAAAAGTGGTTAAGTGACAGATTACACGAATGAAATTATTCGTAGAAATAGAAGGTACCTATATAAGTAAAAAACAACAGGTCTGCCTTGCATCCTCTTGGCAGTTTCACCAGTCCGACCAAATTTGTGGTCCAATCACATCTGACCACATTTGTGGTCCGACTAGCGAAACTGCCAATAGGATGCAAGGCAGACCTGTTGCTTTTTTACTTGTATAGGTGCCTTCTATTTCTACGAATAGATTTCATTCGTGTAATCTGTCACTTAACCACTTTACGCTCCGATTGTACAAAACCTGCCAGGTTTCGGATTGACAGACCAACGTTTTTTGGACCTGTTGTGACAAAGTTGCAAATTTCGTGTACTAGATGACGATTTAAGTCTAAATTCTAAAATGATAAAGTCTAAAATGATAACAAGCAAATTTTCCTAAAGCAGTCCCGTAATTGACACGACAGCCGAATTTTTTTACGAGTAATATTTTTTTTTCTTTTGGAACGTTGCTGGATTTCATTAGTAGAATCGCTGGGCTTTGGGAGTAAAACCAAAACACGTTATACATAAATAATTCACTAAGATCACGCTCATTTCTTTTTTGGGTGTGAGCTGAGCATAGACCACGTCCCCATCTGGCTCACAGTGAGCCGCTCACCAGCCAGTACGCCTCCCAATATATTTTAAACGGAGTGTCCATTCAAAGCTTACTGTACGCAGTTTGCGGCGTTACGCTTGCGGATTCATTCAGTCAGCAGCTGAGTCGCCGCGAACTATGCTCCCGGTCGGCGGCTCAGTCAGCTCACACCGCCGACGCAACGAATTGAGTAAGCGACCAATACGCCGCTCAAAGTCAGTCGGTTCACTGTGAGCCTAATCGGAACGTGGCCTTAGCGTAGCGTAGCATGCTACGAGTACAAATGGCATCAAAATAGCAAAAGCCGAATCAAAAGCTATTTCTTTTAAACGCTTACACTCTTGCATTAATGAATCATATAACTCAACTCCTAGCTAACAAACCGAATAAAAAAGATGTTCCAAAAGCGCAATCAACTTATTATTCCGTACGTGTGAAGGCTGTAGGCGGCAAAAACGTAATGCGATAATAAAATTCTTTAGGCAGGTACAATAGAAAGTAATCGATGACTAGGTTACGGACTCAAAGCCTTGCAGGTCATTAAAGAATCAAAGATATTTGAAAGCCAAATGGTGTAGGAGTTGTAAAGCTGTACTAGCTTTAAACCGCGACATTATCCGCATGTACTAAATGAAAAAAAAACGTATGCCAGTGTTTAGGTCAAACTATTAGCTATCAAACAAAAAAGTTTTATTAAAATCGGTTCAGTAGTTTTTGCGTGATGCTCGAACAAATAAACAAACAAACAAAAAGTCAAAAAATCTGTAATATCTATTAAGGGGCATCAAAATAGCATTTTTTTTTTATAAATATCTCCAATGTACAGAAAAAATCAATTTACAATTATAATAGTAAAGATGAATGATTGACTACAGTTAAAAGCACTTCACATTGGTTATTAACATCGTTCTTATTTCAATCAATATTAGGGCGTCGCGTTGCAAACACCAAGCTTGCCCTGTACTTGGCTGTACATGAGGCAAGGCAAAAATACAGGTGGATGACATTGGTTAACAGTGTTGTTTTTCCTGACCTGACCCTAAAGGAGTGATCACACCTAGCTGAATTCAAAGACTAATTCGGCATACATTGCTGGGAGGCTTGGTTATGTTAATTGCAACATCCTTACTTCAACGAGCAAGGTATGCCGAATTAGTCTTTGTATTCAGCCAGGTGTGATGACTCCCTAACACGTACAGTCCAGAGCACGTCAAGCTTGACATATTGGACTTTATAGCATTATTATTTCAATAGCAGTAGAAGTCGCGCTGTTAGTGACAAACTTAACCTGCTCTTGACTGTACATAAATAATGAAATATGGTTATAAAAATCAATAATTTTGGTCTTAATTTCACAACTGAGATAGTTTTATAGGAAATCCCTTTATTTTCGTTTATCGCGTTCTACATTTCGTTCGACTAGCATTTTCCACAGATTTTCTGTTTACATTGAATATAGTGAACCAGTATTACGTATTCGTCCACTTTTTTTTACGCATCAACTGATATTAGATAAAAAAGATCACAGCGTAATTAACAATAATTTCACATAAAGAATAACGGCTATAAATTCCGTTAAAACAGTAAGCCGCAGGCAGACGCTAGCGTTATTTATTTACTAATATTAATATTACGGCTTATTTTGTTCCACTTTCATTTAAATTAGCCACTTAGCAAGACGTATACAAACATTAAACTTGTCCAAATGGTTTTTGTTAGCAAATAAATTAACCTGGTTCTACAATAAAATTACTTAGTATGCGTACGCAGGCTTTCTGCGCTCTATTAAAGCTAGGCAAAACGGTGGCAAAAAGTTAGATACTCGTATAGTGCGAGAGACGACTGCACAAACCAACTACGGCACAAATCTGACTGAATGTTTTGGATCGCGGTATTGACTATGTGACAGTGTGGTGCCGTCAAAGAATAGTACCAACCCATTTCTACCCGTGGGTGTCGTAAGAAGCGGCTAAGGGATTGTAAACAGGAGGATGGGCAGCAGCGTCCTTCCGTGTATCGTTCATACTACGGTCAGCGACAACCACGGCTAAAAAGCTTGGTGACTATGGTGCTTTCCCTCCACATTGTTCCAGTTTAAGTTGGAATACAAGAGGGAGTACCCTGACCTGTAATGGACGTTTCATTGGATGTTATGAATGACTAGGTAGGTATGGTATGAATTAAGAGTCATCCAAATTTGACGTAGCTCGTAGTAGAGATGACACAAGAGAATAAGAAATTCTTCTTCAATAAATGAGCTTGGCTTTTGTCATGTACTCGTAGTAACTGTAGTCTTAGTTGTATTGCCAGTATTTGCCAGTTGCTTTTAATAGAGGAGGAGATTGGAGAAAGTTGGCTTTGAGCTGGAAAATTTTAAGAAGAAATATAAGGTAAGTATATATTTTTTTACTGTCTATGGGCTTACTCTTGACCTCGATCTAGCCCTGACGACAGAGATGAGGTCGACGATGAAACAAGCTTGCCCCGAAGAATATTTAAGTATAAATCTTTTCTACAATAAACTTTAGTACATACTTTTCATCATCACATCTGAATACAAGTCGAAAATTGTATGTACCGCTGTGCATGTACCGGGCGTTAATGGT
The DNA here is from genome assembly GCA_947532105.1 of Athrips mouffetella. Taxonomy (NCBI): domain Eukaryota; kingdom Metazoa; phylum Arthropoda; class Insecta; order Lepidoptera; family Gelechiidae; genus Athrips; species Athrips mouffetella. Next base: position 9,932,654 of record OX383973.1, read on the forward strand.
GGTCTGCCACCAGTGCCGTGCTAGGAAGCTAAGCTGCGAGCTGGGATAATTCCAACCAATAGGATTGCTCCATTTTCCTAGCTTGTCAAATGCGCTGTGAAATGGAGCAATCCTTTTGGCACAGATTAGATAATGCTAAACTGACGTTTACAGATCCGTCATTCCCAGGCGGGGTGCCGACAAATTTTAACCTTAAATATAGAGCATACAGTCCATAATTGCAATGTACCGCTTCGAACTCGTTTGCGAATCGCTCAGCACTGGGAAGGGTTAATTGTCACTTTAGGAGATAATGAGTGAGACGCAAGTAGGTAGGTATATAATATAATATTGTTCAATCAAGAGTGCAAATGCTTACCAACCTAAATCTTATCGGCACGCGACCGGTTATAATTTATAAATTTTACATACTTTTTATAATGTAAAAAAACTCAATATATCTTTTGTTTTTTTTATGCTATTTACGTGACATGCGTTCACTCATTTAATTTTCATGTCTTTTTCTTTTTATCCATCATTAAAAGGTGTCAGAGAAACATATTACGATGATTTTTCTCTCAAGTCGTGCAGTCCGTGTAGCGCGAGCTATGCATAACATTAGACTGCTTTAGTAAAGACGCATTCGCGCGCCGCGGGTCATACATACCTACAGTGCGGAGTGAAGCAAGCCTGCTTTTGGTTAGAATTTCCCATCTCACAGTTTAGCTATCTCGCACAACCCTGGTGGACAACCACCCTAAACGACCGACAGAGCTAGCTCATCGCAAAATGTGTGTGTGAGACGACGTTCAGTCACATGTTCAGTAAAACTAGCCTGGCGGACCAGGACATATGCCATTTATTATGATACTTCATGAGATACTCCTTTGTACATTCGCCTATTAGAGTATAAACAAGCACACAGCAAAAACACAGCCGCGTAACCGGTAGATGAGAGAAAACATACAGGTTGGCTAACCATGGTGGTCGACTGCATAAACTGCATTGCATGCGATCTCTTTAGGCCTAATGAGTAGAATTTTAACTACGTGACAATCATGTGAAATTGCTTCTAGAATAGATAGCTTACAGATTTATAAGAAAGAAAGCTTCTACGTCACATCTTATGCATTTATATACTTTAAGGGCATGCTCAGTTAATGAAAATCAACAACTTTCAAGAAGAAAAATTGTGTTGGGAAATTAATAAAAAAATTCGGCACTGGTAATATAATAATGCCCCGTATGGTGCCGGCAAAGAATAGTAACAACCCTTACATACCAGTGGGTGTCGTAAGAGGCGACTAAGAGTTATACACTGGAAGATGGGCAGCAGCATCCTCCTTTGTATCTAACATCTTACTTACTGCGGTCACCTACCTCCGCGGTCCATGGTGCCAGCCGTAACGCTAACAAGCGAGGTGACTATGGTACTTCCCCTCTACATTTTTCCAGCAAAAGCTAGAATTCTAGAGGGAGCTCCCTGTCCTGTAGTGGACGTTTTCATGGGATGTTATGATGATGATGCAGATGAGAATATAATAATGACTGAAAAAAGAGTTAATTACGTACACACGGCCGCTCGTCGGTAGAAACACCTTGAGTGGGTCTCTGGTTCCGGGCGTTTGTAGCGTAGCGCTGGTTCAGCTTATACTGGTTTTGTTTCTATGTGCTAGCTGCCGTGCGTACGAAGCAAAGCATTTCTTTTTCAAAAACACGTTTCTTTGGGAAAGTTGTACATTTCTTTAACCGAGTATACCCATAAGTTAAAGCATATTCCCAGAAACACGGTGCATTCTAGTGTTTCGACATAAAAGAGTACGATGATACGATGATTTTTAATTGTTAAAGATAAAACATATTACTTTCTGGCATTGAAGAGGATGAATAAAACTGTGATTTTCTTTAATCTATTAAATTAGAATTCGCATCAATTGGTATGTGATACTTATGTAATATTTTTACTAGCGAAGAAACTCGCAAAGAATCACGTAACTTACTAATCTTTATTTTGTTTATATCTAACCCTAAAGACATAAACCTGGCGACGCGACGTCTCAAACTGGTACAATATTAGCGTGCGAAAAATAAAGTTTTTATTGAGTACACAACAAATACAAAAATTCTCTTTTATTTTTTCAAATTCCACCTATAATTTACAGTTAGGCCCCGTGGGGTGCCGGTAAATAGTACCAACCCATCTCTACCCGTGGGTGTCGTAAGAGGCGACTAAGGGTATATTAACCAGAGGATGGGCAGCAGCTTCCTTCCTTGTATCATATCATCTTACATTCTATGGTCACCAACAACCGCGGTCCATTGTGCCAGCCGTAACGCTAACAAGCGTGGTGACTATGGTACTTCCCCTCAACAAAAGCTGGCATTTTGGAGGGAGCTCCCTGTCCTGTAGTGCACGTTTCATCGGATGTCATGATGATGATGAATATAAGTTTCTTGTAGGACTCAATGTTTTGAAAAGAAAATTTTTAGACCATAAATTATTTCTTATGCTTAGAAAGAAAATAAGTTTTCATGGTTTGCAGGTAGCGGAGTTGGGCTCTGGGCTCCCGGCAGCCATTACGACCTGTAAAGGTCTATTCTAGCCAACTGTTAATCATTTCTCCAGCAACATCAACAATTTCGAAGCTGACGACCTGCCGAGGATCGAGAGTACATAGCTTGCAATATGGACACAAATGGCAATCCTTAAAGAAACTTTTTCTTTTAGATATGAAATAGAGCCTCTATTGTATTAGGTATTTTTCACAGAGCACTTAATGGTACTGTGCTCAGTGGTAATTTTAGTGAACAGAACATAACTTACCATTTCCATTCAGTGGTGAGTGGTTAGGAGTTCCCATACTTGAGCCTGAGCCTTTTTGGTACAACATGTTTTGTCTGTATGCCTCTAGTTCTCCTGTGGAAAGACAAATTACACATAATATCATGCTTGCAGGTAAAAGTGAGTACTTTCTGACGGGTATATGGACCAAAGCACCATAGCCTCATTGTTTATACAAGCTAGAGACCAGAAAGTACTTTACTGGCCTAGGTTTGTGAAGGACATACTGTATCAGTACCAAAATAGACATTCGCAATGCAAGTTTGAATTGTAGTTGAGTTCTTGTAAAACTTAAATTTTTTGCATAAAATTGTCATTGGTCGCAACGAGCTAATTTATTACAATAAGAACAAAACCTTGCTACATTGCTACATCTTCTGAACATTAACTTAATGCCTTGCAATTTAAGTAAATGAGCTACAATCTAAAAAACCAAAGTGCACAAAAATGTAAATCCAATGCCTCTTCATGCTTTGACAATGAAGTCAAAACAATAAAATTATGAGCTCATTTTGCCAGTCTGTATAAAATAACATGTGGGTTTGTAAAACTGCTATTTGATTCTCCTTGACTCACATTCTGAATGGGAATGGTCATTTGTAGGTGGTGATTTGTGTGTGGGCAAGGCTTTATTTTGTGAGTAGGAAGGTGTTAAGTAACTATAGTTGGACATAGAATTTCTATTTTCTAAGTGGATTTTATTGACTGTAAATTAAGAATACTTCTATTTATGAATGCAAAATAAATATACTATTAAAGATTTGATTGATAAATAAACTTAAAAAGAGGGGAGGAAGCTACATTCATTCCTACCGGCCTAATTTCCTTTCCATTTACAAATGGGTGATTCCATTTTGTAATTGAAACTCGCAAATATCATGAAAATTTGCTGTTATAAATGAAAACACCTGAATCAGCCAACAGTACCTGCTTAAAAAGTTTCAATGAAAGGTGAAATCCAGAGAAATGACAGCCAATTTAATAATGCCAATACACATTGTCATTGAAATAATTAATAATATTAATTCAGTACTCAACCAAAGTTATACCCAAAGATTTCGGACCTCCTTGTTTCGCTCGGAATAGATACCTTGCTAATTTATTTTACTATGGGATGACATCTGCCAACATGTCCCAATATTTTATGTCAAACTATCAGTGATCACTAGGAAATATTCAAAATAACCCGTCAAATCCATAGAACGACGCCTTCGCTACCTTGTGACGAATTATTTCTTTAATCCTCCTTCTAAGTACCCTTATTTTTCTGTGGTTATACCCTAATACAGTCACGTAAACAGTCGAACACCCAGATATCAACCCTTACACTCTAAGCTGAGAAAATGCACTACAAACACTGCAGATACTAAATAGCCAAACTAAGAGTCGGCGGTTGGCCCTACCCCTTACCTCAGTGCATATTAATATGTCTTTTGCAGGAAAGGGCACGCTTATTCTACTCGTAGCATAATGGGTTTTTTATGTTACTTACCCCTTGTCTCCATTAATTCTTTATTCAGTCTTTCATTTGCCATTTTCAGGGTAGATATTTGGTCTAACAGGCACGTCAACAATCTGCTGCCTACTTGACTACCTGACATGTCTGAGCTAGCTTCTGATGCTGAGTCTGCCTCTCCATTGGTCGGCTGGGTTACATCAGGTAACCCTCTCACACACGGGTCACTGAATCGCCGATTATTGCTGTTCTCATCCTTCTCATTAGTATTCAAGTCACTGTTGGAATTCGTGTCGCCGACTGATGTAACTATAGGCGGTAGGCTCGCGTAATCCTGACTGTCTGTGAAGTTCTTTGGCTGTAAGTAGTTGAGAGTACCATTGGGCGTTCCAGTGGGCGTAGTGACATCCTGGACCTTGTGATCTCTCCGTTTTCTCGGTCGCTGCACCTGTACGCTTTTATGCTGCATGTACCGATACTCGGGGTGATACGTGTGATTGGGGTAGTAAGTAGGCAGAGTAGGCAGCGACATTGGCTCAGGCGTGCAGCCATACATATTATACCTGCAAGAATCGTAGCCAGGCGCAAACTGCGAGGTATTCGGCCAATTCAAACTTGGAATATACGTATCGTACGTGTCCATACTCGGAGTCGAGTCCTGTATATGATGCATGGTTTTATCTAGCCATTTAGATAAATAAGAGCCTTTGCTTGGTCGCGACTTCTTCCGTTTCCCCAGGGGACCGTTGTTGTTCGACGCACTGTTCGGAGGTTTCGGAGACGTAGCCATTTACGCAAACATTAAACACTGTCAAACTTTGCCACACACAAACAGATAGTGCTGATTATAAAAACATAATGCGACCTTCGTAAATAAAAATATGGACACACACACACCAGAAACAAACCAACTTCGAGCCGACGACTTGAGTTGAGCTGAGGCAAGAGGCAAGCGAAATTCTGCAAAATTGAAGTTTATTGGATTTGACGTTAGTGACTTTGACGTTTACCACGGCTTACAGTACGGATTAAAACCTGCTCATGAGCTTTGTGTGCGGTTTTAGCGCGCTAATAGTCGGTTCAAAACTTGCTCGTATTCACTCGTTTAAGTGACGTGACGTCATCAGTGACGTCACTATAGCGCGCTATCATTGCATACGAAAATGAGGTAGATAGATAGATATTTATTTAATGGCGTCACATCTCAGATGTATTTTGCACAATGTCAAGTTAACAAATTATTATAAAATTATGGCGAGTTCGCCAATGTCAAGTGAAAGATTTACACAGGAATCCACATCACGAAGTGCAGCGTGTGCGAAACGTCAAACTCATAAGACATTTGTCATCAATCTCGTTTTCGAGAGATTTTTTTCAACTTTTTTTGGGGTTTTAGATTAAATTATCTTATCGAATAATCATTATCTCTCAATAATTTCTTAAAACGCAAAACAAAATCAAACTTTTAATTTTTCTCAGTGACATTGACATAAGCGCGCTCTAGTCTGGTTTAAAACTGTATTCGATGATATTCGACGAATGCACGCATATAGAAATAAACCGACTATATTCAGTGAATGTGATGTGTGCGTTGATTTCAAGAAACAATCCGTAGTGTTAGAGCACCCCCATTTACATTACATTTTAGTAGAAAGCCGCCTAGTGTCATGACTTAGTGTCAATGGCAAGGTGCAACAATGACAAAATACAGCAAAATACGCTCGTGTCACTCTAGCAAATAAATACTGTGGAAAGAGCAAAACGCGTAAATTCGGTTATGGTGTTTAACCAGCTTTGCAGCATCCATTATGCACGACTAACACATAGGGATGCAGCTACATTTTTATTTTAACACTTCCTGTGTTCGTATAAATCTACAAAGTAGAAAATCGCAAAATTTCACAACCACAGGCAGGATTCGAACCTGCGTTTTTTTCTACTTTGTAGACCTATGTTACACCTGTGGAAGAGGGGGAAGACGGGGGAAAAAGATATAGCTATAGTCGGGACGGTCGCACTCCGATAAGATTTAGGCTGTTATACGACGCACAAAATAACTTTGGCCCTGTCATTGATGCGCAGAAGTCAAAAATGTGCTAAAATGGGCCATTTTTTTCTTCTGCGCATCAATTACAGGGCCACAGTTATTTTGTGCGTCGTATGCAGCGCGTTCAGAACAAGTCTGTCTATGACGGTTATTTTCCGGGCATGGGTGACAGGCGGAGAGCTAATGAACGATTCGCTCGCCCCCTGGGGGGAGCCGCACTCACCCCCGCGACTCATTTTTTGACTTCTGCCTATTAATGGTCACAGACAGAGTCGTTTTGTATGCAGTACAACGATTTGCACTTTTATACCTAATACTTACCAACTTGCGACTCACTCATTAACTCGTTAAGAGACAACCCTTCCCAATAGCGTAATATGATATATTCTTTGCCAATGTTGAGCGATTCGAAAACGTGTTTTACGCGGTATATCGCAATTATGCACTATACTTAATGTTGAAATTTGTCGGCAGCCTGCTTGGGAGTGACGGATCTGTACTGCACACGTCAGTTTACTATTATCTAATCTGTGACATAACTTAAAAATTTCATTTCAACTCCCTTAAGTACCGGGTTTAGGTAAGCTAACCCTAGTTATTTTTGTTTAAAGTAAGAGTACTAACAGACGATCGGAACGGAATGCTCCGAATTCAGCTCCGGACCACGATTTTGTCCAATAGCGTTGCGGATTAACCCAAACGACAATTTTGCTATTGGGCAAAATCGTGGTACGGAGCTAAATTCAGAGCAGTCCGATCCGATCGTCTATTAGTACTTTTATAATAGACGATCGGATCGGACTGCAAAATTGTCGTTTGGGTTAATCCGCAACGCTATTGGACAAAATCGTGGTCCGGAGCTAAATTCGGAGCAGTCCGATCCGATCGTCTATTAGTACTTTTAGGTTGCGTTCCAAAACGAGAATTTGTTATCTCGGATCTTTAGAAAGAAATAGCATGCAGGAGGAAAAGAGATATAAGTATGGGTTTGAAACGCATTTGGGCATTCTTTGTTTTGGATCGCTCTCGAGTGACACTTGACACTGAGGGTGCTGGCAGAGCAGAGTAATTAGAAGCCCTTTCAGGATCTTATCCTCCTCGAAGACTTCGTCCTCGATCTGATGAAAGACTACAGACTGAAGAAGAATTTGCTGTAAAATAAAGAAAAGTCATATAGACCTATCTCACTGGTACCTATTATCAGTAAAATATTCGAGGTAGGCCTCAACAAGAGATTACTCTCTTTTCTTCTTGTATAGTAAAAAAGAAAGAATCGATAACGATTGAGTTCGGCGGTAGGGCCTCTGGTCCGCGAGGTGGTATGGCGCGTGGTGGGCGCGCGCGAGGCCGGCCGGCATGTCGCACTTATATACTGTGACCTCTCGCGCGCGTTCGACACCGCGTCTCATCACCCTGTCGCCCAAAAGCTAAGTCACTGTGGAATACAAGGGCCTCCCCTGCAGCTCCTCGTGTCATTCTTAACAGATACAACTCAGGCAGTAGTAGGAAACAGAGGGCGCATAACATCCTCCGAAGTCCAAAATACAATGGACGTCCCCCAGGGGTCTTGCCTCTCAAATACTCTGTTTAGCCTACTGTTAAACGACCTACCACACATGGTCGAAGGCGCTGAAGTGTATATGTACGCGGATGATGTCGCTGCAGTGATCTCTGCAACCACGTATTCTGAGCTCGAGACCAAGCTCAATAGATCCCTGCAGCACCTCGACCAATGGTTTCGGATGAATGGTTTGCCTCTAAACATAGATAAAACATATTTTATGTGCTTCAATTTAAATGGCAAGGAGCCTAAGCCCATGAAAGTATGTATAGGTGGTTCGCAACTTCAGCAGATACGCTCAACAAAACTGTTTGGGTTTTGTATTGACATATGACAGCGCCCTCGGGTGGTAGACGCATATCGATCATGTCACCAAACTCGGTCGCGCATGTTTCGCTCTGCGACGCCTTGCAGCCACCGTTTCTAGGGAAGTGGTAAGGACATGTTTCTTCGCGACTGTCCATTCCACCTTGACCTATGGTCTGGAACTTTGGGGCAGAGCTGCAGATATCGAGAGAGAGTTTGTCTCGCAGAAACACGCGATACGCGCTATGGTAGGCGTGCAAGACGACGTATCTTGCAGACCTTATTTCAAGGACATGGGAATTTTGCCCATGCCGTGCAAGTACATCTACCAACTTGCCCTGTTCGTACACACTAATATAGATTCATACAAACGCAAAGGAGAACTATCGACTCACAATTTACGCAGCAACGCCAACGGGCATGAGCTCGCCACCCCGTTTCATAGATTGAAAAGGTCGGAACAATCAGTGTATATATCGGGACCTTCTGTCTACAATAGGCTACCGGACGAGGTACGAAATGCAGCCTCTACCCGCTAATTCAAAATTAAAATTATATTTTTTTTAGGATCCATGCATTTTTATAGTCTGTCGGAGTGAAATGTTTATCAGATTTGATTGTATTTTTTACATTCTTTAAATGTAATATAATTTATCTTGACTTTTTTTTTTTTTTTTTAATTATTGAAAATGGGCTTACTCTTGACCTCGAACTAGTCTTGAAGACAGAGATGAGGTCGACAATGGAACGAGCTTACCCAGAAGAAGCCAATCATTGTTATTATCAATAAACGTATTGTATTGCATTTATAAGGCGTGTCCACGTAAAGGCGATAAAAGACGTTAGCGACTGGACTATTAAGACAGTTGGTCATTAAGAGATTTTAATATCCAACAATGAATAAACTATTTTGAGTTTGAGTACAGAATTTGGAAAAAAAGAGATTTTTGTTGACTGTACAAAACTTGCAAGGTTGCGCCCACTTGTCTGTTTAGATTCACCTTTTCATTGGACACCAGCCTTGATAGGTCGCTTTTTGGTATGCGATGAGGTAAGGTTGCCAACCAACTGCATGCTCTCCGCCTGTCCCAGACCTCTTAAGCACAGTCTTCCCTCTAAGCACTCTTGCAAGGAGTCTTCCTATCGAGACTTTATCTCTTTAAGACCACTTGGCAGAGTCTTCTCTCCGAGCCCACATGATTGGAGTCTTCCCACCAAACTGTCTTCTACTCTCTGAGACCTCTTAGAAAAAGCTTTCCCTCCGAGTTTCCGTTGGATACCCTTTGAGGCTTCCTCTTATTCTTAGGTCTTCCTATCAATTCTCTTTTCTCTTATTCCTCATTTTAAATCGCTTTCCTTCCACTGGACTACGGCTCGGCCGCTCGGTGACTCGCCCTGAATCGGTGCTACTCGGACGTGACCACAACATTCCAAATGAGATTCTAGATTCATCGATGATTTTAAAATTTTGTTGTATTTTCAGAATCAGAATCTTCAGAATTTTCTTTTTCTTTGCCTTTCCAGAATTTTGATAAAATTCTTTTTGAGATGATTCTCTTCAAAATGCAATTCTCTGCAAAATGTTTGTTTTTAAGTGAGACAGCGAGATTTTGTTGTCAAAATCACAACCTCAAATAAATTTAAAAGGGTTAAAAATGTGGATATTTCTGACCAGCTATATAGGGTGACTTTTAATTAGTTCTTGATAGCAAAAGGTATGCATGTACTCGTGATACTGTACGACTTTTCCTAAGGAACATAGGTCGAAATACGAAAAACCAAATTTGACCTCCCATACAAAAAGCGCTATCAGCTGATGCAGTTTCTATGGGAGGTCAAAACTTGATTTTCGTATTTCGACCTATGTTCCTTGGGGAAAGTTGTTCAGTATCATGAGTACATTCATACCTTTTTCTATCAAGAACTAATTAAAAGTCACCCTATATGTAGGTAAAACTATAGTCTAAAGAAGCGTTTTTCTGTGTGTGTATTGTGGTTGCAAACTTAGAGCAATAGGCCAGAGAAATTAGTATTTGACCTGGAAGTAATTAAGTATGGCTGTTTTTTCTTGGATTCTTGTTAAACAACTAATCTCTCCTATAAATGTGTAATTATTAAAATCGTATGACCTCCGGAACATATTTAAATTTAATAGTTTTAAATTAAATTAAAAAATTTCCTACACAAAAATGCTAATGCATTCAATCGATTAGCATTGTTAATAGAACTTTAATTCTAAGTAGTTTACCTAAAAATTAAAAAGTTTTCCCATTGGAATTGCTGAAATTCGGAGTTTCAGTAACGTAATAAGTTAACTCGAAATTGCACGTAAGTAAGTTTAATGTTTTACTTCTTAAATATTATTTTAAATACATTTTATACAAAATTAAAATGTCAACTGTAATGATAAACTCTATTTCTAAATTTTTCGGTTTTATATATCAAGAATAAATGAAAATGAGAAATTATATTTTTAATTATACAAATAACACAAAAACACATACTTCTGTAAAAAAATTAAAAAGAAATACTTACAGGATATTATAATATGAGGCATCGGTCACTCTTCGCATACAATACTATCCTCTACCCGCGCAGCATTAGAGTCTAAAGCGGTAGAACGGCTCGTGCGCAACGCAATGTAGCAAATCTACAAATTAGTGGTACAGCCAAAATGGCAAGTCCTAGTGTCATTTTTCCGTTTTAGAATATTTGTACCAATACCTATTGTAGGCTTTGGATGACTTATTATTTCTACTGTACCTACCTATCCATTATTACTGTCCATAAAACTACGTCGATGCCTAAACTAACGTTTCACCTATCAGTTAAGATACTTTTAATTTCAACTTGTAAGTGTTATCTTTTAAATAAAAATAATATACTTACAGGTTGTTAGAGACAGCCTTCCGAATACTGAAAGGGCATGATCAGTCAACGTAACTGAACAACTTTCAGCGAATAAAACTTTCAGGAAATGAAAAAAAAAATATCATCCTCTCCATACAAGCAACTTTATTCATTCACTTCATTTCCTGAAAGTTTTATTCGCTGAAAGTTGTTCATTACGTTGATCATGCCCTTTCCGTACCTATTCGGAAGGCTGTCCCTTACACCCTGCAAGTAATTATCAGTACCTTCTGTTTAGGAGTCGTTCGTCAAATCGCTAACGTAAAACTCGCAAGATGTAAGCAAGTACGTCAATCAAAAATTTAGGGTTCGTCTCACAGTCCCCCAGTCCCGAAGACACCCGTCCCGCTGGTACCCGAATTAAAATTTTATTTATAAAGCCGATTAAAAGTTAATTTTGCTTAGAAGTACCGTCAGCTGGAAAAGTTTTATTCCAAATACTTCGCTGAGTATTTTTGGCAGGCGGTAGGGCTTTTGTGCAAAGTCCTTCTGGGAAATTACCACCCCCTTGCCTTTTTCTGCCGTAAAGCAGCAGTGGTACTGCTATGTTACGGTTTGAAGAGTAAGGGAGCCAGTGATGGTACATGAGATATACCATCTTAGTTCTCAGGGTGGGTAACGTGCTTTGCTGTCTTGTTAGTGTCATATTATTTCACTAATAAGACAGTGGGTGTCATGGGCGTTGGTGAACACTTACCAACAGGAAGCCCACCTGCTCGTTTACCAACTTGGGATATCAAAAAACTGAACATGAAAGATTGGTTGCTTCACTTAACGATTTATTTATTTTTGTTTGAGACAACATCAGCACTTATTATATAAAATTTTTACATGATCTTATTACATCATAAGTCAATAATAGCTGTCCATGGTATTATTACTTATGTTAAGAACAGATTGAAAGAAGAAATAACTGGATATATGCGTTTTGCTCTCTCCATCCTATTCGCCATAATGAAACGAGTGATTTTGATGTTGTTATACGAGGGCGGGATGATACCTCGCCTAGGAAAGGATTACAAAGTTTAACGTTACGAAGAGGTTTTTATTTTTCGACATTGTCTCCTTTAAGCTATACGCACTTAGTCCATCTTCGCTTTAAAGCAGTTATAGTAAAAAATCGTAAAGGCAAAAAAAGTCTGTAAATTGAACATATTGAGAAAAAAACCAACCAGGGTGACTTAAAATGATTAACTGAACATTTTCGTATAGTTTTTAAAATTTTTGTTTGTTTATGTTTATTTTGTTTCGGGTCTTAGCGCGATTAGTCTACCCGTGACCACGGCTGTTGCAACGCAGCCGAAACGTCGGGAATAATAAGGTAATTTATTTTGCCTAATAACTATTATCGCGCTAAGACCCGAAACAAAATAAACATGATTGAAAAGTGCGAAAGTCTAAAACAAACCTTTTGTTTGTTTGTTTGTCTGTCTGTTTGACCGAGCATCACGCAAAAACTACTGAACGGATTTTGACAAAACTTTAAATATTGATAGTGTATGTCCCAGAATAACATCATATAAAAAAAAACTCGAAAAATTGTCGAGAAATAGTAAACCACAAAAAAAAACTTCGGCATAGTACAAAGTCAGTACATTTCAGAAGTCAACTTTGATTGTGGATTTTATCCGGAACTGATAACAATACACTGTAGGTTTATACTTTGTGTTCAAGTCTTTGGTCCAAATACAAATATCGAGAATCCATTTTTGATTTGTTTTTTTTTTTAAGGGAAGCACGTTTCATGGTTTATTTGCTCATCATTTTGTTACTATGGTTACCAATAGTTACTTAAAACAAGTTGGCTATGAAATGGCTATGAATAATAATACTTATGTGATTATAAAAATTCTTATGAAAACTGGCAATGTCCACTGCTTTATGTACTCCATTGAATGGCAAAAGCATGGCCTGCCACACTCACATAACCTTTTGTGGCTTTAAGATAAGATCAGGCCCAACGATCTTAACCAAGTGATTAGTGCTGAGCTTCTGTACCCAGAATAATATTAAGGCTCATATGATTCACGGGCCCTGCGGTATCGTGAATCTAAATTCACCATGTATGAAAAACGGGCGTTGCTTAAAAAGATTTTCGAAAGTATTCGTCAGTGAAACAGTCACTGGTGAGAATGGATATCCCAGTTATCGGCGCCGGTCGCCCAGGTAGGTGAACTGAGCACTGAGATGAACTCGCGTGGCCAATAGGGAACATGCACGAATTTTTTTTTTATAAGAAATTTATTCTCATTCATGTAATAAACAGACTTGTAAAACTATTTTTCGAATAACTATAATATTAAAAAAGATATAAGCCATCGAAGATTTGTTTCTGTCCCTTTCTAGCAAAACGAAATTTAATATGGAGATTATAGAGCTGTAGTGAATTGTGACGTCACTATTCATGTCGGATCTCTCTGTCTAATTAGTAGTTTTAAATGCTTATATCAGCCGTATTTCTTAGCCGATTTAAATTTTAATTTCACTTTTTGTCATCTCTAGTACGGTATTTTCATATTTTATTAATAAATGCGACTAATAAAATTTATGCACGTTCCCTATTGTTGTTGATAACAGATGAGTAGTTTCGTACTCACCAGTGCATTCTTGGGCTTTTGAGACACACATCAAAGTTGAGTCATGTGCAAGCGTCGCCTCTATCAAATACATTCGTAAATATGTCAATACTGCACGCAAAAAGGACCAAATTAAAGCGGAAATAGGATCCCTATAACTGAATATGTCAATGAGGAAAGTGACCAAGCCACGCATACAGAGCGAAAATCGAGACGAAGTAACATCCTATCAGTTTGGTTGGTATATAATACCTGTGAAGCAGTTTCAGGTACAAAGTGATAGCCCAGGCTCCATACATTTATGAAACATCACCTTTCATTCTGATTATTTTTAAGTTAAATTACTTTCGTCACCCGCGTATTTCTCATATCTAGAACCAAATTAGTATTAAGTCTCGACAGCTACTGAAAATACAAGTCAAATGTGAGTCGGACTCGGGCGCCGAGGGTGCAAGGGTTTAATATGTTTATAGGCAATAAAGTTCATTATGATGAGTGTTTAGCAGATTTCAAAAAACTGCTACTTAGAGTGATCGTTTTAGTTTTCCTGTAATATTTACATAACCTCTATCTACTATACTTAATTAAACTTTCTCCTTTTGCTAAATTCGGAGATAAGAAGGGGGGGGGGGGGAGATGCTACTTTTATACATATGTTAAATAAGAATATATTTTGGTATGTACCGGTAACACCCTTTAATACCCCACTCGACTCGAATGTTGCCCACCCAATTTAGGCCCCTTTTACAATAATAATATGTTTTTAATAAAGTTGGGCAAACATATTCTAAAACTATTCCTTTCAAGTCATAGCGTGGTTGCTAATAAACAGGTGTGACAGACAGACAGACGAAGTTGCACCATAAGGGTTCGGTGTTTATCATTTTGGTTCGGTGCCCTAAAAGTTCATTTTCTTACCTTGAAACACTTTTTATGCCGACGGTACTAGTTGAAAACTATAAAACGATAACAATGTAAAATGTAATCAAATTTATGGAATTCGGGTGCCAGCGGGACTGGGGGACTGCGGAAATAATCCAAAATTTACATTAAGCCACGATCACACCTAGCTGAATTCAAAGACTAATTCGGCATACATTGCTCGTTGATGTAAGGATATTGCAATTAACATAACCAAGCCTCTCAGCAATGTATGCCAAATTAGTCTTTGAATTAAGCTGGTGTGATCGTGGTCACAAGTTTAGTTTTTAAGTAGGTAGTAATTATGAACGTTTTATCTTAGGTACCTAGTTAGAAAGAAAAATTTAATAGTCCCATACCACAGATTAGTCTATAGTACCGACAGTTTAACAACGCGAAGATGTCTACAACGCAGGTAGGTATTCCCGCTAGCGCAAACTTGCAAATTAAAAAAATAGAATAGGTACATTCGGTCGGCGGCGTTTTGGCTCCGTGGCGGCTGCCATCTCCCCTTACCTCGATTTCTCCGCCGCGTTCGCCCACCACCGCGGTACGCTAGAGCATTCTTACCTATTTTTACGTAAGTAATATAATAATTATATATTTTTCCAACATTCCCAATCTGCGACGTCAAACATTCGAATGTAGGCTAATCAGTAGACCTAAGATATGATTAATTAAAAAGAAATACGCCCATTAGCATTTATAGCTGATTAGATAAATGCATATATATCATAGGGGGCTTTTCCCTACAACTTACATTTTTAATTATTGTGAAACCTAATAATGCATTTCATCAGGAGTCATAAATCATTTTAAAATTGGCATAAATATTTATAGCTCCTTAGAAAAATAATAATATATATATTTATAAATTTAAATTATAAAGCAAAATTATAAAGTGTTTAATAATGATGCCAAATATTGTTATCTAATATTTACAATTATTATAAATAAGAATTGGCCCATAAGTATTTTTGGCTCGTATAATACGAATTTTTTTGTTTAAAATGTATTTTTCGTCATCTTCCCTATACATTTATTTTTTAATACTATTTTTCATATATGTATTTAAACTTAATTTTGACAATAATAATAAAAAAGTAACCTTTATATTTACTTCAAACCCACTCATATAAAAGTTTCTAAATACCCTGGACTACAACGCGTCAAACCGCGCTAGCCCGTTTTTGCGCGCGAAAATCGTGTTACTCTATGGCAAACTTGTAGGTCAAAGTCGGAGTAGCATCTCGTCTCGTATTGTAGTAAAAATGTCAAGTGAAAAGACAGCATAAAAACTGTGTATGGGGGTGGCTTTCTTTAGCGCCATCTAAACTTTAGTGTTAATTTTAATATTAATTCTGCTCGTCAATAGATGTCGCTTAACGTTATTAACTTACAAAAATATAATAGATGCCGCTAGGAGTATAATAGAGCTCAATGAGCGGGTACTTATCTACAAGGAATATAAATACTACCTAGGGCGCTTATCTAGTCCCTGTACCCAGCATCTTATATTATACATTTATAATCTATTAAAATTTGCTTGTCTCTTTTTCGGTTCAATATTTAAGAGCCGCGCTCTTGTCAGTGGAGCTATCTCCATTTATCTCTATCCCTTGCCAATGATTTAACATATTATCGTACTTACAATTTAATATCGTAAAAACATTTCGTAAAAATAAATAAAACAATCAATTAAGTCATAGATATTTAATCTCTAAACATATAAAACAAAGTTTTCTTATTTACAATTTGGTGGATACCTGTTCTGATTGAAGAAAGGCCATATTATTGCGTTATATTGTTTATTACATAATAAAAAATATCAATATTCTGACCCCAAAATTAAATGGCACTGAGCGGTCCATAGAAATGTTTCAAGATATAATTTTCAACAACATTAAGACTAAGTGCTAGTTTTATGAAAATTGGCAGTATGTTTACACTTACAGCTCAAAATTATTCTATAATCTTAATTCATAATTAATTATACAAATAATTTTCCATTTACATTAATTGTAATCAATCGGGCACCACTTTCGAGAACGTGAACGAATATTTATGTTTTACATACATACAGATTTAGAACGTTACTATTTTGTAGCGATGTCGCTGCAAGTAGGTAAATATAAAGGGTGAAAGGGACAGATTTCCGAAAATTGAAGGAGCATGATAAGTCAACGTAACTGAACAACTTTCAGTGAATAAAACGTTCAGGAAATAAAAAAAAAATTGGCCAATTTTTTTTTTTAAATTTTGTACCGTGGTCGATTTTGTTTCCTTTGCTAAAAAGTTGTTTAGTTACGTTGACTGATCATGCCCGTCTATTCAGCTTTCGGAAACTGATCCCTGACACCTTTTTATGCGTTCAGTGACGCCATATATAACAATTTGTTATGTTTATTTGATAAAATCAAAAATGAAAAATCTAATCGTCAGTTTTCGAAGCGGCTTGGATCAGTGCGACGCGAATGGACGTCAAACGCGGATGTCCGCGACGGTCCGTAAAATGTATGAAGCCTATGCACTCCGTTCATCGTAATGCGGAGCTATCCTCTCAGTACCAACCCATACATACCCGTGGGTGTCGTAAGAGGCGACTAAGGGTTAACTGGAGGATGGGCAGCAGCATCCTTCTTTATATCTTACATCTTACTTACTGCGGTCACCTACAACCGCGGTCCATGGTGCCAGCCGTAACGCTAACAAGCGAGGTGACTATGGTACTTCCCCTCCACATTTTTCTAGCAAAAGCTAGAATGACAGGGATGTCCTGTAGTGGACGTTTCATGGGATGTTATGATGATCCTCTCTGGATCCGTTCCGCAACGCACTGAACGGACCAGGATATAGGCTTCATACATTTTACGGTCCGTGACGGACATCCGCGTCGCACTGATCCAGGCCTAAATCAATTGCAGTCACTTTCTTTCATCTAAGAAAACAGAAAGCTATACATCAAAATTTTGTGTAACTGCTTTACCTGTAAGACTGACGACATTGTGACAAAGGCGCCACTATGCGCATTAATACTTGCGGCATTAAATTCCGTTTTGGCCGCCATGTCAGATGCGTTTATGAAAATCTGCGTTCTTGATCTACCTACATAACGTTTAATGAGCACATTGTCATCAACAAAAAGTTAACTTTTCTATACTGCGTTGTTTCTTTATCTCCCCGGAAATTTTAAAAGGTGTTTCTGCTCATAATTCTGAACAATTTTTCCCAATAAAAATAATAGAAAAAAAAATTCGACCTCTCATACAAAATGGGCTTCAGCTGATGCTGTTTGTATTTGAAAAGTCTTTTTCGTATTTCGACCTATGTTTCTTGGGAAAAGTTGTTCAGTTTCATGGGCAGAACCACCTCTTAAAATTTTCGGGGTGATGAACAAATAAGAGTGTAGAATCCTTTACATTAACAAAAAAATACGTCATCAAATGCTATGTTGATAGGCGGAACGTGTAAGAGCGAGTCCTGGGTTTCCACGCAGCGATTTCAGAGTTTACGGCGACTCGCTGGAGTTGCCGTCGATTCAAAATAGATGCTTAAGGCCCGTCCTTAAAAGAGGTAGCTATGGTCAGCCAGTACCTAATTGAAAGCTGAAACACACTGAATTGAGTCACAGTCTGAATGACACATCAACTACTCTTTGGGTCTCATGCTTCATCCTTTTTTAAAAGCTTTTATTTAGTTTAATTAATAGTTGGGCCCCTGCATTCAGACAGGAATGTTTGTGCAAAAACGTAACGTTGGTATATCAGATAATAAATGAATTATTAATTCAAATACAACAACACAAGATTGGTTTTTCGGACTCAACCACTGCAGCGCATGTGACGAGGATTGCCAATTTAGGTAGCCCTAAATTGGCAATCCTCAAGCTTATGAGTATTCTGTGTCCAGCTTACCTGACCCCAGAAAACTACTTGCTCCTTCCACTGAAACCAATATCAAAGCTCGTAACGAGCATGTTTGAAAACAGTGGAAGATCATAGGAGCAGTAAGGCAGATCCCATAGGGTCGAAGTGCTCTGAGGTTCCCTAAACAATAACTCAGTCCCATGTAAAAAGATAAGGATTTAAATACGATAAACATTTTATCATTTCTATTACAATTTCTGTATGAAGACTGACGACGCACCGTTTCAACATTTCAAATTTCAACATCAAACTAAACAATCCGAAAGTAATATGGTACTTATAATAATTACTAACTAACCTTAACATTACACATTCTAACGAGATTAAGAAAAAAATAATTGCATTATTTCATGTCACATTATAAAGTTGTTCTCACAAATATTAACATAGATTGATTGTACTTAAAATGTACGGGATTTTAAAAACTTAGTGTTTCTTAACATCTAGTGAACCGCGGAATTAAATATGTTGAAATACGAAAGAGTTACAGCCAGTTGCCCGATGCAGTGTATTGTTTAAAACTATTGTGTCACCGTATAACAAAAAAAATACATACAGTGGAACATAGAACCTTCTCCTTTTTTGATGTCGGCTAAAGAGGTTATAACCCGCCCATATGGATTTGAATCTGTTCATGAAACTGGACTACATTTAAACTGAAACATAGGTTGAAATATATAAAAAAAACAACTTTCCATATAAATTGCGTTTAATAGCGTATTTTGAATGGAAGTCCAACATTTATTTTTCGTATTTCGACCTGTGTTCATTTGAAAAAGTTGTTCAGTTTCACTGGCAGTTTCGCATTCTTCAGGGTCGTTGTAGTGTATGAGAAAACTATCCACATTCACAATATCCATTCTTTATATCGTCCGTCTCGCTTTTACGCATTGCGCAGGCTACAGGAGTGGGGATGGAGAGCGTTCCGTTCCGAGCCAGTCGTTGACAGAACGCCGCACAGGGCAGATGTGCATCGGGAAGGGAACCGAGCCAATATTTCTGTCATATGTTCCCAGAAGTTAAGTGTGTTTAGACACACCATAGTCGTTATAGTTTTTCTATGACACTTTGAATTATAGATTTCTATTGCTGCCCTGACTTCTTCACTTTCTGTTTCATTGAGAAGGAGCGAGACAGCAATAGATTATACAGTTTAAAAAAATTGCTTTGAACAACTGGCGGTAACACAAAACAATATAGTTATTCGAGTGTGTAACTAGTATTGTAGAGGTGGATTTATAGAACTCCAATTCTGACCGTCAATGCTCAAAAAAATTGCCGCAGGGGTGGGCGGGGCAGGTGGGGGGAAAAAGTCGGAATGGTCTATTGGCCCTCCGCGTGTCACCCATACGCAGAAAATAACGGTCAGGTTTAGAGTTTAAAAAACGAGCTGTATACAGACACCAAGAAATATGCTTTGATTATTACATTAATTTAAAATAATAATTTGAAAACATATAGGGAATGGAAGCACAAACAAATTGAATAAGTTAAATAATTTATATGCGGTATACAGACATCTTTCGAAAACTGTAAGACTCCTTGTGTAAGACCATTTAACTGAACAACGTTTCCCGTAGAATAAAAATAGATATACGAAAATACACACAGAAATTGCATCACTTATCGATCATAATACAAGATAACGCATTAAGTATTATTCTAACATATCTATATTTATGTGCCTTAGTTATACCATAGAGTAAAATAATAGTTATTATTGTCAAATAGTTTCTTTAATAGGACTTACCAGAGCCTATTCACTCGCGACTTGTCTAAATCCACAGGTTGCAGTTTTCGGGAGATGTCTTTTACATTCAGTTGATAAGAAAGTAAAGTTTAAAAGAAAGAAATTTACTTAAATGTAATTATCCTACCTATGACATATCTGAGTATATAAATTTGATCAATAATCTACACGTGGTCCATTCATATAGGTAGGTATTTAAAAAGAGGTTAACAAGCTCGACTTCTTTATCAAAATGTACATTGATATAAAAAGTCAAGGTTGATAAATAATTTCATATATATACAAGGATTGCTGAGAACAAGAGATTGTGGAGATCGATTCATGTATCCGTCGATCGATTGATCGATCGATCGATCGATTCGTGTAATGGAATGGTGTGATAATACTAAAGGGTGTGAATCTGACCATGAAACTGAACAACTTTTCCCAAAGAACATAGGTAATTGAGCAAAATCAATATTTGACCTCCCATAGAAACTGCATTAGCTGATAGCGCATTTTGTATAGGAGGTCAAATTTGGTTTTTCGTATTTCGACCTATGTTTCTTGGGAAAAGTTGCTCAGTTTCATAGGCAGATTCACACCCTTCAGTATTATCACACCATTCCTTGACACGCTGTAGAATGTTGCCAGACCGACAAGAGTCCGTCTCTTAAATTGTATGAAGAAACAAGCTATTTTGCGATCAAAACTAGAATTATTTTTTATGAACAGGATGTAGGGATAAACTAAAAAAATTACAGTGCATGAGTAGGCAACGAAACTGAACAACTTTCACACAGAAAATTACATCGGCTTGAATGGAAAAAAATAATACACTTCATAGGAGAGTTTCTATGAAGAAGCCGATATTTTCTTTATTTTCTGCGATGTTTCTTGAGAAAAGTTGCGCAGATTCGTTTTCCGACATTGCTATTCAAATTTTTCATAACCTGACCCTGCATTTAAATTAAAACGATATAGAAATGTTTATATTCTTTTAAATACCTAACAAACGACCAGACCAATAACGGTGAATTGCATAAAGGCATTTTAAAATTAATCTTCCATTAAATCCATTACTTAGCTTTTATGCCACCGATTGTATATCACTAACTTTAAACCTCGTATACATTAACATACTCTTCTTAGCCACCATCTAATATTTATTACAAGGAATAATTCGTGAACCATATGCCAATTTTCGTCATTACTTTTGTAACTACAACTTACCCAAAACCTAACGAAATAACATGTTTTAAGTTCTCAAAATATCAAAGTTAATCAATATTAGATAACAATGAATAAATTCATATTTTTATGATCATCACTCACTCCTTACATATTCGTATAAAGATATAACCTTATCCAATTAATTAATTGTATATTACATACGTCCACACTACACGATTACATGATACAGAGTTTTACTACATTTGCGTTAGGACCTTCGTTTATGTGGAAAGTTATTTTTTTGTATCTTATTTCGACCTTTCTTTCTTGTATGGATACATTTGTTTTCATGGTCTGAGCATTGGGTCTGAGTAATATGCTAATATCATGTGCTAAATTTAAAACTTTTTACTATGCAACCGACGATCTGTCAAGGTCGCGGGAAGCCGCTGGATGCGAGCAGCGCAGGACCGGTCGTCATGGAGATCTTTAGGGGAGGCCTATGTCCAGCAGTCAGGGTTGGCCTGGATAATTATCGTGATAATTATCTTGATAATTATCATGATAATTACGTGTTGATAATTATCGTTGATAATACGAGTAACTGTTATTGTACAAAACAAAACGAAATAATATATATGTGTATCCAAACGCATGTTTTTTCGTCCCAATATCAAGCGTGTATCCAAACGAACGCCAAATGTCATTCATCTACAGGGGAATTCCCCTCACTGTTATTTGTTTTCGTGAACTGTAGTTTGTGCGCTGCGAAATTAAATAAAGAAAAACATTATGCCTAAAAACTTAATCCAATATGGTCAAAGTTTAACTGCATTAAAACTAAAAATTGTGGTTTATGGGCTAGATGCAAGAAATGTAAAAAAGAAATGTAGGGAATCTTGCGATAAATGAAAATATATACGTTATTTGATTTGATAGTTAGATAATTATCAGATAATTATCGGATAATTATCGGATAGTTATCAGAGAAAATAATTATCTTGATAATAGCCAACCCTGCCAGCAGTGGACGTCTTTCGGCTGATATGATGATGATGATGATGACTATACAGCGTGTAACGGAAAGGTGTGATAATACTAAAGGGTGTGAAACTGCCCATAAAACTGAACAACTATTCCTAAGGAACAAAGGTCATAGAACAGAATCAATTTTTGACTTCCCATCGAAACTGCATCAACTGATAGCGCAGTTTCTCAAATTTGGTTTCTCGTATTTCGACCTATGTTCCTTGGGAAAAGTTTTTCATTTTCATGGGCAGATTCACACTGTTGAGTATTATCACACCTTTAAGTTACAAGCTGTATTGTCCGGAGTTTCATAAAATTTGATAAGTACGGGTTTATTATGTGGACTTTGAGCCGAAGAACAGTGCCGTCGTATCTATTTCTATATGCATTTCGCTCACAAAACACACGATGGAAATTTTTCGTCGTTTTACGTGGATTTTTTTTGTGAAATCCAGTGATTAATAAAAATGAGCAACATTTTTAAGAAAACATATTTTTCACTAAAATAAAAAATTTCAACTTTCCATAAATAAATGTAGTGAACACTATAGTTTAGTAAGTAAATTTTCTTTTATTTTTTTGGAATTGGACTTTGGGAGTAACATGACTATTTGACGTTGTAAACGCGAGTGTTATTTAAGGGACAGGCTTTAGGCACCTTTGTTATTATGGAAGGTCACGAATCTAGTAAAACTCTGCATAAATTATATAATTCTTAAATGTAACAAATAGCTCTAACTAAAATCCGTTTCCTTGCTAAGTCACATCGTTTCGACACCTTGAACGTTACTGAAATTACGAGATTTTAAAAGTTAAAAGAGGTTTTGAATAATATTCCAATTATGAAATAGAGTTTGATTTCAGGATTTTTCTTGAGAATCTCGTTACACACTTAGTGATATTCAAGAATTGATCCTTGAATCTGGATCCCACGCGGAGTTCTCAATTTCTTTTTGGGATATAAAGTCAAGGTAGTTACGAAACCCAAATAAGTTTTTTTTTTTTTTTTTGCTATACTTGGACATAATTCAGGGTGAAATTTTATTATATCGACAAAGCAATTTTGCTTCAAACATCAGCATTTAATTTAAAGAATGTTCATATAAAGAGTGATTTCTAACACAACTTGACATCCCGAATAAAACATCCGCTGAAATGGAATGTTCGTGTTAGGGTCTGCAAATGACCAGAGCAAAACATTACCTCCTGACAATGGTTAATACCTTTTGAAATCACTCTTGCACTCACACTTGCAGTCCACTAAACAAGTTTGACGTCATCGAAGGCTGTGAGCAGGTCGTTGGTGCTTTGGTACTCCGGCTCCGTCCAGAAGTCTGGTGACGTCAGAGACACGTTCGAGTCCAGGTAGTCGTTGGTCGATATCGGGAACGGCGGGCTCGCCTGCATCTTAGTTGTGAGATACGGGTCCGAACCTTGGATCACGCTCCCCGGTGATACTAGCCTACTGCCAGGACTCCTCTGGTATCTGCCAACTGGGGATAGGGACTGTGGCGTCGAATACGGGCTGAGAACCCTATCTCTTTGAGCGGGGGACATCGCTGGAGATATTGTTGGACTATTGTAGGCCGTGTTGGGACTCGAAGGTAGGGAATACATTGATGGACTGCCTATGTTAAGACTGAGAGGGGACATGGCGTTCTTTGTGAACTCTTGGGTAGCCGCCTGGCTTTGGCGTATTGTGGGAATATTGGGTACAGTAGGCGAGATGTTACGTATGATCTGTTTATTAGGGACAGCTTGGAGGAGGTTTATGACAGAGAGAGGCATATTTCTCTTCGCGAGGCCTGGTTTCTGTACGTTTACCAGTACCGGGTAGTTCTGAGGATGTAGTCTGTTCATCTGTGGCAGCTGTTGCGGGATGTCCTGGAAAGCAGAAAATAAAAGATTAGAAACTCAATTGAAAAAAGTAACGCTGCCAGACTTATCTTTATAGCCAGATCATGTCCTTGAACTTATTTTTTACCGCTATCACGGAATATGTAATCTCGTCTGCGATTATTGTGACAAAAATATGGTGGTAAAAAGATGCACGTGAGTGGAAATAACGATGGAGATGGGTGAGGTGTGACAGAGTATTGGTTTTGACCTTGGCCGTGAATGAATATTCTCTCGGCATTTGCATAACTTGACTGCGGTTGAGAGGCGCGATTTGTCAAGAGCCGACAAACACGTAATACCTGTTAAGGCGCTATTGTTCCAGAAGAACTGTTCCTTTCTAACATGTGGTGTAACGTGAAGTGTGAACAGGGCGGTTTTGCGCTGAGTCACTAATTTTTGTATATTTTTCGGAAAAATAAATAGTAATTCGTCAAACTAATCGTTACAACAACTGCATTGACACTTACATTCTTTATTGTAGCTATAAAACCGATTTTATTAGAAGCGTGCGAAAAGGGTTCACCTATCGTTCAAATTTTCTTCTATCGAGTCAAAATTATTTAATCATGTAATTCTGAATGAACAAACAACATATATCTAATACTCATTACACAAAATCATGCCTCATCTTTTAAAATTATATTTACCTACTGGGCTCCTAAACTAAGTATCATTATTATTTTTGGGACTTGTGCCTGTTAATTTTTTTTTTGTTGGCAAAAATCCAATCATTCATCACAACTGCTCCTTTGGCGATTTTCTTACAATACAGTCTTTAGTTTATGGTGAGACTTGCGTAGAAAGACTAATTGCTTACAAATCTAGGACATTTTAAATGTTAATTATTATTCATCATTAAAACATATCATTACTGAATTCCGTCGCCAGATCACAGAATATAAATAATAGTAAACAAGTTGCCAGATCAAGTAGATTACTCCAGGCTCCAATTGAGTTTTATTGATGTTTACTTAAACAAGTTAACCCTCACTAATCTGTCTGGCGACCACCTAATCCTCAATCAGAAGTGGTTCTCACGACACGACCTTGGTTGGGCTTAATATAAAAAAATTATAAAAAGGTAAGTAGAATGAAGAATGACGTATTTGTTAAGTCCATATAATCTGAGAGAAAGTTAAAAGAATTTGTAAAGCAATCTTATTAATTTAAAGCTGTTAAAAACCGTTGCATCTACTGTGTCTAAAAACAAATAAAAAATTTGAAGCTTAATATTAGATAAATACATCAATGACAGAGAGGTATGGTATGGTGCACTAATACCTTAGAGGAAGGAAACTAATAGGTACTCAAGCGAAACACATTGTACGGTCAACCGCTCGTCGGTAGAAACTTTTTCAACTCTATTACCACGCCATAAGGTCCAAAAGTGTTTCTACTGACGTGCTGTTGAGTGTACGGTCAACCGCACGTCGGTAGAAACTTTTCAACTCTATTACCACGCCATAAGGTCCAAAAGTGTTTCTACTGATGTGCGGCCGTGTGTACGTACGGCAGCAAACACGTAGAAACAAAACCATTATGAGCTGAACCAGCGCTACGCTACATACTCCAGAACCCCAAAGTGTTACCACCGACGTGCGGCCGTGTTCAAAGCCAATTCTTAAAGGTTGCTCTGAAATAAAATGGTTTCTTGGCGTTTCTTTAACGCTGTAAATCACATATCCGAAACGATAGTAAAATCGCTCTATTTCTTCTATATTCTGCATTTTATGAAGTTTAATACGAGTAAGTATTATGTAAAAAAAAAATTGCGTGGATAAAATTAAATCTGAATGAATACCTATTTTATACCTATATTTTCACATGATACGCAGCTACATAATCATTTAAAGTCCTCATGCAGGTACGTACTGCTTATTCTAAGGGCAAAAAAAAATTACATTCCTTAATAGCTTCTTTCCTTATAAGAAGCGTGTTAAAAATGTAGCATCTTATTGAGCTATTCCTTGAAGTATACTATACAGTTTCATTGACACAAATACTTTATATGGTTGCGGTTGGAGATGTTAGGAATTTATTAACTACTGTGTGGCGTGGCCAATGAAGACTGATAGCCGTATACATTTTATAGCTAAACTAGAATAAATACTAGAGACGACTTTGCTTCTGAACCGCGTTTGCTTCTCAATAAAAAAACTAGTACTAATAATAGTACTCTTAAGTAGTATAGTACTATTAAGTCTGAAAATAAGGCAATTATCACCCGAGTGATATTGGATGGCCGAGGCGAAGTCGAGGAGTCAACAAGGAAGATAATTGGTATTGGCCGCAACTTGTATAGTGCTTTTCTCCTATTTGTGAGGAAACAGAAAACAAAGTTAAAAGAATAAATCAAGTCTTTATTAATAATTATATACAACACGGATCAACTCACGTTTAATATTGACGGCATGGAGTCTTTATTAATTCATATTAAAAACAACACTGCAGTTTGTACAATTTGTTAATGAAAGAAAGAAAGAAGAAGAAGAAGTTAAAGAAATTGGGTACATAGTTGAAAGACCCAATTTATGTTAGTGGGTACTTGTAAGACCTAAAACAAAAACTCAAACGGCTATATAACTACAACAATGTACATTTTTGTAGTGTTTTACATTACTGTCGTGTAGTTGAATTGAGAACCGGAACGAGGTGATTAAACACCTCCTTTTTTGAAATAAGAGCACTGTTTACGAGCGAATAGGAGAAAAATCGTAAACACGGCATTGTTTTTTTTCTTCAATAATATTTAAGAATTAAGGGGACGTAAAAATGTTACATCTTTAATAATTCATTTCCTATCGGTCTGGGCGCCAATTACAATCAAACTAATGAATCAATTCAAACGGAGGTTTCGATACTGTCTATTATTTTCGTGTAGCTTTGTTTCATCGACATCGGTTTACTCAAACAGAAGATATGCAATGACAAATTTTCAAATAGCGAAGGATTAGACATTATCGAAAACCCTGTTTCAATCTGTCCAGTTGTTTGTGTTTTCTGTGAAAGCCCCAAACACAATAATATTCTAAAACAAGAGAGGCAACCCCCTCGAGGTTAGCCAGTTGCCGCCAAGCTGGTCTAATTTGACGGACATTCAGATGAAACTGGACAATGTTCTGGTTTAAAATGTTCTCGTCGTCGAAATAATGAATAGGTGAATAAGGGATTATAAACCGGAAGATGATCAGCAGCGTGCTTCCGTGTATTGTATCATCTTACATACTGCGGTCACCAACAACCGCGGTCCATGGTGCCAGCCGTAACGCTAACAAGCGTGGTGACTAAGGTACTTGCCCTCCACATTGTTCCAGTAAGAGCTGGAATTCTGGAGGGAGCTCTATGTCTTGCAGTGGACGTATTACGGGATGTTATGATGATGATGATTCATTATTTTTTACCTAAAAATTTTTTTAATAATTTTTTTTCCGAGGAACATAGGTCATAGAACAAAATAAATTTTTGATCTCCCATAGAAACTGCATCAGATAGCACATTTTGTATGAGAGGTCAGATTTGGTTTTCGTATTTCGACCTATGTTATGTGGGAAAAGTTGTTCACCTTCATGAGCAGATTCACACCCTCCAGTATTATCATATCACAACTTTCCGTTCAACGTTGGTTATAAGTTGAAAACTAAAAGTGAAACCCAAAAACGGTTCTTGGTTTTCTGCAATGCCACATTTACCTTTCTAGGATAAAAAATTATAATATTTTTTGTGATAGAAAATATTTGTTTCAAAAACCACGCACCGTTCAGAAATCATTCATTTTGCTACAACTCTTCTCTTTTAGTATGCTATTAATTCCATACAGCTTTCTGTCGTTAACTGTAAGTCTGAAGAGCCCTGAAAGGTGCCTGAAAGAGGGTAATTAAATACCAGAGGCAACTTTGTTGGACGTGCCCTGTCCCTTATTGTGAAAAGAAAAATTAGTTATTTGATATGCGACACACATACAAAAAAAAACCGGCCAAGTGCGAGTCGGACTCGCGCACTGAGGGTTCCGGACCACCACATAAACATAATTGTATTAGTTGAAATTTCAGTAAGTTAATGTGCTAGATTTTTTGAGTCCGACACGCGCTTGACCAAATTTCATTATTTCTTGTTATTTTATAGCCTATGCACTATAAACATATCAATTTTCAAGTTTGTAAGTGTTCCCGTTTTTAAATAGAACTAAAACAAAAATCGCCTCAGCGACCATTCAACTTGACCCCTCTCTTATATGAATGTTCTTGAAACGGGAGCTCACCACAATTGGTTACCATTAGTTGTGAGAAAAGTTGTAATATTTAATGATTTCAGACTTTTCCCATTATTTGTACTGTGAGACCTAGCTTCTTGCCAAATTTCATAATTTTAGGTCAACGGGAAATACCCTGTAGGTTTTGCATTTTTGAATAAATGTATGGAGATGAGGACATAAAATGCCATATCTGTTGATTGCGCTGTTGTAAAAAATTTAAATTTTCAGATCTTGTGTGGTTCATGGATTCTAATATGTGGTATTAATTTCAACTTGATACCTTTACCCGTTCGTGATATAAAGGGTCTTGACAGACAGACAGACAGACAGACAGACAGACAGACGGACAACAAAGTGATCCTATAAGGGTTCCGTTTTTTTCTTTTGAGGTACGGAACCCTAAAAACCGGCCAAGTGCGAGTCGGACTCGCGCACTGAGGGTTCCGTACCACCACATAATCATGATTGTATTAGTTGAAATTTCAGTAAGTTTATGTGCTAGATTTCTTGAGTCTGACACGCGCTTGACCAAATTTTATTATTTGTTATTATTTTATAGCTTATGAACTATAAACATACCAATTTTCAAGTTCGTAAGTGTTCTCGTTTTTAAAATAGAACTAAAACAAAAATCGCCTCCGCGACCATCCAACTTGACCCCTCTCTTATATGAATGTTCTTGAAACGGGAGCTCACCACAATTGGTTACAATTAGTTGTAAGTAAAGTTGTAATATTTAATGATTTCAGACTTTTCCCTTTATTTGTACTGTGAGACCTAGCTTCTTGCCAAATTTCATAATTTTAGGTCAACGGGAAGTACCCTGTAGGTTTTCCTTTTTTGCATAAATGTATGGAGATGAGGACATAAAAAGCCATATCTTTTGATTGCGCCGTTGTAAAAAATTTTAATTTTCAGATGTTGTGTGGTTCATGGACCCTAACATATGGTATTAATTTCAACCTGATACCTTTACCCGTTCGTGAGATAAAGGGTCTTGACAGACAGACAGACAGACAGACGGACAACAAAGTGATCCTATAAGGGATCCGTTTTTTTCTTTTGAGGTACGGAACCCTAAAAATTTATATTTTATATTCTGAATCATTATGACATCGATAAGTTAAAGTCATCGATAAATTATCACACTCAATAAGGACCAGGAGGACTATTCCACCAACTACTACTACTAACTTTTATTAGCTGAAAGTTGTTCAGTTACGTTGACTGATCATGCCCTTTCGTATTCGGAAGGCTGTCCCTTACACCCGATATAAATTGGAGAACGGTCTTTGCCTATGAGTGGGAATGACAAACTAAATAAAACTCTTTCTTTCTGTCCAACTAAGTTAAACCAAGTTACCACATAAAGCCTGAAAATAACAATTTCAGTAGTCACAAAACGTAATTCGTTCAATAAATATACATCCAACTTATTTCAGCTGAGTGCATTTTCATCTAACTTTACCCTTTTTGTAGAAAGTTAGCGATTTCACACGTCGTTTGATCATTATTTACGATAGCACTGAACATTAAACAGCTAAGGCGTTTGTCAACAAGACTTAATTTAAATGATGGACCACCAGGAGCTGTGATTCTGAATATAAAATAAAAACCAGCCAAGTGCGAGTCAGACTCACGCACCGAGGATCCGTATACCGTATCACTATAATCCTATACTATTAAACGAGCAATATTTATATATATATATATTTATAATCGGTTTCACGGTAACGGTTACGATTTCGATGAAATTTACCATACGGGGGTTTTCGGGGGCGAAAAATCGATCTAGCTAGTTCTCATGTCTGGGAAAATTCGTATTCCACGTGTTTTTATATATATTTTTTTAAAACCGCGTTTTAAACAAAAGGCTATATACAGCGCCATCTGTTGGCGGGTAGCATGACTTGCTCACCCGATGACGATTTAAGTGGTAGGTTCAAAACTACTGTGTCAAATATTGTTAAGCCCTACTAGCCCTTGACTAGCTTTTATTATTTGTGTTTCTACCATAGTTAATGCACAACAATCATATAACTAAAACAAAAATAAAACTTCTAAAACAAGAATAAGAATTTCTAGTAAGTTTTTGGGAGCTTTTATTTTCATTAACTTTATTATTTGTTAGGATTTTTCCCCCATAATAAAACACTTTCAATAATCTGTGAAAATCTATTCAGTTCAAACAATGCAGCTCTAAGAGATAATAGGCGACGAGGTTGGCTTAGTTAGTAATAAGGACTAGGGTCCCGTTATTGGCACTTTTTGACCCAGGAAATCGACACTTTCACCCACGGAACCCTAAAAACGTGACCACAGTGGAGGAGGCCATTTGTTTCTGAATAGCCGTGTCGTCAGACCCTTTCTATTGTATGTAGGTAGATATCCAAAATATTGTTATTTGAAATATATTTTTTATCTGATTGTCTTACAAGCTAGGGTTTAACACTTGATGGTTCGTATTATACTCCAGTAAAATTACGAGAGATTGTATGGCGAAACGGAAATAATTGATAATAGCCGTGATTCTTTTTCAGATCGATAGATTATATTTCTGTGTAAAGGTTTTTAATGGAATCCACCTAAATTTACTTCATTTATTTATTTATTTTGCCGTCCAAACATTAAAAAAATATGGAATTTCGGAAAAAAATGTTAATAGATTATTTTTTTTATTTACGGCTTGCTATATATTCAGAATTTCATATTATACATGAATCCACCTAAAAATATTAGCTTTTTTGTATTGTTTAACTTTTATAGCACGAAATTTAAATACAGCTTATCTTCGCAACCAAAAATAGTAATAGATCCGTTTTGCTTTCTAATAATTTAAATAGTGCTATATAATCACTTTTTTGGCAAATCCAACATAAATGTTTACAAAATCATTGTAAACCAGCGATTACAAAAAACTTTTTTTTATTTAGTATGGCATTTTTGTAAATATACATAAGAATCAATTACATTTAAAAAAGTTGAGTTTAGTTCAGTTTATTCCTATTATTTTACCTCGACTTTATTGGCCCTTATATGTAAAAATAAGTGGAGATTTTATATTTTGAAATAAATTGATATTGTTAAATATATTTATGGTGGATTTAGATGCCTATATGTAAAGTATACGTTTATCTATGATATAAAGTATATAATTGTCTATTACTATTTTTGCCTTAGCTGTTATTCGAAAAAAATATTCCGCTTTAAATTTTAAGTGGATTCGTAAATATTGCGTCTTAACATCATATTTAAATACGATATACACAAAAAAGTAGCTATTAGCATTTAAAATTTTGCAAAACCGTATTTTTACTGGACTATTACTTCGTATCGACTCTTTGTGTTTCGGCTTTAATGTTAGATGTAGAAATAAATAAATAAACCAAAAATAAATAAATGAAATTAATGAAATGAAAAGATTTCGTGCGAACTGTCGCATAAATGTAAACGCGAAAGCAACCAAATCATAAATTATTATTATACTATTTTAGTCTATTCCGTACCACTGCAGGGCAAAGGCCTCCCATCTTTTATATTAACTAGTATTTTATTAAATACAATAAAATGTATAAATTAACACCAATTACTCTGATTTATCTCCCCAATCTATCGACTATAATGTGGGTGGCATGAATGTAGCAACATGCGGGGTTGTAATTGACGCATCCGGTTCTATCCGAGTTATAAGGTGCGTACGTAGGTTGATCACCGCAGTTCTCAAAATACGTTACATTCAAAACATGAAAAGTTTTTGATTTTTTTTTTCACTCGTATTCATCAACATCATAACATTCCATGAAACGTCCACTACAGGACAGGGAGCTCCCTCCAGAATTATAGCTTTTGCTAGATAAATGTAGAGGGGAAGTAGGTACCATAGTCACCTCGCGTGTTAGCGTTACGGCTGGAACCATGGACCGCGGTTGTAGGTGACCACAGTAAGTAAGATGTAAGATACAAAGGAGGATGCTGCTGCCCATCCTCCAGTTTGTAACCCTTAGTCGCCTCTTACGACACCCACGGGTATGTATGGGTTGGTACTATTCTTTGCCACTTTGCTATCTTTTGCACCACAGGGGACCTAACCTAACCTCACCTAAAGGCACACAAACTAACCTAACCAAACCTAACTTATCCCAAACGAGTTCAGGTATTTCATCCAGAGACCTCAGGTTCATGAGAAAATCCGGTTATTCGATCCAAGACCTGATTTTATCAAAAACCTAACAGAAAGGGTATATTAACCCTGAAGGATGTGATTTTGCCCATGAAACTGAACAACTTTCCTTGACGAACATAGGTCGAAATACGAAAAAAAAATTACCTTCCATAGAAACAATCAGCTGGTAGCACATTTTTGTATGGGAGTTAAAATTTTATTTTCGTATTTCGACCATTCCGTAAGGAAAGTTGTTCAGTTTCATTGGCAGAATCATATCCTTCAGGGTTGATATACCATAGAAATTACCTCCCATAGAAACTGAATCAGCTGGTAGCACATTTTGTATCGGAGTTAAAATTTTATTTTCTTATTTCGACCTATGTTGAAAGTTGTTCAGTTTCATGGGCAGAATCACATATTTCAGGTTCGATATACCCTTTTTGTTACTCCTTGCATAAATAATAAATGACATAATACAGGTCAACAAAACTAACCCCGAAGAGCATGTATGAAAGGGATGATAAGAGTAGAAGAACCGAAAGAAGTATCAAGTTCGTAGAAGGTGAAAATGTGGTCTCTTACTACCCCAATGGGAAAGAGCCATGTTTGTTTATTCACCCACTCCTGTTTTCCACCTATTAATGTCCCGTGTGGTGCCGGCAAAGAATAGTACCAACCCATACATACCCGTGGGTGTCGTAAGAGGCGACTAAGGGTTATAAACTGGAGGATGGGCAGCAGCATCCTCCTTTCCATCTTACTTACTGCGGTCACCTACAACCGCGGTCCTTGGTGCCAGCCATAACGCCAACAAGCGATGTGACTATGGCGTCCCCATCAGAAATAATAATAATAATGGTACGAGTACTTCCCCTCTACATTTTTCCAGCAAAAGCTAGAATTCTGGAGGGAGCTCCCTGTCCTATAGTGGACGTTTCATGGGATGTTATGATGACTGTTTCGTTATTTTGGGGCATGGTATCTATCGGGCTATTGGCCGTATCGTGCGAGCACTTATGAGAGTCTGGCGGTTTGAGCAATTTGTATTAAGCTAACCTTGTGGAGCTTTGTATTCTACATTCGGATCCCCTTACCCTAATCCTATCGTTTCCCAAGGGCTCTGTCTATACCCTTATCTCGAATCACTGCGCAATCCATGTAATTTTCACGACTGCGCCATTTCAAGCTTTCAAAGATTGAGCATATTGAGTTGCTATTACTCGGAAATTGTGTTCAGAAATGTGATATACAAAGTTTTTTTTTACCTGATTTCCTTTTGCCCACTTATTAGTGAGGTCAAAAGCAACAACTTTTGTTCTACGAGTTTGCTAACAACACAAAAAAATTTCGACTCTCCATACTAAAGTGGTCACGTGACCGACCCATTTTGTATGGGAAGTTGAAAATTTTTCGTGCGTTGTTAGCAAAATCGTAGAACAAAAGTTGTTGTTTTTGACCTCACTAATAAGTGAGCAAAAGGAAATCAGGTCCAAAAAAATAACCTAGTATATTGAATAGGTTTTATTATTATTATTATTACAAAATTTATGAGTACTTAAGGATTTCATGTTGAGGCATCCACACTCTCGCCGTGGCGGACCTTAGTACCTACCTAGTTCTCGTCTTTTGGGCGTGAATGTGGATGCGGCATAAAACACTCTAAGACTAAACCGGCGAAAACCTATCCACTTTCATATTCTCGGCCTTTTCGTGTACATCTCGCTTATGAGTGTGTATTTGTAGATAGTACAGCATTGATAGTTTTAATGAGCTAATAAAAAAAAATACATAAATTTATTTCTTAGTCAATGGCGGTTGTGACTTAAAGTCATAAATTAACTTCGATCTGCGGCCAAACTAACCACAAAAACAGTCTAGATTTCAGTCTGACGAAATTTAAGGCCGAAAGTCAACGCCCTATTTATTACGTCTTCACATTTAAGCTGTATATTGATTGACACTAAATACTGAATTACAATGTATGCGCAGAAATGTAAATATTTATGGAGTATAAATCTATCAATCAGTGCTATTAATTTTTTTAATATCTCTATACTTTATAGTAGACTTCGTCTGCGCAGCATCTGCGGTTTCGCCCGCATTAAATGCGTTTTCCCGTGGGAATGAAGTGTTTTCCCGCGGTAAAAAGTAGCCTATGTGTTATTCCAGGACCTAACCTATATGTGTGCCAAGTTTCATTAAAATCCATTCAGTAGTTTTTACGTGAAAGAGTAACAAACATACATCCATCCATACTTACAAACTTTCGCGTTTATAATATAAGTAGGATCGCCAATAATTGTAAAAGAGTTCACGAAATAGTCAGGTGTTTTGTAAACAAAAAATTTTCAGTTAAAAAAAGATTTATCTTAAATTCCACGAAGACACGTTTGTTACCACAATACTCACACACACAGTAAATCGCTTAGTCTTATATTTTACATCAGCGTTTTACGTACAGAGAGTCAGAAACATCTACATTTTTTACAAGTTTAACATGAAGTTGAGGTTATGAGTTTGTTTACAAAACACCTGACTCTTTCGTGAACTCCGTTATAGTAGTTATCGTGAAGTCTTCGTCAGACTAATGACTAGTGTAACCTAACCCTGTTGTAATAGTTTTCAAGCCGCGAAATAGCCTTGGACATTGCTTAGTACGGTCAACCGCTTGTCGGTAGAAACTTTTTCAACTCTATTACCACGCCATAAGGTCCAAAAGTGTTTCTACTGAAGTGCGGCCGTGTGTACCTCTAGGATAGTCTTGCTTATTAGAGAAAACGCACTGTTGTCATTACCTTAAGGGCTTTCCTGCAGCCAACTAGCGCTAAACTAACTCTAGGATAGTCTTGCTTATTAGAGAAAACGCACTGTTGTCATTACCTTAAGGGCTTTCCTGCAGCCAACTAGCGCCTCCATCAATTAAAAAAATATTACTGGCTAAACACAAAAGTTATCAAAAATCTGGCTAACCAGATTTATTCAGAACCTATCAATCCTGAAAAATATGGTTCACTATAGTTACAGATACAAAAAGTGCGAAAAACGGCCACTTTTTGTATCTGTAAAAAATATGGTTCACTGTAGTAGTGAACCATATTTTTCAGGATTGATAGGTTCTGAATAAACTAGGGTACCTTTTCAATCTGGTAAGCCAGATTTTCGATAAGTTTTGTATTGAGCCAGTAATATTTTTTTAATTGATGGGGGCGCTAGTTGACTGCAGTAAGTACTTGTTCACTCTAATGTCAGAATCTTTGTGCGTATTGATCGCACGTCGTGTGCAGCCCCTTTCTAATCTAACACAAGACTTAAACTACATCTTTGTAATTCGGTCCTAGAAATGAAGGTTCACCAGTCAACGTCCTCTTTACAACCGTATATCTAGCGCTGGTCGTAACTACGCCACAGGGCTTAAGGCCGTCCGCTACGTCAGACATGATCAGGGCCGCGTTGTGGCGTTTCTTGATATCCATTACGTGTCAAACCAGCACCACAATTAGATATACTTCTTGCTAAGCACGCAATGTACGCTACAACGCCGTGAGGTCCCGCAAGGACGCCCTACATGGATTCGCCTTTTTACTGCCTTAGCCGTTTACTACTGGCTATTTCAATTTTTTCAGCTTAGCCGTAAAGTTAAGACAGGATCTTCGGATGAGTACAATTGCTGCATTATCTTTATCACTGTTTGGTACTGGGTATCATAAGATTACATATAGTGCGATTCACTTGTGAAAAAGGTTCACGTCAAGTCTATAGATAGTTTAATAAACGCTGTTTTAGGGACTATTACATTTTTCCTTTCGAGAATTTTTTTTTATTGTGCGTTCACTTATTCCCTGGTGAGATGATTTCTTTATCGATAGTTAGATCATCACGCCGTGTCGGTTTGGGGCTATTGACCTGCCTTTGATAAGAACCTTCTATTGTATCTTCTCCAATATTTTCTTTCACCGTTGCCATTCACCCTCATCTCACTTGTTAGTCTCCGATTATGCATCCTCTCTACATGTCCATATCATCTTATTCTCAACATCATGAACAGTAAATTTATCTCAATTTTCTACCAAAGTTATTACTTTAAGAATCTAAATGCAAAAAATATTTTCGCATAAAATAGACCATTCAGCGAGGATATCAAACTTCTGGGAGTGCCTTGGGCATGGTCGGAATTAGTATTGGGACCTTGCAAGTCCCTTGGAGCAAATAAAATTATTTTCTGCTGATTTGACGTCGATTTGGGTAACTGCTGATATAAGCTTTCTGACAAGGTACTTACGAGTATACCTTGTATAGTTTTAAAATCAATCTGGTCAATATGTTGCCTAATACTTTTAATATCTAAGAGTTTATGTAGACAAACATTCTCAAGTATTTTGCGATTTGCACTGATAATTGGATTAGTGTTTGACTGAGTAAGTTTCTGGATGTAAAGTTTTTAAGGCTTGAAAATAATAAAGAATTTGTATAGATCGAAAACAGTTATTTTTATACAAATACGCTAAACCTCTCGGGTGGTAGTTCCACTGTTATTTTATACATAGTTTTACTCAGACAGAAAGGCTTTGCCTATGAAAAATAGATCGACTAATGAAATTTTTTTTGCTTCCCCAGCCATTATTTCTCATTTTTTGACGCATGTTTTGTTGTAAAAGTTGTTCAGTTTTATAGTGAGTACCTAACTATATTACTCATACTTTTTGCAGTGATATAATGTCACAGGAAAGGAAAATCCCCCGTGACACTACTGGTAGTGCCACGCAGTAGTGCCACGGGGAACAAACGAAAAATAGCCCTATATTTGGCAGGTTTGGTTTCCAAAGAACAAGTAGTAACTAAATCTGGAAGTTGCAGGAGTTTCCTTCATACAGCTTTAATAATTCCAATACCGAGATACCAGAACTTTGGGACAGCTGGACCTTGAAAAGAGCTGAAAGTCGTAAGTTATCGAGTCCGAAATTAAATCAACTAGCAAAGCTCCAAGAAGTCTTAATTCAGCCATACATTACTTAGCTTTTTTAAAGACTTTTACTAATCTATACTATGTTATTGTGTTCATCAGTAAAAAAAAATTCAACAATTATATCCAGTTGAATCAAAAATACTTTTATGAGCAAATGATTTTGTTCAAACCAATCCGTTCCATATTAAAATAGTCTCATTCATTGCGTTATTGTTTCGAAATCCATTTGATTGACAATTAAATGAAAAGGTCTGATCGACTT
The DNA here is from genome assembly GCA_947532105.1 of Athrips mouffetella. Classification (NCBI taxonomy): domain Eukaryota; kingdom Metazoa; phylum Arthropoda; class Insecta; order Lepidoptera; family Gelechiidae; genus Athrips; species Athrips mouffetella. The sequence goes on from OX383973.1 coordinate 9,970,650, forward strand.
TTCAAGCTATTCATTACTGACCAATTTGAGCGTAGGTTTCAATTGGATACATTTACCTGCCTTTATTTATCACGTGTCTCGAATTTGTATATTTTTAATCAAACAAATGAAATGCAATCGGAACGAGCAATCTAAAGAACTCCACCACAACTCTTAGTTTTCCATTCCACCCGTCAATCCTTGAGTAGCATTATCACACTGAGGAGTGGAAACCTGTTTCTTCAAGACAGCTCTTTATTTACCTGAATAAAAGGGTACATTTTTTCCAAAATTTCCATGGTCATCATTGTTGTTTCTATATGTACATCAAGCCTCTTTCCCGTCGGAGTAGGCAGAGACCACAGCCCTCCGCCTGCTACGATCGTGACAAACTTATACTTCCCTCGCTTCTTCTACTTCCATCAACCCTTCCATACACGCTATAATCTATTTAATATACTAGCAATGATATAGGGCCTATATCATATTATAGGCGCAACTGATAATGGACGGTTTTGTTTAAAAAAGGCATGAGACTTAACTAAGGTAAGGCAATCGTAAGAAGCAATTTTTGACTTTTCCTTAACATCAACACATTTAATTTTTCTTAGCTGATTATAATTTTTGACACCTGTCAAAGCGTGCTTCTTATGAAGACACTTAAAGTTGTACACATCGTTTTGCTCCTCAGTTTATAAAAATCAATTCCGCAATGCCTATCTTAAAAACAACACCTTGGAGCTCCTGAGTAAAATAAGAAGATTTGGTTGCCCGCGATATAAAGGAAGATAGGTATTGATTGTATTTACTTTTAATTTAGAAATAAAACTTAATGTCCCAGAATTTATCTCTAAGGCCGCGGGTATAAATAAAATTAACAGATTTGTATTCCTAAACTGAACTCAATTTCAATACAGCATTAAAGTATATTTTCTTTGGCTGTTAATTTATCGTAACAGGCATGAATTATCTATATATCAGTTTGAAGTATAGGACGTAAACAGGCTTATGTAACAAAATGAGTTACTAGTGATTCGTCTTAATGAAGATCGCGATAACGATCATGTGATCTGTTCTTATATTAGACCTAAGCATTCGACTTGTTTATCTAGGTATCTTATTCCAAGGTCATACCAATACTCTGTTTATGGGATCTCAGGAAGGGAGAGGGGAAATAAAATCAACATGCACCATTTTACCAGCACTATTTTTTATATATTTTTCAAATATATTTCTTGTTCTTAGCAACGGGTATCTATATTTTGTTCTTTTGAGAAAAATAATGTTTCCTAGTTAAACATTGTCCACTTACACTATAAAGTTAATAAAATAACAATGATGATATTTTAAAATACGTCTTTTCAAAAATTCTATTATCAATATAAATATAGCGTTGACGATAAGAAAGCACCCAATGGCTTGCCTCTTTGAGTCTCTCGTGGCTAAATATCTTATCATAAATATATCGAGATACTTCGAAAACTATTAGAAGAAATAACTCTACAAATACATGTATAGATATCCAAATGACAGAAACGAAAATAAACACAGACTGTAGTACATAGGTACAACATAACTATTTTTTGTTCTAGGTGGTACTTATTATTTGGCAGTGGGAACACTTGCTGGTCAAACAACATTCGTGATTACAAACTGCCTCAAGATGCATACTAATGTACATTAACCTCTCAACTCACTAAACGACTGAATCGAATGACTCTACAGCTAACTAAAGTAAAAAAAAAATAGACAATATTTTTAAGCGTATTTTATAGTAACGAATAAATAACGATAACCTTGTGAGTAGGTGATCGTACAAAGTAAATCTACGTTCGTAATATTGACTCGGTTCGGAACATAAGACTGCGCGCGCGGCGATTGGAGCGGCTCGCGGTAACTAACCCTAGGAACAAAACACCACCCATCACATAACCCTCACGATATGCGCACGGTTAACTTAAGCACTAGTAACAACGACTAAACGATCGATTGCTTTTAAAATAGGTACACTATCGCGTAGGTTTACCTACACATCTAACACTGAGTCTATAACGCCTTCCAGCGAAAGGAGATTACAAGTCCGTGGAAGATAACTTCCCTACAGCAAGTAGAGCTCGTTTGACGAGCCCTGCTCGCCTGATGCCATCTCAGACTTTAATCTGGGTCGTGTCTACTTTATTGTCCTGTAAGACTTGCGACCAACCATCGCAATGTGATGTGACTTAGCCACAAGCGCTACACAAGTAGTATCACAAAACTCGACGGCACTGTAAAAAAATTCGTATGACGACCAGATCGACAGTTCCGTGAAGGAAGAGCACAGAGACAATAAAGGAAATGAACACTGGACGCGTAGTATCACAGTTTATGTTTGGGGCGAGGCGAGAGGTTTCAAGCCTTCGCCTTGTGGCGCGGGCGACATTGCACCATGCAGATGTAGCCAGCGTCAACGTCGCAGCCGCTCACCAGGAGGTTCATGAGGACGCTGGAAGACTGCGAGGTCGGGGGCTTCGGCGCCGGCGAGGGGCTGCGCTTCACACGCTTCGCGCTCGGCTCCTCCTCCTGACTAAGCGCTCTCTTCAAAGCACTGTCCCATGTTGATATACTTGACACACTCCTGCTTGGAATTAAACCTGCCGAGAGGACATTATACGTTATTACTCGCTTTTAAAAATAAACAACGAAATAACAATGAAATTTACTGTCGTCATTTACCTGGATCTGAGTATATGTTTGTAATGAGATCTTGTGGGGGCGGGCCAGTAGGTGGCGCAGCTAAGAGGCGCTGCAGCGCGGGCGCCTGTGTATCCTGTGGGGGCTGCGGCCGCGCTAAGGACACGCTATCGGGCAATGCGCCCCACATCACTGCTGGCTCCAATACGGGCAACTCGTCGCTCGTCGGAATGTACGGCGAGTGCCCCTCATCTATGTCATCTGATCTTCCACTCTCGAATGTATCCAATGACAAATCTGTCAATAGTGATGAGCGCTCGCATGATGACTCGTTCTCCTAAAAACAATTTTTTTTTGTGTAATCTTATTACTCTTACATATAAAAACTCAATTAAAAGTTATAATAGAACTGATTAGCTACCTGAGGTTCAGGCGAGGACATCAACAAGGAATCGGCGGTCAAAGAATCAACTGGCGATCCGTTAGCTAAGTCATCTCCTAAGAGATTGCAATAGTTGCCACTAAGAAGTAATTCATCAAACGGTATATCCCAGTCCCTGTTCTCTAAAGGAATGCATTCGTCACCAGCGGTGGGCGCCAAATGGGTCAGGTCTTCCGGCTCGTCTTTTAGCACTGAAAATATAAATAAAGTTGAAAACTATCAAATGCAAAGCAAGTATAGATGAATAAAGCAAGCCTCAGAAACCAAAGCAAGGTAACTTCAAGATTTTGAAGTGAGACTTACTTGTAAGTCCTTCTTTTGAGGAGAACATCAGGTAGCCTTTGTCTAAGCCTTTATCTCTTGGTGCGAATATTAGCCCGGTGACGGGTATTGGGCGCTCCTCTTCTGGAGGCACAATAGAAACGATGGCACCGTTGGGCAGGTCGGTCACAGGGAGGGCTGCTAAGGGCGTCGGACGCAGCGCAGGGGCAGCGGCAGGAACCACGGGCTTCAAGTCCGCGTGCACCACTTGGTGTGCCGCAAACACCTCACCTCTGCACTCGATACCGCTGCAAAACAAAACACAACATGCTAATACTGCCCCGATGGCCGAGCAAACTAACTAAGCGGTCCACCACTCAGTACATGTGTGCGTTCAAGTGCCACGCTATGACAAACGATAATGTAAAATGCACGGTCATTACTAACAGAAAATCGCATTGCAGCGCTAATAAGTTTTCTTACGTATCGGCAGCAAGTGTGAATAGAAAATGTGTGAGTGCAGATAACGTTTACCGGCTTCGGTGTAGGATGTACGATGGCGGGCAAGTAATCAGTCAACAATGCTCAAGGCCGAGATCTAGCGCGTTTACATAGTATACTAGTTAAATATGTAGGAAAACTAATCTTCACCGGCGAGATGCTAATATGTTTTGAGTCTAGACTTCGCTAGCTAATACAAGACACCATAATTACCTACATATAAATTTAAAACGAGAATCACGTAAGCAAACATAGAACGTTGTTAGCAGACATAACAAGTATCCGCGAGAATATTAAGGTAAACTTCACACTAATATAGAAATTACTTTCGATATCAGTAAATAGCGATGATGCAACGGTTTAGTTGATTAGGGATCGGCTAATGTTGATAAGATTGTCCATTACGAACAAACTGTTAAGTTCGCGATGCGTCATGGGAATATAGTGATGAAAACATGTCGTGATGATAATGAAGCAGTACCTCAAGAATCACGCGACAGTTATTTCCATTTTAAGGCGCACGCTGTGACACAAATACGCTATAAATTATCACTTCGAGTCAAGGGAATTTGATAAGGTAGTCGACACATTAGAAATAAGTTTAAACTTCAGAAATGGTATTACAAATATTTTTTTATTACAATTCAGTTTGAACAAGATACCGTCATTAATACTGTAAGAGAGACAATGAAAGAAGCAAGAGAAACTGAAATCTTAATATAGGAATAACGCGTGTGCACTCTAAGACAACTTCAACTTATTTGCAAAATAACGTGACTATTGATAAAACATACATAAATAAACAATCTTATTGGACTGCGCATTGAGTATTATTAAAGATTAATTAGTAAATGCCAATAAAATAGATAAAGATAACCCTACCTAAGTGGTTTGCGTCAATGGCTTTAGACATTCAGGTCTGATTGAAGATAAGTAGGTTGAAGAGAAGATGTTAATGGCTATCAAAAGGTCAGTGTTTAGGTATCAACTTTGTTTCGAGGAATCTTCCTATGTCTTATCAGATACCCAACTTGTTTTATGCCTGAATTTATGGCTAAAATATCATTTCATCATCAAACCACCCCTTGTCATCCCTGGTGCAAGGGTGATTTATTGCATATTATATGACAAATCGAAATCTACAGCAGCAAAACCTATTTGTGTTGTACAAATAGGCTTTGCTGCTATCCGAGAAATTTTACCAATACAGCGGAAGACGTGTTTGAATTGATGTTTTATCGTAACGTTAGAATCAATTCATGAGATTCAATACTACTACAAGCGATCTCAAGGTTACCTAGTTTATAGAGAACTTGATTAAACGCGCGAACTAATTTGTAATGACTTAGCAAAATTGAAGGACCGAAAAAGCACTCTGCTCATCGTTCCATTGTCAACTACAAAAACACTCGATTCATCGTATTACTCCCTAGACATACACGGATAAAAAGGATTTCTCGGACCAAGAAAATATATTTTCTTGAAATATTTCGTAAAACTAAGGAAATATGTCTGTGTTTAAGAAACATTAATTTAATTAAAGAGCACGACGTTCTTAAAACAATAATAAAATTTACTTGACATATTTGTTCCAACCAAAGAAACCAATCTTCAACTAAACGAAAAGTGTCTTAATTTAAGAACACCAATATTTCTTATATCAACTTATTCTAAATCTTAATCTGACACAAGATATTCTCTAAATTAATAAGAAATGTTCTTATGGCAAAAATGTTTTATCTTCTTAGCTACCAAGAAAAAAAATTCTCATTAATAGATATTACACTTTCAATATAATGTAAACGTATCTCAGTTGAATTTGAATATCTTTCTTATTTTTAAATGTGATTTTACTTTATGAGAGAAAAAAAAGACTTAGATTTACTTCTTTTTTCATTTAAAATAAGTAAATATTTTTACGGTAGAATAATATTTATTTACGGGCATCACCAATGAACGACGCTTAAATTACAAAAAGTTATCTGAGAGAGTTCTACGAGAAATGTAAAACGTATTCAAAATGTGGATATATTCTGTGTGGGTTTTCCTGTGTGGGTTTTCCTGTGTGTAGTTACAAACGTACCTGTAATCTTCTTCTCTCTGTCTGTAATCCTAGGGTTTTCTTAACCGCAAAATGTTGTAAGATATTTGTAAGAATAAGGTTGTAGGATTTGTATGTCATGTTGTACGATTTTTTATTTTTTATCATTGGAGCTAATAAAATAATGTTAAAAGAAGATATTTACACATCTAAAAACAAATATTATCTCGTAATGACATTTATACTATCTTGATATTAATTCGTGGTTTCTTAAATTAAGAAAATACAATTTTATGAAAAGTTACACTAACTCTTATTACAAATCATTATTTTCTTGAACTAAGAAATAATTAACTATTGTATTAAGAGAACTGGGTTACTTGGGACTAGAAAACAAATTATTCTTGATGGTAGATACATTGTCTCTGATCAAGTCTTAATTTTCTTAATACAAAAAAAAATCATTTTCAATTCAAGTAAATACTTTTCTTGTAGCAAGTAAATATTAGTTTCACTATATATGAGAGCACCATGTTCTTGGTTCAATGCAATTTATCTTGGTACAAGATAACGTGTCTTATTTTGAGAAATCGTTTTTATCCGTGTAAAATATCCGGGGGTGTTTTATTTTGCCGATGCAACTACGCGCTATTTTGGAAAGTGAAGCCGTTGGAGCGTGATAGACACATGCGGCTTGTTATTGTGTAAGAGAGAAGCAGAGCTAATAGTAAGCACGGCCTTGCAGACGACCTTGCATCGTCACTCCCCCACAAAGCTCTCATCGCGAAGTTTCTCCAGCGGGCCATTCACCAGGAGTACACATTGCGCGCGCACCCTAACAACGCAGAGGGACCATATCGATTGCTCGTCGGAAATTCCAATTCACTTCTATCTCACTCCTCGACTACGCCGAAATGTCATCTCTTTTATGCGACTGCATTACAAAAATAGATCATGAAATCCAATTACGTAAGACTTACACCAAGAGATTGACTGAAGAGATATTGACAAAGATTGATTAAAACTGATTTTAATTCTGAATAACATTAGAACCGAGGTGACGATGCAAGATTTAACGACGTAGAATCAGTAACGGTAGGCGTTAGAGTTAAAAATACTTGAAAATGCAGTTTGGATAGTGTTGTGCAATCAGAGATGTAGTAAGGTGTTTGCCGGTAGCGGGCAGCTGTTTGGGCGACCTTGGCCGTGAATTGAGCCGGCGGCAGCGCAATTCAACAATTACATCTGCCACGGACGAGGGCAAATGTGACGTCACCTCGCACATACACACAAATCTGCCCAACCTGCATTTACAACTGATAAGGGGAATTAAGCAATTAGGTCTAATTTTATTATGATTGGCGAAGGTCACTGCTCGTTTTCAGAGTAAATGTACAGGGTAACCAAATATCATCAAACACACCTAACAAATGGCGATTCAAATCATTAGAGTTCTTCCAAAACTCTCCCGTCTTTGGAAGATAAAGAAAAAACTTCTTATAACTTGCGAACGACACAATTTGTTCTGTAAATATTTAACAAGGTTTTAACCTGTTTGAGTATATTTTAGTAAGTAGCCTTGAAAAATCCTGATAGAAATCATGAACAATAGTTACAAAGCACCTACCTAAAGCCAGTCGACAATATTATAATGTTGTGGAGTTTTTGTATCCTTCGCACAACATGTTATCAATCATTATAACACATTCTTAAACAGCATTATCATGACAAAGACCAGACTGTAGTCTGATAAATATTTGTAAATCTTTTTGAAGGTTGATGTCGACGATAAAACTTAGCTGATAGACTGCAAATTTTTTTTTATTACATTTACATTACAACCAATAGAAAGAGCACATAATGATAACAAGCGCAACAATGAACTTTAAGAACTATACACTATATTTTTTGTAGTTAACAAACAGTCAAAAAGAAAATAGACGATTAAAAAAACTATTTACGAATACGTAATCAAATGGGGGTTATTAAAACACTATTGTGTTCTGATGCAAACAAACTTCATAAAAAGAACTCGTGCGTGTTCGATTCAAAGGTTCCTGTTGCATAAATAATGTGATCGAGAGTCGACGTCAAAACAATCAATTTTGTTATGTAATGTACGTTACATCAAAGAAAAGAAAACAACTAAATTATAGGGAAAAAAACACTAAAAATTTACCTACATCTATACCAACAAACAAAATGACAAATATTTGTAACGGCTAGAATGTCATGTACTACCGAATATATCGGACCATTACAAGACATAATTATGCGTAATAATTAAGTCTTATCAAAACTTTGTTCAAAATCTGAACAAAATTTTGATAAGAGCAAACACCGCAAATTGTTATTATCCTGTTCACATAGTAAATGACGTAGGGGACGATGATGAAGCGATGGAGTCACTTTAGTAGACGATAGCAAATAAAAGGAGCACTGCCTATGAACCTGCCAATCGCGTAGCATGGCGTGAATACCGGCGCGGGAGTCAAGGCCGTCGTAGCACGTTATATAACAGCCAACCACAGCGGGGGACGAATCCGCTAATTTTAGCAGATCGCGCAAACAACGCGCACGCATACGACGCACCGTGATCAATGCAGAGCGACCGTAATTTTTTCCTGTTTATTAAAACCACAAAGTTTACTCACGAATCGATCTACCCATATAACAATTTCGAAGGCGAAAAGTTTAAATTATAAATGAAACTGCTGAATACTCGATAGGCAGAAAGTTTAAGAAGTATCGATTAAAGACGTTTTCATTTAAATAAAACTTAGTTATAAACTTAAAATTGAAGATCGAAAACTTATAAGTTAATAAAGACATCGAGTTTGATTTATATTAGCAAGGCGTATCACTGTTTCGATTGCTATAAATTTATAATAGCATTGTTAACGCGTTAACTGAAGGTATTTTACGACACGTTTTATGTAAACCCACATCTATTTGAAAAGCTACAAAAACTACTGGCACTTGAACGGTCACATCCACTGTCCATGGCACTGTCACTCCACTGGGCTCCTTACCATGATGCACAAAATCGATGTGTTGTTAAACAATAAAAGATACGATAGATAGTGAGGAACAGCTGACTTCGCGAGAGTATCTTCGATCGAGAGTTGTGTAATAGCACGGGAGCCACGACCGGCGCGTTACGAGGTTTGAGGCGCGAATGAAACTCGGCGTGCGAGGCGAGGCGAAGCGCTAGTGACGCGCCGGCAACATAACCACACAGTGAACCGCTCGCGACGTAACCACCGATAAGATTCGAGGGTTGCCGTCCATACGAAAGCCACGCGAAGATAACACTCCTGTTTCATCCGCCGACGATCGACTATCACGGCGAGGTAGGCCTGATATCATCTACGTCTGTGTGATATCCACATCACCGCATGTAAAACGTTTCCGATAGATAACGTTAAAATAATTTCAATTATATTAAGTTTCATGGATAACTAGAGAATTGAGAGCATACCTAAGAGACGCGAGGATCTAAGTTTAGCAAGATCGGGGCGAGTTATTTTCGTGTGTCGCTCTCCAGAAAGTTCACTGAACTCCACTGTAAAGTGATTGTTGTTTTTTTTGTAATTTGAAATGCTGAATGCAAAAAATCCGAAGCACAAGTTTTTTGAATTTACCAAATTTTTATCAGCTTTATTTTGTATGAAGTCGTCTAAGATACAAAGTCAAAAATTCTCCGCAAAAGAAGAAATATAATCTTTGTCAACCTATTTTCATTTTTAGTGTAATTACTGACTGTCTCAGTTTGTATGCGAAAACGAAAAAATATTTGGGCCAGATTAAGTCTGACAAAAGAGAAAACTAGAATTGGGTCTGGTATTATTACTCTTATCGTAGTTTCATGGTTTTATAGAAACATAATAAAAAAGGATATTGCTAAGATCAAGGATATACAGTACGTGCTTGCAGCTTCAATAATAGCATGTGATGTTGAATAGGCGTTTCATAGAGATCCATCACCGTCAACGTTAGGTTACGTTTACGTTCCACGACATTCGATACGGTTGGGCGATGAAGCCGCGTTGTTCCACAATTTGCCCGAGAAATACGACCCGCCGTACTAATGGACCGTTGTTTTCAACCACTAGTCTAGATTTTTGATATGAAATAATTTTCAAAAGTCAGAAAGACCCTACATTGTTTCACTTTCTGTGTTTGGACATTTCTACAAAGTAACAAATCTCAAAATGATCCAAACCTGCGTCTTCTCCCCTACCGAAGATGCCTTAAACAGTTTGTTAGGCTACCGTGGTCCTGCGTGAGGTTTCTACTTGTAAAAAGATCGGGATAAAGTTAACCCATTGACAGTAAAAAAATGATCATAAATTCCCTTCAAGGTAGACCAACGACCTGGTCAGGTCGCGGGAAAGCGCTGCTGGATAAGGGCAGATCTTTAGAATAGGCCTTTTTCCTAGAGGCATGATGATGATGTTTTGTATGATCACTTTTTCGACTGGCAGTCTCCAAAGTTCAGGTAGCCTAAATGATTGTCAACTTTCGATAGGGAACGGCTTGTAGAAGAAGATGATAACATAAATAAATATTACTTTGCGAAGCTAAATCTATTGACTCACGGAATGTTAAGGAAACCTGTCCAGTCTACCCAATTAGAGGATCACATAAGTAGATTCACAAAGCGTGTAGGATTGAGTAGTCATTAAAAATACGCGGCTATCTCTGCGAGAAACAACAACAACAATTCTAAAAATAGTCGCATAGAAACAAATAAGAGTACTTATAGACTCACAGTATAAGAATCCAGAAGTTCCGCGTTCAAATGAAGGGCCAAAATATTCCAACGAATTTGTCACAGCCAATAACTGGCAGTTTGGCACAGATAATTATTAGGCAGAGATACCGTCAGGAATACTGCTCGCAACTTATAGGTTCAACGGTAAAACAAGAAGTGTACGGAATCTCTGAACCGTCAAGAGATAATATGGAATGAGCATGCGCGATGAACTATTGCATACAATTTCAAAAGATCCTGAATGACGAAATACTATTAATCTAATTGTTTTAAAATAATTTAAAAAAACAACTGCAACAGTGTAAAGAAAGCTTAGCAAACATCTTTTATTTTTTGTTACTTAATTTGGATTTAGGAGGATTACACAATATTTCAATTTTCGAAGTGACGTAATGGCGAAGCAAGGAACAAAATATGAGTCAAATAATGCTACATATCAATGACAGAGTGACATATTTAGATAAGAAAACCCTGCGTATTTAAATTGCGTTCGTTGTTGTCATGAAGATTAAAGAACAAGCCGCTCTTGACTCGATCGATCGCAAAACCAAGAAGCTCGTTGGTGATGAGATGCTAATGAAAACCAAGTTTCACAGCCTAGCCCACCGGCGCAAAATTGTATGTCTGTCGGTCTTTTACAGATTGTACTTTGGAGAGTGTGCCCAAGAGCTCCATGTGCTTATTCCGCCATCCCCCTTCTACCATCGGGAATCCAGACGCACCGCAGGATATCACCCATATTTGGTTGATATTCCACACATTCGCACAAAGCGCTTTGAAACATCCTTTATAATGCGCACGGCTAAGGAGTGGAATTCTCTGCCTGCGTCTGTGTTCCCGAGCTCTTATAACCCGAATCTATTTAAGTCGCGAGTGAATAGGCTTCTTCTGGGCAAGCTCGTTCCATCGCCGACCTCATCTCTGTCCTCAAGGCTAGATCGAGGTCAAGAGTAGCACTTCATTGTAGAAACAACTGACGACTACAGGTCAATGCAAACAAAAACGTACACACAGTATTATCTGGTATAATTACGGAGCACAAGATATAATGGCAAAAATACAAAGATAACGAATTTTCTCAAAAGTAAAGCCTAGCTTTCTCCATTTTCGCCTCTGCAAAGCTCGAAGCCAAATGCAAATTTCATCGAAATTGTAAAAGCCATAATTGAGAACGTGGTTACTAAACAAATAATTATGTAAATATTGCTCTTTTCAAACATGTTATTTATTACTGGTATTAAATATGGACTTTAATTATTAAAATCTAGCCCTGAAGATAGAGATGAGGTCGACAATGGAATGGAAGAAGTTTCTTCAAGAATCTGAAAGAGAAGAATGGAAGTTTGGTTTGTATGAACTCCCGGAATACAACACGGGAATTTTCACTAATACTCTAAATGTGGTTGGCCTTGGACTATGAAACTTTAATTAAATCAAAGCCAATAACGTGGTCTACGAAATGGTGTTAGTAGTTCCACGAACAACTCTTAAACAAGTATACGTGACAAGACGAACGTTCCAAGTGCTCAACACTTGTTCAATATTGACTTGGTCCCCAACTTTTTTCGGCAGCTGCCTAAAAAGTTCTGACGAGCAAATGGTAGGTGTTAGCTGCCTGGAGAGTTGGATGGAAAGTTGACAAAGAACATGAAGAATCATTCAGAGTAAAAACATCAATTTACAATGTGAAAAACTGTAATCGTGAAAAGGATTTTGAGTACTAAAGAAAATACGTTTCCCTCTAAAAAGGAGACAATTAATTTGCCGAAAAACTAATTATTTTTTAAGTGTAGTTTAATAAGGTCTCCTAAGTAAGATAAAGTCTGCGTCCTGGTTTGGGTTAGTACATATAGCAAATGCAGAATATTTTAGTTTTGCAATTTTAAAGTTCATTTCAGGTTGTGTAATATAGTTCGGTTGTCGATAGCTTAATCTATGTAAATATTTATTTCGGAAATGATCAACACTCCTACGTTGATTGAATGTAGGAAAAAAACGACACAGTTTTCGCATAGCTTTACAAACCAGATGCTAATTTCAATTATCATCCTGCTAAATTCAGCGAGGAGCTCTAATGCGAATTGTTCGGGCACGTATTCGCGAGTCCCTTTAGCAAGATGCGATGCACCTCGTGTTTTGCGACCATTATGCAATTGAGGCCAGAGGGAGCCAAGCGGCCACTGAACTCGACAAGCCACACCACACCACCCCATTTCTGACTTTCACAAAACAACCAGATCCGGACATGTACGTGACTCTATCCATGTTTCTTCCAGCTTACATCATTTTGAACACGTCATTGACGTACAGGTTTTATTTCTTTTAAATTTCATCCGGTTACATCAACGCTAATTGGCAAAGTAAATAGAATAGGTTAGTGCTAAATGTTGATCACAAATTGATAACCATTTTTATCTAATTTGTTAGCAATCTAGGTTTTATGACAATAATATACTCCCAGACACATATATCGGCACACCTTGCATATGCCTTGCATTTTATGTTTTGAAAAACCCTAGCTAAAATAAATGTTAGGTTGATCAAAAAGTTTTAATGCAAGCCAAAGAGTTGGCAAATGAGCCAGCTTCAATATTGCATCATTATTGCTTAAAAAGTTTTCCTAAACTGTGAATCATTTTATTTTAAGCTAGGGTCCATTAAAAACTCAGAATGCTAGGTGAGCCGACAGATGTGTCTGGAAGTTTATAACGTAAAATTAGTTTGGAAAAGTCTATCTGATATAAACCATGAATGGACACGTGGTAGAAAACAACGAATTTCCATGCGCTTTTATTCACTTATACAGATTATTGAAGGTAAAACATGGATTGGATACATAAGATCCAAATTTTTATTCAACAGAAGGCCAGACTTTTAAGAAAGAACATTCCTAATGAGCCTAGTTCTTTATCTGGTAACAGTGATGCAATCACACATAAAACGTTTGTAATGAGTGAGAGGGAAGACTGTGTACACGTGCGTGCAGTCATGTACACCATGCGACGTGGTTCTTTGAAGGAGGTGGCCGGTACTGGTTGTGTCAAATACAGCTACCAATCAATGATTTGGAATGCTATTCGAACTGGAGCAATTACTACTTGATCAAAGCTATCATGATGGTCAGTCGTAAACAACAACTTTGATTAGATCTTATGGTTTCGCTTTATGCCAAATTATTTCTAGCTCAGCGGAAAGAAGGCGACAAATGAGTTCTTTGGAAAATTTTTATGATTATAAAATAAAGTGCCAACTTTGTCTTGCAAATTATTACTATCGTAAAACTTGGGATTATTTACAGATTCATAAAAACTTGGCTATTCGTATAGAAATTACTCGTAGTGTAAACAAAAAAGAGATTTTAGAGATGTAGGTATGTAGTTGTCCAGTCAATGACCTCTTGAGTCATGTTTTAGAACATATTAGTAACAGAACAGTTGGACTAAGTCGTAAAATTAATGAAGCAATTGGAAATCAGTACCAAAATCAAACTGCACGTGACAAGAATGTGACACTGAATAAAATTTCACATCACGTATGAGGCATAAGCTTTGTAAAATGGATCCTTCCTTTTGCTAGTAATACAATTTAAATTTAAACGTTTATATCCAATCTGCAATGATTCAGAATAGGGCGAGCCCCTTTGAAACGGGCTCGCAAATTACTCGGAACATCTCAGCCTAAATGCTACTTTACAGCTATGTTGTTGTAAAGTTTATTTTTCAGAAACGAAACCGGCTTTAAATTATTTGGAAGTAATGAGATATTAATGCTTCCTGGACAATAAAACTGGACAAAGTAATCAGCAAGATCCCGATACAATTTATGAGCGGCAATTTTAAGAAATGTGAAATTCTTTATACCCTATGGTTGTGCCACTAGAGGTGATAGTTAAGAGGGGCAGCGATACACCAATATCCTCAATAGGATCTCAAGGTCCCCATTTAATAGGCAATTGACGTCACAGCTATTGACCCTCTCCTCGGTCCATTCGCGAAGCAATCTTGTCGTCCAATCGGCCTAGAGTTGAAAATAACAATAAATATTTTACATAGCCGTGTACTGGTGTGTGGTCAATGGGTTACAACCGTCAATAATTCAACATCATGAGGACTGTAGATTGAGATAGGTCATCATCATCATATCGTGTGGGTGCAACCCGATGACCGACCTCAAAAACCCTGGTGTCAGAGTTGTTGTGCCGCCAATGCCTCTGACTTGACACATTAACGACCACATCCGCAGATATAGTAGCCAGGATCAAAGACTTAACGTGTCTTCCGGAGCACGGAATCATCTAATTTTCCGGAAAATCAGGTGATTCGTCCTGCAATATCCTAACCAAACTGGGGGGGGTCGCAGAAATGTTTTTTTTTTGTTTCACAGTGTCCCCACTATCATGTCCTAAACTCCTAACCCTAACCAAACTGGGAAGGTCGCACAAATGGTTTTCTTGTCCGAATCGAGACCTGAGTGCTCTAACCACTAGACCAATTGAAATTCGCGTGCAGCGACAGTGGTGACGTCAGAGAGAAGTAAAGGTATGGGATGTAGTACACCTACGCGCCCCATTCAAGCTGAGGCAAGGACTGCATCTCTAGCTGGTAGGAGTTGAAGGCGGGTGAATGAACTAGGGGGGTAATTCGTAGTGCGCTCGTGTTATATAAACCGAGCGTCGACCGCTGCACAAAGCTTGCAATCTAGATTAAATAATCAAGTGCCCTAACACGTGCATTCGAACATGAAACCCGCAAATGCATCCTCGCATTATTTTATCTGCTTTTTGCAGAAAGATGAAGTTCCTGCAGCAACCAGAAATAATAAGGGAGCCCGCATATTTTATTACAAACGTTTACAAGGAATTATTGATTGCGTAGTAATGCATAAGAAATGAAGCATCGACTATCAGTATTCATTGTCTGAATGAATAAATATTACTCGACACTAGTCTAGCTATCTTCACAATAAAGATAGTCAAGCCGTTTTATGACATCAGGCTTCAATTTTCAAAGATAAAACTTAATCAAGATATCGGCGTGAAAGATATGAGGTTTTGATGCAATGATAAAGCTCCGTTGATAGGTTACAATGCTTATCGTCAATGGTCGAACATGACCATGATTTCTTTCGAAAGAAAAGGAAGGTGTTCTAAAACATCACAATAAAATTAGAAATGCTGTTTTATAGCTTTTAATTACAAAAAGTGGACATCCAACGTCTCTCGGCGATGTACATAAGACACCGAAGAGACTCTCCTCAAAGGGGCGTGACACACGTCATCACGTTTACGAATACAGTTATAAATTTTAAATTTTCGAAGGTGGCTATACTCTACCGATACTTCAGTCCTATCAGCACATGATTAACACGACCAAGACACGATTAACGTCCAAGAATAGACAAAGCGAGGCGTGGCACCGATTGCAATGGACTCTATGTTGCATTGACCTACATAATGTGGAACACACGTCTCGACTCTGTAGATATGCGTTTGTGCCCAGGTGGCAAATGTTAAACCTAGCTCTGGAATTAATTAAGACATCTGTTTGACGTCTCAGGACGTCACATTTTCTAGAACTATCACGTTACATGAGGTAAACCAGAAATTTTCTGCCATATTATATTTTATTCTATTACTATTATTTATTCCATTCTGCTGTGTTTCGGTTTGAAGGGCAAGGGAGCAAGTGAAATTACTGGCACATGAGGCACACCATGTTAGTTGTTATCTTGTGTCAATTATGCTACTAATAAGACAGTGGGCGATATGGGCGGAGGTGACCACTTTCCATCAGGTGGCCAACAAGCTCGTTTGCTCACTTGTTACATAAAAAAAAAATTATGGATCGCGCAAATGTCGCGTCAAATATTTTTTTTATATTTTTCTATGATGCAGTTTACATATTGCATTGCAGGCGAGAATTGTACGTACGGCAGCAAGCAAGTGAAAACAAAACCAGTATCAACTGAACTAGCACTACCCTACAAATTATAAGGACTTCATGCATTTATCACAATGTGTTTAATGACTTGTTGGCCCCAAAAGGTCATGTAACACATTGTGATAAATGCATGTTGGGGGTACCGTTCACTTAGCCTAGAAGTAAATAAAGCTCATTTGCATATATCGTGTTGTAAAGGTTTCTTATCAGACCCACACATGGGCTATTTATCTGGAGCAGACAGATATAAATCTTTCTAAGGTAAAACTAATGTAACTTAATGCATGTTTCTGATTAATAGCACCCAAGTTGGCTTAGCGATTAATAGAATAATCGTTACTTAGATAAGGGTAAGGCCAATCTGTTTAGTCAAAGAGGCGTATAAAGTTGTAACGGAAATTACCGTAGCTAAAGGCAAAATAAAGCCAAAGTCAGTAATTTAATTGACGAAAGTCTATAAATTAAACACACTAACTTTCTTAACTTTACTAATCTCTTATGGGATGAGCTTCAAGGTTAATTTTAAGGGAATAACTTTGCAAATTAACAAAATTACTTGTTGAATTCGCGAGCAAAGGCAATAAAATCGAAACGTGATGAAAACGTGAATAAATTGTGAACTAAACGTGAGATATAGGAAATAAATACATTTACAAAAATAACGGATCTCACAACAGTTCAAACTACTTATCAACCAACATACTATTGTTTATAAACAACAAAATTGTAAAGACAGTAAAAAACTCATTCATACATTTCAGAATTTCTAGGAAAGCGGATTATTTTATAGTTCATAAAATAGAAAGGCTATCGAAGAGTTATCTATTGTAGTTATTGCTAACAAACATATAAGTAATGAAATGAAGATAAATATAACAGTTAATAAAGTAGTTCTTTCTATGGATAGTCAGGAAGTGCGATGCATAGCAACATACTATCAACAGCGCTATTTCGATAACCTCACAACAGATAATAAATGCGCTATGCTGCACTAGCGTTTCGTAAACAACTTTGTTGTGTCAACAACTTTGATGATAAGATAAATTTTCCATTGAAGTAGTTACGCTTCTTATAATGGTAGAGAGACGAGTTTTAACTAGATACGAGATGAGCATTGGATATTTGTTTCATATTAGCTGTTTCCTGTGACTTCATAACTGTAAAATAAAAAAAATGCCTTTGTCTTAAGATGATTCGTCATAGTGGAAGTGTAACAAGGTTACGCGTGTTTAGAAGTGGCGTAGTGAACCCTTGTCTTTTCCTAGGGTCTAAATTATCTTCAAACCGAATTTCATCAAAATCGGTTCAGCGGATTAGCGTAACAGAAAGGCAGACAGATAGACAGACGGAGTTACTTTTGCTGTTAGTTTGGATTAGCTTCGGTAATTAATAAATCAACTCAACTCAGAGAAAATAACTTTCATGCGATTATACGTATTTACAATTTGGCGATACCCAAAATTGTCCCTAAAGTTAGAAGCGTGTTTGTGAAAGTTGGTTTATGGAAATAGTGGACACGATTGGCAGAACGCCAAGAAAGATAAGAATGTAAGCAGAGGCAGGGATAAAATTAGGAAGAGGGTAGGTACCGCCCAAATTCAGACAAAACTCTTAAACAAAGGCAGACAATATGCTTAAACAAAGTAATTGATCAAATTAAAAAAAAATAAACATAAAATAGCAACAACACGAAAAAACAAGGAAAACAACAGAAGAAAAATTGGCCTAATGACACGAGAACGTCATGATAAAGACTGGGAAAGACGGTATATACCCCAAGATAATTAGATTTTGGCCTAGACAAAAATCGGAACCAAGATTTTCTTTTTGTGGTTTATGAAGTCTTGGAAGTAATTACATAATTACTTAAAATTAAGCATATCACCAAATGGGACAAGGCGGCAGATTAAAAAAACCCTAATATATAAATAGTTACTGTGGCAAAAATGCCAACTAAACGAAATGTTTTCTGGGCTCGTTCAATGATAAACTTTTAGTATTTTACAAACTAATTAAGCACCTAAGTTCTTAGGTTAAGCCTAAAATTAAAAAAATCCCACTAAAAGCTTTATTTATTTTTGTCTGCTCGGGCAAAATACATAACTATCTCGTGACTTTTTGTACTTCAAAATTTTGTTGTACTTGATCAAACAGTCATAAAAGTGAACACAATATGTTAAAGCTTTACAGTGGTATAATTATTGAGGGATTTCTCTTTGGCCAAAATAGGTAACTGAATGAAAAGTGTTTAATTATACTCTAAAACTGTACTTACGTTGATTACTTTAAAAATTAAACATTTCAGGCAATAGCGTATCTTTTTATATAAAAATTACATTATGTAGCGCTTTATATCGACCCTAAAGAAGTTGAAATAAAGTTCATAATTGACATTAACATAGTACACGGCTCGTGATTGCACGGTACGGCAACGTCGCATTGCTTCGCTGTTTTATTCGGTACGCGCTTCGGAATTTAAAGTTAAACATGAAAGATGAAAATTTACATCGGTTGTAGTAAGCTGAAAATACTTTTGATCTTCTGATCTAAATATATAAAACAGCATGCCCTGACCGACTGACTGACTGACTGACTGATTCATCAACGCCGAGCCGTAACCGATAAAGCTACAGATGTGAAATTTTGTAAGTAGTTTTTTAGTACGTCTAAACTACACATTAAGAAAGGATTTTCTGAAATTCATCCCCTGAGGGGTTGAAAAATGGGGTGGAAGTTTGTATGAATATTCTACAGGTTTGACATGAGACTCAAAATAATTGTGGATTTGATCTAATGAAAGGGAAAAACCGGCCAAGTGCGAGTAGGACTCGCGCACCGAGGGTTCCGTACCACCACATGATATAAATTGTATTAGTTGAAATGTCAGTAACTTACTGTGGTCGATTTTTGAAGTGAAAACTTCTTCAGCGGCGCTTGGCACTTTTTCAGATGGGAAAAAAATTATCAACTCGCATCAGAAGTCGCGTCAGATCTCGGATGAAGTATCGAAATGGATTTGAAAATAATCATACCAAGTTAGAGCAGGCTCAATATATACAAAAGTTCTAAAGTGTGATAAAGATAAAAACATCTTTTTTACCTTTGTCGCGTCAGATCTCGGATGAAGTATAGAAATTGATTTGCAAATAATCATACCAAGTTAGAGCAGGCTCAATATATACAAAACTTCTAGTGTGATAAAGACCAAAACATCTTTTTTGTCTTTGTCATAGCAGGCCTGTCTGTGAAATAGGCTTTTTCCAAGATCAAAGGAGTGTGACTCCTGTAAACTTGTTTACTATTATATATTCTGTGGTCATAGTCTCGGCTTTTTTTGTTGTGCACAACGTAATATGTGCACGACAGACTTGACGTACTGGTTTTGATCGTTATTTAATAGCGAATCCTATAATTTTCCATATCAACTTATTGGAGTCATCATGGTGCACAGGCTTTCCTCGTCGTCGATCTTCGAGATGTGGATTCCTGTGTAAATCAATCTTTCGCTGGACATTGGCGTGTCGCCATAATTTTGTAACAATTCCTTTACTTTGACATTGGCGAAATACGTTTTGTAATGAGATGTGATGCCATTAAATAAATATACAATACAAATGTATGAGATCTACATTTCGGATGACAGCAGTCAAACTAAAAATCGCTATAACTCGAAAACTACTGACCCTAGACTACTCGTGTGCTGAGACAAATGATAGGTCTCGATGAGATCTTCATTTCGGATGACAGCTGTCAAACTAAAAATCGCTATACCTCGAAAACTACTGACCCTAGACTACTCGTGTGCTGAGTCAAATGATAGGTCTCGATGAGATCTTCATTTCGGATGACAATTGTCAAACTAAAAATCGCTTTACCTCGAAAACTACTGACCCTAGACTACTCGTGTGCTGAGACAAATGATAGGTCTTGATGAGATCTACATTTCAGATGACAGCTGTCAAACTGAAAAACCCCATAACTTGGAAACTACTGAATCTAGAGTACTTGTGTGCTGAGTCAAATGATAGGTCTCGATGAGATCTACATTTTGGATGACAGCTGTCAAAGTAAAAATCGCTATTACTTGAAAACTACTGACCCTAGACTACTCATGTGCTGAGACAAATGAAAGGTCTCGATGAGATCTACATTACGGATGACAACTGTCAAACTAAAAAAACCCCATAACTTGGAAACTACTGACTCTAGTGTACTCGTGTGCTGAGTCAAATGATAGGTCTTGATGAGATCTACATTTCGGATGACAGCTGTCAAACTAAAAATCGCTATTACTCGAAAACTACTGACCCTAGACTACTCGTGTGCTGAGACAAATGATAGGTCTCGATGAGATCTTCATTTCGGATGACAGCTGTCAAAGTAAAAATCGCTATAACTTGAAAACTACTGATCCTAGACTACTCAAGTGCTAAGACAAATGATAGGTCTCGATGAGATCTACATTTCGGATGACAGCTGTCAAACTGAAAAACCCCATAACTTGGAAACTACTGAATCTAGAGTACTTGTGTGCTGAGTCAAATGATAGGTCTCGATGAGATCTTCATTTCGGATGACAATTGTCAAACTAAAAATCGCTATACCTCGAAAACTACTGACCCTAGACTACTCGTGTGCTGAGACAAATGACAGGTCTCGATGAGACCTTCATTTCGGATGACAGCTGTCAAACTAAAAATCGCTATAACTCGAAATATACTGACCCTAGACTACTCGTGTGCTGAGACAAATAGGTCTCGATGAGATCTTCATTTCGGATGACAGCTGTCAAAGTAAAAATCGCTATAACTTTAAAACTACTGAATCTAGAGTACTTGTGTGCTGAGTCAAATGATAGGTCTCGATGAGATCTACATTTTGGATGACAGCTGTCAAAGTAAAAATCGCTATAACTTGAAAACTACTGACCCTAGACTACTCATGTGCTAAGACAAATGAAAGGTCTCGATGAGATCTACATTACGGATGACAGCTGTCAAACTAAAAAAAACCCATAACTTGGAAACTACTGACTCTAGTGTACTCGTGTGCTGAGTCAAATGATAGGTCTTGATGAGATCTACATTTCGGATGACAGCTGTCAAAGTAAAAATCGCTATAACTTGAAAACTACTGACCCTACACTACTCATGTACTGAGACAAATTTTAGGTCTCGATGAAGAAGTACACGAGCAATGACGCGATTGACCCTTACAAAAACATCATATTCAAAAATTCAAGTTTTCACTTCTGCCGGCACTCTCGGAGTGCAACTCGTCCTTTTTTGAGTCCGACTCGTACTTGATCAGTTTTTATATTTTATAGCTTATGCAGCATGAGATACAGCCCACTGACAGACAGTCAGACAGACATCGGAGGTATATTAGTATGATCCCGTTTTTCACCCTATGGGTACGGAACCATAAAGTCTGAAATAATTGAAGTTTACAACCTTTCTCACAACCAATTAACGCTAGCTAGCTTCCACTTCAAGTAAATTCTTATTAAAGAGGAGTCAAGATCGGGGGATCAAGAGCAATAGCTTAGCACGCTAGTCCGACTCGCACTTGCCCGGTTTTTTGTAACACTGTATCCCACAATGATATTTTCTCCTTTCAATGGACTGTTTGAAGTGTTGTTGTTTGTACAAGCAGGCAGCCAGACACTTGCAGCCCACTCTAGCTACTTGGACTGTTAAAATAAGAACACTAAAAAGTCTAATATTATGTCAGGCTTGACGTACTCTTGACATTACGTAGAAGAAAAAAGTCTCGAGGCGCACGGCACACCATACCGGTTCCAAAGAACATATAATATTACGCCGGTTCTCGCTCTCTTGACGCGATCTATTGAATTAAAAATCAACTTTTTTATCTTTTTATAATTATGCTTAATTTTATAAATAAAGGAAAGAACACACGATGAAACCTGTAATTAAACAAAAGTTTTTCAGTTGGTATTTTTGCTTCAACATTAAATACGAAAATATTTAACTTTAGATTAATATGCTTAATTTTAGGTAATTTGCTCAAAAACTGTCCTGGAAAGTCTATCAAATTTAAAATAATTTGGTTGCCATTTTTGCCTGGACTTTTATGTAACTTGCATACAAATTTGCTAATAAAAAAATATGCGCAAATATTTTTTGCTTAGTTTTAATTGAAGTAGGTACCTTGGAACCCACATCAAAAGTTTACCCCATCAGATATTAGTTACAATTTTTGGCTTGACTTCACATGCATAAACAAACAAAAAAATATATTTTCTGGAGAATCTAAAAGCCAGCCAATTCAGTAAAAAATATTTTTTACATAAGTGTTCCACCACCTATTATAATACATAGCAACTTTATAGTAAATTGACGGTTTCGATTTATGTCCAGCCAATTAAAAATTACAGCTTCAGGACTCGGCCTAATAAGCCAACGCATTTTGACCGCACACCCACACACGGAAAGGTATACGTGTATTCGAGGTATATGAGTATGAATGAACAAAATACAGTAAACGTTGTAATTGCTGTGATGAGACACCTGTTTGAAGACATTACATTAATTTTCATTACGCAAATATTATCTTTTAAAACTTCCTTTTGACGTGGATTTCGTTTGGGGGGTCATTTCGTGCAAAGTGAATAAAGGCCCTCTAGCGGCCATAATTGCTACTACATCGATACCTACTTACATAGCCGTATCCACGTAATACTGGGATATTTTTCCAGAGGGTAAATGTGTTTGAATTCTAGAATGCAGTAAGCGTTTGGATCGTGGAATTTACTGAATGAATGACATTATTTCTCCCTCGGTAGGAATGTCTTTGAAACAATCCTCTCGGAATTCTATTACTCGGTCTTTGGTGTCACGTTTTTCAGTCTAGCACGTAATGGTATTATAAAAGAGCTATTTTGTTTTCAGTGCTTCAAGTTTGTTCCATTAGGTATTCCTTCTGTGCGTACAGTTCTATACGTTTTCATATTTATACGAGTAAGTGTAGGTATAGTCGACAATATAATGTGCAATAAAATCTTCAACGGAATGTTTTCATTAGGCGTCCATAATAATTTTATTACGAAACTTTTTATTGATGTCCAAGTTTTTTTTCTACTATTACATTAAATGGAACTATTTTATCAAACACAGAGTTATGATAAAACATCATTCGACATGTCTCTATTTATGTACAAAGTTTGAATAACGCAATCCGGAACAGTCGCTTGAGGATGGAAAGTTGTTAGGGTTATTATAAAACTTTAGTTAATAACACTACTTCAAATTCCCAGCAGTCAGAAACTATTCGGCGTGTGAGTGAACGCTCATGAAAGTGTTTTAGCGGAGTCAACTTTGCTGGAATGGAAATATGAAATCCGGAAATTTAATTGTCATTGTCAACATTTAAAGCTTTTAATTCGCCCTAGTAAGCTGAGTAGACCGGAAATGTGAGAACGAAAACAGCAAGAGTCGGCGAAGGAAAAAGTATCAGTCACGTAATCGTCCATGTAGTGCCGGAATAGAATAGTACCAACCCATCTCTACCCGTGGGTGTCGTAAGAGGCGATTAAGGGATTATGAAGAAGATGGGCAGCAGCGTCATTCTATCGTGCCATCTTACATACTGCGGTCACTAACAACTGCGGTCAATGGTGCCAGCCGCAACGCTAACCAGGTACTTCCCCTCCAAAATGTACCACGCGTCTTTAGGGAGCTCCCTGTCCTATAGTGGACATTTCGTGGGATGTTATGATTACGTAATCGGACTAATCGGCAAGTAAGTGAATCTCATTAAAACATATCCCTTCACAGCTTTAGTTGACGCAAAATAATGATTAAAATGGATTTTTCCTCGCATTAGATTCGCGTACGTACGAAAACCTCGCCTCGTGTTGTTTTTGTAAAGTAGCAAAAGATAAAGATCGACTTGACTGGGCCTTGAACTTGAACGTGGTCGACGAAACTGGAATATAACGTTGGGGCGGAAAAGGAAACAAAAACTGAGGTTTATGAGAGGCTCAGGAAGTTTCTACTGCTAGGAATTGAATGTCTCCGCCAACCACGCAATGTGCATTATATTACTTATATCATTGCGTTTTTGCGCAGATTTTGTGGATATAAGTAATTATAATTATTAGAAGTTAGTCAATTTTAATAAAAATAAACATTATTTATTTGTCAAACATTGTAAAATTCGGTCAAAAGTCATTCAATAGATACTCGTACTAGGTACTATCAAATTACAGATCTTTATTACATAAATGAATGTTCGTGATATTTATAAAAAAAATTGTTATTATTGTAATAATATAACATAAAATCTTAGAAATTAAATAATAACTGACTATATTATTATGCAAGACAAGCAAAGCATTAGTATAATTTTAGGAAAGTCAATGAGACTAAAAATTAAGTAGGAATCATAACAGCTAACCGCAATAAACATATCAAAGTGGTCATAAACATAAAAAAGCGGCCAAGTGCGAGTCGGACTCGCGCACCGAGGGTTCCGTACCACCACATAAGATATTTTGAGTCCGACACGCGCTTGACCAAATTTTATTATTTGTTGTTATTTTATAGCTTATGCACTATAAACATACCAATTTTCAAGTTTGTAAGTGTTCCCGTTTTTAAAATAGAACTAAAACAAAAATCACCTCCACGACCATCCAACTTGACCCCTCTCTTATATGAATGTTCTTGAAACGGGAGCTCAACACAATTGGTTACCATTAGTTGTGAGAAAAGTTGTAATATTTAATGATTTTAGACTTTTCCCATTATTTGTACTATGAGACCTAGCTTCTTGCCAAATTTCATAATTTTAGGTCAACGGGAAGTACCCTGTAGGTTTTGCATTTTTGCATAAATGTATGGAGATGAGTACATAAAATGCCATATCTTTTGATTGCGTCTTTGTAAAAAATTGAAATTTTCAGATCTTGTGTGGTTCATGGATCCTAATATGTGGTATTGATTTCAACCTGATACCTTTACCCGTTCGTGAGATAAAGGGTCTTGACAGACAGACAGACAGACAGACAGACGGACAACAAAGTGATCCTATAAGGGTTCCGTTTTTTTCTTTTGAGGTACGGAACCCTAAAAACAAATAAAACGAGAGCGGTCAAGTAAATTTGTGGGTATATAAAAATAAAGTAGCAGCTACAATACAGCTAAATGTAGCAGCTACTGAAATGTGATAACGGGTAACATTCGTGGGTGGTGTAAGCCATGAACCCCATAACCATGCGGCCTTGACATCAAGGCAAACACTCAGGGAAATAATAAAGGAGAAACCACAAATAGAACGAATACATCTGTAATATTCTGAAAAAAAATCTTAGAAAGCAGAAACGAGGAGGTCTTCCATACGAAACCTTAAGATCAATTAACGTCGTCAAACAAATTACATCGCTTCACAAACAAAGTTTTGTAAAACAACAGTAAGTTACAGAATCGTAGCAATATTGATTTCCAACTTGTTTTTAAACTCAAAGTTAACATTAGATTCGGTATCAAGTAACTTGAAGAGCTTGCTAAGATACGGCTCAAGTTAGTAACAAAATCAACATCATTAAAACTTATTTGATGAGGAGATAAAGAACATGGATAGGATTTCGAGGATTAGGATGAGGATGATCAACCTCTCTAATCTAGGTTGATCGTCAGCTCCTTTGAAGCTGCCGAAGAAATATAATATTAAAAGCTGGGCACAATATTCACTTCACCGAACACAATAAATAGACATTACAAGAGTACAGTCAAGAGCACATCAATTTTGTGCCGTTCTTATTTCAATAGACGTACGGGCTAGAGTCGCACTGCGAGTGTCAAGTTTAAACCTTACCTGTAGCGCAGATCATATGTAAACTAGCCGGCGTATCTTACCTGTAGTTTAAATTCTTTGGCCATACCGACAGCTTCCAAGGTGCTGACGATATACCTAGACCTGTATAGATCTTCTTCTTCTTATATAGCAGCTAACAGCCACATTATTGTTGGAAGAACAATTTCTATTTATTTATGTCCTCTGCCAATGATTTAACATCATGATACGATTTAACGTTTACCCTCTCCTTTATTTGGTCAAAACGTATGCTCTAAGTGCTCTAAGGGTTGGGGAAATAGACGTTGCTGTTGGGAGCTGGGAAGCTTGTCAGCCGTCTGTTTGGTAGTGCAGCTGTCTGCCGTTCCAAAAATCATGGCCTACGTTGGGTTCCCGTCCGGAACGACAAGAATTTGACTTCCGATATGTTTCTTTTTTTGTGTGTCTAGTCTACGTCTTTATTCGCGAATTTCACAATACACGATATCTTTGTGGGAAGCTGTCTGTGAGTATGTTATTTGCTAACGTACATTCCTGTAATAATTATTTCGTCTATTATTCCTACAAAAGCCAGGGGTGTAGGTAGAGAGGTAGGTAACTTGATAAGGGCTATAAACGTGAGTCGATTTACGGAGCTGTTACATTACACGGGGAGAATGGTAAAAATCGTTAAGCCCAGCTTCAAGCCTCCAAGCCCTTAACAACTTTACTTATTAACGAGATTTCAGTTAAATTTTCCGTAAACCATTTAGAGTACGCTGAAAATTTCAATCTACGAGTTTTAGTTAATGAACTTCGAATTCACGCATTGTTTCATAAAAGACCGAATAGATTTAGTCAAGCGGCATGTTATTTGGATACAACCATGTTACATCATTCAATAGTGAGTTCACGTATTGCTATGTTAACGCATTGACCTGTAAATCCATAGATTACCAAACAATATAGGGAGCCATAAACTAGTGAAAACAAAACAAGTATCAAACAGGGAACAAACTGTTTTAAACATAATTAATATGCACAAGTTAATGAGCTCTTAAAGTCCGGAAACGGTCGGACGAATAATTTTATTTAGAATACAAAGTTGTTTAAAGAAAAGTCGTAACCAACGCTCCATTAAAAGTCAGAAAAGAAACAGAATAGAAAATAAATTCTATAATTTCACTTCACAAAATCTAATAAAATGTTAGGCACCTAAGATATAAACGACTAAAGTACAAGCTCTTCAGACGTTAGAACTACATTCAATACCTCAAAGATTTTGATAGAAGGATTAGGTAGGTGTGGTAGACTAGGTACTCATCACTTGATGGAGAGCAGATATTGGAAAATTCTTAGCCACGGTCGATCGCACTTCACTTTCATGTTTGGGAAGTACCAGGTCTTAAGGGATGACTTGACTTTCAGAAAATCATTCCAAGGAACATAGGTTAAAATACAAAGAAAATCTACCTTCTATACAAACCTGACCAGATTGTATGGAATTATTTTTTGTATTTCCCTTTACAATGTCTGATAACTTTGAAACGCAAAAAACATATAGCGTAATTTAAAACTTCGTCATGAAGGTTCCCAAATTTCGATTATAAATTGAACAATTAACAAAGATAAAATTTATAATAATAAAAGAGGAGTTAAAAACAACTTATAAAATAGAAATAATCTTATTACTGAGAAACGCGATAAAGTTTACTTTTCCAAGTGAATGGGCAAAGTAATCTTGAAAGACAAATTGTTTGAAGAATAGACTTCATTTTGAAGATGAAAAATATTATGATCAGGAATTGTTAAACTCAGTCAGACTAAGCCATCAAAGCAGTATTCAACTAAACTTGTTGGCTACGTAAGGCACGAGTAAGTGTGCCAAACAATGCCGATATTCTGGTGGAGAAGCCAAAACACTGTCCCTGACACAGAGTCCAAATCACCCAGGTGTAATAGTGAATATAGTTCAAAACAAAGCATGCGCAGCTGTGGAGGTCATACCTATACAAATAGTTATAAAAATTAAAATAAAGTTACAGCGAAAAATAGTGTAAGAAATTTGCCATATTTTAATGTACAAACTATAAAATTTTCATTGAAAGAGTGTATAAGATAATTTTTTCTTTACATTCAATTAAATGTTGGTTCACAAAATTCTTCCAAGATAAAAAAAAACTTCTCAGGTCTGAAATACACTGACCGTTTAGAACAGGGCTCCATTATTACGCTTTGTCACGAAAACACATAAATCTTTTTATAAATATTGCGAGTGCCATAAAATATCCTATTAATAAATGTAAAGAAATGGTTCAGCGTGTCTTTGCTTAGGAAAATATTAAGGTGAAGAAGAGTTCTCACAAGGTTTACAATATGGTCAAAAGCATTGAAAATATTGCAGAACTGTTACATTATAGTTAGGGTGCTGGCTGCAATTTGGGTATATGATTTGCTCAGGATTCATATGAATAGGAATGATAGATCAGCTCAATACGAATCGATTTGGTCCTTACAAGTTTTTCTGTGCGTCGCTGCGTTTTTGAGTTAAGGCGGTTGCTGGGTGGCAGCACCTTACTTTTAGAAATAAATTTATTGCGTCGCAAATACAAAACTTTTCAGTAGTATTGTTCGTTTGGCGGCAATATAGGGTAGTTATATATGTTATAGCCCATGACATCATAGCTTAGCTTATCATTTATAGCTTTGTATTGGTAAACTGCTAAAAGTGGCCGTTTTTGGCAGTTTTACAAAACAAAGCTATTCACGATAAGCTAAGATGTGATGTGATGGATAATAAAATATAGAACTACCCCAAATTGCCGCCAATCAAACAACCCTTATTGTATTTATGACGCAATAAATTTATTTCTCAAAGTGGCAGCACTTCTGCTCAGCAACCACCTTAAAGCAAAAAAACTGAAAATAAGATACGAAATAATGTTTTTATTTGTATGCCTTTGTGGCTCCTGTTTAAAATACTTCTGAAGTTGTAGAAAATCGAAGAGGCAGACATGCGGGGCTTTGTATTATCACGGGACGAAGTAGTGAATTTTTGCATTTTGAATCGCTGTAACTTTAAGACGCAGGGCTATTATGGTGGCAGACCATTTTTCTGGGGTTTCATACATTGTATTTTATCAGATAGTCATAATCTGCCAGGTGTAAGTTTCATTGTCAAATTTCAAAATAGTTACAACTTAATTTCTCAAAAACGCAGGGTGTGGATGTCCGCCAATATTTTTTGTATCTTCTAGAGGATGCTCCTTATCATCAGTCAAAGAGGCAGACATGAGCAAATCATATAGAAATTTGTCCTTTATCACCCTTACTATTAATACAAGCATCTCGTTTCAAAATTTCTTGCACGATTTTCAGAGCCTCTAACGTTTGATCAAGGCCCGCTTCCTTTGTAATCGAAGTCGCAATTTACTTTCTTAGAAGGCGTCGCTGCAAACGAGGCGTATTATTTTACAAGAAAAACTGTCTACATAGGAAATCGTGAGTAACGCGGTTAACTTATTAACTTTGATATTGTTAAAGGAGAAAAAATGCAAGTGTTTGAAATATTTTTGAATAAGTTTTAATTTCCTTTCTTGAAATATTTAACTGAAACCTTTTAGGAGTAAATGGACCATAACTTATGCGACGTACGTGAGCAGATAAAGTTACTTTCTAAGCTTTGAAGAAGAGAGTACCTACTTGAATACAAATATACCGATCATACTTAGCAACGTTAGAGCTTTCAATTTCTCATAGCTTATGACCAATTTTTAATTTTTTACATGCCTTCCAACTATACATCCAACTTTTCCTGTCCAAAAAGATTCATAATAGAAGTGATAGCAAGATATGGTATATAATAGTGGTAATCAAATATTAAGGAGTATTTTATCAAGATAACACTACCGTCTTATTTGTAGATATGATGAACGATAGGTACTATAATGGAAACGCGCGGAATGTTTTACGTCACACAGTAAGAGCGGCGGACCGTTAATTCAATATTATGATATGACGTTTAGAAACGAATAGTAATAAAATTGAATTGACTTACCTTCACACAAACACCGTAGTAAACTCACATAATAACACTGTTACTGATAAAACGGAAACAATTGTTTCAACGCGGGTCTTACAGCTAGGCCTACCTGATAACGTAGTTGACGCATACGACGCTGATTGGCTTCTGCTGCTTGTCGGTGATGAGGGTAGCCTGGGTCTGGACCCAGGCGAATCCGCCAGTCTTGGCCAGGAAGCGGTACTGACCGGTCTCGCATTGCCCCTTCGAAAACACTGAAACAAAGAATCAAATTATAAAATGAGCGAAAAGCAATTTTAAATGTAATAGGAGTATTTGCAGATGATAAATACAAACTAAATAAAGCGACTAAAAAAATACACGTAATTCGCACACTATGAATACTATAGTCTCTGGTTTGAGGTATCTGTACCGCAGCAATCGTTTAATCTCATACTGATAATATTATCACTTGACCTCTGCCGTGCGTACCAGATTTTAGACAACGATTCGAGATGGAGGACCTGATGACCTGAAATACAGGCTTCGTCCCATATCAGGCATCAGTCCTTCACAATTTACAAATAAGAATTACCTTATCGCAATAATATAATCTTGTATTGTGTACCTAACTACTTGATCTGAATTTTGTAAATTGTGGTCAATAAATAAATATATTTTAAAGGGTGTAAGGGACGGTGTACTGAAAACTGAAAAGGCGTGCTCAGTCAACGAAACTGAACAACTTTCCCATAGAAACATATGTTGGGAAATGAAAAAAAAAAAATTACCGCTCCATACAAATTGCCCACTCTGGTCGAACAGTTTGTATGGAGAAGTCAATTTTTATTTTCATTTCCCAACATATATTTCTTTGGGAAAGTTGTTCAGTTTCGTTGACTGAGCACGCCCTATCAGTTTTCGGTACACCGTCCCTTACACCCTGTATATTATACTATGATAAACAAGGCAACTAAGCTTGCGTAAAAACTGTCAGTCGACGGGTTTAAACCTAAAAACGAACAATCCAGGCTTCCATTTGCGTAATTATTTTTTTATTATCCAGTCGTTACGGTCCCTTATTTAGGCACTTTAGTATCCATTCCGCAATTTTTTTATAGCCATTATAGAACCTACATCAAATTATTCAATGTGACTCTATCATGTTCCATCATCTAAAAACATGCCTTTTGTACGAATTTCTTCTTATTTGAGGGGTGACAAGGGTTCAGTAATATGGTAACTTACCCAGTGTAGTGGAAAAAATGATAGATATTTCTGACGTAATTTTATTGTATCGTCTACATACACATAGACACAAGTAGCGTTAGATATATTAAAACCACCTTTGCTCGTAAATTTGTCATAATTCAATTACGACTAACCTGACTTCGAGTAACCTAACTAAATAAATAAACAAAAGTAAACTCAGACGGGACTGAAGTAAATGTTAGACGGCAGCTTCCCAAAAGTCGGCAGCTCAAACAGGCGAGTAGTTCTTCAAATAGGGGAAATTTCTTATCTCACAGGGCGAGCCAGATGTATTAGGGCTCACTGTAAGTACGGTCCAACCGACATTTGTCAGACAAGATTTCGGCGTTGCCACGTTTCAGATTTTTTAGTAGCCGCTTTCGTTTTATTGAAATTTATGACTATGGTACGATATGGTCCAAGAAATCCTTATAGCAGTAAAAATGCTTAGTTAAATTTTCAGATTATACGTTATTTGTTATTTAGATGAACCTCAGTATTAGAGTAACTACCTATTATACCTCCATATCAATGTTGCTTCGTTCAAAAATCTGCATAGCTTCCGCACCTTCAAAATAAAGAGCGTATATACACATGTACAGTGCGACAAGTCTTATAATAAACGTGGCAAAAAAAGGAACTAACACCGCCACCTTGTGAAACGTCACTTTTGACAGTTCTCCTCATACAAACCAGCGCCCCCACCCGCGTTCATTATAAGCCTTGTCGCACTGTACCTATTCACACCGGACCACTCGCACAGTGGGTATAAGCAATAACTTAAATACCAATAGGATGATATCCAGTGAATGCATGACTTGATGACCTTAACAAATTATCTTTATTCATATTAGGATGTTTTAATTCACTTTATGATGTTAATAAAATTTACGTCATAGATTATATCAACATTAACCATAATGAGGTGTTACCAAAGAAGCGTCTCAGGGGGATACTGAAAACCAGCAGCATGCTGAGTGTCTTTCCTTTTCACCAATCACATATTGTATAACTTAGAGTAAACATAATTATTTACCACTATATTTATGTTGTGCATTTGGTGAATAAAGTTCTTTTTATTTATTTTATTTATTTAATAACTTATACACATATACCTATTAAACAAAAAGAAAGATGACCTCACAAAAAGGAAACGATCGTAAGCACATGGATATAGAATAGAATAACGCTGATAAAGATTAATAGCCCGCCACCAAAGGCGAGAGGATCGTAATAAACCAGGGTAACTAATCCCAAAGGACGCACTGGCCCTTCAGCGGGACTTTTTTCTACTAGATATATTACATCGCTTAATATCGATCGATTAATAATTCGTTGGACTAAACGAGGTCTTAAAAGTAGTGCTACTCAATACTATTACAGGTAAAGCAGAGGATTTAAAATAATGCAGTTAAGTCGAAAGACAGATTATTTTATATTGATAAAAACATTAATCAAAAAACATTTTAACTTAGGGTGTTTAAAGTAAAAATAGGTCGAATAGGTCGAATAATTTTTATTGAAATCATGAGTAAGTATACAACATTTGATTTCAATGTTTGCAGTACCGAATAAGTATTAACAGGTTTGGTTGGTCAGTCCAGCCAGTCAAGTCACTAGCCTGACGAATCTATCGATTACTACACGACAACTAGTATAAGACCTTAAATAAGAACACAAACTAAACATACTGTATTGTACCATGAAAACCTAAAACCACTACTAAACAACTTTTGAGTCTTACTTCGAAAAACAAACTATTGAGGAGCCTATTTGCCTTCGTCAAGGTGGTCGATAGCCGGCTCCGAGAAAAGGGGTATTATGCCCGTTCCGCTATTGCCACCCAAGTCATCCAATGCGGTAAAGCGGCGAGTGTCATGGGCAATGTCCATCCAGTAAGAAGACATAATTGTTTTTTGTATTAATTTTATTAAGTATTGTTTGACATTGCTGTTCATTCATTTGATTATCTTACAAACAAAAAGGGTATTAATTGCAAAATCTATAGATGTAGAAGATACTTTAAAAAAAATGGAAGTCACGGGTGCTAACGCTACGTGACCAAATGCGGTGCTCTCTGCAGAGATGGGCATTATTCGAATAAAATTTTATCTAGATAATTATTCGAATAAAAGTTTATTCGCAACAAAATTATTCGCGAATAATTTATTTATGAATAAATTATTCGCGAATAATTTATTCACGAATAAATTATTCATGATTTTATTCGTTATTCTGAATAAAAATATTTTACACTCATTTACCCATTCCAAACAGGTTTCAAAAAGGTTTTACCACCGTCAAACGCAAAATTTAATAGATTTAATACTTTTTAGGAGCTCTGTACTTTTAACGTTTAGAAAGTTTTATGATTTTATTGTTCATAAAAAATAGCATGATACACATTTTTGTATCGGTTATAAGTAAATCAGACTCGTTAAATTTGTGTTTTTAGCGTGATAAGAATAACAAGTTATTGTTAACATGTCTGGAATTTTCTAAGTAATTAAGAATACAAAGGATTGTGGTGTAACAAAGCAAGACGTGTATAAAAATAGCGAGAAAGAGCACCCCCAGATGACTGCAATTTTCAAACTAATTAAGTATACAAAGGATTTCCGTGTGACAGAGTTGCTGTTGATCCAGAGAAATCTTTTTTGACTTCGAATCAGACTCAGGAAGCGAAGCTGACTTACAAGCCCAACATAGGCAATCACCAAAAATAAGAGCTGATGTGATAGTATCTCAATATTTGGCTGAAGTTTTTAAGTTTTAGACCGCTACCCTGAGGTTAAAATAATATTTCACAAGTCATCATCATCATCATATCAGCCGAAAGACGTCTACTGCTGGACATAGGCCTCCCCTAAAGATCTCCATGACGACCGGTTGACCAGATCGTCGGTCCACCTTGTGGGGGGCCTGCCAACGCTTCGTCTTCCGGTATGTGGTCGCCACTCAAGAACCCTTACGCTCCATCGGCCATTGGTTCCTCTTACGATGTGCTCTGCCCACTGCCACTTTAGTCTAGCGATTTTCAGGGCTATGTCAGTTACTTTAGTTCTTCTGCGGATCTCCACATTTCTGATTCGATCCCGCAGAGAGACTCCGAGCATAGCCTTTTCCATAGCCCTACGTGTGACTTTGAGCTTCCTGATAAGTCCCATCGTGAGCGGCCACGTCTTGGTGGCATATGGCATCACTGGCAACACACACTGGTCAAAGACTTTCGTCTTGAGACACTGCGTTATTTTGGACGTGAAGATATTGCGGAGCTTCCCGAACACTGCCCATCCGAGTCGGATTCGACGAGTGACCTCTTTCTCTAAGTTGGATTTACCCAGCTGGACTGTTTGTCTCAGGTATACGTAGGTATTCATCGACAACTTCGAGCGTAGAGTCTCCAACTTTGAGTGGAGTGGGTGTTATACATACATTTCGTCTTATCCATGTTCATTTTAAGACCCACTTGTTGTGAAACTCTACTGAGGTTATTGAGCATCGTGCCGAGATCTTCCAGGGTCTCAGCCATTACGACAATATCGTCAGCAAATCGAAGATATGTCATGTACTCGCTATTCATGTTGATGCCAATTCCTTTCCATTCCAGGAGTTTGAAGACGTCTTCCTCGCTGCAATCGGATAGGTTTCGAGTCTTGGTCCTGAAGACGAACTGACATAGTGGTGTTTTTGTACAGATCCTTCAACACTTCAATGTACCGATAGTCGACTTGGCACCTCTGAAGAGATCGTAGCACAGCCCACGTCTCGATCGAATCGAAGGCCTTCTCATAGTCCACAAACACTAGGCAAAGTGGCTGGTTATACTCTTCGGTGTTATGTATAACTTGCCGTAGCGTATGTATGTGGTCTATGGTACTGAAGCCTTTACGGAAACCGGCTTGTTCGGGGGGCTGGAAGTCGTCGAGCCTGTGAGACGGTTCGTAATGACTTTCGAGAACGCTTGTAGACATGGCTCAGAAGTGAGATGGGTCTGTGACTTTCAGACAGTATGTTCGAAAAAAGAGTAGTCATGTAAACAAATGTTATGAAATAATTATGTGATAACTTTTTTTTTATGTGACAAGTGAGCAAACGAGCAGATGGGCCATCTGATGGAAAGTGGTCACCACCGCCCAAGGAGCCCCCTGTCTTATTAGTGGCATTACTTGACACTAATAAGACAGCAAAGCATGTTACCCACCCCGAGAACTAAGATTGTGTGTCTCGTGTGCCGGTAATTTTGCTGGCTCCCTCACCCTTCAAACCAAAACACAGCAGTGTAAACACTGCTATTTTACGGCAGAAATAGGCAAGGGGGTGGTACTTCCCCAGACGGACTTAGCACAAAAGCCCTACCACCTTCCAATAGGCAAGGGGGTGGTACTTCCCCAGACGAAACACTAACTAACTGTAAATTAATAAGCAAAATATAACTATTGATTTTCATACCGAATTTTCTCGTTTTATTTTTATTCGTTATTCGAATAACGAATAAAATAATTTATTCGTCATTCGAATAATTTTTCTTCGAATAAATATTTTTATTTATTATTCGCGAATAACGAATAAAACAATTTATTTATTCGTTATTCGTCATTCGAATAAATTTTGCCCATCTCTGGCTCTCTGGAGCAAAAGTTTGCTGAATCAATTATTATTGTAGGATGTGGAATATTTAGGTGTTAGCCGCAAGTAAATTTATGTGTGAACACGAAGGGACACAAATATAGTACAAGTCGGTAAATAAATAATACACACTACTGTGTAATATTATGATTTGAAATATGTAATTGATTCTGAGTAAGAATATTTGTACCACAATACTCTTTTAGATGATACTCTTTTAGTGGGTGTCGTAAGAGGCGACTAAGGGTTAACTGGAGGATGGGCAGCAGCATCCTCCTTTGTATCTTACTAACTGCGGTCACCTACAACCGCGGTCCATGGTGCCAGCCGTAACGCTAACAAGCGAGGTGACTATGGTACTTCCCCTCCACATTTTTACAGCAAAAGCTAGAATTCTGGAGGGAGCTCCCTCTCCTGTAGTGGACGTTTCATGGGATGTTATGATGATGATGACTCTTTTAGATCTAGTTTGCAGGTTTTATTAAGTTATTTTGAGGTTCAAGTGAAACACACTTTCAAAACGTTGTCAAAAGACAATCGAAGAGAAAAAACATTGAAATTACATAGATAAAGATGTCTAAATGCTCTCAAGTGTATTGTAGTTCATCTTGGTAAGCCTGTGATAAAACATATCTGAACAATGTACCTATCGGTCTTATAATACTGAAAACATCAAGACTGTGTCACACCCCGGACACTAAATACATCGAGCGCGAATTTGAAATTTAAAATTAAAACTGGAAGGTCGCGTAGGCTCGCATTTTCAGTACAACAGACCCTCAGAAGGACCACGAGAATCCCGCGGGCGGGAGCGCGCGGGGGTGCGGGGTATATTGCAAGGGGGGCGGAGAGTGTCCGTTCTGTATGATAGTACTATTACTTTATTATGTTACTGTGTCTAAACGTGAAGGAAACTCCACAGCTAACAGCCAGGAACTAAAACTTAAGTAGCACTAACAATAAGTGATATTTCATTGACCGGACGTAGCGTGTGTATTCGAAGTAACCCTTACCTTGCCCAGACCTAAAGCCAGAAGTCACGAAATTGAAAGATTAAAGGGCGGAAGATTGGCAGGCTTTATCTACTGAACCCACAGCTATTAAGAGAGCGATAAATGAAGGCAAACTATATAGTAACTAAATTGAATAGTAATAAAATTGAAAATAGGCTGTAGTCTGATAAAATCGTGTGCGGTGCGACCCTCTTGCGGGGTGACAAGACATTGGATATGACCTAACATCAGCGGGAAGAGGAACCGCGAGAAACTGACATCACCTCGCCTTGCATCATCACACCTTTGAAGTCTCTCACCCCATAATTAAGAGGGTCGCGCATGGACCTTCTACAGTCTTAGAGCCCTTATTCATAGAAGAAAGAAGATGAAACAAAGGTCACTGCTCGCAGAAGGCTCAAACAACACAAGAAAAATAACATACAAGTAGTAAGACGTTAAATATTTGGAAGATTGCCAAAAGGCGGTTAGCAACATCGCCTTGCAAGATAAACATGAAGAAAGTCAAGCAATAAATTTCTTGTTATATGTGCTGTCATTAAAAAGAAAAAAAATCACAATGCGTAATGAATGCTTGGTTGGTGCATTATGTTCCCAGTACTCTACTAGAATCTGGGTTTGGGAACCTTGCCAAGTGTGCTGCTATAGCTACTAAGCTAAGTATAGGCCGTTGCATATTGTCTGCAGCTTAAGCTATGACGTCATTGTGTTCGCTCTTTTGTACACAAGATGGAAACATGGAACTTTTTCTCGGCATCGTTTCCACAATGCTAAACACGTCTGTCAACATAACCATTTAGCCTACGAGTAACTTGTTTTTCTTCAAGTAGACGTCCTTGTGATGAAGATGTCAATGCACCCATACACGAGCATACCGCGCTCCCAATTAACCTAATTTGATTGGCTGAATATAACGTGGCAGCATTTTGATACATTAATGTATGGTCACGCAATTTCCGACTAACGTCAACCTAGAAGCTCCTATTATATATTTTCGTAGTCAAATTCGAGGCTTAAATAATATTATTTTTAGAAATTCACGCAGAATTCTATGTGCAGGTATCGCTTTGTTCAAGTATTTATTTAAAAAAAGTTTGTACGTATATGATTATATTCGTAGAGTCCGAATCGCATTTGACTGGTTTTTCTAATTTTCACATCAAGAAGAAAATCGATTTTTTCCCTTTTTATGAATCGTATATATTGCTTGCTATTGTTCCATCGCAACGAATTTCTAACAAATTATAATAATTCTACACTTGAAACTGCTTTGGTTTCGTAGGCGGCCAAAACGAAAATGATCAATTTGAATGAAAATTATAACGACACTTTCTTTCCCAATACAGAAATGTATGTGTCAGTTACAGCTGTGAAACGGTTGCACCAGTTTGACGTCAACAGGGGGAAAGGTACCTTTTCAAAGAGAACAAGAGCTCGGTAGCAGTACACCTTTGGTACGGGGTAGGCAGAAGGTGAATGACCCGCGAGCTTGGAACGTTGAATTTCAGGCAAGTTTTGTTTAATAAGTAAACTATGCAGACAGGACGAGATATTCGCCTCTTTGTTAAACAGCACTCGTTGTTTAAATTAATTAAATCATGCTTAAATTAAATACATCATGTTTAGTATCTAGCATTCTAGACCGTCAATGACTAATTCTAGCGGTAATAGGTACTTACTATCACACAGCTTTGCGTTCGCTTTTGTCTTATCTCCAGTCCGATCAGACCAGCGTAGCTCAGTATAAAAAACATCGAGGACATGGTATTAGCATAAACAAGCCATTCGCAGCTGATTTACAGGATTTCCATTACCCCTTTTATCTGATATCATTGTAGCTTCTTCTGATACTTATAAAATATAGCTATTTGCTGTAGGTTCTAAAACATGAACGTTTCAAATGTTTTATTAATTATGTAATATCTCATTCTACTCTCCTTCAACTGATGAGAAAAACAAATCACAAAGGTCTCTAGTATCTCTACCTACTGCAGAATTATAATTATTACTGTACTAAATATTGTTATTAATAAAGCATATAGAAAAAGCAGGCACATGATAATTTCGTGGCTAATCTATGACATAATTACTCAACTATGATGAATTGTACAAACATCCGCGCTTGATAAGGAAACAGGCGGCTGATCTTTCTGTTTTAATGCAGTAATAAAGTCATGGCGCCAAAGACTGCAAGAGGTTTACAGGAAAGATGTTTTAAGATATAAATAAAATAAAAAGCATAAGAGATCTTCAAATGACCACTCAACACATCAAAAAACTGGGCCAGAAAAACATCTGTAGAAATTACCTCCCCAAACTGAAATAACAGCACTCAAGGCACGAGTTACTGTTGATATTGTGGCCTGTAATGTTTTTCATTCCCCGGGTGGGCAGTAAAAAATTAATTCTCCAGAAATTGTCGGAAAGCAAAATGATATAAAATATTCACAACTTTGTTTGTCTGTGGTGTACCACTTCAATTGTAACTGTAAGATTAGACACAACTGTTTGTTTGTTGAGTAATACTGCAAAAGGAAGGAAAGAATTCCATATTTAAAAGGTGATAAAAATGAAATACAGCAGATACATTTCGACATGAAAGTAAATATTTGCAGAAGGCCTATACATAGCAGACACGCAATTTTAATGACGGGATACACGTGCTTACGGAGCAAACACATAAATAATGATTACCTTGGCGGACTTAGTAATTTTATGTGGTAGCGATAAATAGCTGAAACGAGTACCTGTAGAACAGTAACATCCCTGATTCGGAATTCTCAAAGGGTCGATAAAGACTACCGCTTCGAACTTTAGTACACATAAAAGCTATACAAAGGTAAGAAAACCAACATTCAGCCGATTGTAAACTTCAACACGTTTTATGAATCGTTAAATATAGGTAAAAACGAAAGGCCGTGATTGAAAATCTAATTGCCGTAATTTTCCTTGTCTTGTCGCTTCTTCCCGTCAATTAAGCGCGCAAATCGGTTGAAATTTGGACCAATTGGGTCAATCAGTACAGTTATTTATTAATTCGTTTCAGACACAAGACAGGGTTGGTCGTGATTGGTACCTAAATATTAAAGCAGACGAAATTAATTCCAATCCACACAAAATATAGGTTTTTATAACAATTAGGGATTAACATAATAATTTCTACAACTTGCTACAATGAGGCGTGATATTATGAATGTATGTGTATGCTACAATTTTCATTGTCAACCCGTAAGTGCGCAGTGCAAACAATAAACCTGAGATAAAAAGTTTCAAATTTAATTAAAAGAGAAATTACTACGTAGAGCAAATAAAGATAACTACGTTAAAACCAAGAATTAAAAAACATTTTCAGTGTCAACGACTAACCGTAAACAAGAAAATAAAACTGAAAGCCAGTCCTATAATTCCCGTAGCAAAGTAAAAGAGGCCATATTCGCAGTTGGCCGTAAACATAAAAGGACCAAACAAAGAAAAGGACTTACTTTGCGAAATCTTGGTTACGAACGGAATAGTGATAAATATTTTTATAAAGAATCTGTTTTCGCGAATGCGGGTAGGACAGGGAAAGGACATTCTTCTCTCTATAGCAATCACTTTTATTTGTGACGTTCCTATTCTATTAGTCACAATCGGGGTCTCACTCCTACAACTAGATTCATTGCTAGGGGAAAATGGATTCTAGAAAAATCTAGCTACTACTGACGACTCATAAAAGATCTCCCGGCGACACAGCAATTTCGAGCGGTCGTAAAATTTCGCCGCTTGTTATCTGGCTCCTCTGGCCTGTGATGAGATATTGCAAATATTACCACCAGAAGATTGCTGTTTTTCCACTTTGTGTGTAATATAAAGAAAGATTCACCCCTAAACTGGTTAACTGTGAACTTTGCAGGCACAAAATCGTCTAAACGTGTAAAAATTATATGAAATTTTACGTACGTTCCATATAAAGTTTTAGGCAGAGTCCCTCGTAAAATATTAACACCGTTTCATGCGTCAGTGGTTTCATGATACTTTTAAGCGTTGTGTGAGGCAGCGGCAAACCCATAGAATACATGCTGTTTCATGTATTCTATGGGCAACCCTAATTAAGGAAACAAGGAAAGTCATACTACATATAACTATGTTTGGTATGCAAAATAAACCTAGATATTCGAGTGCGTAATACGCTTGCAATTATACCACCCTTGGTTTCTTATCCTAATTCATGAGATTAATTTAAAGTTCAACATCTAGAGCATTGAATGTTTGGCCTTTAGCATTATGAACACACATCAGACTCGGAAATTAAGAGTGAGATATTGAAATCAAAATATAACCACAGAATCGTAATATTTTTATATGTAAATTTATCTGCGCTAATCAAACATCGAGCGAATGTTCGTGAGGATGGGAAGATATTAAAATTTTACATTGCCCCGATATTGGAACATTCTAGGAATTTCGGTGAGCGGTATTTCCTGCGAGAGGAATGTAATTTTTCATAGATCTATATAAATTCAACGAAAGTTTTTTGACGTATTAGGTATTTTGAAAAGTTATGTCAGGATCATCATGAAATTAAATCGCATGGGTTATGAGCCTGTAAGGTACCACATTATCCATGGTGTGAGTTATAAAGCCGACAAAGGATTCTGAGACTCAGATTCGATAATAGTGAGATGGCTCATTTAATGTTTACTTCCGTAAAGAGTGCCTTTCGGAGGCGGAATCGTCAATTCAGATTATTTTACTCAATGTAGATTATTTACGTAATACTTATTGAATGTTATTCATAACAAGCAGAATACAAGTCTACTACAGTTTCGGATCGTGCTATGACAGCGAAAAGAAACGGCAAGAAACCACCGCAGCACGGTCTACTTTATGAGTCGGCTTTGTACAATGTTTTTCCATCGTGCAATGTCCTTGTCTATCGTGGTCTCACAAAGCTTTTGTTTGGCGGTTAAGAACCCAGAACCTCTGGAACGCTCTAATTACTATACTACACGGAGGCTGCTACTTACTAAACGTGAACGATTAATTTATTGAAAAAATAAACTATAAAAACCGTATACCTTATTGAGGCTTGTTAGTTAGTGTACTTACGTATACAAATCAAATCAAATCAAAATCGTTTATTCATTGTTGGATATTAAAATCTCTTAATGACGTCAGCTAAACTACATCGCTTCACAAACAATGTGGCGCCATTGTGGGAAAAAAAAGAAGCGACAATAAAAACCCACGCGCTCTTTTAAATATGTTTGAAGTTACAAGGTTGATATACAACATACATTGGTCAGTTTTAATTTTGAATTAGCCTGTTAGAACCGTAGTCTAATCCCATGGATTTTTCTCTTCTAGATAATCTGATATTTTATAATAACCCTTCTTACATAATTTCTGCTTGATTACAGTTTTGAATTTATCTAACGGTAAACTTTCAATATCAGTGGGTACCTTATTATAGAAGCGTATACATTGACCTTTATATGTTTTACTAATTTTGTGAATACGGCTGACATGAGAAGCAAGTTGATTCTTGTTTCTTATGTTGACACTGTGCCTGTCACAATTTTTATCAAAAATATGTATATTCCGTTTAGCATATATTAAATTCTCATAAATGTATTGCGACACAAAAGTCAAAATGTTGATTTCTTTAAATTTATTTCGAAGAGATTCTCTAGGCTTCATTTTATAAATTGCACGAACAGCTCGCTTTTGTAGTAAAAAAATGCTGTTTGCATCCGCAGCATGACCCCATAACAAAAGGCCATATGACATGAGACTATGGAAATAACTGAAGTAGACTAACCTCGCGGTGTCTACATCCGTCAGAGCTCTTATTCTTTTCACTGCGTATGCTGCAGAACTAAGTCTGTTCGACAATTTATTAATATGCGGTCCCCATTGTAATTTGTTGTCTAAGGTAATACCTAGGAACACAGCTGATTCCACAAGACTCAATTTATCGTTTTTCACTAATAGGCTTGTAGCAGTTGGCTTTACATTAGGCAAAACAAATTTAACACACTTAGTTTTCTTTTCGTTAAGTAAAAGATTATTTACGGTGAACCACTCAACTACATTAGAGATTGTACTATTTACGTCGTCAAAATTTGATTGTTGTCTTTTGACTTTAAAAATCAAAGACGTATCATCTGCAAATAGTACTATCTCATTCTTGTCCTTTACAAGGTTTGGCAAATCGTTAATGTAGACAATGAACAGGAATGGTCCCAGGATTGAGCCTTGTGGAACGCCCATACAAATTTTTGATCCTAGTGACCTTTTCCCATTTACATCAACCTTCTGGATCCTTTCACTTAGATACGACTCCAGAAGGCTTAGAGCCTGGTCTCTAATTCCATAATGGTGTAATTTCCTGATAAGAATATCATGATGTACACAATCGAAAGCCTTGGACAAGTCACAGAAAACGCCAATGGCATCATTTGACTCCTCCCAGGCGTCAAATATACTTTGAATAAGCTCAACACCTGCATCGACTGTTGAGCGACCCCTGGTAAAACCGAACTGTTTTAGGTTCATCAAGTTGTTGCGATAAAAGTGGCTCTGAACCTGATTTAAAATTATCTTTTCAAATATCTTACTAAGAGTTGGTAGAACAGAAATAGGTCTAAAATTAGTGGGGTCTGATTTACTACCAGCTTTAAACAACGGAATAATTTTACTATGTTTCATCAAATCAGGAAAAACACCATCATCTACACATTTATTAAAAATACTAGATAAGTATGGTGCAATGCTTTCTATAACGGCACTAATAATTTTACCATCTAGCATACCATCCACCACTAGTAATTATACCATCATAACATCCCGTGAAACGTCCACTGCAGGACAGGGAGCTCCCTCCAGAACTTCAGCAAAAACCCGTGGTACTTATGAGGGGATTTACCATAGACACCACGATTGTAAGCGTTGCTGTAAGATGGTAAGATACACAGAAAGATGCTGCTGCCCATCCTCTGGTTCAAAATCCCTCAGTCGCTTCTTTCGAGACCCACGGATAGACATGGGTTGGTACTATTCTTTGCCGGCACCAGACGGGCTAAATACTACTAAAATAGTAAAAATGCTACTTCTAACTCTACCACTCACTACCCTCACCCACCCTTTCTTATCGTATAATAG
Source organism: Athrips mouffetella (assembly GCA_947532105.1). Taxonomy (NCBI): domain Eukaryota; kingdom Metazoa; phylum Arthropoda; class Insecta; order Lepidoptera; family Gelechiidae; genus Athrips; species Athrips mouffetella. The sequence continues at coordinate 10,015,118 of OX383973.1, forward strand.
CTGTTAAACTAACCATAAATAAACGACATTTTTTTATTTGATCAGGCCAGCAATATTATACGTGCCGGGCAGGCTCTATGTCGCATTATTCGCATTCCATACCCAATGGGATTATTCAAATCAACTCGGGTTTCTAATATGTTCGAGCGTGGGTACGGGGATAAGCCTCTCTTTGCTCCTCCTTGCAACCTCAAAAAAGTTGAGAATATTTTTAGATACAGCTTGTACGTGCTACCATCAATCATGATATATGTAGCGATCGATCAATCTAGATTCTACTAACTATTCCATCGAAAACAAAAATGGAACTCGAGTATTACGCATTAGTCATAAGACTCCTAATTTCGACTCGTCAGTTTCTGGGAATGAACTCATAAAACCAGAAAAAATCTACTGTAAAATAAAGTTATGTTGACAGGCTTCAACGGAACACATAAAAACCAAAAATTTCCCGTGTAAACAACAGCACCTGATGAAACTTTTCACTCACGTAATAATATAATAAAAAGTCTTGTTTATTGCTAGCCTAATTGTCTAGACTTAGTTTATCGTTTTAACGTCTTTGAATTCAGTATTGTGGTTTCAATTATAATACCTTAGAGATAAATACAGGGCTTCGAGAATTCAAAATTTTCTCATCTACTGCTAGTTTGTTTAGGAGTACGTTTTGCATGATTCTTGATTATCAAATCCTTTCATTAGTAAGTCGCACTTTGCATTTCAATTTGTCTTGATGATTTTTGAACCACTGCTTTGACTTTGAATTCCAATGGCAGATGTTTATTTACACACAGAAATAGATGATCAAAATTAACCATTCCTGTCGCATTTTCATTTTCAAGAGCATTAATTTTTTTTTGCTGAACTTGAGGCCTAAATTATGCATAAAAATTGGCAAAGAGTATGCGGGCATGTTTCCATTATTTACTCCATAACTCGACGATGAATACATTTCATGCATCGTTACAATCTTTTGAAGAAGAGAATTAATTAGGACATTTTGCTTTACTCACAGGATTACATTACATTTTCATTCAAAAATGTTTAAGTGCTTTAATGAGCTTGTGATGTTCAAAGAATCGCTTTTAAAGGCTTTCGTGGAGTAGAAAGCTGTTTCACTTGTAACTTCTAGTAAATAGGTAAACACGAGGAGGTGTGTACAAGGAACGCTACTAAGAGAAATTAGCGAACAAATCTTAGTCGACAAAACAGAACAAATAAAAAATAACCTATTTAGATTCAATTTTTTTATTTATTTGTATTTGCTGGACATGTGAGACGATGTGAGTCTGGTAAAGGTAATTTGACCAAAAACATTTTCATGTAAAATGTTGCCAAAACGAGACCATTTCAAAAAGTTATCAGATCTCATGTACAACCAAGCTTCTAACTCTACACGCCCTAACTTCACAAAATCTACACCTTAGTCAAAATATGTGGCTAGGCCGTTTTGAAGAACTATTGTATAACAGAAAAGCAATGAACAGTGAATACATTTTTCACCCTGCGCCCACGTGACGGTAGCGAAACGGCCAAACCACATATTTTGACTAAGGAGTAGATTTTGTGAAGTTAGGGCTTGTAGAGTTAAGGCGTGTAGAGTTATAAGTATAATCTTGGCTGTACATGCGATCTGATAACTTTTTGAAAATGCTAGCTATATATTCTCGTTTTGGCAACATATTACATGAAAATGTTTTTGGTGGGATTTCACTTCTTTTTGTATGTTTCATAGTACTAAAATTCCTGAAATACGTTATTTATTATTTATCAGCTCAATGGCTTTATAAAATCTTTTTGATGATCAGTGAGTCAGTGAGTGTGTCAGTGACAAAATTGCTTAACTTCGACTAGCTACTTATAGCTCGTAAGCTATAAGTAGGAATAGTATGTAATTTAAGGATATATAGCTAAGTTAAGTATAGTGTCTACTTTTTGTCATTTAAAATTCGAAGTAAATAGCTTTATCCAAAAGGAAGTTACAAGGGGGTCAAAAGGGCCCTGAGTGGCTTCGAGAAAAGGATGGTACGGCTGTGCCTTTGTTTGCTTGTCTTGGCGGGGGCACAGCAGTGCCCCCAGAACCGTTAGTTTTCATACTACGTCTCTCCGCTTTACACAGGTACAAGTAAATAGGTCGCTCGCGGATTTAAAAATCAAATCAAGAAGCGAACGAAATCAATGCCATTTCATACACGAGTTCACACACTGAATACGTATAACATGCAAATGAGAGAACTGAAAATAGCACGCGTAGGTTATGCTTTAGCTGAAAGATTGACAAGTTTAGAGCGACTGTCCCAACAAAATGTAAAATCATGCTATGATTCAAAGCAAAAAAATATTTGTCTAATACTTAAGTACTTAAATACAAAACTATGACATATTTACTGGATATCAAATGTTTGTTTTAAAGTTTCGCACTTTGTTAACATACTTATTTAATTAAATCCGATAAACATGTTAGTTAATAATAGCAGAAACTAGATGTAACTTGTCGGAAAAAAGAAGGGTTTGCGCGCACTTCAAAACGAATTTCATTACAAATATAGATCGACAAGGATATGTTGGCAGATGGATAAGTCCGAGTCTTGACAAGGAAGAACACAGGTCCTAGATCATAGCCAGAGTCTCATGATGGAGGGAACTCTGTAATAAGAATACGGGAACCCGTCGAGTTAGGGCTCATTTAAATAATCTTGCCAAGGACTCTAGTTCAAGGGTACGGTTAGCTGTTATTTTAGTATTTGACATCATAATACTAAAAAGTAAAAAATAAATAAACGTAAAAATCATAAACACGTTTTTATTATAGTACCTATGTCTCAAGTTTTCAAATAAAGGCACGTTAAATTTTTATAAACAACTGAAGATAAATAAAAAAAAAGGGTGTAAGGGTGCACGCTGTACGTACACGCTTTTATTTCTAAAAATGAGACTTGTAATAAAAACTTGATTTAAAATTTTGTTTAATGTTTATTTATTACGACACAACTAGCGTGTGATTTGCTTGTTGGCAAGCGCACAAAAGCATCGAAAAAAGAACCGAAACATTTGATAACGAACGAAACCGCTTTATCTTTTTATCCGCGGTCAAGTTCACGGTTACATCACAATAAAAATTTTTGGAGTTCCACATGCGCATAATCAGACATAACAGTGACTTGTTTGTCTACACGTGTATCTTTTTTTTTTTTGCTAAGACCTGATTCCATAAGCTGGAGATTTTTTTTATTACTTAGTAACAGCTTACAACCACGCAATAACATCATGCTATCGCGATCCTGCACGTGTAAATTAATATTTTTATTGTTGTTTTACAATACTATACCCGCAAGGTTATAATTTTACTTATGACACGTTTCTTTTTGAAATTGTTTGTCTTGTTTTGAAACTGCGCATGGAAAGAACCCTAGTACAGATGAAATAGCATTATTCGGCTTCCACGGAGTCGGCTACTAAAGGGGATTGGACGAGGACACGGGTTTTTACACAGAGCGACTGGCATCTCACCCCTAAAGGGCAAACTAGACCGAGTCTTTGATTAGCCTTAGCCAGGTTAGTAGCTAAGCTGTCAGACTAGATTTCAAGCTGCCAAATGAACTCTGACTTAGCTTAAAACTACTATCAGTATAGTAGCAGGTACCGGCTTAACCTTTTCCGTTCGTAGCATGGGAAACGCTCGAAATGTTTATCTCACAGGCAAATAGTATAATTCGCCGCTTTACATAATGCCTAGACATTTTACAAAACGGTACGTAATTCATTCCAACCTGCCGCAAACGCCGTTTTACAATTTGCCGACCGTATATAATTTGCCGGCCTTTGTAAACGGCGAATCCTACAATTTTTCTACGACATTTATACTATAGCGCGTTCAGGATAAGTCGGGCTATGACGGTTATTTTCTGCGCATGGGTGTCAGGCGGAGAGCCAATGAACGATTCGCTCGCCTCCCCCCCACATGCCGCGCTCACCCACGCGACTCATTTTTCGACTTCTGCGCATTAACGGTCACAGCCCGAGTTATTTTGTACGCCGTATACTAACTGAAAGTTTTCTGCTTCTGCACATAGAAAATGTCCTTACGAGACTACGGATAAATGTACGGTCTAATATAATTCTAAAGAACAACGAAATATACTAGGAAAACAAAAAGACAAGAAGGTGCGTAGTTTTCGCGTGAATGTAGGAAGTTACAGGATCAACACAGCCATAAACGCCACCAGCGTTTACCGACTGCTGACCAATAAACAAAATGAAACAAGTTGGCCAGTGGTGACTCGGCCAGATGCTTAGATAACACGGCACGTGCTGAAGCTTACTATCCTATATCTACATCGACAGTATTTTAATAATACATGGTGTAAGGGACAGTGTACCGAAAACTGAAAGGGTGTGCGTTCAGTCAACGACACTGAATAACTTTCCCAAATAAACATTTTTGGGAAATGAAAAAAAATTTTGACATCTCCATATTGCTCACTCTGATCCAACAGTTTGTATAGAGAGGTAATTTTTTTTCCTTTGGGAAAGTTGTTCAGATTCGTTGTCTGAGCACACCCTTTCAGTTTTCGGTATAAACATTTCAAAATCACAGGTTTTTCTTTTAAAAAGTAAAGAATGGTATTCCATTGTCATTTTACAATTTTCAATATTTGCGAAAATTACTCGAAAATCACTCATTCAAGAAATGGACTCCTGAAGCACAACAGTTCGTGTACAAATTTAAAGAAAAAAAAAAATCAGTTTTGTTGCCCGCCATTTTATTTGAATTGGTTCATTTTTGGATCACTGTTCTAATTTTCTATTAATCTAAAGTTACTAACCTTACTATTTAATTAAATTAGAGTGTTGTGCTCGCCTATAATACTCGTAGATCTTGTTATCAGTCCGTTTTTCTGTGTATGATATAAGTAAGTTTAACACCAATAATGTTGGCGTTCCTAATATATAAAATAAACCGATTCCAAAATCTATTTATTTTTGACCTTGAAAACAGCCTCCATGAGTCACGTTGAGACCACTTTACAAAACCTGCACATTTTCGTAGATCATACACGAGCCACATTTTTACCACGCGTTACGTAAGTGATAGTGTATCGCATCGCAACCGTTTATAGGCGCAGTAAATACATATTACGTATCTACGTACTTGAGTGCTCGTTCATCAATAATTGATTAACTGGCGTTGTTGCTATGAAAATAATTACGGGTGCAGATATCTCGCTGATGTGCAGCCGACTGTACATAGCTGGATACTTAGCGAAATAGACATTGTAATGTTCTCTTTTCCATGATTTAAACCCGGTGGTTTTTGTATATGAACATCAAGAATGAATTTATGGAATCTAGAAAGACTTCGAAAATATTGTATTATTCAGACATAAAATGAGATAAAAAGTAGAAAAAAAACCGGCCAAGTCCGAGTCGGACTCGCAACTCCGAGGGTTCCAAAACACTGAGATAAAAGTACCGCCTTAGTTATTGACGCGCGGTCTCGCAGAAGTGTATTAAATTCGCGAGAGTCCGACACGCACTTGACCTTATGCACTAAAAAAAAATACAAGTGTTCCCGTTTTTACGATAAAGCTAAAACATAAATCAAGTTTTTCACCCTTTGGGTACGGAACCTTAAAAAGGGGTAAGATTGAGGTTTTACTCTATCATGTGAAATTCATACATACGAGTGTTTTAAGCAATTCAATTCGATGACTTTTTCGCTGGTAGAAATTAAATCAAAGAAGCGTGTTTCACCGGTACAGGCGCCTAAAGGAGGCCATTGCCCATCTGATCAGTAGTAGACTTATTGACCATGGGACCATGTAGACTTCATCATCATCATCATAACATAACAGCCGATAGACGTCCACTGCTGGACAAAGGCCTCCCCTAAAGATCTCCATGACGACTGGTAGACTTATTAACCATCATTAGCCAAGTTTTTTTTTCAAAACACCTGTCAGATTCAGATAATTTTATTCAATGTAGATTCTTTGCAGAATACTTATTGAATGTCATGCAGAATACAATGCAAATAGAGCGAGTCTACGCCGTTTCGGATCGTGCTATGGCAGCGTAAAAGAAACGGCAAGAAACCACTGCAGCACGGCCTACTTTAAGAGTCGGCTTTTTACAATGTGTTTCTTGTGTTTCGCTGGAATATCAGAGCACCATACCTCTTTGTCATTCATATAGTCATCCAATTTATAGTAAGCTTTTTTACATAACGTTTGCTTTACACATTCTTTAAACTTTCTCTCAGGTAATTGCACTATATTGTCAAGTATTTTGTTGTAGTGTCGTATACACAGACCAACGAAAGATGTATTGACTGTTACGATACGAACCAGTTTCAATATAACAAGACAACTTGGCGCGGACTTGTTACTCGTGCTCAAGGAGAGGAAATACAGTTATTTCCGCAGGAAGATTGTGTTTACACTTTACGGACACTGTAAAAACCGTCAATCCTCGTATATTTTACAGGACAGAGAGCTTCCTTCAGAATTCTAGCTTTTGCTGGAAAAATGTGGCGTTACGGCTGGCACCATGGACCGCGGTTGTAGGTGACCGCAGTAAGTAAGATGGTATGATACACAGGAGGATGCTGCTGCCCATCCTCCAGTTTATAACCCTTAGTCGCCTCTTACGACACCCATGAGTATGTATGGGATGGTACTATTCTTTGCCGGCACCACACGGGACAATATATATTTTCATCAAAAATTTCATTTATGTATACATACTCGTAAACGAAATTTTTGGTAGATTTTTTTGGCCTTTTTTTGGAGATTAATGTATTAAATTGGAGGGTCTATTCTACACCCATTCGGAATTTAATTTCGCGAGTGTGTAGAATATTCGAAGTCACGTAAGTGGGTCTGTCTTCTATCGTATCGCCCTGCCTGCGTGCACGAACGAAATAATAAGAAATGAACTGGCTCCGCGACACATTTTCTTCTAATAAATTGCTTTCTTTTATTTCAACTAACCATCTAGGTACTTAAACTTTTTTATGTCAAACCTTAATTATTTGATAAGGCTTATGAAATTGATTAAATGTATTAGTAGGTACATATTAAAATTGTATTCATAACTTTGAAACAATTGCTTTCAACATAAAAAAATCAAAACACATAGTACTCGTATTTGAAGTAGTTTTTCCTATGTTGTTTACTTATGCGCAGTACACGGTGCTCGAAGTCACAGATTATGTTAGGTTTCTAATTTAACAACTGCAGATATAAAACCAATTTTTCTACTTATGAATAGATTCTTACAACTTATACAGGACCAACTCGGAAATAGCAAAAAATATCAGCTCTTTCAACATTGTAGTTGCGTTGATATTGAAAACGTAGAAAGATCTGTAATTTGTATGCGATTTCAGGACTCACTCTATTTTAAGGGTTCCGAACCAAAATGGTAAAAACGGAACCCTAAAGCTGCGACTGCGTCTGTCTGTCACACTTGTTTATCTCAGCAACTACTCACGCTATCGAATTGAAATTTGGAATAGTTTTAGAATTTGCTTGCCCAATTATATTGCAAACAAAAAAAAAAAATATTATTATTGGGAATGGGGCCCAAATAGCGGGGGCTAAATTTCAAATTGTCGTGACTAACAGCCAGTTGCACAAAGTGTCTTTAAAGTTAAAGCTGCTTTTAATCTATTACTGTCACTTTCTTTGTCAGCAAAACAGAAAGAGGCAGCAATAGACTTAAAGGAGCTTTAATTTTAATGATGCTTTGTGCAACTGGCGGTAGGTCGAGTAGAGTAGGTATCATATAAAACGGCTTCATTTGAACATATCAAAATAGATATTTGTATTTTTTTACGTTTTGCTTTCAAGTTATGATGATAAATACCATTCCTCCCCCCAAAAGTTTGCCGAACGAGAAATCTGAATTAATTATAATAGTCGATAGAGATTTATGTAAATATTACAGATTAAAATAAAACGACCTCTCTAAGTACTCGTAGCATAGTCTTTTAGAAATCGGAAAAAAATCCTTTGTAAACAAACGTAGTTTTGCTGTCCTAAAAATAGACTAAATTGCTTCTAAAAATACTATAGGTTTATCGGAACCCTCGGCACGCCAGTCCGTCTCGCACTTGACCGGGTTTTTTTTATATTGTTACCATACACCTTTCAGGGTTGGTTGAAAGAGATAAAGGAACATACTATGTACAAATATTGATGTGTTAATAAAATAACCCTATAACAGTAGCTCGCTAAACTGTAAATAAAAACACGGTTTTCAATATTATTGATTTATGAGAATTTATATATTGCATATCTTTACAATTAATGAATGAAGGCCTAGATGTAAGTACATATAATAACAGATAACTCATATTCTCACAGTGGCTTAATAAAAACAAGATACCAGTACAAAAATAGACGTGTTTTGATTTAGCCGACGCATGCGCTCAAACCAAACTGACTGACATGGTTGAAGGCCGGCACACTTGGCTCCATGCACCAGCGATTTTAGCACGTGAATACTTCTCAAAGCATCTTACATAACATCAGCTCAGGATTATCTTTCGTCTCTTTTAAAGCAAACTGACAAACAACATACAGCTGAAACCAGTGGGTCCACGAAGCATGAAATAAGGCATAGAAGTTCCTCATTGATTTTCGCTGATGACAGAGACAACTAAGTATGAAGCATTTTCTGATATGCTCCATGCTTGGTCAGCGCTATGACCTTAAGCTGCAGCATTACGCTGAGCTGATCTGCTGAGTGAACAGGCATTATCTAGGTAAGCATGCTACATCTGGGCCTTCTGAATAAAGGCCAGATTAAAAGTACCCTAAACCGACGAGCATGCATGAAAGGATTGATGAAAGTACAGGAAGCGAGGGGAGTATGTCAAGATCTTAGCAGGTGGAGGACTGTGGTCTCTGCCTACCCCGACGGGAAATAGGCTTGATGTTATGTATATATGTATGCTACATCTTCGACCCTATCGTCACTTACCACCAAGTGAGATCGGGGTCAAATGCTCACCTACGAGTATTTCGCATAAAAAAAAAATCTGTTGTGTTTATTCAGTGCCCAATAAATGTTTTATCTATCTATGGAGGTGTTATTTGTGGTTTTAAGCATGTCTGTTTTTCGTTTTGTTTCGAACAACTTTTTCAGTTTTAACTCTTCGTATTTTTTTTGTTCGTTTACTTGCAACTTTCTACTACAAGAGCATAGTATTCTTTTTAAGAGTACAAATCATCGCATCGCATATGGTCATTTTGTTCTAAAACTATTCAAATCTTAAGCATTACTTAAACATGAACATTACTCAGACCGTGAAACTGAACAACTTTTTCTAAGGAACATAGGTCGAAATACGAAAAAAAAAAAACAACTTCCCATAGAAAATGCACCAGCTGATTGCACATTTTGTATAGGAGGTAAAAAATTTGTTTCGTATTTCGATCTAACACCACTATTACCACGCCGTAAGGTCCAAAAGTGTTTCTACCGATGTGCGGCCGTATGTACCTACTATTTTTTTTACACTAGATATATGAGTATCAGAGAACATATCCTATAATCCTATCCTATAATCATATTCTGTATCCTATAATCAGATCCTGTAATCGGTTTCTCGAAAACGGCCCTAACAATTTCGATGAAATTTTGTATACAGGGGTTTTTGGGGGCAAAAAATTGATCTGACTAGGTCACATGTCTGGGAAAATTAGTTTTCACCGTCTTTTTTAATATTTCTTAGCGCGTTTTAGTGCGTTCAAAAAACTTACAGCGCCATCTGTTGTTGAGTAGCTTCGCTTGCTCACCCGATGATATTTTAATCATACAGACAGAGCATAGCTCGGTCGCCCAGGTACTATTAATAAATAGATAAAGAACACCTTATACGGAACAACCACCCATGTTCGTTCATCCCACAAAATGTTTGCCTTGAGCGGAGATCGAGCCCGCGACCTAACCGCACGAACAGCCCAAGCAAAGTAATTATCACGAAATAACTCCAAAGCCTTTTGCATTTTATTGGGGTTTTACTGTCTCATAATCAACAATCTAGTATCCCAGAAACTCGCTTAATTACTTCTCTTCTAATGCCGTGTGTATTAAGTGGAAAATTATCTGCTGGCTCCCATCCCAGCCCTGACATTTAATTTAATTTCGCTTAGCTGGGCCTGAGTACAAGCTATTTGGGGTTTGGACCTTTAGTAAGCACGAGAATATTATTAGTACACACGGCCGCTCGTCGGTGGACACACTTTGACCTTGTTGTAGCGTAGCGCTGGTTCAGCTTGTACTGGTTTTGTTTCTCCTTGCTTGCTGTCGTGCGTACCGAATAATTTTATAAATAAATTCGAATGTCAGATTTTTTTATTTAGATCATTAACAGCCATGGTAAATACGAACATTTGTGCTTTGTGATGCTTTCAGAAAAAAGCATCACCAAGTAATTGTTGTCTTTTTATATTTCTGCGTTTTTTAGGAAAAAATGTTCAGTTTCGTGGTCTTAGTCTACAGATAAAATTTTCGCGAAATTTTTTCGTAGTTAAAGTTTACAGAAATTCCGTAAAACTCTCTTGAGACTAGAAAAAGGTGAGCTTAGCATTCATACATGCGTTTGTAAAAAAAAGTTGTAGAACACAAGGAACACAATTACTCAATGAGTCTTGGACAGAATTTCACGGTTGGACGAAATAAGACTTGGACCAGTTGGTGCCTAGTCCTTTTACACGATTAAATTGGTGTCTATAGGTGTTTCGTTATTTAGGTCAAGCAAGTACAAGTACACAATAAATCATCATAACATCCCATGAAACGTCCACTACAGGACAGGGAGCTCCCTCCAGAATTCTAGCTTTTGCTGGAAAAATGTAGAGGGGACGTACTCGTACCATAGTCACCTCGCTTGTTAGCGTTACGGCTGGCACCATGGACCGCGGTTGTAGGTGACCGCAGTAAGTAAGATGTGAGTTACATAGGAGGATGCTGCTGCCCATCCTCCAGTTTATAACCCTTAGTCGCCTCTTACGACACCCACGGGTATGTATGGGTTAGTATACTATTCTTTGCCGGCACCATACGGGACATCGAAATAATTACTAGAAATTTATTGCATAAGACTAAATAAACTTTAGGAAATGCCTTGGGAGATTTTACACGGTTAAATTGGTGTCTATAGGAGTTTCGTTATTTAGGTCAAGCAAGTACAAGTACACAATCAATAAATACACATGAGTATTCTTTTTTTCAATTTCCTACATTACTAAATGGATAACATAATCGATTGTTAATTATAATAATACATACATAACATCACGCCTTGTTCCCGTCGGGGTAGGCAGAGACCACAGTTCTCCACCTGCTACGATCTTGACATACATCCCTTGCTTCCTGAACTTTCATCAATCCTTTCATACATGCTCGTCGGATTAGGGTACTTTTAACTAGGGTAATTATAATAATATTTATGACATACCAAAGCTTTGTATGCAAATAAGGACGGTGTATTCTTGAGTTTTCTTGCATGAAAGATAGTTTTATAGGAACAGCATCAGCTATCTATCAGCTGGTTACCAGAAAAGTAGACAGGAAATTGGATCGATTGGGAAAGTGGACGCATTAGGAAATGGGCGAATAAGGAAAAACAAATTGTCCATTCGGGAAAATGGACCGAACGGGAAAATGGACCGATCGCACTGGAGGTGATCTCTCGTCTCCGCCATACAGAGTTCATAAACTAATATCAGACTCAGGGTAGGGGTGCCGACTCTGTGGGTGCTCGGTAAAAGTACATTTAGGGCCTGTCTCACCACTTGCGGCTAAAGTTCCCGATAGCAAGCTCACAGACAAAATAAAAAAAATCTACCTTCCATACAAACCTCATCAGTTTATAGTATAAGTACCTAGTTTCATTCCAATTCGCCGAACCAGTTAAACAGTCATAAAAAAGGGCGAAATTGTGGCTTTATGGCAAGCAACCAGTCCTAAAACCTTTCAACAAATAAAAACATTTTATTAACGACAAAACGTGGCGATATCGCTTCGAGATCGCATAAAGAGTGTAAGTAAAAGAGCCGTTTGAGTAATTCTAGTTCTAAACTGGGGAAATTTACTGTAGATCGTTAAGATGTAAGAGATTATAGCCAATCAGTTTGTCTATATAATCTGTCGTTATTATTTTATAATCCAACGGGGATAGAATTTAATACCTGGACGACCAAATTGAGTTAACGCTTTAATGCTATGCTGCCAACTTTAAATTAGGAGATAGAAAACTCCACAAAGTATCTCATTCGGGCCTCTATACATTAATAGTAGATTAGTAGCCAAGGGCTGTAAGGCATCAATTGCAGCCCGAGATATTTAGGCGCACGAGCGCAGCGCAGCGAGGTCGCCTATAGTTCGAGGGTGCAATTGATACTTACACCCGAGCTAACTACTCTGCTTTACATCTCGATTGTGAGGTAAGTAGGTCCTTATTACCACCAAATTGTAGGTGACAAATTAGCGCTATAGTGTAATAATGTAGCTAGAAAAGCCCTAGGGCGGTAAGTAATTAAAACGTCCGCCTTGATGGCCGCCTCCAGCAGCGGAGACCTATAATTGGCTCTTCTGTTTCTTTTTATAAGTTTATTGTAAATTTGTAGTAGCTGTTGGTCTTCCTACAATTAATAAATAAAAAATAAAAAAAAATATGAGAGATGTAAAGGACTATTAAAGACTTGTTGCATATACTTAAGAAAACCAACCAACCAAAGTGTAAAGAAATAAGATCGATGTTAGGTAAAGTACGCGAACCCCCGACACCCCGGACACTACACACATCGACCGCGAATTTGAAATTGGAAGCTCGCGTAGGCCCGCATATTCAGTACACAAGACCCTCAGAAGGAGCACGAGAATCCCGCGGGCGTGTGCGCGCGGGGGTGCGGGGTAGATTGCAAGGGGGGCGGAGAGTGTCCGTTCTGTATGATAGTATTATTACTTTATTCTGTGCCCTCATTTACTACATGTCGTCTGCAAAACGGATTCCAAAAAAGAAAATAAAGTGTGGAAAAAACATGAACCTCAAATTTGTAGGTTAAAAAGTGTTGAGAACGTAGATATTTTGAATACCTAGTAGTAGGTGTGTGAAACGATAGTTCAATTGGTTTTCAGTGCGTGTATTGTTATTACAAACGTGTGCCTCGTGTTAATGAAGAGAAATCTACTCTTGCTGGCGTAATGTTTGTTTACTAAACGTAGTCTTCTCATGTGATTCACTTTTTAAAGATTTTCTGGCTTTAACTGTTGGCAATGGTGCCAACAGTGCTTCTGCGCCGTAGGTCGTGGATTCGATTCCAGCCCAGTACTAAAACATTTTTGTGATGAATATATGTCTTAGTTCCGTATCTGGGTGTATTACCTCTTTATATTAATCTCTGACACCCTTAGCCTTTAACAGCCTAGTTTGGGATCAGATTACCTCGTGTGACATGTCCCCCATATTTTCTGTGCACGACTTTAAACAAGAAAATGGAAATGTAAGGTCGAATGTTTTATTAAGGGCAAGGTCTAGAGGGCGAAATGCAAACAAAGAGGTCAAAGCAGTTCTAAGGTCAAAACTTGCATACTGCCCAAGTGCCCAAGCCTTTCTCACAAATTGTTAGCCTAATCTTGTAATCTAGGTGAAATTGTGTTAAAAGAACCTTTTTACACGTAAAAAAGTTAAATTCGAAATTTTTTACTCAAGAGAAAATAAAATTGCGTATAAACTCGGTTAAATGGTTTATTAACACTATCAACACTGTAGTACTATTATTTCTTCTGTTCTATCAAGTGCAATAACGTAGTTATTTTATACGGTAAGATTGTATTTATTGTGTGGTTTTAAGTATTTTTTTACAAAATGTTCACAGTTTTCCTTGAAGTAAGCAACTCGATACAGTGTATTCAAGTTGATTAACTTTCGAAAAAGTCGTAGGAAATTTCTAGATCCATAGTTCAGGATCGGTTAGGTTGTGTTAGGTTTTCTTGCAGTTTGGGTGCGGAAGCAGCCGGCGAGTGCTAGAAGCGATTTCGGTGAAGTTTATTATTTTTTGAAAGTTAATCAACTTACTAGGAAATCAATCAACTTATGATTCAGTATTACTTTTCGGTAAACAACTTTACACATTTAAAAATAAGTACCTGGTAGACCGAGCTTCGCTCTATAATAGCCGCCTCAACATTAAAATATCATCGGGTGAGCAAGCTATGCTACTCGCCAACAGATGGCGCTGTAGGTTTCTGTCTAAAATGCGGTATTTTTTTAAAATGCTTAAAAACACGGAAAAAACGATTTTTCCCAGACATGAGATCTAGCTAGATCGATTTTTTGTCCCCAAAACCCCCGGATACTAAATTTTATCAACATCGTTAGAGCCGTTTTCTCGAAACCGATTACAAATATATATATATATATATACGTAAATATTGCTCGTTTAATAGTATAAGATACTTTAATGACGGGATTGCAGTGAGCTTTTTCCTGTCGCTTATTTTCTTCCGCATGGCGCCACTTTATTTCTGAAGCGATTATAACTGATTTTATTAGGAGTTATTTTATGCCTAAACATGTTAAAATCAGATTTTTTTAAAGAGTAAAAAAATCGGGTCTCATCCCACATGGGTCTCGTAGAATCTTTTATATTAGAAGTTACCTCCTTGAACGATAGCGGTGATCGATCATTCTAATAATCTGCTGTATACCTACACGCATTTATTTAAGCCGTGAAAAGTGCCTTCTTGATACCTATTTTTCCAGCACCAGTCATCGAATTGAATTGATTGAAATATATGTTAATTAAGGATAGTTCCTATCGTTAGTTGATTTTCAGCAGTACACGATTGAATCAATTTCACTCGATAGAAAAAAGTCTCAATGGGCTTACTCTTGACCTCGATCTAGTCTTGAAGACAGAGATGAGGTCGACGATGGAACGAGCTTGCCCAGAAGAAGCCTATTCACTCGCGACTTGAATAGAATCGGGTTATATGAACTCGGGAACACACTCGCAGGCAGAGAATTCCACTCTTTTGCCGTGCGCATTAAAAAATATGTTTCAAAGCGGTTTGTGCGAATTTGCGGAATATCAACCAAGTATGGTTGATATCCTGCGGTGCGTCTGGACTCCCGATGGTAGAAGGGAGATGGTGGAATAAGCTCGTGGAGCTCTAGAGCACACTCTCCGAAGTACAATCTGCCGTTGGTCCCGACTACTATCTACGGATGTAGTCGTTAATGAGCCATGTCAGAGGCCTTTGGCGGCTCAACAACTCTGACACCAGGGTTTGTGAGGTCGGTCATCGACCTTGCAACCCACACGATATGATGATAATCTGTAGAAGACCGACAGACATGCAACTTTGCGACGGTGGGCCAGACTGTGAAACTTGGTTTTCACCAGCATCTCATCACCAACGAGCTACTTGACTCTGCGATCTATCAAGTCAAGTGCGGCTAGTTGGTATTTGGCTGAGCCATCCCAAAGGTGACAGCAATCCTCCATGCAGGATCGGACTTGGGCTTGGACTCATAATCTCATTTTGTCTAAAATTTATATTTACCTACGCAAAAATGCATGATATAAGGTAAAGCTAGTTGATTTGTGCGTTAACTTTACACACAGGGCAATGAATGTTCGCGCAACGCCGCTACGCGCGACCATTCATTGCTCTGTACATACATACATACATTGCTCTGTGACTTTACATTATACGTACACATTAACACAATTCCAAAATAACAGATAATACTGCATCCTTTTTGCACTTACACAACGTGTTCGTATAAGTGAAGAGGGCAATCGTTCCTCGACTACAGGCGCCTTAATCTGTAGCCATACGCTATGGCAGGAAACCGCATGAGACTGCAGCGTTGCTCTTAATTCAACTACGAAAAAGTAAACGCAAGGTACGAGTATGAACCTTTTTATACTGCGACATCCCTTAATTTGACCGCAAAAAATCTAGTCGAGCTCGAAATTGGCTTGTCGACAGTCGTAGACTTATTCAAATAAATTCCCGTTCTTCGAGTCAAATTTTCAGATATTATGACACTAGTGTAGGCAACGAAGCAGTTGACCCCAACATTAATTTCTCAGGCAGATTTTATTTGACAGGATGATAAAGAATCATGAATTAAATGTAAATTCAAAATATCCAAAAAAACATTTACAAAAGAAATTTTTCATACATTCTTTGTAATTTTTGTACGGAAAAATTGAAAGTACCGATTTTTTTTTTATAGAAGGTTTGTCTTATGTAGTGTACCCCAGCAAAGTTTCATCGACTGAGGATTTAATGCGGGGGTCTTCATACAACGATCCGCTTCATTGCCTAGACTACACGGCCTGTGAGCAAACCAGAACAGCATCAAATCCACTAGGGGTTACATGTGATTTTGGCTTTTTAGATAGGGTTGTCACACATCTTATAATTTATACACCCTTATTTTTTGATCACCCCGAATATTTTAACAAGTGGCTGCCCATGAAACTGAACTTTCCCTAAGGAACATAGGTCAAAATAAGAAAAAGTTTTTAGACTCTCCATACAAACTGCATCAGCTGACAGCATATTTTGTATGGAAGGTCGAAAATATTTTTTTCAAAGAACCACCTCTTAAAATATCCGGGGCGATAAAGAAATAAGGATGTATTTTATTTTGTAACTCTATGCAAGAGAGATCTCCGCAAAAGTCCGGTTTTCGCGAGTACTCGTACTCGCAGAATTAAAATGCGACACATTTGGTTTTAATCAAGGCTTGTTAACCTGGCTTTTCAAACCTGGATACTGCAGACTCCAAAGGAACATTCAACGCAATCCCGTATGACAAGCACATTGGTAGTAGTAATGGTAGTGAGCCTGCCTTTCAAGCCGTGGGCCGCGGGTTCGATCCCCGCCCAGGGCAAACATGTGTGTTATGAACACAAGTGTTTGTTCTGTGTTTGGGTGTTCTTTATCTATTTATGTATGTATACCAGTCTCTGATACCTAGAGGCTTTGCCTAGTTCGGGATTAGATGACCTTGTGTGAAATGTCCCTAAATATTTATATTTATTTATTTAATGTAACGGAATCGGTATGGGAATGTCCCTGGTTGGCTGTACCCTTCATACGGCCGTAAGTTTTACGTGGTTATGTCTATGTAGGGAGGTGCAGTCAAGCTCCCACTCACGTCCACCCAACCCGCCTCTTCCTCACCGCCCCTCCTCTCTCCCCCCTCACCACCTCCTCGCCCCACTCTCCCCTCCACCCTCTGACTCATCCAAAGCTCGATGTAGTAGAAATTATTGCCGCCAGAGGGCCTATATCTACATTGCACTAAATTACCCCCCATTAAAGGCATAGACGTCAAGTCACGTCAAAAAACCTGGTTTTGAACCGATTTGAACCTGGCTTTAAGCTGTAAACCTGTTCTTTTTTTAGAGCATATTTGAATAAGTGGTAAGAAACCTATACTTATGGTTTTAATTCTGCTCCCTAGCAGTCAAACCCCGAATATTGATCAAGGCCAAATTGTACTAAGTATTTTTATCATAATATTTTCCGTCTCATATTAACAACCGCCTGATTTTCCTGGACACGTTTCCTTATCCTAAGTAAAGTTTGCCCTCACAGAATTAACTGACTTGAGGCAAATCCTTACATGTTAGCAAGCCAATTGAGACCCACTTTTCTACAAAATAAACTACGTGTAGCTCTTTTCATAAACTTTTAGATTAGGTTTCTTTTCTTACACCGTTTTATAGTTTTATTAGCCGTTACCGCGGATTCGCTCACCGCGTGGAATTAAAACTTAAGGTAATAAGGTAAAATAAAAATACAGTAAAATTTTATTATGACAGTTGCAGATTCAAGTAATCAGGGTCGCTATTATTAGCTTCGTAAAGTATACCGGACCAGTTTTAATAATAACCAATATTTGCCTATGCAAGTATAATATCACGTTACAAACTTGTTCAACCTGCTCAGAAAGCTGAAAGTCACCCAAAGGGCTATGGAAAGGGCTATGCTCAGAGTCTCTGCGAGATCGAATCAGAAATGAGGAGATCCGCAGAAGAACTAAAGTAACAGACATAGCCTTGAGAATCGCTGAACTGAAGTAGCAGTGGGCAGGGCACATCGCAAGAAGAACCGATGGCCGATGGGGCGTAAGGGTTCTAGAGTGGCGACCACGTACCGGAAGACGAAGCGTTGGCAGGCCCCCCACAAGGTGGACCGACGATCTGGTCAAGGTCGCGGGAAGCCGCTGGATGCGAGCAGCGCAGGACCGGTCGTCATGGAAATCTTTAGGGGAGGCCTATGTCCAGCAGTGGACGTCTTTCGGCTGATATGATACTGATGATGACAAACTTGTTCAGCATTTTTCCATCACAACACACAATCGCAAGGAAATTGTGTTCCATTGATAAATGATAAAGACGTATCAACTCCCTTGTCGTATTGAGAAATAAATCAGCTTGTCAGTCGCGCTTGTAATTTCCGCGTATATTTCGGGACGTCGTCCGTCTTTGAGAAGAAGCTGCCTGCGTGGGCCTATACATTTCTGAAAGGGACGTGTGTATACGTAACATATAGTTACGAAGGATAAACAAATATCTGCAAAATGTTGTTCTTGAAACACGAAGAACGCAAACATTTTATTCTCTAAATTTAGATTTTAGACAAGTCCTATTAAAACTGCAACCTCCATCGTGTCGTTTAAGAACTTATTAAAGAAATGGCTATACAATAAGTCTTTTTGTAGTTAAAATTAAACTTACTTTCATATTTTGATATGAATTATTTATAATTTTAAAAAATTACAGTTATTTTTAATGTGCGCATTTGACCTGAAACTATCGATACTAATAAGTTATTTCATTTCAGCACAGATTTTACATAGTAATTTTTTATTAACCGAAACAAAAATATCGGGTGATTCCACCCATGAAACTGAACAACTTTTCCCAAGAAATATTGGACGTTTGCTAAACCATTATTGAATTAGTGACATAGATTTAAAAACTAAAAAAATATTACCTACCATATAGAATGCGCTATCAGCTGATGCAGTTTCTATGGGAACTGTATTTTAACAAGTTTTTCGAATTTCCTTTTTTGGAAAAAAGTGATTTTATTATCAGAATCGTCCGTATTTTTCTGGTGTCACTTATAATGTGACAGCGGTAAATTTTGGCAAGGCTTTCTGCTCTGTAAGGAAATACTAATAAAAATTACGCAAGCATACCGCGACACACAGCAAGCAAATCTCCAAACATTCGCTCTGACTTTCATAGTGTAATAAGGTACATAAAAAACCTACTTTACTTACAAATAGAAAACTAAATAGGTATACGCTTTCAGTTTAGTACTAAGAACACCCGGTGGGTAATGGCAGAGAGTACGTGAGTGGAGTTTGGAATATCAAAACAAATAGGCTGGCTAGCCGTAATGCCGGTGCCTAATGCAGGAATATGAAAATGGCCCAAGACGAGGCATCTACTCAACTTTCAGATGATGTTACGACTTGGAAAATGGAGGCCCGAGATTACACAAAGAAAATTTCTAATTCCTTTTAAATTGTTTCGGTTCTTTCAAAGATAAACAAACATGTTAAATGGGGTAGCTAAAGACAGCCATAATTGAGACACTCACAGTAAAGAGATGATGGGCTTATCAGCAGTATGGAAACTCGGCCTGTTTTTTGAAAATCGAATCTTGCATCATTGGAGCGTCAGGGTTGTAACAAACACAGGAAAATAAAGGAAAGGTCCGAAATCTTTGGTAACAAATCAAACATCAAATAAAAAAATATATCTTTCAAATAACAAAGACCCATACATTGCAGAACCAAACAATAAATAAATACATTAAATAATAAATGAAAAACGAAAAAAAAAAATTCAAACAAATTCAAAACAAATTCAATTTCAAACAAAGATTTGGACAATAAGTCGCCTTTTATGACACAATGGCCGATTAAGACACTTAGTCGCCTTTTAAGACACCAGAGAAGATGAAGACACTTAGTGAAAGATTAGGACACTTAGTCGGCTTTTATGACACAAGGGCAGATTAAGACACTTAGTCGCCTTTTATCACACAAGGGAAGGTTAAGTCACTTAGTCGCCTTTTATCACACCCGGAAAGGGCAAGTCTCTTAGTCGTCTTTTATCACACCCGGAAAGGGTAAGTCTCTTAGTTTTCTATATCGTCCTTCTGTATATCGTATCATCTTTTATATTGCGGTCACCGGCGGCGGTGGCAAGCGTGGTGACAATGGTACTTCCCCTCCGTACCACGCGTTTTAGCTGGAATTCTGGTAGGAGCTCCCTGTCCTGCAGAGGACATTTCATGGAATGTTATGATGATGATGGACATTTGCTGAATCATAACATCCCGCAAAAGCCACTCCTATCCACTGCTATCAAGAGCCTGTCCAAATGAGGCGTTCCCGAGATACTAGAGCTACAATAGTATATATTCCGTCCAGATGATGCCTCGCGTTTCCTCACTCGCGCGTAAATGGCTGGTATAGGAACGCGCGTAAAACGCGGTATCTGGACGCAATAAAAATTGAAACGCCTCGGACAGGCTCTTAGGTGTAAATTTTTTATCGAAAGATCTCTCTATCTCTTTCCTCTTTTTTGTATCACAAGTGAAGTAATATACTAGCAGTCTAGCAGATAGGCCACTTTATAGTAAGTTCTCACTAAATACCGCCTAGAGGCGCTAGAGTACCGACTGTCTTATCTGTGTCGTTTTTTGACACCATAACCGCCCACATTGAGCTCTAAGGTGCAGGCCAGACAGAAGAGGTGCGCCGCACGGCACGCCTTCAGCTTGGCTTGCACCGCGTCGTTCTCCTACATTTTGTATGCATGTGATTTGAACAGGCGACGAGACGGCATGCCTAAGGCGCACTGTCGGTGCACCACCAGCGCACCGCCGGCGTGACCGCCGGCACGCCGCCGCACAGCACAGTCCGCTGCCATCGATTGCGTCGTCCAGCCGAAAAGTGTACCACGGGGGCGCTCGAAGCGCGCCTCGGGCGCACCCGAAGCGCGCCGCGCCCGTTCTGTCTGGCTTGCACCTAAGGAGTTTCGTGTGGCGGTAATTTCACTGACTCTCATCACCTTTGAACCAAAATAATTCCTCTACATTGGTTGTTCGCTTTTGCCAGTGTTTATGAATTGCGTTAATTTTAGTAATTTTAATTGTAATTAAATTATAATTTATTGGACAAAAGCAACGGGAACAAAGGTGCTACGTTACGTTTTTATAGGCGTAAAAAGTGACAAGGAATATTGAACAAACACAAAGCACAAAATACCTGTAAATATTGGTTGATGCTAACAAGTGCGTCAACACTTCGCATGCGAGCCAAAATATTCAAGAGTTCCAATCTACGTGAATTAAAGGTCAAAACTATTTAGAAGCGTCATCAAATATATTCAGCTATGTAGGTTTTACATTGGTAACAAAACATTCAACACGACACAAAGGCGTTAGAAATTGACTTTATGGACTAGGACCTTGGCAAACGAACTTCGTCTTGCGTTGCTATTTGGTGCCATTTTACTAAAAGCTCAAGCAGATCTTTGTAAGCTGAAGTCGCGAGTGAATAGGAACTTTCCTCCGTAGAACGATATTTTTGTTTTCAGGGCTAAATTGGAGTCAAAAGCAAGCACGTTGCAAAAAAAACTTCATAGAAGTAGAATATCTAGAATGCTAGAATTGTTTTACGTTTTTCGCACCACGTTTCGATCGTACATTTTGGTAGATATGTTACCAGCCAAACCTGACTTTAGATCAAACTAGTTTGCCTACGCCAAACCAGTTTGACCTAGGTTATACTACTCTACGTAATCCTGTCGGGGTTCGCTCCTTGCCATAAAGAAGATATACCAACTAGATCGAAACGTGTTGGGTAGGTTAGATTAGGTTATCTGTTAACCCACTTTTCTAGTGCATGGTTTAACAGATAACCTAACCTACCCAACACATTTTGATTTGGACTAGGCAAAACTGTTGTTTGGCCTACAATCGGGTTTGGCCGGTAACAAATACACTTCAAACTAAAGTATCCCCATTGTTTTTCGTTCTAAATTATAAATTTTAAAGTATTGGTTTCCTGAGTCATAAAGCGTCTGAGAACACAAAGAGGTCTTATTTTTGTGGTGCCATTTTTTAAAACGGAATTGTGCATCTACCTTAATGTATAATCAGAGGCCCTACGTAAGTTCTCTATCTCGCTCGGCTGATGGAATGCTAAAGGAATCAAATTCTATTTCGATTTTTTTTTTATAATTTGACAATCGTCAATTCATATTTGGGGACATTTCTGCCAGTGTCGTGTTCTAGAACATTCTTCAGTTATTAGAATATCAACTATAACTTGAAGTTAGAATATATTGACGTGAAGAATGAGTGAGAGAATTACACAATTCACCCCTCGTAAAGCGATAGTGGACTTTACAAAGGAAAATGTCCGTGACTTTTTTGAACAACACTAACGGGCTTTTACACGACATCGCTTGAAATCTTCATCAGCTGCGCACTCCGTAGTCATTTACTGGTTAATACCCTATCTTTATTATGCACAATAATTCACTAAATACATAAAAAACAAAATTTCAATCGAGCAGGTAACAGTCCGTACAGAGTTTCCGCCAAAAAGTCAATTTAGATTTTTCGAGATTTGATGATAGCTAGTGTAAACCTCCAACCCCAAGTCAGACACGACCTTCAGTAACTGAAGAGTATGACTAAGAAGAAGAAGTGTAAACCTCCAGAGAATATGTTTCATCCTTATATCGATTATCTATTATCCTTAAGCATCGAATAAATCCGAATCTCAAACTATAGGAAATATGTCTGCACATCTACATCACCAATAGGTGCAGATGTTAAAAATAATAGACTTCCGCAAAGTAACGCCTGCTTCTATAAATTTTACGTAACTTTATTGACACGACTGAATACTTTTGGATTCTTTTAATACTGAAAGTCACCGAAACTCAATGATAAAGTAAATATCGTGCATTGTAGTGATGGTTCATATGTTGGCGTCAAAAAATGGGGTATTTTGGAGTGGTCAGTTGTGTGGCGCCTAGCCAAGCAGTAGAAATAGCCTAGGCGACGAAAATAAGCATGTCAGAAGAAGCAGTTATTACTACAGTCAAAACACAATGAAATCATATTTACAGGGATCCAGAAATCGGTGTCAAACTTTGTATTAGTGACCATTTTTTGCGCTCGAAACCTTATTAAATTTTTTGATAGATTAAGTTGTTACATTGTGAGCTTTTCTCGTTATTTCTATGTTTATTTGTTAAGTGCGTCAGTAAAAGTCTTCTGCAACTCTATTACTGTGCAATAAAGTCCAGTATTTCTACTGACATTTCTACCGCTGGGTGGTTGACGAGATGTTAGTATTCGATATAATGATGGTTCATTTGTAAAATAAAACTAAATTAAAAAAAAAAACTAAAAATCTGTGAAGATTTAATATTAGTTTACATTTACTAATCAGTTATTGAACAGTTGGAAAATAAACTCGTAGATATTTTTAGAATATAAAAAGTTACAGTGAAGTACCTTCTTAGATAAAACGTCAAATCAGTAAGATAGGTACAAATTAAGATAAGAATCTTTGATAATAATCTTGTTCGAAGGATAAATTATGTAACTTTGGAGTGGGAGCAATAAAAGTAATGAATGTAATAAAAACACCATCAATCACAAACTCGTGGCGCCATCTGTATTTGTGCTCCGAAACAGAGAACATTTAAAACTATGGCGCTGTAAGTTTCTGTAGTTCTGTGTAACTTTAATAGATGGCGTTGAAGTAAATTTTTACAGGAAGCATATTTTGAGCATTGGTATTATATTCGGATTTAGACCATCAATTTATAATCCAGTTACTGTACCTGAGATTTACTAACCTAGTACAGATCGCCCAAGTACAGGTTTTACCAAGTATAGGGGCCGTTATTATAATACTATGTTGCATACGCCTTTGTGTAAATAAAATGAATTATTGTTGTAAACTACTTACGTGACTTGAACTGTTGAGCAAGGGTGGCACTGTCGCCGGCATGGTGGTAGTCGTAAAGGGAACGACCGACTAACTCCTCGGGCTCGAAGCCCAAAGTGTTCATCAGTCTGGAACAAGACAATTATGTATAACCTTTGGTATTTGAAATTATTATAAATTGCTTTAACTTTGTGAAGTAATGAAAGAGAATGTGGGGTCGGTCATTGATCTTACAACCCACTCGTTAGATCATGATGAGGATATTAGCATGGCGACGATTCTATCACCCCAAATCAGTCAAAAGAAAAATTGGATTTTCGGCCTTTTATTTTTAAATGTTTGCGTTATATTACTACTAGCATACTACTAGTCAATATCGAAGAATTAAGCTTTCTTCTGAAGTCTATTCGAATTGTTATTCGCGATTACGAATTTCCCAACCCTGCTTTGAATCGATATCACTGATGACTTTACCAATTAATAGAAAAAAAATTCTTTGCAGTATTCGTTTATAATAATAAGTACTTAGTACCCTTAACCGACGAGTATGTAGGAAAGGATTGATGAAAGTACAGGAAGCGAGGGAAGTCTGTCAAAATCGTAGCAGGTGGAGGACTGTGGTCTCTGCCTACCTGGACGGGAAAGAGGCGTGATGTTATGTATGTTTGAATAAAAAGTAGGTAGGTACATAACTAAAGGCTATTTATTGCTTGTTTTGTAGATATGTTTTACTTCCCACACCTGAAACTCACAAATCACTAATCAGGTAGGTACCTACTTGTTGTATTTTATTTGAACAAAAAAGAAGCAAATTCTCAAATAAAATACCGTAACAACTCTACCCGGCCTTCATTGTTGCCTTATCATCCAAGAAAAACGTTTTAAGGATGTAAGATATGCTCAAGGGGAAAGTCCTTGGAACAAAGGTCACCTCCAATGTGACCTGGAATCCCAAAGTTTAGGTTATGTTTACCGGTGCCGACATGGATAACCTTGAATGACCTACTGCGAACACCGACGACGCCTACTTCCGTACCCTGACACGAAAGTCTAATAAAATTTACAAAAGTAAGCTTAACATTTTTATAAAACTTCATATCCAGCGTAAATCTTATCTCTATACAGATATACTTACAAGAACAACTTTTAAATGTCCCGCCATTCCCGAATCTTTCAGACAAAAGAAACAAATAAATCAATAACTCAAAACACTTTCACACAGTATAATAACATAATCACTTCCACAGAACACTGCATTCCATCAGATCAATACCTAATAGCACTAATACTTATCGTGGACTGTGTACAAAAACCGCGAAATCACATCATGTTTAACCTACAAAATACTTTTGAAGGTGATATTTTTGTTGATATTAACCGACTATAGACGGAGGCTATAGCGCAGAAGGTCGATGCATGGCGTTTGAACTGTTACCTAAATTTTGCCAGGTAATACAAGCACAGAACTGTTTTGACGCCATCTACCGGTGGCCATCCAAACTATCACGTCAGGTGGGCAACAAGTAAGCAATAATAAAATCTGACCTACTTTCAGAAATCAGCTGACAATTGTACGATAAGCGCAGCGATGAAATTGTAAAAATTAACAGGTGTTTCCCTTTCTTGACACGAAACATCTATTTCACGAGAAATAGTTATTTGTTATGCAAGGCAGCAAAAGCGTTATTTGGCGTGAGTGCCTTGTATTGAAACCTGAGCAAGCGAAGGATTCTAGAATTGAACCACGAGCGAAGCGAGTGGTTCAAAAGAAGAATCCTGAGCGTAGCGAAGGTTTCAAGGCACGAAACGCAAAATAACTTTGCTGCCGAGCGAAACACAAAATTTTTCACCTCACTAAAGCGAGGAAGCAGCCAGTACCGCAGCGTGGAGGTCTGCCATACTGCATCACGTTCGAATTTCAAAAACCTTTTGCCCGCTAGCGGCCAAAAATCGCTTTTGGCCGCAGAATTTAACCGAAAAAACAAATGTTTTCGAGCTTTGGAGGTGAAAATATTATTATTGTTACGATTAGAGACTGGAGTCAAATAAGCCCTTCATGGGAAAAGGGCATCTATTGTATTTAGGGCTCCGATACCAAAATGGTAAAAAAGGAACCCTTATGGTGCGACTTTGTCTGTCTATATCTCAGCAACCACTCATGCTATCGTCTTGAAATTTGGAATAGGTTTAGAATATAGTTGCCCAACTCAATTTTACATGAAAAAAAAATGAAAAAATTATGATTATTAATGTAAAGGGGGCCAAAATAGGGGGGGGGGCAAATTTCAAATTGTCGCTACTAGGTCGAGTGCGGTATCATATAAAAGGGCTTTACTTGTACATTCCAATATAGATTTTTTTTTTAACTCATAGTTTTCAAGTTATGATGAAAAATATATAAAAAAATACCATTCCCCCCCTTATCTGGGAAGGTTGCGATAGGAAAAATGTGACCTAGTCGCGTAATTATATTTTTCATCAGCTTAAATATTGACCAAACTATAATTTATTTATCAGAAACTTATTGCTGTCACTTTCTCTTTTGGTGACAAAGAGAGCAACGGCAATACATTTGACAATATTTAAACTAGGACAAAGTTTCCTGTGCAACTGATGTAATAGTCCTGTAGCCCGTGGACACTTAAATTACGAAAAAGGTTACCGTTTGTCTTTTTGAAATTGTTATAGATTTTGCCATTTACAAACTAAAAGCGAACTCTTAAAGATCATAACCCGCCATAACCATATACAGGGTGTTAATTTGATTGCATGCCATAGCTTAGGGGGTGTTTGAGTATATATAAAGGAACACAAAAAAATATTTACAAAAATACTACTTAAAAAAAAAACTAAAACTCCATTGAAACTTAATGAACGCGGAGGGCAATGACCCGGACGGAGCATCAGTGGTACGCAGTATCAGTGGATAAGGTAGGCACATACATAACTGAAACTCTTTCGCGCGTTTTTGATAGCGCGGTGCTAAAGGTCATTGCCCTCCGCGTTAGTTTAGTTTCTATATATTATATATTTTTTTTTTAGTTGCTTTATCGTTACTGAACCATCCCCTAAGCTATGGCACGCAATCAAATTAACACCCTGTATAGTGACCAAACTATAATCTCCATGTATGTTAGTTATACATTTCTATGTTACCGCATTGTTTCGTTAGTGTCATATTGTACAGCTTTGTTGAGTTGAAAACAAATTAAAGACCAAATGACTCTTAAAATCTTAACCGGCCACAGAAACAGTCTTAAAATAGGTATATGGTTGGTTCAGAGGGTCTTTTAACAGATGTATAAATTTGAAACGGTAACTCAAAAATGTCAATTATTGACAATATGGCCGGACTACATCACTCGTCACTATATATGGTAACGGCGGGTTAGGATCTTTAAGACTTCGCTATTAGTATGTAAAATGTTGAGATCTATATGTCGCAGAACGTTCTTTTGTACAAAGCGGGAATAATCGAAACGTAAGCTTCAGAGGATGATGCTTCGATGGAGTCTAGGCAGGCGCCCGGCCCGTCAAGGACCAGTCTACCTTAGAGTGGCGGGACGTGCGCCATGACCTAAGAACTATCCCACGTTTCGATCTAGTGTCTAGTGTTTAGTTTGTATGCGAATTAAGTAATTAAAACTCTTTAAGTGATTGTTAATTACGAACGCTCTTTTATTTCTACGCCTGAGCAATAAAGATGTCAGACGATCAAGATATTCGGCCTCATGATCCGTTATATAACAATTACACAAAGACAAACGGTAATTTTTTTCGTAATTTGAATGTCCACGGGCTACACTATAACTAACCTATGTCACATCCCGAACACAAAATAAGTACATCGAGCGCGAATTTGAAATTGGATCGCGTAGGCTGGCATATTCAGTACAAACGACCCTAATAAGGACCATGAGAATCTCGCGGGCGGGTGACCGCGTGGTAGATTTCAAGGGGGGCGGAGTGTCCGTTCTGTATAATAGTCATCATCATCATCATAACACCCCATGAAAACGTCCACTTCAGGACAGGGAGCTCCCTCTAGAATTCTAGCGTATGCTGGAAAAATGTAGAGGGGGAGTACCATAGTCACCTCGCTTGTTAGCGTTACGGCTGGCACCATGGACCGCGGTTGTAGGTGACCGCAGTAAGTAAGAAGTTAGATACATAGGAGGGTGCTGCTGCCCATCCTTCAATTTATAACCCTTAGTCGCCATTTACGACACCCACGGGTATGTAAGGGTTGGTACTATTCTTTGCCACACGGGACTTGTATAATAGTACTAATACTTTATTCTGTGCCTATGTCTAGCAGCCAACTAGTGGCACCATCTATTTACTATGAGCTCATAGCATATGTAGTGGAATTCCCTACCTGCGTCTGTATTCTCCAGATCATATAAGTATACAGCGGGTCGGTTTTGCTCCCGAAGCCCAGTGATTCTAATCATAAGCAACTTTCCGGAAGAAAAAAAATTTAATACTTCATAGGCAAAATTTTTTCCGAGTAAAAAGTTTTTTCTTCGTGAAAATTGCTTGTTATCACGAGTAGAATCAGTGGGTTTCGAGAAAAAAACCGCTCTTTTGGGGAGCGCCGGGCAGCGCGATTGGCATGAGAAATATCGTGTTCACACACTCGTCCTGCCCACTTCCCTGCTCACTTCGGCTGAATGTAAATATAGTATAAGATATAACCGATTAATGCTGATATATTTCCTTATAGGGTGGTCTGAGTTCAAGAGCAAGAAAAGTTTAAAAAATTATAATTCTCACCCTTCATCAGTATATGTGAACTTCATGTCCAGGCTGTGTTTGGAGAGGAAAGTCTTGCTGTCGAGAGGTATCTCAATGTTGGACGGATGTGGAATTGGCCTTCCAACAGCCACCAAGGCTCCTTTGTTCCTCTTGTCTTCATCGGTTTCTTCTATATTATTGTTATCTGTCTGCTTCTCAGGGGTCAGCATGTGGCCGGTTACGTGTATCACCTGGAATAGAAGAAAATGTTAGCATGTTGATGCAGGAAATACAACTAATATAGAGCGCCTTAAAAGTCCACAAAGGGAATGGTATTTTTGTTTTGGTATTTTTCATGAAGAGCCGAAAAAAAAATCCAAAAATCTGTTCGACCAGAGTGGGTAATTTGTATGGAGAGGTCAAAATGTTTTTTCATTTCCCAACATATGTTTCTTAGGGAAAGTTGTTCAGTTTCGTTGACTTAACACGCCCTTTCAGTTTTCGGTACACCGACCCTTACACCCTGTATATTTGAATTCATAATTTCTAAAATTTCTAAAAAATCTTTGATATAGTTTACAGCTTACTTTAAAATGAACATTTCCACTAACGTGCGATAGA
The DNA here is from genome assembly GCA_947532105.1 of Athrips mouffetella. Taxonomy (NCBI): domain Eukaryota; kingdom Metazoa; phylum Arthropoda; class Insecta; order Lepidoptera; family Gelechiidae; genus Athrips; species Athrips mouffetella. Next base: position 10,044,516 of record OX383973.1, read on the forward strand.
CTGTGACTATTTATAAACCCATTTATTTCTCATTTATTAAAATAAATGTAGCTACAATAGTAAGCCTAGCGAGATAAGGCTAAGAATAAACAACGCATTCATTTTGATTATTAACAATCAACAGCAGACTCTGAGAATCTCGTTAGTAAGTGATTGTTTGGGGCGAATAATTGTTGAATAGATTATAACAGTACCATCATTGTATGAGAAGCTAGGCTAACAGAGAATATGAGACAAGGAAATAACTGTATAGATGGTAAACAGGTTATTTATTACATAATAGTTGGTGTGTGGAAGTCGTAAGTGCGGCCAAAAAATTGGCTATCACTTTTGAAAGGACTTCCCCCTAAACTACAATATCCCAAAGTGACAGCGATTCTCTACGTAGATCGGACATGTGATGTATAATGTCGCAGGCAAATCGTATGATTCGCCGTTTGCAAACGGCGGGCAAACTGTAACGGTCGGCAAATTGTAAAACGGCGCCGGCAAGTTGTAAACGGGTTTAAATCACTGGTGCATTTTAGGTTCGTTAGCCACAGTAAACCCAACCTAACCGATCCCGGCGGCAGCGGCCGGCGAGTGCCAGAAACGAATTGCGCGCCGTTTTGTGAAATGCCGCGGCATTATGTGAAATGACGAATTAAATTTTTTTCGGCATTTTGTAGAATGACAAGGCAAACTGTGATATGACGAATCATACGATATGCCTGCGACATATACACTGTGTCTGGTGACCGACTGTACAAACTTAAACGGTAGATTTTAACCATCAAGCTTAACAACTTTTCCCAAGGTAGAAATAAAAAAAGTAGTTTTCGACTTCCATACAAGCTGCATCAGCTGACAGCACATTTTGTATGGGAGATTGTTTTTTTTTAATATTAATTTCAATTTGATACCATTACCCGTTAGGGAGAATAAAGCCCGCGTCACACAGAGGCGGTAGCGGAAGCGTTCCGGGGCCGGTATTTTTTGTAAAGTATGAGTTCATATGCACCCTGTCACATTGAAAAGCGGTCGCGGCGCGGTATTTTGTTCCCGCCAAACCGCCCCGGACCGCTTTCGCAATCATACCGCCTCTGTCTGACTTGAGCTTAAGGGTTCCGTTTTTTTCCTTTGAGGTACGGAACCCTACAAATTGGTATAAAATATTCTTCTTCTTCTTTATTCTTTATTGTACACACAATTATACAATACAGTAGTTGCGAAAAGTTATACAATGGCGAGCTTAACTCAAATATATATATCAATGCTTCAGGAATATCCTATACTATTAAACGAGCAATATTTGTATATGTGTATATTAGTAATCGGAAACGGCTGTATGTTGTTTATGTTTTGGGGGTAGACTCGCTCTATTTGCATTGTATTCTGCATGACATTCAATAAGTATTCTGTAAAGAATCTACGTTGAATAAAATTATCTGAATCTGAAAGGGGCCGGGCTCCTAGTTCCCAACGGCCACTGCGACCTGCATAAATCTATTGTACGAGTAGCCAACCCTTTATACTACATTTCCTCGGCCACACCGAAAGCCTCAAAGAATCCGACGATCTGCCTAGGACCGAGAGTTCGGGCATCCTCAGGTGTAGTCTTAGATTATGAATAACGGCAGCTTACTGCCTAGGTGTAGTATATGTCCTCCTGTTGCCCGAATTCTGTTGTGAGTTAGTGCATCACATTGGCAGATTAGGTTTAGGCGTTACATCGTCTTTTGCACAAAATCTGCGGTATGGGTTTTCGTATAAGGCCATTCTGTTTAGGTGCTTGCACAACCGTTTGCAATGTCTCGTTAGGGCTCTTATGAGCTTAAAAGCTTCAGATGTATATTTCTTTGAGAAGCCTCGAATCAACTGTTTTGAGTGTGAGAGACCAGTTGATCTTGCCAAGCTAGGATGGCCTCGCACTTCGCCCACGCTCCTAGCTAAAACCTGGTGGCAGATTTAGGTATACCGAGGGCTGGCTCCGGTCAAGTAAATTTAGATCCAGATCCTTATCTTGCCAGTTCATCTGCTACTTGAAAATGGCTCTAACGATTTCGATGAAATTTTGTATACGGGGGTTTTCGGAGGCGATAGATCTAGTTTCATGTCCAGGAAAATTCGTTTTCTACGTTTTTCGAACATGTCTTGAAAATATCACGTTTCAGAAGCCCTAAAGCGCCATCTATTATCGCGCTTCGATTAAGATTATACAGGGCATTGCTCGGTCGCCCAGGCACTAGATCAATTGAGTCAGTATAGTAAAACGCAGACGATCAAGGCCTAAAATCAGACATCGAACTATTAAAATACTGGGTCAGGGTAAATTTTTTTTGATAATCAAAAGCAGGTCAACCTTGACACTCGTAGCGTGACTCTAGCTCCTGCAGCTATCGAAATACGAACGGCTCAAAGTACAATGCGTCAAGCTTGACGTGCTGTTGACTGTACCATTCATGTTATGTGTAGGCATAGTTGATTCATTTATAAGTGATAAAAATTTCCTACAATATTGATTTCTCTAATCCCCTTAAGCATAGATAAAGCTTGTTATTGTAGTTTAAGGCCATCGTAAGGAGTCCGTTTTGGAATTTCCGTAACACCAACACACAGGGTTAATTTTTCTCTGCAGGTCATAATTTTGCATACGTTTGACAGCTGTCACAACGTGCATCTTAAGGTGGCTTTACCTTAGTTAATTTTGGTACCATCACATACACTGTCTGTGTGGTGCCGGCAAAGAATAGTACCAACCCATCTCTAGCCGTGGGTGTCGTAAGAGGCGACTAAGGGCTGTGTGTGTGTGATCAATAAAGATCTAATCTGATCTTTTGCAAGAGTTATTCATTTTCTCTTCCATCGATCTAATTATCTTCTTGCAGTAGGTACCCGATGACGGCCAAATCCGTTAGAAAACAGGCACCGCAGGTCAAATCACTATGTTACCTTAAAGGCGCAGACTTGACATGCACGCTTTGTCCTTTACTGGTGAGCGTGGTTATTAGCTTAGAAGAAACAAGTTACCTTTTTTTTTTTTTTTTTTTAATTTATTGATCAAGATACATTAAATTCAAACATCTTACAATAATAAACGCTTATCTAAAACCTATTTAAGGTTTATACGAGAAGCGAATGAGATCTCAGGCTCACTGCTAATTAGATTAGTTCATTAAATGCGTGTTGCTTAAACCTACTATTGACCGTGCACTTAAAGCATGCAGAGAAGCAGTTGCCGACGTCTGAGTCGTTTGAACACAAAACTTTGCAGATCGTTTAATAGCTCAACCCTGTAAGGCACATAGTTGATTTGAACGCTTCTTCCTTTGCCGGTAAGCGTGCACTCAAGGCAGAGTAATAGTTCCCAACGTCCAGAGCTGTTTCAGCGCAAGTCATCGGGGTCAATTCCTTGTAAGAAGAAGACTTGATATGCACGCTCCGTCCTCTGCTGGTGAGCGTGCACTTAAGGCGGAGTAACAGTTCCTGAAGTCCAGAGCCGTTTAAACGCAAGTAATCGGGTTCACTTCCATAACCTTGTAAGAAGCAGACTTGATATGCACGCTTCGTCCTTTGCTGGTGAGCGTGCAATTAAGGCGGAGTGACAGTTCCCGACGTCCAGAGCCGTTTTAACGCAAGTCATCGGGATCACTTCCAAAATATTACCTATCCTAGTCCTATGCTGGTGAGCGTGTATTTAAGGCGGAGTAACAGTTCCGGCGTCCAGAGCCGTTTCAATGCAAGTCATCGGGGTCACTTCCATAATATTACCGTGTAAGAAGCAGAGTTGATATGCACGCTTCTTCCTTTGCTGGTGAGCACTTAAGGCGGAGTAACAGTTCCCGACCTCCAGAGCCGTTTGAACGCAAGTCATCGGGTTCAGTTCCATAATATTACTTTTAAGAAGCAGACTTGATATGCACGCTTCTTCCTTTGCTGGTGAGCGTACACAAGGCGGAGTAACAGTTCCCGACGTCCAGAGCCGTTTGAACGCAAATCATCAGAGTCACTTTTATAATATTACCTTGTAAGAAGCAGACTTGATATGCACGCTTCGTCCTTCACTGGTAAGCGTGCACTTAAGGCGGAGTAACAGTTCCCGACGTCCAGAGCCGTTTGAACGCAAGTCATCGCAGTCACTTTTATAATATTACCTTTTAAGCAGACTTGATATGCACGCTTCGTCCTTTGCTGGTGAGCGTGCACTTAAGGCGGAGTAACAGTTCCCGACGTCCAGAGCCGTTTGAACGCAAGTCATCGGGGTCACTTGTATAATATTACCTTGTAAGAAGCAGACTTGATATGCACGCTTCGTCCTTTGCTGGTGAGCGTGCACTTAAGGCGGAGTAACAGTTCCCGACGTCCAGAGCCGTTTGAACGCAAGGCTTCGCGGATCTCCTCATGGTCGCACGGATGGCTGAATTCGAACACGCTTTGGCCCATTATCTCCATCTGGAAGTGTGAAAACAAAAATTAGTAAAGAATTTTAAGAAAAACTGTGAAGCCTTTTTATGGCAACAAAATATTATTAGTCTAAAAAAGTTTATTTTTCTTTTGATTTGATTTGACACTTTCATTATAGTAAGTAGAAGAAAAGGTATACCGTAATGAAAGGTAGCTAATGTTGCTTAACTATTAGTGTAGCTATCTATTGCCAGATTAAAATTACCCTAAACCGACGAGCGTGTTAATAATAGTAGAGGAAGCGAGATAAATATATAAAGATGTGAATGGAGGGCTCTGGTCTCAGGAAAAACGGCTTATTTTGTGTATCGCCGACCTACTTGCGCTGAGCATCACGCATGCATATTTTGCATACTAAATTTCAAAGGTTAATGAAGGAAACTCATAGAGTCTCACTCACACAATCATGTACGACTGATTGATACGAGTGATTCTTGGGCAAAATTGAATAAAATATTGTTCTAAATTAAGAAATTAACACAGTTGAAAAATTTACCACTTAAATAATAAATAAATAAATAAAATAAATAAATAATTTATTCTTAAAAAATGAACCATTGCTTGCTTGGCTAGGCAGCAGCCCAAATGCAACGTTAATACAAATTGTCCAATCAGGCATTTTTGACTAACCAACCGGGGTAATAATGCCTTAAGCCCAAGTCACACTGAGGCGGTAGCGGAAGCGTTCCGGTGCCGGTATTTTTTGTAAAGTATGAGTTCTTATGCACCCTGTCACACTGAAAGCGGTCGCGGCGCGGCGCGGTGCGGCGCGGGGGGTGGCCGGGCCGCTAGTACAACCCCGCGGACCGGGCGCGGCGCGGGGCCGAACTTTCGGCGGGAGCGGGCGCTGTATTCCATTGCGTTCAATGCAACCCGTCACACAGAGCGGCAGCGGCGCGGCGCGGCGCGGCGCGGTGCGGTGCGGTGCGGTGCGGTCCGGGCGCGAACTTTGTCGTAGTATTTTTTTACAAGAATTTTGCGGCTTTGCGCAGACTTTTTTTTAGGTTATCAGTTTGGTTTTTTTATTAGAGCAAAGGATTTACGTCTTTTGAATAATCACAGATAAATAATGTCACACCGACCACTACCGCCCCGCTGCTGTCCCGCCGCGGTTTCCGCACGGTACCTCTGTGTGACCGGTCCCGGAACGCTTTCGCTTCCCGCAGGTCCGCCCTCGGACCGCTTTACCGCTTGTACCGCTCTGTGTGACGTGGGCTTTATTGTTGCATTTTGGTTCGATCAATTTGGCCGATAAAAAATTGTAAAATGAAAAGAACTCGTAATAATTCTATATTGAAGTTTAATTTGCTTTAAGTCTGACATCGTGACATTATTTATTGGTGACCACAAACATTTTACATGTTTCTCCAATAAAATTGATTCTTCAGACAGTTTACGATGCCACCTGTCACCTCATACAAAAAAAAGCATCATTAAAAAGCCATAAAGGTACGTAATGCTATCACAACACAATGTTATAGGTAGTCGTAGCGTTAAGTTACAAGGTTTCAATTTACAATGAGCCAGTTTTAAAAAAAGTAAAACTATTTTTAATTTTCTTGATAGAAAGCGTTGTTGTAGGAAAATATAACTGTCAACTTATTTTTTCCTATCTAGTGTCTAAGTAAATGAAAGTATTGCCTAAGGAGGTTTATTTACATCACGCTTCATCTATGACAGATTTATTTTAGGTTCTTTAGCAACTTTCTTCAGCGCCATCTATCGGCACTTTTGAATAGGTACTCAGTTGACGCTTAGCTGCGAAACCGGCTCATTTTAAATCGAAAAAAAAATACATGTTAACTTCTTTCGTTTTGTCGTGAGTGTAATATGAATTTATGAAACGTGAAGTTACTTGAAATAAACTATAATAGAATGTAATTTTTAATCGATCTATTTGCGCTGGATAGCGTTGAAAGTTTATTTTAATTTATTTCAGCACACATCGATTCTGCAAGAGCAGCGTATACATAGAATGTAAGACATATTCCTTTAATGTTTTTATTCTATCTGTTATCAAAATATTCTGAAATGTCACGCAGAGTCCAACAGATTTTATTAAGTCGAGATGAGAATTTTCTCTTCAAAACAATGCATTGGGAACGGAAATATGCAACGAAATAATCTGTTAAATCCAGAATTAGATTCTCATAAGTATATTTTTATTCGTCAGAGAAACAACGAGTAACTTTCCATTGTAAACATTAATAAAACGTTTTAGCAATTAAACACAAGTATTCGGTTTTTGTCGTCAACTATTTTGTAGATTACGGATATGAAATAAAAAACATACAAATTGCGTATTAGTCTTTTAAATCATTTACTTTGGCTAAAGTTCAAATAAAACTAGGACCAATACTTCAGGAGCAAATGTACCTTACTAATAGAATAGTTTTAATAATTACTTTATTGAATCAATGAATCTATTCTTTATGGCACACACAAACATAACATAAAAACGCAAAAAGGAAAACACTTAAGGTTACAATGGGCAAAGGCGGTCTTATCGCTGAGAGCGATCTCTACCAGATCTTTGTATAGAGGTAAAACCATATAAATAATCACAGAAGGTACAGTACCAAATAGAAGAGGAACAACTTAGGAGGATGATTATGAAGTTTTGTTTTGAAGATAGCAAGCGATGGAGTGTCGAACTTTAGAGGCAAATTATTCCACAGTTAAGCAGCTTTCAAAGCAAAACACTCCTTATAGTAGACCGATTGTGTTAATGTAGCCTGCTAAACTTTGACAGACTTCGAGCGAAGGAAATAGTAAGGGTGATGAAGGACAAATTTCTATATGATTTGCTCATGTCTGCCTCTTTGACTGATGATAAAGAGCATCCTCTAACTAAATGATACAAAAAATATTGGCGGACATCCACACCCCTGCGTTTTTGAGGAATTAAGTTTTAACTATTTTGAAATTTGACAATGTTTCATTAAACGTACACCTGGCAGACTATTAGTTAGGGTGCTGGCTGCAATTTGGGTATATGATTTGCTCATGATTCATATTAATAGGGATGATAGATCAGCTCAATACGAATCGATTTGGCCTTACAAGTTTTTCTGTGCGTCGCTGCGTTTTTGAGTTAAAGCAAAAAAAATGAAAATAGCATACTAAATAATGTTTTTTTGGTCTGCCTTTGTGGCTCCTGTTTAAAATACTTCTGAAGATGTAGAAAATCGAAGAGGCAGACATGCAGGGCTCTGTATTATCACGGGACCAAGTAGTGAATTTTTGCATTTTGAAGAGCTGTAACTTTACGACGCAGGGCGATTATGGTGGCAGACTATTTTTTGGGGTTTTATACATTGTATTTAATCAGATAGTCATAGTCTGCCAGGTGTACGTTTAATTGTCAAATTTCAAAATAGTTAAAACTTAATTCCTAAAAAACGCAGGGGTATGGATGTCTGCCAAAATTTTTTGTATCTTCTAGAGGATGCTCCTTATCATCAGTCAAAGAGGCAGACATGAGCAAATCATATAGAAATTTGTGCTTCATCACCCTTACTATATGACTATCTGATTAAATACAATGTATAAAACCCCAGAAAAATAGTCTGCCTCCATAATAGCCCTGCGTCGTAAAGTTACAGCGCTTCAAAATGCCAAAATTCACTACTTCGTCCCGTGATAATGCAGAGCCCTGCATGTCTGCCTCTTCGATTTTCTACATCTACAGAAGTATTTTAAACAGGAGCCACAAAGGCAGACCAAAAAAACATTATTTAGTATGTTATTTTCATTTTTTTTTGCTTTAACTCAAAAACGCAGCGACGCACAGAAAAACTTGTAAGGACCAAATTGATTCGTATTGAGCTGATCTATCATCCCTATTAATATGAATCATGAGCAAATCATATACCCAAATTGCAGCCAGCACCCTAACAAAAAAGGAGGTTATTACTAAACTATTTCACTTCCGTTATTATATTACTTTATCATAAATCCTATTCAATACCATTATGATACATTACATGACTTCATCCAGTAACTTAGGTCGTGATAAACAAGCCGATTTCTCTGAATAAACCAGTGTTGTTCCGCGATCGTTTTATTGACAATAAAAGACCTACAAGGCTGATCAACAGTATATTGACCTCGCCCAGAACATGCTTTTCCCGGCGCTAGAGTTTATACATCTTTTTACAAATATACCTATAGATACAAGGTGTAACAGAAAGAGTATATCAACACTGGAGGATGTGATCCTGCCTAAGAAACTGAACAACTTTCCCTAAGGATCATCATCATCATATCAGCCGAAAGACGTCCACAGCTGGACATAGGCCTCCCCTAAAGATCTCCATGACGACCGATCCTGCGCTGCTTGCATCCAGCGGCTTCCCGCGACCTTGACCAGATCGTCGGTCCACCTTGTGGGGGGCCTCCCAACGCTTCGTCTTTCGGTACGTGGTCGCCACTCTAGAACCCTTATGCCCCATCGGCCATCGGTTCTTCTTGCGTTGTGCCCTGCCCACTGCCACTTTAGTTTAGCGATTCTAAGGGCTATGTCAGTTACTTTAGTTACATAGAGACTCCGAGCATAGCCCTTTGGGTGACTTTGAGCTTCCTGATAAGGCCCATCGTGAGCGGCCACGTCTCGGTGCCATATGTCATCACTGGCAACACACACTGGTCAAAGACTTTCGTCTTGAGACACTGCGGTATTTTGGACGTGAAGATGTTGCGGAGCTTCCCTTACGCTGCCCATCCGAGTCGGATTCAGATTCAGATAATTTTATTCAATGTAGATTCTTTACAGAATACTTATTGAATGTCATGCAGAATACAATGTAAATAGAGCGATTCGACGAGTAACCTCTTTCTCTAAGTTGGATTTACCCAGCTGGACTGTTTGTTCCAGGTATACGTATTCATCGACAACTTCGAGCTACTTATGTACAGGTGTAACAGAAAGAGAATATCAACTCTGGAAGGATGTGATTCTGCCCATGAAATTGAACAACTTTCCCTAAGGATCATTAGGTCGAAACACGAAAAATAAAATTTACCTCCCATATAAACTGAACCAGCTGATAAAACATTTAGTATGGGAGGTAAAAAAATTTTTTCGTATATAACCTATGTTCCTTAGGGAAAGTTGTTCAAATTCATGGGCAGAATCACATCCTTCAGAGTTGATATTATCTTTCTGTTACACCTGTACATAGCGTTTATTTAAACCCATCGTTTCAAACATTTTATATTTTTAGTGGCAGTGGCGCCCTACTTTTCTTCAGTATTCGCGAAAATCTCAAATGAGTACACACGGCCGCACATCAGTAGAAACACTTTTGGACCTTATGGCGTGGTAATAGAGTTGAAAAAGTTTCTACCGACAAGCGGTTGATCGTACTTTAATAAATGAAAGTACTTTGTGTGTTCTTCTTACTTAAAAGCTTTGCTAAAACATTACACCTCTTTCCCGTAAACCGCTTCCTTCGACTACTTTCCAGGCTTCTTCTAATATCATCGAACCTTTCATACACCTCCTTGGTTTAGGGTAGTTTTAACCTGGCCTTTATTCGGAACGTCTAAAAGTTCTTTCCAACTAATTAGTTCATCAATACTACGACCAACCCAGACTTTGCTTAACCCCTTCTTCCATCTACGAGTATCTATCTAAATAGTCGTTGTAAATTGCGTGTTATACCTACTCACAATGTTTTCACCTTTTTTTACTCGCTTGCGTCACAAAAACGCAGTAAATATTGGTATGAATGATTCAATAGATTCGACGGTAATAAGTAGGGTTCAAAGTCCCGTCTGCCTCTCAGTGGAAAACTTTGTGGCCTGACGATGATCGCGGGATATCAACAATTTGTGGCCAACTTTAAAAAAAAAATTGTAAATGGCTTACTCTTGACCCCGATCTAGTCTTGAAGACAGAGATGAGTTCGACGATGGAACAAGCGTGCCCAGAAGAAGCCTATTCACTCGCGACTTGAATAGATTCGGGTTAAGTATATGAACTCGGGAACAAAGACGCAGGCAGAGAATTCCACTGTTTAGCCGCTTTGAAACATCTTTTATAATGAAAGAGTTTTCAAAGCGCTTTGTGCGAATGTGTAGAATATCAACCAAGTATGGGTGATATCCTGCATGCAGTGCGTCTGGACTACAGATGGTAGAAGGGAGATGGTGGAATGAGCTCGTGGAGCTCGTGGAGGACTTGGAAGTCGCTAAGCCGTCTGCGAACTCAGGTTGGCCGCTGCAGAGAAGACATGGGGGACGGGGGTTTCAAAGACCTGTTGCAAATGCACTGTGACTGTGGAGCTCTATATCAAAACATGGCGCATTTTGCTCTCTTAACGTGACTACGAAGGCAGTTAAGAACTAGTTAGTAGAAAATATGATTTTTATTATAACACTTCCTGTGCGTTCGGATAAATCTACATCCTACATCTACAAATGTGTAGAAAATCGCATATATTTACAGCAAATGCTTACTAGATGGCAGCACAAACGCAACGTTGAAATGCGTACACATAGAGGTCGCAAATTTCTCAACATCAGGCAGGACCACGGTAGCCCCTCTACCTGCACTAACTAGGATCTATGTGAGGCATCGGATAACATTTTGGAAGGTGAATGTTTAAATACTTTGGCTCTGTTAACACTGGTCAGATGTTCTCGCTACAGTAGAAGCTATCACTGGTCCTGCGCTGCTCTCATCCAGCGGCTTCCCGCGACCTTGACCAGATCGTCGGTCCACCTTGTGGGGGGCCGGCCAACGCAACTAGACGAAATAATCACTACGGTTTAAAACCTGCTCATGAGCTTTGTGTGCGGTTTTAGCGCGCTAATAGTCGGTTCAAAACTTGCTCGTATTTACTCGTTTAAGCGACGTGACGTCATCAGTGACGTCACTTTAGCGCGCTATCATTGCATACGAAAATGAGGTAGTGCAGCGTGTGCGAAACGTCAAATTCATAAGACATTTGTCATCAATCTCGTTTTCGAGATTTTTTTCAACTTTTTTTGGGGTTTTTAGATTTAATTATCTTATCGAATAATCATTATCTCTCAATAATTTCTTAAAACGCCAAACAAAATAAAAAAATCCATTTTTCTCAGTGACATTGACATAAGCGCGCTCTAGTCTGGTAACTGTATTCGATCGTATTCAACGAATGCACGCATATACAAATGAACCGACTATATTCAGTGAATGTGATGTGTGCGTTGAATTCAAGAAACAAACCGTAGTGAATGTCTCTTGATTAGAATGACAGCAGGACAGAGCTATGCATGAGAGCAGGACGGAGCGATAATTGTCTCTGTCGCTTCGTTCTGCTCTCACACTCCTGTCATTCTAATCAAGATACATTAATATTATTTTCACCTCCAAAGCTCGGAAACATTTGTTTTGTCGGTTAAATTCTGCGGCCAAAAGCGATTTTTGGCCCCTAGCGGGCAAAAGGTTTTTCTGCGGCCAAAAGCGATTTTTGGCCGCTAGCGGGCAAAAGCTTTTTGAAATTCGAACGTGATGCAGTATGGCAGACCTCCACGCTGCGGTACTGGCTGCTTCCTCGCTTTAGTGAGGTGAAAAATTTTATGTTTCGCTCGGCAGCAAAGTTATTTTGCGTTTCGTGCCTTGAAACCTTCGCTACGCTCAGGATTCTTCTTTTGAACCACTCGCTTCGCTCGTGGTTTAATTCTAGAATCCTTCGCTTGCTCAGGTTTCAATACAAGGCACTCACGCCAAATAACGCTTTTGCTGCCTTGCATAACAAATAACTATTTAACTGTAGTTAAGACAATACAATTCATCTAATGGCATTTTGAAGGAAAGCTCTGAGAATAAGTATCTCCTCCAGACTTTCGTCGAACGTACGTTCTTTCTACAGCCACTACCGTTGTCGGTACACTCTTTTTTTATGTCTCATGTGGCCAAACGAGCAGGTGGGCCACCTGATGGTAAGTGGTCACCACCGCCCCTGACACCCACTGTCTTATTAGTAAAATGATTGGACACTAATAAGACAGCAAAGCACGTTACCACCCTGTGAACTAAGACGGTATGTCTCATGTGTCGGTAATTTCACTGGCTCCATTACGCTTCAAACCGAAACACAGCAGTGCAAACAAACACTGCTGCTTTAAGCACTCTCCTATGTTTGTTTACCCTATGTCATCTCACCTGAGAAACTCCCAGATGGTCAGCAATGTTCTCGCTACAGTAGACGATGTCGCCTTGTTGAGACAGAACCAAGACGAAACCGTCTAACGCCTTCATGTAAGAAAGCTCTGAGGATATCTCCTCTAGTCCCTCGGGGTCTGCAATCTTCGGGGCTTCTGACTCTGTTTTTGGCACTGGAAAAGAAATGAACAAGATATAAGAGCATCCATAGATATTCTGATTATTTTCCGTAATCTTACATAGTATTAATAAGTATACCTGGGTGACCGAGCTTTGCTCTGTACCAAGTTAAATACAGCCCTGCCATCTAGTATGGAGTAGAAATACTACATTTTATTAAGGGATCTTCAGAGTTGTAAAAGTTAAAATGAGCCTTTATAAAAATCACAATAGTTAATAATAACTATATAAATAGTTTGGCGGATTTCATTGTAAAACATGTATCTACTGTTTTTGAGAACAATAATAATAATATAGTAGTTTATGCAACTGTCATATAAAACAGGTTATTAAAACACGAGTTTGGGTTTATCACATGAGGCGTAGTCGAATGTGATAATAGCATCAAACGAGTGTTTTAATACCATATTATATGCAGTTGTGTATACTACTTTATCTTCACTCATGCAATAGGTTTCTTTACTTATAAAAATGATAAAAATTAAACAAAAGTAAGTAAACAACAATGGTAACTTATATTATGTATATTACAGTTCTGATATGAGTCTGAAGAAGCCGCCTTAATATATCCACTAGGTCTTCTTTGAAATATACAAGCAGAACATTTTCTTAACAAGACATGGTTTTCTTTTCGATTTTCATTCTTTCCCAATTCATTGTAGGTTATGTCTTAAAATGTCCTAGACTAATATGGGAGAAGATCATAAGTTATTGAGTATCTTCTGGTGTAACTGCAGTATCCTGACTGCACCACTTTATCTTCTTTTTCAATAAACTTTCACATTACTTTCACGGGCACAAAAACTTGAAAAAGGTAAATATTTGAAAATGGTGGCAAATCTAATATCTATTTCCTTCTAATTTCAGGCTGCGCGCGCATATTTTCCACTACAGATAAAATAATTGTAACTATAGTAACTGCTACTGTAACTGCTCCAAAATAATAGGTTGTTTATAAGGCACACTTTGTAAATATGCTACTAATATATTTTGACAGCTACTAAGAAAAACTGTTACATTTATAACCGTCTCTCTAAAAAACCTTATATTCAGTCTTCTTTAAAAAGGTTTAGGTTCAAGAAGAATTTTATCCAAGTGTTATGTTATGATTAAAAAGTTAAATTACGTAACACCTTTGCAAAATTTTCATACAAAAATCGTTACGTAATGGTAACTTTTTAATTTTTTATGCATACTCTGCGTAATATTCAGCCTTATGTACCAACTTTTTGAATCATAATTCAAAGATTACGACATGAGTGTAGATAAAAACCTTTAATAGCCGCTGTAATATTGAAATATCATCGGGTGAGCAAGCTATGCTACTCACTAACAGAACACTTTGGACTTTATTGCATGATAATAGAGTTGCGATTGTTTCCGCTGACGTCCGGTTGACCGTAACTATGACCAAAGAACTCAAATGTAAAAACCACATTATAACAATACTTGTAATAGAAAAATATATTTCCAGGTAATTTCGCTGATTACAAAACACCACATGACCTAAGAAATATTAGTAATGTTTCGGAAAAGAAATACCTACCATTTATTAATAGAAATACTTATTTCGGGAATCAATTACGCAGTAAACAACTGTTATAATGTCGTGACATTATAACTATCAGAAAAGCGTGTTTATCTACACTAAACTAATATTATAAAGAGGAAAGATTTTATTGTTTGTTTGTTTGTTTGCATCGAATAGGCTCCGAAACTACTGGACCGATTTGAAAAATTCTTTCACCATTAGAATCCCACATTATCCCTGATGAACATAGGCTATAAAGTATTTTCAAAAAAGTTAGGGTTCCGTATGAAAACTTCGATAATGTAACCCAAGGTGTGAAAAAAATACCAAATATCATCCTTATATCGCGTACGCTGCCGAAACTATTGACAAAAGAGCAAAGTGATGTATGGCAGTCTTATAGAAGACATTAATGTCTACAAAAAAGTCCGCGATTACGTATGTCTAACAATGACAGTTATGTCACAATAACTACTTTTTCATGTAAAACACCGGTACAAACTATATAGGCCACATTATTCGTACCTTGGTATTAATCCTTATCCAAATAAATGACTATCTCAAAAACTGTACAAGATATCGAAAAATTTTTGCAAAATTATTAGCTGATTAAATTTGCTACAAGTTTCATTCAGTTAAATTTTGATATCTTGTATAGTTTTTGAGATATCCGCTCTTCTAAGTCTATTTTTGTGTCGTTAAAATGAGCAGCAAGTGTTTTGTTCGTGATGAGAAAGTGATTGCATCGAGTCCTCATGTTTCTAAAGTGGACAAAAAAGGGATAATTTCCCTTAAAAAAGCCAGTAAAGAGAGGGGTGACGGCAAAATCAGTCAACTAGCCAATGTGACTTCACTGCGAATATCTCGAAAACTATACAAGATAACGAAAAACTTAACAGAATAAAACTTGTTGTAAATTTAATCAGCTTTCATTTTGCAAAAAGTTTTATGTTGCTAGGACGTATAGTTTCCGAGATATATATGAAAAACCGAAAAATGGGACCTTCAAACCCCCCCCTCCCTTCCGGCGTTAGGGGCACGGGCGGTGACTTTTGATATGTTAACCTTCTAACTAGTCCAAACAAAGTTACGAAGTCAAAAATTGTGTTCCAAGCATTTCCCTCTATACTATTTCGTTGATTGGGTTAGTACTGAAAATTGAGTTAACATAAAATTCTCTTCATAGGTGAGGAGCTAATTCATAGTATCACACATGAAAAGACAAAGGTTCAAAGCAAACGATAAAAATGACAGAAAATTTAGACTAAATCGTTTATAATGATGATATCTGTCTCATATCTGTGCATAGACTGAGGCAGAGGAAATATGTTTACTACTAGAATACAAATTAGCCAAACAATACTACGTTGCGGTCTGGTTTAATGTTTTGTGTAAGTGAAGCCTATTGTTCAACGACTTAGCTCGTGCCAATGCAGATGGAATTTTTTAGAATATCTGGGTTTGAAATCAAGAAAACTTCACGGTAATTTATACACGGTTACGTCACAGAATAAAGTAAAAGCACAGATTAAATAATAGTAAACTAACGTTTGTAATAGTACACACTCTCCGCCCCCTTGAAATTTACCCCGCATCCCCGCGCGCAACCGCCCGCGCGTCTCGCGTGGTGCTCCTGAAGGTCTTTTGTACTGGAGATGCGGGCCTACGCGATGCGTTCCAATTTCAAATGGCTGTGTAATTAACGTGCCACCAAATTTGAGTAAATTTTTACCAAATAAATGTTCACCAAATTTTGTCTACCAAAATGATTAAATGGTCACCAAATTTGCTTCTGGCACTTCGCCGGCCACTGCCGCGTCACGCTCGCTCCGCTCGCTCGGCTCGTGCGTTGTGATCGCAAGATGATCGAACCGGCTAATTTTGACCGCATAAATTTGGTAATTAACCAATTACCCAACTTTGGTGTACATTCATCCATTTTGTCTGAAGTGTATTGGGGTATAAAAAAATATTTTAGAAATCATTAAATTTATGACCAGCATAAATTTGGTAATTAACCAATTACCCAAATTTGGTGTACATTCATCCATTTTGTCTGAAGTGTATTGGGGTATAAAAAAATATTTTGGATATCATTAAATTTATAAGTAACAACGATTAATTTATTCCCATTTCAAATTCGCGCTTGTTGTATGTAGTGTCCTCGTGTGGTAACGTTTTATTCACCCTGGAAAGTTTTAGCCACAGATCAGCATAATGTCACGTTCGCAAAATGTCACACTAGGGTTTACCACAGCAAAATGTCACGTTCGCAAAATGTCACACTTAATCGTAACATTGTGCGAACGTGACATTCTGCGAAAAAAATAATGAAATCTATAGATAGTAAAAAAAATCAGTTTTTCTAAGTCTCAAATCTATAGAAAAAAAAAACAAGTCCCAAATCTATAGTAAAATAATTCAAAAAAATTCTAAGTCCCAAAAAACGTGACATTTTGCGAACGTAACCCCGTTAACCCGAATCTATTCAAGTCGCGAGTGAATAGGCTTCTTCTGGGCAAGCTCGCTCCATCGTAGACCTCATCTCTGTCTTCAAGACTAGCTCGAGGTCAAGAGTAAGCCCATTTTCTATTAAAAAAAAGTGACATTTTGCGATCGTGACATTTTGAGAAAGTGACATTTTGCGAACGTGACATTATGCGTCGGGAGGGATCAACAGTGATTGTGGCCATTTAACTTCACAACTACTTATACGACAAACGAAAATAAATCAAATCGTCTTCCATACAAAATGCGCAGTCAGTTCATACTGATTCTAACTAAAGTTGAAATTTGCGCAACCACGTCTCAAATTATCCTTGGAAAAAATCTTGTGCTTTTAGGAAATGCGTAATGAAATTTACTGATGACGGCGTTTAACCACAAATAAATTTGGATATGCGTCGGCGTTGAAAAATTTCCCTAATTTGCCCATTTGATTGGCCTGGAAAACTACAGGAAAACTAGAAGAGCAGGAAAGTTTTTGCAAACTAAGTAGCTTTGCGATGGTAAACATGGGCGTGACCCGTTTAGAAAACGAGTCGTCTAATCTTTATAATACAAGATTTGATTGTTTGTTTTTTTACTCGCATTTATTAACAAAATATCAAAATACCGTAGTAGCGATAGGCTATAAAATATTTGAAAAAAAGTTAGGGCGTCATCATATCAGCCGAAAGACGTCCACTGCTGGACATAGGCCTCCCCTAAAGATCCCCATGACGACCGGTCCTGCGCTGCTCGCATCCAGCGGCTTCCCGCGACCTTGACAAGATAGTCGGTCCACCTTGTGGGGGGCCTGCCAACGCTTCGTCTTCCGGTACGTGGTCGCCACTCTAGAACCCTTACACCCCATCGGCCATCGGTTCTTCTTGCGATGTGCCCTGCCCACTGTCACTTTAGTTTAGCGACTCTCAGAGCTATGTCAGTTACTTTTGTTCTTCTGCGGATCTCCTCATTTCTGATTCGATCTCGCAGAGAGACTCCGAGCATAGCCCTTTCCATAGCTCTTTGGGTGACCTTGAGCTTCCTGATAAGGCCCATCGTGAGCGGCCACGTCTCGGGTCCATATGTCATCACTGGCAACACACACTGGTCAAAGACTTTCGTCTTGAGACACGTAGGGCGTAAATGAGTGTAATATCACGCCTATATCCCTTACGGGGTAGGCAGAGCATCAAAGAGTGTATGTGATTATGAGAAATCTTGCCCTGTTTACTACTTAAGGTGATCTGTGACGGCCATCTTAGACCCGAACGCAACTAGATGGAGCCACTGCTGCAAATATAAGGTTTATTTTTTAAAGCAATAATAGTCCTTTAGCCCGTGACAAAACCTACCTGTCATGAGAACATCTTAAGATAGAATAGAATTTTTTGTTAATCGTTTTGTTTTTCATATGTGTAAGCAATAAAGATTTATGATTAAGATGTATGGCAACAGATCGGCAAAGTGGTGCTGCGCAAGAATCAGTTACATTTGGCATCCGAAATTTGCCGGAAGTCCAAGAATTTCTTCCACTTCCGGTAAAAATTTGGGGGTGCAAGTTACGTGTTATGAGAACACTCTGAAACCCTCGGCAACATGTAGTCCTTCATTGACAGAGTCGAAAAATAAAAGTCTGCCAGTTCCTAGTTTGCCGGAAGTACTTGGTAGACGGTCTCAAAGGATGGCCGCCACCCAGTAAACAGATCTAATTTTTTTACTATAAAATTAAATACGTATTATTAATCGTGCAAGTCTGCTACGGCTATGGTTTTTTAGCTTCACTAGTCATCGTAACTGAGTACTCCGAGGGTCTGATGATGACCAGCTATCAAGCAACTGGATCTGAGGGCCAACTACACCCAAGAGCTTCAGATTTGGACTAAAATGCATTGTAGGTGGCTGCCGTTCCTAGACTTGCTGGCTTGAGAGTCTGATGATGACCAGCTGTCAAGAAATGAAATGAAATAAAATATTTATTTATAACATTCGTTATAGGTCAAGAGAGGATCTAAGGACCAACTACACCCAAGAGCTCCAGATTTCGACTCAAATGCTTTGTAGGTGGCTGCCGTTCCTGGACCTGCTGGCTCGAGGGTCTGATGATGACCAGCTATCAAGCAACTGGATCTGAGGGCCAACTACACCCAAGAGGTCCTCCACTCAAATGCTATGTAGGTGGCTGCCGTTCCTGGACCCGCTGGCTCGAGGGTCTGATACTGATCAGCATCCAAGCAAATGGCTCTATTCAAACTTGAAGACTACTTAATTAAATTGTGAACTTAATTATAACTAGAAATACTAAATTGTTCTACTCTTTCAATGAAGGACTACATGTCGCCGAGGGTTTCAGAGTGTTCTCATGACACGTAACTTGCACCCCCAAATTTTGACCGGAAGTGGAAGAAATTCTCGGACTTCCGGCAAATTTCGGATGCTAAATGTAACTGATTCTTGCTCAGCACCACTTTGCCGATCTGTTGCCATACATCTTAAGATGTTCTCATGACAGGTAGGTGATTTTGTCACGGGCTCAAGGACTATAAGTACCAACTATATATGTGCAAAAAGTTGATTCGCGTAAATTTCATCGTGCAACTTCAACGCCTAACAACAATTTCGATAAGAAAAATATCTCCATATGTCCACTAAAGTCAATTACTCTCGTCAGTCCATGTTTACATGAGTGCGATCACTCACACATGCACACAAAACACAACCGTACAGTTTTGACCGCACACCTACAATCGTAATATTGAACCAAAAATTGCTAACAAAAATAGTACTTTCAGTACATTAACTGTATTTTAATATTAATTAGCGAAAAATTTAACTAAAAATAGCAGTATTAGTTCGTTTTTCAACAGAATTTTATGTCACGCGTAAGAATGCAAGTCATTTGAATTTTTGTATGGAAAACGGATCACCTTAAGGCTAGGCATTCCTACTTGACCCTAAAATTGAGTAACTTTGTAACCACTTTCAGATACTAAAATTGGCAGATTTTTTGACGAAAATAAAATCTAGTAATCTACAAGATATGACAAGTGATGCGGTCGGCCTCAAAAATTGATTTATTGAATATAACTCGAGAAAAAAAAATCCAGAATGACCCCTATAGTTTTTCCACTTGTTACCACTTTACTGCTGCAATTCTTATCAGAAATATACGAAAATTAAAACCTTATTTACAAAACCACGTGTATTAATGTGGTAGACTTATTTTTTTTTTTAATTTATAAAAATGTATCTAATTCCTTAAAAAAACCGACTAAATTCCCACTCTTACCCAGCCCATGAAGTCAGTGCGGGGCGAGTCGTCATGCTAGACGGACCTGTGCTACGTTGCATAGTGCGAGCTGTGCAAGCAAGCAAAATTAAACCCTGTGCACCGTGAGTTACGTACCTCTAATCTAACTACACTTTTGCGGGTTGAGCGGGGAGAGGGTATAAGCTCCGCCCACATGGCAAGGTCATTGGCGTAGGTAGTAGCCTTAAGTACTCACACAAAGACACGACATCGCGCATACGGAGGTAGGATATAACGAGTCGCATGACTGATGCCTTGTCCAATTGCTCCACTTCTTCTCTCCTTGCAGGCAGTGCAGCTGTGAGTACTGAGAGGATCTGCAGCTCTTTTAAAGCATTTTTTTAAAAATACTTACACAAAGACACGACATCCCGCACACGGAGGTAGGATATAGCGAGTCGCATGACTGATGTCTTGTCCGTTCAGTTGCTCCACTTCTTCTCTCCTTGCAGGCAGTGCAGCTGTGAGTTCTGAGAAGATCTGAAGCTCTTTTATAGCTTTCTTAAAAAATACTCACACAGAGACACGACATCCCGCACACGGAGGTAGGATGTAGCGAGTCGCATGACTGATGCCTTGTCCAGTTGCTCCACTTCTTCTCTTCTTGCAGGTTATGGAGCTGTGAGTTCTAAGAAGATCATCAGCTCTTTTTATAGCTTTCTTAAAAAATACTCACACAAAGACACGACATCCCGCACACGGAGGTAGGATATAGCGAGTCGCATGACTGATGCTTTGTCCAGTTGCTCCACTTCTTCTCTCCTTGCAGGCAGTGCAGCTGTGAGTTCTGAGAAGATCTGCAGCTCTTTTGTGCGTCGACATCGCGCCGCCACACGCGACTTCTCCTTACGCTTCTCATTGTTCCTGAGGGGAAGAGAAAATAGGGCGTTAGAATTGGGCACGTATCAATCAGATCTTGGTTCGGTACGGCCTAGTTGTAGCACTTAAATTCAACCAACGTTGACCAACGAAAGCGATAAATGAACGATTTGGGTCGATGATGCTGATTTATTGCGTTAATATAAGCCACGCCATCGGACCTGAATCTAGTACACACGGCAACACGTACGTGAAAAATCTTTGACCTGGACCAAGGGTGTTTGTGGCGTAGCGCTGCTTCAGCTTACAGTTTTTACGTGCTTGCTACCTTGCGTACACATTTCTTGTTACCTAGCTTACCTACCTACATACTATACAACTTACTAATTACTGGATCGAACTTGATAGTACGATTTATTTTAAAACCCTTATTTGAATATGAGAATGATGTATACAGAAGACGTAAGAAAACAAATAGCTTATCGAGTTACATACAAACGGAATATCTCTAACATTTGGATAATTTTGGACTTTGCACTACACAAAAGACGACCAAGTAAAGCTGTCGTGTTACTTTGTCACAAAGGAAGCAAGGTATAATTTTTCTTTATACTTTGTCTAACTTGGATAACAAAAAAGAAAATTAAATTATAGCACTCGGCGAGTTTACAACCTCTTTATTGAACGTCAAAACAAAAATCTTCCATAGATTTTGTGTGAAGTTTTTGAACGATGACGTCATTATTTTTTGCCATCGTTTAGTGACTTTTTTACACTACAATAAAAAAAAACTACATATGACATTTAAAATTACTTAGTTTTCATCAATTTTAAATGATTTTATCTCAGATGCAAACAGAATTTTATTTTATTTTGACAAAGTAAACTCGCTGATATTATTTATAACAATATATATTTTTTACTATAAAACATTACAGCTCATTTTTCATAACCTAAGCAAAGTCAACATTAAATAATTTGAACATGGAGGAATAAAAATGTTTCTTATACAATTCATACAAGCTCAGGAATATATTAGACAACGCTTCGATAAATAACATTTATAAAATACCAAACAGGTACCTTTTGGAAATACCACAAAGATTAACTTTGTTCTCTACATGCTCTGGAACTCCAGGGACACACATTATCACACTTTTCTCACTTTTACACAATTATATTTATTAAAACCTAGGACAATATCGAATACAAGTCAAACCATCACGGAACCACTAAGTGGTGTGGCTGTCATTAGAAAATCTACCCCATTAATTCGTAATTAACTCGAGCGTACGATATCGCTGCTCCCAATAGGATACTTAGCAAATGCGTCACAGAAACTGCATTTTGGTTACCGAATTCTAATTGTTGTTGGTCCGGTTTTTAAAGATTAGGGCAGTAGTGTTGCCAGGTTAAATAATTTTTTATTACTCATTATCTGAAAATAAGTCACATACGGTAGGTAATTCCTAGTCAGTTTTTGGCGAGATGAATAAGAATCGCTGTACACATATGCCGCACAATATCCGTACGATAGCGATATTAATCACTTGCTTGCATCTTGCATGCGTCCTGCATAGAAAAAACAAAACTGTGTACACGTACGCCGCACGAAATCACCTAAGCGACATTAATTTAACACTTGGTTGCAACCGCAGATGCACGCATATTCATCCTGCCATTGACCTATTACATCAAGACTGTTTACTTCCACTTTTTATGACATTTTCATCCGTGACCGAGAGTCCATAGATGATAAGGTCACTGTTTTATCGTTTGCATGTCGATTGCGTGGACAGATCTGAAATGCAAACGTTATTTGTAGGTTGCATGCATTCGACAAATATCGCCGCTGTGAAGGATGACTTCGTATAAGACATGAATAGAATATTACAAATTTTTTTGAACATTCGACCGCAAACTTAATACAAGACACAGACTTAGAACAAGGCAACACAGGAGCAAATCGCCTAACTTGGACTTAATAATAAAAATATTCCATCGCTTCAGTATTGCTATCTGGCGGGTTGTGTTACTCATTATCATTCAATTCAACGCAAACACACTGATAATGTCAGTTTTGTTTATATTTCTTGTTTAAGGAGATTAGTGGGCCTACGATCACGAAAGTTAAGCAACGTTGGTTTTGCCCGGGAACCTGATGGGTGACCGACCGTTAGTGGAAGACCAAGACATTGTTAATTATGAATGACACTTCGCAAAATGCGCACAGCTAGTGGTGCAGTTGAGACTGGGAGCAGTTGAACAGGGGGAGTTGAAAGTGGGTGCAGTTTGAAAGTCGTGCTGGCAACTGTATGTTTCTGAATTCAAATATACTCGTATAAAAGGTTATAAATCCCAAATCTATTCATATTGCGAGTGAATAGGTTTCTTGGCAAGCTTGTTCCAAAGTCGACCACATCTCTATCCTCAGGCAGGAATAAATCGAGGTGAAGGTTATAAAACTCGAATTTATTCACATTGCGATTGAATATGCTTCTAGACAAGCTTGGTCCATCGTCGACCATATCTCTATCCTGAGGCAGTAATAAATAGAGGTCAAGTGCAAGGGACATATTCATGTCTGGTCAGAGAAGTAGATGTTCCACTAAAAGTGGCCGTTTTGCGCATTTTTTGTATCTGTAACTACAGTGAACTATATTTTTCAGTATTGATAGGTTCTAAATAAACTAGGGTACCTTAACTTCAATTCTGTAAGACAGATTTTCGATAAGTTTTTTATTGAGCGAGTAATTTTTATTTAACTGCTCTAGTTGAATGGGGGAAAGCCCTCAAGTAAGATTCTTTATTTTTATTTAGCCTCCAACTGCCCCAACACTGGGCAAAGGCCTCCTCTTCCGTTTCCTTTACTTGTTAACTACCTACTGACTGCTATTTGTCGACCACTCCTCTTCAAAGCGTTCAAGTCATCTCCTCCACTAGTCATCCTATTTTTATGTGCAAGCCTTTCTTTCTAGTTTCCTACTGCCGTCAGTGATGCAAGTTTTGGAACGCAAAGTGGTGTTCCAGATACGGTCAGTCTACAATACTGCGCTTGGTCGCCCTTTGGAAAAGAAATTTTGGACTTTTTTGTCAGAATAGGGTGGTAATATTCTTAGTCGGCACTACACGGCACATTATAAATAGGATGGAATCAATGAAATGAGGTCAAGCCAAGAGATCGTTAAGCTTGACTTATTTGACTTTGTCCCGTGAGAGAGTGTGTAGAGACACATCCTACTATCCTACTAATATTATAAACGCGAAAGTTTGTAAGTATGTATGGATGGATGTATGTTTGTTACTCTTTCACGTAAAAACTACTGAATGGATTTTAATTAAACTTGACGATATTATAGCTTATACATCAGAATAACTCATAGTACAATTTATTCTGCGCAGACGAAGTCGCGGGCACCA
This sequence comes from Athrips mouffetella, assembly GCA_947532105.1. Taxonomy (NCBI): domain Eukaryota; kingdom Metazoa; phylum Arthropoda; class Insecta; order Lepidoptera; family Gelechiidae; genus Athrips; species Athrips mouffetella. The sequence goes on from OX383973.1 coordinate 10,068,858, forward strand.
GCTAGTAACATATATAGTAAAAAGTAAACACGTGGTAGAGACGGAAGTCGCAATACAAATGTCAAATTTGACTTGCTCTTGGCTGTACATGTCTACTTGAGGTCCCGAATACATTGAAGGCACATTCATTATGGGTGACAATGACAGGAGAAACTATTAACCGCACTCGGAGCATAAGAATTGACGCAGTTGCTTTAAGACGTGAGAGGAATTGTAATTTCTGGCGTCAGAAGTCCTGACTGCTTGCGTGTGAACGGTAAGGTCTCAATTAAATCAATAAGCGTATTGACGTAAGAGTTAAATGTTTGTTGCTGTGCAATAAATTGATCTTCAGAGATTGTACAAAAAAAAATTATGTATAATACGAGTACTTTCAATCGGGACAAAATGGCGCCACGATAGACTGTGTCCTGATCAAAGAAATTGGACCTCCTTGCTTTAGGAGATCCAATTTCTTTGGTCCTGATTGTAGATAGATATTTTTATTTAATGGCACCACATCTCATTACAAGTCTTATTTCGCCAGTATCAAATAAAACCCGCTATTTGAAACCCTTGTCAAATGGGCAACTCTTTAATGCACGTGAACCTCTCAGCGCATAAAGTCACAGTAGCGGAATGTCCCGCTCGAAATTTACACTCTTAATGTCACACTCGCGCAATGTCACACTCTCGCAATGTCACACTCTCGCAATGTCACACTCGCACAATGCCACATTCTGCGGATTTTAAAATAGTGTCTGCGGGTTTTGAAATATAGTAACTTTTGATCTAGTGTATACCACGCGTCACGTAAAAACCAAAACGATTTTTTTGTAAGGTTTTTGTATGGAGTTACTAGCTTGCGACGTCACAATTTTGTGCCATCGTTTACGAACTCATTAAAACAAAATTAACCGTGAAAATTTCACAATACACGCTAAATGTAAAATAATTAGTTTTTCTTACGTAAATTTTTTTAAATGCAAAGAATGTTTTATAATTTTTTCATCAAACATCTATTCGAAAAGAGGACTAAAAGTTCGTTTAACGTTAACTGTGATTTGAATTAGGAATGTGGTTGTTATTAGCCTTGAATTATTTCTATGTCATGTCTTAACATTCATTAATCTGTATTACTTTGTAACCAACGCAGCGTTTAAAAAAAGGCAACTTTATTATGATCTGGAAACTAACCTATTGCAATAGCAGACGCGTCACTTTAAATGAGTAATTAGGATATGCGAAAATATTTGGTATTAAATTCTGGAGTCCAATAATAATAAATAAATAAATAAATAAATAAATAAATAAATAAATAAATAAATAAATAAATAAATAAATAAATAAATAAATAAATATATAAATAAATAAATCTTTATTGTCAGGTATACACCCATAGACATAGTACAAATAGCAAACAATAAAATAAATAGGCATTACAAGTTATAAAGTGCTTTATAACTAACAAGTTTCAGGTTATCTAGCACCGTTATTATTTTGGTGCAAGTCAGACCAGTGTTTGAGAAAAGGGCTAGACAAGTTCGAACCAACAGCCATTAATATTGAATTTCGGGTGTTACTAATCCTATCCCAGAAAGACGCAGCTCGAGCTCTAAGGATGGCGTAGTAGTCAGGGACTCTTGCGTCCGCAAACATACCCTTCGCGCTACAGTACCGCGGCAGTTTCATAAGAATACGAAACGCGTCGTTGTACTGTACCCGCAATCTGTCGAAGGAGTGTTTAGTGTACCGTATCCATAGCTGGCAAGTATAAAAACATTGACAAAATGCTTTGAATAGGGTACACTTAACCTCCGCCGAGCAGCGTGCAAATCGACGAGCAAGCATGTTGCAGCGTACCGCAAGAGCCCTGCGCTCTCTTTCAATGTCCGCGTCATCACGCAAGTCTTCCCTTAAAATGTGTCCTAGGTATTTGAACTCCTAATAATATTTATCTTCAGGTCCTTATAGGTATCTTATCTATCGTCATACAAGCAACTAATGATGAGTGAGTATATAAGTACCTCCTATCAAGCTGCAATGTCAAATGTCCAAATTTAAATAATCCATCTTTCTCTTTAATCTGTATCGCTCGCTAGACATTGATAATAATTTCACCTTATCGAATCGGACTCAGCTTTGTGACACGTGTAGGCAAGCTGATAATAATCACCAAGGGATCTTCAGTGTTTCTGAATGTCATTGATTTTCTGATCGTACGATACGAAGAGGAAGGTAACTGCACAGGAAGGAGAGACGAATATGGATAGGATAAGTAGAACTCATATCCTATTTATAACTTGAGATGGCGATATTTTAACCGGCGATGAACAGAAGACAGGGTTAAGTTGACGGATGGATAACTGTGACAGTAGAGTGTTGCTGTGCAGCTTTTACTCTGAAATTTTCGTAGCAGGGCAGCCGCGTCACTATCCACGTACGCTGCACGAAATCCGCAAGATAGTGATTTTATTTTATTTTAATTTTATTAATTTAGGGATAACAACAGCCTTAAAATAGTGATTAAAAATTACAAAACAAACTTAAAAGAGAAAGGCCAATTACAGCTATCCGCGTATTACATATTTAAACTTATATTACGTCCTGATTATACTCGCAAGAGCGTATGGTGCCAAGCAATTAGAAAGAGAAAAGCAATTTTTTTTGGTAAGTTACAACTAAAGAGAGTTTGTTGTGTATGTCGTGTGTGTGTGAAGTGTGTGTGTGTGTTTCTGTGTGAGAATCTATATAATATATCTTAAGCTATATATGTATCAGAATTAGCTTATTCAAAGTAATGTAAGTTAGTTTTGCATGATAGCGTTATTAATCACTTGCTTGCATCCTGCATAGAAACAAACTGTCCAAGCACGCCGCCCCACGAAACGCGCACGATAGTGACCTAACGACATTAATAACTTGCTTGCATCGCATACGTAGACGTAGGTATTATATCTGGGTGCCTGCCTACTCTTAAGACGATATGTAACTTTTTTTTTTGGTATTTTGAACGCCATTATTTCTTTGTTTACACAAAATTTCAGCGTGTTTTTGGGTATGATATATGTCGACCATTCAAGTCGTTATATTTAGAAGACCAAAATATGATTAGTGAAAATCGACTCGTCAAATTAAAAATCCAAAGTAGCCCCTTCGACATAAGATTTTTCATCTTTTTGTGGAATCTTAGGGGCTTTATTTATGTAGTGAAATTAGGTAAACTGAAAGGTATCTGTAGTTAGAACCTAAATTTTTTCTTTATTACTCCTACTTAGTTTTTACAATAAATCGATATTTTACATTGGGCGCTTACGTCATTTAGTTTTGGTGCACGCGCACTACATCTGTCGCAGTCTAATACGTTCCGGATTGCGCACTTTATCCCTTTCTTTAAAGCGAAAAGACTGCGCCCGCTGTCAAAAACCTATATTTTCACATATCCTCTTAATTTTCGATTTATCGATACGATACTATTCGATCCATTCAAATTCAAAACTTCGCTCCTTGACGATAGAGTAGGATATTGGTTGGATGCTAATCACTGCCAATTTGACAATTCATCCAACCAATATTCTACTTAATTGTCAATGAACGAAATTATGACTTCGACTGTCTTGAAGTAGTATTATTGTATTGATATTTCGAAAATTGAGAGTAGACACTTAGGACTGCTAACTGGAAGAAAAAGGTACGCCACTTTTCCCGCGTATGTTGTCCGTGACCCGGAGTCCATAGATTGTTTGTAGCATGCATGTCGATTGCGTGGACAGAACTAGAATTAACTTGACACTTGGGCCGATGACGTAATTTTCAATTTACGGTGTGAAAATGTTGCGTCGTAGCGTAATATTTTTTTCTCAATCCGTAATATTTTTACCATTATTTTATTATTTATTTTGTAGTATTTATGATGTGAAATACAAAAAAACAACTATCTACACACCCTAGAATTGTGGCTAGTCATTTGTACCGCCTTTTCAACTTGTGTTGGACGAACGGCCAAGTACCAGGTGACTGGTGCAAGGCTGTGATTGTGCCGCTGTACAAGGGAAAAGGGTCACAACAGGACTGCAAAAATTATCGCGGGATAAGCCTTCTTAGTGTCGTCGGCAAACTGTATGCAAAGGTTTTGATTGAATGAGTGATGAAAGATACTGACGATAAAATATGGGATGTACAAGCGGGATTTAGAAAGGGAATGGGATGTACAGATCAGGTCTTTTCCTTGCGGTGCATAGCTGAAAAGTTTTTGGCTAAAAACCAAAAAGTCTACTGCGCGTTCGTGGATTTGGAAAAGGCCTATGACCGAGTGGTGAGGAATGAATTGTGGTCAGCATTGTCTAAACGGTCATCTGACTCAAGCACTGAAATCTCTCTATGAGGATTCCAGTGCTTGTGTCAGAATAAACGGGGCGTACACTGAATGGTTTAGCATCGAAAAAGGTGTTAGGCAGGGATGTGTAGCGTCACCCTGGCTGTTTAACCTGTTCATGGATAATTGTTTGATTGATCTGAAAGAGAGTATGTGTGGACTGAGAATAAATGAGTTACTCATCAAATGTCTTCTCTACGCTGATGACCAAGTTGTACTTGCGTCATCTGCTGACGAGTTGCAGGAGATGGTAACAATGATTGTTAACGATGCACTACTAAGACATTCAAATTCCCGCGCTTTGTGCAAGACGAGCGCGCTTCATCCTGATTGGTCCGCGCGTGCGACCGGCCATTACGCTATGTACCTCGGTTCCAACAATAAGTTACTGTGTCGAATTTTATTAAAAACAGTGTAAAACTACAATAAACAACCACATTCTTCAAGATACCAAGTTTTTATTTATCAACAAATACTATTGGAAGAGTTCGGCAAGTAACATATGGAGACCTCGACGTGATTTCTGCTTGGGCACCGGCAACTTCGTGTTTCTACGAGCAGAACAACAAGCGGCAACCGAGACGAAATTTTGGAGTCAGATATACAAGCAAGGCTGCAGATCTACAGCAGCACCCAAGTTTACAATCATCATCATCAAGAAACGACAGGATCCGCCAAGCTATTGCGGTCCGCACGTAAGGGAAGTACGCCCAATTTTAGTTTCAAATTCGCCAAGATCATGGCGGCGTCATAGAGTCATGATTTCTATTGTGCGAACGGTGTACGTACCTAAAACAATCAACAAACAATTTGCAAACAGTTTTGTGCTAATTTCATACAATAACAAGTGTCATTCCTTTGGTTTTTTAAGTCAATTTCAACCAAAATAAGCTACATACCTACTTCGTTTTTTCAACAAGTTTAGACGTGTCAAAGTGCATAATTTGTCCCTAATTTCGCACGAGCACCTTGCTATTTGTTTGCCGTGCCATTCCAAACAAGTTTCGAGCAATTTTCAAGCAATTTGTCAAGTTTTTATCTCGTTTTTGTGTGCTACAGTGCCCGTCAAACTAGCACCAGACTAAACAAATAGTTCATACATTCGCCGACTATTTCAGCACTTCGCCGTGCGCTTCGAGCTTCCTTCTGAACCCACCGCATCGGTCGGGCCGTGCGTATACCTACCGACGGGGCCGCGAGCTGCGGCTGCTTCCGTCACCGGGAACTACCTACTCTGCACGCAGGCTCACCGCGGACGGTTGCGAGTACATTGCCGCTTTGAAATACATTGCGGCTTACTACGGTTTGGCTATTTTTTATAAGTTTCATTTGCTTAGCTCTTTCTACTGCTTACACAAAGTTTATTTACGGTTTCTAAAGTGTGTTTATAAAAATGGAGGAAGAGTTACAAGACTTAATAAGGAAAAGGGGCAGTATAAAGGCCAGAATTACTAATTTTCAGAAATATTTAGAACCTATTGAACTGATTTCTTCGGGTGATTTAACAAAACAAGTTGTCAATGCCTTACAGTTAAAATTGACTAGGTTTCAAGATTCACTAAGCGATTATGATATTATTCAAGACAAAATTGATAGTTTAATTGAAGAAGAACAGTTACACGAGCAAATTGATGAACGGGAGATGATAGAAAACCAATACTTTAATTTAATGGCTAGAGCTTCTTGTGTAACCGACTCGTATACAGAGAAAAAGAGTTCTCATTCAAATCATACCGAGTCTGACAATGATTCAAACAAGTCTTCAACTTGTACACACAAGTCTACACATTCAAATAAGAATATAAGTGTCAAGTTGCCTACAATTAAGTTGCCCACGTTTGACGGGACTTACACAAAATGGCTAGAATTTCGCGATACATTTGACGAGTTAATTAACAAAAATGAATCAATCCCTTCAATCAGTAAATTTCATTATTTGCGTACCTCTCTAGAAGGAGGAGCATCTGTTGTAATAAAATCAATCGAGTTTACAAGTGAAAATTATAATGTGGCTTGGCAACATTTGTGTGACCGTTTCGATAACAAGCGGATCTTGATCAACAACCACTTAAAGGCATTGTTTAATTTTGAAACAATTAATAAAGAGTCTTACAAGTCCCTGCGTTACATGGTTGACTATTTTACAAAAAATTTGAATTCCTTGAACAAATTAGGTGAACCCACGGATTCTTGGGATACATTAATAATTCATATGATGGCATCAAAACTAGATGGCGCCACAAGTCGTCAATGGGAGGAGCATAGGAATTCTTTCTCCGACACGCCACCTTTAGAGGATTTCTTTCAATTTTTGCGAGGCAGGGCGGACATGCTGGAAACGCTGGAATTCAACAAGATTGCGCCTAAATATTCTTCCAGGTCGTCAGAGAGGCAATCATTCAGCAATAATGGAAGGTCGACAAATTCATTTTTTGCTTCTTCTAACAATTCTGTTTCTAGAGGCTGCGTTGTTTGCAATGAAAATCATCGTATCTACCAGTGTGAAAGGTTCAAGTCTATGTCTGTGGATGATAAATTAGGTGAAGTGCAAAGAAACAACTTGTGTCAAAATTGTCTTCGCGCCGGCCATCATGCTAGTCGTTGTCGCCTAGGTCCATGCAACACCTGTCGAAAAAACCACAACACATTATTGCATAAAAATTATCCTACGAATTCTACAAGTCAAAATGCGTTTACTACTACACAGGGAAATTCTGCAGCTACAAACCAGGGTTATTCTGCTACTACAAATCAGGGTAATTCTGCTACAACTAATCAGGGTTATTCTGCTACTACAAATCAGGGTAATTCTGCTACAACTAATCAGGGTTATTCTGCTACAACTAATCAGGGTTATTCTGCTACAAATAATCAGGGTTATTCTGCTACAAATAATCAGGGTTATTCTGCTACAAACAATCAGGGCAATTCTGCTACTGCTAATCAGAGCAATTCTACTAACACTTCTCAAGGACATTGTTCTAATAATTCGAGTGAATGTCATACCGCTAATACGAACACTACAAGTTTAAACACCACTACTACGAGCAGCACCGTGCAGTCTCCTGTGTCCCTGTCTGCTACTATTTCTGGACAGGTACTGCTGTGCACGGCCGAAGTGGAACTAGTTAATCCTAAAACTAACGCTACTTACCAAGCGAAGGCGCTTCTCGATGCGGGTAGCCAGTCGTCATTTGTGACCGAAAAGGTGCAAAAAATTATGAATCTTTCTTGTTCGAAAACAAGTCCAGTGTCCGTTGCTGGTATAAATAATGCGACTACTAAAGTTACACAGTACTGCGATCTACAAGTAAAGTCACGTGTTAATTCTTTTCGCATCGATGTGTCATGTCTAGTGATTCCACAGATTACAAGCACACTACCTAGTGTGGAGGTAGATACCTCACGACTTAACTTGCCTTCCAATGTTACGCTTGCTGATCCAAGTTTCTATCGTCCCTCCGAAATACAAGTTCTATTGGGGGCAGACGTTTTTTGGGAAATTGTGGATTCTAATCAAATCAAATTGGGGCGCAACAAACCCACACTACAAGAAAGCAAATTGGGCTGGCTTGTGGCTGGTCCAACGGGGTCCAATTCTAATAAATGCGATACAGTTAGGTGCAATTTCAGTCAAGAGATTAGCCAGAGCATTGCTAAGTTTTGGGAATTAGAAGATATTCCGTCGTTAACATCAGCCAAGTTTACAAAAGACGAAGAAATATGCGAGGCACACTTTGTGAAGAATACTGTCCGTCTGCCTAATGGCAGATTTTCGGTCCTAATGCCGTTACGTGAGAATCCCGAGGAGGCTCTGGGAGACTCATACTATATTGCAAAAAGACGTTTCCTTAATCTAGAAAAGAAATTAAGTAAAACAAATCAAAATCAAAAAAAAGAATATGCCGACTTTATTCATGAATACGAAAGTTTAGGGCACCTACGCGAGCTACAATGTGCACCGTCATTTGCGGTCTACATCCCACATTTTCCAATTATCCGCGAATCTAGCGAAACCACTCGTTTAAGAATAGTTTATGACGCCTCGACTAAAACTTCCACGGGTAAATCTCTAAACGATATTCAGCTGGTGGGCCCCGTGGTCCAGGATGACCTCATGTCAATCCTGTTGCGTTTTAGACAAAATACTTACGTCGCTACCGGTGACATTGAGAAAATGTACCGACAAGTTATGATAGACGATTCTCAACGTAAATTACAACTGATACTTTGGAGGGACAATGAAACACAACCCCTTAAAACACTTCAACTCAACACAGTCACGTATGGGACAGCTTCAGCTCCCTACCTCAGCACAAGATGTCTCGTGCAGCTCGCCGAAGAGTGCACTGATGAAGCTGTTGCTGATGTAATTAAACATGGGTTTTATGTCGATGATTTGAGTACTGGTTCAGACAATAAATCTGAGCTAAAGCATATAGTGCAGGGCGTCATTCAAAAACTTTCTGAAGGTTGTTTTCATTTGCGAAAGTTTCGTACAAACGCTCCTGATATTTTTGAGAATATACCCACGATAAGTCAAACGCAAGAATTTTCCAAAGAGTCCTCTGTTCTGGGTTTGAAGTGGAACCCTGAAACTGATAAATTGCAATTTTCTGCATGTCTTGAAGCTGCGCCAGAGACTACAAAGCGAAACATTTTGTCAACGTCTTGTCGAGTCTTCGATCCTCTAGGCTTGCTATCACCCTGCTCTATTACACCGAAACTGCTACTACAAAAACTATGGTTGTTGAAACTAGATTGGGACCAACAAGTGCCAGAAGAGATCGGAGAGTTATGGAGAGAATTTGTCCATAACCTGCATTACATAACGAACATACAAGTTCCACGACACGTACTATGTGACTACCCTGTCGAAATTGAGACCCATGTGTTCACAGACGCGTCGCAGCATGCATATTGTGCATGTCTGTATTTGAAGTCTATCGATGCTTCAGGAAATGTCTACGTCAATTTGCTATGCGCCAAGGCAAAGGTCGCTCCATTGAAGCCAGAAATGACTATCCCACGTTTAGAACTTCTAGGGGCACTTCGGGGAGCTCGCCTTTTTGCTAAGGTGATCAAATCGCTTCGGATCAACGTTTCTCGTTCCATATTCTGGTCCGATTCGACGATCGTTCTAGGATGGCTGAAAACTCAGCCTAAAACATTAAAGACTTTTGTTTGTAACCGTATAGATCAAATACGTGAACTTACCGATCAAGACAGCGCATAACCGTGAGCTTAGCGTGCGTAGCCGAGGCTATTGTCCGCGCGACTCGATCTGCCAAAGATTATCACTGCAGAAGGGATTTCGGTGTATCTGCTTTAGATTACGTTTAAGAGGGCTCATCATGAGTAAAACTTTAAATAATAAATGTGCAGCATGCCAGCTGATTTTAAATGATGAAGGTGAAGATATATTACAATGTTCTGGGTGTGATGAAGAGTTTCATTTTGTTTGTTTGGGCCACACTAGCACTAATTTTGATACCCTTAGCGAAGAATATAAATCATCATGGTGCTGTCCTTCTTGCCATTCCAAGGACCAGAAACGTGGAGACAATAGTAACACGCCTGTTCGCACCACCGTCAACCTAAACCAGTCAGATTTGAAAAATGTTACATCCCGCCCTAAGTGCAAATGCGTTAAGGCCGAGGACATTCGAGCAATTTTTCGTGAAGAATTACAGAATACTGTTTCTAGTCAACTGGCTGATTTGAAAAAACAAATAGGCACTTTGGAGGGATCTTTGCAATTTTTATCTGATGAATACGACAGGATCAGCGCTGAAAATAAATCACTTAAATCGATTTCTTCACATCTGGAAAATGAGAGTAAAGTGCTACAAAGCACTACACGCGACTTGTCAGCGCGAATTCGTCAATTAGAGCAACACTCCCGTGCGAGCAATGTGGAGATTATTTGTGTTCCGGAACATAAGAACGAAAACGTTATTAAAATCGTGCAGCATCTGGGGGATGTAGTAAAGTGCCCTGTTGCTGAACCAGATATACATTACTGCTCCAGAGTTGCTAAGCTCAATCCGTCCACCACTCGTCCGCGCTCTATACTTGTAAAGTTTAGTAGCCCTAGGTTGAGAGACACTTATCTTGCAGCATGTATCAAATACAATAAAGATCACCCTAAGGAAAAACTGAATTCTAGCCACCTAGGCATTGCGTTAGAGAAGGCTCAACCAATTTACACTGTAGAAAACTTGACGCCTGAAAACAAATCTCTCCACGCAGAGGCTCGCAAGAAAGCAAAAGAATTGAGCTACAAGTTCGTTTGGGTGCGCGACGGGAAAATATTTATGCGTAAAAATGAGGACTCTAAATACATTATTGTTCGGAACGAAGATACTTTGCGTCAGCTTTCTTAAGTTTTTATTGTTTATGTTTGCACGAGTTGGTATTTTGTTTTGTAAAATTCAATAACTTAAGTATATATTTTCAAAATGTTAGAGGGTTAAGAACTAAAACAAATGAGCTTTACACTAACGTCCTTTGTAATAATTATGACGTAATAATATTTTGTGAAACATGGTTAAATAGTAGCGTCTACGATTCGGAGCTTTTTGACTCCCGTTATACAGTTTATAGGAGAGATCGAGAAACGTCAGGGTTTCATTCTAATAAGGGTGGAGGTGGCGTCCTTGTAGCAGTCACAAATCAGCTTAAGTCTAGACGTATGTATGAACTAGAATCTAAGTGTGAGGATCTCTGGATCTGTGTAGAAGCAGAGACAAGTCACGGGAAATACGAACAGTATTTTATTTGCGGTGTGTACCTACCTTCTCCTATTAAAAAACATGTACTTGAGGAATTTATTGACAATACCAATCGTAACTTCGAACTACATAATTTATCTAATACTTTAATTGTAGGCGATTTTAACCTAGGTGGTATTGAGTGGACGCTTCCAAACAATTCTACTGATTTAAAAGCTAATACCAACCACAGTTCGTTCGGGGATGCTCTTTTAAACACTTTGGCGTTAAACTCCCTTAATCAATACAATCATATAAAAAATGATAATAACAGGATATTAGACCTAATTCTAAGCAATATTTTGGTTACAGATGTAAAACCATGTTCTAATCCACTAACAGTTGTCGATAAGCACCACCCTCCCATAGAGTTCTATATAAAATTTCATTGCTCTCAAAATTTAGCAGTCAATAATATTGAGAGATTTCTTTTCTTTAAAGCTGATTATGATAAAATATGTACAGAATTAAATCAAGTTGAATGGGATCTTAAATTAGACAGTACCAAAACGGTGGATGAAATGTTAGGTGATTTTTATGTAATTCTTAGGGAAATTATAGCAAAACATGTCCCAAAAAGTAAATCAAGTAAGAAAAAATACCCGGTTTGGTATAGTCGTCAATTGATAAATCTTTTACGTGAAAAATTTAAATTTAGGAAAAAACTCATTAAGTATAATAATAATCCGTTAGACCAATTAGCATTTGATCTATTGCGAACTAGATGTAAAATATTACAAAATGTTTGCTATAAACGATATTTGCAGAGGTTAGAATCTTCTATTGCGTCTAATCCTAAGCTCTTATGGTCATTCATTAAAAGTAAAAAAGTAAATAAAAGTACATACCCATCTCAGATGTATCTTGATAGTAGGATTGCGTCAAATGGTCCTGATGTTTGTTCCCTTTTTGCTGATCAATTCTCGTCGGTCTTCGCTCTCAGCCCTAATGCTACATCTGCAACCTCACATTCTCTTCCTTTAAGTAAAGAGAGTAGTACTGCTTCTCTAGGGCAAATAGCACTTACTGTTTGGGACGTCCGTAAGGCTTTAAAAAGACTTGATCCGTACAAGGGTGCCGGCCCTGATGGTATCCCGTCAGTTTTTGCTGTCCGTTGTGCTCAAGCGCTTGCTTATCCATTGTCTATTATCTATAATAAATCGCTTTCTTCAGGAACTTTTCCTTCTTTTTGGAAAAGAGCTAATATTGTGCCAGTCTTTAAGAATGGGGACGAAAAGCTGGTGACAAATTACAGGCCAATTTCTATTCTCTCTGTCTTTGCAAAGCTATTTGAGAAACTTATCTGCCCCACCATCGCATGGCACTTTAAAGAAGTTATCACTCCACATCAGCACGGCTTTATTAAAGCGCGCTCTACTGCCACCAATTTGGTTTCCTTGATCGAGCATCTGTCTGGTGAGGTGGATTCTAAACATCCGTTAGATATTATATATACCGACTTTAGTAAAGCTTTTGACAAAGTCGATCACATTATCTTAATTCAGAAGCTTTCGCGCTATGGAGTCTACGGAAGTTTACTTAACTGGTTCAGTTCTTACCTTCGTGACAGGGAATCTTCGGTGGTGGTAAATGGTTACTCTTCAGGATCATACGTCTCCCTATCTGGGGTGCCACAGGGTAGTCACTTGGGGCCTTTGTTGTTTAACGTTTTTATAAACGATATAACTGATTGCTTTCTTAACTCAAAGTGCTATCTATTTGCGGATGATTTAAAGTTAGTCAGGCGTGTTCATTCTCCACAGGAAGCTGAGCTTCTGCAAAGCGATCTGAATGGACTTGTTTCTTGGTGTGACGCAAACAAGATGTGCCTGAATGCAAAAAAATGTTTTGTGATTCGGTTTACCAGAGAAAAGAAGCGCATGATCCGTTCTTATTCGATTAATGGTGAAACTTTGGACGAAGTGGAATGTGTACGTGACTTAGGAGTATTATTGGATAGCAAGCTGCGATTTCACACACATATTGATAAGATCTGTAAAAAAAGTTTCCGAGTCCTCGGATTTATCTTGCGCAATACTAAAGAATTCCGTAATTCCAAAACTATGATTATGATTTATAATGCTCTAGTACGCAGCAATCTTGAATACTGCAGCGTGGCGTGGAATCCTAATTACAACGTTTACATAAAAAAACTAGAAAGTGTGCAAAAAAGATTTATGTGGCATCTCTCATATAGGTTTGGGTTGGCAAAAAAGATTAAATCTTACTCAGAAAGACTTAAACATTTTAAGATGAACTCCCTCTCCGATCGTAGACGCTACCTGGATATCATGTTCTTCTATAAATTGGTTAGGGGTATTCTGGATTGTCCTGAGCTGCTCTCTCTTGTTAATATTAAGGCGCCAGCTAATTTACCACGTTCTAATAAGTATAGACCCTTTGCTTTAAGATCAGCCAGAACAAATCTTGGGCACCACTCACCTTTAAACAGAATGGCCCGTGAATGTAACATTACCTTCACTCAGAGTGACATTTTAGCGGATAATTATTGTACATTTAAAAATTTTATCCACAAACTAATTCTTACCTGATAAAATCTTTTTACTCATAGCGCTTATTTATTATTGTTATTTATTTTTATGTAGGTACTTGACTTAACTTTTCAATTAATTTCAATGTTCTTGTAAATTTTATTCCTATTTAATTTAATGTTCAATATTATTTAATATTATTTATTTGCCGTCATTTTAAGAAAGCTGTAATCACCTCTAATTGGTTTACCGTTTAGCTATAAACCTAGTTTAACTGTATCTTCTATCTCTTTGTTTAATGTGTAATCTGTTGGTGATCATAAATAAATAAATAAATAAAATAAATAAATAAGACGCGTGGCGTCATGTACCTACCGATGCCAATCCTGCAGACCTGGCTTCAAGAGGAGTCAAGTCTCAGCAGCTTATAAATAATTCATTGTGGTGGCACGGACCATCCTTCTTGACAAGACCGGAAAGCGAGTGGCCCTCGAAGAACCGCGTCGATGCTCCACCGCCGCCGTCGCTACCTGAAACAAAAACTAAAATAACATTAAACATACAATGTCATGAAAATGTCGTACCATTTCATAAGTTTTCTAAACTGTACAAGCTGCAAAGGGTTTTTGCCTATGTCCTGCGTTTTATCAGCAATTGTAAGTCTAAATCTACACAAATTAAAGGAGATCTTACCACAGTCGAACTAGAAAAGTCACTTATCACTCTTGCGAAGATGTCACAACAGGAATCATTCACACAAGATATTCATTCACTTACCACAAACAAGACACTTCACACAAAGTCCAGAATAATTTCATTGAATCCCTTCCTTGACGATGATGGAACCATGCGAGTAGGTGGGCGCATAGATCAGGCGTCACATTGTCCTTACGACAAACGTCATCCTATTTTGATTGATGCTAAGCATCAGTTCACCAAGTTGTTATTCGAAAAAGAGCACCTTCGTCTGCTACATTGTGGCCCTCAACAATTGTTAAGTTCTATTCGTGATCAGTTTTGGCCTACAGGCGGAAGGATGTTAGCCAGATCAGTCGTCAACAAATGCGTGCGCTGTCAACGCATAGCAGCAGCCATCAAACAACCGATAATGGGTAATTTGCCGGAACCTAGAGTCACTCCTGCTCCTCCCTTTGAGAATTGTGGCGTTGATTTTGCTGGCCCGTTCCTCATATCTAGCAAGAAGGGTCGTGGGAGTAGGACATCAAAATGTTATTTGTGTATTTTCGTTTGTCTAGCCGTTAAGGCCGTACATTTAGAGGTAGTTAGCGACCTTAGTACTCCGGCATTTATACTGTGCCTCAAGCGTTTCATTGCTAGACGCGGTAAACCGCGCATAATTTATTGCGACAATGGAAGAAACTTTGTGGGAGCAATGAACGAGTTGGGTAAACTTTTGCGAGCTTGCAACCGTGACGTTTGTGAGTTTGCCTGCAGTGAAAATATTATTTTTAAATTCAGTCCTGCTTATGCGGCTAATTTCGGTGGGATCTGGGAAGCAGGGGTTAAATCGGCCAAATTTCATCTAAAACGTATAGCCGGTAATTCTAGTTTAACCTTCGAAGAGCTTAGTACATTGTTCGCACAAATAGAGTCAATACTCAACTCGCGTCCGCTGACACCGTTGTCCGCGGATCCTTCGGACTTACGTCCATTAACGCCTGGGCACTTCCTGATCGGGCGGCCGTTAACTGCACTGCCGTCCCCAGTCGTCGAGCGTCTTACTGTCAACCGTTACCAGATTCTCGAGAATCTACGTCAAGCATTCTGGAATCGATGGACTAAGGAATACCTTTCCGAATTGCAACAGCGAGTCAAATGGCGCACAAACAAATATAATGTCAAGGTTGGAGATTTAGTTATTGTCAAAGACAACCAGCTGCCAGTAATGAAATGGTTGCTAGGCAGAGTCAACCAGCTTCATCCAGGCCCTGATGGCGTCACTAGAGTCGTCGATATCACTACGAAGAAAGGATGTATCAGAAGAGCTCTGAGTCATCTGTGTCCACTCCAAATCCAGACGTCAACTGCTTGAAACATGCGTTTCAAGGGGGCCCCAGGATGTTAACGATGCACTACTAAGACATTCAAATTCCCGCGCTTTGTGCAAGACGAGCGCGCTTCATCCTGATTGGTCCGCGCGTGCGACCGGCCATTACGCTATGTACCTCGGTTCCAACAATAAGTTACTGTGTCGAATTTTATTAAAAACAGTGTAAAACTACAATAAACAACCACATTCTTCAAGATACCAAGTTTTTATTTATCAACAAATACTATTGGAAGAGTTCGGCAAGTAACAATGATGAATGTGGCTTTGGACAGGAAAGGAATGAAAGTAAATGTAAGCAAGACTAAAGTAATGGTACTTGAAAGAGAAGAATGTATGACAGAGTGTACTATATTAATAGATGGTGAACAAGTCGAACAAGTGAAGGAGTTTGTGTATCTGGGCTCAAAGTTTACGAGAGATGGAAAGTGTGAAAGTGATATTGAAAGAAGAGTGAATGCTGGAAACATGGTGAATGGTGCCCTGCACGCCTTTATGAGGAGTCAGAAGGTGTCTCACAAGGCTCGTTTGGCTGTTCATGGGGGAGTTTTGGTACCAACACTGATGTATGGCAGTGAAAGCTGGGTATGGCAGAAGAAGCATGAAAGTGGAATTAATGCAGTGGAAATGAGAGCGCTAAGGAGTGTGATTGGTGTGAAATTGAGTGACAGGATTAGAAATAGTGTGATAAGAGAACGGTGTGGCGTAAAAGAAGACGTAGTGACCAAAATCGAGAAAGGGATGCTGAGATGGTTTGGTCATGTAGAGAGGATGAATGAACGAAGATTGACGAAAGAGATCTACCAGGCGAGAGTGAATGGAAACGTTGGAAGGGGAAGGCCTAGGCGAACGTACCAGGACCAAATTCAGGACGTTCTGAATAAAGGCCAGGTTAAAAGTACCCTAAACCGACGAGCATGTATGAAAGGATTGATGAAAGTACAGGAAGCAAGGGAAGTATGTCAAGATCGTAGCAGGTGGAGGACTGTGGTCTCTGCCTACCCCAACGGGAAAGAGGCGTGATGTTATGTATGTATGTATATGTAGAATTAACAGCACACACTCAACAGCACGTCAGTAGAAACACTTTGGACTTTATGGCAATGTAATAGAGTTGCAAATGTTGCCATTCACGTGCGGTTGACCATACGTAAGGTATGGTTAAATTAGGTACTCGACATAAAAAAACAGCGCCTCTATTATGGAGTAGAAAAACTACAGTATCATAGAAAATGCATTCTGGCACGGGAAAAGTCGTTGCTTTGTATGTAACTAAAAATAAATTTCAATTTAAAGCCTAGCTAAACCTAAATATTTCATGAATGAACCTTCCAGAGTTGTTTTATCAATAAAATATTACCAGGTGAGCAAGTCATGCTACCCACCAACAGATGGCGCTGCAGGATTTCTGAAACGCGGTATTATTTCACTTTTCTATTGATATCTTCCAGCTCAAGGTGGAAGTATGTCAAATTTAACTTGCAAGAAACTAAATAAAAGCTTAAAAAGGGTCGAGTTTCCATACTGTTTTAGCTTATATATATTTACTGTAAAAATGCTAACAACATATTTTGTAGCTTGCATTCGACGTACGTCAAATTCGATTAGATTTAATCCACCTGCCAATAAATCTTTGACGTTCAATATCTGATGATGTTTTCATTGAATGATAGTACACAAAACCAACAGACGAATTAAAATCAAAAAGTTTTGCCCGGAGACGATATTAGTTTTGAGCTGCATGAAGTGTAATAATCATGCTCATGAATCATGATGAACCTACTTCAATTAATTGATTAATTGTAAGTATATCTTATCTTTAAGTAAGTAATTTATGTTGTAATCCAGACGGACAGTCTCCTTTATTTATCAGAAAATTATTGAAACTAGATAGTAAATTACGTATATATTTTTTTTATTACTCATCATTCCCAAATTGTAATGGACCTACGGTTAGCTCAATAATTCTAAGAGTATTTTTTGCGCCATCTACAATGATAGTACACAAAAGGCAAACAGTCGACTAGTCGGGTAAATTAACATAAAAAGAACAGGTCAAATAATATAAGGTAATACAATAATATAAAAACCAGTGACAATAATAATTGTCAAGGAAATTGCCACTTCCGCTGCAATAAATACACTTTGAGTTGTCAGCTCAAGCAAGATTATATTAATCTGGTATAAGGTACGGAAGTTTGCGTTTTTGAGGCGCCATCTACAAATAAAAAAAAACCGGCCAAGTGCGAGTCGGACTCGCGCCCTAAGGGTTCCGTACCTATCTACCATATGTTATACTAAAAGCTTTTGCTCTTTGATTTTAAAAACTCCGCGACCATCCAACTTGACCCCTCTTTTATACAAAAGTTCTTGAAACGGGAGCTCACCTTAATTGGTTACTATTAGTTGCAAGAAAAAATTAAATATTTAATGATTTTAGACTTTTCCCTTTATTTGTACTGTGAGACCTAGCTTCTTGCCAAATTTCATAATTTTAGGTCAACGGGAAGTACCCTGTAGGTTTTGCTTTTTTGCAAGAATGTATGGAGATGAGGACATAAAAAGCCATATATTTTGATTGCGTCGTTGCAAAAAATTTAAATTTTCAGATCTTGTGTGGTTTGTGGACCTTAGTATTCGTTATCAATTTCAACCTGATGCCTCTTCTCGTTCGTGAGAAAAAGGGTCTTGACAGACAGACAGACAGACGGACAACAAAGTGATCCTATAAGGGTTCCGTTTTTTATTTTGAGGTACGGAACCCTAAAAATCACTCTATAAGTAAGGTGATTTTCTTTTCCTGTCTACTCCATCGTGTGGGAAGTCGTTAGATAGCTCTTTGTGTGATGATGTGAGTCTTCATATATCATTTTTTTATTAAGGGATACGTTAGCGAAATATTTAGTCTGAAAGCTCAATTTTTTGTTGGAGTCAAGTGTCCCCCCCTGCCAGCTACAGGGTTGTCAATGGAAATGTGAAAAATGATGATGAAATTAAAAGGAAAACTATCAGAGCTAAGAAGGCTTTACACGTTAATGAGCTATAGCCGAAAAACAGTCAGAAATCGGAGGTATATTAATAGGGCCCGTTTTTCACCCTTAAGGTACGGACTGCTGGGTACGGAACTCTAATAAATCGAATATGTATATTTCCACAAACATGACAATTTTTCACAAACATCCTAAACTTCATTTATAAAAAGGAAGTAGCCACAAAACAGCTGGCAAACAAAACAACAATACTCTCATGGTCATACAAATTTCACGGTCACAAACACGAACTTTAAACACACGTTTAGGTATGACCAATAATTAGACCGGTCCTTGACAACAAACAAACAACAAGTCGTACGCTCCGGCTATATCTGATTAGGTGATTAACCTACTTACTAAAATTAGGAGGCGCGCACTGATGGCCGAGGAAAAAATATCAATATTCATGTGCCATACATAATACTATTCGATCAATTCCTTCCTGAATGAGTATCTTTATTCGTACCCAAAGAGTGCCACCGGGACCTTATTATTTGCTATTACTAAGCTTACATAAAGCTAGAATTGGGGGGACCTGCGGGGATCTTTTCTTTTGCATTATCTTGAAAACTTTATGTGTATGTACGTACGTACATGTAAGCTTTAAACAGTTGGTGTGAGTAAAGGATTACTGTAAAACATCAAATAATGGAAATTGGCCAAGTGCGAGTTTGACGATTTCAAATCAGCACGGCAACCAATAACCCGCACAGGGTATATGTTTCGTCACGGATTTGTATTAAATTATTCAGACACGTACTAATTGATTTGTTTAACATGGAAGCAATTAGTTACCCCCAAAGTATTTAGTTTAACAAGCCAAATAAACCAATCAATACTGAGAACCCAATTCGGTGCCAGCGCATGATAGAGAGTCAGTGTAAGCGGGATGCATTGAGGAAAACCAAAGAAAAACTCTTGGAGTTATAACAGCGACAAAAACTTGCAATGAATATTAATACTGGCACGGATAATTAACTGTTTAAAATGCTTCAAAGAATTAAACAGAGAACTGTTTCTATCTACATTGTAGTAAAATAAAATATTGGTTGATTTAATCACAATGTTGATTATGGGAACAGTTTGACGGGGTCTTATAACAATTTGGGATTTTTTTTTGGGATTATGGGAAGATGTGGTTATGGGATTTTTCTCGTTTATGGTGAACAAAGCTTGCTTACGAATAGAAGAGAAAAAGAAAATGTTTATATTGTTTATAATTAATTATTACTATTGTTTATAACAAGGTTTAAATTAATATAGGGAGCTATAGGTCTGGATGTAGTCTTAGAATAGTTAAGTACATGTTTTGTAAAAGACTGTTTGTTCCTGAATTTATTTTTACGATCTGGAGCAACGGATCTATTTATTGCCATCACAGAAAAATTCATAAACCATTTATAAGTAAATCCTAGTTTAGAGTGACCAATTACTCAGAGAAAGCCAGTCCAAAGAATATAAAGAATGAACACATTCGTCATCTCAATTCTCAATCCGGTTTTCATGACCAATTTATGGTTAATAAAATTCTCACTCACAGAGGTGAGAATAATATTATGATGTAATATTAGTTCGAAAGCTTTCACAAAAGAGTAAGAGTTAATTAAGTAATGAGTAACTTGCCTAGTTAGATAAAACGCAAAACAAAAAGCAAATTTTTTTTGTGATATACTCGTAATTAAAACAGGGATTTGGTAAATCTCTAAGCGATTTGAAAAAAGCCGGCTTGTTAACAGAAACTTGAACTCTTTTAGGTTAGCTTAAGTGAGTTAAGCTTGGAGAAGATAGGTTCCTTCAAGGAGGTAAGGATATATTAGGTTATGTTTCTTCATATTACGTTAGATGCGGTTTAATTAGGTAAGAAATAATATCAAATTGTTAATAATTTTGTCTACATCCAGTTTTTGATGAAATCGCTGAGGGATTATACCAAATGTCTGTTTTCATCATATCCCGGCTACAAAAACAACCCCAGAAGTCAAGCAGTTTTGGTGCAACAACATTCCAATATGGAATATCCCGCGACTGTTTCTTTAGGTTATTTCAATAATAAAGCCCAAATAGTTTGGCTTCCGAGAATAGCAATAGTTTTCTATAAATAGTAGAACGATCAGTAACGCGCATGTACAGTCAAGAGTGCATCAAACTTGATACATTGGGCTTTGTACCGGTCTTGTTTAAGTAGCCACAGAAGATAAATTCGTGCTACGAGTGCCAAGCTTGACCTGCTTCTGACTGTACAACGAAAAAGTATTTAGGTCAATGTCAGAACAATTCGGTTTTTACATATTTTGTATGTTCAAAATTCAAAAATATAGAAAATAACGCGTGTTTATGCGTCATTGCGTCAACGATCATAAGATGAACTTGAAGATAAAAAAAATAGACGAACCTTCATTGATTTTAATCCGATTCTTTAGACACAGTCATACTTTATTCTTCTCTAGGTTTGCACCGCTTTCGTTTATTTGACAAGATACATTGAAAAACTGATACTATACATAAAATGCTAACACGTTGTCCCTATTTTGGAACTTACAGTGAGTTTCATAAGGAAGGCCCAGGCGAAGCTACTTCGACCAAATAAAAGGTCAATGTCATACCGCTCCAGAAAGAAAAGTAAGAGAAGATGATACAAAGAAAGATATAACTGGATGGAGGCTACGCCATCGAAATTGTTTAAAAGGTTTAGAAGAACAAGTAACTCGTATGTAAGTGGTTTTGTTTCGATGATGACACATACCTACAAGTAATAAAATTGTCAGAACATAGTATTTTACATTTAGTTGTAAATTGTAATGTAACACGAAATTACTCGTTTGGGTTTTTGTCTTCGCATACAAAACTTATTTCATTTTCATTTACAACTGCAAGTCAATTGGCTATGATTGCAAATATTAGGTTCAGTATGAGAACGATGAAGTCCCCCATTGCACGAGGTTGAATGACGTCCGGTCGCAGAACTCTCGTCACTCTTAATTTACAAAGATTAAATGGTCAGGAATACGAGGCACGATAAATTGATTTTGGAGTTTTCCCTCTCTTAGATATATTGCAAATCAATGCATTTGAAACTATCACCAAGAGGGAAGTTGGGCCTCCTTAGCGTTGGTCTGCAACCCGTCTAATAGCAGAAACCTTCCGTTATCAAACCCGAAATGGGGAATCCAATACGCGTGAGTTAGTGGGACACATGCAGCAGGCTATTGCAGCCGACCTGGATCAGTTGGATCGACTAGTTGTTCCTGCTGGTAAAACCAGTGCGGCAGAGAGGTCGGTACAGTGCAGGTCTGCTGGCAACGCACTGTCAACGTACGCTGCTTGATATCCGCACGATAGCGATTTTAATCACTTGCTTGTATGTATCTCGCATGCATCCTGCATAGAAACAAACAAAACTATGTTCAAGTAAGACGCATGACATCACCTAGCGACATTAAAATTAATCACTCTAGCGATATTTATCACTTGCTTGCAACTGCAGATGCATCCTGCCATTGACCTGTTATAATATCAGGAGTGTTTACTGCAAGAAAAAAGGTTGACTTATACAACTTTTTCCGCGAATTTTATCTGTGACACGAAATATATAAACTGTTAGAAGTAGAACGCTGTTTAATCGCTTGCTTGTCGATTACTTGAACAGAACTATTATGCAAATAGCATTCATTTGAAAAATGTCGCCATTGTGGACAATGAGCCTAGAGTCAGACTTTTTTTTTGTCTTTAACTACAAACAGTAAAAAACAAGCTTACAAAATGATCACGTAAAAAATGTGTCATCAGATAAATATCTCACCAAGCCTCCTGGCTTCGAATCGGATGGAACCAGTGTGGGCAGGCAGTTTATCGTCATGTGTTTTTCAAGAAGCCGTGGACACAGTTTCGTTTGCTTGTATGCAGCAGGATGCAAGCAATATACAGTAAATTGATGAAAGCGTGCGTATGACAGTTAACGTGGACAGTAGGCCTAAACCAATACATTGATTCTTGTATGTATTTAGATCAACTTTGAAATTGAACTTTGCTTTGTCAATTAATAATTTTAGTATCAACAGTATTTATTAAGTAAGAATCTATAGGTATATTGAAGATCTAAGTTTTATACAAGTTTTCCTCAATCACGCAAGAGTTTTGCTCAAAAAACAATTATAACACAATCAATAAGCTATTAGTCTACTTGGAGACATAATACGACACACACATGGAAGTGAAGTTAATTGGATCCTTATAAATTCAGGTAGATATACGACAGCAATCAATGGAATATACTAACAAATATATTATCAGGTACAGCCACAATGAACAGCAGATCATTCAAGCAAACCACTTGATATACGCTGCACCATCTAGTACTTATCACTGAGCAATTTTCTGACAAATTGTTCGCATTGGTGAGATGTACAGTGTACACCCAACAGAACGTCGTCGGTAGAAACACCTTGGACTTTACGGCATGGTAATAGAGTTGCAAATGTTTCCACAGACGTGCGGTTAAGCGTACCATTTGCTTCGGGGAAAATATAATTTTGACGTGTTTATTAGTTATGTAGCTAATTTGTGATAATTATGCTACTTTGGTTTACTAACTGCTACTACCTTTTTCAGTTTTTAGGGTTCCGATACCAAAATGGTAAAAAAAGGAACCCTTATGGTGCCGCTCTGTCTGTCCGTCTGTCTGTCACACCTCTATATCTCAGCAACCACTTACGCTATCGAGCTGAAATTTGGAATAGTTTTAGAATATAGTTGCCCAACTTAATTGCACATGAAAATTTTTTGAAAAAAGTATGATTATTAATGTAAAGGGGGCCAAAATAGGGGGGGCCAAATTTCAAATTGTCGCTACTAGGTCGAGTGGGGTATCATATGAAAGGGCTTTACTTGTACATTTTAAAATATATTTTTGTATTTTTTTAAGTTTCTTAGTTTTCAAGTTATGATGAAAAATGTCAAAAAAAATACCATTCCCCCCCCCTTATCTCCGAAGTTTGAGTAAGGGAAAATCTGAATTAATTACAGTTGACAGAGGTTTATGTAAACTTTACAGCAAAAATAAAACGATCTTTCTAAGTTGCACAGTTTTTCAGAAATCTGCAAAAAACCTTTACAAACAAATTTAGTTTTGCGGTCCTGAAAATGGACTTTATTGCTTCCAAAAATACTATAGGTATATCGGAACCCTCGGCGCGCGAGTCCGACTCGCACTTGACCGGTTTTTTTATAAATAAGAAGTACTTTTTTCAGCAATGCAGTAACTATTTTAATGATCAACACCACTGAGTTAATTTAGCGTCATTTTTGCTTAACAGAAAAATAGTATTACATGGTTTAAGACTGCATCGCGTGTTTGACGCAGACGCGTAATAGGTACTGAACGCATCTCGCTAGTAGTGTGGGTTAATAGGTGCTAGGTTAATATTTTGTTGTCACTTTTTGCCGTTGACTCGTAAAGAAGAAGAAGAAATTGTGATAATGCATAGTATAATACCGCGTACCCTGCAAATTGTATTATTAGCTTCAGGAAAACCACAACTTTTAAAGTTTTAATCCTTTGTTTAAATTTCCTGATCTACCTAAATACACTCATCGGCAGAAATAACCGGCCGGTCTGTTTTCTTTCATATATTTTCATACAAATATGGGGGCAAACGAAGCGTCAATATCTTACCTAAAATAAAATAAAAATACAAATCTGATTGATGAGATCTTTAGATGAGAACCTTATTAACAATATTGTCAATGATTAGGTAAATCTAAAATGTTGAAGAAAACCCGTGCGACACTTTAAACATTTTAATTCGCTTTATGTAAGAGATATCTGACGAAATGACGTATATTTTTTTCTGAACGATGCACGGAATTTCCTGAATACCGTGCACAGGTCTAATCTTCAAGAATCGGTAGTCAGATACCTTATTTATTGATCTCACAGTTTATTCACGGATATTTACTTCGTTTAGGAAATATATTGACGCTTCATTTGATCCCTTACTTGTATGAAAATGTACGACAGAAAATAGATCGGCCGGTTATTTTTGCCGGTGACTGTATAACACCACTCACGATAACTAGTGCAAATCATGATGAAGCGCTCGTGGCCGGGTATTCGTTCTTTCTTTCCGATCACGACAAGCAACGTTGGTCCTGGTCAGAACCCAGTTGGGTGACCGCTAGTGGCACACGAACTAGATCGCTTCCATGCTTCAGAAACCACATTAAGCCTTTGATCCCGGCTACTGTCAAAGATAATTAAAGGAGTGATCACACCTAGCTGAATTCAAAGACTAATTCGGCATACATTGCTGGGAGGCTTGGTTATGTTAATTGCAATATCCTTACTTCAACGAGCAACGTATGCCGAATTAGTCTTTGGATTCAGCTAGGTGTGATCACTCCTTAAGCCTAGTCAGAGGGAAGGGAACTCGACGGCTTGAAAACTCTGACAGATGGATGGCCACTATCTTGGCAAAGCCTAATTAATCTAGGATTGGGTTTGATTTGCCTTCTGGGTTGCGGTTGATGGCAATCGCTCGGTGTGAAAACCAGGGCCTCCGTCAAATTCCCTAGGTTAGGTATCCGACTACGTAAAACCATTAGTGCGGTCAATTAGCTGTTTCACGTAGACACGCGTTACAATTTCACCAAATTTTTTCCAGGTACTATTTAGGTACAATGCTCTCAATTTTTGATAGGAGCCAATTCTTGAATTTCAAAAAATTTCCATAGAAAATTCAAGAATTGGCTCCTATCCAAAATTGAGAGCAATGTACCTAACCTTGGTACCTGGAAAAAAATTGGTGCAATTTGGTGAATTTGGCGATATAAGACGTTAAGCGACCGGATTACATTAGCAAAAACAGAGGCTGAAATGAAAATGACAACAGTGCAAATGAATAATGGTCACTTTTTTGTTAGCAACTGCGGATTACGAATGTAAAAATTAGTCGTCGTTGGATTAACAATACGAACGTGATCTGATAATTTGATAGCAGCACAAAATAAAATAAAATATTTTATACTCGAAAAAGAAAGTACCGAGGCTTGGTAAAAGAAAATATACGACAAAATATGAAACGAAGATAAACGTATATCATCGGCAAAGCCAAACATATAATTAAAAGGTTACGTATTTGAACTCACGTACTTACATGGTGCTTAGTTTGTGATCGCTCAATTTATACGAAGGTTATCAAGAGGCACGAGCAGCCAACGATGAAGTACCAATATTCACTTCGATAGCAATTATAAAAACAACAAGTGCAAATAAAAAGATTTATGTACTGTTTAACGTTTCAGAAGTGTCTAAGAAAAATAAAGAACTGATATAATATTCCCAGTTTTCCTGTTAATTTTATGACCCAAGTCACAAGTCATCACGTGCCTAAATCACCTGATAATCGCAGCTGGCTTTCTTCCAGCCGGAGTTAGTAACAGCACATTTTCAAAAATCAAACCCGCGTTGCCTTATGCATAATATCAAATGAGAAACACAATACGGCCTTATGATAAAACTATAAGACATAAATTACAATAACAGTTCAAAAACGCGTGCGATAAGATAACAGTGGAAGGTGATGTGTTTGGACAATTTGGAGAATGCAGTTGAGCAACATTTTGAACCCTGCCTATATTAAAAGATGACCCACGTGATTGAAAACGTGATTTTCGAGGACAATTTATTAAAAATCTCATAAAGATTTTAATTGGATAATTAATGTTTACTTTTCCGCGTTAAGATAGTTGATAGTTACCTACTACCTCTCACAGTTTCACTTCATCACTTACAGCTACAATAAAAGAACGGACTAAGTCAAATGTGTCGATCCTATGTGCTCTAGACTGTACAAGTAACTAACATATTGTCGTGGCTTTGTCAAATAAATCCATGTCTAAACACTTATAGTAGAAGTAAAGTAATGTAGCTTAGAATGACAAGTGTGAGAGCAGGGTGTCTACTCTCAAAGTCCGATATATAGAAACGATACTACTCGAAACATGCAAATGCAAAACTTCGTCCCTTGACAATAGAGTAGAATATTGGTTGGATGCAGTTTGATAATTCATCCAACCAATATTCTACTCTATTGTCAAGGAACGAAGTTTTGCATTTGCATGTTTCGAGTAGTATCGTTTCGATATATCGGACTTTGAGAGTAGACACCCTGGTCGGAGTAGTTTACCATTATTTAATCTGTGGCGATGATATATTAGAGCGAGAGACACGTATCGCTTCGTCTTACTCTCACGCATAGCTTTGTCCAGCTGCATTCTAAAGCTACATTACTTCAACCGTAAATAAAAAGTTAAGTATAGTTTCCAGTTAGCAGAAAAACAAACCTATGTGTATCAAAAAGTAACAAGCGAATAAAATTAAAAATTTTGAAAACCCCACGCCTGCGCTTTAAAGCTAGATATTTCACAAACAGATCCCTTAATCGAAAAATGATTTCAGAAAACTCACAATATTTTAAAAGACCTATCTAACGACACCCCGCACTATAGGGTAGACGAGAAAATATATTTTTCTCCCCACCCATTCTGTCCGCTGCAGCGCCCCCTGGTAGTCTACAACCGTAAAATATATCTAACAACCTGCTCTGAAACAGCAGCCATTAAATGCAAAAAACCGCTTCGAAATCGGTTCAGTAGTTTAGCTGGAAAATGGTAACAGACATACAAACATACACACAAACAACCTCTAACCCCAAACGCATATACCGCCTCCGTTCCGTCGTGGGTAAAAACGCATATACCGTCTCCGTTCCGTCGTGGGTAAAAAGAATTTGCAAGTTATCTGATCTAAAGATTTAAAAGTAAAATGAACAACAGATTTATTATTAAGTTTTTTTCTTATGTAAGTGACCGTAGCTCTTAAGTAAGAAATAAATATTCTTTAAACCTAAATGTGTGGTACACAATTTTAATGCCTTTAACAATGAAATTGCCGTTTTGTATCGCGAATTTTAAGTAAACTCAATTTTAAGTACTAACGTTTTTTCATTTCTTTTAGGATTTTTTTTAAATTTTTTAGCCATGATTGGGTAGACTTTAATCTTACAGAAGTATAGCTTAAATTTAATTTTCAAAAAATATTTTCTGTAAAAAACATAACAAATCTAATGGTAAAATCGGACAACATTTAAGACGAACTTAATCAAACTAAAAATAAAAACTTTATTTTATGCGTCAATTGATAACCTTGAAGTCAACTATCAAATATATTATATTTATGATCTCATTTAATGTGTAAGAAAATTTCGGCAATTTCATAATTTATTAAAGACCTATTATTAGACTCTTTGTAGTTTGTGTAATGTTAGAATACTTACATGAAGTCCTCTAGATCAACTACATTAGTATACGGGCAGGGTTGGCCATCCACATTGTAGCACATGCTACTGTAATCCCACTGTTGCTGCTGGTGACAAGGTAGGTTTGGGAACACTGGTTGTGGCTGCACGGAAGGTTGAGGACGTTGAGAAGCATATTGATAAGTTTGTTGATATTGAGGGTATTGATAGCTTCTATAGCACTGCACAGATGCCTCAAACGTAGCACTCGGTTCATTAAGGTTCACTTGCACTGATTGCCACTGATTGGCCATTGGACACTGCATCCAATTAGTATCTTCGAAAGGCCCCGAAACGGGACACTGCAGGGGCACCGCCTCTCCATACACAAACATTCTTTTCACCCATTTATAGCACCGAAAGAGTCTACCAGGGTATGTATTCCGCGAACGACTGATACCAGCAAAGATGGGCTTATCTCTCCACAAAGCGGTAGCGAAACTTGATACTCATATTATTAGATAACGCTTCGAATGCTAAATGAACACTTTGATAAGGTATCGAGTGGACGAACTTGAGCAACATCGTTATAATAACTCATTCAAAAGTAATGCCTTTAAAAAAAACCGGCCAAGTGCGAGTCGGACTCGCGCACCGAGGGTTCCGTACCACCACATAATCATAATTGTATAAGTTGAAATTTCAGTAAGTTAATGTGCTAGATTTTTTGAGTCCGACTCGCGCTTGACCAAATTTTATTATTTGTTGTTATTTTATAGCTTATGCACTATAAACATACCAATTTTCAAGTTTGTAAGTGTTCCCGTTTTAAAATAGAACTAAAACAAAAACCGCCCCAGCGACCATCCAACTTGACCCCTCTCTTATATGAATGTTCTTGAAACGGGAGCTCACCACAATTGGTTACCATTAGTTGTGAGAAAAGTTGTAATATTTAATGATTTCAGACTTTTCTCATTATTTGTACTGTGAGACCTAGCTTCTTGCCAAATTTCATAATTTTAGGTCAACGGGAGTACCCTGTAGGTTTTGCATTTTTGAATAAATGTATGGAGATGAGGACATAAAATGGTATATCTTTTGATTGCGTCATTGTAAAAAATTTAAATTTTCAGATCTTGTGTGGTTCATGGATCCTAAATATATGGTATTAATTTCAACCTGATACCTTTACCCGTTCATGAGATAAAGGGTCTTGATAGACAGACAGACAGACGGACAACAAAGTGATCCTATAAGGGTTCCGTTTTTTTCTTTTGAGGTACGGAACCCTAAAAACGATCAAGTGCGAGTCAGACTCGCGCGCCGAGGGTTCCGATATACTTTTTATATTTTTGGAAGCAAAATGGACTTTATCCATTTTTAGAACCGCAAAACTAAATTTGTTTGTAAAGGTTATTTGCAGATTTCTAAAAAACTGTGCAACTTAGAAAGATCGTTTTATTTTTGCTGTAATGTTTACATAAATTTCTGTCAACTGCAATTAATTCAGATTTTTCCTTCCACAAACTCCGGAGATAAGGGGGGGGAATGGTATTTTTTTGTCATTTTTCATCATAACTTGAAAACTACGACGTAAAAAAATGAAATAAAATATTTTAGAATGTACAAGTAAAGCCCTTTCATATGATACCCCCACTCGACCTAGTAGCGACAATTTGAAATTTGGCCCCCCCATTTTAGCCCCCTTTACATTAATAATCATAATTTTTTCACAATTCTTTCATGTGCAATTAAGTTGGGCAACCATATTCTAAAACTGTTCCAAATTTCAACTCGATAGCATTAGTGGTTGCTGAAATATAGAGGTGTGACTATAGATGTAAAACAACGGATTTAAAACGTTTTAAACAAAATGTTGCTGTTTTAAACCCCAAAAAAACCGTTTTAAACGGTTGAAAACTCGCCTACAAAAAGGTAAAGTTTTGGTCACCTGACGTCATGTTTCTTTTGAGATTGAGTCTCAGCTCGAGTAACGACATCATCGCACGAGAGTGAGAGTGTGTGAAATTAGTTTTAAACCGAATCAAATTGATTATTTACATCGTTTGAAAACAATGAAAACATATTTAGTTACCAACACAGAGTTTTTATAACTCATGTATTGCGCTTCTTGGTCGGACGGACCAACTAAAACCAAACCCGCTAAGTATATCAATATCAGTATATCACACTTATAAAAAATCTTTACACAGTTGATAGGTAGGTACTCCGTTATATTCCTACCTCGGTAAAATATCCAGAAAATGTAGTCATAATGAAGGAAAACATAGACATCCATCAACACCGTTTTAAACCGAAAAAAATTGTTTATTTCGGTTTAAAACGTTTTTTTTTCGTTTTAAACGGATTGGTTTAATTGGTTTTAAACCGGCCTTACATCTATAGGTGTGACAGACAGACAGACTGACAAAGCGACACCATAAGGGTTCCTTCTTTTTACCATTTTGGTATCGGAACCCTAAAAATGAGGTCAAAACCATATCAATGATAGAAAACAACTTATTTTAATTGCGATAACAAAAATAAATTTCTAAAAATAAAACAGGTGCTTATGGTAAACTGATTCTAATCTACAAGACATGCTCATAGGTAGATACATTCACATTACATAATGCTTATTTAAAACAGGAACTCTATTTATTAGAAATATTCCAGAGTAGGTATTTGAGTCTACATTATTAGTGGAATAAATAGAGTAGGTAACTTTCCCCTAAGGCAAGTAATTATATTTAATGAAGTCATAAAGTGGCCTGTTTTAGGTCTGCAGTTGTAGAATACGCTTGCGCATACGCATTTAAATGCTGTGAGTTACAAAAACGAGCGCTACCCGGCTTAAACCGGACGTGCCTGTGGTTTAATTGGCCACTGACCCTAAAGGGAATGCTTCCAATTTACCTTCTATGTAAGAGATCTTGCGACGATTCTGTCTAAGGTAGCATTTTATGAAAAGAATCCAAATGAGATGTACTTCTACACTAATATTATAAAGAGGATAGATTTGATTGTTTGTTTGTTTGTTTGCATCGAATAGGCTCCGAAACTACAGAACCGATTTGAAAAATTCTTTCACCATTAGAATCCTACATTATCTCTGATGAACATAGGCTATAAAATATTTTCAAAAATGTTAGGGTTCCGTACGAAAACCTCGATAATGTTACCCAAGGTGTGAAAAAAATACCAAATAGCATCCTTATATCGCATACGCTGCGGAAACTATTGACAATAGAGCAAAGTGATGTACTACAGTTTTATAGAAGACATCAATATCTACAAAAAAGTCCGCGATGTCATATGTCTAACTATTACAGCTATGTCACAATAACTACTTTTCATATTAAAATGCCGGTATAAACTATACAGGCCACATTATTCGTACCTTGGTATTAATCCTTACCCAAATAAATGACTTCGTATTCAAGGCTATATCAGTACCTATAAACTACTTTTTGAATTATTCAAATCCGACGTACCATTCAAAAGTTACGATGAGTGTAACAATTAACATAATTGAAATTTAAGAAACGGCGCTTTTAGTGACTAATGGTCGTCTATATCCCCAGCGGGATAGGCAGAGCATCAAAGAGTGTAATGTTTTGATGTGAAATCTAGCTTGGTCTATTACTTAAAAACCTAAGGCCGCGTCCCCATTACGCTGTAAGCGGCTGACTCTCCGCTGAATGACTCTGAGCGGCGGCGTATTGGTCGTTAATTCAATGTTCAGTAAGCGGCGAACTAGCGTATTAGCCGCGGAGCGCTTGCTAATTCTTAGGAGGAAGGGTAAGGTTAGTATGGTCATGCGCCGCGTGAAGCGCGCGTCAGTCAGTCATTCAGTCAGTCAGTCAAATACCGATACAATGCGATACGATACCGATATGATACGCCAGCGTGAGACGTCGCGTTCGAACGCCTTACTAGGCGGAGGGCCTATATGACCGCGTGACGCTGCGCAGCGTACCGGCGGCGTAGTAAGCTGACTAAGACGCCGACCGCGAGCATCGTTCGCAGCGACTCAGCTCACTGAATGAATCCGCAAGCGAAACGCCGCAAACTGCGTACAATACGCGCTGAGTGGACACTCCGTTTAAAATATACAGGGAGGCGCCCTGCACATTTAATTAAAAATAATATCCAAATTGTTTGTATAATGTACTCTTTTTTAGTTACCCCCGACGCAACAAAAACCTATATCTACCCGTGCGAAGCCGGGGCGGACCGCTAGTATTTAAATAAATTTAAACTGCTCTAGCTAGACCAGTTACACCTCTCTTATTCAATTGACCAAACATACTCGTACCTACTTGCCCTTGAGGAGCCGGCCAAGAATAGTACCAACCCATCTCTACCTGTGGGTGTCGTAAGAGGCGACTAAGGGATTATGAACCGGAGGATACGCAGCAGCATCTTTCTGTGTATCGTACCACCTTACATACTGCGGTCAACCGCAACGCTAACAAGCGTGGTGATTGTGACTATGGTACTTCCCCTCCGCATCTCCACAATGCTGCAGCAAAATCTGGAAGTCTGGAGGGAGCTCCTGTCCTGCAGCGGACGATCATGGGATGTCATGATAATGATATATACATACGGTAAGTAATTATAGAAATTGTTTGTTTCATACCAATTATATTTTTGGAATCAATCAAGTCCTTTTTTAGAAAAACTTAATTAATTTGTAAAGGTTGCAGATTTCTAGAAAACTGTGCTTCTTAGATAGATCGTTTCACTTAACCTGTAATATTACTCTATCTATCTGTCTATCTACTGTAATTTACTCAGATTTTTCCTTTAGCGCGAGCGAACTTCGGAGATAAGGGAGGCAATGGTATTTTTTAGACATTTTTTATCATATAACTTGAAAACTAAGACGTAAAAAATTAAAAAAATCTATGTTGGAAAGCCCTTTCATATTAACGACAATACAAAAAATTTACCCCCTACAATAATAATAATATGTTCATAATTCTTTCATTTGCAATAAAGTTGGAAAAAAAATCATATTTTAAAATTGTTCCGAATGTGGTTGCTGAGATAAACAGGTTTCGTTTTTACCATTTTGGTTCGGAACCCTAAAAAGGGAAGTCTGCCAGATAAATTCAAATTAGAAATACAAGCAACAGTGCTCAAAGACAGCAGAAGAAACGAGAGAAGAAAGCTCGCAAGAAAAGAGAATTTCCTACTCGTTACACGATGTTTCATCTTCGAACACCGACCTAAAAGCCTTATGTTATAAGCCGGGTCGGTTCAAAAACTTTCCTACTGTACTGCCTATTAACATGGTCCATGTACGTACAGTATTGTAAAAACCACTTAGAAGTTCATAAGATACAGGAATAGTGACCATAGACCTAGTAACATTGTGAATACTAATAGACCTTTATTTAGGGATAATTTTGGTAATATATTGTGATGATAATACACGCGCAAACCGCATGCAGCCACGCCAGACAGACGATTCTAAACGCTCGCTTATCTTGTCTGTCTATAGTTGACCCAGTTTGAAGGCAAACACAGAATTTACGCACCGCTGAGCCCGCTGTCGAGCTCGTTTTAAATTGTTGTGTAAAATACGTAATAGGTAACGTACAAATGATCGGACTTTATTTTCCTTATGGTCGAAATATCAGTATTATTTTAAAACTAAGAGTCACTGTCCACGTACGCAACTTTAATCACCGAAGCGATATACAGGCTGTAAGAAAAACTACCAATTTCCTTTTAACCGCATGTTCTATTAAGTAGAATAAAGAACAATATGCATGTTTAAAACATAAAAAATAACCAATTTTTAAAGTTGCCTAGGTTTTAGTATTACTTATTTATTTATTTATTTTGACCAATAAAATGATTTCTTGACTTTTGTAATCTTTAATTATTTATGAAATAAAACATAACTATTATTTTTAAAGTTAATATTAAAATTTAATTGTGTCAACCTTCACCAGACTGAAAACCATCGCACCGATAAGCGTGTGTTGTCCTTACGTAGTTTTCTATCTCCTATCTCTGTTGCATTGCACGCTAGTCAATGACGTTCGTTATTGAATGGGTGCGTGTTGCGATTCATAGAATAGGCCTGGCAACTTAAACTTGTTTTTTCATAGGAAGTATTTTTTTGTGTTATATTTTTTATCATCAATATGTTTTATGTACTTTATTCTACTTACAGAACATGTGGTTAAAAAGAAATCGGTACTTTTCCTTACATACTGTATATCACTCGAGCGATATTAATCACAAAGCGATTAATATAGCCCAAGTGATAAATATCGCTTGGATGATTAATGTCGTATACGTGGACAGTGACTCTTAGTTGACTTACTTAAGTTTTCAACACAAACATATTGTGGTCAATAGGGAAAGTTGATTCTACAAAGACGAAATTAGAAATGTATAAGTACTATCTAAATAAAAAATATTGTCTTGACTAAGAAAAGAGAGTTCACGAGAGTCCTTAGGGTCGGCGTCATTTAACTGCCTCAGCACCAGACTAGCACCGCCTCGCCTAATACTCGTAACGCCTCGCTACTAACTTATTGAAAAAACAGACTTTGCATTGCACACACATTTTAAATTTAGACTGAAAATAGTTGTCAACTCGGAGATCGCATGCCGGTCAATCTTTTTAGTATAAAACAGGTGATTGTCTAGTTCTGGTCGGGTGCTGAGGCGGTTAAATGAACGTAGACCCATAAACTCCCCGAGTAGTGTAGGCAATGAAGCAGTTGACCTCCGCATTAAATCCTCAGTCGATGAAACTTTGCTGGGGTATTACACTATAATGTGAGACAAACCTTCTAAAAAAATCCAAAAAAAAAATCGGTACTTTTAATTTTTTCATAATTTTTTTGTAATTTTTACAAAGAATGTATGACAAAATTAAAAGCAAACCCCCAGCAAAGTTTCTTCGACTGAGGATTTAATGCGGGGGTCTTCACTAGGGGTCGCAATACCGGACCCTTTTTTCAATCTCGGGATTTTCGGTATTAATGTAGTTTCAATACCGGTTATCCGGTATTTTCGGTATTCAATAAAAAAAAATATTATTTTTAATTAGCATTGGAGAGTTCAAAATTTGGTTTAAATTAAATTTGTACGTATGTAAGTAACCAACCTCATACATTTAGTTTAGTCTGTATTAATTGACAACAAATTGATACTCAACCAGCGAAGCACCCTATTAAGACTATTTTGTGCGTAGAGAACGACCTCATCCGACGAGTCGTGACTTTTAATTATTGAGAGCTGAAAAAATGTTTTTTAAGTAAAACTGATGCTTATTTTCAAAATCAGAACAGAATCGCTGAGCTTCGGGAGCAAAGAAACATACAAAACAATTAAAAATTTTCAAAAAGTCTTAATTCAGTCCTAATTTCAAATCACAAATAGCAATCACAAGATTTGGTTTTACCTATCTAAACTAAATACTCAGT
Organism: Athrips mouffetella; assembly: GCA_947532105.1. Taxonomy (NCBI): domain Eukaryota; kingdom Metazoa; phylum Arthropoda; class Insecta; order Lepidoptera; family Gelechiidae; genus Athrips; species Athrips mouffetella. Next base: position 10,104,327 of record OX383973.1, read on the forward strand.
AAGTAACAAATAATTATTTTTACAAAATAACTGTGCGACTACAGACTTATCTATCACCTTACCACATAACGTCCTGCCTGATCGTTTAGCAATCACAATAATTATGAAAATATAAAATCAATAAATATGTCTTACTTTCAGACTTTCTTCAAGTTACAAATAAGAATCGACGCATACGTTTCTAAAGAAACCGAGTGTGTTATACTTCCAGGGTACCAACATATAAATAGTTCTAAAAACTTCAGTTTTTGATCGTACATAACGATAATATCAACATTCTTACAATGTTGCCTGCAGGAACAAACATTTCGAGCGCTTTTTTCAAAAAAATTACTAATGAGTTTTTTATTTTTGCTAATACCGAAAATACCGAATATCCCGGTTTTGATTGTTCCCAATCCCGGGATTCAAAAGAGCTAAAATTGGAAGAACTCAAAAAAAGAATCGCGGGGGTGAGCGCGGCAGGTTGCAAGCGAATCGTTTGCATTGGTTCTCCGCCCGTCACCCGTGCGCAGAAAATAACCATCAGAGCCAAACATTTTCGTGGGCACGCTATAGTTACCTCAGAGGCCTATTACATTTTGAGCGTGTTTTTGCGCAAAATAGCTAATTTCGGCGTCCTTAATCTGAGAAACGCAAAGATTTTGACAACTTTAACTTATAAAATGTTGAAGTATAGTTATTATTTAAGTTCGTAGCGGCCTCGCTTTTTAAAATTTTTTCTTATATTGGTAGATATAGCCAATATTCCGAAGCAAGTTTTCATAAAATGCGCGAAGGCACTTTTTTGAGCTCGTGGAGTGAACTATTGGGCTAAGCAAACAAAATTAAAATAATACTATAAAATCTCTTATATAATAGTGTAGTTCGTAGCGGCCTCGGAATTTTGAAAAATATATTGGAAAATCTAGAAAAAAAATCAATTCCGAACGAAAAAAACTACAAAAAACGCTCAGGTTTAACTGCAAATTGCTCTTTACTATATTAATATTATTTTGTATAACTTATACCATACTAAACTTTGGTATAAATAAAAATGAAAATCGCCTACGTTTGTTTAAAAACAATTCGTTTTAATACCTTAATTGAACGTACTTAAAACTGTCAAATTTCTCCATAATCCGATGCGCTGGCCTTTTAAACGCAATACTAGTATCAAATAACTTGAAAATACAAAAAGTATTTATATCGTTTAGTTTCAGCTACAAAACAGTGTCGAAAAATCTGGACGCCAAGTGAGATTTTCCACTTTTCATTCTTTTGAACGAAATTTTGTGATAGGCCTCTTAATTTTGTAATTTAATTTTACTGCAGTTAAAATTACTTCCAAAGTCGCAAGGTGGTACTTTAATTTAAAATTAAATATGCACTGAACAAAAAAAAACATAATGTGATAAACAACTTACTAATAATTACAAAAACAGTCATGGTATTGCATCAAATAACTCCATAACGACGGTATCAAGCAAGTTAAACAGAAGGCCAGTTTAACATCAAGGAAAACTGGTATAGTAGCCTAATGACAACTTAGTAAATATTTGTTTCCAGCTAATGTAAATTGGAATAAATTGAATAACACAGTTGACTGTTGAAAACAATGGTTAATGGGCCATTCTCTACTAAATGGAAAATCGCTGTCCTAGGGTATATTTTCTATGAATTGACCCTTATTGAGCATAAAAAACTTATACATCATACAGGAAATTAATTTATCTAAGTGCTGCACATTAATTTCTAATGTACAGCCTTCTAATACCCCTGAAAGACAGTCCCCTGTCGTGTCCCAGTTCCAGAATCAAGTATATTACTGCATAAAATAAACACCACTCTATTAAATTTGCGCGTTCTTCACGGTGATTATTAAACAATAATACTTAATTAACGCTTCACAAATAAAATCCGCGATTTATTTATTGTTTTCATGTTTAAAAAAATTACATAAATCTGTCCCAACACTTTTTCGAACAGTCCCCTGCAGCATTTTCAAAATGTCCCTGACCTTGTTCCGTTTATGCTAACGACTTCTATCTGCATCACACGGAACGCTACTCGAGTAAATTTTGCGCGAAAACCGACAAATGCGAACTGACGCTATTTTGTTCAGTGTCACAGTCGGGTTTGTAGGCGTACCGCAGGTCCGGCCTCCATTGAAAAACAGTCCTCAGGTAACGGTGGTATTTCTTATTTTTAGGTATATTTTAATAATTTTTTACATGCCAATTTTACGTATTAAATACTTTACCACCTGTTAATGTAACTTTTAAAATGGTTTTTTCGTTTCGTTCACAAGCGATTATCTTGCTCAGAAACACAGTCCCCTGGCAACAGTCTCTTGCCTATTTCAGGTACATTATGAAGGGTAAGAGATTTTTTTTATAATTTCAAATTTACTGTACCACTATTTAAAAAGAAACGTAATATAAGAAAACCTTGTACCAATATTGTAATGAAAAGACTGATTTTCTATGCAGTACTTAACGATAAGATTTAGATATCTTTTCCACAGTAAAGAACAAGGACTAGATTAGTTTTAAAGGGTGTTGAAACCCGAATACTAAGTTTTTAATAACACGTAATGTTTTTAAGGGAAAAATAAATACATTTAGTTTATTTAATTATAACTTTATTTTAAGTAAAACAGTACCCTGCTGATGAGAACAGTCCCCTGGCACGATTTATCAGTGAATCGCTAATAATTCGATAAATACGCAGTTCTTCTTCCGGTTGCCTACAGTAACATATATATATAACTAATTATGCACCACCTTTCCAGATAGTAATGTTTTAAATTAAAGCAAAAAAATGTGCAGGACAACTTAGTTGGAGAGTTTCCATTTAGTGGAGAATGGCCCTAATAAGTAATTCATCAAAATGGGTAATGGCATAAAATATTGCGTAACTGTAGACCCTAATGAACTTTGATTATAATAAAACATTTACAACACTGCACCGTTTAGCATTCGTCTTTAACTTTAACCGTCTGAATTAGTATTACCCAATTTATCAGGAATAGAGAAGCTCTAGTCGCTATACAAGTACTAGTGCAGAACTGTTTAGAACATCAAAAAGACGTTTATATATGTTTTATTGACTTCGAAAAGGCGTCCGATAATGTCCAATATGCAAAACTTTTAGAAATCTTAGACAAAATTGAAATCGACGATAAAGACAAGCAAGTAATCAAAAACCTTTACTGGAATCAGACCGCACATATAAAATTAGACGCTAACATTACATCAAAAGACATGAAAATTCAAAAAGGGGTTAGACAGGGCTGTATATTGTCACCATTACTATTCAACATATACTCAGAAATGATATTTAGGGAAGCATTCGACAACATAGATATTGGGGTTAAAGTAAATGGAAAATACATAAATAATTTGCGATATGCCGATGACACAGCACTGATAGCAAACTCAATAGAAGAACTCCAGTGTCTGCTGGATAAGCTGAATTCAGTTGTTGAGGCCTACGGATTGAAAATGAACATCTCTAAAACCAAGTTTATGAAGGTTACAAAGCATAATGCCGGAACAACTCAACTTCACATAAATGGTTGTCCAGTAGAAACTGTAGATAAATACAAATATTTGGGCTGTATGTTAAACTCAAAATGGGATCCAGAGAAGGAAATACGTGAGGAAGAGGGAGGAGGAGAACATCTTGGTATGATAACCTTATGACGTGGTCTGGACTGAATGCCGCGGTTGACTTAAGAAGACTCACAATGAACAGAGAGAAATATAGAGAGATGGTCGCCGACATCCGTTAGGATATGGCACAGAAAGAAGAAGTAATGCAACCACTACCCTGCTAAATAAAATCGTCAGTCATTTCAGACAGTTGTCATAATAATAGAGAGAATTCAAGCAGTGGTGCTTGTTAGGCATTTTTCCATGGCTATAAACACCAATTCTATTCTTAAAGTAGCAAGCAAACAGACAGCTCACTGATGTTAAAATGCCAGTCGCCCATAAGCCGCAATCACACCTACCTAAATTCAAACACTAATTCGGTATACATTGCTGGGAGACTTGGTTCTGTTAATTCCTATATCGTTACTACAACGAGCAATGTATGCCGAATTAGTTTCTGAATTAAGGAAGGTGTAATTGCAGCTATAGACGGACACCTGACACAAAGATGTGCGTCTCCAGCAAAGAGGGTCTCCAGCCTAAAAGAACTTGGTTGAACCGCTTTTTAAACGTCCACTTTAAAATGAATGCTGATGAAAGCCAATTTCAATTCGAGGGCGATAGAATCTCCTACACGCTCTTCGGAATAAAATGCGACAGTTGGAGTCTATGGTTCGAATTGGGTCATCGGACAATTTTTTACTTTCGAGCGGAAGGAGAAAGGTATTGTATTCGTGAAAAAAAAAAGTTTTTCTAATTTTCTCATAAATGTGTTCTATATCACTTATACATCATAAAAAACCAGTCTCCCAAAAATGTCCGTCCGTCGGTCGGTCGGTCGGTCGGTCCGTCGGTCGGTCGGTCTGTCCGTCACGCTTTGGCCTAGCGGCTAAACGAATGGTCCGATTGACACCATATTTGGAATTTAGGAGTTTTATGCAAATCCATCGAAGGGTTCTGAGTGGTTTCCTTCTGGCTCTCATTTTGAGGGTAGCTGTCATATAACGAAAACGAAAAATTGAAATTTTCTCAAAAACTACTCATAGAATCTTGATGAAACTTTGCATGACCAAGCATCTCCATGTAAGATATCATGCACCAGTATCAATTGATCTGTGTAATTTCATATAAGGGGTGTTCCTGTACCACCAAAACGTAAATATGTGATTTACCCAAAATTGGTTCCATTGAGTTTATTAAAATTCTCTATAATATTAATACTGGATTGGTTGTCTACCTGACTGGATATTATTTATGATTTTTTTCAATAAAATTTAGTACACAGGGTGTACCAAAAACTGAAAGGGCTTGCTCAGTAGACTAAACTGAACAATTATCCATAAGGAACATGTGTTGGTAAATTTATAAAATCTTCATGCAAGTATCCTACGGTACTAACTATCCATTGATCTGTGAAAATTCATATGAAGGGTGTTCCAGTTCTACCAAAAGTTACACATGTGATTTACTCGAAATCGTTTGAGGTTTGTTTGTTTTAATGTTTTGTAATTTGAATTCTGAATTGATCTGTATATTTCATTCGAACATTCGAAAAACGTAAATAAAAGTTTGTATTTCCATACTATGTGTATGGCATTACAAATTTAAGTTTGCGGTTGATAGGTTTTCCTTGAGTATTGCGAGAAAGTAAGTGCAGTGCTGCTGTACCATTTATTTTGACATTGTTTTAGCCAGACTAGCGAACTTGTACTGGCTTAGGGTACATTTACCTTAGGGTATATTTAGGGGTGAAATAAGTAAATTTGTTAGGTATCACAAACATCTTTTTACACAATCCAAAGACCACCATTCGCGACAACTTAATCTGCGCCACCAGAATAGACTTGCTCTACCAGTAATAAAACTCCAAATGTTTCATGCTAGTCCCTATGTGATGGCCATCAAAGTATATAATAAAATCCTAAATGATATAGTCAAGGAAGAAAAAGATTGTGTTTATGCATAAGCTTAGAAGTTACTTAGTTAGAAATTGTTTTTAAAATTTAACTGTATTTTTTCAAAGTAAAGAATAGAATAAGAAATGTGAATACTTTGATCTCATTTAGTTAAAATAATTAAGGTACTTTAACTTGCAGTGCCCTTACAGGGCTTCATATGTGATTCTGAATGTATTGAATTAGTAACATCTTTGTACCATATTAAAGCAAATAAACATTATGATTACACCAGAGCTGTACTATATAACTAACTGGAGGTGGAAAATTCCATCCAGTAGGATTGCTCATTTTCTCGAAATGGAGCAATCCTATTGGTCGGAACTTTTCCAAATCATCAATCAGCTCAGTTCTGGTTGAAAGGTGGCCACCTTATCAAGAAGCCGCAATCACACCTTCCTAAATTATTATTATTATTATCATTGAGCAGGCAGGCAGTCGATATACAACTGATAATGCCTGTATCCAGTTAACTAGTGTGGTTTCTTTTTCTTAATTTCTATTATATGTTTGTCTAGTTTGTTCTTAAAAATATTGACATTTGGTGCTGAGACTACTTCTTCGGGCAGTTTATTCCATGGGTTGACGACTCTATTAGCAAAGAAGTTTCTTTGAGGATTGTTGTGGGAGAGACAGGTTTCTAGTTTCAAGTGGTGACCTCTTAGACGGGTATAAATTGTCCTTTCTGAACATTGTCTCGAGATTTTTCAGATTGTAGTGGCCGTTTAAGATTTTATAGGTTTCTATAAGGTCTCCACGCTCCCGTCGCTCTTTGAGGGTGCATAACTTCAGTGCTTCTAGTCTGTCATCGTATGGTAGTCTCTTTAATTGTCTTGGTATTTTGGTGAAGCTGCGCTGTGCTTTCTCCGATAATTCAATGTCCTCGACAAAATACGGGCTCCAAGCCTGAAAAGCATACTCCAGTATTGGTCTTATGTATGTCTTGTGTATATTCAGCATCGTGTCTGGAGTAAGGATTCCAAAGGCTTTTCGGATAAGATAGATAAAGCTTTTTGCTCTCTTCGTGATTGTGCAAATTTGATCTTCCCACTTAAGGTTATCCGTGATAATAACACCCAAGTCAGTTTGCTCTTTGACTGCTCGCAGTTCTACTCCATTCATCTTATATTTTAAGTGTGGGTTTCTATTACCTATGTGGAGTGTGGTACATTTGTCAGCATTAAGGTTTATGAGCCATTCTTTTGACCAGTTCGCTATTGCATCTAGGTCTCTTTGCAGACTGTCCTAATCAGTGAGTGGGTTTCCAAAAATCTTGGTGTCGTCAGCAAAAATGCTGACATTGCATTTCAGGCAATGTGGCAGGTCAAACGTATAAATAATATACAGAACGGGGCCCAGGACAGAGCCTTGTGGCACACCACTACGTATTTCTCTTTCTTCAGACATAGTATCGCCGACTCGAACTCGCAGTGTTCTGTTTCGCAGGAAGACCTCGATCCATTCTAACAGTTTTCCTCGTATACCTATGTGTTCTAGTTTGTGTAGAAGCCTTGTAGTGGGTACTTTGTCAAATGCCTTTTCATAGTCTAGGTATATGACGTCTACAGGTTCTCTTTTGTTGAAACTATCAGTCCAGGATGCTAGGCAAGATAATAGATTTGATACTGTCGAACGGTGAGAAATTCCAAAGCTAAAGCTCAAGTCAGACAGAGGCGGTATGATTGCGAAAGCGGTCCGGGGCGGTTTGGCGGGAACAAAATACCGCGCCGCGACCGCTTTTCAATGTGACAGGGTGCATAAGAACTCATACTTTACAAAAAATACCGGCCCCGGAACGCTTCCGCTACCGCCTCTGTGTGACGCGGGCTTAATTCGGGATACATTACTGATAGATTTGGTTTTGTTAATTCAAATATCCTTACTTCAACGAGCAATGTAAGCCGAATTCTTTACTGAATTAAGGAAGGTGTGATAGCGGCTTAAGCATCAAGATAGTTAAAAAAAAAATGCTATCTCTACATAGGTATTTCCACTTCGACTAGAATTCAGTCCTACCGTTAGTAAATAGCATCATGTAAAAAAACTAATTCAAACAACAAAATGCAATCGCGTGCAGAACGCAGTAATTGCTGCAAATTAGTATGCACCACGTTGATGTACAGTCAGATACTCATGGAAGGCTTTACATTTTGGACCTTATGCCACACTTATTACCGGAGCATAAGGCTTAACGGTAGATAATTACTACCCCCCTGACGGATGATTCGAACAATTCAACGAACACCGCTAATTTACGATACTAAGATAATTGGCTCACAAATTGTATCATTATATTCAACGGTGGCATGTGTAAAACATGAGTTAGGAATTGTAATCTTAGCAAATTAAGTTATTCTAGTCGCATAATGGGTAGGTAATTTTTAAGGAATTACAGCTATCTGGTAAGGACTCCTGCAATTTGATAAGAGAATCTATTAAAGTCGCGACTGAATAGGCGTCTTCTGGGCAAGCTGGAACGCCATTGGCGACCTCATTTCTGCCCCTAGGGCTAGGAGGTCAAAAGTAAGTCCATCCAATAAAAAAAAGAGAGTAGAAAGATGGAGTACCTTGGACTACTGCTGAAGAATAAGTGCCTTCTCCAAATTATTATTAACTAGCTGGTGCCCGCGACTTCGTCTGCGCAGAATTGGACAATTCCCACAATATCATTATATATTGTAGCCTATGTGTTATTCTGATGTATAAGCTACGAAAGTTTCATTAAAATCCATTCAGTACGAGGGCCACACCGAAATGATCGGGAATAGCAAAAAGTACAAAAATAATACAACAATATTTACTTTCATTGTTTTTCGAAGTATTCTCCGTGACAATCGATGCACTTTTGTATTCTATCAAACCAATTATTATAACAGTAATTCCAGTCTGAAGTGGATATAGTCGAAACGGCCGATTTGTAAGCTTCGACTGCCTCTTCTGGGCCTTGAAATCGTTGACCACGTAGCATATCTTTAATTCTTGGGAATGTAAAATAATCATTGGGGCTCAAGTCAGGGCTATAAGGTGGATGGTCCATTAACTAGACGTTTTCCTGATTTAAAAACGCGATCGTTTTGCGAGCGGTATGTGAGCTCGCATTATCCTGGTGAAGAATGATGCGACGATTCGGATTAATTTTACGAAGTTCTCTTATGACTTCCGGCAAACAAACTATTGTGTACCAATCAGCAGTAACCGTTCTGCGTTCTTGTAAAGGAATCGTAGCCACATGACCAGTTTTCGATACAAACGAAGCGACCATTTTTTTCGACACGCTACGAGAGCGGACAACTTTTGTTGGCTTGACCTCGCCTTCGAAGACCCAAACAGCCGATTGATGTTTTCTAGCGGGCTCATATGAATAAATCCACGATTCATCACCAGAGACGATATTGTAAACTGCATTTGAGCTCCCTCTATTGAACCGTTGCAGAGTAGACCGACACCAATTAACACGAGCCGACTTTTGTTCCTCGGTCAAACGATGGGGCACCCAGCGGGAAACTAACTTCTTGACACCCAGTTCATCATTTAAAATAGTTTGAATCGCTGTCATATATACCAATGCTGAGAGAAGCCCGAATCTGCTCGTATGTCACATGTCTATCTTCTTTTATTAATTGGCGCACAGCATCGATGTTATCTTGTGTTACCGCTGTTTTTGGTCGACCAGTAGAAGGAACTGTCGTGAGAGAGGAACGTCCACGACGAAACTCAGAATACCAACGATATATAGTCGTTTTACTGGGTGCTTCAAGTTCATAAACAGAAACAAGCTCGGCGAGACATTGTTTTTGAGATAAACCTCGACGAAAGTTGTGAAAAATTATGGCTTGGAAATGTTCCCGCGTAAGCTCCATTTTCCCCACTTACTTGTCAAATTCAAATGGCTACTACTCTTTTCTTATTTACTTTTTTTAAAATTCAAAAATTGTGTTTGAAATAATACTACATGTCATAAACCAAAAAGGTTTTAATCTAATTTATTCCTGAGTATTCTATTCCCGATCTTTTCGGTTTGGCCCTCGTAGTTTTTACGTGAAAGAGTAAGAAACATCCATCCATACTTACAAACTTTCGCGTTTATAATTAGTAGGATAATGGGCAAGTTCTCAGGCAGGCGCCAAATAGACACACCAAGAACTACAATACTCTCAGACTTCAAAGCATGTTGGCAGGGTTCAAAATATATTTAAGGGTAAGGCTTGTTGACCGAGTTAGAAATACGACGCTGCGATCTCAGACCCAAATCACAGATTTAGCCCAAAAAGCCGCTTATCTCAAATGGGATTGGGCCGGTCATGTTGCCCGCATGCCAAATGTACTTTGGGCTAAAACAACCACCACTTGGGAGCCAAACGCCAGAAGACGTCGTAGTCAACCTCAAAAGAGATGGCGAGACGAGTTGAATGAAAACGCTCGTCAATGGCAGACGCTAGCTCAAAACCGGTATGTGTGGAAGGATGGAAGAGAGGCCTTTGCCCTGCAGTGGGACACGACCGGCTCCTAAATAAAATTGAAATACCGCATCCAGTGATACCGGACAGTGACCGTCTTTAACGCTTATGACGCCTCTTAGTATATAATATAGAAATTGACTATGGCTTACATGTTTAGTTTTTAAGACTGTTAATGTAAACTGTATAAATAAATAAATGAATGAATAAATAAACAATACAAGTATTAGGAAGCTTAAAGGCGCATTCACACCTCCACGGCATACATTACTGATGGACTTGGTTTTGTTATTTCCAATATCCTTACATCAACGAGCAATGTATGCTGAATTCGTTTCTGAATTGGAAGGTGTTATTGCGGCTTTAGCCTCTGAAGCTGAAGAAGTTTCAGATGCACTACAAGAAGAACGATCTCTTCCCGTAAAAGGCGGCTCAAATCAGAAGATGGGCAGCTGGTCGTCAGTTCGCTGACAAGCGTGGCGACTGAAGCAATTCCTTCAAACAGAAGAGACCGGCGGTCTTTGCCCATATGTACACAGTAGAAACACTTTTGGACCTTATAGCGTCGTAATAGAGTTGAAAAAGTTTCTACCTACAAGCGGCTGACCGTACTACACATGAGTTTGGATTTTTAGGATTTTAGTACTTAATTCAACTAGTGTTGGTTTTCTTACTTCTATAACAACCGTGCCACCCGAAGTAAAAAAGATTTTGTTAAGATTATGATTAACATTTCTGGCACACAGGTAATCTCTAGGACAGAAAATCTTATAAGCAAAAATACAGTACTTGGTATTGTATCGATCAATCTATCAGAGACATCAATTTAGTGTTTGATGGTCCTTTAAGTTCATGAACGTTCTAATAAAAATGATTGTCAGCGCATCAGAGGCAGAGGTCATATTATTTTCGGGGTCATGCATCATTTATTTTTATTTATTTTATTGGAGATGCGATTTTTTTCTAATTTGTATAAACCTGAGAAGGCTCTTCTCTTTAACAGCTTATAATATCCACTGTTTTAAACAGGTCTACCCCAAGAATTCACAAAAAAATCTAGACTATTTGCATGCGGTCGTTATTTGAAAAGATGAAGAAGAATTAGAGCTAGGTTTTTCTATGTCACAAGTGGGCAAACCAGCAGGTGGACCACCTGGTGGTAAGTGGTCACCATTGCCCATGGCACCAACTGTCTTATTAGTGAAATAATTAGACACTGATAAGACAGCAAAGCGCGTTTCTCACTTTGAGAACTAAGATGGTAGGTAAGTATGTCTCATGTGCCAGTAATTTCAGTGGCTCCCTTACCCTTCGAACCGAAACACAGTGGTGCAAATACTGCTGCTTTACGGCAGAAATAGGCAAAGGGGTGGTACTTCCCCAGACGGACTTTGCACAAAAGCCCTACCAGTACTATGATGAAGAAGAATTAGAAGTAGGTACTTTTGAAAACGAAAACATTTCCACGTCAAATAAAAAACTGTCGTCGTAATACGAAAATAAACCGAAAATCATGGAAAGTTCCCATTTCCCACCCCGCGCGGCGTACTAGAAACAGTTGTTTATTTACGTGAAGTTAGTTGCTTGAAACCCTTATTCAGGTCATGGCGACCGAGGCCCCGGGACATGGCCAATCTACTACTCTTATCTTATTATTTTTTGGAAAATCATGACAATGCAGAAGAATTTTCCATTATTCTTTTTTTAGGTGGATTTTTTTTTTTTTTAGAAAATGTTAAACATCATCATCATATCGTGTGGGTTGCAAGGTCGATGACCGACCTCACTAACACTGGTGTCAGAGTTGTTGAGGTGCCAAATGCCTCTGACATGGCTCATTAACGACTGTATAATATGAGTAGATAGTAGTCGGGACCAACGGCTTAATGTGCCTTTCTAAGCACGACATCATCAAATTTTCTGACAATCAGGTCCTAACCAAACTGGGGAGGTCGCACAAAGGGATTTCTCAACCAGTAGATAGGGGGGATGGAAAGGTGGGGATACCCCCATGAAAGCCAATGAGCAGCTTGCTGCAGAGACTGGCAGTCTCGTGGCTGGGGTTCAAAACAAAGCATGCCAAGCCGTCCGTATCTCCTGGGATAATGGGTGAAATGGTTCCATTCATGTGATCCGATCACCCGTCTGCGTGTGTCGCGGCGTCCCCAACTCAAAAAGGGATTTTTGTTTGACAGTGTCCCCACCGGGAAGCGTCCTGGGCATACTTTTGACCTCGATCTAGTCTTGAGGACAGAGATGAGGTCGGACAATGGGACGAGCTTGCCCAGAAAAAGCTTATTCACTCGTGACTTGAATAGATTCGGGTTATATGAAATCGGGAACACAGAGAATTCCACTCTTTAGCCAGAGCAAGAGATTGTCAGAGTTGTTGAGTTTGTTGAGGCTTTTTAACGACCACTTCATTAGAAGTACTTCCTCTCTACTGCGCCGTTTGTAAAATTTGAGTTTCCAACTGCCAAACCTTACAAATTGTTCTACATCAACATGCCACGGCCTTCGGGATCAGTCTTGATGGTGGTGACCGTCTAAGTCTAAGATAGATGTATGGTTTCCCCACTTAGTCCTTGGCCATGGACCATTGTGCGTGGGTCAAAGTGGCCAGCCCATTTAGCCACCCTAACTTTTGCCAGTATTCGATTACTACCAATGGTTTTCCTCTGAAGGCATAAATTACTCTGCACTTTAGATCATTTACCATTGTTGCTGTCTTGTTCACTTCCATACAGGCCCTGCATAGAGGACTATCGGTTATGCCTAAATAACCCACTCTGTGACTACTCTACCCTTCTTATTCAGGTTTATATGAGAGACATAACTAACCAATCCAGTTCCACTTCAGCTTAGCACTTTTTACGTCTTCTATTATATTGATTGTTGGCAAGATTATTGTCTCTCTTTCTCTCTCTCGATGCAGCTAGAAAATTATTCAAGAGAATGTTATCAACATGATTTTTATTTATCAAAAACATACTTTTAACATGAAATTACCTTGTTATTCCTAATGATTTTAGAGTTGGCATGCCAAGGTTTTTCATACTTACCTACCTGAACATCTGTTGAATCTAACCTTAATCTCCCACAGGTGGTCCGTAGCACTAGTGGGGCACTCTTAAAAATCATCCAAGTAATATTGTAAAATGTTTGTGTATAATATTTAAAATAGATTTAATAAATAAAATAATGGTCCAATAGCTTAACACTAGATGCAATGACACAGCGGTCACCCATCTGGTCCCGAGACAGGATCAACATTGCTTGACTTTTGTAGTTGAAAGGAAATACCATTTTTACTAGGCCACTAAATAAAACTGTGTTCATTTAGAATATAAATTCTGGTAGAGTTAAGAGAATGGGAAGTAAATAATCTCCTTCTTCAAATTTAAGAGCCATATGCACGTCGGTTGAGTAACTTGAATTTTTAAAATTTGGCAAAGAATAAAAATCATACCTAGCTTTTATTGCACATTAGAAAACAATGTTTAGTAAATAAACATTTTGCAGTTAAGATGTGATTTCTCTTCAATTACAAAAACACAGATTTGGAACTACAACACTCATAGAAAAACACAAAGTATTGTTAATATTATACAATAAGTTGAAAGTATCCACATTTTTAATATGAAAAGGTAATTTTGTTTACTGAACATCTTATTATCTTGTGGAATGAGCTTTATCTTTAAGTGTTTCTGTGAAAATCAGTAGAGGTTAGTAAATTTATAGGTAACATGATATGACGTAATATTTAGTGTGACCTACTAGCATGACAAAATCCTCTTGAGGATTCTCAAACAGTCAGGCTCTCAATTTCAGGTCAGTCTTTAAATTTGCTTAATAGTTTGGGGTTCCGCAGTTTGGCCATCAACCTAATAAGATACATAAAGCTTTTCGTTCACTATATAAAGTTTTGTATGTATCTTATGACATAACTTTGCCATTTTTGTGGATTTATCATACTTCTCTTTAGTTTCCTTTGTCTATCTTATGAGGTAAAAGATCAGGCTGCGGGCCGGAACTATCAGTGTTTTAGAGAAAATTTTGTGTAACGGTCTACCTACAATACAGGGTGTAAAAACATGTATGGTAATACTTCTTAGGGATGATTTTACATCACTTGTATAAAAATATAAAAAAATAGTTTTAGCTCAAAAAGTAGTGAAGCACTAGGAGGGTTCAATGAACTCTATGATCAGCTGGTGATGCATACAAAGATGTTTTTGGTTATAATATCTGATAATAAGCAAGTAGTACCTTTTAATTTCAATAAATTACTGTAATGTTATTTGAAGGAAAATCAAATTTCATGATAAAAAAAAAAAAATAAGAATAAGAAAAAAGCATTCTTTTTTTCAATCTATCTGTGATGTACAATCACCCCTTAGAAGGATCATCATACTTTCTTTTCACCCTATATACCTACCTGCATCTATGTAGGTTGCAGCGGGCAACCCTTCACTTGTTGCAATTTTATTTTTTCACAAACAGTGCAAAATCAGCCCAGATCAGGTCCGGAACTAAGAAATAGGGTGTCCACTAAGTTTTAGTACTAACTGAAGACTCTTTTTTTATCAATGCTATATTAAAAGTCGCCAATCCTGCTTACTATCTTAAATGATGGTTATAACTATGATAAATTGAGGGGCTATTAAAGCAAAGTCAAACTTGCCGATGGCCTGCATGCATAGTCAAGCTTAAAACTAACTAGTGCGAAAGAGTTATTGTATTACCAGCTGCTTGATACACATATTCAAAAATTTTTATCACACCTTTGTTTATTGAGTCACAGAGAACAGCTTTGAGGAACCATTTGAATCATTCCCATGGTCACAAAAGACTCCTTTTGTTGTCAACCTAGCTACCCCTACCAATGCTTAAAAAAAACATTCAAATTAAAAACACCAAAGAGAAAGTTGACTGGGGCGAATGAGGAAAATATGATGGTACCTACATAGTAGGTATACTAAGGTTAGCCACATGGTAAATACCTAACTTTCACGTTCAATACAAAGGTTGTATCACAAACGCCTTGTAAATTACATCACTCACCTTCTTTTTTGATTAGCTGGCTTTGTAGACATTTCGGATTTTATCATCTGGCTGGCACAGAAACTTGCGATATGAACAATCTTAGAACACTGCCAAGGAGAGTAACATATCGCTTTCCACGATCACTTCCAGGAGTACAGTCGTTTCACTTCACTATTTAGTTGCACTGATCACAATTTTGATGTCATTTTCCGATGCACCACACATAAAACACTTTGATAACGCAATCTTGCACAGTAGACAACACAACACGAGAAATCCTAAAAATTTGATCACGAGTCTGACTTCGTTGACAAGCTCTAATATTTTGTTGCGTAAACATGCGTCATCATCGTCATTATGAAATTCTATTGGCTATTTTAGACAAGGTAAATAAATTGACTAATGGAAATACAGATTGGGGTGACAAAGCGAACATACTGATCGTGTTCTTAATGTTAGTTCAGCTGATAGAAACTAGATGGCGCTAACAGCTAGAATGCCACAGGGACTAGCTGATAAACTGTGCGTTCCATATTGCACTAACAGACTGCTTTAGAGCACTGTGAGCGCGCTTAAGTCGGTCCAAATTGACCAAAAGCGTGCTCTAAAGCACTCGCTCGTTCACCGCCTTACGTCATTGATGACGTCATCGTTTCTGCTATCAGTGCTTTAGTCAAATAGGTGGAGCAGTGAAAGCGCTAATGTCAAAATCGATTTGACACATAAAATCCCACACATTTGCAGCCAGCTGATGTCTTTTAAGTTTTGATTTTAATGAGTTTGTCTCTAATGGAAATAAGAGTGGATTTGGCGCACATTTTTCAGCGATTAGCTTAGGCATTGTTAAAGAAAATAAAAACGAAACTGACATTTTGACAGATGAACACGTGAGCGCGCTTAAATCCATTCCAAATTGATTAGAGCCATTAAAGCAGTGATAGCTTTGTGAGCGTGCAAAATCAATTTGGACCGTCCGTCAGTACTGTATACGCTTTTAGCAGCGTTTGTACAATTTGGAACACAGCCAAAGTCTGGCTAACGAGTCTTTGGACACGGAAATGGCGCCAATTTTAAAAATCTTTCACATGTTAACACAGAAAAACTACAATAAAACAGTTTTGATACTTCTTTTTTTTTGTTTTCTCCTCTTTAGTTTGTTTGCCTTGCCTACCGGTGTGTATGTATGAGTATCATGTATAGTATGATGTATTTATACAAATCATGGTCTCCATGGTGTAGTGGCTAGACTGGTCAGCTCTCGATCCGGAGGTCTCAGGTTCGAATTCGAACCCACGGGGGGTACGGCCACACATCGTGAAAAAATAACTTTGTAAGTGTTTAACCTGTTTGGTTAGGACATTGCAGGCTGAATCGCCTGATTTTCCGAAAAGGAAGATGATTACTTACTTCGGAGGGCACGTTAAGTCATCGATTCCGGTCGCCATCAGATGGTCGTTATTAATAAAAAACCACGTCAGAAGCTGTACGGCGGTTTTGGAACTCTGACACCAGGATTGACCTTGCAGTCCACACGAAAATAATATGTGAATAATACATAGGTAAAGATACTGAACAAAAAATGGGACTAAGTTCATATTTATTTACAGAGAAAAAAAGGCCAGAGATAAAATTCAAAGGGAAATATATTTTAAAATGTCATATCTTCTACAAAAAAAAATTCAATCTGAACCATAATCAAAGTCTGAATCAAGAAATTCAATTCCTTCAAATGTTTCATCGCTGTCACTATCATCATCATCATTGACATTTATAATAAAACGTTCAAGTTCCTCTTCTGTGATTCTGTCTTTAATTTTATATTCATTTTCAACATTGATCACATGATCGGTACATTTCTTCCAATCAGCGCTAGTCACACTCGCAAAACATTCCCGTATCAAGTTCTCTATTTCATCACCAGGAACACATAGATTTTTACTGGCTACTTTCCTTTTCGCCAAGCTCCAAATTAATTCTATAGCATTAAGGTCACAGTGGTATGGGGGTAATTTAAGTACCTCATGACCATGCTGTTTTAATAGTTCCTCTGCTTCGTATAAAGGTGCAGGCTTGTTTTCGTTAACAATACACATAAGTTCATCCTTTGTATATTCTGCTTCAAATGGAATGTCGTTTTCAGTGAGCCATTTTTGAATATCAGCCTTTAAATTGCGCATCGTTGGTGGCTTGTTAATTTGAGTTACATGGTAGCTCGCATTATCCATTACAATAACTGAAGGTTCAGTTAAATTCGGAATTAGTTTCCTTTGTAGCCATTTCATGAAATTTTCCTTGTTCATGTCATCATGATAATCAGCTAATTTGGATTTGGTGCTGAACACTAATAATCCATTCGGCACAAATCCTTTTTCAGACCCAGCGTGAGCGTCTTTTACCTGTAAAATATAATAACATACGTATATTAATATTTTTAAACAATAGAAATGCTTAAAAAATGATTGTACATATGATAACAAACAACTTTAAGTATAAATAAATAAAAAATAACCTTTAGAAATTTTGTCGATCACTCCACTTGTACTCGGTCCTTGCCAAGATTTCTTTGGTTTATAATGCTGGTGTATATATGTTTCGTCCATGTAAATTATTGGTTTTCCTTCTTGTCTCTTTTGATGAATAGCTCTGAGGTATCGGTGTCTCCATGCAGAGATTTCAAATTTTTCGATAAGTAGTGATCGTTCATTCTTGTTGGTTTTAAATTCAAACCCGTTATCTATCAAAATTCGTCTTAATGTTTCACGACATCCTTGGAATCCAACTGATTCTCTTAGCTCAGTTAGTAAATTTCGCAATGTTGGTACTTGTTTCTTAACAGAATAAAATTCATTTATTTTATTTCGAATGGCACATATGTCAAAATCATCTAGGTTTGAAACCGTAGACTGGCGGGGGCGTTTCTTTCCGGGCGTTATCCATTCGCCTTGGTTTAAAGATCCCTCTTTTTTAATGTTTCTTAATGTGTTGACATTTACTTCTGTAATAAAAAAATAATTGGTTAGAGTAGGTATGGATAGAAATATATGATTTTGATTTACCTACATAAATAAGAAAAAGATTGAATTGAAATACAACCTGTTAGATTAGATATGTGGGCCAAATAACTTGATTCACATGTAATCAATTCATTTGTTTCAACCTTTTTGAGCTGTTCCACCAGATCTTCGACTTTGTTTTTTTAGAAATTCGTCATCTGAAAGCCCTGAAAATGAATCACATATATTTATTGTTGTTGATAGCTTCAAAATTTTCGGTCAGAGAGTCAACTTTGGGGCGGGTTCTTATACCATCTTACTTTAATAAAAAGAACCAAAGTATATGTACTCAAAGGCAATAATACCCATTTTCTAGTTTATTTAATCTGGTAAGTATCAACATGTTTTGGCTGTACTTACTTGTAGCCGATAGAATTTCGTCCAAAAGTCATAGTTTTTCTTCAATGCGTCGATTGGTATCACTTTTCTGTCGTTCATATTTGCTTAATATTGTATACAACACCTTCCGAGCACTGCTTTTGATGGTTTTCGTCATATTTTTTACAAAAAACACATGAAGCGCGCGTCGCACAACTACAAGAAGAGGTTATGATGACATCTGGTTTGACATTTTGTAGTGTTGCCATTTGAAATATTTGAATTATTTGACGTCCAAAAACTCGCTAGCCAGACTCTAATCTATGAATGCCAGGATTTTTTTATTAAATATTTAAATGGTACACCATTGTGATACATAAATTTACGAAAGGCATTGAATAATATAAACCTATATTTATAACAAACTACCTTTATGACAAATTAGATATAATAAATTGTATCCGTAGTGTAAGACATAAAGCGACATCTATGGATTATATGAGTCAATTGTTTACAATTGATCCAAGCTAGATGTCGCTCATTCTTTCATGTCTATTTCGTATCTATTTCTGCGTATAACGTATAGATGTCACTACACGTTTGTCAACAAAAAACAGGTGTTTTTCGTATTTTTTGGTGAGTGATACAAGAATTTTTTAGGAGGCTGTTGTTTGTTTATTCATTACGCAAGATAATTTAAACTCTTTCTGACCCCCTCCTTGTTTGATTTAAACTCGATTCCTCCCTCTTCTATCTTATGTAAAGTGTCATAGCTTCAGTCCTAAGTAAGTCCGTTCGGCTAAAAGTAAGATGATTCCGTGCTTTGGAAAGCACGTTAAGATTGATCCCGGCTATCTACGGAAGTGGTAGCAATTACGATGACACTACGGTTGTTTGTGAGATCAGGTGAAAACACAGAACTAATCTATATCTGTGGCGGGTGAAAACGATCAGTCATCGATCTTACAATAAAACCCACACGCTATGATGGTTCAAATCAAAAGGTAAGTACAGTCAAGAGCACATCACACACATAGCAAGCTTGACACATTGAACTTGATTATTTACATTGGTTAAATAAAAAAAAAAAGGGATTTTAAGTAGAACTAGAAATTAGATTTTACATACGAGTATCTTTGTAACAAAATTAAACACTTATTCGGATCACTCAAATATAGCCTGCCCCGGTTCAAAAATACTCTGTGCATAAAAGAAAAGTAAAAAAATCAAATAGGTTAGGTACATGGAATTTGAGGACTTAATCTTGGGGCTTCCCTTGTAATTATTAATTTTATTTAAAGCAGTTTTAAGTTATATCTCGTGAGCAAGGAAAATACTACTCTGCTCGTGAGTCTCGTGACTGCGTGTGATAGGATCGCCACGCCATTGTCCTTCGGACAGCATCAGCGCGAGCCAGCGCAACAATATCGGTTATTCGAGCGATGTGTCCTGCCCAGACTGCCCACTGCCACTTGTGCCACTTGCATCTTGCGACATCATCGGTATATTTGTTTCTACTGCAGATTTGATGACTTTAGTTTAGGCCAGTCACACTCAACCTTTTTTAGTGTTCCATACCCAAAGGGTGATAAAAAACCTATTATGCCTCCGATGTCTGTCTGTCAGCGGGCTTTATCTCATAATCTGTAATAGCTAGCTAGACAGTTGAAATTTTCACAGATTATGTATTTATGTTCCCGCTACAACGACAAATAATAAAAATAGAATTTGGGCACTGCTTTGAACAGTTTTCTGAGGACAATACTACAAAATTCCACGTATTCGAAAGGAACGGGTAGGTACGAGTATACTGTTTCTCTCAAACACTGACCGCAGCGCACGATAGGGTTAGCTCTATATACTTATTTTACCTCGCCCGCCCACATTTATATGAATCTGCGTGAAATTCAAAGCAGTGGTTGACAAATTGTCTTCTAAGCCAGGTGGGCCACTTAGAAAAGGCGGTGGGCCGCATGCAGCCCGGGGGATGCAGGTTGTGTAGCTGCTTTAGGCCTTCTATGGAGCGCAGCGAGCGAGGTTCAACTCTTTGTTCTATGAGGCCCACCGTAGTAAGTAACAACAAACAGATAAACTAGAATCACCGTAACCAGGTGTGGATAGTTAATATCATTCACCTTATCGATCTCTGCCTGTTATTTTATTAATTATAGATGAAACTGAGTATTGATGTAGATAAATTACTAGATAATTGCAGATGCCGGACGCATACGCTCTAATGGATGTCATTAATTATTTATTTGAAGGGCCTTGTCACGATCAGATGAAAAATTTGGGTAGCCTCACCTGCCTTGCGTTGAGGTGATCGACATTTGAAACGTTACGAAGAATAGATCATTAGAAATGACGCAACGCAACTATGATGCAACGAATGCACTTCGCAAAAGGTCATTCATTAAAAAGTACCCACACAAAAGTCCGTTCATTAATTTATTAAACATAATAAATAATAAGGTATAGCGCGTTCAGGATAACTTTGGCTATGACGGTTATGTTCTGCGCATGGGTAATTAACGATTTGCTTTGCCACATGCCGCGCTCACCCTGCGACAAATTTTTTGACTTCCGGTCACAGCCAGAGTTATTTTGTACGCCGTATACTTAGGTACGAAGTTCAAACGAAGAAACGAAAACGCAGACTTTCAGTCAGTATTTTCGAATTAATTTAAAGGTTGTGAAATTAATAATGACTATGGAGTAAACATTTCGTAAAAGCTTCTTTTAACTGCAATTAAAAAAGAAGGCCTGATTAAATATCTATGTACTCGTACTAATACCTAATCTTTATCCACAACCAAATCAAATTGATTTTAAAATGGCACTTTGTGCAACAAAACGGGAGCGATATGTAACTCCTATCCATGTGTATTATTTTGTAAAATTAATTGAAATTATTTTGATGCATTTTAATTTTCAACGGGTAAAACTCCTCCAACGCACATAATCTTCATTTTAAAAGTAAGTTTGGTTGGTGCATGTAATTTCTTTATATTTTTAGGGTCCCGTACCTCAAAAGAAAAGAACGGAACCCTTATAGGATCACTTTGTTGTCCGTCTGTCTGTCTGTCTGTCAAGACCCTTTATCTCACGAACGGGTAAAGGTATCAGGTTGAAATTAATACCATATATTAGGATCCATGAACCACACAAGATCTGAAAATTTCAATTTTTTACAACGACGCAATCAAAAGATATGGCATCTTATGTCCTCATCTCCATACATTTATTCAAAAATGAAAAACCTACAAGGTACTTCCCGTTGACCTAAAATTATGAAATTTGTCCAGAAGCTAGGTCTCACAGTACAAATAATGGGAAAAGTCTGAAATCATTAAATATTACAACTTTTCTCACAACTAATGGTAACCAATTGTGGTGAGCTCCCGTTTCAAGAACATTCATATGAGAGAGGGGTCAAGTTGGATGGTTGCTGAGGCGATTTTGTTTTAGTTCTATTTAAAAAAAGGGAACACTTACAAACTTGAAAATTGGTATGTTTATAGGGCATAGGCTATAAAATAACAACAAATAATAAAATTTGGTCAAGCGCGTGTCGGACTCAAAAAATCTAGCACATTAACTTACTGAAATTTCAACTAATACAATTATATTTATGTGGTGGTACGGAACCCTCAGTGCGCGAGTCCGACTCGCACTTGGCCGGTTTTTTTATTGAAATAAACAGTTTTAAAATGTTATCAGAATGAAGTTAGAAAATACTAAGTACTGTCTGGAGTAAAACACCCGATAACCCACTTAGGTACTAAGGCAGAACTTCTAGCTTGCCTACCATCGGTAGCGGGTACCAAGTAGCGGTCATTAGCTAATGAATCTTTCTGAATAAGTAATTACGGTTTTCTCGGACATCTGTATTCAAGTCAAGCCAGTAATGGATAGGTCCAGCGGCGCCTTTAACTAATCTATGGGGAGTCTCATTCTATGAGAAGTAAAGAGCATCGATATTTTTTCTTCTGAACTGGATCTGCAGTAGGGAAGCAATTTTTTTGTTAAATTGGACCATGGGACAGAAATTGGCTGTACTCAACTTCAAAAATAGTTGGACCACGACTCCGTAGTAAAGGTCTTTAGTCCAACTAGTAGGACAAAGCAGTTGGACCACTGCCCAGCACCGATTTTTTCTAAGAGAAGACCGCTATAGTAGATTTCAAACTTACACACACAAACTTGACAATTTGACAATTTGACAATTTGACAATTTGACAATTCGATGTAATGTAATTTAATTTAATTTTTTTTAATGTCTCTTACTGCATGCCTCACAATATGCGATGCCCTAATATAGGGTTCATGTACTAACTGCTACAATTATTTAAGAACTTTAAGCTGTACAATGTAAGCATGAATAAATGAAATGAAATGAAATGAACTTACAACAAGTTAGAACTAATTTATTCTTGCTTAATGTCGCCCTTGAGTAAGTTCATTCACGGATTGTGTCGCCACCGTGACGTAATGGACAGAATGTTGTATGTATGTATATTTTATGGCAGGTATGGAGAAATCTGAAATAAAAACTGTTTATTTTGTTACTAAGCCAAGGCGTAATTTCTTACGTTCAAAAACTGTAGCATACCCTCTGTGAGCATACCCGACACGTCCATAAATAATAAAATGCATGATGTAAAAAGACATTTTCCGAAAACTGACACTGGATTCAGAACATGAAAATTTACTTTTCCTAAGGGATATAGGTCGACGTAACAAAACTCTTAATTTCCCATACAAAATGCGCTTTCACGTGTACATAATCCTGATTCTTCGGGAAGTACTTTGAGCTATGTTGCTTGGGGAACGTTGTTTACTTTCATGGTCTGAATTCAATGTTTCAGTTTTTTGGAGAAGCCTCTTTACATCCTGTATTAATGTTTGTTCCACGTAAAACTATTATATAAGGGCATTATTACGCTTAATCGCTCGATATGGGATCGAACATTTATCATCATCGATCGAAGTGTTTAGGATCTAAACTTTAGATCAATCAAGACAATCAATGACCATTCGATCGTGTGTGATAGTCTCAGTATAATAAGGGTTGTAGAAGTAGGATTAAAGAAATAATTCTAGAAATGTGTGATGTAAAGTCACAACCAATTACATTATCTTTGTAATTGCAATGAAGGCGTCGTTCTAATAAATTTGGTAGGGTTATTTGGAATATTTCATAATCATCGATGTTGATTTTGATGAAATTAATTTGTTTTACTATGGGATGACATCTTTTGCAATGTCACATAAAAAAAAGGTTTATTCAATTTAGGGCTTGTAGGTACACTAAACTAACACTAACTGCCAAACTACATCATCATCGATGATTACGAATCACGGTTTCTATACCGAGCGAAGCAAGGAGGTCAGACATCTTTGGTGATAGTAGAAAAATTCACTCGGCTCACCTGCTTCTCCCTTTCTTATAGTGCTTTATGTACTTTAGGTAATCTCGTTCCTACAACAAAACATTAGTCTTTAGTTAGAAATTGAGCATCAACTAACAAGTAATTTACTGAATTGAAACGTCATTTTGTGCAAGGGCCGAGATCAGTTAAAGCCCAGTAAGCGTTGGTTAATGGGTCTTATAAAACGATGATTACACGCAATTAACTTAAAAATAGAGTGCACTAGTAAGTGTGTAGGAGCGCTTTATAATGCAATTACTTTCTGTGCTTATCTTTTAAAAAATAAAGAGCAAGAAGGTCTTGCATTTGCATCTATTATTGGAGTTATCAGTACCCCAGCTCACATACTGTCTTCGCACAGACAGAACCAGGTACGCACGGCAGCAAGCAGGTAGAAACAAAACTAGTATAAGCTGAACCAGCCCTAAACCAGAAACTCGCTTGAGGTCAAACTGTTTCCACCGACGTGCGGTCGTGTTTACCTAAGAAGTTGACAGTTTGAAAGACTTTATATAATTCGACCATAGCTTATCGCTTGATTTGTGTACAAATATCAAAATTTATCTGTTCTATTATGATGATATGGAGCCTTTATTTCATCATCTGATTTTGTCATAATCCTGCGACAATCAGTAATCAACGCTGCGTAATGGACCTTAACAAATAATATAGTTATTTGAAATCCTTATCATCCACTTTGGAAGCCCATTTAGTTGATGGAACTACGACTATAGAATAACCAGCGCGCATAGTTTAGCAAACTACCCTTACTTAAGTAATTTATCGTGAAGTAATTAGTGAAGTAGATCATTCCTTTGAAGAGGCAAGCAGAACTTCCCACCATAACCACGATTCCACTAGATTTAATTACCTCCACCGAGCGCTGAACTATTATTTAATCTGTGCATTATCAGCTAATTGGTTGTTGGACATGTTTTCACCTTTATTTTGTGTAAATATACGATATAACATGATCAGCTGATTAAGTCAGATCATTAACTTTGTCTTTAAATTTTTGGCTTCTTATTATGTACATACCTTTAATTTCTTATTGTTATAAGTTACGTAATTTGCCATACCAAAATATATTTTGTAAAAACTTCAACTGGCTAGCATTACAGTTCGAAAGATACAGCCCTCGGACGGGCAGACAGACAACTCAGCGAGCCTATTCTTGATTGTTATCGAGTGATAAAATATCACTTTTGAAAATTTTAAAAATTCTTATTCATTCTGATAAACTGCTAACAACTATGACTACATTTTAGTAACGAATGTGGGTAAAAATCTGTGATTTTGAATTTTTTGAGTGATATTTTATAACTCGGTCGGTGATATTCAAGATTTGTCTCCCAGGCTCTGACAACAGTATCACGATTCGAGGGTGTGGAATTGGAGTTAAAAGCATAAATCTAAGTTTCAAAGTTTATTGAGACCTTATTAACACACCCAGCTTGAGTTTTCCACTTGGGTCTTCTGTGCAGGTTTCCTCCCTTAGAGTCATCTACGGGTACCTGTGCCACCTTTGGGCACGGAACCCTAAAATCGCTTAACTTTTTACTAAAAGCACCTGACTAAATCCAGCAATAAGAAGAGCTCCGAACTTCGGCGATTTTATCAAAAAGTTTTATTATTTCCGCCGACACGTTACCACTAACTACGCTGATGGTAAATGGCGGAATTATACTGTTTGTTTGTTTGTAACTTTAAATTAATGGTTTGTTAATTACGTCGCTCCGTTTCACTTAATTATGTGATTAATGTCTGTAAATGTGAGTGGAAGTGTTAAAGTTCAGTTTTTATTTGTTTACCTACTAGCTACTACCTAGTTTTATTCGATAAATTTCGGTTAGGGGTCGTCTATTAGTTACGTGACGTTCTCAGCAACTTTTTAACTCTCCTCCTCCCTCGTGATACTACCTTCCCCTATCCAAGATCACGAGTCTTTAAAAAAATCTATATTTCGGTATAATCTTATTTAATTCTGGAAAATTAAAGACTGTGATACAATATCCAGACAGAAATTAATGATCCGAGAGCTGAGGATGTTTTGAACTCGTGATGTCGGGTCGAAAACGAGATTTCGCCTTTGTAAATACGCATTTGCGCGCCGCGGGTCATACCTCGGTTCTAGAGAGCACAGCAAAGTTAATTGGCATGACTGAAGATAGTAAGACATATGGTCGCCGACTTCCGGGATGGAGATGGCACTTGATGATGATGATGATGATGGGTCATACCTAAAGT
Organism: Athrips mouffetella; assembly: GCA_947532105.1. Lineage (NCBI taxonomy): Eukaryota > Metazoa > Arthropoda > Insecta > Lepidoptera > Gelechiidae > Athrips > Athrips mouffetella. The sequence continues at coordinate 10,130,473 of OX383973.1, forward strand.
GAGGAGTAAAACAGGTCTGCTCGTATCGTGAATTCTAAAATGACAAGTTAAATATTCTTTGCCTATGCCAACCCATACATACCCGTGGGTGTCGCAAGAGGCGAATAAGGGTTAAAACCTTTGTATCTTACATCTTACTTACTGCGGTCACCTACAACCGCGGTCCATGGTGCCAGCCGTAACGCTAACAAGCGAGGTGACTATGGTACTTCCCTTCTAGATTTTTCCAGCAAAAGCTAGAATTCTGGAGGGAGCTCCCTGTCCTGTAGTGGACGTTTCTTGGGATGTTATGGTCAAGTGCCACTGCAAGGGCTTCTGACACATAATAAAGTACTATCATACAGAACCGACACTCTTCGCCCCCTTGCAATCTACCCCGCACCCCCGCGCGCACCCGCCCCCTGAATGCAGTTAGCTGACTCAAACTGTCTAAGAAGGGGTAATGGTTATAGCTTAGCTAACATTTCCAGTAAGAGCTTCTATAGATGCTTTACTTCTATTGATGAAGTATGATATGGCTAAGTTCGACTTTAGCTTAGACAGATAAGTTAAATTTCTATACATAGTTTTAAGTTTGCTCTGAGTCTTCTGGAGTTATTTCTAAACGAAAAACTCCAGAAGAATTATGATAATGGGAAGAAATAGATACAGTCACTTGCAAAAATAACCGGCCATTACATAACATACATTTTCATACAAGTAAGGGATCAAATGAAGCGTCAATATATTTCCTAAACGAAATAAATATCCGTGAATAAACTGTGAGATCAATAAATAAGGTATCTGACTACCGATTCTTGAAGATTAGACTTGTGCAAAAAAAACCGGCCAAGTGCGAGTCGGACTCGCGCACCGAGGGTTCCGTACCACCACATAATCATAATTGTATTAGTTGAAATTTCAGTAAGTTAATGTGCTAGATTTTTTGAGTCCGACACGCGCTTGACCAGATTTTATTATTTGTTGTTATTTTATAGCTTATGCACTATAAACATACCAATTTTCACGTTTGTACGTGTTCCCGTTTTTAAAATAGAGCTAAAACAAAAATCGCCTCAACGACCATCCAACTTGACCCCTCTCTTATATGAATGTTCTTGAAACGGGAGCTCACCACAATTGGTTACCATTAGTTGTGAGAAAAGTTGTAATATTTAATGATTTCAGACTTTTTCCATTATTTGTACGGGATGTTATGATGAAGTTAAATATGGGACACAAAGTACACAAGGTCATCTGACTTCAAACTAGACAAGGCCTGTACTATGGGTACGAGTAAACATCTCTGGTATTCATAGAGATCCGAGGGCTATTAATAACGTAGACGCAATAAAAGAATACCACCACATTTTATTGACTGATGGTCTAGATACACGATTGTACATTGTTCTCTCTTATATCGATTATTGTCGATACAATCGATGTGATGAAAAATTATATTTCTAGCATGATTGAATGAACAAGATAGGTGGGGTGGGTCCCACTTGGCACCTACTTTATCAATAAAAGATATAAGAATGAGTGCTTCTCATCATATTATCTGCAAAGATATGATTGGGAAATTCCATAAGGTTTTTACTGTTTTTAGGGTTCCGTACCCAAAGGGTGAAAAACGGGTCCCTATTGATATGCCTCCTATGTCTGTCTGTCTGTCTGTCAGCGGGCTTTATCTCATGTAGTCCCGTAATAGGTAGACAGTTGTTATTTTCACAGATTATGTATTTCTGTTGCCGCTATAACAATAAATAATAAAAACAGAAAATAAAAAATTAAGGAGGCCTTCCCTACTAAAAACGTGTTTTTTTTAACGATTTTTGCACGATTTTTGTTTAGGTCTATCGTAAAAACGGGAACACTTACTCGTACAAGCGTGAAAATTGATATGTTAATAGTGCATAAGATACAGAATTACAACAAATTATAAAAACTGGTCAAGTGCGTGTCGGACTCACTTATAATGTAATGAATAAATAAATAAAATAACTAAGACGGTATTTTTACCTTAGTGGTACGGAACCCTCGCTGGGCGAGTCCGACTCGCAGTTGTCCGATTTTTTTTCATACCGAAAGTTTTATTCACTGAAAGTTGTTCAGTTACGTTGAATGATCATGCCCTTTCAGTTTTCGGAAACTTGTCCCTTATACGAGTACCCTACATTTAGTTTGTAAAGTTGTTTTTCCGAATTTCTTTCAAAGTTGTTCAGTTTCATTGGCTTATACACATCCTTTTGGCTTCAGATGGGAGGATGGGCAGCAGCGTCCTTCTTTGTATCGTACCCTACCGTCTTAAATGCTACGGTCGCCAACAACCGCAGTCCAAGGTGCCAGCCGCAACGCTAACAAGCGTGGTGACTATGGTACTTGCCCTCCAAATTGTACCACGCGTTTTTGCAGGCAATTCTGGAGGGGAGCTCCCTGTCCTGCAGTGGTCGTTCCACGGGATGTTATGATGACTGTCCTGTCAAGGTTATGATAGTTCAGTTTAAAAAAGAGACCAGTTTTTTTTCCCACTTCCTATAAGAGGCATGTTTCTAGAGGAATGTTTATAAGCTTCAGTAAAAAATATTAAGTTTTTATTAACGCAAATAACGGCCATCCCCAGAACGCTCAGAACTATAATTTAAAAGGTACACCTGACAGCACGTCAGTAGAAACACTTTGAACTTAATGGCATGGTAATAGAGTTGCATATATTTCCACTGACGTGTGGTTGACTGTATCTCTAAATTTTAGTTGTTAGGGTTCCGTACCTCAAAAGAAAAAAACGGAACCCTTATAGGATCACTTTGTTGTCCGTCTGTCTGTCTGTCTGTCAAGACCCTTTATCTCACGAACGGGTAAAGGTATCAGGTTGAAATTAATACCATATATTAGGATCCATGAACCACACAAGATCTGAAAATTTCAATTTTTTACAACGACGCAATCAAAAGATATGGCATTTTATGTCCTCATCTCCATACATTTATTCAAAAATGCAAAATCTACAGGGTACTTCCCGTTGACCTAAAATTATGAAATTTGGCAAGAAGCTAGGTCTCACAGTACAAATAATGGGAAAAGTCTGAAATCATTAAATATTACAACTTTTCTCACAACTAATGGTAACCAATTGTGGTGAGCTCCTGTTTCAAGAACATTCATATAAGAGAGGGGTCAAGTTGGATGGTCGCTGAGGCGATTTTTGTTTGTTCTATTTAAAAACGGGAACACTTACAAACTTGAAAATTGGTATGTTTATAGGGCATAAGCTATAAAATAACAACAAATAATAAAATTTGGTCAAGCGCGTGTCGGACTCAAAAAATCTAGCACATTAACTTACTGAAATTTCAACTAATACAATTATGTTTATGTAGTGGTACGGAACCCTCAGTGCGCGAGTCCGACTCGCACTTGGCCGGTTTTTATTTTTATTTTACAGCTTCTTGAGAATTTCATCGCACTTTTGACGGAGGTTATTTTTACGGAGCGTGCTTAAAGAGGCATCTACACGGTGCCATCGTGTTTGAAAAATACTCCAAGATCCCAATCTTGAACTAGGTAAGATAAATCTGATCATCTTCGCAGCAGGGTGGCCGTATCTCCTTATCTCTTCCGTCAGCATCTTCCTCATTCATCTCCAGAATTAAACCCTCGTCAGAGTTCATCGATGCACAGTAAAATAACAGATGGAAAATGTAATCGTACCTCATTCCGTGAACGGGAGCATTGTCGGTCTTGGTGTCGATTGAAAAGCGACATAGACGTTTAGGAATTTGGATGTGGTATAAGTAGGTACACAAAATACAAGTTGGCTGTGGTGGTGAGGTGCAAACGTGCTGCAAAAAAGGCACCCAGTGTAATAAATAATAGGTATAACAATTCAAAATTTAAATTCCTTCATTTAATTTTTTTTCTCAGACAAAGAAGGATGGAGGAAGGAAGGAGGAGAAAGCCTTTATATTACACGATTTAGTGGTACACTCAACAATAGGTCAGATTAAATCATTTTTTTGCCGTAGATATGGTTACAACACGATGGTAGTAAAAAGCAGTATAAGTTCTACATATCTAGCCTATTTAAATAGCATGCAAATATTTTGGAATGGACTATTAGCTCCAGTCGTATACTATACAAACAATCAATCACTAAATATTTCAATTACAATAATGTCAAACTAATGTACCAAATAAATGTCAATGAATTAAAGAAATGAATAAATTTATGCAGAGCAAAACAAACAACTTGACACTCGCAGTGCGACTCTAGTCCGTACATCTATTGAAATAAGAACGGTTCAAAGTCCAATGTGTCAAGCTTGATGTGCTCTTGACTGTACATATGAATGTACTAATCGTGCTTATGTGTTTTGCAGCGCCCATATGGCTCATGTGATTCTGATTTGATATTGTTAGATGTATAAAAATAAAATGACTTTAAATAAAATCATAAATTTTTCTAAATCTATTTTAGATTGTAGAGATATTTATTTTCTGTCAAGATGAACCTATCCAGTTTTTCCTGTATATCAATGCAAGTAGAGTAGAGATAATCCAATATCCCTTGAAATTAACATTCCTCTAGCGACCATCAATCGAGAGAATAGCTGCGATATGTCTCGTGCCAGAGGTGGCAGAAGTGCAAGCAAAACTGTTCCTAAAAAAATATTGAGACAGAAATGGAATTTATTTATTTATATTCTTTATTGTGCACAAATTACATAAAATAGTAACATAAAATTTGTTTATAAAGGTGAGCTTATCTCTATAAGAGATCTCTTCCAGCCAACCTAGCTGGTGTGAAAGAATGACATGAAAAGGGGCACAGGAATGTGTAAAAAAACTTACAAAAATAAAATATATCAAGTGATTGCTGATAATGTTTTTTCTGTAAAAATTTTTTCAGTGAAGAGTTATGCAATTCTTTTATAAAACCTTCTCCAACTTTTCTTATTAAAGCATTTGACAATCCACAAAAGTTTTTTGTATGTCCCAAGTGGGCAACCGAGGTGGTGGGCCACCTGATGGTAAGTGGTCACCACCGCCCAGAGCACCCATTGTCTTATTAGTGCCATAATTTGACTAATAGGACAGCAAGGCACGTTATCCAATTGTCCATTCTTAGAACTAAGAATAGATCTCTTGTGTGAAACACAGCAGAGCAAACGGGTTAGTATCGTTTTACCCTCAGAACAAAAACCTCCTTGCGCTTTGGTTTTACCACAGTTTCGTTTTGACACGATCGTTAAATACCTACAAATAAGTTTCGTTTTGCCACGAATTCCAATGGAAATTGTAAACAATGGAAAGTACAGTAGCAAAGAAAAATGTTTACTTTTAAAATATTGTATTATTTCAGTCGTCTACAGATGTGAGAGGCAAATAAAATTTTCATAAAATAATCATTATTTATAATGTTCAGTCTTATTGATTGCACACACTTAAACATTTTTAAATTATAAATCGAAAACAAATAATCAACAATCAAATACAAATAATCAACAATTATATACAAATAATAATCGAATGTCCATAAAAAAACCAAATAATCACATTAATCACATTTCTGAATTTTGTTTTTGTTTTTAGGATTGATGAGCAAAAGGTTTTGACTGATATTTCTTCCAGAAACCTTCCCAGGGAGATAGTTTTTTCTTCGTAAGCCGTTGTCCATCCACGGATGTGGCTGTCAGCGTCGATGGACGCTTGTTTTCTGAAATTTATGTCTTGCTAATTTCGCTTGAAGCTGAAAAAAAAATCAAAAGCTTATGTCGTATGTAATTCATGGGGTTAGAAATCCCATTAAAAACACTGTTAATAAAAAATATAACTCACGGGAGCACACCTGGTGAAATTCGCAGAACGGCCTATTGTTATTCCGCAAAAACAAGCTGGAGTCGAGCTTTTCTACTGGTTTTATGGTTTCGAAGCTTGGTATGATAATAAAAAGAGTTTGGATATTCTGATATAATTTTATTAGTAAGCAAAAATATATTGAAAACGTAACACTTTTCTTTCCGATACTCTGCAAAACAGATTCGTGGCAAAATGATACCATTTGGTAGGCATTTAAAGATCGTGTCAAAACGAAACTGTGGTAAAATGATACGAACCCGAGCAAACACTTCTGCTTTACGGCAGAAAAAGGCAAGGGGGTGGTTGGTACTTTCCCCGACGGACTTTGCACAGAAGCCCTACCATCTTCATCAAAAAGTGTTATCAAGCAATTTCCTATTGTTCCTTTCGAAATTTTTACTCTAGTTGAAAATGGAAATTGGACAGGTTTTAGAAAATAATTGTTACCTCAGCAATTAACCTAACAAAGCTTATTGCATAAGTAAAATTCTAGCTTTGCCAAACAAGCTTCGCTTTTCCAAGAAATTAATAACAGATTAACTTTTTACGCCTAGAAGCCGTGTCCAAATGTCTACTCTGACAAATGGATTAACCGATTAACATTTTACAACAAAATTCGTTTGAAAGTCAAGTTGTGATTTGCATAAACTAAAATCGTGTGGCTAACTTTTGAAATTAATATTTACTTGCTTACTTAACGTTATTGCCTGTCCAAATAAGAGTCACTTGTAGTGCCAAGCCTAAGCCTATTCTATTAATAAAATCCTATACTATTAAACGAGCAATATTTATATATTATATATATATATATATTTGTAATCGGTTTCGATTTGATGTAGTATACAGGGGTTTTTGGGGGCAAAATATCGATCTAGCTAGGTCTCATGTCTGGGAGAATTCGTGTTCCCTGTGTTTTTAAGCATTTACCTTTTAGACAAAAACCTACAGCGCCATCTGTTGGCGGGTAGCATAGCTTGCTTACCCGATGATATTTTAATGTTGAGGCGGCTATTATAGAGCAAAGCACTAAATGCAAAACCAATTTTTAAAAATACCGGCACAGTGCGAGATGGTCTCGCGAATACCGACTTAGTTATGGACGCGCATTCACGCAGATATGAATTTAATGCGCCCGACACGTACTTGACCAGCTTTTATTATTTGTTGTTGTGCCCTATAAAAATTCAAATTTTCACGCTTGTAAGAGTTCCCGTTTTTACGAAAGAGCTAAAACTAAAATCGAGCAAAAATCGCCTTTAGTAACGAAGTCCGCCTTAATATTTTTTTTTTAATTTTTTGTAATAGCAGCAACTAGCAACAGAAATACATAATATGTAAAAAACAACTGTCTATCTATAACGGTTCGTGATATACAGCCCGCTGACAGACAGCCAGACAGACATCGAGGGCATACTAATTGGGTCCCGTTTTTCACCCTTTGGGTACGTAACCTTAAAAATTATCATCACGTCAGCCAAAAAAGTCCAGGCACAGATGAATATATATTAGTTTAACATAGGCCAATTAATCATTATTGCCATATCAATAGATTAAATAATAGTAAACTGACGTCCCTTGCCTTATTCCGTTTTTACGGAGTCTACCTAACCTAGGAACATAGGTCATAGAACAAAATCAATTTTGACCGCCCATAGAAACCGGTCGTCATGGAGATCTTTAGGGGAGGCCTATGTCCAGCAGTGGACGTTTTTCGGCTGATATGATGATGATGATGATAGAAACTGCATCAGCTGATAGCGCATTTTGTATGAGAGGTCAAAGGTATTATTTATTTCTTTTTTCCTTGGGAGAAGTTGTTCAGTTTCATCCATTATAACACACGCTGTATTTGACATACCGCTTCTGTGTTTTTTTTGCATAGCACCAAAGACAACACGATTTAATAAATTTGCAAGAAAACAAAAAAATGCTTGCTAGGTGGCAGCACAAACGCAACGTTGGAATGCGTATAGAGGTCGCTAAATTTCACAACATCGGGCAGGACCATAGTAGCCTAGTTGGTAAAGCGTCTGCGGTACTTACGCAGAAGACGCAGGTTCGAATCCTGCCTGTGGTTGTGAAATTTTGCGATTTTCTACTTTGTAGATTTATCCGAACACAGGAAGTGTTAAAATAAAAATCATTTTCAATTTGCAAGAAGTTGATTGATTCATAACACGTCCACAGCTGGACAGAGTTATAATAGGCTTCCCTAAGTACTCCAATAGTGACGACGGGGGTCCAACGCTCCCCGCATCCATGCACCAGCTTCCCGCGACCTCGACCAGATCGTCATATCAGATCTTTGTTTTTTCGTCTTTAACCTTTGACGTGTTCTACCTACTTCCACTTGCGTTTGAGCTATATCCGGTTACTTTGATTCTTTTGTAGATCTCCTCATTTGTAATTCGTCCCTCAAATACATTCCAAACATACTTAACAACGTTAAACACGAGGTTTATTTTGGTACGCACCCATAATCTATCTACACAATGTCATCAATCTTTGATTCCATTTATCAACCAACCAACATGCCCAACAAATGGTATTGAAAGGAATACTGGGTCAGTGAAAGTATCCTCCCACGCAATAAACGTTACATTAATGTGAGCGATGGTGTAGATGTAGGTAGAGAGAGAGACCATGCCAAAATCATGTCGAACGTGCTAAATGATATCATCTTTATTGTGCAACGTTGGAACCGCTGGTAATTTAATATTAGGTATGGGTGATCTATGCTTCTATGCTTATTCTCCCGTGTGGTGCCGGCAAAGAATACTACAAAATGCAGTGAAAATAATATTAAAGCTCATTTCCTTTCTCTCTCTGGCTAACCTTTTTCTCTCGTCCTGTGATCTGATGTTGGTTGTTGTTCGTTGTATCCTGTTGCTTGTTTATATGTATTTTATGTATGTATAGTTTATGTAGTATATACGTATGTAATATGTATGTAGTATATTATTGTGTAGGTATATGTATGTTTATCAATAATATTAGTTAAATATACAATATTCACTTAGTTCATCTTTGTGCACCGCCACCGCATTATTGTATCTTTATTTTTCCTTGCACCCAAAGGTTGCCTGGAAGAAATTGCTCTTTAGCAATAAGGCCGCC